>OY740783.1:93175518-96007154 GCA_963514005.1 Raja brachyura | reverse complement strand
GATGTCAGATGTGGGAGGTCATGGAGTCGGATAGCCCTCCAGACGTCCACATCTGCACCGGATGTGTTGAGATGGGGCTCCTATGGGAATGTGTTAGGAACCTGGAGCAGCGGCTCGATGACCTCCGTCTGCTCGGGGAGAGTGAGGAGGTCATAGAGAGGAGTTAGGGGAGGTAGTCTCTCCAAAACCACAGGAAGCAGACACGTGGGTCACGGTTAGGAGAGGCAAGGGGCAGAGGCGGGTGCTGGAGAGTACACCAGAGGCTGTATACCTTGGAAATAAGTACTCCTCTTTGAGTGCTGTTCGGGGGGACAGCCTACCTGGGGGTAGCAACAGCGACCTGGCCTGCGGTACAGACACCGGCCCTGTTGCTCAGAAGGGTAAGGAAAAGAAGAGGAGGGCATTAGTAATAGGGGACTTTATAGTTAGGGGGTCAGATTGGCGATTCTGTGGATGCAGTCCGGAGACCTGGATAGTAGTTTGCCTTCCTGGTGCCAGGGTCCGGGATGTGTCTGAACTTCTCCAAGATATCCTGAAAAGGGAGGGAGAGGAGCCAAAGGTTGTGGTACATATTGGTACCAATGACATGGGTAAAAAAAGAGAAGAGATCCTGAAAGGAGAATTTAGGGAGTTAGGAAGAGAGTTAAGGAAAAGAACCGCAAACATAACAACAGGATTACTTCCTGTGCCACGCGACAGTGAGAGTAGGAATGGAGCAAGGTGGAGGATAAATGCCTGGCTTAAGGACTGGTGCAGAGGGCAGGGATTCAAGTTTCTGGATCAATGGAACCTTTTTTTGGGGAAGAAGTGACCTGTATAAAAAGGACAGGTTGCACTTGAACCCGAGGGGGACCACTACCCTGGCAGGGAAATTTGCAAAGGTTACCGGGGGGACTAAAATAGAGAAAGCCAGTAGACAGGGTCTGAGGCAGGAGGCAGAGAAGGGAAGCACTCAGACCCAACATGTAGGGGGGAAAAGAAGTAAAAAATACTAAACGGAGAATAAGAGGTGATGGGTTTCCAGGGCAAAAATCAAAAGGGACCACTTGTCAACATAATTGTATAAGGAGTAAGAGTGTTGTAAAAACAAGCCTGAAGGCTTTGTGTCTCAATGCAAGGAGCATTCGTAATAAGGTGGATGAGTTGAATGTGCAGATAGCTATTAATGACTATGCTATAGTTGGGATCACGGAGACATGGCTCCAGGGAGACCAAGGCTGGGAACTGAACATCCAGGGATATTCAATATTCAGGAGGGATAGACAGAAAGGAAAGGGAGGTGGGGTAACGTTGCTGGTGAGAGAGGAGATTAATGCATTAGAAAGGAAGGACATTAGCTTGGAGTCGATATGGGTAGAACTGCGAAACTGTAAGGGGCAGAAAATGCAAGTGGGAGTTGTGTACAGGCCACCTAACAGTAGTAATGGAGTTGGGGATGGCATCAAACAGGGAATTGGAAATGTGTGCAACAAGGGTAAAACAGTTATAATGGGGGACTTCAATCTACATATAGATTGGGTGAATCAAATGGGCGGGGGTGCTGAGGAAGCGGATTTCTAGGAATGTATGCGGGATAGTTTTCTAAACCAACATGTAGAGGAACCAATGAGAGAGCAGGCTATTCTAGACTGGGTATTGAGTAATGAGGAAGGGTTAGTTAGTAGTCTTGTTGTGCGGGGGCCCTTGGGCAAGAGTGACCATAATATGGTTGAGTTCTTCATTAGGATGGAGAGTAACATAATTAAGTCAGAAACAAGGGTTCTGAACTTAAACAAAGGTAACTTTGAAGGTATGGGAAGTGAATTGGCCAAGTTAGACTGGCAAGTGATTCTTAAAGGGTTGAGAGTGGATGTGCAATGGAAGGTATTTAAAGACTGCATGGATGAACTACAACAATTGTTCATCCCAGTTTGGCAAAAGAATACATCAGGGAAGGTAGTGCATCCATGGATAACAAGGGAAATCATGGATAGTATAAAAACAAAAGATGAAGCATACAAATTAGCCAGATAAAGCAGCCTATCAGAGGACTGGGACGAATTCAGAGTTCAGCAGAGGAGGACAAAGGGCTTAATTAGGAAAGGGAAAATAGATTATGAAAGAAAACTGGCAGGGAACATAAAAACTGACTACAAAAGTTTTTATAGATATGTGAAGAGAAAGAGATTAGTTAAAACAAATGTAGGTCCCTTTCAGCCAGAAACAGGTGAATTGATCATGGGGAACAAGGACATGGCAGACCAATTGAATAACTACTTTGGTTCTGTCTTCACTAAGGAAGACATAAATAATCTGCCGGAAATAGCAGGGGACCAGCGGTCAAATAAGGTGGAGGAACTGAGTGAAATCCAGGTTAGCCGAGAAGTGGTGTTGGGTAAATTGAATGGATTAAAGGCCGATAAATCCCCAGGGCCAGATAGTCTGCATCCCAGAGTACTCAAGGAAGTAGCCACAGAAATAGTGGATGCATTAGTGATAACTTTTCAAAACTCCTTAGATTCTGGAGTAGTTCCTGAGGATTGGAGGGTAGTTAATGTAACCCCACTTTTTTAAAAAAAGGAGGGAGAGAGAAAACTGGGAATTACAGACCAGTTAGTCTAACATCGGTAGTGGGGAAACTGCTAGAGTCAGTTATTAAAGATGGGATAGCTGTACATTTGGAAAGTGGTGAAATCATTAGACAAAGTCAGCATGGATTTACGAAAGGTAAATCATGTCTGACGAATCTTATAGAATTTTTCGAGGATGTAACTAGCAGAGTTGATAAGGGAGAACCAGCGGATGTGTTGTATCTAGACTTTCAGAAGGCTTTCGACAAGGTCCCACATAAGAGATTAGTATACAAACTTAAAGCACACGGTATTGGGGGTTCAGTATTGATGTGGATAGAGAACTGGCTGCCAGACAGGAAGCAAAGGGTAGGAGTAAACGTGTCCTTTTCAGAATGGCAGGCAGTGACTAGTGGGGTACCGCAAGGCTCAGTGCTGGGACCCCAGCTATTTACAATATATATTAATGATTTGGACGAGGGAATTGAATGCTACATCTCCAAGTTTGCGGATGACACTAAGCTGGGGGGTAGTGTTAGGTGTGAGGAGGATGCTAGGAGACTGCAAGGTGACTTCGATAGGCTGGGTGAGTGGGCAAATGCATGGCAGATGCAGTATAATGTGGATAAATGTGAGGTTATCCACTTCGGTGGCAAAAACAGGAGGGTAGACTATTATCTGAATGGCGGCAATTTAGGAAAAGCGGAGATGCAACGAGACCTGGGTGTCATGGCACACCAATCATTGAAAGTAGGCATGCAGGTGCAGCAGGCAGTGAAGAAAGCAAATGGTATGTTAGCATTCATAGCGAAAGGAGAGTAGAGGAGCAGGGAGGTTCTACTCCAGTTGTACAGGGTTTTGGTGAGACCACACCTGGAGTATTGCGTACAGTTTTGATCTCCAAATCTGAGAAAATACATTCTTGCCATAGAGGGGGTACAGATTAGGTTCACCAGACTGATTCCTGGGATGTCAGGACTTTCATATGAGGAACGATTGGATAGACTTGGCTTGTACTCGCTAGAATTTAGAAGACTGAGGGGGGGATCTTATAGAAACTTACAACATTCTTAAGGGGTTGGATAGGCTAGATGCAGGAAGATTGTTCCCGATGTTGGGGAGGTGCAGAACAAGGGGTCACAGTCTAAGGATAAGGGGGATTCCTTTTGGACCGAGATGAGGAAAACATTGTTCACACAGAGAGTGGTGAGTCTCTGAAATTATCTGCCACAGAAGGTAGTTGAGGCCAGTTCATTGGCTATATTTAAGAAGGAGTTAGATGTGGCCCTTGTGGCTAAAGGGATCAGGGGGTATGGAGAGAAGGCAGGTACAGGAAACTGAGTTGGATGATCAGCCATGATCATATTGAATGGCGGTGCAGGCTCAAAGGGCCGAATGGCCTACTCCTGTACCTATTTTCTATGTTTCTATCTCTTGCATCTATTAATTGGACATATCCGTGATCATGGTGCTTTCTGAGCTATAATAATGTCCTGCTTATTGAATGTAAAGGGCCTGTCCCACTTGCGTGACTTTTTTGGCGACTGCCAGCTCCCATCTTAGGTCACCGAAAATGTTTAACATGTTGAAAATTCAGCGGCGACCAGAAAGATGCTACGACTCTTTGGGTGACTAGGATACGACTCATGATCATACAGGTGACACCCTGGCGACATGTCACGGGTGACACCTCACTCCATTTCCCCACCACCCGGATCTCCTCCAGCCATGCACCCTTTTTATGGCCTTCTGAATCAAGGTTTTGTATCGCTAGCCCATATTCCACTCAACCAACAGTGGCTGGGCTTACAGCTGTACCCTGCTCACTCTCCAAAACATCACCCTTGTATCTTCCCTCCAAACAGAATCACAGAGTCATTCAGCACAAGAACAGGGCCTCTAACGCAGAATCCATGCCAACCATGAAGCACTGACTTTAATCCCCCCACATTCCTATCATATGAAGGAAAGTATTTTTTTTTACTGGTACAGTCATAAGACAAGCATTGTGTCAGCCACTTTCTAAACCATCCTATCAACAACTAGAGCTACTATTTACCTCATTGGAGACAATTGGACTATCTTTAATCTGACATTATTGGACTTTATCTTCACAACAGTTTGTTACCTTGTGTAATTTAGCCAAGTAGGCGTCATCATAGAAACATAGAAAAATAGGTGCAGGAGTAGGCCATTCGGCCCTTTGAGCCAGCACCGCCATTCCATATGATCACAACTGATCATCTAAAATTATTAACCCATTCCTGCTATTTCCCCACACCCCTTGATTCCTTTAGCCCTAAGAGCTAAATCTAACTCTTTCTTGAAAATATCCAGTGAACTGGCCTCCATTGCCTTTTGTGGCAGAGAATTCCACAGATTCACAACTCTCTGTGTGAAGTTTATCCTCATCTAAAGGGCCTGTCCCACTTAGGCTATTTTTTAGGTGACTACAGGCAACTAGGCTGTGGCCACAAGGTTGCCGGGGTGTTGCCTGTATGGTTGTGTGCAGTCTCCTCAGTCGCCCAAAGAGTCGTAGTGTCTTTCTGGTTGCCGCTGGATTTTCAACATGTTGAAAAAGTTTCTGAGACAGTCAGCGACAGTGGGTTTGATGCCAATGAGCATAGCTTGACTTCTCATGATGTAGGTGTTGCCGTAGTTGTCACCAAGTTAACGTAGGTTGTCACCAGGTTAACGTAGGTTGTCGCCAGATGACGTAGGTTGTCGCCGGTGCTGACTTTGTTTATTTTTTGTTGGTAAAGTAATGATTCTATTTCAAATTTAATGTCAACGGCAAGCCTGTATGAAGCTTTTCAAAAAGGGGGATTGCATGGCAGGATAACAAATATTTTATGTGAAATAATGTGCGCACAGCGCACATCATGAGTGCGAAGCGCGAGGTCCCTTGCGGCCGGGGTCTGGGGTTTTAAATGCTCTCTGGTGCATTCAGAGCCTTATTTTGGACCAATTTTCTACCAAATTTATGACCAATATTTCAGAAATCATTTTGGTAGAGTCATGAGTAATGAGCGGGTGGAATGGGTTGATTGGGGTCATTGTTGTATACATTTTTTTAAATCAAGAATTGAAGTTGTCCTTGTTTTAATAATCCAGTTGCACTTGTAAAATGTTATAAAGGTGCATGCAAAAACAGCAAATAAAATACTGTAAGTTTTTGCAGTAAAAAAAAACCTATTTTTAGAAAATGTTTTGTGTGTTGATTTGATTGCCTGTTACGGTTAGACTGTGTTATATGTGTGCAGTGCACCTTTAATGGTCCTCCTGAGATGCTGCTCCTCCAGGTTCTGTATAGTCTCACACTAGAAATGGAGGAGGTTGGGGCAGAACAGTCGGTATGGGAAGGGGAGCTAACAGTAGGCCTTGGTGGACCGAGTACAAATGTATTCATTTCCACTTGGAGATCAAGCATAGACTAGGTGATCTTTTCGCTATACACTTGCGCTCGGTCCGAACTTTGGTCTTTGTCAGCACTGGTACTATGTCTTCTTAAAGCAGGTGGGGACCTTGGTGTGCAACAGCTAGAGTTTGAAGACATTTGCAAAAACTCCAGACAGTTGGTCTGGGCGGGTTTAAAGTATACTAGACTATAACTAGAATACGAGGCCTGGTCCCCCAACGCAACCCATTCCCCAACACAATATTGCACCAATCACCCATTCCCCCAATGCAACCCGTTCTACCAATGCAATTTCCACCACTCACCCATAGTCCCTAACTGTGCAGGCGCGGCTCATTTTCCTTCATCCCCGAGCACTCCCTCCCCCTCCTTTTCATGCGAGGGGGGGGGGGGGGGGGGGGGGGAAGTGAGGTGTGTGCCAGGCAGGCTGTGGGGTGTGTGTGTGTGGATGGGGAGGTGTAGGGGGTGGGGAGGGCGGGTTGTGGGCAGGGGGTGCGTATGTGGGGAGAGGGGGCTGGGTGTGTGGGGGGAAGGGGGTTTGTGCGGGTGGGGGTGGATGGGTGGGGGGGTTGTGGAGGTGGGGGGTGTGGGCGGGGATGTGTGTGGGCAGCGGGGTGTGTGGGGGAGAAGGGGGGGTTGTGTGGGCGGGGTGTGTGGGGGAGAAGGGTTGTGTGGGGCGGTGTGTGTGGGCAGCGGGGTGTGTAGGGAGGGTGTGTGTGGGCGGCAGGGTGTGTGTGTGGAGGGTGGGGTCGTGTGTGTGGGTGGGGGTGGTGTGAGTGTCGGCGGGGGTGCGTGTGGGCAGGGGGCTTGTGTGGGAGGGGTGGGGGGGAGCGGTGTGTGAGTGAGGGGGAGTGAGCCATGGGGGGAAGAGCCATGGGGGGGGGGAGAGGGGAGCATCACCGGGGAGGGGGAGAGAAGCCAGCGAAGGGTACCAGAGGGGTAGTGGCTGGAATTGGCAGTGCGATGGGGACTCACAGTGGGCACTGGTCTCTGGTTGTTCTCCTCTGCCTGGATCAGTCTCTGCGGTAGTTTGGAAGTGTCATTTTCAAACTAGACTTTTTGAAGACAAATTCCATTGAAGCAAACCCAATATTGTGGAAAAATAAACTGCAAAAAATAATTCAATCAACCATCTCTCTCCATTTAAAAAAAAAAGCCATTTCTAAGAGGGTTAGATAAAGAAAAATAGAAATGTTGGGTATTACTGGAAGAAAGAGGTTCCTGTTTTCCTGCACCGCAGTTTAGAAAAGCTGACTTAGAAAATTTGACTGTTTACTGTACACATTGTATGATTTGTGTGGGGAAAATAGTAATTGTGGTTTGTGGGAATGTGTCGGTATGGCATGCATCTTCTGTGGCTTCCAGCAAGAACCTTAGCTTCATTCTAAGTGATGGAGCATTTTCAATGAATAATCGGGTTTTTAACCTTTTAAAGGTTTCCAACATTAATTTCATTTGAATTGCTTTCTTGGGCTCAAAATTATCCTTAAATATCTGGTGGACCACAACAACCTGCTTCCAGAAACGGCGACAGGAATGGGATCTGATTCACCGCTGCCGTAAGAGATCAGATGGAGACTCGCAGATTATCACTGTGCAGAATGAGCCCACTTAGCTAACCTTGCTGCGTGAACCTATCCGAGATTATGCAACATGACATGACTTTTTCTGTCTTACTCCAACACTTACTCAAAACACAGCAATGTGCTAGGGTACAATCCTCAGTGAGTGACTGTAATCCTCCAAAGGTGCTTGTAATTGGTCGATTACCCAAGCAAGCTGGGCACTTTGTATTAGGTAGTTACTTAAACATAGAAGGCATAGCATAGTGCAGCAGAGGAACAGGCTCTTCGGGCCACAATGTCTGTGCCGAACATAATGCTAAGATAAACTAACCTCATCTGCCTTCACTTGACCAATACTCCTCCATTCCCTGCATATCCATGTGCCTATTTAGAAGCTTCTTAAACACCACTGCCAATTTTGCGTCTACCACCAACCATGGTTGCACATTCCAGGCCAGGCACCCACCACCCTCTGTGTAAACAAACTTGCCACCGCATCTCCTTTAAACTTTGTCCCTCTTACCTTTATGCTATGCCTTCTAGTCTTATGATGTTACCACCCTGGGACAAACGATATGACTCCACCTTATCTATTTTAGTTTAGAGATACGGCATGGAAACAGCCCCATTGGCCCACTGAGTCCACGTTGACCATTGATCGCCTGTTCACGCTAGTTCTATATTATCCCGCTTTCTCTTCCACTCCCTACACATTTGGGGCAATTAACCTACAAACCTGAACGTCTTTGGGACGTGGAAGGAAACAATAGGGCTCAGAGAGAATCCATATGGTCACAAGGGAGACACAAGATCAGGATTCAACCCGGGTTTTTGGTGCTGTGAAGCTGCAGCTCTACTAGCTGCACCAGAATTTTTTATATGTCTCTTGGGTCTCCCTTTAATCTCTGCATTCCAGAGAAAAAAAATGTTCATCCTGTTTTTATCCATGACACACTTGACGATGACATCTGCCAATTATATAGAGTAAACCCAGGAGTTGAATAACACCTATTGAGAACCTAACCACTTCTCCTTGACTTTAATTGCATTACATTCACAGTGTTTTCCACTACCAAAATATTTCATCTTGGGCATCATGGAGCAGCACAGAATGAAGGATCTTTATAGAGGTGAAGGGAAACTTAGATAGAAAAACTGTAGGGCATCTCAGCTTGAAATACAAATTTATATTTAGTTTTCCTTTTTTTGAGACATACAGTGTGGAAACAGGCCACTTGGCCCACTGAGTCCACACCCATTCTATATGGGTCTTGACCCAAAATGTCAAAGTTGCTGTCTGACCCGCTGAGTTACTCCAGTTTTTTGTCTATCTATATTTGATCAGCTTGATATTGTGCTCTGATTGCCAAAATTGAACTGCACATAGTCCTGGGCCTGAAGAGAGGGGTTGTTTAACTCTGACCTGTGATGGCTGGTAAATACAGGCATGTTCGGGTCCACTGAGCAGATGCATAGGTAGTGAACTTGGGTAGTGGGCTCCACTGGTGATTTCCAGCTGTGCTCCACCACTGGATGCACATGGTGTTCAGCAGCAGAGCAGAAATGTTCTATTGAGGATTAGTTTCATGCATCCTGCACCATCTTCATCCTGGAAGAACATTCATGTTCATTTGCATTTTACAGCTATGAAGAAGAAATGTTCTAAATGTTTCTCGGGGACATTGAAAAGTCTTGAAAGTTGTGAACAGTGGCAAAATGGAGAGTGTGACTTTGCCACCAGTGAAAGATTTGCTGTGGATATGTTGGGTTGGGCTGGACTGGCCTACTCCCATCACCTGATTCCTCTGCTCAAGGCTCATTCATCATTTGGGGTCTCAGCTGGGAAATCCTGCACCAACATGATTTTCTTTCCAGATGTAGACAAGGTAAGTAATGGATTCCAAGGCATTTCAGCAAGAGTAACAAGAGATATAGACGGTGATGTAGAGAGATAAAGAACAATTAATGAAATGTATACAAAAACGTGATGATGATAAAGGCCCTTTCCCACTTTCCCGAGTTACTCACGAACTCTCCTGAGTTTTCCCCTTGATACGAACTCGGAGAATTATGGTAATAGCCATGCGTAGGTACTTGGGGCTATTTTCTTTAACTCGTGGACATTTTTCAAAATGTTGAAAAAACATCCCGACTTACCTGATGCCCGAGTTCCTACGGCTGGCATTGCGAGCCGCTACGAAACATCTGTGGACTCCCACGGCCTCCTACGAGCTCGCTACCGACATTCCCTGAGCTTGAGTCAAGGGGAAAACTTGGGAGAGTTTGTGAGTAATTTGGGAAAGTGGGACAGGGCCTTAAAGGAAACAGGCCATTGTTAACTGTTTAGGCAGCATCTTTGCAGAGAAGGAATGGGTGAAGTTTCGGGTCTCAACCATAACGGTCTCGATGACACATCACCCATTCCTCCTCTCCATAGATGCTGCCAGTCCCGCTCAGTTACTCTAGCTTTTTATGCCTATCTTTGGTTTAAACCAGCATCTGCAATTTCTTCCTACACATTGTTAGCTGTTTGTTGGGTGAAAACGAGAAGCTGGTACAACATGGGTGGGGGAGGGAATGCTGGGGTTACTTGAAGTTAGAGAAATCAATCTTCATACCACTGCGCTGTACCCTACTTGTGAAATACAGGAACAAGCCCTTTACCATACATACATGCAGACCCTCTCCCTACACATAGCAACAAACGAACACAGTCGACTAATTACCCAAAGTTAATAGGTCATTTGAATATAATGAAATCTTTTAAATCAACAATGCTTTCAGTAAGACACAAAAAGCTGGAGTAACTCAACGGGTCAGGCAGCATCTCTGCAGAACATGGATAGGTGATTTTTTTTGGTCGAGACCCTTCTTCAGACTAATTGTAGTTGGGGGGGGGGGGGGGCGGCGAAGAAGAAAGCTGGATAGGAGGAGGCGCAGGACATAGTGTGGCAGGTAATGGGTCAACAGAGCCGGGGGGGGGGGGGGGGGGGGTTATTGACAGATGACACAATGCCAAAGGCCAGAGATAGGAAAGGAAGGTGAAACCAGTTTTTAAATAGTTGGGTAGTTTCCCCTGCAACCACAAGAAATGTCCTTACATCTCCTCCCGTGCCTCCATTTAGAGACCCTGGGCGTTCATCCAGGAGAGACAAGGATTCATGTGCACCTCCTCTAACCTTACCTATTGCATCCGGTGTTCCTGATGTGGCCTCCAGTACATCGGTGAGACCAAGCGTAGACTCCGCGACCATTTCGCTGAACATGAACTCGGTCTGCCAAGGCCAGCTGAATCTCTTGGTTGCTAACCACTTTTACTCCCCTTGCTGTACTGGGCCTCCTCCGCTGTCAATGTGAGGCCACACGCAAACTGGAGGAACAACACCTCATATTCCACTTGGGTAGCTTACAACCCAACAGTATCAACACTGAACTCTCCAGTTTTACGTAACCTCTCAATAAACCTCTCCCCTCCCCAAAATATACCCCTGGACTCCCACCTATTTCTCCCCTCCTCCCATCAATTCCTCCCCCTCCCCCCCCCCCCCCCCCCCCCCCCCCCCAGCCCCGCTACTTTCTTCAGTTTTGTTTCATAATCTACAACACTTGAAACCTGGCTCATCCCTTCCTCTTTTATCCCTGGCCTTTGTTCCAACCATCTGCTGATCAAAACCCCTTTTGCCTGTGTTGGCCTATTACCTGCCACGCTTTGTCCTGCATCTCCACCTATTCCAGCTTTCTTCTCCCCCCTACACTCAGTCTGAAGAAACACGGTGGCGCAGAGGTAGATTTGCTGCTTTCCAACGCCAGAGACCCGGGTTCGATCCTAACTACGGGTGCTTGTCTGGACGTTTTCCCCGTGACGTGCATGGGTTTTCTCTGGGGTCTCTGGTGTCCTCCCACACTCCAAAGGTATACAGGTTGGTAGGTTAATTGGCTTAGTAAAATTGTAAATTGTTCCAAGTGTGTGTGGGCTGAAAGGCACATTTCCATGCTGTATCTCTAAACTAAACAGGGTATTTTTAGTATCACGTATCCATATTCTCCAGAGATGCTGTCAGACCTGCTGAGTTACTCCAGCACTTTGTGCCATTTAATGCTTTCAGTCGCTTAATGAGCAGAGCAACAACATAATCTGTGGCTTTTTCAGCTGGATGGAATAGTTGATGTGTTTTGATGTGCAGCTGTTATTATAGCTGACCATGAACTAAACCATGAGCCAAGGATGTCAAAAGTTGCTTTTATGCTGGTGCTTGTTTAAGTTGGATTGGAAAAGCATCATTGGCGAACTTGTCCCTGGCCTATACGTTGCTTAAACTAATTCCCTTACCGTTGTGGTAAGATTCAAACCAATTTTTTAATATATGAACTTGCGAGTGTGTCACCACTATAAGGGAGCTGAATTTAGCAATGCAAATATTGGTTTCTGGCTCACAGTCAGTTGTGACCTGCAGCTCAATGTAAACAAACAGAAGTGAATAAGGATGCTCTGGGTCATTGGTTCAAATTACAGTGTTAGTGACCTTGCCAGTTAAATGTGCCCCTTCTTGGCTGAGACAAGAGACATTTTGAAGTGCCTTTGACCGAATTGCAGAAAAATGCACTGGTTATGATGCAGAGAATCTAGGAAACGGATTAATTCACCCAGAATGCTGGTGAAGACCTTAATGTATTTAGGAAGGAGAAAAGGAAACAATTTTTTTTTCAAAGAGTCACAGTGAACTTCCTTGAAACATTTTCCCTATTCTCCCTCATATGGACATTGTCACTTGTCCTGCAGAGATGGCTGTACATGATCACAGCCGTGACATTGTCTGGTAGCGAATGTTGATACTAGTTCACCTACCTTACTCTGGGATACGAGTTACCTATTTAAGCTTCCCATGTTTTCGAAGTATACACAAGGTTGGGACTTACTGCATTAGTTTGACATTGAATTTGAGATCTTGCTCTTGACTCAAGTTGCCCACCAATCCCTCTGGAAAATCCACTGGCACATGAGTTGGTAGGTCACCATGACTGGCCTTCGTGAGAGCTGATGACGTCAGCCTCAAAGGTCCTCCACGCCATCAAAGAAACCTGCTCATATTTCATGACTTTTAGCTTAGTTTTAGTTTAGAGATTTAGCACAGAAACAGGCCCTTCGGCCACCGGGTGCATACCGTCCAGTGATCCATGCACATTAACACTGTCCTACACACACTAGGGACAATTTAACATTTTACACCAAGCCAATTAACCTACGTACCTGTACGTCTTTGGAGTGTGGGAGAAAACCACAGATCTGGGAGAAAACCCATACAGGTCACAGGAGAACATACAAACTCAGTACAGACGGCACCCATAGTCGAGATCTAACCCAGGTCTCTGGCGCTGTAAGTAGCTCTACAGTAGCTCTACTGCTACACCACCATGCCGCCGGCGACTTCTGGTTTGTGATTTTATTAGAAAGGCCAAGGAAGTTCCAACTGAGTTGTATGTTCTCAGTTTAACAGGCAAAATGAATTTGGAAACTCTTTGGGGGAAAAAAAAATCCAAATCTAAACCTAAATCAAAAATCAACTAGCATTTCAGACCCCGATTGGTAATCCAAGACCGTTGTCAGAAAGTAGACACACGTTGACTGCAAACTGCAGGATTTCATTTCCATCCATGTCCTCCATCAAATTACTTGTGCCTATCAAAGACTGCACGAGGAATGTAATTAACTTAGAGAAGCGATTCACAAGGATGTTGCCTGGTTTGGAGGATTTGAGTTATAAGTGACTCAAGAAATAAGTGATTTGCTTAATCTTGAATTTTAATCTTAGTTTAATAAATCACTTCTGTGAAGGTCATAGAGTCATAGTCATACAGCATATAAACTCTAAACCTTTCCTGTCAATGCACCTGTCCAAATGTTTTTTTAATGTTTTTATAGGACCTGCCTCTGGCAGCTCAATCCATGTACCTATCAACCTCTTTTTGAAAAAAAATTACCCATCAAGTTCCTATTAAATCTTTCCCTTCTCAGCTTAAACCGATAGTTCTTGATTACCCTGCTTCTGGGTTAAAGACTATGGATTTACTTTTATCTATTACCGCATGATCAAATACTGTACACCTTGAAAAGATCATCCCTCGTCCTCTTGCACCCCAAGCATTAAAGTCCAAGCCTGCCCAAACTCTCCGTACAGCTGAGGCCTTCATGTCCTGGCACCATCCTCGTAAATCTTCCTTGCACCATTTCCAGTTTAACAACATCCTTCCCATAGCACGGTGACCAAAACTGAACACAATTCTCCAAATGTGGCATCACCAACGTCTTGTACAACTGTAACATAACATAACATCTATACGCAATCACTGACTGAAGACCATCGTACTGAAAGACTTCTTGACCACCCTACTTGATTCCATCTTCTGAGAACTATGTACCTGAACTTTGCAGTTCCCTCTACAATACTCCCTAGGGCTGGACTGTCATGTTGAAAGAATGGAGCGACTGGTCTTATATACACCGGAATTTAGAAGGATGAGAGGGGATCTTATTGAAACATATAAAATTATTAAGGGATTGGACACACTAGAGGCAGGAAACATGTTCCCGATGTTGGGGGAGTGCAGAACCAGGGGCGACAGTTTAAGAAAAAGGGTAGGCCATTTACAACAGAGATGAGGAAAAACTTTTTCACCCAGAGTTGTGAATCTGTGGAATTCTCTGCCTCAGAAGGCAGTGGAGGCCGATTCTCTTTTTGCTTAGATAGAGCTCTTAAAAATAGCGGAGCAAGGGGATATGGGGAGAAGGCAGGAACGGGGTACTGATTGTGGATGATCAGACATGATCACAGTGAATGGCGGTGCTGGGTCGAATGGCCTACTCCTGCACCTATTGTCTATTGTCTACCATTCACTGTGACTGTCCTGCTCTGTTTTGACTTCCCAGAATGCAACACATCTCATGTATCTGCATTAAAGTTTATTAACTATTCCACGGCCTACTTGCCCAACTGATTAAGATCCTGTTGTAATTTTTGTTAACTATCTTCACTATCTACATTACCACCCATTAACTAATCATAGAAACATAGAAACATAGAAAAATAGGTGCAGGAGTAGGCCATTCAGCCCTTCGAGCCTGCACCGCCATTCAATGTGATCTTGGCTGATCATCCAACTCGGTATCCTGTACCTGCGTTCACTCCATACCCCCTGATCCCTTTAGCCACAAGTGCCACATCTAACGCCCTCTTAAATATAGCCAATGAATTGGCCTCAACTACCTTCTGTGGCAGAGAATTCCAGAGACACACCACTCTCTGTGTAAAGAATGTTTTCCTCATCTCAATTCCTAAAGGAATTCCCCCTTATCCTTAGAATGCATTGTGCATTCTCATCCAAATCATTGATATAACCCATTAACAGCAATGGGCTCAGCACCGATCCCGAGGCGTCGAATCCAAAAAACAACTTTCCACTATTGCCCTCTTCCACTATGGGCCTCCTCTGTCTTTATCCAGAACTATTTTGAAACTAATATAACAGTGGTCACTGATCCTAAAAGGATCGCCTTCCAACGCTTTAGCCCTTTCCAATTTCCTAATATTCCTAAGAAAGTATTTCTATCTTTGCCCTCTCCGATGTAGGGCCCTGCACAACTTCTCTGAGGAAAAATTCCTGAACACATTTGACAAACTCCATAGTAAATTTTATTAGGTGACTAGACTAAGTGGGACCCATTGGATCCCATGTTCACACAGGAGGGTTGGTCCCCCAATGCAATATTCCACCTCTCCACCAATTCCAATATTGGTGTGGGGGGGGGGGCTTTCTGGAGTGCTAGTATGGGTATTGTGGGCTGAAGGGACTGGTTTCCAGAGGGCTAGTATGGACATTGTGGGCCAAATGGATTCTTGGGGTGGCAGCTCAGTCACTCAAGCCTGATGTGCTGGCAGCTCACTCACGGCTGGTAGGCTAGCAATTGACTCGCGGCTATTCTTTGAAATTCCATTTCAAGCAGGGTGCAAGGCCACCAAATTCAAGTGCAGTTTCTGACCACTTCAAGCAGGGTGCAAGGCCACCAAATTCAAGTGCAGTTCCATACCACTTCAAGCAGGGTGCAAGACATCCAAATTGAAGTGCAGTTTCATATCATTTCACGCAGGGTGCAAGGCCACCAAATTCAAATGCAGTTTCATACCATTTCATGCAGGGCGCAAGGCCACCATATTCAAATGTAGTTTCATACCATTTCAAGCAGGGTGAAAGCACCATAAAACCACACAAAACATAACATAAAAACCACACTTACATTTCAGTAGACATTCAGTGCGTTCAGTTGATTCACAGCTCAGACAGTCATGACCTGTCCCTCCCCATCTTGCAGTGACTGAGCCACACCCACACTTCCGGGTGTTATAATCCCGCCCCGCTGGAAGGGGCATGGCCTTCATGGCGTGATTGGCAGGAGAGAGACTCTCAACCATTTTATAAACACTAATAACACTTTTATTTTTCATTGATGGGAAGAATCCTCTGCGCCTGATGAGCAGAGGGGGACTGAGTAAGATGGCCAAAAAACAGCCATAAGTAGTAGCGTTTTATCTAAAATCGATTTACAGTGCAAACAGGAAGTTGTCAAATTCCCACCAACAACCATTTTCAGTCCAGCAGTTCAAAGCAACCCCCCCAACAGCAACCATTTGCGGTGCAGCAGTTCAAAGTAACCCCCCCACCAACAATCACTTGCAGTGCAGCAGTTCAAAGCAACCCCCCCCACCAACAACCATTTGCAGTGCAGCAATCCAAAGCAAACCCCCAACAACAACCATTTGCAGTAAGATGGCCAAAAATCACAGCCGTTAGTGGCAGCGTTTTTTCTAAATTCACGAAACAGTAAAACAGGAAGTGGTCAAGATCTTATTTTTAGTAATATAGATTTCCATAGGTCACTCTGCCGCAAGTGTCACAGATGCACCAAACAGTCCTGGACTTAGTTAGGAGCACCTATCCATGTTCTGCAGAGATGCTGCCTAACTCGCTGAGTTATACTGATACTTTGTGTGCAACTGGTAGATCCTTATGGGCCTGTCCAACTTAATTGCCACATGTTCACGGTTAGTTGCCTGGTAGTCGCCTTCATGGTCGTTAGGAGTTCCCACATTCTGGGAACTAGTTACAGCCTCAGAATGAAGCCGCCATGGAGAGTAGCGAGAATTCTCGTGCCGTAGGTGGGTCGCCAGGAGGTCCTGGTGGGTTGCAAGGAGGTAGAAGGTTCTCGTGAGTTGTAGCTGCTACTGACCGGTTAATTTCATTGGGAAAACAAGACGTAAGCAGTAGTTTTCAGAACCAAGAATACCCAACAGGTAATGTTAATGTCCGCCGAGCTTCACAGCCTGGCTTCTCTGTATCTCTGGCTTCTTAAAAGTTGTCTCCACTCCTTCTCCCCCTTCTCTCCAATTCTCCCCCTTTCCCCCCTCTTTTAAAGAACTTACGTGACCCTTCCCATACACTGTGCTTTCACTGTCTTAATTACAGCGCCAACCTTCCTGTTCATCGCGGTGTGTGTCTGTATCACATTGGCTTTGCACCGTGTGAATTTCACTCAGACAGTGCTCCCTCCGCTTGCCCTGCCCCTCGCTTGCATAAAGGGCTGGTGAAGGAAGCGATGTGTGTGTGTTCCACTCTGATAGTCCCCGTTCCAGTCGCTGGTTCTGCAGGCGACTGCCAGCGACTTGACAGGCCCATTAGCCTCACGCGGCGTGTGGTGGGACGGCCTTCGCCAGTGAGCGGTTCTGTGACTGCTGGCTGGAGAGGAAGGCAAGGACTCTCTGCAGGATGGACTATTCAGCCAGCCGTGTTGGCCAGGTTAGATGACTTTGGCTGACACCCACTGGCTGCTCTGTATAAATGCAGCTTCTGCTTTATGAACATGTTTTGAAGACTGTGGCTGATTGTAAAAGTCCTGATTGAATGGCAGAGAGCATGCTGTTGTGGTCTGAATCAGGATGCCAAGTTGATTCAACTGCACTGATCCCTCACAATGGACATCAGTTTTCGTGCATTCCGATACTCACTGATAAAGATTCCTGTGCTGGGTGTGATAACCCTGGAAATGGATTCAATATGATCTGGATTTACAGTTTTGCTGCTGCCTGTGCTGTCTTTACTGCACATGTTCCAAAGGCACTTTCTGGTGAGGCGAGCCTCTGTTACAGCACATGGTTCAAATTGAACACATAGTGGTCAGCAGAAGGGGAAGTTTCAAACTCCAACTAATTCTGCCATGGGCTAACTAAACATCGTAATGTGGAGCCCTTGTACGCAAATCCTCTCCACATACCACCCACGATAGGATGATGCAATGATCGCAGGTACATGACAACTTTCTATACACGTTAGAAGGATAAAGGGCCTGTCCCACCAGCATGCAACTCTATGCGATGAACGCGATCAAACTAGAAGCGGGGGCCGCGCGGAGGTCGGGTGATCCCCCGTACAGGGCCGTTCCCACCAGCATGCGCCTGCATGCGGCAAGCGCAACCAAACCGGCAGTAGGGGCCGCGCGGAGGTCGGGTGAGTGGCGCAATGCGGCGCGAAGTGAGGCGAACTTGGAGCGAAGTCCAAGGTAAGTTCGCCAGGACAGAGGGGCACAGAGGCACACACACACACAGGGCCACGGAGCCACACACATAGAGGGTCATGGAGGCACTTACAAATAGGTTCACGGAGGCACGATGTCGGGGCGGTGTGTAAATGTCAAGGCGACTGCGAGCCGACAAGCCGTTGTCACGTGGAATTTTTGGACATAGTCGGTTTTTCGGAGCCCCGCGCGGTGTCGGGACGAACTCCGCACAATTCCGCACGGCTCCGGCGATCAAAGTGGGACTGGCCCCGCGACCACGTTGGGTCGCGCTAATCGCATAGAGTTGCATGCTGGTGGGACAGGCCCTTAATTTGTGGCAACAGTTTTTATATTGAAATAACAGCATCAACTGGCATGGCAGAATTTTTCACAGCAAAGTGTGCTGGAATATTTGCACGTTAGTGAACAAATGAGAGAAAGAGATTTGCCTTTTCTCGTCATGTTGCCAGGGGCATTGACAATAGAATTCTAGCTCGCGGTAACACCTGAAATGGAGCCTTAAACATCTTCATCTAAAATGTAAATGGCAATGTTTAAAAGATGGACTTGGATATATATCCAGGTTGTTAATGGAACCGTTGCTATGTTATGGAGCAATACTTTACTCCTGTTTGGAATATATGTTGATTCTAATCCAAGCAATCGACATCTCTGATGCAATAGTAAAGTATGCAAGTAATTTACGAGGCCAATTTATATAATGTATATTGATGCCCGCAGCACAATCGATTGAAATCTATATAGATTTATATTATATACTTTTCTTTTATGACTTCAAGCTCCAGGCAAGTCCTCCTTTGTACAAGAAATATCGTATCAGAACCTCAGGCATCAAGTTCAGTGGGAGACAATTATTTTCTGGTGTACTCCAGGTGGTTTAAAGCTCCACACCGTGAATGCATTGATGAAACGTACAATTATATGGCAATGATAATTCTATGGCATTATGATACTTGGCTGCCACACAATCTGTCGTTTCCAGTGGTAAGACGCTCCTGTCTCAACCACAATTAATTCCTGTTCTGTTTCCCTGACTCCAGGTGTTTTTACATTAGAAAGCATATTTTGCAAAACAAAAGATTTAAGTAAAATAACAACCGATCATCCTGGGCACACTCAACAGGCCAGGCAGCGTCTGTGAGGAAGAAACGGAGCCTTCACTAATTACCCGTGCTTTGCATCAACTTCAAGAATTTATTCAAGTCTCTTCTCAGTACCAATTCTGAATCTCTATCCTCCAACTGACTGAATAGATCGTTCATTCAATCAATGTGCAAAAAGAGATTTCCTTGTTTTCCTGTGGTCCTTTTACGATTTTCTTTAAATCTGAGCCTTTTGATTATTAGCTTATCATAGGAGACAATTGTTTCTTATTTACTCCTGATCATATCATGCACCACTTCAAAACTCCTGTTTATTACTGCTGTTATGAGCACAATCTTAGCTTCCCAATGACTGTAAATTCCCATCAAAAATGTATTCCGGTAAATTTCTTTAATACCTTCTCCAGGTCCTTAACATTCTTCCTAAAGCAGTGCTTCGAATTGAATACAATACTCCAACCAAGGCCAATGATTGAACAATTGCAAAGCTCAAGAACGTGAATTGACTTGTTCAATTTTTTTATTGACTAAAGTGATAGAAGTATATAAAATTGCTTGATAGCGGTATATAACATGATGTGATGCATAGATGGGGTAGACAGTCGGAACCTTTTTCCCAGGGTGAAAATGTCCAACGCAGGAGGGCATAGCTATAAGGTGAGAGGGACAAAGTTTAATCGAGATGTGCGGGGCAATATAGAGAGTGGTGGGGGGCTGGAATGCATTGCCAGGGATAATGGTGGCGGCAGATATGATAGTGGCGTTTAAGAGGCTTTAAATTAAAAATATGGAAGTGCAGGGAATAGAAGGATATAGATCATGTACAGATGAGATCAGTTTAACTCATTATGTTTGGCACAAACATTGGGTGCCTGGAGGGTCCGTTCCTGTAATGTGTTGTTCTATGTTCTATGAACATTTGATATGCACGAATGATTCTGACACCCGATTCTGTGTACAAATTGGCCTGATGATAGCAAATAAAGCCTTCCCCATTGCAATCATTATATGGCATTGGATTCCCACTTCCTAGTTGCATGTTTATTATGTGAGCTCCTTGACTGTTGGATGCTTGCATTGCCAATCTGGCTAATCTGAGTCTAATTTGGTGTCTTTATGTGTTTAACTGCTACTAATTTGCGATCTTTACACTTTTATGGAGACATAGGGAACTGCAGATGCTGGGACCTTGAGAGAAACAAAGTGCTGGTATAACAGCAGGTCTGGAAGTATATTTGGAGGAAAGGGAAGGTGAAGTTTCGGGTTAAGGTCTTTCTTCAGAACTAATTGTAGTAGGGGAACAAAGCTGGAAAGGAGGTAGGGATGAGATAAAACCTGGCAAGTGATAGGTAGGTGCAAGTTAGGGAGTTTAATTGGCAGATGAGTGGACAAAGGCTAGAGATGAAAAGGAGACGAAAGCGCGTCAGATAAGGAGAGAAGAGAAGCAAAATTTAAAGCCAGAGGGAGGGATAGGACTTTATGACTACAACCTCTAATTTAATAAACTAATAACTACAAAGTATGGAATCAAATTAAAATTCGAAAAATTTGAAAATCTTTTAGCATTTTTAAATATATTATTAATGCTGGTATGTTGTATGGAGTCATAATTTTTTTTTTTCAAATAATGTTCCCTAATGCATCTCTCATGCTATATCCAATTAGTTTTTTGAAAACACATGCTAAATGAGAACTATCCGTATTTACCTCATGACTTTCACCTTGGAAATTTTCATGGTTATTTTCTGTCCTTGGCGTCGTGCTCTTATTATCCACATACACAAAAAAAATTGAAAAAGTACAGCAGATTGTCGTTGCAGTTTTTCATCTTAATATTTATCACTTGTGAAGTTCTCACAGTAAAATGGCCGTCTTCTTTGTGCTACGTCTTAATTTATCGAGTTCTGCTAAAAGTTGCCATTTTAGTGCATTCGTTGCAGAGGAAAGAGTCTGCAATGCCCCTGGCAAAGTCACGAACATCTGCACAGACCTATAAGCATTTGAGGGGAAATCAAGCCTACTGTTCACATGCCATGTCAGTGCTTGCGTGCTGACTCGGCGCACTATAAACCTGCTCCTTCACTTATGACCAGAGGGCTTGCTTACTCCATTCGATCAGACTTGAATGTTACTGTCCCTGGCTTGAGTGTGCTGAGCACAGCTATAATGCTATTTCATTGAGGATTTTATTGATAGGCTGCTTGTTAAATATGAATGCATCTTCAGCATTTTATCTTACTGTTCTTCGCTTTTTTTCACTGTTTTGAAGCTCCAGTTTCTAATATTGAGGTATTGGCTGTTTCAGGTATTGGCTGTTATGTTTCTTTTGTCTGATGTGTATGTTTCTTATTGGCTGTTTCAGGTATTGGCTGTTAAGGCTGGTGGTGGCGATAGATATGATATTGGCATTAAAGAGGCTTTTCGATAGCATATAGGTATAGGGAATGGAAGGATATGGATCATGTGCAGTCAGATGAGATTAGTTTACCTTAACATCATGTTTGGCTCCGACATTGTCAGCTGAAGAGGCTATTCCTGTTCCATACTTTCCCATGTTCTATTTTGTACATATCAATGAATACGAGTTAAAAGAGAACGTGGCTCTTTGGATACATTGGTGATCATGGCAACCAGTGGATGTGATAGATACGATGGTCAAACTGAAATAATATGAGAGCTTGCTGTGTTTGCTCTCTGTGTGGAATATGTAACAAACACCTGAGAGAATATTGAGGTCCTGCAGGGGAAGAGAGAAAAGAGCGACAAGGCGACACATATAAGATGGAAAGTTTTAATACTCTTAATGCTGTTGGGAGAAATATTGAGTTTATTAACATCACAAAAGACAGCTGAGACCTATCACACGGATGTTGTCAAAATGTTGAAGGGAAATTTTAATCCAGTGCCTTCAGCAAATTTTGTGAGTTACACCCTTCATGTGTGCAATAGAGATTAGAGGAAAGTGATTAGAGTCCGTGATCATAAACTCAGGTTGAGGATGATGGCAAAGTGATCCATTTTCAGTGTCTCCTCTGCTAGTGTGTTGACCGATTGTTGAGAGGATTTAATTGTTGGTCAAGTTTGTCATGGAAGTTTAACTTCTGGTAATCAGACAAAAGAGCCTGGAGATCACAGAGATACTACATTTAAAAACAATTTACAGTTTCTTATTTACCCAACTGCATTTAAAGGATGACTAATTGCTCCCAAAAGACTATAAAAGACTCGATGCTTTCAGATTCCAGAAACAAGATGGCAAAATATTAAGAAAGAGAAGCAAGAAACTGCAGATGCTGGCATCTTGAGCAAAATACAAGAAATGCCATCCGTCCATTTCCTCCACAAATGTTGCCCGACCCACTGAGTTCCTCCAGCACTTTCTGTTTAGGAAAAATATTCACTTTGAAGATGAAAGCCAGGCCGGCAACAAATACCCCTTCTGAGCCTTTGTTTAGTTTAGAGATACAGCGTGGAAACAGGCCCTTCGGTCCACCGAGTCCACACCGAACAGTGATCCCCGCATATTAACACTATCCTACACACACTAGGGCCAATTTACATTTATACAAAGGCAAGCAACCTACAAACCTGTACGTCTTTGGAGTGTAGGAAGAAAGCGAAGATCTCGGAGAAAACAGACGCGTTCACGGGGAGAACGTACAAACTCCATACAGACAGCACCCGTAATCAGGACTGCAAGGCAGCAACGCCACCACTGCGCCACTGTGCCATTGATTTGAACTAAAGGAAATATCAGGCATAGCTATCAACTCAATATCACCATTTGGATATATCATACTGTGTTTTCCCATCAATTTTCAATAGTGCCCACTTTAAATATTTTTCCTTTCCATTTCAGTTTCCTCAAGCCAATGTCAGGCACTCGTCCAAGCATGTATTTTTGCGATACTGAGATAGATTATTCACAAACAACCATTACCAGATTTTGACTGATTGGAAACTTCATTCATGATAAAAAATATATACAAACTAGAAACTCTTTATATATTCTCAGTGTCTATACATTGAATGGTATCATATTCAGTAGTATTTGTATCTATCTTTAGACAAAACATGCTTGCACTCATCTGGCCCCCTGGGGTGATATTCCTTCCCTTGGCTGAGGGTTGAACCCATCAGCCGCTCAATGTCCAGCAGTGGAAGCTCCTTGGGCTGTGGTCCTCATCCACAAACTTATGTTGCACTAAACCTCGCAACATAACATATGGCTCTATGTCTGTTATTGGAGTATTTATACTTCTGCTGTCTGTACACCTGCACCATATAATAGCAATTGTAAGTGTAATTGTGAGTAAAATATGAGAGGAAGAAGAAGAAATACGAGTCATATTGCTTTTAAAGTGATATGTTTTGTATAGTCCCTTTCTAATGGACTTTGTCTCTTAATGGAATGTAAAGAAAGCTTCTATAATGCAGCCTGAAATGGAATACCATTACCCTACCAATCCAATCAGATTTCCAAATGCCGGTAAATTCAGAAACAACAAAAGTTTGATTCGGAAGAAACTGTGTTTTTGGCTTTGTTTGTTCTTGACTGCTATTCCCACCATGGTTGCATGTCTATATGGAAAATTGTGGATAATTATGCAAAGCAGTGTTATACGAGTAAAATCAGATTTTTCCCTTATTTGTAGATTACAATGGCCCTCCTTGAATTGTACTGAACCTGCTCATGCTTCAGTGTAGCTTCCCCAACAGTGAACTTTAAGTAAAGGGTGGTACAGCAGTTTAATTGCTGCTTATCTGCATGGAGTTTGTACATTCTCCCCATGACCTGCGTGGTTCTCTGGTTTCTTCGGGATCTCTGGTTTCCTCCCACACTCCAAAGACGTACAGGTTTTTTGGCTAATTGGTTTGGTATAGTTGTAAATTTCCCCCCAGTGTGTGTAGGATAGTGTTAGTGTATAGGGATCGCTGGTGGGCATGAAGTCAGTGGACAGACGGGCCTGTTTCTGCGCTGTATCTCCAAAGTAAACTAAACTTTTGCAATGCCTATTTGTGGTTCCTCACAGCATCAATAAAAAAGAATCGGAGAAGAGGTTAGAAATTGCATTATGTTGCACCTTCTTTAATGACACTGCCCAAAGAGAATTATGTCTTGCCAATTATTGTCACCTATTCAAGAACAAATAAAATGATGCTTTTGTGTGACATACAGCCACATGTGAGTGTCAAGAATAATAGTAAGATTAAACGAGAACTTACCAGTTTGAAGTTTGATCCTTTTTATGAGGAGTTACGATGAGCGATTACGTGAAGAACCCCACTAGTCCGCATGCGCGTCAATCTTCAAAGCAGCGGTGTGAAATCACAGAATAACACTAATTGAAGTAATATAGTAAGATTATAAACCTAGAACTACCAGATGACCTTTGTGATATGAGGGTTGGGAGTGGTGGGCACGTAATCGCTCATCGTAACTCCTCAGAAAAGAAAGATCAAACTTCAAACTGGTAAGTTCTCATTTAATCTTACTATTTTACTTCGGAGTCATGTGAGTGATTCTGTGAAGATTTAAAAGCTCTGTGATTTCATGCCGTAGATACGAATCCAGGCATCTCACACTGCATCAGTTGACTCGGGAGGAGTGAATAATGAGCAATACATTGGAAATGGTACTGATTAACATGTTGATGCTTTAATTCACAAAATAAACAAAAGAAAAAACACAATAGTGATCCCTCTCTCCCAGGGAGAAGCTATGAAACAGAACTTAAAATGGATTGGGCGAACACCCCAGGTTCAATAAGTGGTTTATTATAAAACCTCTGAAAAGTCAATTCATTTGACCATCCTGCGGCTGCAAGGATATGGTCTAGAGTGACGTCCATTGCCCTCGCTGCTGACATTGATGCCGCCCTGGTGGAGTGAGATTTAAAATTGTCAATATTAACTCTATACCAATGCTACTTCGGAGCCTCTGAGGCTCTTGGTGACTTCAATATAACACAGTAAGTGCTTCACTACACACAGCCATAAATCCGTGGGATATGCTGACAGTACACGCTTGAATCCTGACACCCCTGGTCTGCTTTGTTTAATTAGGTCCTAGATGTAAAACATGACGTCATTCCCTGATGACACCATCCTTCCAGACGCAGTTTGTGCAAAGTCTGAACCCTTTGCGCTGATACCAGCGCCATGAGCATGACCAACTTTAGGATAATCTTTGCCAGTGACCAGGATGTGGCTGGACTCCACTGATGAAGCAGCGTGAGTACCACGCTCACATCCCAGATTTCAGAGTACCTAGGCCTGGGAGGATTGGAACCTCACATTTCCTGACATGAGAGATGTGCTACTTATTTGTACTATCCCTCCAGGACGATGGGATGACATCCACGGTATGATTGGATAGTCCCAGACCCAGTATGGCCATATTAGAATCTGTAAATTAACAGATTAACATGATCATACAACGGGTGTTGATCTCCAGTCACAGGGTGCACCAATAGATCATGACGTTTTGGGACCACCATAATAGGCTGTGTAATAATGTCTGAAATGAGAGGGAACCATGGCTGTGTGGGCCAGTCGGGTACCACCAAAACTCCTGAAGCGGAGTCCTGCTTGATCTTGGTCAAGCACCGACTGATGAGGAAGAATGGGGGAAATGAATATAAAATCACTCTGCCCCAGTGTAGCGAGGACGCATCTACCGCCACTGCCCCTGGATCTGGTTCCCCTGAAACATACTTCAGTACCATGTGATTAAGCCTGGATGCAAACAAGTCAATGTCTGGCATCCCATACTGAACAACAATCTAATTAAATACATCATGATTCAACATCCATTCTGTGTTGTCATTGAATTTGCATGACCTGGTGTCTGCCACCATATTGAATATACCTAGCAAGTAGACAGGTGAAACCCAAACGTTCTTTTTAATGCACCAGTGCCAAATAAGGTTAGCCAATCTGTCACAAGATTTCGACTTGATTCTACCCATGCGATTAACATACACCACTGCCGTGGTGTTGTCAATCTGAAGCTGAACATGTAAGTGATGCTTAGTGATACAATAAGCCTTGAGCCTGTAAAATGCTCCTAAAAGCTCTAAATAATTATTTCCATGTGATTGGAGAATAAATGCCTCATGTATATTCCATCTGCCTCCACAGCTCGAAATGGTATCAGTAGCACCCCAGCCTAGGGCACTAACATCAGCCTGCCACACAACTGAAGGTGTTTCCAACAGAATTTTGCTAGAACAATTTGAAATATTTCTTATCCACCACTGTACTTCAGCAATGGCTTCAAATGGTAATTGCATGGGCCAGTTGAAATGACCTGCATGTATCCTGAGTGCCTGTACCTTTGCCCTCTGTAAATTTTGTAATGCAAAGGTCCATACTGCACAGCTGGAAAAGCAGCTACCAATTTGCCAATCAAGCTGGCCACATGTTTAATTGAAGGTGGTTGCTCCCCCTCTGGAAACCAAATGCTTTGCAGTTGCAAATGTTTCCATTTTAAAATGATTATACTGCACAAACGGATTAAGTCCTGTTAGGTCCAAAATAATCCGACTCCCACCATCTTTCTTTGGTCTAGGAAAAATACCAAGAGCTTGATACAGCCTTCAATTAAAGCTAATCTCTTGCCTTTGGGCAGAGTCACAGACATGTGAGTTGAATTAACTGTGAATCCCAAATAGTGAATTACTTTAACCGGTACCAATTTTGATTTAGCTGGATGGATGAGAAACCCCAATCTCTCAAGCATGAGTTTAACAGCTGAAACCGATAACTCAGCTGCCTCCCGGGTTTTTCCAATTATTAAGATGTCATCCAAATAAGCCATTACAATATGACCCTGAGCCTGGAGTAACCCCAGTACTAGTTTTAGCAGCTTTGTAAATAATCTAGGGGCTGAGGTTAACCCATTAGGCAGTGCTTTAAATTGCCATAATTGCCCCATCCAGCTAAATTTCAAATATCTCTGATACTCTTTATGAACAGGCACTGAGTAATATGCATCCGTAAGATCCATACATGCCATATAACACCTTTAAAATATAATTCTCCAATTTCAGTTTGAACCTCCAAATTCTCCTTTTGTGAGAAAATGAGTGCCCGCTCTGCAACGTGCTGTGTGGGTGGACACAAATTGGGACTAAATTCAATTCGAAACCCTTGTATACACTGCAGTATAAACAAATTTGATGTTATTTCATACCATTCTTTCAGAAACCAGTGTAACCTCCCCCCAACTGGTAGGTAATTCTCACTCAATATGTTTACACAAAAAACAGACCCACCTACCTACCTCCATGGTTACTGGTGGAGTTCTTTGTCCCCTGGTTCTGGAGGAAAAAGGCATGTTTGCCCATACTCCTGCTGGAGTGTGCCAGCTGCGCACATTGAATGGCCGGCTTGGTCCTTGACTGGACCCAGTTTCAGCAAACCGCTTGTAGGGGTACTGCCTCCGAAGGGTTCTGCTGGTCACTGGCACCTTGATGAGCCCGACATTTTTGCCTCGTCGTCCAGCTCCTTCATCCACTTTGCGAGGTCTTCCCCGAACAGCAGATTCGGTGGCAGGATGTTACTAGGCTTACACACGGCAGCGAACCTCAGGTTAATGGTAGGGCGGATGGCGCCCTTCCTAAGGCAGTTCATCTCAAAGTGCACATTGCACATGAGAGCCAGGGCATCCTGCTGAACGTCAGTCAGGTGCCCACCATCCACCGACCTACCGAAAGCCGTAATGCCCGATACGAGCAGCTTCAGCACCCTTTGCAGTTTTATCTCCTGCGCCCTGATGCCTATGCCCATATGGCCCCAGATGGCATGGTTTACGGCTGGCACTTTAAGCAGGATACAATTCGCTGGGGTTTCATACTTCTTGGCCATTGTATCCATGGCCAGCTCCTGAAGCTGGTGTGAGGCCAAGTAATTTATACTAGCAGCCAGCTCTTCATCCAGCGGCTCCCCGGAGTCTATTGGGATGGCAAATCTTGCCACCAGGAATGGGACCTCTGGCTCGTTCCCTACATCATTTGGGGCAGCCTCCACTGCTAAGCCCACAGATTTGGCGTCAGAATCATACTGACCCGTTATGCTCTCCTCCTCCAAGAGAGAGACACTACGCAGCGCTGTAGGTGCTGCTGGCGTGGGCTCTTGGAGAGGCCGGCGCTCTTCATGGAACATCCTCTTCAGTAGGAGCTCCATCCTGGATAATCACGACATGGTATCCATTCTCGAGGGAGAACCCTCCCGATCGGACTTGTCCGAGTCTATCTAGTGGCCTTACGCCCCTCCGGCGCAGCCACGGTGCCCTCAGACACCAAGTCTGTACTCGCTGATCATGCTATTAGCGACTCGGAAGATGAAATAGGTGGCCGCCCACTACCCACGCTCCCACGGTCTTTAGTTACGTTTGCAACGGCTCGCCTTGCTCTCAACGATTTCTCCATGCTTGGACTTGTCCTCCTGTAACACGATTTAACAAGTGCAGAAACAACCTCCAACAATTTTGACACTTACCTGAGGCTTTTTAAACTTACCGCTGGAGAAGCGCTGCTCCTCCCAGCCGGTCGCTGCGCCATGCGCAAGTCATAATGACGCGCATGCGGACTGGCGGGGTTCTTGACGGAATCACTCACGTTACTCCAAAGTATAATGTTCCTTTAACAAGGATAAGGAGATTCATCTCAAACCACTTGATAACATTTTCAGCTAAATTGTATTCCTGTTCATTTCTTTGACATGCTACATACTTATCTAGACAATTCTGCAGGGGAAACATTCTTTGCCGAGAGGAATGAAGAAAAGGTGCCAAAACAGCACAAATTGTACTGGCGCCGACAAATTCAAGAGCTGTCAAGTTTTTCAAAAGAAGGGTTAGTAAAACAAATAAAACTTAATTAATTCTGGCTTTTATCTTCATAAGATGGACAGCACAGAGAAATTACAGGAAAACAGTAATAATTAGAAAATTAACACCCAGTTCAATTCTCCTCTCAAAAACAATCGGTATAAGAATATCAGGCTATGCAACATTTTTGTTGTCCATCGCCCAGTCCTTTCTGAATGGACATTGCTAAGTGTGGTGATGGAGATTGCAGCAGGATTTTTATAGTGACATTAAACATTGTAAAAGGTAAACAAAAATGCTGGAGAAACTAAGCGGGTGAGGCAGCATCTATGGAGCGAAGGAATAGGTGAAGTTTCAGGTGGAGACCCTCCTTTTGACTGATGTGGGCGTGGGGGGGGGGGGCGGGAAGAAGAAAGGAAGAGGCGGAGACAGTAGGCTGTGGCAGAACTGGGAAGGGGAGGGGAAGGAGGGAGAAAGCAAGGACTACCTGAAATTGGAG
This sequence comes from Raja brachyura, assembly GCA_963514005.1. Next base: position 95,977,561 of record OY740783.1, on the reverse strand, counting down.
AAGTCCATGTTCATACCGCTGGGGTGAAAACTACCCAAGCGAAATGAGGTGCTGCTCCTCCAATTTGAGGTGGGACTCACTCTGGCCATGGAGGAGGCCCAGGAGAGAATGGGCAAATTCAGAATGGGAGGGGGTGTTGAAGTGCTGAGCCACCGGGAGATCAGGTTGGTTAATGAAAACTGAGCAGAGGTGTTGGGCGAAGCAATCGCCAAGCCTCCGCTTGGTCTCACCGATGTAGAGCAGTTGACACCGAGAACTGCAGATGCAATAGATGAGATTGGAGGAGGTGCAACTGAACCTCTGACTCACCTGGGAGGTAAAGCGACAAATGTAGCATTTCCTGTGGTTGCAAGGGAAAGTATTAGCAGAGGGAGTAGTTTGGGTTGGAAGGGATAAATTGACCAAGGAGTTATGGAGGGAGCGGTCTCTGTGGAAAGCCGAAAGGGGTGGAGATGGGAAGATGTGGCCAGTGGTGGGATACCTTGGAGGTGGCGAAAACATCGGTGGTTATCTTTTGTATGTGACGACTTGTGGAGTGGAAGGTGAGGACAAAGGGGATGGGGAGTGAGAGCGGAGCTACAGGATATAGAGGAGACCATGGTGTGGGCCTCATCTATAGTCAATGAGGGTAACCCCCATTCCCTAAAGAATGAGGACATTTCCGATGCCCTGGTTTGGAACACCTCATCCTAGGTGCAGATGTGGCATAGACAGAGGAATTGTGAGTTGGGGATGGAGTCCTTACAGGAAGCAGGGTGGGAAGAAGTGTAGTCCATATAGCCATGGGAGTCAGTGGGCTTGTAGTAGATGTCAGTCAGTAGTTTGTTACCTGTGATGGAGATAGTGAGGTCTAGAAATGGTAGGGATATGCCGGAAATGGTCCAGGTGAATTTGAGTGCTGGATGGAAGTTAGTTGTGAAATGGATGAAGTCAGTGGGTTCTGCATGGGTGCAGGAGGTGCAGTCATCAATGTAGCGGAGGTAGGGTTTGTGGATAGGGCCATGTTACGCCTCAAACAAGGATTGTTTGAAATACACTACAAAGAGACAGGCATAGCTGGGGCCCATGCGCATGCCCACAGCTACTCCTTGGAGTTGGAGGGAATGTGAGGATTAACATGAAAAGTTGATGAGGGTAAGGAACAGCTCCACTAGGCAGTGGCAAGTATTGGTAGATGGGGATTGGTTTGTTCTAAGGTGGATGAAGAAACAGATGGCTTAAAGACCCTCCTGGAGTGGGATGGAGGTGTTGAGTGCCTGGACATCCATGGTGAAGATGAGGGAGTGGGGGCTGGAAAACGGAAGTCACTAGACTAAGTGGGACCCGTTGGGTCCCATTCTCGGCATGTGGACTCACAGTTCACTCAGTCAAGGCTTGTAGACTAACAGTTCACTCACTCACGACTTGTGGACTCACAGTTCACTCAGTCACAGCTTGTGGACTCACACTTCACTCAGTCATGGCTTGTAGAATTACAGTTCACTCAGGCACGGCTTGTGGACTCACGGTTCAGTCAGTCATGGCTTGTGGGCTCACAGTTCACTCACTCATAGAATCATAGAAAAACATAGAAACATAGAAGATAGGTGCAGGAGGAGGCCTTTGGCCCTTCGAACCAGCACAGCCATTCATTGTGATCATGACTGATCATACCCAATCAATAACCCGTGCCTGCCTTCTCCCTTGATTCCACTAGCCCCTAGAGCTCTATCTAACTCTGTCTTTGTGATTTGGCCCCCACTGCCCTCTGTGGCAGGGAATTCCACACATTCACAACTCTCTGGCTGAAAAAGTTCTCCTCAGTCTTAAATGGCCTCCCCTTTATTCTAAGACTGTGGCCCCTGGTTTTGGACTCGCCCAACCTAGTCTTTCCTCATATGACAGTCCCGCCATCCCAGGGATCAATCTTGTGATCCTACGCTACACCGCCTCAATCACAAGGATGTCCTTCCTCAAATTAGGAGACTAAAACTGTGCGCAATACTCCAGATGGGGTCTTACCAGAGCCATATACAACTGCAGAAGAACCTCCCTAGGACTGAAATCCTCTTATTATGAAGGCCAACATTCCATTAGCTTTCTTCACTGCCTGCTGTACCTGTACGCCAACTTTCAGTGACCGGTGTACAAGGCCACCCTCCCCCTTATGTAACCTAACCCCATTAAGATAATAATCTGCCCCCCTTGTTTTTGCCACCAAAGTGGATAACCTCACATTTATTTATATTATACAGCACCTGCCACACATCTGCCCACTCACTCAACCTGTCCAGGTCACCCTGTAACCTCCTAACATCCTCTTCACAGTTCACACTGCCATCCAGCTTTGTGTCATCTGCAAACTTGCTAGCGTTGCTCCTAATTCCCTCTTCCAAATCATGAATATATATGGTAAATAGGTGCGGCCCCAACTCCGAGCCTTGCAGGACTCCACTTGCCACTGCCTGCCATTCTGATAAGGACCCGTTCACTCCTACTCTTTGCTTCCTGTCTGCCAACCAATTTTCTATCCATGTCAACACTCTACCCCCAATACCATGTGCTCTAATTTTAGTCAGCAATCTCCCATGCGGGACCTTATCAAAGGCTTTCTGAAAGTCTAGATACACTGCACCCACTGGCACCCCTTCATCTATTTTACTTGCCACATCCTCAGAAAATTCCAGAAGATTAGTCAAGCATGATTTCCATTTCATAAATCCATGTTGACTTGGACTAATCCTTTTACTGCTATCCAAATGCCCCATTATTACCTCTTTACCATGTGCTGTAAATTTAGTCACCAGTCTCCCGTTCACTCAGTCACAGCTTGTGGACTCACGGTTCACTCAGTCATGGCTTGTGGACACAGTTCACTCACTCACGTCTTTTGGACTCACAGTTCACTCGCTCACGGCTTGTGGACTCTCTCTTCACTTACTCACGGCTTGTGGACTCACAGTTCACCCACTACCATCTTGTGGACTCATAGTTACCTCGCTCACGGCTTGTGTAGGGGAGGGTTTGTGTGGGGGAGGGTTTGTGTGGGGGAGGGATGTGTGGGGGATGGGTGGTGTAGGGGTGTAGGGGAGGGGTGTGTAGGGGAAGGGGAGGTTTCGGGGAGGGGGTGGGTGTAGGGGAGCAAAGAAGGGGGGGTGTAGGGGAGGGAGGGTGTAGGGGAGGGAGTGTGTGGGGGAGGGTGGGTGTGGGAGGGGGTGTGTGAGTTTACCGGTTCCTGGCCATGGCTCCGACCGTACTCATCAGCTGCAGGACCTGGCGCCAGACTCACGAAGCTGCTCCCGTCCTCAGCGCCTGTCATGCTAACCGGCCCTACCCGTGGAACACTGCCCACTCCCGCCCGCAGAACACAGCCCGCCCCTGCCTACGGAACACAGCCAACACAGCCCTGCTTCAGCTTCATTCTGGGCGGCCTATGGACGGGTGGGTTCTGGATGTGCTCACGGACTCAGCCCCACCTCCTGGTCTTTATTCTCCAGGAAGTGGCATTAGTTTTATGATGATTGACAGATGAGAAGACCAATCTGCTGATCTCATGGTTTTTAAACCGTCATAATTTTTGTAATCTTCCACCGATTGGAACAAAACATGGTGGCCTGGAGCAGAGGAGAATGATAAGTAAGGTGGCAAAAAAATCCTAGCAATATATGGTACCATTTTTGCGCAAATTTAAATACAATGCAGACCGGAAGTGGTCAAGATGAGAGTTTTAGCAATAGTACAGATAGACAGAGGAGACGAAGAGCATGTGAGTTGTCTTGGACATAGGTAGGGAGAGATTTGACCGGGGGGATAGGATGGAGTCGAGGTATGTAGAAATAAGTTTGGTGGGACAAGAACAAGCAGAAACAATGGGTCTGCCAGGACAGTCGAGTTTGTGGATTTTGGGGAGAAGTGAAAATATGGCCGTGCGGGGATGTGAGGGCAGGGAGCCAGAAGCGATGAAGCCAGTGATGGTGTTTGAGATAATGGCCTGATGCTCGCCTGCAAGATCATGGTCCAAGGATAAGTAGGAGGAGCTGTCTGAGGGTTTGCTCCTGGCCTCAGACCGGTAAAGGTCAGTGGGCCAGATTACCACGGCACCTCCCTTGTCGGCAGCTTTGATCACCCAGTCGGGTTGTTGCAGAGTGAGTGGAGGGCTGTACGTTCAGGGGGGCAGAGGTTAGATTGAGAAAGGAGAGTGGAAATGTTGAGGTTGTTGATGTCCCGCCATTAGTTTAAAATGAAAAGGTCTAAAGCAGGTAGATGGCCATGAACGGAGTCCAAAAGGAGGGGGTCCGTGGGAGAAGCGGTCATCACTAGGAGGTGAGATTGTAAATATCCTTTTAACTAAAAATCAAGGGAATATATGATCAAGATGTAAGTCTTCAATTATGTTATCCTTGCCCATGAAACAGAACATTCTTAAATTGTGTTCATGGTTATTTTACAATTGGCTATTACTGAACAAGGAAAACAGAATGATAAGGATATTCCAACTTTCTTAAATCAAATATAATCTTTGTAAAAAACCCCATCTCCCTTCTTCCCTCCCCACTTCCTCGCCCATGTGCCCCACCTGGACTTGCATATATTTCAACCCTCGCCCTTTCCTTCAGCCTACATTCATTTCTCTAGCTTCACAATTTGCAACACTTCTATACCTTTATCTCACACCTTCAGTCTTTTCAGCTCTGGCCTTTGGTTCACCAACAGCCTCACCTGAACCCCCTTGACCTGTATCAACCTATTACCTACCAGGCTAAGTCCTGCCCCTGCTCTCTTCCATCTTTTTTACCTACACACCTCCTCCCCACATCAGTCTGAAGAAGGGTCCCGACCCGAAACATCATCTATCCACGTTCTCCAGCAATGCTACCTGACCCTCTGAGTTACTCCAGTTTTGTTTACAGTCTCTGTGAATTTGTCATTCAATACAACATGGAATTTTCAAATATAATAGAAAGATTAAACAAAAACGTACCGTTTGAAGTTTGATCTTTATTTTATGAGAAGTTGAAGTGAGGGACTATGTGTAGAACCCACCAGCCGGCATGAGCGTCAATCTTCAGAGCAACTGTATGAAACCATAGACCACTTGCACAAACTTAAACTATAGAAACATTAATAACCCATGACTTACTGAATGATCTTTATGATATTCAGGGTTGGGAGTGGAGGGCACATAGTCCCTCACTTCAACTTTATGTGCTTATCTGAGCCTCCTGCTGTTGCAAGAAGATGACTAAAGGGGAAAATCCATTCTATTGGCTGCTAATGAGCCAGCCCCCTGGTAGAGTGAGCCTTGAAATTATTTGAATTCACTCTATCCATCTTGAAATAGTCTGCACCAACAATCTCTTGTGAAATTTTTAAATAACTATGAAGAAACTATTCTTCATTTCATAGGTACTGGTAAGTTCAATGTATCTTTTTGAGCTCCGGAAGGGAGCTATTTGGCAAGCGTGGGGCTGAAGATGTGGTCAACATTCCACATTTCCGATCTGGTGGGTATGCTGTCAACTCCAACTTACCCAACCGTGCCCGTTTGCTTTATGAGTTCATTCATAAAAGCTATCCTTATGTCAGATATGACCCAGCGATCCAGACAGAGATTGTGTAAAGATTGTGCTCTTTGTGCTGAAATCAGTTGTCATAATTATCTTAAAAGATACTGCTCGAACATTAGGAATACAGTGGATGCATATCCACATAATCATTTATACTGATTACACATTCCACACTACTTTCAATCTAGGCTTTAGAGTGTTCATATAAAATACACCTTTCATAACCTTAGTTACCAGTGGGTGAATATCCAATCATTTGTTGTTCCACTTATAGAACTAGATACAATGACAAAGCAGCAAGAGCAGTGTCAAGTGCGCTATAACATAATCGCTTCTTTTAAACCCAAACTGAAAAAACCACATGTATCTCCTCACAAACTTTCCATACAACCATGCAATGATGGATGCACGAGAAATAGGCTGAATTAGCCACCAGGCGTGTCTTCGAGCAAATATAGGAGCTTCTTTCAGCAGACTTATCTACAATGGAAGCCCTGGGTGAGTAGGCCAAAATGGCACTACTATAATTCATATCGTCTATAAACTCCGTGAGAAAATGCCCTTTAGATCTGAGTAGGACAGCATTAACTTTAGAATCTTTGTAAATTGCCTAGAAGTCAACCCCTTAGGTAGAACCTAAAATTTCCAACATTGGCCTTGCCATAAAACACCAGATATATCTGTGCCTCTCGTATATTGATATGGAAAGGTATACATCTTCAAGATAGAATGAGGCCCTAAATCCTCTGTAATCAGCTAAATTGCTGAATGGCAATTATCCATCTTAAACTGGTTATACCAACCACATGATCAGACTATCCAAATCCAACCCTGATATGGCATCCTCCATTTTTCTTCGGCAAATATTAGAATATACCCCTCTAATTCTTGGGCAGACTGCTCTTCCTTTGTGAGATGTCTCTGTTTTCACTTGGATAGCCATAGTTTCCTCTTTGAACCATGAGTACGGAAATCTTGGCTTCTCATGCCGCGGAGGAATTATTTAACCAGCAACTGAATCTTATAACTGTTTATAATTTGTAAAATGGAAAATTTGGAGGTTGTCTGTCCCCACCTGTTTGTCGAACCATCTTACCTTTCTCTGACTTGAATATCGACAGCACATCTCATGCGACTGATGTAATAACATTCTCATACTCACCAACCTTCACCTCATTGTTGCTTTGCTGTCCATGACGAGGCAGATGGTGACTGTAGATGTGATCAAGGCAGTTTCTGAGAAAGCCCTTGCTATAAAAACCACCAAGACTGCTAATAGAATAATAGACAAAAGGTGAACCTAAAATTTCCTAAAACCCCGCCACGAAGATCCAGCAATCCCTGGAACAGACACCACAAAAAAAAATTAGCCTCAGGCAGAAGACTAATAGTCAACTGATCCTAGATTTTCCTCCATTTCCTTGCACAGACATCCTGACCCACTGGGGACAATACTGAATATGAGGAGAGCGCTGCATCCATGGTGATAGCTGAAACCTGTGAATAAAAGCCCTCTGGCTTGGTAAATTGTGTAGGACTGGTGCTCCAAACCAGCCTCAGTGAAGCGGTATCTGCCACTCACTCGGTAGAGATGATATGTATGCACGTAAATGGGATTCTTACCCTCCAAGGGTATATTTACCACACCCACCACAGCCTTGAAATTCTTTTGCACTAAATTAACATAAATTGGATAGACCTCAGGCCTATACCATCTTAACACAATTGAGTTGAGACTGCAAATACACAAAAGTGCTAAAGTGTCTACTGTATATCAGACAGCAGAATTCCCTCTGACCTTGCAAAGGCCGAATCCTTCCTTGAGAATATTCACAACTTTCTGGGGTATGAGGCCTTTTGACTTGTTTTGCATCCACTGATGACATAAACCTACCAAGCTCCAGTGCCTGTCAGAATCATAACATATCCTTATTATTAGAGTTGAAGCGTCACATCCACTTGATGTGGGAATACAAGTTCCCTGTCAACTCCTCACTGTCAGAGTCACCACAATCCTCAACAGCCCTCTCAGAGTGGAATATATCATAATTCAACCCTGAACCGGGAATTGCTCCGCAGTCCCTTGACTGGAACCACCTGTCTCAGTCACCAGTGTGCGCAACACATTCTCTTCGACCAGTCTCTCAATCAGGAATACCGGTATTGAGAGCCTACAGATTAATATTATATATATATCTTTACTATTTACAACATGAACCTGCAAGTCAGATAAAAAATGCTACATGCCAGATTGGCCTTCTGCTGGTAGCTAACTACCCTGAGAGGATGGCAAATGATGTTCCAGTGAGCTGGCAACTCTACTAGCTGAGCTGAAAGAATTAAGCATGTGTTGATGGAAACCTCAAAAAGCAACCTCACCCTAATGAGCAGTCTGATAAACTCGATCACAGATGTTGAGGCAGTGCTTCCCTGGCGAATATGTTCCATATGGACAGCCAGTTTCAAGTTGGTCTACCCTGAACCAGGGTAGCCAAACTGTTCCTACTTGGAACTTTCAGAGCTTGCTATGCAAGGCACCCTGCCAATGTCTCTGCATCAACCTGCTCTTCTCCAGAGACAGTGAAAGGTACTAGACAGACTATGCTGCCAGTAAATCCAAACCCGGGTCGACAGACTACTCCATTTCTGAGTTTGTTTGGAGGTTAGTAAAGAGACCTTACCTGCCAGCATCTCTGAGCCCAGGTCGACCTCCTTGTTGGTGCTTCATTGAAGTTCCATTGCAGACCATGTCTGACTACATCTTCAGCCCCACGCTTGCCAAACAAGCTCAAAAGCGACATTGCTGTGCAAGACACACCTGCCAGCATTTCTGAGCCCAATGGGACAGACTGCTCCTTCAGCCTACAGCCTTTTTGGAGCCTTGCTAGAGCTTACTGTGCCTGCCATTGCCTGCCATTACTCCAAGCCTAATTCGACAGGCTGCTCCTTCGGCCCCTTCTGCTCCTTCGGAGCCTTAGCGGAGCTCACTGAACAGGCCGCACCTGCCATTACTCCAAGCCTGATTCGACAGGCTGCCACTGCGGCCTTCTGCCTTTTTTGGAGCCTTGCTGGAGCTGACTGTGCAGATCACGCTGCCAGGTTCTCCCAGCCAGGATCAACAGGCTGCTTCTTTGGCCAGCTGCTCCTTCGGAGCCTTAGCGAGGCTCACTGGACAGGTTACGCCTGCCAGTACTACAAGCCTGGTTCAACAGGCTGCTTTTGCGGGGCCAACAAGTGACCCGTGACTGCTCGTTTCCGAGCTTCAACGGAGGTAGCTGTACGGGTCGCACCCGTCAGCTTCTCCGCAAACCGCTGCCTGCTCCCTTCTGGAGCCTCCAAGGAGGTGGCCGAACGGATCGCGCCTGTCAGCTTATCCACAGTCAACCGCTTGCTCCCCTTTGGAGCCTCTAGGGCGGTTGCGGCATGTGCCCACCCGTCAGCCTCAAGGCGGCAGCTGATTTTAAGCCGTGGCTGACCAGCCTCACCGGCTGTAGCTGTATGGGCCGCGCCCGCCAGCTGCTCGAGTCTGGCCACCCGCTCCCGTTCGGAGCCCCCATCGGCGGTAGCTGTACGGGCAGCGACCGTCAGCTTCTCCGGGCCCACTACACCTATTTTCCGAGAAGCGGCCTGTTCCTGAAAAAAAAAATTCTTACCTGCCGGAGCAGTTTCAAACTGCTCCGAATCTCATGCCACACGTCGACGTATTGACGCGCATGCAGGCTGACGGGTTCTTCATGTAGTCTCATCACGAGACTTCAATATAAAATGGGGAATTCTTTATCCCTGTGGCAAATGGTTTGGTGAGACATTAGACACACATGGCTAGGTGTATGGTAGATTATTTGTAAATCCGGAGGTGTAAATTGAGATTTAAACAGTTTTCTTGTTTTTAAAAATAATTAGTTAAATATACCTGGAATAAAAAGTTAGTATTGTTAGTATTCATTATAGTGATCATGAAACTACTGGATTTTCCAAAAATCACATCTAATTCAATCATTTCCTTTATGAGGGAAATCTTCCATCCTTAACTTTTCACCCTTTTTCACTTCAAGAGTGGCCCTGATCTGGAATTAGCCGCCAGAGGAAACTAGAGAAGCAGATACAATTGTGAACTTCAAAAGATATTTCGACAGATAAGTGGATGGGAAGAGTTTGGAGAGATACGGGGCAACATCAAGCAATTGGGACTAAGCCAGAATACCAACTTGGTCAGCATGGACATAATGGGCCAAAAGCCCTGTTTCAGAGCTGTATAGCTCTATGACTACCCAGACTGGCCCTAAATGGGATATCAATTGGGTTCCCACACAACTGACATACTTTGTACTAAAGAAAGAATCATAACAAGCAGTAGCTTGTACTCTCCCAGTTCCCTGGTACAATTTTGTCTCACGACATGTACTTGATGAGAAGCAATCTAGTTTACTGCCAGGAGCTATTAATCATTTTAAGCTTTTTTAGCAGATTATTAGAAGATCAAATAGATAAGCTTTAACATTTCAAAAACTCTTCTATGTTAAAGCAATGAGTATTTCTGCCTTCACCCTTACAGGCAGCACGTTCCAGACTCCTAATTCTCCAGGTGAAATATTCTCAAACCCCTCTAATCTTTCTCCCGATTGCCTTATCATACTCCCTGGTTACAGACCTCTCTGCTGATGGAAATACTCTCTCGGCCTTCCATAAATATACACCTCTTGTTAAATCTCTCTCTCAGGCTCAGTACTCTAATATTATTTTGCACTGCTTGGATTTTGCACTGTGATCTTGTACCATTCAGTTGCTTTGCACCCTTTGTTGTGTTTATGATTGTATTTTACTTCAGAGTCACGTGAGTGATTTTTGTGAAGAAGCCCACCAGCCCGCATGCGCGTCAATTACGTCTAACGCATTGTGCAACGACTGGCTGACAGGCGTGTTGCTCCTCCAGCAGTAAGTTAAAAAAATTCTCAGGTAAGTGTTTGAAATTGATTCTGAGGTTGTTTCTTTTGGTTCGATAATTCTTGGTTACAGAACAAGTACGAACTGCTATGGAGAAAATGTCCAAGGTGAAGTCCAGACGGGCCACGGGGAAAGCAGCTACGGAAGACCGCAGGAGTGCGGGTAGTGGGCGGCTGTCTATTTCACCTTCCGAGTCGCTGGCAGTGTGGCCAGCGGCTTCAGACTTGGTGCCGGTTGAGAGCACCTTGGCAACTCCGCTGGGACGGAAAGCCACAAAAAAGTCCGTTGACTCGAACAAGACGGGCCAGGAGGGTTCCCCTCCTACAATAGATAGCGTCTTTGGACATTTATCCCGGATGGAGCTCCTGATGGAGAGGATGCTCCATCATGATATGCTCCAACAAACGGAGTAATATCAGCGCGGGTCTCCTCGGGGGCCCGCGGCAGCGGCACCTGTTTCAGGGCTGCACAATGTCTCTCTCTCTGAGGAGGGGAGCATTCGGGATCTGTTTTGGTCTGACTCGGAGTTTGGAAGTATAGTCGGGGAGCATACCACGAGGCACGAAGGGCATGAAGCAGATGTGCCTGCTATGGCATCAAAATTTGCAATTCCATCACAAACAGGTGAACCGCTGGATGACGACTTGGCTAGGAGCATCAATTACCTGGCCTCACACCAGCTCCAAGAAAAAGCAATGAAAGAAACTTCCAAGAAGTATCACGCACCTGCTAACTGTGTTTCATTAAACGTGCCGGCTGTTAACCACAGTATTTGGGGTTACATCGGAGGGGGCATCAGAGCCCAGGAGGTGAAGCTCCAGAAAATACTAAAGTTGCTCGCCTCAGGCATCACGGCTTTTGCCAATTCAGTGGATGGGGGTCCCCTGTCTGATGTGCAGCAGGATGCCTTGGCATTAATTTGCAACACACATTTTGAAATAAACTGCTTATGCAAAAATGCCATCTGTCCTACCCTGAACCACAAATTCGCGGCACTGTGCAAGGCCAGCAACCACCGAATTTCTTGTTCGGTGAAGATCTGTCGAAGCAGGTCAGGAAGCTGGACAATGAAGCAAAAACGGTCGGGCTAATGAAAGTCCCGTCAACTAGCAAAGCTTCATTACTCCGGCAGCAGCACCGCTACGCTCCCTTCAACAACAAACGGTTTGCTGAAACTGGTGGGAAGGACGAACACTCTGGGCAGAGGTCTTTTTTAGGTCAAGGCTCAAGCTGGCCCACGACAAAAATGCGCAGTTGGCACACTCCATCAGTCCTACCCCCCAAACATCGGGCGCGGAAATAAACACCATTCTTCCATCGATAACCATGGAGGTAGGTGGGTCTGGTTCTTTCTGGAACATATTGTGTATGGATCAGTTACAAGTTGGTGGGAGATTGCACTTGTTTTTGAATGAATGGCGTTGGATAACACCAGGACCGTTTATACTGCACAGTATACAAGGGTTCCAAATCGAATTCCTTCTCAATTCATTTCCACCCACACAGCATACACCGAACCGGACATTTGTTCTTTCACAACAGGAATGTTTGAATGTACTAGCTGAAATTGAAGTATTACACAAAAAAGGGGTAATTGAGAAGTCGTGTCATGAACCTCACCAATTTGTGTCTAATATATTTACAAGGCCAAAGAAGGATGGAGGATGCCAACATCTTTGATCTGGCTCGACAACTCCTTTGTGCAGTATAAACATTTCAAAATGGAAAACTTTGTTACTGCCAAACAACTGGTTTCCAAAGGATGTTATATGGCATGCATCGATCTTAAAGATGCATACTATTCAGTACCCATTCATTGGGATCACCGGAGATATTTGAAGTTTAGCTAGATGCAACTGTGGCAGTTTAAAGCATTGTCTAATGGGTTAACTTCATCCCCCAGATTATTTACAAAATTATTAAAACCGGTGCTGGGGCTACTCCGGTCTCAGAATCATATTGTAATGGCATACTTGGATGATATCCTAATCATAGGGGAAACTCTGAAATTAGCTGGATTATCTGTTCCAGCGACTAAACTCATGTTTGAGAGATTGGGGTTTCTCATCCATCCAATTAAATCCAAGTTGATATCGTCTAGAGTTATTGATTATTTGGGATTTACCATTAACTCAATTCACATATCTGTGACTCTGCCTTAGGGCAAGAGATTAGAATTAATAGAAGCCTGTAACAATCTAATTGTTAAGGAGCAACCTTCTATTTGACATGTACCTAGTATAATTGGCAAATTAGTGGCTGCTTTTCCAGCTGCACAGTTTGGGCCTTTGCATTATCAAAATTTACAATTTGCAAAGGAGCAGGCACTCAAATTCCATGCAGGTCACTTCAGTAGACCCATGAGGTTGCCAGCTGAAGCCATTGCTGAGTTACAATGGTGGACGACGAATATTCGGCATTGGTCCAGTAAAACTTTGGTAGATAAACCTTCAGTTATTTTACAAACTGATGCTAGTGCTCTATGATGGGAAGCTACTAATACCATCCCTAGCTGCAGTGGCAGATGGAATGTGTATGAGTCATTAATTCTTCAGTCACATGTTATTAACTACTTAGAGTTGTTGGGAGCACTCTATGGGCTGAATGCTTATTGTGGCAATATGCATAATTTGCATGTTCAACTTCAGATTGACAACACCACAGCGGTGGCATACGTTAATCACATGGGTGGAATCAAGTCAGTATCCTGTGATAAATTGGCTAACCTTATTTGGCACTGGTGTATTGCAAGAAACATTTGGGTTTCAGCTATCTACTTAACAGGTAGATTCAACATGGTGGCAGACAACAGGTCACGGAAATTCAATGACAACATAGAATGGATGTTGAATCACAAAGTGTTTAACGACATTGTCATCGATACGGCGTACCGGATATTGATTTGTCTGCTTCCAGACTCAATCACAGTTACCAAAATATGTTTCATGGGAATCAGACCCAGGGGCAGTGGCGGTAGATGCCACTGGGGTGGAATGTTTTTGTATGCATTCCCCCCATTTTGCCTCATCAGTTGGTGCTTGCTTAAGATCCAGCAAGACTCCACCTCAGGCATTTTGGTAGTACCTGACTGGCCTATACATCCATGGTTCCCACCCGTTCTGGGAATGATAACACAGTCTTTTATGGCTGTCCACAAATGCACCCTGTGACTGGGGAGAACCATCCACTACATGACCAAATTAAGTTATTGGTTTGCAGATTCTGAGGAGACCGTTCCTGGGGCTCGGACTATCAGATCGTATGGTGGACGTGATCACTGCGGCCTGGAGGGATAGTACCAAGAAACAGTACATCTCTCATATCAAGAAATGGGAGGTGTTCTGTTTGCAGTTGAACATATCGTATGACATGGCACGCATAACGGACGTGTTGGAATTTCTCGAAACACTATATTTTGATGAGAGACTGAGTTATAGTGCTATAAATAGTGCCAGGAGTGCCTTATCATCGTACTTATTGCTCGGATCGGGACACCACTCTGTTGGGTCTCACCCTTTGATATCCAGGTTCATGAAGGGTATTTTTAACTCTAATCCCCCCAGGCCCAGGTACTCAGAGATTTGGGATGTGAGCATGGTGTTCACGCAGCTTCGCCAGTGGGCTCCAGCTACATCGCTGTCTTTGCCCAAACTCACTTACAAAGTGGTCATGCTCATGGTGCTGGTTTGAGCGCAACAGCTCCAGGCGTTGCATAAGCTGCGACTGGACAGGATGGTTTCATCTGTAAATAATAATACATTTTATGTTTATGATTTAATCAAGCAAAGCAGACCAGGGGCATCAGGGCTCAAACTAGTTTTCATGGCATACCCATGGACCTTCGTTTGTGTGTAGTTACACATTTACAACAATACATCAAGGTCACCAAGTGCCTCAGAGGCTCCGAATTAGCTATGTTCATTAGTTACAACCTCATAAGAATGTATCAGTGCAGACCATTTCGAGGTGGTTAAAACAGGTTCTGGTTTGTGTAGGAGTGGACACTGACATTTTTAAACCCCTCCACCAGGGTTGCATCAATGTCAGCAGCGAGGGTAATGGACGTACCTCTCAACCACATCCTAGCGGCTGCAGGATGGTCAAATGAACTAACTTTCCAAAGATTTTATAATAAACCCTTTGCCCGGGGTATAAATACCGAGGGTATTTGCCGAATCCATTTTAGATTCTGTTTTATTTCCCCCCCCCACCCCCCCGGATGAGAGGGGTCACTACTATTTTCATTTGCTCATTAAAGCATCAGCATGTTTAAATCTATGTCATGTCTGAATGCATTATTTATTTGCACTCATCCTTGGTCAACTGATGCAGTGTGTGACGCATGGACTCGTATGCATGGCATGAAATCACAGAGCTTTGAAATCTTCACGGAATCACTCACGTGACTCTGAAGTAAAATAGTAAGATTAAATGAGAACATACCAGTTTGAAGTTTTATCTTTATCTTAAGAGGAGTTACGATGAGCGACTACGTGCCCCCCCCCCCCCCCCCCCCGCTCCCAACCATCTTATCATAAATATGATCTGGTAGTTCTAGTTCTCTCCAATCTTACTATGTTCAGTTCAACTACTGTTATCTGTGATTTCACACCGCTGCTTTGAAGATTGACGCGCATACGGGCTGGTGGGCTTCTTCACGTAATCGCTCATCGTAACTCCTCTTAAACTAAAGATTAAATTTCAAACTGGTAAGATCTTGTTTAATCTTACTATTTGTCATTAGTGTATGACTACTGTTTACTCTGCAAATCTAATCTGACCCAGTGGAAGTACATATTTCCTACAGTGTGCATTGAGAACTGCAAAATATTCTCCAAGATAGACACAAAAAGCCGGAGTAACTCAGCGGGACAGGCAGCATCTGGAGAGAAGGAAGTGGCAATGTTTCAGGTCGAGACCCTGCTGCCTGTCCCGCCAAGTTACTCCAGCTTTTTGTGTCTCTCTTCATTTAAACAAACATCTGCAGTTCCTTCCGACACAACTATTCTCCAAGTGTGGTCTGACCATTGTTTTGTAAAGTTGCAACATGATGTCCCAATTCTTATATTCTACATTCCAACATGACTCTGTTGCATTGGAATACAGTTAGAAGTGTTGTTTTAAAGTAAGTCAGTGTAGCAAGAACATTACAGGAGGAACAATATCTGTGTAAGCTGGGTAGCTGCATGGTGGATGAATGCCTCAAACTAAATATTTTATCTTTTGCTGCATTGAATTCCGTTAGATTTAGCTCTAAAATTTTGCAAACTATCAACAGTTGTTTATATAATAATTCTATTAGGCTGGAGCATCGATTTAACATTCACTTTTTGTCAATGGTGCTGCTATTATTGTGGCTAATAGGAAATCCAAATTGGCAAATTGTATTTTGGATAATTTCTACTGACATGTAGTACAAGTCAACATCAATGCATTTGTATGTACTGTATGTGTATGTGAATTTTCACCTTTATGCTTTGGTTGATCGGATAAAAATCAGAGTATAAATGTTAAAATCTTTGCATTTGCCCTGTTTCTCTGGTTGCTGCCTGTGGCTTATCTGCCTTACGTGACGCAGGTGTAAGTACCCCAGGAACACCAGCAATATTATATGCAGAGGGAAGCCGTCAAAATCTTTAGATGAAATAATCAGAATAGCAACTCCAGGCCAAAAGCAAGAAGCAGTTGCAGTCAGCAACGAGCAGCTCCAGCTCTCTCAGCTGACATTGCGGCATATCTGGATTTAGTCCAGAAGCCCTGTTGAATGAAATTCCTGGACATTGCTACAGCAAAGATTTGAAGCAGTTGAGGTTTGCCGTCACTACTTTGTGAAAGCTATAGTTACTTCTGGAGTGCACGCATGCCTAGTTAAATATGGAAATGCCTGAGTTGATGTCAATGATCCAGCCACTGGGTTGAACCTCCCTGGAGCCTTCTCTGGTGTGACTTCCTGAAATCAGTCAACTGATTACAGGTTCTTATGAATTGTTCTGTCTGTGATATCCAGAAGACATTTTTGTAACATGAAAAAGGTTGGAAGTTTTTAATGGGATGTTAAAACATAATTGCTTATGAAACTCCATAGCCTACAAAAAAAAAGTGACATTTACCATATGGATTGTAATTCTATATAAATATTTCACAATACTGTGGATCTCAAAATAGTCAAATGTATTTCATTGTTAATACCATTTTTTAATATTCCAGGTCCTACTTTAATATGATGTCTATGTTCCCATTTTTACACCAAGCTTGGAAAATCATGGGTTTTCTCAGATGCTTCAACCTTAACTGTGTGTACAGTCTTGTCCTTAGTCTTTGTTCTTAATACTGGAGCCGGAGAGTTCATACTAGAACGCCATCCTCAATGACACCATGCGGATCATCACTGGCTGCCTACGCCCTACTCCAACGGATCTTACTCGTGCTCGCAGGTATCGCACCCGCAAAGCATCGCAGAGAATACTTCACTCACAGGCTGGTGTGCAAGGCCCCAACGGACGCCAAACATCCTCTGCACCACCTCGACTAGAGCTCACAGCAACTGGGGCCTCAACACCTGTCATCTTGTCGCCCCTTCTCCGTCACGCAGCGACCCTCTGTGGCTCTGGTGTCAACACACTAGGAGGATGGAGAACCAGCTGGGAACAGACTTCGTGATCTCCGCAATTTGTTGTAGCACCAAGCACCACAGCCCCACCCAGCTCGGACCTGCCCAGGTTGCCCTGAACCAGCTCCGTACAGGGGTCGGCCGGTTCAACGCCAACATGCATCACTGGGGGCTGCGTTCAACTGTTTGGTGGCCTGTGTGGAGCAGACCATCAAACAGAGCTGCATGTCATTTTTGACTGTTCTGTCCTCCGCCCCCCTAATGGAGGGGAAAACCTCACGGCCCTCGACAACAGCACATTGAACTGGCTACAGCGCCTGGAGGCCGTTATATAACTGCTTCTGCCTCAAACGCAAGACGAAGAAGAAGAACGAGATCTGAATACTGTGACCAAATTTCCACGAGGGCAGCAGCAGTTGGTTGGTGGGGGCGCTGCGAGATGGCTGCCCTGCCAGCAGCGTATTCGTCAATTATACTTTTTTGGTATGTCTAAATGTGTGTTTTAATGTTCCTTGGTGTGTCTTGTGTAGGGGGTGGTGAGGGGGGGAAGGGGGAAACCGCTTTTGGTCGTCTCCTCCACGGAGAGGCGACTTTTTTCCATGTCGCCTTCTTCATGGCCTAACACCATGGATTGGTACGGCCTTTCCTGAAGTCGGGCCCGGAGCTTCAGCAGCAGGCTCAGCGTAGACTTTTCTCATCGCGGAATGGGGCGAACCCATGCTGGATTCGCCAGAAGGTAGTGCTCCGATCGCTGGCCCGCGGACTGTTACAGCCTGAAGCCGTGGTCTGTGAAGCTGCTAGCCACGGGCTAGATCCTCGTTGGGGATCCCCGGAGGAGAGCTCTGACTGCCAACATCTTGAAGCCGGGGTCTGCGGAGCTTCTACCCGTGGTTGCGGTGCGGACTTAATATCCGGAGCGGGATCCATCATCAGAGATCCCTGGAGAAGAGCTCCGAGTGCCGGCCTGCGGCCTACATTATCCTGAAGCCGTGGTCTCCGATAAGGAAGCACTGATTCAGGATTTACCTTCCAGATGAGAGGGCCTGTACATCTGGCTGCCTGCGGCGGCGACTGCGGAGGTTTATGGCCCTGACCACGGGGGGAACAATGGAGAAGGACTGACTGTACTATGTGCCTTCCACCACAGTGAAAAATGCTGTGGTGGATGTTTGTGTTAAATTTTTATTGTGTATTGTGTGTTCTTTTTTATTGTACCACTGCTGGCAAGTTCATTTCACTGCACTTTATTGTGTATGTGATGAATAAATCTGATTGATTGATAGATTGTGGTGGTAGAGTTGCTGCCTTACAGTGCTTGCACAGCCAGAGACCTGGGTTCGATCCCGACTACGGGTGCTGTCTGTACGGAGTTTGTACGTTCTCCTCGTGACCGCGTGGGTTTTCTCTGAGATCTTTGGTTTCCTCCCATGCTCCAAAGACATACAGGTTTGCAGGTTAATTGGCTTGATGTAAATTGTCCTTTGTGTGTGTAGGGTAGTGTTAATGTGCGGGGATTGTATGTGGGGTCAGTGCAGACTCGGTGGGCCAAAGGGCCTGTTTCTGCACTGTATCGCTACACTAAACTAAACTAATGTTTCATCAACATTGCATTCATCTAGTTAACGCAGCCTTTCCAACTTTGAACAAGATATTGTTTAGTGGTGCAGGCATACAGTCTTCTCCACATTCAGCATATATATTTGTTTATCAGTATTATTAGTATTGATAATCCCATTTTGTTGCATGTGGTGTGTTGTACGTGTGCTTGTCATGAGTCAAAGGAGTTTCTCATCTCTCTACACCATGATTAGCTGCAATAAACTCAAGTGTGTTTGAAGTCTGTGATGCATCAACAGCTCTCCTGGGGTGTTCCTATCATGGAATGTGATACATTCAGATACTGGAACAGAAGATTAGCTAAATGAGGAAGTGCTGCCAGGGTTGGTGGGTGAGGCAGATACAATGGTGGTGTTTAAGAGGCTTTTAGATAGACATATGTATATGCTGAAAATGGAGGGATGTGGATCATGGATCATGTAGGAGATTAGTTTAACTCAGCATCATGTTCACACGGACATTGTGGGCTGAAGGGCCTGTTCCTGTGCTGTCCTAATCACAGATCTGGGATGGTTTAACGAACAAATTTAGGAAATCTGTCCCTTCAAAGCTTCCTTGTGAATGTGTGCAGAGTCTTTGAATGCTCCTGTAAAGGGTGGATGATAAGGGGGGGATAAATGGCCTGGAATGGATTCTTCTTCATCTTGCATTTCCAAAGAAACATGTCAACAAGCCGCTGTGTAGGTGTCAGCATGTCACGAAGCAAACCTCATTCATACTGAACTCTTGAGACGGAGACACTTTGTATCTGCCTATCAGCGTTATATGTCTGCCCATCTTCACCTGCCTCTTTATCTTCTCTGTCGTGTGCCTCCACCTGTCTCACAACCCTACCCCTTCCCCTCCCCTACCTGGCTCCATCTGGCATTCATCCTTCACCCCTCCCCAGTCCACCAATCACCTATTAGCTCCACTCTCACCTTTCTCTCTCTCCTCTAAGTGATCAGTGACAATAAGAGTAAATTCTTCATTTTTGTTGTTTTTGCTGGACTGACAAAAAGACAGATTTTTTTGGGGATACTTTTGAATTTTAAAAAAAATATGATTTGAATCTATTGCCACAGTTTGTCAGTGTCTCTGGTGGTATAATGAACATTTAGAAATAGCTGAAAAGGCACGTGGCACATTTACTCTGGGGTGAACAAGGGATTTGTTGCTTGAGCCCAGAAGAACAAGAATAGAAGAACAAAGGGCATACTCAGACAGTCAGACTACAGTAATAGTGAGAGAAAAATAGAGCTAAAATTGCAGCTGAAATGGCCAAGTGAAACTGTCAGAAAAAAAAGAGTGAATTATCTAAGATTGGAGAATTCAACATTGAGTCCAGAAGGCTACAACTTGCCCCTTTGGAAGAAGAGGTGTTGTTCCTCAATCTTGCATTGGACTATGTTGCAATATTGCAGGAGGCTATAGACTGCTTGGTCAGCGAGTGTGATGGAAAATTAACATGCTTGCTAACTATTTTCCACATTTTTCTGTTTTTATTTCGTATTTCTATCTTTTCAATTGTCTTATGATATATTCATGTCCTGCACTGTTGTGCGACATCAATTTGTCAGGCGCCCCACCACGGGGGAAAGTCATTCTCAGACCCAAATTGTTTGGTTTTCTGCTGTGGAAGATCCCTCATTACAAAATAATTTTAAATAGAGCATTATCGTTTGCATTTTATCGTTTATCACTTTATCGTTTGCATTTATCGATTAAAGAAATTTATCATTGCCTTTCTGATAAAAGTCAACATGGACTCTCCATAGACTCATCTGCTACTTCTAGTTTAGAGGCCCTTCGGCCCACCGATTCCACACCGACCAGCGATCCCCGCACATTAACACTATCCTACATGCTCTAGGGACAATTAACCTACAAACCTGTATGTCTTTGCAATGTGGGAGGAAACCAAAGTTCTCGGAAAAATCCATGTGGTCACGGGAAGAATGTACAAACTCCGCACTGGCAGCAACCGTCGTCAGGATCGAACCCGGGTCCCGTAGTCGGGATCGAACCCAAGCGCTGTAAAGCAGTAACTCTACCGCTGCGCCACCGTGCCGTTCCTACATCTGTAGGAGTAGCTTTGGTTGTTTTATTCTGCTCTCACGACAGATTGCACATGTTAAAGCTAAATCATTTTGATCGCTGTCAAAACCTGGTCAAACCATGAAGCTTTTGGCAATAGCTTTCACATTTACAATGATTCTATGTTCCAAGCATGTTTCATCCACAATTTGTCTTCTGAGGACTTTGAAAGGAACTATTCCATGTCCTCACTTCAGACATCTCTGATCCTCATTGGGACAATGATTCAAGTTTTGCAAGCCTGTTTGTAGATTTGTTTTAGAAACATTTATTTAATGCTACATCAGCAATTTCTGCAGCTGTAACTGGGAGGCTGTCATCCACCAAGGCAAATAATATATTTTGCTACCTATGCAACAGCTGTTGTGTGGTAGTTTAAACAAAGAACACATAACAAAGAACAATACAGCACAGGAACAGGCCCTTCAGCTCACAATGTCACAATGCCAAGATAAACTAATCTCATCCTTCTGCATGGATGAGAATGCATGCAAAATTGAACCATATCCTTCCATTCTCTGCATATCCATGTGCCTAACTAAATGTATCTTTCATGCCACTATTGTATCTGCCTCCACCACCATTCTCGGTAGCACATTTCTGTTTAAAAAAACCCTGCACCATATATATCTCCTTTAAACTTTGCCCATCTCATCTTAAAGCTATGCCCTCTAGAAAAACATTCACCCTGGGAAAAAGGTTCTGACTGCCTACCATATCTACGCCTCTCATAAATGTATGGACTTCCATCAAGTTTCCTCTCAACCTCTGGCCTTCCTGAGAAAACAATCTCCCTTTGTAGCTGGGATAATGAATCCATGATTGTGTTTTGTTTTGATTGGAAGAACATTGCTCAATGGTGCATTGTTTTGGGATAACTGAATCATCGTCTCTGGAGCCTGGAATGGCTACAGTATTTGATTCTGTGACTAAAATGAAACATCTCCCTTATAAAAACTGGTGAATTCCTTTATTCTACAAATGATGAACAGTAATTATTTTCCTATATGTGCGCCATGCTATGATTAAAATGCAAGACACAAAGTGTGCAAGAAAGAACTGCAGATGCTGGTTCAAAAAGGAATGCTGCCTGTCCCGCTGAGTTACCCCAGCATTTTGTGCCTACCTGCAAGAAACAAAGTTGTCCGCTTCTCTAGGTCATGCCCCATGATGACAACATGTGCACTGTAATTGGAGGCATAATATCACATCAAGGCAATGAGAATATTGAGCCTTGTTATGATGTGAGGCTCAATGTGCATTGTGTGCTATCAAAGGTTCCCTGCTTAAGCTTTGTTCATAGAAATCACAGGGTTTTGTTGAAACTCATTTATGCACCGTTTTTAATCATTTCTATGTGGTGGATGTGGTGATTCAACCATCACAGCTAAATTTGCCAAAAATCTTGAACAACATTAAAAAACAACCCATGCTCTCCATCATTTTCTGGTCTCTTCACTTGTACAGTGACTTTGACTTTACCCTTGCAGTTTGTATGTTATTGGAATCGACACTCAATCCAAGATAAAGTTCTGGTTGTGCAAAATTGCACTTACTTTATTTAAGTTTCATGCTGTGGTGTTGGAACCATTTGAGAACCTCTTTTAAAATGCAAAGATTATCTTTCTGAGTAGTAGGGATAACAAAATACCATCCAAGTTACACTGGCAATGTCTCGGCCTTGCAGCATCTTGTCCATTGTTAACTGGAAACATCTTGGTAATGATTTATTTCCTTTTGGCAATTTTGTATGAGAGTGTAGAATCTGATGTGTAATTATGGTGAGGATATATTAATTCTTGTCATCAATATTTAATTCAACACTGATCTTTGCAATAAACTCGGCCCCTGTAAATTCTTCATGATGATTTGAAATGTTGGAAAATCATTATCAGCATAGTTGAGAGTCACTCTTTAATCACCTTGCAATACACCATTTAATGAATGAAGCTCAGTTTGCTTTTGGTAAGCATGTGATAGGTTTCAATGGTGTGCAACATGCTCTTTGAAGAGTTTCTCTAAAGCGTGCGTTTTATTTTTTCCAACTCTGATACAAATTAGAATTTTTCTTAAATTACCTCATTACAAGTTATGGTGTATTGAGAATTGCTGTGTGTGCAGAAATCGTTGAATGTAGTGAATATTGTATTGAATACACTATGGAACCTAAGATGGCGCCTACCTGCAGCGACATTTTGCCAGCAGCACAACCGAAAATCTTCAAATATAGTATTTCTGAGCTCACCTATATCAAAGAATCTGCAGAAATCAACGATGTAAGTAGCGAGCTGCTAACACATTTACATGCATTAGCGCTACTGCGAACTCACGATGATAGCAACTGTAAGGGAATCCCCGATCGGAGGGAATCCCCGACCTCACAGAGGAGCGCAGGTACAGTACAATACCTTGCAGAGGAACAACTCCAGGACTGCTTGGAGTCTGTAGACTGGGCACTTTTCAGGAACTCGGCCTGAACGGACCTGAATGAATATGCCACAGTCGTTAGAGACTTCATAAAGAAATGTGTGGAGGACTACGTTCTGTCAAAAACCCTCTTTGTGTTTCCTAATCAGAAGCCTTGAATGAACCATAACATTCGCATTCTACTGAAAGCAAGATCCCGGGCATTCAAGTCTTGCGATGCAGAGGCCTGTAGGAAGTCCAGATATGACCTTGGTAAGGCCAACAAAAAGGCCAAAAGGGACCTGCTGTAAGCTGGAGGATGAGACGGATGTTCGGCAACTGTGGCAGGGCTTGAATGCCATCACCTCCTACAAGGCAAAATCAGGAGGCGGCTCAAACGACAGCAAAGCATCACTCCCTGACAAACTCAATGCGTTCTACGCATGGTTCGATAGGGAGAACACTGATGTGCCTTCCCAAGCCCCTATTCGCCCTGACAGTGTTACAGCCTCAATGACTATCGACCAGTGGCAGTAATGTCTGTGGTTATGAGTGCTTTGAGAGGTTAGTTATGGTGCACATCAACTCCTACCTCGGCAAGAACCTCGACCAACTACAGTTCGCATACCGCCACAACAGGTTAACGGTAGATGCAATTTCACTGGCTCCCCACTCCGCACTGGACCACTTGGACAATAAAAACACCTACATCAGGCTGTTGTTTATAGACTACAGTTCGGCGTTTAATGCCATCATCCCTCCCAAGCTGGTTACCAAGCTCACGGAACTGGGCCTCTGCGCATCGCTCTGCAATTGAATCCTCGACTTCCTCATCCAGAGACCACAGTTTGTTCGACTTGGGGGAACCACTTCATCCTCAGAAACAATTAGTACGGGAGCACCTCAAGGCTGCGTGCTCAGCCCCCTGCTTTACTCACTCTATACCCATGACTGTGTAGCCGGTTATAGTGCAAACTCCATCATCAAGTTCGCCGATGACACCACTGTGACTGGACGAATCACAGATGGGGGTGAGTCAGAGTATAGAAGTGAGATCGACCGACTGACCAAATGGTGCCAGCACAACAACCTGGCTCTCAACATCAGTAAGACCAAGGAACTAATTGTGGACTTTGGTAGGGGAAGGATGAGGACACACAATCCTGTTTATATCAACGGGACGATGATGGAAAGGGTCAATAACTTCAAATTCCTGGGTGTGCATATATCAGAAGATCTTTCCTGGACCCAGCACACCGATGCATCAGCGACTCTACTTCCTGAGAAGTTTACGGAGATTCAGCATGTCGAAGAGGATTCTCCTAAACTTCTACAGATGTATGGTTGAGAGCATTCTGACTGGTTGCATCATGGCATGGTTCGGCAACTTGAACATCAAGGAGCGAAAAAGACTACAAAAAGTTGTGACCACTGCCCAGTCCATGACTAGCTTTGACCTCCCCACTGTCAAAGGGATCTATCTTAGTCGCTGCCTCAAAAAGGCGGTCAAAATCATCAAGGACACACACCATCCTGGCCACACACTTCTCACCACTGCCATCAGGAAGAAGGTACAGGAGCCTGAAGACTGTAACATCCAGGTTCAGGAACAGCTACTTCCCCACAGCCATCAGGCTATTAAACACAATTAATAAGCTATGAGCTCTGAACTGCAAAAGACTATATTATTATTATTTGTTATTTGCACTATATTTGTTATTTATTAAACTTTTTCCGTTATATATAATGTTTACATAATCACATATCCTGTTGTGCTGCAGCAAGTAAGAATTTCATCGTCCCGTCCGGGACACATGACAATAAAACACTCTTGACTCTTGACTTAACTCTATAGGAGATCTATAAGACCAACAACAGGTACTACGTGTACTGAGGGCACATGTACAATGTCACGTGTATCCATGATTCATTTACATACAGACTTGTGCAAATGTTAGGTTGGCTCAATCTGCCTATTCATTGGTGGAATGGTCCCTGTTAAACATGGCCAGGTTAAAAGGCTGTGGCCAACAATGTGTCTGAAAAGCTTTTCAAAACAACCGTCCATCGTGTTAGCAACCAGCCAGTCTTACTCCCAGCCCTAGATAGACACAAAATGCTGGAGTAACTCAGCGGGACAGGCAGCATTCATGGGAGAGCGATAATAGTTGACGTTTCAGATCAGGACCCTTCTTCAGTCTGTTTGTGTCTGCCTTCGGTTTAAGGCAGCATCTGCAGTTCCTTCCTAAACATTACTCCCAGCCCTGTTCAACAGCATTCCACATTCCACAAGGCGTCACATTTCCATTTGCTTGTTTAGACAACTAAAAGGCATGCAGCACATAAAATATGAAATTAGAGCAATAAAACCTGGATGTCAGAGATGAAGCATATTTTACCCTGATGTAGCAGGGGAATCAAACTATTTCTGAATTGGGTCGTGTTCAAACCTTGCATGAGGAGATGCAGTATCCACAGTAACCTGCGATTGTTTCCAGATTACACTTCACAGTTTACTTCCTATTTCTGACAGCACATGGGAAGGTAATATAAGTTCTGGTTGAATTTTTTTTGTGGAGTTATGACTATTTCTTCCAATGTAGAACTTTCCTTGTTTAGTAGGAGGAGGCTAATAGGTATCATTGGATTTTCAAATCTACAACAATGGCAACTATTTTTTGATGAGAATTAGGAGCAGCAGTGGGCTACCTGGCCTTTTGTGTCTGCTCTGCGATTCATTCGAATTAAGACTATCTTCCTCAGTGCTATTTTGCTGCCCATTCATATTAATTGCAACATACAAGGAAGCCAACTTGGCCTTCAAGTCTTTGCTGGTGCATGGATCTCCCAATTTATTAATTACTTTTACCTTTTTTAATCTAATAAGGGACAATGTGTACATCCAACAGGTTAAAGAAAGAAAGATCATAATTTAAGAGAAAATAAAAATTAATTAACTTTGAAAAGAACAAAGGGATTCTCCCTGGTGTCCTGGGGATTTATCCAAAAATCACTATTGCTAAGAGACGGAATATCTGATTTCTTTCACTTGGATTTGCATTTACATTTGGGAGCTTTGTGGGCTCAAATTAGCTGTTCCATTTATTGCAAATAGAAAAGAAAAAAATACTTGCATTTACATATACCTTTTCTCAACATTAGGATATTTAATGGAGCTCTGGTGCCAATGAAATATTTTGTCCAATTGTAATCATTATTTTAATGCAGGGAACATGTTGTCATGCCAGTATTTTAATGTTGGTTTTATAATGCTGTAATAATAAGTTTAATGAGTTGTAATTGGTTTTCTAATCATGAGCCTGTTATAATATTGGGTATTTAATTAGGGTCTAAGACAGAAAATCAATCACAGGATAAGGAGTCTAAAGAGACATCCTTGAACAATTAGAACACAGTTCTAAAGATGAGTTATTAATATCCTTGCTGTAAAATTTCTTGTGAAAAATTTGGTAAGTTTGGTGCACTGCGGATAGCATCATGATGTTATTCTTGCTGTTCCCCTGATTACCTGCTATTCTTGCTTTTTAACCATTATATATTTAATATTTGTTCTGTAATTGCACAGTAGACTTGATATTAAATTCATGCCTTTGGAAGCTTGACTTCAAATCAGACCAGAATGGAGTCAAAAACGAAAGACGTCCATCAATATGTGAGTGCATAAGTCAAAATGCGCAGGAAGGAACTGCAGATACTGGTTTATACTGAAGATAGACACAAAATGCTGGAGTAACTCACTGGGTCAGGCAGGATCTCTGAAGAAAAGTCTGAAGAAAGGTTCCACCTCGAAATATCACCTATTCCTTTTTCTCAGAGAGAATTGAGTGCCTTTCAACATAAAGCCAATAATGGTAACATGAAAGTTTGTAATTATGCTCCTAGAGCTAACCCCCCCTTAGTCTAGTTCAGTAAAACACTGAGTCAAGCACTGGACCACTAAACTTTATTAATTTAGACAATAACGAACTCCCTATACAATACCTAACCACCGTGGATCTGATCCATGTCTCTGTTCATTCAAGCCCTTCAGCCTCATGCGAGCATGCACCTCCAAAGGGTTATGCAGTCCCAAGCGCCCCTCCAGAAGATCGACCTTGAATCCTGTGGGTACCACTCTTTATAGGTCATCGGACCCTGTGGAGCAGAACTACATGGGGGAGGCAACCCCTACAAGCCAATCACACATATCGATCACATTATACAATAATTGACAGTTCCCCAACCCAATTACAAAGTACCCCACTACAATGTTTCTACAGAAATTTCTGGAAGGAAGTCAGTTAACTAAGGTAATGCAACTTTTTCCTAGGTTGTATAAACAATTCAAACAAGGTTTCACTCTTCAGCCAATCAACAAACAGCAGCACAACACTCTGCAACATTATTTACAATACCCCTTCACACCCCCTTTTATAACCAATCCCCATGGATGCATTGACAGTCCTTCTTATCTCCCTCTACAAACCTTCATACATATTAACAAAGTTAGGACATCTGGACCATTTCTTATCATTAACATCCATCTGGGATCCAGACTCCTTGGAGCCGTGTTTCCATCTAACAACTTTCACAGAAAGAGATCAAGCAGGCCCTGCAAATGCAAAGATCCTCCATTTTATAATACCTCTAATTTGGCCAATATTACATGTTCAGCAAGCAATTAGTAAGGCAAACAGCATCTTCATAAGTTCATAACTTCATCGGAGCAGAAGTTGGCCATTCAGCCCATCGAGTGTACTCTGCCATTCAATCATGGCTGATCTATCTTTCCCTCTCAACCCCATTCTCCTGCCTTCTCTCCATAACCATTGACATCTTCACTAATAAAGAATGTGTCAATCTCCGCCATAATAATACTCAATGACCTGACCTACACAGCCGTGTTTTGGAATGACTTCCACAGATTCACCACCGTCTGGCTAAAAAAAATGATCTTCATCTCCTTTCTAAAAGTACATCCTTTTATTCTGAGAAATCTTTATTATGAGAAATTTGAATACATAAGCAAGGAAGATATGTTGTAATTATAAGGGGCTCCTATGAGTTCACATCTGGACTGTTGTGCACACCACGTCTTTGTTTTCACTGAACACCTTCGCTCAGTCCACCTTGGCCTACATGATAGACAATAGACAATAGGTGCAGGAGTTGGCCATTTGGCCCCTCGAGCCAGCATTACCATTCCATGTGATCATGGCTGACCATCCCCAATCAGTACCCTGTCCCTGCCTTCTCCCCATATCCCCTGACTCCGCTATCTTTAAGAGACCTATCAAGCTCTCTCTTGAAAGTATCCAGAGAACCGGCCTCCACCGCCCTCTGAGGCAGAGAATTCCACAGACTTACAACTCTCTGTGTGAAGAAGTGTTTCCTCGTCTCCGTTCTAAATGGCTTACCCCTTAATCTTAAACTGTGGCACCCTGGTTCTGGACTCCCACAACATCGGGAACATGTGTCCTGTCTCTAGCGTGTCCAAACCCTAAATCTATATTACTAAACGTCTGATCTTGACCACTTCCTGTTTATTGATTTTAGAAAAAATGCTGCCACTTACGGCTGTGATTTTTGGCCATCTTACTCAGAGTCTCCCTCCGCTGTGCAGGACAAGAAGATTTTTTTCCCATTGATGAAAAATAAAAGAGTTATTAGCATTTAAAAAATGTTGAGATTCTTTCTCCTGAAGGCCACGCCCCTTCCGGAGGGACTATAAAACCCAGAAGCATTGATTGCCTCAGTCAGTCTCTGCAAGATGGGGGACTGAGAGGGTCACATCTCCCAGTCTCAGCTGTGAATAACACTGAACACATGTCCACTAAACTGTGAGTGTGGTTTTACTGACCTTGAGTGCCCGCAATGTGTTTGGTTTGAAATAAAGCAAAGCAAATGGTGGTTGGTGGTGGTTAGTTTGAAATAAAGCATAGCAAATGGTGGTTGGTTTGAAATAAAGCACAGCAAATGGTGGTTGGTGGTGGTTGGTTTGAAATAAAGCACTGCAAATGGTTGTTGGTGACGGTTGGTTTGAAATAAAGCACTGCAAATGGTGGTTAGTTTGAAATAAAGCACTGCAAAAGGCTGTTGGTGGTGGTTGGTTTGAAATAAAGCACTGCAAATGGTTGTTGTTGGTGGTTGGTTTGAAATAAAGCACTGCAAATGGTGGTTAGTTTGAAATAAAGCACTGCAAAAGGCTGTTGGTGGTGGTTGGTTTGAAATAAAGCACTGCAAATGGTTGTTGGTGGTGGTTGGTTTGAAATAAAGCATTGAAAACAGTTGTTGGTGGTAGTTGGTTTGAAATAAAGCACTCCAAAGGGTGTTGGTGGTGGTTGGTTTGTAATAAGGCACTACAAATGGTTGTTTGTGGTGGTTCTTTCGAAATGGCAAATGATGAAAAGTCTTAACTTGACAACTTCCTGTTTGCACTCTATATTGATTTAAAATAAAACACTACTACTTACGGCTGTGATTTTTGGCCATCTTACTCAGCCCCTCTCCGCTCATCAGGTGCAGAGGATTCTTCCCATCAATGAAAAATAAAAGTGTTATTAGTGTTTTAAAAATGTTGAGAATCTCTCTCCTGTCAATAACGCCATGAAGGCCACGCGCCTTCTGGCGGGAGGGGGGAGGATTATAAAAGCCGGAAGTGTGGGTTTGGCTCAGTCTCTGCAAGATGGGGGAGGGAGAGGTCACGACTGTCTGAGATGTGAATCAACTGAACACACTGAATGTTTACTGAACTGTGAGTGTGGTGTTTATGAGGTGTTTATGTGGTGTTTATGTGGTGTTTTGTGTGGTTTTATAGTGGTTTTATGGTGGTTTCACCCTGCTTGAAATGGTATGAAACTGTATTTGAATGTGGTGGGCTTGCACCCAGCACAAAATGGTATGAAACTGCATTTGTATTTGGTGGCCTTGCACCCTACTTGAAGTGGTTGGAAACTGCACTTGAATTTGGTTGTCTTGCACCCTGCTTGAAATGGCGTGAAACTGCACTTAAATTTGGCGGCCTTGCACCCTGCTTGAAGTGGTATGAAACTGCACTTGAATTTGGTGGCCTTGCACCCTGCTTGAAGTGGTATGAAACTGCACTTGAATTTGGTGGCCTTGCACCCTGCTTGAAGTGTTATGAAACTGCACTTGAATTTGGTGGCCTTGCACCCTGCTTGAAATGGTAGGAAACTGCATTTGACTTTGGTGGCCTTGCATCCTGCTTGAAATGGTAGGAAACTGCATTTGAATTCGGTGGCCTTGCACCCTGCTTGAAATGGAATTTCAAGGAACAGCCGTGAGGCAACTGCCAGCCCACCAGCCGTGAGTGAGCTGCCAACACATCAGGCTTGAGTGACTGAGCTGCCACCCCAAGAATCCATTTGGCCCACAATGTCCATACTAGCCCTCTGGAAACCAGTACCTTCAGCCCACCACACCCATACTAGCGCTGCAGAAATTCCCCCCCCCCCCACTGGCCACCAATATTGGAATTGGCGGAGAGGTGGAATATTGCGTTTATGGGACCAGCCCTCCCGTGTGAACATGGGACCCAAAGGATCCCACTTAGTCTAGTAATCTTATATGTTTCAATAAGATCCCTTCTCATCCTTCTAAATTCCAGAGTATACAAGCCCAGCCACTATCTAGCCCTATCTAGCTCTCTCTTGAAAGTATGCGGAGAACCGGCCCCCACCACCCTCTGAAGCAGAGAATTCCACAGACTCACAACTCCCTGTGAGAAAAAGTGTTTCCTTGTCTCCGTTCTAAATTGCTTACCCCTTATTTATTCTTAAACTGTGGCCCCTGGTTCTGGACTCCCCCAATATCGGGAATTTGTTTCCTGCCTCTTGTGTGTCCAAACCCTTAATAATCTTATATGTTTCAATAAGATAGCCTCTCATCCTTCTAAACTCCAGAGTGTACAAGCCCAGCCGCTCCATTCTCTCAGCATATGACAGTCCTGCCTTCCCGGGAATTAACCTTGTAAACCTATGCACTACTCCCTCAATAGCAAGAATGTCCTTCCTCTAATTAGGAGACCAAAACTGCACACAAATTTCCAGGTGTGGTCTCACTAGGGCCCATTACAACTGCAGAAGGACCTCTTTGCTCCTTCGCTCTCAGCAAATTGGAGGGAAAGGCCCTCATATTTCGCTTGGGCAGCTTACAGCTCCGCTGTATGAATAACGGTTTATCTAATTTCAAGTAACCCTTGCAATCCCTCTCTCTCTGTCCCTACCCACCCTCGTCATCATTCTAGTTTCACTATTGTCCTGTTGAGTTTCACTGCCGGTATAACTCGTTATCACCAAGCCCACATGCAAGAATGCACCATGTGGGCGCTGCCTTTCCTTGATCGTTGTTACTTTTTGCATATCTTTCATTCATTTGTTCTATATCTCACCATATCACCGTTTATATCTCTCATTTCCCTTTCTCCTGACTCTCAGTGTGAAAAATGGTCTCGACCCAAAACATCACCTATTCCTTTTCTCCTGACCCATTGAGATGCTCCAGAGTTTTGTGTCTATCCTTGTTTTCTGCCATGGATCATTGCATGGCCTTTTCACAGACAGCAAAGATCATTGGTGCCATTCAGAGTGGTTCCCTGCAAACTACTTGTTGCAGCTGTTGGTTTAATAGCAAGAATTTATTTTAAATAGTAAGCGCTTTTGTTTACAGTGCTTCTGAGTGGTCTGCGTTAGCAGAACGTAGTCTTTGTTTACTCAAACTTGGCCTGTAATTTCACCACATATCACTATTTTAAGTACCATATATTTGCATTTTCCTCATTTCAAAACCATTGAAAATAAATCAAGTTGCATTTTGGAGCCGACCTCACGACCATTGGAGTCCATAAGTGACAAGTCTATGGAGAACAAGGAATGGATTTATGGATTCAGTATCTCTTTCTCAATAAGAATAGACTTGCAAAAGAGGGAGGGTAACGAAAGTTCATCAGAAAATATAGAAATAGTTTAGTGGAAGGAGAGATAGCCTCACTGAAAATTCTCAAGGATCTTGACTGGGTGAATGCAAAGTTGATAGTTATGGGTCACAAACTAGGAGCTTGGTCACGTAGAGCAGAAATGAGAAGGAAATTCTTTATTCCGAGGAAGCAATTTTTTGGATCTCTGTACCAAGGATGCTGTGGAGGTTTGGTCACTCAGTATAACAACATCTAAAGATCTAACATCTAAACATCTAAAATATTACGATCAGATCCGTCATGATCTCCTTTCATGGCAGAGCAAGCAGAAGTGGCTGAACAGCTTGCTTCTGCTTCAAGTAAACCCCCCAGCAGCCCCTTCTCATTCCCTCACCATCTTTCTCCCACTATCCCCAGCACCCTCGTACTTCCCCCCCCCCCCCCCCCCCACCTTCTTCTGCTCATCTCTTACCCTCTGTATTTTGATTCCCCGTTTTCCTTTTAAGCCCCCCTCCTTCCCCTTCCGCTTATACCCTTCTATCCTTCTGGCTTTATTCTTCACTACTCCTCCCTTCCTGACCTGGGACTCTTTTGTCTCCATTTCACCTCTGGCCTTTGTTACTGTCAGCACCCATCTGTTAATCTCTACTTCTCACCTGTGTCCTCCTATCAATTACCACTTTTTACCAGCTTTCACTTCCTTACTCCATCAATTTGACGAAGGGTCCAATCCTGAAATGGCATCTGTCCTGTTCCCTCCACAGATGCTGTCTGACAGTTTAGTGTTTTTAGTTTAGTTTAAAGGTACAGTGCAGAAACAGGCCCTTCGGCCCATCGAGTCCGCGCCACCAACGATCCCAACACACTAGCACTATCCTACACACAACAGGGATAGTTTTTACAATTATACCAAGCCAACTAACTTACAAACCTGTACATCTCTGAAATATGGGATGAAACCAGAGCTCCCGGAGAAAACCCACACAGGTCACGGGGAGTATGTACAATCTCTGTGGTCAGGATTGAACCTGTGCCTCTGGCGCTTTAAGGCAACAAATCCAGCACCTCTAGTTCCTCCAGCACTTTATTTTTAAAGATTCAGCTTCTGCATTCTCTTGTTTCCCCATTCTAGTGCTTATGTTCTCATTTATCTTTATAAAGCAGATATTCCATTCCTTATAACATGCCAGTTTTGTTTAGTTTTTCTGTGGGGAGACTGACTGCCACGTTTCTTACATTATAACAATGACTATACTTGAAACACACTTCATTGGCAATAAACACAGTTTGGTATGACGTAAAAAGGTGCAATAGTAAAGCAAATCTCTCCCAGCCATGCTATTTTTTTTTCTCTGTTGTGGCTTCACCATATTTTCCCAACAGTATAATTAAAAACTGCAATAAACTATAATTGGTGATAAAGCCTAGTATGTTCATCCCCTTTTGGCAGCATACTTACACAGCCTGCGATTTGACTTGACTGCTTGGAATGTGGTGCTGTCTGGATGGGAACCAAAATCTTGCATCACTGTTTGCAACTCCTTCCACAAACAAAAGCCTGCCTTGGACACGGTGAGTGGCAGCAAAGTGATTATTCGGTTGCATTGTGCTTACTCCGACTGATCGCCCACACTTGGACCCTGCATCAACCACATAGCCCCACTCACCCTGCCGAAGTGGTCCACTGATCCTGGGTGCTCCTTCATTTTGTGGACAGTGTACAAGGACAGGGATGGCGTGCACATCTCAGGCAGTGGAATCCTGACGGTACAAAACTATGAGAGGCAAAGAGAGGGTAGACTCTTTTCCCAGGGTGGAAATGTCAAAGGCTAGAGGGCATGAGTTTAAGGTCAGAGAGGGCAAAATTTAAAGGAGATGTGCATGACACGTTTTTTACACAGAGAGTGGTGGGGACCTGGAAAGTGCTGCCAGTGGTGGTAATGGAGGCAGATATGATTGTGGCATTTAAGGGGCTTTCAAATAGGCACATGGATATGCAGGGAATGAAGGGATATGGATCATGTACAGACAGAGATTAGTTTAATTTGGCATCATGTTTGGCACACATTGTCGGCTAAAGGGCCTGTTCCTGCTCTGCATTGCCCCATGTTCCATGTTCTATGCCTTGTTGAAGCCAGAATCAGAGCTCACTTAAATGTAACTGATATGGTTTTGAAAATTGAAGGTTTAAATCACAAAAAGTTATCATAGAAAACGCAGAAGAAAAATTTAAAAAATAAGTAGTAAGCGAAAAGTTAAACCAACTAACCTGAACTTGCGTCTTTAATGACAAACTCCTGAAAGAGCTGGGTTAAAGCTGAGAGGCCAGATACCGCACAAATTGGCACTCGATTGGGTGTAATACGGCTATCCATAACCATTTCCCCAGATAAAACATAATGGTGCTTCACAGGGGGACTTTGTGTGGAGAAGCTAAGTTCAACCAAGACTAATGAAAATGCCCAGACTTTGAATGCCAGGACCACTTTTAGATTGAGTTAGTAAGAATGTTTGGCACCAGTGTACTGCATCTGTTTTATCTCAGTGGAAGAATTTAATGGCTGCAATCTTTGCAGAAGCAGGGGTGGGAATTGCTCAGCCCCTCAGAAAGGGGAGGTATTTGATTTACATTCCATCCAATACCCATTTAATGGTTGTTACTGCCTCAGTGGGCATATTGCCCTTCGATTACAAAAGCTGGCCGCCTATAATCTAATGGATTGCTGATTTACCACTTCATGACTGTGCAGTGTGTTCACTATGCTCATTTTCGGCTGTACAAATTGACGCTAAACCTACTCTTCAAGATTACTTCATGCTGCAATTCTTCCAAATCTCCATATATATTCTCACCCAAGACCTGGATCATTAATGACAACTTCTGAACCTTCCAAATAGCGTCATTGGATTTTTTCTTTCCAGTTGTGAGACCACAGATGGTCTCAGATTAACATCTCATTGAAAAGCCGCCACCTCCAACGATGCTGTTCTCTCTCAACCAACATTTTTATGCACTTGGATCAGGAATGGGATTTGAACTCATGACCTCTTGATGCACTCGGGAGAGGACAAGAGCTACTCACTGAACCCTTGCTGACACGGGCTCATTTTCTCTGTGGCTTCCTGGCCGTCAAAAACATGGCCTAAATCTCACAAGGCTTATAGTTGACAGTCTTTTTATAATTCTTTATAGAACATAGCACATTGAACATAGGCCCTTTGGCCTACAATGTCTTTGCCAAACATGATGCCAAGACCAACTCTTATCTGCCTGCAGATAATCTTTATTCCTCCATTCTCTACATGTTCATATGCCTTTCTAAAGTCTATTTTACTTCGGATCACGTGAGTGACTACGTGAAGAAGCCCCGCCAGGTGCATGCGCGTCATTACGTCTGACGCATGGCACACCGACGGGCTGGAGAGCACAGCTCCACCAGCGGTGAGTAGTAACCCGCAGGTAAGTCAATGTTAAACCTTCCCTGCGAGTATTTTAAACTCTGTAAATCTAAACTGCCGTAGTGGAGTGGAACGCGCGGGGACCGCGGTTACCGCTTATAGATCGGGTCGGGAGATAACGGCTGCGCTAAAGCCGGCTCCGCGATTACCGCTATATAAATTGGGTTTGGAGATAACGGCTGCGCTAATGCCGGCTCCAATACCGGCTACTGTTTCTACCGGCAGCTCAACTACTTCCATCAGTTTCCAGTGCTTCAGGGCACTGAGGCTACTCCACCAGGAAGGAATGCCAAAACAAAATACTCTCAGGCTCATGGGTCTGATAATGTGGAAGATTCCCTTCCTTTTAATGTAAAGGTATGGGGACGGCTCAACCAAATGGGAAAATGCTCCAAATTTAAAGAGCCATGTAAAATTTCAATCGGGATCGAATGCCCCTAGGATTCCCCACACAGCCTCTCACAGAGGTCCATACAGCAAAGAAAACACCGCTTATGGATACCAGTGGAAATCATCCTCTCCAGCACCTTGTTTAGGTGTTAATTACATGGCTTCTCACCAGCTCCAGGATACGATTATGGAAGACACGGCCACAAGATATAAAACACCTGTTAATTGTGCGTCACTCAAAGTGCCCACCGTGAACTCTGCTATATGGGCACAAATGAGTGCAATGATACGTGGACAAGAAATCATGTTCAGCGGGTCCTCAAGTTGGTGGCAGCAGGCATCGCTGCATTTGGAGGGGGCACCAATGTCTGGCACACAACAAGATATGCTGGACCTGTTCTGTAACGCATATTTTGAGGTCAACTGCATAAGAAAAATAGCTATAAAGCCGACACTGAAATTTGCAGCTTTGTGTAGGTCCACCAACATCCAAGCCTCAGATTATTTATTTGGGGTGGACCTCCTCAAACAAGTCAAGGACCTGGAGGAAGATGCCAAAACAATTTGTCTCATAAAGACATACGTCCCTTCTGCCAGGATGCCATCTCGCAGGTCGTTTTCAGCGCAAAAGGTGGTGGATCCAGGGGCAGGGCCAAGCAGAGTGGGGCCAGTGGGACGATGGTATTACTCACCTGTGTATCCAAGCTACAACCCCAGTATGGGAAGAAGGAGGACTTCAAGGCCGACTGCAGAGGTACAGGTGATTCATTCTGTCCAGGATAAGATCTCTGGGGAACAACCTCCAGTTGGGGGTAGGTTGCAATTGGTTATGATGAATGGTGCTGCATTACACCTCATCGGTTTATACTAGACACTGTGTCAGACTCGAATACAGTTTATGTCAGGAATTGATCCGCCTGTACAGAATATGCCTAATAGAGTATTGGGGTTTTTTCTGCACCACAATATCAGCAGGTAAAAGAAATTACTGTTCTGTCCCAAAAAAGGGGTAATTGAGAGGACAATAAACCATCCTCAACAATTTGTGTCCAATATATTCCCCAAACAGAGAAAAGATGGGGATGTAGAGGCATTCTGAACCTAAACCAGTTTGAAGATGTCCTATGTTCAGTATGGGCATTTTAAAATGGACACCTTCAATACTGTGAAACAGCTGTTATCACAAGGCTGTTATATGGCAACTATAGATCTGAAAGATGCATATTATTCAGTATCAGAGATACTTGAAATTTAGTTTGATGGGACAGCTGTGGCAATTTAAAGCATTACCCAATGAGTTAACCTCAGCCCCTAGGCTGTTCAAGAAATTGTTGAAGCCAGCGCTGGCACTACTTCGTGCCCAGAATCACATGGTAATTGCTTATCTAGATGATATTTTAATCATAAGCAACACTCAGGAGACAGCTGAGGAATCGGTTTCAGCAACCAAATACCTGTTGAAAGGTTAGGGTTCCTGGTCCATCCAACCAAATCCAAGTTAGAGCCATCCTAAAAAATTGATTATTTGGGATTTGTCATTGATTCAGTTGATATGTCAGTGACTTTGCCTACAACCAAGGCTGTGGAGATCAGAGAGGTCTGTACTAGTCTCACTGAAAAACAATATCCCTCCATCTGGGAATTAGCTAGTGTTATTGGTAAATTGGTGGCAACTTTCCCTGCAGTGCAGTTTGTACCGCTGCACTATCAAAGTCTGCAACGAGCTAGAGAACTAGCACTTATAGAACATGCAGGTCATTTTGATAGACCTATGCAGTTACCAACCAGAGCCATAGCTCAATTACAATGGTGGATTATCAATATTGTACAAACTACCAAAAACATTTTGGTTCAGCAACCTTCAGTGCTTTTACAGACAGATGTGAGTGCTGCCGGATAGGGAGCTACAGACAGCGAGTCTAGCTGTGGTGGTAGATGGAGTGTGCAAGAGGATTTAATCCTGCACAGGCATGGTATAAATTACTTAGAATTGCTGCGTGCATTCTATGGATTAAAAGCTTATTGTTCAACAATGAATAATTTACTTGTTCAACTCCAGATTGATAATACCACAGATATTATGTGGTATTTGTGGTATTGTGCCATATATCAATCACATGGGAGGAATAAGGTCAGTATCATGTGATAATCTGGCTAACCTCATGTGGCACTGGTGTATTTCCAGAAACATCTGGGTCTCAGCTATCTACCTACCAGGTAGAGATAATGTGGTGGCAGGCAACTGGTCATGAAAATTTAATGACAGCATAAGAATTGATGTTAAATCCTGATGTTTTTAAAATGATTGTCCGCCGCTATGGTTTGCCAGATATTGATCTGTTTGCATCCAGGCCAAATCACCAGTTGCCTAAATATGTTTCATGGGAACCAGATCCAGGAGCAGTAGCGGTGGATGCATTCTCGCTACATTGGGGACGTACATTCTTTTATGTTTTTCCCCATTCTGCCTGATTAGGCAATGTCTCAGCAAAATAGAGCAGGACTCCGCCTTAGGCGTTTTGATGGTTCCGGACTGGCCTACACAGCCATGGTTCCCATTGGTGCTCAGAATGATGACTCAGCCATTCATGACTGTCCCCAACTGCAATAATTGTTGGTGCATCCAGTAACAGGAGAAAGTCACCCGTTACATGATCATATTAATTTGTTAATCTGCAGGTTCTGATCAGACCGTTCGAAGGCCTTGGACTGTCAAATAGGACCATGGATGTGATAACTGCAGCTTGGAGAGATAGCACTAAGAAACAATATGTGTCTCATATTAAGAAATGGGAGATGTTGTTTACAGTCAGATATATCTTATCATACTGCAAGCATACCGGGTGTATTGGAGTTCCTTGCTCCATTGCATTTTGATGAACACTTGAGTTATAGTGCCATTTATAGTGCTCGGAGTGCTTTGCCCTCCTATTTAGGGCAGTTTCATAACAACAATCTATCGGGTCATCCATTAGTGTCCTGATTCATGAGAGGAATCTTTAACAAAAATCCTCCTAAACCTAGATATACAGAACTCTGGGATGTTAGTATAGTTCTCACACTGCTTCGGCAAAGGGCTCCAATTACGTCATTGTCTTTTCAGAAGTTAACACTTAAAGTGGTTAAGCTCATGGCGCTAGTATCAACGCAACGAGTACAAACATTGCAAAAGTTACGACAAGATAGCATGTATTCTTCTGCAGATAACATTACGTTTTATGTGTATGATTTAATCAAACAAAGCAGGCCAGGAATGGCCGGAACCAAAGTAAGTTTTAAAGCATACCCTGTTGACCAAATGTTGTGAGTAGTTAAGCACCTGAATCAATATATCGAGGTAACTAAAAGTCTCAGAGGCTCTGAGACAGCAATGCTCATCAGTCACAAAAAAACTCATAAAAGGTGTCAGTATAAACTATTTCTAGATGGTAAAACAGGTTTTGGATTCTGCTGGAGTAGACACTCATGTGTTTAAATCTCATTCCACCAGGGTGGCATCAACATCCGCAGCGAGGCAGCAGGATGGTCTAGGGAATCAACTTCTCTAAAATTATGATAAACCTGAGCTGACAGTGCCAGGGTTTGGGCATGCTGTTTTGGGTTCAGTTTGATTTGATTTGCTTAGTCTTTATAAATTTAATTTGTAATTTCCCCTGGGACAGAGGGGTTATTACTGTATTGTTATTTTTAAAATGATTATTGGATAATTCGAAGCAATGTTCAATACATTATCTATTCACTACTGTGTCAACTGAAGCAGTGTGTTGTATGGAATTGATCTACGGCATGAAATCACAGAGCTTTGAAATCTTCAAGTAGTCACTCACATGACTCCGAAGTAAAATAGTAAGATTAAACGAGAACTTACCAGTTTGAAGTTTGATCTTTATTTTATGAGGAGTTACGAAGAGAGATTACGTGCCCTCCGCTCCCGGCCCTCATAATCGCAAAGATCATCTGGTAGTTCTAATCTTCTGAGTCTTACTATATCACTTCGGCTATAGTTTCTGTGTTTTCACGCCGCTGCTTTGAAGTATGATGCGCATGTGCCTGACGGGGCTTCTTCACGTAATCCCTCATCGTAACTCCCTATAAAATAAAGATCAAACTTCAAACTGGTAAGTTCTCATTTAATCTTACTATTAAATGCCACTAATGTATTTGCCTCAATCACCACCCCAACAGTTCATTCCAGATACTCACCACCCTCTGTGCAAAAAGCTTGCCCTGCACAACTCATTTAAACTTTGCCCCTCTCACCTTAAACCTATGCCCAATAATATTTGAACTTTGCATCCTGGGAAAAAGGTTCTCACTATCTATCCTATCTACAATATGCCTATCATATTGTTAGCTACTTCTATCTGGACTCCCCAAAACCTCTGGCATTCCAGTGAAAACAATACAAGTCTGTCCAACCGTTCCCTGTAACTAATACCCCCTTATTTAGGCATTGTTCTGGTAAACGTCCTCTGCACCCTTTCCAAAGCCTCCAACATCCTTCCTGTAATTGGGCATCCAGAACTGCACACAATACTCCAAATGCCGCCTAACCTATAAAGATGCACTATGACTTCCTAAATCTATAAACAATGCCATGACCTGTGAAAGCAAGGATACCGCATGCCCTCCTTACCACTATATCTACTTGTGTTGCCACCTTCAGGGAGTTCTGAAATTTGTTGCCACCTTCAGGGAGTTCTGAAATCTTCTCAACAGAGATGCGACTTTTTCTATATCGTATCTCCGAAGGTGCTGCAGCCTAACATCAGGGAGCTGGCGGCCTCTTGCTGGAGATCGACTTCGGGAGCTCCAACTGCAGGAGCCTGCGGACTTAACATCGTGGAGCACACGGTCCCTTGCTTAGGGACCGACTTCGGGAGCTGCAGGCCACAGGAGCTTTGACCGTCCCGATCGTGGGAGCTTCGATCGCCCCGATGCGGGAGCTTCAATCGCCCCAAAGCAGGAGATTCAATCGTCCCGACTGCCGATGGTTTGACTGCCCCGTCTGCGGGAGAATAAGGTGGCAAGAAGATATGACTTTATTGCCTTCCATCACAGTGAGGAATGTGGGGGAGCCGCTGTGGTGGATGTTAATGTTAACTTTTATGCAATTGCGTGTCTAGTTACTTTTTTGGTATGACTGTATGGCAAATCCAATTCCTTGTATGTTTTTACATACTTGGCTAATAAATTAATTACAGTACAATAAATTAATTACAATACAATATATTTCCCCCTATATTTGACCTCCCAAAATGTGCCATATCACACTTACTCCGATTAAGCCCCATCTGCAATTTCTGTGCCCATTTCACTAGATAATCTATATACCACAGTATACTTTGACAGCCTTCCTGACAGTCTGCGACCTCAGCAATCTTAGTGTCATCTGTAAATCTACCAACCAACCCATCTACATTTATGTCCGTCATTTATATATATCAAGTCCTTGCAGAACTCGATCAGTCACAGATATCCAGCCTGAATATTGTCCTAGAACCACAATGTTTTGCCTTCTATCAGCAATCCAGTTCTGAATTCATATGACCAAATTACAGCTAATCCTATGCATCCTAATCTTCTGGACCGGCCCAATATTGGGGCCTTACATTGAAAAACTTGCTGCAGCTTCACAGGAACATTCTAAGCATCACCATAATAAAAAAACACAATAAATTATTATTTACTATCAGCAATTCGGACCATAAATCTCCAGTCAGTTGGTTTGCAGTAATTTTAAGAATGTGCAGCAGCCTCAGTCAGGATTGAACCTGGGTCTCTGGAGCTGTAAGGCAGCAACGCTACAAATGTGCCAATGTGCCGCCCTACTTCAGGGTCTTCAGGGCCTTTAGGGGCTTGTGAAGGTCCATCATTGTTCTCCCTTTTGAAGGAGGCAAAGAAAGCTTTGGGCTTGATGAGGAATGAGACATTGTTGTCAGTTAAGCTACTAGATTTCACCTTGTAGGAAGTGATGGCATGTAAGCCCAGCCAAAATTGCCCCGCATCCATCTGAGCCTCCAGCTCAATCGAGAATGTCTTTGCATTCTCGATTACCTTCTGTAGTTCAGACTCAGTAGATTGCAGATCTTTTGATTCATCCAAGACTTCCATTTAGGGAACACTTGGATGGTCGTGCTGGGAACACACTTTTCCATGCCTTTCCTTATGAAATCAGTAACAGCAGTGGCATAGTCTTTTAGATCTGTTGCTGATTCCGTGAAAATTGGCCAGTCTACTGCATCCAAGCAGACATGAATTTGCTTCTTTGCCTTCCCTGACTAACTCTAAAATCCTCTCCACTGGAGAAGCGACCTTCAGTCATTGCCTAAATGTAGGAAGAAGGAACACATCAAAGTCTTTTAATTTTCCAAATTGTGGACGAGAAGTAGAGAGATAGGCTGATGGTGGTTCAAGGAACATGCTGATATTTTAGAGGGTGGCCTTCTTCAAGCTAGCCTTGCTGAAGTCCCCACCAGTGATGGAGAAGGTCTCAGGTTGAACTGTCCGGCATTTGTTGACCATAGTGTATAGTTCCTCCATTGTTAGCCGAGTGTCTTTTTGAGTCAGGATATAGAGAGCCATGAAGATTAAGATAATTCCCCTGGGAGTTAGAAGGGACAGCACTTCTCTGCTAGATGTTCCAAGTTTAATTCAGAGATTTAGTTTAGTTTAAAGAAACAGCATAGAAACAGGCATTTTGACCCATTGGGTC
Source organism: Raja brachyura (assembly GCA_963514005.1). The sequence goes on along the minus strand of OY740783.1, from coordinate 95,934,863 downwards.
CACGTCGTCTATCGATGACCTGTTAACACAAATTCTATGTTATCCCACTTATGCATCCACTCCCTGCACACGCAGGACAATTAACAGACTTAAATTGCACTTCTTTGTGATGTTAAAGCAAACCAGAGCACCTGGAGTGCAGAGGTCAGAATCAAACACAGGTCTCAGGTGGTTTGATGGGTGGTGGAGCAAGAGTTTGACAAGCCAACATGTCCAAGCACCACAAAGAGTTTACCTTGAAGCAGATGCCGCTGCCTCTCTCATTACACGATGCCACCATTTGGACCATGCAATGGATTGAGAAACCGTTGGGTTGGAGGGCTAGAGAGCTGAGGGTAAGCCATGCCTCTGTGAAATAGAGTCCACAACATTCCCTCATGTCTCTTTGGTAAAGTAACCTTACCCAAAAGTCCTTGATCTTATTTTTTAGATACTGTGCATTGGCCAAGAGGATGCTGGGGGGGGGGGGGGGGGGGGTTGACAAGTTGCCACATTAGAGAGTGGGATATAAATTAAAAGACCAAGGTATTGTCTGTTGGCATCGATTGAAAGATTGCTGTCACATAGAAAGCAAAGAAATTGAATAAATGGGTTGTTTTCAGGCTGGAACGGTGTAACTGGTGAAGTATTCCAAGGATCAGTCCCTGGCTCTCAACTGTTTACCATTTACATTAATTAGCTGGAGGAAATGCGTTTGCTGATAATATGAAAATACAAGGTAGGGCATGTCGTGATGAGGACATTGTGATTCCACATTGGGATATAGAGCATAGATTGAGCGATTGAGCAAAAACTTGGAACTCCCTCCCTAACAGCTTTGTGGGTATACCCACACCTTTAGGATTGCAGAGGTTGAAAAAAAACAGCTCAGCATCACCTATTCAAAGACAATTAGGGAAGAGAATTAATGCTGGCTCAACCTGGGAAGCCCACATCTCTTGAGTGAATAACAAAACAACCTGGCACAAGAAATGTAATGTGAGGAAGTGTGGGGTCATGCACTTCTGTAAGAGGAGTCAGCAAGTAGATTGTTATTTAAATGGAGAGAGACTAAGTGAAGATCGAAGGGTTCTAAGCGATCTGGTGCACGAATCACAAAATGTTACAGCAGGTCCATGTGACTAAGAAGGCATATCAGCCTTTATTGAGAAGGGATTGTAGTTTAAGAATAAGGAGGTTTTGTTGTAGTTGTACAAGGTGCTAGTAAGGAGTACTGCACACAGTTTTGGTCTCTTGACTTAAATAAGGATACAATTATTCAAGGATTCAAGGCAGTCCAAAGGAGATACACTCGGCTCATTCCTAGGAAGAGAGGGTAGACAATTTGTATTCCTGGATACTTGGAAGAATGAGGGGTGAGCTTATTCAAATGTATAAGATCCTAAGGGACTTCACAGAGATGCATTCATGAGTGTTGAAAGTCGCAAAGGGAGATTGTGACAAAATAGGGGGTTAGTCATTTAAAACTGGGATGTATAGAAATGTCTTCTCTCAGAGATAGTGAAGCTCTGGAATTCTCCACCCCTGAGGGTGGTGGAGGCCAGATCATTAAATATATTTAAGGTGGAGATATATAAATGTTTGAAAAAATCAAGGAAACACGGATTAAGCTGAACTAGCACAGAAGAGGAGCTGAGGCCATTCCAGATCAGCCATGATTGCATTGAATGGTGGTGAATGGTGGAGTTGGCCTGGTAGCCTACTTCTGCTTCTATTTTCCTGTGTTCTTGTTCAATGTGCAAGTTTGGTTGAGCATGTCAGATGCCATCAAGATTTAACCTCAGTGTTGAGGTCTGGAGTCACGTGTAGACCACTGTGAGTAAAGGTAGCAAATCTGCTTTCCGAAGTGAGATGGATATTGTGTTAAGATTGTGTGAGATTTGGAGCACCACAATATAGAATGTACGTAATTGCACTGGAGACGGTGCCAAGGAGAGTCATTAGGTTGTTGGAGGAGAGAGATAGGCTGGCTTTGTTTTCCTTGGAACAGAGAAGGCTGAGAGAGGTCCTGATAAAGGTACACATGCTGATGAGGAATAGGGTAGACAGCAGTAAACCTTTCTCCATAGCAATCTTATCTATGATCGGAGAGCTATGTCTTAAGTAAAGAAGTAAAAGGTTAAAGGACACAAGGAAGATGTTTTCCATCCAGAAGGTATCGATAATCGGAGAGTTTTTGGAGTTAGAGTATTCCCAAGATGACACCTGCTGCAAATCAAGCTGCATTTTTATCCAAACTTCACAGCATGCAACACACCTGCAATAGACAGCGACAGTATTTACATTTACAAGCAGGTGGTGCAAAGTGCTGTTGGTTAAGACTACATATGGACTCGGTCACCTCCTCCTATCAGCGACCTCAATGAACAGAGGGACCAACATTATACTTCTTGAAACAATATTAATAATAGAGAAAATACTTATTGGTTGGTGGCTCTATGAACAAAGCTTCTTAGATAAGTTAATTTTCAATCAGTAATAACTGATGTACCTTGCTGGGCTAAGGAAAGATGCAGATATATGTATATCCCCTTCCTTGGCAAACCAACATCCGCAGTTCCTTGTTTTCATTAATATCTATTATTCTGCATTAGGAAGACCAGAAGCTCTGAATTTGGCCTTAATTGCCCATCATCAATATAGCATGTAGAATCCACTACTGGATATACACTCCCTGACCACACAATAGTAACCATTAAGTTATAATTTTTAGTAAGGTGCCTCACCTTCCTATTTGTCCTACGTAGGTGATCAAATTGCCATGCAAAATTCCAGGAGCAAATGAACCGGTGTTACATGTATTTACCATTCTGTTGCCAGGGAGGTTCCCTGCCTTTCCTTGTTTGACTGCAACTATACCGTAGGGCTTGCTGGTGGATTGGGATTGTATCTACAAAACCACATCTTGTCATATTGTGGCAAGAGAACGAGTGAGTAGGGGGTGCAAATGGTCTATGAAGTTGCAAAATATGCTGCTAATTTGAAAAGTGGCGAGACTTGACCTCAGCAATTAAAATAGGCGACTGAAATTATCCAGTACTCCAACCCTCTTCAATGGGAATGTGAAAGCAGGAAGTGGAATGGCCCGATTTGGGCAAAAGAAATGCTAGACTAGCAGGTCATACAGTGTGGTTTTAGGAATGGAGACAGATAAATGCAGTTCCACATTATGAACTGATAGCACAGACCAAACGTTTTAGCACTCTTGCCATGTCAGAACAAGTTTGAAGGATAATTATTGTATCAAAAAAATAATTAGAGAGTGGAACATTCCACTACTCAATTATAGAATAAATTACATAACATTTGTTTGTTAGCTTTATTGATATTCAGTCTGAAAATATGTGTGGTGACCCACACGTGAGAATGCAAAGCTTTAATCTTCCATCAGTGGGAAGGAAACTTAAACCATTTCAAAGAAGTAACATTATTTACTAAATGGCAAGGCTGCAAATGCATTTTTATTTCTCTAAAATAATGCATTAAAAATCTATATATAATAATGATTGTGATGGCTTCTGAATGGCACTCAGTTTTGAAATTGCTTTACATATTTAAATGGATCAATGATCTCTGCTCCAACAAAGATGATTAGGATCTATACTAATCAGAAACCCTGAATGGACCAGGAAATACATTATATGCCAAATCCCAGATTTGAGGATTTTAAGAGGGATGATCCACATGGTTCAGAAAGGGCATTTTTGATTTCTGTAAGGGTATTGGGGATGTGAAGAGGAGGCAACTGGAGGCTCAATGCAATTAAGTCGATGGCAGGTGGCCAAATACCAAATGGGCTGCGTCAAAATCTGGGACAATCTCTGGCAGCAACACAACTCTACCAGATGAGCTCAATGCCTTTTATGCACATTTTGCCAGGCAAATAAGATCTACCTCGGTGCCTCCCCTCATTTCCTGCTAGCTCTGCCTCTGCTTGCTCCCATACATCTCGGTGAATGACTGGTTAGCATGGAACAAAAGCTTTTCACTGTACCTCGTCCACGTGACAATAAACTAATCTATGGTAAACAGAGTCAGATCTACTTTCACAAGGGTAAACTCTGGGAAAATGGTCAGCTCAGTTGCAGCCCCTGGATGGGTTCTGGAATCGTGTATTAATTATGGGTCAGGGTCTTTACCGATATCTTTAACCTTTCACTTCAACAGTCTGCTGTCCACATCTGCTTCAAGGAAACCTCTTATCGCCTCAGTCCCAGTAAAGTGACCCATCTCAATGACTACCACCCAGTAGCTCATACAGTGACCATTATGAAGGGCTTTGAAAAATTGCCAATGGCCCACGTATGTGTCTTCTGGATAATCTAGACCCCTTGCAACTCACCTACAGGAAAAATACATCTAGGGAGGCCACCTACTCTCTTGGACTACATTCTGCTCTGGAGCACCATGCCAATAAGAACACCTATGTCAGGATGCTATTCAATGATTGCAGCTGAACCTTCAACACAATAATACTGAATAAGCTCATCCCTGAATTACTGAACAGTGGCCTTGAGGCCTCCATCTGTAACTGGCTTCTGGACTTCTTGATCAGCAGACCTCAGTCAGTTAGAATTGGTCATAACATTTCCTCATTCATAACATGTAATCATAACATTTAATCAGGAAGGTTGTAAGTATCATCAAGGATGCTTGCCACCCTGGACATTCCCTTATCCCTCTTCTAATTTCTGGAAGTTACAGGAACTTGAAGCTCAGAAATCCAGCTTATTGCCATTCCTATCCAACCACTGAACCAACACATTTTTCACACTCCAAGAGTGGAGATACTCCCACATACTTTTAGTCTTAACCCTACCTCAAAGGTTATTCCACTTTGTACTTTTATATTCTAGTGCTCTATTTGTTTTTCACATTACTGTCTTGTACCATTCTTTAGTTTTACACATAGTTGTGTTTATTATTATATTTATCATTACTGTATGAATACTGTTTACTCTATGAGCTTCATGAGTACAAGGAATGTCATTGCACCCTGGTGTATATGACAATAATGTAATCTGGAATCTTTTCCTATTTGCATTAGTGGGAACATTGTTTGAAAACCTTTCTGAATTTCCAAAATTAAATAAATTTGGACTATAGTCAATGAATGATCTGTCAACCTGTTGCTTGCCCATCATTTTCACATGGATAGTTTCCTAATACATTTTCTGGCTAATTTTATCTTTACTGCACACTTTATGTCTAGCTTAAGTTACATGCAGACAGTGCGGTGTAGAAAGATTCATTGACTAGCCATATGCACTAGTGTAAGCACGACATAATTTATACCTGGTGAAATCTGGTTTCTTTTTCCACTAGATTCTGATGGCTGAGGGAAGAGAAAAAGATGGAGGCCTCTTAGACTGATCCTGTAATTCACTCGTACTTAATGTGTAACATGGGTCATCGCTGGGGTCCTACAGGAGATTCTCGCTGAAATAGATGGGAACATTCAACATAGAGTGGGAAGTACTTTAATGCTTCCAACATAATTTTTGCAAAGATTGTATATCTCAATGGATGCTCAGACTAACTCTCCAGTCGAGAGCACAGAGCTGTCCTTTGAGATTTCAGGCTGCTAATGGGTAGGCATAATCTCATGTCCAGCCCTTGTATGGTTGGAGTTCTTGCAGCTACTGTTTCAGACAGTCATTAATGGAATTAATAAAATAATTGACATTGATTCACACCAGACCTTCCCTGCTCCAAGCAGCAGTATTATTAGCAATTCACACCGAGTGCTTATTATTGTGAGACATAGGGAAAGCTTTCTGGCATTCATTAACAGCTCGTATTCTTCTTTTGCCCGAGATTCATCACACTTTTCGTTATAAGGAATCTATGTATCCTGATATAAAATTAACAAACCATCCAATGTTTGGTAGTAGTTTGGACTTAGGTCATAAGGTCATATGATAGGAGTAGAATTAGGCCATTTGACCCATCAAGTCTACTCTGCCATTCAATCATGGCTGATCTATCTCTCCCTCCTAACCCCATTCTCCTGCCTTCTCCCCAAAACCTCTGACACCGATACTAATCAAAAATCTATCTATCTCTGCCTTAAAAATATTCACTGGCTTGGCGTCCACAGCCTTCTGTGGCAACGATTTCCAAAGATTCACCACCCTCTGACTAAAGAAATGTCTCCTCATATCCTTCCTAAAAGAACGTTCATTAATTCCGAGGCTAGGACCTATAGTTCTACACTCTCTTACTAGTGGAAACATCCTCACCATGTCCTCACTATCCAAGCCTTTCACTATTCTGTGTGTTTCAATAAGGTCCCTCCTCTTTCTTCTAAACTCCAGCGGGTACAGGCCCAGTGCTGACATATGCTCACCATAGGTTAACCTACTCATTCCTGGGATAATTATTGTAAACCTGCTCTGGACCCTCTCCAGAGCCAGCACATCCTTCCTCAGATATGGTGCCCAAAATTGCTCACAATATTCCAAATGCGGCCTTACCAGCGCCTTATAGAGGCTCAGCATTACATCCCTGTTTTTGTACACACGCCCTCTTGAAGTCTTTCCTCAGACCTCTATCAACTCCCATTGATTTTCAGAAGCTTTCAGTAAAATCAACTCTTCACCTACAGGGATTAGGACCTTAGTTTGTATTATATCTCCTTATATTACTTAATCAGTGGGGACAATGTATCATGTTTGGTTAATCCACACTGCACTCATCTAATCACAACATTTCCGTTTTAAAGTATAATTCCAGATCTGCTTGGAGTACCAGAGAAACATGGGCGGCACATTGGCACAATTATAGAATTGCTGCCTTACAGCGCCAGAGACGTGGGTTTGATCCCGACCTTGGGTGCTGTCTGTACGGAGTTTGTACGTTCTCCCTGTGATTGCATGGGATTCCTCCAGTTGCTCCGGTTTCCTCCCACATCCCAAAGACATACAGATTTGGAGGTTTATTGGCCGGTAAAAATTATAAATTTTCCTTAGTATGTAGGAAAGTGTTAATGTACTGGGTGATCGCTGGTCGGAGCGGACTCGTTGGGCCGAAGGGCCTATTTTAAACCTCGAATGGTCTAACCAGTGTTTTTCTAAAGCTATGGCGAAATCTCTAGCTTCCTGTCCTCCATCCCTTCAACATTTGAGACCAATACTCCAGTAGACATCAATTACATGAAGATTCAGCTAAATCTAGCAGCTCTGATGACTGTACAGCACTATCACTTATTTCTAACTCAAAGCATTTCTAACCATTTGATCAAGTCTACTCTGAATATTATTGCATGCAACATTGTATCAAGTATTTTGTAGTATGTCACCCTGAGCCTTAGGCAAAAATAAGGAAGGCATTACAAACAGGAAGTCAGTAGATAAGGAGTGGGAGCATATGTTCAAAGTGACTGTTAATCTCTTTTATCAAATTGTGAAGGGTTTAAAATTTATACAAAGCTCATCACACCCACTGAGTGGTAAACCACATGCTTTCAGCAATCATACTGATAGATACGCTACCAATAAAAATTGACACAAAATGCTGGAGTAACTCAGCGGGATAGGCAGCACCTCTGGAGAGAAGGAATGGCTGCTGTGCCACTGTGCCGTCCGTGTACCTCTGGTATTCTAAGCAGATCTGGGATTATACTTTAAATAGGAAACATCTCCCATTCCCTCTCTCTAGAGACGCTGCCCCTCATTAGACAATAGACAATAGGTGAAGGAGTAGGCCATTCGGCCCATCGAGCCAGTACCGCCGTGCAATGTGATCATGGCTGATCATCCCCAATCAGTACCCCATTCTTGCCTTCTCCCCATATCCCCTGACTCCGCTATTTTTAAGAGCCCTATCTAGCTCTCTTTTGAAAGCATCCAGAGAGCCCGCCTCCACCACCCTCTGAGGCAGAGAATTCCACAGACTCAACACTCTCTGTGAGAAAAAGTGTTTCCTCGTTTCCATTCTAAATGGCTTACTCCTTATTCTTAAACTGTGGCCCCTGATTCTGGAACTGTGGCCCCTGGTTCTGGAGAGTTACTCCAGCTTTTGTGTCTATCTTCAGTGTAAACCAGCATCCTTATTAAGAATAAGTGGCAGGCGTTAAGAATAAGAAGTAGGCCATTTAGGACTGAGATGAGGAAACATTTTTTCACTCAGAGTGTTGTGAATCTGTGGAATTCTCTGCCACAGAAGGTAGTGGAGGCCAATTCACTGGATGTCTTCAAGAGAGAGTTAGATTTAGCTCATAGGGCTAAAGGAATCAAGGGATATGGGGAAAAAGCCGGAACGTGGTACTGATTTTAGCTGATTTTAGATGATCAGCCATGATCATATTGAATGGCAGTGCTGGCTTGAAGGGCCAAATGGCCAACTCCTGCACCTATTTTTCTATGTTTCCTTCAAACTATATCAATATCTGTGTCTGTCCTCAGTAAATGCTTCCGAATGAAACCCTCAATGCATTACTTCAAGGGATTCGAGATTTACCTGAAGATTGGTACCATTACTGGAAGTAAGTTGGCTTTCATGCTTCTCTGACAGTCTCTATGACCTTGGATAAGGAACAAGATAATGGAAACATGAGTATTTATGATATGTAAGGAGACCATTCGCCTCAGTGTCGATGCCTGCTAAAAAATTATTGATTACAACACATCAAGTACTCATTCAAGGACATTTTAACTGTGATAAATTTCTCAGACAGTGATTGCTTGAATCTTTATTGTCACATGTACCTAGGTACAGTGAAATTCTTTGTTTTGCATACAATACACAAGTATGCAACCAGTCGCCACATACAGGGTCCTGACACAGTTACAAAAGTAACATAACATAACATAACAAATACTTTATTAACCCTACTTATTCTGGGGAAATTCAGATTCAATATATTCAGATTCAAGTATTCAATATAGTATGATGGCCCCTATTACCCTTACCACCTACACTCCCACCAAGCCCCTCTTTGTTCTCGGTGGTCCTCATGCTGTGAGTTGTAACTCACAGTTGAAAATATTTCCCTTAACTTCCCTCTAATCCTCTTACTAATTTCCTTCTTAATAATGTCCTCACGGGAAATGGAAATACGTCCAGAGCCTCGAAGCCTCAGAAATTTCCCTCGTACAACTTGGGAAGAATAAGACTGAACGAAAGCAAAAACAATAAATGCATTGTTTATGTGTAGGAAGGAACTGCAGATGCGGGTTTAAACCAAAAATAGACACAAAAAACTGGAGTAACTCTGGAGAGAAGGAATGGGAGATGTTTCGGGTCGAGACCCTTCTTTCAGTACTTCAACAATGCATTGTTATGCTGTTGTTAAGTATTGAAATTGTTCTGAATAACTTCAGCAACTACCATTTGCCCACATGCAGTTTAGGGAAAGAGGTGGTCATCCCTTTCTGTGCACTCACTGTGAACCATCTTTGTTTATTCTCCAACAGTTCAAAGGTGGCAACATTGGGAAATTGGCCAGTGTCTTGGATGTCATTTGTTTTTCATTAAATTCAAGAGAATGGCCATGCAACCCAAGAGGAGCCAGTGTTGAGAGATCTTTGGAATTGGAGAAAATCTCAAAGGCTGGATTTAGGGAAAGGGATTAAGCGACAGGACTTTACATTCCATTTCCACCAGAACAACAGTCAAGGCCTGCCAGAAAGCAAATGGATTTCCAGAGAAAAAATCAGCCCTAAACCTCCAAAGACATTCCTGAGCAATGGGATATTGGGATTCCAGTCCCAATTGGTAAACCACTAAAAGGCATGATTTATTTGTCAATGTTGTCCTAACTTTCACATTGGACTTTAAAACTACTGCCTCACTCACTTCACTAGCAGATAAGTAGATAAGCTGGTTTTTGGACCCTACATTTGTGGCAGAAACTGGGAAGCTCGTCATAATAAACAGGCCAAGTGTAGATAACTGATTCATAATAAGAGCAAAGATTTTGCTCAGCATTTTATGTTAATACTTTTTAAATTTTAAATTTCAAAAACAGAGAATCTGACAACACAGAATAGGGTCATTCAATCCACTGGATCTGTGCCAATTCTTTGGAAGAACTTTTCTGCTAAACTTTCTCCTGCCCTTTTCCTCATGTATTATTATTTTTTTCTTTCTGCTATCTGTGCATTAACCCCATCCCCATCCTAGTCGTCCTACTAGTTCTACTGTTTACATCCCTGTATCCCTCTCGTTATCATCTCTTTCCCAGCCAACAACGGGCCACCCTTCCTTAGTCATCTGTTCCCTCCCCTGGCCTTTTCCTACCTCCAGCCCTCCCCTCCTCCTCTCTACTTTAAGTCTGAAGAAGGGTTCCGTCCTGAAACATCACCCATCCTTTTTCTCCAGAGATGCTGCCTGATCTGCTGTGTTACTCCAGAACTATGTCGCTTTGTGTCCACCTTAACCTAAGAGAACATCAGAACAAAATAGAGAGAAGATTGTTGGATGCTATATTTTGGATGGAACCTCAGTCAATATTTAAAAATCCACAGGAACTATTTAAAGGCGAGTAAGAAGTCATGTTGCTGAGGCAACCCTCATTTATCCCTCTGACACAACTGCAAATGGAATTATTTACCGAATTATTTGCTATTTGTGACATCTTTTATTGCACACATTAGTTGTCATGACTACCCACCTAACACCGGTAACTACACATTAAAGGAAGTCAATTGACTGTTCTACATTAGAAACCTTTGTGAATAGAAATTTTGTAACTTATTCCTCCTTTTTGCTCTCAAAGCAAAACGTAAGCTTTTACTGATATAGTTTGAGCACCACAGTGGTACAGCAAATCGAGTCGCTGCCTCACAGTTCCAGCAGTCTGGGTTCAATCCTGACCCCCACTGCTGGCTGAGTGGGGTTTAGATGTTTTCCCTGTGACCACATGGTTATGTTCCAGGTGCTCCGGTTTCCTCTTGCACCACAAAGATGTGCGGCATGGAGGTCAATAGACCACTGTAAATGCCCAACTGCACATGCGAGTAATAGAATCTGCAGGAAGATGCAGGAAATGTGGATAAAATATAATGGGATTAAAATAAGATGAGTGTGATGGAAGGCCAGTGTGGACTTGGTGCGTTGAAGAATCTGTTTCTATGATGTGCCTCTCTGTGTCTATGGGTCAATAGACTATAGACAATAGACAATAGGTGCAAGAGTAAGCTATTCATCCCTTCGAGCCAGCACCACCATTCAATATAATTATGGCTGATCATCCACAATCTGTACCCTGTTCCTGCCTTTTCCCCATGTCCCCTGACTCCACTATCTTTAAGAGCTCTCTCTTGAAAGCATCCAGAGAATTGGCCTCCACTGCCATCTGTCACAGATAATTCTACAGATTTATTACTCTCTGGGCGAAAAGGTTTTTCCGCATCTCCATTCTAAATGGCCTATCCCTAATTCTTAAACTGTGGCCCCTGGTTCTGGATTCCCCCAACATTGGGAACATGTTTCCTGCCTCTAGTGTGTCCAATCCCTTAATAATCTTATGTGTTTCAATAAGATCCCCTCTCATCCGTCTAAATTCCAGAGTATATATGCCAAGCCGCTCCATTCTATCAACATATGACAGTCCCACAATCCCGGGAATTAACCTCATGAACCGACGCTGGCACTCCCTCAATAGCAAGAATGTCCTTCCTCAAATTTGGTGACCAAAACTGCACACAATTCACCAGGTGTGGTCTCACTGGGGCCCTGTACAATTGCTGAAAGACCTCTTTGCTCCTATACTCAACTCCTCTTGTTATGAAGGCCAGCATGCCATTAGCTTTCTTCACTGCCTGTTGTACCTGCATGCTTACCTTCAGTGACTGATGAACAAGGACCCGCCAGATCTCATTGTACTTCCCCTTTTCCCAACTTGACACTATTCAGATAATAATCTGCCTTCCTGTTTTTGCCACCAGCATGGATAACCTCATATTTATCCACATTAAACTGCATCTGCCATGCATCTGCCCATTCAACCAACCTGTCCAAGTCACCCTGCATCCTAATAGCATCCTCCTCACACTTCACACTGCCACCCAGCTTTGTGTCATCTGCAAATTCATTAATGTTATTTTTAATCTTTTCATCTAAATCATTAATATATATTGTGAATAGCTGCAGTCCCAGCACCTAGCCTTGCCGTAACCCAATAGTCACTGCCTGCCAATCTGAAAGGGACCCGTTAATCCCTACTCTTTGTTTCCTGTCTGCCAATCAATTTTCTATCCATGTCAGTAACCAACCCCCAATACCATGTGCTCTAATTTTGCCCACTAATCTCCTATGTGTGACCTTATCAAATGCTTTCTGAAAGTACACTACATCCACTGGCTCTCCCTTGTCCATTTTCCTAGTTACATCATCAAACAATTCCATAAGATTAGTCAAGCATGATTTCCCCTTTGTAAATCCATGCTGAATCGGACTGATCCTGTTACTGCTATCCAAATGTGCCGCTATTTCATCTTTTATAATTGACTCCAGCATATTCCCCACCATCGATGTCAGGCTAACTGGTCTACAATTCCCTGTTTTCTCCCTCCCGCCTTTCTTAAAAAGTAGGATAACATTAGCTACCCTCCAATCCACAGGAACTGATCCTGAATCTGTAGAACATTGATCACCAATGCGTTCACGATTTTTAGAGCCACTTCCTTAAGTACCCAGGGCTGCAGACCATCAGGCCCTGGGGATTTATCAGCCTTTATCAGTCCCATCTGTCTACCCAACACCATTTCCTGCCTACTGTGAATTTCCCTCAGTTCCTCCATCACACTAGGTCATCTGGCCACTGGTACATCTGGGAGATTGTGTCTTCCTTCTTGAAGACAGATCCAAAGTACCTGTGCAAATCATCTGCCATTTCCTTGCTCCCCATAATAAATTCACCTGTTTCAGTCTTCAAGGGACTCAATAGACAATAGACAATAGACAATAGGTGCATGAGGAGGCCATTCGGCCCATCGAACCAGCACCGCCATTCAACGTGATCATGGCTGATCATCTCCAATCAGTACCCCATTCCTGCCTTCTCCCCATATCCCCAGACTCCGCTATCTATAAGAGCCCTATATAGCTGTATTTTGAAAGTATTCAGAGAACCGGCCTCCACCGCCCTCTGAGGCAGAGAATTCCACAGACTCATAACTCTCTGTGAGAAAAAGTGTTTTCTTGGCTCCGTTCTAAATGGCTTACCCCATATTCTTAATCTGTGGCCCCTGATTCTGGACTCCCCCAATATTGGGAACATGTTTCTGCCTCTAGCGTGTCCAAACCCTTAATAATCTTATATGTTTCAATAAGATCCCCTCTTATCCTTCTAAACTCCAGATTATACAAGCCCAGCCACTCCATTCTCTCAGCATATGACAGTCCCGCCATCCCGCGAATTAACCTTGTAACTCTATGCTGCACTCGGTCAATAGCAAGAATGTCCTTCCTCAAATTAGGGGACCAAAACTGCACACAATACTCCAGGTGTGGTCTCACTAAGACCCCTATACAACTGCAGAAGGACCTCTTTGCTCCTATATGCCATTCGCTTTCTTCACTGCCTGCTGTACCTGCATACTTAGTTTCATTGACTGATGAACAAGGACCCCCAGATGCTGTTGTACTTTCCCTTTTCCCAACTTGACACCATTTAGATAGTGATCTGCCTTCCTGTTTTTCCACATTAAACTGCATTGCCATGCATCTGCCCACTCACCCAACCTGTCCAAGTCACCCTGCATCCTCAAAGCATCCTCCTCACAGTTCACACTGCCACCCAGCGTTGTGTCATCTGCTAATTTGCTAATGTTATTTTGACTCACTTTTGTCTTTTTTATTTCCCTTTTCACATACCTAAAGAAGCTTTTACTATCCTCCTTTATATTCGTGGTTAGATAGCCTTCGTACCTCTTCTTTTTCCCCGTATTGCCTTTTTAGTTACCTTAGTTGCTCTTTAAATGTTTCCCAATCCTCAATCTTCCCACTCATCTTTGCTATGTTATACTTCTCCTTTATTTTTACACTGTCCTTGACATCCTTTGTCAGCCACGGTCGCCTCTTACTCCCCTTAGAAACAAGAAAAAACCCAGAAAAAACAAAAAAAAATTCAGAAATTAGACCCATCTGTGCACATTTTCTATAGTGCAATTTGTGTGTAAAAATTGTTCTGCACACGGTGGATCAATTTACAACCACTTCCTGGTCAAACAGCAACCGTTGCAAAAATGTTCCAGACATGTGTAGGCTTAATTCACCTAAGCAAGTATGATGCCTGCCCTGTACCAAATATACATCCAATTATGTCATCCAATGCATGGTGTCCATTTCAGTGCCTACTGACATAAATGGAATGATGGAAATGTATCCTAAGACCAGCATTTTCTCAAGGAGAATGTTGGCAGCTGAATCACAAGGAGATGTGACTTAAGAAGTTCCTTCTATTCCATTGATGTTTTGCTAACTGCAGCTGTTAGCCTCAGTTTCTATCTACAAACCTAGTTTAATTTAACGATGAAGCATGGAACCAGGCCCTTCGGCCCACCAAGCTTATGCTAACCATCAAACTGCCGTCCGCACTACTATGTTTTTCCACTTTCTTGCCTGCTCCTTATACGCCATTGGCAATTTACAGAGGCCAATTAACCTACAAACCCGCACGTCCATGTGAGGAAACCGGAGCACCCAGAGGAAAACCTATGTGGTCACAGGGAAAAGTGCAGACTTCACAATGACAGCAGGATCAAAGAGGCAGATTATTATCTCAATGTTGTCAGATTAGGAAAAAGGGAAGTACAATGAGACCTTGGTGTCCTGGTGCAACAGTCACTGAAAGTAAACATGCGGATATAGCAGGCAGTGAAGAAAGTTAATGGCATGTTGGCCTTCATAACGAGACGATTTGAGTATAGGAGTAAAGAGGACTTTCTGCAGTTGTATAGGGCTCTGGTGAGACCACATCTGGAGTATTGTGTGCCGGTTTGGTCTCCTAATTTGAGGAAGGATATCCTTGATATTGAGGGAGTGCAGCGTAGGTTCACAAGGTTAATCCCCGGGATGGCGGGACTGTCTTATGAGGAAAGATTGGAAAGACTGGGGTTGTATTCACTGGAATTTAGAAGGATGAGGGGGGATCTTATAGAAACATATAAAATTATAAAAGGACTGAACAAGCTAAATGCAGGAAAAATGGTCCCAATGTTGGGGGAGTTCAGAACCAGGCGCCACAGTGTAAGAATAAAGGGGAGGCCATTTAAAATTGAGATGAGAAAACACTTTTTCACACGGAGAGTTGTAAATTTGTGGAATTCTTTGCCACGGAAGGATGTGGAGGCCAATTCACTGGATGAATTTAAAATAGAGTCAGATAGACCTCTAGCGGCTAATGGAATCAAGGGATATGGGGAGAAGGCAGGCACAGGTTATTGATTTTGGATGATCAGCCATGATCACAATGAATGGTAGTGCTGGTTCGAAGGGCCAAATGGCCTCCTCCTGCACCTATTTTCTATGTTTCTATGTTTCACCCAAGGTCAGGCTGAAACCTGAGTCTCTGACATTGCGAGGCAGCAGCACTACCAGCTGCACCGCTGTGTCTCCTTATCGGAATATTTCGACCAATTTTGCTGGATATTCTACAACTTAGAGCAACCCAAATTAATTCACGACACAAATACATCTTTGCTCCAAGATCTTTGCCAGCAAGATAAGCCTTGCAAAGGGCCACTAAAGGCACAGCACTTGATCTGTGTATATGATTGTGAGATTGGATGGGACGGTGTCCAGATCGGCTGAATGTAAAGGTTTCCCGTTTCCTGTGGCTTCCCTCACCCCCTGTGGCAGGGTTTTCTACTGCTGCTCCATAGCATCCATGGAGAGAGGCCCTCTGAGGATCTGGCAGCCTACCATGATTCATAACATTAATGACGTGGCCAATGTAAACTCTGCAGGCAGTCGTTGAGCAGAGCCATGCAGGGAAATGTTTTTAAACATGGAAAGGGTGAAACCACTCAAGCAATTTTTTAACTGGTTTCTCTGCCAAGCTTTGGATTTTTTTGTGGGTCATCCACAATTGAATACGAGCGCAATAGTTGTTTGGTACATTAAAAAAAAGGATCAACTCAAATTGCTAAGAAAATAACGTTAAAATCCCTCTTGCGACATCTCTTTAGCAGAGATATTAACCAATTTAAACTAGAGAATAACAGAATAATAAAGTCATACAGTACAGAAGCAGGCCATTTGGCCCATCTCATCCACGCTGACCAGCCATATTAATAACATCTTCCAGTAATCCAGAAGAGATTGCTTTAATCTGACATCATTTATCATGTTCAGCTAGGACATTGTGGGCCAAAAGGCCTGTTTCTTGTGCTGTACTTTTCAATGTTTTGTGTCCACTTGGCTTTTAACCTTTTATGCCTAGCCAATTTAAGTGTCTGTTTAGACACCGGAAGGTCTGCAGTGACTCGGCTTCCACCACTCTCTCCAACAGTGCATGCCAGGTACTGATCACTCATCGGGGTGAAAACAGGTCTGCCTCAGATCCTCTCTTGAGGGTGGCACTATGGCGCAACCATAGAGTCACTGCCTTACAGCATCAGAGACCCGGGTTCAATCCTGACTGCGATGTGTGCAGGGTTTGCACGTTCTCCCTGTGACCATGTGGGTTTTGGCTGGGTGCTCTGGTTTCCTCCCACATTTCAATGACATCCAAGTTTGTAGGTTCATTGGCTTCTGCAAATTGTTCCTAGTGTCTAGGCTAGAACTAATGTATGGATGATCATTGGTCGGCGTGGATTCAGTGGGCATGCTATATCACTAAACTAAACTAGACTAAATCTCCGGGGTTACACAAAAAGCTGGAGAAACTCAGCGGGTGCAGCAGCATCTAAGGAGCGAAGGAGATAGGCGACGTTTCGGGTCGAGACCCTTCTCCAACCCTTATTCTAAACCTAGGTTGACTAGTTTTATCCACTTCTAGTAAGGGGTGACGTTTCCTGTGCTCTAATTATCTATGTCTTGGCTTTCTTGGTAGCCTAGAATTACAGAAATAACAGATTAAGCATTTATACACCTGAATCCCAATTTTGAGGCAAGTGACTCCAATAAACTCAACTTTTTAAATACAATTATTTATACTCTGTGCATACTTTTACATAACCTCACAAACTTAGAGGTTGTTTGGAAACCATGGGAAAACTATTATGTTAAAACCCCATTTCCCCAAACCCCCCCCTACCCAGAATTAATGGAAAATCTTATAAAAACAGGTCCTCTTTTGGAACGAGGAATATTGCATGAGATTTTTATACTCACATGCTCAGTTTTTCCAGCGATCAGATGCATAAATCTGCCATAAAGCAATTTATAGATGACCTTTTCTCAGGCAGTGTCTGGGTAATGCCCATCAGAACTCATTATTCCTGATGCTACACTATTCTTCACGACTCTCACCAATGGCCCCCTGACATTAAGCGTGACTGCCAACCGAAAATGACAGAGCCAGAAGCTGGCACAGTGCTAAGAATTTTGCTCTATTTTAAAACTCATGGGATTAAGTGAATGGAGCTTTCATCGTGTACTTGACCGCCCTCATTAAAAACAGACGGCTTCTTGACAATTATACCAGTGTAATGCTATCTGATGTGAACAACTCAGGGAATTGGGCTTTTTGAAACGCTGAATTTCATGACAATGAACTCTCAGTTTGGTTGCATTAAACGCTATCTGCTTTAAAGAGCCTTCGGAACAATTTGTGTTTTTGGAAGGTGATCAGCAACACAGTCAGTAGCGGGACATGAGAAACCATGATTACTGAAAAATCTGCAATCAGCATTGCCACAAGAGTCAGTGCCTGCATAAAGAAGGCTCTCTGTTGCCTTGGTTACTACAATCCCTTGTAGTGTTTGATGTATCAACCACCGCTGCCTGTGACTAGTGAGCCATCTATTTGCACCTCCACCTGACCTAAATTAGTGGAACAATTAGTTGTGGGGGGGGAGGGTGGTGATCAAAATGGCCAATATAATAGGTTGGGGCGAGGTGGCAGTGAGTGGTTAAGTTAAGTTGTCTCAAATTCTGCTGAATAGCCTGTTGTGCATTTCCATCATCAACAGTTTCAATGTTGATCCAAGTTATGATCCAAGTTACACTGAGAACGCAATGCAACTCACCAGTCTTGCTGGTGCGCACCGGTTTATTAAATTTCTACGTAACTGAGTATCTCAAACACTGGTCAGAGCCTTTTAAAACCATCTAATTTACAGCTATTATTGTCTGTTATTTGTTAACTTGAAAGCCGACAGTAGGAGTTTGAACAGGGTTAATAATATTAAAAAGTTAATGCAATCTATTTTCATTTGACTGGATGGGAAATTTACAAGTAGAAGTTGGTAGCCTCAAATTGGATGCGATTGGAAGAGCATTAATATCTCTGGTCATTTAAAAACTCAAGTTACACCTGTTTTTTGCTGATCTTGTGCAGAGATTTGACAAGGTTCTGCATGGTAGGCTGCGCTGTAAGGTGAGATCACATGGGATCCAAGGAGAGATAGCTGACTGAATAGAGAATTGGCTTCATGGGTGGTGGTTGTATGAAACGAGCTGCTGGAAGAGGTAGTTGAGGTTGGTACTATTGCAATGTTTAAGAATGATTGAGACAGGTAAATAAATAGGACATGTTTAGAGGGATATGGGCCAAATGTAGGCAGGTGTGGCTAGTGTAGGTGGGGCCTGGTGGTCACTGTGGGCAAGTTGGGCCAAAGGGCCTGTTTCCAGGCTGTCTGACTCAATGATTCTATCTTGTAGTTTTTAATTGGTTTCTAGAATGGGCCATATTTTGAAGCGTGGAATGGAATGGAATACTTTATTGTCACATGTGACTAGGCACAGTGAAATTCTTTGCCAATGTATACAAATAGCACCCACCTACGGCGCTGAAGCGTAATGCCCCATAGAAGTCCAAGCAAGCTGAAGAGCTCCACATTCCCAGAACCTCTAAGATTTACTCTAATGATTCTTATAATGTATTCAGTCCAATGGTAGAGCTTGAAGCTGAAGTGATCACTCACCACTTATTGCAGAAGATTTAACTTGGTACTTGTACCATTAGTTTTAATTGTGAAACTATTTGAATGTTTCAAGTGTTTTAGTTTTTGGATTTAAATGTTCTAGTTATTTTTATATTCTTAAATCATTTTGGAAAGTTATTGAATGTATCTTCACCTCAAACAGTGTAGGACACAGTGGGAACAATTGGCCCATAATTCTTGTCTGGGGATGGCGACATCTAGTTCTTTCTTCTGTTGTGTTATGTTTCTTAATCCCTTCCTGCTTATTTGTGGACTTCAAAGGCAATTGTCTATCGATTGCTAAATGCTTCTCCAATTACACAAACATTGGCTTTTTGACAGTTGGAAATAGAAATTGCTTTGATTCGGAATGAATGAATACCATTCATTAGGTATACTAAACACAACTCAGATTACTCATAATTCATACTGTATGTCTTTGTATGTATGCAGTGCAAAGTCAATGAAAGAAGGCCTGAAAGAATGGAAGATAACCAGAGAGATAATGAAGATTAAATGATAGAGGAGTGGTTATAAAAAGAAAGAAAAGTAAGTTTGATTTTTATTTTCGATTGGAGGACACATTATTCAATTGTTGAACGTGCATTTTCAGATGCACGAAATGTAAAATATAACTAGATAGAGGATGGGGACTTACTGTAACTCCACCATCTGCCACAAAGGAGACAGTCAATTCCTAGAGAAACCATGGAAATTGTTAGATAATTAAAACTTCCCAAATAATGTTCTTACACGTGCTGTACCAATACTTGAGAGAAAGAATCAACATGCCCAATAGAAAACACTGTGATGAACCCTGATCATGATTTCCCCAAATGATGGAATAATGGAGTTTTTTTTAACCAACATCTTCAACCTCTCAGGTCAATTAACCATTGTCCCCATCTGCTTCAAGGAAACCTCTCTTATTCCCAAACATAAGTATTGTGGCCTGCCTCAATAGCTACCACAAAATAGCTAGAACATCAACCATATGGAAGTTATTTGAAAGACTGGTAACGGCCCACATCTATGCCAGTCATCAGGACAATCTATACCCCTTGTAATTCGCATACAGAACAATAGATCTGCAGAGGACTGCACCTCCCTTGCATTGCAATCAGCCCAGGGTCACCTTTGCTAACAGAACACCTACATCAGGATGCTATTCCTTGACTACAACTCAGATATCACCATGATATCTGTAGGAGCCATTTTTGTTTAGACTAGCTACTGTTGGCATATTATATTATTTTGTCTAGGTATATCTTGCAGTGTTATTTTGGACACTTGGGGGCGGTCATTAGATGCACAGGGTGTAAGGGCATAGGGGACAGGAAGTGACAGGCACAGGGAGGGAGAGCATGCAGTTCTCACCAGACCAGGGACAGAGCAGCCAGCGACAACTTGCATGCAGAATAAGGAAAACCTGGTACGCTCATCTCTTTATTTGTACAACTACTTCAATAAACAACTAATTAAACTGGAAATAATGACTGAAAGATCTGTTCCATTAGGTCTGCATAAGATCACTCCTACTTACCTGTGTAGTAATGACAACTGGAAAAGATGACACTGGAAAGGTCAGAAATTTGTCATTACAATACCAAATAAGCACATCTCTAAATAACTGGATCTTGGTCTTTGATGGTTAATTAGTTTTCAAAGGGACTTGGAAAATTTACAGTCCACAGGGGAAGCATAGTGGGAGAAGCTATGATCAAGAAATCAAAGCAATTGAGTGTGAGCATTTGAATGGTTATTGGGTACTAACGTATACCCTGAAATAGAGATAATGGAAGGCAGGAGTCATAGATGGACTAATAGAAAGTGAGAGCGGGGTTAACATCGGCGACCAAGATGATGAAATCTTTGAGATTTGTATGACAGCAGGAAGCCACACCATCCGCATCAAGCCCTCACTACCCTCAACACCATTTCTCTCATTCAATCTATTTTATTCTATGCCCCATCACAGAAAGTCCCTTTAATCTTTCCACCCCTCTCGTTTTACTGCAACTGAAAATACATTTTTTAATTTTTAACTTTTCCACACTCCAATGAGAGATCATAAGCCTGAAATGTAACTGTTTTTCTCTCAATAGCTGCGTCCGCAGTCTTGCTCTTTCAATATACCTTTCCAATCCCATGTGTATCCTAAGGACTCTTTGTTCTGGCACATGGGCATCCGAGATCCAAGGGATCAACTGGAAAGGTAGTTTCAGTGAATACTTATCCTTCCACTTCTGGGACACATCCTGCAATTGGTTCCCACAGTTGTTACAAAAGAATAATGTCTCTATAATTGCAGCCAAAAGGCAAGCGCCTAATCAATAATAAACAGTGCACTAAATGACACAGGGAGTTAGGAATGTATTTAAATGGTCTGATTTCACACCACAGTTGGAGATCAACTCATTTGCGTGTAGCGCCTCTTGAGGATTTTGTAGTTTGAACATCTTGTGCAAGACTTATTATACAGAAGATGGGACAATGAGTCATTGGTGTGCAATGGGGGAGGTTGTTTGCTAAATTGAAATGCCAGAAAATAAATTAACGGAGTCTGAATCTTGTTGCTATGTTTCCTCTCACATAGAATGGGTCTAATATTTTATGTTAGTCAATATTACTTTCCTAAACTATTTTATGAGCCTCTCTGATTAAAATAATCATGGAATCATAATGTACAGAAATGGGGATGAGAGGGAACATTGGGCCATGGGCCTGTAGCAGCCTGAGGCATACCTGGGGTGACCTGGGTCGGTGGTGCTCCAGTACTTCCAACATGTGGACCGGAGTTTGGACTTTAGATTTTTTTCTTTATAAATGGTGCCAAATATAGTAACTGTCCATTAGTGGGTTGTGCAAAATAATTTCACTGTGTTGTGCAGGCGTGACAATAATGATCCATTGAATGCTGGATCCTTCAGCTTAGCTCATCCATGCCAACTGTGATATGCATCCATACTGATCCCATTTGTCTGCATTGGGTCTGTTTCCCTGTTTGCTTTTCCCATCTAAGTAGTCAAGATTCAAGAGTCAAGAGTGGTTATTTGTCATATGCACTAGAATCAGAAATCGGTAGAACATAATTCTTAACTTACTTCAGCTTTGCAGACACATTATGCAATAGCAATAACAATAAGCATACAATAACAATAGGCAATAGACAATAGACAATAGGTGCAGGAGTAGGCCATTCGGCCCTTCGAGCCAGCACCGCCATTCAATGTGATCCAGAGAAGCAGCCTCCACCGCCCTCTCAGAGAATTCCACAGACTCACAACTCTGTGTGAAAAAGAATTTCCTGATCTCCGTTCTAAATGGCTTATCCCTTATTCTTAAACTGTGGCCCCTGGTTCTGGACTCCCCAACATCCAGAACATATTTCCTGATGTGCAACAATAAATTGTGCAGCAATAAATATATGTTACATTGTCAATAATGCAACAATAATATCACTGTCCACATGCCTTTTAAATGTAATACTTGTATCTGCCTCAACCACCTCCTCTGGCAACTTGTTGCTTATAATCATCCTCAAACCTCTAATTTATTATGCATATTAAATAGCACTGACTAGAATTTAAATATAAATGTATCAATGGTTTAAAAAAAGCTGTACCTTTTTTGCAGCAATAATTTCAACTATTGGTGTACCTCCACCTCAATCCATCCATTATAGACATGCAGCTTACGTCATTTTTAAACATGCCTGTTTTTCAACATACTTTCTATCTTCTTTATAATTCATTTGATTTCTGCCTGTGGTCATAATTTTGGGACATGTGCATTTTGAAGCCCAGTGTCCTTGAAGTTTTATGGCCTTGCTTGCCGTAAAAGACACAATCATTATTGTTTATCACTTATTATAAATATTAATGAATATTGTTGTGAAATCCATTTTAATCATGACTTACACTGCTGTTAATTTCGGCAAATGTGCTTGCAACATTCCTTTACCTCTGCAATAGCTATCATGGGTTATTACTGAAAGAGACTTCATGCCCACACAGCCCACAAGCATCAGTCTGGCTACTTCAGAAGGTTTGTCATGCATCTGTGCATGTTACCTCAGCTCCACACACATCAGACTCAAGAGCAAAAACAAACCAATTTGCTGAATGGAAATGAGTTCAAGCAAAAGCAGGCACACAAAGTAGTTCAGTCTCTGAACTTACTTAGATTTTTAATGAAATGAAAAATTATGAATCTAATTGTTGCGGCACAGTGGCGCCTTACAGCGCCAGAGACCTGGGTGCGATCCTGACTACGGGTACTGTCTGTACAGAGTTTGTACGTTCTCCCCATGACCGTGTGAGTTTTCTCCATGAGTTACGGTTTCCTCCCACATTCCAAAGACGTACAGGTTTGCAGGTTAATTGGTTTCAGCAAGAATTGTAAATTGTCCCCAATGTGTAGGATAGTGCTAGTGTCTGGGTGATCATTGGTCGGCATTTACTCAGTGGGTTGTTTCCACGCTGTATCTCTAATACAAAAAACTAAAAAAAACAACTCACCTTCTAATCTCACTGACACTAAAACAGGCTCCTAATTACCATGCAGGATCATTCGGCATCATCGGTCCCAAGACCCTCTCCTGTCCAGGTTCCTAACCCAAAATATACTCCCCTCGTCTGACCCTCTGCATTATGAATTTGCCCTCTATGGTCACCACATCCTAACCCATTCCCTTTTATAAATCGCGTCTCCTGGTGATGATCCCCTCCATAATACCCTCTTCTTTGCCTTTCCTCCAAGCTACTTCCCCAACCTGCCATTCTTCTTTACAATCCCCACTTCCCTTCGCCATCTCCTCCACAAGTCCCTTCCCCCACCCACCATTCCCTCCCCTCTCCCCACCAGTTCCTTCCATGATCGTTTGATCCTTTCTCCTCACCTGCCAATCCTATACATAACCTCCTCTTCTCCCAACATCCCCCTCCACACTCCCTTCCCCTTGGCATTGCTCTCCACATCCCCTCTCTTCATCCACCCTTCCCCTCTGCGATCTCCTCTCCCCTACCATTCCCCTTCACAATTCTCTCTCCCCCTGCCAATGTTTTAAATAATCCTACTCCCCCACAATTACACTGCATAATTCCCTCTCTTCCGGCCATTGCCCTCCACAATCCCTTCTCCTCCTGCTATTCCCCATCCCGATCCACACCCCCTCCCACCATTCCTCTCTCACTCCTCTCCTGAGCTTACTGATTCCTCAGTCCCCACTCTCAGCAGTCAGGGAGGTAACAGAGAAAAGGCCTTTATAAAAAATATTTTGCAAATCCCCAAGGACTGGAGTACCTCGATGGGTCAGACAGCCATTGGGAGGGAATAGAAAAATGACATTTCAGGTCAGGACCTTACCTCAGATTCAACATTCTACTCTGCCATTCATGCTGCCCCGAATCTTAGATGCATTAAAATTTTAACCTGAGGGTCTCTAACATAAAACAGCAATGCTCCACTCTCATCCTTCTTTTTCAGGCATGATAAGATTTCTCACCCAATCTCTATTATTTTTAAAAGAAGCCCACTTAAATCCTTTTGAGAGACATCTGTTCAATGTTTGCTTTCACATATGAAGATTTCTTTCCAAAGGAAGTGCAACAGACTTTACCAATGAGTTGTAACTTCAGCAGTCTTTCAGTGTCCACTTAGCACAATGCCACCTTCCTGTCAACATTTGCTCCGTACCTGTGGACACTGCTAACCGTCAGCAATCCAATGGGCCTGTCAATGATTGTACTTGAAATGAGGAAGGGAGCATTTTCTGAGAGGTGTAGGAGGCATCTGATGAGCAGCCACCGGAACATGGTACGGTAGATTAGACAGCCAGCAGCTGTGAAATCCACTCATCCTGGCAGAACCAGCAAAATAACAAATTCCTGCAGTGCAATCCATTGGGAATCATTTTTTATCGCTCATGATGAGACTACGTGAAGAACCCGCCATCCTGCATGTGCGCCAATACGTCGTCACATGGCACGGGATTCGGTGCATTCGAAAATGCTCTGGCGGGTAAGCTGTCTTTGTTTGCAGGAACGGCCCGCTGGCTCTGAAATTAGATGCAGCAGGCTCCAGCTGTACAGCTACCGCCGATGAGGCTCCGGAAGGGAGCAGGCAGCCGGCCTCGGAGTAATCTTGCAGGCGTGACCTGCACAGTAAGCTCTGCCAAGGCTCGAAAGGAGCAACCTGTCGCACCAGGCTCGGAGTAACCGGAAGGCGCGACCTGCGCAGTAAGTTCCACCAAGGCTTCGAAGGAACAGAAGGCTCCGAAGGAGCAGCCTGTCCCACCGGGCGCAGGGATGCTGGCAGGCACGACCTGCTGAGCAATGTCCGTTTGAAGCACCAAAAGGGAGCAGTTTGGCAAGATGTGGACAGGCACGGCCTGCAAACGGAACTTCGCTGAAGCTCCGATAAGGATGTCGACCCGGGCTCGGAGACGCTGGCAGGTAAGGTCTGTTTACTAACCTCCGAGAAAGCTCCGAAATGGAGCAGCCTGGTGACCCGGGCTTGGAAACACTGGCAGCATAGTCTGTCTAATACCTTCCACTGGCTCTAAAAAAGAGCAGGTTGGCGACCCGGGCACAGAGAGGCTGGCAGGGCGGCCTGCACAGCAACCGCAGAAAGTTCCGAAATGGAGCAGCTTGTTGGAACCGGGCTCAGAGACGCTGGCAGGGTGGCCTGGACAGCAATCTCTGTGAAAACTTCCAGAAGGAGCAGTTTGTCTACCCTGGTTCAGGGTAGACAGACTTGAAACTGGCTGTCCAAATGGATCATATTGGCCAGGAAAGCACTGCCTCAACATTTATGATTGCCTACAAGAGTACGGAAGGTGCATTTCATTGAATGAGGCAGTTAAACTCAGATATTTGAGGAGGTAGGGAGTTTGAGGATTCTCTCAACACATGCTAAATTCTTTCAGCTCGGCTTAAAAGAGTTGCCATCATGCAGGAACACCATTTGCCATCCTCTCGGGGATAGATAAACCAGTAAAGGCCAAACTGGCATGTTGCATTTTCACCTAACTTGCAGGTTCGTATTGTAAATGTTTTAAAAACATATTTATATATATATATATATATATATATATATATATATATATATATATATATATATATATATATATATATATATATATATATATATAAATAATAAAAAGCAAAAGCTCTGTAAGGGAGCAGTTTGGCGACCCAAGTTCAGGGTAGGCCAAGGCAAAAACGTCAAAATGTCCAGAAAGACAATATTGGGCAGGAAGGTACTGCCTCAACATCCATTGAGGATATTATCTGTAGGACTGATTGAGAGGCTGGTCGAAGGGAATGTGTTGCGCACACTGGCGACCGAGATAGATAGTTCCAGTCAGAGGTCTGCGGCAGCAATACCTGGTTTAGGGTTGCATTATGATATCTCCCACTCTGTGGAAGGGTGTTTTGAGGATTATTTGTGGAGACTCTGGCTGTGAGGTAGTTGACAGTGAACTTGAATTCCCACATCAAGTGGATGATATGCTTCAACTCAAGTCACATAAGGATCTGCTGGCACTTGTGACTAAATTTGCCATCCCTTCGGGGATAGGCGAAACGTTAGAGGAAGAACTGGCAAGTAGCATTGGTTATTTGACTTCTCATTAGTTGATTGAGAAGTTCATGCAGGACACTGCTGGATAGTATGCTAGTCCTGAATTCTGCCAGACACTGGTCCGTAGGTTAATGCCACCATTTGGGGCTATCTGAAGAGTAAAACAAAGTCAAAAGGCTTTAAACTCCAGCGTGTTCAGAGAATTCTCAAAGAAGGATTACGGCATTTGCAAGGTCAGTGGAGGGAACTCAGCTGACTGAATTGCAGTAGACGCCTTAACACTTTTGTGTAATGCACAGTGTAAACTCAAATTGTGTTAGGATGGTATAGGCCTGAGATCAACCCAACAGATGCTAATTTTGTGGAAGGCTAGTATGTGCAGTCTGCAAGTATCTCTTTGGAGAAGACTTGGGCTCGCAAGTAAAAGACTTGCAAGAGGAATTCAAGGCTGCAGTGGTGTGGTAAAGACATCCTTTGTGAGTAAGACTCTCGTATGATCATCCCTACCAAACAAGTGGCAGATACCGCTACACTGAGGCTGGTTGGAGCACCAGGCCTACACAATTAAAACCAATCCAGAGGGCTTTTTATTCGCATGTTTTAGTGCTCACCATGGAGGCAGCACACTCCACACACTCAGTATCATTCCCCAGCTGGCCACGATGCCTGAGCCAAGGGGACGGAGCAAAGTCTAGGGTCAGTTGACTTTATTGATCATTCACCTAAGGCCATTTTTGGTGGTGTCAGTCTCAGGGGTTGCTGGATCTTGGTGGCGGGGGGTGTCTATTATTTTGTCTATTATTTTATTGGCAGCCTTGGTGGGTTCTATAGCAAGTGGTTTCTTAGAAACTGCCTTGATCACATCTACAGCCACCATCTGTCTTATCATGGACAGCAAAGCGACAATGAGGTGGAGGCCATTGAGGTATGCAAATATTATTCCATCAGTCGCATGAAATGTGTTGATGATATTCAAGTCGAGATAGGTTGAGACAGTTCAACAACAGGTGGAGAAAGATAACCTCCGATCTTTCCATTTTACAAATCATAAACAGTTATAAGATTTAGTTTCTGGCTGATTAATTTCCTCCGCGGCAAGAGAAGCCAAGATTTCCGTAGATACGGTCTAAAGAGAAAAATATGGCTATCCAAATTAAAACCGAGACATTTTACAAAAGGATGAGCAGGCTGCCCATGAACAAGAGGGGTATATTTCTAATATCTTCTCACGGTTGAAGAAAAGTGGACGATGCCAAATCATTCTAGGATTTGGCTAGTCTGAACATCTGCTTGGTATAACCATTTTAGGATGGATAATTTTCATTCAGTTAAATAGCTGATTACAGAGGATTGCTTTAGGGCCTCAATCAATCTCGAAAATGCATACTTTTCAATATCAATACACAAGCGTCACAGGATATATCTCAGGTTTATCTGGCAAGGCCAGTTGTGAAAATTTTAGTCTCTACCTAAGGGGTTGACTTTAGCCCTAGGTTATTTACAAAGATTCTAAAGTCAATGTTGCCCTACTCAGATCTAAAGGGCATTTTGTCATGGAGTTTATAGAGGACATGCTTATTGTAGGGAAGAGATCAGGTGTCACAGAGTTAGCTGTTTCAGCAACCAAGGCACTCCTAGAATATCTAGGGTTTATCCCATTGTAAACAACCCTGCATTTAAACCTTCAATGTTGGATAAAGTTTTTTTACAATGGATAAATCACGGAATTAAAAAGATGGGTCATCTCTATAGGAAAGGTACATTTCTTTCATTTCAGGAGTTACAACAAAGTTACGGACTCCACTCAAATGACTATTTCAGATATTTACAACTTAGAGATTATGCTAAATCAAATACACAGGATTACAGAACTAGAGATCTAGAAACTCTTGATGAATGTTTGAATAAACATCCTAATACAGAAAAATTAATATCTCATATCTACAATATCCTATTAGACAGTGAGGCACCACCGATGGAATTATATAGGCAAACATGGGAAAATGAATTAGGCCAACCAATAATGAAAGATATTTGGGATGAAAGCTTACAACATATACATCAATGCTCCTTAAATGCCAGACATCCTTTAATACAATTTAAAGTATTACATAGGTTACATTACTCAAAAACAAAATTAAATAGAATCTTCCCACATATATCTCCTATCTGTGAAAAATGTCAGCATTTAGAGGCTAACTTAGCGCACACATTTGTAAATTGTATAAAAATTAAAAACTTTTGGACGGAAATTTTTAAGATAATTTCAGAAGTTGTCAACACCCAATTGGATTCCGACTCAAAACTAATAATATTAGGAATATCAGAACAAAGTCTAACACTTACTACAAGCCAAAGAAACTTTATCGACTATAATATAATAACTGGGAAAAAATTAATATTAACATTTTTGTAAAGGTCCTATAACCCCCACAATTAAAATGTGGATTATGGAAATGTCGGAGACCCTACATTTGGAAAGAATTAGACTTGTCTTAATGGACAAACAAGAACTCTTTGTCAGAATATGGTCTCCATTTATTGACTACTTGAAGGGGTAGAATGGTTCGGCACGGAAAACTGACTGAAGCTCAAACACAGGATTAGATGAAAAGTTATACATGATAATTTTTGAACCTATCTCCAATGTTGTGTTATTAGTAAATTATTCCATTCTTCTTTATCATGCTTTTTTCTTCTCTTTCTTTATTATTTTCTATCTATAAACAAATATATGTATATATATATATATATATGTACAGAAGGAGAGATTAAATAATTGATAATATTGATAATATTATCAATGTATGACTGTTATACATGAAATGTTCTTATTATGTACTTGCTGCTAATGAAAAAAAACTTAAAAAAAAATATATATATTTAAAAGAGAAGGAAAAAAAAGAAAACAAATATATATAGGGTTTGTTATTCATCCAGGAAAGTCCATACTGGAGCCAGCATTATCTATTACATATTTAGGTTTTGTCATAAACTCTGCAGATATATCTCGGACCCTACACACAGATAAGACGCAGGGTATTTATCAGTAGATGCCTCCTAAGATAATTCAAGACGAGGCAACATGAATTATAGTAGTGCCAAATTGGCTTACTCAACCATGGCTTCCATTGTAAATAAGTCCGCTGAAAGAAGCTCCTACATTTGCTCAAGGACATGAGCGGTGGCTTGTTCAACCTATTTCTCATGCAGCTATCATTGCATGGTTGTATGGAAAGTTTTCTGAAGAGACACATGTGAGCTACTTTTGAACAGAAGTAGCAGTGGTCTGTGGTTTCATACAGTTACTTTGAAGATTGACGTGCATGCGGGCTGGTGGGTTCCTCACCTGTCCTCTCACTCCAGCCTCATAAAATAAGGCTGGAGCATAAAATAAAGATCAAACTTCGAACGGTAAATTCTTGTTTAATCTTTCTATTAATGTTCCTTGTTAAAAGGGTGGCAATCATTCAATAGCATTGTCCTCAAGTGTTTTGGGGTTGGTACCAAGCAACACATCTACAAGACACCCACCAACACCCGGAGTTCTGGTGGTGATACAATTCAACCTTCCAACAGAATGCCGCTGAACACAAACCCAGTTAACATCCCAGGGAATGTCTTCTGCTTTTAATTTACTGACATCCTTCCTGTAAGTGGGCGACCAGAACTGCACATATTACTCCAAGTATGGTCTCACCAGCAACTTAGACAGCTGCATCATGATGTCCCAACCTTTGCATTTGATACCATTCCCAATGAAGGCATGCATGCCAAATACCTTCTTCACCACATTTTCCAACATTAGACTTTAGACTTTAAAGATAAAGCACCAAAACTTGCCCTTAGGCCCACCGACTCTGCTTTGACCAGCAACCACCCCATACAGTAGGACCATCCTACACACTAGGGACAATTATACAATTTTTTACCAAAGCCAATTAATCTACAAACCTGTACATCTTTAGACTATGGGAGGAAACTAGAGCACCTAGAAAAAAGCGTATGCAGTCATAGGGAGAAGACACAAACTCTGTACAGACAGCACCCATAGTCAGGATTGAACCCAGGTCTCTGGCTCTGTAAGGCAGTAACTCTACCGCTGCGGC
This sequence comes from Raja brachyura, assembly GCA_963514005.1. Next base: position 95,904,133 of record OY740783.1, on the reverse strand, counting down.
ATTTGCCATCCTGTATAAAAGTTTAAATAAGAGTTTAGGGATACAGCATGGAAATGTGTCCTTCGGCCCACCAAATCTAAGCCGACCATTGATCATCCGTTCACACTAGTTCTATGTTAATCCACTTTCACATCCATTTGCCACACACTGTAGGCATTTTCTTTTACAGAAAGCCAATTAACCTACTAACCCACACATCTTTGGCAAATGGGAGGAAACCGGAGTACCCGGAGGAAAACGCATGTGGTCACAGGGAGAATGTGCAAACTCCACACACAGACAGCGCCCGAGGTCAGGGTCGAAACTGGGTATCACACACTGTGAGACAATGGATCTACCAGCTGCACCACTGTGCTGCCCTGTCTTGCCATTTTTAGGGAACCATGCACCTGTACTTCCAGATCTCCCTGCTCCACAACAGTCTCCAGTGCTCTACTCATTTTCTGATAACCATGATCATTGGATGAAATCAAAGAGGTCGAAGTACAGGTTTTAAAAGTAGTCCTGAATTATCTAAGCCCCACACATAATCTCAACCCCAATAATCAACGTCTGTCCTACGGTATCTTAAAGTGCCTTCAATTAGGTAACTTTCGAACTGTGTGATTTATCTTGAGGGTCTGGCAAAAGACACATTTCTGGTAATTCTGCCTAGTTCTTGTGAATAATTCACAATAATGCCTTTGGTTTATATTCATATAGTGACTGCTTCATTCCTTATGTCAGTGCATTGCTGGTGTTTCATCCTTGGGGAGTCTGAATCATATCCTTGCAACACCATTGCAGCAAATTGCTAACAGCTGTCATGGATATGAATTGAGGGAAGCAGAGGCTCATATATTCCATTTATACTGACACAAGACAGTTTTCAAATGAAAATGTTTCCTGAAAGACCTTGTAAAATACCCTGCTCCACTAGCAAAGTGTAATAGATCCATACAATGCTGAATCCATCAAAGCTTTGGATTAATGTCACTGCTGTATTTTTTTGTGAAGACCCAAAGGCTTTCTAAATGCTTCTTCTTAGTTAACCTGTGGTATCATATAGTTCTCAAAGGACTAACAAAGTTATTCCCATTTACATTTACTTCTGATTCACCTAATATAGTTGTCACATTTCAGGGTTCCTTAACTGTACTTTTATTTTTTTTTTAATTGGTAAAGTGTTACCTTCAATGTGAGCTTTTAAAAATGATGAGTATTCTTAAGATTTATTTTTTAAAAGCCATTTGGATTAATATCTTAGTGTGCAAGATGTACAATGCTCTCCCCTGAGTGTTAACAATATATGATTTGTTACCTTGTCTCAATAATTGAAGAAACACCCTTCACCACTCCTTTGATACTCGCTTTACTCTCTAGTTGTAAAACAGAGATTTAAAAGATTTTACACAAAGGGTGGTAGGTGTATTGCACAAGCTGCCAGTGGAGGTAGTTGAAGGCTGAGACTACCCCAACATTTATGAAACTGTTAGACAGGTGCGTGGATAGGGGAAGTTTGGAGGGATATGGAGCATTTGCAGGTGGGACTAATGTAGCTGGGACAATGTTGGTCGGTGTCGGCAAGTTGGGCTTAAGGGTCTGTTTCCACGCTGTATCACTCTATGACTCTATGTAAGTATGTTACAAAACTTACCTTTAGCGGTGCTGCAGTTCTGCCGCTGGCCGTGTGCGCGACTTTGGCGCCTTTAAGGGGGGGGCGGGGTTAAAATGCGGGTTTTCCCCTTGCAATCCGGAGCTTTCTGTTGTCGGAGTGCGATCTATTTCTGAAGATGCGTTCCGACTGCTGGTAAGTCCGTTTTTTTTAATAAATAGCCCGACTACTTAATCACTACAGTAAAATAAAAATTAGCTCCTAATGCCGTGAACACCGACATCGGGGACCGATTTTACGTAGGGGACAGGTAAGTGAAAGCTGTTTATTTTTACATATAAACTTGCTTTTTTAGGGGACTTTAATCAATATTTCATGTTGCGAAACGGTGATTTGGCCCCCATATGAACCGCAGAAAATTTCCTGACGATATTGGGTTTAAATTCACTGCAACCGCAACGTTCCAATACAGCGCGTTCCAGAAAATCCCACTCGCAAGCTGTTTAAAATGCCCATTAATTTACGGGCATTAAACACTTAATTCCTTCAATTTGGCCCATAAATTAAGGACAATTAGATTTAAAAATCATGTTATATTGTGAATTATTGTGTTAATTGGACACTTAGGCTTTAAATTTTTTTTTAATTTTTTTCTTAAGAAATGGATAGATGTTTAGACCTAGTAATTGAATTTTGTAATTGGCTACAATTGGGTAACTAACTAATTATATGCTTTAATTTCAGGTCACCCAAGTAAGATTGTTTCATATTTGTTTCAGAATACTTCAATCTATAATAACTGAAATTTTCTTTAAGTTCTCTTAATTTTTAAGAAAGTTATGGGCTTTTGACTGTCCTCGATCACAACTTTTGTGTTAAGTCAATAGAAAAGCAATAGGAAGCAAGTTGCTAATTTCCGAATATGAAAATGGCCCTAACTTTTTTAATACTGAAGATATGAAAGTGAATTAGGTGTCAAATTAAACTTATTTTTATGCTTTATCTGATGGGATAAATTGCAGACTTGATTTTTAAAATCTCAAAATTTTGTAACATTGCTACTCTATGACTGTGGCAATTAAAAAAAAAAATTATATGAGGAACTTCTGAAAGACTCAAAGAATGCACCACAATCACTGGAGCAACACTTCGAGATTTCACTGACAGGTACCCAAATCCACAACCTCAACAACTATAACCACGAAGGACATATTTTCTTCAGGGTTCCCCTCCAAGTCACTCACCATTCTGTAACTTAAATCTATCACTATTCCATTATCGTCACTGAGTCTAAAATCACCAAACAACTAGAAAGACTGACGGAATAGGCGACATTTCGGGTCGAGACTCTTCTTCAGTCTGAAGAAGGGTCGCGACCCGAAACATCGCCTATTCCTTCTCTCCATAGATGCTGCCTCACCCGCTGAGTTTCTCCAGCATTTTTTGCCTACTTTTGATTTTTCCAGCATCTGGAACACTATTAAACACTAGAAAGACTGCAGTGGTTCAAGAGGTCCAACAAGCAAGGGAAATCAGAGATGAACATTAAACACTGGGCCTGTTTACAATGTCCACTTCACATAAATAAATAAAATTGTTCAAGAGACTCTGAAGAATAGGTTGCTCTCTGGATTGTAATTTTTTAATTGAGATGAAGATCTCAATGGATTAATCGTTCAATGGTGCTTTATTCCACATGTGTCTATATTCAGTGAATTTTCTTTGTTTTGCATACAGTTCAGTAAAAAAAACATACTATACACAAGCACAATCGTAAGTGCAAAGGTACAAAGGTTGAAGTGTGAAAATAGTAGACCTCACCAAGGCTGTACACAAAGAGTCACCATGTTTCTACCGCCATCTGCTACCTTTCAAGTATCAAGTTGTTAAAATAAAGACTTATCTTGGCCATATAGGCCTGTTGACCTGACGGTGGCACTAGGTTGAAGTTGCAGGGATTGGCCTGGCCTAGCGATGCTGTTGATGTCCTCCACCATCACTGCGCCACTCCATGCTGCTGCAGTCCGTGTCGAAGCTGTGCCCTTGGCCTCTGTGGGCCCTCCAACAGCACCCGATTTGCAAAATCCCACAGCTGCTGCAAGCCCTCCAGCAGCCCACTCCACGGACACATTGACTCACAGATGCACTATTTCTTCAGCTCCCATGGCCAGTGCTCAGCCTTCGTGAGCTGGGATGCCTCCCGCAGCCCACACCAGGCTCAAAACCCAAGGGGCTACTTGGCCGGATGCACAAAGACCCGGCAAGCCATGGCCTGTAAGGGGAAGCCACCAAGCCAACCCATGCTCATCCCCCGAAGACCAGGGACCAGAGACGAGGGAGCCGGTGACGATGGATGCAAGGAGCAAGGCTGGTCAGAGTGTAAACCGGGGTCTGGCCTTCCGCGGCCACAAGATAAGCTGCAGGAGGTGCATCCAGGGCACAATGGTGGACGGGAGAGGAGAGGGACATTAGTCGATCCAGATGTCCAAGAAAGGTGACAGCTAGAGGCCCAATAGCAGTCTGGGGCTCGCCTGGATCGAGCGCTACTCATGAGACATGGAACGCGGACAGAACTTTGAAAATGGCGCCCAAACCTGACACCTCTTACATGCCATCTCAGTGGACTATTACTGTACACTTTGCTAATCAGGGATTGTGTTTAGGCACTGAACTATATGTGTGGAAAATAATTTAATTCCATGTTTGCACATGTGACAATAAAGCACCATCGAACCATCCAACTCCTAGAGTGCCTCCAAGCATGCAGGAAGCTACTTCCCGGCACTGATCCTCTCCGCCCGCACCGTGTTCTTGAAGTATCTGCCTCATCTAAACGTTCAGCCAGTAAGTTCCTGAACCATCCACTCTTTGAAGTGATGAATACAAATGAGTTAAGAAGATAGTGCCTGGTGACGTTTTTGAGTAAGAGAATTGTAGGTGGCATAACCTGCAGGACCAATATTATCTGCATGCCCAGCACAATGATTGAATTACAAAGAAAATTACAAAGAAGCTTGAGGAGATTTGACATATCACCAAATTCTCTATCGGACCTCTCCATGTATGATGGAGGCACACAGATTGGATGCATCACAGTATGGTTCGGTAAATTAAACCCCACAGAAATTAGAGAAATCAACATTCAAATCTACATCAGTGGGCATCAAATCAATATCCACTGTTAGTGTCAGGTCACACACAAATTGGAGGATATTTCAGTGAGCAGATTACAACCCAACGGTGTGAACAATATGTTCTCTAATTTTAACTAACCCTTGCATTCCCTATATCTCTGCCCTTTCCCCACCCTAGTCATCCTGCCAGTTCCACTGTTCACATCCATATACCCCTTCATTATTACCTCTTCCACGGCCAACAATGGACCATTGCGGGCTCCACCTTTCCTTGGTCATCGGTGCCGGCTCTGATTTGTTTTGTACCTTTTCATACCACTATTTTCCCTCCCCCATTATACTGGTTTCAACCCGAAACGTAACCTATTCCCTTTCTCCAGAGATGCTGCCTGACCCGCTGAGTTACTGCAACTTTTTGTGTCGATCAATAACAACCATTGTGAGAGCTGGAGTCTGTGAGGCCACGAGCATTTATATTATTAAATAAATTTTACCACTGACTACCACATCAATTCCAAGGTAATTTAAAGCATTATACAATTGCTCTTGGTACCCAAGCTGGCTGACGCTGCAGTCTACATGGCAGACTTTGATTGCAAATCACTGATCAGCCTGTTTAGGCCTGTTCAGAATAATTTGCAATTGACTGATTTTGCCCTTTCATGAGCGCTCCAACATGTTCTGATTCTGATTAGTGTATCTGTACAATATGTTTACCAGAAATAAAACCTCTCAAAACAGCTGCTAAAAAGGAAACTTTTGGCTAAATTCTGATCTGTTTACATGCCAGGAGAACACTGTGAACAAAGCAAAAACATTTTGTGTCCCGTCAGATTAAATCATTTATATTTCCCTTACTGGGTGGCCTACAGCTCCTTGCCAGTGATTGAGATGGAGTAAAGATAGCATGAAGGACAGATACTTGGAAAGCCAAGGAAGAAAGAGCTCGGGCAATGACACTGAGCCTTTCCAAAGAGCTAGCATGGGTAAAGAGGGCTGAATGGCCACCATCTCTACTTTATTGTTCTACAATTTTTTTCCTTGCTGCCATTAAAGCAAGAAGGGGACACATTCTATGCTGGACAAACTTAGATACGGTTTGAGATCGTAAAAGAGCAGTGTGAGGTTGGCGCCTCCAAACATTATCACAAATAAGCTGCTCTGTCCCATTTGTAGAAGATGCTGTCAACAACATATGATACTCTCATGGTTAGCATTACCTCTCACCATTTACAAGGGCAGCATTATTAGCCACCCTTCACGTTGGCAACTATACATTGAAACATGACAATAAATTTTTGACTGGGCGGCAGGATGCATGGGACGGGATTACAGTGGGATTAGAATGTTCCTTAGATGATATTTTACCTCATTTTAGTTTAGTTTAGAGATACAGCATGGGAACAAGTCCTCTGGTCCAGTGAGTCCATGCCGGCTATTGATCACTGGTACACGAGTTCAAAGATATTCTTTCGCATCTGACCTATTACAGAGGTCAATTAACATACAAACCTGCATGTCTTTGGAATGTGAGAGGAAACCAGAGTGTATAGAATCATCAGAGGAATAGATCGGGTCAATGCACAGAGTCTCTTTCCCAGAGTTCGTGAATCGAGGACCGGAGGACATAGGTTTAAGGTGAAGGGAAAAAGATTTAATAAGAATCTTAGGGGTAAGATCTTTGCACAAAAGGTGCGGTGTGTATGGAACAAGCTACCAAAGGAGGTAGTTGAGGCCTGGACTATCCCAGTTTTAAGAAACAGTTAGACAGATACATGGATAGGACAGGTTTGGAAGGATATGGAGCAAACACTAGCAGGTGGGACTAGTTTAGCTGGGACATATTGGCCGGTGTGGGCAAGTTGGGCTGAAGGGCCTGTTTCCACACTATCACTCTATGATTCTATGACACCTGGAGAAAACGCACGCGGTCACAGGGAGAATGTACAAACTTTGGACAGAACACACCCAGAGTCAGGATTGAACCCAGGTCTCTGGCGCTGTAAGGCAGCAGCTCTACCGCTGTGCCACTGTGCCAGAATGGAAGCTGCAAGTATGAGCTCTTGTACTATAATCCACTGCCAGTTGCCCACCACTTCCACTGTGCCATTCTTTCTTTCAGCATTGCCTGGCACTGCCAAAGTAGATTATTGTACATTACTCAAGCCTAGTCCAAGACCCAACCCCTGCTTGGTGATATGTGCACCTAAGCTGGAGCATCCGACCACTTTTCCACAAGGACAACGTATCAAGCCAAGGACGCAATATGTTAAATTGAAATGAACTACCTCATTAAATTACATTGCTTTTGCTGTAGTTATCTGCAGATCTGAGTCTTTTGATTTTAACCTTCATCTGCCAATGAGGCAGCAACACCAGTAATGACTATATTCAAACATCCAGTACCACAAAACCCAGGCAGGAGAAGGGAGAGAAGAAGAGAAGAAAGCCCATGAACCAAAATATGGCTTGCGTGATTGGGTTTCAAAGTGCAGACTGCCAAGGTGTGTCCTTGGGCACACCATTGGGCAAGTCGTTTACGGAATATTACTTATTGTGTGATGTGGAGGAGAAGCACATCAAACATTCACAGTAATTAATAATCAACTTGATAGCACTGCCTATCAGCAGGATTGTGTGCAAGCACTAATGAGAATAATTATCGTAACTGCATGATAATTGTCTGTCCCTTTGCCTGTGGAGCCTAAACTGACTCAGACATGGTTTTGCTGTGTTGGAAAATCTCCAGGGCAAACATTACTGAGGGCTTGTTTAACTGTGTCACCAATATTAAGCACACAATACATCTGAGGGTTTAGACACATATCCTTTCTGGAAAGTATCCAGCTTAAACATAATTAGTTTTGAAGAGCTGGTACAATCAAATAAAATGGTTCAAGCTTTTTTTAAAATATATCCACTTCACATAATGAGATTTTGAATAGTATAATGTATTAACCTCTGGGTCAAAGGTTTAACTTGTAGAATTAACATCTCTGTTTTGTGCACTGCTATTAAGTAAATGAAATTGATTAATCTGAATTCAATAATCAGAATCATGACAATCACACTCCACAACAACCTTTAATATTTATAAAATGTTAAAGATTGCACTTCGATCGCCGGAGGCATACGGAGTTGTGTGGGGCTGGTCCCGACATCGCGCGGGGCTCCGAAAAACTGACACTGTCCAAAAATTCCGCGTGCCAATGGCCTGTCGGTCCGCAGCCGCATTGAAGACGTACGCAGCGTCTCAACGTCGTATGCAGTGCCTTGACGGCGTACACCTAGTGCATGGTGTTGCGCGATGACGTCACCGCCTGGCGTGCTGTTGCATGATGAAGTCACCGCCCGACGCCATGCGACGTCCAAATTCATGCGACGCACAACTCCATACTCCTCCGCGGTTCGAATTGGGACCGGCCCCGCGAGGCCGTACGCCTCAAGCGACCACGTTTGGTCGCGCTAGACACATACAAACGCATGCTGGTGGGACAGGCCCTTTACTCTAGCACTTATGTCTTTCAAAGGAAATAGTAGAATTTGGAGATAGATGGTTAAAAAAAAGATTTTAATGAAGATTTTAAAGAAGTTGAAAAATGTGGACAGGCAAAGACATTCAGGACAGAATTTGTGAAACCTAGGGCCTTGGTGGCTGAAAGCTTGGCTATCATTGGTGCCGAGATAGAAACTGAAGTGTCAGTAGTGCTTGAGACAATGTAGATCACCATATACACAGTGAAGGATAAGCAGGGTTCTGTGCAAGATAAGAGATGATTTAAATATTATGGAGATTGGAGTGCACAGAAGAGCATTGCAACAATAGAATCCAGAATGGATAAAAGCCATGATAAGACTTCCAGCAGTAGATGGACTGAGTTGAGATGTGGGACAGCTCAAAGCTCAGGAAGCTAAGGGGTTGGACAGACTAGATGCAGGAAGATTGTTCCCGATGTTGGGGAGGTCCAGGACAAGGGGTCACAGCTTAAGGATAAGGGGGAAATCCTTTAGGACCGAGATGAGAAGGACTTCTTCCACACAGAGAGTGGTGGGTCTCTGGAACTCTCTGCCACAGGGGATCAGAGGGTATGGAGAGAAGGCAGGTATGGAATACTGAGTTGGATGATCAGCCATGATCATATTGAATGGCGGTGCAGGCTCGAAGGGCCGAATGGCCTACTCCTGCACCTAATTTCTATGTTTCTATGAATAAATCAATGTTAAGCGTCCATATAGTTGGATTCAGTGACCAGATTAAAATATAAGATTAAAATTGGCAGTGAGGAAATACAGTCAGTGATTGGGGCAAACTGATAACTTTAGTCTTCCCAGTGTCTATTTGGGGAAACTAAGGCTTACCCAATACTCGATATTGAATGAGTAGCCTGACAACACAACGTTTAATGCTGTTGTCAATGTTCATGTGAAATTTGTTGTTATGTCTCTGGATATTGTTATCAAGAGCCAGAATGTGGATGAGAAACAGAAGGGAAACTTGGTGACTCCAGCAATAATAATGTGGGAGCTCAGAACAGTTATGAAAATGGCCTGGGTGGAAATTCGTTTGCAAGGAAAGTCACATCAATGCCTGAAGAAGGGTCTCGACCCGAAACGTCGCCTATCTCCTTCGCTCCTTAGATGCTGCTGCACCCGCTGAGTTTCTCCAGCTTTTTGTGTAACCCTCAGTGTCTTGCACGTTTTTTTTCTTGAGTTTGTTGTTAGAAACTATTATTGGGAAAGATGTGAGGGATTTTTCCTGAATCTGCCCAATGATACACTTGATGTGAAAGTGGTTGAGGCTGTGCGAGAATTATAATCGTTATCTCGGTGAGGAAAAATAATCACAACGAAAATATCATTCAAAAAGCTGGAGAAACTCAGCGGCTGCAGCAGCATCTAAGGAGCGAAGGAGATAGGCGACATTTCGGGTCGAGACCTGAAGAAGGGTCTCGACTCGAAACATCGCCTATCTCCTTCGCTCCTTAGATGCTGCTGCACCCGCTGAGTTTCTCCAGCTTTTTGTGTAACCCTCGATTCTCCAGCATCTGCAGTTCCTTCTTTAACAAAATATCATTCAATCTCATTGTACCCTCTGCTGGAAGGATTTTGTATGAATTATATCACTGAGTGGTTTAAATTTGTCCACAGTACTGCATATGGTTTCTGTACTACCAGAAACTTTAATTTTACTTAACAAGGAACCTCCTTAGAAATTAAATCTTCTGATGTTAGTTCGTGACAGGACCCAGAAACTGGATATCTGCAATATATTCAGCAATTGCACTGCGCACTGTGTATGTCCAAACTCTGTCCATGAAACTCTGCAACAAATCCCCCAACCAGTTCAGTGATGCTTTATTGTCACATATGCAAATCCCAGTGAAATATTTTTTCCAGTCGTCAGTCCATGTTCAAGGTCTTAAGGAGCGGCAAGCGATCCAGGCGTGCAACAGGCTGCTGCAAGGCCTCCAGCAGTTGGCTTCAACTGGATTGTTCAGCGAACCAACATCCTTCTCCTCGCCCAGCCACCTATGTTCCTGGGGAGGCCCTCCCACAGCTGACCTTGCAGGCGTGGAAGGCAAGATTTTGGTTCACTTTCCTACCTACCTTGTACCTCATGTCTATCATCGCCAGCTCCCTCCTTTACTGTTTAGTTTAGTTTAGTTTAGAGAAGTGCGCGGATAAAGGCCCTTCGGCCCACCGAGTCTGCACAGACCAGCGATCCCCACACACTGACACTAGGGACAATATTACATTTATACCAAACCAATTAACCTACAAACCTGTACGTCTTTGAAGTTTAAAAAACCCACGCAGGTCACGGGGGGAATGTACAAACCCCATACAGAAAAGCACCCATAGTCAGCAAACCAGCATCTGCAGTTCTTTCCTACACATCAAATATGCTCTGTTTGGCTGGCTGAAATCCTGCAAACTCTTCTACCATCAGGTAGAAATACTTTTTTTGGCCCAAAAGGATGTTACCAATTGGTGGTGCAGAAGTGGGATGTTCACATTAATTGAAAAATGCACACAGAAATGAATTTGGCCACAACTTGTCTGGAAAACTGTGGGTCAGGTGGAACTGCATTTGATTACATACCAGACATGGCAATCATCTCTATAATATAAAAGTAAAAGAAGCATACAATGAAAATAACTTGCAGTGCAAATTGGTCACTGCAGAACTGACCATTATGCAAATAACATTCACCAGGCATGTCTATGATAGATGCCGTTGATAAGACTGCAAAATCAGCATTCAGTTTCACCATGACACTCTTTTTGCTTTCAAGTGCCTTGGAAACGACTACTCATCTGGAAAAACAGTCCAAAAATAAAAAACAATCTTCACACAAAGTGGAAGAATTTGCGGGATTTTTTAAAGATTTATTTCAGGATTTGGGCATTGTGGTAAATACCTGGATATATTGCAAGTTCTTAAATGCTCCTGGGCAGGTAGTGGTGAGCTACCTGCAAGAACAGCTGAAATTCTGATGGCGGAGGTACATTAACTTTGCTGTTCGATGGAGAATTCCAGGTTTTTTACTATGAATGCGCTAGAGGCAGGAAACATGTTCCCGATGTTGAGGGAGTCCAGAACCATGGGCCACAGTTTAAGAATAGGGGGTAAGACATTTAGAACGGAGATGATGAAACACTTCTTCACACAGAGTTGTGAGTCTGTGGAATTCTCTGCCTCAGAGGGCAGAGGAGGTCGGTTCTCTGGATACTTTCAAGATAGAGCGAGATAGGGCTCTTAAAGATAGCAGTCAGGGGATATGGGGAGAAGGCAGGAACGGGGTACTGATTGTGAATGATCAGCCATGATCACATTGAATGGCGGTGCTGACTCGAAGGGGTGAATGGCCTCCTGCACCTATTGTCTTTTGTCTATTGGCAGTAATAAAAGACCAGCAACATATTTCAACATAAGTCAGAAGACCATGGTTTGGAGAGGAACATTGTTTCCGTTATTCTGCAGCTCTTAGTGATAGGAGGTCATGAGTTAGGCAAGTAATTGCAGTGTATTTTGTGTGCAGTACATGCTGTGGACTAAATATACTGGCAGTTGAGTAAGTAAATGTTTAACTGATTCACTTTCAGGAAAGACAGAAAGTGCTGGAGTAACTCAGCGGGTCAGGCAGCATCTCTAGAGAAGGCCACATAAAGCTGGAGTAACTCACCGGGACAGGCAGAGTGGGTGATGTTTCGACCCGAAACGTCACCCATTCCTGCTCTCCAGAGATGCTGCCTGTGCCGCTGAGTTACTCCAGCTTTTTGTATCTATCGTCTGTTTAAACCAGCATTTGCAGTTTCTTCCTACACACTAAGCATCTCTGGAGATTCTGGATAGGTGGCATTTCAGAAGAGACTCTTCTGTTTCAGGCCTAGAATGGTCTAGACCCAAAATATCACCTATCCACGTTCTCCAGAATGGAGAAGGACAGCAAACTTCCTCAATGGATGTGTTTTATAAAAAAACTTTTCATGACAATCCAAAATTTTTATGACAAATGGAAGGTTTTGCAGTTTTCATAAAGAATTACTAGTTCCTCCTTCAGAACATAAAGTAAAATTACATTTGAATGCTATGCTCAGGATTGCTATTCTGGGTCTATGGATAACTTGAAAATCATAAATACTGCAATGCTGCAAAACCAAAATGTGACTAGAAATGGATTGGAAAAGTTTAAAGGGATATGGGCCTAACACCAGCCATTGGGACTAGTGTAATGGGGCTACTTGGTCGACATGGGCAAGTTGGGTCGAAGGACCTGTTTCCATGATGCATGACTCTATGACTTCAGAAAATACTCAGCAGGTTAGGCACCACCAGTAGACAGAGAAATAGAGCTAACGATTCAAGTCAAAGTGAAATGCTTTTAGGCTTCTATTTTTACAGCATTTTGTTTTTGTTCTTATTTACACTGGATAGCGTAAGTACACTGGATCCCTAATTGAAATGCTGCATCAGCAATGCAGCAGGCTACTGGACCCTGCACAGAGTCAAGCTTTGCAAGTGTTATTGGAGGTCCATTCATCCAGGCAAGCATTTGATTACAGAAACATAAACGACTGCAGATGCTGGAATCTGGAACAAAAAAAATGTTCAGCATCTGGAGGAATTCAACAGGCCAGGCAGCATCTGTGGAGGGAAATGGACAGTCAGTTTTATTGAACTCTCATTTGTACTTCATGGATGAGTCAGGAATGAGTAATTTACTTGAAGATACCCAACCCCTGACATGTGAAAAATGACAGAGGCTGTTTATAATATTGGGCTATATATTTCCCTCTTCGCTAATTTGACTAGTAGAATAGAATAGTATAGATCATATCTCCATAGTGTGGTGTATCTTTTTTGACAACATTCGCTGGCTAATCTTGGGGGTTTATTTTGCTGATGTCACAAGTTTTTAAATCAGATGAACTTAATTAAATTTCTGCCTTGTAATCAAACCCAGACTCCCCATTATTCTCTTGTGTAATATATTGGGCAGTGAATCCTTCGGCACAATGCAACGTGATTATATGCTTTATGGAATCATGTGGCTAATTTTGCACATCACAGCAGGTAATTATACCTCTCTCGTGACATCAGTATGCATTAGTTTCAACTACCAGAAAAAATAATTATAAACAGCTGATGCGTTTGGAAGCTTTCCACAGCAATGGTTGGATTGTAACTTGATCATTTTGTCCCGCATGTATGTAATATGCAGACATTGGGAAAGGAGTCAAAATGTCAAGTTCAGACACTTTTGAATATTGCTGACATTCATAAACCAGACATTTTCAGGATCTATTCTGTAAATTAGAGCTTTCTGAATCTTAAGGCTTTGTGTCTCACAATGGGATAGTAGTGGAAGCAAATCAGTGTGTCAATATTAAGAAGATTTCCGGTGTGTTCATCCTACCTTTGAGGCAACTTTATTAAATTTTACAGGATCTTCAAGGGGATAGCTGATTTGTATCACAGAAATTATGTTCAGTGTTAACACAAGCTCCAGGCAAATTGCTGTGAATTTATATTTTGAGAAAAGGTTAACAACTAATCAAGACAGAACCTGAGATGACCTTGGTTTATTTACCTCCACTTACTGAATTATAGAAGAAGAAACTTTGTTTTAAATTTGGATTTCTCACGGATTTACTCATCACTTCCACTTTTACCGCAAAAATATATGACGGATGACTATCAAGAAAGTGCAGCAGTCTCAAAAGTGCCGTCCTTCAGATCAGGTGTCACATTTAGGACATCACATAACATCTTAAATAAAATGCCATAAAAAACTGGAACAGGCATAGGTTATTTTACCACTTAGTTTAGTTTATTGTCACGTGTACCAAGGTACAGTGAAAAGCTTTAATTGCATGCTAACCAGTCAGTGGAGGACTCTGCATGATTACAATCGAGCCGTGCACAGTCTACAGATACATGATAAAGGAAGTAACGTTTAGTGCAACGTAAAGTTCAGTAAAGTCCGATTAAAGATAGTGCAAGTCTCCAGTGAGGTAGATACTAACTCAAGACCGCTCTCTAGTTGTTGAGAGGACTTGTATCTACTCTTCTGTTCAATAAGATTACGGCTAATCTTCTACCTCAGTGCCAATTTCCTGACCTGACTCCACACCTCTTGATTCTCTTAATATCTTAGAATTTACCAAACTTTGTATTGAATATAGTCAATAAATGATTCAATCGCCTCTCGATGAAGACATTTCTTCTCACCTCTGTCCTAAATGTACGACTCCCTAATAGGCCAGATATTCGGAAATTCTGACCACTGTCAGGGGAAACATCATTCCTGCATCAATCCCGTGGACACCTCTAAGAATGAATGTTTGATCACCACTTAAAGTACAAACTTCCCATCCCAAGGATCATTCCTTTATCACAGGCGAATCCACTCTTAGGTATGGTGGGCATCAAGAAAGCTTTACTCTTGCACTTCTTCTTCTTGCATGCACAGCATAAAGTTGCAGGACAACTTGTTCTATTTGACCTTATTTGATTGTGCATGCCGGGTTGATTGCATTCATTGAAACAGGGCGGACTACGTGAAGGTTGCAATCTTCCACCCCACTCTTGCACTCAAACCCTCTTGCAGCAAGGGTCAATGCACCATTTGTTTTCCTAATTGTTTGCTACGTCAACACGTTAGTTTTCACTTTAGTTGTAAAAGGTACATCTTTATGCCAACACCTCATAGCCACCCACCAATTTTTAAAATGTTGTTTTATTTATTTCTACCAAAGAGGATGAGCATATATTTTTCTACATTCTTCATGTCGTTGCCCATTTGCCAAACCTGTTTTGCATTCACCTGAGGTTTCTCTGCATCCTTTTCACAACTCACACTGCCAAACCTACCAAGTCGGAAACCGTGTATATATTGCACCTGGATCCCTCATCCTAATCATTGACGTAGGTTGTGAGTTGCTGGGCCTCAGCACCAGTTACAATAGCCAAACCCCAAAATGACCCATTTATTCTGACTCTCTGCTTTCTATGTATCAACCAATCCTAAGCCTACACTAATAGATCACCCCC
This sequence comes from Raja brachyura, assembly GCA_963514005.1. The sequence continues at coordinate 95,888,847 of OY740783.1, read as the reverse complement.
AATCCCATGTGCTCTGACATTGTTTATGAACCTCTTATATGGCATCTCATCAAAATCCTTCTGAAAATCCAAATGCACCATATCCACTGGTGGACTTGATCGGCATGGACGAGTTGGGCTGAAGGGCCAGTCTCCATGCTGATTAGTTCTATGACATCTCTCACGTTTCCTGCTAATTGCCACTTCTAACCAAAAGGCGCCACATCTGACAATGAAACATTCTCTCCACACTGCATTGCCGTGTACACCCTGAGTTCCCACATCGCAGCAGTGCTTTCAGTGACTTTAGTTTGAAAGATATCCATTGGCTGTGAAGTGATGCAGAATGTCCTAAGAAATACCGTGTAAACACTAATATTTCCTTAATTTTTTTCCATTGCTCCTGGAACACGGTTGCGCTGTGGTAGAGTTGTTGCTTCACAGCGTCAGGAACCCAAGTTCGAACCTGACTTTGAGTGCTGTCTGTGTGGAATGTGCATGTTCTCCCTGTGATCGCCAGGGATTTTCCCGCAGCTCCGGTTTCCTCCCACACTCCAAAGATATGCAGGTTTCTTGGTTAATTGGCTTCTGTAACAAAATTATAAATTGTCCCTGGTGTGGAGGGTATGGGGTGATCACTGAAAGGCTTGTTCCCACTCTGTATCTTTAGAGTCTAAAATGTTACTAAAGTAAAGACAGTTAACTGCCAGTAAGGGTTAACTGCGCTCAGCCAAAAGCTGAGTAATCATTACTGGGATTGGTAGTAAGATCCACTGATTAACCAAAGGATATTTAATTACCTCCTTCATCTTTCACAATTTCTAAAATAAATATTCAATGAATTCACACCCAGAGGTGCAGCTCTGAGTTAACTAACAGTGATTCAGTGTGATATCATAATTTAGAGCTTTAGTGATGACTCAGTGAAGTTAGGTGACTATTATGCAGGACTCATGTAGGTGTATAAGTCCCAAGGTGTAACCCCTATTAACTGGTAGAAGTTAATTATAAAATTGCTTGGATTTACTGCCAGGCAAATTTGATATTAACCAGCCTTCCAGGTTACTGCTCACTGTAAATCCATGCACTATACCTCCAGTAAATTACAGTATATGAGATTTCAGGAATATTTACTGTTTTTAATTCCTTCACAGGCTACAGACATCACAGACAAGGCCAGGATTTGTGTAGCAGGGAACTGCAGAAACTGAAGATAGACACAGAATGCTGGAATAACTCAGCAGTTAGACAGCATCTCTGAAGGAAAGGAATAGGTAACGTCTGAAAAGGGTCTCGACCTGAAACGTCACCTATTCCTTTTCTCCAGAGATGCTGTCTGACTCGCTGAGTTACTTTAGCTTTTTGTGTCAAACGCCAGTATCTATTGTTCATGCTCTTGAATTGAATGATTTCCTAGATCACTTTATAGGGTATGTAGAAGTTGAGGAAGTTAGTGGTCTTATAGTCAACAAATAAGCAAATCAGGTTTTCTCTCCTAAAGGACATTAGTAAACCAGAATGGTTCATAACTATTGTCACTGATACTAGCTTTTCATTCCAAATTTAGTTAGAATTTAAATTCCTCTACTGCCGTTGTGATATTCAATCTGATGCCTTTGGATCTGACATATATTGGACTGGATCTTGAGTTAATGAATTTAGTGGTAAACACTGCCAAGTCCATCATGGGTATTGATCTCCCCGCCATCAAAGGGATCTACAGGAATTGCTGCCTCAATTATTTGAGACAACCGCACCACACTGGCCACAGTCTCATTTCACTCCTGCCATTGGGGAGAAGGTATAGGAGCATAAAAGTCCAGGTTCAAGAACAGTTTCTTCCCAACATCCATCAGGCTATTAAACACTACAACCTCAAACTAAGCTCCGAACTACATCGACTAGGGGGCATTGTTTTTATCTTTGCACTATTACTGTTTGGTTTTTATATATTAAACATATGTTTGTTTATTATTGTGTGTACAGAGTACTATGTTTACAAACCTGTTGTGCTGCTGCAAATAAGAATTTCATTGTTCCGTTTCAGGACATATGACAGTAAAACACTCTGGACGCTTGACTCTTGACTGATCCCGTAACTTAACCAAAAAAAGACACAACATACTGCACTATCTCAGTGGGTTAGGCAGCATCTCTGGAGAATGGATAGGTTGAGTTACTCCTACATTTTGTGTCTTCTTTTGTGAACCAGTATCTGCAGTTCCTTGCGGCTCCCATGCCCTTTCTCTGTTCTCTCTTTAAAGATCAAGAAAAGGAAAAGTATTGACACTCCCGTTTACGATGCAACATTCTTGCTGGAATTGAATGCTTCTGCACATATAAATACCCACATGTACTTGTGGTCTGGAACTGCAGTTGCTTGTGATTGTCCGCTAGATTAAAGAAACAGGCACATTTGGGATTCCATCAGGAATTGCAAGCCATCACTGTTTGGAATTAATGAGGATTAATATAAACGGGTGGCTAATGATTGGCATGGAATTGGTGGGCCGAAGGGTCTGTTTCCATGCTTTACCTCCCTATGTCATGACTCTTTTTAATGGAGTCCTGGACCAAAGATGACAGATGTAAACAGTTATTAGATTTCCAGTTAAATGACCAAAAATATCTGGCCCTCTCCTTCATCTTCTCTTGGCATACATTACTTGTTTGTATTGTTCCACCTATTTTCACAGTACAACTCTACTGTGGATTTGGACCCACTTCTGACAAAATACATCAGTGTCCCTCTTTCCCCGTGCTCCAGTCCTCAATGGTGACTATGTCGGGCTGTTTGTAACCATTCTGTACATGACACATTCTATACTTAAGAAAGGTGTGGAGGGACCTGGGCCAGGTACAGCAAGTGTGACTAACTTGGTTAGGCAACTTAGTCGGCATGGACGAGTTGAGCCAAAGGGTCTTTATCCATGATGTATATCTCTATAACTCTATGATTCTATGGAGTAGGCAATGTTCTCAGCTAGTGCCCAGTCATGGATAGTTGCTGCAGTATTTACTAGACAATAAGGAGCAGAACGTTATTTTGTAACACTTTGCACAATTGGAGGTGAGAAGATTGAATCAGGTATAAGCACTTGAACATCTCAAGCAAATGACTTTGGGTTGATCTGGATGCCAGTTCCATTTTCTTGTCTTAGCTCAACATTCACTGCCAACTTGACTCAATTAAACACACAGAATTCAGTTTAACAGTTCTCATTCCATCCAGCATCACCTTAGCAAGGAAGTTCCAGAGTGTTGAGTTCAGAGAGGTGAGTGGTGGACCCAGGTGCTCTCACAAATGTTGGGAAGTAATTGAGTGAGCATTTTAGTTGTCCATGCATGAATAAAGTACTGGTAAATGGGAATAGTATTAATATGTATTTGATGGTGGTCAGAATGGACATTTTGCGGTGAAGAGCCTGTTTCTGTGCTGTATGTCTCCATGATTCTATAAAATTCTTGTTGAGATCAGATCTAAACTGTTCAGCACTCATTTCATTATGCCCCCTTGTTCCATTTCTCCCACCATTTTAAATGTCTCAATCAGGCCCTTCTCCAATTTTAAGTGTCTTACTCAGGTCCCTCTCCAATCAGTGATAAACAGATTCATTGCAGAAGTTTCTTCTCAATTTAAACCTTGATACAGGGGCTATCCCTGGTTAGGAACACCGAATATATGGACACCACTATGTACGAACGGCTCCTATCGTATTATTAAATTCAAAAATCTGTCATATCTGTGCATATATATCCTTACAAATGGCAGAACTAGTGTCCTCTCCTAGCTTTTTGTATTTTAGTATCAGTCTTGTTATTTTTATGTCATCCATTACAGTACTGTAGAGTGACGCTTGTATATTTTCTGACATACGTACAAAATTGACTGAAGGACCTTTGTAAAAACATAACTCATTCGCTATCTAGGGAGGTAAGTATAGCTCTTTGTGTAATTTCCTCCCTCCTCTCCAACCTACTCCTCTTATCTACACAGTGGTTGCTGGAACTGGTGTTTGGTTGAGATTAGTTTACAAAGAACAAATTCAAACAACCTCTCTTTGCAGTTTCAGTTAGAAGAGAAATTTACACCACATGACTTTGCCACCTAATCTTGTGACTGTCGGCTCACCTCTAGGGTAACACATTGATTAATTGCAGTGTATTGTGTAATTGCACGATCTAAGAAAGGATAGAGGGTATTGCAAGCTTTCTGAAAGAGATTCACCAGGCTAATTCCGATGATGAGATCATGTCAAGAGACTCTAAACAAGTTGAATTTGTATTCTTGAGAATTTAAAAGAATAGGTGATCACATCTAAATATATAAGATCCTGATGGAACATGACAGACAAGATGTAGTGAAGAAGGAATTTGGCATGCTGGGCTTCATCTGTAAGGACATGGAGTATGAGTTATGTTACAATGTGCAAGGCATTGGTGAGTACTGCACTTGGAGTAATGTGTTTTCAGTTTTGGTCACTCTGCTGCAGGGAAGATGGCATTAAGTTTGAATGAATGCAAAAAATATTTATGAAAATGTTGTCAGTACTTATGGTCTTGAGTTATACGGAGAGGCTGCAGCAGGCTGGAACTTCATTCTGTGGAGCACAGGAGGCTCAGAAGTGATCCCATCGCAATGTATACAAACATGAGAGACATAGATAAATACACACAGGTGAATTATGCACATAGATAAATGCACACAGGAGAAATACATAGGTAAATGTCTACACTCTTTTTCCCAGGGTAGATGAATCAAAACTAAATGACTTAGATTTAAGGTGAGAGAAGAAAGATTGACTAGGAACCTAAGGGGCAACTTTTCCACACCATAGGTGGTATATATGTGGAACAAGCTGCTGGAGAAGTGATAGATACAATAACAACATTTAAAATACATTTGGAATAGGTTCATAGATAGGAAACATTAGAGGGATATGGGTTAAAAACAGGCAAACGAGACAAGCATAGATGGGGATCTTGGGCAGCATGGACAAGTTGGGCCAGAGGGCTTGTTTCATGCTGTGGGCCTCCAGAATTATGCTTTCAATCTTGAGAGAATCTTCAATGAGGGATCCTAATTTCATGAACGTCATTGACAATCAAATTAGGTAGAAATTTCTTCTTGTAGATGTCTGGAATTCTCTGCCTCATTTCTAATGATCGCGTACTCACAACTCACAACAGAGAGTTGTGAGTACGCGATCATTAGAAATAATTAAAGTGGAGGTAGATTTTCTAACATTTATTAAAGAATGGGAGATTGAGGGTAGAGGGAAGGGGGAAGAGGGTCGGGAAGGGGAAATCTGGACTGTAAGTGGCAGGGCTGGTTTGAGGGGCTGAGTGGCCTATTCCTGCTCCTATTTTGTTTGTGTTCTTGTGGGGTGCAGTCACTTGATATTAAATATATGAAAAGAGTCCAAATGCTCAGCACTGCTTCAGTGTACTTCACAGTTGTAAACCATTCCAGTGGCCAGGTATAGCACATGTGTGAAACTCTTCAGATTTCTCATATTCCTCATCAGAAATAAATCTTTCAGAGATCCTTGCTATTTACAAAATTGGTTGTCAACCATAAGGAATTGAACCAAGTCATGCATAACCTATCAATGCACTAAGATGTACAATTAATAACAAATCAATGATCAAATCTTTATCTGTTGCAAAATCCATCATTGCAGGGCTTTTAGACAAAGGTCAAGTAGTCTGCTTGCTTGGTAGTCTGCTTGCTTTGGGGGACACCAAAACATCCTGAACAGTTGTGAAAAATGTTCATCACTTCCATACTGCCATACTGTATTGAACAATCAAACTTTGCTCGCCTTAAAGTTTTACACCACCAGGATCAGGGACTGTTATTTTGCTGCAAGTATCAGGTTCTCACAGTGACCTGCACTACATTAACCCAATTTTGGCACCGGAAGACTATGGATCACTTCCTGCACTACCATGGACTTGTTTCTAATTGTGTATATTCCGACTGATGCCTTGTTTCATGCAGTCCTTTCTTTTCACTGTCTTGTAGAATTTGTTTCCATGCCACTGGATTCTGACCCAGGTCTGTCAAGGACCGTGTGTGGGCTGTCTGTGCACCAGTCTCCCCACGTTAAACAAAGTCACGCCCAGGTGTCCTCCATGAGAGGACAGTCATACTAATTTCGAGTGACCGCCGATGATGAGAATTTGATTGCAATTTATGCTGAATGTTCATTTTTGTGTGTTGCCTATGCGTGAGCCTATGAATCTGTGATGCTGTTGCATGCAAAAATTTCATTGTAACTACTTGTGCATATGACAATGGACTCGACTTGTCTAATCCCCTGAAGTGCTTTGAGATACTAATGCCCCTAAATCAATGCAGATTGGTGTTTTGTAAATACATTTGATTGTATAAGATTGACACAAAAAAAGTGGGTGGTATTATAGACAGTGAAGATGGTTGTCAAAAATTGCAGCAGGATCTTTTGTTCAGTTTGGCAGGTGGGCTAAGGAATGGTTGATGGAAATTAATACCAAGAAATGTGAGGTGTTGCATTTTGGGAGCACTAACATGTGCAGGACCTACACAGTGAATAGTAGGCCTCTGAGGAGTGTTGGAGAGCAGAGGGATCTAGGAATACAGGTGCATAATTCATTGAAAGTGGCATCACAGGTAGATAGGGTGGTCAAAAAAGCTTTTGCACATTGGCCTTCATCAGACAGAGTATTGAGTACAGAAGTTGGGAGGTTATGTTGCAGTTGTATAAGACATTGGTTAGGCTGCATTGAGAGTATTGTGTTCTGTTTTGCGCACCATATTATGGGAAAGATGTGAAGCTGGAAAGAGTGCAGAGAAGATTTACGAGAATGTTGCCAGGACTTGAGTGTCTGAGCTATAGGGAGAGGTGGTGCAAGCTGGGACTCTATTCCTTGGAGTGCAGGAGGATGTGGGGTGATCTTATAGAGGTGTACAAAATCGTGAGAGGAATAGATTGTGTAGAGGCACAGAGTCCTTGCCCAGAGTAGGGGAGACGTGAACCAGAGGATAGTTTTAGAATGAGGGGGGAAAGATACAATAGGAACCTGAGGGGTAGCTTTTTCAAACAAAGGGTGTTAGGTGAATGGAATGAGCTGCTAGAGGAAGTAGTTGGGGCAGGTATTATCACAATGGTTAAGAACTATTTAGACAGGTACATGATAGGACAGGTTTAGAGGGATATGGACCAAATGCAGGCAGGTGGGACTAATGTTGGCCGGTGTGGGCAAGTTGTGCCTGTTTCCATGCTGCAAGACTCTATAAGGAAAGGTTGCGTAGTTAGCTCGGGGAACAAGAAATCTTCACATGGTTCTATCATCTCAGGCAAATCAATTGCTGACTTGCCTCTTTAGGTTATTGACCAACATTCGGTTGATCTTAGGGGCCATTCTTCCACACCCACAACGGGTCTAAAAGCAAGTTTTTGCTGTTTTATCAGCATTTTTATTCTTGCTTTCAGATAATTTCACTGTGGCTTGAGGGTGGTCTGGGGATGCAGGAGGAGGAGGAAGGCTCTATCGAGATATATCATCAGTGTGCCTTCTTGAAGCAGTTCAATTACTTTAGCTTATAGTTGGGATCACAGAGACATGGCTCCAGGGTGACCAAGGCTGGGAGATGAACATCCAGGGATATTCAATATTCAGGAGGGATAGACAGAAAGGAAAAGGAGGTGGGGTAGCGTTGCTGGTTAGAGAGGAGATTAACGCAATAGAAAGGAAGGACATTAGCTTGGAGGATGTGGAATCGATATGGGTAGAGCTGCGAAACACTAAGGGGCAGAAAACGGTAGTGGGTGTTGTGTACAGGCCACCTAACAGTAGTAGTGGAGTTGGGGATGGCATCAAACAGGAAATTAGAAATGCGTGCAACAAAGGTAAAACAGTTATAATGGGTGACTTCAATCTACATATAGATTGGGTGAATCAAATTGGCAGGGGTGCTGAGGAAGAGGATTTCTTGGTATGTATGCGGGATATTTTTCTAAACCAATATGTAGTAGAACCAACGAGAGAGAAGGCTATTCCAGACTGGGTATTGAGTAATGAGGAAGGGTTAGTTAGCAGCCTTGTTGTGCGTGGCCCCTTGGTCAAGAGTGACCATAATATGGTTGAGTTCTTCATTAGGATGGAGAGTGACATTGTTAATTCAGAAACACGGGTCCTGAACTTAAAGAAAGGTAACTTTGAGGGTATGAGATGTGAATTGGCCAAGATAGACTGGCAATTGATTCTTGAAGGGTTGACGGTGGATATGCAATGGAAGGCATTTAAAGACTGCATGGATGAACTACAACAATTGTTCATCCCAGTTTGGTAAAAGAATAAATCAGGGAAGGTAGTGCACCCGTGGATAACAAGGGAAATCAGGGATAGTATCAAAGCAAAAGATGAAGCGTACAAATTAGCCAGAGAAAGGAGCCTACCAGAGGATTGGGAAAAATTCAGGGTCCAACAGAGGAGGACAAAGGGCTTAATTAGGAAAGGGAAAATGAATTATGAAAGAAAACTGGCAGGGAACATAAAAACTGACTGCAAAAGTTTTTATCGATATGTGAAGAGAAAAAGATTAGTTAAAACAAATGTAGGTCCATTGCAGTCAGATACAGGTGAATTGATCATGGGGAACAAGGACATGGCAGACCAATTGAATAACTACTTTGGTTCTGCCTTCACTAAGGAAGACATAAATAATTTGCCGGAAATAGCAAGGGATCGCTGGTCAAATGAGATGGAGGAACTGAGTGAAATCCAGGTTAGCCGGAAAGTGGTGTTAGGTAAATTGAATGGATTAAAGGCCGATAAATCCCCAGGGCCAGATAGGCTGCATCCCAGGGTACTTAAGGAAGTAGCCCCAGAAATAGTGGATGCCTTAGTGATAATTTTTCAAAACTCTTTAGATTCTGGAGTAGTTCCTGAGGATTGGAGGGTAGCTAATGTAACCCCACTTTTTAAAAAGGGAGGGAGAGAGAAAATGGGGAATTACAGACCAGTAAGTCTAACATCGGTAGTGGGGAAACTGCTAGAGTCAGTTATTAAAGATGGGATAGCAGCGCATTTGGGAAGTGGTGAAATCATTGGATAAAGTCAGCATGGATTTACGAAAGGTAAATCATGTCTGACGAATATTATTTAATTTTTTGAGGATGTAACTAGTAGAGTGGATAAGGGAGAAGCAGTGGATGTGTTATATCTGGACTTTCAGAAGGCTTTCAACAAGGTCCCACACAAGACATTAGTATACAAACTTAAAGCACACGGTATTGGCGGTTCAGTATTGATGTGAATAGAGAACTGACTGGCAGACAGGAAGCAAAGAGTAGGAGTGAACGGGTCCTTTTTAGGATGGCAGGCAGTGGCTAGTGGGGTGCCGCAAGGCTCAGTGCTGGGACCCCAGCTATTTACAGTATATATTAATGATCTGGATGAGGGAATTGAATGCAACATCTCGAAGTTCGCGGATGACATGAAGCTGGGGGGCAGTGTTAGCTCTGAGGAGGATGCTAGGAGGCTGCAAGGTGACTTGGATAGGCTGGGTGAGTGGGCAAATGCATGGCAGATGCAGTATAATATGAATAAATGTGAGGTTATCCACTTTGGTGGCAAAAACAGGAAAGTAGACTATTATTTGAATGGTAAAGGGGAGATACAATGAGACCTGGATGTCATGGTACACCAGTCCTTGAAAGTAGGCATGCAGGTGCAGCAGGCTGTGAAGAACGCAAATGGTATGTTGGCATACATAACAAAAGGATTTGAGTACAAGAGCAGGGAGGTTCTACTCCAGTTGTACAGGGTCTTACTCCACACCTGGAGTATTGCGTACATTTTTGGTCTCCTAATCTGAGGAAAGTCATTCTTGCCATAGAGGGAGTATAGAGAAGGTTCTTAAAATTTTGGAAAAATACTCCTATACCAACATTAAATATGTGGATTTCAACTATGTTTGAAACACTACATCTGGAAGATATGAGACTCCGCCTGGAAGGAAAATCAGAATGCTTCTATCAGACATGGTCTGCATTTATAGAATTACTACAAAGGTAGGGTGCAGGAGTACCTCGGGCCTTGGTAGGGGGGTGAAAAACTATTGAGTTGTTGGATTCCTTTTGCGTGATATATATAACATAATAACTGGCTTTTTTTCTTATTCTTTTGTTTTCTTTCTTTTTCGTTTTCTTTTTTTAAGGTCTATCTTTTAACCCCCTTTTCTAATTCTTTGACCAAGGGTTTCTTCTCCCCTTTGGCACGCTCTTTCACTATCACAACTCTTTTCACATTTCACTCTCTTTCTCGCTATTCTTTTTCTATAAAAGCCATAAAATTATGGGGTACAATGATTGTAACAGTATATATGTGTACATTGATGTATTTACCTCTAATAAATACAATTTTAAAAAAAAGAAACCCTCTAGACTGGGAGAACCAGTTGTTTCTCCAAGTGTAGAGGGTCCTGAACTGAAACGTCATTTATCCATGTTCTCCAGAGATGCTGCCTGACACGTTGAGTTACTCCAGCGCCTTGTGTCCTTTTGTTTCTTATCCCCACTCTCTGAGCCAACCAGGAATGGAGAACAATGTACCTCATGCACATCACCAGATAACAAGGAAAGGAACACAAAGGTCACACTGCCATCTCAGCTCATAATCACATCTCGTTTTGAACATAAAAGGATTAGTCGCTTAACTTTCTGGTGAAATCGCAGCCCTGATGAAAGGTGGGTTTTCCCAGCCATTGAGTAAGTGATCCAAAACTTTGTAGCCCAGTTACTCCTGGCTTTATGTGCACCAAGAAACGCTGGTGCTGCCTGGTCTGCACAGCTTCATGAACAGCCACAGCAGCAAGTTTGAATCTGGCTTAAAGCAAAATGAGAGAGAGGAGGACAGACATTGAAGTAAATGTCTGATCGACAGTAAATCAGAAGAGAATTGTTAACCTCATAGCTCCTGCTGACCGTATTCTAGTCCACATACACTCCAAAATCAATCTTTGATTCACTTTACAGCCCCCTGGTCTTAACACTGAATCCATTGAATTTAGGTCATAATCGTCACTCTCAATTTCTGTAACAGGAGATGCTGACAATGGAGGATGCCTGCATTCACTGAAGTGGAGGAGCAGAGGTACGTAATCTATTAGAAAACTGTACTTCTCACCTATGTAGCAGCTGCTGACGCCAACGATGGCTGCCACGGTGTACTGCTCCTTGCTGTTTTGTATGTGTTTGTTCGTTTGTGTCGTCTGTGAAAATCCTACAAAGATTACTTTCATGAGAGAGGTACTCATGAACATCGGACATACAGTACCTCCAAACATCGTTCTGGATTTCTCTCACTCGCTGGATTATTTGGACATACTCGTCGGCGGGGCTGTGGCTGCGTTCAAGGTCTTGAGACGGAGGAGGACCCGTGGGAAACGCTCTGGAGCACTCACCCGACTCCGGCGACAAGGATCACGCACACCACTCTCAAGCACATTCTTGGCAAACGTACGTTCTCTCAATAATAAAGTGGACGAACTGCAACTCCTGCGCCAGATAAAGAAGGACTTCTCTCAAGCCGCTGCCCTGTGCTTCACCGAGACCTGGCTGTGTGAGTCGACCCCGGACAGCACGCTGCAACTGGCTGGCTTCCAACTTCACAGAGCGAATCGCGAGGTGGAGGCAGCGGGGAAATCAACAGGCAGTGGAATATGCTTCTATACCACCCAGGACTGGTGCAGCAACATCACGGTACTGTCTAATATCTGCTCTCCCAACCTAGAATCCCTCTTTATCAACTGCAAACCCTTCTACTCTCCAAGAGAATTTAACTCCTTTATTCTCGCTGGAGTTTACACCCCCCCCCCCCCCCCATGCCTGCGTACATGAGGCGCAAACGTGACTCGCTGACCAGGTTATGAGGGTAGAGAGTGACTTCCCGGACTCCATGGTCATTGTTTTGGGGGACTTAAACAAAGCTAACCTCAGCAGTGACCTTCCAAAGTACAGACTTCCGGTTACCTGCCCCACCAGAGGGGAGAGAACACTCAATCATTGTTATACGGCAATCAAGAACCCATATCGCCCTGTTCCCCAGGCGGGTCTGGGTCTCTCTGATCATTGTTTAGTTCACCTTATTCCAACCTACAGGCAGAAACTAAAAGTTGCTAAGCCTGTGGTCAGAACAACGAAAAGGTGGACAAGCGAGGGCATTGAGAACCTACAATCCTGCTTTGACTGCACGGATTAGAATGTGTCCAGGGAAGCAACCACAAGCCTCAATGAATATACATACACTGTAACATCATATGTCAGCTTTTGTGAGGACAGTTGCATTCCAACTAGGATCCGGACCTGGTTCAACAACAAGAAGCCCTGGTTTACTGCAGAACTCAGACAGCTCCAACAGTCTAAAGTGGAGGCCTGCAGGAGCGGGGATGCAGACCTCTACAGGCAGGCCAGGTACAAGATGAGAGGAGGAATCAGAGCTGCCAAGGAAAGGTACTCTGAGAAGTTGAGGGGCAAGTTCTCAGCCAGTGACTCTTCTTCAGTTTGGAAGGGCTTGCAAGAAATCACCAGCTACAAGAGGAAAGCCCCCCGCTCTTTAGACAATTGTCAGCTGACCAATGACCTAAACGAGTTCTGCTGCAGTTTGACAAGCAGAAACTTAACCCTGGTACCCCCTTCCCCCCCCCCCCCCACCCCAACAAACAAAGCCAGACACCAGTCTGCAAATAATGGACCCTCTGCACCCACTCCTCCCCATTCACCACTTCACACCTACTTAATGCAAGACTCCAGTCTGAAAAGGCTGGACCCTTTCCCACCCAAACCAACACTTCACACCCACTCACACCCTGACCTCAGTCTGCAAAGACTGGGCCCTTCTACACCCAACTCCTCCCCATTCACCACTTCACACATACTTAAAGCAAGATTCCAGTCTGAGAAGACTGGACCGTTTCACACCCACCCCTCTCCAATCACCACCTCACACCCCAATTACCCACACCCTCCATGCTGCACAACATCACATCTCCATCATCAACAATAAAAATAGAGGAGTTGGAGAGGCTTTTCAGAAGACAGAAAAGCCATAATACTCCAGGACCGGACAATATTTCCCCCTCTACTCTCAAGCTCTGTACCGAACAACTGGCACTGGTCTACACGGACATTTTCAACCAGTCCCTGCAAACCTGCTCTGTCCCTGCCTGCTTCAAAGTTTCCACTATTGTCCCTGAACACCAAAAGGCAGAGAATACTGGTCTTAAGGCCTGTCGCAGTCGTAGTCATGAAGACCCTTGACAGGCTTGTGCTGGCCAAGCTGAAAAATATCACAAACCCCCTGCCAGACCTTCTGCAGTTTGCATATCGACCCAATAGATCTGTGGATGACGCAGTCAACCTAGGCCTGCACTTCATCCTACAGCACCTAGACTACCAGGGGACCTATGCGAGGATTTTGTTTGGTGATTTTAGCTCTGCATTCAACACCATTGTGCCAGAGCTACTACACTCCAAACTTTCCGAGTTTACTGTGCCTGAATCCTACTGACGGTGGATCACCAGCTTCCTGACAGACAGGAACCAGCATGTGAGGCTGGGAAAGCGCATCTCAGACCTGCAAACCCTCAGCATAGGAGCACCGCAAGGCTGCGTACTCTCCCCACTCCCCTACTCTTTGACACCAATGCCTGCACCTCCACTGACTCCTCTGACAAGCTTCTCAAGTTTGCGGATGACACAACACTGATTGGACTGACCCAAGATGGGGAGGAATCTGCCTACAGACACAGCTGGCGTCCTGGTTCCATCGCAACAACCTACAGCTCAATGCTCTTCAGACAGTAGAATTAATTATAGACTTTAAGAGAGCTCCCTCTCCCCTCACCCCACTCACAATCAACAACACCACAGTCACATCTGTGGAGTATTTTGAGTTCCTTGGAACCATCATCTCCAAGGACCTTAAGTGGAGGGCTACCATCAACTCCACAGTCAAAAAGGCACGCAGATGATGTACTTCCTGTGGCAGCTGAGGAAGCGCAATCTGTCACAGGCAATGATGGTCCAATTCTACACGGCCATCGTAGAGTCTGTCCTCACCCTCTCCATCATGGTCTGGTTTGGCTCAGCCACCAAGCACGACATCTGGAGGTTGCAGCGAATCATCCGAAGGTTATAGGCTGCAACATTGACGAACTGTACAATGTAAGGGCCAGGAAGCGAGTGGGTAAGATCATCTGTGACCCCTCTCACCCTGGCCACAAACTCTTTGAATCACTTCCCTCTGGAAGGTGACTCCGGACTGTCAAAGCTGCCACAGCCAGACATAAAAACAGCTTTGTTCCAGGAGTAGTAGCTCGATTCAATAACCAAAAATTTGTAGCCTCCTTTTGCTCTGGTTTAATCAATAATGTTTTATTATTAATGTTTAATGCTTTATGTATCATTCTTAACTGTCACTGTATGTCAAGTTGTCACTTGTGGGCAGAGCACCAAGGCAAATTCCTTGTATGTGAATACTAGGCCAATAAACTTAAACTTACTTAAGGAGCTGTCCCATTGCAGCGACCTAATCTGCGAATTTAGAAGAGTTTGCCCTCGACTCAAACTCGCAGCATGGTCGACATGCGGTCCTAGGAGGTCCTATGAGGTCACTGGAACTCTCCTTTATGCTCGAGGGAAGTTCCTGCATACTCGCGGCCTCAGCTAGGTCGTGGAAAACTTTTCAGCATGTTGAAACATTTTCCGCGAGTAAGAATTGGTCGGCATGGTTCTTTTGAACTCGTAGTACAGTGGAGTGGGGTCGCTATGTAGTTACAGGCAGTCGAGGGCAGCCATAGGCAATCTCCATAGCTGACTGGGCATTTTAATTGGCCCATCGGAGTTTTCAGGACCAAGGAAAACCGTCCGGTAGGTAAAATGCCCGCTAAACTTTATTATGCTTCTTAAGTGTCTCCACTCTTTCTCAACCCCCTCTCCCCCCTTCTCCCCCTTCTCCCCCCTTCTCTCCCCTTCTCTTCCCCCTCCGCGCTGTCTAAAGGACTTACCATACACTGTGCCGTCTTTTACTTTCATCTTCATCACGGGTGTGAATTTCAGACAGCGCTCCCCCGCTTTCCCTGGCTTTGCGATGTGTTTGCGATGTGAAGTGCTACATCTTGGCAGGACAAATCAAAATAGGACGTACATGGTAAATGGTAGGGAATTGAGGAATGCTGTGGAACAGAGGGATCTAGGAATAACTGTGCATAGTTCCCTGAAGGTGGAATTGCATGTAGATAGGGTGGTAAAGAAAGCTTTTGGTGTGCTGGCCTTTATAAATCAGAGCATTGAATATAGGAGTAGGGAAGTAATGTTAAAATTGTACAAGGCATTGGTAAGACCAATTCTGGAGTATGGTGTACAATTTTGGTCGCCTAATTATAGGAGAGATGTCAACAAAATAGAGAGAGTACAGAGGAGATTTACTAGAATGTTGCCTGGGTTCCAGCAACTAAGTTACAGAGAAAGATTGAACAAGTTAGGTCTTTATTCTTTGGAGCATAGAAGGTTAAGGGGGGACTTGATTGAGGTCTTTAAAATGATGAAAGGGATAGACAGAGTTGACGTGGATAAGCTTTTCCCATTGAGGGTAGGGAAGATTCAAACAAGAGGGCATGACATGAGAATTAAGGGACAGAAGTTTAGGGGTAACATGAGGGGGAACTTCTTTACTCAGAGGGTGGTGGCTGTGTGGAATGATCTTCCAGCAGAAGTGGTGGAGGCAGGATCGATTTTAACATTTAAAAGTAAAGTGGATACGTATATGGACGAGAAGGGAATGGAGGGGTATGGTCTGAGTGCAGGTAGATGGGACTAGGGGAAAATAAATGTTCGGCACAGACTGGAAGGGCCGAGAGGGCCTGTTTCCGTGTTGTAATTGTTATATGGTTATATGGTTATATGGTTTGTATGTGTGTGTGGGACACATACACAGAGGCCCGGGACTGTTGGTGCGAGTGGAGGAGGGTCAGGAGCTTACTTAAATCCGGAACATTCCATACTGAATAGGGAGGTTTCTGGTGGAAGCCGCTGATTGGTGGAAGCAGACTAGAGGAAGCAGCTGATTGGGTGGAACCTCTGGTTAGTAAAGGTACAGTGTGTTAGTAAAGGTACAGTGCTTTTGGTTTGTATAATAAAGGTGTAGGTTAAAGGTCAAGAGGGAGCAGCTGTTTGAGTCAGATACCTGCTGATTTCTCGCAGCAGTTTCCATTATATTATACTGGTATCGGATCCAGGGTAAGGCGCGAGAATGTCAGTCAGAGCAGTGTACTGTACAGCATGTCAGATGTGGGAGGTCATGGTGTCGGATGGCCCTCTTGACGTCCACATCTGCATCAGGTGCAGAGAGATGGGGCTCCTAAGGGACCGTATTAGGATCCTGGAGCAGCAGCTCGATGACCTCTGCCTGGTCAGGGAGAGTGAAAAGGTGATAGAGGAGAGTTATAGGGAGGTGGTTACTCCAAAACCACAGGAGAGAGACATGTGGGTCACGCTAAGGAAAGGCATGGGGCAGAGGCATGAACGAGTGAGTACTCCAATGTCAGTACACCTGGCAAATAAGTACTCCTGTTTGAGTACGGATGGGGGTGACAGTCTACCTGGGGGTAGCGACAGCGGACGGGCCTTCAGCACAGAGACCGGCCCTGTTGCTCCGAAAGGTAGGGAAAAAAAGAGGGCAATAGTAATTGGGGACTCTATTGTTAGGGGGTCGGATAGGCGATTCTGTGGACGCAGTCGGGAGACCAGGATTGGGGTCTGCCTCCCTGGTGCCAAGGTCTTGGACGTGTCTAGACGTGTCCAAGATATCCTCAAATCAGAGGGAGAGGAGCCTGAGGTCGTGGCACATATAGGTACCAATGACATAGGTAAAAAAAGGGAAGAGGTCCTGAAGGGAGGATTTAAGGACTTGGGAGGAGAGTTGAGGAAAAGGACCAAAAAGGTAACAATCTCAGGATTACTGCCTGTGCCACATGACAGTGAGAGTGGAAATGGAGCAAGGTGGAGGATAAATACTTGGCTGAAAGACTGGTGCAGAGGGCAGGGATTCAAGTTTCTGCATCATTGGGACTTCTTTTGGGGTAGGTGGGACCTGTACAGAAAGGATGGGTTGCACTTGAACCCGAGGGGGACCAATATCCTGGCGGGGAAATTTGCAAAGGCCACTGGGGAGACTTTAAACTAGAATGGTTGGGGCGTGGGATGCAAATAGCAAAAGCTAGTAGACAGAATGGGAGGCAGGAAGCAGAAAAGGGAAGCACTCGGACACAAGAGGAGAAAGAAATAAAAGGAAATAAACAGAGAATAAGAGATGGGGGGTTTCTTAAATGTGCATATTTTAATGCTAGGAGCATTGTAAGAAAGGTGGATGAGCTTAGAGTCTGGATAGACACCTGGAAGTATGATGTTGTGGCAATCAGTGAAACATGGTTGCAGGAAGGCTGTGATTGGAAACTAAATATTCCAGGATTTCGTTGCTTCAGGATAGAATTGGAGGGGCAAGAGGTGGAGGTGTTGCATTGCTAGTCAGGGAAGATATTACAGCAGTGCTTTGGCAGGATAGATTGGAGGGCTCATCTAGGGAGGCTATTTGGGTGGAACTGAGAAGTGGGAAAGGTGTAGCAACACTTATAGGGGTATATTATAGACCGCCAAATGGGGAACGAGAATTGGAAGAGCAAATATGTAAAGAGATAGCAGATATTAGTAGTAAGCACAAGGTAGTGATTGTGGGAGATTTCAACTTTCCACACATAGACTGGGAAACACATTCTGTAAATGGGCTGGGTGGTTTGGAGTTTGTAAAATGTGTGCAGGATAGTTTTTTGCAGCAATACATAGAGGTGCCTACTAGAGGAGGGGCAGTGCTGGAACTCCTGTTAGGAAATGAGACGGGACAGGTGGCGGAGGTATGCGTTGGGGAGCACTTCGGGTCCAGTGATCACAATACCATTAGTTTCAATATAATTATGGAGAAGGACAGAACTGGGCCTAGGGTTGACATTTTTGATTGGAGAAAGGCTAACTTTAACGAGATGCGAGATGATTTAAAAGTAGTGAACTGGGACATTTTGTTTTATGGGAAAGATGTAGAGGAGAAATGGAGGACATTTAAAGGGGAAATTTTAAGAGTACAGAATCTTTATGTTCCTGTTCGGTTGAAAGGAACCAGTAAAAATTGGAAAGAGCCCTGGTTTTCAAGGGGAATTGGACATCTTGTTCGGAAAAAGAGGGAGATCTACAATAATTATAGGCAGCATGAAATAAATGAGGTGCTTGAGGAGTATAAGGAATGTAAAAAGAACCTTAAGAAATAAATTATAAAAGCTAAAAGAAGATATGAGGTTGCTTTGGCAAGTAAGGTGAAAGTAAATCCAAAGGGTTTCTACAGCTATATTAATAGCAAAAGGATAACAAGGGATAAAATTGGTCCATTGGAGAGACCGAGTGGACAGCTATCTGCAGAGCCAAAAGAGATGGGGGAGATATTGAACAATTTATTTTCTTCGGTATTCACCAAGGAGAAGGATATTGAATTATGTGAGGTAAGAGAAACTAGTAGAGTAGCTATGGATACTATGAGTTTCAAAGTAAAAGAAGTACTGACACTTTTGAAAAATATAAAAGTGGATAAGTCTCCAGGTCCTGACAGGATATTCCCTAGGACATTGAGGGAAGTTAGTGTAGAAATAGCCGGGGCTATGACAGAAATATTTCAAATGTCATTAGAAACGGGAATAGTCCCCGAGGATTGGTGTACTGCGCATGTTGTTCCATTGTTTAAAAAGGTTCTAAAAGTAAACCTAGCAATTATAGACCGGTTAGTTTGACTTCAGTGGTGGGCAAATTAATGGAAAAGATACTTAGAGATAATATATATAAGTATCTGGATAAAGAGGGTCTAATTAGGAACAGTCAACATGGATTTATGCCTGGATGGTCATGTTTGACTAATCTTCTTGAATTGTTTGAAGAGGTTACTAGGGAAATTGACGAGGGTAAAGCAGTGGATGTTGTCTATATGGACTTCAGTAAGGCCTTTGACAAGATTCCTCATGGAAGGTTGGTTAAGAAGGTTCAACTGTTGGGTATAAATGCAGGAATAGCAAGATGGATTCAACAGTGGCTGAATGGGAGAAGCCAGAGGGTAATGGTGGATGGCTGTTTGTCGGGTTGGAGGCAGGTAACTAGTGGGGTGCCTCAGGGATCTGTGTTGGGTCCTTTGTTGTTTGTCATGTACATCAATGATCTGGATGAAGAGGTGGTAAATTGGATTAGTAAGTATGCAGATGATACCAAGATAGGGGGTGTTGTGGATAATGAAGAGGATTTCCAAAGTCTACAGAGTGATTTAGGCCAGTTGGAAAAATGGGCTGAAAGATGGCAGATGGAGTTTAATGCTGATAAATGTGAGGTGCTACACCTTGGCAGGACAAATCAAAATAGGACGTACATGGTAAACGGTAGGGAATTGAAGAATGCAGTTGAACAGAGGGATCTGGGAATAACCGTGCATAGTTCCTTGAAGGTGGAATCTCATATAGATAGGGTGGTAAAGAAAGCTTTTGGTATGCTAGCCTTTATAAATCAGAGCATTGAGTATAGAAGCTGGGATGTAATGTTAAAATTGTACAAGGCATTGGTGAGACCAAATCTGGAGTATGGTGTACAATTTTGGTCGCCCAATTATAGGAAGGATGTCAACAAAATAGAGAGGGTACAGAGGAGATTTACTAGAATGTTGCCTGGGTTTCAACAGCTAAGTTACAGAGATAGGTTGAATAAGTTAGGTCTTTATTCTCTGGAGCGCAGAAGGTTAAGGGGGGACTTGATAGAGGTCTTTAAAATGATGAGAGGGATAGACAGAGTTGATGTGGACAAGCTTTTCCCTATGAGAATAGGGAAGATTCAAACAAGAGGACATGACTTTAGAATTAAGGGACAGAGGTTTAGGGGTAACATGAGGGGGAACTTCTTTACTTTGAGAGTGGTAGTGGTGTGGAATGAGCTTCCAGTGGAAGTGGTGGCGGCAGGTTTGTTGGTATCATTTAAAAATAAATTGGATAGGCATATGGATGAGAAGGGTATGGAGGGTTATGGTATGAGTGCAGGCAGGTGGGACTAAGGGAAAAAAGTTGTTCGGCATGGACTTGAAGGGCCGAGATGGCCTGTTTCCGTGCTGTAATTCTTATATGGTGTGTGGTCGGTCGATCTAGCTCGCGGTTTCATCGCTGACGGTCGATCCAGCTCGAGGTTTTCCAGGCGAGTGCCCTCGAGCTTGAAGGTCGAAGACACTCTTCTGAACTCGCGGATTAGGTTGCCGCAATGGGACAGCCCCTTACTTACTTAAATTAGGGTAATGCCAACCTTCTTATGTTTACCAGTGGTGCTCTATTTCACTTTCCCTCTGTTAAAGTTAATAACAGAGTAACAGACTAACAGCCTCTGTTAGTCATAGAGTCATTCAGCATGGAAACAGGCCCTTCAGCCCAACGTTTCCACGCCGAGCAAGATACCCCATCTATGCTAGTCGCACCTGCCTGCATTTGGCCCATATCCTATGTAGGAAGGAACTGCAGATGCTGCTTTATAATGAAGATAGATACAAAATGCTGGAGCAACTCAGTGGGTCAGCGGGTCAGGCAGCACCAGTTCCAAAAGGAACAATTGACGTTTCGGGTTGGAACCATTCTGCAGACTCCTCCTTTTCTCCAGAGATGTTGCCTGACCTGCTGAGTTTCTCCCGCACTTTATTTCTATCTTCCATATACTTCTAAACATTTCCTATCCATGTACCTGCCCAAATGTCTTTTAAATGATGTTATAGTACTGTTATTCTGTCATTGTCACATGCCCCAACTTTGACATGTTCTATTAATAATCTCCCTGGTCTTGACCCACCATGACTTCTGCAGTTTGACCTTGCACCCCACCCTACAACAGACATCCTCCTCTTTTCAATTGGTCCAGCATGCTTTGCGACATACTTCCAGATTCATCCGTAGCAGGAAGCGATCCTCACAAGTGGACGAGGATTCTACTGGTGACGCGCTTTCTGTGAGAAATACTCTTTTTGTTTCAGTGTACAAACAGTTTTAATGTTTGTATGAACATGTATTATAATGAATTGATGTTCTTGATGTTCAGCCATTGCCAAGTTATCACACAATGTGTTCATTGTGCATGTCAGGGGTGGATTGACGAGGCCAAAGGAGAATAAGTATAAGATCAGTGACTTATCTGAACCATTACAGAACAAGTTCTTCCTTCATCATATATCTTCCTTATCACACATTATGCCACCGCAGTGTTCTGAACTCTGCTCCAGTGTTTCACTTGTACAGTGAACACTCCCCACGGCTACAACTACATTTTATTGCATGAGGTCCATTTCATTGAGTGTCATGCCGTCCAATTTCCTGGAATTGATTGTGCTGGAGATTATTTCCAAATGAAATTTCACCAAAGCTGAAATCAAATCAGGCACTCCTACATGTCAGGTTCATATCAAGTAATCTCAAGCATGACATCCATTTCTGCCTGATGTAAAAAATAGCAGAAAGGTCCACACTATGAATATCATGAAATAGTCTCTTTGGAATCAGGAATTAAGTTCACTAAATTCGTCCTTTCTTGACACTCATTGAGCACCTTCAGAAATATTGGGCTGCTTAGATATGTTTTTAAAGTTCCATGCCAAGTGCTGCAAATAAAGGCAATGTTTTTTCAAGCAGTTACCTTTTAAACTGCCTCAATCTTGG
The DNA here is from genome assembly GCA_963514005.1 of Raja brachyura. Next base: position 95,867,060 of record OY740783.1, on the reverse strand, counting down.
CATCATGTTTGGCACAGACATTATGGGTCGAATGGCATGTTCTATATTCTATATTCTATGTTTTATTTTCTATATTCTATGTTCTATGTTCTATGTTCTATGTTCAATGTTCAATGTTCAATGTTCTATATTCTATGTTCTATGTTCTATGTTCTATGCTCAATGGTCTATGTTCTAGCACTCAATTTGATTCTTCAGTGATAACACCACAGGCAGCACACCCTAACTGCATCTAGGTTTCCAAGGGTAAAGCCATAGACATTATCTATATGAACTTCAACAAAGCATTCGATAAAGTTCTGCATGGTAGGCTGCTCTAGATCGCATGGAATCTATGGAGAGCTAGCTGATTGGATAGAAATTGGTTTCATGGAAGGAAGCAGAGAGTGATGGTGGAAGGTTGTTTATTGGACTGGAGGCCTGTGACTGGTGGTGTGCCTCGGAGATTGGTGCTGTTTGTGGTTTATATCAACGATTTGAATGAGGCATGATTAGTAAGTTTTCAGATGACACTAAAGTAGGTGGTAACATTGATAGTGAAGATAGTTATCAAAAATTACGGCAGGATCTTGATTATGTAGGTAAGTGGGCTGAAGAATGGCTAACGTACTTTAATGCAGCTATGTGTGAGGTGTTGCATTTTGAAAAGTCAAACCAAGGCGGGATCTTTGCAGTGATTAGCAGGGCCATGTGGAGTGTTGTAGGGCAAAGTGCACAGGTACATAGTTCCCTGAAAGTGACATCACAGGAGATAGGGGGCTTAAGAAGGCTTTCCTTCTTCAGTCAGGGTGAAAAGCTTTGTTTGTGCTAAACAGTCAAATCATACTGAACACGGAGATTGGAAATTGATCGATCTCTGTTTTGAATGAACACAATGATTGAGACTTCACTGCCCTCGGGGTAAAGAATTCTAAAGCTTCATCACACTCCGAGTGAAGAAATTTCTGCTCACCTCCTTCCACTTTCGCTCAAACCATGTCCTCTGGCCCTGCATTTATGCAGCGAAAATAGTTGAGAATGTGCACCATTCTGTCCATCGTGCTTGTTCTGCCAGTTCACCAGTACCATGGCTGAATAATTCCAGTGCCAGTTTTCCAGCACTATTGTCTATTGTTTTATGCAGAGTTTTGCGAGATGAACCTCGGAAATATCACCCAGCAGTATTTTCAGTCACAACAAAGGGCAGAGAGGGCAAGAGGGCACCGTTAAAGAGGAACAAAGGTTCAATGGTTCGTTATTGTCACATATGCACAGCATAACCACAAATGCACAGTTGCCATAATTTGGCACGATTTACAAAGGAAAAAAAAAACAGTGCAAGTCCAATGTGCAGGTTCACATGTTGGAAGTACCCGAACGTTCCCGATTCAGGTTAACCCGGGTAAGCCCCAGGCTGCTGCATGCCCACGACTCTTGTGGTCATGAATGAAGGTGAGCTCCCAGTCTGATCTACGTGCCCAAGGTGACACAAAATTCTCAAAGATTGGTTCAGCTCAGCTTCAGACTCTTGCCTGGAAGATGGCTGGGAATGGTGGTGAGAGAATCATTTATGGCACCGTTCCTGTCCATAGATGGTGGCTGACTTGTGGGGTGTTCCAACCTATGGTATTCTCCATCTTGATTACATGTGCAATGATGTGTTTTGCAAGATTAGGGGACAGTCATTCAAAGCTGCAATGAATGAGACTTTGAGGATTGTGGAGGCTAAATCCCTGGAAGTATTTAAAAAGGAGGTAGATAAACCTTTGAAAGATTGGTGAAGCGAGGGCCAAGCGGAAGTGACGCAGGAGTTGAGTTCATTGATAATTCAGCTTTGATCATACTGAATGGACAGGTTTGAGGGACCTGGCAGCCTATTTCTGTGCCTACCTTACTGTGTGTTGACATGATTTTTAATATCATCGATGGATGGCATGAGAAATTATGGAAAATCAAGGAAATGCAAGTACCACTTTACACAAAAGTGCTGGAGAAACTAAGCGGATTGGGTAGCATCTGTGGAAAACATGGGGAGGTGACATTTTGAGTCGAGACCCTTCTTCAATCTTGAGGTAATGCCTCACATGAGATGATAGTCTGAGGTAATGTAATGCCTCACATAAGAAGATACAGTTCTTCAGTCTGAAGAATGACCCCGACCTGAAACATCACCCATCTGCCTTCTCCAGAGATGTGTGTAAGAAGGAACTGCAGATGTGGGTTTAAGCCGAAGATAGGTACAAACAGCTGGAGTCACACAGCGGGACAGGCAGCATCTCTGGAGAGGAATGGATGACGTTCCGGGTCTGAAGAAGGGACTCGACCTGAAACGTCACTCATTCCTTCTCTCCAGAGATGCTGCCTGTCCCGCTGGGTTACTCCAGCTTTTTGTGTCTATCTTCTCCAGAGATGCTGCCTGACCTGCTGAGATACTCCAGCTTTTTGTGTCTGTCTCCAGAGATGCTGCCTGACCCGCTGAGATACTCCAGCACTTTCTGCCTTCCTGAAAGTGAGCTAACAGATCGTGCTCTGTGGGTGAAGAGAGATCTTGAAGTGGATGGGAGGGACGGAAAGTTGGCATTGGATGCTGGTGCAGTATCCGCATGTAGAGAAGAAGAGCAGAAGTAGCCTGTATCCAGAAGAGACCCAACCCAAAAAGTAATCTATCCATGTTCGCCACAGTTGCTGACTGACCCGCTGAGTAATGTCAGCACTTTGTGTCTTTGTGTGTAAATCAGCATGTGTAATTCATTGTTTCTATAAAGTTGCTTCTCTGTCCTTCTCTGCAAGTTGACCCGGTCTGACATCATCTGAAACATTAATCTACATTAAAGATATTGAAACACATCTCTACCTCTATCTCTCTCCATTGTCTTTAATTTTTCAGACAATGTGTTACACAGCAAGATGAAATACCAGATGAAATAGCAAGGTCCAAACCAACTGCCTTCATGTTAACTATAGTCTGAAATTGCTCATCCATATTATTTTGCCAGGATAATAGCAGAAACCAATAGGATTCCCAGGGACCTGCTGCAAGTGATCAGGTGTGAGAGCTCATCTCATTTGGGTTAAATCCTGGCCTTGGGTAATGCCTGTATGGAATATTCACATTCTCTCCATTGTGGGGTTCTCGAGTGCTCCAGTGTCCTCTGATATCCCAAAATGGTTGGTAGCTGGCTACTGGCCACTGTAAGTTGGCCCTTAGTGTAGATGGGCGGGAGAAAAACTTGGAGGAGATGATGAACTTGTTAGATGGAATACGTTATTGGTAAATAAAAATGGGGATTGTAATTGAAAAAGTGCAGAGAAGATTTACAAGGATGTTGTCAGGACTCAAGGGCCTTAGGTACAGGGAGAGATTGGGCAAGCTAGGACTTTATTTCTTGGCGCATAGGAGGCTGAGGGATGCTCTTATAGAGGTGTATAAGATCATGAGGGGAATAGACGAGGTAAATGCCCAGAGTCTTTTTATCCAGAGTAATGGAATCAACAGCCATGGGACATGGGTTTAAGATGAGAGGGGTAAGATTTAATTGGAACCTGAGACGCAACATTTTCACAACAAGCTGCCAGAAGAGGTAATTGAAGCACTTACTATAACAACATTTAAAATATATTTGGACTGGTACGTGGATAAGAAAGGCTTAGTGGAAGGGGTGGATAGGGAGGACTAATGTTAATGGAGCATCTTGGTCGGCATAGCCAAGTTGAGCTAAAGAGCCTGTTTCCATGCTGTCTGACTCTGTGGACTAAATGGGCCAAATGGCCTCCATTTCTTTTCATAGGAAAACCTGAATATATGAATACAAATTGAATGGCCAACAATACAGCTGTTGCCACCATTCAGCAAGCTGCTCAAACTCATATTTGCTAAGTTTCCTGAAACCGCTTCACATTCTGCAGCTATGCAATTAAAATCTCGCCAAAGTTATACTCAAACTTGTACAAAGTCAGCAGCCACTACCCATTCCCTGTAACCACAGCAAACAAACTCAAGCAAGATGAACTGGGGTAACAGCCACCTGCTCCTTAAAAAAGAGGTCCTCTAATCCAGTGTCAAAGAAGTCGTAAGAGAGCCAGATTGGACATGTTAGCACACGGCAGCATGCCTCAATGCTAGCAAAAACATTTAAGGAAATGAATCTGGTTTGACAAGAACAAGCTCCCTGGAGAGCTGCCAAATTCATTAGCTTGAGACTGCCGTCTTGTGATTTAAAAAAAAATTGAACATCTCCTTTGTGAAGGCAATGAATCAGGGTATTATATATGCTGTTCTCAGTCTCTTCCTTACAATTCATCGGCCTCACAGATAATTTTTTTAATTAAATTTGATCTTTAACTTGAGCCGTAGCTTCAGTCCCTTCAGTAACACAACCGCACTCCAAAGCACAAGTCAACCAGACATAACCAAAACGCCTCGTGAAATCTGACACACAGAACATTCCTGGGCTGAGTATTTTTAGAAAGCCAGCACCTATGTTTACTTTCACCTGAGTGAGAAACACTCAGAATTCCCGTGGTTACACAGCTATGTGTGTGAGTCTGCTCCCCACACAGGGAGTGTCAGTGCTGCTGATGTACTTTGTACTCGCATTAAGCTGCCGTTGACATCATCACTCAAAGGGCTTCCCTCAAAGAAAGTCCGTTGTCATAGCAAACGGACACAAAAATCTGCAAACACCAGCCGTCAATCCACTGGTGAAACTCGCTCAGATACATAGACATATTTTAGATTAGTTTAATTTATGTTAGAGGTACAGCATGGAAACAAGCCCCTCGGCCAACCGAGTTCACGCCGACCATCCATCGCCCATTCACAAAATGCTCTACCAGTTCTATGTTATCCCACTTTCTCATCCACTCCCTCCACACTAGGGGCAATTTACAGAGGGCCAATTAACCTACAAACCCACACGTCTTTGGGGTGTGGGAGGAAACCGAAGCACCCTGAGGAAACCCCACAGCCACAGGGAGAATGTGCAAACGTCACGCAGGCAGCACCTAAGGTTAGGATTGAACCCAAGACTCTGGCACTGTGAGACAGCAGCTCTACCAGCTGTGCCACTGTGCCACCCATGCTTGCTGCTGGGATGCATTATCAGATACACCTCTTTGTAAAAAGAAATACAGCCCACATTGTTGCAATGTTTTGAGTGTGTTGATGGATAAATTTGACTTTTTTTTAATGGCATCAACAGGAGACCTACATTTATGAATGGCAGAAATGGAAGAAATGCCTTGTTCCTATGCTTATTGGTCAGAGAAAACTTATACATGTTGGAAAGCCGCAAAGAGAAATAGCAAATGCTGAGAAGACACAACAATCCCATCAGCATCTGTACTGATGAAAGATGAACTCTCAACATAAACCTTTTTACTCTTCCAGTCAAACAGTCTGCATCAGAGATGTTCACCGTGTTTTCTGCTTGCTTGCAGGTGTTAATAATTCTTTGACATATTTCCGGTTTATGTATCTGATACTTCCCTTTAGTTTTCTCTTTCAAGAGCCCAGTGTTCACTCTCTGAGCTGTGAGTGGGTGGTCCTATTTCCCAATCAAACGCAATCAGACTCACCAACAGCAGGCACATTTCTATGTAAACTAACAAGCGTAGACTTGGCTATCGTTTTGCTGAGCACTTATGCTCTGTCCGCCTTGGTCTGCACGATCTCTCGGTTGCCAAATATTTTAACTCCCCTTCGCATCCCATTACTGACCTTTCTGTCCTGGGCCTCCTCCACTGTCAGAATGAGGCTGCATGCAAATTGGAGGAGCAGCACCTCATATTTCACTTGGGCAGCTCACGCCCCAGCAGTATGATCGTTCGTTTCTCTAATTTCAAGTAACTCCTGCATCCCCCTCTCATCCCTTCTCTTCCCCCCTCCCCCACTCTCGTCACTCTACCATTTACACTGTTCGCATCCTTGTTATCGCACCTTACCCAGCAAGCAATGGGCCAACATGGACTCCACCTTCCTGAGGTCATCTGTTGCCAGCCTTAATTTGTTCTGACATCTTCCCGTCTCCAATTTATCTCCCCACCTTTAATTTCAGTCTGAAGAAGGTCCCGACCCGAAACGTCACCTATTCTTTTTCTCCCGAGATGCTGCCTGATCCGCTGAGTTATTTTGTGTCACACTTGTTGGTTGGAATGTCTGTGGCCTTTTTCCAGGGCACCCTGTGGTAAACTGTTCCATCAGATAGCCCTTTCGCCTAGAATAGGGAAACATATTTCCGATACCTCTCAAGGCTGTGATTTCTGCAGCGATTTCACAATATTAAACTGGAACATTAAACCCTGCAAGGTTGAATCAACATTCTGGCATGTCCATTCAAAATGGAAACATGTTACCGTATAATGAGCAACATCCTTGTCACCCTGCACAAAATCCCCACAGTGCATCTTGCCAGCACTGATTTACTCAAACTTTTCTTTTATTACTTTCAGCTTGATTTTTGTCTTAAGCACTTACTAAAGTATGCTGCTCTGTTAACCAGCTGTATTCCTGACAGAATTATTACTTCAGGGTAGATGGGTACAGATTTGAGAGGAACAGAGAGAATCAATTCCTTTAGATGTAAGGCACATTACCTTCACTGGACTTAGTTCTACAATTCTGACGTTTGCCAATGAACGGGTATTTTCATTTTATTTTTAAGTTATAGAGCTAGTCATACAGCATAGAAACAAGTCCTTCTGCCCATCTCATCTATGCTGATCAAATTGTCCCTCAAAACGGCTGCCATTTGACCACATTTAGCTCAAAATTCTGTAAACATAGAAACATAGAAAATAGGTACAGGAGGAGGTCATTCGGCCCTTTGAGCCAGCATCACCATTCATTGTGATCACGGTTGATCATCCATAATCAGTAATCCGTGCCTGCCTTTCAATTGTCTTTTAACTGCTGTTATTGCACCTGCCACAACTACTGCCTCGGCCAGCTTGTTCCATAAACTCACCACCCTCTGTGTGAAGATCACCAGTTCCTAATAATTCTCCTCCTCTCATCTTAAATCTATCCCCTCGAATTCTTGATTTCCCTATACTAGGGAAAAGACTGCATCTATCTATTACCATCATGATTTTAATACACCTCTATCAGATCACCCCTCTGCCTTCTGCCCTCCAAGGAATAAAGTCAGAGCCTACCCAACCTCTCCCTATAGTACAGGCCCTCGTAAACCTTCTCTGTGCTCTTTCCAGCTTAATGTAATCTTTCCTATTACAGGGTGACCAACCTGAACACAATAGTGCAAGTGCAGCTACATCTTGTACAACTGTGTAACTTCTATACACAGTTCCCTGACTGATGAAAGCCTCCTTCACCACTCTACCTATCTGTGATATCACTTTAATGTAACATAGTTTTAGATACTCCTAGAACCCTCTGCTTATCAACACTCCCGGAACCCTACCATTCACTATGTATTTCCTGCCCTGGTTTCACTTCCTAAAATGCAACAACTCACACTTATCTGAATTAAATGTTTAAGAAAGAACTGCAGATGCTGGAAAAATCGTAGGTAGACAAAAATCCTGGAGAAACTCGGCGGGTGAGGCAGCATCGATGGAGGGAAGGAATAGGTGACGTTTCGGGTCAATCTGAAGAAGGGTCTCGACCTGACATGTCACCTATTCCTTCGCTCCATAGATGCTGCCTCATCCGCTAAGTTTCACCAGCACTTTTGTCCACCTTATCTGAATTAAACTCCATTAGTCTCCTCGACCCACTGGCCCAGTAGATCAAGATTGCTCTGTAGTCCTTGCTAACCATCTTCACTGTCCATGATTCCACCTATTTTAGTGTCATCTGCAAAATTACTAATTGTAATCGACTTTGCTATGAATCAGATAATTTTTTCAGTATGGTAACCGATAGACCATTGCATTCAGTTCAATCTCACACACATTGAACATGGAACAGTAGAAGATAGTACAGTATTGTACAGGTTTTAGGAACAGTCCCTTTGCCCACAATATCTGTGCTGAACATGTTGCCAAGTTAAATGAATCTTCTGCCTGCATGTAATCCATATCCCTCAAGAGATGATTTTATTTTATGTTTAAAAAATATGAAATCAGATATTGTTGAGTAGAAAGGAACAGCTGTGCAATGTGGATTTTGGGTGATGCATGATCGAGAAAACCCCAAGACATTTCCCCCCAAACAGCTGCATTAGCTGCCCAACCCTGAATTCCTGGAACTCACCAAACACATCAGTTGACTCCATGAAACCTGAGCCTGGGAGATCCAGCAGCATTTGTGTTCAATATCCCTTCATCTGAGTTCTGAAGGGTAATTGAGCTGAAGAGTTAACTGTTTCTCTCTCCATTGGTCATGCTATGGGACCTTTATGTTTGTATTTTAAATTTCCATTGTGTGCACACTAGGAAAATCACCGGAACAAATCTATTGCAGCATTTTAGCTGCCTTTTTATCTGACATTTGCGTTGTATTGTCCACAGCATTTGAGTTCAAAGTGAAGTGGTGCGTAATGAATTACACCTAGTTTACACCTAGTTACACTGGTGACTCATAAGGTCATAAGGTCATGTGATAGTAGGTGATAAGTGATAAGTGATAAGCCATTTGTCGCATCAAGCCTACTCTGCCATTCAATTATGGATGATCTATCTCTCCCTCCTAACCCATTTCTCCTGCCTTCTCTCCATAACCTCTGACATCTGTACCAATCATGAATCTATCTATTTATTCCTTAAAAATATTCACTGACTTGGCCTCCACAGCTTTCTGTGGCAAATAATTCCACAGATTCACCACCCTCTGACTAAATACATTTCTCCTCATCTCCTTCCTAAAAGAACGTCCTTTAATTCTGAGGCTATGACCTTAAGTCCTAGACTCTCCCACAAGTGGTAACATCCTGTGCACATCCACCATACCCAAGCCTTTCATTATTCTGTACATTTTAATGAGCTCCCCCCCTCATTCTCCTAAACTCCAGCGTGTACCGGCCCAGTGCCGACAAACGCTCATCGTAGGTTAATCTACTAATTCCTGGGATAATTCTTGAAAAACCTCACACTTCGAGGTCCAATATCACATCAAGTCAACAGCCAGGTCCAGATTAGGTCACCAACTTCCACTTGGATCTTCTCCAATAAGTTGTATAAGTAAATAATCATTTATAATATCTACATATCCACGTTCTTTGATACAACTCTCAGACACCTCCTCCTACTTATCCTTGGACCATGACCCCACAGACAAGCACCAGGCCACTATCTCTAGCACCGTCACTGACTTCATCAACTTCGGCTCCCTGCCCTCCCAAGCCTCCAACCTCATCGTTCCCCAGCCCCGCACGGCTCGATTTTACCTTCTCCCTAAAATCCACAAACCTGACTGTTCTGGCAGACCCATTGTTTCTGCCTGTTCGTGCCCTACCAAACTTATTTCCACATACCACATACCTATCCCCTCTGGTTAAATACCTCCCTACCTATGTTCAAGACACCTCACACGCTCTACGTCGACTCCAGGACTTCCGTTTTCTAGGCCCCCATTCCCTCATCTTCACCATGGACGTCCAGTCACTCTATACCTCCACCCCCCACCAGGAGGGTCTCAAAGTCCTCAGTTTACTAGGGTATCTACTGATACTCTCCTCCGCCTAGTGGAGCTGGTCCTTATCCGTAATAGCTTTTCGTTTGACTCCCCACATTTCCTCCAAATACAAGACGTAGCTATGGGCACAAGCATGGGCCCTAACTATGCTTGCCTCTTTGTAGGGTATGTCGAACAATCCTTGTTCGAGACATACCGTGGCCCTATCCCCTAACTCTACCTCCGCTACATCGACGACTGCATTGGTGCTACCTCCTGTACCCACACACAACTCACTGACTTAATCCATTTCACCACTAACTTCCATCCGGCACTCAAATACACCTGGACCATTTCCGCCATTTCCCTACCATTTCTAGACCTCACTATCTCTATCGCAGATGATAGACTATTGACCGACATCTACTATAAACCCACTGACTCCCATGGCTATCTGGACTACACTTCTTCCCACCCTGCGTCCTGTAAGGACTCCATCCCCTACTCCCAATTCCTCCGTCTACGCCGCATCTGCACCCAGGATGAGGTGTTCCACACCAGGGCATCGGAGATGTCCTCATTCTTGAAGGAACGGGGGTTGCCCTCTTCTACCATAGATGAGGCTCTCTTCCATACCCTGTGAACAAGCTAATCCCACCTGCCCCTGTTCCATATCCTTCCAAACGTTTCCTATCCATGTACCTGTCCAAGTATCTTACAAATTTCATAATATTCGTGCCTTTACCATTATAGTTAAGTTTAGTTTAGTTTAGTTTAGACACATTGCGGAAACAGACCTTTCAGCACACCGAGTCCACGCCGACCAGCAACACTAGCACTATCCTACACATTAGAGACAATTTACAATATTTACCAAAGCCAATTAACCCACAAACCTGTATATCTTTGGAGTGTTGGAGGATACCGGAGTGCCCGGGAAAACCCACGCAGTCATAGCGAGAACGTACAAACTCCGAAGAGAGAAGCACCCATTGTCAGGATTGGCACTGTAAAGGGCCTGTCCCACTGTACGAGGTAATTCAAGAGTTCTCCCGAGTTTCCCCTGATTCGAACTTGGAGAATTATGCTAATAGCTGCTCGTAGGTACTCGGGGCTCTCGTGGACATTTTTCAACATTGAAAAAGCTTCACGAGCTTACCACGTTTCCCGAGTACCTTCCATTAGCATTACAAGCTGCTAAGCGAGGTCCCGAGCTCTGACGTACCCGCTACGTACATTCTATGTACTTACCACGAGTTTGATTTTTTTTTAAACTCTGGAGAGCTCTTGGGTAATCTCGTATAGTGGGACAAGGAACTTTAGGCAGCATGCTACACCGTGCTGCCCCTTCCTCTGGCAGTTCTTCTGGCAGCTTGATCCATGTATACGTCACCCTCTGTGTGAAAAAGTTGCCCTAGAGGGCCCATTTAAATCTTTGCTCGCTCTCCTAAAAACTATACCCTCCATTTTTGTGGGAAAATACTGTGACCATCCATCTGATCTAGGCTTTCATGATTTTATAAACCTCCATAAGGTCACCCTCTTCTTCCGACATTAAGGAAAAGGCCCAGACAATCCAGCCTCTCTCTATAACTCAAGCCCTCCAGACCTGGTACATCCTTGTAGATCCTTTTTGTACCCTTTACCGTTTAATGACATCCTCTCTGTAGCAGGGAAACCAGAAGTGTACACAGTACTGCAAATTTGAGCTTACAAATGTCTTGTACAACTGCAAAGTGAGGTCACAACCCCAGGACACCAGAAAAATAAAACAAATCGGGGCCAGTTGACCTCAGCCAAGGAGGTTTTCGCTGATAGACTGATTCTTGGCTCGAGACAGTGTGATTGCAGGAGGGACACATCGTTGCGAACTGTGGAACTGGTTAACTGACTTTTAGTGGAGGAAGGGAGGGAAAGAAGAGTCGGAAGAGGGAAAGGAGGGGAAATTATGTGTAGGTACCTAAATTATGTGTATGTTACCTAAATCTAGAGAATTCAATTTTCATACCGCTGGATTGTAAGCTGCCCAAGTGAAATATCTTGTACTCATACCTTGACTGATGAAGACAAACATACTAAACACCATCTTCACCACTCTGTATCGCCATTTTCATGGAACTATGTACCTACACCCTTTAGTCTTTCCGGTTTACTCTATTGCTAAAGGCTCTACCATTTACAAAGTGAGTCCTTGCCAGGATGGTCTGACCGAAATGCAACACCTCGCATTTATCTGAATTAAACACCATCTGCCATTCCTTGACCAATCTGCCCAGTTCATCAAGGCCCGGATGTAATCTTAGGTAACCTTAGGAGAACAAAAAGAATACTTGTCTTGGTATGCGTGGGGTATGTTTTACAGCAGCACACAGCTGATCGCGACAGCCCATCAGTGAACTCCTCTCATACATGAACGAACTAACTTCTGACTTCCTGGCACCTGCCTTTATACAGAAAATAAATCTTATCCGCCGGTAAATCCTGGCCAATAGCGCTGCTTCTAAATTCAAACTATAACCAATGGCAGGGGACTGCATCCCAGCAAGCACCTCCCCCCCCCATTTGGGAACAGGGCACTATCAGCCGCAGACTGACGCGTAAAGTAATACACACAGCGCTGCTGGTTTGACGTGCAAAGGTTTAAACAAAGAGCTGTCGGCATAATGCTTGAGAATGTAAACAAAGTGCTGCTGGGCACAGCGCTATGTGTCACAGACTATCGAGCAAGATTCTCGTATAACACTGCCCCACTTTGCACGTTTTTATTAAATATTCTCTGAGTCTCGTCAACTCCAAGGGGCATTTCTAAAGGGCCTGTCCCACTTGGGCGATCTAATCCGCGAGTCCAGAAGTGTGCCTTCGACCTTCAAGCTCGAGAGCACTCTGCTGGAAATCCTCGAGCTGGATCGACTGGCAACGTTGAAACAGCAAGCTGGATCGACCGAACCGCGAGCTGCATCTACTGATCGCACGCACGCACACACACACAAACACATCGCGAGGTGGGGGCCAGGGAAAGCAGAGGAGCGCTGTCTGCGTGATGAAGATGAAGGTAAACGGCTGCCACAGAGTACCGTAAGTCCTTTAGAGAGCGCGAGGGGGGGGGGGGGGGGGGGGGGTGAGAGCCACCTCATATGATCTCTTGGGACCTCGTGTCGACCATGCTGCGAGTTTGAGTCCAGGGCAAACTCTTCTAAACTCACAGTTTATAATCCCAACTCCACCATTGCTGAGTGCCATAATTCCTGCCACATTTCTGTAAAGCCCTGTATATACTTTTGAAAACATTGGCTATTTATCCTGAAGTGTGGAACTCCGAATTGTTCAATATACTCCAGTTGTGGCTTAAAAGGCCTGTTCCACTTAGGCAATTTTTTAGGCGACTAGGCTGTTGCCACATGGTTGCCGGGGTGTCACTTGTATGGTCGTGAGTTGTCTCCTCAGTTGCCCAAAGAGTCGTAACGTTTTTCTGGTCGCCGCTGGATTTTGAAAGGTTCAAAAAGTTTCGGCGACAGTCGGTGACAGTGGGCTTGACGCCAAAAAGTCTAAGTCAAAGGCAATTTTATTAGTCACATGCACATCACATGCAGTGAAATCAATTTCACTGTATCACTCTATGCCAATGAGCGCAGCTTGACTTCTTCTGACGTAGGTGCTGTCATAGGTTGTCGCCAGGATGATGTAGGTTGTCGCTGGTGCTGACTTCGGTGAATTCCATTGGCGACTACCTATGTTAACCTACGTCAACTGGTGACAGGTACCGGAGACAGAATTGTCTTAAGTTGTCTTCAGTTGTCATCGACAGGGTCGTAGCTTGTCATAGCTTGTCGCAGGTGGACGTAGGTTGTCATAGGTGTGGTCGTAGGTGGACGTCCTAATGGGTCGCCGGTTGTCGGTAGCTTGCTGTAGATTGACGTCGACTAGGTGGTAGGTTGTTGTAGCTTGTCATGGACATTGTCGTAGACATTGTCATAGGGGGAGTCCAGATTCTGGTTTCTCGGCGACCTGCTACGATTATGACAGTCGCCGGCAACCACCTTGTAGGTACATGGAACTGCAGATGCTAATTGGAAGAAGGGGCCCAACCCAACATGTCTCCTATCCATGTTCTCCACACATGTTGCCTCATCCTCTGAGTTACTCCAGCATTATGTGTCTTCAATTCCCCTTCCTCATCTCTAATTATAAAGTTTCTTGCTCAGAGTAGATGAATCAAGGACCAGAGGACATAGGTTTAAGGTGAAGGGGAAAAGATTTAATAGAAATCTGAGAGGCAATGTTTTTACATAAAGGGTAGTGGGTGTATGGAACAAGCTGCCAGAGGAGGTAATTGAGGCTGGGACTATCCCAATATTTAAGAAATTGTTAGACAGGTACATGGATAGAACAGGTTTGGAGGGATATGGACCAAACGCGGGCAGGTGGGACAATGTATTCGGGACATGTTGGGCAGGTTGTGCTGAAGGGCCTGTTTCCACACTGTATCAATCTATGACTCTATGACTCTATACCCAGCATATGGATTTGGATGGAGGCAACCATCTTAAAATTATACTCTTTGATTCGTGTTATCTTTTCACATCCGTCTTGGATGAAATAAATCATTTACATTTCCTGTGTTAAAATGTAATCTGTTCATCTCAATCTTCCTGCAGTCTAGTGGTCTCTTAATTGAAGATGAAATACACCCATGCACCACGTAATAAACTGTATAGTTTATTGAAATGTTGGAATGCAAATAGAAAAGTGATAAAGTTTGAGTCTGCTTCAAGATATAGCAATGGAAAGGCGGGAGGGAGAAAGCAGGAAATTATAGAGAAGTTAGCCTGACATCAGTGGTGGGGAAGATGCTGGAGTCAGCATGGATTTACGAAGGGGAAATCGTGCTTAACTAATCTTTTGGAATTTATTGAGGATGTAACTAGGAAAATGGACAAGGGAGAGCCAGTTGATGTAGTGTACCTGGACTTTCAGAAAGCATTTGATAAGGTCCCACACAAAAGGATTTGAGTATAGGAGCAAAGAGATCACCAGGTTAATTCCTGGGATGGCGGGACTGTCATATGTCGATAGAATGGGTTGGCTGGGCTAGTAAACTCTGGAATTTAGAAGGATGCGAGGGCATCTTATTGAAACATATAAGAATTTTAAGGGTTTGGACAAGCTAGAGGCAATATGTTCCCCATGTTGGAGGAGTCCAGAACCAGAGGCCACCATTTAAGAATAAGGGATAAGCCATTCAGAATGGAGATGAGGACAAACCTTTTCACACAGACAGTTGTGAGTCTGTGGAATTCTCTGCCTCACCTGCGTGTGTTTGGCCCATATCCTTCTAACCCTATCCTATCCCTGTACCTATCCAAATGTTTTTTAAACTTTATGATGGTACCTGCCTCAACTACCTCCTCTGGCAGCTCACTCCATATACTCATCACCCTTTGTGTTAATAAATAAATAAATAAATAAATAGAGCAGAAGATTGGGGTTTGGCATGAGATTTTTATTTATCAATCGCGAGAAGAATAGAGAGCTAGCTTCGGGTAAGATAAGAGATTTGGAGGGAATCTAATAGGCCTGTTCCACTTAGGCGACTTTTTAGGCGACTGCAGGATTCTATGCAGTCGCCACATGGTTGCCACATGTTCACTTGTGGTTGCCGGGGAGTCGCCTTCATGGTCGCGAGGAGTTCCCACATTCTGGGAATTAGTCGCGGTCTCATTATGGTCGCTGCAAATTCGTCAACATGTTGAAAAATAAACGGCGACTAGATTGAAGCCGCCATGGAGAGTAGCGAGAATTCTCGTGCCATAGGTGGGTCGCCAAGAGGTTCTAGTGGGTTGCCAGGAGGTCAAAAGTTCTCAAAGGTTCTTGTAGGTTGTAGCCAGTGCTGACCGGTGAATTTCATTGGCTCATTGGGGAAGAAAAAATGTAAGCAGTAGTTATCAGAATCAAGGATACCGACCGGTAATGTTAAATGTCCGCCGAGCTCTGGCTTCTTAAAAGTTGTCTCCACTCCCTCTCCCTCCTTCTCCCCCCCTTCTCCCCCCTCTCCCCTTTCTGCCCCCTCTCCCCCCTGCTCCCTCCCCCTCTCCCCCCTCTCCCCCCTCGCCCCCCTCCCTCTTCCCTCCCCCTCTCCCTCCCTCTGTAAAGGACTTACCGTAAACTGTGCTTACAGCGCCAACCTTCGTGTTCATCGTGGTGTGTGTCTGTTTCACATTGGCTTTGCACCGTGTGAATTTCACTCAACGCTCCCCTGCTTGCCCTGTCCACTGCCTGCATAACGGGCTGGTGAAGTAAGCGATGTGTGTGTGTTCCACTGACAGTCGCCGTTCCAATTGCCGGTTTTTCAGGCGACTGCCAGCAGCTTGACAGTCATCGGCAGTCGCCTGAAAAATCGCCTAAGTGGGACAGGCCCGTAAGGGAGTCTTTTTTTCATCCAAATAACACACTGCCGGGAAGCAGAGTCATTGCCAGCATTTAAGAAGTGTCCAGATGAACACTTTATTCACCTAGACATAGAAAGCTCCAGGCCAAGTGCAGGAAGATGGAATGAATACTAGTTGGTGTGGTCTGTGTGGGGTGAATGGGCTGTTTCCATGCCAGATGATCCTATGACTCCATAAAGAGAGGTGACTAAAGAGTGAAAGAAAAATGTAAGGGTGTGTGTGTGAAAGGAAAAGCCAGATAGAGAAAGAGCGAGATACGGAGAGTGGGAGAGGGAGAGTGAAAGCGAGAGAGAGAGTGAGAGAGAGAGAGCGAGAGAGAGACAGAGAGGTGTGACAGAGACAGAGACAGAGACAGAGACAGAGACAGAGACAGAGTCAGAGACAGAGACAGAGACAGAGACAGAGACAGAGACAGAGAGAGAAACGATTCCTGGGTCTAGTATAGAGATTAGTATACAAACCTCCAGAGAAGAGATTAGTATACAAACTTAAAGCACATGGTATTGGGGGTTCAGTATTGACGTGGATAGAGAATTGGCTGGAAGACAGGAAGCAAAGGGTAGGAGTAAACGGGTCCTTTTCAGAATGGCAGGCAGTGACTAGTGGGGTACTGCCTGGGACCCCAGCTATTTACAATATATATTAATGATTTGGACGAGGGAATTGAATGCAACATCTCCAAGTTTGCAGATGACGCTAAGCTGGGGGGTAGTGTTAGGTGTGAGGAGGATGCTAGGAGGCTGCAAGGTGACTTGGATAGGCTGGGTGAGTGGGCAAATGCATGGCAGAAGCAGTATAATGTGGATAAATGTGAGGTTATCCACTTTGGTGGAAAAAACAGGAGGGTGGACTATTATCTTAATGGTGGCAAATTAGGAAAAGGGGAGATGCAACAAGACCTGGGTGTCATGGTACACCAATCATTGAAAGTAGGCATGCAGGTGCAGCAGGCAGTGATGAAAGCAAATGGTATGTTAGCATTTGAGTATAGGAGCAGGGAGGTTCTACTACAGTTGTACAGGGTTTTGGTGAAACCACACATGGAGTATTGCGTACAGTTTTGGTCTCCAAATCTGAGAAAGACATTCTTGCCATAGAGGGGGTACAGAGAAGGTTTACCAGACTGATTCCTGGGATGTCAGGACTTTCATATGAGGAAAGACTGGATAGACTTGGCTTATACTCGCTAGAATTTAGAAGACTGAGGGGGGATCTTATAGAATCTTACAAAATTCTTAAGGGGTTGGACAAGCTAGATGCAGGAAGATTGTTCCCGATGTTGGGAGGTGCAGAACAAGGGCTCACAGTCTAAGGATAAGGGGGAATTCCTTTAGGACCGAGATGAGGAAAACATTTTTCACACAGAGAGTGGTGAGTCTCTGGAATTATCTGCCACAAAAGGTAGTTGAGGCCAGTTCATTGGCTATATTTAAGAGGGAGTTAGATGTGGCCCTTGTGGCTAAAGGGATCAGGGGGTATGGAGAGAAGGCAGGTACAGGATACTGAGTTGGATGATCAGGCATGATCATATTGAATGGCGGTGCAGGCTCGAAGGGCCGAATGGCCTACTCCTGCACCTATTTTCTATGTTTCTATGTCTATTGGCTACAGTTATTAGTTGTGTGGAAATATAACTGGACTGTAGTCAATTTCTGAAGATAAAAATAACTGACTGCTTTTTGTCAAGCAGCCATTTGATATTAATAGCTGCAATGACCAGACTCTAGAACTATTTACAATGTGCCCAACATAATGCTTACTCTCAATTGGATTATGATGCATTAAGGCACAGAACATGGAATTGCTCTGAATTCACACAATTGTTTCATTGTTACTGCACTGGGTTTTGGGACCATTTCTACGCATAACTGCGGACACTGTAAAACAAAAAGCATGCTGAGTTTAGAAACAAACCAGATAATTACTGCCCAAAAGATTGATTCCAAAGTTAAAAGCATGATTGTCAGGATCGTACAATCCAGTGTGAAGGAGACAAGCTATAATTGGGGATCATTCTCTCTGACACTGAGCGTACTTTGTAGTGTTGTGCATCCTCCTAACCATGCAGGTCAACTCAATGTAACATTATATAAAATTATATATATATAGAAAAAATTATATAGATTTACTTTTTAAACATATTTATTTCTTCCAATAATTTCCTAGTAAATACAGATAAATGGGCTAAACCAGTCACATATTTTTAATGACACTTTCTCTTCTGTATTTAGTGGTGTCTTTTACTGAGGCACAGGTCATCCACATAAATGTCACAGATGCCATGTGCATCATTTTCAAGAATTATGCAAGAAGCGGTAATTTGTAAGCACAATCTCCTTTCGAGGCTATTAACGTGGCAGTTCCCAGTAGGGTGAACAGGTGTCTTGGTATCAAACTTGGACTCCCAAGAGGAGTACAGGTATGTGTGGAATTCCCTGAAGGAGGCTTTGACGTGACACATTGTTGAAGGTGATTCCAATGGGGTCAGTCTTCAGTGCTGGATTCATGGGCGGAAATCCCGGGGGGGGGGGGGGGGGGGGGTGGTGGCAGGGGGGACACGTCCCCTCCATGTTTTGAGAGGTGGGGGACAATCCCCCCCCATGTATTGTAATCCGGATTTTGTAATTTGGTGAAAAAATCTATTAAAAATCTCAGAATCCCTTGAAACAGTGGGGGTGGGACTGATGGTCGAGGGCACCGATTGGACGAGAGAGACGTCGGTCAGCAGACAGTGGGGAGGCGGGACATCATAATTCAGAGCGATGATTGGAGGAGGGAGGTGTCGGTCAGAGGTGGGAGAAGAGGGATGGGACTGAGGACAGGGCGCGGTGATTGGAGGAGGGAGACGTCCTGGTGGAGCAAAGATCATAGAGCGGAGCTTGAATTGGCCCGTTCGTGGGGCCTTTCATCGCCCGGCATGGCTTAAAACCGGCCGTGGGATCTCCCACCGCCCCGTGGTCAAATTGTTGCGTCGAGGCGATCGAGGCTCCCGATGTTGAAGCTCCCGCTGGGGAATGGAAGATCCCGAGCCCGGTTTTGGGTCACGATTTTGGGCGGACAAAGCTGCTGTTGCTGGAGTTCAGAATTGGTCACCGACCAGGTCAGCGCCCGATGTTACCGTCCACAAGGCCCATGGCCGGAGCCTCTGAAGCCTCGCGTGTGCGCGTATATGCGTGTGCGGGCACCAAGAAATTGTGTCCCCACCCCCTTCATGTTTTGTTAGCAATTTCCGCCCCTGGCTGGATTCCCCAATGGCCCTTTAAAATACAATCAGGAAAGGTATCACCACCTTCAGAAAGCCTGCTCCTGTATTCACAGACCACGTTATATCTTCAGCGCCCATGCCTACAGTAAATCAGGTTCAAGTTCAAGTTTACATTTATTGTCACATGCACCAATTGTTACAGTGAAATTTGAGTTACCATACAGCCAAATAAAAAGAACACAACACACGATAGAATTTAACATGAACATCCCCACACAGCAAGAATCAACGTTTCCCACTGTGAGGGAAGTTCAGTCATCTTCCTCTTTGTTCACCCGCGGTCGGGGCCTGTTCAGACCTCCGCAATCGCCGCTACTGCGGCCCGATGTTCAGTCCCTTTCGCCGGGATGGTCGGAACTCAGACATCAGAACGGAAGAACATTGTCAGCGCTTGGAGTTTCCGAATCAGACACTTCTTACCGGAGACTGCGGCTCCTGAAGTCCACAGGCCGAGCTGAGCGGAGATTCAACACTGGCAGCCCTCGGCAAAGGGATCCCAGGACTCCACAATGTAAAAGTCAGCGCCACCCGTGGTTAGAAGCCCCACAACCACAGCTCCACAATGTTAAAGCAGCACGCCCAACACGCCAGAGCTTCAACAAAGGCATGTTGTAAGGCATCGCCCGCTCCACGTTGGTAAATCAGTGCCTCGCCGCTGCTGAAGCTCTGGTCGGTCTCCGGCAGGAAAGACTGCGCCAAGATGGTAGGCCAAGAGGTGGGGGGGGGGGGGGGGGTGAAGATGCGACTCAGAGAATAGTCAGATCCTCGACCAGGAAGTGACTGAAAAATGGTTTCCCCCTTACCCTCCCCAACTCCCCCACATAAAACGTCTAAGAAACCTCCAAAAACATACTTTTAACCGGACAAAAATAACAAAAAGATGAAAAAACAGACAGACTGTTGGCAGAGGTTGCCAATCGTATGGCGCCCCTGGTGGTCAAATGCAACTATATAGAGAAGTCAATGATTGTCCAGCAGCCTATGGATCAGGGCATTGAGTATAAGAGTCAGGAAGTCATGTTGCAGCTTAATAGGACTTTGGTTAAGCTGCTTTTGCAGTATTGTGTACATTTCTGATCACCCCATTACAGGGTGGATGTGGAGGCTTTGGAGGGAGTGCAGAAAAGGTTTACAAGAATGCTGCCTGGATTAGAGGGTATTAGCTTTAAGAAGAGATTGGACAAACTTGGCTTGTTTTCACCGAAGCATCAGAGGCTGACAGAAATATATCAAAGTATGGTAGACAGTCAGAACCTTTTTCCCAGTGTGGGAATGTCAAAAACTAGAGGGCATAACTATAAGGTGAATGGAGATTCTTTACACAGAGGGTGACTGGAACGTGTTGCCATGGGTGGCAGTGGAGGCAGATATTATGGCGGCCTTTAATAGGCTTGGATATGCAGGGAATGGAGAAGTATGGATCGTGTTCAGACTGCTGAAATTAGTTTAACTTGGCATGATGTTCAGCACGTACATCGTGGGCCGAAGGGTCTGTTCCTGCGCTGTAATTTCTATATTCTATGATCTATGTCAAGTCAAGTCAAGTCAAGTCAAGTCAAGTTTATTTGTCACATACACATACGAGATGTGCAGTGAAATGAAAAGTGACTATGCTCGCGGACTTTGTGCAATAAACAAACAAACAAACAAAACTACAAACAGAATGGAACAAAATCACATATTCTTTTACATATTACATTTTGTTGTAGGATGGAAAAAGGAAAAAAAACTGCAATTTAAAAAAAACAGTAGAATAGTCCAGTAAAGTTAGTCCCTGGTGAGATAGGAGTTTACAGTCCGAATGGCCTCTGGGAAGAAACTCCTTCTCATCCTCTCCGTTCTCACAGCACGGCAACGGAGACGTTTGCCTGACCGTAGCAGCTGGAAAAGTCCATTGCAGGGGTGGAAGGGGTCTCCCATGATCTTATTGGCTCTGGAGTTACACCTTCTGATGTATAGTTCGTGCAGAGGGGCGAGTGTAGTTCCCATAGTGCTTTCGGCCGAACGCACTACTCTCTGCAGAGCCTTCTTGTCCTGGGCAGAGCAGTTCCCAAACCAAATCGTGATATTTCCGGACAAGATGCTTTCCACAGCCGCTGAGTAGAAGCACTGGAGGATCCTCGAAGACACTCTGAATTTCCTCAATTGCCTGAGGTGGTAAAGGCGCTGCCTTGCCTTACTCACGAGTGCTGCAGCGTGTGATGTCCATGTCATATCCTCAGAGATGTGGATTCCCAGGTATTTAAAACAGCTCACCCTATCCACGGTATCCCCATTTATCCTCAATGGTGTGTACGTCCTCGGATGTTGTGCCCTCCTAAAGTCCATGATCAGCTCCTTAGTTTTTTGACATTCAAGAGGAGGCTGTTGTCCTGACAACAGAGTGCCAGATCAGCCACCTCCTACCGGTAGGTCTTCTCATCGTTATCTGAGATCAGGCCCGCCACCACAGTGCCATGAGCAAGCTCTAAAAAGATTATAGAGTTGGAACTGAACCTGCCCATACAGTCATGTGTGTACAGGGAGTACAGTAGGTGGCTGAGGACGCAACCCTGGGGGGATCCTGTGCTCAGGGTGAGGGACTTCGATGTATTTCCTCCCATCTTGACTACCTGGGGCCTGGTGGAGAGAAAGTCCGGGACCCAGGCATACAGGGGGGGTGTTGAGCCCCAAATCCAGTAGCTTCTCGGCCAGTCTAGTGGGGACTATCGTGTTGAAGGCTGAACTGAAGTCTATGAACAGCATCCTCACGTAGCCCCCCTTCTGGCTGTCAAGGTGAGAGAGAGCGATGTGTAGAACCAGGGAGACCGCATCGTCCGTGGATCTGTTCGGACGGTATGCAAATTGTAATGGGTCCACGTTGCGAGGGAGGAAGGCACAGATGTGTTTCTTCACCAGCCTTCCAAAGCATTTCATGACTACCGAGGTGAGGGCCACCGGACCGTAGTCATTCAGACAGGCTGGGGAGGCATTTTTGGGTACCGATACAATAATGGATCTTTTGAAGCAGGCAGGGACCACGGACTTGTCCAGGGAGAGGTTGAATATAGTCGTGAGCACCGGTAGCTGCGTAGCACAGGACTTGAGTACTCGCCCCTAGATGCCATCGGGGCCTGCAGCTCTCCTCGTGTTCACCCGTGTCAGAGCCCTCCTCACGTCGTGCTTGGACAACAAGAATGTGTGCACATTCCTCCCTTCAGCTTCGATAGATCAGCCCACTGACGGTATTGTTGTTAGTCGGCAGACCTGGGGTGATGTTGCCCGTCTCGAAACGAGAGTAAAAGGTGTTCAGGTCATCAGCTAGGGAGGTGCTGGCACTTGTTCTATGCATGTGGGTGTATCGTAGGTTCACGGGGTCACTGGAATGCCATTTTACATGATACCTAATGAAGGTCTAATCACATTTTACAATCAATATTCACCTTCAAATAAATTGCCTTGTGTATAAAGAAACATGCATCTTTCTGTATAATTTCGAACTTATTCTATCTCACTTTAAATATTAAATAATCTTTTTATTTCTAACAATTTCATTTTTCTTTAAAATTAAACTACGGGACAACAAAAGCCTTGTGGACCTGGGCTATTTTCTATTGTTGTGTGCTTGTGGGAATTGTGTTCATCATTTATTGGGCTCCAAATAATATACATTTGATTAGAGAATATTGGGTTAAATATTAAAATGAGCAATTATGAATTAGTGACTGATTGCCAGGCAATGCATATTATATCAGCTTAATTCTAAACCAGAGTACTCCCGAGTATAGTGAGCCACAAGCAAATATCAGTTAGTGATTGATTGCTAAGCAAAGTGTTATATCAAAGATCATATTGTATTAGTTTGCTACAGTAAATATTGAGTGCCACTGTAAGGTGATTAATTGCTGAACATCTTATGTTCGTTCAGAGGTTGCTGTATTAAGTAATATAGTAAATGTTTTGTGTACTTTCCTAATTAGAACTTGAAATATGATGAACAATTTGACATTATTTGAAAAGAATGAGTTGATTGTAAATTTGAATTTCTCTGCACTGTAGAATATACTACTAGGCATTCACTGTAATGGACGCGTAAAATGATTATTACTGTGGTCATACAGGGTAGGCTTTGTCAAAAAAATCCTTTTGGACACAACTTATCGTGAGCTCACAAATGAAACTAAATTTTACAGCCTTTTGACAACTTTTTGTTGGAATAGATCCACTGAATTGTCATTAGGCTCACTCATATATTTCCCACTTTACAAAAATTAATCTTTTGTTTTTAAAGCAGTGGTCTCGATTTCAGATTGTTCCTGAAGCAAAGTCACCCTTGCTCCGAAGATCACTGAATGGAATATATATTAACTTTTACTTCCCTTTGTTATTGATGTTTTGAAATTGATATTCCTCTTTCACTGGATCCCTGCATTTTTGATAATGTGTGGATATTTTACACTATTAGAAGATTTGAGCAAGGAACTGCAGATGCTGGTTAACACAAAAGGAAACGTAGTGCTGGAATAACGCAGCGGGTCAGGCAGCATTTCCGGAGAACATGGATGGATGGCTTTTCGGGCTTATATGAATGCAAGTTGATTCTTATCTATGTATCAATTATTCAGGATCTGGCCTTCACTGATCATGGCCAGCGTTAATTACACCACCCTAAACATCCTTGAGGAGATGGTTCTTGTCAAAACAGTGCACAACTTGGAGAGATTCCATATGCCTCATGTTGGCTTGGTGGAGGATTTGGGAGGTGTGGTTGGAGTAGGTGAGGCTACTAGTTTTAAAGTTTTTTCTTGTTTTGTTTATTGTCATGTGTACTGAGATACAGTGAAAATATTTTGTTGTGTGCTGACCTGTCAGCTAAAAGAGTATACATGATTACAATCAAGCCATCCACAGTGTTCAGATACATGATAAAAGGAATAATGTTTAATGCAAGATAAAGTCCAGTAAAGTTTGATTAAAGATAGTCTGATGGTCTCCAACAAGGTAGATAGTAGGTCAGGACCGCTCTGTAGTTGTCGATAGGATGCTTCACTTGCCTGATAACAGCTGGGAAGGAACTGTCCCTCAATCTGGAGGTGTGTGTGCACTGGTGGGAGAGGGGAGAAGAGGGAGTGACCAGAGTGATTATGTAAAGGGGTGAAGTGTAAATGGAGTCAATGGAAGGGAGGTTGGTTTGTGTGATGGTCTGTGTCCACAATTCTCTGCAATTTCTTGTAGTCTTGGTTGGAGCTGTTCCCAAACCATGCTATCATGCATCCTGATAAAATACATTCTACGGCGTATCTGTAGAGGTTGATGAGAGTTGATGTGGACATGCTGAACTTCCTAAGCCTGCTAAGGAAGACTAACCAGAGATGTAACTATTAGTATTAGGTCATCTCAGCAGAATAGGTTACTTCATTAAATAAATGTAACTAAAATAAACACGGATCAGCCCTTTGTTGCTTTTAACTTTCACTTGCCAGTCTCTGTCGTTATCTCCACTTTCCTCCTCCCCACCTCCTTCATCTGTCACTCAATTTCTCCTCACCTGGATCCACCTATTGCTTACCAGATCTTGCCCCGACTCTCCCCCTTACCTTTTTATACTGCTTATCTCCCCTCTACACTTTTAGTCCGGATGAAGGGTCTCGAGCTGAAACATCGACCATCCATTTCACTCCACAGATGCTGCCTGACTCTCTAAGCTCCAGAAATTTGTTTTGTTTGCTCCATGTTACAGCATCTCCAATCTCATGTGTCTCAGAGATTAGATTTAATCAGAAATTAGTTTTAAAACAAAAATGGTGTGGTCTTCTGTACAAAAGTGAGTGCAAAATGAAGACTGGTGGAATATACTTTAATTGTTCTTTAGCTATGCAAGAGGCTATTGATAATATGGGTACCATACGCCAGTTCACTGGTCCATACTAATCATAACATTGATGCAATATGCTGTACAAGGCTCAGAAAACTCACTCAGTTAACCCAGACAGATGGATCATTTGGAATGGCTCCAGAAAAATTGAAATGTCACAGTGGATCAGTTTGCGACCAGTTACTCGGCCAATGGGTCCCAGCCTAGAAGGAGATGCTGGTGTCAGACAGCACATGGATAAGGTGATGTTTTGGTTTGGGACCTTTCTTCAGCCCCAGACCCAAAACGTCATTGATCCATGTTCTCCAGAGATGCTGCTTGGCCCGCTGAGTTACTCCAGCACTTTGTGTCCTTTTGTGTACGCTTTTCTACGCTTCCAATCCATGGAATGTTTGATGGTCATGCCGGGTGCTAAAAAGCAGGGAATATTCCTGCCAGTGGAAATCAATCAATGTTCTTGTTCCTAATTGTTATTTGACCACTTCTACTGGAGAAGGCATGTGTTTAGATAATGTGTTAGATAATGACAGGAATAGCCTTTGGTGTTCAACAATCAAACAGCACAACACACCACCACTTGACGGTGCCTAGCTCAGCAGAAATGCTGGTCAATTGCAACAAGTAGAAAAGTGTGGCCATATTGAAACAGAGGGAGGACATTTAACATTTTGGACTTGTTCTGCCCTTCAATAAGGTCATTGGCTAATCTGTGAGCTTCCTCCATTTACCCACCTATCATTTAACAGTGCTGGTTAATGAAAACTTATCAAACAGAGATGCTCCTAGAATGTATATTTCTTCGCAGAAGATAGTCATTAATGTCACTATTCTGTGGATGTCCAAATATTTCCTAAGGAGTTTTGCTCCAATTTTTAACCAGGACTTCTAATCTTAATCCTCCTCACCAGTGGAAGGAGTTTCTCTCCATCCACCATATATGAACCATCAATAACTTGAATCTGCAATCACTAATCTTTAATACTTCCACATTCAAGGTAATATGTGCGTAGCTTTTGGAATTCCTGCTCATAATTTAATCTTTGGAGTCGATGCACCATTCCAGTGAATCTGTATGCCTTTCTCCGTGACTTTTTTAGCCATAGAACTCAAAACAATTCAAATGCCTCAAGTGTGGTCATAATTATCTTCATGAACAAGTGCATGATGGGAGAAATATCCAAGTAGGGAATGAATATAAATATTGATAAGGTATTGGTAGAAAACTCAAGAAAACTGTGAGGTCTTTTTTGCAATTAATATCCAAGTTAATTCAAGTGATTAATTCAAGTGACAGCAAAGGCAAGCCGCCAGAATCTAATTCTATTTCTAAAAGAGAAAATTGTTAGAGGTTTCCAGTGCCTCATGTAATGAACAAATGGTCTAAAAGGTCATTAAGTGACGTGCATTTCTATGCTTATTCTTCCCATCCGATAATGTATCCATGTCATCCAGTAATAGTGTAAGCAACCAAGTGCTAAAAGGAACATAATGGGTCATTTTTGGAATTTTATCATAAAACTTGAACATTGGGACTGTCGGAACAAACCATGGATTACTATCCTTTGAAACTGACATATATGCATTTTCCTGAAGTCTACTGGCTAATGACATTTGCACCTCAATAATGCACGTGGTATTCATGGAACATAGCACATGAAGATCAAACCTAACAAAATGCAAGGACACAAAGTGCTGGGGTAACTCAACGGGTCAGGCAGCATCTCTGGAAAACATAGATAGGTGATGTTTCGGGTCGAGACCCTTCTTCAGATTGGAGTGTAAATCTGAAGGTAAAACTGAACTAACAATTCTTTTATAATGCACCCCAAAAACTCAAATTTATAAAGGTATAAATCTAAATAACAACTTTGTAATAATGCATACAGGTCAGTTACTCAGCAAAATGACACATTGATGTGTCAGGCAGGTCTTCTGAACATAAAGCTGATGTGCAATCATGCATATCATAGAAATCAGGAAAAGGGGAGATGAATAGTGTTCCAACAGTATGCACATAATGAGTTCAATCACAGTACATCAAACACATGGACCAGATTTTTGACTTTTTGTAAATGGCACCAAAACATGGCAACTCGTACATGTATGATTTATGGCAAAATAATTTCACTGTTTGGTGCACAGGTGACAATAAAGCACCAAAGAAGCATTGAACCACACAACAATAAAAAACATGTGTTGTTAAAGGATAAAAACACCATCCCAATTTGGAGGCCTTTAATGAAGTGATTATACAAATATCTAAAACAGTGAATTGGCCACCAGAAAATGTATGAATGGAAAGTGAAAGGCTTGGAAGAGCCTGAAGACAGAGGTGAAGAGAACTGCTGGAAAATCAGGCCACATGCAGCGGCTAATGCCAAATCTGTAGATGTCCACATACCATTTAATTTTACTTCAGAGTCACGTGCGTGACTTCGTGAAGACCCCACCAGCACGCATGCACGACATATCGTCGCTCGCATTGCAACCGACAAGCTGTGAGGATCATAGCTCCTCTACCGGCAACTTTAAAAAGGACCCTCAGGTAAGTTTTACTAACCTTGAGTTGGTTTGGTGCTGTGTTTTTCTAAATCATTTACAGAGCACCCAGACTTCGTGAGCATGGAGAAGGCTCGAAGTAAGAAGAGGGCTGCTTCCAAGCATGCCACGGAGGGCTGCGGGACTTCCGAGAAAGTTCAGCGGCCAAATTCCCCGGAGCTGGCTGCTGAATTTACGGTAGCCCCCGTTCCGCAGTCCAAAAGACCACCATGGACTGGCGGGAAGGCAACACGGACGTCCGGTAGCCCCGTTCTGTCGGCAGGCCCCGACTCTCCACCACTACAGTCCGGAAGACTGCGGACTGGCGGTAGGACCGCGTGGGAGTTGGGAAGCCCTGTTCATACGGCAGGCCCCGACTCTCCACCGCTTAAGTCCGGATAACCACGGACTGGCGGCAAAACTGTGCAGAAATCGGGTAGCCCCGATAATACGGCAGGCCCCGACTCTCCACCGTGACAGTCCGGAAGACTGCGGACTGGTGGTAAAACCACACGAAAGTCGAGTAGCCCCGTTTATACGGCAGGCACCGACTTTCCACCGCATCAGTCCGGAAGAACGTGGACTGGCAGCAGATCCACATGGAAGTCGCGTAGCCACGCTGGAGCGGCAGGCACCGACTCTCCACAGCTTCAGTCCGGAAGACCGCGGACTGGAGGCAGATCCGCGCGGAAGTCGCGTAGCTCCGCTGGAGCGGCAGGCACCGACTTTCTAGTGCAACAGTCCAGTAGACTCCACCTTGACAGGGTACGGACTGGCGGTAATAGCCCCATTGACTCAGCTGAGTCTGGGGATGGCGATCTGCCGTTCGCAGATAGCGACGGCGATCGCATTACCCGCATGGAGCGGATGATGGAGCAACAGCTCCAGATGGACCTACTACAGCAGGAGCATGGGTCTCATGGATCACACAGGTCCACGACAGCTCCTTATCCAGGACTGTCCAACATCTCTCCCTCCTCGGAGGGGAGTGCCAGAAGTCAGGGTTGGGCTGATGTTGAGGAGGGGTTGACGGAAGATCCAAAATTACATGGGATGCAGGAAGAGGAACCTCTGGGGATGGTGTCCAAATTTGCACAGCCATCCGAGAAAGGACAACCACTTCAACCACGGTTAGCAACAAGCATTAATTACCTGACTACGCACCAGCTACAGGGACAGATAATAACCGAGACCACAGCCAAGTATTTGGCCCCGGAGAACTGCATATCGCTGCATGTGCCTACCGTCAATACTCCCATATGGGGGAACATCAGGATACAAGAATTGAAAATTCTAATGGACTGCATTTGCCAGGTCCATTGATGGTACAGACATGACGGAAGAGCAGCAGGATGCGTTAGCTCTGTTCTGCAATGCTCAATACAAAATCAATTGTTTCAGGAAGAGCTCAATCTGTCCCACGCTCAATCCCAAATTTGCAGGGTTGTGCAAAGTCAGCGCTACGCCATCGCCGAACTTGCTGTTTGGGGATGACCTGCCTAAACAGGTCAAGGACCTGGATGAGGAAGCTAAAGCATGGGCATGATAAAGTCACCTTCCACTAGCAGGCCACCAGCATACCGACAGCAGCATCCCTACACAACACCCAACAGGCCCTGCTTCCACCCCGACAGGGTGACGGGTGCAAATCCTAAGGGTTATAAAATTGAATTCATTAACAAACTCCTCCCTCCAGTTCAACATGTACCTAGCCGGAAATTTGTGCTTTCTCAAAAAGAGAAAGTGGAAGGACATGCAGAGCTATTTAGATTATATGCTAAGGGAGTAATAGAGAAAACCAAACATGAACCTCTTGAGTTTGTATCGAACATCTTTACCAACACCAAAAAAGATGGTGGATGTTGTATTATTATTGACTTAACTCAACTGAATACTTTTGTGCAATATACCCACTTCAAGATGGAAACATTTGAAACTGCCAAACAACTGATTTCCAGAGGGTACTTCATGGCCTGCATCGATCTAAAAGATGCATACTATTCAGTACTTCTACATAAAGATCACCGCAGATATTTGAAATTTGTCTGGATGGGGCAGCTGTGGCAGTATAGAGTGCTGCCTAATGGACTAACAACAGCTCCCAGGTTATTTACCAAAATATTGAAACCGGCATTGGCGTCTCTACAAAAACAAAACCATATAGTCATGGCCTATCTTGATGACATCCTGATTGTGGGAAAAACCTTGGAATTGGCTAAATTACCTGTGACAACCACCAAGTTTCTAATTCTAGTGCAGCGAATTGTGTTTGGTGGCTTCACGAATGCCTTGCAGCTGGCAGGTTGCTGTGGATAATTAACAGCGGTGTGTTGCCATGGAGTGTAATTGACTGGATCTGTTGGCCTCGAGGAGACAAGCAAACCTTTGTGCTCTCAGAGGAGAGACTAAGGAGGCGGGTCAACGTGTGTGAGTGTATATGGGCGAGTGTGAGGGTGTATACGTGTAAGAGGTTAGATGCATCTTCAATCTCAAATGGGCCTGATTTTTTCATTCAACGTGTTGCCATAAGGCACAACAGCAAGTGTCATACGACAAGAAATGGAATTCAATAGCACCTGAGTTTTTGAATAGAGCTGGTGGATTTTCATATCCATTTGAGTTAGAAAGTATGAGAAAATTAACTTTAGTATGTTCTCACTACAAACGACCCAGATGTATCTTTGAAATAACCTGCATATCAGGTTCCCAGTGGACCTTTTTTAAACCTAATAGCGTGTATGAAGCCGGTTTAGTCAGCCAAATTAATACAATATTGTGAAGCCTATTATCCGAGTTTGCACAATGCTTAAAGATGTCTCCTGACAGGTTGGAAAAGGATTGGTTTGAATGTATGGTGATGGCCTTGGTGCCCTGCCCTGCCCTGCCCTGCCGTGCCCTGCCCTACAAAATAAAAGATAATAATAGGAAAGATAATTAGCAAAGCAATCAAATAAAAGAAAACATTCAATAATTTCCATTCCTTAATAATGCCATAGAGCCAATGCCAATCCAAACATTTATGAAATGCAGCTGAGGGCATCTCAAGTTAATTATTCCCAGGCCAATAATCAAAATTATAGCAAATTTTAATGTAGTCACCTTTTTATAATTGTGTCTACAACAGGCTTCCTCACACTAATATCAGAATATAATGAAGGCAACCCACATGCTGAAACTGATTTCCCTACTACTTCTTCCCCCAAGGTTCACAGCTCTCTTTGTTTCATGTTGTCACCACATGTGGCAAGAGTGCTACAGAGCTCCTCAATGGGGCAATGGGGCTGAGAACCTCTCTCAGCTCACACTTCCAGGCCACAGGCCCTGGCTACATGAAAAGGTGCCTTGATCTGATCTTATTTCTACCTCTTTCCACACCATCAGCATTGTCCTTGTTTTGTTATTTAAATTCATTTCTCAGGACCTGGGATATCGCTGTTGAGGTCGGCATCTCTTTCTTTTAATTAATCAAAATGAACTTTATTATGTATAATACATATCTGATAAATAACTTTTTAATTGTTTAGTTTAGTTTAGTTTAGTTTAGTTTAGAGATACAGGGATGATACATGCCCTTGGCCCCACCGAGTATGCGGCAAACAGCATATACTAACACTATCCTACACACACTAGGGACAATTTGTAATTTTACCAAGCCAATTAACCTACAAACCTGTACATCTTTGGAGTGTGGGAGGAAACTGTAGATCCCAGACAAAACTCATGCAGGTCATGGGGAGAATATACAAACTCCAGACAGACAGCACCAGGATTCAGGATCTAACCCAGGTCACTGGTGCTCTAAGGCAGCAACTCTACCGCTGCACCACTGTGCCGCCCCTAGTGGAGGTTTATTTTGGAGTTTACAGAGTACTATGTTTACATACCTGTTGTGCTGCTGTAAGTAAGAATTTCATTGCTCCGTTTCAGAACATATGAAAGTAAAACACTCTTGACTCTTTACTCTCTTAACTGCAGTGCATGTGATTGGTACACATGCAGCGTCCAGTGCTGGAGGGGTGAACATTTAGTGTGGTAGATGAGATGCTATCGATCACGCTACTTTCTCATGGAACATTGTACATAGAAAGTAGAGCACAGGGACAGCCCTTCGCCCGATTATCTCTACGCCAAACATGATGCCATGCCCAACGCCTATCTGACTGCATATAATCCATATCCCCCCATTCCCTGCATATCCATGTGCCTATCCAAACGTCGCTTAAATTGTCCTTATCGTGTCTGCCTCCGCCACCACTCCTGGCAGCGTATTCCAGGCACTCACAACCTATTGTGTAAAAATTTTTTTACCACACATCTCCTTTAAAATTTGTCCTTCTCGCTGTAAAGCTATGCCCTCTAGTATTTTATATTTCCATTCTGGGGAAAAGGTTCTGATCATCTACCAAATCAATGCCTGTCATAATTTTATATATTTTCCCTCAACCCCTTACTGATGTGTCTCATGACCCCTACACTCCAGTGACTGTAGATAAGTATGGCATTCCTGAATTCTCTCCTCATGGTGGGATACGCACTTGCAGCTCACCACACAAGGACTTCTGACCCTTGAATATGCGCTGGGGCAAAGACAAAGAAGGAGTCGAAATTTCACCTTGCTGACAAATTGGTTCCATGAGGAGAATCCTTTATACCCACCGCTTACATCAAACGCAGTAAGCCTTCGTACTCAGACGTGTGATAGGGTTGTTGTCAAGCCCCAGTTCTCACTACAACAGACCCACTACAACAGGACATTAATAAGGTCTCAGGGATGTTCTGCTGGTCCTTGGGTCAAAGAACCAGATTTACTTCCTAAGCATATGATTTATTCATAACATTATACAGTGTGTACAGTCAGGTCACATCTTTCTCTATGTTCTTTGCACAATTAATCCAACACGTTTCTTTGCAATGCATCAACACCACTGCTATGTCCTCCATAAGCAAAGCATCTATTAAGAGTTTTAGAGACTGTTGCATATCATCAGCCCCAACCTGTCAAGTGGCTGTAGGACCTTAGACTGTGTTCCTTCTCCACAAAACATTTGCAGTGGCTTAATTGAGTTTTAGTGCATCCCTCAACATGTACCCTTGGATATCACACGCTGCAGCACTCGTGAATAAGGCAATGCAGCACCTTCACCACCTCAGGCAATTGAGGAAATTCAGATTGTCTCCGAGGATCCTCCAGTGCTTCTACTCAGTGGCTGTGGAAAGTATCTTGTCCGGAAATATTACAATCTGGTTTGGGAATTGTTCTGCCCAGGACAAGAAGGCTCTGCAGAGAATAGTGCGTTCGGCCGAACGCACTATGGGAGCTTCACTTGCCCCTCTGCAGGAACTATACATCAGGAGGTGCAACTCCAGAGCCAATAAGATCATGGGAGACCCCTTCCAGCCCTGCAACGGACTGTTCCAGCTGCTACGGTCAGGCAAACACCTCCATTACCATGCTGTGAGAACGGAGCGGTTGAGAAGGAGTTTCTTTCCAGAGTCCATTAGGACTCTAAACTCCTATCTCACCAGGGACTAACTTTACTGTACCACAATACGGCCCACAATATTTAATATGTAAAAGAATATGTGATTCTGTTCCATTCTGTTTGTAGTTTGTTTGGTTGTTTGTTTGTTTTTTTGCACAAAGTCCGCGAGCACTGCCACTTTTCATTTCACTGCACATCTCGTATGTGTGTGTGACGAATAAACTTGACTTTACTTGACCCTGGAGTGCGCCAGTCTGAAGCTTTCACTTTCAGACATCTAACATGTTTCCCACATCTACTGTAGCTTCTTTGCTTCATGTTAGCTATTGCTGGTGCATCATGCAGAAGCTATTTAAGTGGAGCTATCCACCTTCATTAAAACCACAGTAGATTTAATTTATTTAACATTAATGTTTCAATTAAACTCTGCCAGTTGATTTTTTAAATTATTTTTTTATAACAGTTACAATTTTTAAAACATATTTCTCAGTTAATCCTAAGTGTCATGTCAGTCATGATCATGTTCACCAATGATTTATCCCACAATGAACATTTGAACGAAGTGCTGGTGAAACTCAGTGGGTCATTCAGCATCTGTGGAGGGAATGGAGAGGTAACGTTTCAGGCTGAAAGGACGGATAACACTATAACAAATGAATGAAGGCATAAATAACTGTGCGAATAAACAGGTAAATGAAGACAAGGATGAAGGAATAAACAAGTGAAGAGAAATTAATCAACAATTCACGTGTCAATGAGCGTTCTGGTGATTATACTGAATGAAGCTATGAAATAATTTTATGAACGAGTGAATTTGTGGCTTGTCGATTTCAGAGGGACATCTGAGAGTAAAGCACATTGGAGTCGCATGTTGACCAGGCAGGTAATGACAATGGAGTTACTCGGCTAAATGGACAATGAAAATCACTCATCAGAATTATTCAGTTTCTCCGAGAAGTTGATTTGAGTGCATCGAAGTCATTTCACAGCTGAAGAAGCTGCATTCATTGCAGGTATTTATTTCATCCCTCCAAAAATCCGAAAACCCCTTTAACTCTAGTTAATGCAACGGGGCAGAGTCAATGAATACCTCGAAATTGCTGGAACACTTGCAACAGACTCCGAGAAATAGCCTGTCTCCGAGCGCCACCTGTTGTTCGCGTGTTGGTCCCGATAGCATTTCTTCCACATTGCAGGACCGGAGCCCACGGTCTTCTGCCGCCTTCGGGCGCCTTGGAGAGTTATTTTTTGAGCAGCAGTACTTAAAACATTCACCTACATCCATTGCTCTGTTCCCAGACCAATTCGTCCAAATGAACGAGTGAAATACTTAACGAATAATAAACTAGATGAAATAATTAAACTAGATGAAGTATTAAATAATGTATCAGTCAATTAAATATCACACAATATATAAATGAATATATACACAAATATATATAAAGATGAGTAAATTAATGAACAAATTATATACATATAAATGAATAAACACATGTATGTATTGCTGAATGGATGTAAAGATGAATAAATTAATAATTACAATTTGTAAATAATTCATGTGGGAAAGAATTATGAAGGGCCAATGGATGGATAGAGGGAAGACAATAGACAATAGACAATAGTTGCAGGAGTAGGCCATTTGGCTGTTTGAGCCAGCACTGCCATTTAATGTGATCATGGCTGCTCATCCACAAATAGTATCCCGCTTCTGTCTTCTCCACATATCCCCTGGCTCCTCTATCTTTAAGACCCCTATCAAGCTCTCTCTTGAAATTATCCAGAGAACCGGCCTTCATCGCCCTCTGAGGCAGAGAATTCCACAGACTCACAACTCTCTGTGTGGAAAAGAATTAATAAATAACATCGAATATATGAATGAATGAATTAAGGAACATTTTGTTCAATGAGTAGATGAACTATTAGATGAATGAGTAGATGAATTATTAGTTAGAATACTGCTGATTAAATGAATGGTATTAAAGTCCATGAACAAGTCAAGTCAAGTTAAGTTTATTTGTCACATACACATACGGGATGTGCAGTGAAATGAAAAGTGGCAGTGCCTGCGGACTTTGTGCAAAAAACAAACAAACAAACAACCAACAAACTACAAACAGAATGGAACAGAATCACATCTTCTTTTTCATATTAAATATTGGGCGGTATTGTGGTACAGTAAAGTTAGTAAAGTTAGTCCCTGGTGAGATAGGAGTTTACAGTCCAAATGGCCTCTGGGAAGAAACGCCTTCTCATCCTCTCCGTTCTCCCAGCATGGCAACGGAGACATTTGCCTGACCATAGCAGCTGGAACAGTCCGTTGCAGGGGTGGAAGGGGTCTCCCATGATCTTATTGGCTCTGGAGTTGCACCTCCTGATGTATAGTTCCTGCAGAGGGGCGAGATAAGTTTCCATAGTGCGTTCGGCTGAACGCACTACTCTCTGCAGAGCCTTCCTGTCCTGGGCAGAGCAATTCCCAAACCAAATTGTAATGGGGTGGGAGATTGCAACCTTCACGTGGTCCACCCTGTTTTGACTAATGCAATCAACCTGACGTGCACAATCAAATAAGATCAAATAGAATAAGTTAAGTTGTCCTACAACTTTTCGCTGTGCATGCCATAAGCAAGAAGAAGAACAAGTGAAATAACATAAGGAAGAATGGTTAATTAAACAAATTAGTAAAGAATATGCTTGATGATAAATGAATGAATGACTGCATGAATTGATTAATTAATGTATCAATGAACATGTGGAATCCAATTAATCATTTCATATCCACATGACCAAATTAATGAATAAGTACATCATCATGTTGCTGAATGCGTGTGTATATGAAATTATTGGAAAATATCAATGAATTAATGAATAGGATAGTTAACCAATAAATAGATGGTTGAGCAAAATGTGGATGGATGGATGAACAAGTGAATTGATTGAAATAGGGTATTGTCATATGAATGACAAAATGAAGTTACTGCCAAGAGAATAAATGGTTGAGTGATTGAATTTGTCAATGAATCCTAGCCTCTTAATTATCGTCTTTATGAGCAGTCATAGCATAATTGGCCAGATTGATATTGACCTCAAGTTCCTGGCCTCAAAATCTCAGTGATTTGTAATGTTATTTCATAAGATGACCATTGTCAGCTGCGCCATCGAGCGCTACCATGCCGTTACCCTCCAATTGATTGTGTGAATTATCAAATGAATGATCATGGCCTTGACCAAATTAACTAAACTTAATTAAAGCATAATCATGAATTTTAAAATGCCTGAATGAATGTGTGTATGATAGAACTGGCAATCATAACAAATTAACACAAAATAATTAAGTAAATGATTGAATGGGAAAAAGAATGAATTGCCATGCATGAATGAGGAAATGAAGGAAGGTAAGCAGGAAAAAGAAAGAAGAAGCAAGTAAAATTGGGTGACACAGTGGTCGAGTTGCTGCCCAGTGGTCGATCGCAGACTCAGTGGGTCGAAGGGCTGGTTTCCACGCTGTATTCTCAATTAAGCTAAACTAAATTGAAAGAGGAGTAAGGGGGAAGACCAGTGATTACTTGAATTAGGGTTGGGAGAGGGATGACAGCTGATATGTTGTTTAAGGGAGATCAGAAAGGTGGAGGCTACTATGCAGTGGGGGAACAGGTCTTCAGACCATCAGAGTGTTGGGATGTAGGAATGAGGGCTGACAGGAAAGCTTGGTATAGGGGAACTCATAGGTTCAGAGGTGACCTTTGGCTGGAGGCTGCAGATTAGAGTGCTGTGGATCATGGTCCATTCTGTGCTGAGATAAAGAGCCAAAGGATGCAGGGCTCACAGTTTGGTTTTGTGGTGAGAAGACCACAAGGAATAAGAGAGAGGGGTCGACTCTTTGGCCTTTTGAATATGTCCGACAATTCATTAAGATCATGGCTGATCCTCCATTTTCCAGCATTATGCCCATCTCCTTTGATTCTTTAAATATCCTTCTCTGTTTTGAATGATCTAATTGTTTGATCCTCTATAACCTTTAGGGTAGAGGTCCAATCAGTCGCCAGGCTCTCATTGAAGAAATTTGTCCTCATCTCAACCCTAAACACCTTGTTTGTGCCTGTGACCTGGTTCTAGATTACTCGGCCAAGAGGCACATCCTCCCTATAGCCAGCCCTTTAAGCCCTGTGGAAATTGTTTGTTTTCATTAAAGCTTATTTTATTCTAGAGAAAACAAACCTTGATTATTCACTATCCCCTCATATAGCGAACCTGGAATACCTAGAATCAATGAATTGTTCTCCCTCTGAATAAAATCTAATGTTCCTTAGGTAATAAAACTTGTACTGTACCGAGTACTGTAGGTACAGTCTCATGGAGACCCTGTATAATTCCATTGCCCCGGGAGTCCCCAGTGACTGACTCCTCCAAGACGACATGCTCCAAGTTCTCTTGCAAAGATTCAAAAGGAGTGTTGCATGAGGAATTACATCATTTTGTACATCTCTGACAGAGAAAGTGCATCATAGTCCGAGGGGAATTGGCACCTGGGTACACTCAGTTAAATATTTCATGTGACATAAAAAGACTTAGGAGCGGTTGTTATCGTGTTCCACTTGAGGAAAATATTGGGCAAGAGAGTCAAGTCAAGAGTGTTTTATTGTCATATCTCCCAAAAATGGAACAATTAAATTGTTACTTGCAGCAGCGCAACTGATATGTAAACGCTATAACAAATGAGAAAAAAGTTCAGTGTGTATATATAATATTTATATATATATGTGTAATATAACCCAAGGCCCAGATTCGATCCTGACTACAGGTGCTGTTTAACTCTATTAGTCATTTCTCGGCCTACTTGCTCAGCTAACCAAAATACCACTGTAATTATTGATAATCATCTTCACTATCTATAATATCACCTATTTTTTGTATTGTCTGCAAATATATTAATTAATTAAGCTTTATACATTCTCATCTAAATCGTTAACAGCAATGGGTCCAGCGCCAAACCTTAAAACACACCACCAATCACAGACCTCCAGCCCAAAAATCAAACTTCCACCTCCACCCTTTGCTTCCTACCATGAAGCCTATTCTGTAGCTGATTTCTAACATTCCTTGGATCCCATGCAATATGACCTTTCAGAGTAGCCTACCTTGCGGAATCTTATAAAAGGCTTAGCGGAAGTTCATATGGATTACATGTAGGGCCCTACCCTCATCAACCTTCTAGGTTACTACTTCAAAAAACATGATCAAAAAACAAAAAATTTGTGAGACATGATCTCCCACACTCAAAACTACACTGACTACTGACTACACTCATCAACTCCTGTCCTTCCAAATGCATGTATATCTTGTCCATCAGAATCCTCTTACAATGGAACAATGAAAGTTCCATTGTAAAACCAGAAGATAAATATTCATTGAGAACCTTGCCTATCTCCTGTGGTTATGCGTATAGACCGATTTGGTTTCCGAGGCACCCTATTCTCTCTTTAAATCAGAAAATAATTATTGATGAAGTGTGAATGTGAGAAGGAGCATTAAGTCTGAAATTCCAAAAAGATTTAGTTCCAATTGTGGCCATGGCATCAATTGAGGTTTATTCAGCAATTATAGAATTGTGCAGAAAGGAGGTATTTATTAAAATAAGAACCATTCTTCAATTGGCAAAACAGCCTGTTCACAAATTAACTTGCAAAAATACATTAATAGACAATAGACAATAGGTGCAGGAGTAGGCCATTCGGCACTTCGAGCCAGCACCACCATTCAATGTGATGCATTAAAGCTAATGAAACCAACTATCAGGCAAGGGACATTCTGATCAGTATCACCAGGGACAATAGATGAATACTCATGTTAATTGCCCTCATTGAAACCTCCATGATGAGATCAAAATAAACATTAGGTTGCCATCTCATGCATTACAAAGTAATGGTGGTAAAGCTTGGACTAGTCTTGAGAGTGAGAATGATGTAGGAGATGCTGGCAATTTGTAGGTTTGTAATGTGTATAACTATAACCCAAGAGCATACATAATGGGACGTATGATGGGAAAAGAAGCTAACATACTGAAAGTAAGTTATGTAGGTGTCATGTTAGGACAAGCAATAGATAGATTTAAGAGGTGGTTTAGACGACAAGACATAGCTGGTTGAAGTAAAGATAAACATAATTTGTTGTAATCCAGGCTAAGGGTAATAAAACTAATTATGAAATAAGAATTCTTTATTACACTGATTTGTCAGACAAATAGGAGGATTTTTTTTTAATTAAAAGGAAACAGGAAGTTTTTTAATTCATTTTTTTTTAAATAATAGTTTTTATTAGACGTCATACACAATAGGGTACATTAAGAATAATATAATACATTTCATATACAGCTTATTGTTTTTGAATGTAATAATAAAAAAGTAATATAAGCAAAAAGAGATAAAAAAGAAAGTTAGGGAAGGTGGTGAAAGTGATAGTTTGTGAAAAGTACAAGAAAAAGAGAGAAAGGAGGAGCGATATTAAAAAAAAATTTAACAAGAAAGTAAAGCAAAAAAATATAATAAAAGGAAAATAAAATGAAAGGGATATACCTACTTCGTATCTTTGCGCACCCCTCACCCGGTTCTGAAACAGTTTATTTTCAGGATTATGTTGCACCATATCCTCGTAATAAATTGATAAAGGGAGACCAAATCTTTAAGAATTGGTCTGATTTGCCTGCTAGGACGAATCTCATATTTTCTAGGTGTAACAATTCAGACATGTTTGAAATCCCCATTTTAAGCGTTGGTGTTGGTGCATTTTTCCAGAATTTTAATATGTTTTTTTGCCGTTATTAAGCCATAATTAAGGAAGCTCTCTTGTAACTAAGTCAGCTCAGAGCCAGTCTCCATTGTTCCAAAGATAATCAATTCTGTGTTGGGGTTCATTTCTGTTTCAAATACTTTTGTAAAGATTTCGAAAATTACATTCCAAAACTTCTGAAGTTTTATGCAAAAGACAAAAGAGTGTGTTATAGTTGCATTTTGAGATAACCATTTATCACAGATGGGTGAGACATTTGGAAACATTTCATTCAATTTAGTTTTTGAGTAATATAATCTATGTAAAATTTTAAATTGAATTAAGGTATGTCTTACATTTATCGAACATTTATGTACATATAGCAAATATTTATCCCATCTGTCTTTCGAGATATTAATAGATAAATTCTTGTTCCCAGTCTCTTCTGATTGCATCAGACGGTGGTATCTCTATGTTTAAAATGATATTACACAAATATGATATTAAATTAGTAGAATCCGCCTTTCTGTTCATAGCTTCATCTAGTATATCTGAAGTCAAAGTTTTATGTTCTTTTGGATGTATTTTCAAGTAATCACGGATTTGAATATATTTAAAGTACTGATTACTTTTCAGGTTATATTTAAGTTGTAGTTGTTGGAATGATAAAATATTTCCCACTTCATACATTTCTCCAAAGGTTTTAATTCCTATTCTTTCCCAGTGTGTAAATGTTTTATGGATAATAGATGGTTTAAATGATGGATTATTAACAATAGGAGAGAGACGCGATAGATTTGAAAGTTAATTTTATTTGATTCCACGTTCGTATTGTACTATGAATAATTGGATTTTTCTTATATATTGTATTAGTCAGTTTTATCGGTGCGAGAAGGATCGCTCCTATATTAAAATGGAGAGTAGTCCTCTCTCTATTGCTATCCAATCTGCCTGTTGGGCAGAGTTGTCCAACAAGTAAATTATATTTTTAATATTCGTTGCCGAGTGATAGTACAGAAAGCCGGGTAGTGTCAGTCCACCAAATTCCTTGGGTTTACACAGGTGTCTGCTTTGAATTCTATGGGACTTATAGTCCCATATGAAATTTGTGATATCAGAGTCAAGTTTTTTAAATTTTATTTTAGGTAAATATATTGGTATTGATTGAAATAAATATAAAATTTGTGGCAGAAAAATCATTTTTATGGCATTTATTCTGCCTATTAAAGACATCGGTAGTGTTTTCCAAAATTTAATCAAAGCATTTAATTTAGTAAGTAAGGGCATATAGTTTGCATTGAATAAAGATTTATATTTTCTAGTAATTTGAATACCCAGATATTTAAATTTTTCTGTAGCAATTCTAAAGGGGAATTTTAAAAGGTGTGTCGGTTCTTGAGGTTTTATCGTCATAATTTCACTTTTATTCCAATTTTTTCTATATCCTGAAAAGGATCCAAATTCCTCTATTAAATTTAATATATTTGGTATGCTGATCTCCGATTTTGTAATATATAAGAGTACGTTGCCTGCATACAGTGATATTTTATTATTTGAATGTTTTGTATTATAACCATGGATGTTCGGATACATTCTTATGCTTTCTGCTCAGGGTTCTATCACAAGAGCAAATAGCAGGGGTGATAGTACACATCCCTGTCTATTGTCCCTGGATAGTTGAAATATCGAAGAGAGTATATTATTAGTCAGCGTTCTAGCAGTTGGCTTGTCATATAATAATTTTACCCATAAGATAAAATTATCTCCCATTTGAAAATTTTGCAATACTTTGAAGAGGTATTCCCATACCACCTGGTCAAATGCTTTTTCTGCATCCAATGAAATAATTGATCAGTCTTCCTCTTCAGTATTATGTGAATACATTATATTAAATAGACGTCTCAGATTGTTGAATGAGTAGGTATAAACCCTGTTTGATCCACATTTATTAATTTACTAACATATTTGCTCAATCTTCTTGCTAGAATTTTTGCTAGAATTTTCTGATCTGTGTTTAACAATGCAATGGCTCTATATGAACTGGGCTCTTCTAGATCTTTATTTTTTTTGGTATGAGTGTAATAGTTGATTTCATTTCGGAGTCACGTGAGTGACTTCGTGAAGAGCCCGCCGGCGCGCATGCTCGACATATCGTCGTACCGCGTTGCTGCGACGGCTGGCGGTGGAGCGCGCTCCTCGCCAGCCCTTCATAAGGGGCCAAGGAGGTAAGTATTCTACCTTTAGTTGGTGGTCCTTGTTGTCTGATTATGTCTTGCAGCAAGGACATGGATGGGAGTTTCAAGGGCCGGAGGATGTCTGGACGAATTCGACGGCCAACAGTTCCGGGGCCATTACCATCGGCAGTATCTGCAACGCAGGCCGGGACTCAGGCGGAGATGTGGGTAAGCCCTGTGTTTACAGGTCCAGATCCGCCAGCACACCACAGCTCGGAGGAGTTTGACGAGGAGGAGTGTGGTGTGCCGCCAGAGCAGGGGGACCCTGCCATGGCAGTCAGGTCGTCAGCGGGCTCGCTGGCGACCTCGAGCAGGGCACGTGCCGTTGCATGGCCTGTTCCACTCAGCCCTCCGAGAAGGGGGAGGGCAGGAGCCCAGAAGCCTAACCCTGCCAGGGCTAAGGCATTGCCTGCCGCGGAGGAGCGGTCAGGTTCCAGGGCGAGACCCGGGGCGGCTGTGAGGTCCAGCCGGCACACCCCGACTCTCGACGCCGGGACAGGTCGGTTGAGTCGGGTCTCGTCACGGTCGCCGAGCCCCCCATGGATGGGTGGGCGAGACCATGCGTCGGCAAGGTCCACGATGTGGGCAGCCGGCAAGACTGCGCGGGCTTCAGGCAGCCATGCTTCGGCTGCTGCCGACACCACGCCGCAAGTGTCCTTAGTGGCAGCGGCTTCAGCTCCCGCTAAACGGAGGCGGTTGAACACGCCCGCGCAGGAATCGCGCAGTTTCGCCTCGGCGGCTGTTAGCGACAACTACCGGCACCGGCAGGGCCTCGACGAGGTGCGGGCCGATGACAGGAGCCCGGTTTTCTTTTCAGAGCCGGAGGACTCCGACCACCTGAGTGTTCAGGGTGAAGGGCGTATTGAACCGTATGGAGCGGCTGCTGGAGCTCCTGCTTCAACGTCAACAACAGCAGGGCAGCAACAGGCACAGGGCGTCTTCACCAACATCTACTATCAGCCTGGAGCAGCAGGAGGAGGAGGTTCTGGTGGATCCCATACCACCTCCGTTGGAGGTGCCGGCGGAGGAACTCTTGGATGTGGCGACCAAATTCGCGGCCCCGCATTCATCTGGTCTTCCCCTAAATACAAAGCTGGCAGCCACAGTGGACTTTCTTAATAATCAGGTGCTGCAGGAAGAAGTCCTCATCCAGTCTATGAGCCGTCACAAGGCTCCATCAAACTTCAACTCCCTCAACGTGCCTGTGGTCAATACGCCAATATGGGGCAACATCAGTGCGGCTATCCGTCAACAGGAGCTGAAATTGCAGCGGATCCTGAAACTCCTCACGGCCGGTATTACCGCCTTTGCGCGGTCGGTGGACGGGGACGAACTGAATTTGGACCAGGAAGATGCTTTGGCCCTATTGTGCGCGACCCAGCACGAAATCAACGGGTTTCG
The DNA here is from genome assembly GCA_963514005.1 of Raja brachyura. The sequence continues at coordinate 95,823,524 of OY740783.1, read as the reverse complement.
CAAAAACAGCATCCGCCCAGCACTCAACCCGAAGTTTGCAGGATTGTGCAAACCGCCGCCGCCGCCGCCCCGTCAGCTCTTTGGTGAGGACCTCTCGAAGAGAGTCAAAGAGCTTGACGAACAAGCCAAAACGGTGGGGATCATGCGCTCTCAGAGTGCCCCCACACCGTCAGGCTCAAAAGCTCCATACATTCGCTCACGAGGGTCGGCCAGTGCCTCGACGAGGACTCACCCTCTAGCTCCACAACGACAACAGCACCAGAACCAGCACCAAGGGTCTTTTTTAGGACAGGGTCGGCAGAGACCTTGGTGGAAATCGAAGACGCCGCGCCCTCAAGCCAACCCAGCACCTCTATGGCCACCCACACGTGTCAAGGACCGCCGGTAACCACGGAGGTGAGGGGGTCTGGTTCTCTTTTTTCTCTCTGTTTAACTTCCCATGTTGGTGGTCGTTTACGGTTGTTTTTGGGTGCATGGGGTAATTTTACTGGTGATGAGTATGTGTTGCGGAATATTCAGGGGCATAAAATTGAGTTTATTAATGGCGACATTCCTCCATCCCAGCACATGCCTGGTCGTACGTTTAAATTGTCTGCTGCAGAACAGGCAGCAGGTTATAAGGAAATTTTAAGTCTGGAACAGAAGGGTGTGATTGAGAAAACAGTGCATGAGCCAATTGAATTTGTTTCGAACATATTTACTAGACCGAAGAAGGATGGAGGCTGTCGTGTCATTATTGATCTAACCCGTTTGAATACGTTTGTAACATATACTCATTTTAAAATGGATACGTTTGAAACAGCCAAGTCATTGATTTCTCATGGTTCCTTTATGGCATGCATCGATTTGAGGGATGCATATTATTCAGTATCCATCCAGAAATATGATAGAAGGTTTTTGAAATTTATCTGGATGGGGCAACTTTGGCAGTATAAGGCTTTGCCTAATGGGCTCACTACAGCCCCTAGATTGTTCACTAAATTGGTGAAGCCAATCATGGCTTATTTGAGACAACGACATCATATAGTTATGGCCTATTTAGATGATGTCTTTATTGTGGGCCACACCCTGCAATTGGCCGAACAGGGTGTTGCAGCTGCTGTCAATATATTTCAACAATTAGGAACAATGTCCATCCAGAAAAATCGAAGTTCTGCCCTGCCCAGGTAATTAATTACCTAGGGTTCACGGTGAACTCAATGAGCATGAGGATAACTATACCAATTAACAAAATTGAGGACGTCACTCAGGTGTGCAGAGATTTAATTGGCACCAATATACCATCGATTCGGCATACAGCCACAGTAATTGGCAAGCTAGTGGCTTTGTTTCCGGCAGCACGATATGGACCTTTGCATTATCAGAATTTGCAAAGAGCTAAAATTACTGCGTTAAAACGGAACGCTGGTCATTATGATCGATCAATTCAGCTGCCGTCCGAAGCGATAACTGAGTTGCAATGGTGGGTGTGTCACATTAGCAACTCATTCAAGCCTGTTAGGGAGGCTAATCCGGTGGTATATTTACAGACTGATGCAAGCTCCAATGGCTGGGGAGCTACTGATAATTGCTCTAGTTGTGGGGGCAGATGGGACACCCTTGAGTCGTCGATGTTGTTGACTCAAGGGATTAACTATTTGGAGTTGCTGGCAGCATTCCACGGACTTCGTGCATATTGTTCCAAGCTTGTTGGAGCACACGTCCGTCTCCAAATAGACAACACCACAGCTGTGGCATATTTAAACCATATGGGTGGTACCAGGTCAGTTTCATGTGACAAATTGGCTAACTCAATTTGGCTCTGGTGTGTTCAAAGAGACATTTGGATTTCAGCTACCTATTTGCCAGGTGAGCTTAATACTGTGGCGGACACCAGGTCATGCAAATTTAATGACAATATTGAATGGATGTTGCATCCTGAGATTTTTTCGAAAGTTACAGCCAAATTTGGTAAACCGGACATTGACCTTTTTGCGTCACGGTTAAACCATCAGGTACCAGCCTACGTTTCATGGGAACCAGATCCTGGGGCAATAGTGCTAGATGCATTCTCGCTGGACTGGGGGAATTGGTTTTTCTATGCCTTACCCCCGTTTTGCCTCATCAGTCGGGTATTGCGAAAGATTCAGGCAGATGCTGCCAAGGGCATCCTTATTATACCCGACTGGCCCACGCAGCCTTGGTATCCGGTGGTCTTTGACATGCTCAACGAACCTTGGGTCCTTTTGAAGGGTTGCCCACAATTGGTTACTCACCCTGTCTCAGGGGAGCCACATCCCTGCCATGGCTATTTAAATTTGTTGGCTTGCAGGTTCTGAACAGGCCGTTAGTCCAATACGGCCTCTCGGCTCGGACCATGGATACCATTGGGGCGTCGTGTCGAGAGTCCACAAGGCGAAGATACCGCTCGCATATTAAGAAGTGGGAAGCCTACTGCAGCCGCTCTCGCATCACGTACGATGACGTGACAATAACCGACGTCCTGGAATTCCTCGCGGGGTTGCACCACGATGAACACTTAAGTTACAGTGCCATCAACAGCGCCAGAAGTGCGCTATCATTCTACCTCAATATTGGGGTGGGATCCAACAGGCTAGTGTCCAGACTCATGCGGGGTATATTCAATATGAATCCGCCTACACCACGCTATAATATCACCTGGGATGTCAGGGACGTATTAACCCTGCTCAGGACGTGGTCTCCCAAGGAAGGGCTCCAACTGGACCAACTCACCATGAAGCTGGTGATGTTACTAGCGCTGACTTCAGCTCAGAGGGTACAGACACTACACAAACTTCGTGTCGACAGAATGACATCTACCCCTACAGAAGTAGTATTTTTCATTGACGAGCTACTAAAGCAGCAAAGACCTGGGTGCACAGGGCTGCAGCTGAGGTTCCCGGCATACCCCGCAGATGCTAGGTTATGTTTAGCCTCACATATCCGCCACTATGTCAACGTGACGGCACGCATCAGAGGAATGGAGAGATACCTGCTTGTCACTCATAAGAGACCTCATCATCGAGTGACAGTCCAGACGATATCCAGGTGGCTTCGAGGCGTCTTGGGTAAGTCAGGTATCGACACTAATGTGTTCAAGTCTCATTCCACCAGGGCTGCATCGACGTCAGCGGCGAGGGTCATGGAGGTGCCTATGGACCAAATTCTCGCCACAGCAGGATGGGCTAATGAAGCTGTGTTCCAGCGTTTTTATAACAAGCCTGTTGCTGCTCCGCTACAGTTCGCAGAAGCCGTGCTGAATGCAGGGTCAGAACGTGGAGATGTCCCCGCATGAGGGGTTTTTGATTTGTTATTAATAAATATGCTCTTGTTTTGCAGTATGAACTATTGAGCAAGTTTGTTCCTCCCATCCATCCCTGGTAGTGGTGTGTCAGCATGGACGTGGTCCAGGGCATGTAATCACAGAAGCTTTGAAGTCTTCACGAAGTCACTCACGTGACTCCGAAATGAAATAGTAAGATTGAACGAGAACTTACCAGTTCGAAGGTTGATCTTTATTTTATGAGGAGTCGAAGTGAGGGATTTCGTGCCCTCCTCGCCCAACCCTCAATCACCTTCATCTGGTAATCTTAGTCAATTCAATCATACTATGCGAAGTCATTTCTATTGTTGGTTCTGTGATTCCACGCCGCTACTTTGAAGTATGTCGAGCATGCGTGCCGGCGGGCTCTTCACGAAATCCCTCACTTCGACTCCTCATAAAATAAAGATCAACCTTCGAACTGGTAAGTTCTCGTTCAATCTTACTATTCTCTGCCTGTCCCCCTAGCACTCAATTCAATGACCTTTCAAATATTTAACTATCCCCATTTTAATGACCTGTTCGCCATCATCCTTTGGTGATGAGAATGCAAATATTTACTGCCTCTATGAGAAGGAATTGCTACACATCTGTTTTAAATGACTGCCCCCTTACCTAACAACTGCGTCCTCTTTTCGCTCCCTTCACTCATTCCCAGGTGAGTTGCAAAGATCCCCCAGCAGCTGTTCAGGCTGTAGTGAATCTCTCCTCTCCTTTAAGAAATGCAGGCCAGCTTTAGGTAGTAGATAGACACAAGAAAGCTGGAGTAACTCAGCGGGAGAGGCAGCATCTCTGAAGAGAAGGAATAGGTGACGTTTTGGGTCGAGGCCCTTCTTCAGACCGATAGGTAGTGGATGTTGCTAATGATAATGGGGTTCCTGCTGATATGTGCAACCAATGAACAGAATGGGTGGCACTAGCTGCCTGCACAAGGCATTTATTTGAGCAGGTAGCACAAAATTGGTAAATTCCCACCATCACGTTGAAAGGAGACAAAAGGAGGCAAAATGCCGCAGAATGGAACATGCCAGGACTAGGACAGACGAGGTTTTGTGTTGGGACCGTTAATCAAACTGATAGAGTCTAATGTTTTTTTGTGGAAACAAGGAACTGCAAATGCTGGTTTCCACAAAAGGACAGAAAGTGCTGGAGTAAGTCAATAGGCCAGGCAGCATATCTGGAAAACATGAATTGGTGATGTTTTGGCTCAACACCTTTCTTCAGACTGTTTTTATGTCCTTTTCTCTCCCTAAATGCTGCCTGGCCTGCTGAGTTCCTCCTGCGCTGTTGTTTTCTTCTGCCCTCGCATCATTCTACAGTCCCTGGTGTCAAACTGAAAGGACAATTTTGCATTGCAATCCATGCCCACATTAAGGGCTTGTTCAACTAAATCGTCCTTACACTGATATTGCAATGACTGAAATAGATTGTGAGTGGGAAAAAAACCTAGTAATTGATTAATTGCAGCATCAGACCCTGATAACATTGTTCTTTAATAATGTGCAAAAAACAAAAGACGCATTTAAATACTTTCGGAAAAGTGCACTGGCGAAAGTGTTAAAACGTGGAGCTCTGATATAGACCAAACAAAGTGGTAATCTTGATAAAACACACAAAACACAGCTGTCTCAGTTATGCTGTCTGTTCTTCATGACCCCTAAACCAGTGCGCTTGTGTCGTTAATTAGATGAAAAGCAATGACTCTCGCCATTACCACCCTGATGTAAAGCCATGAAGGTGTTGTCACAGCTCTGAGAGCACAGAGCTGGGAGGTGCTTTGATCTGCAGTTTTGCTGTTTATCTTCACTCCTTTTCCGGTTAGATGAGCTTTTTAAACTGGGAACCTCTTCTGGGAGGCCCCACACAGTTCTTGTGCTCAGCCACAAGACATTCTGATAAGCAACGCTATGTAAAGAGCTTCAGTTTTCCACTTGGCATATGTGCACTGCAGTGTCTGAAGTGACCTGGAGACCAACGTCTTACTGGAGAGCTGTGAGAAAAGGTAATACAAAACTTGGATCATATTTGTTAATATAAGTTTGTCCTATTTTGTTGTATGGCAAAAAGCATTCTGTACCACCAAGTTTAAAACAAAATGCAGAGTAATATAGCGGGGTAAAATAGTTTTATTTTTGTTAAGCAGTATTAATTCAAAGAGAAATTGGGTTGACCAGTCATTGTTTGTTGTGGTTGCTAGTCTCTCAATGTAATCTGTAGAAATCCTTCTGAAAGACGGAAGCTCCTTTTAACAGCTACCTTCCAAATGAACTGAATGACATGGATTTAATCGACTGCGTATCTGATGGTGTGTACAGAAGGTATTTTTAAACAGTTACGCGTGTCACAATAAGTAGCACTTGTGTAGTTTTCAGTTGAAGTACTTTGTTCGATGGCTTGGTGGTACGTAAGTCTGGTCTGGGATGAGAAATATTTTAATTATATTGTACTTAAAGATATTACTGAGGAATTAAATCTTGTTGAACTGTGTATGTGTACAGGACTGTAATTTATGTGATTTGGATAAAGTCAAAAGCTATATATTTATTGTTTTGTGTATAAAGGAGGGTAATTAAGCAGCAGTGGGGGGTTAAATTTGATAGCCCCGGGAATGACATGGGGGCTAGTGAGACATGATTAACACCCTCCATTGATTACAATGTAGGCAACCTGCCAGCTTCATGCTGAATGCTCTTTTCAATGATTTCAATGTCCAGCCTGACTGGATGTATTCGCATCCAGCATTGTGAGTAGTTAACTCCATTTAGCTTAAAGCCAGCCTGCATCTCTTAAAGCAGAGGTGTTGTGACTGAAACAGGTTGCCAGTGACTGTGCTGATCTGAGAAACATTGACAAGTGGCATTGTCAAAGACATTAAGAGACACTAAGACATTAAAAGATATTTTAGAAGACCCTCAAGAAATCATTTGACCTATCCTTGCTAATATAGATGTGAAGATGATCCAGAATTTCTACACAATGAACTATGGGCCTTGGTTGAAGAGATACAAAGTTGGGGAGAGCTTCTGTGATACAGGAGCTAGGATTCTCTCAAGACACATTCAGAAGACCATGTGATTAATTACCTATGAAAGTAAATGTCATGAGTTATGAGCAGAATTAGGCCATTCGGCCCTTCAAGTCTACTCTGCCATTCAATCATGGCTGATCTATCTTTTCCTCTCAACCCCATTCTCCTGCCTTCTCCCCATAGCTCCTGACTCCTTTACTAATCAAGAATATGTTAATCTGCACCTTAAAAATACCCAATGACTTGGCCTCCACAGCCGACTGTAGCAATGAATTCCACAGATTCACCACCCTCTGACTAAAGACTTTCCTCCTCATCTAAAGGTACCTTTCTAAAGGTATATCCTTTTATTCTGAGGCTTTGGCCTCTGGTCTTAGACTCTCTGACAAGTGGATACATCCTCCCCCCATCCACTTTATCCAGTGCCAGGATCACACGGCATTATTTGGAGAGGGCAATCCTGACACAAGAGTACCAGTCATGCACCAAATGACCATAAGACCCTGGGATTCTTGTTGTCCCTGAATTCGTGATCAGTGGTAAGTTCAGTGCAAACTGCAGAAAAAAAGTAGAGATTCCTTTCCCCTTTCCCACGTCCCATCTCTCCCCTCACCCCACCCTACCCTTCACCCCCATCTTCCCCACCCCATGTCCCATAACACAAGCTTTGTGTTACCGACTCAGTGGCATTAGTTCTGGGAAGATGGTACATATCAACAGAAGGTATCCATGACAGAATCCCATTATATGGGTAGAACCAGATCAAGATTTAGGTCTACAAGCACTGATCAAGTCTACAAGCACTGAGAAATGCTGATAATTCAAGAATCAAGTCAAATGTCAAAGGGGTTTTATCATAGTTTGTTCCGAAGCTGAACAATGACATTCTTACTTTCAGTAGCACAGCTTGTTCCATACACCCAACATTGTTTGTGTAAAAAGATTACCCCTGAGGTTCCTATTAACATTTTCCCCCCTTAACTTAAACCTATGTCCTCTGGTTCCCGATTCCCCAACTCTAGCCAAGAGACTCCGCCTTTACCCAATCTATTCCTCTCATGAGAAATCTATTCGAGTCGATCCAACAATGGTGTTATCTTTGGTGAATTTGAAGATGTAGTTGGAACGGTGGCTGACTACACAGTCATGAGTATATAGAGCAGGGGGCTGAGCATGCAGCCTTGAGGTGCTCCTGTGCTGATGGTTATTGAGGAAGAAGTGTTGTTGCCAATTTGTACAGATTGTGGTCTGTTGATGAGGATGTCGAGGATCCTGTTGCAGAGGGATACGCAGAGTCTCAGTTCCGCGAGCCTGGTAATCAGTATGGAGAAGATTATTGTTTGACCGCCTAGCTTCTTCTTCTTCTTCGTTGGTATGGCGTGCACAGCCTAAAGTTGTAGGACAAATTGTTCTATTTGATGTTATTTGATTGTGCACGCCGGGTTGATTGCATTCGTCGAAACAGAGTGGACCACGTGAAGGTTGCAATCTTCCACCCCACCGCCAAGCTGAAGTCCATGAACAACAGCCTGACATGTGTGTTTTTATTGCCGTCCCTTAATTTGTGACTTTAGTGATACAGGGCAGAAACAGGCCCTTTGGCCCAATGAGTCTGTGCCAACCAGCAATCACCCCATACAGAAGCAATATCCTACACACTAGGGCCAATTTACAATTTTACTGAAGCCAATTAATCTACAAACCTATACATTTTTTTTGTATTATCAAAATAATACTTACAAAACAAAACCATGATAATACACCCATCACCATAGTACAAAATCACCAAATTATCTGACACTAAATTTTCAATTAACTATAATACAATCCTTATTGAGGAGACTGTACATTCCACCCCTCACGGTGCCCAGCAGTTCAGTTAATCCTCCAGGGTGCCCATGGACAGCATGTGGTCCCTCTCTAGTATCAGCCGGACACGGACATAACTCCGGAAAAGTGCCAGGCAACCAGCTCGGGTAGCGCCCGATTCCGCCTGGCGCTGTGACTCGTGGATGGCCAGCTTGGTCAGGCCTATGAGCAACCCAACTAGGACATCTTCTGCCTTAAGGGCCTGACCCACTTACGTGCCCTTGGCATGCAAATTACGTGACCTCATGGTCGTGTTGAGCCGAGATGGTCGAGCGAAGGTCGGGCGCGATTAAATGCGTACGCACAGCCGTCTGGAGCGTGTGACATCATTTGAAGATGGACACTGAGCTGGAGTAACTCAGCGGGACCGGCAGCATCTCTGGAGAGAAGGAATGAGTGACGTTTCGTGTCGAGACTCTTCCTTAGTCTGAAAAGAAGGGTCTTGACCCGAAACGTCACCCATTGCTTTTCTCCAGAGATGCTGCTGGTCCCGCTGAGTTACTCCTGCATTTTGTGTCTATCTTCAATTTTCTTGGTCCCGCTCTGGGTAGAAGTGGAGGTGGATCCGGACCGCAGCGGCCGAGAGCCCCAGATCGAGTTCGGCGATCGTTTGCCTGCTTCTGCTGCTGTTGAAGGTGAGATGTTGCGTCGCACCAGGGTCTTGGGCCTATTCCACTTTGGCCGTCAGTTCCGCGACAGGCCGTTGGCGCGCTAAGATTTCGTTCACTGCAAGAATTTCGGAGCCCCGCGTGATGTCAGGACCGGACCCACACAACTACATACCCCTCTGCGCTTCTAAGTGGGACAGGCCCCGCGTGGCCATACGGTGCCCGTATGCCTCAAGCGACCACGAGGTCGCGTAATTTGCGAGCCAAGGACGCATAAGTGGGACAGGCCCTTTAACATCTCCCCTGTGCACAGGGTGTCCAAAGACGAGAATGGTGGGTGTGAAGTACAACCAGAAGGCAAGGAGCAGCACCTTTAGATATTGGAACAGGAGCTGCAACCTCACACACTCCATATATATATGGAGCACAGATACTTTGCGCCCGTAAAAGTGGAAGGTGGCTGGAGAGTCTGTGAACCGTGATAGACTCAGGTTGCATAAATTTTAACTACAATCTATTAACATTTTGCAAAGATGTTTTATAAAGCATCAAGAACACTTAAAATATTAGACACGGCAAATGAAACAGTCTAAAGCACTATAGGCCTTAGCCTGTAACAACTGTTCCTTACCAGTTAGATACATGAAATCCCCATCCCTGCAGCAGGACTGAACAGGCACAGGTTGCTTCTGTAGATGGCCCACTGTGAGTGGCTGGTAGTTTCCTCATCTTCGTCCCCTGTCCCCAGACTCTGTGTGAAAACAGATTCCCCTCCCCCCCAACTTCTGGACTTTGGGCGGGTGTACAACACGGACTTCTCATTAGGTTTTGGTTTCGTTTATTATTATCACATGTACCAAGGCACAGTGAAAAGATTTATTTTGCATGCTATCCAGATCAGATACACCATACATAAATACAATCAGGTCAAATTCAAGTACAATAGATAGAACAAAGGGGAAGATACAAAGGGCAGAATATAGTTCTCAGTATTGTAGCGCATCAATTGCATAGACAAAGTCCAATCTCCTCAATGGGGTAGAAGTGAATTGGATAATAACCAAGGCTATGGAAGGACCATTCATAGCCCTGATCATAGAGGGAACAAAGCTGTTCCTGAGTCTGGTGGTGCGCCCTTTCAAGCTTCTGTACATCTGCCGGATGGGAACAGGAATAAGGAATGAACGAGGTGGGATAAGTCTTTGATTATGTTGGCTGTTTTTCTGAGGCAACATGAAGTGTAGGTGAAGTCAATGGTGGGAAGTCTGGACTGGGCTACATCAACAACCCTCTGCAATTTCTTGTGGTCTTGGAGTGAACTATTTCCAAACTCAGATGTGATGCAACCTGACAGTATGCCTTATATGGTGCATCTGTAGAAGTTAGCAAGATTTATTGGAGACATGCCAAATTTCCTCAGTCTCCTCAGGAAGTAAAGGCATTGGTGAGCCTTCTTGGCTGTTGCATCAATGTGGTTGGTCCACGTCAGATGGTCCATGACAGATCATTGTTAAACGTCAATAGACACAAAAATCTGGAGTAACTCAGCAGGACAGGCAGCATCTCTGGAGAGAAGGAATGGGTGACATTTCGGTTCAAGACCCTTCTTCAGACTCAACATTGTTCATTCTTCAGACATTAATCGTCAAGTAACTTGAAGATGTGAAGCTTTATTTATGGAAGGATGTTAACATTTTGGAAGCAGTTCACAAAATGTTTACTGCATAAGAAAAGGTTGGTCAGTGTAGGTTTGTATCCATTAAACTTTACCCAACCTGATTCAGGCTCAGTTCCCGAAGGCTAACGGTTTACTTTCTTCCTGAGCTCCTAATCGTAGTCACAGATTCATACAGCATGGAGTCAGACCCTTTCACCCAACTTATCTAACCTGATCAAGATGCCCCATTTTTCCTTGTGTCACTTGCCTGCGTTTGACACATATCCCTCCAAACCTCTATCCATATCCCGTTCTTTATTCTGCCTATAATAAGCTGGACTCAGAAGAGGCAATAATTTGTAGCAATACAAGACTGACTGCGCTCTTTCGAAAATTATTTTCTGCATGATATAACAAAGCAAATTTAGCAAGCGGGAACATACCGTTTTCCCACATGTCGTGAATATTATCCCCTGCCAAGCGTTCTAATCCATAGTTGAAAGCTGAACAATTCCTCTTGATGTGAATGTGGTGGAAATGAGCCTGCAGTGTTTCTGGGATTATTGTTTGTTTTGATCATTATAATTAAAGTAGAAGTTCCAGTAAGTGTTCTTTAAATAAAAATAACTCCTTATTGCTTAGTATCCTTTCTTTCCTTTCCTGAAGCCACTGAGCTTAATTTCCACCTTCAACTTCAATGGCTTCAATAGAAAAACACTGGGGAAAAGATGGAAACGGCCTCCTCGACTGCACTCTTAGGCACCAAAGTTAAGAGCAGAAATCCTGCCAAATAAATCCCTGCGGAATTTCAGTCTAAAGTGTACACGAAACATTAAAGAGACAAAAACAAACAGAGGAAACTAAATTTAAACAAGCCGATCAGAGTTAATGATAATCCTTTGTAAATGTTTGATGTTTAAAAGAGATAATGATAGTGGAGCTCCCTCTTTAGCAGCACATCTGCTCTCAACTCTGAAGTAACTGTATTACATGACAACACAAAACTTCATTATCCCAAGTCCTTGGGGATTCATTCAGTTCCAGTCATGAGGAACTTGCTCATGCTCCTTATTTAAACAGAAGCTGGCTTCTGCTTCCCAGAAAGAAAAGTTCAAGTAGTTTGAGGCCCTACACAGATCTAGTTAAGATTTCATTGAGATCTTAAGTAAATGAGAAATTGAAATATTCTACCTATGTGAATTTCTTCATGGAAAAATTAGAATAAAAGCCATCGGTACCATCCAAAATGTCTCTGACTGTACTCATATTGGTCTGCTTTCATGTGTGAAATAACCCATCTACAACAATCCATTTGCCTGCATGATTGCCATATCTTTCTGTATCTCATAAGGTCATAAGTGATAGGAGCAAATTTAGGCCATTTGGCTCATCAAGTCTACTCTACCATTCAATCATGGCTGATCTATCTCTCCCTCCTAACCCCATTCTCCTGCCTTCTCCCCATAATCCCTGACACCCATATTAATCAAGAATCTATCTATCTCTGCCTTAAAAATATCCATTGACCAGGCTTCCACAGCATACTGTGACAAAGAATTCCACAGATTCACCACCCTCTAAAGAAATTCCTCCTCAGCACCTTCCTAAAGGAACATCCTTTAATTCTGAGGGCCTCTAGTCCTAGACTCTCCCACTAGTGGAAACATCCTCTCCACATCCACTCTATCTAAGCCTTTCACTATTCTGTAAGTTTCAATGAGGTCCCCATCTCATTCTTCTAGATTCCAGCTAGTACAGGCCCAGTGCTGTCAAATGCTCATCATATGTTAACCCACTCTTTCCTGGGATAATTCTTGTAAACCTTCTCTGGATCCTCTCCAGATCCAGCACATCCTTCCTCAGATATGGTGCCCAAAATTGCTCACAATGCGGCCTGACCAGCTCCTTATAGAGCCTCAGCATTGCATCTTGCCTATTTAAGTGTCGGTCTGAATGATTCTTAGGGCGGCACAGTGGCACAGGGGTAAAGTTGCTACAATACAGCGCCAAAGAACTGGGTTCAATCCTGACTACGGGTGTTGTCTATACGGAGTTTGTACGTTCTCCTTGTGATTGCACGGGTTTTCTCCCACACACCAAAGACGTACACATAGGTTAATTGTGTGAGAAGTGTGTAGGAGTCACTGTAGTGGATGTTCATGTTAAAATGTGTTTTGATTGTTCTGTTTCCAAGATGGCTGCCGGAAGTGAGAGTGAACGCTGGAGCGATTAGCTGCCGCTGCTCTCTCTTTGAATTGTGTATTGTTGATGTCCCTACTACTTTTTTGTTTCATTTTGTTTATATGTTTGTAATTTGCTTGTTTTAATCTATAAGGTGTCCTTGAGAGTCCTGAAAGGCGTCCGTAAATAAAATGTATTATTATTATTATTAATTGGCTTCTGTAAATTGTAAATTGTCCCTATTGTGTAGGATAGTGTTAGTGTAGCTGATCGGTGGTCAGCGCAGACTCAGTGGGCTAAAGGATCTGTTTGCAGGCTGTATCTCTAAACCCCACCTCTCAAACTGATCTAGATCCTGTTGTAGGCATGGATATCCGTCACTGTCCACTTTTGCACTAATTATGGTGTAATTTGTAAAATTACTAATAATGCTAACCACATTGATATCCAAATCATTAATGTAGATAACAACAGTGGACACAGAAGTGACCCCTGTGACACTCCACTGGTCACAAGCGTTGAATCGGAAAAAAACAACCCTCAATAACTACCCTTTTTTATAGGCTGCAAGTCATGTAGTTCAATAGTGGGTAGTGCTGTATGCATGATGAACTAGGCCGAGTCCACCATTCTCTGCAGCCTCTTGCATTCCTGTGCATTCGAATTGCAAAACTGGCCATGGTGCAAACAGACAGGATATTTTCTACAGCACATCTGTAGAGGTTTGTTTGAGTATTTGGTGACATGTTCAATCTCTTTAAACTTCTAAGTACATAGAGGCTCTGGTGCACCTTCTTGGTGATTACAGCCGTACAACAGGATCGATCATCTGAAATGTTAATGCCCAGAAATTTGAAGCTGCTAAGTCTTTCCACTGCTGATCCACCAATGAAAACTGAAATGAATTGGGCCACAATGGATGCTCCAGCAACGGCTGGCCTAAAGCTGGGGGTCCCAATGAGGTGGTATCTGGCCACAAAGCTTCAGTTCTCATAGAATGTCCCAGGATTCAGTGCTGGAACTGAGTGGGAGCACAGATGCATCGACACCTAAATTGTAGGGTCATCAATATTCAGCGATCTTCACATGGGTGCAGATGTGGGGAATGCACAGATGCGCATGCTGCAACAAGCTGTATTTTTCTGCAGACATGTCTGCAGACATATCTGCTGATCTGTTTAAATCTATTCCTCCCATTCAGAACCAACTTCCCCTCTATATCGTAAGCTCTCACCGTTAATGAGATGGAGGGGGTGTAAGCAGAGACCTCCCATTTCTCATTGACAAGTTTCCTGAATCACGGCCGCACCTCTTAGAAACATAGAAAATGGGTGCAGGAGTAGGCCATTTGGCCCTCCGAGCCTGCACCGCCATTCAATATGATCATGGCTGATCATCCAACTCAGTATCTGCCTTCTCTCCATACCCCTTGATCCATTTAGCCCCAAGGGCCGCATCTAACTCCCTCTTAAATATAGCCAATGAAGTGGCCTCAACTACCTTCTGTGGCAGAGAATTCCAGAGATTCACCACTCTCTGTGTGAAAAATGTTTTTCTCATCTCAGTCCTAAACGGTTTCCCCCTTATCCTTAAACTGTGACCCCTTGTTCTGGACTTCGCCAACATCGGGAACAATCTTCTTGCATCTAGCCTGTCCAACCCCCTAAGAATTTTGTAAGTTTCTATAAGATCCCCCCTCAATCTTCTAAATTCTAGCGAGTACAAGCCATGTCTATCCAGTCTTTCTTCATATGAAAGGCCTGACATCCCAGGAATCAGTCTGGTGAACCTTCTCTGTACTCCCTCTATGGCACGAATGTATTTCCTCAGATTTGGAGACCAAAACTGTACGCAATACTCCAGCTGTGGTCTCACCAAGACCCTGTACAACTGCAGTAGAACCTCCCTGCTCCTATGCTCAAATCCTTTTGCTATGAATGCTAACATACCATTCGCTTTCTTCACTGCCTGCTGCACCTGCTTGCCTACTTTCAATGACTGGTGTACCATGACACCCAGGTTTTGTTGCATCTCCCCTTTTCCTAATCGGCCACTCTTATGACATTGCGTGTGCAGAGAGACCAATATCTCCCACCTGCTGTGAGCCACATGAGGAAAATGCCTGACAATGCAGCATTACTAGGTCGAGGTGCCGTATCTGCACATGGTCAGGGCCCAGGTGTAAGTGCCAGCTCTCCAGAACAAGAGGTCACCCACATCCTGCTCCACAACTGTGATTGAGGCATTTATTGCAATGTCCCTTAGAGGAAGACTTAGAGCTTGCCTGATGAAATCCGTGTAGTACCCGAGTGAAGACCTGAAAAACGTTGAAAGTAAGAGTGATTCTACTTCTTACCTTGCAAGCAAATGTAAAGATATTACTCCCAATGGAAAAAATGGTGGTCAATTCCACCTCACTTGTGGGTGAGATGGCTAAAATGTCATTGTCTATTGGTGCACAGGGATCAGACTGCTGCCATGAAATCTCAAGCTATTGCTGTTAGTGGCTTGATAAACATGCAAAGTATCTTTGAAGGTGTCATGGTGCAACTACAACCCACTCTCCATTTAATGACAAGGATTTCAGGGGCTTCAAAAGCAGTGGTTTAATGGTGTGTGAGCCTTCTGTCCCTCAGGCCCATGATCTGGCACTCAGACATGAACATAGCCTGAAGCTAACTCGCCCAGACTGGTGCTGGCTGGAACCCTCTGCTGAAACTGAGATGTCTTGTCCATCTTGGATAGACAGGGGGGTAGCACTGCATAGAAACAACAATATATATATATATATATATATATATATATATATATATATATATATATATATATATATACACACACACACAACCTGTCACACTTGCCACGCCTCCAGACAATTGAGACTCTTTCCACACTCCTCTCCTGAGCTATTAGGAGTTACACCTGCATTTAATCTACTCCCCTAATCTATCACTTGGTATAAATACCTGAGATTATCATCAACTGGGTGTCGATTAATCAGTTCTGCATTCTGTTGGTTTGATAGCAGCTCTGAGTTTGGCCGGTTCCAAGTCTATATCTTTTGGTTCCATTCGTGTTTGGATTTTGGATTTCCTTCCGTTCTTCTCGGTGAGCCTGCATTTGAGTCCTTTCTGTTTCTGAGCCTTCAGATACAACCATACACATGCAGAAACACAGGCACACAACCCCTCACACACTCCCACACACATTCTAACACACACACACTCTAACACACACACACACTCGCACATGGCCTCACACATTCACAGACACTTAATCACACAGACCTTTGAAAGATACAAAGAATTTCCTTGAATTATCATGGCCTAGATATAGAAACAGCATGTTTTACTGAACCAATATCACCATCCTCTCCCAAGGCAACATCTGAGTACTGTGGCTTTAAGTACATGGCTGCATCTGACTGCAGGCTATATCGTCTATAGGCCCGGGGAGCCGTTGGAGACAGAGGGTGGAGCTACCTGCTGTGAGTAGACTGAAATCTGCAACGTTGCATATTCCAGTGAGGAAATCTGGTGGGGAATCTGTGTAGCCTCTGATTGGTTGAAGAGGACCAGAGGAAGCAGCTGATTGGCTGCAACCCGGGGTTTACATTTCTCCATTTCTGCCTTCAGGTTTAAGGATTCTGGGAGCTAAGGACTCTGGGTGTTAGGGATTCATTATTTATTAGTAAAGTTTAAAGAATAAAGTTTTGTGTTTAATAAAAAATAAAAAAAATAAAATAAAATAAAATAAAAAAATATATATATATTTAATAGAGTAATTTGGGAGTAAGATGTCAGTGGAGATTGGTCCCGTGGTTTGCTCAGCCTGCAACATGTGGGAGATCAGGGATATGGTCAGTGTCCCTGATGACTACATTTGCAGGAAGTGTGTCCAGCTGCAGCACCTGGCAGACCGCATTGAACGATTGGAGCTGCGGCTGGATTCATACTGGAGCATCCACGATGCAGAGAAAGTCGTGGACAGCACATACAGCGAGTTGGTCACGCCACAGGTAAAAGGTAAGAGGACAGAAAGGGAGCGGGTGGCCAATAGCCAGCAAAACAGTAGGCAGGTAGTGCAGGAGTCCCCTGCGGTCATCTCCCTAGTCAACAGGTTTACCATTTTGGATACTGTTGAGGGAGATGGCTCATCAGGGGAATGCAGCAGCAGCCAAGTTCATGGCACCATGGGTGGCTCTGCAGCACATGATGGGGGAAAAAAGAGGGGAAGGGCTATTGTAATAGGGGATTCAATTGTCAGGGGAATAGATAGGCGTTTCTGCGGCCGCAAAAGAGACTCCAGGATGGTATGTTGCCTCCCTGGTGCAAAGGTCAGGGATGTTACTGAACGGCTGCAGAACATTCTGGAGGGGGAGGGTGAACAGCCAGTTGTCGTGGTGCATATTGGCACCAACGATATAGGGAAAAAAAGGGATGAGGTCCTACAAGGTGAATTTAGGGAGCTAGGAGATAAACTCAAAAGTAGGACCTCAAAGGTCATAATCTCTGGATTATTACCAGTACCACGGGCCAGTCAGAGTAGAAATAGGAGGATATTGCAGATGAATATGTGGCTTGAAAAATGGTGCAAGGGGGAGGGATTCAAATTTTTAGGGCACTGGGACCATTTCTGGGGGAGGTGGGACCAGTACAAACAGGACGGTCTGCACTGGGCTGGAATGGAACCAATGTCCTTGGGGGAGTGTTTGCTAGTGCTGTCGGGGAGGATTTAAACTAATGTGGCAGGGGGATGGGTACAAGAGCAGAGAGGCAGGTGGGTGTAAAACGAGGGTGGAAGCAATAGGGAGCAAGGTGAAAAGTAAAAGGGGTAAGAGCATTGTAAAAACAAGCCTGAAGGCCTTGTGTCTCAATGCAAGGAGTATTCGTAATAAGGTGGATGAGTTGAACGTGCAGATAGCTATTAATGAGTATGATATAGTTGGGATCACGGAGACATGGCTCCAGGGTGACCAAGGCTGGGAGCTGAACATCCAGGGGTATTCAGTATTCAGGAGGGATAGAGAGAAAGGAAAAGGAGGTGGGGTAGCGTTGCTGGTTAGAGAGGAGATTAACGCAATGGAAAGGAAGGACATTAGCTTGGAGCATGTGGAATCAGTATGGGTAGAGCTGCGAAACACTAAGGGGCAGAAAACGATAGTGGGAGTTGTGTACAGGCCACCTAACAGTAGTAGTGAAGTTGGGGATGGTATAAAACAGGAAATTAGAAATGCGTGCGACAAAGGCAAAACAGTTATAATGGGTGACTTCAGATAGATTGGGTGAATCAAATTGGCAGGGGCGCTGAGGAAGAGGATTTTTTGGAAAGTATGAGGGATAGTTATCTAAATCAACATGTAGAGGAACCAACGAGAGAGCAGGCTATTTTAGACTGGGTAATGAGGAAGGGTTAGTTAGCAGTCTTATTGTGCGTGCCCCCTTGGGCAAGAGTGACCATAATATGGTCGAGTTCTTCATTAGGATGGAGAGTGACATTGTTAATTCAGAAACAATGGTTCTGAACTTAAGGAAAGGTAACTTTGAGGGTATGAGACGTGAATTGGCCAAGATTGACTGGCAATCAATTCTAAAAGGGTTGACGGTGGATACGCAATGGAAGACATTTAAAGACTGCATGGATGAACTACAAAAATTGTTCATCCCAATTTGGCAAAAGAACAGATCAGGGAAGGTAGTGAATCCGTGGATAACAAGGGAAATCAGGGATAGTATCAAAGCAAAGGATGATGCGTACAAAGTAGCCAGAAAAAGCAGCATACCAGAGGACTGGGAAAAATTCAGAGACCAGCAGAGAAGGACAAAGGGCTTGATTAGGAAAGGAAAAATAGATTATGAAAGAAAACTGGCAGGGAACATAAAAACTGACTGCAAAAGTTTTTATAGATATGTGAAGAGAAAGAGATTAGTTAAAACAAATGTAGGTCCCTTGCAGTCAGAAACAGGTGAGTTGATCATGGGGAACAAGGATATGGCGGACCAATTGAATAACTACTTTGGTTCCGTCTTCACTAAGGAAGACATAAATAATCTGCCGGAAATAGCAGGGGACCGCAGGTCAAAGGAGTACTTGAGTGAAATCCAGGTTAGTCGGGAAGTGGTGTTGGGTAAATTGAATGGATTAAAGGCCGATAAATCCCCAGGGCCAGATAGGCTGCATCCCAGAGTACTTAAGGAAGTAGCTCCGGAAATAGTGGATGCATTAGTGATAATCTTTCAAAACTCTTTAGATTCTGGAGTAGTTCCTGAGGATTGGCGGGTAGCAAACGTAACCCCTCTTTTTAAGAAGGGGGGGAGAGAGAAAACGGGGAATTACAGACCAGTTAGTCTAACATCGGTAGTGGGGAAACTGCTAGAGTCAGTTATTAAAGATGGGATAGCAGCACATTTGGAAAGTGGTGAAATCATTGGACAAAGCCAGCATGGATTTACGAAAGGTAAATCATGTCTGACGAATCTTGTGGAATTTTTCGAGGATGTAACTAGTAGCGTGGATGGGGGAGAACCAGTGGATGTGGTGTATCTGGACTTCCAGAAGGCTTTCGACAAGGTCCCACATAAGCGATTAGTATATAAACTTAAAGCATATGGCATTGGGGGTTCAGTATTGATGTGGATAGAGAACTGGCTGGCAAACAGGAAGCAAAGAGTAGGAGTTAACGGGTCGTTTTCACAATGGCAGGCAGTGACTAGTGGGGTACCGCAAGGCTCAGTGCTGGGACCCCAGCTATTTACAATATACATAAATGATCTGGATGAGGGAATTGAAGGCAATATCTCCAGGTTTGCGGATGACACTAAGCTGGGGGGCAGTGTTGGCTGTGAGGAGGATGCTAGGAGAATGCAAGGTGACTTGGATAGGCTGGGTGAGTGGGCAAATGTTTGGCAGATGTAGTATAATGTGGATAAATGTGAGGTTATCCACTTTGGTGGCAAAAATAGGAAAACCGACTACTATCTAAATGGTGGCCGATTAGGAAAAGGGGAGATGCAGCGCGACCTGGGTGTCATGGTACACCAGTCATTGAAAGTAGGCATGCAGGTACAACAGGCAGTGAAGAAAGCCAATGGTATGTTAGCTTTCATAGCAAAAGGATTTGAGTATAGGAGCAGGGAGGTTCTACTTCAGTTGTATAGGGTCTTGGTGAGGCCACACCTGGAGTATTGCGTACAGTTCTGGTCTCCAAATCTGAGGAAGGACATTATTGCCATAGAGGGAGTGCAGCGAAGGTTCACCAGACTGATTCCTGGGATGTCAGGACTGTCTTATGAACAAAGACTGCATAGACTCGGTTTATACTCTCTAGAATTTAGGAGATTGAGAGGGGATCTTATAGAAACTTACAAGATTCTTAAGGGGTTGGACAGGCTAGATGCAGGAAGATTGTTCCCGATGTTGGGGACGTCCAGGACAAGGGGTCACAGCTTAAGGATAAGGGGGAAATCCTTTAGGACCGAGATGAGAAGGAATTTTTTCACACAGAGTGGTGGGTCTCTGGAATTCTCTGCCACAGAGGGTAGTTGAGGCCAGTTCATTGGATATATTTAAGAGGGAGTTAGATGTGGCCCTTGTGGCTAAGGGGATCAGAGGGTATGGAGAGAAGGCAGGTACGGGATACTGAGTTGGATGATCAGCCATGATCATATTGAATGGCGGTGCAGGCTCGAAGGGCCGAATGGCCTATTCCTGCACCTAATTTCTATGTTTCTATGTTTCTATATTACAGGCATGGCCCATCCCAGAAGCTCAGAACAAACACTCTATTCTTAATTCTGTCATGGCAGGAACCAACCAGGAGGACAGAATAAAACACTTCATGGATATCCCCATAGCTTCCTTAAGGGAAAAAATAGAACTATCCATATTGAAAATGGAACTCACTTATGGTAACCCCTGGCCTGTCACCTTTTAAAACAGGAAAGGAGCATGTGGGATGGCACTGAAAACATGGGTCCGATGGTAACTCCCTGAAAGGAAGGGAGTGCAGCCCTGCTCCCCTGTATTACTCACCTGCTCTGCCAACCTCCGATTCCTCTTGTGGCTGAGCTAATAGGTTCCACATGGGCTCATCAGTTATTCAGGTCTCATACCATTAGAGTCTTTGAGTCACAGAGTCATACAGCATGGTAACAGGCCTTTCAGACAAACTCGCCCATGCCAACCAAGATGTCCCATCTACATTAATCACACCTGCTTGCGTTTGGCCCACATTTTGCTGAACCTTTCCTGTTCATGTATCTAGTGTTATAGTACCTGCCTCAACTACCTCCTCTAGCAGCTTGTTGCATAAACTGTGTGTAAAAAGTTGCCCCTGGAATTGACGTTGAAGCAAGCCAACCTCGACTTCAAGTGACTGCCCATTAATGGAGGAAGCTCCAACATAGGGGCTGGTATCAGAATGTAGAAACAAAGAACTGCAGATGACAGAAAAAGACTCATAGACTCAAAAAAGCTGGAGAAGGTCAGGCAGCATCTCTGGAGCAAACGAGTAGGTGACCTTTTGGGTGGAGACCCTGCTTCTAACTCGGTTCAGAACCCAGTCTGAAAAGGGTCCCAACCTGAAACATCACCCACTCTTTCTCTCCAAAGATGCTGTCTATCTATGGCCTGGTACCAGACTCTGATATTCACATGGAAACTGGTTCTTATTTCATTTCAAAATTAAACTTTATTCATAATATCTACATAATAAATACAATCTGTCCATCTCTTTTTCTCAGCTCAGCAATTCAGTACATTCCCTTGCAATGAGTCAAAGCCACTCCTGTTTCCTGGTTCTTTCCTTGACCTTCACGGTTGGAAGCTGTTTGGCTGCTGGTTTTGGAACGGCCACAACCTCTTTCATAAATAAACTTTAGTCCGAAAAAATATACACAGGAAATACAATGCAATCACTACATTCATTTATTTGCATTCCTTGTGTCATCAAGTCAATACATTAATACTGCCATCAAACCAATACTTTGTCTCAGTGCTACTTTTGTACTCAAGACAGCATATCAACCAAAAATCAAGCTGCATTCAAAAATAATTTTTCCATCAATATACCCTTTCTATTTTGTTTTTGTGACCAATTAACTTCTATTTAAATGAATAGAACAGTGGCACAGCGGTAGAGTTGCTACCTTACAGCGCCAGAGACCCAGGTTTGATTCCTGGCAAAATTTGTATGTTCTCCCTGTGACTGTGTAGGTTTTCTCCAGGTGCTCTGGTTTCCTCCCACACTCCCAAGACATACAGATTTGTAGGGTAATTGACTTTGGTGAAATTGTAACTTGTCCTTAGTGTGTAGGATAGCGTGAGTGTACTGGGTGATCACTGGTCGCTGTGGGTTCGCCTGTTTCCGTGCTGTATCTCTAAAGTCTACACTAATAACTAAAGAGTATAAAATCAAATTATTATTTTTATTGAAAACCTAGCTTTTAACTTTTTAGAAGTGTTCCTACACTCATATACTATAGACGGTGTGTACCGTCACAAAAAAAACACTGCTTTACAACGCTTTACAATGTTTCTTTTATAAACCATATGCCAATGAAAAGATTGAAAGGCTGTTACACAGGGCCCAGCTCCTCAATGTCCAGTGGCCACTGGACTCTAGACTGTCATCCTTCCCCACAGATCCTTTGTGTTGGCTACACTGAGCATCAGTGCGTCCCTCAGTACGTACTCCTGCACCTTGGAATGTGCCAGCCACCAGCATTCATTTACAGACAGAAACAGAATATGCTGCAAGAAGTCAGTTAAACAGCATCTCAACTCAGTCAAACAGTATCGGTGGGAAGAGACGGTTTTGACTGACTGAGCTTCTGAAATTTCTGATGATAGACACAAAATGCTGTAGTAACTCAGCGGGACAGGCAGCACCTCTGGAGAGAAGGAATGAGTGACATTTTGGGTCGAGACCCTTCTAACTAGCCTGGGAAAAGGGAAACGGTTTTGTTTCAGATTCCAGGGTCAGTAATTGTACTTGTTTTCCTTCACTTGCACACAGCTTACACACTGGAGAACCAATATGTTTCAGGCTCTGAAGCCTGCACATATTCCTGTAGCTACCAGATTTGTATATGCATCAGCCATGACAGCCACTCAGGAGATAGATGGCAGATGGGAGACTAGAATAACAACCGAAACCCACGGAAAAAGTGGGGGCGGCTTGAAAGCATGAAAAAAAGCACATACTGGGAATGTGTGTGTAGCCTAACATGATAACATGAGCAGCTTCCCATGGCTTGTTGTAACAGTGTGAAATTGCACTAGCTCTGGCGGGAAAATCAGTTGTAAATTTGCGGGTTTGCTCAAGAATCTGTGAGTCACAAGCTACTAATTTAACCCTGATGGTTTCCAAAAATACAAATTAAAGCTTTTGCACTTTGAAGTTTCAAAGCCTCATTGAACTTATACGAGGGGGTGTTTGCTAGTTATCTGTGAGTACAATTAAATAGTGAATACCAGAGATGGTTACCATTCTACTGTGTTTCCCACAATGGTTTTCTTAGTTTATTTATTTTCCCCTTTGTGTGCTGTTTCTTTCTCCACCATCCAGCTCTCATCCACCTTATCTTTAGCTTTATCTCTTCATTACTGATATAGGAGTTGATTTGCATCATAACAACTTCTCAAAGCACTTTGTCATGATGGACATGAGTGCCGCTAGTCAGTTGTCATTGAGGCATATCACCTTTGTCTTCTTGGGCATGGATATTACGCAGGGCCAATGAAGAGAGGCCCTATGCTACTTCACTTGTGAGCCCCCCCCCTCCCAATCCCCCACTCGCATGACTAGAAGACCATGACTACCCAACAGTGACAGTGTGACACTTTTAGATCCTACTGTATGTTGTCATTAAACAGTTGGTTTTAAAATACGTATTGGATTCACCGCGGAGTGGGCGATGCCTCACCTGGATCGCCGTTTGAAGCTCTGGAGTGCTGGGCCTGCCGCTTCAACATCATGGAGCTGTGGTTTGCGGAGTTCCCAGCCTCGGGCCGCGCTGATTTCAACATTGCGGAGCCCTGGGATCCTTTTGCCGAGGGCCGCCAGCGTGAATCTCCGCCCAGCTCAGCCTGTGGACTTTGGGAGTCGCGGTCTCCAGTAGGAAGTGGCCGATTCGGAAGTCCAAGCCGCTGAGAATGTTCTGCCGTTCCGACATCGGATGGTGACCCCAAATTTCATTGCACCAATTGGTGCATATGACAATAAGTGTCTCTTGAATTGAATGTGGAATATTAAGAAATAAAGAAACTACAAATACAATAAGAGCAAAAATGTTTTTTTCTCGTCTTCTTCATAGCAAAATCATCCAGAAATTCACCAAGATCTGTTTGTTTAAGTTTGTCACTCTCAATGCACAGAATGCTCATTGCAGCGAACTTCTCTTGAGACATTGTGGACCTTAATTCATTTTTAATTCTTTTGAGTCGTCTCTCTTGTTTTTCTTTTGAGACCTCTCTCCCGAGCAGTTGGTGACCATTAAGCTAAGAAACAGCCAGAAGATTGCTTCCACATTAGGGAAGGCCATCTGAATTGTTTCCTTGTATATTATTTGATAACGGTCTGCATCAGACGGAGAGTGCTCTTCCTTATGCCTATGGCTTTGTCTCACGTACGAGTGAAAGTGCAAAAATTAATCAGTAAGTTTCAGGTCAACATCTTCTGGGTATGCTTCCATCAACAGTTCAACACCTTGCTGAATTTCTTGTTTAGATGCAGTCAGATTAGCAAGAAAGAAAACTGTTGTGCAACTTCACTGTACACAGTACCTCTTCTTTTAAAATTGGTTTCAAGTGCATCTAGTATAGGAATAACAGATTTTATCCTAAACTTATCTCTTGAAGAGAGTTTATCCAAAGCATCAGGACCAGGTGCACCTGCATCATTTCCTTACTCTTTGTCTCCCTGTGACAGTTCTGAAGTTAACATCTGGCAAGGTAGCCTTTGCCTGTTGCTCAAGCTCATCAACATCTTCTCTAATTTTGCTTACAAAATCCTGAAGTGAACTGTACAAACTTGCACAAGTACTCAATAACAGTTTGGATTTCTGAATGGCTTTGTTGACCTTGTGGAAATTACCTAGCAGATGGGTCCAAAAATGCAGCATAAACACAAATTCCAGTTCTTCCATTTTCTGCAAAAGATTGTTAGCTTGAAGCCTGGTATCACCCTTCACATTAACATCAGAGTACAAATGACTGAGGGCATCAGTGATAGCGCTGTAACTTTCCAAAATAGCTTCTGTGGCTTTTGCATGTGCCTCCCACCTACCAAATATTTAGGCATTTTTGACTGAGGTTGCAAAAATGATTTTAGAACTGCCCATCTCTTTGTGGAGGATGAAAAGAAGTTATAAATTTCATCGATAATTCCAAAACAGTTCACTGCATCAAGGCAGCAATCAACAGCCGAACGGCCCACCAAATTTAATGAGCGAGCAGCGCATGGAATAAATCTTGAAAATTTGTTTTTTCCGATGCTTTTTGCTGCATGCCCTTGTACCTACTAGCCATGTTGGTAGCATTGTCATAAGACTGCCCTTGGGAGAAGAGCTCCAAATCGCGGCAGGCATGGAACTCATTGATGTAGGGACGGAGGAGAACAAAGGTGAGGCCTCTGCTGCAGACAGACCGTTCGGTATCTGAGAGGGGGAGGTCAGGGGGGGATGGTGAACACATGGCAGGGACCAGAGAAAGGCAGATGAGTGGACTGAGGCCGAGGCGATGTCAGGTGGGGGGCTGGTGGGTTGTCAGTGGGTAGGGGGAATATGAGGACTGTAGTGTGGGTGGGGAAGAGCTGGGGTCACATGGTTTGAGGGGAATGGGGAAAACCCAGTGGAACAGCCATTTAGGTTACCAGGGTTGGGGATAACTACCACTAGGACCCAGTGCAGTCAAACCCGGGGGAGTCGGAGTCTGCAGCATGGAAATCTCAGGCCCGGTGCTGAGTCCAGGCTGCAGGTAAGGAGACAGCTGCTGGAGGGCGGTAGAGTGGCGAGGGCCAGCGGGCAAGGCGTGGGAGGTCCCGGTGGGTGGGAAACCAGCCCCATCAGAGACTGTGAGCAGGGTTAACTATAGAAAGGACCGTTCCGCATATCGTAGCGGGTGGCTGCTTGTTCCCACCCACCCTTTACCCCGCCCGGAGCCTTATCTCTACTCCCCTGAAGCAGGCAGGTCGGGCACAGTCATAGAAACAAAGAAAACATAGAAAATAGGTGCAGGAGTAGGACATTGGGCCCTTCGAGCCTGCACCACCATTCAATATGATCATGCCTGATCATCCAACTCAGTATCCTGTATCTGCCTTCTCTCCATAATCCCTGATCCCTCTAGCCACAAGGGCCACATCTAACTCCTTCTTAAATATAGCCAATGAACTGGCCTCAACTACTTTCTGTGGCAGAGAATTTCACAGATTTACCACTCTCTGTGTGAAAAATGTTTTTCTCATCTCAGTCCTAAAAGACTTATCCCTTATCTTTAAACTGTGACCCCTTGTTCTGGACTTCCCCAACATCGGGAACAATCTTCTTGCATCTAGCCTGTCCAACCCCTTAAGAATTTCGTAAGTTTTTATAAGATCCCCCCTCAATCTTCTAAATTTTAGCGATTACAAACCGAGTCTATCCAGTCTTTCTTCATATGAAAGTCCAGGAATCAGTCTGGTGAACATTCTCTGTACTCCCTCTATGGCAAGAATGTCTTTCCTCAGATTAGGAGACCAAACCTGTACGCAATACTCCATGGTCTCACCAAGGCCCTGTACAACTGCAGTAGAACCTCCCTGCTCCTATACTCAAATCCTTTTGCTATGAAGTCGGAGCTGGTTCTGACATTTTTAAACTTGCAGCTGGACACCGACTCGAACACTCCTGGCTGTTGAAAGGACAAGGCTCAGAAAATACGAATATGTCAAATGTTTTATACACCTTGATGGAGCGGCCGATGCCCCCCTAGATCTCAAGGCCCTAAGCTTAAGCATGTCTAGCTTATACGTAAATCCAGCCCTGATATTAAGGATGTCTTTTTAAAGCAGGTAAGGACTTTCGATGCAGTATTGAGAGGTTGAAGATGCCCTTGAATACTCCAGCCAGTTGGCCCACTTAGGTTTTGAGAATGTGACATTGTACACCATCAGGGCCGGAGGCTTTCGGAGGGCTCGCCTTCATGAAGTGTCTTCGGTTGTTGGCCTGAGATCACAGGGTTGTTGAGGTACTGTGGGAGGTACGTTGTTGCTCTCCCTTTTGAAGTGAGCAAGAAACCATTTAGCTCATCCAGAAGAGATGTGTTGTTGTCACTTGAGCTAATCGATTTCAAAATTGTTGGAAGTTTCATCATGCAAGCCCTGCCACAGTTGCCAAGTGTATATCTAAGCCTCCAGTTTAGTCTGCAAGTGGCCCTTGTGTTCATAATAGCTTTCTGGAGGTTGTACCTGGACTACTTGTACGACTCTTGAATGACTGATTTGTACCCCATAAATCTGATCCTCAAGGACAGTCAATGAAATAATGCAACTTTGAAAAATTCTTCTCATATTCCTTATGGTTCTTGCTTGCAGTATACAGCCCACTAACCTTCCTCTGTCTTTCTGGATGAAAGACGCAGAACATTAAAGCCTAGGCTGAAGAAACCCGATACATAATAATTATGCCTATTGGTCCCCAGCACGTCTATCAGCATCAGCAAATGTTTTCTCTAATAGTCACCCATATAATTATCGTCTGTGTAATTACACTTGTTATTTCATCCTTGGATCTGAGGGAAGAAAACAATGATAATCTTTAAAGGAAAATCCTCCAGTATACTGCTTTGAACCACCAGGAGATTTTTGGGCAGGAACCAAGACGTGGATTAGGTTGCAGAAGTCTATTTCAACCGGAGCTCCCTTATCTCATGATGGGAAAGTTTTTGGTGTTCTTCCAGCTCAGATATCACATGCTATACATGCACAAAAATCTGTCCGACTGCACAGCAATTCAGCATGTCATCATGTACAGGCTTGGAAATGATTTATCCCCATCTTCATTCCCCCTTCAGTAAGATAAATTATTAAACTTAAATCTTAACTGGTTTTATCTAGCTTAATCTTGGATGAATTCCGTCATTCCCTATTCCGTATGGCCCATCAAATTAATTGAGGTAATTTAAAGGGAATTATCTTGTGGTTGATTTTGACATATATATCCCTGACATATGACAATAAAACATTATTGACTCTTGAATAACATCAAACGAAACATAAGACTGACATGAGAGATAATTACTGAAATAATTACTCCATTACCTCACATGGATGTGCAGGGAATGGAGGGACATGAATCATCTGCAGGCAGATTAGTGTATCTTGGCATCATGTTTGGCACAAAGGTGCGCTGAAGGGTTTGTTCTTGTGCTGTACTGTTCCAAGAGCAATAAAAGAGAGGAACCTAGTTTTGCCATTCATAGTAACAAACATATGTTCATACCTTGGACTTTTGAATTTAGTAGCGTCATGGGAACTGGCAGTCATTTGCAACCCAGGAAGGCCTGTATTTCAAATTTTCTGTCATCCCAACAATTCCAATTCATGCCCTTCAGAAAGATTATTGAAGGTAAACAGGAGCATGAAGTTAAGCTTGCAATCAGATCAGGCTTGGTCTTATCAAATGGTGAAGCAAGCTCAAGGGATCGAATGGCCTGCTCCAGTTTTGAATTTGTTTGTTTGCATCTTTTAATGGTCTGTGCATTGTAAGCAAGGGTGTCATGTGGTGCAGAGAGATCAGCAGTCCCATAAGATAAAGGAAAGCTGGAGTGCAGGCAGTTGTGGGGACAGTGGACCTTTGTGAATCAGGACATATCTTTGACCAGATTGCATCGCTATTTCCTTGTGCAGGAATGCAGAGTTCTGTGACTGGAATTTTTTCTTGCACAATATACTGAACTGTGGTTTAATAGGTATTTAGATTTTAGATTTTACTCTCTTCAAGTCAACCACCAGAAGAGAAATGTCTGCCTTGTGGGACACAACTGTAAGAAAACTATGGGTGAGATTTTACGATTCCAGTGATTGTAAAGCTGTACGTCAGTCCTCACCTCTCCAGAAATCTGTGGTGACTTCAGGATTGCAAATTCAGGATTTTTGCAAGGAAAAAGCTGAAGGTGGGTACCCAAAATTGGTGGTATTCATGCAGCTCCCTTCACAGCCTGTGGTGCTCTCTTTCACTGTCAAGTTGAAACATTTTAACTAACCCATTTACAAACTACAAGCTGTAAATCAGCCTCAACAGCTTAAACCACCTAGACATTTCATGGGTCTTCCTTCTCCTTTCAAATCAATAGGAACTATTCCATTCACCTCCTAATAATGAAGCGCAGTTAGTTTAAGATGCAAAAATAGGCACAAATAGACACTGGAGTACCTCAGTGGGTCAGGCAGCAGCTCTGGAGAACAGAAAGAATGTCAGGGACCCTTCTTCAGACTGGTGGGGTACAAAAAAGCTGGCAGAGAGATGGGGGCAGGGCAAAGCTGGTCAGTGATAGGTGGACACAGGTGAAGGGAAGCTTAGATAGGTAGATCATGGTTGGGCAAAGAAATGAAAGGACAAAAAGTGTGAGACAAAGATAGAAGAGGTATGAATTGTGAAGCCAGATGAAGGAATATAGGTGGAATGGAACTGGGGTCAGGTGGTGAAAGATGAGAATAGGGTACACATCAAGGTGGGGTACAGGGAAGAGAGGGTAGAGGAGGGTTGTTTATAGGTGAGTGAAACAACCCCTCATTTTTCCCCCTCTTCCCATCTACAGTGGCTTGCAAAAGTTTTCATACCCCTTGAAATTTTCCACATTTTGTCACGTTACAACCACAAACGTAAATGTATTTTTATTGGGATTTTATGTGATAGACCATCACAAAGTGGTGCATAATTGTGAAGTGGAAGGAAAATGATACATGGTTTCCAAATTTCATTACAAATAAAAAACTGAAAAGTGTGGTGTGCAAAAGTATTCAGCCCCCCTGAGTCAATACTTTGTAGAACCACCTTTCGCTGCAATTACAGCTGCAAATCTTTTGGGGTATGTCTCTACCAGCTTTGCACATCTAGAGACTGAAATTTTTGCCTAATCGTCTTTGCAAAATAGCTCAAGCTCAGTCAGATTGGATGGAGAGCGTCTGTGAACAGCAATTTTAAAGTCTTGCTAGAGATTCTCAATTGGATTTAGGTCTGGACTTTGACTGGGCCATTCTAACACATGAATATGCTTTGATCTAAACCATTCCATTGTAGCTCTGACTGTATGTTTAGGGTCGTTGCCCTGCTGGAAGGTGAACCTCCGCCCCAGTATCAAGTCTTTTGCAGACTAACAGGTTTTCTTCCAAGATTGCCCTGTATTTGGCTCCATCCATCTTCCCATCAACTCTGACCAGCTTCCCTGTCCCTGCTGAAGAAAATCACCCCCACAGCATGATGCTGCCACCACCATGTTTCACAGTGGGGATGGTGTGTTCGGGGTGATGTGCAGTGTTAGTTTTCCGCCACACATAGCGTTTTGCATTTAGGCCAAAAACTTCAATTTTGGTCTCATCAGACCAGAGCACCTTCCCCACATGGCTTGTGGCAAACTGCAAACGATACCTCTTATGGCTTTGTTTCAACAATGGCTTTATTCTTGCCACTCTTCCATAAAGGCCCGATTTGTGGAGTGCACGACTAATAGTTGTCCTGTGGACAGATTCTCCCACCTGAGCTGTGGATCTCTGCAGCTCCTCCAGAGTTACCATGGGCCTCTTGGCTGCTTCTCTGATCAATGCTCTCCTGTCAGTTTAGGTGGACCGCCATGTCTTGGTAGGTTTGCAGTTGTGCCATACTCTTTCCATTTTCAGATGATGGATTGAACAGTGCTCCGTGAGATGTTCAAAGCTTGGGATATTTTTTTATAACCTAACCCTGCTTTAAACTTTCCCACAACTTTATCCCTGACCTGTCTGGTGTGTTCCTTGGGCTCCATAATGCTGTTTGTTCACTAATGTTCTCTAACAAACCTCTGAGGCCTTCACAGAACAGCTGTATTTATACTGAGATTAGATTACACACAAGTGGACTATATTTACTAATTAGGTGATTTCTGAAGGCAATTGGTTGCACTGGATTCCATTTAGGGGTATCAGAGTAAAGGGGGCTGAATACTTTTGCACGCCACACTTTTCAGTTTTTTATTTGTAAAAAAATTTGAAAACCATGTATCATTTTGCTTCCACTTCACAATTATGCGCCACTTTGTGTTGGCCTATCACATAAAATCCCAATAAAATACATTTACGTTTGTGGTTGTAACGTGACAAAATGTGGAAAAGTTCAAGGGGTATGAAAACTTTTGCAAGCCACTGTAAGTTTAGTTTAAGATGCAGGTGCATAGCAACATTGGAGCACTAGCTGTGGACCAGTGGCAAACTATATGTATACATTAATGTGCAAGGTC
This sequence comes from Raja brachyura, assembly GCA_963514005.1. The sequence goes on along the minus strand of OY740783.1, from coordinate 95,792,388 downwards.
TTCCTGACATTGCATGCTACTATAACAGAGCACAGGACAGAGCTCTATTATAACAGAGTGCAATCGATCTTGCTCATGAAGAAGTACATGTCTGCATCTGTGAAGTGAAAGCACTTGCTCTTACAATTGGAGATGCCGTCTGTAGCTGGTAAGATGCCATCTCACCACAGGCACTTCCAAATATGTTGTGAGTTTATGAATGTATTCAGAGCTGAAAGGTCCACTTGTACTGTGCCTGCTTTTATTCCAAAAATAAACTTTATTCATAATATATATAAAAGAAGATTACAATGCCAAGCTTTTTTCTGTGAATGAAACTTAAGAGGCGGGAATAAACCTGGCATTATAATAAATATTCAGCAGGTCAGGCAACTAATTTTGTTTTCATTTCAGATTTCTAATACCTGGAGGTTTTCATTTTTGAAAGAAATAGAAGTTGGCCACAGAGATAACATTTGGAAGTAGAACTGTGTAAGACTGGAATATATTCCTGAACATGATATATTGAGCACTAATCTACAATTTGATTGAGATGAATTATAGAGAATTGATTAAACACAAAATTCAACTTTTAATAATAGGCAATTGTTGAATAGGCAGTAGTTCATTGGACCTATCCTCTACAGCCAAGGATCATGGGTAAATTTGGATTCAATGTGTTCTTCTCTTTCCTAACTTCCCATGTGGTCCATCAACTTGTGTGAGCCTTTGTCCTACTTGCTAAACTTTATTCCTCGGTCCACACTCATCGTTTTTAACTGAGTCCGCAAATTCATTAGCTCTTGTGGTGATTATTTGTTGATGCTATTTAAAACCACAGCCAAGCTTTTAGCTCCATACTGTACACAAATTGTTTACTGTTTTCAAAAGTTCAAAAGTTGGCAAGGTATGTTGCAGCTGTACAAAACCTTGGTTAGGCTACTTCGCTATCTGGTAAATATCTCTATCTGGTTTAGCAACAGCTCTGCCCAGGACAGGAAGGCTCTGCAGAGAGTAGTGCATTTGGCCGAATGCACCACGGGAACTACACTCCCCCCACCCCCCTTGCAGGACCTATATAGCAGGAGGTGCAGATCCAGAGCCTGCAGGATCAAGAAGGACCCCTACCACCCCAGCAATGGACTGTTCCAGCTGCTGCGGTCAGGCAAGCGCCTCCGTTGTCACACAGCAAATCAGAGAGGCTGAGACGGAATTTCTTCCCACAGGCCATCAAGACTGTAAACTCTGATCACAACAGGGCATAAATAATGCAGTGTCTTCTTTTTGTAATGTAAATACTGGTTCTGTTCTGTTCTGTTGTTTTGCACTATCCCGCAAGCATTGCCACTTTCATTTCACTGTGCATCTTGTATGTATACGTGACAAATAAAGTTGACTTGACTTTTGAAGTATTGTGTCCATTTCTGGTTACTGAGTTTCAGGAAGGGTCTGGAGACTTTGGAGAGGGTGCAGAAAAGGTTCGCCAGGATGTTGAGTGAATTTGAATGTATCAGCTATAGATTGTTTTCACAGAAGCATCAGAGGCTGAAGGACTAACCTGATGGATATATATAAAATTATGAGAGTCATCTGTATGGTGGATGTCGGAATCTTTCTCCCAAGCTAGAAATGTCAAATACTAGAGGGCATGGGTTTAAGAGTAGAGGGGCAGTTCAAAGGAGATTTTTGAGGTAAGCTTTTTTATATTAAGTGTGGCAGATGAGGAAGACATTGTCAGGAAATGTTGCAATGATTAAGGGGCATTTAAACAGACTCATGAGCAGTTAGGGATTGGAGGGAGATGGACCTTGTTTAGGAAGATAGAATTTGTTTAGAATGGTATCATGGTCGATGTAAACCGAGGGCTGAAGGGCCTGTTCTGGTGCAGTACTCTCCTATGTTCCATGTTCTAATAGAGTAGTCAACTCGTTGATATCACTAAAAGATAGCTGCATATAAAAACTACCATTCTAGTTTCTATTCAAAGATCAGGAAATGCTAGAAAAACTCAGTAAGTCAGCAAGTCTGCATCTCAGCAACTCAGCCAGTTAGCCAGTCCAGGTCTGAGACATTTTGCCAGACTTTTGCTCAATTGTGGAAGGAGAAACATGTTGAAGAACCTTGCCAAGAAACATTAATGCTGTTCCTTTTCCCACAGGTACCGCTTGACCTGCTGATTGTTTTCAACATTTTGTCTTGGTTTAAAATGTCCTCTTCTCCACTTCTTTTGATTGTCATTCTATTCAATTGTTTCTGCTAATCGAATACAACGTTCCCACTAGTTCCTATCCAGAGCTACATGTTCATGAACAATTACGCAAACCCCCTTTTCTCTACCAATTTAGTAACCAGATGGTTTTGTTCTGTTTTTTTTCTAATCATTCTGAATAATAAATATCAGGCAGGGTGGGTCAAAGAGTAGTTGGCATAGATCAGGTAGTCAGTAGGTTTATCATGGCACTCTTCATTTACTTATCCAAGCTACCTATCATGCCTTAGAATTACAATTTTACTTCGGAGTCACGTGAGTGACTACGTGAAGACCCCGCCAGCACGCATGCGCGACATATCGTCGTACGCATGCGGAAGCGACGGTCGGGAGGAGCGGGGCTCCTCCAGCGCAAGTTAAATAGCTTGCGCCAGGTAAGTCTCACCGGAGGAGTGAGTCGTCGACACAGAGAGAGATGGAAGCACGAAAATCAAAAAGAGCTGCGGCCAAAGCAACTGCAAAAGAAAGCAGCCAGCAGAGAGCCGCCTCTCCAGAGCTACAGGTTCTACCTGCAGCTCCCGACTTTTCGCCATTTGGGACCGTTGGTACGCCACGGTCAGGCGGGAAAGCCACCCGGAAGTCGGCCGGGGCCGACTCAGCGGAGTCCGGTCCCGAGGACACCCCGTTTGCGGACAGCGACGGAGGTCGTCTTTCCCGCATGGTGTGGATGATGGAGCAGTTGCTCCAACGTGACCTGCTAATGCAGGGGCAGGATCACAGTAGGCCTACCAGTAGGCCCACGGCAGGTTCCTACAGGGGACTGCCTAATGTCTCCCCCTCTATACAGGGGAGCATTGAGGGTCAGAACTGGGCTGACCCAGAAGAAGGGGAGTTGGCTGAATCACCGACCGTGTCAGGGGTGTGTGAAGGCTTTATGGATGTGGTGAACAAGCATGCCATGCCCGAACAGAAGGGCTTACCCATCCACCCCAAACTGGCTGCCAGTATTGACTACATGGCAACAAACCAGCTGCAGGAACAGGCCATAAATGCTACGGCAGATAAATACATGGCACCAGAAAACTGCAATTCACTAAATGTCCCTGCGGTAAACAACCCTATTTGGGGGAATATGAGTCCATCGAGCAGAGGACAGGAGATTAAACTTCAGAGGATCCTGAAGCTCTTAACCGCGGGAATTACGGCAGTGGCAAGAACTGCAGTGGGTGTAGATATGCCGGAGGAACTACAAGATGCATTGGCTCTGCTGTGCAACACACAGTACGAGATTAACAACTTTCGGAAAAGCATCATAAAGCCGGCGCTTAACCCCAAATTTGCGGGGTTGTGTAAGCCTGGGAAGACTCAGCCTCCTAGCCTGCTGTTCGGGGAAGATCTCCCTAAGCAGGTAAAAGACCTGGATGAGGAGGCAAAGGCTTTGGGCCTTATAAAGATACCGGGTTTCCCTAAACCCCACTACCCGCAAAGACAGCACCTCTACACATCCACCAGGCAGAGTTACCATTCCAGGTCTGCAGGTGGTGAAAGCTCGAAGGCCGGCAATCCTGCACAAAGGTCTTTTTTAGGCCATGGCCCAGGCCGGCCTTCTTGGAAGATGCGCCACTCCCAGAACACTCCCAACCAGCCAAGGAAGCAAGGGCAGAGACCTCAACACCGGCAGTAACCATGGAGGTAGGTGGGTCTGGAGTCCCCAGGAACACATCTTGTCTAAATTCACTGTATGTGGGGGGCAGGTTGCACTTGTTCTACGAGAATTGGCTCACTGTTACCTCTGATCCTTATATACTCAGGAGTATTCAGGGCTACAAAATTGAATTTATTCACGAACTCCCTACCCCGGTTCAGCATGTTCCTAGCCGGAAATTTATCCTTTCTCAACAAGAGAAGGCAGCAGGACATGCAGAGCTTCATAGGTTAATAGAGAAAGGGGTAGTGGAGAAAGCCACTAAGGAACCCCGGGAGTTCGTGTCCAATATATTCACCAAAAATAAAAAAGATGGCGGTTGCCGCATCATTATTGACTTAACTGAACTGAATACTTCTGTCCAGTATATTCATTTCAAAATGGACACTTTCGACACTGCTATACAGTTAATAGGTCATGGGTACTACATGGCATGCATTGACCTCAAGGATGCATATTATTCAGTACCCATACACAAGGATCATAGGAGATATTTAAAATTTATCTGGATGGGACAATTATGGCAATACAAAGCCTTGCCTAATGGGTTATCATCAGCACCCAGATTGTTTACCAAAATATTGAAACCAGCTATGGCCTGTTTAAGGAAACAGAACCATACTGTTATGGCTTATCTAGACGACATCCTCATTGTGGGGGAAAATTTGGAAACGGCCACTTTGGCGGTAACAGCCACTAAACAGCTTTTTCAGAAGCTGGGTTTCATTATACAACCAGATAAATCTATATTGGAACCCTCTACCACCATGAAGTACTTGGGGTTCATCATCAACTCTGAGCAAATGTCTATCACGTTGCCACCAAGCAAGGTGGAGGACCTGATAGAGGCTTGCAGGGGCCTCTTTGGCACTAAGGATCCATCCATTCGACGGGTGGCCAGGGTGATTGGGAAGATAGTAGCTGCATTTCCGGGAGCTCAGTTTGGGCCTTTACATTACCAAAACTTACAAAGAGCAAAAATTACAGCGCTCAAAAATCAGGCTGGCCATTTTGATAGGCCAATGAAAATACCGGAGAAGGCAAAAGCCGAACTATATTGGTGGATGGGCAATGCCCAAAACTGCTCTAAACCAATTACTATCATCAATCCCTCGGTCACCTTACAAACAGATGCCAGTGCCAAAGGGTGGGGAGCTACTAACACTACCTCTAGTTGTGGAGGTAGATGGAGTGCACAGGAGTTAACCCAATTCAAAAACTTGGGGATTAACTATTCAGAAATGCTGGCAGCATTTCACGGCCTTAAAGCATACTGCACTAATATGCACAAAGTCCATATAAGGATACAAATTGACAACACCACGGTGGTAGCCTATATTAACCACATGGGCGGTATTAAGTCGATATCATGTGATGAATTGGCAAACAATATCTGGCACTGGTGTCTGCAAAGAGAAATCTGGATATCAGCTACTTACCTTCCAGGTAAGCTAAACACAGTGGCAGACACCAGATCACGTAAATTCAACGACAACATAGAATGGATGTTGGATCGGAGTGTGTTTTCAGATATTGTAGAACGGTATGGAACACCAGATATCGACCTTTTCGCGTCCAGGCTTAATCACCAACTACCAACATATGTTGCTTGGGAACCAGACCCGGGGGCAGTAGCGATGGATGCATTCTCGCTACATTGGGGAGATCTTTTTTGCTACGCTTTCCCCCTTTCTGCCTCATCAGTCGGGTCTTGCAGAAAATTAAGCAAGACTCCGCATCGGGAATTTTGGTGGTGCCCGACTGGCCTACCCAACCATGGTTCCCTATGGTACGGAAGATGGCCACAGAACCCTGCATCAGGGTGAACAAAAGACCTAGTCTGCTCATTCACCCTGTTACAGGGGAACATCATCCATGTCATGATCGCATGGATCTATTAATTTGCAGATTCTAAAACGGCCACTTCATGGATACGGACTCTCCAACAGGACCATTGACACCATCACAGGAGCCTGCAGAGAGTCCACAAGGAAGCAGTATCTGACCTACATCAGAAAATGGGAAGGATTCTGCGTCTCAGCCAACACCACTTATGAAACTGCCACTATCATGGAAGTGCTGGAATTTTTGGCTACCCTTCATTTCGATGAGGGTTTGAGTTACAGTGCCATCAACTGTGCCAGGAGTGCCCTATCATCCTACCTGGGCCAGGGAAGTGACCAATTGGGCATTGGATCACATCCCCTAGTGTCCAAATTTATGAGGGGAATATTCAATTCCAATCCCCCCAGGCCTAGATACAGCCATACTTGGGATATCAGCACGGTCTTGACCATGCTACGAGGATGGACGCCTATCACGGGACTCCCTTTGGCCAAACTCACGTACAAGATGGTCATGATTATGGCACTTATCACGGCACAACGGGTCCAGTCCCTGCACAAACTCAATTTGGATGCAATGACCTCCACCGGTGATAAAGTCACTTTTTATGTGCAGGGACTATTGAAACAAGATCGTCCCGGAGTGTCTGGTCATACATTAGAGTTTCTGGCTTACCCAACAGATTCTCGCCTCTGTATCGTTACATTAATTTTACGATACATTTCAGTACTAAAAATCTAAGGGGCACGGAGACAGCATTGCTCATCAGTCACAAGAAACCCCATCATAGAGTCACGGTGCAAACCATTTCCAGATGGTTAAGGGTGGTATTGGATGCGGCGGGGGTGGATACTAACATTTATAAATCTCACTCCACCAGGGCAGCATCCACCTCGGCGGCCAGAAGGATGGAAGTACCTCTGGATCACATCCTGGCCACAGCGGGTTGGAGTAACGAAAAGACATTCCACCGCATTTACTTTAAACCCGTGACCTCCCCTGATACTTTTGCAGGGAGGATTTTAAGTACTGCCAGATAGTACCCTTTTGGGACTATATTGTTTTGGTATGAATAAATACCTGTTTTTGTTTTTCAGCCAGTGTCTTGTCTGAATTACGTTCATCCTCTTATCCCAACTTTAGCGGTGTGTGAGCATGGAGCTTCCAGGGCATGAAATCACAGAGCTTTGAAATCTTCACGTAGTCACTCACGTGACTCCGAAGTAAAATAGTAAGATTAAACGAGAACTTACCAGTTTGAAGTTTGATCTTTATTTTATGAGGAGTTACGATGAGGGATTACGTGCCCTCCGCTCCCAACCCTCTATTATAAAGATCACCTGGTATGAAAGTTCTCTTTTTTATCTTACTATATTAGTCATTGTGACTGTTTGTTCTGTGATTTCACACCACTGCTTTGAAGAATGTCGCGCATGCGTGCTGGCGGGGTCTTCACGTAATCCCTCATCGTAACTCCTCATAAAATAAAGATCAAACTTCAAACTGGTAAGTTCTCGTTTAATCTTACTATTTTACAACTACTTGCAAATTAAAGATCAGGAGGTGTTTATTCAACATCATGTGTAGAATCGGTGAACTCATTTCATGATCTCATTTGTTTTGTCACCGTAAGTCTTCTGAGACCACTTGCTGGTGAGAGCAGACTAATAATGGCTGCATTCACACATGTACACTGCAGCAAAAGAGGGCATGTAGTGTTTAATTCGCTATATCCACACATGCACACATGTGAACAAGCACACACTTACACACACACACAAACCCAAGCACACACTGACACTATTTTGACAGCCATGTCTGTAGTTATGCTAATTCACCCTCAGTTCAAAGCCTCTTCATTATTCACAGTTTGCCCACACTGAAATGTCAACTGAGCCAAAGCAGTTTGTTGTTAAGGATGAAAACGGTGGCATTGTGGGGGAGAGGCATGTGTGGGTGGAGGGGTGTAGGTGGGTGGGGTGTGTGGGCAGGGTGGTTCTGGCGGGGGAGTGGTGTGTGGACTGGGGGGGTGTGTGGGGGGATGGGTGTGTGGGCGAGGGGGTTGTGGGGGGAGGGGTGTGTGTGGGCAGGGAGGGGGGATGTGGGCAGGGGGGTAGTGGGGGAGGGGGTGTGTGGGCGGGGGAGGGGTTGTGTGAGGAGGAGGGGGTGTGCGGGCAAGGGGTTGAAGGGGAGGGGGTGTGTGGGTGGGGGAGCGGGGGGGGGTTGTGGGAAGAAGGGGGTGTGTGTGGGCAGGGGGTGTGTGGATGGAGGAGCGGGGGGCGTTGTGGGCAGAAGGGGGGGTGTGTGGGCGGGGGGGGGTTGTGGGGGGAGAACGGTGTGTGGGCGGAGAGAGCTCGGAGAAAAGATGGGGGTAGTCATGGGGGAGAGTGGGGTATCAGGAGGGAGGGAGGGAGGCAGGAGCCAGTGAGGTGACCAGAGGGGTAGGGGTTGGGGAGTCACAGCGATGCGATGGGGACTCACAATGGTGCCTTCCTTCCTACACAAATGAATAAAAGATATACAAAAAAGTAACAATGATAAAGGAAGATGTTGGCATGCTGTCATTTAATTGACTGGTTTAAATTATTGATTTATTTGATCCTTCTGCATTTTTATGGGACGTATTTAAGTAGGCTGCTGGCCAATCTTACATTTCATCGGGAGTTTATGGCACTAAATGCATTTTGTTGTATTTTGATGCACAATGACTGAGTAGAGAAAAAGTAGATATTCAAAATATTTTGTTTTGACTCGTTTTTGCTTTCAAACAGTGAGTTGCCAATGTTCCTTAACTGGGTGTGCAGTACTTATCTGTTCAGATGAATAAAGGTCCATTCAGTAATAATTTAGCTTGGCCCTTGCAAAACTGTGCACACACTGATAATGGAAAAGCAATGAAGTGACTGAACCAACCACCCCCCCCCCCCCCCCCTCCCTCCCAGCCCATCCTCCCTAGACTATATTAAGCCAGTCAAAGGAACTAAAAGAAGAAAGGGAGTGGGGATAAAATGAAAGATGATTGCCAAAGTAAATGGCCTTGCACAAGCTGCAAACAAGTGAAAATATCTCCAGAATGCTGTTATCATGGGAGCTCACAGGCTGGTCTCCATCCAGACAACTTGCCGGAATACCTCAGGAAAATAGTCAGACACAAAGCAGAGGCTGAGCAGGACATTAACTGTATGGATGTGTGCACAAACGGAACTGAAAGCAAAACAAGAATTTCTACCGTGCTTCATCAACAAATTGATGGTGGCTTTTGTCTACTTACGCTTTTCACAGTTCGTATCTGATCTGTGTGAATTCCACGTGTTTACTCCAGGTGAGACCTCTCAACATTCGGGAAAACAATCCTTTGACAAGTCTGTCCCGCAGTGAGGGCTTTCTGATGACAGCCCTGATCTGCAAGCAGGTACTACCTTTTGTACTTTGCACTGATTCTTTTATTCCACTCTGCTTTGACCGTTTGCTGGGTGGGCCTTCAAATGTTTGACGGAAATATGAGACGTTGCCTTTAGATTTGTAGAACCTGAGGGACAACTTTTTTTACACAAAGGGTGGTAGCCATATGGAACGAGTGGCCAGAGGAAGTTGTTGAGGCAGGTACTATCACAATGTTTAAAAAACATTTAGACAGATACATAGATAGGATAGGTTTTAATTGATAAGAGCCAAATGCAGGCAGATGGGACTAGTTTACATTAGTCCCATCTGCCTGCATTTGGCTCTTATCAATGAGCATGGGCAAGTTGGCCTGAAGGGCCTGTTTCCACACTGTATGCCTCAATGACTATAACTCTGGCGTTGTTGCCATTAGATAGTCTCGCAAATTTGTGAACTATAGCCATATCTTGTCAATTAGTACTTTGGTGATGGATTTAGTTTCCTATGAACACTAAAAAGTAATGATATCATGTAAGGTTTTACAGTGCTGTGTTCAACTATAGTTGGTAATGGCTTGTATCTTGTGGCATCTTTAATATAGGAAATCTTTGAAATCTTTACAAAGCATTCCACGGAGTGTTATCAAGTGTGTACTGTCAGGAGCAATGCAAAGTAGAATTCAACCCCCCCCCCCCCCCCCCCCCCCCCACCAGTATTTGGACACTAAACTGCCCCACAGTGTGGAAATGATGGGTTACACAAAAAGCTGGAGAAACTCAGCGGGTGCAGCAGCATCTAAGGAGCGAAGGAGATAGGCGACGTTTCGGGTCGAGACCCTTCTTCGGACTGGTTAGGGATCAGGGAAACGAGAGATATAGGTGGTGATGTGGAGAGATAAAGAACAATGAATGAAAGATATGTAAAAAAGTATCGATGATAAAGGAAAAGGCCATTGTAAGCAGTTTGTAGTGTGAAAATGAGAAGCTAGTGCGACTTGGGTGGGGGAGAGATAGAGAGAGAGAGAGGGAATGCCAGGGCCCAAGGGCTGAGGGAGAGGTGGGAAGGGGAGGAGACAGCAAGGGTTAACAGAATTGAGAAAATTCAATGTTCAAGCCCAGAGGATGCAGACTCCCCAAGCGGAATATGAGGTGCTGTTCCTCCAACTTGCGGTGTTGCTCGCTCTGGCCGTGGAGGAGGCCCAGGACCAAGAGGTCGGATACGGAATGGGAGGGGGAGTTGAAGTGCTGAGCCACCGGGAGGTCGGGTTGGTTATTGCGAACCGAGCGGAGGTGTTCAGCGAAACGATCGCCAAGCCTCCGCTTGGTCTCACCGATATAGATCAGCTGGTATCTGGAGCAGCGGATACAGTAGATGAGGTTGGAGGAGGTGCAGGTGAACCTCTGTTGGACCTGGAAGGACTGCTTGGGTCCCTGAAAGGAGTGGAGGGGGGAGGTGAAGGGACAAGTGTAGCATCTCTTGCGGTTGCAAGGGAAAGTGCCCGGGGAAGGGGTGGAGTGGGAGGGAAGGGAAGAATTGACAAGGGAGTTGCGGAGGGAGCGGTCTTTGCGGAAGGCAGGCAGGTGGGGAGATGGGAAGATGTGGCGGGTGGAGGGGTCAGGTTGGAGGTGGCGAAACTGGCGGAGGGCTATCGGTTTTATGCGCCGGCTGGTGGGGTGAAAGGTGAGGACTAGGGGGACTCTGCCCTTGTTGTGAGTGGGGGAATGGGGAGAGAGGGCAGTGTTACGGAGTATGGAGGAGACCCTGGTGCGAGCCTCATCTATAGTGGGGGAGGGGAATCCCTGTTCTCTGAAGAATGAGGGCATTTGTGATTACCTGGTGTAGAACACCTCATCCTGGGAGCAGATGCGGCGTAGACGGAGGAATTGGGAATAGGGGATGGTCCTTACAGGAAGCAGGGTGGGAGGAAGAGTTGTCCAGGTAGCTGTGGGAGTCAGTTCGTTTGTAGTGGATGTCGGTCAGGAGTGTATCACCTGCAATAGAGATGGTGAGGTCAAGGAATGGTAGGGAAATGTCGTAAATGGTCCAAGTGTATTTGAGTGCCGGATGGAAGTTGGTGGTGAAACGGATGAAGTCAGTGAAGTCATATGAAGTATCAGATTAGTGTTCCGTGCTCAAACTGGGCCAGAGTGTCGTGGGCCAAAGGGCCAGTTGTTGTCCTGTATGGTTTTATGACTAAATTACTCTTGGGCTTATTGTACATCTTGATGAAATACAACACTATAGTGCATCTATATATGCAAACATCCAGAGCTATTTCCCAATTAAAAGTTATAACTGTATAGTCTTTCTATTCCTAATCATTCATTCTTTGCCTAAATCTGTAAGCTCATAAATGTGATTTTTATATCTGATACTTAAAAGTCAAACTCAATGACCTTTCTTCCGTCCACATAAGATAGGATAATTGAACTATTTCTAAACCTTCTTTCATGTTTATCTCAGACTTTTTTTTTACATAAAGTTCATTCAGAGTTCAGTTTGAATGATCATTTAAGTTAATGAATATAAATTGATAGCAAAGTGTGTTGCCAGCAGTTTTTACGGAGAAAGAAAGTTGCCAGAAAGGTTACAGGAAAGTTGCCAGCATGTATATTTGACAAGGGTGGTGGCATTCAATGGAAGGTATCATATTAGCCTAATGTTCAGATCCTTTGTTGTCAATGGAACGGGATATCAGGTGGGCAAACAACAAGAAACTAGTGTCTGGTTTTGGACAGTTACTGATGGTAACTTTGCACTAAGGTTTAGTTTAAAAACAAAATTAAGTGTTTTCAACAAAGCTGAATTTATTGAGAAATGTAGCAGGAAGAAGCCGTTCAGCCCCTATATGCCTCTGCTATTCAGTAACACCATGGCTAATCTTTCAGCACCAATCCCCTGCACTAACACCATGTTGACTGAATTGATTGAAAAACACAATATGGAAACAGGTCCCTAAGCCCACTGAGTCCATGCCGACCATCGATCACTTGTTCAGACTAGTTACATGTTATCCCACATTCACATATACTCCCCACCAGTAGGGGCAATTTACAGAGGCCATTTAACCGACAAATCTGTACGTCTTTTGGATGTGGGAGGAAACCCGTGCTCACAGAGGAAATCCACGCGGTGTGAGGGAGAACATGCAAACTCCCCACAGGCAGTACCAGGAGGTCAGGATTGAGCCAAGACTCTGGTATTGTGAGGCAGCACCTCCATCAGCTATGGCATTGCACTGCCCCAAATATCCCTTGATTCTCAATATTTAAAGATCTCTCCATCTCCGTCTTCAATTTATACAGTGATTGCACCTTCGCAGTCCCCTTCAGTAGCAAATTCAAAATATTTACTAAGGTCAATGTGAAAAATATATTTTCCTCGTGTTTTAATCTTGAAGGAGTAGCCACTTATGCATCTACCCATTAAAGCAAGAAAGTAAGAATGCTCTACTTTTAAATGTAATCACCACTAGTTCTTCTGAACTTGCATTTTACTCACTCAACATAGAACATCTACCATCTCTGGAAATAATTGGGTGAACCTTCACTGCACTCCACTTCTGCAATGTATTGTACATTCCTGTGATGCGGAGGGGCTGCTTTACAAGAAAAGAGTCATATCGTGCACTTTTGATAAAATTTGACGATATACTTTGTCAATTGACGATATAATTGATGATATAGCAACAATCGATATGTTGGAGAAACGTGTCAGGCTGAGTAGCATCTGTGGAGCAAAGGGAATTGTCAGCATTTCAGGTCGAAACCCTGCATCAGGTTTGATTTATTTTGTCCCACGCATGCTGCTCGAACCACTCAGCTTGTCCAAATCGTTGTTTGTCGTTCTAGATTCCAACATCTGCAGTCTCTTTAGTCTCCTTTGTTGTTCCTTTTACATTTTATGTTTAATTGGTTATTACTTTCTCACGTAAATTCCATGCGAGTGAATTTTGAGTCTGTACCTCAGATGAGTGCAAGTCTCAAGGGTCTGGGAGGATTCTAAACAACTAAGGGCTGCCGGTCAGAAAGTCCAGAAGCTAGTTGCAGATAGATACACCAAGACCAAGATCCAGGAGTTTAGAAATGAGCATATTCAGTATTATGATTATGAAGGTTGAGCTGTGAATGAAAAACATCCTGATATATCATAGGAACAGAGTAAGGTCATTCAGCCCATTAGGTCGACTCTGCCACTCAATCATAGCTAATTTATCTTTCCCTCTCAAACCCATTCTTCTGCCTTCTCCCCATAACCTTTGCAATAGGTATTGTTATTGTCCCAATGTAGTACAAAGGAGATATTTTCCTGTATACAAATTGCAGGGGGTCTAGATTGTCTGGAAGACTGGCGCAGATGTGGGTCATCACCGGTCTTTCAGCAAACGTCATGATGATCAATGATAGTGCTACTGGGTAGTAGCCATTGAGACAGGTCGCTTTCCTTTTCATGGGGACTGGAATGATGGAGATTTCCTTGAAGCAAATGTAGAGAGTAGACTGATGAAGTGAGATGTTGAATATGTCATCGAAGGCTGTGGCTAGTTGATAGGTGCATGATTTCAGAACCCGTACAGTGAGTCCATCCATGATGATCTGTGCTTTCAAGGAGTTTTCCTTCATGTATGCAGATCTGACTCCTGTCACCGAGATGTATAGGACAGAGCCAGCATGGGATGGGGGAAAGGGAGGGGGTGGGTCATGCCTCATGGTACTTTGTTTGCCTCTTCAAAACCGGTGTAAACGACATTGAGCTCATCCAATAGAGGTGCATCATTGGCAGAGATCGCCCCTGATTTAGCGTAGTTGCCCGTGATAGTATTCAGGCCTTGCCACAGATGTCTGGTGTCTACTTGTGTCGGGAACTGTTCACACCGCTGGGTTGTAAGCTGATAGGTGGAACCAGGTGAGAAGGGGTTAATGGCCAGATGGGGGTGGGGGGGGGGGGAGGGATGTGGCACATGGCATCAGGGGCTGGGAGGTGATCAGTGGAGACAACAAAGTGCTGCAGATAATTAAAGGTGAGAGGAAAATAAGGTGGTGACTGGAACCAGATAAAGGAGGGAAGATGGACATATGGAAACTGTGGGGAGAGGATATGGGAGTGTTTGATTGCATGGGTGATAGGCAGAGAGAAGCAGGTGTGGGAGGGGAAGAGAGGAGAGGAAAGGAAAGGCAGGTGGGCGGGCTACTTGAAATTGGATAATTCAATTTTCATGCCATTGGGTTGTAGACTACCCAGGCAGTGTATGAGGAGCAATTCCTTCAGTTTGCATTTGCCCTCACCCTGGCATTGGAGCAGGCTGAGTCAAAGAGAGAATCAGAGTTAGGAATAGGAGGGGGAAGGGCTAAAATGGCTGACAACCTGGAGCTTAAGATGGCCATTGTGGACAGAACCCAGGTAGTTAGCAAAGCAGATACCTAATCTGTGCTTGGTCACACTGATGCATGGAGAAATATGTCATGTGACAGGAGGAAGATGACCTGACTAAAGCCTGTGTATGCCACCCTCCTGCTTTATGTTGCCTGAATAAAGAGCTGACATTTCTATTACTGCTTTACACAAAGTACACATTTTCACCATTGACATAAAAATTACAGTGTTGACGTACCAAATGGCAGAAATCTCTCTTTGATTTCACTTAACTTGATTGCAGCAATTTCTTAAAGGAAATTAATTGAAGGTCACTATAATTTCCACCTCCTCAGTTGCTGTAAATAAATTAACAAAATCGAACATCAGAAATTATACTTGGTAGAATTTAGGAGCATGTTGTTTGAGCTGATTGATACATTGGAAGATGAGTGCAGAGAATCACGGTGGTTATTGGGATGTTTTCCTCCCGCCTGCTTGTTATTCATCCTCAATCCCTTGGAGATCTTTCTCTTTAAAAAATAAAAGTTATTGCTACAAATGTGTACGTACAAAGCACACACTGCAGCCTGGAAACAGCCAGGTGAAATCATTAAGCTAAGTTTCTGCCTTACAAAAAACATCACAACAAAATGACAATTAATTCCAATTTTTTTCAGGGCCAAGAAACTTTCGCCCAAATTTGCTGAAGCAAATTGACTTCCAGGACCCGCATAAAGTCCAGAGAAATCTTCCTCAGACCCTGCTGTACATTGGCAGTGAATAACATGAATGTCAGTTTGTGAAGAACTGCGGGAATTTCAAGGTCTTATTACTGAAGCTTGATTCTGATGTGATGAAGCAACGCTGGATCGACTCTACCTTCCTTCTGCAATTGGTTCTTTGGAGGTGTATCACATCCTCTTTTGTTCAAGTGAATCATGATATCACAGTTCCCAAGGGCCTGTCTGTGTTCCTGTCAGAGAAGAACCTGGTGTTCAACATCCCGAAGGATAAGGACAGCTGCAAGGTGGAAGTGGTGATGAATGAACCGATAACACAGCGGGTTGGGAAGCTTACCCCTCAGGTATGGTATTGATGACGAAGTGATCCATTCCAACGCGGTATCATCACCGCAATGTCGAGCTTGGGGAGTTTGGTTGGTTCAAAGTAGTGGCTCTCAAAAAATGGAAACGCAAAGAACTGCAGATGCTGGAATTTGCAGCAAAGCACAATGTGGTCAAGTAACCCGGTGGGTCAAACAGCATCTGTGAAGGGAAGGGATAGGTGCCTGTAGAAGGGTCCTGACCCGAAGCATGGTGTATCCATTCCCTCCTGTTCTAACGAGGGCGGGCAGTGGCGCAAAGGTAGAGTTGCTACCTTACATTGCCAGAGATCAGTGTTCAATCCTGACTACGGGTGCTGTCTGTATGAAGTCTGGACTTTTTCCCAGTGACAGCGTGGGTTTTCTCAGGATGCTCCGCTTTCCTCCCACACTTCAAAGATGTCCAGCCTTGTAGGTTAATTGGCTTTGATAAGTTGTAAAATTTCCTCTAGTGTGTAGGATAGTGGTAGCGTGCGGGTTGATCGCTGGGCGGCGCGGACTTTGGCTGAAGGGCCTGTTTCCATGCTGTATCTCTAAAGTTTAACGTCTAAAAGCAGTAGGAAAATATTTTACAAACTGAATGTTATGGAAATTTAACATCTGTATTTGTTTACTGTACAAACTTTTACAGGTTTTTGATTGTCATTTCCTACCCAATGAAGTAAAATATTCACATAATGGATGTCCAATTCTGGATGAAGATCAAGTCATGCTCAGAGCTTACAGGCAAGTGAAAAGCAGTGGAAGCAGAAAAGTTTGTTAACATGGAAAGATAAGTGTAAAACTTTGGTGCTGGTCACCCAATTGATCATCTAAGGTCATAGCAATCTTAATGAATGACAGGAGAGATTTTCTTCAGTGTTCAGAGATGGTTCAGTTCTTGATTAGTTTAGGTTATTGTCATGCGTACCAAGTTGTGTGCTATCCAGTCAGCGGGAAGACTGTGCATGATTACAATTGAGCCAATCACAGTGTGCAGATACAGGATAAAGGAAATAACGTTTAGTGCAAGATAAAGTCCAGTAGAGTTTGATTAAAAATAGTTTGCGGGTCTCCAATGAGGTCGATGGGAGTTCAGGACTGCTCTCTAGTTGTTGGTATGATGGTTCAGTTGCCTGATAACAGCAGGAAAGAAACTTTTCCTGAATCTGGAGGAAATCATGACACAGAGTGTGTGGAAAATACACCTGAAAGTACACTGCAATAGACATTGAGGATTTTTATACTTGCTAGGTCTAGGGGGCGCCGTCCTGTATGGTATGGCTGCCCAGTCTGCAGCTGTATGTTTTTCACCCTTTTCTTTTTTTTAGTGTGTTAAAGTGTTTTGTTTTTGGAGCCTATTCTTTTTTATGTGGGGGTGAGGGGAGGGGGAAACTGCTTTTCCTGGTCCCTACCTGGTCGGAGAGGCAGCTTTTCTCCGGGCTGCAACTTCGCCCGTCCTCGCGGCCTACCAGCGGGCCTGGAGCGGCGTTTCCTGAGGGGACCGCACAGAACCTCGGCTTCGGCAGCGGCGGAGCGCTGGAGCGCCATCGCGGGCCGGAGCGAGTGATGCATTGCCTGGGTTGCCGCGCTGGAACTCTGGTGAGCTGAGACCGCCCGAGACAAACATCGCGGAGCTGCGGGTCTGTGGAGCGGCCAGCTGCGGGCGGCGGCGCTGAACTTTAATATCGGGAGCCGGTGGGGGAGCTCCATTCAGCGCGGCCTTGTCGGCTTCGGAGGCCGTGGACTCCAGTAGGAGGCGGCCGTTCCGGATGTCCCAAGCTGCTGAGAGGATTCTCCCGACGCCGGAGCACCATCACCCGGCGAGAACGGCCTGGAACATCGGGCCTCTGTGAAGGCAACTATGGAGACCTCAATATGCCTGACTATGGGTGGACATGGGTTGGGGACTGGACATTGTGCCTTCCCTCATAATGGGAACCATTGTGGGGGGATGTTTTTTATGTTTAAATCTCTTTATTAGTGTTATGTCTGTATTCTTTATTTTATGTGCTGCATGGCAAGAAGCATTTCACTACACCAATGGGTGTATGTGACAAATAAACTAACCTTGAACCTTGGTATTCCAGGTTCCTTCCAAATCGCAGGTTCCTTCTTCACCACTTGATCCGAATGTTGGAATCCCATACTCTACAACCCTATAGGGTTTAGGTGAGGGGGGAAACATTGATGGGAACCTGAGGGGTGTAACTTTTTGATACAAATGGTGGTGGGCATATGGAATAAGCTGCTGAAGGAGGTGGTTGAGGCAGGTACTATTCGCAATGTTTAAGAAACATTTAGACGGATACATGAAAGGGTAGGTTCAGAGGGATATGGGCTAAAAGCAGGCAGGTGGGACAAGTGTAGATGGGGCATGTTGGACGGCGTTGGAATGTTGGGCCGAAGGGCCTGTTTCCATTTTGTATCTCTCTCTCTAACCCTGTTGTACCTGAATTTCATAATATTACAAACATCCCATTTATTTCCTCAGCTTTTTTTACTTCCCCTACTCCTGCAACTTAAAATATACTTGTTTTATTTTTCACTTTCCCCCATTCAGATGAAGGGTTATTAAACTGGAATAATAACTTTGTTTGCTCTTCATAGTTGTTTGCTGAACTGATGAACATATTCTAGATGTCCAGCATCTGCAGTTTCACCCGAAGGGCCCCAGCAGTTCAAATTTTTTACACCTACCCCGCAATTAATGATCGGGGCAACAAAGGCTGGCCTTGCCAGCAAAACTCGAATCCAGTAACATTCATGAATAAAATAGTAAGATTAAATGAGAACTTACCAGTTTGAAGTTTGATCTTGATTTTATGAGGAGTTATGTTGGTGATTACGTGAAGAACCCCACCAGTTCGCATGTGCGTCAATCTTCAAAGCAGCGGTATGAAATCACAGATAACAAAAATCAAAGTTAACATAGTAAGATTAGCACCTTGAGAACTACTAGATGACCTTTATGAGAGAGGGTTGGGCGTGGAGGGCACGTAATCACCAACGTAACTCCTCATAAACTCAAGATCAAGCTTCAAACTGGTAAGTTCTCGTTTAATCTTACAATTTTACTTCGGAGTCATGTGAGTGATTCCGTGAAGGGTTTAAAGCCCAGTGATATCATGCCGCAGAATCAAATCCCGGCGTCTCACTGCATCGATTGACTCAGAATGAGTGAATAATCAAAAATGCATTAAGCATGACATTGATTCGAATGCATTAATGGTTTACGTTAATAAAGAAATCAATAGCAACCCCTGTATCTCAGGGGAGGCTAAACAGAATGGGCAAATAACCCGGGTCAGTTACTGGCCTATGGTAAATTTTTAATCAATTCAGTTGACCATCCTGCAGTCGCGAGGATATAATCGATGGAAAGTCCATTGCCCTGGCTGCTGACATTGATGCTGCCCAGGTGGAATGAGATGTACAATCGTCAGTGTTAATACCTACATAAACCAGAACCTGCTGCAGCCACCGACCTTTAGTCTGAACCGACCTTTCCTTGTGTGGTCGTTTGTTGCTTAATAAACAATGCTGATTCCATGCTTCTTAGGATTCTGGTGGCCTTGATATAATATAGCAAGCCTGCCCTCCCACATAGACGTGAGTCCATGCGGTATCCGAAATATGATCTTAAATCCTGCCACCCCTGGTCTGCTCTGCTTGTGTAGATCAGAAATGTAAAATGTAATGGCACCTGCAGCCAATTCCATCCTATCTAGCCACAGCGTTTGCAATGTTTGCCCTAATTGTGCTGATACTAGTGTCATGACTAAGGATGTAGCTGGAAAACCCTGGTGAAGCATTGTTAACACATTTTCAATATCCAAACTGCCTACACTTGAAGTGGGAGAACTTGTGTCAAGATCTCTTTTACAACTCGATATCCGGGGTTGAACCCGACAGAGTGGTTCCTGTTTGCTGCAGCTGTAGTTTGCTGCAGCTGTAACATTAACATTAAACAAAACTGCTTCCGAACCCCTTAATAAGAATGTACTGCTTTTTTGGTGCTATCCCTGCACTCTGCAGTGAGCACATCTATGGATTGATGTGACAACCTGAGCCGTAAGGCAGTCCATTCAGAATGTGTAAGTCAATAATTGTTTTATTATGCAGAGGCCGATTTGTTGAACCCCAGTTTAAACCAGCAAAATTTTTGTTTTTTAGAATAAACGTATATGGTTGTATTATTATGCCTGACGAAAGCAGGCCACATGGCTGCTTAGCCAGACAGTATGAAAACCTAAAGCGAGGTCTTGCTGACTGTTTCAAGATCCGACGAATGAGGCAAAATGGAGGAAGACATAAAAGAACATTCCTCCTTTTTGTAGCGAGAATCTATTCTCAGCACTGTTCTGCCACATATTTTTGCAATCAGTGAATAAACATGAAACCAACATGTCGATATTCGATGTACCATTGAACCATACTTTCATAATACTTTGAGATCCAACACTTATTCTGTGTTGTCATCGATCTGAACTTGATGATACACCAGTGGCAAAGGAGATTAGGTAAATTATTACAGGATACTTTTACTTGATTGCCATGTGACTATCATATGCCATCACCGTAGTGTAGCAACTTGAAGTTGAGCATGTAGATTATGTATATTCACTCAATAGCCCTTTACCCATGGGGTGCATCTAGTGTATATATTTAGTTGATACCAACAACTGAAGAATTGGTAACTCTTGCAAATCTCTGCTATCTCCAACTAGAGATGGTATTTGGAACTTCTCACCTTAGAGCTCTTGGCATCAGTTTGTCATAACTGAATTTGACTGACCAAACTACTGGAGCAATGCTGAATACTGTTTTTTCATCATTGTGACTGAGGTAGCTTCAGCTGACAATAGCATAAGGTTGTTAATAATGATCTACATGTCCTTTGAGAGGTCGCTACTTTGAACGATATCAGTTCCTTGATTTGCACAGCTGAAGCATAGCTACTATATTGCCAATTACTCTTGATGAAATAGAAGTCAGTTTTATAACAGGTTGCTATTGACTCCAACCTCTTGCCACAGGGCGGAGTCATAGGCTAATTAATAGTTAAAGGTAAATCCCAATGACCAACAAACAGTTTTCCCATTAAGCAATGTTTTACTGTTATTAGCACAGTTATATTGTCTTTGATAATCTCTGTAATAGGAACTGCATAGAATGGATATTTGAGACCCTTATGAATCTGTTGTTAGTCAGGAAAGACGTTTTTATATTCAGAAAGTTCATCTGCCCGACACTGTCCATTTTTCATAAGAACAGGCCATCCTGCCATTATTCCATGGGTGCTGTGCACGACAACTCTGGCCAAATTTCCGACCCTATCTTGAAAGACTGCCCTGGCCATATCCCGAAAAGTTGCTTGGAATGCTAGTACTGTGCCTCTAAGCAGATGTTTTTATCCTTTGTGTGTTGTACAAACAAGTGTAAATATTACAACTTGTGAGTGGTGCACTTACCCATGTTTCGGAAGTGCCAGACCCACTTTGTTGAGTAGGGTTGGTAGGGTGAGTGGAACTTCTGCCCAGCTGTCATGCTGCCCCCAGCTCCAGTGAACCGCCTTCTGCCAATGAGCGCCTGGGGTGCATTCTGAAATGATGAACCGTTGCCCGCCGTTGGCCTTAATTGGTCCATCTGCCAGGTTTTCTCCCCTGTTGAATAGGCCTTACCTGAATAACAGATTTGGCGGCTGGCTCTCACATCCCCTTGTTGGCGCTGTTCACTGCAGGCACATATGTGCTCCAGTATGTTCCATCGACCTCTTTAGAGCCTGGAGTCAGTTATATCTTGACCTTTTGCACTTCCCTGCTCAGAGAGGATGATTCGTAGGCAGCCCTAAACAGGCGCTGCCACAGGCCGCAGGCCACCTATGCTGATATGACCCCATTGGACCTGTACCAGAATGGAACATTCTGCTGGGATGGCAACTTTGTTGTCAGGAAAAGGTACCTCTGACACATGCCCTTCATCCTTTGGGGTATGCCCCACGGCCATACTCAGAGACTCGGCGTCAGCAGGATACTGAGCCGTCTTGGTCTCCGCCTCCAAGAGGGAGACCTGAAGCAACTCTGTCAACTGGTGCTGCTGGTTTGGCCTGCAGAGATGGAACATCTGGCTCAACCTTCCCATCAGAGTCAGGGTCAGAGCTAAGATGACCCATGGCAGGTGCCTCATCATCCATGAGGGTGCAATCAAGCAGCCCTCTACTAGGTGCTGCTGGCGCCTTTTGTTCAGGGTGGCACTGACACTCCTCCTGCTGGAGTGTGCCCTGCTGTAGCACTGTATGCAATAGTTGCTGCATTTTGGATAGTCGTTCAAACGCACTATCCAGCCCCGGTGAGGAATCATCCCCCGACTTCGAGGGCCTATTATTTTGCTATCCAGCCCCCATGGGCAATCTTCCCCCAACGCCGTGGGCCTAGCAGACTTATGTGTTACTTTGAACAATGCTGTCCCAGGCGTTGCCGGTGTGGCCTCTCATAGAGGCCGGTGTTTTTCCACATGAAACAGCCCTGTCCCAGGCGCTGCTGGCATGGCTCTCCCTTAGGCAGGCACTGCCACATATGAAGCAGCCCTGTCCCAGGCGCTGCTGGCACAGCTCTCTCATAGGCCGGCACTTTCACACATGACACAGCCCTATTTGAGGCGCTGCTGGCGCGGCCTGTCCCATAGGCCCACGCTATTACAGTGTAGTCTCGCTAATTAAAAATTTGTAGTGTAGAGCTTCACCTGTAAAGGGTTAAAGAGCACTATAGCATACATGCAAACTTTACCCTTATCATTAGAGAGAAACCCTTGCAGCCTGACTCACCTGAGTCCAATAGGGCTGAAGGAGTCCCCTCTTCCACCAATTTTACCCCCTGCCTGGGAACCAATGTGTCTGTGAGCCGCTGACTGCACAGTCAGCGACTCTAGCGTTACTTACTTGCCACTCCATGACATCTCCGCAGGCTGGAAGCCACTGACTGTCTTGTCAGCGGCTGCTTATCTCAAAACCAGATCTTTTACCAGCTGTCCGCTTCTGCGGTCGGACCGGAGAGTCCATAGCCGGCCCACAGTCCATAGCCGGCTCACTCGTCAGGCTCTGCAAAAGTCTGGCAGGAAACCTCTGTGAAGAGAGGCTCCTGCTTGAACAAAAACCCCTGGTAAGTAAATGAAACTTACCTCCTAGGTTTAACTTACCACCGGCAGGAGCGCTGCCCTGCCAGTCCAGTGCTTGCACCAATGTGGCTGACATAACTGACGTGCATGCGAACTGGCGGGGTTCTTCACGGAATCACTCATGTCACTCCGAAGTAAAATCTATCTGTCACATAGCATTAACTGACCAAGGATTGGTGTTCAGCAATTGCAACCGATATGGTTTAACCTATTCTGCATCAGACTAGGGGGAAAGGTTCCTAGGCTCTTGCCAAGGTTAGTGAAGGGCCTGTCCTACCAGCATCCGACTCCATGCGATGAACGCGATCAAACTAGAAGCGGGGCCGCGCGGAGGTCGGGTGATCCCCTGTACAGGGCCATTCCCACCAGCATGCGCCTGCATGCGGCAAGCGCAACCAAACCGGCAGTAGGGGCCGTGCGGAGGTCGGGTGAGTGGCGCAACGCGGCGCAAAGTGAGGCGAACTTGGAGCAAAGTCTAAGGTAAGTTCGCCAGGACAGAGAGGGACACACAGAGAGGGGCACAGAGGCACACACACATAGAGGGTCACGGAGGCACCTACAGATAGGTTCATGGAGGCACGATGTCGAGGCGGTGTGTAATGCGTCGAGGCGACTGCGAGCCAACAAGCCGTTGCCGCGCAGAATTTTTGAACATAGACAGTTTTTCGGAGCCCCGCGTGATGTCGGGACGAAATCTGCACAATTCCGCATGGCTCCGGCGATCGAAGTGGGACCGGCCCTGCGACGCCGGACGGCTCAAGCGACCACGTTAGGTCGCGCTAATCGCATAGAGTTGCATGCTTGTAGGACAGGCCCTTTATCACTGGCAAAATGATCTGTTAATGTCCTTAAGAGTCTTTAATTGTTCCAGAATTAAGCATCAACTCCCTCCCCATGCTACGTTTTGTGCTTGCCATTGCAGGTTTACAGAGAATGAAACTTTTACAGAAGCATTCACCCTCCGTGTCCGGTTGCTTGACTCCGACTGTAACATTGTACAAGTGGGCGCAACAGCATTGGAAGTGCATGAATTTTATGGTGTATCCAATCAAGTCGACAGAAATGTGCTTTCATTCAACTTTGATCAGTCTACGAATCTGGACTGTATGGTGCGTGTGGCAACTCAAGAGACATTTCTCCCAGCACATGGACGTCTCGTCATGGGGAAACTCTCCATGGACCAGGCACGTGGTGACAATCCACACAAATCGAGTAAGTTTCCCTTCACTGTTATAGTTTGTTTTGCCTTTAAGTCGTACTCTCCCCCCCCCCCCCCCCCCATATTTATTTCCGATGGATCTGAATGTGTAGAACTGAGTATGATCAATGGCTAATATCCTTGCCAACGTTTAGCATCTTAACTGAACAGAAATTTCTTCAACAAAGAACTTGTGAAAATTATGATTTAAAAAAGTTACTATGACATAATTGCCCTACATTTCTTGGAGTAAAGTTTAAAAAGGAATTATGTTTAATTTAAATAGCGGAACCTAGACATTTGGCACAGCTGCTCAATGGCAGCAGTTATACTCCAGGGGATCCTGTTCCCATTCCTTTTGTCATGTTCATCAAATGCTTCTCCATAAATGGAATTCCCCTTTGGAAATAGCCTTATAATATTGTGTGCGGACGGGATGTCGAAGGATGAGAAGCCAAAGCCAAGAAGTGGAAGCCAGGATACCGAACGGACACGACACCGAAAGGATACAAACCCGAACGGACACGATGCTGAAAGGACACGAACCTGAATGGGCACCACGCCGCAAAGACAAGACACAGAACGGACATGACCTTGAAAAGCCGCCGAACGGACATGACATCTCCGGGTATGGGATTTGTCCTAGACATGGTCAATGATTGGTCCAGACCACCACGTCCATCACATCACTGGCTGAGGTGAGACGAGACTGGAGGGGGGGGAAGGAGAGCTTGAGCTTGCGTTTGTAAGATGGTGGCAGTGACTCCAAGCTGCTGCGATTGCCACAGAGGCAGTGATGTGATGAACGCCGTGGGGGTCTGGATCAATCGCTGACCTTTGTCGATGACTGACAAGGTGTCAGACCAATCCCGTCCCCGGAGACGTACAAGGTACAACAATAACTATTTCAACAAGGTGCAACAATTCTTGGAGCAAATATAGATTTTTTAAAGTGTTTCATACCTATTTATCATTTCGGCTTCATGTGCATTCGGCGTCAGATTGTTTTTTGACTTAAAATCTGACAGGGAACGAACATGATGTCGAAAAGCCTCTGTGGCAATCACAGAAGCTTGGAGTCAATGCCACCATTTTACAACACAAGGTCAAGCTCCCGTCTCCCCCCACCCTCACGTCTCCGTCCACCCTACCATCTCCACATGGCCAGTGGTGTGATGGATGTGGGGTTCTGGACCAATTGCAAACCTTTGTCGATGACTGACGCGTTGTCGAACCATTCCCGTCCCTGGAGACGTCATGTCCGTTCGGCGGCTTTTGGATGTCATGTCCGTTCTGCATCTTGTCTTTGTGGTGTGGTGTCCGTTCGAGTTCGTATCCTTCCAGCGTGATGCACTTTCGGCTTCGTGACCTTTCATCGTGATGTACTTTCGGTATCTTTGCTTTTCGTCGTGATGTACTTTCGGTATCTGGGCTTCCACTTCTTGGCTTCAGCTTCTTGTCCTTCGACGTCCCGTCCAGGTACCCTATAATATAAGATATCAGTAAAGATATTTTTACTTTGCAATTACATGTTTTGTCAGCGTGGTGCATTTGAAAACTGATTTGCTTTTTACCATTAGTCAAGTCAAGTTGAGTTTATTGCCCTATGCATACGTATGATGAGGTACAGACACAATGAAAAGCTTGCATGCAACAGCATCACAGGCGCAAATACTCAGATAACACACACAACATAATGTTACATAAATTCTGCAAAACAGTGACAAGAAAAAGGCTGTACAAAAACAAGATATTAGTACAAAAACAGAGTCAAATCAAATCCATGGTAGTGCAAGGGGTGATCTGTAGCAGTCCATTGCTGCGGTGGGATACTAATATCCATTTCCAGGTTGTTCCACATCTCTCCAAAAAAATTAACTGGGTGCTTCATGATGCAGCTCCACGTATGCACTCCATGTCTTAGGACCTCCTTGGAGAATTTGGAATGATATCATTCCTAATACAGTGTTCCTTCCAGAGCATTCCAGGGTTATGGATCAATTGTCTGAGGGAGTATTGCCTTTGGGTACTCCTGGAACTTCAATGCAAACTGGGACACGGCAGGTAAGGAAACTACTTACCCAAATCCATGCATCAGGTGCGTGGAATTAGATTTTTACGTACAAGCTCTTCCAATTTGCATTTACCCCATCAAATCCATGATACCTCATCGCTTCGCTCCCAGTTTATCTCCTACCCTGTAAATTTTTATTTGCCACTTGTTGTACCCCCAACATTTCAGATACAATCCACTTTTCCCCTCAAACGCATGATAAGTTATTTGTAGTTATTCTCCTTCATCATCTTTACACCAGTACCAGAGTACCGATAATCCCTCCCCCCGCACAAGTGTAGAACTGACTGGAGGTTTGCACTTTTGTTTTAATTTTTACATGCATTCTTGATCTATCCATTTATTTTCTCCCCTACCATCCATCCCTCTAGTAAAATGCCTAAGGGGGTTCATAGTGTCATAGAGTCCTTCAGCGCAACTCATTTATGCCTGTCAAGGTGCCCCATCTAAGCTAGTCCCATTTGCCCACATTTCTTAACCTTCCTATCTTTGCACCCGTCCCAGTGTTCTTTGAATGTGCCCAGTTTGTGTTATGAAGGATATTCTACAGCATTTAACCAGAATTTTTAAACATTTATCCTGTTCCTTTGATCCATGTGTTTATCTAGCTTCTCTTGAAATGTGGCAATGAAATTCCTCCACTTGTTCCTTGGAGAATTGTTTCTAGCACTTTCTATCCATTCCAAGGGAGAAATAAATATCTAATCGGTTCCACTAGATTTGCCAGAAATACTGTAAATATGTCACGGGTTCCACTAGATCATCTCACATCACTGTTTCCCCCACAAAAGAGTCAATATTATGTATCTTCTAATCAAAATGATATGTGGTTCTACCTGAAAAGAGGAGCAAATGGGGGAAAAAGACATTCATTTCAGACTGGAATTGGTACTGTGTTCTTTTCCTTTTCAGAATCTTCTTATCGACTCCACATTAGAAGATTAGAAATTGTTCAGCCAGAGCTGAACAAACTTCTCAGCATCTGCATACAATGGCATCTTGCGCTTCTTGTGCTTCTTGTGTGTGGTGGTGGAAAGACTAGTGGAAACAGTGCCGCAATGCGAACGCTCTTTCCTTGACCCCCTATTCAGAATAATGTTTTGCTTTTTTCCTAATATCTAGTTTGATTTCATTCTTTGCCCATTCCAGTGCTACAATTGATCTCTGCAGTTGCACAAATAACTATGACAATCTTCTCACACAAACATAGCTAAAGTTAGTGGAATTATTCTACATCTCCCCCCCCCCCACACCCCCCGCCAGCCATTTGAGTGTTTTCCTTCAGTCAGCAAGTTTGAAAGGTGTGGATTTTAATCACCATATTTACTTGAACACTGTATTTGTTCTCGTCAGAGTGGAATCTAGAGATGAACCAGGAAGATTTAAAGGAGCTGCACACTTTTAAAGTGAGCTGTGATGAGTTTCTTACAATGGGCCTTCGCTACCATCATCTCAGGCCCCCTTCTCCTGATGTTGACTACATCGCCATAAGGTTGGAACTGATCGACCGCAGAAGCAGAAACGTGCACAAGGTACTTTTTTGTTTGTCTGGAGGTTTGTTTTTTATTAGATTATTTTACCTGCAACCTTTTTTGTCTCTAGCAGATGAACAACGGCAATGGTTACTGTTATGAGTTTGGTTAATCATTCATTGGGTCTGTCTCCTTCAACTTTACAGTTCACTGCCTTCCCTGTGAAGAAAAGCTTGCAGTGTCTTTGCCTTCCTGAAGAATATAGGTTGAACTTTTTTTTTAATGCACTTTATTATGCAAGTCATGATGAAATATGATAAACTTTGGAGAAAACATTTCTTTCCATTGAACAACACTTGTACCTATTGAAGATAGCTACAAAAAGCTGGAGTAACTCAACAGATCAAGCAGCATCTCTGGGGAAAAGGAATAGGTGCGGGCTCGAAGGGCCGAATGCCCTACCTGCATCTATTTTCTATGTTTTCTATGTAACGTTTCAGGTCGGGACCCTTCTTCAGACAGAGCCGCTGAGTTACTCCAGCATTTTGTGTCTATCTTTGGTATAAACTAGCATTTCACAGTTCCTTTGTACGCATCTTGTACTTACTTGCTTACTGTATCAACCCAAAACTCTCCGTGCATTAGTGGTCTTTGCAAATCAATTTAACCACTTGATGAATAAAACAAAGGACTCTGGACCTTTAGTCTAGAAATTTATGAATGCCCATTCTGTGCATTCAGAGAGGAATACATATTCTGCACCAGAACACAAGAAGATCCATGATATTAAGCCTTGGATTCCTGTACAAATGCACTGTGGGAATGCTGTGATGGGAGAGGATGGTTAAATGTAAGACTGGAAAAAGAATTCTTGACACATCTGGCTCCACATTTAATTTTTAATTATCTTCTTGTTGTAGACATTTTCTGTCTTGGAAAGTGGATCACCAATGAGCATTTGAGTCATATTTACAATTGTAAAGACCTCAATACATGTTGCTATTGCTAGTAAAATCTGCCTCTTCTTTAATAGGCCAGTTACTACAGTTCCAGCCAGATGCATCTAAATTTTGTCTTTCTCAATGTGTGTAATTAGTGGATCAGTGCCAAAGAAACATGCACAATTTCTAATCTAAGTATTTTCAGCACCAGCAAAGTCAAACGGGGCAGTTCTGTTTCATAAATCAGCTTAGCACCAACACATTTACGAATGTAAATTCATGTAAATTTATACATCTCTGAGCTTCTAACTATTGCTTGACAAATGCCAGGAGATCATATAATGGGCTGGATTTCTAAGCACTTACATGTACAGCTTCACCACCAATTTTCTACCAACTGGTGGTCCAGCGCCTCCTTTGATTTGGACAAAATCACGAGCGTAATTGAAATAACCCCCTCCCCCCACAAGTCCCCATGAAAATGTGGCACCTAAACCCGCTGGAGTTTAGAAGAATGAGGGGGAATCTCATTGAAATATACAGAATAGTGAAAGGCTTGGATAGAGTGGATGTGAAGAGGATGCTTCCACTAGTGGGAGAGTCTAGGACTAGAGGTTATAGCCTCAGATTTAAAGGACGTTCTTTTAGGAAGGAGATGAGGAGAAATTTCATTAGACAGAGTCAAGTCAAGAGTGTTTTATTGTCATATTTCCCGGACGGGACAATGAAATTCTTACTTGCTGCAGCACAACAGAATATGTGAATATGTAAACATTGTATATAACGGGGGAAAAAAAGAAAAAGTTTAATAAATAACAAATACAGTGCAAATAACAAATAATAATATAGCCTTGTGCAGTTCAGAGCTCATAGCTTATTCGTTGTGTTTAATAGCCTGATGGCTGTGTGGAAGTAGCTGTTCCTGAACCTGGACATTACAGTCTTCAGGCTACTGTACCTTCTTCCCTTTGACAGTGCGGAGGTAAAAGCTGGTGATGGACTGGGCAGTGGTCACAACTTTTTGTAGTCTTTTTCACTCCTGGACATTCAAGTTGCTGAACCAGGCCGCGATGCAACCACGAGGGGGGTGAATCTATGGAATTCTTTGCCTCAGAAGGCTGTGGAGGGCAAGTTAGTGGATAATTTTAAGGCAGAGATAGATAGTTTCTTGATTAGTACAGGCGTCAGATTGTTATGGGGAGAAGGCAGGAGAATGGGGTTAGGAGGGAGAGAGATCAGCCATGATTGAATGGTGGAGTAGACTTGATGGGCTGAATGACTTAATTTTACTCCTATCACTTATGACCATATGACCTTATGGCCTAGGCTTGATAAGCCAGACGATCTCAGCCTCATCAGCATTTCTGCATCGAAAAGCAGGTTGATTTGCGGCAAGTTCCAGAGCTCCAGGGCTCTGTAACTCTGGCCTGGCCGGTGCTGGTAGATCTGTTCCCATAGCCGATTTTCAAGGCCAACTTTGTGGGCCGATATCCCGGTCCCTCGATGGCCTCAACACACCGCTTAAAGCCCACGACCTCTATTGGTCTGGCAAAAGTGATGATCTCGAAAGGCTCTGGAACCAAGGGTGCCCGAAAATAGGTGGTGCACATGTACATACTTTGGCCCTCCCTGAGCCATCAAGAGTTCATTAATCAGAATCTGTGGTGAATTCAACACCGTGCAAACAACACTATAAAGACAACATGACCACACTCTGCATGAGCTGACGACATCAGTTTTTAAAGGCATCTCCCCCAAATTTAAGAACAAAAATA
Source organism: Raja brachyura (assembly GCA_963514005.1). Next base: position 95,762,194 of record OY740783.1, on the reverse strand, counting down.
ATTTCTTCAACATCCATTTCCATGAGGTGAGACAAATATAATGACTGCATCTGTAGTACAGCGAGGAGAACCTGAAAGAAGCCTGATCAACTACTTATTTGCTGTCAGCTCTCTGAGTTTCTATTTTGTTGACTCGCCATCATGTTATCCTGTGGTTATACACAAATAAAGCACATTCATGGATTAATGCTTTCATTTACTTTAGGTAAATGATTCTTTCAATATTTTAGATGGGCAGGGGTTCTCAAAGGGACATTTACCAAGCACAAGATTTCCTGACTGTGACTTCCAGCTACAGACTGTCTTGGCCTTTAGCCAGATTGTCAATGGCACCAGCTGGCAGGTTTAGCAATAGAATAGAAAATGACGATGCTGTCTTGCTGTGAAAGGCTTTCTGTCCTTCATACTTCCTTGGTTATTTTTGGTCTTCTCCACCTCCCCGTAAATATCCAGCATTTCATCTCCAATGTTCAAATATTTAAGCTAATTCAAATTTACTAAACCAATGTCAATGTAAATCAAACCCACACAAATTTGCAGGTTTCTAATTTAGGAACAAATTTAATTTAGATTAGAGGATCTAATTTAGCATAGGCCAAGCTTTCCTTTGAAACTGAAAGCTGGTATTAGAAGGTTAACATTTTGTTTTGTATGTGTGACTGTTTTGGTTTAGGTTTAATATTGTCACGTGAACTGAGGTACAGTGAAAAGTTATAGTTTGCATGCTATCCAATCAGATCAGATAATACTATACATAAATCCAAACACGTCAAATTCAAGTACAATACAAAGAGCAAAGAGTGCCCAGTCTGCGGAAAATACCTGTAGTTCGCAGCATTGTAATACAGCTGTTTAATGTCCAGGGTGGGGTAGAGCTGAATCAAACAGTACTCTAGCTTATGCAAGGACCGTTCAGAAGCATGATCACAGCTAATAGTGTAAGTTAATGTTAGTGAATGGTGATAGAATACATACATCTTTTTCTTAAATTAAAATGTGCGGTATATTCTGAACATTCTCAGAATAAAAATGCAAACGTTTCTATCAACAATATTAGGGCAGCACCGTGGTGCAGCAAATAGAGCAGTTGCTGTCGATATTCAGTTCCGTTCTTAGGTATTGTCTGTGTGGGGTTTGCAGCTTCACTTTTTGCTGTGTGTGTTCCCACGGGTGCTCTGGTTTCCTTCCACAGCCCAAGGTCATATAGGTTGCAGATTTAGACTACTTTAGACTGGACCTTAGAGATACTGTGCAGAAATAGGCCCTTCACCCCACCGAGTCCACGCCAGCCTCCAATCACCCCGTACACTTGCACTATCCTACACACTATGGAGAATTTACAATTTTATCTTAGCCACTTAACCTGCAAACCTGTACGTCTTTGGAGTGTGGGTGGAAATCGAAGCACCCAGAGAAAACCCACGTGGTTACTGTGAGAACGTACAAAGTCTGTACAGACTGCACCATAGTCAGGATCAAACCCGGGTCTCTGGCGCTTCTAGACAGCAACTCTACCACTGTGCCATTTAATCGGCTGCTGCAAATTTTTCCTTATGTGTTGGCAGGAGGTAGAATCTAAAGAGGTTTGTTGGAATGTGGGAAAAATAAAACTTGATTAGTGTAGGGTTCCTGTAAATGGGTGCTGACCATTGATGTGGTCTCATTCGATTGTGTGCCGTGTCAGTTTATAACTGTGCATTTCTCTCCCATTCTCTTTCAGACAGAGAATGCCTGGATTCCAGTCAGAATCACAGATGCCTTTCCCAATCAGTCTCCTAAAGTGAGTTTTATGGCGATGTTCATCCTGGATGTAGATCAGTTTATTCTGACCTCCATAACCACGGGGATCCTGGATGGAGAAGACAGCGAGACGCCAAAATCCCAGCTTGTGTTCAATGTCACCAAACCACCTCAGGAGGGCTACATCACTCACTTATCTGACCACACCAAATCAATCACTTCATTCACTTGGGCTGACCTGAACGACTTGCTGGTCGCGTTTCAGCCACCAAACAGCAGTCACGCTGAAAGAAGGAACTATGAGGTATGTGATGCAACATAACTTCACAGCAATGACTTATAGAGTGTTAAACAGCATGGAAACAGGCATTTGGGTCCAACTTGTCCAGGCCAACACAGATGCCCCATGTTGTTAAAGGAATTGTTAAAGGAATTACATGAATAAGATACTTTTTAATCGCAACTACTACATTATCCACATCATTATGCATAACTCTGCATAGGCTGTTGAAATACTTTTCATTTGCAATAACTTAAATTTGCATGCTAATATGCTCTCTGGAAACGTTAATGGCAAAAAGGAGTCATACAGTCATATTGCGTATTATTTTCCTTTTGAATCTTTTCATCCTCCACTCAATCTTTCCGTGATTGATTTCACTGAAGTTAAAAGCTAGACAACATTGATGTGTAATATGCTGGACGTCCTTAAGATGAGAAAGGGTTGGACGGAATAAATGTAGAAAATATGCTATTGCATCATCATTTTCATTTGGCGCTGATCTCACAGAGTCATAGAGTGATACAGTGTGGAAATAGGCCCTTCGGCACAACTCGCCACACCAGTCAACAATGTCCCAGCTACACTAGTCCCACTTTCCCACTTGCCTGCGCTTGGTCCATAACCATAACCATAACCATATTTATCCATGTACCTGTCTAATCGTTTCCTAAATGATGGGTTAGTCCCAGCCTCAACTACCTCCTCTGGCAGCTTGTTCCATACAACCACCACCCTTTGTGTGAAAAAGGTACCCCTCGGATTCCTATTAAATCTTTACACCTTCACCTTAAACCTATGTCCTCTGGTCCTCGTTTCCCCTACTCTGGGCAAAAGACTCTCCGTGCATCTATCCGATCTATTCCTCTCATGATTTTATATACCTCTATAAGATCTCCCCTCATCCTCCTGCGCTCCATGGTATCGAGACCCAGCCTACTCAACCTCTCCCTATAGCTCACACCCTCTAGTACTGGCAATATCCTCGTAAATCTTTTCTGAACCCTTTCAAGCTTGACAATATCTTTCCTATAACATGGTGCCCAGAAATGAGCACATTCTAAATGCGGTCTCATCAATGCCTTACACAACTGCGACATGACCTCCCAACTTCTATGCTCAATGCACTGACTGATGAAGGCCAAAGTGCCAAAAGTCTTTTTGACCACCTTATCTATTTGACTCGACCTTCAAGGAACCATGCACCTGTACTCCTACATCCCTCTGCTCTGCAACACCACCCAGGGGCCTACCATTTACTGTGTATGTCCTGCCCTTGTTGGACAAGCCAAAATTCAACACCTCACATTTTTCTGTATTAAATTCCATCAACCATTCCTTCATCCTGGGATGTCAGGACTTTCATATGAGGAAAGATTGGATAGACTCGGCTTGTACTCGCTGGAATTTAGAAGATTGAGGGGGGATCTTATAGAAACTTACAAAATTCTTAAGGGGTTGGACAAGCTAGATGCTGGAAGATTGTTCCCGATGTTGGGGGAGTCCAGAACAAGGGGTCACAGTCTAAGGATAAGGGGGAATTCCTTTAGGACCGAGATGAGGAAAACATTATTTACACAGAGAGTGGTGAGTCTCTGGAATTCTCTGCCACAGAAGGTAGTTGAGGCCAGTTCATTGGCTATATTTAAGAGGGCGTTAGATGTGGCACTTGTGGCTAAAGGGATCAGGGGGTATGGAGAGAAGGCAGGTACGGGATACTGAGTTGGATGATCAGCCATGATCACATTGCAGGCTCGAAGGGCCGAATGGCCTACTCCTGCACCTATTTTTCTATGTTTCTATTTCTATGTTTCTATCCACCTGGCCAATCGATCCAGATCCTGCTGCAATCTTTCACAACCATCTTCACTATCTGCAAAACCACTAACATTTGTATCATCAGCAAACTTCCTAATCTTGCCTTATATGTTCTCATCCAAATCATTGATGTAGATGACAAACAGTAATGGGCCCTCATCAACCTTTTTGATCATGTCTTCAAAAAAATCAATCAGATTTGTGAGACATGACCTTCAATGCACAAAACCATACTGACCATCCCTAATCAGCCCTTGCCCATCCAAATGCCTGTATAACCTATTCCTCAGAATACTCTCCAGTAACTTATCATCTGTAGTTAAGCTCACCAGCTTATAGTTCCCAGCATTTCCCTGTAGCCCTTCTTGAAAAGAGGTACAATATTTGCCACCCTCCAGTCTTCCGGCACCTCTCCTGTATTTAAGGACGACTCGTAAATTTCAACCATGGCTCCCGCAATTTCCTCTCTAGTTTCCCACAATGTCTTGGATATATCTGATTATGTGCTAGAGATTTGTCTACATTCAAACACGACAGTTCCTTCAGTACTTCTTCAGTCAGGTAACCCTGACTGCTCTCAAGACGCTTCCAGTGACTGCTCCAATTTCCTCTGTCCTACTGTCTTTCTCCTCAGTGAATACAGATGAGAAATATTCATTTAGGACCTTGCCCATCTCATGTGGCTCTACACAGAGGCGACCACTTTGATTCCTGAGAGGTCCCACTCTCTCTCTACTTACCCTTTTCCCCTTTTTGTATTTATAAAATCTTTTGGGATAGTCCTTAATGCTACCTGCCAGAGCTATCTCCTGGCCCCTTTTTGCCTTTCTGATTTCCTTTTTTAGTATACTCCTTAGTTCCCGAAACTCCTCCAGGGATTCACTTGATCCCAGCTGCCTATACCTGTCCCATGCATCTTTCTTGTTTTTGACTAACGTTTCAATTTCCCTCATCTGCCAAGCTTCCTTACGTTTGCCTGCTTTGCCCTTCACTCAAATGGGGACGTACACATCCTGAGCTTTCTTCGGTATACTTTTAAAAACATCCCACTTGGCCGATGTTCCTTTTCCCGCGAATAACCTGCTCCAGTCAACTTGAGCGATACCTTCTCTCATACCCTCAAAGTTGGTCTTACTCCAGTTGAGCATTTTAACATGTGGACCCTTTCCGTCCCTATCCATAACTGTCTTGAACCTAATTGAACTGTGGTCATTGGTCCCAAAAGGATCCTCCACTCGCACTTCATTAACTTGCCCCTCCCAATTTCCCAATACTAGATCCAGCATTGCCTTCTCTCATGTGTGGGGGCTTCCACATACTGCTTAAAAAAACTCTCCTGAACACTTTTGATGAATTGCACCCCATCTGAACCCTTCACGCAATGATTTTCCCAGTCTATACTGGGAAAGTTAAAAGATCCTACTACAACAACCTTATTTGACCTGCAGCTGTCTGCAATCTCCTGACACATTTGTTCTTCAGATCACTGGGTGTTCTTGTTTTATCCCACATCCCATGCTGGTGGGTTATTTGGCTTCTGTGAATCACCCCTTGGTATAGGCAAGTGGCAATAGGGTGGCACGGTGGCGCAACGTAGAGTTGCTGCCTTACAGCGGCAGAGACCGGGTTCGACCCTGACTACGGGAGCTATCTGTAAGGAGATTGTACATTCTCCTGGTGACCTGCGTGGGTTTTCTCTGGATGCTCCAGTATCCTTCCACGCTCCAAAGATGTACAGGTGTGTAGGTTAATTGGCTTGGTATAATTGATAATTGTCTCGAGTGTACGTGGGATAGTGTTGGTGTGCGGGGATCGCCAGTAGATGCGGATTCGATAGGCCGAAGGGTCTGTTTCTGGCCTGTATCTCTAAACTAAACAAAACAAATTAATCTAAAGTAATCAAAGGGGCATGGAGGGGTAAGAGGTTGCCGGGTTACGGAGGAATGAAGAGAAGGGAAATGGGACTGATCGGATTGCTTTGTTGGCATGGATACAATAAGCCTCTGTCTGCGTTGCAAAATGCTAGTAGATAACATAGAGGAAGCCAGGCAAACAAAATAGTCACTAATAAATCCAAAATAGGAGCAAATCGGTCACGCAGAAAGTGATTTGAACGTGGAGCTTTTGCTATCGGAAAGAATATTTTAAAAACGAATAACAATTATGCTTTAATACTGTAACATCGTGAGCAAATAAGGGAGAAGGGAATGCAAGTACGTCTGAAGGAAGTTTAACAAATAAGAATCACATGCTTACACCAAATGTATCTTGTAAATTGAAGGAGAAAAAGGGATGAGCAGAAGTCAGGTGTGATGTTCAAAACAAGCTGATCTCTAAACCATCACCAATAATAATTAGGCTGCTTCTGGCCGCAAAGTCTGTGAAAGCGGCTCAAATCATAGCCTACATGTCTCCCATCGTGCTGTTAGGCCAGGTGGTTTGGGCTTGTTTAAGGTGGGGATTGCATGCCACTGTTTTACACAAATAAATCGGTGTGTTTGGCATTTGGTTACATCATTGCCCACCATGCTTAACTATCTGGATGCATAACAGAGAACATAAATGTTACTTTAGCTCTTAGGGCTAAGCGAATCAAGGGATATGGGGAAAATGCCGGTACAGGGATACTGATTTTGGATGATCAGCTATGATCATATTGAAAGGTGGCGCTGGTTCAAAGGGCCGAATGGCCTACTCCTGCACTTATTTTCTATGTTTCTATGTTTTTCTATGTTTCTATGTTTCGTGGTCAGCGGAAATCGGCAGAAGCGACTCCATGGCAGTTTACCTTGTAAAACAATTGACTTCTGCTGTGTTGCTTCAACGACTACGAGCAAAAGGAATAAGGAACCCAGACCATTCCAGAGCATTAATCAAAGAGAAGTTAACAGCTGATCCTGACAGTGAAATCACCACAACCAGTTTGCGGGTGTCTCTGTTGTGTCCTCCCGGCCACTTGGCACCGGCGGAGGCAGTCGGCGCGGCGCAGGACGCGCCCGAAGAAGACTTATCCATCTATAGCACACAGTCGTTAGAGAACGGCACTGAGACTGGGAAATGCACAGACTGCACCAAACTGCTGCAGACACTGGATATATTTGAAACTAGGATAGCATCATTAGAAAACTGCAAAGGGCTGAAAATACTACAAGAGTCAATGACAGAGACGGACCATGAACACTTCCTCCAGGATACAGTGCCGATAGGCGAGTTAGCAATAATACCATCAGGATGGGTCTGCTTAATATTAGGTCTCTTAATAACAAATCATTTTTAGTCAATGATGTTATTACCACCTCTAAACTGGATTATATGTTTTTAACTGAAACATGGCTAGAACAAAATAACAGTGCAACCATTCTGATTGAGACAGCTCCTCCCAACTATAACTTTTTTCATGTATGCAGATCGGAAAAAGAGGCGGGGGGGTTGCTGCTATATTTAAAAATGTATTTCAGGGGTAACAGATGTCACTTGGTCATTTTCCATCATTCGAATACCTTTGTGCTGTATTAAATTGTCCCCCCAGAATTCTCCTATTAATTATTTACAGGCCATATAACCATATAACAATTACAGCACGGAAACAGGCCCTCTCGGCCCTTCCAGTCCATGCCGACCATTTATTTTCCCCTAGTCCCATCTACCTGCACTCAGACCATACCCCTCCATTCCCATCCCGTTCATATACCTATCCACTTTACTTTTAAATGTTAAAATCGATCCTGCCTCCACCACTTCTGCTGGAAGCTCATTCCACACAGCCACCACTCTCTGAGTAAAGAAGTTCCCCCTCATGTTACCCCTAAACTTCTGTCCCTTAATTCTCATGTCATGCCCTCTTGTTTGAATCTTCTCTACCCTCAATGGGAAAAGCTTATCCACGTCAACTCTGTCTATCCCTTTCATCATTTTAAAGACCTCAATCAAGTCCCCCCTTAACCTTCTGCGCTCCAAAGAATAAAGACCTAACTTGATCAACCTTTCTCTATCACTTAGTTGCTGGAACCCCGGCAACATTCTAGTAAATCTCCTCTGTACTCTCTCTATTTTGTTGACATCCTTCCTATAATTAGGTGGCCAAAATTGTACACCATACTCCAGAATTGGTCTTACCAATGCCTTGTACAATTTTAACATTACTTCCCTACTCCTATATTCAATGCTCTGATTTATAAAGGCCAGCACACCAAAAGCTTTCTTTACCACCCTATCTACATGTGATTCCACCTTCAGGGAACTATGCACAGTTATTCCTAGATCCCTCTGTTCCACAGCATTCCTCAATTCCCTACCATTTACCATGTACGTCCTATTTTGATTTGTCCTGCCAAGATGTAGCACTTCACACTTATCAGCATTAAACTCCATCTGCTATCTTTCAGCCCACTTTTCCAAATGGCCCAAATCTCTCTGTAGACTTTGAAAATCTACTTCATTATCCACGACACCACCTATCTTAGTATCATCTGCATACTTACTTATCCAATTTTCCACCCCATCATCCAGATCATTGATGTACATGACAAACAACAGTGGACCCAACACAGATCCCTGAGGCACCCGACTGGTCACCAGCTTCCAACCTGACAAACAACCATCCACCATTACTCTCTGACATCTCCACTGTTCAGCCACTGTTGAATCCATCTTGCTACGCCGCCATTAACACCCAAAGATTGAACCTTCTTTACCAACCTTCCATGGGGAACCTTGTCAAAGGCCTTGCTGAAATCCATATTGACAACATCCACTGTTTTACCCTCATCAATTTCCCTCTTCAAAAAATTCAAGAAGGTTTGTCAAACATGACCTTCCAGGCACAAATCCATGTTGACTGTTCTTGATCAGACCCTGATTATCCAGATGCTTATATATATTATCTCTAAGTATCCTTTCCATTAATTTGCCCACCACTGACGTCAAACTAACAGGTCTATAAATTGCTAGGTTTATTCTTTGAACCCTTTTTAAACAATGGAACAACATGCGCAGTACACCAATCCTCCGGCACTATCCCCGTTTCTAATGACATTTGAAATATTTCTGTCATAGCTCCTGCTATTTCTACACTAACTTCCCTCAATGTCCTAGGGAATATCCTGTCAGGACCTGAAGACTTATCCACTTTCATATTTTTCAAAAGTGTCAGTACTTCCTCCTCTTTGAATCTCATAGTTTCCATAGCTACTCTACTTTTTTTCCCTTACCTCACAGAGTTCAATATCCTTCTCCTTGGTGAATACCGAAGAAAAGAAATTGTTCAATATCTCAGTGTTCAATATCACAACATCATATTTCCAGGTGTCAATCCAGGTTCTAAGTTCATCCACCTTTCTTACAATGCTCCTAGCATTAAAATATACACATTTTAGAAACCCACCATCCCTTATTCTCTGTTTATTATCTTTTTCCTCTTCCTCTTTTCATTTTGGGTCTGAGTGCTTCCCTTCTCTGCCTCTTGCCCCACACCCTGCCCCCTAGCCCCCTCTACCCGAGTCCCTCCCCCCAGCCTTTCTAGTTTAAAGTCTCCCCAGTAGCCTTTGCAAATCTCCCTGCCAGGATATTGGTCCCCCTCGGGTTCAAGCGCAACCCGTCCTTTTTGTACAGATCATACCTTCCCCAGAAGAGGCCCCAGTGATCAAGAAACTTGAATCCCTGCCCACTGCACCAGTCCCTCAGCCACGCATTTATCCTCCACCTCATTCCATTCATACTCTCACTGTCACATGGCACAGGCAGTAATCCTGAAATTGTTACCCTTTTGGTCCTTTTCCTTAACTTTCCCCCCAACTCCCTAAATTCTCCTTTCAGGACGTCTTCTCTTTTTCTGCCTATGTCATTGGTACTTATGTGTACCACAACATCAGGCTCCTCTCCGTCCCTTTTCAGAATCTTTTGGACACGTTCCGACACATAGAACATAGAACATAGAAACATAGAAAAATAGGTGCAGGAGTAGGCCATTCGGCCCTTCGAGCCTGCACCGCCATTCAATGTGATCATGGCTGATCATCCTACTCAGTATCCCGTACCTGCCTTCTCTCCATACCCCCTGATCCCTTTAGCCACAAGTGCCACATCTAACGCCCTCTTAAATATAGCCAATGAACTGGCCTCAACTACCTTCTGTGGCAGAGAATTCCAGAGACTCACCACATCCGAGACCCTGGCACCAAGGAGGCAAACTACCATCCGGGTCTCCCGATTGCGTCCACAGAATCACCCATCCGACCCCCTAACTATGAGTCCCCTATTACAATTGCCCTCCTCTTGTTGCTACCCTTCTGAGCATCAGGGCCGGTCTCTGTGCCGGCGGCCCGGCCGCTGTTGCTGCCCCCAGGTAGGCTGTCCCCTCCAATCGTACTCAAACACGAGTACCTATTTTCCAGGTGTACAGTCACAGGGTAGGCCAAATCTACGTAGCGTTATCACCAAATGACTATCGCCCCATAGATCTGCTGTGGAGTGCATTGAGCAAGTCAAAGACTGCATTGAGCAAGTCAAAGTCTGGATGTGCCAAAATGTCCTTCAACTAAATAGGGACACAACGGAGATAATTGTTTTTGGTGCTAAAAAAGAAAGGCTTAAAGTAACCCAACACCTTCACTCTTTGTCCCTGAAAACCTCAAACAAAGTCAGAAATCTCGGGGTTATTATGGATTCAGATTTACATTTTGACAGTCACATCAGTAACAAAATCAGCCTACTATCACCTCAAAAACGTAGCAAGACTAAGAGGACTCATGTCAGCTCAAGACTTAGAAAAACTTGTACATGCATTTATTACTAGTACGCTAGGTTATTCTAACGGTCTCCTTGCAGGTCTTCCGAAAAAAAACTGTCAGGCAGCTACAGCTAGTTCAACATGCTGTTGCTAGAGTTCTAACAAAGACCAAAAAATTTGAACACGTTGCACCAATTCTTAAATCCTTACATTGGCTCCCTGTATGTCAGAGAATTGATTTTAAAATCTTGCTGCTTACCTATAAATCACTACATGGTTTAGGGCCAAAGTATATCACTGACATGCTTCCGCTATATAAGTCTTCTAGACCACTAAGATCTTCAGAGACCAATCTGTTAGTGATTCCCAGAGTAAATACAAAACATGGGAACACAGGATTTAGTTACTATGCATCAAATAGCTGGAATAAACTTCCTGAAGATTTAAGACTTGCCCCAACTTTGACCACTTTTAAAACAAGACTGAGAACTTTTGTTTACTTTAGCTTTAAGCAAAATCTTAACTACATTGCACTTTTAATTTTTGCACTTTTCTACAATTCTACTTTGCTTTAATTTTCTTTTAATTCTTCTATTTTATTTCTTTTTTTTAATTATTTCATTTTATTGTATGACATGTTTTTATGTGAAGCACGTTGAGTCTGCCTCGTGTATGAAATGTGCTATATAAATAAAGTTGCCTTGCATTGCCTTGCCTATCTTTTTACATGCAAACATCTATACATAACTAAAACTCTGATCTTGTGCTCTTCCGGTTTGCGCGTTTTTTCTACGATTGCTACGATTTTTCATCAGCTCACTCACGGTTCTCCAGTGCAACAAGTTTTATTCTGATTGGTAATATATTGTAAAAGTTAGCGAGGTATGAAAATCGTGAAAACTGAGAGCCAGATCTATCTCCCCTCCGGCCAATCAGCACCGCGCGGAGTGGTCTCTTCTCCTGTCACTCCGCGGGATGGTCCGCCCTTTCCTGCACCATCGTGTCTTTACTGGAGCTGAGGGACGCTGATGGTGGCCGGCCGGCAATTTTCGGAGGGACCGGCACGGCCTGGCCCGACCCGGCCCACAGTTAGAGATGTTGCCAAACGGAAAGTAGAGAGTCTGATCCTGGTGCAGGAGAGTGTCCAGCGCCTGTTGTGAGTCCCAAAACGCACCGCCATCACAACCCCCTGCAGCTTCAGCCCCTTCCCCTCTGGTCCCTCTTGCTGGCTCCTGCCCCCCTCCCCCATCATACCCTCCTCTCCCCCATGGCTCTTCCCCCGTCTTTTCTCCGAGCTCTCCCCCAACCTGCACACACACCCTGCCCACACGCCGGAGTGTCCGTAGCTGCTGGTGCTTCCGGGCCGAGCCGAGGCTCCTAGGCGTGTCTCTAAGGGTGCCGACAGCTGATGCTCCTCCGGGGCACGCAAGAAGGGAGAGGAGCGGCAACCTCGAGATCCTGGGGAGGGAGAGCGGGGGAGGAGAGGGGATAGAAGAAGAGGGGTGAAGTAGGGAGGAGAGGGGAGAGGACTTATGGAGGGAGGGAGGGAGTGACTGAGGGTAGGGGAAATGAGAGGGAGAGAGAGGTGAAGGAGGGATTGGTGGAGGGAGGGAGGAGAGGGGAAAGAAGAGGGAGGGTGAGGAGGAGGGGGAGAGAGCGCTGGGGATGAAGGGAAATGAGCTGCACCTGTGCAGTTGGGGGCTATGAGTGAGAGGTGGAATATTGCGTTGGGGGACCAAGCCTCCTGTGTGACGGGGACCCAATAGGTCCCACTTAGTGTAGTTATAAATATATGTTCAAGGGGGCATAGTGGCGCAGCGGTAGTGTTGCTGCCTTACTGCACCAGAGACTCGGTTTTCGACCCTGACGACGGGTGCTGTTTGTACGTAGTTTATACGTTCTCCCTGGGTTTTCTCCGGGTGCTCCGATTGCCTCCCACACTCCAAAGACGTACAGGTTTTCAGGTTAATTGGCTTCCGTAAAATTGTAAATTGTCCCTAGTGTGCAAGATTGTACTAATGTACGGCGATTGCTGGTCGGAGCAGACTCGATGGGCTGAAGCGCCTGTTTACACACCATATCTCTAAACTAAACTAATCTAAACTAAACTAAAATGAATGAGGAGCTGGAAACGAATACTCAGATGATGTTTGATCTGATAACGATTCCAACTATACATTCCTGTCTACCTGCAGTAGACTTTCACCTCTTGCTTTTCCAGATCCTCTGTAACTTAAGAATATTCAAAGACTCTGCTTCCACTGCCATTAGAGGAAGAGAAATTCCAAGACTCATGACTTTCTGAGAGAAAATGAATTCATTTATTCGCTATTTTAAATGGCAATCCTTATTTTTAAACTGTGATCCCTAGTTTTAAGAAAAAAATAAATAAAAACTAACAAACTCAGCGGGTGAGGCAGTATATGTGGAGGCAGAGATATTCAATGTTTCGGTTAAGACATTGACTCAGGTGATTTAATTAATTGATTTAAAAAATGTAATTAATTGAGTTAGTTTCCTAGCACAAAACTAATTTCTAAATATAAGAGTGGAATTTTACAAATGCTACCATTTTGAACAGAATCTCGATGTGCATTGGGGGAAGACAGTTAAAATTCCATTGGTATTTTATGAATGTAGAGCATGTGCTTAGATATGTTAAATGCAGTGTGATTACTTTGCATTTAGATCATGTTAATTGCACCATGTATGCAATGTTTTAAGCTTGGTCCCTTCACAATGACGCAGCCTTTGGGAAGAGGAAATGACTCTTTAACATCTATATTCATCTTTTTATTTTTCTAGTGTACTGCGCAATGTGCGGGGCTGATGAGCTTTATTTTGCATTGTTTGTGATTTTTCATTGACCTTGACTATATATTTGTAACAGGTCGAATTTGAAGTTCACGATTTCTACTTCAGGAACAGTGCTCCAGTCACGGTACACATTTCAGTGAGGCCAGCTGATACCAATGCTCCCAGAATTTCCTGGAACATGGGTATGTAAGCTTCATTCTGATAAATTGAATTGTTGGAGAGAAACTAAGTTGGAGAGCGTTTTTCCGACTGAAGGGCTTAGTTCACAAACGATACAAGCAAATACCGGCAGATTATTTTTGCTCAATTATAAACAAACAAGCCTCTGGCCAATTTAGCGATGCTTACATAAAGTTTGTGCAAAGTTATGATGTTAAAACATGCCAATGTTCATGAACATAGCAAATCCCATTTGTGAAATATTTGATTTATGGTTGAGGATTATCAATTTGAAAGTCTTTTTGTGTTTGGGATTTTTTAAATATAAAAGACCTAAAGAGAATAGACACCAAATTACCAAGTTATTTCAAAAAACATAGGCACTTGTGTAGGAAGGAACTGCAGATGCTCGTTTATACCCAAGATAGATACAAAATGCTGGTGTAACTCACTGGGTCAGGCAGTATCTTTGGAGAAAAATAATAGGACAAATGGGCGGCGCGGTGGCGAAGCAGTAGAGTTGCTGCCTTACAGCGCTAGAGACCCGGGTTCGATCCTCACTACGGTTGCTTGTCTTTACAGAGTTTGTACGTTCTCCCCATGACCTGCATAGGTTTTCTCCAGGTGCTCCGGTTTCCTCACGCATCCCAAAGACATGCAGGTTTGTAGGTTAATTGGCTTCTGTAAATTGTCCCCAGTGTGTGGGATAGAACTAGTGTGTGGGTGATCAATGGTCAGCGCGGGCCGAAGGGCCTGTTTTCATGCTGTATCTCTAAAAATATATATAAATATTATGGCAACAAGAACGTGAGGCTGTATATCCTGTAGTGAACACTCACATCCTAAAATCTTTCTACCATTTTGAAGGCATGTCAGAAGCATAATAAAACCATAACCATTTGCCTGGAAGAGTGCAGTTCTAAGAATTCTCCCCACAACTGCTTGATTACCACCTCATTGCCATGCTAAACATCATTCCCTACCCCACCAATGTACAGTGGCTGCAGTGTGCAACATCTACAAAATGCACCACAGTTACACACCAAGGCTATTCTAAAAACACTTCTCAAATATTTGAAAATGGAGACAAAATGATGGAGTAACAAGTCAGACAGCATCTCTGGAGAAAACGGACGGGTGCCATTTCGGGTCAGGACCCTTCTTCAGATGAAAGTATAAGGTCTGAAGTAGAAGAACTGAAGAAGAAGAAGAAGAAGAAGACGGAAGGATCTGAAGAAGGGTTCCGACCCATAACGTAATCCATTCTTATTCTTCAGAGATGCTGCCTGACCGACTGAGTTACTCCGGCACTTTGTGCCTATCTTCGGTCTTAACCAACAACTGCTGTTCCTTTCTTCATATCTCAAATATTTGACTTCCAATATTTAGTAGGACAAAGGCAGCAGGGACATGGGATATTGGCTACTGCAGCTTTTCCTCCAAATCACCATCCTGCCTTGGTTCATCGATTACATTGATTGCAAGGTACAGCATAGAAACAGGTCCTTCAGCCCTCAGAGTCCATGCAGACCATCAAACATATATTCATGTTATCTAATTTTCTCATCCACTCCCTGCACATTAGGGGCAATTCATAGAAGCCAAATAACTTAAAAACCTGCACGTCTTTGGGATGTGGGAGGAGACCAGCGCACCTGGCGACAACTAATGTCATCACAGAGAGAACGTGAAAACTCCATGCAGTTAGCATCCGTGGACATGATCAAATTAAGGTCTCTGTGTCAGCAGCCTTATCAGCAGCACCACTGAGCAGCTGGTCTAAAACCAAGAACTTTCTACCAATTGTGGGACTATCCTCACCTGAAGGGCTGCAGCAGTTTGAGATGGTGGCTCAACACCTCTATACTAATGGCTATTATTTGCGAAACAAAGAGCTGGCTTTATCAGCAATGCCCAGATCCCAAAACATGAAGTTTGTTCAAAACAGAATTCTCCTTACTGGCAAAATAATTGCAATCTGTAGGCTAAAATAAACAATATTTCATCACTAAATTTCTCTCAATTCCCTTTCCTTATTTGCTCAGATTTTACCATCGGAAAATGATTTGGCAAATTATTTAAAGATGTGTACTATTTGGATTGTTTTTCCTTTCATTTCTAATAATTTTGTCCGCACACAAAGATATATCCGTATCTGCTGAATATTTTGGAACCTGAAATTACAAATGAATTAATATACACGTGTAAGCATTTAATTTTTTAGTTTAGTTTATTATTATTGTCACATGTACCGAGGTACAGTTAAAAGCTTTTGTTTGCATGTTACCTGGTCAAAGAAAATAATATACATGAATACAATCAAGCCATTCACAATACACAGATAAAGGATACAGGTACAACATATATTACAGCATAACATAGAGTGCAAGATACAACATTGTAGTCCGAAAAAGTCCGATGAAAGATAGTTCAAAGGTATACATTGAGGTAGACCTCATAAGCCATAAAGTCACCACTTTCAGCAATGTTAATGAGCTAACATTCACCATGTTTGATCTGTTTTGCAGGACTTGATCTATTAGAAGGCCAGTCTCGACCTATCACCTGGGAACAGTTTCAAGTCGTGGACAATGATGACATCACTGCAGTTCGTTTGGTTACTGTGGCCGGCTTACAACATGGGCGGCTAACAGTAAGAGGTGAATATCCTTTTACCAAACTGGCGAATGGACTCCCAGAAACTCATGAAAGGAGAAATTTCTTTTTCCTGATATAATGAATATTTTGATCCATATTTTTAAACTGTGGGACACAGCTTGATGTCTTCTATTCCAAAGTAGAATCTAGCAGAGTGTGCATTACAAGATTGAGATGCAACACCCGCAAAGTTACTGACTGTAATTCCTAATTTGTAGGTTAGTGGTTCTCGGCCATATCTCATTAGGGTAAATAATGATCAAGAAATTTGATCTGTAGGAAGGAACAGCAGATGCTGGGTTATACCGAAGGTAAACACAAAGTGCTAGAATAGCTCAACGGGTCAGGTTAGCATTTCTGGAGAAAAAGGATGGGTAACGTTTCTGATCGGAACCCATCTTCAGACTGTCAAGAAACATGATCTATTTCATTTTACAGCCAAATGAGGAATGTCTTAATATATTACATCTTAAATGGACTGAAGATGAGAGATTGCAAGCAATGAATTAACTAAATGCTAAGTCAATGCAGTAGCAAATATTAACTATTTGCAGCTATAACATTTATAGCTGTAAGAGTTGAGATTTGGAGGAAAAGCAGATGTCAAAGTGCATCTATTTTTTCCATCCTCTCTATTTTAATCTCATGGCACTTTGCCTAAAGATCTAATCATCCCCTTCAATGGCACATGAGTGTATGATAAGCATGTGCCGGGGATACTCAGAGAACCAGGAAGTATATGTGGAGAGAGAATCAGAGCAAATGTTTCAGTCTGATGACTATTAGAATCTCTACACTACTTACCCCATGATACGCCTTACTAATTACGCTTGAAATATCCGGGAGATTTGGTGGATATTTGCTCCCAATGTTCATGATGTTAATCCCAACATCTTACAGACCAGAAGACAAATCTGAGACATCCCAAGCTTGCCTTGCTCAGTTCCATATTATATATTTACACACACACAGATATATATATAAACACACACACACACATGTATGTGTGTGCTTGTGTGTGTGTATATATATATAAAATGTATACAGTCACTGATCGGAGAACTGGGAAGATTGGAGAGAGAGGGAATGCTGAGGTTATTTGAAGTGAGAATTCAATATTCATACCCCTGGGTTGTAAGCTGCCCGAGTGAAATATGAGATGCTGTTCCTCCAAAATACATTCCGCCTCACTCCAACAATGGAGGAAGCCGAGGACAGAAATGTCTGTGTGGGATTGGGAAGGAGAATTAAGGTGTTTAGCAACCGGGAGATCAGGTAGGTTCTGGCGGACTGAGCGAAGGTGTTCAGCGAAACGATCGCCCGTCTACGTTTGGTCTCGCCAATGTATGAGAGTCCACATCTGGAATTTGTGTATATGTATATAGTCAATCAATGGTCAAATATGATGTGCAAAACCATTTACATTTAAGAACCCCAGTTACAGCCCTTTTTTAAATTCATTCCCAAGTGTTGTGTTATGGCTGCGGTAATAACTGAAGCCTTACACCATGATAAAGGTCCAAAGACTTTATTAACGACATAGCATAGATAACTTCATGCTAGCACATTTCTTTAAATCTAAGGGAAACAGGCAGGGAGAATTACTGTAAAAGCAAGTGGGCATAACTACCAAAGCATGACTCATAACATGAGTGACACAGATCTACACCAAGGAAAAATATGGTGTCATATTAATGCACAGAAATAATCCAATTCGTGGACTAACCTGAATAACTTATGTTCTTTTCAGGTGGAAAAGGCTTCATGTTTACAGTCAATGACATCAAAGCAGGTGTTGTCCGCTATCATCACGATGACAGTGACACTGCAAATGATTTCATTGTATTCAGAATTTTTGATGGTCTTCATAGCACCCGACACAAATTCCCTATCAAGATCTTACCCAAAGATGACAGTCCTCCGTTCCTTATCAACAATGTTATCTTTGAACTGTGCGAGGACCACGAAATGTTGATTGAGAAGTTTATGCTTCAAGCATCAGACATGGACTCAAGTGATGACTACGTCTTGTTCAAAATCATCAAAAGTCCACAAGCTGGAGAGATCATTAAAAGAACAGCTCCTGGACTGACAGGTATCTTTTAACCTAGCCTGATGATTAAAACATCAATCACTTTCTTTTTCCCAAACTTTCAGTTTTGGTTGCTTCCTTTACTCTGGTTCCAAGAAACATCCACATCCTTGCCTTCATTCAAAGTCCCTGTTGTATAAGTGCGTTGCCTTGGAAAGGCTGCATGATACTTGTTTTGCAAGTCACCAATATTAGTTGATGTGTAAAACACTGAGTCTACTTTAGAATTAAATTGACCTATTCACCAATAAAGCAGAAAACCTGCTGTAATCTGTAATCTTGAAACCACATGCCAACAAATTCAGAAAAAAAATCCTCTTCCCCGCTGTTATCTGACTCTCGAATGGACCTCGCATATGCTATGGATGTATCCTTGATCTTCCAGTCTATCCCATTGAGGCCATTGATTTTATTAACCTGCATTTTCTCTGCAGCTGTAACACGATATACTGCACACTGTTCCGTTTTAAGCACTACCTGCTGTACTCATGTATGATATGATCTACCTGGACATTGTGCCGAAGAACGTTTTTCATTGTATCTTGGTACAATAATAAATCAATACCCATTATCACTGTAGTTAGGTTAATTGGCAATTGTAAATTGTCTCTAGTGTGTGTAGGTGAGTGGCAGAATCTGGAGGGAGTTGATCAGAATGTGGAGATAATAAAAATTGGGGTTTATGTAGGATTAGTGTAAATGGGTGGTTGATGGTCAACATTGACTCGGTGGGCCGAAGGGCCACTTTTCATGCAGTATTTAACTTTGATTTTATGACTCCATTGCGCTGACTACATTAAAAGGCTGATTAATTGTTGGTTTACGACAGCTTTGAGGTTTGCCTGCTCAGTGATATACATCTCTTTCACCACTGGAGGGAATTTGCACTCTACAAGATCTGTTGCATTGGGATTGTTTTATCCTGGAGTGAAAAATAATATAAATGATCTTAGTTGGAGTGATGTAATTCCTTCCAATATGTGATACTTCACCATGTAAGATGAGAGAGAGCAGCCAAAGAAGGTGTTCAAATGGCCCATCAATTTGCGCAGCCCTCTCCTCAGCCGGCAAATAGCCTCCCAAGCCTCTAATATTGCAGACAGGAAATACATATCTATTGGTAGCTGGAAAGGGCTCTTCACTATGTTAAGATTAATAAGGAATTGGATTTCAAGAACCGTCAGTAGGAGACTCAAATGTGTTTATGGAACATTGCGTCTAAACTGACCACTGGTAGAATGAAACCATCTAAATGCCCTTATTGGGATAAGGAACCAGGTGGATGTTCACTCTTTGCTTGCCTTCCCTTTCCCATTACTCCACATTTGATTTAAGAAGTTTTCCCCCAACCCCTCGATTTATAATGAAGATAGACACAAAAAGCTGGAGTAACTCAGCGGGTCAGGCAGCATGTCTGGAGAGAAGGATTGCGTGACGTTTTGGGTCAAGACCCTTCTTCATCAATTTCTAATGTTCCCCCAAGCCCTTAGAATTCCACAGATATCACCTCCTCCAAACATCAATATCCCCATGCTTGTACGAGGACCATTTTGGTCCATCGCCTTTGCCTGCTGATATTATTGGGAGTGAACAAGGAAATTAAATCTGTAAACTCAGCATGGGTCATGAACTGAATCCAGAACAGGACTCTCAAGATCTGTGTATTCAATGTGAATCAGTGTCACTATCTGGACCACCCGGCAACTAGTAATAATGATAATTTATGTTCTCTCGGTCATGCACTATTAAAATACTTTGTTTATTGTTACTTGCTTTTATCAGGCTATCCTATCAACAGTTTTCTTCAGAGAGACCTCTTCAATGGGACAATCTACTATCGTCACTTGGGAGGAGAAATGTTTGAAGATTCCTTTGAGTTTATTCTGCTTGACAGTCATGACCCTCCAAACCTTTCAGAAACTCAGGTATCTGTCTGTGTCTAACCACTGTGTGGTCACAGGAATTGTGATAATGTGATGGAAAAAGAGATGAAAACATCTCTCCTGGAACAGAAAAAAATAGAGAGGATATAATGAATGTTTTCAAAACAATGAAAGCTTTAGGAACCAAGAAACATAAAATTAGCTTATTATTGATAATTGTAGACTGAAAAAAAAATCAAATAATGCCAGCAATTTACTTTTTTATGGAGGCTCTGCAATTTTCTCTGCATATATATATTCAATTCACTTCTTAAAATACAATTGAATTGAAGGGAGAATCAATCAGGAAATTGCAAATGGAATTACAAATGTAATTGTCTCAAGAAGGGTTTCGACCCGAAATGTTGCCTATTTCCTTCGCTCCATAGATGCTGCTGCACCCGCTGAGTTTATCCAGCATTTTAGTCTACCTGTAATTACAATAAGCGCATTTTACTCAGATTTTCATCCAGACATAAATTGACAAAAGTTATTTGAAGGATGAATTTGCAGAGTGCATTTGAGGGAGTTTTCTATAATAGGATGCCATGAAAGCAATTAGGAAGCATCCTATCTCAGAACAAGTTGTTTAAGAGATAGAATTGATTGATTATCCGATCGTGAAGGATCGTTTAAGGAAAAGTAATCAAAAATCAGACAATTCTACAAGCAGTCAGAATGAAACAATCAGAGAATAGATTTTTTAAATAATGTCAAAATGTTCGGTAAATTGGGAAATTAGATTAGATAGTTTTCTGATGGATAAACAACAGCAAAGATTTAATGATACAGTTAAACGTCTCAATTAATTTATGTTCCATTAAGGAGTAAAATATTCACCAGAAAAGTGGCCAAGTATGGAATTTAAAGATAATATTATTGTAAGGGGAAAGTTATGCCGACCTTGGTATGTGTGCAGTGTGGTCACTGTTAATTACTGAAATGAAATAGTCATGCTGAGAAGTGGTTGAGAAAGAACAGCTCTACTCATTACTATTTAGAAAAGTGAGTCATACAAGAATGCGGGACGGATTGTGAGATTAGATGCAGGGGAGTTGTTTCCTTTAACAGTCAATCCATTACTACGGAATTAGATGTACGTTTTTAGTGGCCACACATTTTAAGTTGAAAGGAGAAGAAATATTGTTATAGAGGTCACAGGTTATAGCCATGGAATCACACATAACGCAAATAGGTCCCTTCGGCCCAACTCATCCATGCTGACCAAGATGCACCATCTAAGCTAGTCCCTTTTCTGTGCACTGTGCACCATATCCCTCCAAGCCATTCCTATCCATGTACCTACCCAAGTGTCTTTTGCATGCTGTTATAGCACTTACTTCAACTATCTCCTCTGGCAGCTCATTCCATATATCTACTACCAGCTGAGTGAAAGAGTTCTGACAGAAATAAGATACTCCCATTTTATTTCAGAATAAAATTCCCATTGTTTTTACAGAAACAGGAACATGGACAGTCACATAGGACTAAAGTAGAAACCGATAAATATAAAATTAAAAAAACATCATTTCATTATTACTGAACATAACATTTTAATATGTTGTTGTGAGAAACCTGTGAGCTAAATATTTCAAATTAGATTTCTGGTCTCGAGATTGTTCAGAAGAAATTCTGTCTTATTACATTGCCATGAACACAATGATATCACTCCCTGGTTCTGAAAGGGATAATTATGCTTAAAAATAGACATTGACATAACATTATTAATTCAGTGATAACTGCACATGCACAGGTTGTGGAGAAGCAAGGGATTATGGTCAACAACCTCTGTGCACTGTCTGTGTGGAATTTGCACGTTCTCCCTGTGACTTCGTGAGTTTTCTCTAGGTACTCATGTTTCATAGTAGAAACATAAAAACATAGAAAATAGGTGCAGGATTAGGTCATTCGGCCCTTTGAGCCAGCACCACCATTCAATATGATCATAGCTGATCATCCAGAATCAGTACCACATTCCTGCTTTCTCTCCATATCCCTTGATTCCGTTAGCCTTAAGAGCTATATCCAACTCTCTCTTGAATACATCTAGCGAATTGGCCTCCACTGCCTTCTGTGACAGAGAATGCCACAGGCTCACAATTCTCTTGGTGAAAAAGTATTTCCTCATCTCAGTCCTAAATGGTTTACCCCTTATTCTTAAACTGTGACCCCTGGTTCTGGACTCCCCCAACATCGGGAACATTTGTCCTGCATCTAGCCTGTCCAATCCCTTAAGAATATTATATGTTTCAATAAGATCCCCTCTCATCTAAATTCCAGTGAATACAAGCCCAGTCGATCCATTCTTTCATCATATGTTAGTTCCGCCATCCCGGGAATGAACCTGGTGAACTTACGCTGCACTCCCTCCCATATCCCAAAGACATGTGGGTTTGTAAGTTAATAGGCCTCTACAAAATGCATATATTGTGTAAGGAGTGGATGCAAAAGCGGGATAACATGGAACTAGTGTGAATGGGTTATTAGTGGTCGGCGTGGACTCGGTGGGCCCAAACAACAACCTGTCAGGTTTAGCGAAAGTAAACACCAGCAGTGTCAGCATCATTAGAACAATGAATTCCAGGGCCATTCAGGGGGGAAACTCACCTTTGATTGCCAGCACAAATCAAATGCTGACAGCTTGTATTCGCTTCCCATAATTCAATTAAATGGTTGTCGAGATCTTTGCAGATATTCAAAGCTAACCTGCAACAAAGAATGCAAGTCTTTCCTGGGTTATGAACGTCCAACTCATGGACACTATACATACGAATCAGCATTTGGGAGTCTGGTAAGATGGACAGCAATGGATGTACTAGCTGCTGCAGGGTGCTGACATCCTTTTCCAGGTGGAAATGGAGCACTTCTGCAGGCGTTTACTCCAGGGTGGAACTGGAGGAACTGCAGATGCTGGAGAATCGAGGGTTACACAAAAAGCTGGAGAAACTCAGCGGGTGCAGCAGCATCTAAGGAGCGAAGGAGATAGGCGACGTTTCGGGTCGAGACCCTTCTTCAGCAGTCTGAAGTTGCCTATCTCCTTCGCTCCTTAGATGCTGCTGCACCCGCTGAGTTTCTCCAGCTTTTTGTGTAACCCCCCGCACTTCTGCAGGCCTTTACTCCAGGGTGGGGAGTGAAGGCCTGCAGAATCCGCAAAGTCTGGATCGAGCCGAACAGAGGTGGGAAGCGTTGAGCAGACACACTCGCTTACTCACTAAGTCAGTGAGGTTGCTGGTGGCCATTCTTCCTGTGCTTGCTTGCTGTCCCATCATAACTGCTTCTGTGATCCTTTCCCACACACTTTTTTTTTCATTTCTGACTTACAAACAGTTCGGGTTATGAGCAGTTCTCTGTCTTAACCTAGGGGCTGCCTGTACCTTTTAACCTTTCCTGAATGACAGCAGTAGATCGTCTGACCTACAGCAATCTTGCTTTACCCCTCCGCCCCTTAGTGTTTTGAAGATGTGATTAGATTCTATCAAACTAATTCACCAAAGGGACGCATAATTGACTCACTGAGCAGATGCAACCAGTGGTGTACCTCCTTCCTGACCAAACATATCGAAAAATAGGGATAGACCGTGCTGTGATTTCCCAAAAGTGCAATCTTTGCAGAATGTTTCCCATTAACTACACATACTTATTAACGTAGGCAGTGTTTTAAAAATTGACCCAGAACCTGCAGTCAACAGCAAGACATGTTAAAGGCTGATTTACAAAGGAATACAAAGGTGCCTTGTGCAGTTCACCCCTGCTTGGAATTTACTGTGAGAATCCCAGCTCTATCTTTTATACTTTAGAGATACAGCATGAAAACAGGCCCTTTGGCCCACCGAGTCCATACCGACCAACGAACTCCCCAAACCATCAAACTATCCTACGCACTAGGACCAATTTACAAATTACAGAAGCCAATTAACCTACAAATCTGTAGGTCTTTGGAGTGTGAGAGGGAGCTGGAGCACCCTGGAGAAAACTCATGCAGTCACAGGGACAATGTACAAACTTCAGCACCCATAGTCAGGATCGAACCGGAATCTCTGGTATGGTAAGGCAGCAATTCTACTGTTGAACCACAGTGCAGCACTGTGAAAATGAACATTAAAATTCACAACGTGCTGTGGTTTGTCGCCAACATAATCAAAGACTTGCCCTACCCTGGTCACTCCTTCTCTCTGCTCCTGTCTGGGAGAAAGTACAGAAGCTTAAAGGCCCGCACCGCCAGACTCAGGGACAGCTTTTTCCCTTCTATTATCAGGCTTCTGAATGGTCCTTCCATAAGTTCCATACTGCTCAGTTCACCTCTACACCATTGAGAACAATGGTCTTTGTCCAAGGAACTGTTGCATTACAATGCGCTACAATGTTGAGAACTATACTCTGCAGTTTGTAACATCCCCTGTGCTCTATCTAAAATGCTTGCGATTGAACTAATTGTATCTATGCATGGTATATCTGATGTGTTTATTTAGCATGCAAAACAAAGCCTTTCACTGTACCTCAGTACATGAGTCAATAATAAATCTAAACCTAAACATTGTGTTTATTTCCTCATTAATGCAATAAAACTCTTGCAGTCTTTTCTCACGGAGTCAATTTACTTGCAGACTGTAATTGTTCACATCACCCCTGTGGATAATCAGCTTCCCAAGGAAGCACCTGGAGTTGTCCGCCAGCTCGTTGTTAAAGAGACCGAGATGGCTCATCTGACGAAGAACCAGCTGCACTTCACAGACACCGAGTCTCCAAACGGGCAAATTGTATATACAATCACAACTCCACCCTTCTTTACTTCAGTATCTCGGTATGTGTATGATTTCTCGACTCCTTTGAACATTATGGCCACGCTGTACTATCTTAAGTATCTGGCAGTGTATTTCACAAGATGTTGTTTTGAATTCCTTTGCAATGTAATAATATTTGTAGGAATAATGCTTGAGACTGAATGTGTCACAATTATGCAGGTTGAGACCTTTGAAGCAGCTGCTAAACAGGAGGTAGGGGTAGATGAGGAGGAAGCAAAGCAACACATGCAGTAACAGATGAAGCAGATTCAGGAGCCTCGTTTGTTCTAGGCACTCAACAAATTCCCAAAAGCATTGCATTTTTTTTGAGTAGTAGTCTGAAACAAAGTAATCGCTGTACAGAGAATGAACCAATCCATGTCCATATGCACTAGGTTCTGGACATCACTCAGGATTGGTTTGAACATAGAACAAGGAACGGTACAGCGCAGCAACAGGCCCTTCGACCCACAATGTCTTTGCCAAACATGATGCCAAGATAAACTAATCTCATCTGCCTGCACGGGACCCATATCACTTCATTCCCTGCAGGCTGGTATGTTGATAAGTTGACGGCTTTGATACTTTGGAAGTATCATTAACATCACATAGGGGCCACCCAAAAATGAGATCATGCAGACTCATTGTGTCTTTCATATTTTAATTGAGATTTTTAATCTCAGGAGCTGGAAATCTGAAACAAAGTCAGAAACGGATAATGCTGGAAACACTTGGCAGGTCAGGCAGCCACAATGGAAAGAGAAGCAGAGTTATCATCTCATATCAAAGACATTTACAGAACCAGGGAAAAGAGAAAAACAAGCTTGTTCTATGTTGCAGAGAAAGTGGAGGAGAGATGGATAAGGCAAAGGGAATAATTCTGATAGGGTGAGGCCAGGCATGCTCGAATGATAAGCTGTTGATAAACCTATTAGTTATCACGTTGGCAAATGGAGAGCATTTCATTCCATTGATGAGTTGTGCCGTGTAGAGGATGGGATGTCAGACACAATTCTTGATGTTTGTGTAAAATGGGTCCATTAATCAAGTCAATGTTGTTGAATCAAGATATATGAAGTTCTAAAGGTGGGATCGCTCAAGGTTCTAACTGTATTTTTCCTTCTCTGATGAGGCTGCTTGATGCTGGGAAACTACTACTAACTGACAGCATGAAGAAACCAATTAAAGAGTCCAGTACCCCAATGCTCAGGTCATTTACACAGGTAATTAAAATGCTTTACTTTCAAATTTCCCTTTAAGAATCAAGAGCAAAAAAAGTCTTCAATCCTTCTACTCTCTTTCTGAATCAATTCAGAGCAGTATAAAAATAGAACCCATGTTACGACAGCTAATCACAAATATGTCCACAGAAACCCATTAACCGTTTCAAAGAGCCAATTATTATTAATTAAAATAATCCTCAGATAGATATAACAGATAAGACTCCCATTCATCCCATAGTGATGTTTTTTTGAAAGACCTAATGAACTTGTCCAA
The DNA here is from genome assembly GCA_963514005.1 of Raja brachyura. The sequence continues at coordinate 95,735,703 of OY740783.1, read as the reverse complement.
TCCACCACCCTTGCCCCACAGCACTGTAAACGTTCCCCTTCAGTAGTGCCACTTTGTAAGTTATTTTAAAGTTGCTTCTATCTTCATACAATCCAGATCAAAACAAGGTGAACAATGAAAGCTTAAAGAATACTGTGTTTCAGAGGAAACATTATTAAATGTGATAAATGTGTAGGATTGACAACACATTGCCCAATTGGGCTGATAGAGACATGAAATATTAGCTTTCAAGTGTAAATTGGGTAAGCATCTGCAATTGAAAAAAATCAAGCAAATTGGGCAGACGGAGATTTTCAAAAGCATCTTTGAAAAAACAATAAAGGCTTGATAAGCTGAATGTACATACACAATTCTTCTCTGATATTAAATGTCTCTCTGCATTTGAAAGATTTTACACTACCCAAGGTAGATCTTTGTCATGTGGGACACTACAGATGGAGGAACATGAGAGACAGTTGAAGTCAGAATGTGTAGGAAGGGACTGCAGATGCTGGTTTATTCTGAAGATAGACCCAAAATGCTGAAGTAAACCAGTGGGTCAGGCAGCATCTCTCGAGAAAAGGAATAGGTGAAGTTTCGGGCTGGGACCCTTCTTCGGAATGTTGGCTTACAACAATGCACAATGTAGATGGTAAAGATGGTGATGTTCAGATTTAGGGAACAACCGCTTTAATGGTGAATCCTGACTCAAATGGGAGGAGTACTATCTGTTGACTCCGAGGCGCAATGTCGTGCCTGCTACCCTCCAAGCCAATGGGGAACTTCCCAGCTTTTGCCAGAACTTTACTGAAGGTTGAAGGGATGGGTAATGAGCCCATTTTACAAGTTGATACCATTGTCACAGCCTTGCGGTACAATGATGTTCAGATTTGGGGAACAACAGCAATAAAGTCAATTAATAGAATCATATGAAATCACTGAGTCTGCAAACACAGTTATGGCGAGCTGAAATTGTTAATACAGGGCTTTACAGAAGAGGTGCCCTCTTACTGCTTTTGTTTTTGTCAGTTGCCTTCTGTGATTAATTGTAAGTGTTCTCTTTTGTTTTGTTTCAGGATGCCGTGAACCACCTGAGAGTGGCCTACATGCCTCCTCTGCAGGATATAGGGCCCTACCCACAGCAGCTGCAGTTTCAGTTTTCAGTCAGTAACCAACATGGCGGCACATTAGTTGGCCTCTGCTTCAACATCACGATTCTCCCAGTCAACAATCAAGCTCCTGAGGTAATGACTACAAATTGGCATGTTGTCAGTTCTGACTTCGATAACTGGCCTGGTGCCAGCTGATCCCTTTCTTCAGAGGCAGTTACATTTTTTAATGGTTTTGGACCTGTATGCAGCAGGAGTTCAAAAAGTCATGCCCACAGGAGGCTTATCAATATTTTGTAGAAACAAGTCACTTAAGATGCTGGTTTAGAAAAAAAATAAACAAAGTGCAGGAGTAACCTAACGGGTCAGGCAGCACCTCTGGAGAACATGGATTGATGACATTTTGGGTGCGACCCTTCTTCGGACTGTCTGACCCAAAACGTCACCCTCTATGCACGTTTGCCAGAGATGCTGCCTGACACGCTGAGTTACTCCTGCACTTTGTGTATTATCAATATTTTGTCGCCTGATCTGTTAAGAAGCTAGTTGCTGCAGATTATGGTAGCAAAGTCTTTGAGATTAGTGTAGCAGTACTTCAGATCACTGTGTGGATGCCAGTAAGTACTTTTAATTTCAATTTTCTATTGTCCGGAACTCTTAGTTCCTAACTCTCATAGACAATGTTGGAGGTAAGGGCAATGCCAAACTGAAATGGCTTTGGTGAGCTTATACTAGAGAACCAGTGTATTCATTGCGAATGTTTCTATTCAAAAATAGATAATACCAGCAAAAAACAAACTGCTGGAGAAATACAGGGTCAGGCAGACAAAGGGATAGATGATATTTTGGGTCAAGATCCTGTCTTGCTCCAGATACCAACATGTATAGTTTCCTGTATCTTTGCAAAACCAATGCCATATAAAATAATGAAATAAAACCAGGACATGCTGTACGTACATGTGGATAGCGAAATGTTGTCAGCATGGACATGGTGGGCTAAAGGCCCTGTTACAGTGCCAAATTATTGAACGACTCCAATATAACTGACGACAAGATTACACTGTTCATATACAAACGGGTTCACCGATATCACCAAGTCACAAGGAACCCTTTTTCACACAAAAGGTGGTGGATGTATGGAACAAGCTGCCCGAGGAGGTAGTTGAGGCAGGGACTGTCCCAACATTTAAGAACCACTAAGACAGGTGCATGGATAGGACAGGGCTGGAGTGATATGGACCAAATGCTGGCAGGTGGGATTAGTGTAACTGGGACATGTTGGGCGGTGCGGACAAGTTGGGCCGAAGGGCCTGTCTCCATACTCGTATCACTCTCTGACTATGACTCTAACTAATCAATTGTCTTGCATTATTGACATTGACTGTGAATACCTCCTCCTGTTATAACTCGGGTGGGAAATTGTCACCCTTATTTCTATCACCCTCAAACAATGGTCCCTCTTAGACCCTTGGCACCTCATAAGAAATTTCTGTCAACCCTGCACTGGCCAACCACATGGAAATGTGAGGCTTTTTTTCTATTTTGCTCCAAAAGCAGCTGATGAAAATGAATAATGTTTTCCCCTTTCTCTGTAGATATACACTAATCAATTGACTGTCAAAGAAGGGGGAGTGGGCCAAATTACCATGGATCACCTGCTGGTAACTGATGTTGACACACTGGAGGATTACATCAAGGTTGTGCTGAAGAAGAAACCGGTGCACGGAGAAGTAAAAGTGAATGGAATTCTGATGATTGAAGGCAACATGTTCACTCTAGCAGATCTCAAGAAAGTCAGAGTTAGGTGAGAAATCTTTTGTAGCAAGCAAAGTATAATTACGCCGGCATTATTGCGGCACAGTGGCGCAGTAGTAGAGCTACTGCCTTACAGAGCCAGAGATGCAGGTTCGATCCTGACTGCAGGTGCTTGGCTGTACGGAGTTTGTACGTTCTCCCCATGACCTGTGTGGGTTTTCTCCAAGACATCTTACACACTCCAAAGCCATGCAGGTTTAAAGGGTAATTGGCTTGGTATAAAAAAAACTTGAAAACCTAGATCGCTGGTCGGTGCAGACGCGGTGGGCCGAAGGGCCTGCTTCCGCACTGCATCTCTAAGCTAAACTGAAATGAACTACATAACTAGACAACTGTAAGCGGAGATATACAACATGGAAATGGTTTGGGGAACAATAGGGTCCATGTCGCCTTCATGTATGAAAGATAGGGTTTGACTATGAATGATGGGATGAAAGTTCTTTCTCTTGGATGATACAATGTTATTCAGTAAATCGAGGCACAACCTCATCTCATCTCAAAACAGTTGTTTAATAATGGCTCATTAGCCAAACTCCCTAGTTTGATTTGGGGTCTCAACCCATAACATTGATAATTCCTGTTCTCCCAGAGATCCTGCTCGACCCACAGAGTTCCTTCATCAGTTTGTTTACATGAGCTCGTATCTTTGAAAGTGACAGATTGAGATAATGATTGAAACATAAAGGATCCTAGTCTTCATAAATAGAAGTGTAGAGTACAAAAATATTATATTTATTAATAGCTGCAATCCTTTTCTTTCCCCATGATATGTGATGGAACTTATCCTGGAGTAAACTTTGTTGTTGGCCATTTTTGAGTCTGATTACACCAATCAAGAGTGTTATCCAGATTCTTCCTGTTGGGAATCCCCTAATGTCACTTCTACGTCACTCCTTTGGAGCGTTACGGGAATACATACTACAAATAAGTCCAGGAGGTACACATTAAAAAGGTCTCCAAAGATAAAATGGGCCAAATCATGCAGTGTAGAACTTGGGTAAATCTGTAGGCAAATGAAGTACTTTCCTAAAATCTTGTGCCTCTTCACGTGACCCCAAGCTGACACTGGCTCCTAATATTCCCAGTGTCAGGAAGTACCCAATAAATACCCAATAAATAACAGGATTTTTTTGAGGAAAAGTTACTTATTGGAGGATCGTGAGGCTAATTGGTAGGAGAATTGTCTAATTAACTACTCTGATAAGAAATAACATTGAATGTCGTCTAGTAGTTCTCCTAGTTGCTGTGGATGGTTGGGTAAGCTACAGTGATGGTTAACATAATGCCGATAATAGCCAAGGATAAAAATCATCTTATGCTCATAGGTACCGGCATGATGACTCTGAGACAATCTACGATGAAGTCACCTTTGTAGCCACTGATGATTTAAATTCAGCTGAAAATATCCTGGAGATCAAGGTCTGTGAGAATTCATTGATTATGATCACGACTTTTTCAAGAGCAGAGTTCTGAGCATTTGCATTTTAAGGGTTTGTTCCAACATTAAATGTCGTAGGAGACAAAATGTTCTATTTTCTAATACTTCTGGTTTTGGATTTACAATCCGACTCAACTGTTGAATGTCAGATTTAAAAATCTCTGCCAGAATGCTGATGATCACATCCTGATTTCCTGTGAGCTTTCTTATTGCACTAGTGATTTTCCCATTCCTTATTTTGCGGCATATGGTAACTAAGAGATTTCCTCATGGACCCTACTGATCAGGCATGGAAGCAATAACAGTGGCAACAACAGCTAACATTGATACCACATGGCTTTGGATTGTCAAGGTAAGTATTGCCTGACAGGTAACAACTCCATCAACTCCAAAAAGGTGCTGGCATGAATATCAATTAAAAAATAAGCTACAATTATTCCCATCAACAAAACCCCCTCTTCTGATTTAATTGTGTTACAAATCAACTTCTAATTTAATGAACTAATAACTAAGAAGTATAAAATTAAAGTATAAAATCAGCACGTTAAAAATGTCAAAATCAGCTTTTTACATTTTTAGAGATGTTGGTATGTTGCGATGTGACGGTGTGAACAAAAAAAACCACTGGATTTTCCCTTACAGTTCACATACTTCTTTATCTTCTTCTATTCCATGCCTTGGGAACATTATTTTTTATACCGCTTTGCATTCAAGAGGTTGAGTTCCAGGTTGCTACATAACAAAAAAAAATCTTTGGATATACTTCCTCAAAATCTTTGTAACATGGAACATGGAAGTTGCCAACTTTGAGTAAGCACTTTATGGAGTTGTATACTTCGCCTGCCAATGAAAAGCTACGAGGTGCCAATGTTGGCTGTTGTTGCCTCCTTTATTGTTTCCTTGCCGGATCTTGACGGGGAATCTCCAAGCTATCATGTGCACCCTTAAAGGAGATCTAGAAGGGGTTTGTCAACATGTTCCTCCCCCGCTTTGCTGCCTCAACCTCCTCCTTTTCCTCATCCTACTGGAGATTTTCAGACCAGGCCTGATCCTTCATTAGTACCAAATTGTAGAACATGCAAAAGACAAATATTATATACAGTGTAGAATTGGCGCACTAGAATCAGACACAAGAATCTCATCAGGTGAACCCTAATGTCACTTTCCACATCAAACATAGAACAGTACAGCAAAGGAACAAGCCCGTCAGTTCACAATGTCAGTGTGCAACCTGATGCCAAGACCAGCTGTTATCTGCCTGCACATAACCCATTTCTCTCTATTCACTGCATATCCTTATGACTTTCCAAACGTCTCTTAAATGACACTATTGTATCTGCTTCCACCACCACCACCACCACAATGCACACACACCACTTTTATTTATTTTATATCATGCCCTGCACACCTCCTTTAAACTTTGCCCCTCTCACGTTAAAGCTATGCTCTCTAGTATTTGCTATTTCCATCCTGGGAAAAGGTTTCTGACTGTCTGCCCTTTCTATGCCTCATAATTTTATATACCTACCAGGTCTCCCTGCAACCTCCGGCATTCCAGTGAAAACAATCCCAGTCTGTCAAACCTCTCCCTGTAGCCAACCCCCCCCCCCCTAATCCCGGCATCATTCTGGTATACCTACTCTACACCATTTCCAAAGCTCTCCGCATCCTTCCTGTAATGGGACGACCATAAACACGCGCAATACCTCAAGTGCGACCTAATCAAAGTCCTATAAACCTTCATTATGACTTCCTGACTCTTATATAAAGGGCTCGACCAATGAAGGCAAGTTTACCATATGCCTTCTTTACAAGTCCATCTACATGTGTTGCCACTTTCAGGGAGTTATGACTAGCGCAGTGCTTAACTGAACTAACAGGAGTGCAGAGGGTGAAGGCAATAGGGAAGGAATACCCCTTGATCCTTAATACCCACAATATTGTAGCTGGCCATGTAGTACGACAGCCAATATATAGATAGGTTTGCAGACTGTAGGAGAATAAAGATGACTTGTGAGTTTATCTGAAATATGGTACTGACCAAGAAATATACATTCACCAAGAAAGGTTCACCTCATGAATGCATATCAGTGGGCCATCCACGAGTGACAGGCCTTATAACTCATGTAAAGATCTGGGTACATATGGGGATTCTGGGGTACCAAATAAGTCCAATCTCTCTGTCCCTGAGAATGAGGAAAGGCTGCAACAGGCACAATCCTCCAGTCTGAAGAAACGTCATCTATTCCATCTCTCCAGAGATGCTGCCTGTCCCGCTGAGTTACTCCAGCTTTTTGTGTCTACCTTCGGTTTAAACCAGCATCTGCAGTTCCTTCTTACACAATCCCTCTCAGCTACTCCAATCAGAGGAGTGGTGGATAAAATCTACTTTGTTGAGAGGAGTAGTGGAAAAGTCTTCACTGCCGGGAGGAGCAGCAGACCGATTTGTGCTACTGAATCAGCTTACTCATCCTGTGATGATTTGGAAGCAAAGAAGGTCAAAGACATTCTCCAATTTCATGGCTGAACTGTGTAGGAAGGAACTGCAGATGCCGGTTTCCACCAAAAACAAGCACAAAATGCTGCAGTAATTCAGCAAGTCAGGCAGCATCTCTGGAGAGTAGGGATGGGTGATATTTTGGATTGAGACCCTTATTCAGACTGAGAGTCAGGGGAGAGAGAGAGAGAGAGACATGTCTCTATGATTGTAACAATTGTAACACTGATTGTTTGCAATGATCAATTCTACCCTTTCCTAGGGCTCCATCCCCTTTGATCTCTCATTTTCACACCTTCCCCTTCCATATCTCTATGTCTCCCTCTCCCCTGACTCTGTCTGCAGAAGGGCTTGACCCGAAACGTTACCCATTCCTTCTATCCAGAGATGCTGCCTGATCGCTGAACTGTACCTGCAGAGGTTTATTGATTCAGATTCAGATTCAGATTCAATTTTAATTGTCATTGTCAGTGTACAGTACAGAGACAACGAAATGCATTGATGTCAGTAAGCGCTGCCTCTGAAAGAAAGGGAAGTTGGGGAATGGCAGAGCAAATAAAGTTGCATTGCATAAAAGGATTTCTAGTTCCCTGTAATTTTAGATTTAAAAATAAAATCAGCTTGAATGACCAAAAGTATTTCTAAAGCCATAGCCAGGTTAAACTCGGACTTGAACATACCCGTGGACAGTGACTGCCTCACCCGCTGAGTTTCTCCAGCCTTTTTGTCTACCCTCATTTAGGAGGAAATAGGTAGGAGGACAAAGGTTTAAAGTGGACCTGAGGAACAACTTTATCTCACACCAGGTAGTGGGTAGTGAAATGAGCTGCCCAAGAAAGTGGTTGAATCAGATGCAGCGAAAAAATGAGATGGGTTAGGTTATGTTTAGAGGGAGACAGGTCTAATACAGGCAAATGGGACTTTCTCAGGTAGACAACCTGAGAAACCAGTTGGCTCAAAGGTTTTGTTTCCATGCTGTATGACTCTATGACACCATAACTATCCTCAGGCTGAGGCGAGCAGGATAACATGCCAAAACTAAGTAAAATATGGTTGGAGAATTGCATACTTTACAAGAATGATGTGCTGCAATACGGAAGGATATAAAGTAGAATTTCAAGGGTGTTGTCGAAAGTGGGAATTTTTGTTTTGAAGAAAGGTGATCTTGTCTGAGGCTGAAGGGAGATAAGTCAAACTGATGGAATTGCTTATTTACCAAAGTGTAAAGTGGAAGAATCTTATTCTCTCAGCCAAGAAGTCAATTAGTAGGATTGAATAGGAGCTGAAGATAAATATTTTCAACCAAAAGCTTGGATTCAGGAACACTCTGCCTAAATAGAGAGGAAGGTGGCAGAATGTTTTAGTTCACTTATTTTGGCAGACATGCAGAATAGCCTTTATTTGAATCTAAATTTCTATTGTTCTCTAATTAATTGCAAATATTATATCGAAGAGAACCTATTTATGTACAGCTGGTGAACTGTGAAATGGGGCTGAAATTGTAGACTAGCGCACAAACTCAAAATCTGGCCCGATGTGACTAAGATAGTGTTCTGATCAATTCTTACTAACTGGAGTTGCCTTTGGTACCTTGTTATACCTGAACTTTAACCTTGTTTCCAAGTTAACCCCCGATAGCCTGGTAATAGGGTGTTACTGCAGTAACGCTCAACTTTATCGTGCTTGCCCACTAGGTGATACCAGTGAACGATGAACCTCCGGCACTGAAGACTGGTTTGAACCCCATGCTCTACTGCCTTGAAGGGGGAGAAGTTGTTATTTCGACAGAAAATCTCCATGCCACTGACATTGACAGCAATGATGAGAAGCTGTTTTTTATAATTGCAAGGCAACCATCACACGGGGTGGTACAGAAGCACAACCAGATTGCTGATCACTTTACTCAGGCAGAAGTTATTGCTGGAGTAGTGAAGTATATACACACAGGTAAGCAGTTACTCCTTCATGCCACTATAGTCTTGGCAAACCAGCAAATCTGTGCTACAGCTCTGAATTGAAACATTTATGTACCTGCCTCACTTAGGCAACTTTTTAGACGAGTGCAGGAGACTCTGCGCTCGTTACATAGTCGCCACATGTTCGCTGGTGGTTTCTGGTGAGTCCTTCATGGTCGCGAGGAGTTCCACATTCTGGGAACGAGTCACACCCTCAGTATGGTCGCAGCAAATTTTGTCGCCATGGAGATAATCGATAATCCTGTAGGCGTAGGTGCAATTGTAGTGGGGTCGCCATGTAGCTGTAGGTAGTTGAGGTGGTCGTAGGTAGGTTTAGTTAATTACCTTTGCTGACCGGCCATTTTCATTGGCTCATTGGGGGAAAAAAACGTAAGCAGGAGTTTTCAGAACCAAGGATAACCGACCGGTAATATTAAATTTCTGCCAAACTTCACAGCTGTGTATCTCTGGCGTATTAAAAGCTGTCTGGCTTCTTAAAAGTTGTCTCTACTCCTTCTACCCCCTTCTCCCCCCCCTTCTCCCCCCCCCTTCTCCCCCCCCCTTCTCCCCCCCCCCTTCTCCCCCCCCCTTCTCCCCCCCCCTTCTCCCCCCCCCTTCTCCCCCCCCCTTCTCCCCCCCCCTTCTCCCCCCCCCTTCTCCCCCCCCCTTCTCCCCCCCCTTCTCCTCCCCCCCCCTTCTCCCCCCCCCTTCTCCCCCCCCCTTCTCCCCCCCCCTTCTCCCCCCCCTTCTCCCCCCCCTTCTCCCCCCCCCCTTCTCCCCCCCCCTTCTCCCCCCCCCTTCTCCCCCCCCTTCTCCCCCCCCCTTCTCCCCCCCCCTTCTCCCCCCCCCTTCTCCCCCCCCCTTCTCCCCCCCCCTTCTCCCCCCCCTTCTCCCCCCCCCTTCTCCCCCCCCCCTTCTCCCCCCCCCCTTCTCCCCCCCCTTCTCCCCCCCTTCTCCCCCCCCCTTCTCCCCCCCCTTCTTCCCCCCCCTCTCCCCCCCCTCTCCCTCCCTCTCCCTCCCTCTTCTCCCCCCCTCTTCTCCCCCCCTCTTCTCCCCCCCTCTTCTCCCCCCCTTCTCCCCCCCCCTTCTCCCCCCCCCTTCTCCCCCCCTCTTCTCCCCCCCCTCTTCTCCCCCCCCTCTTCTCCCCCCCCTTCTCCCCCCCCTTCTCCCCCCCCTTCTCCCCCCCCTCTTCTCCCCCCCCTTCTCCCCCCCCTTCTCCCCCCCCTCCTTCTCCCCCCCCTTCTCCCCCCCCCTTCTCCCCCCCCTTCTCCCCCCCCCTTCTCCCCCCCCTTCTCCCCCCCCCTTCTCCCCCCCCCCTTCTCCCCCCCCCCTTCTCCCCCCCCCCTTCTCCCCCCCCCTTTCTCCCTCCCTCTTTTAAAGGACTTACCGTACACTGTGCTAGCCATCTTAATTACAGCACCAACATTCCTGTTCATCGTGGTGTGTGTCTGTACCACCTTGGCTTTGCACCGTGTGAATTTCAGACAGCGCTCCCCCCGCCTTTGCGATGTGTGTGTGTGTTCCACTCTGGCAGTCGCCGTTCCAGTTCCCAGTTTTTCAGGCGACTGGTGGCAACTTGACAGTCGCAGGAGGTCCGCTGAAAAATTGCCTACGTGGGACAGACCCATAAGGGAAAGTACAGGACTGTCAGAAAAGTAAGGAACTGTAGATGCTGGAATCTTGAGCTGAACACAAAGTACTTTCGGCCAGGCAATGTCTGTGAAGGGAATGGACAGGCAAAAGAAAAAGTTTTACTTTTAATGTGAAACCCCACCTGGCTCTAACTGCTGGGAACACAACTTCCCCTGTGAACTAACATAAACTCGAAATGCTGGAACTCTGAAAGAAAAACTGAAAATGCTGGAAACACTCAGCTGGTCAGGCAGTATCTGTCAAAAGAAAAATAGTTAATGTTTTACAAATTGGTGAAGGTCTGTCATTATATTGTTTATCTTTCCACAGATGTTGCCTGTCCTCAAGAATGTTTCCAACTTTGTTTTTTTACCGTGTATTTCCGTTAAACTTTGCATTGCCCCATCTCAGATAAGATGAGCACACATACTTCAGCTTCCTCCTTGTTTCCTGTCTTGGATCTATGTTGTGGTTTAGATTTAGGATTAGGTTTATCATTATGGTCACGTGCATTGATACAGTAAAAAAAGACTCATACCATGCCAAAGATTAAAAAAACACTGAATGTAGCATATAGTTTACTGCTACAGAGAAATTGCAGATTTGTTTTAAAGTGCAAGTGCCACAACAAATTAAGTTGAGAATTAAAAAAATGATCTTGGCTTGTGAGAATACCATTCATGAGTCTGATGATGATAGATGCCCTGATGATAGATGCCTCCTTCTTGAAGAAGCATCTCTTAGAGATGCTTTTGATGAAGTAGAGGGCTGTGCCCATGATGGACTGGGCTGGTTCCATCACTAGCTGCGGCCACGTGTTCCTGTGCATTGGAATTGTCATACCAGGCCATAAAACAACCATTCAGGATGCTTTCAACAGTGTCCTTCTTCTCTCTGTGAATGCATCCAGGAGTAGAGCTGGCCTATTCCTGGTATTCATTCCGCAGTGTGCAGGTACTGAGATCCAAAAGGCACCGCTGGATTTTCTGCACACAACGCTGGATTTTCTACCGCCAACCATCGTTTCTCCTCACCAGCAGCACATTCCGGACAATATTGTGAGGTGCCAGTTTCATCAGGACCCGATCCAACAGGAGTGACCACTTTCTGAGCCCGAGTAGAAATGTGGAGAGCTAGAATACTCAGGATGTTTTAATACAACCTTTCAATTATACTTTATTGTCACGTGTATGTAGGTACAGTGAACTATGTTGTTTTTGCATACAATCTGGTAAAATCATACAGCAGACCTCGCTTAGACAGTACACAGAGAGTCCCCTCAGGGGCTCTCCCCACTCTAGGCAGCCCACCCACTGGGTTGTTTGGTTCTGCGGCGCATCTCAGGAGCCTTCTGCCACCATGTGGCGCATCTCGGGAGCCTGTTAATTGAAATATCATTCTTAATCTAAGAATTACACAAAGCAAAGCCTCATAGAATTTCATTCTCATCTTGTTTCTTTCCCTTAGGTGGTGAGGTGGGTTTAGTACCCTGCTTTGACACCATGACGTTTGTTGTCTCTGATTGGGATGCAGGCACACTTGGACACTGCTGCAATGAAGAACCACTTGTTCCTCCATTACCTCTGCATGATTCTCTCCCTGTCTATGATCTCCACATCTCTGTCATGCCTATCAACAACCAACCACCAAAAATTACTATTGGTAAGAAAACAATATTTCTATGTTCAATTAGTGTGAATGTACACTCAACGATTCCAGATAAATTTACCACTTTCACTGGTGCAGCTTTGACGAGACTGTCCGGTGTCACCACTTTTTACCTTTGCTTCGGACAATCTGTGTAGTCTCATTTCAGAGCTTTACCAAGTAGGCACACCTTTAGCCATGCCGGGCATGTCTTTTTTCAATCCACATTACTAAACCAAGGTTCATCGCCTCCATTAGTGGCAGTGGTGGACCTGGCTAGTTCATGTTCAGAGGCTGCTTCAATAGCCTAATGCTGGGGAATCCCAGCACAGTGATGCTGTGTGTAGGAAGGAATTGCAAATGCTGATTTAAACTGAAGATAGACACAACATGCTGGAGTAGCCCAGCAAAACAGGCAGCATCTCTGGGGAGAAAGAATGGTTGACGTTTCGGGTCGAGAAAGGTCTTGACGGGACTCGACGGATCTCGACCCGAAACATCACCCATTCCTTCTCTCCAGAGATGCTGCCTGTCCTGCTGAAGTACTCCAGCATTTTGTGTCTAACAATGATCCTGTACTTGATGAGTTATGGGTGCATTATCATCCAGTGTGCCTTGGACTTAACAGATCCTTGTTAGTCCCAAGAAACAGCTGAATGATGCCAGTTCCTTTTGAAGCCAGAATGATATAACCCAACATGTTGCCTATGTAGAACATTATGTTGCAACATATTATGCAAGGCATCTTTAACCCCCTCATTTTCTCCAAACAATAACCAAAACTGGTTTGCTTTAAAATATTTATTAATCATATACCATGTTGAAAAGAGATGACTAGTACAAATTATTAATACGCCACCTTGTTCTATTTTCTATAATTATGGTGTTACTATCAATGTGCTCAGAAAGAGAATGGTTTATTCATAAAGTTATCAGAGCAATATAATCCTGGGCTTTTTAATACATACTTCTGTGTTTTAATTTGAAAAGCATTCTTCACCCATCTAATGATGTCTCATTACAGGTGAACTATTTGTTGTTGATGAGGGGTGTTCAGCTGCCATCACTGTCGACCACTTGTGTGCTAGCGATCCAGATACTGCAGATGATGAACTGTCTTTCGTCCTGTGGTCCCCACCTACATTTGGTTACATAGAGAACATATTACCATCGCCAGGGCACGAGAAGAGCAACATGGGCATCAGTATAGGTAAGATCAATTGGAAATGAATCTGAATCCTTCAATTCACTCAGATTCTTCTCTCTATTAGCTGTTAAACTATCTCTCTGTGTGTATTCACGTATATACGTACATAATGGTATATGGACACACTGATCTGTTTTGTAGTCAATGCCTACTATCTTCTGTTGCGCTGAAGCAAAGCAAGAATTTAATTGTCCTATCAGGGACACATGACAATAAACTCACTTGAACTTGAACTCTATATTGAAAGATTAGTCTATAAAATGCAGTTTATGGAACACAAAGTTGCCCCATTATCACGAATAAAGTGAAATTTAAAAAGTGCATCTTACTATTATTACTCCTTAACTAAAAAGAAGCGTGGTTGCTGCATACTTTTTCAAGTAGACATTGCCCCTTTAGATAAAAAATACTCACTGGATATGCCAATAGTAGAAAACACCGTATACCTTGATGGCAATTTGCAAAAGTGTATGCTCAGAGAACTGAGTTGTTGTCTCCAAGTTATTAGGATGCAAAACAGCAAACAATCTCAAAGAATGAACTCAAAGCTCAAACCATTGTTCCGATCGGATTTCACACCTCTACAAATCTTAATCAGGCAAGAGACTGCTGATGCTGGAATCTGAAGCAACAAATAATCTGCTGGATGAACTCAGTAGTGGAACAGCATCTGTGGAGGGAAAAGATATGGGTGACAATTGTTGAAACCCTGCATCAGGATTAGGAGCGGAGAGGGAAGAGAGAGATAAGATCAATTGGAAATGAATCTGAATCCTTCAATTCACTCAGATTCTTCTCTCTATTAGCTCTTTAGAGTCTTGATTAATCGTTTAAAGAGTCTTGGTGAATCGTGGCTGGAATCGTGAGCAAAAACAAACGTTGAAGGAACCGTCTGACCCTTTGAGTTCTTACAGCAATTTGTTTTGTTCTGAACAGTCATAGTGTTGTGCAACACAGATTCTAGTCCCTCCAACCCATCATGTCCATGCTGACCATTCCACATGTTTGTACTAATCTCATTAACCCATATTTGATCCACAGCCCTTTAAAGCCTTGCCAACCTCTCTTAAGTATTGTGTGAGTCTCTGCCTCTATCACCACCATCAAAATTCTAGATTCTAGCCACTCTCTCCGTGTGAAAAAAACTTCCCCTCAGATGGCCTCTTAATCTCCTATCTCTTGCCTTAAATATGTGTCCACTTTCCTTAGATACCATCACCATAGAGAAAAGATTCTTACTACCTGATCTGTCCACCCACTCATTAAATCTAGCGAGTTCATGCGCTGTTTTCTCTCTGACAGCACAGTTCATTTTCAACTCAGGCAAAAAATAATAAAGCAGAACTCTATGTTTTATGATCACAGAGACACAAAATTAATTGCCATTTAATCTAACTTTAAATTGGTAATCTCATTAATAAAACCATAAAGATGTGGTGGCAATAGAGAATACGCAGAAGAGATTCTCCAACATGTTGCCTGAAATTACAATTGCTGCTTCAGTTGTAAAGAGTAATGGGATTTTCTGGATTTTTTCTCACTGGAACAAAGGAGGGTGAGGGGTGATCTAATAGAAATTGATAAAATTGCTAGTCCAACCGCAGACACAAGATTCCACCACTCGCCCATTCCTCCAACGCAATATTGCACCACTCACGGATAGCCCCCAACTGTGCAGGCGTCGCTCACTTTTCCTCATCCCCCAGCACACCCTCCTCCTCTTCACCCTCCCTCTTCAATCCCTAGGGAGGGAGGGGTGTACAGAGGGAGGGTAGAGGGAAGGGGAGGGGTCAGAGAGGGAGAGGGGCAGAGAGGGGGGTAGGGAGAGGGAGGGGGAAGAGGGAGATGGAGGGGGTAGAGTGGAGGGGAGGAAGAGTAGAGAGAGAGAGAGAGAGGGGGGGTAGAGGGAGGGGGTAGAGAGGGAGGAGGTAGAGTGGAAGGGGATAGAGAGGGAGGGAGTAGAGAGGGTGGGAGTGAGGGTAGATAGGGAGGGGGCATCTCCCTCCTCCACCTCTCCCCATCTCCCTCCTCCACACCCCATCTCCCTCTGCCATCACACTCCCCACCACATCTCCCTCCTCCTCATTTCCCTCATCCTGCTCCCCTCATTCCCATACCCTGCCCCAGGACCTACCCAGGTCATAGCGCAGTGCCAAGGCCTTGAACTCGGTATGGTTCTCGGCCCAGCCCTGGCTGTAGACTCCAGCCATCAGCTCGGCAGCTGCCTGGGCTACAGTGCAGGCTGCGACTTCATCTCTGGGCTCGTTCCTGACCATGGGCCCATGCTCGTCCTTGGTCCCAGCTTTGGCTTATTTTTTGGCCTCGGCCACGGCCTCATCCCAAGCCCCAGGCTCAGCCTCACTCCAGCTCCAGCACCACCCTCCCCACCGGGCGTCGGGCACCGGCAACCGCCACCACGCGAGCGCTGGAGTGCCCCTCCCTCCCGGAGTGTCCCATCCTGCCTTGCAAGTGCCTTGTGACGTTACTCAGGTTTTTTTTCTGAAATGGGTGAGTTTTCGGGCTGTTTAAACCTTTAAACGATTGAAAAGATCGGAAATATAGACGGGAATGCGACGGGAAGATGCTCATCGCCTCGGCAGGAAATTTGTGAGTAGAATGTGTGAAAGTGGGAAGGCTGTGGCCGAGCGTTTGGAAGAAAAGAGGAATAAACCAGATTGTGCCCAGATGACACACGCATATATACATGCACACAAAACAAGAGAAGAGTTTCAGTAACATAGATGAGTAGCATGGATAGTGTCTTTTTCGCAGGGAAGGAGAGTCCAGAACAAGAGGGTACAGCTTTAAGGTAAGAGGGCATAAATCTAAAGGAGATCTCAAGGGATACGTTTTTCAGATGGAAAGGTGTGAATATCTGGGATGAACTGCCAAGAGAGGAAAATGTTTAAAAGGCATTTGGACAGGTACTTGGATGAGAAAGGCAAAAAGGGCTTTGTGCCTAACGTTGATAAATGTAATTATGGTAGAAGGGCAATATAATTGGCATGATTAAGCCCCTACTGTGCTGCATGATACTATGATTATTTGACTGTAGTGGAAAAGGGGAATATTCCATATGTTCTTAAGGTCACAGGAGCAGAATTGGACCATTCAGACCATCAAGTCTACTCTGCCATTCAATCATGGCTGATCTATCATTCCCTCTCAACCCCATTCTCCTGCCCAATTCCCAATGATATATACCCTTCAAATATGGATGGCACATTGTTTGGAAGGAATAAATGGGACTTGTTCAATTCCTCAGACTGTGGTGTTAACAGGAGTTGGAGATGCAAAAGGTTAATAATGTTCCACCCTCCCACCCATTCTAATATATAAAGTTCTTCTCAGCCATTTCCATTCTTTTTCTATTCCTAGGTTCATTTGACCTAACGCACATAAAAGAGTTGCATATAAACTATGTTCAGTCACGACATCAACGGATTGAACCAACAGCGGATCAGTTCCTTCTGTATGTTACTGATGGGAAGCATCGGTCCATGGAAGTTCCATTTTATGTCATAATCCAACCTATAAATGATGAAACACCAAGTTTCTTGGCCAGGAATATCACTGTAAGTGTCTGTATGCTTCTCCTAATTGTTGCATCTTTATTAATGTAAAGGCTGCCTCATTCTCTTCTCACTGTGGCCTTCAGGAAACATCACAGGCTTGGTATTGGCCATGAGGTATTTTTGCACAAAGTGTGGTAGGCGCCTGGAATGTCAGGGGTGGCGATGGAAGCAGATACTATAGTGACATTTAATAGGCTTTAGCTTGGCACATGCAGGGAATACAAGGATATAGTTCATATGCATAATAACGCTGTAACAAGGGTAGACAGGTGTCAATGTATTGCAAATTCATTACATTGTGTTTAAGCAATGTCCTATAATCCTTGCGGTGTGGAGGAATGAGGGGCTGAGAAAGAATAGATTCTGAGCGGGATTGACAGGAACGCTGCTGAAACGCTGAATACCTCGAACCAGGATTTGGCCTTGGGTGATATCCGTGAGCACCTGATAAGCAAACTGGTTCCATTGGGCCTCGGCACCCCCATGTGTAACTGGCTACTGGACTTCCTCACTGACAGACCCCAGTCTGTGAGGGTTGGAAATAACACCTCTAACATCATCTCTCTGAGCACCGGCTCCCCTCAGGGCTGTGTCCTGAGTCCACTGCTGTTTACCCTGATGACTCACGACTGTTGTGCCAGGTTTAGTACAAACCACATCATGAAGTACGCAGATGACACAACAGTGGTTTGCCTCATCAGGGACGACAATGAGCTGACTTACAGGGAGGAAGTGAAACAACTGGTGGACTGGTGCAATACGAACAACCTGATCCTGAATGTCGAAAAAACAAAGGAGGTCATCGTCGACTTCAGGAAAAACCGGCACAGTCCCATACCACTTCACATCAATGACAGCGATGTGGAGGTGGTCAGTAGCACTAAGTTCCTGGGGGTGCAGATCACTAACAGTCTGACCTGGTCAAATAACATCTCATCAACAGTTAAGAGAGCGCAGCAGCGGTTGCACTTTCTGCGCCGGATGAGAAGAGCTCACCTCCCCCATCCCATCCTCACCACTTTCTACAGGGGCACCATAGAGAGTATTTTGACCAGCTGTATCTCTGTCTGGTTTGGGGACTGTAAAGCCTCCGACTGGAAGTCCGTGCAGAGAGTGGTGAGGACAGCGGAAAAATCATCGGGACTTCTCTCCCCTCAATCGGGGATATTGCGACCAAACGTTGCGTGTCTAAGGCCAGCAGTATTATAAAAGGCCCCACACATCTCCATCACGGACTGTTCACTCTGCTGCCCTCGGGCAAAAGATATCGTAGCATAAGAAGCAGAACATTAAGGTTCTGCAACAGCTTATTCCCACGAGCCATCAGACTCCTGAATGCCATGTAATGGGCTGCCACCATTGTCTATTTATCCTTTTATCCTTTTTATCCATTTTATCCATGTTTATTCTTCTGTTAATTATCGTGTTGCACAGGGAGCCAAATGCAACAGAATTTCGTTTGGAATTGCATATGTCGATGTATTTCTAAATGACAATAAAGTTTGTTTGACTTTGACTTGACTTGAAGGTAATAATTTGCATCTCAGATTTGGAGAAAGCTCTTTACTCAGATGGTTTGTGAATTGTTGAACGGAACCTTATTGTAACTTGGAGATTACCTGCATATTCAAGGTGCGGGTAACTTAGAGATGTTGAGATCCATTGGGACAGTAGATAAAGCATTTGTTCTGCCATATTCCGACTGAAGGATGGCACATTTTAGGGTGATTGAATGGATTATTTTTTATTATTTTCCTTTCTTGGGAAGCCTTTCTCAAGCCACGTTTATGTGCCTTTTCTTTGCTCACCAGCATTCAATCTAGTGTATCTTTCTCTCATTACATAGAGAGTGCATATGACCATCTATCTGCATGTAAAGTTTCCCAAGTCCTACATGTTGAGTGAGCTCTCAAAGTAACTCCGACAACTACTACATGAGGTAAAGTGGATGAAATGAGCCTCAGTACAAATATTGTAAAACCATATTGTTGCTTTATCCAGGTGTCTGAAGGCCAAATGTGTGAATTAGATCCATCGATAATAAATGTGGTGGACCTTGATGTGCCTGCGGACAGCCTCACCTTCACTGTGAGCCAGCAACCGCGCCATGGGATGATCAGAAGTGGGATGCACGGGAATGATGTTGTTCTTTACAAGCGACCGACCCTCAATGATCAGGAGCTCCCTGTGCATGACTTCACCATGGATCAGCTGATGCATGGTATTTGACCTGCTGTAATATACGACAAGTAGGAATAGTGTATTAAAGTAGAGACCCAGTATTAGCAGAGAGGAAGGTACAGGTGTCTGAGCAAAGTCTCAGTTGCAAGGATCCTGTTGAGTTTTACAGCCATCTCTGCTGCCATCTTTAAACTTTACTTTAAACTTTAGAGACACCGAGTCCACGCCGACCAATGATCACCCCATACACTAGCACTATCCTACACACTAGGGACAATTGACAATTGTTTTTATCCAAAGCCAATTAACCTACAAATCTGTACGTCTTTGGAATGTGCTAGGAAACTGGAGCACCGGGAGAAAACCCACGCGGTCATAGGGAGAATGTACAAACTCCATACAGACAGCACCTGCGGTCAGGATTGAACCCGGGTCTCCGGCACTGTAAGGCAAATTCTACCACTTTCTGGCTGCAGGTTGGGATTCCTAAGCTGATCTACTGTGAAGTTACATTCAATATATTTGTATTTTATGACTTGCTGGTAAATAATAATCTTGAAAGTTTGTGAATTGGTGTAAAAATATAATTGGTTCGACCCAATTAAGATATATTGAAATTTGACACTCAACTATCAGGCATTGATGTTAATCAATTCTCACACAACTTTAAATATCTTTCGGGCAACCGTGATTGAACAAGAAACAAATAGTAAAAAGTAACCAGAACTATTATGTAACTGCACCAGCTTTCTGTGTGGTTCCTAGGGGCCACAAGCTAGAAGATTTCAAAACCTGGTGGACAGATACTTCCACCAACATCCCAAGCAAAGACTTTTCCAGGTCCTGGTGTAAGACAGTTAAAAATGAATTAAGGTCAGAAGAGATAGGAGTCGAATTAGGTTATTCGGCCCATCAAGTCTACTCCACCATTCAGTCATGGCTGATTTACCTCTCCCTCCTAACCCCATTCTCCTGCCTTCTCCCCATATCCTCTGACACTTGTACTAATCAAGAATTGATTTACTCTATATTTGCCTTAAAAATATCCACTGTCTTGGGCTCCACAGCCTTCTGTGACAAAGAATTCCACAGATTCACCACCCTCTGACTAAATACATTTCTCCCCATCTCCTTCCTAAAAGAATGTCCCTTAATTCTGAGGCTATGACATCTTAAACTCTCCCACTAGTGGAAGCATCCTCTCCATATCCAACACATCCAACCGCATTCCGATGGTCATTTTGGCTTGTCATTAGCAGGAACCAAGTGGTGGGAAGGTCACTGGCATTGTGGTAAAGTTGCTTTTTATGAAGGCGGTTGTTCACAGTTTTTAATGATAGCTGGAGATTATCAATAATGTGATTTATTGACCTAACGTTTTCTCAATGAATGATGAGGATAGAGAAATCTGAATCCCCATCATCTCACTGCTGATCTCAGTGTCCCCTTCGGCACAAAGTACACAAGTTAGAATCCAAACAACGCAGCATTCCACAAATAATATAAGAAAGGGAAATGGAAATAAGCCCCTTATTGCCTGCTCCATTGAGCAATAAATTTGTGGTTGATCTTTAACCACTTTGCTTTAAAAATCCTTGATTTCTCTGATATTCAAATATGGTTATGCATCCATTGAAGATTGAAAACACTAACCATTAATGTTTAGGCAGAAGGGTATGAAGATGGGCTTCGACCCTAACGTCACCTATCCATGCTCCCCAGAGATGTTGCCCAATCCGTTGACTCATTCCAGTACTTTGTGTCAACCATTAACATTTGACCATTTCCTTGGTGTCTATTTTCCACGTCACTTCCCAGTACATTTCTGTTGAATAGTCATTAACCTTTTACTCCCTCCGCGGATGCTGTCTGACCCGCTGAACATTTCTATTACATTCTGTGTGCGAATAATAGAGAAAGACAAATGTGGCCAACGCACTAGTCAAAATATGGGAAATGCAACTGAAACACGTTTGAGGCTAATTTAGAGGAAGACATTAATCTGGTTTCTGATCCTTTTTACTCCACTTACAGGTTTGAGGCTGATGTATGTGCACGATGACTCTGAAAGCACGGCCGACAAATTCACCGTTCAGTTGTCTGACAGAAAACATAAGGTCCGCAAAGTTATTTCAGTCCAGGTTCTTCCAGTGAATGACGAGCGTCCATTTTTGAGCAGGTAACTTGTGGAGGTTGGCAGGTGATAACACAGAATGCTAGGTGAAATATGAAAAACCTGTTGAATTACGTGGCAAAGGGATTCTTTTGTTTGGGGGTTAAATGGCAGTGCCCAAGAGTTCAATATATGCTTCATGTGTGAGCCCATCATAGTAGAATCGTATAGGGCAGCAGAGTGGCCCAGCAGCAGAGTTGCTGCCATACAGTGACAGAGACCCAGCTTCAACCCTGACTATGGGTGCTGTCTGTACAGAGTTTATATGTTCTCCCTGTGACTGCATGGTTTTCTTGGGGTGCTCTGGTTTCCTCTCACTTTCCAAAGACGTGCAGGTTGCAAGTTAATTGGCTTCTGTAAATTGTCCCTCATGTGGAGGATTGAACTAGTGTATGGGTGATTGCTGGTCGGCAGGGTCTCCATGGGTTGAAGGACCTGTTTCCATGTTTTATCTCTAAACTAAAAGACTGATGTAGAGTCCTCTGTTGGATTGTTTGTGTTTACACAGCATGATATCATGGGCAGTGTTGCTATTTAGAGCCCATCCCTATTTATTCATGAATTGAGGCCGTTAAGGCACAGCCACATCTGTGTCATTGCAGTCACATGTAGACTGGTGGATGGCAGAGATTAGTATGAAGGAGGATTTTTTACAACAGTACAGTGGTTTCATGCTTGTCATTATTCAGATTGGCACTTTAAAAAGATACAGGTTTATTTAATGATTTGAATTTGATTTCTGGTGAGATTGAAACCACCTTTAAAATCAATGGCCTGGAATTATGTCTGTCAGTTCAGCATCTCAACCACTATGTTAGCAATCTCAAAATTAATTGGGTGTAAATTCACCCATCATTGTGGTGAGATTCAAATCATTGGCCCAGAATTCATGAATACCAGGCCAGTGTTAGAACCACTACCTAAATGAGCTTGGTTTTAAGGATTAAATAAATAAATAAATAGGTTTATCAAGGTAATCTCCTACCACATTATGCTCTCACCATTCTGTGCAGCTTGGGCATAATCAGGGCTCAAATCAATGTTTAATCATCTTTAACTGGACAGAACGGTACACAATTAGATGGGCTGCAAACGCAACACATGGCCAATGGAATAGGCTATATATTCCTTGCATAGAATATATGTCCAAGGGGGGAGATTTCCTCCACTTGTCTTACCAAGGCAAATTAAGGTAGGTTGTGGGTGGATTGGTTGTAAGGAATAGGGGCACCCTAATGCGATAAAGATCCAGAACATTGGGACTTGGAGGAGCACATAGATCTCTGGGATGGGCTTGAAACTCAAGGTTAGGTCATGACACTGGGCAAATATTGAGATGAGTTACTGAAGGTATTACTGAACAGAATACTAAACTTACAAGATTCTTAAGGGGTTGGACAGGCTAGATGCAGGAAGATTGTTCCCGATGTTGGGGACGTCCAGGACAAGGGGTCACAGCTTAAGGATAAGGAGGAAATCCTTTAGGACCGAGATGAGAAGGAATTTTTTCACACAGAGAGTGGTGGGTCTCTGGAATTCTCTGCCACAGAGGGTAGTTGAGGCCAGTTCATTGGATATATTTAAGAGGGAGTTAGATGTGGCCCTTGTGGCTAAGGGGATCAGAGGGTATGGAGAGAAGGCAGGTATGGGATACTGAGTTGGATGATCAGCCATGATCATATTGAATGGCGGTGCAGGCTCGAAGGGCCGAATGGCCTATTCCTGCACCTAATTTCTATGTTTCTATGTTTCTATGAATATGTCACATTTTTTTCACTGATAATTCTTAAGGGTTTTTTGTGCAAACGTATCTGAAAGAGCTGAAGTATGGTCCTGTAGATTATGTAAAGTATAGTCCTATAGATTATGATGGGATGAAAACTTCAGTGGCAACTAAAATCTCTCGCTGGCAAACTTTACTAGGGTTTATTTGCCACCTACATTTTACTCCTCTCTTTCAGAAACAATGGACTGGAGGTAGAAATGGACGATATCAGAATAATCTCCAGCATAGCATTGGAAGCTGAAGATAAAGATACTCCAAAGCAGCACCTTTATTATGTGATGGACAGTGTCCCCAAACACGGAGTGCTCCAGCTCAAGGTCAGTGACTAATTTTAGATTGAGGCGTTGTGAAGATCAAGAGTGGTTTATTGTCATATGTCCCAGATAAAACAATGAAATTCTTACTTGCAGCAGAACAACAGAATATGTAAACATTATACACTCTAAACAATATAAAAAACGAGAGAGGGAGAAAAAAAGTTCAGGATGTGAAAATTTACACATACTCACAAATACATATATGTAGATCATACAAAAAAAAATTACAGACACACACATATGTACAAACACAAAAAACCAATAATAATGCAATAATACCAGTAACAGTGGACGCCATGTTATAGGAAAGATATTGTCAAGCTTGAAAGGGTTCTGAGAAGATTTACGAGGATGTTATCAGGACTAGAGGGTCTGAGCTATAGGGAGAGGTTGAGTAGGGCTGGGTCTCTATTCCTTGGAGCACAGGAGGATGAGGAGAGATCTTATAGAGGTGTATAGAATCATGAGAGGAATAGATCAGGTTGATGCACAGAATCTCTTACCCAGAGTAGGGGAATCGAGGACAAGACATTGGTTCAAGGTGAAGGGGAAAAGATTTAATAGGAATCTGAGGGGTAACTTTTTCACACAAAGGGTGGTGGGTGTATGGAACAAGGTGCCAGAGGAGGTAGTTGAAGCTGGGACTATCCCATTGTTTAAGAAAGTTAGACGGGTATATGGATAGAATATGTTTGGAGGAATATGGAAGCTTACCAGAGGTAGGCAAGGATGTATACTAAGGTTATAGTCAGACTAGCCATGAACTTATTAAATGGTGAAGCAATCTCAAAGTGCCATGTGGCCTGATCCTGTTCTCAATTTGTATATTGGTGTGTGGAAAGTTAATAAACCCTAGCACAGCCACCTATCAACGTTTTTCAATTTTTCTAAATATCTCTGACAGGCAAAATAATTTATTAAATTATTTTCAGTATTTTGATTTATGATTAAATTTAACTAAAAGCATATAATTATTTTTAATTTATTTGATCACTAATAATTTCCTGAAGAGCTACATGTTCCATTCATCAGAAAGGGCACACAGCTGCTGTGCCAACTCAGCTGGAAAGCCACCGTTGCTGATTGGCCAATTAGTTCCAGACATCCATGCTTGCTCAGGAGTCCTGAAATCCTGGCACTTAAAGCCGGAAAATGGCAGCAGTCCATTGGAACCGTTGAGTAAAATCCAACCTAGTGTGTCAATGAATCCAATTTTGACTGAGGTGGACAAGGAGGAATATTTGCCATGGTTACATGGAATGGAATGCTTTTTGTAGCTTTGGTGAGATCTTTGACAGTAGAGCAGCAAGGGCAGAATGCTAATTGGATCGATTTTGCCATAATTGTCATTGTATTGTTATAATACTGTGTTCAATGTTGGACTGATTTAATTCCCTGATTTGTCTTGTTACCTTAAACATTGGAGGACATGTTCTTTCTGAGAAACCAGTCATGATTATCATGTGCATTTTTTTGGTCATTACATTTTCTACATACTACCAATAAAACATTGAATTTACAATAGAATAACATACACCACAGTTCATTCTTAATGGTTTTAATAACTAAGTTTGTTACTCTCTTAGATTTTTACTGCCTTAACTATTTCTAATTGTATTTTTGTTAACTTCCGATAAACCATGTAAAAACTTGCGGGCTAAGTTAAAAGTAAACATATATGGAGCCATATAAAAACATTTTCTTCTTAACTCTTTCGCCCCACATTTGCATTAACTTTCCTCATATTCCACCACAGACTGGGAACAATTTAAGGTCATCATTTAAGCTACCAATCTGTACACCTTTGGAATATGGGAGGAAACGGGGTCAAAATTTGTAAACTTCACAGAGACAGCACCAAAGTTCAGGATCAAAACTGAAGCACTCTATTTGTGAGGCTGCTGCTCGACCAAATGTCTGTGTGTGTCTGGTCCAATTGAGGTTTCTGTTCAATGGTGACCCAAAATTGAATATAATTGAATTTATTGTCATTCAAACAAGTTTGAATGAAATTTCGTACCATGCAGTCATGACAGAAAATAGCAACAAGACACACAATGATCACCATTTAACCCAAACATCCATTACAGTGAATCTCCTGGCACCTCCTCACTGTGATGGAATGCAAAAAGTCTTATTTCTTCCTTGCTTGTTCTCCCCCTGCGACGAGGTGATCGAGGCTATCGATGGTAAATCCGCGGCCGATTTTAAGCACCGCGAACGGGCCGATTCAAACTCCACAACTCTGGGTGGACGAAGCTACCGCCGCGGGAGCTCCCTAAAATCAGTCACCAACCAGGGACCTGCGAGCTCCTGATGTTACCGTTCACAGGGCCCGCGGCCTAAGCCTCCAAAGCTCCAAAGTCGGGTCGCCACCACAGCGCCACCCCAGCTTCCGAAGTCAGCCAGCTCCGTGATGGTGAGTCCATCGGAGCCCCCAAGGTCGATTCCAGTTGGAGGCCGTCAGTTCCACGATATTAGTTCTCAGCGCAGACTGAGACGGAGATACGACAAGTAAAAGGTCGCATCGCCGTTGAAGGAAGAGATCTTAAAAAGTTTCCCCCACCCCCCCACATATACACTACTAAAAAGACTTAAAAAGTACATCTAACAAGACAAAAAGAAAACAAAAAAAGGAAATACAGATGGGCTGCAGGCGAGCCACAACTGCTTGGGCAGCGCCGCCACTTCCGAAAATATATGAATGGCAGAGAACATGGCTATGGTGCTCCATTGAATGCTAAGGGTAAATAGTTCAGCTGTTTCTAATTGACAGAATAGTAAGATTAAACGAGAACTTACCAGTTTGAAGTTTGATCTTTATTTTATGAGGAGTTACGATGAGGGACTACGTGAAGAACCCCGTCCAGCCGCACGTGCGTCAATCTATAAACCAGCGGTGTGAAATTACAGGTAATAGTGACTAATAGTAAGATAAATGAAGACTAGAACTATCAGATGACATTTATGAGGGTTGGGAGTGGAGGGCACGCAGTCATCGTAATTCCTCATAAAATAAAGATCAAACTTCAAACTGGTAAGTTCTCGTTTAATCTTACTATTTTACTTCGGAGTCGTGAGTGACTCGTTTAATCTTACTATTTTACTTCGGAGTCGTGAGTGACTAGGTGAAGACTTCAAAGCTCTGTGATTTCATGCCATGAGAAACGTGTCTACACAACCACAACTGCTTCATTGACAAATGAAGGAAAAACATTCATAATGCATAGAGTCATGACATGGATTTAAAACATGCTGATGCTGTTTAAATGAAGTAATAATATTCACATCTCTCACCCGGATGGAAAGTATAACTAGAACGTAAAATAGAGTTGGCAAATACCCCTGGTCTAGCAATGGGTTATTATAAATGTTTGGAGATTCGTTCATTGGACCATGCTGCAGCCGTAAGGATGTGGTCTAGCAGAACGTAAATACCCTTGCTGCTGTTGTTGTAGCAGCCCTGGCGGAATGAGATCTGGAATCAGTATCCATTCCTACATAACGCAAACTCCTTTTTATCATCTGGAGTGGCCTGAACAGATACGTTCTTCTAAGTTTTTTGTGACTAACAAACATTGCTAGTTCAGAGCCTCAAAGGCTCTTGGTGACCTTGACGTATTGTTGTACATATGTGTGCTTACGTTACCAAAGGTCCCCTGGCGTGCCTGTAACTATTTTGAGACCTGACACCCCTTCTGCTCTGCTCAAGTATTTTTAAACATAAAATATATATTATTTATAGATGTAATCATCCTGTACTGTCGCAATTATGTAGTGACTGAACCTGCTGCGCTAACCAGCACCAGAAGGATAAGTACCTAATGAACTCCGGCCAAAGTTAAGGATGTAGCTGGAGCCCCCTGTGAAATAGTGTTCACAAATGTCAACATCCCATACGGCATTGTACTGGTCCTGGGAGACCTTGTGTTGAAGATATCCTTATAAACTTGATATCCGGGGTGAACCCAACAGAGCAGGTCACGTTTGCTACAGCCAATTCAATGAGAAGGCACGTTGGCACAGTTAATGGCTGTACAACTTAATTATTGACAAAAGATCGTTTAACATGAACTCCAAACATCAGTAATCTATACCATTTTCAATGTAACAAACTCTTTACATTTCCTGGAAAAGAAAAGTTCTGCTTTTTTGGTGCTATCCAAGTACTCTGAATACATAGAAAAATAGATGTCACAACCCAAGTCTGAGGGCAGTTTATTGAATCTGCAGAACATAATTTGATTTTATCATGCAACGGCTGATTTCCCAAGCCTCAGGCTGAACCAGCAAAGTTACTTTTAAAATAATCACATGAGGTTGTATTATTTTTCCCGACAAATCGGGAATCAAAGTTGCATAAGCCAATCACACAATAGGAACCTAAAGCGGGCTCTTAATGACTTTATTTGAAGCCCCGATTGATGAAGTAAAATGGAGGAAGACATAAAAGACCTTCCTTCTCCTTGTAGCGAGAATGTATCTTTCGTCATTGTTATGCCACATATTTTGCAACCTGCGAATAAGCATGAAAAACAAACATATCTATATTTGGTGTTCCATTGAACCAGAGTTTCATAATACGGTGTGATTCAACACCAATTGTGTGTTGCCATTGACTTATACTTGATGATTCTCCTGTGGCAGATGAGATTATGTAACCATTATAGGAGTCTTTAATTGATTGCACCCATGAGACTAACATATGCCACCATCATAATGTATCAACATGAAGTTGAGCATGCAGATATGCATATTTGCTCAATCACTCTTTAACCCATACAATGCCCATGGGGTCTATAGATAGTTGATACCAATAAGTGAAGAATTGGTAAATCATGCAAATCTGCTCCACCACCAAACTCGAGATGATATTCGCAATTTTGTGTCTGCCGTGAACGGCAACTGTGGCCCGATATCCCAGCCAGTCTTGCAAGACAATCCTGGCCATTATACTGAGCCTAACCAATTCTAACCTGCTTGCAATGCTAGTATTGTCCAGTTTTACATGGTTAGACCCTTCAAAGTAGATGATAATGTCTCAATCATTTGTATTGTACAACCAAGTGTACATCTTACCAAGTTGTAAGTGGTCCCTTCGTTGTAGAGTAGCACAGGTAAGATGCGTGGAACCTCTGGACAGCATTCATGCTGCCACCAGCTTCAGTGAACCGCTTACTGCCGATGAAGAAGTGGGGTGCGTTGTTGCTGAAACTATGAAGCTTTACTCATTCAATTGCTTGTGCTTTGTCCTCCAGGTATCGCCTATGAAACAGGTCTTACCTGAATAGAAGATTCGGCGGCTGGCTCTATTGTCCCCCTGGTAGCGGTGTTCACTGCATATGTGTTTGAATGACAACCTTGCTGCCAGGCATGGTACATCTGGCATGTGCCTTTCATCCCTTGGGCATGCTCCACGGCTATACCCGCAGACTCGGCGTTAGATTACACTGACCCGGCATGCTCCCCTCTTACATGAGGGAGACATTAAGCAGCCCTGCTACAAGGCGCTGCTGGCGCGGCTTCAGCAATACGCTGACTTTGCCATGGACCTGGCGTCAGACTAATAGTGATACGGCATGCTCTCCTCTTACATGAGGGAGACATTACGCAGGCCTGTTACTAGGCGCTGCTGGCGCAATTTCCCATTTTAGGGCCATTAGCATCATTTTGCCATATAATTAAATATTTACCTAACAACTACTGGAGCACTGATGAATACTGTTTGTCCATCATTGTGACTTTAGTAGCTTCAGCTGGTAATAACAAAGTTGTGTTAACAATGACTTACATGGCACTTTACAGTTTACCATTTAACAGGATGACAGTTCTCCTACTTGCACAGCAGAATCCCATCTATAATATTGCCAATTAGTCTTAATGAATAGAAGGCTGCTTTATAACAACAAGGCTGTTACAGGAGTCTATTGAATGCAATCTGTTGCCCAGACCGGCGTCAATGGCCTATTGAATAGCTAAAGGTAAATCCCAATGTCCTACAAGTCTATTTGATAACAACTTCATCTTAACTGGATAGAGGAGCCCAATTTCTCAAATATAGTTTGAGATTTAAACAGTGGTTTTTAGCAAAATACAGCATTAAAATATCATCGAGACAATACATAACCAGTGTTTTTGAACTCTGAGTACTCCTCTTTGAATGCTTTCTTGTCATCATTCTGTTATATTGCCTTATCCTAGCAATGCCTCCTTAAAAAATCCCCCATAATCACTAAATGGGAATACACTATAAAATCAATTGTTAATCTGCCATCTTTCATAATGAACAGGCCACGCCTGCCATCATTTGCCACACTGCCATAGACTTGGCATCCCCACTAAGCAACCCCGTCTAAGGTGCTGCTGGCACGGCCTTTCTCATAGGCCGGTACTGCCATAGACTCGGCATTCCCATGAAGCAGCCCTGAACAAAGGTACTGCTGGTGCCCATGAAGCAGCCCTGAGCAAAGGTGCTGCTGGCGCGACCTTTCCCATAGGCCAGTATTGCCATAGACTTGGCATCCCCATGAAGCAGCTCTGAGCAAAGGTGCTCCTGGCACAGCCTCTCCAATAGGCTGGCACTGCCATAAACTTGGCATCCCCATGAAGCAGCCCTGTAAAAAGGTGCTGCTGGCGCGGGCTCTCACATTGAACCGAGCTGGCCCAACTCCTGCTGTAGGAGTGTATCTAGATTCACATTCCTGGAGGGGAACCCTCCCAACATACAGACTGACCATTTTTGTCAGTTGTCCCCATATCCTGGGGATGACTGCGGTTTGGGAACCGCATTGCTGCTGGATTTCCCCTCCCCGGGAATCCATATACCTACCCCCGGTAATCCTCCCGGCACCCGGGCTGACCATTCAGGTCAGTTTAACCCCATATCCTGGAGATTACTGCGGTCTGGGAACCGCATATTATTGGATTTCCCCTCCCTGGGAACCCGGGCTGACCATTCAGGTCAGTTTAACCCCATATCCTGGGGACTACAGTGGTCTGGGAACTGCATATTATTGGATTTCCCCTCCCCGGGAACCCAACGTCTAGAGTCACTGACCGTCTTATCAGTGACTCCGATCGTGAACCTGACATTCGCCAGCTCCCCGCTTCCACGGTCGGACCAGGGTTTCCCCACAGCCCTCAGCTGGTTCCCTCGTCGGTCGTCGCAAAGCATCCGGCAAAAACCTCTGAAAACCGAGGTTCTTGCAGGAGACCTAAAACAGGTAAGAAATACAACTTACCTGAAGTTTAAACTTATCGCTGGAGGAGCTCCACTGCTCCAACCCGGTCGACCTGCACCAATGCATCTGACCTAATGACGTACGTGCGGCTGGACGGGGTTCTTCACGTAGTCACTCACGTGACTCCGAAGTAAAATTAATTCTTAGATACTTCTACTGCATGCATATTATTTGCCACTAATCAATACAGGTCCAAATGTTGCACTGATCTTCAGCATTTTGCTGATTCCACACAATACTCAGGGTATTGTGAATAGAAGTTGGGACTTTGTTATATTGTACAAGATGCTGGTGAGGCAGCATTTGGAGTATTGTGTTCAGTTTTGGTCACTCTGATATAGGAAGGATGTCATTACGTTGGAACGAGTGCAGTGAAGATTTATGAGGGTGTTGATGGGGCACGAGGGCCTGAGCTACAGGGAGAGGTTGGACAGGCTAGGACTTTATTTCTTGGAGCACACGAGGCTGAGGGGTGATCTAATAGAGATGTATAAAATCATGAGGAATAGATAGGGTCTTTTATCCAAAGTAAGGGAATCAGGAACAAGAGGACATAGGTTTAAGGAGTGGGAAAAGGTTTAATAGGACTATCTTAAGTTGTCATTTTTGATAGGTATGGGTGAGTTGGGCTGAAGAGCCTGTTTCTGTGGTGAATTACTCTATGGCTCTGATTGCTGCTGGTTTTCAAAGCTTACTTTTCAATGTCCTGCTTTTTCCGTTACAAAAGGTTATCTTCTCCACATTTACCACCTATTCTTCCATCAGGAAAGTATGGAGTGGCAAGACCTGTACCCTGGCATGAACTGCAGTCAGGAAGACATTGACATGAACCGACTGAGATATGTGCACACAGGAGCGATTGGGACAAAGGGCCAAGACCGCTTTCATTTCCACCTCATGGATGGCGAGAACACATCGCCACAGCAACATTTCCTCATCTCCATTCGAAACATTGAAAAGGGTACGATAATAAAAATAACCCTAGAGTTAACATGCAGTTCCAAAAGCAAAGTTCAGATATTTTTTTTTAATAAGTAAACATTATAGCAATTATTTTAAATACATTATAGAATTGTACTAGTTCACTGTGAATGTATTTAGTTCTAAGAATTTACTACCATTTAAAATTAGGATTCGGATACCTTTTTCCACCTACTCTGGCCAATATTGGGGGTGGCACGGTGGCACAGCGGTAGAGTTGCTGCCTTACAGCCCTTTCAGACGCAGAGACCTGGGTTCGATCCCGACTATGGGTGCTGTATGTACAGTTTGTACGTTTTCCCCGTGACCGAGAGGGTTTTCTCTGAGATCTCCGTGACCACGTGTGTTTTCTCTGAGATCTTCAGTTTCCTCCCACACTGCAAAGACGTACAGGTTTGTAGGTTAATTGGCTTGGTATAAATGTAAATTGTCCCTAGTGTGTGTAGGATCGTGTTAATATGCGTGGATTGCTGGCCGGCGTGGAATCGGAGGGCCTGTTTCCATGCCCAATCTCTAAAACTAAAAACTAAAACTAAATTTGATGATATGTAACCTTAAGGCCTCTCTACTTTCAGTGATGTTAGGTGGAGGTAGCAACCTATATTTGCTCAATACAATGTGTTTTTACATGAGAGGATGGAATATTGTAATTGCTTTTTATATACTTTAAATATTCAGTAGATTTCCCCCTTAAATCTTTCTCCCCACACTTGCATTAGCTCCCCCCAGATTCTACTTCCATGGACTGGGAACAATTTACAGTAGCCAATTAAGCTACCAATCTGCACACGTGTTAGATATGGGAGAAAACAGGAGCACCTGGGGGAAACAGGCAAAAAAATATATATTTTTAGCTACATGCCATCCAGAAAATTCCCATTGTTACATAAATAGCACTATTCTAAGATAGCACTATAATTTATTTCCACCCTCCCCCCCCCCCCCACCCCACAACCACAATCACAATCAGTCTGAAGGAAGATCCTGACCTGAAACATCAGCTATCCATGTTCTCGATAGATGTTGTCTGACCTGCTGAGTTACTCCAGAACTTTGTCTTCTCCAGCATTACTCCTAGATCAATATCCACTCAGATTCTGATAGCTATGAGTCTATCTGATAGTCATATTGAATCTTGCAAATTCTCTGATAAATGTGCATCATAGGATTCCAGGAATGCCAATATGTATAGATCAGCTCCAATAACCCACAGCACATGTCACAATTCTCCCTCCCTGAAATAATATAACCTAATGGTATAGTACCACGTGACACTGAAGAGGGTATCTCACCTGGTTACATTGCAAAAGCAGCCTATTTAACCTAGGAATGGTCAGACTTGAGTCTTGCCCCAGAGAAAAATCAATTATTGACCGTGTAGTACTGGAAAAGAACCAGACCATTCCTTCAGATTTTTGGGCAATTGTCTCACGATGTAACAGTCTTTCCTTCCAGTCACAAATAAAGCTGAACAAAATAATTTGCACATTATTCATATTTATAATGGGATGCTCATTTATAAATGATACAATACAATACACTTTTTTAAAATTTTAATTAAGATGCTGAAATTACATTTAAATGTGTTTGACATGAATGAGGCAGCAAATTAAAATACATTTGCTAAAAGTACAAGATAAGGAGCCTGATGCAAATAAATTATTGCATTTATTAAAAAGCAATTTCATTCTCCATGTTTTATAAAGTGATGTTATTATATTCACTCCTTCCTCTCCTGACTTTAAAACAGAGTTGCTAATTCTAGCTATGTCCTGTGTAAATTGCTTTAAGTTTTTGAATCTTTAACGTGTTCTTTGTCTTGAGAAAGTGTTTACTTTTACTTTTCTTTTCTCTAGGTGAAATTACAGTTTTAACAAAAGCACTCACCGTTCTCAAGGGGGACCGAGGTATTTTGACTACAGCTGTTCTTCTTGCTTCCGATGGCACGAGCAAATATGAGGAGCTGCTTTATATCATTACAATCCCACCAAATTATGGACAAATAGAATATGTCAGCTACCCTGGAGTAGCAATAACCAGCTTTAGTCAGATGGATGTAGCAGCTCAGATAGTTTCTTACACTCACAGGAGCAAGGCTGTGACCACCAGAGACTCACTGAGGTGAGAATAGATACATAAATGTTTCAAAGTATTGTCAATAAATGATATAGCAAATCTTATCATTTTCATGCATGTGCTGTAGGTTAGTTACTCACTGAGAGAAATTAGTTATCTTTTAATTGTAGCCAGTTACATGTCAATCAACCAAAAACAAGTATAATTGATTCTGAATTGATGTACTCATGATTTTTAAATAATACTGAGATTGCTGCCGCAAATTTGGGATTTTCCTTGCATTACAATAAATCAGAAAAAAATATTGGCTAACTATTGCAGAAGACACCTATACCAGCCACCGTGTGGATTTATAATTCTAATGAATGCAAGGGTTTAGGGTTAGGGCTAGTTAATATGTTGTGCTAACAGAAAAACGGTTGTAGCAGGGAAACTGGAACTGATCATGGATCAAAAAGGAAATGGACTCATGTAAGTTCATGCACTTTGCTAAGAGTCTGCCTTTAGATTTCTCTTATCTGTATGGAGAAAAATTGCAGATGGACAAAGTACTGAGTGATATAGGTGTGCTGTATGAATTTTCAGGCAGATGTGGCAGATAATTCTTGAAAATGAATGGCATTTTGGTCTTTAGTCGAAGAGGGTTGGAACTTGGAAATTAAGGATCATAATTATAATTACACAGTGTGTTAGTGAAGTCACACCTGGAATACTGTGCACAGTTTGGGTCCCCTCATCTAAGAAGGGATATTTTGGTATTGGAGGGCAGAACAGAAGAGATTCACTAAGCTAATTCCTATGATTTGAAAGTTATCCTATCACTAGCAGAAAAACAAATTACATCTACATTCCTTGTGTTTAGAATAGTGAGAGGTGAATTTTTGAAACATAATGAAAGATTCTGATGAGCATGACTAATTAGATATTGAGATTTATTCCACTAGTTTCCTACACAAAGTTATAATGCTAGGGAGTGGTCATTTACATTTTTTAATAATTATGAAATTCCAAAATTTTTGTATGGACCAACGGGATACTCTTTGCCTTTAAATTAGTGTAATCATTTTTTAACAGAAACTCAGCATTTGTAAATTAAATTATTTTTTATTTTTTAAATTAAATTGTCTTCCCAATGATCAGTTTATAATGATTATTGTAATTGGATAACTATTATGAGTTTGCACTGCAATGGTATCTAGAAAGTAATGGATAGATTCATTACAACTTTTTGACCATTTTTTCATGTATTTGGAAAGTGCCTGTATCCTATATGTGTTCTTTCGAAGAGATTAAATCTGGAACAAACATAAATCTGTCAATGTTCGTTTGCATGAGTTTACATCAAAGGCAAGGAGTTCCAATATTCCACAATGCCAAATTATATCTATTTGATTCTATTGTTGACTTCTGGCAAATGCAACTCTCTGATCTCAAGCTCTGGGACCTAGCTTTGTGTGTGGACCATGCCAAGCTTGTTGACATAATTGATAGTCTCTAACCTAGATTGAAAATGAATAAGAACCACGAAGAGCCATGGCTGAGTTTTGAGAAAAATAGGAGCCGAGGTAGGACACTTGGCTCTCCAAGCCTGCCCCACCATTCAATATGATATGGCTTATCCACCCAATGAAAAATGCCAAATTTTCCAACATTTTGGAAAGATAGCCACTTATGTGAGTGGAGCCATATCAAGCCCCATGCACAAAACTGGAAAGATTGATGGCCAATGGGCAACACACACATTGACCCAACATTGTCTGACATTTTTAATAGCAACCATGATTATTATCTTGAAACTAAGCTGTTTTTATTTTAGAACAAAACTGGGATTAAGCCAAAGATTTTCACAATACATATATTTTTTTCTAATATCCAAGTGCCCCGAAAGTGAAGTCTGACTGCCTTCTCCACACCCTCCCTTTCACTCTGGACAACCTCAGCCACACTCTCCAACTTACAGTGGAAACTGAAGCGTTTCAAGTCCCCCTTCACAGCCAAATGTATTTAAATCATGGAACCTTTGATATAGATCCACAATGGATGTATCTTGGCCACCACGCTGGGGTGCATCACTGTTAAGAATTTTCTGGATGCTGAATTTTCAAACAAGATTCCTTCCTTTTTAACTTTAAATCAGTTTTAGAGCTAAAGCGATTTCTCATCAGTGTTTCCTCAATAAATCTTTACTTTGAAGTAATAGAACAGTAACAGGTTCATAGGTCAGAAGAGCAGAATTAGTCCCATTTGTCCCATCAAGTCTACTCCACTGTTCAATCATGGCTGCTCAATTTTTCCCTCTAAACCCCATTCTCTTGCCTTCTCCCCATAACATTTGATGCCCTTACAAATCAAAACAATTGTTGGTATCTGCTTTAAAAATACCCAATCAGAGCCTCCATGACAATTTGTGGCAATGATTTCCCAGATTCACCACCATTTGACTGTAGAAGTTTCTCTTCATCTCTTTTGTAAATGTACATGCTTTGTGTTATGCTTTACATCTGGAGATTTACAGAAAGAAAGAATAATCTTCCTAGTGTTCCAGAAGCATTTTATGAAGGCAGGTCTTTTAATTTAAGGTGGCAACATTTTACAATGTTAACTGAATGTTAAAAATCAGCTGTAAATTCTGGTGAAATCTAAGGATTAGATCTTTATAGAACTGTAAACATAGAACTTAATTAGCATAACAATTGAAAGCTATTTTAGAATTCATTTCTCCGTGCCCATCCAGAATACAAAGTGACATATCAGTGTACTCTGCTTTTTTGGCAATGTGTTGACCAATGCATTTTAAATTGTGACAGTCATAGTGTCTTACAGCATGGAAGTAGGTCCTTTGGCCCAACTTGCCTTCGCCGCCCAACATGGCCCATCCGCACTAGTCCCACCTGCCTACTTTTGATCCATATCCTTCTAAACCTATCCTTCTAAACCTATCCTACCATGTACCTGTCCAAACATATTTTAAATGTTGTGATAGTACCTGCCTTAACTATCTCCTCTGGCAGCTCATTCCATATACCCACTATCCTTTGTGTGAAAAAAGTTGCCCCTAAGGTTCCTATTAAATCTTTCTCCCTCACTTAGACTTATGTCCATAACACCATTACTGACTGCCTTACAAGGGATATTAATTAAAGGATTGTTTCACTCATAATGACTCAAACTTTGCGAGTTTTATTGGTAAAAACACCATTTTTAGGCGACATGACAGATTATTTCTAAGCTTGGGCTGTAGAACCACTAGGACAAGAATACCTGATAAAGGTGTGTATTGTTTTATTATTTCATTTCTGTAGACGGTGAATCAAGAACACTTGCTGAAGGCTGCCTTGCCTCTGACTCTCTTTGCTAGATTCATTGTCAGCAACGGGCTGTCCACAAGAAATGGAACTCTAGATATCGTCATTGAAAATACTGATCGCCTGCTGCCCGAGCTGTCCAAAAACAAAGGGATCAGATTGGTGGAAGGCTCCATGATGTCCATTTCGCCGGATGTGCTACAATTATCCGACCATGACTCTCCACCACAGAACCTCACGTACATCGTTACTCAGCACCCTCAGTATGGACAACTGTACTGTAAAGGGGCAGCTCTTCACCAACATAACTTCACGCAGTTGGATGTCAACAACATGGATGTCGCTTACAAACACAATGGAGGAGATTCGCAGATTGACAAGTTTATGTTTGTTGCCACTGATCTAACTAATCGTGGCTTTCTGATTGATGGGAAATTGCAAAATGATCCAATTGTCTTCAAAATTGAGGTGAGTGGATGGGAATTTTCTGATTTATATACTTGGGCGTGATCAGAAATATAGTCTGATTGGTGGTTTTGATGGTCAAGGAAAGGAGAGGTGAATCTTAGGCTGAGTAATTGCAGATTATGGTATTCTGTTCAACCCTCCCATTGTGCAATTTCTGTGGCCTTAAAAGTAAGAAAATAATTCCAGCTTGGTTTAAAACTTGGTGAAATGTATGGTAGGATTTAGCCTGTTGACCAGATAATTGGAATTGATGTGGATTAACATGGCTGACATATGAAAAGATCAAATGGATGAGTAAACAGATATGTCTTCAATTCAAATCATACCAGCTGGTAAATTTCAATTGATGAAGTGATCTCAAATAAAAGCTGACAATAGTATTGGTGATGTTAACTACCAGATAATTCTAAAACACCGACATTGCCAAAAAGGACACAAAGTGCTAGAGTATCTCAACGGGTCAAGTAGCATCTCCGGAGAACATGGATAGGTGACACTTTGGGTCAGGACCTTTCATCAGACTGATTGTAGGGGGAGGGAGAATGAAACTTAAAAAGGAGAGAGGCAGGACTAAACATGGCAGATAATGGGTCAACATAGGTGAGGGGAGGGGGGATTGATAGACAGATGATTAGAACAAGGACCAGAGACAGGTTTTAAGAGTGGTGTGATTGTAAAGCCAGAGGGAGGAATGTGGTGGTGGGGGGGGGGGGGGGGGGGGGGGGAAGAAATGGGTGGGAGTCCGGGTAGGGCACAGGGGAGGGAACACGGGGTGAGGGGGGGGTGGGTGGGTAGGATGAGGGGGAGACTACCTACTCAATCAACCTAACACCCAGCCTACATGTGTTTCCAGAACAATGGGAATTACTCTTTAAACGGCTAAGCAAGATATTCATGTTTTAAAGTTATGTGCAATAAAGCATTTGGCTTGTGCAAAGGTACAACAAATCCAGGTGACTTTTCAAAGGTTCTCCCCACTAAAATGTTTAATTTAAATTCAGAGAACTGGTCCATAGGTGACTCAAATATAAGCCTTAAGCATTCCTGTCACAAGCAAATTCCCAGATGTATTATCATTATCACTGAGAACAGAGATCCCACCCAGAGATACTGACAGTGGGACCCAGTTATATGGGGAAACCTCCAAATATCCTCTACTTTGGCTCCAACGTTGATTAAAACAAACAGCCACAAAGAAATGTGCTGCTGAAGATTACCTACCAAACTTCAACCTCCCTCAATTAAAGAAAAAACGCGTATCCATGTTGAAAAGCATTAGGAAGAAGCACT
Source organism: Raja brachyura (assembly GCA_963514005.1). The sequence goes on along the minus strand of OY740783.1, from coordinate 95,697,031 downwards.
GAGGGTCACAATAGCACAGAGTGTACCCAACATGGAGGCCAAAGTCCAGCTCCAAGAGTAACTCAATAGCCTTGTCCTTGCCAATTTATCCACTCCATTTACTTCTAACCATATCAGTCTTGATAAGTGCGAGCACTGTCCTGTTTCACTGGGATGAAATCCCACCTTCACCTCTTGTATTGTGTTACATAAATGTGGAACAGGCTTTAGACTTAAGAGATACAGCATGGAAACAGGCCTTTCGACCCACCGAGTCGACCGACCAGTAATCACCCTATACCCCAGTACTATGCTACACACTAGGGACAATTTTACCAAAGCCAATTAACTTACAAACTGTATGCCTTTGGATTGTGGGGCAGGTGGGGGGGGGGGGAGGGGAGGACTGGAGCAGCCGGATAAAATCTATCTAGAGAATGTACAAACTCCGTACAGAGGGAACCCGTGTTCAGTATCAAATCTGGGTCTCTGACACTGTAAGGCAGCAACTCTACTGCTGCGCTACTGTGCCGTCCCTAAATGGACATCAATGACGTGCTGAAGGTCATCAGCAGCTGCCAAATTGTGTTCTGTCATAATCTGTATTTTCATTACTTGAATAATCTTCTCACTGCTGCCACGATGTAGCCAGAGATTCATTCCCAATGGAATGGCAGGTGTAGATATACGCGGCAGAAGGGACACGGGCAATACCTAACAATGTGGCCATTCTACTGGGGCTATAAATTAGGACCACATCCATGCTAAACAGCAAAACAAAATGTGCTTGGCACTGCTACTTTAACCCACAATCAATAGATCAGACCAAAAAAAGGACTCGAAGTGCAGGAGTAACTCAATGGGTCAGGCAGCATCTCTGGGCAATGTAAATAGGTGGATGTTTCTGGTCAGGAGCCTTCCTCAGATCAAAGTTCAGCAGTCCTATCATGTCTAGACATGACAGTGATGAACAATTCAACAGTTACCAAGAGGAGGAGACATCCTCCGTTCAATACCTTGGGCTCACCATCTTTGCCTACTGTTAATATGGCTAGATTTAACATTTGTTAATAATTGTACAATGTTCATTTCTATTCAGAATTGCTCAGAAAAAAAAGAAGCAGTTGAGGCATGCGTGAAATTGCTGTTGAATATTAGTTTCAATATTCCATTAAAATTAACTCGACAAACCAACTAGAAACTGAATTGTTACCTTTGTGCAGGTGGACCATGTGGACAAGGATGCTCCGAAAATAGTTTACCTACAGTGTCCTTCAAATGTCAAAGTGTTCAAAAATGGTCAGTATGGAATCTACATTTCCTTTCGGGAATTGAAAGCATCAGATATGGACAGCAAGGATGAGGAGCTCATTTTTCACATTTTACGTGTTCCGCACTTTGGTTACCTGGAAAATGTCACCACTGGTACGGTATCTAAATTATCAGTCAGTTTTCACCTATTTTTTCTATTATTTCTATAAAATTTACAATTACAGTACATCAATATTTTTATCATTGATTAGTTTGTTCTTTCTCAACTATGACTGCTTGTTTCCTTTTGTGTGGTAATTGGGTGATAACTAACTATGAACAAGATAGCAAGTATAATAGCACAGTTCAGCTGCAACAAATTTTCCTTGGGTAACAGGTCATGACAAGTATTAGTATTAGAGTGTAAAAAGAACATTGGGTTTAAGGTGCTATCTTTTAAATGAGATGTCAAACCAAGTTTATTTTAGAGTTACAGCGTGGAAACAAGCCCTTCTGCCCACCGAGTCTGTGCCGACCAGCAATCTCCATAGGCAGGCAGTCACAGTGGCGCAGCAGTAGATTTGCTGCCTTATAGTGAATGCAGCGCCAGAGATGCGAGTTCGACTACGGGTGCTGTCTGTACGGTTTTTGTACGTTTCCCAGTGACCTGCATGGGTTTTCTCTGAGATCTTCGGTTTCCTCCCACACTCCAAAGACGTACAGGTTTGTAGGTTAATTGGCTTGGTAAATGTGTAAATTATCCCTAGTGTGTGCAGGATAGCGTTAATGTACGGGAATCGCTGGTCGGCGTGGACCCGTTGGGCCGAAGGGCATGTTTCCGCGCTGTATCTCTAAATTAAACTAAACTATCCTACACACTAGGGACAATTTTACGATTTTACCAAAGCCAGTTAGCCTACAAACCCATGCTTCTTTGGAGTGTGGGAGGAAACCGGAGCTCCCAGAAAGAAGTCACGGGGAGAACATACAAACTCCATACAGACAGCACCTGTAGTCAGGATCGAACCCAGGTCTGGTAAATAAAGTCAAGGTTTTATAAACTAAGTTTGTTCTTTTAGCTAACAGATTGATGTGCTGATCTAGACACAAAGGCCTGCAGATTCTGAAATGTTGGACAAGGAAGAAAGTGTTGGAGGAACTCAGTAGGCCAGGCTTCATTCAAGGAGGGAATGGATGGGTGATATTTTGGATCGGGACCCTTCTAGATAGACAATCAGAAATGTAATCTATCCATTCCCTCCTCCATAGATGACGCTTTGGGTTGGGACCCTTCTACATGGACGACCTGAAACGTCGCCTATCCATTTCTTCCACAGGTGCTGCCTGACCCACTATGTTCCTCCAGCATTTTGCTTTTTTTAATGTGCTGATCTAGCTATGTTTATGGCCAATGATGAGTTTCAGATTGTGGATTAATCCAAATTACGTAAAATTTAGGTATAGATGCCAAAGATAATTCCAGATATTGGTTTCATTTTTTACTGATAGAAGGTACAAGCAAGTTTTGACTTTACAAGTACACTATCCTTCAGGTCCCTTTTGATTCTAACCAATCCAAAAATGCTCTCAGCACTGAATCTATGGATGGTGGAAAGTGAGTACATTTATACATTTCAAAGGCCAGGTATGAAGTTCCACAAAATTAATGAAATGTGAGGTAACTTGTCTGTCATTTTTGCCTTGCACACAACTACATCAAGAGATTGGTATTGGTTTATTATTGTCACGTGTACCGAAATATAGTGAAAAACTTAACGTATCTACTTGTCAAATCATATCATATGACTCTGTGAACTCTCGAGCAGCCTGCTCGATTGACACCCTATTCACCACAGAGGTTACGTGTATCCACTGCTGCCACTGAGTTTATTCTCTTCTACACCCTAGCACTAAGGATTTACCTTCCACCAGTTTCCAAACCCTGGCATTATTTACATCCATATTTGGTATTCTGACTGTATTTCACTCAGCATATCCAACTCCACTTTAATTACTTCTGTGTTCCTTGCTGTATTTTTTTTCCAATTTTCCCCACAAATTATCCGTTTGTTCCACTCAGCTTCTTTGAACTCGTGCACCTCCATAATCCCCACATTTGTTTTATTTCGTTCACCAGTTCCAATTGCAGTTTCACTTCCAACTTCTTTCTCCATTGTGGGTTTGCTTCATTCTGCACACCATCATTATTGAACCCATAACTGCAGGAGATAACTCAGGGCAACTGGTGTCGGGGAATAAATGACCATTTGTGAGCACAGGGTGCACAACTATTTTTAGAACACAGAGTGAAACCACATAGTTTGCTATTTCTTCTCAAGATACAACTCCGACTGAATTGATGTTCTTGCGCATTTGATCATGTGTTGGTTTATTATTTATTAGGAGGATTCATTCACGATAATTTCACACAGCAAGACCTGAACAGCAAGACCATCATTTACATCATCGCCCCCTCCTCAGAAGTGACGTCAGATAGTCTGGAGTTCCAGGTTTCAGATCCCACAGGAAATTCAGCTGCCCCTCAAAAGTAAGATGCCTGTGTAAGATATCATCAAACTTCAGCTCCACTTCACGACCAGTGGTTGGACATATTAAACAGCAGCCATCAAAATATTTTGCTGTGTAAAATCAACTCTTCATTAGACCGTGTAATAAGGCCCAGTTGCAACCTGCAGACAACACACCTAGTAAACTAAGAATAGACATTTACGAAGAGTAGATACTTAGGAACTGCAGATGCCAGTTTACAAAAAAAAAGTGCTGGAGTAACTCAGTAGATCAGGCAGCATCTCTGGAGGATATAGACAGGCAACAATTTGGGTCAGCACCCTTCTGCAGACATAGAATGATTGAGAAATATTGCTTAAGTTTGGAACACAAAAGTAGAATTATTCCAATGTCTAAGAATATTGTCTCCAATAAATCCCTCCAAAAATAAATGGTATTAAAAGGTTTGACTTGAAAGTGTCCTACAAGCATAGGACATTTGTTAGAATTCTTGGTCTTATTTTTTATGTCCTTCTGAACACTTAGACTCCAATTCATTGGAATTGAATTTTTTGCATGGACTTGGAGGCTTGCAAACTGGCATTTTGTTTTGCAAAGTTCTCTTATACTACAATAAGTTCACATCTGGGGGGGTCAATTTATATAACACAACTATCAATGAATACATGTGCGGGAAGGAACTGTGGATACTGGTTTAATCCAAAGATAGATAGACGCAAAAAGCTGGAATAACTCAGCGGGACGTGCAGCATCTCTGGAGAGAATGAATGGGTGACGTTTCGGGTCGAGACCATTCTTCAGACTCCAGCTTTTTGTACCAATGAATACAACATGAAGTTCAGGAGACAATCCTTCACCCAAAAAGTGGCTACAATGCAATTCTTGGTGCCACGTTCAGGCCATTATATAAATTCATTTTTTAGACAATCCATTAGCTTCATGGTCAATATTATTGAGACATGTTTTGTTTATAATAAAATATAAGACAGATTATTGATTTAAAGGAATTTACGTTTGAGTTTGCCGTGAGCTAATTTAACCATTTCATCACTATTCCTAGTAAATATGGAAGTAATCAGAGCTTTAGTCCTCTGCTAATTTTATCAACCTTGAGCAAAGATATTAATTTTGTTATCTTCTGGTTTAATCAGCCAGTGGGAATGGCTCATCATTCTCGCATTACCTTTTCTCAACTCTACTTTCCACTTTTGTCAACCAAACTCCTCCTTACCCATGTCTCAATATTACTTGTATGACCCATCCAACGACTTGGCTCATTCCTTCTCAAGTCTATGCATCCACTAATGGGAAAATATTGGATTTACCTATTATTGTAGGACTTGTACTTTAAAAAAACAACCGCTAATGCGCACTGACTACATTTCACAATGATGGTTTTTGTTATGTCTTACCAATATCTTTTTTGCGCATTTTAGATTCCTTCGTCATCCAGTTGGACTTGATTTTGAGAGAAAATAAATAATTTCTTTAAATGCTTTAAGTGTATAATATTTTGTGAGTAAGAGAAATGTGTTTAATTTACAGGCTTGAATTCAAATGGTCTCGTATAGAAATGCTAGTTTCAGAGTACCAGGTTTGTGAGGATGCTGGTGTATTCTCTGTGAAAGTCATAAGAACTGGATACTTGGCGGAATCTTCTTTTATTGGTATTAAGGTAATCTTTTCTCTCAGTCTGTCCTCGCCCATATTCAGGGACAGCGTTTGGGTAATACCACTGACCATAACCAGCAAATTCTCATGATTTGACAGAGCCTCCAGTAAATTATGCACTTTACTTTAATCCTGGGGACCTTGAAGAAACATTCTCATCCCCATGCATTAAAGGAATCGTCCCCATTTCCTTTATGATCACTTTATCCATTTGGTCTGCTTTCTCCAAAGACATGTATCTGCAATGAGCTGACAGAGAAGGCTACAGAAGTGGCTACAGTTACGATTTTTAAAATACATTTGCACAGATATATGGATAAGAAGGGTTTCGAGGGGTTCTGGAAATACAGGCAAATGAGACTAACCCTAGATGCCTGTTTCTGTGCTGTAACACACTGACTCTCAGTTATCACTGAAAAGCTAAGGTCTGGATCTCCCCAGCCCATGTACACACCTGATCACAAAGCTTCTCTCCTAAAACAGACCTCATGCGATGGGCTCATGTATGCATTGTGGTTTGATGCCACCCTCCCCCAATTGGGGAACTACTCCCGCAAGATTCCAACTCTAACAACCCACCTCTTGCCATCAACGATCTTTCAATCCAGCCCTGCTCCCTGTGTTTCTCTCCCCTCCTATGTTGACCTTATTGCCGAACCTCAATTTCCATCTTCTTCTGCCCTGCAATTGGAGACCGCCTCATCTCCATGCATTAAATTTGAAGAACTTCCCTCCTATAGTTGTAGCTATCCCTGAGAAGGTTTCATTTCCTTTATCTTGTAATAATTGAGTACTCTCCAAGCCCCAATCTCCCATTCCCTTCAGTGTTGTGATCAACAGCTTCCACTGTACAGAACTCTCTTCACCCATTAGAAGATTAAAAAAATGTGGAATTGTAGGTTTAAAGGGATAAGGGCCAAACGCAAGCAAATGGGACTAGTCCTGGTAGGCACCTTGGTCGGCATGGATAAGTTGGACTGAATGACCTCTTTCCCTGCTGTATAACTCTATGACTCTTTTGCAAACTATCTCCCCCATAGCACCGGTCTTTCGCTCCCACTCTCCTTCAAATGATGATTTCACTGTCATACCTAAGTTCAAGCTCCCTCTCGTTTAACATCCTTCCCATCTCTTCACCAAACTTGTTGTCCATCAACCTTTCCCAAAGGTCTTCATTTCACATGTCGCTAAGTTTACCACTTGGAGACAGAAAAGATAATTAACTTGCAAGAAGATTTCACCATTAAATTTATCTGCACCTCTGCTTCTGCAGTGCTATTTTGTCCAACCCTTCATTTGTAAATACCAAGGATTTGATGTGTGGCTTACACTTGAAACACTTTCATGTACATATAGACTCATCATCGGCAGTCACTCGAAACGAGTATGACTGTTCTCTCCATAGGGTCGTTCACTTGTGGGTCTGCAGATGTCTGTAAGGCCGATTCGCGATCCGCACACCTTGGTGCAACGTGGGCAGTGGAGACTGCTGGTGGTTTGTAGTCATCGAGCTCCCTTCTCACTCTCCTTACAGTGCTGTCGCTTTGTCTCTGTGACACGGCATAGTTCCATTTCGTGAAGTGCAGTCATAAAATGCACTTCGTGAGCTGCACTTACGAATGGATGCATGTAGACTATCCATCTGAAATCAATGGTAGATTTTCAGAAATTAATTTGCATCCATTCTGAGATTCTTAATCTCAAACATGACTGCTACTTGATTTCCATTTTAATGTAGGCAGTCACTCATTGATCGTTATTTTAAATGTAATTACTCCTTGTATATCTACTGGTGTATCCAAATGTTTCTGCTGTTCATCATTCTATCTTCTGTTTAGGTTAATAGCATCACAGCCACTGTTGGAAAGGATTTTACTCTAAATTCTGTCAACCTGCTTCAATTTGATCCAGGTAGAATATAATTATTAAAGATGAAATATGTACGATGTCTCTGTACTGCATTGCAGTTGGTTCTGATCGTTAGCTGTGAATTTATAACTTATGTGAACTGCTACCTGTTGATATTGACAATGAAATGTGCAATCAAAGGCAAGAAACAGTTGTTCAAAATTAGTGTAGGTTGCCCTATGAGTTTATTGCGTGAAATTAGTATTGACTCGTGGTGTTTATATGGATTTGTGAGGAGAAGCATCTTCACCAGAGTAAAATAGATTTGCTCAGAGAAGTACTTGAGCTGCTGAGGCAACAAGTACATGAAGATGTAATTTGTAGTATAATGTACTGTGGGTCTGCTCTATTGTTGATCTATTATTCTGATATGGCTTATTGTAAGCAATGCGATAAAACATAAGACCTTTTGAGGGAACACAGAGGCACACGAGACTACAGATGCTGTAATCTTGAGGAAAATAACAAACTGCTGGAGGAACTCAGCAGGCCAAACAGCTTCTGAGGAGAGAAATGGATGATGTTTTGGGTTGGACCACTTCTTTGGACCTTTCTGGGAGGGAGGGAATATGCACTGGTGCATGGATTGCACAGACATAAAGAGCTCAACTTTGTTCCCACAAGGTAAGACATGGCCACAGTGAAATTGATCTTCATCTGCTCAGGAAAAAATATGAGGAAATGAACCATATCTGAACCATTACAATTTTGGTTTATCCATGTACCATCTCTACCCACCAGGAGGATACACATTATGTAGTCAGATTTTTTTTAACTCATTGTCCCAGCAAGTGAGGTTCCACCCAAGAAGCTAGCATCTGAGAACTTGGGTTGACTGTCCACCATGAGTACTGTTTATTCCTTGCCCATCGTTTCAGAATCCATTTCAATATAATTGCATCAAATGTCTCAAAGGCAGCTAGCATCATCAAGTGCCCACACCACCCTAGCCATGCTCTCACTTCACTCCTGCCATCAGAAAGAATATGTAGGAGTCTGAAAACGGTAACATGCAGGTTCAGGAACAGCTTTGTTCCAATGACCATCAGATTATTGAACACTACAAACTCCAACAAACTACAGTACAAACTGCCTTGGTTGCATGAGGGACTTGGAGCTTTGTTTTGTTTTTGCACGATACTGTTTTTTAAAAATTTATTTAATTTTCTTTGCTTGTTTATTATATTCTCTATTGAGTACTGTGTTTACAAACCTGTCGAGTTGCTGCTGCAAGTGAGAATTCATTGTCTTGTTTCAGTGCATATGACAATAATATACACTTGGCTCTTTTGGCTCTAGCCACAGGTAACTATTTGGATCTATTTTTATAGGTGTATCAATGAAGAACTGGAATATAGTAATTGCCAATGATAGATTGGAGGAGAATGAGGAAAGATTTGAAGTATTACTTGTATCTCCAGTGAATGCAGTTCTTGGTACCAAGACAAAAGCATTGATCAAAATCATTGATGCAAGAGGAGGTAAAACACTTGAAAATTCTAATCACCTGATGTGTAAAGTCCAAGTCACTTGCCATTTGCTGTGTTCCACATTCTTTCTTTCGTGTGTTTTAGGAGGTTGCGGAGTTACAATCAATAAAAGTGAAGAGAATCTGCCAGTCAAGGTGTTCAGTGACAGGGTTTCCCCAGATTTTGCAATCCTACCAAATCTTGGAAGTGACCCTGTCCACGTTAAAGAAATCCCAGTCGCTTACTTGCACAAGGAACTGAAGCAGCCTCAAAGAGATGTGTCACAGGAATTCCCTCAGCAACCTATTCCCAAGAAGAAACTCGCAGTGATTAAAAATAAGAAAACGGTAGGATATTGTAAATACAATTGCGTTAAAATATTGGGGGTGGGGGGTGAATAGGGAGGTTACAGATTTGATATTAATCACCAAGAATTGTGCTTCTGCTATAGCTGGCATGAAAAAGAAAGTTGATTATTTTGGATTGCAAGCATTTCATAGAAATTAGTTTATCTCATTTTGGACCTGTGATTGATTTACACTGGGTAAACTGAGCCTGATTGGACTAACAATAGGTTTTTGTAACCTTGTGAGAGAAATAGTGGTACATGTTATTTTATACCTCCTTGGAAATTCAGATGAGAATTAAAGTTAATAATAAAATTATTCTGGTCCCTTGTGCCAACTGCTTAATTATGACATGGCACAAAAACCTTTACACACTATGTAAAGAATTAACTTTGAAGTTAATTTCATTCATCTAATCTCCCGCTTAATGATTTCTGCACCACCTCTGCCGTGTATTTCATGGGAGCTGCCGCGCTCCACTGAGCTGTGGGAATTACTGTATAATGAAAATCACTGGTCGAGGAGATTTCAGTGCAGGTCTAGCTTATTTCTGCAGGCAGGCAGCAATATGGAAATGGAAACTCCAAGTAAATGTTATTCTGTAAGGAAAATGAAACATTCCCTAGCAGCAGAATAATGATTAATACGGTTGATCCTGCTTATGCATGGACTGAGGGAAAATTAATTTCTAAGAAGCACTCGTTCCTTTGTTATGACAATTGTCAGTCCACCTCAGTCTACGCGATTGCTTGGTAGCCATCCACTTTAACTCTCCTTCCCGTTTCCGTAGTGACCTTTCTGTTCTGGGCCTCCTCCACAGTCAGAGGCCATCCCAAATTGGAGGAACAGCATCTCATATTTCGCTTGGGCAGTTTGCAACCCATCAGTATGATTACTGATTTTTTAAACCAGTAAATAACCTTTGGATTCCCTCTTTCTCTGTCCCTCCCCCACCCAGTCATCTTGTTAGTTTCACTGTTTGTATCCCCTCGTTATCACCTACTCCACAGCCAACAATGGGCCATTGTGGGCTCCACCTTTCTTTGGTCATCGGTGCTGGCTCTGATTAGTTCCGTACCTTTTCATGCCTCTAGTTTCCCTCTCGCCTAACTCTGTCTGAAGAAGCTTCTCGTCCAGAAATGTCACCTATTCCTTTTTTTTGGAGATGCTTCCTGACCCGCTGTGTTACTCCAGTTGGCAATATTTAAACAAAAATACTTCGGTAAAAATCTATCTGAACTAATGATACGATTTTAAAGAAATTACTTCTTAAGTGATGTTGAGAAGGAATTGTAAAAAAAAGCATTGGGGAAATGTCATATAAGAACGAGCTGTACTAAATTGTTATTTAAAAGAAAATTGGTGAGGTCAGCTGCAGGACAGTATTCACTCGGGGCACCACACTTTACAAAAAACAATTAAGTATTTGGAGTCAAAATTGGAGTCATGACATTTGAAATAGGGATTGGTTTTGATAAAGTGGCAGACATCTGAAGGCAACAGAAGACGAGTAACGTCCCTTTGATCCGTATCTTGACGCAGGCATTGTCACCGGTTGACGTATGATGATGTATGATGACGCAGGTTGTTGCAAAAGGAATTCGCCAAGGTCATGACCTTGTGACATCATACATCACCTGGCGACAACCTATGACAGCATCTACGACAGCAGACGACAGGCAACTTCAGGCAATGTCAAGCCCAAGCTGCAAGGTTTTTTTAAGTCCAGCAATGACAAGAAGAAAGTGATGACACTTGTGGAGATGGCACAAGACCACACAGGCGTCAGCCCATGTAATGCCACGACCATGAGGCAACAGACTATTTTCGGCTCTCGCCGAAAAAAGTCGCCAAGTGGGACAGGGGCTTAAGGTAGCAATTCTTTGCAGTGGAAATAATTGCAGAAGATCAAGCAGAAACAAATTTCTGTGGTAACTTCCTCATGTAGTAGACATTTTCTTATGATTGAGATAATGGCCATTCAGCCCATCACTGTTGCCCAGACCCATCGTGTCAATGCCGTTCCTGTGCATTGCTCTTTAACCTGTTCTCTCTCGAGGTTGGTGGAACTAATACTTCAGCCAACAACCTACACAAGTAGCAATTTAGAGCAACCGTTTAAGCAAACAAATTGGGTGACTGGAGGAAACTTGAGCACACTAGGGGAAATGCATGTAGTTGCAGAGAGAACATTCAGACTCCAGAGATTAGCATTAGAGATCCCAATCAAACCCAGGCTACTTTCAAATGCTAATTGAATGGAAAATATCAGAAGCTTTGAGAAAGAGTAAAGGGCCTGTCCCACCAGCATGCGACTATATGCGGCGAGCGTGTCCAAATGTGGTGGCTTGTGGCGTACGGCCTCGCAGGGCCGGTTCCACTTCGAACCGCAGAGCCATCTGGAGTTGTGCGGGGCTGGTCCCGACATCATACTCACCAATCAGCTGGGCAGGAGGCGGTCCGAGTTAATTTGGACGTCGCACGGCGTCGGGCGGTGACGTCATCATGCAATGGCACGCCGGGCGGTGACATCATCGTGCAATGCCACGTGCTAGGCATACACCGTCAAGACGCTGCTTACGGCGTCCAGACGCTGCATACAGCGTCATGATGCTGCGTGCGTACAGCCTCAATGCGGCTGCGGGCCTGTCGGCCGTTGCCAGGCGGGATTTTGAACAGTGTCAGTTTTTTGGAGCCCCGCGCGATGTCGGGACCAGCCCCGCACAACTCCATTCAGCTCCAGCGTTCGAAGTGGGACAGGCCACGCGAGGCCGTATGGCTCAAGTGACTACGTTAGGTCGCACTCACCGCATGCAGTCGCATGCTGGTGGGACAGGCCCTTAATGGAGTGGGATTAAGAGGATTAGATTTGCATCAAACACACTGAGGACATAGAAACAGAAAGAGAAGAGAGCACTTGGCTTCTCATCGTTCTACAAGATTTGTCTCCATTTGTCTCTATCCATCTCATTTTTCTATAACTGGATTTTCTTCTTCTCTGTTTTGATCACAGTCAACAACTGGGCAGACACTGCGCTCTCAAGGAGAAATGTTCATAAACTCAAAATTCCATGAGCAAAAAAAAAATCCCCTCTTCCAGGTACTAAATGGCCAACTTCTTATCCTAAAGCCATGCCCCCTTATTTGTAGATTGTGATAACATTGAAACTCCTTTGTAGTGTTTCAATGAGGGTTACACAAAAAGCTGGAGAAACTCAGCGGGTGCAGCAGCATCTAAGGAGCGAAGGAGATAGGCGACGTTTCGGGTCGAGACCCTTCTTCAGACTGGTGTTTCAATGAGTTTCTTCTCAACTCCTGCAACTATAAATCTTGTGTATCTCATTGAACAACCACTTCACTCTAAGAACAACACTGCAGATATATTCTGTACAGCTTCCAATTATATTGTACTTCCAAGTATATTCCACGTATTCTATAATCTAAAAATGCTCAGCATAGGAGCACCGCAAGGCTGCATACTCTCTCCTCTCCTCTACTCTCTCTACACCAACGACTGCACCTCAACAGACACCTCTGGCAACTTTTCAAGTTTGCAGATGACACAACCCTGATTGGACTGATCCAGGATGGGGAGGAATCTGCCTACAGACAGGAACTGTCACAGCTGGCGTCCTGGTGCCATAGCAACAACCTAGAGCTCAATGCTCTTAAGACAGTGGAATTGATTGTAGACTTTAGGAGAGCTCCCACTCCCCTCACCCCACTCACCATCAACAGCACCACAGTCACATCTGTGGAGTCTTTTAAGTTCCTGGGAACCATCATCTCCAAGGACCTTAAGTGGGGGCCACCATCAACTCCACAGTCAAAAGGCACAACAGATGATATACTTCCTACGGCAGCTGAGGAAGCACAATCTGCCACAGGCAATGATGATCCAATTCTACACGGCCATCGTAGAGTCTGTTCTTACCTTCTCCATCATGGTCTGGTTTGGCTCAGCCACCAAGCACGACACCTGGAGGCTGCAGCAAATCGTCCGATCAGAAGAGAAGGTTATTGGCTGCAACCTTCCCTCCATTGATGAACTGTACACTGCAAGAGCCAGGAAGCGAGCGGGCAAGATCATCCCTGACCCCTCTCACCCTGGCCACAAACTCTTTGAATCACTTCCCTCTGGAAGGCGACTCCAGATTGTCAAAGCTGCCACAGCCAGATAAAAACAGTTTTTATCCATGAGTAGTTGCTCTACTCAACAGCCAAAAATCTGTAGCCTCCCTTTGATCTGGTATTTTGTTGGTTCACATGCTTGATCAATTATGTTTTATCATTAATGTTTTATCATTATTAATGTTTAGTGTTTTCAGAGTCATTCGTAACTGTCACTGTATGTCATGTTGTTACTTGTGGGTGGGGCATCAAGCCAAATTCCTTGTATGTGATACTTGGCCAATAAACTTACTTATGCCCCTGTCCCATTTAGGAAACCGGAATGGAAACCCCTGTACACTTTGCGCGCCACCCAAGGTTTCCGTGCGATTTCCGGAGGTTTTTGTCAGTTCCCCTAATGGTCGAAAGTGGTTTCTGCTTCTTCTATGTTCCGGCGATTATTTCAAAATATTCAAAACCGGCCGCGACTAAAAATAGGTTGCCGTTTTAAAAATCGGTAATTTTTTTAGTTCAAGCCAGTTGCGATGCTAGTTGAAGGTGGTTGCCGGAGGTTGCAGGTAGTGGAAGGTAAGACCTCCCTGGTGGAATAAAACTGGGTGAAAAAAAGCTCTTACCATCCACTACCACTTCGGGAACTGCACGGAAACCTTGGGTGGAGCGCAAAGTCTCCAGAGGTTTCCGTTCAGGTTTCCAAAGTGGGACAGGGGCATAACTTACTTACTTACTATATTCTCTGTCAGCAGACATGTGCTATCTGAACCAGTGATAATGCATCCAAAACAAAAGTACAATGTAACAGAGCTTTAAATAGTTTTTTTCCAGAAGACCAGAACACCAACCATATCATCAACCGTATGAACAAACATAAGAATATCAATCCTATTCTTATTTTTTTTAATCTAAAAGCCATGTACTGACAATTGCTCGTTTCTAAGCTTCCCCCCCAGTCTAGTTTCAAGCACTTGAAACAACAACTTTTTTTTTAACCAAAAGCGCGTCACAGTTAAACTACTGTACCTATCCCACCGCAGGTTCGATCCTCATGTCTGCCTGTTCTAGGCCTCGCTCACATAGATACTCCAGAAGTTCACGCAGTCCAAAGCGCTCTCCCAGAAGATCGACGCTGAGCCTCATGATCGCGGACTTTTATATGTCCCGGGACCTCGAGGGGCAAAACCACACAGGGTGGTCTCTTAATAACCCAATTACACATATCAATTAACCCCATACATAGCAGGCATTCCCCTAACCCAATTATACAACAGTTCAATACATTATATTCAAAACAGACTTCGAGAGGAAGCCAACTAATAAACATTTACCCTGATTTACAGAAAACCTAGACAAGGCTCAACACCTCATCGAATCACAGTTAGAAAAGTCAAACTCTGCAACATTATTTACAAGGTGTATGTCTGGTTTGCAGCCATCCAATCCATTCTATGCATTTTGCACCTAATTGACAGGGTTTGCAGATATTCCCATTCTTTGCTTACAAATTGTACCTAAGCTCCAGACACACTGGCACCTCATCGCAACTTGTCCCAGCTATGCATTGAGCAACTCCGAATTGACCAAATCTCCCAGCAACCCTGAAGCTTTACCCCATTTTGAAGTCCTAGCTGCTCCAATTTAGCCAGGATTAACAGTACAACCAAGGTGATTCAGGTGTGCACTTTGTGCTGTTGTCTTTCCAGTCACCAGGATATGTGTTTGATAGAATATTACATATCCAACTATGATCCATGCTACATCGGAAAGAGAAACGCTAGCTGAATGTCCCCAACCAAACTTAAAAACTCTTCCAAATGTTTTACAAGCTTGAACACTCGGCTGGGAAACCTGCCAATATATCACACATTTATTACTCTTTCACTAAAAGTATTCCGCAAGGATATGGCCCCTGATGTATGATATCTGTTTCCGGCAGATCAGAACTTAGAACGTCCTGTAATGTAGTCTTTCCACAGTTCCTGTTATCATCACCTGCTATTAAGATGCATGTCAGCAGACGAAAGGCTAACTATCCTAATCAAATCCACTTAAGTACAGATAGTCCTGCCGTAGTTACCCTCCTAATGATTGGCCTCCTCCAGGAGAATAAAAAGTCATCATGCTGCTGTGTAATCTTGCAGGAAGCTTAAAAGCAGCGAGAACGTGAAGATATGAGTTTGCAGTGTTAATGTAAGGATTGGTTACAAGTATGATTATGCACATGAAGCTCTTTAATTGATTTGATACTAACAAAGCGTGAGTGTTGTAACCAATACAGCCGAGGGAGAGGATGTTCTGTCCTACATTGCTGGATCCCGTCTTTGACTAGCAGTACCAACAAATTCCAACATCCTCTACTATTATTCTATGTATGTGATTTATACATTTCCAATCTACAAACAAATTGGGGATTTAATGTTCAATTTTACGCATTATTACCACGAATCAATTGCTGGTTATTTATAATTGCCGAATTCTCTTTCCTTTCCTTGGCTAATGAAAATAATAATCGTGGCCTTCTTAGGATTATTCAACCATTGCTTTTGGAAAACAATGCACTCCCATCCTCAAAGGCCTCCTACTCTATGATGAAAGTGACCAGAAACTGATTCGATGTGATGGAGTTTCTTGGAGGTCTTGGAACCTGACATTTGAGGTATGATGGAGACTTGAAGTATTCTATTTAAAGTAATACTGTCAGGAAGGGGCAAACCTGGATCTAACCGCTGCCTATACTGATCTATCAGTTGGCTCCCATGAAAAGTCATTATGAGTATACCAGTCTTGTTGTATTGTAAAAAACAAAACTGGTGATTTGTGCCATATTTGGTGGTGGGAGGGGGAGGGGGCAGTGTGATTTTTATTTTAAGAAGCTTACAGTATAGCAGCTGTGTGTTCATATTTGTGCAAGCTGTTTCAAACATGACCTGGAATTGATTAGTAATGGGTGTCAGGGGTTATGGGGAGAAGGCAGGAGAATGGGGTTGACAGGGAAAGGTATTTAAGAAGGAACTGCAGATGCTGGAAAATCAAAGGTAGACAAAGGTGCTGGAGAAACTCAGCGGGTGCAGCAGCAACTGTGGAGCGAAGGAAGTAGGCAATGTTTCGGGCCGAAACCCTTCTTCAGAGGGTTTCGGCCCGAAACGTTGCCTATTTCCTGCGCTCCATAGATACTGCTGCACCAGCTGAGAGGGAAAGGTAGATCGGCCACAGTGGCGGAGTAGACCTGATGGGCCGAATGGCTTAATTCTGCTCCTCTGTCTTATGGTCGTTGCAGAAGTCCCAAAAGCTATTAAGGGTGTACAATTCATCAATACATTAAAACAAGCTGCCAGTTAGTACCTGTTATTTAACATTTCATTTCCCCTACCTTTGAACTCTGCTCCATGTGGCGTTTAGAAGACGATAGCTAGTATCAACCATTTAACATACTCGCTGTTATTTCCATTATACTTCCAATATACACAGACTTGCCATTAACACATTTGTTGTCATTACTTTTGAACTCCACTGCGTGCGAAGTTCAGAGGATGTCACGAAGCTGAGGGGCAGTGTTAGCTGTGAGGAGGATGCTAGGAGGCTGCAAGGTGACTTGGATAGGTTGGGTGAGTGGGCAAATGCATGGCAGATGCAGTAGAATGTGGATAAATGTGAGGTTATCCACTTTGGTGGCAAGAACAGAAAAGTAGACTACTATCTGAATGGTGGCCGATTAGGAAAAGGGGAGATACAACGAGACCTGGGTGTCATGGTACATAAGTCATTGAAAGTAGGCATGCAGGTGCAGCAGGCAGTGAAGAAAGCGAATGGTATGTTGGCATTCATAGCAAAAGGATTTGAGAATAGGAGCAGGGGGATTCTACTGCAGTTGTACAGGGCCTTGGTTAGACCACACCTGGAGTATTGTGTACAGTTTTGGTCTCCTAATCTGAGGAAAGACATTCTTGCCATAGAGGGAGTACAGAGAAGGTTCACCAGACTGATTCCTGGGATGGCAGGACTTTCATATGAAGAAAGACTGGATAGACTCGGCATGTACTCGCTGGAATTTAGAAGATTGAGGGGGGATCTTATAGAAACGTACAAAATTCTTAGGGGGTTGGACAGGCTAGATGCAGGAAGATTGTTCCCGATGTCGGGGAAGTCCAGAACAAGGGGTCACAGTTTAAGGATAAGAGGGAAATCTTTTAGGACCGAGATGAGAAAAAAAAAGTCACACAGAGAGTGGTGAATCTGTGGAAATCTCTGCCACAGAAGGTAGGAGAGGCAAGTTCATTGGCTATGTTTAAGAGGGAGTTAGATGTGGCCCTTGTGGCTAAAGGGGTCAGGGGGTATGGAGAGAAGGCAGGTACAGGATACTGAGTTGGATGATCAGCCATGATCAAATTGAATGACGATGCAGGCTCGAAGGGCCGAATGGCCTATTCCTGCACCTATTTTCTATACTTCTATGTTTCTATGTCAGCTAGTATCAATTGTCAATATATTCATTGTCCGTACGTTGACACATGCGGCATAGAGAGGCCACCAGCCGGTATTTGCTAGTAACACGTTCACTGTCATTATCTTTGTATCCCGTTTCATGCAGAACAGAGAAGTTGCAAACCAGTGTCAGGTATTAACATATTAAGCATCCTTACCTTTGTACTCTGTTGTGTGCGCAACAAAGTAGTCGCAAATTTTGTATAATGTATGAGTAAAGTATAATTAACACGTCAATCTACCTCACATTTGTACTTCCACAGTTGTCATCTTTTTGGTGTGTAAATGTCCTGCTGTACCAACTTAACTTTGGAGTTGTGATCACAGTCTTTGACTGATACACTTCTCACCTTGTGCAAGTAAAACTCACTGCTGATGGTCTTAGAGTCATACAGTGTGGAAACAGGCCCTTCAGCCCAACTTGCCCACACCGGCCAACATGTTCCAGCTACACTAGTCCCACCTGCCTGCATTTGGTCCATATCCCTCCAAACCTGTCCTATCCATGTACCTGACTGTTTCTTAAATGTTGGGATAGTCCCAGCCTCGACTACCTCCTCTGGCAGCTTGTTCCATACACCCACCACCCTTTGTGTGAAAAAGTTACTCCTCAGATTCCTATTCAATCTTTTCCCCTTCACCTTTAACCTATGTCCTCTGATCCTCGATTCACCTGCTCTGGGTAAGAGATTCTGTGCATCTACCCGATCTATTTCTCTCATGATTTCATACACCTCTGTAAGATCACACCTCACCCTCCTGCGCTCCAAGGAATAGAGTTCCAGCCTACTCACCCTCTCTTATAGCTCAGACCCTCTATTCCTGGCAACATCCTCTATTTTAAGATCATGGTCTAAAAATAGATTCATTTAGCCCAACTCATCCACACTGACATATGTGCACCCTTCTGCATTAACTCCCACTAACCTGTACCTGCCCAATAGCCCTCTATGCCAAAGTAATTCATATGAAATTCAAATACTTCTTAAATGCACCCTATCTATCTATACTTCTCATAATTGTATATATCTCAATCATGTCCTGTCCTAACCTCCTCCACATCTCCAGTCTCTCCTCATTACAAACTGCTCCATCCCAGGCGATTATAATACTCAAATGTTAATACTCATTTTTCTTACTTTCCTAATGTTTGATGTGCTCCCATATTTTCTTATACAAATAAGATTTTATTTCTCTCGATTTGTTGTTACTGTGGTATTTCTATGCACAGCTGTTAAATTATATTGCATAGAGACACAAAGAAATGCAGGTGCTACAATCTTTTGGAGCAAAACATAAAATTCTGGACGAACTCAGTAGGTCAGGCAATATCTGGGGAGAGAATAGCCAGGTAACATTTCGGGACAGTACCCAATACATAATCAGTATGTTATATGTTACTTCTAATTCCATGCAGGAATTTTAACTTGAATTTCTCCTTCATCTTTCACCATATTATTTCTCACCTGCAAAAGTAGTATGGAACTTTGGTGATTAATTACATCAGTGTGGAATAACGGGGGAAATAAAAATGGAATAAATAACCTTTAAAATTAAGTAAATTGATTATTTGACTTGAGAACTTCTAAATGTTTTATTAGCAATAAATAATAAATGTATTAATAGTTTGCATTTCAAAATGTGCATTTAAGTTGATGTAAGTGTTAATTATCAAGAGCACATTATCAATATATGATATTCCCTTCAACAGTGAGATTATCATCAGCGTTAAAAGTTGTGGTTTGCTTTCCTTCTGTGGAATGGTGAGGTTTTATGCGAAGTTGGGGCTGAGTTTATGTTAGGAATGCCAATGATTACTACCAAAACATTCAAGTAGGGGAGTTTTAATCTAACAGTAAGGGCAGTCATGGTGGCACAGCGGTAGAGTTGCTGCCTTACAGCAAAATGCAGCGCCAGAGACCTGGATTCGATCCCGACTACGGGTGCTGTCTGTATGGAGTTTGTACATTATCTGCGTGGGTTTTCTCCGAGATCTTCGGTTTCCTCCCACACTCCAAAGATGTACAGGTTTGTAGGTTAATTGACTTGATAAAAATGTTAAATTGTCCAAGTTGGCGATATGCAGAGTACTGCCCTGTCAACTACAAAATTCAGAAGGTTCAGAAGGTAAGGGTGCACTTTGCCTGTAGTATTAAGTCAAGTCAAGTCAATTTTATTTCTAGAGCACATTTAAAAACAACTCTCGTTGACCAAAGTGCTTTACATTGGTGCAGGTACTAACGTGCTACAAACAGTGTTACATAGATCAACAATACATACATAGATGCATACATACAGTACTCCCTCAAGAAAGACTTGAGAGCAGAAATAAGTTTTAAGTCTAGACTTAAAAGAGTCGATGGAGGGGGCAGTTCTGATGGGAAGAGGGATGCTGTTCCATAGTCTAGGAGCTGCAACCACAAAAGCGCGGTCGCCCCTGAGCTTATGCCTAGACCGCAGGATTGTCAATAACCCCAAGTCGGCCGATCTGAGGGACCTGGAGGTGGGGTGGTGGGTAAGCAGATTTTTGATGTAGGTGGAGGCAAACCCGTTAAGGGCTTTGTCGACATAAAGAAGGAGCTTCAAATTGATTCGGAACCGCACACGAAGCCAGTGGAGAGAGGCCAGAACCAGGGTGATGTGGTCCCTTTTCCGGGTGCCCGTCAGGAGTCTCGCTGCGGCGTTTTGGACCAATTGCAGGCGAGACAGGGATGATTGGCTGATGCCAGAGGGAGTTGCAGTAATCAAGGCGGGAGGAGATAAATGAGTGGATGATCTTTTCAAGGTCGTCAAATTGGAGTATTGTTTTATTTTAGCTATCGTCCGAAGCTGGAAGAAGCTAGCTTTTACCACGGCATTGACTTGTTTGTCAAATTTCAACGCTTCACTTTTAATTTTGCAGTTACTGCTTCTATCACTAATGATATTAATACTCTCAGTTAAAATATATCAACACCACATTGCAGTTAGTACTTCCACTAGTTACAAGGACCATCCAAACTGAATGGCATATATTTTCTAAAACTGAATTTCATTTGGCTATTTGCTTTCAGGAAACCCTGGCACCTTGCAGGAAGAGGTCCTCACTACTTCTCTCCATTACATTGACAAAGACCTTCAGATTCATATCAGGAAATGAGTGTTGTCTTTAGACTTTACTTTAGACTTTGGAGATACAGCTTGGAAACAGGCCCTACAGCCGATTGAGTCCGCGCGTGGTACTCTGTCCACCGAGTTCAGTGATCATCCCGTACACTGACATTATTCAACACACTTGGGACAATTTTTACAATTTTACTAAAACCAATTAACCTACAAACCTGTATGTCTTTGGAATGAGGAAGAAACCTGGAGCACCCAGAGAAAAAAACATATGATCATAGGGAGAACGTAGTCAGGATCCAACCCAGGTTGCTGGTGCTGTAATTCAGTAACTCTACTGTTGCATCACTGTGCCGCCCCTTCTCATGTTATGCTTCTCTCCTTTTAGCTGCTGAAGCCTCCAGAATGATTCTACTGTCAGTTGCAATCACGTTCCCCTTTAAATGGTGCAAATTGGGCTTCATTAGTGCTATTTAGTTCAATCTGGTTTTCGCTCCTCGTAAATTACTTTTCCTAAATTACCTGTGAATATGTATTATGACACTAACAGTGTTGATTAGTCCATGCTACTTTATGCCCAAGAGGCATTGTTTAATTACACATTACAATCCAGCGCCATCTAATTTAGTTGACTAGGCTCTTTGAAGTCGATATTTTAAATATTAAATTGTAAGCTTGCAATAGATTTACATTTTTTGCAATATATTTGGCAGAACATGGATCCTTCAGTTATCATAAGCTCAATATTTAATGGCAACCTTAAATTTTAGGAACAGAATGCAAAAACGTGTCCCTTTGGTTGGACCTTCCACAACAATCGCTGCTACTATCTGAACACTGAGCACAAGGCAACCTGGACACGAGCAGCTCGAGCCTGCAAGGAGATGTGAGACTTAAAGTTAATGTTGTTAATTTATTTTAATTTGATTGATATCTTGGCTTCTTGGCTGCCTAGGTGGACTGTTCTGGTACCGTTGAACTCCTCTCTGAGGCCGTGATTTCTGTTCGTCCAGCAAAAGGGATAGTCCAGAAAGGCTCTGGAATCGAGGATGCTGGAAATTTGGGGGTGGACCTGTATTTTTTTAAATTTCAAAATAGTCTTTATTCAAGTAATAAATATATACAATACAGGAACCGTGCAAAAAATTAATCCAACATTCTCAGAGGCTATACAAACATTCAATACTGTTTACACACATTACCCAAATGTCACAAATTTCTCCCGGACCCTTGCCACTCATGTGGCCCACTGGCGTGGAATCACTTCCCTTATTTTGAGGGACGTCTCCACCATGCCCTGCCCCCCCATGCCCAGCAGTGAAGGACCCTAGAATGTGGTCCTCTCCCACAGAGCCTTCGCGTTGGCTGCACCCAGCTTCAGTGCGTCCCTCAGACTGCAACTGGCCGGTCGGCAACATTCCCCAATGGACATTCTGCTCCGCTGGGAGGTCAACAATGCTCCAGCAGACCAAAGAGCGTCTTTCACCGAGTTGATGACCTTCCAGCAGCACTTGATGTCAGTTTCTGAATGCGTCCCTGGGAACAGTCCGTAAATCACAGATTCCTCTGTGATGGAGTTGTTCAGAATAAATTGTGACAGGGACCCTTGCAAACCTCTCCAGACTTTCTTTGCGAATCCCCACTCTGCAAAAAGGTGGGCAACTGTCTCCTCTCCATAGCAGCTGTCCCGAGGGCAGCGTGAGTTGGTAGTGAGGTTCCGACGGTGCAGGAAGGATCTGACTGGGAGGGCTCCCCTCACCGTCAACCATGCCAGGTCTTGGTGCTTGTTGGTGAGTTCTGGCGATGAGGCATTTCGCAAGACAAGCTGGGCAGTCTGCTCTGGGAAACATGCCACAGAATCCATGGAGTCATTTCCCTGCAGTGCCTGCAGGACAATCCGTGCTGACCACTGCCCGATGAAGTTGTGCTCAAAGTTGTTGATCCTGAAGAACCTTTCCACGAATGACAGATGGTGTAGCAATGTCCAGCTGACTGGCACATTGCGCGGCATCTGCGCTAGGCCCATCCTTCGCTACACCGGGGCCAGGAGAACCTCAGCATCTGTAATACTATTCAAGACATATGAGTCCAAGTTAGAGTTATTTGTACAAGGTGGATCATCTCAGCTCTGCTTGCAACTCATTCTAATATTCAGTTGGGTAATGTTACCCACATCGAGAATGGATCATCTTCAGTTTGAGAAGCAGCAATGTATTTGTGGATGCAAACCTATTTTATCTCTCCATATGTTCAGTGCAATTGCAATGGATTACCTCATAAGTGAACACAGCTTTTAAAATGTTAATTCAAATATTCCTCCTCATTGAACAACATTTTGCTGCATCGCTCATACCCATTTTAAATGTGAATTATTAAGTCTCACTTTCAACAGGCACCATGGCAACCTTGTGAGTGTCATCTCAAAACAGGACATGGAGTGGCTGTGGGATTTCAGTGGAAGGCGACCTTTCTGGATTGGTATGTAAATACCTTCTTTAAGTAAAATTAATCTATGAATGTTGGTATGTGCTCAGTTTCTGCATGACTGAATTTCTAATTCCTCTTCAGCAGCTGAGATAAGGAACCTCATGACTATCCCCAGAACAAGCTCCTGCCGTATATTACTGTCTAGTGCAGGGGCCTCCAAACATTTCAGCACGAGGGCCACATTATATATTTGGCATATTTTTGCGGGCCGTAGTAAAAAATAAAGAAATGTCACACACCACACCACATACCACGCACACGCACACGCACACACACACACACACACACACATACACACACACACATACACAGTGACACACACATGCACAGTGACATACACACACACACACACACACTGACACACACAGACATACATAGTGACACACACACTGACATACACAGTGACACACACATACACAGTGACACACTGACATGCACAGTGACATACACACACTGACACACACACACACCAAAACACACAAACACATCGATCTGCACACCAACAGAGAGAGAGAGAGAGATTGAGAGAGATTTTTTTCCTCTCCGGGTGCTCTGCTTTCCTCCCCTACACTGCAGGTTAACTGAATTTGTCCCGAGTGTGCGTAGGATAGTGCTTGTGCGTAGGAGCATTGCTTCGATGTGCCGAAGGGTCTGTTTCTGCGCTGTATCTCTAAAGCTGCGCTACCACAGAAACCGCTAAATAGCCTACCGCATGGAAGAGCTTGTTGTGGGCCGCATAAAATCTCGTGGCAGGTTTGATTTGGCCCACGAGCCATAGTTTGGAGACCCCTGGACTAGTGGAGTGGGCATGATTGTTCAGTGGATTACATTTATTTTCAATCAACCTCTCACCGCACTCTCCATCCCAACCAATTTTTTTTTAAATTGAAGCTGTTTGGGAGAGAGATGTAGTGGAGCAAAGATATTTTAGTTTAATTTAATGATGCAATGCAGAAACAGGCCCATCAGCCTACCGAGTCCGTGCAAACCGGCGATCACCTTGTCCACTAGCACTATCCTACACACTACGAACAATTTACAATTATACCAAAGTCAATTAACCTACAAACCTTTGGAATGTGGGAGGAAACCGAAGTACCCAGAGAAAACCCACACTGTCACAGGGAGAACAGACAAACTCCATACAGACGACGCCCGCAGTCAGAATTGACCTGTGGTCTCTGGCGCTGAAAAGCAACAACTCTACCGCTGTACCACTGTGTAATTCTGAGCAATTTCACAGTAGCAACCTTCCATGGCTAACATTCTCCAGGGCTAATATTCTGTATGGGTGATATGGCTGTGTGCGTGAACTGATTTTCCAACCTGCAGCATACTGTATACACAATTAATTAAATTGTATTTATCATGGCCCTGATATTTATGGAGATAAGGGAAGGTAGGGGTGGAGCCAAGGCAAGGCAAGGCAAATTTAAGGCCATTCATACAAGCTGCAATTCATAGTGCTTTACAAAAGAAACAAAAGAATAACATAGTTTAAAAACATTGCAGAACCATGATACAACACAGGACAACAAAATAGCCAATAATCAAAAATTACAAAACAAGCAATAAGACAAATGCATGAATAGTAAACCAAAATTACTAAAACAATAAAACATTTTTAAAAGCACATAAAAGGGTGAAGATTAGAAGGTTAAGATTACCTGCATGTTGGGTTATGGAAAAGCTACAGTAAACAACAGTATTTTTAGATCTGATTTAAATGAGCTTACAGTCTGTGCACACCTCAGGTGTTCAGGGAGATTGTCCCACAGGTGTGGAGCATAAAAACTGAACGCTGCTTCAGCCTTTTTAGTTCTGACCCTGGGAACACAGAGTAAACCTGTCCCTGAAAGCAAAAAACAATGGGGGAGAGGGAGTTGCATAGAGGTCCTGCTAATTTAGCAGCAGTAATTTACCATGGTGTGTGTGTGTGTTTCATCCTTTGGTTGGACAAGCTGACCAACATAGGCAGAACAAATCCTTGCCAACCAGAGGTGTGTGGTAATAGACTCCAGTAATCAAGAGTGAAGGAAACTAGATTGGTGCCCAGACAAGTGCTATTCTGATCTGGGAGTATACTCCAGATCAGGCTTTAGGATTTTGGGTGGGGGCATTCGCACTGTGACCATGGCAGATGAGTAAGCTGCTGATTGGCCTCACGGAAGATCAAGCATGATCTGTGAAGAAGAGCAGATGCTGGCCACAGATCAAGGCCTGGGTGGCAGATAATTGGGGACTGATGGCTAGGATCATAGGAAAAAAACAGGGGAGTGATCCAGGGTGGTTGGGGGTCATGGGTAGCGAGCATGATGTGGGTGAAGGACAGGTAAGCCAGGCCAAAGACTTTCATAGAGAGCTGGACAGCATCACTGCTACTGCCCCAGGCCTTCAAAAAGTGGTTTGCAGCTGGATTGCCTCAGGCTTGGGTAACCCACACGCTAGCAGTTAAGTTTAGTTCAGACTTGCTGAAACAATTTGATTAAATTAAATATTTTAAATGCATATCTTGTCTTCCCAATGCTCACATGATCTGCTCTCTGCTGATATAAAAATGGCAATAGGCCCACATATGTTAGATTGGGGTAGCATTTGCACTTCCTAGGGCTTAATCCATATGCCAACTGTTTTGGAAGTGTAATATTCAGCTCCAGATGTTTCTGTCCAACCATTGCTGTAGAAAGGCACAAAATGATGGAGTAACTCAGTGGGACAGGCAATATATATGGAGAAAAAATAATAGGTGTCGTTTTGGGTCAAAAACCTTCTTTAGACTTAGAAAGGCTGTCATTAGGCTCCTCTGCGACAGGTAAAAGGCAAAAGGCAAATTAATTATCTTTTATGTGAATAGTGCCATGGTAAATGTAAAATGATATAAACTAATTGTTTCATTGACATTAATATTCTTCTTGATTCTCACTATTTTGTGTTTATTCTTTGCAGTCATTCAATAATGAATTATCTTACCTAACCATCAATTAATGAATAATAATTTACTTTTGGTCATCAGCGACTCAACACCAAAAGCCTATACTGGCACAGTCATTCACATTTTAATAATTTTGCGTGATCTTTCAAATATTTTGTAACATCGTATTTCTGTGGCAATCTTCTTAGAGATTTGAACCAATGTCTGGTTTAACTGTGAGCCATAGCTGTGACAGTGTGGATGAAGACATGACAATTTCCAATTACATCCTAATAATTTCCAATTATTCCTCTGTTGTAACCACTTTTGTTGCATCATAGAGAAAGTCGTTGAGTCAAGATGTCATGCAAAAACCAATTGAATTTTGGAAAGCTCTGATAGAAACAATTCATCGATGTCCAATGTGGTTGTTGATTAACTTTAAGCATAAGCATGTCCTCTCTGTATGCACAGGTACAGTGCCCTCCATAACAGTGCCCTCCATTTCTGGAAGTGGCGGCGCTACCCAAGGAGCTGCGGCTCACCTGCAGTCTGTCTTTTTTTGTTGTTTTCATTTGTCCTGTTTAGTTTATTTTGTTTATTTTAGGTGTGTATGTGTGTGGGGGGGGGGGGGGGGGGGTGGGAGAAACTGTGTTTAGTCTCCTCCTTCAGGGGGGATGCAACCTTTTCTTGTTGTATCCCCCGTCTCTGTCTCCGTCTACGCTGAGGCCTAATCGCAGAGCTGGTGGCCTCCAACTGGGACCGACCTCGAGGCTCCAGACGCAGAGCCAGAACTTACCAGATACTTCACTTTATAATGTTTGGAACAAAGACCCATCATTTATTTATTTGCCTCTGTACAATTTGAGATTTGTAATGGAATAAATCACATGTGGTTAAAGTGCACATTGCCAGATTTTAATAAAGGCCATTTTTATACATTTTGGTTTCACCATGTAGAAATTACAACAGCGTTTATACATAGTCCCCCTATTTCAGGGCACCATAATGTTTGAGACACAGCAATGTCATGTAAATGAAAGTAGTCATGTTTAGTATTTTGCTGCATATCCTTTGAAGTCTGCGATATATGGACATCACCAGTTACTGGGTGTTTTGAGGCATTTGTTTGAACTTGAGCAGATAAGATGTGTCTATACACTTCAGAATTCATTATGCTACTACCATCAGCAGTTGTATCATCAATGAAGATAAGTGAGCCAGTACCTTCAGCAGCCATACATGCCTATCCATAACACCACCACCACCATGTTTTACAGATGAGGTGGTATGCTTTGGATCTTGGGCAGTTCCTTCTCTCTTCCATACTTTGCGCTTGCCATCACTCTGATATGTTAATCTTCATCTCATCTGTCTACAAGACCTTTTTTCCAGAACTGTGGTTGGTCTTTTAAGTACTTCTTGGCAAAACTGTAACCTTGCCATCCTATTTTTTGCGACTAACCAGTGGTTTGCATCTTGCAGTGTGGTCTCTGTATTTCTGTTCATGAAGTCTTCTACGGACAGTTGTCATTGACAAATCCACTCCTGAAGAGTGTTTCTGATCTGTCCAACGGGTTTGGGAATTTTTTGTTATAATAGAGCGAATTCTGTCATCATCTGTGGAGGCCTTCCTTGGCTTGGCTTGCGATTAGTAAGCTCACCAGTGCTCTCTTTCTTCTTAATGATGTTTCAAATAGTTGATTTTGGTAAGCCTAAGGTTTGGATGATGGCTCTAACAGTTTTATTCTTGTCTCTCAGTCTCATAATGGCTTATTTGACTTTCATTGGCACAACTTTGGTCCTCATGTTGATAAATAGCAATAAAAGTTTCCAAAGGTGATGGAAAGACTAGAGGAAAGACTAGCTGCTGAGAGCTCTCTTATACCAGCATTAAAGAGGCAATTAAACACACCTGAGCAATAACAAACGCCTGTGAGGCCATGTGTCCCAAACATTATAGTGCCCTGAAATGGGGGATGATGTATAAACACAGTTGTAATTTCTACATGGTGAAACCAAAATGGATAAAAATTGTCTTTAATAAAATCTGACAATGTGCACTTTAACCACATGTGATTTTTTTTAATTACAAATTTCAAATTGTGGATTACAGAGGCAAATAAATAAATGATGGGTCTATGTCCCAAACAATATGGAGGGCACAGTGTATTCATATTGCCATCCTGTGGTGCGGGGGTGTCAAGTTGTGAGAGAACTCAAGATAAGGAAGCAGGCGTGCGCTAGTCAGCTCCTCTTGACCAGTCCAGCGTTCAGTAAGATCATAGCCAATCTTTTATTTCCATGCCACTTCATTGCACTGATCCCAAATCCCTTGATGTCCTTAATTTCTAGAATTCTGTCATTTTATTTGTAGAGAGTCTTACAACGTGGAAACAGGCCCTTCGGCCCAACTTGCCCACACCAGCCAACGTGTCCCATATTACCTGCCCGGGTTTAGCCATTATCCCTCAAAACCTCTCCTATCCATGCACCTGTATAAATGTTTCTTAAACATTGCAATATACTGGCTTCATTAAGATAGTGTTATGGTTCAATGTTCTTAAACAGGCAAATAAAGTAATTATAAAGAAAAAACTATTTAAACTTTATTCCCAATTCTCATCCAACACCTTAATCTGAATTTCACATTGCCAGTGCGTAATTCAGATCTCTCTTGAATTCAATTCAAAAGGTAAGAAATAGGAAGAAAGCAAACTTATAATACCGACAAGGTCACCAATCCGAATGCCAGGTTATGCGGCGAAGAAAATGAACAGTCTCTTTGCTGAGCCACATCCCCTGTTTAATAAAAGTTGACAAGACAGAGAATACACAGTTAATTTCTACATAGATAGCCAATACATTTACAAAGAGCAAAGAAAAATAAAATAACTTTGTCCCAGGCTCAAAGCCTGTACAGCTGCAACTTCTTAAAGAGACAGATACACTACATTTTAAAACACATGATATTCTACAAAGATTTATCACGTAAATGAGCAAGCTCATTCAATGACATCCTATTTCATCTTAATTATATGATTAATTCAACATTCACCCAGAACTGGTTCCACAATCAAGTAACAGTCTTTAAACTCACTCACTCCACACCCTCTTTTCTGTGCCATTTACCCACAAATTTCCAGATAAATCTGCATTGATGTTAAAAAAAAGTCCTATTTACAATTTGTATTAACAATCTAACAACTCATAGAGATGTTACAGCACAGAATTATGTAATTTGGCTGAAATCCTTGTCAGCTTTTTTGACGTTGGGCATATACATCGTGTCTCAAATATTATAGAAATTAGATTATTGCAAGTCCTTCAAGTCCCATCATGTGTTTCAATTCCCACCATGAACCTCAGACCTATTGTATCTCATTAATCTTTGACTTTGGCTAACATCAGAGCAACCTTGTTTTAATCTACACTTAATGAACTGAGAACTCTTCATCAATCAGAATGTTAGTTGTACATCCCTGTTAATTAATTCAACTGATAGGCACTATTGTTCAAATGGTTCATTGTCAAAGTACGTGCATGAAAAACCTTTTTGCACTCCAGCATATGATGTAAAAAAAAGTAAGTAATTCTTCCATTATATGTATATCATTTATGCGTTTCATAGAAGTTAGTCTCATAGTATCTGTGTCACTTGGATCCAGTGAATTATTTGATTTCCTTCAAATCTTTAGGCCTCAGTGACAGGATCAGGCCAGGCAAATGGGATTGGGCTGGAGGAGAGCAAGTGTCATTCACAAACTGGAAGCGAGGTTTCCCATCTACATTGAGGAAGAAAGGCAAGAACTGTGTCCTGGTGAGAAGAAGAGGAAAGTGGCAAGTGAAAAACTGCAAGCGGGGCAAGCCACATTACTACATGTGCTCCATTCATTAATAAATCAATGGTTATTCATGTTGGTGTCAATATATACATGTTGTAATCATATAGTATTTATTTACTACATTTGGAAGGGCACCCAATACAGCATTTATATTTTTACTGGCCTTATCATGGATCTTTGAAAGAAATTGTAGCAGAATATAGAAGTGCAATCAAATTAGTTGTTCGTAATCGTAATGCATTATACAATGTATTTCCCAGCAATAATTGTATAAGAAGGAAGTAGAGGTTGGTTTATACCGAAGATGGACACAGTGCTGGAGTAATTCAGCTGGTCAGGCAGCATCTCTTGAGAGAAAGGATGGGTGACATTTCAATACTTAGCACTATGAACCTTGATTTCTTTAATTTGAAGTAACCCCTGCATTCCGTCTCTTCCCCCCCCCCATCCCACCCCAGTCCAGTCGTTACTATTTCCCCTGTTTGCATCCCTGTATCCCTTCGATATCACCTCTTCCGCAGCCAAAAATAGGTCATTATGGCTCCACCCTAAATTGGTCATCTATTACTGGCCCTGATTTGTTCTGGCCTTTTCCTACCTCCAGTCCCCCCCCCACCACCGCTTTACTTTCAGTCTGAAGAAAGGTTTCTGACCCGAAACGTCACCCATCGTTTTTCTGCGGAGATCCTGCCTGAACCACTGAGTTACTATAGCACTTTGTGCCTATGCCAGCAATGATTTTTGAATTAAATTGCTGAACCAATTTTGGATTTACTGGACCAATTGTTGGGGATTGTTCTTGATAGTGTTTCAACACATTTTATTCTCAATTATTGCATAAGAGATGTATAAATTAATACATGAGAACTTGTGAGGATCATAAAAGGTACATTGCGGATGAATTTGAGTGTGGCCAATATTTGAACAGTTCACAGATAGTTTTAATAGGCCCCATTCAAAGATGAGTTCCATCCCTTCCATAAGGTCTTTAAAGCGTGAAACATATGTGGTGCTCTGACAGTGGTTTACATTTCCAGGTAAGTAACTATAAAACTGTACAGTGCCTGGTCATAACCATCACTGACACCCTTGCTGCGGCCAGAATATCGAGGCCTATGTTTTTTACAGTTCCATCTTCCTTTCCTTGCGTATGGCGTACACAGCCTAAAGTTGTAGGACAGCTTGTTCAATTTGATCTTATTTGAATGTGTATGCCGGGTTGATTGCATTCATCGAAACAGGGTGGACCACGTGATGGTTGCAATCTTCCACCCCCTACAGTTCCATAAACAGTCAGGGAGAATCAATTATTATTTTCCCTCTTTCCTGTAATCATACGTATATCTAGGAAAACACATTTATTTATTGGTGCAGAAATATAATCATTTTTATTGCTTGACATTGCAAACTTTCCTGTCGCAAGACATCAGATCACACTGAACCATTCACGGTTGCGTATTTTATGCACCTTTGGGCACATTTTATTTCTGATAAGAGTTCTTCTTCTTTCGTGTGGCGTGCACAGCCTAAAGTTGTAGGACAACTTGTTCTATTTGATCTTCCGTTTGTGCACGTTAAGTTGATTGCATTAGTCAAAACAGGGCGGACCACGTGAAGGTTGCACCCCTGATAAGAGGTGATAAATCAGGAGTCATGAAAGCACAATTTTTGATGATGGTTTTGCTGCATGTGACGTCGTGCACCGGGATAAGTTCCCGGGATTACACATAGTATTCTGTAAAACTTCCCATACATGACACCCAAGAGCCAATCCAATCCTATCAAAAACCAGGGGTGGCACCACATCTCAGCTACCTAGTCCCTACAAAGATGCAATCAAAGAACAAATTATCCAATGAAGGACTATATTGATTGAACGTGTCTGTTTAATAACTTCAGTGTATGTCAGAGTTTTGCATGTAACTGTCTCCACATTTCTTTAAGCAGAATTAATGTAATCTGTATCCTAATGCCAACATCTCTTTAATTCTATGATTATTTTATTTTCCATTTTTGGTATATTTAAATAAAATTTTGATGAACTTTACAACTTTTTCTGTATAATTTACTGTATAATTATTTATTACTAGAGATTTAATCCCATCATTTACAATAACAAAGTCTACCAGCATCAATGAGACTTGTAGAGTCACATAGAGCTATACAGCATGGAACAAGCCTTTTGGCCCAATTCATCCATGGCAAACAAGCTGGTGCCATCTACCTGTGACTGGTCTATATTCTTCCAAATCTTTTAAAACCATGTACCTGTCCAAATGTCTTTCAAATGTTGTTATTGTTCCTCTGGCAGATCCATATATTTACTGCCCTCTTTGTGAGAAAGTTGCCCCTCAAGTTCCTTTTTAAATCATTCCTCTCTCATATTCAAAGTATGCTCTCTAGTTTTTTACTCCCCTACACTGGGGAAAAGACTGTGGCTACTCATCTTATGAATACCACTCATGATTTTATATCTGTCTATAATGTCACCCCTCATCCTCCTAAGCTTCAGAGAAAAAAAGTCCTGGCTTATCAGCCTCTACTTATAACTCATGTGTCATATTTTGGTATCATCCTTAAATTATTTCCCCACCCTTTCCAGCTTAATGACAGTATTCTTATAACAGGTGGACCAAAATTGTACATAGTACACCAAATATGGCCTTACCAACAAATTGTACATGTATAACATGACTTCCCAACTCCAGCTTCATCTGAAGAAGGATCTTGACCTGAAACGTCACTCACTCCTTCTCTCTAGAGATGCTGTCTGTCCCGCTGAGTTACTGAGACACATTTTGTGTCTATCTTCGGTTTAAACCAGCATCTGCAGTTCCTTCCTACTCATCTGTCTATCTCCAGCTTTTAAGTTACTGATTCATCCTCAATGGAATTGTGGAGGTTCTATGTAATTAATAACCTTTAACCATTGATTTGACCCAAAATCTGTGTGTGAAAATATAAGCAGGTCAAAAATATGGTCTCTGGAGCTTGCTTTAACATTCAGTAAAATTATGGTTAATCTGATATTTTGCCTCAAACCCAATCCCCATAAACTACTGTGGTCCAAAGTGATGCTAAATTTTCAATTAAAACTGACAGATCCATATTCAGTTCCAAAGCTGTGCTAACCTCTTCTTAAATATATCAAGGGATTTTTATTTCTGCAAAACTAAGCAATCATCTTCTGAGATGTCTGTGCAGATTCATGGTTAATTTTAGGTAGGTGATTATCCAAAGAACCAGAGGCGAAATTCGGTAAAAATGTCTCAGATCCTGTGTCTGTAATGAAAGTGAGACTCTTGGCTTTCAATACTGTGTAGTCAACAGACATAGAAAATAGGTGCAGAAATAGGCCCTTTGATCCAGCACCGCCATTCAATATGATCATGGGTGATCATCCAAAATCAGTACCCCATTCCTGCTTTTTACCCATATCCCTTGATTCCTTTAGCCCTAAGAGCTAAATTTGCGCTTGCCCTATTTAAAACTGAAATCCCAAAGTTGCTGGTAGTAAAAAAGTGCTCCCATTGGTTGCACTGTTTGTCGCTGTTTTTACCCCTTCAAGTGGAATCACTCACCAATGTGATGTTCTTATGATGTAGCTCCTCTGTGAAATACTCTGGTAATCTGTGCAGTGCATCGTCTAAGTGAGATTTTAATACCATACCTTTATTGTACACATCATTTAACAGATTATGACCTGTAGAGAAACTATTCTGTTCCTGTTTGTTTCTTGCAAATCTTCCCATAACCTCCAGTTGTGACCCAAGTTCAGCGTCATTTTTGCTTCCATTCAGGTGTCCAACTTAATGTCCAATTTAATGCTCCCTTTTGGATGACAGAATGTTGACATGAGAGGCTGCAGTCTGGGCCAACTCTCGCTGGCAAATGGAAGCTGTTCTGCTCCTGCTATCAAATAAAGACACAAAGGTAGACAAAAATGTTGGAGAAACTCAGCGGGTGAGGCAGCATCTATGGAGCGAAGGAATAGGTGATGTTTTAGGTCGAGACTCTTCTTCAGACTGAAGAAGGATCTTGACCCGAAAAGTCACCTATTCCTTCACTCCATAGATGCTGCCTCACCCGCTGAGTTTCTCCAGCATTTTTGTCTACCTTCGATTTTTCCAGCTATACACCACAGGTTTTGTTACAATGCATGGAAAATCACAATTCTATTTCCACTGCATGTAAAAGTTGCAAGAAATTACCAGATCTTGCAAGCTTCTAGTGTCAAAGATTGAAGATGGACATGCAGGTAACTCAGGTGCATCAGGCAGCGTCTCTGGAGGACTTGGATAGGCAATGTTTCAGGTTGGGATCCTTCTTGATGCAGATACTCCGGTTAACTGCTACAGAGACTTCCATATAGTGTGGTTTCCATCCAAGAGGTGAAAGCAAGAATGTTCTTAAGCACCTAACAATCTGCCCTCCAAAATGCCTCTTCCAATCATAACATTGAATGATCTGTACCTTCCAAAGCCACAACCTTCACTACAAAGTAGTAGTGAATATGTGGAGATTCCAATACCTGTGGGTTTCCATCCAAATGAAGCACTATCCATACTCATACACATACTTTGCCTGTCCTTCATCCCCAATAGTTTAAACCCCAAATCAACTACTCAACAGCACATTGGTGCCTTCATCAGATGGACTGCAACAATGACAAGGGGTGATTTCCATCAGCCTTCTTAAAGACAATTAAGGAAGACAATAAATGCTGGCTTTGCTTGTGATATCTACAAGCCTAAACCAATAAAGTAAAGATGGTTGCAAGCATGGCGAGTACATGAATCAGAGAAAGAGAAGGTGTCCAGGAATGGAAAAAGCATATATGAAAGGGTGGGAGCTGTGTGCTCTCAGTAAGTTGGCTGAAAGTTGTGGAGGTATAACATGAGAAGAAGTTACCAATATTCTTACCTTAACAACCTTGAGGAGGGCATTAAAGTTCCTTCATAATTTCAGCTCTGTCCTGGATTTCTCTCCTTAATCTGCAACCAGCAAGCACCTCTCCAGGGTAGGGAAAGGCATCTTATAGCAGTTATAGATAATAGTAAGATTACACGAGAGCTTACCAGTTTGAAGTTTGATCTTGATTTTATGAGGAGTTACGTTGGTGATTACGTGAAGAAGACCCGCCAGGCCGCATGCGCACCAATCTTCAAAGCAGCGGTATGAAATCACAAATAACAACACCGAAGTGACATAGTAAGATGCGTGACTCGAGAACTACCAGATGATCCTTTATGAGAGAGGGTTGGGCGTGGCTGGCACGTAATCACCAACGCAACTCCTCATAAAATCAAGATCAAACTTCAAACTGGTAAGCTCTCGTTTAATCTTACTATTTTACTTCGGAGTCACGTGAGTGATTCCGTGAAGAGTTCAAAGCTTTGTGATTTCATGCCGCAGATTACAAATCTCGGCATCCCATTGCATTGATTGACTCGAATGAGAAATTAATGCATTAGTAGCAACATTGCATTTAATGCAGTAAAAGAGTTTATTTAACAATATAAACAAACAACAGTACCCCTTTATCCCAGGGCACTTAAACAGAACTTAAAATAGCATTGGCAAACAGCCCTGGATCGACAATCAGCCGATGATAGAAATTCTGAAACATCAGCTAATTTGCCCATGTGGCGGCCGCCAAAATATCGTCGACGGGCACGTCCCTCACTTTGGCCGCCGACGTAGCTGCTGCCCTAGTGGAATGAGATACCTGCATCAATCAAGACTTGTTTCAGCCATCTCAAAATAGTATTAACTGACACTCTCTTATGTGTTTTTTTATAACTGATAAACAATCCTGTCTCTATGTTATGTAAACCCTCTGTAGCTGCAATGTATTGCATCAAATGTGTTTCTACGCATAAGGATGGATCCGTGGGATATGCTGAAAATACTATTTTTGAACCCTGTGACACCTGGCCTGCTTTGTTTGAGGGGGTCATAAATGTAAAACGTAACATTGTCTGCAGCAGTTTCCATTCTATCTAACTGTAATTTTTGTAATGTCTGCACTCTTTGTGCTGAAACCAATGTCATGAGCATGGCCACCTTCATGATGATTTTGGTCAAAGACAAAGATGAGACAGGAAACCACTCACGCAGTACTCTGAAGACCATACTCATATCCCAAATGGCCATATATCTAGGTTTGGGACGTCTGGAATTGGAAATCCCTTTCATTACTCGAACAACGAGAGGGTGAGATCCAATAGAATGTTTGTCTGACTTC
Organism: Raja brachyura; assembly: GCA_963514005.1. The sequence continues at coordinate 95,660,678 of OY740783.1, read as the reverse complement.
ATCACTAAATATGACGATAAAGCACTTCTTGCTGTATTGATTGCACTATAACATAGTCCTTCATCATAGTAGAGGGTTGACAGAAACTCTAGAACATGTGAAATACGTGCTGTACAATAGCCAATATTATTTTGTACACAGTAAACTTCCCATTTTTTTACATAACAAATATACTGCTTTAGAGTACTCGATCTCCAAGATGCAATAAGCATGTCCACAGTTCGACCCGACAATCCATGCCCCAGATATGGCCTTCTTAAAATCTGCAAATTAACAAATCAATACGGTCATACACGGATGACATTCGCCAGTTACCGGATGCACCAATAAATCCCTTCTTTTGGGAACAGCCATCAGGGGTTGTGTCATCAGCTGCAGGATCAAAGGGACCCATGGCTGGATAGGCCAGTCGGGTATCACCAGTACCCCTGAAGCATCATCCTGCTTGATTTTAAGCAGACAACGATTTATGAGACAGAACGGTGGAAATGCATATATATACATACCACCCCAATTCAGCGAGAAAGCGTCAATCGCTACTGCCCCAAGATCTGGTTCGCATGACACATATTTGGGAAGCTGGTGGTTTAGTCTGGATGCAAACAAGTCGACATCTGGCGTTCCGTATTTGACAATGATCTCATTGAATACATTCCGATTCAACATCCATTCTATGTTGTCATGGAACTTTTGTGACCTGGTGTCTGCCACAGTATTGAATCTCCCTGGTAAATATATAGCTGAGAGCCAAATGTGTTTGTCAATACACCAGATCCAGATTTGGTTTGCCAGTCTGTCACGATACTGACTTGATACCACCCATCTGATTAACATATGCAACTGCCGTAGTATTATCAATTTGGAGCTGAACATGCAGACTGCTTTTGTTAGAACAATAAGCCTTGAGCCCATAAAATGCTCCTAAAAGCTCTAAATTATTTATTCCCCATGTCTGCAGAAGCAAAGCTTCTTCCATACTCCATCTTCCTCCACAACTTGAACTTGTATCCGTGGCGCCCCACCTAAGTGCACTGACACCAGTCTGTAAGACCATGGAAGATTGTTCCAGCTGTGCTGAAACTACTGCAGACATGTTGGATCCACCATAGAAGATCAGTAATTGCTTCTGCTGATAATTGTATGGGCCTATCATAATGACCCAATTGTACCCTGAGTGCCTGTTCCTTTGCTCTTTGTAATTGCTGATAATGCAAAGGCCCAAATTGGACTGCTGGAAAAGCTGCTACCAATTTCCCCAGCAGCCTTGCCACATGTCTAATTGAAGGTTGTTGTTTGTTTAAATGTTTTATACAATCCTCAATTAGCTCTACACTTGCCCAAGGTAATTTTCATCTTAAATGAGTCAATTGTGAACCCCAAATAATCAATTGTGGTAATTGGTGTCAATTTAGATTTTTCCAAATGAATGACAAACCCCAGTTTTTCAAGTGTGAATTTGACAACTGTCACTGATGTTTCAGCTAATTCTTTTGTTTGTTCGATAATTAAAATATCATCCAGATAGGCCATAATTACATGGCCCTGACCTCTAAGTAGCCCCAAAATTGGTTTTAACAATTTAGTGAATACTCTAGGGGCTGAGGTTAAACCATTCTGCAGCACCTTAAACTGCCATAATCGATTCATCCAAATGAATTTAAAATACTTTCTATGCTCGCAATGAACAGGCAGTGAGTAGTAAGTATCTTTCAGATCTATGGTTGCCATATAACAACCTCTGGAAATCAGTTGTTTGGCGGTAACCAATGTTTCCATTTTGAAGTGTCTATAGAGTACAAATGGATATAACTTTGTAAGATCCAAAATGATTCTGCATCCTCCATCCTTTTTGGGACGGGAAAATATATTTGACACAAATTGATGGACTTGATGAACCGTCTTCTGAATTACTCCTTTGTTACATAATTTTTCGAGTTCAGCTTGAACCTCTATTACCTCTGTTTGTGAAAAATAAAGTGTTCTGCTAGGAACATGTTGGAGAGGTAAATTACCATTTGGAATTAATTCAATCCGAAACCCTTGAATCACACTCCTGATAAACAGATCTGAAGTAAACTGCTTCTATTCATCATAAAAAAGCCATAATCTACCACCAACCTTTTTCTGTGTTACATTTAATATGTTATTATGAGAACCAGGTCCACCTACCTCTCTGGTAGCTGGTGCATCCTGCTGACTCCAGCCTCTGGCAGTGGCCCCCATGGCTGCTCGTGCTCAAGCCGAAGGGTACCATTCGTGCCCCTGCGCTGAGGACCGACTTGTCCCTGGTGTAGCCCCGGAAGCTGAGGTGATTCTGTAAGGATACTTCCTCTTCAGCGGTCTGCCGGTCATCATTGGTCTCATCAGGCTCATTGTTTTTGCATCTTCATTTATCTCTTTGACCTGCTTGGTAAGGTCTGCGCCAAACAGTGGATCAGGTGGTTGGATATCTGTTGGCTTACAAAGCGCAGCATATCTGCGATTGATAGTGGGTCTAAAAGCCTTTTTCCTGAGACAATTGATCTCAAAATTGGTGTTACATAGCAACCCTAGAGCCTCTTGATGTGTTCTGGTCACATAACCACCATCCATTGTTTTTGAGAACGCCGTAATGCCAGAAGCCAATAATTTTAGGATCCTCTGCATTTTAATCTCTTGACTTTGCATGCCGGGTCCCATCTGACCCCATATAACCTGATTCACAGTTGGTACTTCTAACAACTCACAGTTGCTTGGAGGCCAGCTCTTCACCTAACGGCTCCCCTGCTCCTGATGGGACAGCAAATGGTAGTGCCAGTGGTGGAACATCTGGTAACTCCACTGTTTCTCCTGGCTGAACTTCCCCATCAGATTCGGGATCAGGACTGATCTGACCCATTGCACTCCCTTCGAAAGTGAAAGGGTTATCTGGCAGCACTGTTGCTGCTGTCGCCTCTGGCTCTGAGAGGCGCTGACACTTCCTCTCTTGGTGTGAAGTTCTCTGGAGGACTGTATGCAACAGCTCCTCCACTTGGGATCGGCGTGAACACACTCTATCCAGCCCCGGTCAGGAATCATCCCCTGACTCCGTGGGCCTAGCAAACTTTTCAGGTGCCTTGCGCCCTAATGGTGCTGGCTCTGTGCTGTGTAGCACTAAGTCTGCAGTCGCTAACTCTGTAGCTAGTGACTGTACAGGGGTATGAGGCAGCGCTTCCATGCCTGAGCTGCCGTGGATGGTTGCGACTCGCCGCTTTCCCTTCCCTGTTTTTTCCATGTTAGCGATCGGCAGATAAGCTTACCGGCCAGCACGGACTCAAACTCCAGTGAATGTTTTGTCACTTACCTGGAGTCTGAATACTTACCGCTGGAGGTCTGTTCCTCGCAGCCTCCGTGCGTCAATGCGGCTGACATACCATTGCGCATGCGGACTGACGGGTCTTCTTCATGGAATCACTCACGTGACTCCGAAGTAAAATGCATGTACACAAAGCAGACATGACTACGGCAAAAGGTTGATCACTCTCTCGATTGGCATTCTGTGGCCTGGCAACCCCTGTGAATCTGTGGTGCAGATCTGTACTAATTAGCTAATTCTAACTGAGATTGAACTAAGATCTAACTAAGATCTAAAATGAACTCAGATCTGTACTAAACTGTAGCTCATGAACTTACCAGTGCAACTTTTGGCATAGTCAAGAGTAATCGGGTGATACAGTGTGGAAACAGGCCCTTCGGCCCAACTTGCCCACACCGGCCAACATGTCCCAGCTACACCAGTCCCACATGCCCATATTTGGTCCATCTCAGCCAACAGCATTTAACACATAGAAATTTAAGGTTATGGATATTTCTCAGAACACTTATGTGACCCAGGGGTTGGCTACACTTAAAAATAACAGTTCTCCAGCTCAGAGGAAGATGATCAAGGGCAATTTCTGTGATCCAGATACTCCGTGGTTTAGCATTTGTCAGGCCTCAAGGGTACCAGATGAGAGAGTTCTATTGGCTGTCCTAGTAACACATGTATTACATACTTGTTTTGTATCTGCATCCATTCCAGGTATAGTCGAACACCAAATGGGTTGCTGGAGGAATTTGGTAGGTTGAGCAGCATCTTTAGTCTTTGAAGATACAGTGTAGACAGGCCCTTCGGCCCACCAAGTTCGCGCCAACCAGTGATCACCCCGTACATGCACTATCTTACAGACTCGGGACAATTTACAATTTTATCAAAACCAATTAACCTACAAACCTGTACGTCTTTGCAGTGTGGGAGGAAACTCACGTGGTCACAGGGAGAACATACAAACGCAGGGTACAAACAACACCCATAGTCAGGATCAAACCCATTCTCTGGGCTTGTAAGACAGCAACTCTATCGCTGCGCCACTGTGCCACCCAGCATCTGCGTGGAGAAACTAATTGTTGATGAATCAACGAGAAATCCAGCATCAGGAATTCCTTCCCCATTTTTGGTCCCAATGTAGGATTTTGACCTGTTATTTCAACATCTCCTTCCCCATGGATTTTTTTAAATTTCAAAAATATATTTAAAATAAAAAATATATACAATTCAGCTCCGCAATGTCCAGCAGTAGAAGACCCTAGACTGTGGTCTGCCCCCACCAGGCTTTTGCATTGCCTTTGCACCGAGCCTTCAGAGCATCCCTCAGTATGTACTCCTGCAGTTTGGAATGGGCGAGTTGGCAACACTCCCTTAAGGTCATCTTGCTGTGCAGGAAAACCAATGAGTTTCGGGCACACCAAATAGCATCTTTCACCGAATTGATGTCCTCTATTGCACAGTCTCGGGAGAGGTCGTGGATGTCGGGAGTGCCAACATCACAGAAGGTTTGACCAGCGCTGACACGGGGTCTGATTGTCCAGCGCAGGTGAGCTGACATCCCCCCGATGCAGGAGCTAATTACCTCGACGCGGAGGGCCCTCCACTGGCTATGGGAGTCAAGATCATCCCGTCAACGGAGGGTTCAAAGCCCCCGACCGCGGGAGAGAAAAGGGAAGAGATTGGATTTTTTTTCACTTTCCATCACAGTGAGGAATGTGGAGGAGCCACTGTGATGGATGTTTATGTTAAAATGTGTTTTGTGTGTTCCGTTGCTTTTTATTTGTATGACTGACTAGGCAAATGAAATTCCTCGTATGTTGCAAAACATACTTGGCTAATATTGTGATTGGGATGTACCATGACAAGGACCCTTGTATCCTTCTCTAATCCCTCTCATCAAACTCATGGTCTGCAAAGAAGTTGGCAAACATCTCCACTCTGTTGCAGGGGCAGTGAGCATTGGGCTAAGACTCCATTGGTACAAGTATGATCTCTCTGGGAGGGCCCCTCTCACTGACAGCCAAGCAACGTCTTGGTGCTTGCAGATGACTTCTGGCGATAAGGCATATTTCCAGATGAACTGGGCAGTCTGCTCATGGAACCACGCCATTCCATCGTCCTTGTTCCGCAGTGCCTGTTGGATGTTCTGTGCTTGTCCATGAAGGATGGGTGATGCACCAATGCCCAGCTGAATGGTGCTAAGTCAAAGAGTCACAGTCATAGAGCGATACAGTGTGGAAACAGGCCCTTCGGCCCAACTTGCCCACACCAGCCAACATGTCCCATCTACAATAGTCCCACCTGCAGGCATTTGGTCCATATCCCTCCAAACCTGTCCTATCTTCGATATGCTTGAGGGAGACACCCCTCAAACAAGGGAATGGACACCACCACAGGGGCCACATAAGTGCCATTGGTGCTATCTGTAAGGGGAAAGTAGGTGCTAACACTACTGAGTACAATACTAGCACTATTACACGTAGATACACGTAGGTACATACTAATAATGTATTAAGAGTTTCGCACGGTTTTTGTATTGTATCTACTTTTCATTATTTTTGAAAAAAGTTTTAAAACATTTGTGGAGGAAATGACCAGTCGACGTTTTTCGGGTCGTGATCCTTCAGTGTGACGAAAGGTCCTAACCCGCACCCGCAGATGCTGTACGAGCTGTTGAGTTCATCGAGTCTTTTGTTTCTTGCTCAAATCACTTGACTTGTCTATATCCCTTTTGAAGTCCGTGTGTCTTTGCCATTTGCAATGTCACTACGCGGTCTCTTTAAGTTACGTCAGAAGTGCCGAAATGTCAAACAAACTCAACACGTTGGTCCGGCATCTGTGATCCTTTGTGTCTGCCGGTTAGTTATGCAGTCAATGAACAATACATGTAGTACAGGTTAGACTTGAATTGCCAACCTATATGTGTGGTCTAGATTTCACCAATCGTTGAACTGTAAGAGCCATTGCGGAGGAAGACGGTCAAATTTACATGCCGACAGTGAGGCAGGTGGTTTCAAGTCGTTAAAGTGTTCTTCTTTTTTCGAAGGAGTTCCCGATGTTTAATCTCCGAGGAAAGCTTTTTTTTTAACACCAATATCTTGTGCAACATTATTTAAATAATTTAATATTTTTAAAAAATGAGTATGATCAAAATAATAAGAAATAGAAACTGCAGTGTCGTTCGCTTTCAACACGTTTTGCAGAATGTAACACACAAGCTCCCCACCCCACGTCGAAAGGTGAGCCAGTTTAACCTGAACAAAGATTTGAAATTAATTAATTTTAAAAGCTCGGGAAATATTGGGAAACCTGAAAGGTAAAAGGCAAACGCGCTCCCCCCCTACCTCGGCTCCACCTTGTGTTCGTTCAGTCACGTAGGTTTTTTTTGTTTGTTTGCGTGCAATGTACATGCATGTGATTACCTGCAGGATGAACAATCTTTGCATTTTTTGCACGGGTTTTGATTCATTTTGCACTATTTTGGTTTTGTATACATTTTCATTACGATTAAAAAAAATGTTTTTGAAATAACAATGCATCTCTGCCACGAAATACCAGCACACCATACCACTAATATCGGAATTTCTTTCATGTGAATTGAATAGAATAGAATACTTTATTGCCACATGTGACTGGGCACCGTGAAATTCTTTGCTTACATACTCAATGTGAACATTTGGCGATGGGGTTGGCGTCAAGTCGCCAATGACCACGATTTGTCGGCGGGGATTGGCAGACCTCAGGGATGCGGGGAAAGGCAGCGTCCGCGCTTCCTGTCGGTTTCTTGCTCGGGGCCAGTTTGCAGCGGTGAGCAGGAAGTGGGGATGCGCCGCTTGTCTCCACGGCAGCCATACAGAGAGAGAGAGAGAGAGAGCAAGTGTAAGTGTAAGTGTGTGCCGCGATTGTCTGAGCTTTGCCGGGAGCGGGGAGGTGGGACGCGACCCCGGAAGCAAGCTGTCACTCGACGCACTGCAAGTGGAGCCGCCGAACCGACCAGTCGCTTCGCCGACACCACTGACACACTCAAACAGGAAATCTTACAGAGGTACAGTTGCTGCGAGCGACAGAACGAGCAGTTTTACATTGCCGTGCGTTAAATGAGTTCTGGCTCCAATTTTTATGGCGATATATGTTTTTTCGTTAAATGGTTGAGCGCCTTATTCAGGCGCAGTTTCCCTTGGTGCTGTATGTGACACTGAGCACGGGAAGATAATCAGAGTGAAAATACTCAGCTGGTCGGGCAGCAAACGAGTCGAACGAAACAGTGAATGTCTAAAGTCGTTTTTGTTGGGCAAACAATTCGGAATTTTAATTTTCAGTAATTGCTTTTAACGGGATACAGTGGCAGTTTTAACCAAGGACGTTTCTACATATGACTGAACATCTATTGAACACATTTTAATAAACGGGGCGGATAGGATATTGCCTTGGATTAAGTTCCTGAGAGCTCGCCTCCGGAGAGACCCTCACTAAAGATGAGAAGGGATTGCGATGGGAGTAGATGCGGATAGCTGTGTGAGACTCACCTGCCTCCTAATACAAACGCCCGAAAGAGGGAAGACGGATGATTGTTTCGAATACCATTGCGTTGCTTCCCAAAGTCGTTGACACGTTTGTACCGAGGATTGGTTCAGCAATAAGGGACTGAGGATGTAGAATCCTCTCCAAGTTGCAGTTATCTCATCCACAAGACTTTCGACCTGAAACATCACTTATCCATGTTCTTCAAAGATGTTGCCTGACCCGTTGCGTTACTCCGGCACTTTGCATCCTTTAACTAGCATCTGCAGCTCCTTGTCCCACCCCAGTCATTCCTCCTTCTCCCTGCTCCCCACCAGCAGAAGGTAGAGCATGTTCCATATCGGTATGTGCGTGCCTATATCTAGAGTGGAAAACAAGACGCGAATTTAGTGTAAACGCTGCCATGGCAACATTTAAATTGCTCAATAGCTACGTGTTGTTTTTTCCAAGCAACCTGACAATACAGCGCCAAAGGCTGTTTTCAGCTGCCCGCTGCCATACATTGGAGCAAAAATTTGGATTTTTGACTTAATTGTACGGCGTTTAAAATAAATAAATAAATAAATAAATAAATCAGCTACTCGGGTCTGCTCTGCCAATCAATTGGATTAACAATTGGGTTAACACTGGATGATCGTTTGACGGCACTGGGCCTGTACTCGCTGGAGTTTAGAAGGATGAAGGGAGACTTTGTTGAAACTTACCGAATAGGGAAAGGCCTGGATAGAGTGGATGTGGAGAGGCTGTTTCCACCAGTGTGAGAGACTGGGACCAGAGGCCACAACCTCAGAATTAAAGGACGTACCTTTACAAAGGAGATGAGGAGGAATTTCTTTAGTCAGAATTTCAGGCATTTCTTTAGTAAGGGTGTCGGGGGTTAAGGAGAGAAGGCAGGAGTATGGGGTTGAGAGGGGAAGATAGATCATCCATGATTGAATGGTGGAGTAGACTTGGTGGGCCAAATGGCCTAATTCCTAAATCATGAAACCAGAGCATCCAGATTAAGCCCATGTGCTCACAGGGAGAATGTGGAAATCACAGGAAGTCGTCACAGTTTGTACCCAAGGCCAGGATCAAACCCGCATCGCTGGTGCTGTGAGACAGCACTGTGAGTTTGATTAGTAACAGCTTTTACTATATCATATTTGATCGTATTTAATCTCTCATTTGTGACCATACTCTGGCAACAGGCGTGAGCCCTCATTTTTCGTCAGTACCCAACCCCTGTCAAAAACAAAGCATCTACTGGATTGGTTGCCTGTGAAACACTCCCATTTGATTTCATGCTTCAGTGGTTTTGCAGTTGCAACTGGTTTCCTGTACAATACCTTTCTGTTTGCAAATCTTTGAGTTTCACTTCTGTTGCATTCCTTTGACTTCCCAGTTTGACTTCAAAAAAGTGTCTCTTCCGCAACTGCACAATTGTATTAGTTAGAAATGAGCATAAAACAAGGCAAATGACACAAAAAATATGACGAGTGGAGATTTAAAAATTTCCAATTAATCAGTCACAAAATGCAAGCTTGATGTGGTTATCGCGACTGTACATAGTGTATTTGTTATGAACCTCAGGTTACACCAATCATTGGCTCAGTCTCCCTGGTTAGCAATAGCATGGCATAAATGTGGCAACAGGATGCCCAGCCCACCAAAGCTGCACTGACTATGGCACGAATCAAGCTAATTTTATCTATCTGCACGTGGTCCTTGAGTCTGTATCCTGCCTGTTAATGTGCCTGTTTAAATGTCTCATAAATGTTTATATCTTATTTGTTTCTCCCACCTCCTCCTCCCAGGCACATATAAAACAAGTCCTTGTACATATTTAATCTCCCCCCCCCTCCCACATCTTAAACTTATGCCCAACAGTATTTGCTATTTCCATCTTGGTGGGGGGTGGGGGGGGGGAAGACTCTGACTATCTAACTCTGAATATCTTTATTCCTCTCACGATCTTATATAGTTCTATCAAGTCTCCCCTCAACCTTATAGCTAATACATTCCAATTTGGGCTGTGTCTTGGTGAACCTCTATTGCTGTATGTGGGCAGAAATGCCTTGCGTCTAATTATTAATGCTTCTCCTGCACAGAAATGGAAAAACAGTTTATTTGCTTCAGGAATTCAATTTTTTCTATTAACCATAAATAAAACTGAGTCGAAGCTTGAAATAACAAAGGACCATCCTGGGGGTGGGTGGGGGGGGGGGGGGGGTGGTTATCTTGCTCTTCCTGACCCCATCCCCAACGAAGAATGGGTGGGATAGGCAGAGGTTTGTCACGTGCACTGCACCACATCCATTTATCTTGCAGTATAATTGCAGCAGACAGTGTCTTTCAGATCCACACTTGCCTTGCAGGAGCGATTGTGGCAGAATCATTGTCAATTGCAATAGACTGCCAGAAGGCATTACTCTTTCCATAACTCTAATGAGGAAGAAGAGGCCATTGGCCATGATTGGGGAAGTTTCCACAGCAGTGCCTGATTTTTTTGAAGATGATGGTATCTTAAATCTAAACCTTCACCTACCTACTGCTTGTCTCCTATTTCGAGGGTGTCAGTATGTACCTCCTTTGTTGCTCTTGCCACTCTCCGCCACCTACTTTCCCCTGTCCCACTCTCATTCTTCCTGCACACTTGTGGCTTTTTGCTTCCAGATCACCATGAACTCCCACTCTGCGATTTCCTGGCTGATCTCCAAGCTATTGTAATAAATCTGACACTCACCCTTGGCACCTCTCTGCTTGCTATAGAATATGGTTCAGAGGCAAGATCTGAATGACTAGCCTGCAGCTTGTCCATTGATGAAGGATGGATTGAGTACTAACTTCCAAGAGAATAAGATGAGGTATGAATTCTCCATCAGCAGATTCTGGTGAGGGTTTGGATGGAACAGCCCAAAAAACCGAAGAGTAATGGACATTTACAATGAGATGCTTGAAGTGCTGGTAAGCTGCCTGAAATCCCCATTGTGGAATGTTAAAGGGCCATTTGTATCCATCTTCAGACTTGCACAAGGCTTTGCACAAATTGAGGATCTAATTCGGCCAGCACTGTGGCACAGCCTGTAGAGTTTCTGCCTCACAGCTCCAAGTTCAAATCTAACTGCTAGTGCTGTCTGGGTGGGGGTTGCACATTCTGCATGTCACTGGCTTAGCTTCTTTCAAATGCTATGGTTTGTGGAGAGTAATCTGTTTCTCTTCCCACCAATCCTGCCTGATCTGCTGAGTGTTTCCAGCATTTTTTTTTTTTTTTTCAAATCTTCACCATCTACAGTTGTTATTTTTTAATTCCCATCTACCAGTTGTGTCTGCTTGTTTCCATGTGCATACTACTACTCTGTTCAGTCTGAGAAGGAATGTGCAATGGCCTCAATTGTGTCATCCGGTATTGCAATCCGAGTTAATTAATATTAGTAGCACTAGAAATTATTATTATTGTTCAAGGGTACTATCAAATTTTGAGCCAGCTTCCAAGTATTCTGATAAAAGGGAGTGACTTCAAGTTCAAGTGAGTTTGTTGTCATGTGTCCCTGATAGGATAATGAAATTCTTGCTTTGCTTCAGCACAACAGAACATTGGCTACAAAATCAGATCAATGTGTCCATATACCATTATATAAATATATACACACATGAATAAATAAACTGATGAAGTGCAAATAACAGATAATGGCTTATTAATGTTCAGAGTTTTGTCCGAGCCAGGTTTAATAGCCTGATGGCTGTGGGGAAGTAGCTATTCCTGAACCTGATTGTTGCAGTCTTCAGGCTCCTGCACCTTCTACCTGAAGGTAGCAGGGAGATGAGTGTGTGGCCAGGATGGTGTGGGTCTTTTTTTAAATTTTTTAAAAAAAAATTTATTTTATTAGAAGTACAGCAATATGGCACCAAGGTGCCTAATATATATTGACATGTTACATTTTATGTACAGCTTCTTATTTTTTATTTTTTTAAATAATGAAAAAGAAAAAGAGAGTAGGAAATAAGATGGAGAAACATGTGATATATAGTGTGTGAGAAAGAAAAAGGTGTGAAAAAAGAAAGTTGAGAATGAAAAAGAAAAAAAAAGAGAAGAGTAGAAAGTAAAAGATTAAGGAGATCGTTATCTATATTCTTGACCATCCCTCACCCAATCCTGAAACAATTAGCTTCTACGGTTTTGTTGCACCATATGCTTCAAAAAAATCGACAAATGGAGACCAACTCGTTAAGAATTGGTCTGATTTATCTATTCCTCAAGATGTACGGTCCAACATGTTTGAAATCCACATTTTAAGCATTGGTATGGTTGTATTTTTCCAAAAGTTAAGTATAACTTTTTTTGCCATTATTGATCCATAATTAAAAAATAAATTTTGAGATGAGTTCAGTTTATTCCCATCTTCCATTACTCCAAATATAATCATTTCAGTATTAGGTTCCATTTTAATCTTAAATAATTTTGTAAATATTTCAAAAATATCACTCCAGAATTTATAAAGTTTTATGCAGGAGACAAAATAGTGTGTTATAGTTGCGTTTTGGGATAGACATTTATCACAAATGGGGGAAGTATTTGGATAGAATTTGTTCAATCTAGTTTTTGAGTAATATAATCTATGTAACATTTTTAATTGAATTAAATTATCTTACATTAATCGAACATTTGTGTATATATATCAAATACTTTTCCCATGTTTCCTTCTTAATTTTTATCATTAATTCTCATTCCCACTCTTCTCTAAGTGTCTCTGTCAATGGTGTGGGTCTTTGATGATACTGCCAGCCTTTTTGAGGCAGTGACTGCGGTAAATCCCCTCAATGGAAGGAAGGTCAGAGCCGATGATGGACTGGGCAGTGCTTACTACTTTTTGTAGTCTTTTCCTCTCCAGGGCGCTCAAGTTGCCAAACCAAGCCACGATGCAACCGGTCAGCAAGCTCTCTACTGTGCACCTGTAGTTAGAGAGAGTCCTCCTTGACAAAGTGACTCTCCGTAATCATCTCAGGAAGTAGAGGCGCTGATGAGCTTTCTTGATAATTGCATCAGTGTTCTCGGACCTGGAAAGATCTTCAGAGATGTGCATGCCCAGGAATTTGAAGCTCTTGACCCTTTCAACCATCGACCCGTTTATATAAATGGGACTGTGGATCCCCATCCTACTCTTTCCAAAGTCCACAATCGGTTCCTTGGTTTTGCTGGTGTTGAGGGCCAGGTTGTTGTGCTGGCACCATGTGGACAGTTGCTCGATCTCTCTTCTGTACTCCGACTCATCCCCATCAGTGATACGTCCCACAACAGTGGTGTCGTCAGCGAACTTGATGATGGAGTTTGCACTGTGACCGGCTACGCAGTCATGAGTATAGAGTGAGTACCGCAGGGGGCTGAGCACGCAGCCTTGAGGTGCTCCCGTGCTGATTGCTATTGAGCCTGACACATTTCCACCAATACGGACAGACTGTCGTCTGTGAATGCGGAAGTCGAGGATCCAATTGCAGAGGGATGCGCAGAGACCCAGTTCTGCGAGTTTGATAACCAGCTTGGAGGGAATGATAGTGTTAAATGCCGAGCTGTAGTCAATGAATAACAGCCTGACATATGAGTTTTCATTGTCCAAGTGGTCCAGAGCGGAGTGGAGAGCCAGCAAGATCGCATCCACCGTTGATCTGTTGTGGCGGTAAGCGAACTGCAGTGGGTCCAGGTTTTTGTCGAGATAGGAGTCGATTTGCGTCATGATCAACCTCTTGAAGCACTTCATCACCACAGGCCACAGGTCGATAGTCGTTTAGACACGTCACCTTGCTCTTCTTGGGCACTGGTATAATTGATGCCGTTTTGAAGCCGGTGGGAACTTCAGACCTCAGAAGTGAGAGGTTGAAAATGTCCGTAAAAACTCCAGCCAGTTGGTTCGCACAGGTTTTTAGAACACGACCAGGTATGCCATCAGGTCCAGGCGCTTTTCGAGGGTTCACCGCTCTGAAGGATTTCCTGACATCGGTCTCTGTGACTGAGACTGAAATACCATCACAGCGAATGGGGGTTCGGGAAGGCACAAAGGTGTTCTCCCTATCAAAGCGTGCGTAAAACGCATTGAACTCATCAGGGAGTGATGTATCGCCAACATCCGAGCTGCCTCCTGATTTCGCCTTTTAGGATGCGATTGCATTCAGTCCCCGCCACAGCTGCCAAACATCTGTCTCATCCTCCAGCTTGGAGCAGAAGTCCCTTTTGGCCTTTTTGATGGCCTTACCAAGGTCGTATCTGGACTTCTTGTAGACCACTGTATCATCAGACGTGAATGCCCGGTGTCTGGTCTTCAGAAGGCTGCGGATCTCAAAGTTGATCCAAGGTTTCTCCAAGTGTTTTCCAAGGAAACACTCGGAAGGTTTTTGTGGGGATGCAGTCCTTCACACATTTCTTAATGAAGTTTGTAACGACTATGGCGTATTCGTTCAAGTCCGTTGCCGAGTCCTTGAACATTGCCCAGTCTACAGACTCCGAACAGTCCTGTAGTTGTTCCTCTGCCCCAAACGAGTTCGGCGATCGTTTGCTGCTGTTGAAGGTGAGACGTTGTGTCGCGCCAGGGTCTTGAGCCTGTCCCACTTTGGCCGTCAGTTCCGCGACAGGCCGTTGGCGCGCACAGATTTTGTTCACTGCAAGAATTTCGGAGCTCCGCGCAATGTCGGGAACAGCCCCGCACAACTCCATACCCCTCCGCGCTTCTAAGTGGGATTGGCCCCGTGCGGCCATACGGTGCCCATACGCCTCAAGCGACCACAAGGTTGCGTAATTTGCGAGCCAAGGACACGTTAGTGGGACAGGCCCTTAACACACACTACACACACAAGAGACAATTTACACCTGAACCAAGCCAATTAACCTGTAGGTCTTTGGAGTGTGGGAGGAAACGGAAGATCATGGGAGAAACGTACAAACTCCGTGCAGATGGCACCCTTAGCTGGGATTGAACTCGTGAATTTGGCATTGCAAACGCTGTAAGGCAGCAACTATATCACTGCATCACCGGACCTCGGGCAAGGGTGCCTGAAATATGCTTCCAGGGACGGTGTTGGAGGCAGATACGATAGTGGTGTTTAAGAGCGTTTTAGGCAGGCACGTGAACATGCAGGGAATGGATGGATATGGATCATATGCTCGCAATAGCTTATCTTGGCATCATGTTCAGCACGGGCATTGTGGACTGAAGGGCCTGTTCCTGTGCTGTACTATTCTATGTACAGCATGTACTTCTATTTCTATGTTCCTTTGGAATATTTGATTAAATCACCTGTTGAATTGCAAAACTTCTATAATATTATTCCTCTTATAATGTAAGCATGATAAAATTTTAATCAGTAATAAACTATGAATGTGTGACAAGTTTAAGAATGCTTCTAAAATATACTTTTATACAATGCACTGAAATAACCTGGCTAATTATTAAAGAATGTAGCTGATGTGCAGGGAATCATTCATGTTTTCTTTTTTCTCAAGGTAGATGTCTGTGGTTTGACCTTTCTGCAATGAATGAGCAGGTATGACATATATACAACGATGAATAATGTGCATGTTTGTTCAAATAAAGCAGGCTATGTATGTATGGACTGAATTGCTTTGATTTTTCTCATGTAACATTTCTTACTAGGAGCGAGGTGTAGCACATATGAAATTCCAACCGACAACCACCCAGGCGACGTTTTTGTGATGGGTCTTCGATTTCATTTTGTCTATGATCCTCAAGGCTGGTCCTGCGTCGGAATAATCACCTTCATTTGGCTGTACAATACATACTGCATCCCCAAACTTATACTCTACCCTCACTATGAAGAAGAACATGTCTCAGCTGCTGTAATAGTCGGTAAGTAGCAAGTCAAGTACAAACTGCTGGAGTAACTCAGCAAGTCAGGAAGTGTCTCTGGAGGAATTAGCAGGTGACATATTGGGTTGGGATAATCCTTTAGACTGATTTTTATTAAGGAGGATTAAATGGATAAGAAGTAAGGGTGGGACAGAGCTTGGCAAGTAATAGGTGGATACAGGTGCGAGAGTGGGGAGTTTGATTGGCCAATAGGTGGACAAAGGCTAGAGATAACACAGAGACAAAACAGTGTCAGATAAGGAGAAAAGAGGAGTGGAATGAAAAGTCAGTGTTTGGGTTATAAGGGGAGAACAGGGGGAAGAGGGGTGGGATAGTAGAAGATATAAGGGCACACCAGGATGGGGGGGGGGGGTCATTGGAAAGAGGGGTCTTGTGTTTGAAAATAACTGGACATTTGTTGTTGCGCACTCGGGTTGGCAATAAATGATATGCAATGCAAAATGATGAGGAGACTTCTCCATTCAGGTTGGTCCTGTGTTGGATCTGCTTGGAAGTGTATGAATTCTGAACATTTTGTAGCACTGATGAAATTTTACCAAGAATATTGGACATGAGCTTTTTATTTTTCTAGTTGGTGAATTATTTATCAAAAAAATAATTACAAGTGTTGAAGTAAGATGGTATCAGTGAAGCCTTTTACTTTGCAATTATTTGATTTCTGGATAGTTGCCAGCTCTGACTCAATGATTCAATTGTGCTTTATTTATCACATATGCAACTGCACAGTGACATTTTTTCTGCAGATATCACAGATGCAGGCGGTGGCATTATTCAAAGTTCAAAGTCCGGTCGGCCCGCACGCTCAATCTACTGTCCCACTTCTCTCCTTATCTGGCCATCCTTGTGTCCCGAGGGCACCTCCTGCAGCTGTCCTTGAAGGCGCTGGAGCCATTACCCTGCTTCACCCTCCTTACTGGCCCTTGTTCCTTGCACCTGACGTCTCCAGCTTCCTCCCAGTAACCCCGTCCCATGAGACTTCAAGCGGGTTCCCGGTCCAGCCCACCGAGGAGCCTAGGGTAGGTTCTCGATCCCACTGAGCGACGAGTCTTTGGGTTGGCCCCGACAAGCCTTCGGGTGGGGACCCAGTCCTGTTGACCGAGCCGTTGGGTGAGGTCCTGCCAACCAATGAGCCTTCCTGGTGGGCACTGCAGCACCTCTGGGAGGCCTCCACTGTGCAGCGCCTCAGGAAGCCTCAATAGAACTGTACATTCCTATTTGTACACCGTGTTTAATGGTCAAAATGTAAGACAGAATGAGGGAGATAATTAATGATCTTGATGAACCTGGTACTGGAACTGACCCAAGAATGTTGGTGAATTGTCAAACCCTTTAAAAAAAAAACACAGATTGAAAACAAATAACGATGAATAGTAAACGGCCTGCCCCACTTTCCCGAGTTATTCACGAATTCTCCTGAGTTATTCACGAATTCTCCCGAGTTTTCAAACTTGCAGAATGTTCGTAACGAGTCCATAGGAGGCTGTAGGAGTCTGTAGGAGTCTGTGTATGTATCGTAGCCGCTCGTTATACCAGCCGTAGGTACTCGGGGTTATTTTTTTACTCGTGGACATTTTTCAACATGCTGAAAATATGTCCCGACTTACTTGATGCCCCGAGTGCCTACGGCTGGCTTAATGAGCTGCTACGACATATCCACGGACTCTTACGGCCTCCTACGGACTCGTTACTCGGAGAACTCGGAGGGATACGGAGTTGGATGATCAGCCATGATCATATTGAATGGCGGTGCAGGCTCGAAGGGCCGAATGGCCTACTCCTGCACCTAATTTCTATGTTTCTATGTTTCTAATTCATGAATGACTCGGGAAAGTGGGACAGGCCCTTAACTGGCATTGGAGAGGTTTTGGATCTTTACTTAAAAAGAAAGGCGATGACAGTGGCAAGAGCTCCATTTAATATAAACATGCAATAAGCTGAAAGCTAGAATACTGACTTTTAAAATAAAAGATAATGGCATTTTAATTAAAATAAGATCAAAACGAATGTCTCTATCTTTTCAGCCTATTACTTGGTGTCATTTTTCTGCGTTGCATCTCTGGTGAGAGCCTCCACCGCTGATCCAGGGAGACTGCCACAAGACCCAGAAATTCCATATTCAGGTAGGGCCCGTCATGTAAGTTCTGCTGTGTCAGTATGGATGAGTTGGGCTGAAGGGACTCTGAGCTGAATTACTCTATCAATGCCATTCATTAAGCACATACTGTACAATGTGCCATAACCCTGGCCAATATTTTGCTTCAAATTAAATGCACATTACTTTTGTATGATTTGCAGTGCTGCTCTGCCTCTGGTGCCTGTTTTAAGTTACAATAAAAGCTAATTGTCTTAATGGTTTAGCATTTCCCTTTCCATTTAACATTTGAATTCTGTTTCATCCAGTGAATTCTGACACAGTTGTGAAAACTACAAAGCTAAATCTAATATGGTCATCTGCCATATGCAGTGGTGAAGTAAACGTACATAAAAAATAGAACAGCACGGGAGGGGAAGCGGCCTTTCGGCCCATAATATCTGTACTGTACAAGTTAAGTTAAACCAAGTTAAGTTAATCTCCTCTGCCTGCACATTATCCATATCCCAACATTTCCTGGATATCTATGTGCATACCTTTAAGCCTCTTTAACACCATTATTGTATCTGCTTCCATCACCACTCCTGGCTGCGCATCCACTACTATTTGTGATTGGGGGAAAATGCTTGTCGCACATCTCCTTTAAACTTTTACCCCATTTAACCTTAAAGTAGCAATGTTACAAAATTTTGAGATTTAAAAAATCAAGTCTGCAATTTATCTCATCAGTTAAAGCATAAAAAGAAGTTTAATTTGACACCTAATTCACTTTCATATCTTCAGTATTAAAAAAGTTATGGCCATTTTCATACTCGGAAATTAGCATCTTGTTCCCCATTGCCTTTCCATTGACTTAACTCAAAAGCTGTGATCAAGGACAGTCAAAAGCCCATAACTTTCTTAAAAATTAAGAGAACTCAATGAAATGTTCAGTTATTATAGATTGAAGCATTCTGAAACAAATCTGAAACAATCTTACTTGGATGACCTGAAATTAAAGCATATAATTAGTTAGTTATCTAATTGTAGCTAATTACAAAATTCAATTACTAGATCTAAACATCTATTCATTTCTTAAGAAAAGATAAACTTTTTTAAATTGCCTAAGGGTCCAAATAACATTCACACAATAATCCACAATATAACATGATTTTTAAATCTCATTTTCATGAATTTATAGGCCAAATGGAAGGAATTTAGTGTTTAATGCCTGTAAATTAATGCCCATTTAAATCAACTTGCGAGTGGGTTTTAGTGGAATGCGGTGGATTGGAACGTTGTGGTTTGAGTTGAAGTCGGCATGAAAAACTCTGCCGGTTCATACATTTTTTTTGTCCCCTTTTCGCAACATGAAAATGTGATTAAAGGCTTCCTAAAAACCAAGTTTTAATGTAAAAATAAACTCTGCACTTTATTTTCTCCCCTACGTTAGGTCTGTTCTGCTGTCGGCGTTCAGAGCTTTAGAAGATGATTTTTAACCTACTCTAGTTAATAAATAATCTAGCGTAGTTTAAAAATACCTTCATGAATGAAATGTCAGTGCGATTTCTCTTTAGCGACGAAATCGCCCAACATGGATCGATTTGGACTGTCTAGGGAAAAACAGCATTTTAAACCTGCCCCCCTCTGAAAGGCGCCAAAGTCGCGCACACGGGGAGCGGCAGAACTGCAGCGCTGCTAAAGGTAGGTATTGTAACATACCTACTTTAAGCTTTGCCATCTAGTCTTTGACATTTTCACCCAGGGGAATAGGTTCTGTCTACCCTATTTTTGCCAATTACCATGGGTTTGGCAGGTGCTGTCTAAGGATTCTTATAGTGTTGCTTCAGTGCATCTTGTAGATGGTACAAAGTGCTGCTGCCTGCAGCTCTGTGGTGAAGTGAGTGAATGGCTATACATGGAGTGAGCTGCAGTGTAGTGTAGTTAACTTGAATGCCATTGAAGCTGCACTCATCCAGTCAAGTGGAGAAGGTTCCATCACACTCCGAACTTGAACCTTATAGATGGTGGGCAGGCTTTGGGGAGTTAGAGGATGAGTTACTTGCAGCAGGATTCCTAGCCTCAGTTCTGTTCTTGTAACTGCATTGTGCATATGGCTACTCCAGTTTAGTTTCCAGTCTACCAAGCAAATCGCCGATTAGCAAGTGTACTGCAATAGTCCACCGATCATAACATGCAAGAGGTGTTAAGTTATGTCGCCATTTTCTGCGCTTTAGTTGTTATGACCTTTGCCCATTCCAGGCAAGCCCCAGACTGTTAGGGGGCCTCCAGCCATTGTTTTCCTTGGACGTCTGGATCAACTAGTGAACCAACGTCCGAGTCCTCACCCGTTGACCTTTGTTTCCCGGGAGCGCCTCCCGCAGCCAAACTTGAGGGCACGGTGGGCCAGATCCCGGTTCCCTCTCCTCTCATACTGGTCTCACACCTCGCCATCATGTCCGACCTCATCACCGGCTCCATCCTCCTGGCCTCTGGTCATCAGGGGAAAAGCAGGGACTGGCTCGCCGAGCTACCCCTTCCAGGCCGCTATCCGCCTGAGCAGAGGAACTACCTCCTGCAGGCCTCGGTCTGCCAAGTTGCGTTCATCCATGGGGGAACAGCTCAGCGGATTCCCCCTGTAAGCTGCAGCCCTCTGGGTGCTTCAGTCATGCGCGTCCCAATGTTCAGAGGTGGGCGATGGTGGAAACAATGTATCGATGTTCCTTGAGAGTGGTAAGTAGTTGATGAGTTTCAATTGATGGCAGGCTGACTGGATTGTTTCAGTCCCCCATGAGAGCGGGTAGAAGCTGGCAATGCCTCGCACAAGCTGCATCGTGTATAAAGCTTGGAGAGCCTGTGAAGTCCTATTTCTTCAATAGACCTGCTCTCTGGCTGGAAAAAATTTTATTGAATGCAGTCCATTTTTAAAATTGCACGTTGAAACATGGAAACCCAGTAGCTGGGCCTCAATCGAACTTTTGTTGGCTTCTGATGCTGTAGATCAGATTCTATGCCAGCTCCTTCCAAGCATGCAGTTTTTATGAAGGTGCGACAAGAAAGCCTGGAGTTAGTGTGTCCAATATCTTCATAACAGCAGCAGTTCAGGATCAACCATGATCTTTTCCCACACTTGAAATACAGCCAGATCCCTTTTAAGTTCATATGTTATAGGAGCAGAATGAGGCCATTTGGCCCATCAAGTCTACTCCGTCGTTCAATCATTGTAGTGGCCATTTGGCTTATTTTGTGTGTCATTAATTATGGTATGTGTCTTTAAATGTTAGACTGCCTGTTATTATGTGGGTGAGATTTATGACGTATTTTAGTCTCTAAAAACCGCTGTCGCATTGCTGAAATGGCTGATGCTCACATCAACGTTCTGGGGCACTCTACTGCTCGTGAAGTTAATGCTGCCGGTATGTCTTATATGGAGGATTTAGTTGCCCACACAGCTGCTGACAGTACCCTACAATCGCTTACCTCCGTCATCAAGCGCGGCTGGACAGACAAACACTACAACGTACCGCTGCTAATCCAGCCTTTCTTTGCCGTCCATGATGAGCTTGTGTTGTATGATGGCATTGTTTTAAAAGGACACAAGGCTGTGGTTCCTGCTTCGCTGCACAACCAGTATTTTAACGCTGTCCATGCAGGACACCCAGGCACTGATGTTACTGTCCAACGGGCAAAAAGCATGTCTTACTGGCCTGGCATGGCCGACTGCATCACCGAGAATGTGGCATCCTGTGCAGTGTGCAACAGCTTGGCCAATCACCAACAAAAGCAACCACTTCTTTCACATCCAGTACCTGCACTCTAATGGCCTACAGTGGCAGCTGACATATTTGATTGGCATGGCAAGCAGTACCTGGTTCGTGTTGATTCATATTCATGATGGTTTGACATTGATTTTCTTACCAGCCCCACTTCCAGTGGAGTGATTTCAAAGTTATCACGCCAGTTTTCCGTCCACGGATCTCCGGGTGGACTGCTAACTGACGACGGCAGTCAATTCACCAGCCAGCACTTCAGGGAGTTTGCTAAACGCTGAAATTTCCACCACATTACCAGCAGCCTTAAATATCCACAGTCGAATGGGTTGGCTGAACGGGCTGTCAAAAGTGCAAAACGGCTCATGGAACGTTCCCACAGAGCTAAATCTGATGTATTCCTAGATCTGCTGAAATTATGCATCATCTCCCGTGACCCCATCTTGGGTTCACCCGCTCAACGTTTGCTGGCATATCTGTGCTACGGTACGTGTGGCGGATCAGGCATTGTTCCCACAGGTGATTCCACCTGAGGAGGTTCAATCCAGGTTGCAACAGAAACGTGACAAGCAAAAACAATGGTTTGACAAAACAAGTACGCCACTGCCACTGCCACCACTGACCAAGGGGCAGATGGTCTGTTTACAGACTGACAAAGGCCATGACCGCATTGGTGTGATTTCTGGAGTTGCTTCTGAGCCACGCTCGTATATCGTCAGTGCCGATGGCGGCACCTACAGGCGTAACAGACAACATATATTGCCTGTGAACAAGCCAGTTCCTCCACCGTATTATCCAGACAACAACCCATGTCTGCAATGGCTCCTCTGCCCGTGAGGACTTCACCTGCATCACAGTCTCCTGCTTCGTCTCCAGGAATGCTGGTTCAGTCTCCCTCTCCTGTGAAGCCACCTGCTCTCTCCCTGGGGGGAAAGAATGGAGATGGTCTCTATCGTACACATGCTGGTCATGTTTGTAAGCTGGTTGTGAAGTACCCAGGCTATGTTTGACGACTCCAGTTTATTATCCATTGCTATGCATGCCTTACTTAGTTGATGGGGTTGTACTGTTATTGATTCTTTAAGAGGGATGATGTAGATAAGTGTCACTCATGTTATGAGTTATGTTTTTGTAGTTACGCCCACTTGCTTTTACAGTAATCCTCCCTGCCTTTTCCCTTAGAATTAGAGAAACGTGCTAGCATGAAGTTATTTATGCTATGTCATTAATAAAGTATTTGGACCTTTGTCAAGGTGTAAGGCTTCAGTTATTACCACAGCCATAACACAACAGAAGGGACCTCATTGAAACTTACCAAATAGTGAAGGCTTGGATAGAGTGGATGTGGAGAGGATGTTTCCATTGTCTAGAGTCCATTGTTTAGGAGAGTCTAGAACTAGAGGGCATAGCGTCAGAATAAAATAAAGATTCTTTT
The DNA here is from genome assembly GCA_963514005.1 of Raja brachyura. The sequence continues at coordinate 95,637,700 of OY740783.1, read as the reverse complement.
TAAAGGAGATGAGGAGGAATTTCTTTAGTCAGAGGGTGGTGAGTCTGTGAAATTCATTACCACAGATGGCTGCAGAGGCCAAGTCATTGGGTATTTTTGATAGATACTTAATTGGTAAGGGTGTCTAGGGCTCTGGAGAGAAGGGAGAATGGGGTTGAGAGGGTTGATTAAATGGCAGAGTAGGCTCGATGGGCCACATGGCGTACTACTGCACCTATGACATGAACTTATGAACTATCTATCATCGCCAACCACTGCTACCTCGCTCCACCCGTCCCTCCAACATCTGACTTCATCTGGCTTCATCTGCACATCATCACCCACCTCAACTGGATCCAATTATCGAATATAAGCCCCTGCTCACCCTTCTGGTTCATTTCTTTATATTGGTTCTCTCCCATGTCCACTGTTTATCCTGATCCTGTTATCAATATGAAATGTTGATTGTGATTGTGTATGTACACCCTCATATCCTGCTTGACCTGCAGAGTTCCTCCAGCAGTGTGTTATTTGTACTCAAGATTCCGGCATCTACAGTGTCTTGTGTCACCACTGGTGGTCATTGAAATTGCCAAGCAATTGCTTCTATTGACTCTGGTGCAATAATACTCTAAACAATGTAGCAGATCCTGTTGTATTTTTAGCTTGCAATAACAAAAATAAACTTGCATCTATTTAAATAAAATCTTATTTTTTTAAATCCTGCAGGGAAAAATAACTTTGTTGTAGTGAGTTTGAAATGCTCTAGCCACTAACCCAATTTTCCCCGTTTGCACAGTTGTTTTTACAACGTGACTTTCTATAGCTTGTGTTTTTTTGGGAATGCAACTACTCTTTACCTTGTCAGTGGGACGATTCCCCATTTTCTTTTGGTTAAACAACCTGGATGATGTTTTCAGTCTTTCAAAGGATGGTAAGATGGAGAACATGCGTGGTATTCAATGTGAAGGAGTGTGTGGAAGGACGGTTTAATGGCAAGGCGAGTCATCTGATGAGCAGCGAGCTGCGCGAGTTCACTGGTCACCCACTTGCAGAGCGTGCTGTTGCTGCTTTAATGTAACACTAGGCACAGTCTCCTACGGGGATCTGGTTCCCAGCCGACCAGTGAATCTCTGCCCAGCATAGGCAGCAATATGGTGCAGCTGGTAGAGTCACTTCTCCAGCAACCCAGGTTCAATCATGACGTTGGGTGCTGTCTGCGTGTAGTTAGCACGTTCTGCCTGTGGCAGTGCAGGTTTCTTCAACGTACTCCAAGTTTCCTTTGCTATTCCCCATGGAACGTGGATGGTAGTTTAATTGGCCATTGTAAATTGTCCCTAGTGTGTTGGTAGTTGTAGAATCTAGGGTGATTTGATGGGAATGGTGTTTTCCCTATGGCCGTATGGGTTTCCTTCATGTGCTCTGGTTTCCACCCACATCCCAAAGACATGCAGATTCATAGATTAATTTGGCTACTGTAGATGGCTGGTGGAATCTCAGGGAATTGATGAAAATTTGGGGAGAACAAAATGTGTAGAATAGGCCGTACAAACTAACTGGAGCAAAGAACCTGTTTCTTTGTGTATCACTCTTTGGAGTCCATTTAATTAATTGTCCAGGGTGTAAGAAGGAACTGCAGATGCTGGTTTAAACCGACGATAGGCACAAAAAGCTGGAGTAACTCAGCGGGACAGGCAGCATCTCTGGAGAGAAGGAATGGGTGACGTTTCGGGTTGAGACCCTTCTTCAGATTGAAACGTCACTCATTCCTTCTCTCCAGAGATGCTGCCTGGCCCACTGAATTACTCCAGCTTTTTATGTCTATCTTAATTCAATGTCCCGCTGGGTAAGATTGTTAAAGTTGATCCTAGGCGTGTTGTTGGACTAGTTTTGTAGTTGGTTCTGCAGTCCCAGGTATGGTGGATGGATAATGATAGTCCTGACCTCTGCCACCTTCTGTTTTTCCTCACCATTCCCGAGAAGAATAGAATATTATCTGAATGGTGGCAGATTAGGTAAGGGGGAGATGCAACGAGACCTGGGTGTCATGGTACACCAGTCATTGAAAGTAGGCATGCAGGTGCAGCAGGCAGTGAAGAAAGCAAATGGTATGTTAGCATTCATAGCGAAAGGATTTGAGTATAGGAGCAGGGAGGTTCTACTGCAGTTGTACAGGGTTTTGGTGAGGCCACACCTGGAGTACTGCGTACAGTTTTGGTCTCCAAATCTGAGGAAAGACATCCTTGCCATAGAGGGGGTACAGAGAAGATTCACCAGACTGATTCCTGGGATGTCAGGACTTTCATATGAGGAAAGATTGGATAGACTCGGTTTGTACTCGATGGAATTTAGAAGATTGAGGGGGGATCTTATAGAAACCTACAAAATTCTTAAGGGGTTGGACAAGCTAGATGCTGGAAGATTGTTCCCGATGTTGGGGGAGTCCAGAACAAGGGGTCACAGTCTAAGGATAAGGGGGAATTCCTTTAGGACCGAAATGAGGAAAACATTCTTTACACAGAGAGTGGTGAGTCTCTGGAATTCTCTGCCACAGAAGGTAGTTGAGGCCAGTTCATTGGCTATATTTAAGAGGGCGTTAGATGTGGCACTTGTGGCTAAAGGGATCAGGGGGTATGGAGAGAAGGCAGGTACGGGATACTGAGTTGGATGATCAGCCATGATCACATTGAATGGCGGTGCAGGCTCGAAGGGCCGAATGGCGTACTCCTGCACCTATTTTCTATGTTTCTATGTAATAGTAGAATAGAATAGTTTCTTTATTGTCATTTTAACATGAACCATGTACAACGAAATTTAAAAATGTCAGCCAGTCAGTGCACCATTCAAACATTTCTAAAAGCTAATGATACATACAAGGTAAAATATTAAAAAAAGATAAACAACTAAAACAAATATGAAAATAGCACGCATTAACACCCAACCCTACATCGTTCTGTCGATTTTACAGTGTACCAACCACAGTCCCTTAGTCCCTGCGTTCCTTGGCGGCTACATTTAGTGCCTTTATAGCAGAGGGGTAAAATCTTTTTAAGTCTGTTTGGCCTTGTCCTTGTAGATCTGTACCGTCTGCCTGACGGCAACAGTTCAAACAGGGAGTGTCCGGGGTGGGAAATGTCCTTTATAATATTCTGGGATTTTTTGATGCAGCGGGAATTGTGTAAGTCCTCCAAGGTAAGGAGAGGGCAGCCGACAATCCTCTGGGCGTTGTCAATGGCCCTCTGGAGCGCTTAGGTTAGAAGTAGTTAGGTTGATCGATGTCTTTGTTGCCCTTGCTGTAAGAACCTAACTCAACATAACCACAAGTGGTACAGTGATGCATCTAGTTGAGCTGCTACCTCGCTCCAGAGATCTGGGTTCCAGTCCTTATCAGAACTTGTGATGTAAACTTCACTTTTTCTGCCTTTTTTATCCATTTTTGTTGGTATGGTTGAAGGCTGTTGTTAGAAGAGTGGTTGTGGTTGAAGGCTGTTGTTAGAATATGTGAGGAATTTTACATCTTACATAAGATGTAGAATATATTGTTCATATCTCTTTGAAGACTTATTGGGCTCATGTTGACAACCTCCCTGTGGTGAGCCCTGTCAACTGACCTCAGTCAAGCGAATGACAACAAACACCAATCTGGAGCATGCGCCATTTTTAGGGCAGGCATATACGGATGTCAAACCGGGTGGCATCCTCTGCTGCAGACCTGCTGCCTCAAACGCAAGAAGAAGAAGAAGACTTATCCCTGACAAATATTTAGGAACATTGATCTTTTTAAATAGTTGTCATTCTATAAGTTTGTTACATCTTCTATTCTAAACGAACTGAACTATCATTTGTGAATATAATCTCTCATTGCTTGGTCCATTTTGATGGAATTGGGAGAAATTATACATTGATAATCTGACAATAGCCTAGAGTATTGTTTTGAGAGCTGGTTGCACATCCCCAATCCTTTCCACTCGTCATTTTAATTTCATGTTTCATGTACCTTGTTTTCAGTGACTCTTGGGAGATCAATTTCCCTCCTGGGATAAATAAAGTTCTATCGTATCGTATCATTAAGCCATAATTCCCTTACTTGCGTCTACAAAAGTTGACCTTGACATTTACAAATATTCATAAACACCCAAAGGCTATGACATTTTTAAGATTATTAAAATCTAAAAACTTTTAAAAAAATAGAAATCGTTGAATTATAGGCACTACTAAATCAATTTAAGTAAATATTTGATAAAAAGCATATCACTTTATGCTTGTGTTTCTATCCACAGATGTTTCATAACAGTTCTACAGGTGACTTATTTTTAGCCAGGGAGCTAGGAGATCATGAAGTGCAGCTGGGGAATGCAGGTGTTTACGGGTGTTCGTTGGCAGGGTTCAACTCAGTGATCATCTTATCAGGAATTGAGGATGGCCATATTTGTGTTGGAGTCTTAAACGTCCACCCTTTTGCACAGGCATAAGCTGTCAGTCCTTATGTCAGCTTTAATGTAGATAAGATGGCCAGAGATTGATTAGGGGAAAGTCAATTTGATTTTCAAATTTAGAAAAGTCAAATGAAAATGCAATTTCAGGAAGGAATAATAAAATATTTTGCATGCAAAGAAATAATGCGGAACATTTAAAATACTAATACAACTATGGTGCACAAAGATGATGAAAGTCAAATGGGTAGGTTCATTGCCTTAATCTTTTCTTAGTAAGCTAATAACAGGAAAATAACCTAAGACAATTAAATCAGAAAGGAAGGAATAAATATTAAACCAAACAAATTTAGAAAGATGGAACCCAATAGCATGCACGTGTGCACGTAAGGAGGTGAAGGAAGACATACTTTATTGGGTATGAGTAGATGTTTGTAGGAATGGGAATAGTGCCAAAAGATTGGAAGAATGCCGATGCCGACTTTTGCATCAAACAGGGAGAAAGAACAAATTTGTTGCGTACCACTGTATATATTCATCTGTGTGTGTGTGTGTGTGTGTGTATGTATATATATATATATATTCACTCATATGATATGACCCTACCTTATATCCTTAAACCAATTTATAAACCATATTCATTGACCACTCTTAGTTGCTCCTAGCATGTAAGTGTGCCATAGGATCGGGGGCAGTTGATGAAAATGACGGGGAGAATAAGAGAAGAAAACTAGATTTAATGTAACATTAGTGTTAATGGCGGTTAATGGTCGACGTTGGCTAAGGGCCTGTTTCTGTGTTATATTTGTCTATGCCTTTGTCTCCGTTACCACAACTCCTTATATGTACTTCCCTCTTGTCCTACAACACTCCAAGATGTTTACAGATTTCTGACCTTGTAAATATTCCTAATTTTAGATGTCGCACAGTTGATGACTTGCTGTTAAAGGTCAGATGCCAATGTTTACATTTCTCTGCCATTTAATGTTTTATGTGTCTTTCTTAACTGTCACTGTATGTCATGTTGTCACTTGCGGGTGGAGCATCAAGGCAAATTCCTTGTATGTGAATACTTGGCAAATAAACTTATTCATTCATAACCTCTTGCCCTCTGCCTCCATTCTTCTTTTTAGATTGTTTATTATAACCTCTGACATCGGTTCTAAGCTTTCCATCTGTGACAACGGTTATTTTACCAAGTTTAAATGGATGGATTTTAGTTTGAAGCCAGCCATGGCGGTTGTCAGCCATTAATGGAGTTTCTGGGCAGTGGTCTGGAACAGCAACTGCACCAGATTTCCTTTTTGTTTTCCAACTTCTTCTCATTCAGGAACCTTGAAAGCAACTACAGCTACATGATCTGAGATTAGAATATTAGCTTCAGAACTTTAGCACCAGTGATAATTGTTCACTTGTTAACTGAGGCTTCAGAGGAATCTCTAAAATTAAATGTATAGTTTGGCATCTTGTTCTGACTATGTATAAAAAAAAAGTACAAGAATTCTATAGAGTCAACCCCCGCATTCCAGAAGGGTTGCATTCCCAGAAAACCGTTGGTATTGCGGTTTTCCATAAAGCAAAACCACATCATCTGCACATGTTAAGAAATGCCAGTTGAATTGAATTTAAAAAATTGGCACAAATTTTGCGAGTGAATTTTTATTCTGCATCTCAGAATTTTTGCCAGTGATTTGTGAATTCCATAAGTGTGAACCTCCGTTGCTGTAACACAGAGGTTGCCTTTATTGTAATAAACTGTCTTTGCCCTAAATGTTAGGTTATTTGTCACAGAGAATCATTGTTAACTGGAATTAGCTGCACGAGGAGGAGTGGATTCAAATACAATTGCTATGTTTCAGAGGCATTTACAAATACATTAGACTAAGTGGGACCCGTTGGGTCCCATGTTCACACGGGAGGGCTGGTCCCCCAACGCAATATTCCACCTCTCCACCAATTCTAGCATTGGTGGCCAGTGGGGGGAGGGGGGGGGGGCTTTCTGAAAAGCTAGTATGGGTGTTGTGGGCTGAAGGGGCTGGTTTACAGAGGGTTAGTATGGACATTGTGGGCTGAATGGATGCTTGGGCTGGCAGCTCAGTCAGGCCTGGTGGGTTGGCAGTTCAGTCACTCGGGCCTGGTGGGCTGGCAGCTCAGTCACTCAGGGCTGGTGGGCTGGCAGCTCAGTCACTCAGGGCTGGTGGGCTGGCAGCTCAGTCACTCAGGGCTGGTGGGCTGTTAGTTCACTCACAGCTATTCCTTGAAATTCCATTTCAAGCAGAGTGCAGGCCACAAAATTCAATTTCATAGCATTTCAAGCAGAATGCAGGCCACCAAATTCAATTTCATAGCATTTCAAGCAGAGTGCGAGCCACCAAATTGCCAAACAACTCATTGCATTGTCATTAAAGGGCTAACAAATCATTTATTGCAAGTACATTACAGACTCACAGTTCAGTTGATTCACAGCATAGAATCACAGTTGTGGACTCTCCCTCGCGATCTTCCAGAGTGACTGACTCATGTCCAGGCATCCGGGGTTTTATAATCCTGCCCCCCCTCCCCCCCTCCCCCCCTCCCCCCCCTCCCCCCCCCCCCCCCCCCCACCGGAAGGAGCGTTACCTTCATCGTGGTGATTGACAGGCAAGAGGACCAATCAGCTGATCCTAAGATCATAGCTATATATATTGGAGCGTTTTTTTTCTAAAATCAATATACAGCGCAGACAGGAAGTGGTCAAGATTAGACTTTTAGTTATATAGATTTAAATAGATAAGGCATAGAAGTGGGTGGTCCTATTGAAGGCAAATGGGGTTGGTAAGCCAAAAGGCCTGTTTCTGTGCTGTACAACTCTATCATATGATCATCATGTGAAAGGAGCAAATTAGGCCATTCGGCCCATCAAGTCTACTCTGCTGATCAATGGCTGATCTATCTCTCCCTCCTAACCCTTTTCTCCTGCTTTCTCCCCGTAACCTCTGACACCCGTACTAATCAAGAATCTATCTATCTCGGTCTTAAATATATCCACTGACGGCCGCCGCAGCCTTCTGTGGCAAAGAATTCCACAGATTCACCCCCTCTGACTAAAGAAATTCCTCCTTATCTCCTTCCTAAAAGAACGTCAGTAATTCTGAGCCTATGACCACTAGTCTCTCCTACTAGTGGAAACATCCTCATTTCACTGCACATCCCGTATGTGTATGTGACGAATAAACTTGACTTGACTCCACATCCACTGACTGAGAAGAAATAGTTAATCTGTGGACATTGAGCCCTATGGCAGAAGTCTGTTGTTGTGGTGATTGGTGGTTACTGCAGTTGGCTTTAGATCTTTACTGAATTATTCCATTCTTCAGACTAAATGTAAGAAGCGAATTTGGAAGATGCGCACAAATTGGCCCTCTTGTTGCTCAGCAACAGAGCACACAACTTAAAATTATAATGTTTTCAGGAAATGGCTGAGTTATATTTGGATGGTGAGCCATCTGTATTTAACGGATGGAATTATGTCATCAGTACATTTTAACAATGTTCCAAAACTTGAACTTCATGGAAGGGAAAAATAATCAGATTAGAGCTGTGTAAGAAGGAACTGCAGATGCAGGGTCTGAAGAAAGGTCTCGACAGGAAACATCATCCATTCATTCTTTCCAGAGATGCTGCGTGTCCCGCTGAATGACTCCATCTTTTTGTGTCAGTCATCAGATTAGCGTTGGTTGTTATGGACTTAATCCCAGCATCATTGGCTCACATTGGTTGCAAAGGAATATTAGTGGTCTTTGTTATTTGGCTTATTTCATCTAGCTGGCAATAAATGTCTGCAGCTTTCCTCAGGGTAGGTTTATATTGCATTTAGTTGATATTTGGTCTTTGTATAAATGGCATCCTGTGTTTTTTTATATTATGCCTATTTTTCCTTATGACATAGAAGGAGACTCTTTGGCCCATCGGATCCATGCTGACTCTTGGATCAATTCCACTATCTGCCCCATTTATTACATAACATATTCTATCATGTGCATAATAATTCTCACTCCTACATCACCATTTTTCCTCTCACCAATCTACACTCCTGGTAAGTTGCAGCTGTCAGTTAACCTGTTAAACGGGTGCACGTGGGTGTGTGCACGTGGGTGTGTGAACGTGGGTGTGTGCACGTGGGTGTGTGTGCGCGTGTGTGTATGTGACAAGGGCGTGCTGATGGTGGAATTTTGTGTGGAACACAGTGTCGGCATAACATAGCGAGTCAGGCACCATCTCTGGAGGACAAAGATAAGTAATGCTTCAGGATCTTTTTCCAGACATCTTTAAGATGTGGGTCGAATTGGAGTGTCAGGGAAACATCTGCACAGTCATGCAGAGGATATGCAAACTCCACAGCTGAGATTAGAACTGAGAACTGGGATCTGTGATAGCAGCACTATCCTCTGCACCACTGAGTTGCTGTTACAGTTAGTCATAGAATCGTACAACCGCAAAGCAGGCCCTTCATCCCAATTTAAACACGCTGACCAAGATACCCATCTATACTCGTTCCATTTGCCTGCATTTAACCCTCTAAACCTTTCCTATCCATACACCTGTCCAAATGTCCCTTAAATGTTTTATTATGAAGCTGTCTCAACCACCTATTCTGCCAGCACGTTCCATATTCATATGTGTGATATACAAATAAGACTTTATTGCCTTCTATCACGGTGAGAAATGTGGGGATGTGGTGGATATTTATGTTAATTTGTATGTAGTTGTGCGTCTTGTTTTTTAGTATGGCTGAATGGTAATTTGAGTTTCACTGTACCTTAATTGGTATGCGTGACAATAAACAGACCTTTGAACCTTTGTAGTAATAAAATCGCAACTCGGGTTCTTATAAAATCCTTCCCCTTTTACCTTAAACCTATGCCCTCTAGTTTTTGATTCCTCGACATTGGAACGAAGACTAAGCTTTTACCCTATCTACGCACCTCATTATTTTATACACCTCCATTAGATCATCCCTTAATCTGCTCGGGTCCAAGGAATATAGTCCTAGCCTGTGCAACATATCTCTATAACTCGAGTCTTGGCAACATCCTCGTAAAACATTTCTGCACTTTTTCCAGCTTAATGGCATCTTTCCTATAGCCATGTGACTCAAACTGTACACAATACCTCAAGCCTTGTACTATTGCAACTTAATGTCTTAACTTCAATACTCAATGCCATTACTGATTGTTTACTATAACTGGAGTATGGGTTAATTGGAGCGATTGCTTATCAATTTCAATGCCTTGTCAATTTCAATAGGCTCTGCAGTATAACAAGCAGCCTGTGTTCTTAAATTGACAGCCTGCTATAAGCAAAATCTGTTCTAAAGAAGTCTGTAAGAATGTGGGTTTACTGTACTTGTACTCCTATGTCTTCTGTTTTACAACACTCCCCAGGGGCTTATGATTTATGATGAATGTCCACACCCTGGTTTGACTTGAGAAATAAGAATTGCTGCAAGATGTATAACAAATTTGTGCAGTCACTGTGCCAGCTGAGGTTGATGAGATTAGATGCTGCACGGATGTGACACAAGGCTGTAAAAATGTGGGGTGGTGCTGCATTGTACAAGAAGCCGTTAACTTTGTATGATGCCTTTTAGAACCTTGGGATCAATGGATCTTATTAAAGAAGAGGGGTCTCTTACTGGAAATAAAATGCTGCTGGTATGTTGTGCAGTTTTCTGTTTCAATCAATTCGTATTGAATTACTCTCTGGTAGTTATTGTTTTCTTGGCTGAAAATTAGAAGTCTAGGTCACATGCTGACTAAAGACCCATGGCACATTTCATTTGTAATCCTGTGGAAGGGCCAATATCCTGAGCCCCCGCTTGTCAGTGATGTTTGAAGGGATAGGAATCTGATCTGCACATTCAGCAAAATATTTTTTTTTGTTGACGGATATGTAATACCTGTTCCATTCTCAGGACATTTTTGTTTTTATGCGATCTAGTTTCTTTCACTAGCATGTCTTCTACATCGCTACATGTCAAGAGGACATGTCATTTAAAGTTCTAATTGAGTAAAGGCCAGCATGGTGGCACAGTGGTAGAGTTGCTGCCTTACAGCGCTTGCAGCACCGGAGACCCGGTTTCGATCCCGACTTCGAGTGTTGTCTGTATGGAGTTTTTATGTTCTGCCCGTGACCACGTGGGTTTTCTCTGAGATCTTCGGTTTTCTCCCACACTCCAATTACGTACAGGTATGTCGTACAGGTATGTAAGGTAAATTGGCTTGGTATAAGTGTAAATTGTCCCTAATGCGTGTAGGATAGTGTGTTAATGTGCGGGGATCGCTGGTCGGTGCGGACTCAGTGGGCCGAAGAGCCTGTTTCCACCCTGTATCTCTAAAGTAAACTAAACTAATCATTCAAAGTGATCAGATGAAGCCTGAAATGCAGTGACCTGTTGCCAAATCACATCATCTCATTGGTCATGATGATTGTAATCTCTTTAAAATACTACCTGTTGCCATTCTGATGGTTGTTGCCCGTCATTGTATGATAGATTGTATATTATTATTATATTATATTAATATTATTATATTTATACAATCTTTCATAGTCATTGCAGTTTAATAACAGTGGCACCACTGTCTGGAGCAATATAATCATTAAAAAAAATTATTTAAAAAAAAAAATTAATTAATGATTATTGTTCTACAGAGTTCTAAGTAACATTTTTTTTCCAATACTACTCAATCAGGGGTTAATGACCTATACTCTTAATTCTGCAGATTAAAGTCACCAAAAAGTTCTGACAATGGGTCTTTGGCCTGAAATGTTACCTCTGTTTCTCTTCCTTCAGATGCACTCGCTGAGTATTTTCAGCTTTGTTTTCATTTTAGATTTCCAAATCTGAAGTTTTCTTAAGATGAAAATGACTTTTTTTCAGATGACTAGGTGAAAATGGGGGAAAAATACTAGGCGTTCACTAGGTGGCCTGTGCGATTTTATAATTCCTCACAGCAGTCACACGTTTTTTTACTTGTCTCCTCCCTCTAGTGGTACAACTATCCAATGACATGTTCCTTTGAAAAACCAAGTCAGGAGTCAGGAGTCAAGAGTGTTTTATTGTCATCTGAACAGAAATGGATAATTGAAATTCTTACTTGCAGCAGCGCAACGAAACATAGTATTCTGTAAAACCTATAAGAAACATGAAAAAAGTTCAGTATTTATAGAGAAAAAAAACATGGCACATACAGGGAAAAAAGCAAATAAATAAATAAAAACAAAATATCCAGACAAATAAATAAGCAATAAATATTGCTTGCAGTAACGTCACAGGCACATGCAGACAAAAACAAAGTGTACATAAATTCTGCTTAAATTGCATATACATTTTTTTTAAAAGCAGACTGCAAAAGGTAAGAGATAAGTGGAAAAACATCAAACAAGAGGAAAAAAATCAAGTCCATAGTTGTGCTAGAGATGATCCATAGTTTTCCATTGTCAAGGTAGGATTAGAGTTGTGCAGGTGATTCAAGAAGCTGATAGTTGTAGGAAAGTAGCTTTAGACTTTAGAGATACCGCGTGGAAACAAGCCCTTCGGCCCACCGAGTCCATTGCCAACCAGCAATCACCCCTTACACCAACACTACCCTATGCACTAGAAACAATTTACAATTTTTACCAAAGCCAAGTAACCAATAAACCTGTATGTCTGTAGAGCTGTTCCTGAACCTTGTGGCATAGGAACTCACGCTTCTGTCCCTCCTGCTTGATGATAGCAATGAGAAGGGAGTATGGCTTAAATGTTGGGGATTCTTGATGATCCTTGGAAGTACAGTATATCCAGGATGTAATGATATGAACAGATCTGGTTACATTCATATTTACATTGTTACCAGCTGCATTAATGCTAAGGCTTGTCAAATAAGTTAATTGGCAAAGAGCACAATGTCATGAGTTAAAGGCAGCCTTAAAAGGTAACTCTTTTGAATGGTTGCTTTGTGACTGGGCATTATGTCCAAATGGAACTTCTGCTCCACTACTTGACTGGATATCAAGAGAGCCTGCTGCAAAGTCTTCTGATTAAAAGCATGTGTATAAGGTGCTAGCTAACCTCTCCCAAGAATAGCTAGCAGTCATAAACATTGCCTCCATTTGCAGCTCCCTCATGCAGGCACCTCTTCAAGAGTATTTAATTATCATATGCACCGGGGTAAGAACAATTAAATTCTTATATCTGCTGTTTTATGGACACATTAAATAAACAGCACAATATTGTATTATTGTTTATTGTATATTTATTTGTTGTATGAGATACAAATTGCAAATAGATCCTTCAGCTCGCAACATCCATGCTGACCATCCATACAATATGTATGTATGTTCACAGTATATGTATATTAAAAAAACAGACAATAATAGTGCAAAGACAAAAATAATGTCCCCAAGTCTATGTAGTTCGACAAAAATAATGTCCCCAAGTCTATACAGTTCAGAGCTTATTTGCAGGATGTAGTGTTTAATAGTTCAATGGTTGTCGGGAAGAAGCTGCCCCTGACCCTACACATTAGTTTTCAGACTCCTATACCTTGTTCTCGATGGCAGGAGTGAAATGATAGTGTGGCCACAACTACCAACTCAGAGACTGATGCTGCATGTATAGTATTTTGAAGGAAACAGAGAAAGGTCTAAGCAGTGGGGGATGCCCAACAGAAATGGTATAGGAAGGAATCCACAGGTGTCAGTGCACTGAAGGGCAGGGTTACATACACATTGTGCTGTGGAGGAATCATGTGGGGATGTTAACCCAGGCTGCAGATGGAGGCAAATAGGCAAATCTAAATAAATGCTTCCTGCATTAGGAAACCTTTGGGCAATATATTATACAATGAGTAGTGCAGCCCCAACTTGACATGGGTTTTGCACAAAGGTTGGAGCTCATCCATGTCAACATGTTTTTCACCTCCAACAGCACATCTTGTCAGACCCACATCTGACCAATACAACCACTTGCTCCTCAGCAGAGCACTGACTGCCACCTTGGTGTTTCTGATTGGCTACGGTTGGCAGAGTCTATCGCATAGATGTTCTTGAGGGTAATATCTTTCTTGAATCAGAAGATTATGGGTCCAAATACTATTCTGGAGATTTGAGCATCCAGATTTGGGCTAGCTCTCCAGAGCAGCATCTTTGAATGTGTACACAGAGGGAATACGGCATTTTTGTGGGCACGGTAAAATGCCGTGGAACGTCTTGAAAGGGGTGCGAAAGGAGCTATTGTTTTTCTTCGTCCATCGGAATTGTGCTGCTGGTCAGAGATTTTGCCTCCAACACAGGATTATTCTCTTCCAGGATGACTCCACTCCTACCCCATTCTTGTGTACCCCGGGCAGATTGCTGCAACCTAGCTTTGGGGTGCAGTCAGAGGTTGTCTATGTAGGCCCAGATTGACCTCATCTCAAAGGTCTTTGAGATCTCTTCAATTGTTATATATTGTAAATACTTTTGTTTAGTTTACCTATACAGTGAGGAAACAGGCCCATCGAGTCTGTACTGATCAGTGATCCCCATACACTAGCACTACCCTACTCACGAGGGACAATTTACAAACTTTACTGAAGCCAATTAACCTCAGACTTGTATATTTTTGGAGTGTGGGAGGAAACCGGATCACTCGAGGGGAAAACCCAAGTGGTCATGGGGAGAATGTTGATACTCCAAACAGACAGTACCCGTAGTCAGGATCGAACTCGGGTCTCTGGCGCTGTAAGGCAGCAACTCTACTGCCGTGCCTCAGTGCCAGTGATAGAAAGCCAAACGGCTCATTAGTTTTGTTTCCATAACTGCAGTAAATTTCATGACTGCAAAGTACATTGCAACTACTGAAGTCCATTTGATGCATGATCACTGTTCCGACACAGGGAATGCAGAAACCAATTTGTGCAAAGAAAGTTGTTGTGAAGTGAAATGTGATAATCTATATTACTAAAAGTCTGATCTTGACCACTTTCTGTTGTTCTGTATATTGATTTTAGAAAAAACGCTGCCACTTACGGCTGTGATTTTTGGCCATCTGAGTCCCTCTCCGCTGCACAGGACAAGAGGATTTTTCCCATCAATGAAAAATAAAAGTTATTAGTGTTTAAAAAATGTTGAGATTCTCTCTCCTGAAGGCCACACCCCTCTGGAGGGACTATAAAACCTGGAACTGTGGAGGTGCCTCAGTTCTCTGCAAGATGGGGGAGCGAGAGGTCGCAATTCTCAGTCTGAGCTGTGAATAACACTGAACACTTGTCTACTAAACTGTGAATGGTTTTACTGACCTATCAGTGCCCTTAATGTGGTTTAAAAATATTTTTTGGAAATGCTAAAGCTGTGTTGCCTTTGGTTTGGAAATGCTAAAGCTGTGTTGCCTTTGGTTTGAAAATGCTAAAGCTGTGTTGCCTTTGGTTTGGAAATGCTAAAGCTGTGTTGCCTTTGGTTTGGAAATGCTAAAGCTGTGTGCCTTTGGTTTGGAAATGCTAAAGGCGTGTTGCCTTTGGTTTGGAAATGCTAACACTGTGTTGCCTAATTAAAGTTGCCTTGCCTAATTAAAGTTGCATTGCCTTCTATATAATTAAAAGTTTAATCTTGACCACTTCCTGAGTGCGCTTTATATTGATTTTAGAAAAAAAGCTACCACGTATGTCTGTGATTTTTGGCTATCTTATTCAGTCCCCCTCCGCTCATCAGGTGCCGATGATTTTTCCCATCGATGAAAAATAAGAGTTATTAATGTTTAAAAAATGTTGAGATTCTCTCTCCTGTCAATCATACCATGAAGGCCATGCCCCTTCTGGTGGGAGGGGGGAGGGACTATAAAACACAGAACTGTGGGTGTGGCTCAGTCTCTGCAAGATGGAGGAGGGAGAGGTCACGGCTCGCTGTCTTTAGTGGCCTTGCACCCTGCTTGAAATGGAATTTCAAGGAATAGCGTGAGTCAGCTGCCAGCCCACCAGTCGTGAGTGTGAGCTGCCAGCACAACAGGCTTCAGTGACTGAGCCGCCAACCCAAGAATCCATTCGGCCCACACTGTCCATACTAGCCTGTCTGTAAACCAGTCCCTTCAGCCCACAACACCCATGCTAGCGCTCATGAAAGCCCCACCCCCCCTCCCCCACTGGCCACCAATATTGGAAT
Organism: Raja brachyura; assembly: GCA_963514005.1. The sequence goes on along the minus strand of OY740783.1, from coordinate 95,622,131 downwards.
TGGTGGAGAGCTGGAATATTGCGTTGGGGGACCATCCCGTGTGATGCTGGGACCCAACGGGTCCCACTTGGTCAAGTAGTTAAATAAACCTTATATACTTTGGTTGTTGGTTGAGATACTGGTGAGAACCAAAGGACAGAGGAGTGGCACAGTTAACCTCGCATTACTAGCGACCTTGCTGCAGTCATGAATCTGAGGGGGAGTTGATAGGAATGTGAGAAAAATAAAAGAAAGTGGGGTTCATATAGGATTGGTTTAAAACAGGTATTAGATGGTCAGTTTGGACTTGAGAGCCTGTTTATTTTCTGAAACTATTGCTCTCATTCATTTGATTCTGATTGTACAGCACTCCCTCCGTATTCCACTAAAACATCAGTCTAGATTTTGTGCTCTAATCTCTAGAATAAGTTTTAAACCTACACTAATTTGACATGCTCTGCAGTTCAGTTGGTACATTAGATGCACAAACATATTACTGGTCCCAACCAGAAACATTACCTTTCCATTCCCTCCAAAGGTGCTGCCTGACTCGAGCACTTTGTGTTTTGCTCAAGATTCCAGCATCTGCAGTCCTTTGCGCTTTCATATCACTCAGATAATACTGTATGTCAAACATCTCTCATTGGAAATTTCCTTATATATATTGGAACTCATTTTGAATTTTTAAGTGGCAGAGTAACAGGCATTGTGTGGTCTAATTTAATTCCTCTCTCATTCACTCTTCTAAGAAACTTGAAATAATTGCCAAATTAATCAGCAACAATGCTTTATTCATGAAATTTTTTTTTGAGCCTGCCAGTATTCGTGCACTTGCTTTCTTTTAAAAAATCGTCATCTGCAACTTTTATGTTGAAACCTTGTTGCAGGTAGTCATCTGAAATGGTCCGCAAAGGAAGAAAGAAACATTTTCTGTACATTATTTTGCAACCTGCACATGTTCTGTTTTGTTTATGCATTGGAATTGTTTCAATAGTTATGATTAATAATATCTTGCTTCAAGTCATGCCCCAAGGTTGGGATAAACAAATGGGGTTTCTGCAGAAATAGCATTTCTTAGGAAGGATTGATCATGAGATTAAAGTCATTTTATCTTTAATTCTCCAGAAAGCCAAAACTGGGAAACCTGTAATAAATGTAACAAGATGAGACCAAAGCGATCACATCACTGCAGTCGGTGTGGACACTGCATTCGGAAAATGGATCATCATTGCCCCTGGTAAGTTTTTACTAAGCTTTGTATTCTGGAAAGAAATAACATTAAACAAAAACCACACAGACACACATATATATGTGGCATCTTATTTCACGTTGCTTGCAGAACTTAATACGTAAAGTTTGCACTAGTTTCTGAAATGAACATGGCTACGGTGTGGGGTCGGGACAACAGATTTGTTCCAAAACAAATCCTAAACATAGAAGTGTGTCTGGAAATATTAGCCCTGTTTGGATGTGATATTGGGCTGTAATATAGCTATGGTAAGTGAAAAGAATTTTGGAAGCAGAAGACAAATGGCATTTTTTCCCTAAAATTCAGATTTCACACCTACACTTTTACCCTACACTTTTGAGATTCGCTTCAGCACATTTAAGTTTCCAAGCAAACATTTTGGTCACTTAATCAGGCACGAAAGCAATCTAAATTTCAGTGTATGGTTTATATCGCTAACGTTGCAGATTTAATCCATTGATGTTGATAGGATCAGTCACCGCTCCCGGTCCACTGCATGCTCCTGTACCAGCTCAGTCTTAACTATGATCTAACTTTTCCTATTATATCTAAGTATATTAAATTCAGCCTAATAATGCTCCTATGGTCTCTTCTATTTCTTCCTACTGCCACTGTAATGCAAAAAGAGTAAATTGAATTCAGTATTTACCCCCAGAAGAATAATCTTGAATATTAGGAGATTATCATTTAACCACATGGGCTTTTCCTGGGTACGCCAGTTTTTCCCACATCCCAAGGACATGCGGGTTTCTAGGATAATTCGCCTCTGTAAATTGCCCCTAATGTGTAAGTTGCAAAAGTGGGATCACATAAAACTAGTCTACGTGTGATTGATAGTCACCATGGACTCGGTTGCCCAAAGGCCCAGTTTCCACACTCTATCTCTAAACCAAACTAATCAAATTGATCTAAAATACTCTGGTCAGTATATTTCTGTTTTAATTTATTGATCTTGTTTTTTTTCCTGTGCATGTAAAGCTTTTAACTTAATTTGCCTTTCTATATCCACCCCAATTGGTATCCAATTTCTTCAAACTTGTATGTGAAATCTTTCTTTTAGGATAAATAATTGTGTGGGAGAAGACAATCACTGGCTCTTCCTACTGTTGTGTTTCTACACACAGTTTTTGAGTCTCTTCACATTGATCCTCAATTTCTGCCAATATTACTACCTCCAGCCTCTGACAAAAGTAAAAGAGGTAAATAAGATGAATAGTTCAAAGTGTAATTTTGTTTACATTTATTGATTTTTGTTGTTTTTATGTGTACAATGTTTACAGATCTTTTATGTAAGTAAGAATGTATTATTCTATATTGTTAATGCACATGACAATTAAACACTCTTTCTCTCTTAACTCTTTTGGCATAGTATTTTTGAGTTACATATTTAAAATGTCCATCTTACACAGAAAGATACACCAAAGTGCAGTTTTTTGGATTAAAATTATGATAGACATATCAAATCAATGCCTGGAATGTGCTGTTGGGTGTGATGGTTCTAGCAGATACAATAGTGGCATTTAAGAGACTTTTAGATAGGCAGAGGGATAGTGGTTATATGCACGTAGATATCTGATGGTCTTGAAACCATGTTCGGCATAGACATTATGGGCTGAAGGGCCTGTTCTTGGGTTGTGTTGTTTCATGTACTACATATGTTCTATGTTGAATGAAATTGCATTTTTGTTTCCTTTCCAAAAAGGAGCTCTTTATGTTTAGGCATGAACTAGCCTTGCTCCGAATATCTACCTTAATGGCCTTAGTGATGATTGGAGGGATGTCTGGCCTCTTTTTCAGTCAGCTGACAAATGTTCTGGCAGTAAGTAAGGTTCCTGACATTTTACTGCATAATCTAGCTTGTTTCATTACATTATTGTTACAATTTGACAAGGTCCAAATCTGGACTGAGGCATTGTGCTTTTGCAAACCAAGATACTCCTTACATGCTTGTGTTTATTATTGTACACTAACCATTACCTGCAATATAAAAACCTTGTATTTCATTTGTTTGTATACATCATTCTCTGTGAATGATAAGGAACATGATGATACACTGTTGTTCTATTTCACATTTAACAAGGACAAAACAGATTAAACAGTGACGCAGCGGTCGAATTGCCGCCTTCCAATGCCAGAGATACGGTGATTTGATCCTGATCTCCAGTGTTGTCTGTATGGAGTGTGTACATTCTCCCTGTGACCAAGTGGGGTTTGATGCTCTGGTTTCCTCCCACACTCCAAGAAGTAGGTTAATTGGCTTTGGTAAACATGTAAAATTGTCCCTAGTGTGTAGAATAGTGCCGATGTATGAGGTGATCAATGGTTGATTTGGACTCGATGGGCTTTACTTGCTGAAGGCGAGAATCATGTAGATGCATCCAAGGGATTTTTTAATGAGCAAACAAGAAAAATGCTGGGTATCGAGGAAGCAGCATCGGCCATTCCATTATAAAAATGGAGAAGTAGTGTGCCAGATAGTTACAGCTGAGGATGAGGGGTTGTGCATTTAAACAGAAGGTGTTAATGAAAGTTAAGCAGGTGTGAGGAAAAGCGGCAAGTAGAATGCACTTGTATAAAACAGAAAGAGACCTGCATTGCCAGGTTATGGGGAGAACTCAGATTTGTCTCACATTGTCTCTACTCAGATCTCTGATACCTATGTGCAATTTTGCATTGAATCTGTTTCTGCTCATTGCTGTAAAATATGGCCTCCAGCCAATCGGTTACCCAGGGATGACCCTAACTGAACCTTTGCCTGCATTTTAGCCATCCCAAGTATTATCCTTCCAAACCCCTTCCTCTGTTTTATCTCTGAGCTATGCTTTTAAATTGATGAGAGGTTGTGCTGGCAAACATCAAATTTGCAAAATCTGGAAGTTGGATGATAATAGGTTACCCTCATTACAATCTGACATTCCTACTCATCCATGATGCTTTCTTTAGCGTTCTTGTCTGTTTTACATGTTACTAATCATGGCATTTATATATTGTACTATTTATGAGTAACAGGTGGTGAAAAGTTTTAAATGATGGTCAAAAACAAAGAGTGAAAGCAAGCTCTTTTTCTATGGAAGTGATACAGTCATCCCACAAGGTGGAGCCATTTAATTCTCGGTATTGTATACATATAACAACATCTAAAATGTTGCCAACTGTTTTGGCAAATGCAAACTGTAGACTATAAAGTCTGAGAATTTGACAACCCGTCTGGGGAGAATAGTGATCTGGATGTCCATAAAAAGCATAAATAAGTGTAAAATCTGAAACCGAACTATCATACAAAAAACTGAGTCGAGATACAGAGGACTGCAGATACTGGAATTTGAAGTTAAAAAATACTGGAGAAGCTTAGTGGATCAGGCAGCAACTGTGAAGGGAAAAGGAAAAGGGAGGCACAGAGACACAGCGGTAGAGTTACTCCCTTGCAGCACCAAAGACCTGGGTTCAATCTTGACTATGGGTGCTGTCTGTATGGAGTTTGTACGTTCTCTCTGCGATGATGTGGTTTTCTCCGGCCTGCTTTCTACAATCTGAAGAATGTGCAGGTTAATTGGTTTTGGTAAAATTGCAAAGAGAAAGCACAGACTCCATACATCCAACACTCATAGTAGGATAGTGTGCAGGATAATGCCAGCGTGGTGCCCGCTGGTTGGTGTGGGCTTTCATTGGGCTGAAGGGCCTGTTTCCAGTCTGTATCTCTAAAGACGTTTTGGGTCAGAACATTACCTCTGCCAAACTGAGTAGCTTGTGCATCCCATGAACAGAGGATGTGCATTCTGTTCAATTTGTGAGAAGTGTGATTTTGATTAAATTGTCCATAAATATTGTGAAATGTGAGAGAATTTCCGGCCATGGTATGCAGTGTCAATGCATACCACTGAGAGAAAGGAGCAGCTGGGCTTGTACACTCTGGAGTTCAGAAGGATGAGAGGGGATCTGATTGAAACATATCAGATTGTTAAGGGTTTGGACACGCTAGAGGCAGGAAACTCCGCTCTTAAACATAGCGGAGTCAGGGGATATGGGGGAGTGCAGTGTAGGTTTACAAGATTATAAGAATAGTCAGGGGATATGGGGAGAAGGCAGGAAAGGGGATGGGGGATGATCAATAGACAATAGGTGCAGGAGTAGGCCATTTGGCCCTTCGAGCCAGCACCGCCATTCAATGTGATCATAGCTGATCATCCCCAATCAGTACCACGTTCCTGCCTTCTCCCCATATCTCCTGACTCTGCTATTTTTAAGAGCCCTATCTAGCTCTCTCTTGAAAGCATCCAGAGAACCTGCCTCCACCGCCCTCTGAGGCAGAGAATTCCACAGACTCACCACTCTCTGTGAGAAAAAGTGTTTCCTCGTCTCCGTTCTAAATGGCTTACTCCTTATTCTTAAACTGTGGCCCCTGGTTCTGGACTCCCCCAACATCGAGAACATGTTTCCTGCCTCTAGTGTGTCCAAGCCCTTAACAATCTTATATGTTTCAATGAGATCCCCTCTCGTTCTTCTAAACTCCAGAGTGTACAAGCCCAGCTGCTCCATTCTCTCAGCAATTGACAATCCCGCCATCCCGGGAAATAATCTTGTAAACCTACACTGCACTCCCTCAATAGCAAGAATGTCCTTCCTCAAATTAGGGGACCAAAACTGCACACAATACTCCAGGTATGGTCTCACTAGGGCTCTGTACAACTGCAGAAGGACCTCTTTGCTCCTATATTCGATTCCTCTTGTTATAAAGGCCAACATGCCATTCACTTTCTTTACTGTGGACTTCAGCCATGATCACATTAAATTGTGGCGCTGGCTCAAAGGGCCGAATGGCCTACTCCTGCACCTATTGTCTATTGTCAATAAAAAAGACAGAATATTGGGAATGTGATCATCTTTTTCATCGTGTGTGAGCAAAGAACATTGAATAGGACTGCCAAGGAACAGACTCTTCGGCCCAGAATATTTGTGCCAACTTAATGCATAATGTCAAGAAGCCTGGGCCGGGACCTCGTGGGTAGAAGCCTATGTCGGGCGAAGTGGCCGACGGTGCCCGTGACTGAAGCAGAGGTCGGCACCACGGAGGCGTGAAGTGGGGCGTCGACAGGGGTGAGGCCTCGGCGACAGCAGCGGTGGGGCCTTGTGACGATGGGGCCTCGGCGCCAGCGGCAGTGAAGCCTCGCGATGATGGGGCCTCGGCGGTGGTGAAACATCGCGGCGGCGGCGCCTCTCAGGTCGACCCGTGGTCGATGGTCGATGAGAGCGTGGAGGACCACTGTGAGGGGAGAGGGGAAGAACAGTGGACAATAGATGGCGACAAAAGACAATGGGGACCCAGTGTGGGGAAACCGCTTTGGTGGGGGGGAGGAGGGACAAAAGGGGGAGCCGGCGTGCTTTGTAAATTTGTCAGCGCCGTAGGTGGCTGCTATTTGTATACATTGTGTATGCAAGCAAGGAATCTCACTGTGCTTAGTCACATGTGACAATAAAGTATTCCTATTCCTATTCCTAAACTGATCTCATCTGAGCACACGATCCATATCCTCCCCATTCACTGTATTTCGACCAGGTTCTTAAACCCATTGCAGAAGCCATCAGCATGGGAATCAGCAGCTGCAGATGAGCATGGCCCACCACCCAGATGATCACCTTTGTGAAGGCTGGTGTGCAGCTGCCAAGAACCACAGCAGCCAGGAATCCATCAGAAATCCTGGCGACTGCACAGGTCTGGCAGCTTTCTGTAGATCTGGTGAAACAGCTGAAGTTCCCACGTCGTGGTCTGATCAACCATGGCTGGGTCGCCTGGGTGAGGATGTCTGATGTTAAAAGACCCGAAGCACCCAATGACGCCAGGTTACATCACTGATGATCATGTGTTCAGGAGCATCAATAGATGTATTTTTATCAACCATGTGCCTATCTAAAATGCCACCATTGTATCAGCCCTCACTGCCACCCTTAGCAATGCATTCCAGTCACCTCACCATCCTCTGTTTAAAAAAAACCTGCCTTGCACATCTCCTTTAACTTTGCCCCTCTCATCCTCTAGACTTTGACAATTTTACCCAAGGAAAAGCGATCTGATTGTCTATTCCAACTTTGCCTCTCATAATTTTATATACTTCTATGAAGTCTCCCCTCAACCTCTGGTGTTCGAGGGAAAACAAGCCAAGTTTGTCCAACTTCCTGTAGCTAATACTTTCTAATCCAGGTAGCATTCTGGTAAACCTCTGCACCGTCTCAAAAGCCTCCACATCCTTTCTGTAAATGGGATAAGACCAGAACTGCATGCAATACTCCAACTGTAGCCTAACCAAAGCCCCGGAGATCTACATCATGATTTCCAGACTCTTATGTTCAATGTCCTGTCCAATGAAGGTGAGCATACTGTTGGCCTTTTTTACCACTCTATCTACTTGTCTGCCACTTTCAGGGACCAATGAACCTGGACCGCAAGGGCCCTCTGCACATCATACAGCCTTGCCATCAGTCATATACCTTCCCCAAACATCCAGCTTTCCAAAGTGCAAGACCTCGCTCTTGCTTGGATGAAACTCCATCCACCATTTCTCTGCGCATTTATGTAGTTGATTTATATCCCACTTTGACAGCCTTCCTCTCTGTCTGCAACTCCAGTAATCTTGGTGTCTTCTGCAAATTTACTAACTAAACCATCTACATTCATGAAGAAATGTGATTCATAAAAGACTGCAGATACTGGAATCTTGACCAAAAGACAAATTGCTGGCGACCTGAAAGGGTCAGGCAGCAACTGTAGAGGGAATGGACGTTTTGCTTTCAAGTCAGTTAGGAAGAATGGTTCTGACCCATATCGTCATCTGCCCATTCCCTCCACTGGTGTTGCCTGATCCGCTGAGTTCCTCCAGCACTTTGGATTCTGTTCAAGAGTCAGGATTAACTGGATATCTCCATCCAAGAAGCAATTCAGATACAATGCACTGACTTGTGTCTTTCTAACTTCAATGAACATCAGTCAGGCAGAGAATTCCATAGTCAAACTCCAAAAAGATAAAAAGGGACTAGTAAAAGCAAAAATATTTAAGTTTGATATGTAAACAAGTCACCTTAGGCTGTCGAGAGATATTAACTTGCAGAGTGTTGATCATTATCTTTCACTTCTCCTTGGATACTTTGAGTCCAGAGGAGTTTTCAATAAGTAGAAACAGATAAATATGTCAAGTAAAGCAGGGAAGAAATGAAGTTTTTTAGCTGCTGGTGCAGGTACGGATTGATACAAGCGTGGAAGTTTAGATTTTAAAAGGTAAGTCGAGCGCAGTTTATATGAAAAGGCTTAATAACAGAGGCATTGACAAATGGACACTAAATGGCTCTATTATTTGTATTTATTCATCTGCTGAGAATCTGGGCCCACTTGCAAGGTGAGGGCATATTGCCCTGTAGCTAAGTGGCTGGCCTGGCTATTTGAGAGGGCATCGATGGGTCTGAAATCATGCATAGTTCAGACCATGTGAGGATGGCAGATGTCATCTGTTGAAGAACATTACAGAACTAGAGGGTTTATTACACCATTGCATCCTTACTGTGATGATCATTTGTTTTAATTAACCATGATAGGTATCCTACTCGTCTGAAGAAAGGGCCTGACCCAAAACGTCACCTATCCATGTTCTCCAGAGATGCTGCCTTTGCTGCTGAGTTACTGCAGCTCTTTGTGTCCTTTTTTGTAAGCAGCACCTGCACTTCCTTGTTTCCACTGCAGGAGCAGCTCTCTGTCCTCTTGTAAGTTGAGCTGCTTCCAATGAGAAGTGAAATTGTAAGCTCAGGAAATTGTGTGTGATAATGACACACAATTGTGTTGGGGGTTGGTGGGAGGGAGTGTTGGATTTTGAAAAGGGCAGAACAAGTTACCCAAATAGGTTCATGATTTGGTATCTGCAGCTTTATAAATACAGGAAATTTGTCATTTCACTTAGCAGCTTTATCACAATAAGGGGGTTCACAAAAGGCTTGATAGCCAATAAGTTCCCAGCACGTTACATGTTTGGGTTGATTATTAAAATGCTTGTGAACAGCCAAGTTTGAAGGAGCAGATGAAAGGCAGTCTGACATTCAGAAAGGTTTAGGGAGGGGAATATAGTGCTTCACCTACTGGTAGCAGAATTAGAAACAGACAATAGGTGCAGGAGTAGGCCATTCGGCCCTTCGAGCCTGCACCGTCATTCAATATGATCATGGCTGATCATCCAACTCAGTATTCCTTACCTGCCTTCTCTCCATACCCCCTGATCCCATTAGCCACAAGAGCCACATCCAACTCCCTCTTGAATATAGCCAATGAAATGGCCTCAACGACCGTCTGTGGCAGAGAATAGTAAGATTGAACGAGAACTTACCAGTTCGAAGGTTGATCTTTATTTCATGAGGAGTCGAAGTGAGGGATTTCGTGAAGAGCCCGCCGGCGCGCATGCTCGACATACTTCAAAGTAGCGGCGTGGAATCACAGAACCAACAATAGAAATGACTTCGCATAGTATGATTGAATTGACTAAGATTACCAGATGAAGGTGATTGAGGGTTGGGCGAGGAGGGCACGAAATCCCTCACTTCGACTCCTCATGAAATAAAGATCAACCTTCGAACTGGTAAGTTCTCGTTCAATCTTACTATTTCATTTCGGAGTCACGTGAGTGACTTCGTGAAGACTTCAAAGCTTCTGTGATTACACGCCCTGGACCACGTCCATGCTGACACACCACTACCAGGGATGGATGGGAGGAACAAACTGGCTCAATAGCTCATACTGCAAAACAAAAGCATATTTATTAATAACAAATCAAAACCCCTCATGCGGGGACATCTCCACGTTCTTGACCTGCATTCAGCACGGCTTCTGCGAACTGTAGAGGAGCAGCAACAGGCTTGTTATAAAAACGCTGGAACACAGCTTCATTCGCCCATCCTGCTGTGGCGAGAATTTGGTCCATGGGCACCTCCATGACCCTCGCCGCTGACGTCGATGCAGCCCTGGTGGAATGAGACTTGAACACATTAGTGTCGATACCTGACTTACCCAAGACGACTCGAAGCCACCTGGATATCGTCTGGACTGTCACTCGATGATGAGGTCTCTTATGAGTGACAAGCAGGTATCTCTCCATTCCTCTGATGCGTGCCGTCACCTTGACATAGTGGCGGATATGTGAGGCTAAACATAGCCTAGCATCTGCGGGGTATGCCGGGAACTTCAGCTGCAGCCCTGTGCACCCAGGTCTATGCTGCTTTAGTAGCTCGTCAACGAAAAAGACTACTTCTGTAGGGGTAGATGTCATTCTGTCGACACGCAGTTTATGTAGTGTCTGTACCCTCTGAGCTGAAGTCAGCGCTAGTAACATCACCAGCTTCATGGTGAGTTGGTCCAGTTGGAGCCCTTCCATGGGAGACCACGTCCTGAGCAGGGTTAATACGTCCCTGACATCCCAGGTGATATTATAGCGTGGTGTAGGCGGATTCATATTGAATATACCCCGCATGAGTCTGGACACTAGCCTGTTGGATCCTACCCCAATCTTGAGGTAGAATGATAGCGCACTTCTGGCGCTGTTGATGGCACTGTAACTTAAGTGTTCATCATGGTGCAACCCCGCGAGGAATTCCAGGACGTCGGTTATTGTCACGTCATCGTACGTGATGCGAGAGCGGCTGCAGTAGGCTTCCCACTTCTTAATATGCGAGCGGTATCTTCGCCTTGTGGACTCTCGACACGACGCCCCGATGGTATCCATGGTCCGAGCCGAGAGGCCGTATTGGACTAACGGCCTGTTCAGAACCTGCAAGCCAACAAATTTAAATAGCCATGGCAGGGATGTGGCTCCCCTGACACAGGGTGAGTAACCAATTGTGGGCAACCCTTCAAAAGGACCCAAGGTTCGTTGAGCATGTCAAAGACCACCGGATACCAAGGCTGTGTGGGCCAGTCGGGTATAATAAGGATGCCCTTGGCAGCATCTGCCTGAATCTTTCGCAATACCCGACTGATGAGGCAAAACGGAGGGAAGGCATAGAAAACCCAATTCCCCCAGTCCAGCGAGAATGCATCTAGCGCTATTGCCCCAGGATCTGGTTCCCATGAAACGTAGGCTGGTACCTGATGGTTCAACCGTGACGCAAAAAGGTCAATGTCCGGTTTACCAAATTTGGCTGTGACTTTAGCAAAAATCTCAGGATGCAACATCCATTCAATGTTGTCATTAAATTTGCGTGACCTGGTGTCCGCCACAGTATTAAGCTCACCTGGCAAATAGGTAGCTGAAATCCAAATGTCTCTTTGAATACACCAGAGCCAAATTGAGTTAGCCAATTTGTCACACGAAACTGACCTGGTACCACCCATATGGTTTAAATATGCCACAGCTGTGGTGTTGTCTATTTGGAGACGGACGTGTGCTCCAACAAGCTTGGAACAATATGCACGAAGTCCGTGGAATGCTGCCAGCAACTCCAAATAGTTAATCCCTTGAGTCAACAACATCGATGCCTCAAGGGTGTCCCATCTACCCCCACAACTAGAGCAATTATCAGTAGCTCCCCAGCCATTGGAGCTTGCATCAGTCTGTAAATATACCACCGGATTAGCCTCCCTGACAGGCTTAAATGAGTTGCTAATGTGACACACCCACCATTGCAACTCAGTTATCGCTTCGGACGGCAGCTGCATAGATCGATCGTAATGACCAGCGTTCCATTTTAACGCAGTAATTTTAGCTCTTTGCAAATTCTGATAATGCAAAGGTCCATATCGTGCTGCCGGAAACAAAGCCACTAACTTGCCAATTACTGTGGCTGTATGCCGAATCGATGGTATATTGGTGCCAATTAAATCTCTGCACACCTTGGTGACTTCCTCAATTTTGTTAATTGGTATAGTTATCCTCATGCTCATTGAGTTCACCGTGAACCCTAGGTAATTAATTACCTGGGCAGGGCAGAACTTTGATTTCTCTGGATGGACAATGAATCCTAATTGTTGAAATATATTGACAGCAGCTGCAACACCCTGTTCAGCCAATTGCAGGGTGTGGCCCACAATAAAGACATCATCTAAATAGGCCATAACTATATGATGTCGTTGTCTCAAATAAGCCATGATTGGCTTCACCAATTTAGTGAACAATCTAGGGGCTGTAGTAAGCCCATTAGGCAAAGCCTTATACTGCCAAAGTTGCCCCATCCAGATAAATTTCAAAAACCTTCTATCATCTTTCTGGATGGATACTGAATAATATGCATCCCTCAAATCAATGCATGCCATAAAGCAGCCATGAGAAATCAATGATTTGGCTGTTTCAAACGTATCCATTTTAAAATGAGTATATGTTACAAACGTATTCAAACGGGTTAGATCAATAATGACACGACAGCCTCCATCCTTCTTAGGTCTAGTAAATATGTTCGAAACAAATTCAATTGGCTCATGCACTGTTTTCTCAATCACGCCCTTCTGTTCCAAACTTAAAATTTCCTTGTAACCTGCTGCCTGTTCTGCAGCAGACAATTTGAACGTACGACCAGGCATGTGCTGGGATGGAGGAATGTCGCCATTAATAAACTCAATTTTATGCCCCTGAATATTCCGCAACACATACTCATCACCAGTAAAATTACCCCATGCATCCAAAAACAACCGTAAACGACCACCAACATGGGAAGTTAAACAGAGAGAAAAGAGAGAACCAGACCCCCTCACCTCCGTGGTTACCGGCGGTCCTTGACACGTGTGGGTGGCCGTGGAGGTGCTGGGTTGGCTTGAGGGCGCGGCGTCTTCGATTTCCAAAAAGGTCTCTGCCGACCCTGTCCTAAAAAAGACCCTTGGTGCTGGTTCTGGTGTTGTTGTCGTTGTGGAGCTAGAGGGTGAGTCCTCGTCGAGGCACTGGCCGACCCTCGTGAGCGAATGTATGGAGCTTTTGAGCCGGACGGTGTGGGGGCACTCTTAGAGCGCATGATCCCCACCGTTTTGGCTTGTTCGTCAAGCTCTTTGACTCTCTTCGAGAGGTCCTCACCAAAGAGCTGACGGGGCGGCGGCGGCGGCGGTGGTTTGCACAATCCTGCAAACTTCGGATTGAGTGCTGGGCGGATGCTGTTTTTGCGAAACCCGTTGATTTCGTGCTGGGTCGCGCACAATAAGGCCAGAGCATCTTCCTGGTCCAAATTCAGCTCGTCCTCGTCCACCGACCGCGCAAAGGCGGTAATACCGGCCGTGAGGAGTTTCAGGATCCGCTGCAATTGTAGCTCTTGTTGACGGATAGCCGCACTGATGTTGCCCCATATTGGCGTATTGACCACAGGCACGTTGAGGGAGTTGCAGTTTGATGGAGCCTTGTGACGGCTCATAGCCTGGATGAGGACTTCTTCCTGCAGCACCTGATTATTAAGAAAGTCCACTGTGGCTGCCAGCTTTGAATTGAGAGGAAGACCAGCCGTATGTGGGGCCGCGAATTTGGTCGCCACATCCAAAAGTTCCTCCGCTGGCACCTCCACCGGAGGTGGTACGGGATCCACCAGAACCTCCTCCTCGTGCTGCTCCAGGCTGATAGTAGATGTTGGTGAAGACGCCCTGTGCCTGTTGCTGCCCTGCTGTTGTTGACGTTGAAGCAGGAGCTCCAGCAGCCGCTCCATACGGTCAATACGCCCTTCACCCTGAACACTCAGGTGGTCGGAGTCCTCCGGCTCTGAAAAGAAAACCGGGCTCCTGTCATCGGCCCGCACCTCGTCGAGGCCCTGCCGGTGCCGGTAGTTGTCGCTAACAGCCGCCGAGGCGAAACTGCGCGATTCCTGCGCGGGCGTGTTCAATCGCCTCCGTTTAGCGAGAGCTGAAGCCGCTGCCACTAAGGGCACATGCGGCGAGGTGTTGGCCCCAGCCGAAGCATGGCTGCCTGGGGCCCGCGCAGTCTTGCCGGCTGCCCACATCGTGGACGTTGCCGACGCATGGTGCCGCCCACCCATCCATGGGGGGCTCGGCGACCGCCACGAGACCCGACTCAACCGACCCGTCCCGGCGTCGAGAGTCGGGGTGTGCCGGCTGGACCTCACAGCCGCCCCGGGTCTCGCCCTGGAACCTGACCGCTCCTCTGCGACAGGCAATGCCTTAGCCCTAACAGGGTTAGGCTTCTGGGCTCCTCCCCTCCCCCTTCTCGGAGGGCTGAGTGGAACAGGCCGTGCAACGGCACGCGCCCTGCTCGAGGTCGCCAGCGTGCCCGCTGACAACCTGACTGCCATGGCAGGGTCCCCCTGCTCTGGCGGCACACCACACTCCTCCTCGTCGAACTCCTCCGAGCTGTGGTGTGCTGGCGGATCTGGACCTGTGAACACAGGGCTTACCCACATCTCCGCCTGAGTCCCGGCCTGCGCTGCAGGTACTGCCGATGGTAAAGGCCCCGGAACTGTTGACCGGCGAACTCGTCCTGACGTCCTCCGGCCCTTCGAACTCCCATCCATGTCCTTGCTGCAAGACATAATCAGACAACAAGGACCACCAACTAAAGGTGGAATACTCACCTCCGTGGCCCCTTATGAAGGGCTGGCGAGGAGCGCGCTCCACCGCCAGCCGTCGCAGCAACGCGTTACGACGATATGTCGAGCATGCGCGCCGGCGGGCTCTTCACGAAGTCACTCACGTGACTCCGAAATGAAATTCCAGAGACTCACCACTCTCTGTGTAAAGAATGTTTTCCTCATCTCGGTCCTAAAGGAATTCCCCCTTATCCTTAGACTGTGACCCCTTGTTCTGGGCTCCCCCAACATCTGGAACAATCTTCCTGCATCTAGCTTGTCCAACCCCTTAAGAAATTTGTAAATTTCTATAAGATCCCCCTTCAATCTTCTAAATTCCAGTGAGTACAAGCCGAGTCTATCCAGTCTTTCTTCATATGAAAGTCCCGACATCCCAGGAATCAGTCTAGTGAACCTTCTCTGAACCCCCTCTGTGGCAAGAATGTCTTTCCTCAGATTTGGAGATCAAAACTGTACGCAATACTACAGGTAAGGTCTCACCAAAACCCTGTACAACTGCAGTAAAACCTCCCTGCTCCTATACTCAAATCCTATTGCTATGAATGCTAACATACCATTTGCTTTCTTCACTGCCTGCTGCACCTGCATGCCTACTTTCAATGACTGGTGTACCATGACACCCAGGTCTCGTTGCATCTCCCCTTTTCCTAATCTGCCACCATTCAGATAATAGTCTACCCTCATGTTTTTCCCACCAAAGCGGATAACCTCACATTTATCCACATTATACTGCATCTGTCATGCATCTGCCCATTCACTCAGCCTATCCAAATCACCCTGCAGCCTCCTAGCATCCTCCTCACACCTAACTACACCCCCCAGCTTGGTGCCATCTGCAAATTTGGAGATGTTGCATTCAATTCTCTCGTCCAAATCATCAATGTATATTGTACATAGCTGGAGTCCCAGCACTGAGGCTTGCGGTACCCCACTAGTCACTGCCTGCCATTCTGAAAAGGACCCGTTTACTCCTACCCTTTGCTTCCTGTCTGCCAGTCAATTCTCGATCCACATCAATATTGAACCACCAATACCATGTGCTTTAAGTTTATATACTAATCTCTTATGTGGGTCCTTGTCGAAAGCCTTCTGAAAGTCCAGATATAACACATCCACTTGTTCTCCGTTATCCACTTTACTAGTTACATCCTCGAAAAATTCTATAAGATTCGTCAGACATGATTTACCTTTTGTAAATCCATGCTGACTTTGTCCAATGATTTCACCACTTTCCAAATGTGCTACTATCCCATCTTCAATAACTGACTCTAGCAGTTTCCCCACTACCGATGTTAGACTAACTGGTCTGTAATTCCCCGCTTTCTCTCTCCCTCCTTTTTTTAAAAGTGGGGTTACATTAGCTATCCTCCAATCCTCAGGAACTACTCCAGAATCTGAGGAGTTTTGAAAAATTATCACTAATGCATCCACTATGTCCATGGCTACCTCCTTGAGCACTCTGGGATGCAGACCATCTGGCCCTGGGGATTTATAGGCCTTTAATCAGTTCAATTTACCCAACACCACTTCCCGGCTAACCTGGATTTCACTCAGTTCCGCCATCCTATTTGACCTCCGGCCAACTGCCATGTCCTTGTTCCCCATGATTGAAAGATACAACATGGAAACAGGCCCTTCGACCCACTGGGTTCATGCCAACCCTTGATCCCATCAAAATAGTTCTATGTTATCCCACCTTTCACATCCACTCCCTACGCAATAGCAGCAAATTATAGAAGCCACTTAACCTACAAACCTGCGCATCTTAGGGGTATGGGCAGAAACAGAGCACCTGGAGGAATCCCATGTGGTCACAGGGAGAATATGCAACCTCCACAGAAACTGCACCCAGGGACAGGATGTTTGATTAGTAGGACTGAATGTTACAATCCCTAAGATTTCACTACAATTGACATTCTTGGGTATACCACTAGGTGAATTTGCTAACAATCAGGCACATCTTCAGTTGTGTACCTCAACGTCACTGGGTGTTTCGACCTTTTATCACAAGATACCCTCAGTCGAGGCAGGCCCACCGCAGGGTGATCAGACCTGGGTATGTGTCTTATGGTTAGCCTCTAGATGGTCACGTGGCAGCCCAGACAACATCTTTCCTCTTCAGCCACAGCCAGTGACTGCTCCGTTCGGCGGCATTGGCAAGTTCTTTTATTGCCCTCCTTTGTGCCTGCCCTTTGACTCCTACTTCCCTCAGGAGCCTTATGGTGGAACTGGCTCCAAAGCCACTGCACCCCACCTCCATGGACACACCCTTACCCTTACCCTCCAACCTCTCTCCTCTGCCTCTGCTGCAAGGTTTGAATATCAAAGCTTTTTATTTTCATAAGCCTCGTCCACAGCCTCCTCCCATGGGACCGTCAGCTCAACGATGAAAACACGCCGACAGGAATTGGACCAGAGAACGAGGTCTGGTCGCAGGTTGGTAACTGCGATTTCAACTGGGAACAAAAGCCTCTAGCCTAGGTCAACACGCATTTTCCAGTCCCTGGCTGCGTTCAGTGGGCATGAGTTGAGAGGGTTAGTCCTCCGTTTCTCTCCTTCCCGGATGAAGGATGGTATTTGCGGGAATGTTATCTGGGCATTGATAGGCATGGCATTGGTGGTAACTCTCTTGCACTCGAGTTCAGCTGCCAAACACCTCAGCACCTGGTTGTGTCTCCAGGTGTATCTGTCTTGTGTTTGGCTGGTCTTACAACCAACCAGGATGTGCTTGAGGTTTGCTGGAACTGCACACAGGGGGCAGGCTGGATCCTCTCCCTGCCAAAGATTTAGGTTTGTGGGAGAGGGAAGGACGTCATATGTGGCTCTGATATCGAAGCTCAACCTATTTGACTCCATGGTCCACAGCTCTCTCCATGTGATCTTCCTCCTCTCATTGCCATCCCACGTCATCCAACGGCCTTGTTTGGCTTGGGATATGGCTTTGGCACACCTGGCTGCTTCTTCTTGGTGGCGCACCTCCTCCACCACCAGGTGCCGACATTCAGCTGGAGTAGCCTTTTGCCAGGTAGGTTTCATTCCACCCAGACCTTGTTGGACATGGAACTTGGGTCTTGGGTGCTGTGAGGCAGCAGCTCTACCAACTGCATTTTTTAATATATTTGGTATTTGATGGTATGAATTGTGAGAGCAATGTATGAAGCTAATATCTGAACTGCAAGGCTATCCGAGGTGATTTTTATTTAATCCATTTATTTATTCAGCCCACCATCATATGGAAGCTGAGCATTGTAAAATCAGAATGTTTGGAATATAAACTATAGAAACAGTTCAAGAACACATAAGTTATTAGTTCAATGTAGGCATCTCCCTATTTTACTATGGATGTATAAATTATAATTTTTAAATTGTTTTCTGAATGCATTCTGATATCTTGTATTAGTGATGCTGTCTACTTTATTTTTATAAATAGGATGTGACAACGATAGAAAGAATGTCAAGCTGCCCAGATGAGATGTGAGTACAGAATAATGTTATGCTTTATGTCTGTATGGTGAAATAGTAATATATTGAATTGGCAGAATATTGAACATGAATAATATCTTTATTTCAAATGATTTTTCATACATTACTGTTTTAACTACTTTGCTTAAATTACGATTTTGGACATTTGCTGTCTGGAAATGAATTATCCAATTATTGAAATTAAACCACTTTAAATTAACATTAGTATTTGGAGGGTTTTGTGCAGTTCCAGTCATCTCATTATGGGAAGAACATGGAGGCTATAGGAAGGGTACTGGTGAGGTTTACCTAAGATGCCATCTGGATTAGAGAGAATTAGAGGCTACAAGGAGAGATTTGACAAATTTGAACTGTTTAGAGAATTAATAGCTGAGGAAGATCTGATAGAACTTTATAAAATTACGATAGGCATAGATACGGTAGATGGTCAGAATCTTTTTCCCAGGTTGAAAATGTCAAATAGTGCAGGTTATAGCTTTAAGGGAGAAAGCTTAATAAGATGTACAGGGAGAGTTTTTAACATGGGAATGTACTGTAGGTGCCTGGAAGCTTTCAGATTGGCACATGAATATGCAGGAAATGAAGGGATATAGATCACGTCCAGGCAAACGGGATTAGTTTGATTTGGTACCATGTTCAGCACAGACATTGTGGGCTGAAGGGCCTGTTCCTGTGCATTACTGTTCTATGCTCTATTATTGGGCACATTTGGATTTCTATGTACAGAGTCAACTTCCAATTAATCAGGAACGGAGTACATCAGAGAATAAACTAAACTCACTGCCTATTGCTGAAGTAATTTGGAAAGAACAAGGGAGACACAGTTGTGCAAAGGTAGAGTTGCTGCCTAACAGTGCCGGAGCCCCGGATTCGATCCTGATTGTGGGTGCTATCTGTACAGAGCTCATGCATTCTACTGTGGGGTTTTTTCCGGGGGCTCCAGTTACCTTCCACACTCTAAAGACACGCAGGCTTGTAGGTTGATTGGCTTTTATAACATTGTAAATGGTCCCTAGTGTATAGGATAGAAGTAGCATATGGTGTGGCACTTTCATTATAAATGAATAGAACTTCCATTATAATGTATGTTTCTGCATTGTTAACAAACAAACTCGCTGCCATTTATCATATAAAAGCCCAGTATATTAAAAAACTACTGTTTTGAAATATGCAACTGTAAATACTGTACTTTTATAATATATATGGGAAATATATTTATTTTCAATGTTGATGCACAATTTTGTTTCAAATGAAGAATCTCAGCTGGTGGAAATGGTAGGATTTAATTTTAAATACATATGAAGTTATGGTGAGCCAGTGGTTCTACAATGGTCAAACCATTGTTCTAAAGATAGACCCAAAAAGCTGGAGTAACTCAGAGGGACAGAAGGAATGGGTCGAGACCCTTCTTCAGACTCGACCCAAAACATCACCCTTTCCTTCTCTCCAGAGATGCTGCCTGTCCCGCTGAGTTACTCTAGCATTTTGTGTCTATCTTCAGTTTAAACCAGCATCTGCAGTTCCTTCTTACACAAACCATCATTCTAATCTGACTGCAGAGCTCAGTGGGTGTGCTGCCTCTTACTAATGCTGTTATCTGTAGATTGAAGCCCAGAAAGCCTTGGCAGCAAACGTTCTCAGAAGTATTTGGCACGCGCTGGAAGATCGTGTGGTTCATCCCATTCAGGCAGAGGCAACCGCTGCGAGCCTCCTACCATCACGCCAATCACGTTTAATAGATGGAAGCTGCAAAGATGAGTCCTCCTGTGTCGAAGTACTTAGCAACCCACCAGCAGTACTCCCATTCTCTCATTTGGTTTTGAAACCTGACACTTATTTTCCTAGCAACAGTAATGCCTTCTAAGTAACATTCCTGACAGCATTCTTTCTCTGTTAATGGCCACTGTAGGTTATATTTTAAGGTCGTCAAGATGTACTGGACACAACCCTTTGAAAGTACCACTATTGTCTTGGAAATATTTATAGTTAAAGTGGGGATTATGTTTATTAAATGGGACTTCTCCCACCAATTCTGGCCTGATTTGTATCAGACGGACGACAATTTTGATCAAAACACAAGAAAATTACTGACTTTCATTTTCTGCTCGCGTTTTCTTTAAAATATGAATATTGAAATGTTTTTGGTCTGTGTAAGATTACAGTAATATTGTAAAATTTGATTTATATTGAAGAATAAGTCTGATTTTGGATGTGGAAATTATTTTATATGAAGCAGTTGCAACCCATGCATTGCTTATACTATGCAGGTCACTAAACTATGTTTTAAGGTCACACGCTAGACCAAGAAATATGTTTTAGATTACGAGTTTGAATGCTTTCTTTAAAAAAAAATTAGTTCTGGTTTTGAAATATATTTTTAAAATGTGTCGCTTCACATGTTGTTTTAAATGTTTTGTGCATTGTGTCTGCAGATCATTTATACCAATATTTAATTCTTGTATGCAATGTTGTTAACCTGGCTGTCTACTGTTTGTTACTATTGAGCGTTACAGGTAATTTCTTCTGTATAAAGGACACGCACAATTACTGGAGTCAGAATCGTAGTGTGTTATAATTAATAAGGATGATGTGATGTCAGATGTATCAGATTGGGTGGTGAATTATTATGTAACGTGGCCAATCCTGCGTGAAGCAGGTTACAAGGTAGCAATTCAAAGTGAAAATTTGTTTTATCAAGTGCCTATAATTTAATGACTTTTATCATTTGGCTTGTTCTGAACAGGACCAAAGATGTTATTTAACTTAGGACAAGTACAAATGGTAAATTAATGTTTTTTAGCAAAACCTGCTGTAACTTGTTGCCGTAACTCTGTTGCATCCTAATGATTGGCCCATAGATCAATTGTGATGTTTCTGTAATAATCGTGTGTTTTTTAAATTTGTGAAAATTGTGATATATCTTTGTTTGATTATGGAACATGGAGTAAACACTCTTTACAATGTTGTGTGTACTGCAGAAGAAAATTAATTCTCATCCTCTTAGTGGTAAATTCTTGAATGAAACTAAGATGTACTGATTCTAGGCATAGCAGTGATACTGAGAAAAGGAGTCAAGGAGCAGGTCAGGATAATTACAGGAAATCTGCACCTGCAAACTGTGTACAATCTTGACTTTGTTCACAACTTCAAAACTTTTATGTTAAAAAACTTTGGTATTTGATTAAAACACCAGTAACTAAGAGTTAGATATAGCTCTTAAAACTAACAGAATCAAGAGATATAGGGAGATAGCAGGAACGGGGTACTGATTTTGGATGATCAGCCATAATCATGGCCATGCTGGCTGAAGGGCCAAATGGCCTACTCCTGCACCTATTTTGTATGTTTCTAAATATTTAATTAGGCCATGTTTTTCCTATATTTCCAACTCTTATGAAGGTGCTATTTTGAGTTGAGGAATAGACTACAGGTAGCTGCAATTCTGCTGCTTCTTTTCGTGTCCATCTTGTTACAAATGTTAACCTCGCTGTCATCGTCTGGCCTGAAAAGAACGCAAGCTTCCGCCGACAATCAGTGGAAGCCATCACTTGTCTCAATAGAGATGATGGTGGTAGGAGAATTAGCTCAGGATAATTCCAGCCCCGTGACGTGGACACTTCTGCTATGGGGCCAGCAATTCTGTTGAATCACTCTTCTAAAAACCTCACCCCATTTGTCCCATGCTTGAGTGCCTGATTGGCCTCATGATATACATTCCTCCACATGTATGAGAATTGTAGTGAGGACCAAATGCAATTGATTTTTCTCACCTATTTTGTTCAGTGGCATAAATATCAGTATTTATGATAGATTGTGCATTTAATTGTGAACCGCCTGGTTCTGAGAATGTTGTTTCAGATTTACTCACCTGAGTCATCCTAGGCATCGGCTTATATGAAACAGTCCGTCTCAGTCAGTGATACAACCGCACAAATTGGATTCTCTTTCAAACACAAAATGAGCACACTGTTGCAAAACTGGATTGCAGTTTTAATGCTGATTTTCTCAGTTAGCCAGCCTGACATTTTGTGGAATTATACGGGTAACTATTTTTGGCATTGTCAGGAGCAGAGTTCTCTTTGATCTGTTAACAATTAAACATTATAACTTAAATAACATCCACTGTTTGTAGCAGACTCCTCATGGTTTAAAGTTCCAAGTGACAATTGTATAGTATCAAATTGACCATTATTTACATTGTTACGTGTCCAGGGAAAGTAGTAAGGGTGACAGTCCATCAGCAATTCCAAAATGATGTTCTCAGAATTCCCTATATATTCACTGAGAAGTCTGCAAGTCTTTAGAGTTCTCTTTCTCAAAAGGTGAAGCAAATAGAATTGGTGAATATTTTCAAGGCAGAGTTGGACGCACTTTTGGTTAGGAGATGCAAGTTTACCATGGGTAGACAGGAGTGACAACCATTTATCCTTATTCACTGTTTCTTGTTAGCCAGCCAAAACTTCTTTCCACACCAATATGTTAACTCCTTTTCCTTTAGCTTTTATATTCTGATTTTTATGAAGGAGACAGGATTTTCTTAAAGTTTTATAAATAAAAGTGTTAGTTGTTTTTTCAAGGGAACACGATCATCATGGGAAGCATTTGGTGACCTTTAGGTTCAGCACACAATCATCTAAATTGTATTGAAATACATTATCTAACATCTCATGTCCTATAAAAATAACTATTATTGCCTTCTGTTTCTGCCGTAGCATAAGAAAGATCTTTACATCACCTGGGACATTGTACTACTGCAAAGAAAAGCTGGCACAATGTTAAAACCAATTTTGTATTTGTATTTCAACAGGCATTAAACCCATTTGATTAAACTGAGAGGCATGCCTAATGAAATCCAACACTGTTTGTTCCTCAGCACTAATATCGATCTGCTTGATTATTTTTATCATTTGTTGAACAGAATAGTAATTGGATTAATTTGAGTTGTTAAGATATTTAGATAACTCTTATTGTTCTGAATTCTTGTTACTGCACATCACAAGGTTGCTCTCCCACTAAATTCCTTTCCATGTGGTCTATAGGGCATTCAGCTCTAGATTTTCTGCCTTTGTATTATTTGCAACTGAGCAATTTTTAATTTGCACAATAGTCATGTTGGCTTACGCCTTTTAAGTGTGCTTTAGTCTTGAAAGTACAAGCTGATTTGCTCCTGATCAAAGAGCTTGCTGCCTTCAATGGAAAAAATTGGCCGAGCTGAAATTATAAACTTATGTCCAGACCTTGTGAAGGCCAGAGTTGTAGGTGCGCTCAGAAATGGATACCAAGCTAACAAACTCTTCCTTTGTTTCTGTTTCTGTTTCGTTCATTGTCATGTGTACTGAGGTACAGTGAAAAACTTTTGTTGCATGCTAACCATTCAGCGGAACGACAATACATAATTACAATCAAAGCAAAGCAAGAATTTCATTGTCCTATCTGGGCCACATGACAATAAACTATCTTGAATCAATCGAGCTATTCACAATGTACAGATACATGATAAGGGGATAACGGTTAGTGCACGATAAAGCCAATAAAGTCCAATCAAAGATAGTCCGAGGGTCACCAATGAGGTAGATAGTACCGTAGCTCAGAATTGCTCTCCAGTTTTGATAGGATGGTTCACTTGCCAGATAACAGCTGGGAAGAAACTATCCCTGAATCTGGAGGTGTGCGTTTTCACACTTCTATACCTTTTTCCCAATGGTAGAGAGGGGGAGGGGGGTGCCCCTCTTTGATGAAGTAACTAATGCCATCTGTCTGAAGAAGGGTCTCGACCCGAAACGTCGCCTATCTCCTTCGCTCCTTAGATGCTGCTGCACCGGCTGAGTTTCTCCAGCCTTTTGTGTACCTTCAGCTTTAATGGTCCTGTTTACCTTGTGGAAAATCCAAAACACTTGCACAAAAGCTGAAATCATCATTAATCCAGGAAATTTCATGCCACTTTTGCAGCAGGTGACTCGCATTAGTAAAGAATGAGAGTACATTTTCAAAATGTCTGCATTAAATATTAATATTTATAATCCAATTTTCTGTTTTTTTTTAAATTGGGTACAGCAAGTGTTCGGATGTGGAACCAGTATTTCTCATTGCTTCATCATATTCTTATGGGGGGGAATTGCATCAAAACACAGGTTATTCTCCCAACATAATTTATATTTCTCTGAGAAACTCTGCTTTATTGCCATGAAAATGTTTTCACTGAGCAAAACCCAGAGCTGGAATCACATGTTAGATCTAAGACATCACAGGTTTCACCATGATAATTTGTAATGTGATTCAATCCAAAGCTTCAAAGCTTTTGGATTCTTGTCCAGAATATCTATTCATTATGGAATGCGAATGGTCCTTTAATTTATAGTTGGGAGATATTCTTGAAAAGATCAAAGATTGTAAACAACCATGATTTTTCCAAACTTAGCAGTAAATGAACAAAACAAAAAGAAAGTATCAGAGGAATTTTTATAATGCAGTGCAAAGCCTTAGTATGGGTTCATGTTCTCTATTGGAACAGTAGAGCACAGGGATGCCTCTATTCCCTGTCTATCCATGTGCCTATCTACAAGCCTCTTAGCTGCCTCTATTGTATTTGCTTCCACTGCAAATACTGGCAGCGTGTTCTACACTCATCACTCTTATGTGTGTAGAAAAAAACTTGCCACGCACATCCCCTTCAAACTATGCTCTTAACACCTTAAAGCTATGGCTGCTAGTGTTTGACAGTTCTGACTGTCTAATCTATAATTGAATCACATAATTTTATGTACTTCTATCAGGTATCCCCACGACCTCTGACGTTCCAGAGAAAATAATACAAAATTTCCCAACCACTCCTGATAGCTAATGCCCTCTAATTCACATAGCATTTTAGTAAACCTCTTGCACCTTCTCCAAATGTTCCATATGCTTCCTGTAATATGGTAACCAGAAATGCACACAATTCTCCAAATGTAGCTTAACCTAAGTCCAATAAAAATGCAATATGACTCCCTGACTCTTGCACTCATTGTCCAAATCGATGAAACTGCATGCATTCTTCACCCTCTACCTGATTATTCCGTTCCTGACATATACCTGCTATATGGAATCACTGTCCAGAAAAACATCCAGTTACAATTTTCAGATCCCTCCTTGAGATACATTTGTAATTTACAATGACCTCAATGTGTTTTGGGGTAATTTGTGATTTCATTTGTAGTTTCATTTCCAATTTGGCTGATTCTCAAGTCAAGTCAAGTCACTTTTATTTATGTAGCACATTTAAAAAACAAGTCTCGTTGGCCAGAGTGGATTACATTGGTGGAGGTACTAACGTTATACAACAGTGGTTCATAGATTAAGTACATACATAAATGCATACATATAGCCCTTCCTCAGAGGACGTCAAGAAAGGCCTGAGAGTAAAGATGAGTTTTAAGTCACGACTTAAAGGAGTCGATGGAGGGGGCAGTTCTGATGGGAAGAGGGATGCTGTTCCACAGGCTAGGAGCTGCAACCACAAAGGCGCGGTCACCCCTGGGCTTATGCCTAGACCGCGGGATGTTCAGTAACCCCAAGTCGGCTGATCTGAGGGACCTGGAGGTGGTTGGGTGGGTAAGCAGACTTTTGATGTAGGTGAGGGCAAGCCCCTTTTAGGGCTTTGTAGACATAAAGGAGGATCTTGAAATTTCCAATTTGGCTGATTCTGTTGGATATGTGGGATTCTCCAGCAGCACGGTTTACTTCGGTTCAGCACAGTTACTTGAATAGCCAAGTGGAACAGAAGCTTCAGGACATGCTCACTGTTTCCAGCATTTTCTCTTTGTACTTGAAAGAAATAAAGGATGAAAGTTGCACACAAAACTGAATTTGAAACTATTGGAGTTGTTCAGACTCTCACACCGTAACTATATACAAATATAGAACATAGAGGACTACACACAGCTACAAATCCGTCAGCCCACAATGTCAGTGCTGACCATGATGCCAAGTTAAACTAATTTCCTCTTCCTGCACATGAACCATACCCTTTCGTTCCCTGCACATCCATGTGTCTTACTGAAAGATTCTTAAATGTGCTGTCATATCTGCCTCCACAAAATCAAAAGGATTTGCCCCACACATCTCCTTTAAATTCCCATCTTAAAGCTAGGTCCTCTAGACCTTAACACTTCCATCCTGAAGGAAAATGTTCTGACTGCCCTATCTACGCCTCTCACAGTTTTATGTACTTCTATCAGGTCTCTCAACCTCCGATGTTCCTGAGGAAATAAGCCAAATTGTCCAACCTCTCCTAGTGTAGCTAATACCCTCTAATGTAGGTGTGGTTGGTTTCATTCTGTAAAGCAGGAATAGTTTTACCAGGAGTGTGATGGCATGTACATAGTAGCTGCACAATGTACGAAACGCCTGGATGTCATCAAGATCTGGTACCCTGGTGGCTACCTTAGTATGCTCCATCGAACAGAAGGCACAAAAGATAACTTTTGAAATTGGCGTTGAGTAGTCCAATATGCAAGATGTTTGCATCCATAACTGGGTGAACTAGAAAGGTTTATTGACTGGTAGCAGCAAAATCCATGTTGTGCACAGGATAAAGTAATGTGAACACCAACTGATCTTTTCAGAAGAGACAAACATTGCTCATATATGAGGCAGGTCCCGCATCATTAACTACTCTGCGATCAAAATAAATTTCACAAAGCATGAAGATAAATCCTGTGATGGTGCAGTCTTC
This sequence comes from Raja brachyura, assembly GCA_963514005.1. The sequence continues at coordinate 95,595,174 of OY740783.1, read as the reverse complement.
AAAAGACTATAAAAGTGTTGGCTGTGGAGGTATGTATCCACAACACCATTTTAGCAATGCCATTTTAGTACTTTGGGGATACAGTGTGGAAACAGGCCCTTCAGCCTACTGAGTCCATACTGACCAGCGATCACCCTGTATACTATACTACATACTGGGGACAATCTACAATTTTCCGAAGCCAATTTAACTGAAAAACTCTGTGCCTTTGGAGTGTGGGAGGAAACTAGACACCCGGAGAAAACCCATGTGGTCACAGGGAGAACATACAAACTATGTACAGGCAGCACCAATTGTCAGGCTCAAACCAGGGTGTCTGGTGCTGTAAGACAGCAGCTTTACAACTGCACCACTGTACTGCCCACCAAGACCAGATAGTATTTTCCTGAAGCGTTAAGGGGGCTGTCACACTTCGGCGACCTAATTGGCAAGTTTAGAAGAGTTTGGAAAAAATGACATGTTGAAGACGTCCTTCGACTATGTAGAAGACCAGCTTCGACTAGCTACGACTAGCCAAGAATAACTTCGGGAAAATTGGACACCAAATAGTGGGGTGTGAAGTCGACTTCCTTCGACCTCCCTTCAACTATGATGAAGACTATGTACGACAACCTTCAACTACCTTCGACTATCCTCGATTACCTACAACTAACATGGCGACCTACTACGACCTGCTAAGACCTACCACGACTAAACCTACAAGTAAAAAAAGTATCGATTTTTTCCATGGCGACCTTTTTTTTACTCGCAGGCATTTTTTAACATATTGAAAAAAACGCCGCAAACCAACTATGACCTCAGGTACACGGAGACCACTCTCGAGCATTAAAGAGAGTTACGAAGACCTCCTACGATGTCGAGGGTGCGAGACGAGGGCAAACTCGCCAGAGTTCGCGGATTAGGTCCCAAGTGGGACAGGCCCTTTAGGTGCTATTTATACTCCCCACTACTTGTCTCATTAGTGATCCCTGCAAACTCCTGTCATGCCTGAGTTTGGTGTGGGAATACAGAAAATGGAGAAGATGATTTTCATGCCAAGGCATTGAAGGCCTTGGATTGACTGCTGCGAAATGGGATTAGTATGGCTTGTTATTTGACGGTAAACATGAACAAGGTGGGCTGAAGGGCCTGTTGCTCTGCTGTTATGACACTATGCCTCTAATTTGACTTTTATGGTAAAAAGTTACACTTTGGGCTTGATTTCAGGAAGTCTGACCGGGTTTATTCCACTGAATGCTGGAGAGATGTTATTTCATACACTATTATAATAATGATTCTGCAACAACAGAATAAATGTAATTTGTTACAGTTCTACTTGCATTTCCCCCAGAACATAGAACAGGACAGCACAGATACAAGCCCTTAAACCCACGCTGTCCGTGCTGACTATGATACCAATTTGAACTGCAAATCTCTCATCTCCAAGCATGTGATTTAACTCCCTAAGTTCCCTGCATGTTGCCGTCTCTGTCTAAATGCCTCTTAAACTTTGTTATCGTATCTATCTCCAACACTTTCCCAGGTAGCATGTTTCAGGTACCTACCATATTCTGGATTACATAAATTTGTGCTACATAAATATATTTCAAGTATTCCCCCCTTAAAACCATGCCCTCTAGTATTTGACATTACCACCCTGGGAAAAAAAAAAGACTGACTCTTTTCCCCATCTATGCTGTTCACAACTCTATGTACTTATACAAGATTGCCCCTCGTTCTCCAACACTCCCAAATTTGTCCAACCTCTCCTGTATCTAATGCTCTAATCTATGCAACTTCAAGATAATCTCTTCTCCACTCTCTCCAAAGTCTTCACATCTTCCTGTAATTCACAAGTTAGAGACCACCTATGATATCTAAATGCAGGGACTTGTTACATTCTTCTTCTTTCTTTAAACAGAATATATCAGAAATACTTCAAGAAAGTAAAGGTCATTATTATTTCACCTGGAAGATTCAGCAAGAGACTGATGTACTGCCACTTAATTCTGCCTTCAAAATATGTCTATTTATGGCTACATGGAAAGTACATCAAAGAAACAGGCCATTCACTCTAACACATTTGTTTCTTCAGACTGGAGGCCTGTGACTAATGATGTGCCTCAGGAATCAGTACTAAGCTCATTTGCAGTTTGTCATCTATATCAGCTATTTGGATGAGAATGTAGAAGGCATAATGAGTAAGTTTACAGATGACACTGAAATAGGTATAATCATAGATGGTGAATATGGTTATCATGAATTATAGCAAGTGGGGAGAGAAATGGCTAATGGAGTTTAATTAGATAAGTATGAGGTGTTGCATTTTGGGAAGGTAACAGTGGGGCCCTGGGAGAGTTGGAGAGCAAGAACATAATTCCCCAAAAGTGGTGTCGCATGCAGATAGGTGGTGAAGGAGGATTTTGGCAAGCTGATCTTCATTGAGTATAGAATTTAGAACATTATGTTACAGTTGTACAAGACGTTAGTAAGGTCACGCTTGGAGAATAGTGTTCAGGTTTGGTCATTTTGCCATACGAAAAATGCCATTAATCTGGAAAGAGTGCAGAGGATGTTGCCAAAATTTGATGGCCTAAGCTATAGGGAGAGTTTGGGCAGACTAGGACTTTTCCTTGTTGCGGAGGAAGCTGGGGGGTGATCTTACAGAGGTGTATAAACTTATGAGGGAAATAAATGGGGTCACACGCTTGTTTTTTTTCCCCCCAGGGTAAGGGATCCAAGAACCGTAGGGCATAGGTTTAAGGTGACTGGGCATCAATTTAATAGGGACCCGAGGGGCAACTTTTACATAGTGTGTGATGGCTATGTGGAAGGAGCTACCAGAAGAAATAGTTGAGGTAGGTGCAATAACAAGATTTAAAACACATTGTTTTCCCCCCCCCCCCCCACTAATGGAAACATCCTTTCCACATCCACTTTTACTAGGCCCTTCATTATCTGGTAGGCTTCAATGAGATCCCCCCCCCACCTGATTCTTCTAAACTCCAGTGAATGCAGGCCCACAGACTTCAAACGCTGTGCCTTCTACCGTAATGGAACCGTTTCCGCCATTACAACAATGTCAAACTTCAACCTGTTTGCCTAGGAATGTCCAGAGAGAATAACATGTACCCGGTAATTGCAGGTTCTTCACTTTCTTTGACGGTTGATGAAACATTTGGCTTGGTATGAGAAAAGGTTTCATACCACTGCATCTCTGCAATAGAGTTTGTTTCCCAGGTAATATTCCCCAGCGTCTTTCAATGGTGTTTTTGTGTCCGCGGTTAGAAGGCTTTGAAAATCGAGCTGGAGAATAAAGGGATTTATTGTCTGTCGACTCTTCCTCCCAACCTGTGGGAAAGACCCTTTCCCCATTCACCATTTTGCATCAGTCCAGCCAAGACAGGAAACTTCACAGGAAAACTACAAGCACATAGGACTGCCACCTATGACCCCATGGCACCTTAGTTTATTTAAAACTTGACTTACTTCTTTAGGCAGTGTACCTCCCAATTATTCAAATGATAGATTTACAAAGGGCCCCTGTTCAAACGTCACAAAAAAACGCACTATCAGTGAATTGTCTTTAGATGAATAGATCAGAATGCCATCATTGAAAACCTAGCTGAGGAAGAAGATTATATTTCAAAGGTAGTAGAGTTTCAAAACAAAGGATCATTTGGAAACCTTTAATGAAATTAATATTTTCTAAACCTGCTCTATTTGACCATTTGATTACCCCGTGCTGCCCGCTGAGATGGAATATTTGTGGTAATTATTTGAGCACGGTGGTGGAACTGTTTTGTAAAACATAACCAAAGGAACCATGTTGAATGGATCTTTCCAGTGCATAACTAATTTATACACTCTGCTGTGTTCTTTTTTTAACTGAAATAATAATGTTCCAAAACAGTTACTTTCTGGGATGAAGACATAAAAAAATAAATAAACTTGCATATTTTTCAGAAAAGTAATAATTAATCTGAAGGTATTCAGACTTTCTGGAATTGGTTAATCTACACAGAATATAAATTTAATGGTTTATGATTAATTCCAAATTCCAAAAAAGATAAGCCATGGTGAGGTCTCTATTGATCTTGGTTGTCAAATGATTTGGTACTCTGGGAGCAGGTATAGGAGTCTGAAAAAAATGACCACCAGGTTCAAGAATAGCTTCTTCCCAACACATTTCTGTCTCAAACATTGCACAACACTAACTTCAACTACGAACTTCTAACTACCTTCCTGGACTGAGGTTGCATTCAGAACTATCATTTTTTTGTATTGTGGTTATTCATTTATTAAAATTGTTGTTATCATGTATTATCTGTGTGTAATGTGTTCACCGGCCTGCTATGGTGATGCAATTAAGAATTTCATTGTTCCATTGACACGTAGGACAGTTAACACTCTTGACTCTCTCAGGATCATCTTGGGGTGAAATCTATGAGGATTCTTAATCTCTGGGAATCCCCAAACTGGGCAGTGGATCATTCTCTGAGATATCACCAATCTTAGAGTATTTGCTGGTTCAAGAAGAATGCTGCATCCCAGGGACCAGTGATGTTCCCATCGAGCTAAGGGGCATCTTATACTCCGAGCGGACAGAACAACAGACCAGAGGTGGGGGTCTGTGCATTTTTGTAAATAAAACATGGTGCATGGACACCACCATCATCGAGAGTCACTGCTCAGCTAACTTAGAGTTCCTCTTGGTTAAATGCAGACCGTTCTATCTGCCCAGAGAGTTTACCTCCACTGTTGTGACTGCAGCCTATATTCCTCCTGACGCTACTGCTAAGCTTGCAATAAAAGAACTGCATACTGCCATTAGCAAACAACAAACTCACAACCCCGAGGCAGCCTTCATTGTTGCGGGTGACTTCAATCACTCCAACCTGAAGACTGTACTCGCCAAATTCCACCAACATGTCTCCTTCGCCACTAGAGAAGACAAGACACTGGACAAAGTCTACACAAATATGGCTGAAGCTTACAAAGCCTTTCACCTCCCCCACCTTGGTCAGTCTGATCACCTCTCATTGTTCCTGCTCCCCACTCATCAGACGGGTAAAACTCACAGTGAGAACAGTTAAAGTTTGGTCAGAGGAGGCTGCCTCCACACTTCAGCAGTATTTTGGAAACACTGACTGGAATGTGTTTGCAGCCCAGGCCACCTTCGACTCCCACACGGACATAGACACTTATCCATCCTCTGATCTGGAGTTTATCAACTCCACCATCAACAGTGTCATCACCCTCAAACGGATTACTGCATTCCCGAATCAGAAGCCATGGATGAACAATGAGGTCAGGCTACTGCTGAAAGCACAGGACACCAGGTCAGGCGATGCTCAAGCCTACAGTTCATCCAGGGCTAACCTGAAGAGGGGCATCAAGAAGGCCATGCATGGCTATAAGCTTAGGATTGAGTAGCACTTCAACAACAACTCCGACCCCCGACATATGTGGCAAGGCATCCAGGCCATCACGGACTTCAGACCCACCAACTCCACCCCCCACATCCAGCGACTCATCCTTCCTTGAGGAGCTTAACCACTTTTATGGCCACTTTGACAGGGACAACCAAGAGATGGCCATCAAGGCTATGCTCCCTGCTGATCACCAGTCCCTCACACTCACTCCCTACGATGTATATCTAGCACTGAGTAGGATTAATGCACGTAAGGCTGCTGGCCCTGACGGCATCCCCGGGCACGTCCTCAGGACCTGTGCTGCACAGCCGACAGACATCTGGACTGACATCTTCAATCTGTCACTTGCCCAAGCAGTTGTCCCCATGTGCCTTAAAACCACCTGCATCATGTCGGTGCCAAAACACTCCACTGCGGCGAGCCTCAACGACTTCCGCCCAGTTGCACTTACTCCCATCATCACCAAGTGCTTCGAGAGGCTGGTCCTGGCACACCTCAAAGGCTGCTTACCTCCCACACTGGACCCCTATCAGTTTGCCTACCGCAAGAATAGGAGTACGGAGGATGCCATCTCAACGGCATTCCACTCCACCCTCTCCCACCTCGACAACAGAGACACCTACGTGAGAATGCTGTTCATTGACTTTAGCTCAGCATTTAACACCAATATCCCCTCAAAACTGATCACCAAACTCGGCAGCCTGGGCATCAACCCCTCCCTCTGCAATTGGATACTGGACTTCCTGACTAACAGACCACAGTCTGTTAGGTTGGACAACCACACCTCTTCAACCCTCACCCTGAACACCGGTGTCCCACAGGGCTGTGTACTGAGCCCCCTCCTCTACTCCCTCTTCACCTATGAATGCACACCTGTACATGGTTCTAACACCATCATCAAGTATGCAGATGATACAATGGTGATTGTCTTCATCAGTGACAACGATGAGTCAGCCTCAAAATGTAATCTGAATAATAACCAATACTTTAATATTTACAGATATGTGACTTTATAAAAAAAATATATACCAAGAATACAGAATATAATGTTAGACCCATTGGAAGAAGCAATGAATATTAAGGCGGACTCACAAAAATTAATATCATATCTATATAACAGTATTCTTAATAGAGAATTGCCATCAACAGAGGCAATTAGAGAAGACTGGGAAAAAGATTTAATGATAAAAATTTCTAAAGAAACATGGGAGAGGTATTTGATAGATATACATAAATGTTCGATTACACCAGACATAATTTAATTCAATTTAAAATATTACACAGATTATATTATTCAAAAGTTAGGTTGAATAAATTTTATTCAAATATTTCTCCCATCTGTGATAAATGCCTTTCTCAAAATGCCAACTTTACACATTCTTTTCTTGCACAAAAAGATTTTGGTGTGATATATTTGATATATTCACTAGTTTATTTAAGATAAAAATGGAACCTAGCATGGACATTATTACCTTTGGAGTATTAGGAGATGGAAACAAATTAAATATATCCCAAATCTAATATTTTAATTATGGTGTAACAAAAGCGAAAAAAACTCATACTCAAATTCTGGAAAAAGGCTACTATACCAACACTCAAAATGTGGATTGGTAATATGTTGGAAACGGCCAATCGGAAGAAATGACACTCCTCCTAATAGAAAAAAAAGACCAATTCTTAATGAGTTGGTCTCAATTTATCGATCTTGTGGATTCATGGGGTGTAATAGCATCGTAAAATAAAAAATTCTGGGTGAGTGACAAATGATTAAGAACATAAAAAAAAAGATGAGTCAGCCTATTGGGAGGAGGTTCAGCTCCTAGCAGCATGGTGCGCTGACAACAACCTGGCCCTTAACTCCAAGAAGACCAAGGAGCTCATTGTGGACTATAGAAGGTCTAGGGGCTGCACGCACACCCCCATCCATATTAATGGGACGGAGGTGGAACGCGTTTCCAATTTCAGGTTTCTGGGGGTCAACATCACTGATGACCTCTCTTGGACCCACAATACCTCTACACTGGTCAAGAAGGCTCACCAGCGTCTCTTCTTCCTGAGGAGACTAAAGAAGGTCCATCTGTCTCCTCAGATTCTGCTGAACTTCTACCGCTGCACCATCGAGAGCATACTTACCAACTGTATCACAATATGGTATGGCAACTGCTCTGTCTCTGACCGGAAAGCACTGCAGAGGGTGGTGAAAACTGCCCAACGCATCACCGGTTCCTCACTCCCCTCCATTGAGTCTGTCCATAGCAAGCGATGACTGCGAAGGGCGCGCAGCATCGTCAAGGACTGGTCTCACCACAGCCACACACTGTTTACCCTCCTCCCATCCGGGAGGCGCTACAGGTCCCTCCGTTGCCGGACCAGTAGGTTCAGGAACAGCTTCTTCCCTGCGGCTGTTACAATACTTAACTCTGCACCTCGGTGATTGCCAGTCACACCCCCGGACACTCCTTCCCCCAGTATAATTGCACGACTGATACTGTTTGTACATATATATATATATTTTACCGTTCATTATTCTAAGTTCGCTCTTCTGGGGAGATGCTAACTGCATTTTGTTGTCTCTGTACTGTACATTGCACAATGACAATTAAAGATTGAATTGAATTGAATTGAATCATCAGGTTATTTCCAGGAATGGCGGAACTGACATATGATGAAATAATGGATCAACTGGGCTTATATTGGGCTGGGCTTTAGAATAAGGGGTAAGCCATTTAGAACGGAGATGAGGAAACACTTTTTCACACAGAGAGTTGTGAGTCTGTGGAATTCTCTGCCTCGGGGGGCGTTGGAGGCCCGTTTCTCTGGATACATTCAAGAGAGAGCTAGATAGGGCTCTTAAAGATAGCAGAGTCAGAGGATATGAGGAGAAGGCAAGAACGGGGTACTAATTGGGGATGATTAGCCATGATTACATTGAATGGCGGTGGTGGCTCGAAGGGCCGAATCGCCTACTCCTGCACCTATTGTCTATTGTCTATATTCACTGGAATTTAGCAGGATGAGAGGCAATCTTATAGAAACATATAAAATTCTTAAGGGATTGAACAGGCTAGATGCAGGAAAAACATTCCCGATGTTGGGGGAGTCCAGAGCCAGGGGTCAGTTTAAGAATAAGGGGTAGGCCATTTAGGACTGAGATGAGGAAAACCATTTTAAGCCGAGAGTTGTAAATCTGTGAAATTCTCAGGGAGAGAGGTGGCTTAGTACAATTCTCCAGCTTCAGACTTCAGACTTTATAGATACAGTGCAGAAACAATCCCTTGGCCCACTGAGTCACCGCCGACCAGCGATCACGCCATGCACTAACACTATCCTACACAACAGGGACAATTTACAATTTTATCAAAGCCAATTAACCTACAAACCTGTACATCTTTGGAGTGTGGGAGGAAACCAGATATCCCAGAATCAGGTTACGGGTAGAATGAACAAACTCTGTACAGACAGCACTCACCGTCAGGATCAAACCCGGGATCGAAGGCAGCATCTCTAATGCTACACCACTGTGCTGCCCAAAATTTATCAACTATAGGCCTGTATCAAACTGCTCTGAAATGTTGGGTTAAATAAGAACATTGACTTGCAATCCTGAATCTTCAGAGTGCATGTTGCAAGCTCCATACTTCATTGAACCTGATCTGTATCACAAACATAACAAGTAATGGCTAAATGTTCAGTCTTATATTGCTCATCAAAATTTTTCAACAATGATTTCCTTTTAAGGCCCCCATCCAACCACGATATTTGATGCTTGAGCAAGTTGAACATAACAGAGAGATCTCCAGAGTACCACAGCAAAATGGGAGCCAGCTGCCAAAATAATATTAAACTAGTCTTCCAGTCATGGTGCATGCAACCAAGGGCAACTGGCTCTTCGGTCTCTGCATTAACATGAGAGCAGCTAGTAGATACTTGCACTCCACTACAAGGGTTTACCAAGATCTGTAAACAAGAAAACCTGCAAACAACTTTTTTCAAGAGAAAAGCACTGCTGGCATCTGGCAAGGCCTTCACCTCCCTTCATATGTATACCTCACAAATACAAATATACATAATTCCATTCTATTTAGATTCAGCTCCATGGGTGTAATTAACAATGCAGGACAATCTGTGTTTTCCTAACATTTGTCACAATGCTTTCATCATGGAGCGTGTTGTATAGCAGATGAATCTTGGAGTACAAGTATATTGTTCCCTGAAATTGGTGTCGCAGTTAGATAGGGTGGTCTTCATCAGTCAGGAAATTGTGCATAGAAATTGGGACAATATATTACAGTGGTACATGACATTGGTGAGGCTGCACTTGGAGTATTGTGCTGAGTTTACCCTGCATATAGGAAAGATGCCATTAAGCTGGAAAGAGTGCAGATAAGATTTGCAAGGATGTTGCCAGGACTGAGCTGTAGGGAAAGGTAGGGTAGGGTAGGTGAGGCCAGAGTGCAAAAGACTGAAGGGTGATCTCATAGAGGTGTTTAAAACCATGAGGGGAATAGATAGTGTAGACATCAGTTTTTTTTCATAAGACAGGGGAATTAACTAGAGGGCATATTTTTAAAGAGAGAGGGGAACAATTTAACAGGAATCTGAGGGGCAACCTTTTCACACAGAAGGTGGTGAGAATAAGGACGGAGCTGCCAAAGGAAGCTTGGCACCAGCTTCAGGAACTGGCCATGGATACAATGGCCAAAAAATATCACCCCCAGAAAATTGTATCCTGCTCAAAGTGCCGGCCGTCAACCATGCCATTTGGGGCCATATGGGACTATGCATCCGAGCGCAGGAGTTAAAACTGCAGCGGGTGCTGAAACTGCTCGCAGCCAGCATTACGGCTTTTGGTAGGCCGGTGGATGGTGGGTTCCTGACTGAAGTTCAGCAGGATGCCCTGCTCTCATGTGCAATGTGCACTTTGAAATTAACTGCCTTGGAAAGAGCACCATCCGCACTACCATTAACCCAAGGTTCACTGCCCTGTTTAAGCCTAGCAACGTCCAGCGGCCGAACTTATTGTTCGGGGAACACCTCGCAAAGAGGGTAAAGGAGCTAGACGAAGAGGCAAAAACCGTCGGGCTCATCAAGGCGCCAGTGACCTGCAGAACCCTTCGGCGACAATATCCTTTGCTGAAACCGGATCCGGACAAGGACCAAGCCGGCCATTCAATGTGCGCAGCTGGCGCATTCCAGCAGGAGCACGGGCAAACATGCCTTTTCCATCCAGAGCCAGGAGACACAGAACTCCACCAGTAACCATGGAGGTAGTTGGGTCTGGTTCTTGTCGAAACATATTGAGTGAGAATTACCTACCAGTTGGGGGGAGGTTACACAGGTTTCTCAAAGAATGGTATAAAATAACATCAAAAGTGTTTATACTGCAGAGTATACAAGGGTTTCAAATTTAATTTATTCCCTACCTGTGTCCACCCACCCAACAAAAGCCAGAGAAAGGTGTAATTGAGAAAACAGTTTTTCAAACTCATCAATTTGTATCTAATGTATTTCCTAGACCAAAGAAAGATGGTGGGTGTTGGATTATTTGGACCTGACAGGACTTAAGCTGTTTGTGCAGTATAATCATTTTAAAATGGAAACGTTTGCTACGGCCAATCAATTGTTTTCCAGAGGGTGTTATATGGCATGGCATCTTCAAGTTGCATATTATTCAGTGCCTGTTCATAAAGAGTATCTGAGATGTTTGAGAATTTAGCTAGATGGGGCAATTATGGCAGTTTAGAGCACCGCCTAACGGGTTAACCTCAGCCCCTCGCTTATTTACAAAGCTGTTAAAACCAGTACTGGGGTTACTACTGTCACAGGGGCATATTGTAATGGCCTATTTGGATGACATCTTAATAATTGGAAACACCTTTGTGGCAGCCGAGTTATCAGTTTCAGCTGTTAAACTCATGGTTGAGAGGTTGGGGTTCATTATCCACCCAACTAAATCAAAATTGGTGCCGGTTAACACAATTGGCTATTTGGGATTCACAGTTGATTCAAATCACATGTGTGACTCTGCCCAAGGGCAAGAGATTAGATTTAATTGAAGGCTGTATCAAGCTCTTGGGGGAGCTATCACCTTCAATTAAATAGGTGGCCAGCTTAATTGGTAAATTGGTAGCTGCTTTTCCAGCTGTGCAATATGGACCTTTGTATTACCAACATTTACAAAGGGCAAAGATACAGGCACTTAGAATACATGCAGGTCATTTCAATTGGCCCATGCACTTAGCATCTGAAGCCATTACAGAAGTACAGTGGTGGATTAGAAACATTTCAAATTGTTCTAGCAAACTTTTGATCGAAACACCTTCAGTTGTGTTGCAGACTGATGTTAGTGCCCTAGGTTGGGGTGCGACTGATACCAGGTCTAGCTGTGAAGGCAGATGGAATATGCATGAGGCGTTGATTCTCCAATCACATGGAGTTAATTATTTAGAGCTTTTAGGAGCATTTTATGGGCTCAAAGCTTACTGTACCACTAAGCATCACTTACATGTTCAGCTTCAGATTTACAACACCACGGCAGTGGCGTATGTTAATCACATGGGTGGAATCAAGTCGAAATCTTGTGACGGATTGGCTAACCTTATTCGGCACTGGTGCATTAAAAATAATATTTGGATTTCAGCTGTCTACTTGCCAGGCAGATTCAATATGGTGGCAGACACCAGGTAACACAAATTCAACAACAACACTGAGTGGATGTTGAATCATGATGTATTTAATGAAATTGTTCTCCAGTATGGAATGCCAGATATCGATTTGTTTGCATCCAGACTTAATCACCAGGTACCGAAGTATGTTTCATGGGAACCAGACCCAGGGGCAGTTGCAGTGAATGCATTCTCACTGTACTGGGGCGGAATGTTTTTATATGCATTTCCCCCCTTCTGCCTTATCAGTCAGTGCTTGACTAAGATCAAGCAGGACTCCGCTTCAGGGGTTTTGGTGGTACCCAACTGGCCTACACAGTCATGGTTCCCTCTGATTTTGGGTATTATTACACAGCCTATTATGGTGGTTCCAAAACGTCATAATCTGTTGGTGCACCCTGTGACTGGAGGTCAACACCCGTTGTATGATCGTCTAAATTTGTTCATTTGCAGATTTTAAGAAGTCCATATCTGGGTCTGGGACTATCCAATCAGACCGTGGATGTCATCACAGTATCCTGGAGGGATAGTACGAAAAGGCAGTACATCTCTCATGTCAGGAAATGGGAGGAATTTTGTTTACAGGGGAACATTACATACCACACAGCCTCCATCCCAGATGTGCTCGAATTTTTGTCCAAGTTACATTTTGATGAAGGGTTCAGCTATAGTGCCATCAACAGTGCCAGGAGTGCCTTGTCCTCATACCTATGCCGGGGGTCAGAATTTCAGTCTGTAGGATCTCATCCGTTAATCTCCAGATGTATGAAGGGTGTTTTTAATTCTAATCCCCCCAGGCCTAGGTATTCTGAAATCTGGGATGTAAGCATGGTACTGACGCTGCTTCATCAATGGGGTACAGCCACATCCTTGTCCTCAACAAAGATTACCCTTAAGTTGGTTATGCTCATGGCACTCGCATCAGCGCAAAGGGTTCAGACCTTGCACAAACTGTGCCTGGACAGGATGGTGTCATCATAGAATGATGTTAAATTTTACATCTATGACCTAACTAAACAAAGCAGACCAGGGGTGTCCGGATTCAAGCTTGTACTGTCAGCTTATCCCATGGATTTACAGCTGTGTGTAGTGGAGCACTTGCGGCGTTATATTGAAGTCACAAAGAGCCTTAGAGGCTCTGAGGAAGCATTGTTTATTAGCCACCAAAAGCCACATATGAATGTGTCAGCTCAGACCATTTCACAATGGCTGAAACAAGTGTTGGGGTGTGCAGGAGTTAATACTGCCAATTTTTAATCTCACTCCACCAGGGCAGCATCGACGTCAGCGGCGAGGGCAATGGTCGTCCCTCTAGACTATATCCTCGCAGCCGAGGGATGGTCAAATGAATTGACTTTTCAAAGCTTTTATAATAAGCCGCTTGTTGAATCCGGGGTGTTCGCCCATTCTGTTTTAAGTTCTGTTTCATAGCTTCCCCCTGGGAGAGAGGAATCGCTATTGTATATTTGTTTATTTGTGAATTAAAGCATTAACATTTTAATCAGTATCATGTTTCGATGTATTGCTAATATTCACTCTTCCTGAGTCTGATTGCAGTGTGAGATGCCTGGATTTGAATCGGCGTGAAATCACAGATCATTGAAATCTTCACAGAATCACACATGTGGCTCAGAAGTAAAATAGTAAGATTAAATGAGAACTTACCAGTTTGAAGTTTGATCTTTATTTTATGAGGAGTTACGATGAGCGATTACGTGCCCACCGCTCCCAACCCTCACATCACGAAGCTCATCTGGTAGTTCTAGGTTTATAATCTTAGTATAATACTTCAATTATTGTTCTTCTGTGATTTCACACCGCTGCTTTGAAGATTGATGCGCATGCCGACTAGTGGGGTTCTTCACATAATCGCTCATTGTAACTCCTCATAAAATAAAGATTAAACTTCAAACTGGTAAGTGCTCATTTAATCTTATTATTATCCTGTCCTGGGGATTCATAGATCTAACACCTCATTCTCCTTAAAGCTAATTTGATAAAACTGAAAACCAAATGATGGGAGTTTATTGTATTATGAAACTATGTAACTAAATTTGCCTGTGCCTATCTTTCTCTATGTTCCTGCTGTATTCGTAGTTGAGGACATTTGGTAAGTTTTGAATTGGTCAACACAATTCAGAATATCACAATTTTTTTCATGACTTTTACTTGAAAACTTTTATAAAGGTATGTGTATACAAAGCCTACTATACTTTTCTATGACACTATGGCCAAGATATTCAGGTGAAAAACAGATCTTTGTGCACCATCTTGGTGCACTTGCTTTTTGGGGCCAAGTACAAATTGCAACAATTGACCAAAATACTTTTCAAATAGTAGTTATCACATTGGGAAAAAACATTGTAACCAATTTCTCCAAACCCTCTCCATCCATCTATCCCATCACTATCACTTGTTAAATATGTTCTGATAAATTCCATTTTGCTTTCAATATGATTTATGAGCTAAAGACTGAATATTTCATGGATATGCATTAGCAAACATGTCCCAGATACTTAGTAAAATATACCCAGTGACATCAATGTTTAAAGAAAGAGATTAAAAAGACTCATCCTTTATCAGATTATATAAATAAAGATGTCTATACATGAGCCTTTCTAGGAAATATTCAACAAAACAAAAATATCCAACAGATGGCTCGGAGCTAATTAACCATATGTTTGTATAACCCTTTTAAATTTGTGTTTGAATTGTTATGAATAGCGGCAAAAAGAGAGCATACTTTTTGTTCTCAAATGCTTTTAAATAATCTGAAATAACCTTACAATGGTTTTTTACATGAAGAGTCGGCCCTTTGCCTATTAAATAATTATTAACCCATTGAAGGCATAATGCTTCAAATGATTTACACAGACCCGATTTGTTGATGGGTCATGTACACAGTTAAAATTAGGGTATCCTATACTCGCAGATAATGACATTTCAGAAATGACAAGTTAACGTCGTAAAGTTAAGTGGCAGTGTCTCCAAATTGTTGGGCAGGTTGTTTATAAAATTGAAGTGAATTTATTGGAAAGTGGCAAAAAGGGAAGTACTGACCTCATTGGTATGACTTTGCCAACAGTTTACTGAGCGCACTCCAACTGGATTCTGCTCATTCACATAAATACATAGGACTAACTGTTAGAGGAAAGAGGGCAACTCACTTTTCTTTGTTTTAATGTCTTAAATTGTTTAATTATCAGAACTTGTTTGAGTGATACGTTTGAAAAAAATCATTTCCATTTAATTTAGTTGATTTTTGATATGCAAAATCATTTTGGGGCATTTGAGTTCAACAACAAATGGATGGCAAAGCTGGGCATTGGCTTTGGTGGCCATCAATGCGTTTAGAGCTGTTTCCTGGTTGGGGTTGTTTGCGGATGAACTGCATGATCTCCATGTAGTGCTTCATATTTAGGATTTGGAGTGTACTATTGTGATACTTTGAGGTAATTTGTAAAAGTTATTTGCATTTTCTCTCACTATATTCTGTAGTCTGTTTCTTTTCTCTTTTTGCACTACCTGTTGTAGTCATGTGCAGTATGCACATAATCATGCAAGATATGATTTGCCTATATATAAGGTGGTAGAGTTGTTGCCTAACTGCGCCAGAGATCCGGGTTTGATCCTGACTATTTTTGTCCTTGATGCCCATTGACTTCTGTTTTACTAGAGCTCTTTGATGCCACACTCAGTAAAATGCTGCCTTGATGTCAAGGACAATTACTCACTTGACCTCTGCAATTTGGCTTTTTGGTCCATGTTTCCATGTTTGGACCAAGGTTTTACAGAGGTCAGGAGTAGTGAACTCTTCAGCACATTGAATCCCCTTCTTTTAGATCATTGCCATTAGTCCCATTCCCCCATCTATGTTCACTCTCTCCCATCAACTGTCCTCCTGGCTTCACTCCCTATACATACACTTGCACCAAAGAGTAATCCTGATGAGGCCCCAACTGGGTTCCACAAGCAGGATGTTATTGATTAAACATTGACTGATTTAGCTGTAATGAATTGGACTAGATTTGTCCTGATTTCTGTGAACAAGATACACCTTGGTAAATGTACACATTGTTAGATACAAGTGGTGCAACTGAACTGGAACGACTTGGTTAGAGGAGCAACTGATTCTGGAACATGGACGTCCATTACTACAGCTACAAATGTGGTCTGGTTTACTAGCCTTTCCTGATTCCAGGGCTCCCAGCTATTCCTCGACTCATTGGAAATGAATGCAACAGGCGTCAATGGTGCTGTGTATTTCAGGTATAATCCAACATACATTTGATGTAGTCAGTCACTTAGGCCAATGTTGGGCACTGTAAATATTGATGTGGAGATAGTGGTAATATATATATATATATATATGTAATTCATTGCTCAGTCAGAATGTGTGATGACGTATAATGGTTGATCATAGGTCAGGCTTCAAATCAGTTATCATGAAAGTTACAATGATGCTGTTCAAAGCTGAAATCTCCCATACCCTCTATCATTAATTCTGATACCTTTTTTTAATTGATCCACATTTACAACCACAACATACTTCATCCCATTTACAGATTATGTATGGTGACGTTCGTTTATTTGACACCATGCTGCAAGTTTTACATTTCATTTATACTTAATCAGATCATGGTTTGAAAATGCTGCACGATTTCTCAAGGATGACAGCTGCTTGGATCCAGCCGAATTACTCATGTTTGGGTTGTGTCGGCAGCCTCAGGTTTATGCCACTCATATGCACTCCAGCTCTGAACCAAGAATGGTATGGATTTCAGTAGCCCTGCTCGACTGCCATTGTCCTGTGGCTTGAGAATACCCCTCGTATGCAACAGTCAGTTAACATTTATCCCTGCAGACTGAGTTACATTTTTTTAAACTGATGGTCATTTTTGATTAGACCCTACGCTCCACATTTAAAACAATCCTTTTGTTCTCCACATAAAAGATGACTTCAGGGATTATGAATTTAGCTTTGATGAGACAAAAAGCAACTCTTTTTTTATCTTAAACAAGCAGCATTTAGCACAATGTCTGCAGTCAGGGCAACAAAGGAGCCCTTATCCATTGAGTTGCTGGCAAGCTTAAAACGGGAGTCTGAGTAATAGGGGAAGGAAGACGTTCTTGGCTAAGTGAAATAAAGAACTTTAATAAGTGAACAGTGAGTAGGAAGCTTAAACTAAAACCTGCCCTTGACCTCGACGAGCAGGTATCCAATCCGAAATATGCAGTGGCAATGGAATTAATTACCAATTCTATAGAATGTTGACTTAGTTAAAACATCTTTATTCCCCTTGTACACTCGTAAAAGCTATTTAAACTTTCCTTACATAGTCAGGTGGAGGAGATTCATTTGTGACTCAGAGATAGTACCCCTATTGCTTACGTTCCATATCCTATGTTAAAAAACGTTTGGTGTGAGCAGGTGATCAATAGTCGACTCGATGAGCCGAAGGGCCTGTTTCCATGCTATTCTGTAACTTTCATTCAACTCAACTCATTTACCACCAAATTGTATCCATATCTCTTTGTAATCTCACTTTATTATAAAAGAACAGTGAAAGAGCACAATGAAATATTTAACAATCAGATACAGCAAACTTCATATGTATTTGTTGGATTGTTTTTTGACGGAATATCTATGCTTTAAATATAAACCTACATTCAGAGATTCACACCTTCTGTTTTTATTTCTGGCCTTTGTGCCAACCATCACCTATCCAACTCTCCCCTCGCACGTGTCCACTTATCACCTGCCGCACTTCGATCTGGCTCTCCCCTTTTTCCAGATTTCTTCCCCCCCCCCCCCCCCACAATCAGAATGAAGAAGGGGCTTCAACCTAAAACGTCACCAATCCATGTTCTCCAGAGACACTGCCTAAAGGGCCTGTCGCACTTGGGCGTCATTTGCGCGTCACGAAGATTTTGTGAATCCCCAAATTCTGGGGCGCCGCGTGCAATACTGCCTACGCCACCACGCCTCACCACACGTGTAATGCACGCCATGCGCACGTCACATGTAAATTATGTTGCGTAAATGACGCGCCAGTGACGCCCAAGTGGGACAGGCCATCAACCTACTGAGTTACTCTAAAGCTTTACGTTATTTTGTGTATTAACCGGCGTCTGCAGTTCTGTGTTTCCACATTCAGATATGCTGATGGACGGTTATAAGTTTCTAGCATGTTGTCAGGCTTTGTTTGAGTCTATTCAATCGCGGGTGATCTATCTTTCCCTCTCAACCCTATTCTCCTGCCTTCTCCCCATAACCTTTGACACCTTTGCTAATCAAGAATCTGTCAAGCCCCGCTTTAAAATACCCCATGGCTCAGCCTTCGTAGCCATCTGTGGAGATGTTGAACAGCAAGACATTGGGGTGAAAGTACATGGTTCCCTGAAAGTGGCAACACAGGTAGACCGACAGAGTGGTGTCAGAGGTTATGGGGAGAAGGCAGGAGAATGGGGTTAGGAGGGAGAGATAGATCAGCCATGATTGAATGGCAGAGTAGACTTGATGGGCCAAATGGCCCAATTCTACTCCTATTCCTGATGACCTTATGACAGGGTAGTGAAGAAGGCATATAATATGCTTGCTTTCGTTGTTCGAGTCATTGAGTATAGGAATTGGGATGTCATGTTACAGTTCTGGACACCAAGCATTTGATTAAGATAAAGAGGGTCCAGAAAATATTCACAGGCCTGTTGCTGGACTGGAGCACTGGAGCTAGAAGAAGAGATTGGACAGGCTGAGACTGATTTCCCTGGAGTGAATGAGGCTGAGAGTGACCTTATAGCAGTTGAGTTGTCCCAGCCCTTTGTGCTTTGCTCTTGTAAAAGTGTTTTCTTTTTTTGACGTAAAAAAATGTTAATTCACTCTCGTTGTTATTACATTTAATAAAGACTGCATCTGCATCACTGCTCTTCCTGTAGTCCCAACAAGAATAACCTCTGTCATCGCCCCCTAGAGCCCATGTGTATTATTGGCAGAGAAAAGCCGTTCTAAGTTCAGGAAGTTGCTGACACGAGAACAACTAAACAAAATGACACATTGAAAATAATCTGAGCCATTTAACAGCTCCACACATATATATGACATTAAACATTGATACTTTAAAGAGGTTTATATATTCATAAATCTCTCACCTTTAGGGGCCAGGTTGAGAAAGTGTCTCCCAGATGTCTGTTTTTTTATAACTTATTGCTTGTTCAAAATAGATGATGAAATAAAACAGAAAAACATATTGAATTTGGACATCAGAAGTTAACATTACTTCAAATTAAACTAACCTTTATTGAGATAGCAGGAACACAGTAAGCAAAATTCCCCCACCTTAAGAAGAGAACAGGGGAGAATAATGAAAGATTTAAGATCAGCAATGTTATCATGCAACCGTATTTACGCTAGAGACAATGAAGAATCACACCTTTGATCTCCCACAGTAGTGATGTACCTCATGGCTGCAGTTGGTAAGGTCCCAGATTTTACACACTGCTGTGTGCAGAGAATTATCACTCAGGCCACGTATGGATTTTATGATCAAGTTTAATTTTGGTATTGAGTCTTTTGCTGGAGCTGCATTCATCTAGACAATTGGAGAATATTCCCAATGACCATTATAGGAAGCATGTGAGGCTTTAGAAAAGGTGCAGAAGAGATTCACCAGAATATCACCCGTATTTGATGGTATTAGCTATGGGGAGAGATTGGACAAACGTGGATTGTTGTTTTTTGGAGAAGCTGAGGATAGACCTGGTAGAAGTAAGTAAAATTATGAGAGGCATAGATGGGGTAGAGCTTGGAAGAGCTTGGATAGAGACGCAATTAGTTCTGGAGTTTTCAGCATTGTAACCAGAATGTTAGCAGAGCCTTCACTGCATTGAGTGCTTCCAGCTATTTCTTGATATCATGTTGAGCAAATAGAATTTGATCGAGCCTGACTTCTGCATGGTGGAGGTTTCAGGAAGGAGCTGAGATGATTCCACTTGGCACTTCTGGCTGAAGGTGGTTGCAAATGTTTCAGCATGCTCTTTGGAGTACTGACATGCAGGATTCCCTCTCTGCTGAGGAGGACATGTTAAGGATTATGATACAATATGCCTGGATGGAATTGACACCCTTATTATTAATCTAAGACCCCTGGATTATCAATTTAGTACTTAAACCACTATGATACTCTGCCTAACAAACTGCTCCCATGAACTACTGCACAGCTTCGTACTCTACTTCTATCAAACGTATTCACTCCTATATGCACCTTATTCCTCTTCTGTTGCGCTACATGCTAGTGCCCCTCACATTCCTGATTTAAAATAAATCCTGCCAACCACACAATTGAATCTCCCTGTGAGAACATTGTTCCCAATATTGCCAAGATGCAATCCATCTTGAATGCGGTCGTCTTGCCCCAGACCTGGTCTCAATGGCCTTTTATCCTGCAGCAGGAGACTAGCTGCATGTCTCTACCTGTGATTGATTAGTGAGGGTGTCAGGGCTTATGGGGAGAAGGCAGGAGAATGGAGTTAGGAGGGAGAGATAGATCAGCCATGATTGAATGGTGGAGTAGACTTGATGGGTCGAATGGCCTAATTCTGCTCCTATCAGTTATGAACTTATGAAGAATGTAGATATAGTTCTTATGGTAAATGAGATGAGTAAATGGAGAAAAAACAGCAACAATATGTTTTGGATGATGAGCCATGACCATATTGAATAGCAAAGTATATTTGACAGGTGTTGATCAAATCCCATTCCTGTTTTCTGTATCCAACATGCCTCTTGATATCCTGGCTGTGTGGATTGTAATGCTGTTTCTTTGAACAGTCAGTAAGACATTTTAACTGCCATTATTTCAGTCTGACAGAATATATAAAACCACCTATATCACTTCTGTTAATAGGTCATGTTTTCTGTTAAAGAAAACATGAAAACACACCGATCTTTGATGAATTCAATACTTTGTTTTCACCCGCAGACACCATGGTAATGTACACCCTTCTTCCTTTCTGTTTTACTAAAGTCAGATACTGAAAATTAAACAGATGCTCCTCTATTTAAACAAAGGCAAAAGCAAATCTATAATGAAGATTATATTCAAAACCCTTTCTTGTTAAAATAATTCAGCTAATCGATCTTGATAATGTAGAAAGTTAATTGTTTTTGGAGAACTAAAGACTGATCTAAAATACACCATTTCATTTTGTGTTTATTTCACCAGATAAACAAAAGTTTTTGTTATTTTATAAATCTATTTAAGCTTGCTTTCAGCTTTGTAATAATAACCTTTGTTATACCCACCCTAACACTGCCCTATAACTTTTTCTGGATCATTAATTTTAATATTTAAATAATTTAAAGTAGTAAAATAAATAGTTTGTAACCCATCTGAAAATAATTAATTTTTACACCTAATGCTTTATGGCCTAGATATCATCTATTAAGTCAGTGTTCAATAGATTATGTGATGGAGCTTAGAGTGGAGATCACTGAGGTTCTTTATTTACAATTTATACTCCTTCTTTGCAACGATTTGCCACTTTGCTGAGCACCAGATTGGCTCCATTGTCCACATTGCACCAACAACTTAATAGGTACCCTGCTGGCTGCTTGTGGTCATCATTGGGAAATTAATTCTTACAGTGTTATATACTTGTTTTTTTTTTGCTTTGTCTATCACCGCATCAAAATGTTACCCACCAATAATAAGATAAATGAAACTCATTAGCAAAGTCATGGTTAAAGCAAACTAATTAGCTTAATTGGACTGTGGACAGTTGCTTTAATGAAAGGATAAGACTGTTATGCTTTAGCATCTGTAAAATAAGACAAGAAGTTCAGGTCTGATCACTGCATGTGAACTTTGGGAATAAAAGGGAATCCATCCACCATCTGCTAGGGTCCAGCTGCTCTTTCTATTTTAAGCAAAGCTGTGAAGGAATTGAATACTTACAAACAATTAGACTTATTTTGAATGCATATTTAACATTTGGAAGTTAACTTGCAAAGAATACATGCACAAAGCTGTGAGAAATGAAAAGCATCTTGATAATTCACATGCATGCAAATACTCACACACAAAATACACCCCGCTCAGGATGTTTTTGTGCGTACAGGTATCCAGAAGCAGTGCTGAGTCCAAACGTGTGATAATTCTGTAGCCACAGCCTGAGTAGTTGATCATTCCTTCCACCTTATTTTAACTTCTGCTCAATCTAGTTCTATTTCACCGTAAATGCAAGAACAATGCAAGAAACTTTGTAGAGACCAGCTGCAGGCTCTACCTGTGTGCTCTGAGCTGAGTATATGCTATGTCATCTGAAACATGTTCTGCCTGTGTCACAGTAACCCGTGAGCAATCCCGAAGAGATATTACTTTCAGGCAATTAAGGACTCCCTTTTGCTATGTTGCCTGGACCTCACAAAACATTTGACAATAAACAACAAGACGTAGGCAGCTTGTCTTGAAATGCAATGAGCCACCCACTCACGAGAATTTGTCCTTGTACACACAAAGAGCGATTGCCAGCTCTCCTTCCACACATCTCCCTGGCTCACCACACCTCACCACCACCTCAGAAAGTCACGTACTTGCGAATTTTGGGGTCAGTGGTAATGACGATGCCTTTCCGCTGCTTCCATGAAGCTGCCTGATACGGATTGGCCTACAATGTAGCCCAGCATGCCACGGCTGATATTTTCTTGATTAGGTGTCTTATCTTCCACAAGCTGCATCAGATGAAGGCTGCTGACAGCGTAATGGCTGGGAAAGCTTCGGACGGCTCCATAAAATGGCAGCTGTGTTATGACATGTCTGCCAGGACTTGGTGGATGGTGAGTTGGCAGTGATTAGGTTTTTTTTTGTAAAAATGATTCTCCTCACCCCCCTCTCCCTACAACTCGTCTCGGAACAATCGAAGTCTAATCAGTCGAACAGCAGAAGTGCACAATTTCTGGACAACTTTGAGCTACTATTCTGTAACACATTCCCCAAACCACTCGCACAGCCAGTGCACGGTAGTGCTTTGTTTTTTCTTGTGCAGAGGCACAGACTCTTCTCTGTGTTTTATTTTCTGGAATGGCAGACAAGGCTAAATCTTTTTTGAAAACTACTGTAAATTTATCAATGTGCTCCAAATTGGCTTGTGCAAATGAGTGGGACTGACCCAATGTCATTTTTGATTAATTGTTTCTGACGACTTCAATGTATTTTTGGGTCATTGTTCTTGCTTTTGCTTTCATTGTTTATTATCTACCTCACTCTACTCCAACACTCTTTCTTTCTCTTTTGCCATCCCCTCCCCCCTCCCTAATCTCTCTCTTTCCAAACTACCACAGTTTACTAAACTTAACCGAGATGGTGCTGTACAGTCAGTCATTCTCTATTCCATCATGCAGCCCCACGCTGCAACTAATTTAACGTATTTTCCTTTATAATAAGGATGGTATTCCAGTCATCGCTAATTAATATGTTGTTTGGCCTCATTATTTATCTGTTAATGAGGGCATGCATATTCAGTCTGGCTGCAGGGTAGCTTTAATTGTTTTGAGCTCAAATAAGCCGCAGATCAAAGTCTTGTTTTTCAGAAAATGGCAAGTTCAATTTGAACAGTAGTCAGAAGCAGCAAAACCTTCCTTCTTCATAAGCAGTATGTTATATTTTCTATGTGTTCCCATTTGTAACGGAGACAATAATCCCCTGTATTCTCTCTCTAATCGTGACTGAAAACCTTCTGCTGGCTGATACTCTATTATGAATATTAATTTCACTCTGGCTTGCTTTGTCCAAAGGAGTAACTTTCCAATTCCTGCCCATTGCAGTTGCTTTTTTGTCTGAATAATTATTATGCTTACTGCATTGCCTGTGTTTTCACTATTACTAATGCGTTGAGACAATGAGAACTTTATTCCTGTCCAGCGGGTAAGGAGAGTGGCGGTGGGCTGTGCAGCCAAGGTGGAAAGAATCTCTCTCCGTTTTATCTACCAATCTTATTCTTGCAAAGATTAGACTTGTTTCATTGAATGATGGATCCTGTGACTTAGTGTCTCGGGATTTTAGTGTACGGAGTTTTTGACTCGATGCCTCGACTGTACCAGTGCAGTTCTATAGAAGACAGGGAGTGGGTGCACTCAAGATGCCTGTTATTATTTGAATTTCTAGGACAAGTAGTTATTGTTCAAGACAATGTTGTGGAAGTGCTCAAGTAAAAGCATTTTTTCCAGGATGTAAAATTGTTCCCAATCTTGTGTCCCATGTCCTGCAAGGTTTGTTAAGTAACTGAGCAAATGCTCAGAGTTTATTGTTATCTTTTGACATCGTTTGTCTTTGGATGCAGTGGGTTTTTCTGAGTTATTTGAAATATGAACAAATTATTTTAAAGTATGTGTTTATACAAAAATGTAATCCGTGACAAAGCTGTTAATAATTTGATTACTTGATCAGGTGAGATTTATCGTTTCGGAATATATTTTAAACTAGTTTTGATTCCTGGCAACTTAATGCAAAAAAATGAATGCAATAACTTTCAGAATATTTATTTATCAAAAATCCCTTGAATGTTTGTGCTATGAATGTTAAGTTAACAGTGAACAGCCTGTTTAATTCAGACTTCCTAATTTTATGTAAACTGTGGAAAGTTGATGAATCTTTAGTTTTATTTGCCCAAATTTATTATGTTTTCTGGCATTGAAAATGAATTCCTAAGAATACTATAATGCTGTATGTCGAATTTGGGAGCTGTCCACCAGAAACTGTTCTATGTGCTCGATCTACTGGAAATTACCTGTTTTATTCATATGCCTAGATGCTGCTACATTTTTGAAAAATTATTGCTATTAACATAATAAATCATAAAACAAACCTCATGTAACATTTGCTCATGTGTATTAGTAATGAATATATATCAAGTTCCGAAGGTGTGTATAGAGGTATTCCATAGAATTGAGTTATGTTTTACTTTTGTTAGTTCATGAAGTTCATGAAGCATATTTGTTGAAATTAGTTCTGTTTGGTATTATATTAAATAGTGCCAGAAAGAGGACTCCTTTTATTTTCAAGTACAAAAATACACTCGGAACCAATTCCCCTGTGGCAAACTAACTATGCCAATCTTTTTCTAAAAATTAAAAATAAACAGTAATTAATTACTATGCATCAACGTTTCTGATCTTTCTGAGATAGTTCCTCATAAAATACCTGGCAGGTTCTTGGTAACTTTCCCTATTTTTTTTTACACTATAATATTAGCTCGCAGTGTAAGAATCCAGAGTTGGATAATATCAGTAGGAATTTATGCAAACACAAGGATAAAAATTATTTCAAATTCCAAACTAAAAATAAATTAGCAATGAGTTGCAAAGACTTTGCTGATAGAGTTAATTAATGTAACTAAATGTTTTGTATTGGTACAAATTCCACGTGTTTCATTGGGATGCGGGGACAGTGAAGGTGCTTATTGAACAAAGTTTAACATTTTCTTTATTGGTACAATCCATTATCATTTTAATATTTATAGTTAATGCATAGCTCTGAATTGTCCATGTTGAGAGGTTTATTTTTCATACTTGTAGAAAAAAGTTCTATAAAATAAGTAACATTCAGGTTGTGATTGGCTCACTTAGATTCAAAATATAATCTCAATATTTACTTGCCTTCTATGAATGAGAAGCATGATATGTAGGCATTAAGTGTTTGGGAGATTATGAAAATTATATAATTTATTTGCATTTATAATGTCTTTCAACATCAAAGCATATTCAGCAATTTACACAATTAATTTCAAACCATGGCGATGATTGTACAGGGTTCTCTTTGGATAAAGAGATCTTTCAATGCTAAAAATAATCAACTTGTTAAACACAATTTTTATTCACATCTTTGCACTTGAGCCTTATGTTTTTGTTTTCACTCGGAATTGAACCATTAAGCGGAAGAATTATTTCACAAATTCCTATCAATCAGTTCTTTATTTATAAATTAGTTATGATTGGATAAACGGTGCTTAACTGTAGTCATGTCACAAGTTCATTTTATTCCATTGCATCAATAACCAGGCAGATAGAACATGTTTTTTTTCCTATTTAAACTTAAGTTAGTGTTAATGACATTATTTACTCAACACACATCCAAACATCTTTTTTAGAGAGTTTATAAAGTTTGGGCTGATTTTAGTTCAATTTCACAAGGACAAAACTTGTTTATCAAAAAAAAATTCCCATCTAGATAATAATAGGGAATTCTTCAACTATTTGCAAAATCTGTCATACTACTGGTTTACTGGTGTTGGAAATGTAATGCAAAATATGTACAATCATGTCATCCAAAATCTATAAGAGATACAGTATATCCCAAAGTCACTATCCGAGAACTCCATAAGAACTGTGCAAAAGCTGATACAAAGTCTTGCAAAGTCTCGCAAAATCCAATTATACAATATCCCATATATTAACTTAATCATTAACCGTTTTAATTATGTTAATTATTTAATTATGTTACTTCTCTCCGCCTATTACAGAAATCTTTTAAAAAGTAACTTGTCTTGGAAAAAGTACTTTCTTTCTTCAAGCACCTTCTCTAAACAGTTTAAATTAACCTCTTGTTGATCGTGCCTCGTCATTTAATGCTGCATCGTACCCCAAATCAACTTAAATTGCAGAGATCCACTGAAAAGAATGAAAAACTAAATAAAGTCTTTCTTAATTAACAAATGTTACACTGGCTGATTCCCGAGTGGATTATTTTCTCCAGAATAAAGACCAGCATTTTATAAATTTAATCGCACTCTTGTTACCCTGGAACTGACTTCAGAGTATGGTGTCATATGCCATCCTCCCACGGCATTAATGCTCAAATTCATGAGTAGATCTTGTGATAACCCTGAACTGTTGGTAATTGTATTTGATTATTATGCCTTTAATTGATTGCTTTGGTTTGAGAACTTCAACACAAGTAATTTTATTGAAATTGAGGTTTTCTTAAAGATGTTTTGAGAAATTCTCTGGTAACCCAGCCATCTGCAGTTTGAAATTAAGCCACAATTATATCACAAAGCAACGCATTCATCAGTGCAAGTCCCATTGCATAAATGTTCTGTTACAGATATGGTTATTTCAGCAGAAACTCCAAATCTACAGCCTGCACCCCATGCGAGTATGATTTCCCCCAGTTATGTCAAGGTGCGCCTTTTGTTCATAGACCCAAATATTTCTTTAAAAAGGACACAAAGTGCTGGAGTAACTTAGGAGATAAGGGAGCATCCCTAAGAGAACATGGAGAGGCAACATTTCGGGTTGGGATCATTCTTCACTTGCCTATCCATGTTTCCCAGAGATGCTGCCTGACCCACTGAAGTTACTCAAGCTATGTTGTGTCTTTTTTTGTTAACAATCATCTGCTGTTCCTTGTGTTTACATTTTAAAGTACCTCACACTATAACATTTGTCCGGGGTACTGTGTAATGCCAACAGTGTCAATGCAAGCAAAAGCAGGTGTTCATTTATATTTTTAAGCCTGTAGGTTTAGGGTTCCAAGGTTCAAAGGTTATTTTATTGGTCACATACACCAATTGGTGTAGTGAAATGTTTCTTGCCAATGCAGCACATAAAAAAAGAATACAGACATAACACTAATAAAGAGATTTAAACATAAAAAAACATCCCCCCCCACAATGGTTCCCATTATGAGGGAAGGCACAATGTCCAGTTCCCAACCCATGTCCACCCATAGTCAGGCCTATTGAGGCCTCCGCAGTCGCCTTCACGGAGGCCCGATGTTCCAGGCCGTTCTCGCGGGGTGGTGGTGCTCCGGCGTCGGGAGAATCCTCTCAGCGGCTTGGGACATCTGGAATGGTCCGCGGCTTCTGAAGCCAACAAGGGAGAGTCTCTTTGAAGAATTTTGTCCCTTCTAAAGAGTGTCTTGAATCCTTCTGCATTTAATTGAACCATAATCAAAGAAAAAGAATGCTTGAAGAAAGAAAATATTCTTTGCAGGCAATTGACTTTTTAAGATTAGAATGATAATTGCTAACCTGCAAATATTTACAAAATTGAAAAGTGCTATTTTTTAGAAAATGAATAAATGGGTCTTGGTATAATTAAATATTGTCAATTTTAATGTGAGGCTCTTGATTTACAATTTAAAAAATGTCATACTCCCAAATGAAAGATTAGTTCACGTGTCAGTTAAGCTGGAAAGAGTGCAGAGGGAATTTATGAGGAAGTTGCCGGGACTAGAGGGCCTGAGCTATAGGGAGGGTCGGGCAGGCATGGTCTTTATTCCTTGGAGCACCGGAGGATTAGGGGTGAGCTTATAGAGGGGAATAGGAAGGGTAGATGCACAGAGTCTCTTACCCAGAGAAGGGGAATCAAGAACCGGAGGATATAGGTTTAATGAGAGGAAAATGATTTAATAGGAACCTGAGGGGCAACTTGTTACCGCTGAGGATGCTGGGTATATGGAACAATTTGCCTGAGGAGGTAGTTGCGTCAGATACTATAACAACATTTAAAATAAACATTTGGACAGGATGGGAAAGGTTTAGAGCGATATGGTCCAAATGCAAGTGGTGTGACTAGAGTAGATGGAGCATCTTGGTTGGCATGGGTGAATTGAGCCAAAGGCTCTGTTTCCATGCTACATGACTCTATGACTATGACCTGCAATTATAAAGATTTTGCAGGTTTGCAGATGAATATACAATTTTTATTCCTGATAACTATCTTTTCCATCCAGGAAGACAGAATTGTCGTTAACATCACATAAGAATATTACCCACTTCAGAGAAAGTTGCCCTCCCTCATCCAACAAAATGGTCTCAGTTTACATTATGCATTTATGCAGTCAGTTGGTTTCTTGAGTCAAATATATTGTACAATCAGCAACATCGCATTTAGTGGTAAGTCATTTCTTTTTGTGTTTAAAAATAGCATGTTTTTTCTGAAAGGACCCGAGGTTATAGTTGGAAAAATGTTGGAATTAATTATAAAGGAAATAATAACAAACCATTTGGAAAGTCAAAATTTGATCAAGCAAATCCAGCATGACTTTATAAAGGGGAAATCATGTCTGATAAATTTGACGAAGAATCAGCTGGAGTAGATACAGGAGAACCAGTAGATGCAATATATCTGGATCAAATATCTTGGACACAGAATGTTATTTTATAGTCTTGGTGGTAATACATTAAAATAGGCAGGTTAACCAACAAGCAGGAAGCAGCAAGCTGTGATAAAGGAGGTCACATTTAAGTTGGCGACTGGAGGTATGCTGCCGTGATCAGTGCTGAGACTGCTGCTGTTTACAATGTGTATTAATGATTTGGAGGTAGGAAGTAAATAAAGTTTAACCATTTCTTCTGGTACAGAAGCCAGGGTGGATGGGAGGAGGTGCGGAAAAAAGCAAGGTGTCAGGAGAATGCAAACAGTTTACAGGTGACAAAAACATTGACAAATTGAGTACAACATGAAAAAAAAAGAAGTAATTAATTTTGGAAGGAAACATGATAAAAGGAATCATTAATTAAATGAATAAGACGGAGCTGCAGATGCTGGTTTAAACCAAAGATAGACATAAAAGGCTGGAGTAACTCTGCAGGACAGACAGCATCTCTGGAGACCCTTGTTTAGAGTTGTCAGGGGAAGGAGAAACAAGAGATATGGATAATAATGTAGAGATAAAGAACAATGAATGAAAGATATGCAAAAACGGAACGATGATAAAGGAATATCATTATTAGCTGTTTGTTGTGTGAAAACGAGAAGCTGGTGCAACTTGGTGGGGGGGGGGGGGAGACGGAGAGGGAGAATAAATATATGAATGAATGTCAGGGTTACTTGGAGTTAGAGAAATCAATATTCATATGGAGAAAAACCTCAAAGCTGCAGCACAACGGGATCCTCTGGTGTTGGTACACAGAGCAGACTGAAAACTAGTGCACAAACACAGCAGCTAAATGAGAAGCTTCGCAGAATGCTGCCTTTTATTTCAAGGGGGTTGGAGTGTAGAAGTAGGGAAGTCTTACTGCAAGTGTATGAACTGCACTATTTAGAGTACATCTGGAGGAATGTGCAAAATTTGGGTCCCCTTATTTCTGAAAACATAAATGAATACTGACGACATTTTCGAGGGGGTTCACCTACGATGATCCTGACAATAGCTGGAGGAGTTTATGGTGGGCCTGCACTATTTAGCACTGAAGTACAAGAGGGAAGTGATTGTGATTGTTTAGGGATTGGATAGCGAAGATGTTGGAAGGATATTTCCCTCTATGCAGAATTTAGGGCCAGAAAGCATAGCCGCTGGAATAGGTGGGTGGGGGGGGGGGGGGGGGGGGGGGAACACACACACCCGTTTATGATTTGGATGAGGACCTCTTTGAAAGAGCTATGTAGAGGATGAATCTTAGAATATATTCAAAACTGAGGTGCATTTTAATGTAGGAAAATCAAGGGTTAATGGAAGAGGGTGGAAAGGAGACCTGGGGTAAGTTAGATCAGCATTGATTAAATGATTGAACACATTGTAAAGATGTATTCCTGATGTTCCAATCTATCTTATTGCAGCCATTGCCCTTTTTTTCATCTACGCTTTCCATGTAGCTATAATACTGTATTCTTCATTCTGTTTCTTTTCTCTCCTTTCACTACCTGTTGTACTTGTCTGGAATGTGCTCATGTAAGGTGTAACATGTCTGGATAGCACACAAATCAACGTTTTTCACAGTATCTTATTATACGTGGCGATAATGAGCCAAAACCAATATATGGTCTGTTCCTGTTTCTATTCCTTATGGTCTTCCGCTCATATTTAAATTGATTCACATGCAATTAATGTGGAAAAAAATCAGTAATACTGGCATTAGTATTTTAAAAAAAAAGTAAATATCAATAGATTCGCATGACATGGCTTCTGAAAAATGTTCACATGACTCCCCTGCAACTTTGGATGGAAATGAGCATTAAACTTCCATTTTGCTATGTCAAATTATGGTCTGTTACTGTAGTTACTTTCGCTTTGTGGATCAGAAACAATGAACTGTGTTCGTAATTGGGGTATTGTGTTCATTTTGGTCACCCTGCTAAAGGAAAGATGCCATTAAACTGGAAGGGGTGCAGAGAAGATTTATCAGGATGTTGCCTGGACACAATTACTATGATGTAATTGCTGGTGAATATTCACTCAGAAGTTACACAAAGCCTGTTTTTAGACCAAAGCAAGCAAGCATCTTCCCCAGGTCTAAATAGAAACAATATCAATTAATGAAGTGTCAGTGTTGTGATTTTCTTTTACTGTATAATGTCTTGTACAGCATTGTCAGGAAGCAAGCATTGTTTTTGTAGTAAAAATAATTAATTTAATTACGTATATGGTACAAAACCAAAAAATTACCCAAACTGTGACACACCCACCACCATATTACAAAATCACCAAACTATTCAGACATTAAATTACAAACAACTATGTTACAAATAACACCACCCTCTCAAACACCGCACGAGCGCGAACGTAAGGGACACTTTAGGAAGCATTACTCTTTGAACGAAGCTTCTCCACTCTGCATAACATCAACCTATCACTTTTTCCTGTCTGTGAATTGAAGGTGGGAATATTAGTTATTTGGTCTCACCCAAAAACGGTGCTGACCAAACGCTTGTCATAAGGTGGAAAGAGTGCAGAGAAGATTTACAAGAATGTTATAAGATCATAAGTGATAGGAGTAGAATTAGGCCATTCGGCCCATCATGTCTACTCCACCATTCAATCTTGATTTCAAAGACTATGACCTCTAGTCCTAGACTTTCCCACTAGTGGAAACATCCTCTCCACATCCACTCTATCCAAGCCTTTCATTATTCTGTATGTTTCAATGAGGTCCCCCCTCATTCTTGTAAACTCCAGCGGGCCTAGTGCTGACAACGCTCATCATAGGTTAACCTATTAATTCCTGGCATAATTCTTGTAAACCTCTCCTGGACCCCCTCCAAAGCCGGCACATCCTTCCTCAGTTATGGAGCCCAGAATTGCTCACAATATTCCAAATACGGCTTTACCAGCGCCTTATAGAGTTTCAGCATTACATCCCTGTTTTTGTACACAAGCCCTCTTGAAATCAATGCAAGCATTGAGTTTGCTGTCTTTACTACTGATTTGACTTGCAGATTAACTTTTTAGGAATCCTGCACGAGCACTCCCAAGTCCCTTTGCACCTCTGATTTCTGGATTTTCTCCCCATTTAATAAGCCATTTCTCCCCATTAGATGAAAGTAAGCATGCAGGTACAGCAGGCAGTGAAGAAAATGAATGGCATGTTGGCCTGCATAACAAGAGGAATCGAATATAGGAGCAAAGAGGTCCTTCTGCAGTTGTACAGAGCCCTAGTGAGACCACACCTGGAGTATTGTGTGCAGTTTTGGTCCCCTAATTTGAGGAAGGACATTCTTGCTATTGAGAGAGTGCAGCTTAGGTTTACAAGATTAATTCCCGGGATGGCGGGACTGTCATATGCTGAGAGAATGGAGCAGCTGGGCTTGTACTCTCTGGAGTTTAGAAGAATGAGAGGGGATCTCATTGAAACATATAAGATTGTTAAGGGTTTGGACAGACTAGAGGCAGGAAACATGTTCCCGATGTTGGGGGAGCCCAGAAAAGGGGCCACAGTTTAAGAATAAGGAGTATGCTATTTAGAACGGAGACGAGGAAACACTTTTTCACACAGAGAGTGGTGAGTCTGTGGAATTCTCTGCCTCAGAGGGCGGTGGAGGCAGGTTCTCTGGATGCTTTCAAGAGAGAGCTAGATAGGGCTCTTAAAAATAGCGGAGTCAGGGGATATGGGGAGAAGGCAGGAATGGGGTACTGATTGGGGATGATCAGCCATGATCACATTGAATGGTGGTGCTGGCTCGAAGGGCCAAATGGCCTACTCCTGCACCTATTGTCTGTTGCCTATTTAGAAAATAGTATGCGCAAGGACTTTAGGGGCTGTTTTATCGGGAGAGGATTGGTAGGCTTAGACTTTATTCCTTGGAGCACAGATGGCTGAGGGGTAATCTTATAGAGGTGTATAAAGTCATGAGGGGAATAGATAGCAGAATGCATAAAATCAGGGAAGGGCAACCAACAGCAAAGAGGACATACGTTTAAGGTGAGAGGGCCAAGATTTAATACAAGCCTGAGGGGCAACTTTTCACTCAGAGAGTGGTGAATATATGGAACAAGTTGCTCAAAGTGGTAGTTGAAGCAGGTTACTATAACAACATTTAAAAGACACTAGGATAGGTACATGGATAGGAAAGGTTTAGAAGGATATGGGCCAAACATGGGCAAATGCGGCTAGCATAGATGCAGTACCTTAGTCGGCATGGACGAGTTGGGCCAAAGGACCTGTTTCTGTGCTGTATGACTTAATGACAGCATTCATAAAAGTTTGATTATTATGAATGACGGATGAAGGGCCTGGTACTGAGGAATATGAAGCAGAGGCAGAGAATGGAGCAGCTGGGCTTGTACTCTCTGGAGTTTAGAAGAATGAGAGGGGATCTCATTGAAACATATAAGATTGTTAAGGGTTTGGACACACTAGAGGCAGGAAACATGTTCCCGATGTTGGGGGAGCCCAGAAAACAATGGATGATATTTAGTTTCTTACTTGAGACGGACGGGTTGATTTTATCAAACATGTGAATTAAAAAAGTTACAAGCAGTAAACCATGGCTCATGTCTGGAATGGAGGCAATCTACAAACAATGATGAGTCTGTCTATTTTATTAAAAGCCATATACATCCTTCATAAAAGCTACAAATGCATAAAGCACAATGCATTTATATGTTGCCATTCACAGTACGGGACATTTGCACACAAGATTTACATCTATATGCATGGTTTCCACTTTACTTTCACATATATTCTATAAGTGGTAAGCCCAAGAGTTTTTTAAGCAAGGCCCAGCCCCTTAGAGTGCTCTGTTTAATTTAGCTTAGTTTATAATTGTCAAATGTCACTCTTTAGTCAGAGGGTGGTGAATCTATGGAATTATTTGCCACAGAAACCTGCAGAGGCCAAGTCAGTGGATATTTTTAAGGCAGAACTAGAAAGATTCTTGACTAGTGCAGGTGTCAGAGGTTATGGGGAGAAGGCAGGAGAATGGGGTTAGGAGGGTGAAGTAGATCAGCCATGATTGAATGGCGGAGTTAACATAGAGTTCCAGTCTGAATCTGAGGGGCAGGAGAGCCTGAATCTCTGGCCTTTGTTCATGAAGGCTGTCGTAGTTGCACCAAGAATCAGGGCATCCCTCGGCACGTAGTTCCTGCACATTGCAATTTAATTGTGGGCAGCTCCCTGCATTGGAGGGCCAGCACATTTTAGGCAAACCAAAATGCACCTTCAACTTGATTATCTTCCAGCAGCATCCTGTAAAATTTGGTCTCATTGTTCCACCCAGGGAGCAGCTTGCAAAGCAGTCTTTGATTAAAAAAATTGCTGCAGCCCTTTCCCAACCTTATTCCAAGTGGGAAGGTGATCAATAGTCTTACGCCCATTGCCACTGCCTCAAAAGAAGTATGTGTGGTATTAAGATTCCAGCTGTGCGCAAAGGCTTCCTACCACCAAGTGACCATGTGGTGAGGTACTATCTGTCTCCTTTGTCATAACGCAAAGGGGCCTGGTCACCTTGATGCAGAGCATTCCACTTAGTTGGCGCATGCCTTACCACCAGCACCTCGTAGAAATTTCCAGAAACATACTTCCATCACAAGGCAATCGGGCAGCACCCTGCACGGAACGTCCTCGATGATCTGTGGGAAGTGGAGATGGTGACTTCTGTCAGATGGTTCCCTGAACAGACTGCCAGAGCCACTTGGCAGAATGCCTCATCACTGGGCTGTGTCCATAATCTGCCGAGTTGCAAACAGGTCAGACCTGCCCTGCAGATGCTGCACCACACTCTGGTCTTCAACAAACAGTCGTGCCTTGTATAACACATCTAACATCCACAACCACTAATTTAAGTTTGCTTTTTAATATATTTTTTAGTTAATGAGATTTTTAAAGTATCTTTGCCATTGGTCTTTTTAACAATGGGTCTCTGTGCTCTTTGGAGCAGACTCATGAAGTGCCATGGAATTAAGTGGTACTTTGTAAGTAACAAAAGGGCCTCTGTAACGTGGAAGATGCTGACTGCCATAAATCAGCCGGATATGAGCAGGGATAGCAAAGGTAATGCTACCTGAAGCTGACCCATCTGCAAGAGTTTGCAGTGTTTGGTGAGGACTCGTCTGGAGTATTGTGTTCAGTCTGTTACAGTAAAGATGCCATTAAGCTGGAAAGGGTGCAGAGAAGGTTTACGTGGATATTGCAAGGACTCAGGGGTCTGACCTATAGGGAGAGATTGGGCAGGCCAGGGCTTTATTCCTTGGAGCACAGGAGCCTGAGGGGTGATCTTAACCGGGTGCCCGATTATCTTGTGATGGAAGTATGTTTCTGGAAATGTTTATGAGGTGCATGAAATCATGAGGGGAATAAATATGGCGAATGCACAGTCGCTTTGCTCCCGGTAGGGGAATCAAGAACTAGAGTGTATAGGTTTAATTTGAGAAGGGAAAGATTTAAATGAGACCTAAGGCACCATTTTCACACACAGCATGATGGGTATATGGAATGTGCTGCCAGAGGAAGTAGATGAAGCAGATACAGTATCAACATTTTAAATACATTTGGACAGGTACATGGTTATGAAAGGTTGCTACATTTAGGGGGCTTGTGCTTACTTTAATTATCTTATATCTGTGTTGTCTAATTTTGGATTTCTCACAGATAACTTCATTATGACTAGCTCATCTGATTTCATTTCGGAGTCACGTGAGTGACTTCGTGAAGAGCCCGCCGGCGCGCATGCTCGACATATCGTCATATCGCATTGCTGCGATGGCCGGCGGTGGAGCGCGCTCCTCGCCAGCCCTTCATAAGGGGCCACGGAGGTAAGTATCCTACCTTTAGTTGGTGGTCCTTGTTGTTGGTTATGTCTTGCAGCAAGGACATGGATGGGAGTTCCAAGGGCCGGAGGGCGTCAGGACGAGTTCGCCGGTCAACAGTTCCGGGGCCTTTACCATCGGCAGTACCTGCAACGCAGGCCGGGACTCAGGCGGAGATGTGGGTAAGCCCTGTGATTACGGGTCCAGATCCGCCAGCACACCACAGCTCGGAGGAGTTCGACGAGGAGGAGTGTGGTGTGCCGCCAGAGCAGGGGGACCCTGCCATGGCAGTCAGGTCGTCAGCGGGCTCGCTGGCGACCTCGAGCTGGGTGCGTGCGGCTGCACGGCCCGTTCCACTCAGCCCTCCGAGTAGGGGAAGGGCAGGAGCCCAGAAGCCTAACCCTGCCAGGGCTAAGGCATTGCCTGACACGGAGGAGCGGTCAGGTTCCAGGGCGAGACCCGGGGCGGCTGTGAGGTCCAGCCGGCACACCCCGACTCTCGACGCCGGGACGGGTCGGTTGAGTCGGGTCTCGTCACGGTCGCCGAGCCCCCCATGGATGGGTGGGCGAGACCATGCGTCGGCAAAGTCCACGATGTGGGCAGCCGGCAAGCCTGCGCGGGCTTCAGGCAGCCATGCTTCGGCTGGTGCCGACACCACGCCGCAAGTGCCCTTAGTGGCAGCGGCTTCAACTCCCGCTAAACGGAGGCGGTTGAACACGCCCGCGCGGGAATCGCGCAGTTTCGCCTCGGCGGCTGTTAGCGACAACTAACGGCACCGGCTGGGCCTCGATGAGGTGCGGGCCGATGATAGGAGCCCGGTTTTCTTTTCAGAGCCGGAGGACTCCGACCACCTGAGTGTTCAGGGTGAAGGGCGTATTGACCGTATGGAGCGGCTGCTGGAGCTCCTGCTTCAACGTCAACTACAGCAGGGCAGCAACAGGCACAGGGCGTCGTCACCAGCCTCTACCATTAGCCTGGAGCAGCAGGAGGAGGAGGTTTTGGTGGATTCCATACCACCTCTGTTGGAGGTGCCAGCGGAGGATCTTCTGGATGTGGCGACCAAATTTGCGGCCCCACATTCATCTGGACTTCCTTTAAACGCAAAGCTGGCAGCCACTGTGGACTTTCTTAACAACCAGCAACTACAGGAAGAAGTCCTCATTCAGGCAATGAGCCGTCACAAGGCTCCATCCAATTGCAACTCCCTCAACGTGCCCGATATGGGGCAACATCAGTGCGGCTATCCGTCAACAAGAGGTAAAATTGCAAACCGCCGCCGCCGCCCCGTCAACTCTTTGGGGAGGACCTCTCGAAGAGAGTCAAAGAGCTTGACGAACAAGCCAAAACGGTGGGGATCATGCGCTCTCAGAGTGCCCCCACACCGTCAGGCTCAAAAGCTCCATCCATTCGCTCACGAGGGTCTGCTAGTACCTCGACGAGGACCCACCCTCAAGCTCCACAACGACAGCAACATCAGACCCAGCACCAGGGGTCTTTTTTAGGACAGGGTCGGCAGAGACCCTGGTGGAAAACGAAGACGCCGTGCCCTCAAGCCAACCCAGCACCTCCACGTCCACCCACACATGTCAAGGACCGCCGGTAACCACGGGGGTGAGGGGGTCTGGTTCTCTCTTTTCTCTTTGTTTAACTTCACATGTTGGTGGTCGCCTTCGGCTGTTTTTGGGTGCATGGGGTAATTTTACTGGTGACGAGTATGTGTTGCAGAATATTCATGGGCATAAAATTGAGTTTATTAATGGCGACATTCCTCCATCCCAGCACATGCCCGGTCGAACGTTTAAATTATCTGCTGCAGAACAGGTAGCAGGCTACAAGGAAATTTTAAGGCTTGAACAGAAGGGAGTGATTGAGAAAGCGGTGCATGAGCCAGTTGAATTTGTTTCGAATATATTCACCAGACCTAAGAAGGATGGAGGTTGTCGTGTCATTATTGATCTAACCCGTTTGAATACTTTTGTAACATATACTAATTTTAAAGTGGATTGTTCACTAAATTAGTGAAACCAATTATGGCTTATTTGAGACAGCGACATCATATAGTTATGGCCTATTTAGATGATATCTTAATTGTGGGCCACACCCTGGAATTGGCTGAACAGGGAGTTGCAGCTGCTCTCAATATATTTCAACAATTAGGGTTTATTGTCCATCCAGAGAAATCAAAGTTCTGCCCTGCCCAGGTGATTAATTACCTAGGGTTCACGGTGAACTCTATGAGCATGAGGGTTACCATACCAATTAACAAGATTGAGGAGGTTACCCAGGTGTGTCAAGGTTTAATCCGCACCAATATACCATCGATTCGGCATACAGCTACAGTAATTGGTAAGCTTGTAGCTTTGTTTCCGGCAGCGCGATATGGACCTTTGCATTATCAGAGTTTGCAAAGAGCTAAAATTGCTGCGTTAAAACAGGACGCTGGTCATTATGATCGATCAATGCAGCTGCCGTCCGAAGCGATAAATGAGTTGCAATGGTGGGTGTGCCACATTAGCAGCTCATTCAAGCCTATCAGGGAGGCTAATCCGGTGGTATATTTGCAGACTGATGCAAGCTCCAATGGCTGGGGAGCTACGGATAATTGCTCTAGTTGTGGGGGCAGATGGGACACCCTTGAGTCAACGATGTTGTTGACTCAAGGGATTAACTATTTGGAGTTGCTGGCAGCATTCCACGGACTTCGTGCGTATTGTTCCAAGCTTGTTGGAGCACATGTCCGTCTCCAAATAGACAACACCACAGCAGTGGCATACTTAAACCATATGGGTGGTACCAGGTCAGTTTCGTGTGACAAATTGGCTAACTCAATTTGGCTCTGGTGTGTTCAAAGAGACATTTGGATTTCAGCTACCTATTTGCCAGGTGAGCTTAATACTGTGGCGGACACCAGGTCACGCAAATTTAATGACAATATTGAATCGATGTTGCATCCTGAGATTTTTGCTAAAGTCACAGCCAAATTTGGTAAACCGGACATTGACCTTTTTGCGTCACGGTTGAACCATCAGGTACCAACCTACGTTTCATGGGAACCAGATCCTGGGGCAATAGCGCTAGATGCATTCTCGCTGGACTGGGGGAATTGGTTTTTCTATGCCTTCTCCCCGTTTTGCCTCATCAGTCGGGTATTGCATAAGATTCAGGCAGATGCTGCCAAGGGCATCCTTATTATACCCGACTGGCCCACACAGCCTTGGTATCTGGTGGTCTTTGGCATGCTCAACGAACCTTGGGTCCTTTTGAAGGGTTGCCCACAATTGGTTACTCACCCTGTCTCAGGGGAGCCACATCCCTGCCATGGCTATTTTAATTTGTTGGCTTGCAGGTTCTGAACAGGCCGTTAGTCCAATACGGCCTCTCAGCTCGGACCATGGATACCATCGGGGCGTCATGTCGAGAGTCAACAAGGCGAAGATACCGCTCGCATATTAAGAAGTGGGAAGCCTACTGCAGCCGCTCTCGCATCACGTACGATGACGTGACAATAACCGACGTCCTGGAATTCCTCGCGGGGTTGCACCATGATGAACCCTTAAGTTACAGTGCCATCAACAGCGCCAGAAGTGCGTTCTCATTCTACCTCAATATTGAGGTAGGATCCAACAGGCTAGTGTCCAGACTCATGCGGGGTATATTCAATATGAATCTGCCTACACCACGCTATAATATCACCTGGGATGTCAGGGACGTATTAAACCTGCTCAGGACGTGGTCTCCCATGGAAGGGCTCCAACTGGACAAACTCACCATGAAGCTGGTGATGTTACTAGCGCTGACTTCAGCTCAGAGGGTACAGACACTACACAAACTTCGTGTCGACAGAATGACATCTACCCCTACAGAAGTAGTCTTTTTCATTGACGAGCTACTAAAGCAGCATGGACCTGGGTGCACAGGGCTGCAGCTGAAGTTCCCGGCATACCCCGCAGATGCTAGGCTATGTTTAGCCTCACATATCCGCCACTATGTCAAGGTGACGGCACGCATCAGAGGAATGGAGAGATACCTGCTGGTCACTCATAAGAGACCTCATCATCGAGTGACAGTCCAGACGATATCCAGGTGGCTTCGAGTCGTCTTGGGTAAGTCAGGTATCGACACTAATGTGTTCAAGTCTCATTCCACCAGGGCTGCATCGACGTCAGCGGCGAGGATTATGGAGGTGCCTATGGACCAAATTCTCGCCACAGCAGGATGGGCTAATAAAGCTGTGTTCCAGCGATTTTATAACAAGCCTGTTGCTGCTCCTCTACAGTTCGCAGAAGCCGTGCTGAATGCAGGTCAAGAACGTGGAGATGTCCCCGCATAAGGGGTTTTGATTTGTTATTCATAAATATGCTCTTGTTTTGCAGTATGAACTATTGAGCAAGTTTGTTCCTCCCATCCATCCCTGGTAGTGGTGTGTCAGCATGGACGTGGTCCAGGGCGTGTAATCACAGAAGCTTTGAAGTCTTCACGAAGTCACTCACGTGACTCCGAAATGAAATAGTAAGATTGAACGAGAACTTACCAGTTCGAAGGTTGATCTTCATTTTATGAGGAGTCGAAGTGAGGGATTTCGTGCCCTCCTCGCCCAACCCTCAATCACCTTCATCTGGTAATCTTAGTCACTTCAATCTTACTATGCGAAGTAATTTCTTTTGTTGGTTTCTGTGATTCCACGCCGCTACTTTGAAGTATGTCGAGCATGCGCGCCGGCGGGCTCTTCACGAAATCCCTCACTTCGACTCCTCATAAAATGAAGATCAACCTTCGAACTGGTAAGTTCTCGTTCAATCTTACTATTCCTTTATAAATGTGGTCATTATTAATGGTAACAATGACATGGGAAGTGAGCAGAATAATTATCATGCAACATTCTATATAGGTGCTTTTGATTCTACTCCATTAATAAAAAAAGATGGAACTGACTAGGTAGATATTAATATATACTTACTGGGCAGTTGCATCACATAATAATGAATTGATACAAACACAGCTATTTGTCTGTCAGCATCAGGACAGAATGTCAACTGGGTGAAGATGTTTCAGACATCTTCAACCTCTCACTACTGAGGTCTGATATTCCTAGATGTCCAAGCTAGGTGACGTGCCTCTGTGACAACTGAACGGTGGTACTACATTTGTGGTGATGAATTGCTTTGAGAGTTTAGTTATGGCGCATATCAAATTCTACCTCAACAAGAACATGGACCTACTACAATTTGCAGTGCTTGTTTGTCATTGGCATCAGATATGAACCAGAACAATGACATTCCTCCTTGTTGCAGCTTTACACGCACGTTAGATACAAGAACAACATTAAATATATAAATATCAGTTATTCTAAGTAAACTAGACCTGAGATAATGCAAAATGTAAAGCTTTTTGGGTGTTAGGAGTCTAAAATGTGTTTAGAACATTTTCTTGTCAGTTTCCAAGTGTCTAATATCCCAGTTACCCGAGATTTTGACAGAACTTTCTTCCTCTTAAAGTGCGGCTATATGATTGGCTTGCTGTTGAACTTGAGTGCTATATTTGTAACAAGGGAGGATTAGAAGATTATGACAAACCACTCTCAAGCTTAAATTCCCTCAACAGCCTGAAATATATCCAATCTAGGCAGGATGACTTAGTTAATTTAAGATTAACCAGTTTTACTGACACCTTGTATCAGTTTCCAGCTGACTATTTTACCTATTACCTGCGATTTTGACAGAATCCTCTTCCTCTTAGAGTCATACAGTGTGGAAACAGGCCCTTCGGCCCAACTTGCCCACACCATCCAACATGTCCCATGTACACTAGTCCCACTTACCTGCCTTTGGCCCATCTCTCTAAACCTGTCCTAATTGCTTCTTAATCTGTCTAATTGCTTCTTAAACATTGCAATAGTCCCTCTGGCAACTCAACTGCCCCCTCTGGCAACTCACTCCATACACCCACCACCCTTTGCATGAAAAAGTTACCCATCCGATTCCTATAAAATTATTATCTAAATGGCGTCAAGTTACTATCCAAATGGCGTCAAATTGGGAAAAGGGGAAGTACAACGGGATCTGGGGGTCCTTGTTCATCAGTCTATGAAAGTAAACATGCAGGTACAGCAGGCAGTGAAAAAAGGGAATGGCATGTTGGCCTTTATAACAAGAGGAATCGAATGTAGGAGCAAAGAGGTCCTTCTGCAGTTCTACAGAGCCCTAGTGAGACCACGCCTGGAGTATTGTGTGCAGTTTTGGTCCCCTAATTTGAGGAAGGATATTCTTGCTATTGAGGGAGTGCTGTGTAGGTTTTACAAGGTTAATTCCCGGGATGGCAGCACTGTCATATGCTGAGAGAATGGAGCAGCTGGGCTTGTACACTCTGGAATTTAGAAGGATGAGAGGGGATTTCATTGAAACATAGAGGCAGGAGACATGTTCCCGATGTTGGGGGAGTCCAGAACCAGGGGCCACAGTTTAAGAGTAAGGAGTAAGCCAATAACAGAGATGAGGAAACACTTTTTCTCACAGAGAGTGGTGAGTCTGTGGAATTCTCTGGTTCAGAGAGCGGTGGAGGCAGGTTCTCTGGATGCTTTCAAGAGAGAGCTAGATAGGGCTCTTAAAAATAGCAGAGACAGGGGATATGGGGAGAAGGCAGGAATGGTGTACTGATTGGGGATGATCAGCCATGATCACATTGAATGGCGGTGCTGGCTCGAAGGGCTGAATGGCCTACTCCTGCACCTATTGTCTATTGTCTGTCATCTAATGTCTAAAATCTTTACCCCCTCACCTGTAACCTATGCCCTCAGGTTATCGATTCCCCTATTTTGGACAAGTGAATCCTCTCATGATTTTGTACATCTCTATAAGATCACCCCTCATATCCCTGCGCATCAGGGAATAGAGTCCCAGTCTGCACAACCTCTCCGTATAGCTCAGACCCTCAAGTCCTGGTAACATCTTTGTAAATCTTCTCTGCACCCTTTTCAACTTGGCAACATCTTTTTGAAAACATGGTGCCCAGAACTGACACGATACTCTAAATGCGGCCTCACCAACATCTTATACAATTGCAACATGACCTCCCAACTTCTATACTCAGTACTGACTGATGAAGGCCAATGTGCCCAAAACCTTTTTGACCACCTCACCTATCTCTTAAAGTTAGGAATGTCATTGGTTAAGCCTCTGCCATGATACCTTTTAAATAACCGTGTTAATGTTTTCTTCACTATATTAAAAACATAGAAAATGTCAAACCACTCAGGAGGGCATAGTTTTAAGCTGAGAGGGGAAAGTTTAAATGAGAGTTATACATAGCGCCATGATTTTGCCATAACTGCCTTTTCATGCCCTTTTTGATGATTTGACCAGGATAATGCCTTTTTCACGGTCAAGTGCCTAAATCAGCCATTTTTTGCCATTTTGCTAAAAGGTTGTGCTATTTTCTCTAGTTGTACCGTGATTATAATGACATTTTCTATGTTAACACATTAATATTACTGTTATTATTAATGTGTTAACATAGTATAACTTACAAGAAAACTACCAACACCGGGGCAAAACTAGGGGCACCACCGTCGGTCAATCATTAGTTCGTGCCGCTGCCCGCTGGTTCAGTCTTCTCCAAGATCTATTTAAGAAAGAACTGCACATGCTGGAAAAATCGAAGGTAGTCAAAAAATGCTGGAGAAACTCAACGGGCGAGGCAGCATCTATGGTGACAATGAATAGGCGACGTTTCGGGTCGAGGCCCTTCTTCAGACTGATGTTTGGGGGGCGGGAAAAAGAAAGGAAGAGGTGGCGACAGTAGAACTAGAAGGAGAGCTTGGAGGGGGAGGGGGAGGATGGAGAAGACCAGGGCTATCTAAAATTAGATAAGTCAATGTTGATACTGTTGACTACCCAAGCGAAATATCTAAGCTTGTCTCCTCACTACAGTTTGAAGAGGGTTTCAGCCCAAAACGTTGTCTATTTCCTTCACTCCATAGATGCTGCTGCACCCGCTGAGTTTCTCCAGCACTTTTGTCTACCTCTTCACTACATTTACTTCTGGCTCCAGTCGCAAATCTGAGTTTTCGAGTGATCTGTGCAAGGCATTCATTGATGCTGTGGAAATCACTGTGGAAATTGTAAAACAGACCTCTCAGACGTTCTTTAGAGAGGAGCATAGACCAAGCGAGTTATCATTATGGAAAAATTATGTTGACAGCAACTTCAACATTGTTGTGCAGAAAATTAGAGATGAAGTTGCACGCAACAAAATATGGATTTCAAAGATGAGACAACTGATGCTGTGGGGAGTTATGTTGCCAATGTGGTCATTGGTACACTGGAGGCAGGTCAACCATCAAAGGAGTATTTGTTGACATCGAAAGTATTGGAGAAGTGAAACAACTCAACTATTGCTCAATTGTTTACATCTTCACTTGCTGTACTTTGGCCAGAGGTATAAAACACCAGAATGTTCTTCTGTTTGTGACTTAAAGTTTTATTCCCCAAAAAGGCGCATTTGACATGGTTATTTCAAGGATTTCATGGAATTGCCAAGCACATATGTAGCTTGTTTCAAATGTTGATCGCCTAGTTTCCAATGTCAAGAAAATCTTCCTCAAAGCACCCTCACGTGTGCAGTTGTTCAAGGAAATGGCACATGAGATTCCACTACCTCCTCAGCCCGTTTTGACTAGTTGGGGTACATGG
Source organism: Raja brachyura (assembly GCA_963514005.1). The sequence continues at coordinate 95,550,445 of OY740783.1, read as the reverse complement.
CTGTCAGCTCTACTCTACTATGCTGCAAATTTGGAAAAGATAAAATAAATCGTCAACTGTTTTGAAGAAGAAAAATCTGCTGCAGTCAGGATCGTCAATGAAATCATGCAAAAAAAGTCCCTCCACTGCAATCTTGTGTTTATTGCTTCCAATTTTGTAAACTTGCCACAAGCTATCACTTCCCTTGAGAAACGTGGTGAAACAGTGAATAACTTGCAGGTTTTCAACAAAGTAACTGATGATATTCGTAAAGTTCCTGGCGATGTAGGTAAAGACATACAAGGAAAATGTGAGAGAGTGATTTTAGCTAACAAAGATCTTCAAGAAATACAAAACATAGCTAAAGTTCTCAAAGGTAGTTGTAATGCACAAGATATCGACATGAATATAGAGTCTGAAGCCTGTTTTGGGTATGCACCAGTGACCTCAGCTGAGGTAGAAAGGAGTTTTTCACAACTGAAGCATATTCTGTCTGACAAACGGCATAGTTTAACACCAGATAATTTGAAAAAAATGCTAGTAATTATGTGCAACCAGGCAACTTTGGTCATTTAATGTAGTATACCTTTATATTATTATTTTTAACCATATTTTGGTGGTGGAAATAAATGCCTTTTTATGCCTTTTTTGTCAATAAATGCCTTTTTCGTACCTTTTTTGTAATTTTATTATGCCTTTTTGCCTGCCTATTTCGGAGTTTTTTAGTGCCTAACCATCCTGGCTCTAGTTATAAGGTATCTTTTACACACACAGTGTGATCACTGCCTGGAACACCATCGGGGGAGGTGGTGGAAGCAGACACAATAGTAATGTTTAGGAGGCATTAGAACAGGCACATGAACAGACATGAAACAAAGTGATATAAACCATATGCTACAAATGGGATTAATTAGATTGGCATATGGACCAAATGGCTTATTCCTGCGCTGCACTATATAATATTGTATAAGCAGCTGTGAACCAAGAAGCAGGTACCATCTAATACCAGAAGATATTTTGGGGATGTATGCTTTTCTATAAGGGCAGCTCTATCACATGTTTAGAATCTGTGTTTCCACCAAGAGAGCGGAATGCTTTTCCTCTTTGCCGTGAAATCTGTTACAATTCTAAGATGACTACCTCAGAACATCCAACAACCCTTAACTGTTATAGCCACCAACCAAGAAATCCTGAAATCCAACCATAATGTCAGACAACATCATGGGCATCTTTTCTCAGCAGACAAAGATGGTGGGCACATCCAAACATACTCCATCCTTCCCACCCCAACCATTCTTCTGTGTTGACTGACTATGCAGCTCTTTAAGTCAAGTCAAGTCAATTTTATTTCTATAGCACATTTAAAAACAACTCTCGTTGACCAAAGTGCTTTACATCAGTGCAAGTACTAACATGCTACATACAATGGTACATAGATCTAACAATACATACATAAATACATACATACAGCGCTCCCTCAGAGGACCTCAAGCAACGCTTGTGAGTAGAAATAGGCTTTAAGTCTAGACTTAAAGGAGTCGATGGAGGGAGCAGTTCTGATGAGAAGAGGGATGCTGTTCCACAGTCTAGGTGCTGCAACCGCAAAAGTGCGGTCGCCCCTGAGCTTAAGCCTGGACCGCGGGATAGTCATAGAGAGATACAGCAGAGCAACAGACCCTTCAGCCCAATGTGTTTTCTGTAAGTATTTGCCTTGTCCCAGTGTTTTATTTTCTTACTGTGATCATTGCAGTGACAAAATGAGAGGGAAAAACATCAGATTGAGGCAGGACAGGAAATTAAATGAAGAAGAAGCACTGAAAGAATGAAGTGAAATTAAGAAAAGGCAGAAAAATATGTTGCATATGGAATACAATGTTTGCATTGGGTAAAAGGTGTCTTGTATTCATTTCTTTAGATGAAAATTGTCAATTCTTTCTGCCCCATTTTACATTAAGGCCAGCAACACTTTTTTAAATTTCAATTTATATGAAATCATTTGTAGACCACTCATTCATACCTCACAATAATTTGGAATTTTAAAATCTGTTTTGGACTAGTGATAATAAATCGTACAGAAAGATTATAAGGAAGTGTACTTTGTAAATATTTAAAATATATAAATGTAATTATCCTTTATGGAATTCAGCATTAGAATCCGGTCTCACCTAGTCTTGAATGGTACAAGATGGCACCAAATGTAGTGACTCTTGTGTACGAACTTAATAATCTGTGAACTCTTACACTTAGTATGTGCCTAATGTATAGTCAGATTGTCACTGAACTGTGTGCATGAAAATAATTTCAATGTACTTTGGTACATATGACAACAAAGTATGATTAAACCATTGAGCTGGAATTCCTGCATCTCAAATTTCCATCCCAATTCTAAGAACCGCTGGTGCAGATAGTAGAAATAACATCAGACAGCAGCTCTTTTTTTACCTTACTCCCTTATTAAACTTTCACTATGTCAATCATTTGCAGATTCACCAATTCCAGGGCAAACTAAATATATCAGAAGTGTGTTGGCAGTAATTATTACATCAGAAGTATGTTCGCAGTGTTATTAACTGCAAGCTCAGCCCTATGCATCTACTAAATGCTTAAAGCTACTTTATGGACCACGCAAAAGGGTTAACTAAACCATTTGTCAGTCACTTTGGCAGCAAAGAGAGGTCTTCCTACATTTGAGTCAACTTTAACTGATTTGCATACATCATGCGTTGCTTAGCAAATGGTCAGAAGGCATAGACAGATGTCAGCAGGCACAGCTGAGGTCATCTTCATGGTTTCTATATTTCCAGACAATTTCACTGCATGCTGGGTTCAAGGTGTTGGCGGTGGTCCAGGAGAGTGTGTGCTATTGCTGGAGTCACACAGCAGCACTGTACACTGATGATCACTTCTGTCTCAATATCATTTGATGGCACATTGTTGGTTAGAATACCAAAAAAAAACTATTCTTAATATGTCCTCAAAGTGTAATGAGAAATGGGAAGTCTTTTTATTTAATTTTCGTATCTTTTGATAGCAATTCTCGGTAGATTTGTAGAAGATGAACAGAAGGCATTAGATGAATATTTTGGAGTATTCACGGGAAATAAATTTCTTCAGCTTGCGGGTGAAAACCGTAAACTTTGAGATGTTAGTGCACACACAAATAAGTAAGGAAACCCTGAGTTTATTGGCAAAATCTTGCCAGCCAATCTGTCATCACACTCTGCCAGTGAACTCTGTTGTGGAGTCAGCAAAGAAGTGCAGACTTGCTTGAAATCTCCAGCAGTTACTCCAGGGAACCTCCATTGCCTGAGCCAAGTTAGAGGCAGGAACTGTGAGCTCATTCAATTGAACGGAGACCTTACAACTGTGTGGAGAAAGGGTAAGAATAGCATATGCATTTTTAGTTTCGTGGTTTGTTTTTGCTTAATTGTTTTTAAATTATTAACTAAGCAATTTTTTTTCTTGATTTGATTTTCTGTAGTTTTGTATTAGGGACATTCAGAAGTATTACAAAATATTTGGTGAATGGCAATGTTGCGGGGGGTTGCAGGGGGGTTTGTGCGGGTGGATGTAGGAGGTGCCGCTTTGTTGTCAAGCAAAGATTTCTAAGCCATATTGTAAGCGGGGCTCATTATGGCCCACCCACATGGTTAGACGATACAGTAGAATATTGAATAGGACAGCGCACAAAGAGGCCTTTCAGTCCACAGTGTCTGTGCAGATTTTAAACCAATCCAACTAATACCGACATATAAATCTATATACTAGTCTTTACTTCTTCATGTGCCTGGCTAAATGCCTCTTAAATATTGCTATCTCAACATCGGCTTCCTCCCCCAGCAGCATTTTCCACACACTTGTAAACAACTTGCCTCACCTGTCTCCATTACACTTTTCCTCCCTCTCACCTTAAATCTATGCCCTCTGGCATTTGACATTTCCACCCTAAAAATCTATGACTATCGACCCTATCTATGCCTCTCATCATTTTATATGCTTCTGTCAGTTTACCCCTCAGCCTCTGATGTTCGAGAAAATACAACTTTATCCTATCTCTCCTTAGAACTAATACTGAACAATCCAGGCAACATTTTGGTGAAAAGCTTTTGTGCCCTCTTGAAATCCTTCACATCCTTCCTGTAATGCAGTGACCACACTGTGCACATGATACTCCAGATGTGGCATAAGTGAAGTTTTATAGAACATGTTCTTTCTACTTTTGTACTCGAAAGCTCCGACTGATGAAGGCAAGTATTAAATATTTCTTTACCACTCTATCTGCTCATGTTGTCACTTGCAAGCTATGGACTTGCATCTCAAGATAGACACAAAAAGCTGGAGTAACTCAACAGGTCAGACAGCATCTGTGGAGAAAAGGAATAGGTGATGTTTCGGGTCTCAATCTTCAGTTTAAACCAACATCGCAGTTCCTTCCTACACATCTCGACATGCACCTAAAGATCCCTCTGCACAGCCATGCTCCTAGGCATCCTACCAGTTGCAGTATACAGTTGCTGATAAGTAGCAAATTAGCCTGAGACCTCTGGCACAGCCTAACCCTTGGAACCAGTTCCTGCCTCACTGCACCTTGAGTTCCACCCTTCACCTCGAGAAAGCTTCTGGAGAATCTTAACCGCTGGCCCACTGGTGCTAGATGGTACCATGACTGTGGTCACAGGGCACTCTGCACACGCGTTGACTAGTCCACGCTTACCATTTATTCACTGATGGAGATGGACTCACCCAGTGAGGTTGAAGCGCATCTCACTCTGCTGTTAGCAGCTCTCCCTCTCAGTGTACACATGCAACTATGTAGGTCCTTGCATTTAGGAATCAGACATAACCTTTTAGCAAGTTCACCTTCCACGCAATGCATGATTAACATGCACCTCAGCACTGAGTGTGCATGCAAGACACATACAGCAACATCAGGACGAAAGATTCACAAGTTAACATCTTGCAAGAATTTCCAACTCTATCAGTGACCAGGGCAGGGTCATGCTGAGTGGTGTGGTCCAAAAAACATTGAAAAGCCAATGAAAGATTTAGTGCTAAAGAAGACTTTTTACATTAACACTCCATTGACTGCAGTCATCTTGTAACCTTATATCACTCTCTTCTGGTTTATCGGCCTGGCCCATGAACCCCACTGTTGTCCCCAGGTCCAAGATCCCCTGGTGCATTGAGCTCAGGCCTTCCCGGAACATCTTCACAAAGGTGGGTCCATCCTGGCCTGAATTATTCAATTCTGAGTTACTCCTCATAGATCTGCTATTTTCACTCCGCATAGCCATTGGCCTTCAGAACAACAGCCATATTATTGCTGGAATAGCAGCAAAACAATGTTTTTCACTGTACCTTGGTACATGTGGCAATATTAAATCAATAGCAATTGGAGTCACAGGGCATAGAAACAGGCCTTTCTGCCCAACTTGCCCATGCCGATCGAAAGCCCCATCTAATCCCACATGCATACATTTGGCCCATATTTCTCCAAACCTATCATATCCATGCACCTGTCCAAATGTCTTTTAAATGTTGTTATAGTACCTGCCTCAACTAGCTCCTCTTGCACCATGTTTCATATACCCACCACCCTCCATGTGAAAAGGTTGCCTCTCAGGTTCCTATTAAATCTTTCCCCTCTTACCTTAAATTTATGTTCACTGGTTCTTGATTCCCCTACTCGGTGAATGCACATAGTCTTTTACTCAATCTATCACACTAATTATATTTTACAACTATAAGATCACCCCTCAGCCTCCTGCATTTCAATTAATAAAGACCTACCCTGCCCAACCTCCTCATAGCTCAGACCCCAAGTCCTGGCAACATTCTCGTAAATCTCTGCACTTTGTCTAGATTAATGACATCCTTCCTGTTGTAGGCCGACCAAACGAACACAATACTCCAAATGTGGTCTCACCAACGTCATGTACAACTGGAACATAACATCCAACTTTCTTTGTGGAAAGGTCACCACTCCCCCAGGTCCCTTTTAAATCTACCCCCTCTAACGTTATATGAATGGGTACAAACACCATGATTGCATTACACCAGCTCTTTGAAATGCAATGCAGATATTTTAGGTCACCTGTACACTGATGGATAATCCAGTCATATAATGTGAACTTAATAATCATCCTTGCATCTCAACAAAGAGAACATTCATTCACATAATGAATTCTGTCATGGTAACACTGACCTGGAATTTTCCTGACTGTTTCAACTTCAGCTGGTGTGCATGTTTTTTTTATTCCCTGAGGAAACTTGAAGAGTTGAGGAGGACATTAGTGAAGGCATTGTAAAAGAAATAGTTTAACCTTCTCGGTCTCATGGTCATACCGTCCTGTAAAGCTCTGAACAACAGGAGAAGCAACCACTGAATGACAAAGCGTATGGATTCCTTTCAGATCCCTGAGTTTCAACAATGAATGCAGGGATCAGTTTCATCACCAGAATCAAAAGTGTACAACTGTGGGGCAAGATATTTACTATTTGTAAGACATACACAATTGCGGGAAACGGTGCTTATTTATTTTTTTCAAATAATCTAGATAATCCTTGCACTAATAACCCTCAATCTGTATTGATCCTTAAAGAATGTCACATAACTAAACTGCTATACACAATTCGAACAAACGTTTTTCCATTTTACAAAAGCTTCTTTGAAGCAACAGACTATTGCGGGCTCATGATTTATGGTTCACTGGTACTGGTCACATGTATCCAAGTATAGTGATGTTTTTTCTGATAGTTTCATGACTAACCTACTACATATTAGGCACAATCATACTAGTTCAAGAGAGTTTATTGTCATGTGTCCCTGATAGGACAATGACATTTTTGCATTGCTTTAGCACACCAGAAAATAATAGGCATGAATACTGAACAAATCAGTGTGTCCATATACCATTGCATAAATATATACACACATGAATAATTAAACTGATAAAGTGCAAATAAACAGATTATTGGCTATTAAAGTTCAGAGTTTTATCCGAGCCGAGTTTAATAGCCTGATGGCTGTGGGGAAGAAGCTGTTCCTGAACCTGGTCATTGCAGTCTTCAAGCTCCTGTACCTTCTACCTGAAGGTAGTGGGGAGATGAGTGTATGGCCCGGATGGTGTGGGTCCATGATGATGCTGCCAGCCTTTTTGAGGCAGCGACTGTGATAGATCCCTTCAATGGATGGGAGGTCAGAGCCGATGATGGACTGGGCAGTGTTTACCACTTTTTGGACAAATTTTGTACTAAGTAAAAGAGTATAAGACAGTAGACCACAAGATTCACCATGTTTCAGTTGTCACCTTGTACCCTTCATGTTCATACATTTGTTTTTAATTGACAGTCCTAACTTGACCATAAAGGCCTGTTGGCCTGGTGACAGCACAACGTCAGAGTTACAGGGGTTTCCTGGTCTAGGGATGTGTTGATATCTTCTACCACTGCTCTGCTACTCTGTGCCACCGTCGGCTGTGTCCATTCCATGCATTCGGCCATGTTGCCCGAGGCTACTCCAGTGGAGTCCCAGGCTACTTCAGGGCCTCCAGTGGCCCACTCCGCCTATGACCACTCCGACGCCTGGACATCAGCCTGCGAACTCGCCATGCCTTGGCTCTGATGGCCATTGCTCAGCCCCCATGCCCCGGGACACCTGTCGCTGCTAACCCAGAGCCCACTGAACTAATGACGTTGGTTTGACCTTGGTCTTTGATGAGATCTCAGTTGGAGTGCTGTATGAAGTTTTGGTTTCTAAACCTGAAGAGAGATAGACAAAGGTGATTTCTGATATAACAAGGTTTCCTTTTGACGAGAAATTCAGAATTATCTGTACCCGCTGGGGTTTAGAAGAACAAGAGGTGATCTTACAAAATTCTTAAGGGGTTGGACAGGCTAGATGCAGGAAGATTGTTCCTGATGTTGGGGAGGTCCAGGCCAAGGGGTCACAGCTTAAGGATAAGGGGGAAATCCTTTAGGGCCAAGATGAGAAGGACTTTTTTCACACAGAGAGTGGTGGGTCTCTGGAACTCTCTGCCACAGAGGGTAGTTGAGGCCAGTTCATTGGCTATATTTAAGAGGGAGTTAGATGTGGCCCTTGTGGCTAAGGGGATCAGAGGGTAAGGAGAGAAGGCAGGTACAGGATACTGAGTTGGATGATCAGCCATGATCATATTGAATGGCGGTGCAGGCTCGAGGGGCCGAATGGCCTACTCCTGCACCTAATTTCTATGTTTCTATGATCACATTGATTCGGATTCAGAGAGAGTTTGAAAACCTTGATATTGAGCAACAGCTTCTTCAGCTGAATACCATAGAACTTTGGATACATTAGAACATAGAATAGAGAACAGTGCAGCAGAGGGACAGACTCTTCAACTCGTGATGCTTGTGTTAAACATGATGCATATTTAAACTAATCTCTTCGTATGCACACATTTCATATTCTTCCAAGCCCTGCGTATTATGTGTCCACCTCAAAGCCTCCTAAGTCCCACTATCACAACTACAACTTCACTACACCTGATTAGCACATTCCTTGTGTAAAAAATGAAAGGTTCTCACTGTATCCTTTCTATGTTTCTCATAATTTTATAAACTTCAATAACATTTTCACTCTCCTCCAACCCTCCGGAGAAAACTATCAAAGTTTGTCCAACCTCTCTTTATAGCAAGTAGCATTTAATCCAGGCAGCATCCTAGGAAACATCTACTGCATCTTCTCCAGAGCCCCCGTATCCATCCTGTGGTGACCAGAACTGCAAACAATGCTGCAAATGTTTGACAATCCTGAACAATGCCCTGTAAAGCTACAACATGACTTCCTGACTGTTGTACTCAATGTACTCACTGTTGTACTCATGAAGGCAACAGATGAAGGCAACTATACGATAGACCTTCTTTATTCCTCTATCTTTCAGTATTATTATTTTTAGGGAGCTAAGGACATATACCACAACGGCTCTCTGTACATCAATATTACCTCTTTACTTCCCCCATAGATCTGACTTCCCAAAGTCTCACATTTGCCTGGATTAAACTCAATTTCAGCCATTTCTCTCATCATATCTCTGACTGATCTGTATCATGCTGTATCTTTTGCCAGCCTTCTTCACTGTCCACAACTCCAGCAATATTTGTTTCATCTGCAAACTTGCTAACCAACCCAACTATCCAATCCACAAACAGCAGAGATCCCAGCAGAGATCCCTATGGAGCACACTAACCACAGACCTCCAGCCAGAACAACACCCTTTCACCACATCCCCCTGCTGACTATGGGTAAGCCAGTTTTGAATCCAAACTACCAAGTCACCATGGATCCCATGCATTTTAATCTTCAAGATCAACATGGAGGATCTTGTGAAGTACCTTACAAACCTTCAGGTAGACAACATCCTTTTCCGTATCCTCATCAATCACCTTCATCACCTCCTCAAGATACTGAACCTAGTTGACCAAGACATGGCCATTCTGAGAATAAGGGACCAGCCAGTTTGCACTGAGATTACATTTTTTTTTCCTACAACAAATCGTAAATAATGAGAATTATTTCCCTCTCAGGATTGTGGACCTTTTGTCATTCAGTGTTTTCAAGAGAAAGATCAATGGATTTCAAAACTCAGGGTGTAGGCAATGCGTGAATTTGAGGCACAATACAATCAAATGGTGGGGCAGGGCCATCAGATTAGATGGATTACTCCTGCTTTTATTTCCTATGTCCTTGTGTTCGTAAGTACCAAGGAGCAATTTGGGCTGAATCATAGCAAGAAAGAAAAGAACCAAAATAAGCTAATTGAATAGGATCCCTGTGACTTAATGTGCACATTCTCACAGAGAAAGGTTAATTTGCTTAAGACACAAAAGCCAAATCAAAGCACGCCTAGACAGAAAATGTATTTGTATTTATCAGTAATTCTTTTGTTACAATGTATATTTTAATCAATGAACAATTCAGAATGTCATTCTGCTCGACATATTAGGCAGCAGTGTATTTCCTTGCATTGTATGGACCAAGCTCTTTGGTTGCCTTCAATCCTAAATTCAAGGAGATCACAGAGTAAGTTTTCACAAGGACCCTGAGATGAGAGGAACATAATCCTAAAACAACAGGTGCAAACCCTTCTTCGTAGATTCAACACCTGCTGGCATGGAGTTCCTTCTCTTCCCTTCTCATTTCAGCTTGGAGGCAAAACACCTCCTCAGAATTACTTCACAGCCAATGGAATTTAGAGTCATGGAATAGAGCTGTACAGTGCAGACAAAGGCCCTTTGGCCTGCCATGATTGTACTAATCAACACTTACACTTACACTCATCCTTTAAAAAACATTACTCTAGGATTCCCTGTGGATGTCCAAACTTCTCCCATTCATCCACACACTGGGGTCAATTTGCAGCAACCAATTAACCCGCCAAGCTGCACTCCTTTGGGAAGTGGGAGGCAACTGGAGTATTAACAAGAAACCCACATCGTCACAAGGTGAATGTGCAATCTCGTGCAAGCAGCACCGGATCCTGGGTCACAGCACTACTAGCTATGCCACACCATCACCCTGTAAAATGGCATTCTTGTGAAACGTGATGATGTTAAGGCCATGTAATGGTTTGAATCTTCCAGACGATATCAAGGACTTTCTTTCCTTGAGGTATCAACTCATCCTGTCTCTGTAGCACTTCTGACCACCACAGCATCTCTGCTCAAGGGTGAGCTGGACATGCAGGGCTTATTTGGGGAAATAGGATCTGTACAATGCCCATTGCAGAAGGATTGGTGCACGAGAGCTATTGCCTCAATATTGGTGACACTGGCTTCAGTGAGGATGCTGGTACTCTTCCAACTTGGACATCCTGGCATTATCCATAAGTCATTCGAATTTTGCATCCATAGGCTTTGCAGCAACAGTGATTACATTATAGACCTGCAATCAGGTTTCTTTCTAAAGGTCACATATCCTGTATACAAGGCTTTTTTCGTCCATTCAAAGATGAGGGCTTCAATGGCTGAACCAGTATTTAGTTGCCCATCCCTAAAAGCCCTTGTGAAGGAGTGATGAACTGATTTCTTGTACTGCTCTAGGCCCTCAGGTGTGGTTGCACCCACAGTGCATTTAGAGAGAGAGTTACAGGATTTTGACCCAGTGGACATGAAAGTACGTCGACATATTTCAGGATCAGGATGGCGTGTGGCTTGCAGGGCAACGTCCAGATGATGGTGCCGCATGCTTTTGTTGCCCTTGCCCTTCTAGCTTGTCGAGGTCATGAGATTTTAAAGTACCGCCAAAGGAGTCTTGCTGAGTTGCTGTAGTGTTTACTGGAAATGCTACAAACTGCTGCATTATTTGTGGAAACATAGAAACATAAAAAATAGGTGCAGGAGAAATGATCATGGCTGATCATCTAAAATCAGTACCCTGTTCCTGCTTTTTACTCGTATCCCTTGATTCCGTTAGCCCTAACTCTCTCTTGAAAACTTAGAAGGACCATCTGATGCATTGCAGGGTATGCTAAAAGTCTTAAATGTCTATAATACCCCTACAAGGCAATAAATTAATGAATGCTTGTGGATGGGATCACTATCAAGCAGATTCCATGCTCTGTATGGTGTCAATCTTCTTGAGTGGGTGTTGAAGCTGCACAGTCCTCTAGGCAAGTGGAGGGGGTTCCATCACATTCCCAATGAGCCTTCTAGATGGTGGACTGGCTTTGGGGAGTTAAAAGGTGAGTTCCATGCTGTTGGATTCCTAGTCTCTGACCTGTTCTTGCAGCCTTATTGTGTATGTGACTACTGCATTTCATTTTCTGGTCAAGGGTAGCCTTGATAGTGGGGGATTCAGTGATGGTAATGGCATTAGCATGCCATTTTATCTGATGGATATTGTTATTGCCTGCCAATTGTGTGATGCAAATATTATTTATCTGCCCAGATGCAGACTAATCAATAGAAATCAGCCCAATATTCCTGAAACTTTAGTTTGTATTTTTTCAAAGCACCTGATTTGGTGCTGACATTGTGTACGACTTTATTTGATTGCCACAATTTGGAAACGCATTGCACAATATACAGCATGCTCCAGACTACGTGCTCCATATAATTGATCTCATGTAAAAAGTATAGCTACATAATAAAATGAAAGAATAGAAACTATTTTACCATCTCAATTATTTTGTCTGAATATTGTTTGGTCAACAAATTCAATTCATAAAAAGTGAGAATGGTGTACATATGAGAATAACAAAAGAAAATTGTTGAACTGCTTCAGAAAGATAATGAAACAATTCGGATAGACTCAAAAAGCTGGAGTAACTCAGCGGGTCAGAGAGCATGTCTGATGGAAAGGTATAGGTAATGTTCTCGGTTGAGATCTTTCTTCAGAGTCTAAAGAAGGGTCTTAACCTGAAACGTCACCTACTCCTTTTCACCAGAGATGCTGTCTGTCCTGCTGAGTTGCTCCAGTGTTTGGTGTATATCTTCAGTTTAAATCAGCATCTGCAGTTCACAATGTGGATGGTATCTTTCATTGGAAGTGATAAAACTAGGTCAAGAAAGTTGATATAGGACTGTATAAAAGTATAAACTGTTATTTTCAGGGAGAAAAATGTCGGACACATTTTCCCATTACCATGAAAAGATCTAAGAACTACCAATGATTGACAATGCAATCATGGAAATAACTCGACTTTGGTTAAAAGCACATTCTTCTGCAGTTAACAAAATCACAGGCAACTTTAGTTTCACTAAACTTTCATCTTTTTTGAATGGTATTCTGTAAGATACTTGTAAAGTTTTGATCATAATACACAATTGCAGGCAAATTATAATAAATATCACAGATTATATGATATTTTAAGTGATCTTAAGAGTCTAGACAATGATCGCTTGTGCTCCTCTTTCAAAGAATAGCTGTTTCAGTAACCACTGAATTGTTGAATGATTAATTATTAAATTGTTTTGAGACACAAATCATGTTCAGTTAAAAAACAACTTGTAATTAACTATTTCCCTTCTGACCTCCAACATGGGGATATTGACTGGTGATGCTGTTATTTTTTCCAGCTAATTTAACAGTGTAGACATGTAATTTGTTAAATTGGCAATAAAATGCGTATTGTGGTTGAGGTTAACTAGTTTTAATTTAAGCTGTTTTGAATCCTTTAGGACATTTGATTTGCTTATCAGGATAATTTTGTCATGCTTATCTATTTCTTGAGTCAAATACTATATTGGATTTGAATGTATGTAAAGTAGCTGGGGGCCTTGACAAGACACCGAGCCAGTGCACTGATTTCCTTTCTCTGGAGTAAAGTCAATGGCTTCAGACTTGATTGAAAGCCAACTGGGAGTGAAATGAAAGGAAGCATGGACCCTAATATTTTCAATAATAGAGTGTAGCTAAAATCCAATGAGTTTTTCCTCAATCCTTCTTATGGTTGGAATTTAGACACTGATATTGCAGTTGATAGTTGCAAGGAATGGGTTAGAAAAAGCATGACCCGATCCTTTAAATCTGATGGTCCCAGTCAAATACAGTATGTGTGGAGACAGAGAGACTGCAGGTGCTGAGCAAAAATAAGACACATTGCAGAAGGATCTCATTTTTCAGACAGCATCTGTGAAGAGAGAAATGGAGCTTTAGGTTGTTAGCCTTTGATTATTTATTTCAAAACACCCGTGAACCTCTGTAGGGTTAAAATAAGTGCCAGATAATTACTTGAAAGTAGTTGGCATTAGGAATGTCATGCTCTGAGGTACACTGCTGGTGTCTAATTCACAGATAGCAGGTACATTTTAACTCAGCATTTTTAACTCGGTGTATTGGGAAATATTGCATGAGATGTAAAGCAGTGTCAGTTTGTTCTCACCCACATTAAGCTTTCATATATCAGAGTTCACTCCCAGCCCACACATTTCTGTGTGAAAGAGCTCAGTTTTCCAGCCATTTGCAACAATTCATGAATTAAAGGAATCAACCTATTCAGAGAAAGACAAGGGTTAGACATTATGTTGCTGCATGCAACATTTCTCTGTGCAGCTTAATAGCCAGTAAACTAATTTCCAAAACTTCATTGGGTATGATAAATGTATGCACGCAGGCTGCCAGGTACACACAATCATCAAACTACACACCTTGCCTGTTTTGATATGAGTTGCAAAAACTTATTACACACAAATGTGGCTCGGGCATGGCATGACCCTCTTGATTGAAACTAAGTTTAGGTGTGCCATCATCTTCCAGCTAGATCCTCTTTTAATTAGTTTTCATCATATGCAGTCCAACCCTCCATCCTTGGTATGACAGTGCAAACTGCACACAATCAGCACCCGCGGTCAGAATTGAACACTGGTCTCTGGTGCTGTGATACAGCGCCTCTACCAACTGCTCTACTGTGCCTCTCTCAACCTATGATGTCTACCTATGATGCAAGCAACATAGGAAAGATACATATAAATTGCACACAAACAAGTATAACAGGATCAATAGGGTAGCCAAGGAAAGCGTGGGTTTCCCATTAAGGACACAAGGGATCATATGTGGAACCAGGAGATATAGGTGGTGTCCTAAATGAATAGTTGTCATCTGTATTCACTAAGGAGAAGGACATGGAAGATAATGAGTTCAAAGAAGGATATGTGCATAAGCTGGACCAGGTTAATATCGAGGTGAAAGAGGCATTAGCTGTCATAGGCTACATGAAGGTTGATAAATTAAAATCCAGATGAATTCTCTTCTCATTGTTACTCTGGAATCAAAGGAAGAAACAGCTGACGACCTGACAGAGATTTTTGCATTTTGTTTATTGAAGGCGAGGTGTCAGAAAACTGGAGGTTTGTGAGTGTTGTTCCTTTATATAAGGACAGCAGACATGGTGACTACAAGCTGGAAAGCTTTCCATCAATTGTATGGACATTATTGGAGGAAATGTTAGGGGATGGACTTTTTGGACATTTGGAAAGGCAGAAGCTGATCAGGGAGAGGATTTGTGACTTTGTAGAAACTAAAACTGCAGTTTTGTGCTGGTTAATTCACAAAAAGACAAAAGATGCTGGAGTAACGTAACAAGTCAGGCAGATTCTCTGGAGAACATGGATAGATGATGCTTTGGGTTGAGGCCCTTCTTCACACCGAGTGAATAGAAGAAAGCTGTAAAACGAGAGAAGAAGGAGAAAGCGTGAGGGATAATAGGTCAATACAGGCGAGGGAGGGTTTTGACAGGCAGATGGTTGGAACAAAGGCCAGAGATAAGAACAGGAGGTTTCAGGCAGGTTTGGAGAGTTGCAGATTGTAAAGCCAGAGGAAATAAAGTAGCAGGAGGGGGAGGGGGATATGGAGGGGGGGGGGGGGGGAGGTGGTTTGTGGTGGGGAGAAATAGTTGGGAGTCCAGGTATACAGAGAAGGCAGGGGGGGGGGGCAGATGTGGGGAAGAAAACAGTGGGAGTGGGGGTTTGTAGAAGGTACCTAATATTTGAGAATTCAATGTTCACACCGTAGGGTTGTAAGCTACTCAAAAGTAGTATGAGGTGCTGTTCCTCCATGGCTTTGCATGGCTTTGTGTGGGGTGAATCTTTCCTCACTAATTTGATTTTTTTGCAAAGCAACTAGATACATTGATGAAGGATGGGCAGTAGATGTTGCCTGTATAGACTTTAGTAAGGCATTTGAATACAGTAGGTCCTGCAAAGTAAGCCAATCTAAAATATTAGTGAATTTAGTTTATTGTCACGTGTACCGAGGTATAGTGAAAAGCTTTTGTTGTATGCTAACCAGCAGAAAGACAATACACGATTACAATTGAGCCATCCACAGTGTACAAATACCTGATAAAGGGAATAACGTGGATAACGTTTAGTGCAAGAGAAATTCCTGTAAAGTCCGATCCAAGATTCTCCAATGAATAGAATGGTATTTCAGGACTGCTCTCTGGTTGTGGTAGGATGGTTCTGTTGCCTGATAACAGCTGGGAAGAAACTGTCTCTGAATCTGGCATTTTCATACTTCTATACACTTTGCCTGTGGGAGAGTGGAGAAGAGGGAGTGGCCAGGGTGCAACTCATCCTTGATTATGCTGCTGACCTTACTGAGGCAGGATGAAGTGTAAATGGAGATGTAAATGAGTTGGGTGCATGGATAGGAAAGTTTTGAGGGATATGTAGCAAATACTTGATAATGGCATGAACATTGAATTCTCCAAGTTTTAGGTAACACCCCACCTCCATTTATTTTATTTTTGTTAACCTCCACACTTCTCCCCATTTTCCTGACCTTGGCACACCACCATTTACCCATTATCCCATTATCCTACTCCCCCCCCCCCCCCCCCCCCACCGTCCCATTTCACCTATATCCCTCCCTCTGACTTTACATTTCACTCTTCTCTCCTTATCAAAAGCCCTTTATGTCATTTTTTCTCTAGATTAGTCCTCTTACGTCACACTTTTGTCTCTTTTTTTTATCTGTAGCCTTTGTCCATCCATCTACCAAGCAACCCCCCCCCTCACCTGCATCCACCTATCACTCATCAGGCTATGTCCTGCCCCCACCTCTTTTCCAGCTATCTCTCCCCCACTATCATCAGTCTGAAGAAAGGTCCCGTCCCGAAGCGTGGTCTATCCATGGTCTCCAGAGAGGTTGCCTGTCATGCTGAGTTACTCCAGCATTGAGTGTCTATCTTTGGTGTAAACCAGCATCTGTAGTTCCTTCCTACATATCTCCAGAGAGGCTGCCTGACTCGCTAAGTAACCAGCACTTTTTAACGTAACGGAGATGTTCAGATTTATTTGTCCTTCTGATTGTCCTCACCTCATACATTTAGGGCATGCCTGAAAATGTGAAATGTGAGGGAGGCATGGTGGCGAAGGGGTAGAGTTGCTGCCTTACAGCAACATAGGCCTGTGTTCAATCCTGTCTGCGGGCACTGTCTGTACATTCTCCCTATGTGACCTGTGTGGGTTTTTCCAGGAGTTCTTGTTTCCTCCCACACTAGAAAGACATACAAGTTTGTAGGCTAACTGCCGAGGTAAAACTGTATATTGTTCTTAGTGTATGTATGAGAGTCTTAATGTGTGGTGATCGCTGGTCAGCGTGGACTCGGTTGGCCAAAGGGCCTATTTCTATTTGCAGTATCTATATACTAAACTAAACCAAATTAAACTGGTAGAAATTCAGTATCTAACTGGTTAATGTGGTGTTTTGTGAAACAAACTATTTCTTTGTATGGCACAATAACAATCCACCATTTGTACCCAACTCATTGTTAATTCACTTGTTGTCTCTTACCTACCTCCTCCACAGTACATACTAATAGGTTTGTGAGCTGATCACATCAGCATCCATTAAACTGGGTATGTCAGATAAGGTCCAGTAGAGTGTATGTTTGATGAGGAAACGTAAGCTTGGTGTCTCTTTAGAAAATTATATATTGTATCGAGAAATGATCAGTATCTTTGCTTGGAACCAATAAGCTAATAAATGATGGATTGGAAATAGTAAGAATTTATTTTTACATCTTACTAAATTGTTCCATTATTTTCTTCTATCATTGCCACCTGACCTATAAACAAAATAAAATCTCAACTCTGACCTTATCCGTTTTAGTCACAGCATTAAAAAAATACATAGGTTTTCCTCTGAAATTGAGATCTGCAGGCTTATTCTCAATTAAACTTTATATATAAATCCTTTCTATACACAATTTCAGAAACTTTTCATGTTAAATGTGATTTATTATAAAAATCATCTCACAATGATAGTGGCCATTTGTATATGGTTTAATCAACAATTTTATTTTTGCGACAACATTTTTGTAGTAATCACTTTAATAAAACTTATATTACAGTTGGATATTGCTGGATTCTTACAAATTATGCTTGTGGAAAGAAAATATATAAAGGTGTTGAAGCAACTATTTTGATCTTGTCGTGGATTAATATGTCACGTTGAAATGTAAATATCAGTATTAGTTGATTGTTTAAAGTTATATCATATGAAGTGTCTTGGAGAATCCTGGATTATATTTATGCAATACTTGTCAAACTTTATGTCCATTTTCTCAATGGTAATTTAGGTTTGAACACATCAGCATAGGCTGGAATGTGTAATATGTATGAAATGCGTACATTTCAATCATTGTTTTTGTTTTATTAATATTGTGGAAATTAAATTTAAGTACATCAAGATCAGTCGGCATGAAAATGATTGCTGGTAAACATAACTCAAGGTTGTGCAGTGTAATCTTTTTGTGAAAACCAGTAATGAAGGTTTGGTTGTTGAGGGAACGACACGCTAACGGTGACATTTTTTCCTATTCTGATAGAGATTTACGGCGTGATATTAAAAATTGCCTTATCTGAAAATTTAAGATATATCTCGAGTTATTTATGAAAATGTTAAAACATTTCAAAATACTTGGAAAATAAACTAGATGGTCTCGCTGATGACATCACAATGGCTCTGCTCCTCGCAGCCTGCTGTCCTATGTCCCACACGCAGCGAGTGACGTCACCCCTCTCCCCGTTCCTCCCACCTCAACCCCTCCCCCCCCCAGTTCTTCAAAAGACACAGAAAGAACAAGTAAGTGGGCTCTGTACTGCAGTTCCCGAGCACTTCCAAGGGCTTCCAAGCGCCCGTGAGGTCCCGAGCGCTGCACACTCACACCTCGGCTCCTCGGTCGCCTCTTCTCTCTCCTCCCCGGGCTCTCTCTCCCCCCCACCCCCCACCCCCTCCCCCAGATCTCTCTCTTTCTCTGTCCCCGGGCTCTCTCTCCCCCCCTACCCATCCCAGGTTTCTCTCTCTCTCTCTCTCCACCCTTATGTAGCCTCCCCTCTCTTCATAAGGAGGCGACATAAGGAGCAACACATGCAATTAGGAAGGTTCGAAGAGGTGCAAGTGAACCGGCCTCATTTGGAAAGGCTGCTGGAGTCCCTGGATGGAAGTGAGAGTGGAGGTATAGAGACGGGTGTTACATTTCCTGCAGTTGTGGGGAGAGGTGGGCTGGGTCGGAAAGGATGAGCGAACCAAGGAGTTGCAGAGAGAGTGGTCTCTGTCACGTGGGAAGGTGCAGTCAAAAGCTTTTAGGACTTTCGTTTATTGTCACATGTACCGAGGTACAGTGAAAAGCTTTAAAGGGATGGAATGTGGTGGGAATGGGAAGATATGCCTCATGGTGGGACCACATTGATGGTCCTGGAAATGTTAGCAAATGAGGGGTTGGATGCAGAGGCTGATTGAATTAAACATGAGGACCTGGGGAACTCTATCCTTGTTCCATATGGAAGGATCAGTAGTGACAGCAGAACTGTGAGAAACAGAAGAGACAGCAGGTGGGTGGTGGGCGGGTTGGGGGTGGGGGGGTGGGGGGGGGGGGTGGGGGGGGGATGACAACATTTACTGAAGAAAGAGGACATCTCAAATGTCCTAGAGTGAAAAATCTCATCTTGGGAGAATATGTGGCATAGATGGAGAAATTGAGAGTATGGGATAGTGCCCCTGAAGAGGACGAGGTGGGAGGAGGTGTAGTCACGGTAGTTGTGGGCATCAGTGGGTCGGTCCTTTGAGTGGAGAGACAGCGAGATTGTCAAAAGGGAGTGAGGTGTCAGTGATTGTTCAAGTGAATTTGAGAGCATGGTAGAAATTAGAAGTAAAGTTGATGAAATCGCCAAGTTCTGCATGGTGCAGAATGGATGCGGCAGATTCATCTCCAATGTGTCACACAATAAATGTGTTCAGCAAGAATCCAGTAGGTGGCAGGCATGCACAAGGCAGGAGGCTTGGCCAGGTGCTTGGGGAGCCACTTGACCTCAGAACATTCATTCATGATAGCCCAGCGCTTCAGAGTTTATAACATGGAACATGCTGCAGTGTACAAGTCACTAAAGAAGTTGTTAGCTATCAGAAATGGTAGACTCCATATTGCTCGCATTTGAGAGAGTAAATGTATGGAACAGTCTTGCTGGGATACTGTACTCATCTAGATAACAAGGAGGTGGAAATAGGAATATTTACTATTATTATACCATCCGAGTGAGTAATAAGGATCTGAAGAGTCTGAAGAAAGGTTCCAACTGGAAACATAATTATTCCTTTACTCCAGAGATGCTGCCTGACCCATTGAGTTACTCCAGCATTTTGCTTGAGTAATAAGGATGGTGTATTTAGGTCTGCTTGATGATTGAGATAAACAATAAAAATCCACTTTGATCAAAAAACAAAATGATGGAGGGACATAGCAGATCAGTCAGCATCTGCAAAGGGAAATTAACAGATGACATTTCAGGTCAGGGTATTTCTTTAATTTAAAGAAGGCTCCTGACCCAAAACATCATCTGTACATTTTCCTCCACAGATGATGCTTGTTCTGCTGAGTTCCTCTAGCACTTTGTTTCTTGATCAAGATTCCAGTATTTGCTGTTTCTCATGTCTCCAATATCCGCATTGATACCTAGCCAGATAGACCAAGATGCATATAACAAAACAAGTGTATACACACGTAGGAATCACCGAGTTATGGGATGAACTGGTGGGTCCCTATGAAAGAGACAATAGGTGCAGGAGTAGGCCATTTGGCCTTTCGAGCCAGCACCGCCATTCAATGTGATCATGGCTGATCATCCACAATCAGTACCCCGTTCCTGCCTTCTCTCCATATCCCCTGACTCTGCTATATTTAAGAGCCCTATCTAGCTCTCTCTTGAAAGTATCCCGAGAACCACCCTCTGAGGCAGATAATTCCACCTACTCACAATGCTCTGTGTGAAAAAATGTTTCCTCATCTCTGTTCTAAATGGCTTACCCCTTATTCTTAAATTGTGGCCCCTGGTTTTGGACTCCTCAAACATCGTGAACATGTTTCCTGCCACTAGCATGTCCAAACCCTTAATAATCTATAAGATCCCCTCTCATCCTTCTAAATTCCAGAGTATACAAGACCAGCCGCTCCATTCTCTCAGCATATGACAGTCCTGCTATCCCGGGAATTAACCTTGTAAACCTACGCTGCACTCCCTCAATAGCAAGAATGTCCTTCCTCAAATTAGGGGACCAAAACTGCACACAATACTCCAGGTGTGGTCTCATTAGGGCCCTATACAACTGCAAAGGACCTCTTTGCTCCTATTATAATAATAATAATAATACATTTTATTTAATGGTGCCTTTAAAGACACTCAAGGTTACCTTACATCACATAATATCAGTAATAAACATACAAAAAGCATCAAAGCATAGCACAACAAGAAGATTGATATAAATTAAAATGCAGTTGTTGCAGTTTAAATGAGTAAACTAGTTTAAAAAGATGGGTTTTAAGAGTGGTTTTGAATTCTGTCATGGAGTCCAGTATGCGGATGTGAGGGGGTAATGAATTCCAAAGTTTAGATGCAGCGTGAGAGAAGGCCCTGGCACCCATTGTGCTGAGGTTGATGGGTGGTAGTGCCAGTAGACCTGCTGATGAAGGCCGCAGGGAGCGGGCGGGGGTGTAAGTCTGAAGGAGGTCTGTGAGATAAACTGGGGAAAGGTTATGAAGTGCTTTAAATGTTAAGAATACAATTTTAAAGTTAATCCCTTGTGACACAGCGAGCCAGTGTAATTGAATCAGCAGGGGTGTGACATGATCAGTGGACTTTGAGCTTGTGATAATCCGTGCTGCAGAGTTCTGGATGAGTTGAAGTCGATGTATAAGTTTGTTGGGGATGCCTGCCAGGATCGCATTGCAGTAGTCAGTGCATGATGTGACCAAAGCATTGACAAGAACTTCTGTGGAGTGTTGTGTTAAAGCAGGGCATAGTCTGGAGATGTTTCGTTGATGGAAAAAGGCAATCCGGGAGACATTGTTTATATGACTGGAGAAACAAAGGGTGCTGCCCAAGATAACACCAAGGCTCTTAACCTGTGTGGAAACTGGTTATCTGGTATGATGGCTTCAACGATGGGGAGTGAACAGGTATTGGTTTTTGAGAGTGTAGACTTAGAGCCAATGAGGAGTAGCTCAGTTTTACTACTGTTGAGCATTAGGTAGTTGTTTGTCACCCATATCTGTATATCGTGGAGACAGGCAGTGGGAGTACTGGACTGTGTTATGAAGGCCAACATGCCATTCGCTTTCTTCACTGCCTGCTGTACCTGGATGCTTACTTTAATTGACTGATGAACAAGGACCCCCAGATCCTGTTGTACTTCACCTTTTTCCAACGACACCAGATAATAATATGCCTTCCTGTTTTTGCCACGAAAGTGGATAACCTCACATTTATCTACGTCACTCTGCATTCTCATAGCATCCTCCTCACAGTTCACACTGCCACCCAGCTTTGTGTCATCTGCAAATTTGCCAATGTTACTTTGAAGCCATTCATCTAAATCATTAATATATTGTAAATAGTTACTGTCCCAGCACCGAGCCTTGCAGTACCCCACTAGTCACTGCTTGCCATTCTGAAAGTGACTCGTTAATTCCTGCTCTTTGTTTCCTGTCTGCCAATCAATTTTCTATCCATGTCAGCACTCTATCCCCAATACCATGTGCCCTAATTTTGCCCACTAATCTCCTATGTGGGACCTTATCAAATGCTTTCTGAAAGTCCAGTACACTACATCCACTGGCTCTCCCTTGTCCATTTTCCTAGCTACATCTCAAAAAATTCCAGATTAGTCAAGAATGATTTCCCCTTCGTAAATCCATGCTGACTCAGACCGATCCTGTTACTGCTAGCCAAATGTGCCGCTATTTCATCTTTTATGATTGACACCAGCATCTTCCCCACCACCGATGTCAGGCTAACTGGTCTATAATTCCCTGTTTTCTCTCTCCCGCCTTTCTTAAAAAGTGGGAAAACATTAGCTACCCTACATTCCACAGGAACTGATCCTGAATCTATATAGAGCATTGGAAAATGATCACCAATGCGTCCACGATTTCTAGAGCCACTTCCTTAAGTGCCCTTGGATGCAGACCATCAGGCCCTGGGGATTTATCAGCCTTCAGTCCAATCAGTCTACCCAACACCATTTCCTGCCTAATGTGGATTTCCTTCAGTTCCACCGTCACCAGCAGTTGTGGGACTAGGCTGGGTCAAGTCATATTGACTGAGGAACTGTACTTTGGAGACTTGAGGGGAAAGTTTTTTGTATAGACAGTTGTTGATATCCTAAGCTCGCTGACAGAGGAGATGAAGAAATCAGATAGAATTACTGAAGCTCAAGAGGCATTTAGGCAGCACTTTAATGATCAAGGCAGAGGAATACATTGGCAGAGTGGGATTGCGCAGCTGGTAGAGCTGTTGCCTCACAACATCAGCGCCCCAGATTTGACCCTGACCTGAACATCCAGGTACACTACACACTGACCTGTGTGGAATTTTCACATTCTCCTTGTGAGTATGTGAGTTTCCTCCGGGTGCTCCAATTTCCTCCCATATCCCAAAGACATGCAGGTTTGTAGGTCAATTGTCTGTAATTTGCCTCTTGCAGGGAGTGAAGGCGAGGAGGGGATAACGTAGAACTGGTGTGAACGGGTGATTGAATGGATGAATGAATAAGTTTATTGGCCAAGTATTCACATACAAGGAATTTGCCTTGGTGCTCCACCTTCAAGTGACAACATGACATACAGTGACAGTTAGGAATGATGGTTGGCGTGGACCTGGTGAGCCAAAGGGACTGTTTGCATTGTGTATATTTCCATCAATCAATTAAATCAAATAATGTGGGCAAATTGGATTAGTGAAAATGGGCAAAATGTAATGGGCTGAAGAGCCTGTATCTGTGCTGTACACATCATGATTGAAGCTCTGAGTGAATCTCATTTGTACTCAAAATGCTGCTATGAATTGCACTATTTCAATTGACTCCCTCCAGACTGATTTATAATCAGGCAGAGCTGTTTGAAAGGTTAGGATTTGGAGATAGAAGAAGTTAGTTATGGTTTGTGGTTTTGCGCTCTGATTTTTGGCATCTGGGGCACCCAAAATCCAGCATTTATCTTTACTTTAACAAAACAGCTTAGAAAATGGTCAAACATTCAAGAGGATTCCACTGCCACCCAGAGGTGAAATAGTTTCCTTCATTTATTTTCCAAGCAATGTTACAAGAATGTCTTTGGAGAATAGAATATGTAATCCTTGATACGAGCTCTATTGTGGCGCTATATTTATTCGGGGCAGTATTCCAAACAGAACAATGCCAACCTTGAAGGAAACTTTTTGCTGGGTTTATCCAGCACAGAGCTTACACAGTTAAGGACAGGGACCTGATAGGTATTATAGAATAGATATACTAGGGTACAAATACATAGTTCCCTGAACATGGAAGGCAGGTAGACAAAATGGTGAAGAAGTTTTATGGCAAACTTACCTTTATTGGACAAAGCATTGTTTGCAAGAGCGGGCACTTCAATTGAGCATTATGGGTACTTCCAAACTGTGAATGTTATTTGTACTCTGCTAATTTTCCTGAGATGTTTTACAAGAAGTTGCAGTATGCACATGAAGTTATTCACTCTGGGGGTATGAATATGCCATCAGAGCACATCCAGAAAATAACACTTGCATCATTACCACCATTTTTAAAACAGCTCAGAATTGGAACTCACAATTCTGGAACTTGCGCAATCATTGAACCTTCTTGAGAAGTCGTTCCATGATCCAATTATTTCCACTCCCTTACTCTTCAATCATTGGCCTGATTTTTTTTCCTGCTTTACAGGTAAGGATATTATTATTTTACAGAAAAATGTTATGGAATGTGCTTCCATCAATCTTTAACCTAAGTCATAAAGTCATGCCACACCAAGTCAGCGCATTTGGCTCAACTCATCCATGATGACCAAGATGTCCCATTTGCCCATGTTTGGCCTCTAAACCTTGCCTATCCATGAACCTGTTGAAATGTGGCTGTGTCAGGCTGATTTTTCTGTCCGCCAACGGGGATGGGATTTTTATTCTGAACCGAAAGATAGACCCAAAAAGGTGCAGTAACTCAGCCAGCACCGCCATTCATTGTGATCATAGCTGATTGTCCCCGATATAGAAACATGATGTTCCATCATTGATTCAGCTCACACTAGTGCAAAGTGATATTTTTTGCAGGGTTAATCCAGCACAGAAATTACACAGTAAAGGACAGGGACCTGGTAAGTGTTGTAGAATGGAGATATTAATGGGACTGCTCCACCGGCGATTTTGTCAGCGACTGCTGGCGACTGTCATAGTCGTAGCAGGTTGCCAAAAAAACAGTGACTGGACCCCCCTACGACAATGTCTACAACAACCTACCTCCTAGTTGATGTCAAGCTACGACGTAGGTAGTCGCCAATGGAATTCGCTGAAGTCGACACCAGCGACAACCCACGTCATCCAGGCAACAACCTACATCATCCTGGCGACAGCAGCAACATCAGGCCATGATCATTAGCGTCAAGCCCATGGGGTCGACTGTCGCCAAAAAGTATTGAACATTTCAAAATCCAGAGGCGACCAGAAAAAAGGTACGACTCTTTGGGCGACTGAGGAGACCATACAGGCAACACCTCGGCGACCATGTGGCGACAGCTTAGTCACCTGTAGTTGCCTATAAAAGCGCCTAAGTGGGACAGGGGCATTAGGGAACAAATACATAGTTCCCTGAAAATAGCAAGGCAGGTAGACAAAGATATGAAGAAGGTGTATGGTAAATATGCCGTCATCAGCTAAGGCATTGTGTACAAGAGCTGGCACTTCATATTATAGTTGTATAGGACATTGGTGAGACAGCATCTCAAAAATTGTGTGCAGCTCTGGTCGCCATATTGTAGAAAGGATCGCAATAAAAGTGAGAGGCAATGCAGAAAAGATTCATAAGTATCCTGCTGGAACTGTCAGCTTTGAGTTTAGTGGAGAGATTGGATAGTCTGAAAGGAAGTCAAATGGTGACCTTATAAAAGTTTTAAAATGTTTTTTTTAATTTTTATTAGTAGTAAATACAGTAATGTGGCACCTAAGTACCTGATGCATACAGACATATTACAGTTATTGTACAACTTCTTATTTTTAATTTAATAATAAATGAACAATAATAGAAAGAAGAAAATAGAGAGTGTCATAGGAAATGTTGATGGTGCTAATTCGTGAAAGTTTAAAAAAGTTAAAGGGTAAATAGTACAGTTTTTTTCCAGGGTAGAAGACTTTAAAATTAGATAGGAAAGTTTTAAAAATGAAAGGGGGAAGATTTAACAGGGACCTGAGAGGTAGATTGTTCACACAAAGGGTGCTGTATATGAGGACCAAGATGCCAGAGGAACTGGAGTAGGCAGGTACAATTACAGTGTTGAAAAGACATTTGGACAGATTCGTGGATAGGAAAGGTTTAGATTGATATGAGCCAAATACAGGAAAGTAGGCCTTGCGCAGGAAGACAAGTGGGGCCTAAAGGCCTGTTTCATGTTGTATCATCAGGTAGGAGATACAAAAGCCTCAGGTCCCACACCACCAACTTCAAGAAAAGCTATTTTCCTACAATGCTCATGTTCTTGAACCAATCTACACAACTTTAATTGTACTACAATAATGGAACACCACAGACCACCTCTTGCATTACCATGGACATGTCTTTTTTTTCTCGTTGTATTTTGTGCTTGTCTTTTTTTTTCAAAATTGTGTAACTTACAGTATGTGTAATTTATGTACTTGTTTGTTTGTCTCAGTCGAAGTGCCTGTGATGCTGCTGCAAACAATATTTTATTTGTACTTCAACCTCACTGTATTTGAGCAAATGGCAATAAACTCAATTCGACTTGCCCAGAATTGGATGCAATTTTTCCTTTGGGCCTGAACTGGTGTTTTATGTAAAATCAGAAAAAAAAGGCAGAGAAACATAGCAGATCAGGCAGCACCTATGTGGATAATAAAAATAGTTAAGGTTTCACTAATTCTAGTATTAGTATTGGTTTATTATTGTATATGTACCGAGATACAGTGGAAATGTTTGTTTGCATGCTATCCAGTCAAATTATACTGCACATGACTATAATCAAGTCAACAGGCGGTGCAAAGAGAAAATTACCAGAGTGCAAAATATAACGATGCAGCCTTATAGCGTTACAATTACAGAAAAAAGTTCAGATGTTACATAAGCCCCTAATAAGGTAAGCTGGAAGGTTGGGACTATAGCCTTAGTGTATGATCATTCAGTCACCTAATAACAGCAAAGAGGCAGTTATTCCTGAATCTAGTGGTATGTGCTTTCAATCTTTTGTGTCTTCTGCGCAACGGGAGAGAGACGAAGAATAGAAACATAGAAACACAACAACATAGAAAATAGGTGCAGGAAGAGGCCATTTGGTCCTTTGAGCCTGCACAGTCATTCATTGTCATCATGGCTGATCATCCACAATCAATAACCCGGGCCTGCCTTCTCTCCATATCCTTTGATTCTGCTAGCCCCTGTGCTCTATCTAACTATCTTTTAAAT
Source organism: Raja brachyura (assembly GCA_963514005.1). Next base: position 95,523,030 of record OY740783.1, on the reverse strand, counting down.
TAATCCGGTGAATTGGCCCCTACTGCCTTCTGTGGCAGAGAATTCCACAAATTCACAACTCTCTGGGTGAAAAAGCTTATTCTCATCTCAGTTTTAAATGGCCTCCCCTTTATTCTTAGACTGTGCCCCCTGGTTCTGGACTCCCCCAACATTGGGAATTTTTTTCCTGCATTTACCTTGTCCAGACTTGTAATTTTATACATTTCATTAAGATCCTCTCTCATCCTTCTAAATCTTTCCTTATATGACTGTCCCGCCCCCCTGGGGATTAACCTCGTGAACCTACGCGGTACTGCTTCAATAGCAAGGATATCCTTCCTCAAATTAGGAGACGAAAACTGTACACAATACTCCAGATGTGGTCTCACCAGGGCCCTGTACAACTGCAGAAGAACCTCTTTACTCCTATACTCAAATCCTCTTGTTATGAAAGCAAATATGCCATTAGCTTTCTTCACTGCCTGCTGTACCTGCATGTTTACTTTCAGTGACTGGTGTACAAGAACACCCAGGTCTCATTGCACTTCCCTTTTTCCTAATCTGATGCCATTGAGATAATAATCTGCCTTCTTGTTCTTGGTGCCAAAGTGGATAACCTCACATTTATCTATATTTTACTGCATCTGCCATGCACCTGCCCACTCACTCAACCTGTCCAAGTCTCCCTGCAACTTCCTAGCATCCTCTTCACAGGTCACACTGCCACCCAGCTTTGTGTCATCTGCAAATTTGCTAGTGTTACTTTTAATCCCAGTATCCAAATCATTGATGTATATTGCAAATAGTTACGGCCCCGGCACCGAGCCTTGTGTCACTCCACTGGCCACTGCCTGCCATTCTGACAAAGACCTGTTTATTCCTACTTTTTGTTTCCTGTCTGCCAAACAATTCTCTATCCAGGTCAATACCCTACACCGAATAACATGTGCTCTAATTTTGCCCACTAATCTCCTGTGTGGGACCTTATCAAAGGCTCTCTGAAAGTCCAGATACACTAAATCCACTGGTTCTCCCTCAACCATTTTACTTGTCACATCCTCAAAAAAATCCAGAAGATTAGTCAAGCAGGATTTCCCCTTCATAAATCCATGCTGACTTGGACCAATCCTTTTACTGCTATCCAAATGCGCCGTTATTACTTGTTTAATAATTGACTCCATCATCTTCCCCACCACTGATGTCAAGCTAATATGTCTATAATTCCCCATTTTTTTCTCCCATTCCTTTCTTGAAAAGTGGGATAACATTAGCAACCCTCCAATCCACAGGAACTGATCCTAAATCTATGGAACATTGGAAAATGATCACTGATGCATCCATGATTTCTAGAGCCACCTCCTTAAATACCCTAGGATGCAGACTATCAGGTCCTGGGGATTTATTAGTCCCAGCAGTCCCATCAGTCTACCCTATACCATTTCTTGCCTAATGCAAATTTCTTTCAGTTCCTCTGGATCCTCTGTCCTCTAGTACATCTGGGAGATTGTTTGTGTATTCCTTAGTGAAGACAGAATCAAAGTACCCGTTCAACTCATCTGCCATTTCCTTGTTCCCCATGATAATTTCACCGGTTTCTGCCTTCAAGGGACCCACATTTGTCTTTACTAATCTTTTTTTTTTTCTTAACATAACAAAATAAGCTTTTACTGTCCTTCTTTATATTATCGGCCAGCTTACCCTCATACTTCATCTTTTCAACCCCTATTGCACTTTTAATTACCTTTTGTTGTCCTTTGAAAGTTTCTTTTGGCTTACCGCTATTCTGTGCTATGTTATACACCTTTTCGTTTAGTTTTATTCCATCCCTAACTTCCCTTGTCAGCCACGGTTGCCTCTTACTCCCCTTAGAATCTTTCTTTCTCTTTGGAATGAAATGATCCTGCATCTTCTGGATTATGCCCAGAAATTCCTGCCATTGCTGTTCCACCATTATTCCTGCTAGGATCCTTTCCTAGTCGAACTTGGCCAGCTCCTCTCTCATGCCTTGTAGACCCCTTTGTTCAACTGCAACATTGACCATTCCTCTCAAATTGCAGATTAAAATAACCATATAACAATTACAGCACGGAAACAGGCCATCTCGGCCCTTCAAGTCTGTGCCGAACAACTTTTTTCCCTTAGTCCCACCTGCCTGCACTCATACCATAACCCTCCATACCCTTCTCATCCATATGCCTATCCAATTTATTTTTAAATGATACCAACGAACCTGCCGCCACCACTTCCACTGGAAGCTCATTCCACACCGCTACCACTCTCTGAGTAAAGAAGTTCCCCCTCATGTTACCCCTAAACTTCTGTCCCTTAATTCTAAAGTCATGTCCTCTTGTTTGAATCTTCCCTATTCTCAAAGGGAAAAGCTTGTCCACATCAACTCTGTCTATCCCTCTCATCATTTTAAAGACCTCTATCAAGTCCCCCCCTTAACCTTTTGCGCTCCAGAGAATAAAGACCTAATTTATTCAACCTATCTCTGTAACTTAGCTGTTGAAACCCAGGCAACATTCTAGTAAATCTCCTCTGTACCCTCTCTATTTTGTTGACATCCTTCCTATAATTGGGCGACCAAAATTGTACACCATACTCCAGATTTGGTCTCACCAATGCCTTGTACAATTTTAACATTACATCCCAGCTTCTATACTCAATGCTCTGATTTATAAAGGCTAGCATACCAAAAGCTTTCTTTACCACCCTATCTATATGAGATTCCACCTTAAAGGAACTATGCACGGTTATTCCCAGATCCCTCTGTTCAACTGTATTCTTCAATTCCCTACCATTCACCATGTACGTCCTATTTTGATTTGTCCTGCCAAGGTGTAGCACCTCACATTTATCAGCATTAAACTCCATCTGCTATCTTTCAGCCCATTTTTCCAACTGGCCTAAATCACTCTGTAGACTTTGGAAATCCTCTTCATTATCCACAACACCCCCTATCTTGGTATCATCTGCATACTTACTAATCCAATTTACCACCCCTTCATCCAGATCATTGATGTACATGACAAACAACAAAGGACCCAACACAGATCCCTAAGGCACCCCACTAGTCACCTGCCTCCAACCCGACAAGCAGCCATCCACCATTACCCTCTGGCTTCTCCCATTCAGCCACTGTTGAATCCATCTTGCTATTCCTGCATTTATACCCAACAGTTGAACCTTCTTAACCAACCTTCCATGAGGAACCTTGTCAAAGGCCTTACTAAAGTCCATATAGACAACATCCACTGCTTTACCCTCGTCAATTTCCCTAGTAACCGCTTCAAAAAATTCAAGAAGATTAGTCAAACATGACCTTCCAGGCATAAATCCATGTTGACTGTTCCTAATTTGACCCTGTTTATCCAGATGCTTATATATATTATCTATAAGTATCTTTTCCATTAATTTGCCCACCACTGAAGTCAAACTAACCGGTCTATAATTGCTAGGTTTACCCTTAGAACCCTTTTTAAACAATGGAACAACATGCACAGTACGCCAATCCTTGGGGACTATTCCCGTTTCTAATGACATTTGAAATATTTCTGTCATAGCCCCGGCTATTTCTACACTAACTTCCCTCAATGTCCTAGGGAATATCCTGTCAGGACCTGGAGACTTATCCACTTTTATATTTTTCAAAAGTGTCAGTACTTCTTTTACTTTGAAACTCAGTATCCTTAGCTACTCTACTAGTTTCCCTTACCTCACAGAGTTAAATATGCTTCTCCTTGGTGAATACCGAAGAAAAGAAATTGTTCAATATCTCCCCCATCTCTTTTGGCTCTGCAGATAGCTGTCCACTCGGTCTCTCCAATGGACCAATTTTATCCCTTGTTATCCTTTTGCTATTAATATAGCTGTAGAAAACCTTTGGATTTACTTTCACCTTACTTGCCAAAGCAACCTCATATCTTCTTTTAGCTTTTCTAATTTCTTTTTACATTCCTTATACTCCTCAAGCACCTCATTTACTTCATGCTGCCTATAATTATTGTAGATCTCCCTCTTTTTCCGAACAAGATGTCCAATTTCCCTTGAAAACCAGGGCTCTTTCCAATTTTTACTGGTTCCTTTCAACCGAACAGGAACATAAATATTCTGTACTCTTAAAATTTCCCCTTTAAATGTCCTCCATTTCTCTTCTACATCTTTCCCATAAAACAAAGTGTCCCAGTTCACTCCTTTTAAATCATCTCGCATCTCGTTAAAGTTAGCCTTTCTCCAATCAAAAATCTCAACCCTAGGCCCAGTTCTGTCCTTCTCCATAATCATATTGAAACTAATGGTATTGTGATCACTGGACCCGAAGAGCTCCCCAACGCATACCTCCACCACCTGTCCCATCTCATTTCCTAACAGGAGGTCCAGCACTGCCCCTCCTCTAGTAGGCACCTCTATGTATTGCTGCAAAAAACTATCCTGCACACATTTTACAAACTCCAAACCATCCAGCCCATTTACAGAATGTGTTTCCCAGTCTATGTGTGGAAAGTTAAAATCTCCCACAATCACTACCTTGTGCTTACTACTAATATCTGCGATCTCTTTACATATTTGCTCTTCCAATTCTCGTTCCCCATTTGGCGGTCTATAATATACCCCTATAAGTGTTGCTACACCTTTCCCACTTCTCAGTTCCACCCAAATAGCCTCCCTAGATGAGCCCTCCAATCTGTCCTGCCAAAGCACTGCTGTAATATCTTCCCTGACTAGCAATGCAACACCTCCACCTCTTGCCCCTCCAATTCTATCACACCTGAAGCAACGAAATCCTGGAATATTTAGTTTCCAATCACAGCCCTCCTGCAACCATGTTTCACTGATCGCCACAACATCATACTTCCAGGTGTCTATCCAGACTCTAAGCTCATCCACCTTTCTTACAATGCTCCTAGCATTAAAATATGCATATAAAACTTATCATATTATGGTCATTAGCTCCTAGCAGTTCCTTTAACTTCAGTTCCCTTATTAAATCTGATTCATTAGACAACATTAAATCCAGAATTACCTTCGCGCTGGTCGGCTCCATTACAAGCTGCTCTAAGAATCCATCTCGGAGGCACTCTACAAACTCCCTTTCTTGGGGTCCAGAAAACAACCTGAGTTTCCCAGTCTATCTGCATATTGAAATCTTCCATAACCACAGTGGCGTTACCTTTGTTACATACCAATTTTAACTCCTGCTGCAACATGCACCCTATATCCAGGCTACTGTTTGGGGCCCTGTAGATAACTCCCATTAGTGTCTTCTTACCTTTACAATTCCTCAATTCTATCCACAGCAACTCTACATCATCAGACCCTATGTCACCCCTTGCAACAGACTGAATTTCATCCCTCACTAACAGAGCTACCCCACTGCTGCCCACCTGCCTGTCCTTTCTATAGGCTGTATAACCCTGAACATTCAGTTCCCGGTCACGATCCTCCTGCAACCATGTCTCTGTAATCCTCACAATGTCATATCTACCAATCTCTAAATGAGCCTCAAGCTCATCCACTTTATTTCTTACACTTAAATGTTGGGTATATATGTCTTGATTATGTTGGCTGCTTTCATGAGGCAGTGTGAAGTATAAATGCAGTTGATGGAGGCAGAGGCTGGTTTTTGTGAGGAACTTTGTTACATCCACAATTTCTCCCAGTCTTGGGCAGAGTTCTTACCAAATTAAGTTGTAATGCATCATAATAGGATGCTTTCCACAATGCATCAGTGCAATTTGTTAAGGGTTATTGAGGACATGCAAACTTCCTCAGAGGAAGTAGAGGTGTTCGTGTGTATTCTTGACAGTAGCTTTGATGTGGTTGTTGCAGAACAAATTGTTGGTGACATTTACGCCTAGTAATGTGAAACTCTCACCATTCCCATTTTGTCATCATTGATGCTGACTGAATCATGTACACCATCTTGATTTCCTAAAGTCAACAATTAGCTCCTTCATCTTGTTGACTTTGAGGAAGAGATTATTGTCTTGATAACATGTTGGTCAGCTCTCTGTCTTCTTTCTGTACTGTGTCTTATCATTCTTTGAGATCTGGCCCACTACAGAGTTATAATCTAGTAAATGGAGTTAGAGCAGAATTTAGCCTTCAACTGTTTCATATGCTTGTCATTGCCTTAACTTTAACCACCGTGTGTCCAACTCCATTCTGATTATTTCCTGTCAGTGCATTGATGATGTAGACATTTCTTTCTCTTTCTATCCTAAACTGAATTAACTGCTTTCATGTTTTGTGGTTAGCAGAGCATATCTAAAAACTGTGGGGTGTGCCCTTGCATGCTGGAAATTGCAGTTGCCCACCAGCCCATCTATGATTTCCCACACAACCATAGCCTCCTTTACTGCACTTTGTCTGTGGTGGTCATGGAGAGAATGTAAAGGTATTTCTGTCTTCCTTGGACTCAGCAGTTCAACGGGGTGGGAGATTGCAACCTTCACGTGGTCCACCCTGTTTCGACGAATGCAATCAACCTGGTGTGCACAATCAAGCAGAACAAGTAGTCCTACAACTTTAGGCTGTGCACGCCATATGCAAGAAGAAGAAGCAGTTCAACGATGCGATGGCTATGAACTATGCACAGAGTTTTGAACAGGAATTACACTGATCATATTTTCATACATTCATCATACATTCATCAGAAACTTTCCCAACTTCAGGCGTTTTTTGGGATGTTTTAGTGGGAAATAACTCCACAAACAGCACATGTTTAGCACTCCAGAAGAGGATCAACTCTCATTCAAGCAAGAACATTAATTGCTACTCTGCTTAAGAGCCCAAAGAGTTAAAGTATTAATTCAAAATTTATGGGAATTATGGATTCACTAGATATGGGTTTACTGTAGGCAAATGGGATTAGCATAGATAGGCAACACATGAACAAAGGGAACCAAAAGGGCCCATTTCTTCTTTGTATGTTGCTATGATACTTTTGACAGAAGAAAAAATACACGTAAAATTAACAAGCTGATTAATAATATACAACATTCCTCTGAGCTGGACTGGGAAGCACAAAGAGCTGTCAGTCGAAAGCGGTAGAGACCTTGGATCATCCTGAGATATATTCAGATGCCTATACAGTTATTATTTTTTGTTTACTGTTGGTTTATAATTGTTACATGTCCCAAGGTACTATGAAAATTTTTGTTTTGCATGCAATCCAGGTAAATCATTCTATACAAGTACTATCATGTGTATATGTGTACAACAGGAAGTGCAAAAAGAAACACAGTGCAGAATTAAATGTTATAATTACAGAGAAAGTGCAGACACAAAAGTGCAAGCGCCGCACGAGGTAGGCTAAGGGATTGGGATTACATTGTTAACTTACGAGATGTACTGTATGTTCATCTGATAACAGCAGGGAAGAAGCTGTTCCTGAATCCCCAATGGGAAGGGGCAGAATGGAATGGGGTGGAATGGAATAGGAATGGAATACTTTATTGTCACATGTGGCAAGTCACGGTGAAATTATTTGCTTGCCACAGAAGGCTGTGGAGGCCAAGTCAGTGGATGTTTTTAAGGCAGAGATAGATAGATTCTTGATTTGTACAGGTGTCAGAGGTTATGGGGAGAAGGCAAGAGAATGGGATTAGGAGGGAGAGATGGATCAGCCATGATTGAATTGCAGAGTAGACTCGATGGGCTGAATGGCCTAATTCTACTCCTATCCCTTATGACCTAATGACTTTATGACCATAGCCATGGTAAGCAAATAGTCACCACATAAAGGGCACTGACAAAGTTACAACATATGCAATCAGGCTCCTCCATTGTTCTACCTCCTCCCGCATGGCGATCCCCCCCATGCCGGCTCCCCCATTGTTTTGAGAGAATTATTGGAATGCGAGTGGTTCTTGAACATATTGGCTGCTTTCCCAATGCAGTGTTAAATGCAAATGGAGTTGTTAGGAGGGTGAGGGGGAGGCTGGTTTGTGTGATAGAGAGGGTGGTGTCCACATTTCTCTGTGATTGCGTGTAGTCTGGGGCTGAGCAGTTACCATAACAAGATGTGATGCCATCCAAATAGGATGCTTTCTATTATACATTATATAAATTGGTTTGAGAATTTGAAGAAAGTGGTTGAATTCGGAGAAAGTGGTTGAATTGCAATAATGTTAAGCATGTTAAAAACACTTTGAAAGTGGGAGATCTACACAAAACATTTATGCGTTGTGTTAAAAGTTTGAGTAACCTATTCCACCGCTCTTACGATTTGTATAACGTGCGCAGGATTCCCTTTTATCATAAAATAATGCCAGAGAATAAGTATCCTAATCCTGATATGCACTTCACAACATATTAGAACACATGTGCACTGTATGTATGTGTTTCTTTTTAATTCATTTACTCTATATATCTTTTAAAACACAATTTGTAAAATAAATGCACAATTACCCACAACAGAAATTGTGGCTAATATTATTATTATCCTTAAGGAAAACCCATTCACATTAAAGAAGAATACATCTGGGACTGTACCCCAGTGATACTCAATTCATCAAATATATTTTAACAGTGGCTTAAAAACATAAGAACCAAAATGATCAAAGTGAGTAAATACAAAGAAAAACAGCATAGAGGTCTAAAAATGCTATTAAATATTTAGTAAGTTCAAAGCTGCCAATTTCTAATATCATGCGATCTTGTATCTGGAACTGGAGACTGCAGCTTAATTTACTATATTAAATATAATTTCATGACCATATGTTCCTGATTAGTGTTTTATGATTTAACTCATAGGCTAAATTAATATAGATTACTTGTCGCTTACCTTTGAGAGCATTTACTTTCTTTTACATTTCAAGCAAAGTCAAATAATGCTCTAAAATCATTGCTATACATATATGCATCAAATAGTCTTGCAACTTTCCCTTGACATGTAGCCTCTAATCTGTTAAATATATCTGGCCCTCTCATGTGCATTAAATACTTGGCAAGTGACAAAGCAGACACCCTTTCAAAGTGCCAGAATTGGTACAATGGGCTGAATGGCCTTCTTGTGTGCTGTAATATTTTGTGTCATTAAGTGCTAATAATCATTAATCACCACGTTCTACATGTCTTATGTTTACTAGAATCAGCTGAATGTAACTTTAAAACAATCATTCTGAGTAACATTTTGCACTCCATAATATCTGGGCATCACGGTTGCACAGCGGTGGAGTTGCTGCCTTTTAGTGCTAGAGGCTCGGATTCGATCCTGACTACAGGTGCTTGTCTGTATGGAATTTGCACGTTCTCCCCGTGACCTGCGTGGGTTTTCTCTGGGATCTCCGGTTTCCTCACACACTCCAAAGACATAAAGGTTTGTTGGTTAATTGGCTTGATATAATAGTAAATTGTCTCTAGTGTGTGTAGGTTAATGTTAGTGAGCAGGGATCACTGATCAGCATGGTCTCAGTGGGCCGAAGGGCTTGTTTCCATGCTAAACTCAACTCTTGCTCCACATATTTCTGGGGTCTCTATATCCTTCTTCTTAATCACCCTAAAGTAAATCATGTCACCATTGTTAGGTCTGACATTCCCTCCAAAGGCGACTGGCTCTCTCTTTCTGTCTTTTAAACTTTGGATGCTTTAAAATGTCATAATATGATTAAGTAAATCACACGTTTTAACAAAGAGGAAGCTGTGTTTGTCAAATCTCTTCGAATTTGGTTGAGCATGCAACTACCAGGATAGATCTGGGTGAACTAGTAGATATAGTGTATTTGGATGCATAAACATATTTGATAAGATACCACACAAAAATATGGTGATATAAACTAAGGGCTCATGGGGTTGGGAAGGGGGATGGACTATCGACAGACTGGCATAGATGGGGAATGAATTCAAGGGTAGGCATAATAGAGTCGCAGATTTGTTGGGTCTGTAAAGTATGTAAAGTTGATGATGCAATGTTAGATGGGACAGTGTGCTGTGAGGAAGATGCAAAGTGTGCAAGATTAAATGGACAGGAAAATGGAGGATGGAAGCTAATGTAGGGAAATGTGTAGGAAGGAATTTCAGATGCTGATTTACATCATAGACTCAAAATACTGGAGTAAATCAGCAGGACAGGCAGTATGCCTGGAGAGAAGAAATGGGCGACATTTCAGGCCAAAACCCTTCTTAAACTGAGGTAGGGGAGAAGGAGACACAGAGATATGGAAGAGTAAGGTATGAAAATGAGACATCAAAGGGGACAAATTTCAAGGAAACTGTAGAAGAGATAATTGTTAGCTAGGGGAAGATGACAACAAAGCATACAGAGATATAATTTAATCAAGGGGACTGTCAGACTGGTCAAAGAATAAGGAGGGGGCTTCCGGTGGTGCCATGAACTAACAAAGGCACAGCATCGAGCTCAGCTCCCACTAATTCTTGAAAAAAGCCGGTTTGGAGGACGGGACTGATCTAAAAATACTCACCAGAGCTGTTTGACATCACGTAAGTGACGTCATCAGAAATCGCTGCGAAAAAACTGAGATTACCGGCAGTTTTTAAATAAAAAGAGGGAAACCTCGCCAGAATCCTGCAAAACCTGCTGCAAGACCTGCTACAAGAAAAAAAACTTGGTAAGACTCCTCAAACCCTCAAACATCAGCTGGAAGCTCAAAGAAGAAGCTGACTCTCGAAGTCCTACAGAAATTACTTCAAAGGAGGAACAAAGGGAACAAACGGAACAACTGGAAAAGTCAGTAACAGCTTCAGTTAATGAAAACATTTCTAAAGTGATACGAGAGGGGAACATCACGCTGGACAAAAGTATCTCTGAAAAAATTAAACACGGTAATGAGAAGTTGATGGGGGAAAATTGATAACTTAACTAAACGTGTTGCAGAGATGAGGAGGATTTAAACAGGTTGAAAAAGACTGTAATAAGAAGTTGGATACAATGCATAAGACTACTGATTCGGCTATGGAAAGAATGGATAATACAATGACCGAGATGTCTAAGCAGATAAAGAGACTAAGAAAGGAATTTAAGAAACATACAATTATATACTAACATATATATAACTAATAGAATTGTGTAATATTAAAGCACAGTGTAATAATGATTGATTTTTATCTCATGATGTTAATTATTTGCTAAGTATAAGAATAATGAGTTAAATATGATTGATAAGTATGAACAATATACTAACAAATCTTATGGATATAGTAGATCTAGTTTAAACTGTGCGTAAAGGGGGGGGGGAGATTCAGATACTTAGAAGCTATCCAAGGGCCTGAATCTCGTTAACCCCTTGGAACCTGCTGCTGCCTAATACAAAAGAATGAGACTTAATTGCGGGAGTGAATGTAATAATTCTTGGCATATCGGCAGATATGGATATATAACTAACATAATTACTGTTATATTTAAGAATATACTTAAAGTTGGAATTTTTTTTTTTAAGATACATTCCAATAGATTTGAAATGCGTTGTATCTTATATAGTTTTTTAATTTTGAATCAGTCTCTCTTCCTTTCAATAATAATTGGTCAAGGGGGCAGAGCGAAATGTATAACAACAGCTACGGAAGTCAACAATAATTTTTCTACCACCTGTTGGTGGTTTTTTAAAAATTATAATATCCTTATTTTTAGATATTATAATATCACTTTTTGGTTTTTTTTATTATCTTTTCACCACTTTACACCTCCTGGTCTTTTCTAAGGTCTATTTTGAAGGGGAGATGCCAACAAAACTTAACAGTTGGGGATGACCACCCATCACCTAGAGTTTTGGGTTGCACCATATGAAGTAAGGTATTAACATGATTCACAATGCTAGACAATAAACAAAAGAAACTGGAGGAATCATGTTCTGTAGCTTGAATATAAGGGGCGCTAATGAACCAATTAAAAGAGATAAGATCTTTGCCCAATTAAAAGCACTCAACAGTGACATCATTTTCTTACAAGAAACACATCTGAAACATCAAACACAGATAAGATTGAAGGCAAATTGGATTGGGCAAACATACTACTCTTCATTTACTAAATCTAAAGGCACAGCTATTATTATTCGTAAAGGTATACCATTCAAATGAAAGAATATCATAGCAGATAAAGAGGGGAGGTACGTCATAGTCACGGGAGAAATTCATTCTACTCCACTCACTTTGATAAATATTTATGCTCCCAACTTTGATAACCCCCGATTCTTTAGTAAAATTCTGGATATAATTTCAGAATTTAACTATCAAAATGTGATAATAGCGTGAGATTTCAATTGTGTTCTAGATCCATATCTGGATAAATCAGCAAAACAAAAAAGGATTAACATAAAATCTAAAACTAGTGAACTAAATACATTCATAAAAAAACACAAACAGAACAGATGTATGGAGAATCGCTAACCCAGTAGGTAGGGAATATTCATTTTATTCAACGGTACATAAAACATATTCACATATTGATTATTTCTTAGTGGACACAAAATTAATTCCATATACATATAACTCTAAATATCATAATAGTATTATTTCTGATCACTCCCAGTTAACTTTATTTTTTAAATTAGAAGGTATGTCTGATAAAAAATCGTTCTGGAGGTTTAACCCCCAAATCTTAAACAACTCACCAGGTTGTACATATTTAAAAGAGCAGATGATATGATATTCTTCTTTGAGACAAATGATACACAAGATATTTCACCCTCTTTATTATGGGAAACTTTTAAGGCATTTATTAGAGGAACTATAATTTCATATCAAGCTTTCCAAAATAAAAAGAATAACACTGAACAATTGCAGTTAGAACAAGAAATTAGACAATTAGATTTAGAAAATGCCAAAGAATCAACCATAGATAAACATAAGATAACAATACTAAAATGTAAATTAAATAAAATTTTATCGGCAAGAATAATAAGATTATTTCAAATTACAAAACAAGAAAATTTTGAATTTGGTGATAAACCACAAACTCTTAGCACGCCAACTGAAAAAAGGGGAAACAGAAAATACAATCACTAAAATTAAATCAGATAAAGGTGAATTACTAACATTACCTAAATACATTAATAAAAGATTTGCTCAATTTTACCAAAATTTATATACATCAAAAACCTCTGCAAATAATACTAAAATTACAAACTTCTTAGACAATTGTAATCTTCCAAAACTCAATATGGTGGAACAATTAGGAGCTCAGATTACACTTCAAGAAATAGAAAAAACAATAAATTTGTTGAACAATGGTATAATGAATGCTATAAAAGATTCTACGAGATAATTTCTCCATGCTTACATGATTTATATATACATGCTTTTAAAGAAAATATACTACCAGAAACGTTAACCGAGTCAACTATTCCACCTATATCTAAAAAGGATAAACACCTAGAAGACCCAGGCTCATATAGAGCCATAGCACTCCTAAACACAGATCAAAAAAATATTAGCAAAGACCCTAGCAAGAAGATTGAGTAAATATGTTGGCAAACTAATAAACCTAGACCAAACGGGGTTTATACCCAAGAGATACACATTTAACAATTTGAGACGGCTGTTTAATAGTAAGATTAAATGAGAATTTACCAGTTTGAAGCTTGATCTTTATTTTATGAGGAGTTACGATGAGGGATTACGTGAAGACCCCGCCAGCACGCATGCGCGACATTCTTCAAAGCAGTGATGCGAAATGACCGATAGCAACGTAGACTAATATAGTAAGATAAGAGAGAACTTTCATACCAGTTGAACTTTATAATAGAGGGTTTTGGGAGCGGAGGGCACATAATCCCTCATCGTAACTCCTCATAAAATAAAGATCAAACTTCAAACTGGTAAGTTCTCATTTAATCTTACTATTTTACTTCGGAGTCACGTGCGTGACTACGTGAAGATTTCAAAGCTCTGTGATTTCATGCCCTGGAACGAGTCCATGCTCACACACTGCCATGCTGGGATAAGAGGATGAACGTATTTCAGACATGACACTGTGCTGAAAAACAAAATAGGTATTTATTCATACCAAAATAATAATATACCCCACATTGGGTAACTTATTTTGCAGAACTCAAAATTTTCCCTGCAAATGTGTCAGGAGTTGCCACGGGTTTATTATAGAAGTGTTGGAAAGTCTTTTCATTGCTCCAACCCGCTGTGGCCAGGATGTGGTTCATGGGAACTTCCATCATCCTAGCCGCCGATGTAGATGCAGCCCTAGTGGAGTGAGATTTGAAAACATTAGTATCCACCCCCGCTGCATCTAACACCACCCTTAACCATCTTGATATGGTTTGCACCGTGACTTTGTGATGAGGCCATTTATGACTTATAAGTAAAGCTCTCTCCGTGCCCCTTAGAGTCTTAGTGACTTTTATATATTGCAATATAAGTGTAATGATGCAGAGTCGAGTATCTGCAGGATAGGCTTGAAATTCTCATTTTTGGCCAGATGAACCATGTCGGTCTTGTTTTAATAATCCCTGTATGAGAAAAGTTATCTTGCCATTGGTGATAGTCATGGCGTCCATACTTGACTTGTGTAGGGACTGGACCCGTTGTGCTGTTACAAGTGCCATAATCATTACCATCTTATATGTGAGTTTGTCCAAGGTGAGCCCCGTTATGGGTGTCCATCCTCGTAACATAGTCAAGACTATGCTTATGTCCCACGTATGGTTGTATCTGGGCCTAGGGGGATTGGAGTTAAATATTCCCCTCATTAGTTTAGACACTAATGGGTGTGATCCTATTGCCAGATGATCACTCCCTTTGCCCAGATAATTTGATAGAGCACTCCTTGCACAATTGATAGCACTGTAACTTAATCCTTCATTGAAGTGAAGGGGAGCCAGAAACTCCAGTACTTCCGTGATGGTGGCTGTTTCATACGTAGTGTTCGTCATGGTACAGAACACTTCCCATTTCCTGACATACGTCAGGTACTGTCTTCTGGTGGACTCCCTGCACGACGCTGAGATGGCATTTATCATTCTGTCGGAGAGTCCGTATCCCAGAAATGGCCTTTTCAGAATCTGCAAATTAATAGATCCATGCGGTCATGACACGGATGACTATCCCCTGTAATGGGATGTACCAACAAACTAGGTCGTTTGTTTATCCGGATGCAGGGTTCTGTGGCCATCTTCTGTACTGCTGGGAACCATGGTTGGGTAGGCCAGTCGGGAACAACCAAAATACCCACTGCGGAGTCTTGTCTTATTTTTTGCAAGACCCGACTGATGAGGCAGAAGGGGGGAAATGCATAGCAGAACAAATCACCCCAATGTAGCGAGAAAGCGTCCATCGCTACTGCCCCTGGGTCTGGTTCCCAAGCAACATATGTTGGAAGTTGGTGATTTAGTCTGGATGCAAAAAGGTCGATATCTGGTGTCCCATAACGTTCTATGATATCTGTAAACACTTTCCGATCCAACATCCATTCTATGTTGTCGTTGAATTTACGTGATCTGGTGTCTGCCACTGTATTTAGCTTACCTGGAAGGTAAGTGGCTGAGATCCAAATCTCCCTTTGCAGACACCAGTGCCAGATATTATTAGCCAATTCATCACATGATATCGACTTTATTCCACCCATATGATTAATATAGGCCACCACTGTGGTATTGTCAATTTGTAATCTGACATGCAACTGGTGCATATCCGAACAGTAGGCCCCGAGTCCATGAAATGTTCCCAGCATTTCTAAATAATTAATGTTTTGAATAGGGTTAGCTCTTGTGCACTCCATCTGCCTCCACAACTTGTGGTGGTATTAGTTGCTCCCCAACCTTTAGCACTGGCATCAGTTTGTAATGTAACCAAGGGATTCATGATAGTGATGGGGTTAGAACAAAGCTGAGCATTTTCTATCCACCAATTTAATTCGGATTTTGCCTTCCCTGGTAGTTTCATAGGCCTATCAAAATGGCCTGCATGATTTTTGAGAGCGAAAATTTTTGCTCTTTGAAGGTTTTGATAATGGAGTGGCCCAAATTGTGCTGCTGGAAACACAGCCACTATTTTCCCAATCACTCTGGCTACTTGCCGTATACATGGTTCTCTGATGCCAGTGAGGCTTCTGCATGCTTCTATCAAGTCCACCACTTTGTTAGGTGGCAAGGTGATAGACATTAGCACAGAATTAATAGTAAACCCCAAATAATCCATGGTAGTGGAGGGTTCCAATTTGGATTTATCTGGATGTATGATAAATCCCAGCTTTTGAAAAAGATGTTTTGTGGCTGAAACTGCCAATGTAGCCATCTCCAAATTCTCCCTGACAATGAGGATATCATCAAGGTAGGCCATAACAATATGGTTTTGTTTCTTTAAATAAGCTAGGGCTGGTTTTAATATTTTTGTAAACAGTCTGGGTGCAGATGACAACCCATTGGGTAAGGCTTTGTACTGCCACAATTGTCCCATCCAGATAAATTTTAGGTATTTCCTATGATCCTTGTGTATAGGTACTGAATAGTACACATCTTTAAGATCAATGCAAGCCATGTAGTACCTTTCAGATATTAGCTGTTTAGTTGTGACAAATGTGTCCATCTTGAAATGGGCATACTGAACGGAAGTATTTAGTTCGGTCAGATCTATAATGATGCGGCAACCGCCATCTCTTTTATTTTTTGTAAATATATTTGATACGAACTCTTGAGATTCTCTGATAGTCTTCTCAATTACCCCTTTATAGTTTAGTCTTAATAGTTCAGCATGGCCTGCCGTTCTTTCTTTTTGTGAAAGTATGAACTTCCGGCTAGGCGAATGCTGAACTGGGGTAGGGAGTTCGTGTATAAACTCAATTTTGTAACCCTGAATACTTCCGAGTATGTAAGGATCAGAGGTAAAAGTGCGCCACACATCATGAAACAAGTGCAACCGTCCCCCAACATTCGATGAATTTAAACATGCAATGTTTTTGAGGGAACCAGACCCACCTACCTCCATGGTTATCGCCAGTGTTGTGGTCTCTGCCCTTGCTTCTTCTGTTGTTGTGTTGCTGCGTTGTGGGTTTGGCGCATTTTCCAGGAAGGCCGGGCTGGGCCATGGTCTAAAAAAGATCGTTGTGCAGGTGGGCCGGCCTTCGAGCTTTCACCACCAGATGGTCTGTCATAGTACCGTTGTCTGGTGGATGTGTAGGGGTGCTGCCGCTGCTGGTAATGGGATTTTGAGGTACTGGGTACCTTGATCAGGCCTATAGCCTTGGCCTCCTCATCCAGGTCTTTCACCTGCTTCGGAAGGTTGTCCCCAAACAGCAGATTTGGCGGTTGCGTGTTACCTGACCTGCATAATCCCGTGAATTTGGGATTGAGTGCAGGCTTTATGATGCTCTTCCTGTAGCTGTTGATTTCAAACTGTGTATTACACAGTAACGCCAGAGCATCTTGCAATTCTTCCGGTAACTCAACCCCAACAGCAGTCCTGGTCACTGCTGTGATTCCAGCGGCCAACAGTTTCAGAATCCTCTGAAGCTTTACCTCCTGGCCTCTTATTGTAGGGCTCATGTTCCCCCATATAGGGTTGTTGACTGCTGGAACATTGAGCGAGTTGCAATTCTCAGGAGCGAGATACTTCTCAGCCGTGGTATTAATGGCTTGCTCCTGCAGCTGGTTAGTAGCCATATAGTTTATACTGGCTGCCAGCTTTGGGTGAATAGGCAGTCCTTTTTGTGTAGGAACGGCATGTTTGTTCACCATGCCCAATAACTCTTCTGGCACCCCCAACACTGCTGGTTGTTCAGCCATAGCCCCCTCTTCAGGGTCAGCCCAGCTCTGACCCCTAATGCTCCCCTGCAAAGAGGCTGAGACATTTGGCAGTCCATGATAGGATTCTGCCGTGGGTCTGCGAGGAGACCCACCGTGACTCTGCCCCTGCATAAGCAGGTCACGCTGGAGCAACTGCTCCACCATCCGCTCCATGCGGGAAAGACGCCCGCCGTCGCTATCTGCGAACGAGGTGTCTTCGGGTCCGGACCCAGCTGAGTCAACGGCCCCGTCCGACTTCCGGGTGGTTTTGCCGCCCGACCGCGGCGCACCTGCGGTCCTTATCGGCGAGAAGTCAGGAGCTGCCGGTAACACCTGCAGCTCTGGAGTAGCGGCATGCTGCTGGCTGCTTTCCACAGCAGCGGATTTTGCCGCTGCTCTCTTCGATTTGCGCGACTCCATTTGTGTTTTTTTCTGTAAAGCAAGAAAACACCGAGTCGCCACGCTCACCACTACAAGTGAGACTTACCTTCCGTAAGTTTTAAAACTTACGCTGGAGGAGCGACGCTCCTCCCGACTGTCGCTTCCGCAATGCGTTCGACGATATGTCGCGCATGCGTGCTGGCGGGGTCTTCACGTAGTCTCTCACGTGACTCCGAAGTAAAATATAATGTACTCACAAAAAACTGAAGAAGAAGACTTAGCAATTATTTCATTGGATGCAGAAAAAGCTTTTGATCAAGTAGTATGGCAATATTTATTCAAAGTATTGCAAAAATTTAATATGGGAGATAATTTTATCTCATGGATAAAATTATTATACGATAAGCCGACGGCTAGAATACTGACTAATAATATATTAGCCACAAAATTCCAATTATCAAGGGGTAATTGACAGGGGTGTGCATTATTGCCCCTGCTATTTGCGCTAGTGATAGAGCCTTTAGCAGAAAGTATAAGAAGTCATCCGAATTTGAGTGTTTGGATATAATACTAAACATTCAAATAATAAAATGTCATTATATGCAGACGACATATTATATATTACAAATTCACAAATTAGCATACCAAATATACTAAATCTTATAGAGGAATTTGGTTCCTTTTCAGGATATAGAATAAACTGGAACAAATTCGAAATTATGACGATAAAACCTCAAGAGCAGACACATCTGTTGAAATTCCCTTTTAGAATTGCAACAGAAAAATTCAAGTATTTTGTATACAAACTACCAGGAAATAAAAATAATTACTCAACGCAAACTATATGCTTTATTAACTAAATTAAATGGGTTGATTAAATTCTGGAAAACACTGCCGATGTCCTTAATAGGCAGTATAAATGCTATAAAAATGATCTTCTTTCAACAAATACTACCTATTTCAATCAATACCAATATACTTACCAAAAAAATTATTTAAAAAACTATATTCTGATATTACAAACTTCATATGGGACTATAAATCACACAGAATTCAAAGAAAACACCTGTGTAATCTAAAGAATCGGGGGGACTGACTCTCCCTAACTTATTGTATTACTATTGGGCAGTGAATATGAAAAATATAATCTATTGGTTGGACAGTTCTGCCGAACAAGTAGATTGGATAAGAATGGAGAAAGAGAATTGTTCCCCTTATAATATAGGAACGATCCTTCTTTCCCTGATGAAACTGAACAATATAATATAGAAAAAGAATCCAATTATTCACAGTATAATACGAATTTGGAACCAAATAAAATTAACTTTCAGATTAAGAAATTTATCGCTTCCTTCCCCAATAGCTAACAATCCCTCATTCAAACTATCTATTATTGATCCATTGGGAAAGAATAGGAATTAAAATGATGGGAGATATGTATGAAATGGGAAAACTTTTATCATTCCAACAATTACAACTAAAATATAATTTGAAAAGTAACCAATAATTTAAATATCTTCAAATTCAAGATTATTTCAAAAAAATATACATAACCTCAGATTTATTAGAGGAATGAATAGAAAGGCAGAATCAAGCAATTTAATATCATATTTATATTATATAATTTTAAATATAGAAACACCAACGACAGGCAATTAGTAGGGACTGGGAACAAGAGTTATTGATAGAAATTCCAAACGACAGATGGTGAAAAAAATCTATTATATGTACATAAATGTTCGATTAATGTAAGATATAACCTAATTCAATTTAAAGTTTTACACAGATTATATTACTCGAAAACCAGACAGAACAAAATATTTCCAAATGTTCCCCGCATTTGTGATAAATGTCTAACTCAAAATGCCACTATAGCACATTCCTTTGTCTCTTGTACAAAATTGCATAAATTTTGGAATAAAATTTTTGGAACTTTTACAAAACTATTTAACATAAAATTGAACCCCAATACAGGACTGATTATCTTTGGATCAATAGAAGAGGGAAGTAAATTAACTACGTTCCAAGAAGCTCTTCTTAATTATGGTTTAATAACAGCAAAAAAAACTTATACTCAAATTCTAGAAAAACGCAGCCACGCCAACGTTCAAAATGTGGATTTCAAATGTGTCGGAAACACTACATCTTGAAGAAATGAGATTCCTCTAGGCAATGTAGACAAATTCTTAAAGACTTGGTCTCCTTTTATCGCCTTTTTACAAGCATATGGTGCAACATAACATAACCGTAGAAATTAAATGGTTCAGAACCGGGGACGGATGGGTAAAGATTCGAAATAGGTATATCTCTCCTAATTTCTTTTCTCTACTTTCTCTTTTTCTCTCAATCTTCTTAGCTTTTTATCTCTGCTCTCTCTCTTTCGCGATCTGTTTCTACTCACTTGTCTATCTATTTTGACGCTCTTTATTTCCCTTTTTCTTTAACTGATCTTTTATTAATAAATTAAAAACACAAAGTTGTACAAGAATGGTAATGTGTATGTATGTATTAGGTACTTAGGTACCACACTACTGTACTTCTAACAAAAAATATATATATTTAAAAAAAAGTTAAAGCATTTAAAAAGAGAATAAGGATGGGGAGGGATGGACAGAGAGGGGAAAGCAAGGGTTACTTGAAGTTAGAGAAGTCAATATTCATACCACTGGGGTTGTAAGCTGCACAAGTGAAATATAAGGTGCTGTTCCTCCAATTTGCACTGGGCCTCACTCTGACAGTGGAGGAGGCCCAGGCCAGAAAGGTCAGTATGGGAATGGGAGAGGGAGTTAAAGTGTTTAACAACTGAGAGATCATATAGGTTAAGGCATATTAGCGGAGGTGTTCAGCGAAACGATCACTGAGCCTGCGCTTGGTCTCCACGCCTGGAACAGCAGATACAGTAGATGAGGTTGGAGGAACTGCAAATGATACTCTGCCTCACCTGAAAGGACTGCCGGGGTGCTTGGAAGGAGTTGAGGGAGGATGTATAGGGATAGGTGTTGCATCTCCTGCGGTTGCAGGGGGAAGTTCCTGGGGAGTGGGTGGATTGGGTGGGAAGGGATGAGTGAACCAGGGAATTGTGGAGGGAATGGTCTCTGTGGAAAGCTGAAAGGGGTAGAGATGGGAAGATGTGAAGAGGTAGAATAAGCTGCAATCTTACTGCAAGCTCGATGGACCATATGGCCTTTTCCTGCTTCTCTTTCTCATGTTCTAACAATCCTGAGCAGCTCCTTTGACCAAGCCTCTGGTCTCTGTCCAAAAGCTTCTTTGTGAGCCAATGTCAAACTATGGTTGATCACACACTGGTGAAGCAATTTGGCATGTTATAGTTGCTGTACAACTACAAACCGTACAGTAGTCGTTGTGGGAAATTTAGCTTTTTATGACTAAATCTTACTCAAAAGCTCCGTGAAACAATTGACCCAGTCACAAGATCTCTAAAATGACAGCTCGTGAGCCTCATTTACTGGTCATATTTTAGATGTGCTGTATGATACAGCTGGAAAGCAAGAATTATTATCAAAGCTTTCTGCACTAAATACTAAAGATTCACAAATACGATAAAGAGAGGCATTAAGCATTCTGTCGAGAATGATAAATAGTTTATCTTATAGGCCTTGTTAATGAATTGCCCATCTATTATTGGCATATGGTTCAGACTTGCATCTAAGTCATCTGCCTGATTAAACTTGATATTAAAATGCCAAATCATCATAACAATCAAATATTTTTACAGAGACCACAAGGAAATGCAGATGCTGGAATCTTGCTGGAGTAACTCAACAGGTCAGACTGCATCTCAGGAGGATAGGTGACATTTTGGGTTGGGGCACTTATTCAAAATATTTTTGCAATGCATACTCAGAAATGTGATATTGTCACACTAAATGTCACATGCCAGTTTAATCCAGTGTAAGTCAAACCTGAATTTGTTACAAGCAGTTCATTGTAATAATTACTGCCTCCAGTAAGTGCCAATCACAGTTTATCACATTGATGTTTAATCATGATGTGTCAATATGCAAGTCACTAGCAGGAGCTGAAGTTATGTGATTTTGTGTGAAGCCATTTCAGCAACATTTAAGGAAAATAATTGGATAGTGCTAGTGTACGGGGGTTGCTGGTCAGCGTGGATTTGTTAGGGCCTATTTCAATGCATGCCTCCAGGTTCATGAACAGTTTTCTCAGAGCTGATATCAGCCAACTGAATGGTCCACTCATCAGCTAAAGTGTGGACCTGACCTGCCATCTATCACATTGGAGACCGTTGAGCTATCTGCAATCGGACTTTATTGGACTTTATCTTGCACTAAATGTTATACTCTTTATTATGTATCTGTACATTGTTGCCGGCTTGATTGTGATCATGATTTGTCTTTCATTGACAGAATAGCATGCAACAGAAAGCTTTTCACTGTACCTCGGTACAGGTGACAATAATTGTAGACTAAATGAAACATTATGTACAATCACAATTACTCAACAAGCCTGGCATCTTACACAGTTGCAATGAGCTATGTAGATGACTGTATTTTAGCCCTCAGCACACCATAGAACTTTGATCCAGCAGCCTTCATAGGATACTGACAGTGGACATTTTATTTGGAGGAAGTTAGTGCAGTCTCAGAGGTTAATAGCTCGATGGATACTAAAATAATCAAACATAAAGGGACAATGGGGGAAGATATATTTCAGATCAGACATCCTGACAGAATGCCCTACTACTGTTCTTTCCATGACTTCATCTTCCTCTATTACATTCTTTTGAAAATAGGATGTAACCATTCAAACATTAGAAATGCTACAGTCCTTCAATCTTTGGGGTTACTACTATCACATAGTTATTGATGCAAAGTGATTACTCAGCTTTGGGGTGAATTCTCAGTTATTTGCAATACTGCAGTTGCTTATTAGTTGATGCAATGTCACAATGCAATCAACAAGGGGTCAGCATTCACCCAGCTCCTGGGGATACTGCAATTTTCCAGTCTTATAGATATTGCCAGGATTTAGTTAAGCGAGGCACTTTAGTCTCACAGTTACTGGGGATAATATGTTCAATCGATCATAAAACAAACTGCACTCTTATCATGTGCATCATAGACTTATACAGCATGAAAACAGGCCTTACAGCCCAACCATGCCGACCATGATACCTATCCACGCTAATTCCATTTGTCTGCATTTGGCCCACATCCTTCACCTTTGCAAATGTGCAATTTTTAAAGTTGCTGAGCCATATTAGCCATAGGAAACATAATAATAATTGAGTAATTGAGACCAGTTGCTCTCAAGTAGTCTTTGAGCCAACACAGGCAATGATTGAGCGAGGACACTGACACTGCTGAGTCCTATATAGAGATTACATTTAATCAGGCTTTCAGAGCTATGAGTGCAGTTGCATGGTTATTGCCAATGCAATGCCCTTTCAATCATTTGGACCTCTACAGTGTCTTTGGGGCATTGCAAACACTCAGTTCTTTGCTGAGGTACTTGTGGCACTGCTGGTACTCAGTCAGTCACAGGTACTCTATAGATTGGGTGTTGCAATCACTCAGTCGTTGGAGATGTTGCAATTGCACAGTTAGTGCAGGCATTCCAGACTGTCGGTCAATTGGGATAGTGGATTCACTGAATTACTGGGGACAGCCACGGTTAGGATTCAATTCTGAAGACACTCAGTCACTGCAAATGCCTGGAGGTAGGGAATACTGCAATCAATTGGTCACTCGAAACACTGCAACCACACAGTGATGGACAGCATAACAATCCCACAGTCGTTTTAAACCTTGTGATACGCTGCAATTGCTTACAGGAGCCTTAGTTGTCACGCAATGCTCCTGCTTTCAGTCAAGAAACTTAGGGATACTGTAACTACACATTCAAAGAAAACATGCATATGTCTGATCAGTCTGAAGAAAGGTCTTGACCAGAAACATCACCCATTCCTGCTCTCCAAAGATGCTGCCTGTCCTGCTGTGTTACTCCAGCATTTTGTGTCTGTCGTTGGTTTAAACCAGCATCTGCTGTTCCTTCCTGCACAAGACATTATTATGAGTCATTAACAAACACGGCAATCATGGAATATGTAAAAAATGCAGAAATTGTTCAGACCGGGGCAGATCAGCAACAGTGATTCATTGGCAAGGCAGCACTCTCAAGTAATTGGGAACTCTGCAGTCATTCAGGATTTCAAAGCCATCGCACAGTTTTAGAGCACACAGCTACCACACAGTCACCTGGGACTGCAATCACTCAGTCACAAGGAGCGCTGCAGTCATTTAGACCTTGGTTTGATGCAATCATGCACTCATCGTGGTCGCTTCAATCATTCAGTCACTGAGTGTGCCGCAGAGCTTCAGTAATTTTCATCATTCAGCCACTGGTGAACTACAATCACTCACTTATTGGTGATTCAGCAAACTATCAGTCATGTGGGACATTATGGTCACTCAGGCATTGGGAGAACTGTAATCATTTAGTCAATAGTGTCACTGTTTGCACTCCCACACTAGTTTAGGGCTCTGCAATCAGGTACAGCAATCATTCCATTAAGGGGAACACTCCAACCAGTTGCAAGGCACATAATCGTTCAGTCCTTGATGAGGACAAAATCACTCAGTCATTAAGGATCCTGCAATTCTCTACATATTATCTCATCGTAATTACTCTTACATAGGGTGAAGCAAGCTACATCAACAATTGCAGTGTTACAATCATTCCATCACCAAATGTGTGCTTCCATAAATTTGGTCACTGGAGCTGGTGGAATCACTCATTGATTATGGGAAGTGCAGTCACTGAGTTCAAGGTTGATGCGTGCTTCCTCAGTCTTTGTTTGAGTTGTAATAACTGTCATTGTCAATGCTATCAAAAATCCATTCCATTTCTGCCACTGTAATCACTAAGGCTTTGGGATCAATCTAATGCCACAGCCATTGGGAACACCACAATCAGTCATTGAGACCACTTACCTTACATGGGCATTGAAGATGATACAATTACTCTGTCATCAAGATTGTTGCAGTTAGTGGGTCTATTATATACCTCAATCTCTACATATTTAGGATTGTTATGATCACTCATAGAGTCATGGACCTATGCAGAGTGGAAACAACCACCAGCCCAACTTGTCCATCCCAACCAAGTTGGCTAATCGAACTAGACCAACTTGTTGTTTCAGGTCCATACCCCTCCAAATCTTTCCTATCCATCTACCTATCTAAGTGTTATAAAATGTTGTAATTGTATCCAACTCTTCCACTTTCTCTATCAGCTCATTCTATATTCACTCCACCCTCAGTATGAAGAAGTTGCTTCTCAGGCCCCTTTTAAATCTTTCCCCTTTCACCTTCAACTTGTGCCCTCTAGTTTGTAGGCATCACAACCCTAGGGAAAAGACTATGACAACCCACCTTATCTCTGCTGTTTTGAAAACCTCTGTATGATTTTATAAACCTCTGTAAGGTCACACCTCACCTTCCTATGCTCTGGAGAAAATAGATCCTGGCCTACCCAGCCTCTCCTTATAACTTAAGCACTCCAGTCCCATTAACACCCTCCTGAATCTTGGTTTGCACCCTTTCCCAGTTTAATGACAATCTTTATTGGCATGGCTGCATTATACACAATTCTAGATAGAGATGCAAATGCAAAGTGTTTTAGGGACTGCTTTCTCTTCAGCTATGTTACCCCTCTTAGTCATTGCAGTCATTGGACGCACTCATCAGCCTATTGGCAGACTACAGTCACTCATTCATTGGGTCTGCTGCAATCAATCACTTACAGTGGGTAGTGTGGTCATTAACTCCATGTCCTTGCTGCAGTCCATCCATCATTGCTGAAGCTGAACTCACTGCATCCACAGTGGAGTCGCAATCTCTAAGTTATTAAGGGCTATACTTGGGGCTCTGTATTGTAATTATGTTGTATGTCTGGATATGATGCAGTTGCTTTGATTTGTATTTGAGGGTACTGCTGTCCTTATTTTGAAGATCAAACATTTAATATGTGATCTCACTAGTTGAAATCGGACATAAAGGAAATTATTCACTGAAAGGTTCCTTTTTCGCATTTTACACACCTTGATAAGGAGGAGATTAGATTTGCTTCCTTCTGTATCTCTGCATTTTTGATGCAAGGTGAAAAGAGGTTTCGGTCAAGTATTAGCAATATTCCACAGATGCAATCACTTTTTGAATATAATTATGACAGAGCCAAAAGTGAATTATCCAACTGATGAACATAGACATCAATAAGTTCCTGACATTGCAACTCAGATTTTTGAAATTAGTATTTGTTTCCCCCAATACCCAAATCTCCCAAGAGAACCAGAGATTTGACCTGAATTCTGACTTGTTGCGAATGCTCCAAGTTGCCAAGATTCCTCCTTTTCAAATGAATGGATGTACTGCTGGATAATGTACAGCTTCAGAAGGTCTTTTTTTTCTAATTCATGACAAGAACATTAAATTATTTTGATGCATTTTGCTTCAAAAATGAAACACAGCAGATTTTCTGGTCTGGCCTAGCCTGGCAATGCAGAATTTGAATTATAAATGGGAAAAAAAGTAGGAGATAGACCCTTCGGCCTATTATTGCCCACACCGGCCAACATGTTCAAGTTTCACTAGTCCCACCTGCCAGCATTTGGTCCATAATTTGGTTCCTTGAATAAATTATCCTTTTGTTTACATTTGAATCCTATATCGACAGAGATTTTACTTTGGAGTCACGTGAGTGACTACGTGAAGAAGGCCGTCCCCACGCATGCGCGTCATTACGTCTGATGCATTGCGCAACGACTGACTGGCGGGCGCGTTGCTCCTTCCAGCGGTACGTTTTAAAACGCTCAGATAAGTGTTCATAACTTAGCTGAGGTTGTTGCTCCCAGTTCGGGGTTTTTTGCTTACCTTTCAGCATCAGACTTCGGGAGAACATATCCAAGGTACAGAGGCGGGCCGCGACGAAACCGGCCGCCAAATTTGCCTTCAGGGCCGCTGGTAGATCAGCCAGCGGCTACAGACTTGGTGCTGCCAGAAAGTGCCTTGGCTTCTTCACGGGGGAAGAAAGCCACCAGAAATTCTGTGAGGGCCCTGGACTCGGATGAGTCGGGCCAGGAGGTCGAAATTTCCCTCCTTCAATGGGCAGCGTTATTGGCAGGTTGGTCCACATGGAGAACCTAATGGAGAGGTTACTCCAGAGAGATATGCTCCAAAGGAGGGAGCTATCGGAGCCCGGGGATTACAGAGAACCCGAGGCAGCAGCACCTGTGTCAGGGCTGCAGAATATCTCCCTCTCTGATGAGGGGAGCATACGAGGTCAGTGTTATACTGACCCAGAGTACGGAGGCACAGTTGGGCAGCATGCTTCAGGGCATAAGGGAACATCGGGTGTACCACTTATGGCATCCAGATTCGCTATCGCTGCCCTAACAGGGAGCCATTAAAAGAAGAGCTTGCCATGAGCATAAATTATCTGGCCTCCCATCAACTCCAAGACCAAATGATGGAGGATACAACTGCCAAATATAATACTCCACTGAATTGTGCCTCACTTAGTGTCCCAGTTGTAAACCAATCTATCTGGGGACACATTGGAGGGCGCGTCAGAGCCCAAGAGGTTAAAATTCAAAAAGTCCTCAGGCTACTTGCCTCAGGCATCATGGCCTTTGCCAGGTCAGTGGATGGGGCGCCCCTCTCTGATACCCAACAGGACGCGATGGCATTAATGTGCAATGCACTTTTTTAAATCAATTGCCTCAGGAAGAATGCCATCCGTCCTGCTCTAAACCCAAAAATTGCTGGGCTGTGCAAGCCGGGGAATGTGCATCCCCCAAACCTCCTGTTCAGAGAAGACCTGTCTAAACAGGTAAAAGAGCTGGATGAGGAGGCAAAAACCATTGGCCTTATGAAGGCACCTCCCAAGGTATCATCTTTCCGGTGACTGTACCGCTACCCTCCTCTCCATACCAGACGGTTCACCGGATATGGTGGACGTGGATCCGAGTAACAAGCACAGAATACTTTTTTAGGGCAGGGCCCAAGCTGGGCCATGTTCAAGATGAGGGGATGGCGCCCTCCAACAGCCCTACCCCCGCAGACCTGGGGGCAGAAGCAGAGATCATACCACCGGTAACCACTAAAGTAAGTGAGCCTGCGATGGATCAATTACAAGTTGGGGGGAGATTGCAATTTTTCTTACATGAATGGCATTGGATAACATCTGACCCGTTTATACTGCACAGTATACAAGGTTTCCAAATTGAGTTCATTTCTGAGTCGCCTCCACCCACTCAGCATACACCTAGCCGTACTTTCGTGCTTTCACAACAGGAGTGTATGAGTGCACAACGAGAACGTGAGCCTTTGTTCTAGAAAGGGGTTATTGAGATGTCGAGTCCTGAGCCTCACCAGTTTGTGACCAACATATTTACTAGGCAAAAGAAGGATGCAGGATGTCGAATTATCCTTGATTTGACAGAGCTTAACACCTTTGTGCAGTATAAACACTTAAAAATGGAAACCTTTGTCACTACCAAACAACTGCTTTCCAAGGGATGTTACATGGCGAGCATTGACCTCAAAGATGCTTACTATTCCGTGGCCATTCATGAAGATCACAGGAGATTTTTGAAGTTTAACTGGATGGAGTAGTTGTGGCGGTTTAAAGCATTGCTTAACGGATTAACCTCAGCCCCCAGACTATTCACTCACTAAACTGTTAAAACCAGTCTGGGGGCTACTCAGGGCACAGAATCATATAGTTATGGCATATTTGGATGATATCTTAGTAATTGGGAGGACTTTGGAATTAGCTGAATTATCTGTGTCAGCTACAAAACTTGTTTTTGAGAAACGGGGGTTCTTAATCCATCCAGTTAAGTCTAAATTGGTGCCATCTATGATAATTGACTATTTGAGATTCACCATTAACTCAGTACACATGTCAGTGACTCTGCCTCGGGGAAAGCAATTAGAGATAATTGAAGCCATCAACCTTCTATTAGACATGAGGCTAGTATAATTGGAAAATTTGTGGCTGCTTTCCCAGCTGCTCAGTATGGGCCTTTGCACTACAAAAACTTACAGCATGCAAAGGAACAGGCACTCAAGCTTCATAGAAGTCGTTTCAATAGACCCATGCAATTGCCAGCTGAAGCCCTAGCTGAGTTACAATGGTGGGTTACCAATATTCAGTGTTGTTCTAGTACTATTTTAGTCAATACACCATCAGTTATCCTGCAGACTGATGCCAGTGCGCCAGGTTGGGGTGCTACCGATACCGTCTCAAGCTGCAGTGGCAGATGGGATCTGCAGGAATCATCAATGCTACAGTCGCACTTCTTAGTATTAACTACTTAGAGTTGTTGGGAGTGCTCTATGGGTTAAAGGCTTTTTGTACCAACATGCATCATGTGCATGTCCAACTTCATATTGACAACACTACAGCAGTAGCGTACATTAATCACATGGGTGGAAGTAAGTCTGTATCCTGTGATAAATTGTCTTATCTCATCTGGCACTGGGTTTCAGCTATCTATTTACCAGGTAGATATAACACGGTGGCAGACAGCAGGTCACGAGAGTTCAATGACAACAAAGAATGGATGTTGAATCATGAAGTGTTTAATGACATTGTCCTTCGTCATGGTGTACCGGACATTGATCTGTTTGCTTCTAGGCTTAATCATCAGTTACCAATTTGCATGTCATGGGAGCCAGACCCAGGAGCAGTAGCAGTAGATGCATTCTCGCTACACTGGGGTGGGAAATTTTTGTATCTTTTTCCCCCATTCTGCCTCATTAGTCGATGTTTGTCCAAAATCGAGCAAGAATCCGCCTCTGGCATATTGGTAGTACCAGACTGGCCTACTCAGCATTGGTTCCCTCTGGTTCTAGCTTTAATTACACAGCCTTTTATGGCCGTGCCCAAGAGCAGAAATCTGCTGGTACACCCGGTGACAGGGGAAAGCCACCCCCTTCATGACCATATAAATTTATTGGTTTGCAGATTCTGAGGAAACCATTCCCGGGGCATGGGCTTTCAGAGTGTATGATAGATGTCATCACTGCGGCCTGAAGGAAGAGCACACAGAAACAGTACATCACTCACATAAGGAAATGGGAGATGTACGGTTCCCGCTCTAATATTTCATATGACACAGCCTCTATTACGGACGTTTTGGAGTTTCTTTCATCACGTTTTCATGATAACAAGCTCAGTTACAGTGCCATTAACAGTGCCCGGAGTGCTTTGTCAAATTATTCATGGTTGGGGTCAGTGAACCACGCGGTAGGATCTCACCCTTTAATAACTAAGTTTATAAGGGCATTTTTAACTCCACTCCCACTAGGCCCAGGTACCCACATATATGGGATGTGAACGTGGTTCTCACGCTGCTCTGTCAGTGGGCACCAGCTTCATCTCTGTCTCTGCACCATCTTACACTCAGAGTAGTCATGCTCATGGCGCTGGCCTCAGCACAATGGGTCCAGACATTACAAAACTCAGACTGGACAGTATGGGTACATCATGTAATATCATCACCTTTTTTGTTCATGACCTCATTAAGTAGAGCAGGCCAGGGATACAAGGGCTCAAATTGAATTTTACGGCACACCCCTCAGATCCACGATTGTGTGTAGTGTCACACATACTTCAATACATAAAGGTCACTTAGAGCCTGAGAGGCTCGGAACTCTCCTTCTTTGTTAGTTATACCAAACCTCATAAAAAAAGGTTACGGAGCAGACTATCTCTAGATGAATTAAACAGTTTCTGGCATGTGCAGGAGTGGACACTGACATTTTAAAGCTTCATTCCACCAGGGCTGCATCGAGATCAGCAGCAAGGGCTATGGACGTCCCTCTCGACCACATTCTAGCGGCTGCGGGATGGTTGAATGAGCGGACGTACCAAAGGTTTTATAATAAGCCTATCGCCAGACCGGGGATTTTTGCTGATTCTGTTTTAAGTTCTGTTTCACAGTCTCCCCCTGTGAAGGGTCACTGTTAATTTATTTTGTTATTAAATCATCAGTATTGTTTAACCATGTCATGTTTGAATGTATTAATTTTCTCACTCCTCCTGGTCAATTGATGCAGTTGTGACGCGTGGACTCGTTCCTCGGCATGAAATCACAGAGCTTTAAAATCTTCAAAAGCTTCAAAGTCACTCACGTGACTCCGAAGTTAAATAGTAAGATTAAATGAGAATTTACCAGTTTGAAGCTTGATCGTTATTTTATGAGGAGTTACGATGAGCGATTACTTGCCCTCCACTCCCGACCCTCGTAACATAACAATCTTTCTGTAAGTCCTAGTCAACTCTAATCTTACTATTTTTGTTCAACAACTCTTCTCTGTGATTTCACACCGCTGCTTTGAAGATTGGCACGCATGCGTGGGGACTGCCTTCTTCACGTAATCGCTCATCGTAACTTCTCATAAAATAATGATCAAACTTCAAACTGGTAAGTTCTCATTTAATCTTACTAATTATGCTAAAGTAGTTCATTTTAAATGTTCTTCTCTCCCTTTTATTTAATAAATGGAAGACTTATACTGAGGGAGAGCAGTAGCAAGGCAGAGCTGCGATTCTTGAACCAACCTGTACAACCTTAATCCTACCTCAACAAACCTGTGGTCCACTCTTGCACTACCATACACTTTTATTTCTCATTATGTTTTACACTAATATTGTGTGTATTTTTCCTTTGGGTCTTCTTTCAGACATTTTATGTGTAATTGATGTATACTTTAAGTGTAAACATTATATGTGCTTGTCTGAGTCTGTGATGCTGCAAGCAACATTTCTCATTGTTCCTGTACTTCAACTTGTTTGTGCGTATAATAATAACATTGACTTGATGTCATTAGATTTCTAAAAATGGAGAAACATAATTTATGGATCTATTGAGGGGTGGGCACTTCAAAAGCAAGGAAATTGTGCAATTTGCTCATGAAATACTGGCGGGATTCAAGCTGGAGTATTGCGGGGAATTATGAACATTACTATTTCCAGTGACTGTTGATGCCCGATAGAGAATCCAAGGATAGAACATGGAACAGGACAACACAAGAACAGGCCCTTCGGCCCACCATGTCTGTGCTGAACATGATGGCAAGAGCAACTTTTACCTACCTACACTTAATCTATATCCCTCCATTCATTACATATTCATGTGTCTTTCCAAAATGCTTCTTAAATGCCACTGTTGTATCTGCCTCAACCAGCACATTCCAGATACTCACCACCCTCTGTGTAAACAATTTTCCCTGCACATCTCCTTTAAACTTTGCCCCTGTCACCTTAAAGCTAAGTCCCCTAGTATTTAAATTTTCCATCCTGGATAAAAGTTCTGACTGTCTACCTTATCTATACCTTTCATAATTTTACATACTTTAGATTTTAGTTTCAGAAAAACAGCACTGAAACAGGCCCTTCAGCCCACTGAGTCTCTGCCAACCAGGGATCCCTATACACCAGCACTATACTGCACACTGGGGACAATTTACAATCTTTACCGAAGCCAATTAACCTACAAACCTTTGGAGTGTGGGAGGAAACCAGGCCACCTGGGAAAAATCCATACGGTCTCGTGGAGACTCGTACAAACTCCATTCAGAAAGCACTCCTAGTCAGGTTTGAACCCGGGTTTCTGGCCTATAAGGCAGCATCTCTATCTATCATTGATAGATCTATCGATAGAATAAGACAGAGGGTGGAGATTATATTTGTGTCGAGCAGTGGCGGAAATGCCCGGACACGTTCCCCCTCTGTTTCGGGCAGTGGGGGACAATCCCCCCTCATTCTTTGTAATCCAGATTTAAAAATACGGGTGAAAAGCGGATTTTCCACAACAGTGAGAGAAGGACCGCTGATCGAGGGCGCGATTGGACGAGAGAGACGTCGGTCAGCAGGCAATGGGGGCGGGACATAATGATTCAGCGCTTTGATTGGAGCAGGGAGGTGTCAGTCAGAGGCAGAAGTAGGGGGAGTGGAACTGAGGATAGAGCATGGTGATTGGAGGAGGGTGACGTTCCCAGGTCATAGGGTCACAACGGCAGCACTGGACACAGACCTGCGCCTCATCCGCAGCCAGGATCGATCCCGGCCAGCTCTCTGGCACTGCAATCGCTGCTGAACCGCCACTGGACCATCCCCGTCCCCACCCGAGTCCCCCCCCCCCCTCCACCCCCACGCCCGGGGGTGGCCAGAGACGTCGGGAGTCAGACGGGAGCGGTGCCTCCAGGCCCACAGCCAGCGCAGAGAAACAGCGCTAAACCCAGCTCAACTCTGCCTGTCCCGCCAGGTTAACCTACAGCCCTGCCTAGACTCAATGGAAATATGGCCCAGGCTTACAGCCAGTGCGGAGAAGCAGCGCTAACTCCACGGCTCCGGACTGATATTCCGTCAGTCCAGGCAGGGCTGTAGGTTAAACCGGCGAGACAGACAGAGTTGAGCTGCATTTAGCGCTGGATTGAGCTGAAATTAGGGCCCACGCAGAAGCCTTCGAAGCCTCGCGTGTGTGTGTGTGCTCATGCATGTGCGGCCACCAAGAAATTGTGTCCCCCCCTGTCCCCTGGTCCCCTCCATATTTTGATAGCAATTTCCGTCACTGGACTGTGAGAGACAGCAGCAGCTGGGATTATTTACTGCAGAACAGAGAAGGTTAAAAGGAGATTCAGTAAAGGCGTTCAAGATCATTAAAGGTTGTGCCAGCATAAATAGAAATAAATTGTTTTCAATGGCAGAAGCTGGGTAACTGGAGCACACAACCTGAAAAGTGGCTAAAAAAACCCCACAGGAAACATACAGAAAACAATATAGTTATGTGGAATGCAGTGCCTGGAACAGTCTTGGTTAAATACCTAAGAGGAAAAAGTTTATGAGACCATGGAATAATAGGGGACCAACTGGATCAGAAAAGGTAGAATGGATTGAGTACCATTCTTCTGTCATTTGTTAATCATTTGTTAAATATTGTAATAATCTGAGCCAGGAGAAGCTTGGTACAAATCCGTCTCTGATATTTGAGTCTGTAATCCTATTTGATACATCTAAACTCACAAGTGGGTGTAAAAGGTTCCATGGTACTATTCAATAAATTGAAGGACAATTATCCCTGGTCTTCAGGGTCATATTTGTTTCTCAAATAACATCAATATTTGTCCTTCTCCTCTGTGATGTTTCCATGTGAATATTTGTCGCATCTTATGCATTTTAGAAATGTTCTGAGGTCACAAAAGGTTTAATATAAATGCAATTACTTGCATTAAACGTTTGTCTTGTTGGGTTGCCTGATGTAGGGGGTGGTAATACTTTGAAAGTTAGGGCATAAGTTCCTGTCAGTGACTATTGGAACCGATCACATGTAATCACATGGATTTGTATGCTTTAATGCAGAAAATTAATGGACACCTGGGCATGATTGCAAGGAAATAACCTTATGAAGACCATTAGGATCACATCAGAAAGAATTACATCAAAGTCCAACAAATAAATCTGCCTGAAACAGCTAAGATGTAGACTGGAGCCGAAGATCATTCTTTTAGATCAATTGAAGCACTAAAGAATTTTGAGATTTGCTCATATATATAGATTCTGGAAATAGCAGGGTCAAAATGATATCCAAAATGTTCAAAATTTGCTGTCGGTCTAGTAAAGAAAATTTTCATTACATATTGGAATCAAGTACAATAATGTGAATACAGGAGCTATTAACATTTTTGTTCGACGAAGAACCTAAATTCACATGACTTAAAATAGAAACTTACAAATCATCATCGATAAGTATCACAAACCTAGAGAAATTAGGGAAAAAAAATTAAAATTCAAATATGTAGGAAGGAACTGCAGGTGTTGTTTTAAACTGAAGATAGACACAAAAAGCTAGAGTAACTCAGCAGGTAAGACAGCATCTCTGGAGAAAATGAATAGGTGATGTTTCAGATCGGGACACTAAGGGTGAAACATCACCTATTCCTTTTCTCCAAAGATGATGTCTGACTCGCTGTGTTTCCAGCTTTTTGTGTCTTAGCTGGAAATATGTAGGTTGATAGACAATAATGGTCTGATTGGTATGTGTGCAGGAATAGTAAGTGCAATCACTGATAATTACTGTTAATAATTCACATGCATATCAGTGCAAGAGAATTCATAATCAAATAACCACACATAAGCTGGAAATCATGCACCCTCTGTAAACTTTTGTGTCAATAACCAATTGATGACTAACCTCCTGATGCAACGTTTTTTTCGAAGTAATTCCACTCTCCCTTTATTTATTAAATCCTACCTTGTAATCATCATCCAATATAATTTTCTATCCGATCTAATATCTGCAGCAATGCTGTTATGGCTACCAACATCAAAATATCTTCAACCCTCAGAAAAAGTTGGCGCAGTGGTAGAGCTGCTACCTTGCAGTGCCAGAGACCCGGGTTTGATCCTGACCTCTGGTGCTGTCTGTACGGAGTTTGCATATTCTCCCTGTGAAGGCGTGGGTTTCTCTGGGTGCTCAGGTTTCCTCCCACATTCCAAACACGTGCACATTTGTAGGTTAATTGGCTTCTGTAAATTGGCCCTAGTGTGTGGGAGGCGAAACTGGGATAACATAGAATCAGTGTAAGGTGATCATTAGTCGGTGTGGACTTGGTGGGCAGAAAGGCTGGTTTCAATGTTGTATCTCTAAACCAGTCCAAATGAATTAAAGGCAATAGTGTACTGACTACTTTTGTAATTGCTCAGTAAGGAAAATAAATACTTATAGTGGTCAGAGCATTATGGTTAAAACTGAATGACAATAATGAACTACAATAGAAAGCTTGATCTTAAAGAATAGTTCAGTTCCCATGCAGGAAGTGAAATACCATCGATAGGGTCTCTAGTGATACTCCTTCAATTTATTTCCATTGTCTGGCCCAGTTCCTTTAAAAGGCAGAAATGAAGAAATCAAATGTTAACATTGACACTCCTAACCAAAAGGATGCTGTTTATAAAACTCGTCTTTAAAATGAAAAATCATGTTTCAAAGGTTTAGACTTTTATTCTACTGCCCCATTCCGTGGTAAACATGAGCATTCAGCCTTAAAATGTAGCAGCAACTTGCAGGGATAGTTGCATAGAGGTTTAGATATCCTTGACTATTCATAATCAGGACAATAAATATTTTGATGATCATTGCTAACCTTTTCCCACACCTTATTTGCATTTGTGGCAGTGCCACATATTGTAATATATCGAATTAAGCAGGTATCACAAAATGGGTTTAATTAATTAGTTTCATAGGGCAACAGAAGGAAACAAAACAGGCGATATGGGCTGAAAAGATGAAGTACGAAGGGAAGCTGGCCAGGAATATAAAGAAGGACAGTAAAACCTTCTTTAGAAATGTTAAGAGAAAAAGAGTAGCAAAGTCAAATGTGGGTCCCTTGAAGGCAGACATGGGTGAAATTACTATGGGCAAGAAGGAAATTGCAGAAGAGTTGAATAGGTACTTCGGATCTGTCTTCACTAAGGAAAACACAAACAATTTCCCATATGTACTGGAGGACAGAGGATTTAAGGGGGTAGAGGAACTGAAATAAATTTTCATTAGTCGAGAAATAGTATTGGGTAGGCTAATGGGACTGAAGGATGATAAATTCCCTGGGCCTGATGGTCTACATCCCAGGGTCCTCAGGGAGGTGGCTCTAGAAATAGTGGATGCATTGGTGATCATTTTCCAATGTTCAATAGATTCAGGATCAGTTCCTGTGAATTGGAGGATAGCTAATGTTATCCCACTTTTCAAGAAAGGAGGAAGAGAGAAAACGGAGAATTACAGGCCAGTTAGCCTGACTTCGGTGGTGGGAAATATGCTGGAGTCAATTATTAGAGAGGTAATAATGGGGCATTTGGATAGCAGTAAAAGGATTAGTCCAAGTCAACATGGATTTATGAAAGGGAAATCATGCTTGACTAATCTTCTGGAATTTTTTGAGGATGTGACAAGTAAAATGGATGAAGGGGTGCCAGTGGATGTAGTGTATCTAGACTTTCAGAAAGCCTTTGATAAGGTCCCGCAGGGGAGACTGGTGACTAAAATTAGAGCACATGGTATTGGGGGTAGCGTGTTGACATGGATAGAAAATTGGTTGGCGGACCGGAAGCAAAGAGTAGGAGTGAACGGGTCCTTTTCAGAATGGCAGGCAGTGGCGAGTGGAGTGCCGCAAGGCTTGGTGTTGGGGCCGCAACTGTTTTCCATACATATTAATGATTTGGAAGAGGTAATTAGGAGTAACGTTAGCATGTTTGGGGATGACACAAAGCTGGGTGGCAGTGTGAACTGTGAAGACGATGTTAGGAGGTTGCAGGGTGACCTGGACAGGTTGAGTGAGTGGGCAGATGCGTGGCAGATGCAGTATAATATAGATAAATGTAAGGTTATCCACTTTGGCGGCAAAAACAAGGGGGCAGATTATTATCTCAATGGGGTTAGGTTAGGTAAGGGGGAGGTACAGTAAGACCTGGGTGTCCTTGTACACCAGTCACTGAAAGTTGGCATGCAGGTACAGCAGGCAGTGAAGAAAGCTCATGGAATGTTGGCCTTCATAACAAGAGGATTTCAGTATAGGAGTAAAGTGGTTCTTCTGCAGTTGTATAGGGCTCTGGTGAGACCACATCTGGAGTATTGTGTACAGTTTTGGTCTCCTAATTTAAGGAAGGACATCCTTGTGATTGTGGCAGTGTAGCGTAGGTTCACGAGATTGATCCCTGGGATGGCGGGACTGTCATATGAGGAAAGATTGAAAAGACCAGGCTTGTATTCACTGGAGTTTAGAAGGATGAGGAGGAATCTTATAGAAACATATAAAATTATAAAAGGACAGGACAAGCTAGATGCAGGAAAAATGTTCCAAATGTTGGGCGAGTCCAGAACCAGGGGCCACAGTCTTAGAATAAAGGGGAGGTCATTTAAGACTGAGGTGAGAAAAAACTTTTTTACCCAGAGAGTTGTGAATTAATGGAATTCCCTGCCACAGAGGGCAGTGGAGGCCAAGTCACTGGATGGATTTAAGAGCGAGTTAGATAGAGCTCTGGGGCTAGTGGAGTCAAGGGATATGGGGAGAAGGCAGGCACGGGTTATTGATAGGGGACGATCAGCCATGATCACAATGAATGGCGGTGCTGGCTTGAAGGGCCGAATGGTATCCTCCTGCACCTATTTTCTATGTTTCTATGTTTCTAATTAGATTAAAATACTGATCCACTGCAGTAGTATTGATAAATGTATACAGTAATTTCTGTGAAATTATAGTATCTAAATATGCACGTCATGAAAGAGAAGATAGTGCAGAAAATTGAATATAATATAAGATAATAGACATGTTTAAGTTTTATCTGATCATGCAAATCATTCTTTGAAATATAAAGTAAACATTAATTGAAACGTGGCGATGATTAAGTGAAAGAATGTTATCTAGTGTAGGAAGCCTGTGTTGGATTAAAGGCACACCCACTGTTAACATAACGTAAGAGGTGTGACTTAATCCATGATATCAAACAATGTTTGTGATGGTAAAGAGAGATCTGTATTTGAACTGGGGGATTTGCTGAATCCTTCACAGTAAACTGAGCAGAATTTCATACTTTAACTGGTTGTAACAATGCTGATCATATAACATTTATCTTATGTAATATTGGAGTGATATCACTTTATGATTAGCATGTAACCACCTGCTCCCTATGTTGTTAATACAAATGTTTCAGTGTAGATCTGTGCAGATGCAGCCTGCTTCAATTGCAACAGGTACCCAGTGGAAAAATGCTGCAAGTGGTTTTGTTTTAAGGAAAATTAATTTGAATTGCTGATTATTTTTCAGTATTTCAGGGACAGATGCTGAGATAGTTGTGTGAACATGAATTGCTCATTTTAAACTTCAGTTACCATCATGTTGTAAATTCTCTTTAAAGACTCCTTCAGCTTTGCTGTAAGTAAGGTTAATTAACGATAGAAAATGCAGCTCTTTTGATGGATTATTGCTTCTTTGCCATCCAATAAGATCATGCAATTTCTTAATCAGCTACAGTACTTCCTTCAGTTAGCCAGATGTCAATTAACAAAAAAGTTCAATTATTCAAATTTATGTTGCAAAATTGGCCTTTGTATTCCCCTGCATTCAGCCAACACTGCAGTCAATAATAGTCACTAAAGCTGACTGGATGAGTCATGAAGGCAATTCTTTGTGACTGATGTGCCTTCCACTCTACTCTTGATATAGGTAAAGAGTGCCTATGATGGGAAAATCAACAAGTTTTGAAAAACCTCAGCAAACTGAAAACTGGTGAATGTGAATAAACATATCCCCCGCCCCACCCCCCCCCCCCCACCCCCCCCC
This sequence comes from Raja brachyura, assembly GCA_963514005.1. Next base: position 95,483,591 of record OY740783.1, on the reverse strand, counting down.
ACCCCCATCTGTCTAAATGTGCTATTGTTTTAGTGAAGGTAGATAACAGATTAGAGACTGAAACAATTAACCAACGATGTATCTTTTGCCTGGATTGTCTGTGATGAAGTGCTCTTGCCCTAATTCAGTTTCATCATTAAATCAAAGTGCAAAAGCTATTTATTGAACAAGGTTCTCTGAACCAAAATTATTATCACTGTCGGCTACACTTAGGAAATTACTGTATATTTTAGCTTTTATAGCCTGAAAGGTTCGGTAGATTTGCTAATGAAATCTATTGTGCTTGGTAGTGCACGTGAGCACTGGGTCAAACAGGACACTGAAAGAAGAGAAAAACATGAGGGTTGAGCTATACCAAAGGAAAAAGGAATCTGTGCCTGCAGGAAGGAATAAGGAAAGGAGGGGAATAAACAGTAGACATGTTTCGAGTGATTGAGACAGAAAAGTGAACAAAGAAAGTCAATAAAAGGGAAAGGAATTTAAAGAAAATTCAGTAAGTTGAGGAGGTTAGCACATGCCTCTCCTCTTTGATGTTTTTTGCCACATTCACTTGCTAACGTGTAATTTATACTGTGGCGTTTTTGATTGATTAATTATCAAAAAGGAATCACAAAATGCAACCAAAAAAAATTAGTGATATTGCCAAGTTAACACCAGTTAGTACCAAAGTAAAACCCCTGTCTCACGGTGCGAGTTGGCCCACGAGTGACCCCGAGTTTTCACTCGTGGTGATCACGTACATCCAACGTAGTGGGAACGTCGGAACTCGCGCGATCAACTTGTCCACTCGTGGCGCTAACGGCAGGTACCTGTGAAACTTGTGAACTCGTGAAAAAAGTTAAACATGTTTGAGTTTTTCCACGAGTCAAATTTCGTGGTCAAGTTTAAAATTGAAACATTTAAACTCAGAGTTATATCGTAGTGGCCCGTGCGTTAAGTTTAGTGATTCGTGCGTCTACCGTGGGAACTCTTTAATAGACACAAAATGCTGGAGTAACTCAGCGGACCGGGCAGCATCTCTGGAGAGAAGGAATGGAGTTGAGACCCTTCTTCAGACTTACCCAAAACGCCACCCATTCCTTCTCTCCAGATATGCGGCCTGTCCCGCCGAGTTACTCAAGCATTTTGTGTCTATTTATACTTTAGTTTCGGATATGATCAAGTGTAAGAAACGCAAACCAGACTACCTTCACATCAGAGAATCCTAATGTTCCTAATTTGGCCGAGGCACTTCACTGTCCGTGTGTAGGAAGGAACTGCAGATGCTGATTTACACCGACGATAGACACAAACATGCTGGAGTAACTCAGCGGGACAGGCATCGCATCTGGAGAGAAGGAATGGGTGATGTTTTGGGTCGGGACCCTTCTTCAGACTCCCCGCTCATTCTTCCCTCGTCGATGTGAACTTGTGGGGGTGCGAGGAATCGGGCGTCACTGGGTAAGGGGAAGAGAGGTTTTACTGCTGAATTATGCGCAACAGAAGCATGAAGTGGGGGTAAGGTCCGTTTAAACTATCTTGTCGCCCCCCCCCCCCGCAATGTTGGGAGAGAGAGGGAAGAGAGTTGTGCAAACAAACCACGGGAGACTGCATCTTTGGAGGGAAATCATAAAATGTATAGGGATGTTTCGCGCAGGGACCCTAAAGGTTGACTACCCGTTTCGCAGATGCCGTTCCTAGCCCCCCTCTCACTCCTCCCCACCCATAGTCTTTGCCTTCTCCCAATTCCACCATCCCTCGCCCCCCCCCAACCTGTCCTTGCCTGAACTGCTGAAGATAACCGAGTGCTTTAAATGCGAATCCCGGACTGCGGAAACAACACACGCCCTGAGCGGGAGAGGAACTTGGTAACTCAAGAGCAAACGGGAGGGGAACTTGGTAACTCTGGAGACGATCTCGGAACATCGCAGATTACCATACCCGTGGGAACTCGCCTCAATCACTTGCACATCAACTTGGAATATCGTACACAACCACGAGTCTGTCACTCTGGGTCACTCGTGTGTCAACTCGCACCGTGAGACAGGGCCTTAAGGACAGATTTTGCAATGGATCCAGTAAATGAAAGACAACCTGAGAGCCAGGGATATGAGTAACTACCTCATGGTATAATATGTGAGCTTGGAGATTGAGTGTTAACAGGGTAATGTGTCTGAAGGAACTTGGTAAATCTTCATCTCACACCTAAACACGTGCATTCATACCAAGGAAGGAATGGGATTACAGGTTCATAACTGTGGCCTTTTATTTCTGGTGCAACAACATCATCTTGGACTTGCCTGAAATGGCCACTGCTCATAATACCTAAAGCAGGAACTGGACACTGAAAATGGTACCAATACATAATGCCTCTTGCACGTGGGAGACTGTTTCTGTACAATTTGCTAATCACAGATATGCTTAGGTACAGGACTAGCCCATCATATGTGTGCCTACCATTAACTACCTATTCACATCAATCCTACATTAATCCCATTTTTAAATACGCCCAAGATTCGGACTTCTTGAATGGCGCCAATGATGGCTGCCACGGTGTACTGCTCCTTGCAGTTTTGTCTGTGTTTGTTTGTTTATGTCGTCTGTGAAAACCCCACAAAGATCACTTTCATAAGAGAGGTGCTCATTAACATCAGATATACGGTACCTCCAAACATCGTTCCAGATTTCTCTCACTCGCTGAATTATTTGGACATACTCGTCGGCGGGGTGTGGCTGCGTTCAAGGTCTTGAGATGGAGGAGGACCCGTGGGAAGCGCTCTGGAGCACTTACCCGACTCCGGCGACGAGAATTACGCACACCGCTCCCGAGTATATTCCTTGCAAATCTACGTTCTCTATACAACTAAGTGGACAAACTTAAACTCCTGTGCCAAACAAACAAGGACTTCTCTGGAGCTGCTGCCCTGGCTGTGTGAGTCGACCCGGACAATGCGCTGCAACTGGCTGGTTTTCAACTGCACAGAGCGGACCGCGAAGCGTAGGCACGGGGAAATCAAGAGGCGGTGGAATATGCTTCTCTACTAACCAGAGCTGGTGCAGCGACATCATAGTCCTGTCTAACTTCTGTTCTCTTAATCTGGAATCTTTTTTTATAAATTGCAAACCTTTTTATTCTCCGAGGGAATTTACCTCTTTTATTCTCACTGGAGTTTACATCCCCCCCAAGCCTGCGTACCTGAGGCACAAATGCAACTCGCTGACCAGGTAATGAGAGTAGAGATTGACTTCCCGGATGCCATGGTCATTGTTTTGGGGGATTTTAGCAAGGCTAACCTCAGCCGCGAGCTTCCGCGTGTACAGACTTCCCATTGCGTGTTATGCCACAATCAAGAACGCATATCACTCTGTTCCCCGTGCGGCTCTGGGACTCTCTGATTATTGTTTAGTTCACGTTATTCCGACCTACAGGCAGAAACTAAAATCTGCTAAGACTGCGGTCAGAACAATGAAAAGTGGACAAGCAAGGGCATTGTAAACCTACAGCCCACCTTAGACTGCACAAATTGGGTTCAGGGAAACTACCACAAGCCTCGATGAAGATATAGGCACCGTGACATCATATGTCAGCTTTTATGAAGACAGTTGCATTCCCACTAGGTCCCGGATCAGGTACAACAACAAGCCTTGGTTTAAAGCAGCTCAAACAGCTCCGCCAGTCTAAAGATGAGGCCTACAGGAGCGGGGATGAAGACCTCTACAGGCAGGCCAAGTACAAGCTGAGAAGAGGAATCAGAGCTGCCAAGGAAAAGTACTCCGAAAAGTTGAGGAGCAAGCTCTCAGCTAGTGACTAATCTTCAGTGTGAACGGGCTTGCAAGAAATCATCAGCTACAAGAGGAAAACCCCCACTCCTTGGACAATTGTCAGCTGACCAACGACTTGAACAAGTTCTACTGCAGGTTCGATAGATGGAAACATAACCGGAAACATAACCCCCTCCCCCACCCACTCCTCCCCAATCACAACTTCACCTACTCACAGCCTGACTCCCGTCTGCAAAGACTGGGCTCTTCTCCACCCTCTCCTCCCCAATCACCACTTCACACCTACTTACAGCCTGACTCCAATCTGCAAAGACTGGACCCTGTCCACTACCCAGCCCCTCCTTGCTGCCCAGTCGGGCCACTTCTCCATCACTAGCAATAGAATTTGAGGAGGTGGAAAACCTATTCAAGAGACAGAAAAGCCGGAAAGCTCCAGGACCGGACAATGTTTCCCCCTCTACCCTCAAGCTCTGTGCCAAACAACTGGAAGCAGACTACAGAGACATTTTGAAACAGTCCATGCAAACCTGCACAGTCTCTGCCTGCTTCAAAGTCACCACTATTGTTCCTGTACCCAAAACGCTAAGGATTACTGGCCTTAATGACTACAGGCCTGTCGCACTGACCTCTGTAATTATGAAGATGCTTGATTATCGTGCTGGCCCACCTGAAAAATATTACAAACCCCTTGCTTGACCCCCTGCAGTTTGCATACCGGGCCAATAGATCAGTGGATGACGCAGTCAACCTGGGCCTGCACTTCCACCTCCAGTACTGATTGTGGATGATCAGCCATGATCACAGTGAATGGCGGTGCTGGCTCGAAGGGCCGAATGGCCTACTCCTGCACCTATTGTCGATTGTCTATAGCACCTAGACTGTGAGGGAACCAATGCAAGGATCCTGTTTGTTGATTTTAGCTCTGCATTCAACACCATTGTGCCAGAGCTACTACACTACAAACTCTCCCAGTTGACTGTGCCTGAACCCCTCTGTCAGTGGATCACCAGCTTCCATATAGCAGCATGTGAGGTTGGCAAAGCACATCTCAGACCCGCTGACCCTCAGCATAAGACCACCGCAAGGCTGCGTACTCTCCCCTCCCCTTTACTCTCTCGACGCCAACGACTGCACCTCGACAGACTCTTCTGTCAAGCTTCTCAAGTTTGCGGATGACACAGCCCTGATTGGACTGATCGAGGATGGGGAAGAATTTGCCTACAGACAGGAAGTGACACAGCTGGCGTCCTGGTGCCATCGCAATAAGCTGGAGTTCAATGTTTTTAAGACAGTGGAATTGATTGTAAACTTTAGGAGAGCTCCCCCTCCTCCCGCCACTCACCACCAACAACACCATAGTCACATCTGTGGAGTAATTTAAGTTCCTGGGAACCATCATCTCGAGGGACCTTAAATGGGAGGCCACCATTGACTCCGCAGTCAAAAAGGCCCAACAAAGGATGTACTTCCTGCTGCAGCTAAGGAAACACAATCTGCCACAAGCAATGATGGTCCAGTTTTATACTGCCACCATAGAGTCTGCCCTCACCTTCTCCATCATAGTCTGGTTTGGCTCAGCCACCAACCATGACATCTGGAGGCTACAGCGCATCGTTCGATCTGCCGAGAAGGTTGTTGGCTGCAACCTTACCCCCATCGATGAACTGTACACTGCAATGGCCAGGAGGCAGGTGGGTAAGATCATCTCTGACCCCTCTCACCCTGGCCACAAACTCTTTGAAGCACTTCCCTCTGGAAGGCGACTCCGGACTGTCAAAGTCGCCACAGCCAGACATAAAAACAGCTTTTTTTCCACGAGTAGTAGCTCTACTCAACAGCCAAAATTCTATAGCCTCCTTTTGCTCTGATATTTTATTTCATTCTTCACATAATGTTTTATTCTTAATTGTTTACTGTATATCGTGTTAATACTTGCGATCAAAGCACCAAGGCTAATTCCTTGTATGTAGACATGCTTGGCTAATAAAATGAATTCAATTCAATTCAATCTCATCAACTCCCTTCTGATCTTAATATTCACATACTCTATGCTCGGGACAATTTACCCTGGCCAATTAAACTACCAACCTATACATGTTTTAAATGTGGGAGGAAAACCTAGCACCCGGGGAAAGCCGATACGATCATAGGGAAAATGTGCAAACTCCACACAAACATCATCTGAGGTCAGGATCAAACCCTGTTCTCAGAAGCTGTGAGGCAGCAAATCTTCCCAGTTTCAGGCAGAAGGTTTCAGACCATTTAGTGAAAAACACTTTCCTCATCTCCCTCTAAAACTTGAACCAATTAATTTATTCTTTGTCCTCTGCTTTTTGACCCCCTTGGCTAAAGGAAATAGATCTGCTAAAGGATTTTTTTAGATCTTTAATTAGTAATTGATTTACCATGTAATAATGAAATTATTTCTGCAATCAAGAGTGCTTTTTAAGCTAAAGTGAATTTATTTTAGTTAAGTAATGCAGTTTGCTGTAACTTTCTGTTTTTATATAAATCATATTGGATCAGCAATCAGTTGAATCATTTCCTTAAGTGAATCAATATAGACAAAGTAAGGTCACTGACTGATCTCTGTTCTTTGACTTGGCTCTATTTGAAAATATGTAATAGATCCTCTACACATGAAGCAATTCATTTTGGGACATATTTCATGTCCAACCACATTGGGTAGTACGTTTTAATACATTTTATACAATTGAGGCATTTAAACCAGAAGAAAATATGTTTTTCAAGTATTTCTCACAGCAATTAATGCCATGACTTTTAAATGATTCCATCTAACAGAGTTGCTTGTTGGCAATTCTTCCAAACATTTCTCTTGACAATACTTTTTAGACAGATTAGTATACTTTCTATAATATACTTAGAAGCTGTGTACTTTATTTCCATCTTTAATTCATTCTTTTCATCCATTGAAACTTACAGCAGGGAAACATGTTCTTCAGCCCATGCCGACCAAGGAGCCTCACTAACATGAATCCCATCTGCCCATGTTTGGTCCATATCCCTTTAAACATATCCATGTACCTGCCCAAATATCATTTATAGTTATAGTTATAGTACCTGCCTCAACTACCTCCTCAGCAACTCATTCCACATACCCACCTGCAGCTGCGTGAAACATTTGTCCCTCAGTTTCCAATTAAATCTTTCCCCTTTCACCTTAAATCGATGTCGTCTGGTTCTTGATTCCCCTACCCTGGGTAAAAGATTCTATGCATTCACCCTATCTATTCCCCTCATGTTCTTATACACCTCTATAACATCAGTTCACATCCTCCTTTGCAGCAAGGAATAAAGTCCTAGCCTTCACATCATCTGTTGATTTCTCTCTCTCTCTCTCTCTCTCTCTCTCTCTCTTCCTATATATATATGTGTGTGTGTGTGTGTGTGTGTGTGTGTGTGTGTGTGTGTGTGTGTGTGTGTGTGTATGTTTATACATATTTATAAACATTCTAACCCTAAGCCTAACCCTAATTAATATGAACACGAAAACCTTATGTAATTGAAAGAATATCATATCCATGTTGATGGAGAAAAAATGATGATTATTGTTGTTATTCATTGTTAGATGTGAACCATTTCATTCCACATAAAATTAAAAACAAAGAAAAAGGCTGGTTTATGCATGAATGGCTGATTTTTGTCATGTGCCGCAAAGATACATTTTAAAATAAGAATCATAACAAATATTCCACAGTAGTATTTGAAGGAGAGCGATGGGGATGCTTTCTGGTAATCTAACCTATATTTAATCGCCATTTATATATTACATGAAATACGTCGTAACATTGCATCGGTATCAATGATTCAAAACTGCTTTGAACAAAACGCTGTAGATGCTGCACATCTGAAACAAAAGCATAACATGCTGGGAATACACAATGGGTCAGACACCATATGTGGAGTGGAGATAGGGGTGGGAGATTGCAACCTTCACGTGGTCCGTCCTGTTTCGACGAATGCAATCAACCTGGCGTGCACAATAAAGTAAGATCAAATAGATGAAGTTGTCCTACAACTTTAGGCTGTGCACACCATACGCAAGAAGAAGAAGAGTGGAGAAACAGAGTTAAAGATGAACAATTAGAACTGGGAAAAAATAAAGGTAAATGTATACTTTAGGATCACGATGCATTGAATACTTTTGTAAGCATTAGATGAGTGTCAACTCCTCCCTTTATGTTTTGGGGAAGTAATAACCAGCTTTTTGTACATCTATCCTTCTGTTAAATAAGCTCATGTTTACTTTAATATGTGCAACCCTTTCGTATTAATAGCAACATTAAGTGCTAGAGTAACTCAACCTGTCAGGCAGCATCACTGGCGGACATGGATAAGCATCCCTAGATGCTGCCTGATCCGCCGACTGAAGAAGGGTCTCGACCCGAAACGTCGCCTATCTCCTTCGCTCCTTAGATGCTGCTGCACCCGCTGAGTTTCTCCAGCTTTTTGTGTAACCCTCGATTCTCCAGCATCTGCAGTTCCTTCTTTAACACGAGTTGTTCCAGCAATTGTGGGTTTTTTTTAAAGCCAATCGCTGCAGTTCCTTAATTCACCATTTCACGTTAATATTGTATTATTACCTGATGCAGCATAAATACTGCGGCAAATTAAAATGTTACAGAACCTGACACATCTTTCACTTAAAAAAAACTGCAGATGCTGAGAATCTCAAATAAAAACATTAGAAACATTCAACAAATCGGTTAGCATCTGCGGAGAGAGATCAGTTAACATTCCGGGTGCAAGATCTTCCATCAGGACACTATTCCTATCACAACTTTCTCTTGGCTGTCACTGTATGGAGTGCATTTGGAGACACAATAAACTTTACTGCAGATGCTGGAGTCTTGAGCAAAACACAAAGTGTTGGTGGAACTCAGCAGGCAGGCTGTCTGACCCGCTGGGTTCCTCCAGCATTTTTGCATGTTTCGATTTTAATTGCTCCGGAGCAGAACCAAAGGGCGCTGCGTGTTTACTCGAGGAGGTGCACCTTGCCAGCTTGTGATTCCCTGGTAAGCTGCCGAGACCCATTCCGTCCCATCAGTTGTGGACCAGCCCCCCAGCCGGCCAGACGGTGCCGCTATCCTGCACATCACTCGGCCTTCTCTCTGTGCTGCTCTCTCCCCTCCAATACCATGCATTGCCGTTTGCTTCATTTTTGCAGAACAACAGCAAAAGTGGGAATAAGAGAAGGAGTTGAAATGGAATAAATGTATAACCATCTACCTCGCATTAATATATCTGGCCATTACATTGCCAGGAGTGCAAGAGTTTTGCGTTTCCTTTAGATGGGCTGGAATTTTAAGGGTCTTGAGAATAAGGTAATTTTCAGTGTACCAAAAGGTGTGCTGCGCAGTCATGGTGGTAACATTTATTATAGATGCAATGTTTGGTAGTGTATTCGCGGCTTGGAAATTTTGTTTAAAAAATATCATCATTGGCATCCGACCACAAGGACACTGTGTGAATGACAGGCGCATGTTGTGAATGGTGAAGCCTGCCTCTGTCGAATAAACGAGGAAAATTGAGTTCAGTAAATATATTGGAATGCGCAAACTATTTGACCGGACAGGCATGCTCCTTAATCCCCATTATTCTGGAGCAGAGTTCACTCATTTCCAAGTTTATAGAATGCCCAGTGTAAGACCATTAATGAAGCTCGAATATAAACTGCAACAGCTTTCTCCAGTAGCTGCTGTTCTTGGCACCTATACAATCCCACATTTTACCATCCAGTTTTGTTATAGACAATGATTATCCATCTCCCAACTTGCCAGTTTGGAGTTCAACAGTTACTTTTATTTACTGGTCTAAAATAAGTAAAACACTAAGGATTGTTCCCTGACATAAGTTACAGAACTGATTGGTGCGAGATTTAAAAAGGACAACACCTTTTGGGTCAGCATCCTTCGTCAATGTCCTGACCCAAAATACCACTGTCCATTCCCTCCTCAGATGCTGCCTGACATGCTGAGTTCCTCCAGGACATTTGCGTGTTGGCTCAGGATTCCAGCATCTGCAGTCTCTCGTGTGCACCCATCCATAACCATTGTTGCTCATCTTGGTAAACAAGACATTATTCACCTGCCATACCAAGATATGCATGGCTGAATGGAGGATTCTGCAACAAAATGTGGGAACATTGACAACCTCTGGTAAAGTAAGGCCTGCGGGCCACGGTTCTTATTGGCTACACTTATCTGCCAATACTGGAACAGTGTTGGCAGATAAGTGCTGCCAATAAGTGCAGCCAAAATTTCCACTTTGCTTTTCAATTATCTCAAGGTGACTGAAACGTATTTGTTATAAGAACCTACAAAAGTCATACGAAGTGTCTTTGGCCTGCAGCATTAATACTGTTCTTTCAGCAGATGCTTTATCACCTAATGAGTATTTCCAACATTTTGTTTTCTGTTTTTATTTCAGATTTCCAACAAATGCAGAGTTTTGAGTTTTCATTTGCGCCATTCCTTGCTTTGGGAAAAAGTAAATGGATTTATGAATTTTTTTTGGTGAATTTAAAATATTTGTTTATTTCACAATAACTCCAGAAACTACTGGAATATTTGGATGAAACAATATAAATTAAGAGGAATAATAATTTACTTTTTTGAACAAGCTAAACTGCTTAATTCAAATATATATATATTTTTTAATAGATCAGTAAACTTCCATTCTAGAACCTGTCTAAAATTTTAATTAATTTTATTATATATAATACATTTAATTAAAAAGTGGAAAATGTCTTAAACAATGGTGAGGAATAAATCCTTGATAAGACCCGCCAAAGGAGTACTGTGTCGAGGCCTGCATTCCTCTATTTTATCACCAAAGTCTAAGATCTTAATCAACAAAACATTTTTGATTGTTTCTATTCATTTGCCTGCCATTTATTTTCAGACTGAGCCTTCTATTTTTCTCTTCAGTCACCTATTGGTTTCAGCAGAGTTGATTGCTGTTTTGTTAGGGTAAATTTACTGCCTTGATTAGAAGGTATTATAAGAAGAGGTTGGACAAACTTGGATTATTTCCTTTGGAGGGTCAGAGGCTGAGGGGAGACCTGATAAGTTTATAACATTGCGAGAGACATAGATAGGGTAGATGGCCCGAAACTTTTTCTCAGCGTGGAAGTGTCAAATACTGGGGGCATAACTTTAAGGTGAGTGGGGCAAAGCTTACAGGAGAAGTGCAGGAGAAGTTTTTTACACAGAGTGTGGCAGGTGCCTGGAACACTATCCTTGGGGTGGCGGTGGAGGCAGATACGATAGTGGCATTTAAGAGGCTTTTCCATAAATACTGGTATATGCAGGGAATGGATGGATATGGATCATGTGCTGGTAGAGGGGATTAGTTTAATCTGGCATCACGTTTGTTGTGGACATAATGGGTCTAATGGCCTGTTCTCTGTTCTATGTTCTACGTTCTACGTTCCCAGCAGGGACTAATTGGGTTTACAGTGTGCTTTTCCCAGCTCCGCCCCATGATCCCTTCATACTTATCTCCCCAATTGGAGGGTGATTTTAATGAATTTGTCAGCTTGTCCGCAGTGGCACAATGGTGTAGCATTTGAGTTGCTGCCTTACAACCGCAGAGAACCATGTTCGATCCTGACTACGGGTGCTGTCTCTATGGAGTTTGCATGTTCTCCCAGTGATCGCATGGGTTTTCGCCAGGTTCTTCGGTTCCCTCCTACACTCAAAAGATGTACAGGTTTGTAAGTTTTGGTAAAATTGTAAAGTGTCCCTAGTGTGTTGGATGTTGCTGGTAAAAGGGGTGATGGCTGGTCGGGGCGGAGTCGGTGGACAGAAGGGCCTGTTTCCACGCTCTACTCTAAAGTCTAAATCAGATAGTTGCATTGATACAGTGATTGAGAATAGACCAATAATTTTCCCCTTGATTTACTCACACTACTGGTGTTGACATCGTTGGATTTTACCCAGTGTTTCCTTACATTGGCATGGCACTGTTTAAGAACCTACAATTAAAGGAGAATCAGACTTGTATCCTTCTATCACGCATACTGTAATTACCCATATTAGAGCTCCACCAGCCATGTCTATGTCTTTTTGCATACAGAGCTATGTCAAATTTCTGTTCAGCGAACTTTCTCACCGGATCACACTGCTCTTTTCTCTTATCCCTTCAGAGCAGATTGTTTATTAATTAACAGTCAGAAAATTCTTAAGTAGGCATTTGGCAAAAAAAGTTGTTTGTTTACACACATTAAAACTGGTAGACGTGCATAGGAACTGAGCATTTGATGAAAAAAAAATCTAAATTTGTGTTTTCTGTCAAAGTATGATTAATGAAAATAAAATAAATTAGTATGCACTGTTAATAATTTGTTAATAACATGTTAACTTGATCAACCACAGTCAATTGTGAAACAAATTGGAAAACAAATTGGAGCATCCCCTTGTCAAATCAGACTTTGTTAGTAGGTGCCAGTAAACTATTACACGTTTTAGTAAATTGAATAAAAACAGTAACAAATAATATTTGCAAAAATAAATTGTTTTATATTATTGTTCACTGATATATTTAAAGTGGATATGCAGGTAGTGAACACTGCAATTTTCCAAATAAAATTGTTCTTACAAATGGTTTAAAAAACACATCTTGAGAAGTTGTCATGGATATAATGGGTATTTGTTTCATGGTGCCATGGCTTGCACACTGGAGCTTGAGAGAGAATAAGTGAGTTTGCAAAATCAGTTTCTAGTTTATACGTAATTTATCTCTTCATCTCTTAAAACACAGACTGTCTTCCTATAACTGTCATGCAGAACAATACATCGATGAACATTCTTTTACTCTTTACTTGCATTCTTTTTCAAACTGTTGCAAGTAAACCACGTCTGTGGCTCCAAGCTAAACAGCAACCTTGGCAGTGACACTCATTTTAATGCTGATTAGTTCTGGAGCTCTAATTTGGCGAATCCTCAGTAATGGAAATAAAAATAGAAAAGATTAATAGCAGTGACTTTCATAATGCATGCATTCAATCTGAGAACAACCAGGAAAATAAATCACCTTTGTTTCCCTTAAGACTTTACAGTTTCTCTAATATTACAGAGTTATTTTTTTAAGTGCGAATTCAATAACTGTCAAGGAGACGAAGGGTTGTTTCAAAGTATTCAGAGCCATGGAGAAAGTGATAGGCAAATACGTCAAGTCCCGATTTTGATTACACAGCAATAAAACAAAAATGTGTTGCATTTATCTTTCAGCTTTTCAGTCATCAATCCTAAATACAAAACACTGTCACTTCCCTGAAGAGTAGCACAGACTCCGTATGAGAAAATGATAATCGTCTATCCTTTATTTACATGTGTAACAAGCCAGGCATAAAAACCTGCTTTTGAAACATATACGTTAAATTATTGGACCCAATAGCATTTGGAGACCTGGAGCATTTATCGAGAGATTGATTTTAAATCCCATCATGCAAGTAGGGACTTGGAATTTGAGTAATTAAATTAAGCTGGTATCATGAAACTACTGGATTGTTGTTTAGAATCCAATCTGGTTTTGCTCACGTCCTTCAAAAAAGGAAGTTTATCCTCACTTTTTTGGTCAGTCCTGTGGGGACACCAGGTCTACCATTGTAATGAACTTGGTTCAGGGGTTGTTAGGAGTGGCCAATAAATACCAGCCTCATTATGTAAACTAATAATGTATGGCATTAAGGTAAAATTAATATATTACCAATAACTCACAATACCATGTGGAGAAATATGAATGGGGATTTTGTATTTTTTAAATATATAATAAAATATGTAGCAACAGTCAGAAAGAAGTACACATGCAGTGAGGTTGGTGGTTTGTGTCATAGAAAAAGAACCATGTAATGAGTATGCATTTAATTATATCTTTAAGAACTGAAGATCAAACTGGGTGTGACACTAGGTGCGACCTTGATGCATTGTTGTATTGAACATCACTGTTAAGTCAAGGGTTGGGGTTGCTGTTACTAGTTCTACATCAATAAGGTCCTGACGTGTGTGAAGATAGACAAATCTCCCTGGCTTGATCAGAAATATCCAAGGACACTGTGGGACGCTAGAGAAGGAATTTCATGAGCCCTCACTGTGATTTATGAGTTGTCATTAAATACAGGCAAGGTGCTGGAAAACTGGAGAGAGGCAAATGTTGTGCCTCTATTCAAGAAGGAATGCAAGGAAAAGGCTAGGAACTATAGGCAAGTGGATTTAACATCAGTGGTCAGAAAGTTACTAGAGAGTATTTTGAGGGATAGAATATACATGTGCTTACCTTATTGAACAATTTCTTTTCTTCGGTATTCACCAAGGAGAAGGATATTGAATTATGTGAGGTAAGAGAAACTAGTAGAGTAGCTATGGATACTATGAGTTTCAAAGTAAAAGAAGTACTGGCACTTTTGAAAAATATAAAAGTGGATAAGTCTCCAGGTCCTGACAGGATATTCCCTAGGACATTGAGGGAAGTTAGTGTAGAAATAGCCGGGGCTATGACAGAAATATTTCAAATGTCATTAGAAACTGGAATAGTCCTCGAGGATTGGCGTACTGCGCATGTTGTTCCATTGTTTAAAAATGGTTCTAAAAGTAAACCTAGCAATTATAGACCGGTTAGTTTGACTTCAGTGGTGGGCAAGTTAATGGAAAAGATACTTAGAGATAATATATATAAGTATTTGGATAAAGAGGGTCTAATTAGGAACAGTCAACATGGATTTATGCCTGGAAGGTCATGTTTGACTAATCTTCTTGAATTTTTTGAAGAGGTTACTAGGGAAATTGACGAGGGTAAAGCAGTGGATGTTGTCTATATGGACTTCAGTAAGGCCTTTGACAAGGTTCCTCATGGAAGGTTGGTTAAGAAGGTTCAACTGTTGGGTATAAATGCAGGAATAGCAAGATGGATTCAACAGTGGCTGAATGGGAGAAGCCAGAGGGTAATGGTGGATGGTTGTTTGTCGGGTTGGAGGCAGGTGACTAGTGGGGTGCCTCAGGGATCTGTGTTGGGTCCTTTGTTGTTTGTCATGTACATCAATGATCTGGATGAAGGGGTGGTAAATTGGATTAGTAAGTATGCAGATGATACCAAGATAGGGGGTGTTGTGGATAATGAAGAGGATTTCCAAAGTCTACAGAGTGATTTAGGCCAGTTGGAAAAATGGGCTGAAAGATGGCAGATGGAGTTTAATGCTGATAAATGTGAGGTGCTACACCTTGGCAGGACAAATCAAAATAGGACGTACATGGTAAACGGTAGGGAATTGAAGAATACAGTTGAACAGAGGGATCTGGGAATAACCATGCATAGTTCCTTGAAGGTAGAATCTCATATAGATAGGGTGGTAAAGAAAGCTTTTGGTATACTAGCCTTTATAAATCAGAGCATTGAGTATAGAAGCTGGGATGTAATGTTAAAATTGTACAAGGCGTTGGTGAGACCAAATCTGGAGTATGGTGTACAATTTTGGTCGCCCAATTATAGGAAGGATGTCAACAAAATAGAGAGGGTACAGAGGAGATTTACTAGAATGTTGCCTGGGTTTCAACAGCTAAATTACAGAGATAGGTTGAATAAATTAGGTCTTTATTCTCTGGAGCGCAGAAGGTTAAGGGGGGACTTGATAGAGGTCTTTAAAATGATGAGAGGGATAGACAGAGTTAATGTGGACAAGCTTTTCCCTTTGAGAATAGGGAAGATTCAAACAAGAGGACATGACTTTAGAATTAAGGGACAGAGGTTTAGGGGTAACATGAGGGGGAACTTCTTTACTCAGAGAGTGGTAGCGGTGTGGAATGAGCTTCCAGTGGAAGTGGTGGCGGCAGGTTCGTTGGTATCATTTAAAAATAAATTGGATAGGCATATGGATGAGAAGGGTATGGAGGGTTATGGTATGAGTGCAGGCAGGTGGGACTAAGGGAAAAAAGTTGTTCGGCACGGACTTGAAGGGCCGAGATGGCCTGTTTCCGTGCTGTAATTGTTATATGGTTATATGGTTATATGGTTACCTGGACAAGGGCTGATTAGGTATAGTCAACATGGTTTTGAAAGTGGGAGGTTGTGCCTCACAAATCTAATCTACTTTTTGAGAATGTGACTACATAGGTCAATAAACGTAGAGTTGTAGACGTTATATACATGGATTTCAGTTAGGCATTCAACAAGGTTCTGCATGGTAGACTGCTCTGAAAAATTAGATTACATGAGATTCATGGAGAGGGCTGAATGGACAGAAAATTGGCTTCATGTAAGGAAGCACGGAGTGATGCTTGAATGTTGTTTTTCAGACTGGAGGTCAGTGATTGGTGGTGTGCCTCAGGGGACGGTGCTGGGCCCATTTCTGTTTGTCATCTATATCAATGATTTGGTACTCCCTGTACACACATGACTGTATGGCCAGGTTCAGCTCCAACTCGATAATCAAGTTTGCTGATGACACAGTGGTGGTGGGCCTGATCTCAGACAACGATGAGAAGGCCTACCGGGAGGAGGTAGCTGATCTGGCACTCTGGTGTCAGGACAACAGCCTCCACTTGAACATCAAAAAAACGAAGGAGCTGATCGTGGACTTTAGGAGGGCACATCATCCGAGGACGTACACACCATTGAGGATAAATGGGGATACTGTGGATAGGGTGAGCTGTTTTAAATACCTGGGAGCCACATCTCTGAGGATATGACATGGACATCGCACGCTGCAGCACTCGTGAGTAAGGCACCTCAGGCAATTGAGGAAATTCAGGGTGTCTCCGAGGATCCTCCAGTGCTTCTACTCTGCAGCTGTGGAAAGCATCTTGTCTGGAAACATTACAATCTGGTTTGGGAATTGCTCTGCCCAGGACAAGAAGGCTCTGCAGAGAGTAGTGTGTTCGGCCGAACGCACTATGGGAACTTCTCTCGCCCCTCTGCAGGAACTATACATCATGAGGTGCAACTCCAGAGCCAATAAGATGATGGGAGACCCCTTCCACCCCTGCAACGGACTGTTCCAGCTTTTACGGTCAGGCAAACGCCTCCGTTGCCATGCTGTGAGAACGGAGAGGATGAGAAGGAGTTTCTTCCCAGAGTCCATTCGGACTGTAAACTCCTATCTCACCAGGGACTAACTCTACTAACTTACTGTACCACAATACTGCTCACAATATTTAATATGGAAAAGAACATGTGATTCTGTTTGTAGTTTGTTGGTTGTTTGTTTGTTTTTTGCACAAAGTCCGCGAGCTTTTCATTTCACTGCACATCCCGTATGTGTATGTGACGAATAAACTTGACTTGACTTGACTTAGAAGAGAACGTACATGGCATGTTCAGCAAGTTTACAGATGACACAAAAGTGGGTGGTACTGTCAATAGTGAAGATGGTTGTCAAGAATTGCAGCAGGATCTTGATCCGTTGGGCAGGTGGGCTGAGGAATGGTTCATGGAATTGAATGCAGAGAAATGTGAAGTATTGCATTTTGGGAGCACTAACATAGGCAGAACCTACACAGGGAATGGTAGGACTCTTGGGAGTGTTGTAGAGCAGAGGGATCTAGGAGTACAGGTACATATTACATTGAAGGTGGCTAGACAGATAGATAGGGTTGTCAAAAAAGGCTTTTGGCATATTAGCCTTCATCAGTCTGAGCATTGAGAGTACAGAAGTTGGGAGGTCATGTTGTAGTTGTACAAGATGTTGGTGAGGCTGCATTTAGAGCATTGTGTTCAGTTTTGGGCACCATGTTGTAAGTAAGATGTTGTTAAGCTGGAAAGGGTGCAGTGAGGATTCATGAGGATGTTGCTAGTACTCAAGGGTCTGAGCTATAGGGAGATGTTGAGTAGGCTTGGCGCGCAGGATGAGGGGTGATCTTATAGAGGTGTATAAAATAATGAGAGGAATAGATGCACAGTCACTTGCCCAGAGCAGCAGAATCGGGAACCAGAGGACAGAGGTTGAGGGTGATGGTGGAAAGATTTAATAGGAACCTGAAGGGTAACTTTTTCACACAAAACATGGTGTGTGTATGGAACGAGCTGCCAGAGGAGGTAGACGAGGCAGGTACTATCGCAACGTTTAATAAACATTTAAACAGGTACATGGACAGGACAGGTTTAGGGGGATATAGGCCAAACACAGGCAGGTGGGACTAGTTGCCTGGTGTGAGCAAGTTGGTCCGAAGGGCTTGTTGTCTGGTGTGGGCAAGTTGGGCAGAAGGGCTCGTTTCCGCGCTGTAAGAATATAACTTGCCTTTGCAAGCAGCAATACAAATGAATCTTCACATGATGCAAATTCTTTATAAACAATCCAAATTTAGCAATACTGGGAAATTAGTTACACATAAAATAATAAATGATAGGAAATAACATATGCAAGTGCCTTTCCAAAATAACAGGAAATAATCTTGATAACTTTCAGTATCACACAAAGGATAACAAGTTGTCAGACTTTATTTCTAAATTATTTTAATGTTGTCCATTTTTAAAATGCTTAATGATGTTTCTGTGTAAATCCACTCACTCGCTCACAATATTCATAAACATCGATGACCAAAGTTCAAGAGATACTATAATATTCAAACACTGCCGGCAGATGGTTGCCTTTTAATTCTCGAGAGTGTTGCTTTGCTCCATTAAGAAGAAGATCTGGCAAGGGAGTATCATACATTGGTATCAGTAACCATTTGAGTTTTCTTTCCTTTTATTGAGGAGAATTTCCTCTTCTAATGGCAGTATGAAAGACAAGTAAATGAGGTACTTTCCACCTGATGTCTTAGCTGCCATACAATTCCAATCCAGCACTAAACTCTGAAGCATTTTGTACAGAATCTTGTATTTTGTACAGAATCTTCATTTTCCAGTCAAGTCAAGTTGAGTTTATTGTTAAATGCGTAAGTCTGGTGAGGTACAAATACAATGATAGCCTTGCTAGCAGCAGCAGCACAAGCACGTGGACTCAATCAAAATACAAAAAATATATATACATAAATTATACAAGACAGTGAAAATAAAATAAAGTCTGTGTACAAAAACAAAACGTTAGTGCAAAACGTAAGTAGAAAACAAGTCCCTGGTAGTGCAGGATGTGATTATTAGAGCTCAGTGGCTGAAGTAGAATGAGAATTATGCTGGTCGGTTCAAGAACCTGATGGCTGTTTGAGAGCCTGCTGCACTTTTTTATAATCACTATGCTATTTATATTAAAAGGTGTTTAATTATCAATTTGCAGAGCAGCTTTGTAAATGCACAGATGATATCACAAGATATTATAACTCCATTCCCTGCTTCTGATCACACACCTCAGAAACTGTGGCAACAAAGCAAGGATGTGTCACATGAAACCAGTGCCACTCAAGAATATAAGCTTTAATTGTTTTTTTTCCATTCAAGTCGATCTTTTGATCACGGGAAGCGGGCATAGAATATCTTATATTAGAATTGGCTAATGTTAGTACCAGTAATACACTGGTAAGTTATTGCTTAAATAACAGCAAAATAAAGCACCTTTTCTTTGGTAACAATGTCTCTCCAACCACAAGCACCAGCAGAGGTTTTTCAATATCCTACACAATCCATCCTTTGGATTTCCTGTATAAGGTTGCTATACTAGTAGTGAGTGAAGAGGTGCTTTGAATTGCCTCCATGCTGATGAATAGCTGGATTGTGATTACTTGAACTCATTTAACATAGGATCCTTGAAACCATTATAGACAATGGAGATACACATCTTATTAGGGCAAACTATATTTGAACCCAAATCTTTGCGGCAAGCACTTGCCACCCAATCTTCTAGAAATCATTAATTGTCGATGTTTCCCTCTTTGTTTCTGAAATGATTGCTTCAGTCAGTGATGCACATAGAACTTTCCAAAAATATGCCCTTATTCATGCAAAGTGATGCAAATGGGCTAATTATCTTAGGCAACTGTGGCACAACTGCCAAAAATTCATTTCAGGATTTTAATTGGAGTCTTGTTTCCTGAAGTGTGCTCTCGGGGTATGGACCCCATTGAGACGGCCTCTGTTTATCAGAGTAGCTGATGATGATGTGAAAATCTGATTATAAAGGGAAGAATTGTGGGATTTGGATTTGTGCCTACAATTCCCCACATGAGTTCCCGATTTCAATCTTCTTTGTTTGAACGTAACCATTGGGTACCTTCATGCATGATGTACCTTCAAATCCCTCTTCTGGCAACCTGCCAGATCCATCCTTGATGTAAGTTGGGGGAATAATTTTAACTTAATCCGCCCTCTTGAGTTTATTGACATGATCACATCAACAGCATACAAAGTAAATTCAGGGATGGGCTGGTGACAGTTTCAGTGCCAGGTAGATTAGAGGAAAATGATCCTGTTATTCTTTGGACCATTTTAAATTAATGGACTTGGAGAGAAGCAGTTGATGTTTAATCAGGTTTCCATTTTTATGCTCTGTCCAATTTTAATTCTCCTGAAATCAATCAAATGATTATTCCTGATGCAGACCTTTAAAGTTTGTACTAGGCATGATATGTTGATTGCTCCATTGTTTTTGATGAAAGAGAAATCCAAGGATCCATGAGAAGGCAAAAGCAAGTGCAGGTGGAGGGAGGGATGGAGGTAACATAGAGAGAGGAGGCACCTCTGGTACCCCCCATCATGGCTTGCTGGCTTTTTCAGTGACTGGTGGTGGTCTGGATTTTGGACTTCAGCATCTTTCTCAATGAGTATCAAGAAGGTATGGTACTAAAGATGAAATCCACTAGAAAGACTCAGTGAGTCAAGCAGCCTCAGTGGAAGGAAATGAACAGTTGATGTTTTGCGTCAGGACCCTTTTTCTGCGCTGGTCTGCATGAGAACATGGATGAAGACCCAGCGAGCAATGGAAATCTGTTGATTTTTTTGCCACATAAAGGGTTATGGAGAGAAGGCATGAGAATGGGGTTAAGAGGGAGAGATGCAGTGCCCTCCATAATGTTTGGGACATCATTGTGGCCCATCATTTATTTATTTGCCTTTGTACTCCACAATTTGAGATTTGTAATAGAAAAAAAAATCACATGTGGTTAAAGTGCACATTGTCAGATTTTATTAAAGGGTTTTTTTTACATTCTGGTTTCAGCATGTAGAAATTACAGTTGTGTTTATACATGGTTCCGCCATTTCTGGGCACCAAAATGTTTGGGACACAGGGCTTCACAGGTGTTTGTAATTGCTCAGCTGTGTTTAAATGCCTCCTTAATGCAGGTATACGAGAGCTCTCAGCACCTTGTCTTTCCTCCAGTCTTTCCATCACCTTTGGAAACTTTTATTGATGTTTGTCAACATGAGGATCAAAGTTGTGCCAATGAAAGTCAAAGAAGCCATTATGAGACTGAGAAACAAGAATAAAAATGTTAGAGACATCAGCCAAACCTTAGGCTTACTAAAATCAACTGTTTGGAACATCATTAGGAAGAAAGAGCACTGGTGAGCTTACTAATCGCAAAGGGACTGGCAGCCAAGGAAGACCTCCACAGCTGATGACGGAATTCTCTCTATAATAAAGAAAAATCCCCAAATACTTGTCCGACGGATCAGAAACATTCTTCAGGAGTCAGGTGTGGATTTGTCAATGACCACTGTCCGCAGAAGACTTCATGAACAGAAATACAGAGGCTACAATGCAAGATGCAAGACACTGGTTAGCTGCAAAAATAGGATGGCCAGGTTACAGTTTGCCAAGAAGTACTTAAAAGAGCAACCACAGTTCTGGAAAAAGGTCTTGTAGACAGATGAGACAAAGATTAACTTATATCAGAGTGATGGCAAGAGCAAAGTATGGAGGAGAGAAGGGACTGCCTAAGATCCAAAGCATACCACCTCATCTGTGAGATACAGTGGTTATGGCCTGGGCATGTATGGCTGTTGACGGTACTGGCTCACTTATCTTCATTGATGATACAACTGCTGATGGTAGTAGCACAATGAATTCTGAAGTCAATAGACACATCCTATCTGCTCAAGTTCAAACAATTGCCTCAAAACTCATTGGCCGGCGGTTCATTCTACAGCGAGACAATGATCCTAAACATACTGCTAAAGCAACAATTCTTGAGTGACCAAGTCAATCACGCGATCTGAACCCAGTTGAGCATGCCTTTTATATGCTGACTAGAAAACTGGGGACAGCCCCCAAAACAAGCATAAGATAAAGATAGCTGCAATACAGGCATGGCAGAGCATCACCAGAGAAGACACCCTGCAACTGGTGTTGTATCCCAGGGTACTTAAGGAAGTGGCTCTAGAAATCGTGGATGCATTGGTGATCATTTTCCAATGTTCTATAGATTCAGGGTCATCCTGTGGATTGGAGGGTAGCTAATGTTATCCCACTTTTTAAGAAAGGCAGGAGAGAGAAAACAGGCAATTATAGACCAATTAGCTTGACATCAATGGTGGGGAAGATGCTGAAGTCAATCATAAAAGATGAAATAGCGGCACATTTGGATAGCAGTAACAGGATCGGTCCAAGTCAGCATTGATTTATGAAGCTTGACTAATCTTCTGGAATTTTTTGAGGACGTAACTAAGAAAATGGACAAGGGAGAGTCAGTGGATGTAGTGTACCTGGACTTTCAGAAGCATTTGATAAGGTCCCACAGGAGATTAGTGGGCAAAATTAAGGCACATGATGTTGGGGGTAGAGTGCTGACATGGATAGAAAATTGGTTAGCAGACTGGACACAAAGAGTAGGGATTAACGGGTCCTTTTCAGAATGGCAGGCAGTGACTAGTGGGATACCGCAAGGCTCGGTGCTGGGACCGCTGCTATTTACAATATATATTAATGATGAAGGGATTATAAGTAACATTAGCAAATTTGCAGATGAAACAAAGCTGGGTGGCAGTGAACTGTGAGACAATAGACAATAGGTGCAGGAGTAGGCCATTCGACCCTTCGAGCCAGCACTGCCATTGTGATCATGGCAGATCATCCCCAATCAGTACCCCGTTCCTGCCTTCTCCTGAGGAGGATGCTATGAGAATGCAGGGTGACTTGGACAGGTTGGGTGAGTGGGCAGATGTATGGCAGATGCAGTTTAAGTGGATAAATGTGAGGTTATCCACTTTGGTAGCAAAAACAGGAAGGCAGATTATTATCTAAATGGTGTCAAGTTGGGAAAAGGGGAAGTACAACGGGGTCTGGAGGTTCTTGTTCATTAGTCAATGAAAGTAAGCATGCAGGTACAGGAGGCAGTGAAGAAAGCGAATGGCATGTTGGCCTTCATAACACGAGGAGTTGAGTAGAGGAGCAAAGAGCAACTTCTGTAGTTGTACAGGGTCCTAGTGAGACCACACCTGGAGTATTGTGTGTAGTTTTGGTCTCCAAATTTGAGGAAGGACATTCTTGCTATTGAGGGAGTGCAGCGTAGCTTGAGAAGGTTAGTTCCCGTGATGGCGGGACTGTCATATGCTGAGAGAATGGAGCGGCTGGGTTTGTATACTCTGGAATTTAGAAGAATGATAGGGGATCTTATTGAAACATATAAGATTACTAGACTAAGTGGGACCCGTTAGGACCCATGTTCACATGGGAGGGCTAGTCCCCCTACGCAATATTCCACCTCTCCACCAATTCCAATATTGGTGGCCAGTGGGGTAGGGGGGAGGCTTTCTGGAGCGCTGGTATGGGTGTTGTGGGCTGAAGGGACTCCAGAGGGCTAGTATGGACATTGTGGGCCAAATGGATTCTTAGGATGGCAGCTCAGTCCCTCAAGCCTGATATGCTGGCAGCTCACTCACGGCTGGTGGGCTGGCAGCCGACTCGCGGCTATTCCTTGAAATTACATTTCAAGCAGGGTGTATGGCCACCAAATTCCAGTGCAGTTTCTTACCAATTCAAGCAGGTTGCAAGGCCACCAAAATGAAGTGCAGTTTCATACCACTTTAAGCAGGGTGCAAGGCCACCAAATTCAAATGCAGTTTCATACCACTTCAAGCAGGGTGCGAGGCCACCAAATTCAAGTGCAGTTTCATACCACCTCAAGCAGGGTGCGAGGCCACCAAATTCAAATGCAGTTACATACCACTTTAAGCAGGGTGCAAGGCCACCAAATTCAAGTGCAGTTTCATACCATTTCAAGCAGGGTGCAAGGCCATCAAATTCAAATGCAGTTTCATACCATTTCAAGCAGGGTGAAACCACCATAAAACTACACAAAACACCACACTCACCGTTCAGTAGACATTCAGTGTGTTCAGTTGATACACAGCTCAGACAGAGTCGTGACCTCTCCCTCCTCCATCATGCAGAGACGGAGCCACACCCAAACTTCTGGGTTTTATAATCCCTCCACCCTCTCACCGGAAAAGGTGTGGCCTTCATGGTGTGATTGACAGGAGAGAGATTGTCAATATTTTTAAAACACTAATAACACTTTTATTTCTCATTGATGGGAAGAATCCTCTGCACCTGATGAGCGGAGGGGGACTGAGTAAGATGGCCAAAAACCAAAACTGTAAGTGGTAGCGTTTTATCTAAAATCAATATACAGTGCAAACAGGAAGTTGTCAAGTTTAGACTTCCAACCATTTGCAGTGCTTTTACTTCAACCCAAACCCCCACCAACCATTTGTGGTGCTTTTACTTCAACCCAAACCCCCACCAACCATTTACGGTGTTTTTTTACTTCAACCCAATCCCTCACCAACCGTTTGTGGTGCTTTTATTTCAACCCAAACCTCCACCAATCATTTGGAGTGCTATTACTGCAACCCAAACCCCCACCACTATTTGCAGTGCTATTACTTCAACCCAAAGCCCCACCAACAATTTGCAGTGCTTTTACCTTACCCAAACCCCCACCAACCATTTGTGGTACTTATCCCTTCAACCCAAACCCCCACCAAACATTTGCAGTGCTTGTCCTTCAACCCAAAGCCCCACCAACCATTTGCAGTGCTTTTTCAACCCAAAGCCCCACCAACCATTTGCAGTGCTTTTACTTCAACCCAAAGCCCCACCCACCATTTGCAGTGCTTTTACTTCAACCCAAAGCCCCACCAACCATTTGCAGTGCTTTTACTTCAACCCAAAGCCCCACCAACCATTTGCACTGCTGTTACTTCACCCTAACCCCCACCAGCCATTTGCAGTGCTTTTACTTCACCCTAACCCCCAACAGCCATTTGCAGTGCTTTTACTTCAATCCAACCCCCCACCAACCATTTGCAGTGCTTTTACCTCAACCCAAACCCCCACCAACCATTTGCAGTGTTTTACTTCAACCCAACCCCCATCAACCATTTGCAGTGCTTTTACTTCAAACCAACCACATTTTCATTTTCAAACCACATTAAAGGCAATCAACATCAGTAAAACCACACTCACAGTGTAGTAGACATGTGTTCAGTGTTATTCACAGCTCAGACTGAGAGATGTGACCCTCTCACTTTCCCCACCTTGCAGAGACTGACTGAGGCACAACGCCTCCGGGTTTTATAGTCCCTCCCCCCTCCCACCAGCAAGTGCAGCAGAGATAATCAACATTTTAAAAACATTAATTGATTTTATTTTTCATTAATGGGAAAATTCCTCGTCTTGCGCAGCGGAGGGGGACTCTGAGTAAGATGGCCAAAAATCACAGCCGTAAGTGGCAGCATTTTTTCTAATATCATGGAAGTGGTCAAGATCAGACTTTCAGTAATATAGATTAAGGGTTTGGACACGCTAGAGATAGGAAACATGTTCACGATGTTGGGGGCGTCCAGAACCAGGGGCCACATTTTAAGAATAAGGGGTAAGCCATTTAGAACGGAGATGTGGAAACAGTTTTTCACACAAAAGTTGTGAGTCTGTGAAATTCTCTGGCTCAGAGGGCTGTGGAGGCTGGTTCTCTGGATACTTTCAAGAGAGAGCTAGATAGGGCTCTTAAAGATAGCAGAGTCAGGGGATATGGGGAGAAGGCAGGAACAGGGTACTGATTGTGGATGATCAGTCATGATCACATTGAATGGCGGTGCTGGCTCGAAGGGCCAAATGGCCTACTCCTGCCCAGACCGTATTTGGAGTATTGTGAGCTGTTTTGGGCCCCATAACTGAGGAAAGTCATACTAGCGTTGGAGAGGGTCCAGAAAAGGTTTACGAGAATGATCCCAGGAAAGATTGGGTTAACATATGATGAGCATTTGAAGGCACTGGACCAGTACTCACTGGAGCTTTGAAGAATGAGGTGGGACCTCATTGACACTTGCCTAACAGTGAAAGGCCTGGATAGAGTGGATGTTGAGAAGATGTTTCCACTAGTCGATGAGTCTAGGACCAGAGGCCATAGCCCCAGAATGGAAAGGAGGTGAGGAGGAATTTTTCCAGTCTCGTGATGGTGAATCTGTGGAATTAATTGCATAGACGGCTGTGGAGACCAAGTTAATGGATATTTTTAAGGCAGAGATTGATAGATTCTGGATTCGTAAGGGTGCCAGGGGTTATGGGGCAAATGCAGGAGAATGGGGTTGAGAGGGGAAGATAGATTAGCCATGATAAAATGGTAAGTAGATGGGCCAAATGGCCTAATTGATGGGCCAAATGGCCTAATTCTGCTCCTAGAACTTATGAACATGTGATCTATTTCTACACTTTCATTTGTTTTTCCTTTGCTTTATTACTCTTGTTGAAACAAAGTAAAGGGATTTGTCAGGATACTGGTCCAGTGATACCAGCAATGTTTTGGTCAGATGAGAGCTGTGTTTGCTGGGCCCTCCAAACATACCTGGGCTTGTCGGAGGACATCTGTCTTTGCTGCTTCTACCCCACAGGACAAGCTGTCATGAAAGCTTGCCATCTGCTGCATGACACCCTGCAGACAAAACCTTGATCACACACATCTCTGGTGTAGAAATGTAGTGAATGACAACACAATGATTTTATGCTCCTGGATCCCACATTGGGAAACACCTGCCACATCAGATAAGTGGCAGTGAACGCCTGTATCAATCAAGTGTTAAACATTGTACTTAATGGCAGCAAAGGCAAAACTCCCCATTACTTTCCTGATGAAAAGGATGCAGAAAGTGTACAAAGTACTTGGGATTTGCTGTGTTTCAGATAATACACATGTTGTGTCCGGTTGTAGGAATTGCTGGTGTGTAGCCACTCACAGGCAACTGGGACTTGCACAGACCGGGTACTCCGTCACTCAGTATATACTGTGTGACAGATGCTGACACATCTGTCATTACACTTCATCGCTGGACTCCATGTGGAGTCCAATGGTAGAGCCTTCTCCTGCTGAGATTCCCCCACCAAAGCACCGCCACTCAAGCCTGGCACAGGATCAGAGACCACATTCACTTCGGTGGGAATTCTTGGCCTGGAGATGAGGAGAAGTATCAGAGAAATTTAAGTATTGTTTGTACAAACACAAAGCCCAAGTAGGTTTTGATAGGAGAGACAGCTGTGTGCCCAGCTGTGATGGAGGGTGTTTCAGGGGATAGGGCCTAAGAATGAAGCTGCCTGAGGCCCAGTGTCCACTGAAGCCTTACTGGGCCTTGTTTATGTGTGTGCGTGTGTATGTGTGCGCCTGCTTATGTAAGCCAGATAAGTGCAGGCAGGAGCCTTGACCCTGAGTTGCAGGTTGTATTTAGCTCAATTTGGCCTGCTAACATGCTAACATCCAAGGGTGAAAATAAGTAATTATTTATAACATCCAAGGTTGAAAATAAGTAATTAGACTGGGTGCTTTTGAAAATAAAACATATTGAAAATAAGTACTTGCACAGGAATAAAACATTCGTTGATAGTATCTTGAATGTGCCCTAGATATTATTTTTGAACATTTTTGCAGTTTATTTTATTTTAGACTTTAGAGGTACAGCACAGAAACTGGCCTTTTGACCCGCCGGGTCTACTCCGCGCAGCGATCACTCCAGCATCTCTAGCACTGTAAGGCAGCAACATCTCTGTTGCGCCACCATGCCGCTATCATATTATAATATTAATGTTATTTGATGCTCATCACTTGTTGCCCTTGAAAAGACAGTTCTGTTTCAATCGCTGCAGTTTATATCTCCCACACGTCCTTTTATGTTCAATCTTATTTCCCTCCTATGAAAGCTCAAGTCATATCTGACTAGTAAACCTGTCCTACAATTACAACCCGGATTATACTTTAAAGGTAAATCATTGGCTGTAAAGTTTCTTGAAATATTCAAAATGGAATATGCAAAGTGCTAGTTTAGGTTTAGGTTTATTATTGTCAGGATTACCTAGGTACAGTGAAAAGCTTTGTTTTGTGTGCTATCCGATCTGATCAGATAATACTATATTGATCAGATAAATACAGCTATGCTAACTTCAAGTACAATAGGCAGAGAAAAGGGGGAGATACAGGATGCAAAATATATGAAGCACACCAGTTCCATAGACAAATGTTGATAATAGGGTAGAGGTGAATCAGACAGTATGTTAGCTTATGGAAGGATGTTTCAGAAGCCTAAAAACAGAAGGGAAGAAGCTGTTCCCAAGTCTGGTGGTATGCGCTTTCAAGCTTCTGTATTTTCTGCCTGATGGGAATCGAGAGAAGAAAGAATGATCAGTGTGGGACATTATGTCTCGTAATGTACTGCTGCTAAATTTTAGGTGTTTTTGAAAATAATAATATTTTGAAAATAAGTAATTAGACAAGGATAATACATATTTTGATAATATTTTGAATGTGCCCTTGATATTATCTTTGAAACCGTGCAGTTATGATATTAATATTGTTTGATGCTCATCACTTGTTGCCCTTGGAAAGGTGGTACTGTTTCAACCACTGACATTTTGTAGGGCAAATAAGAGTCAAGGGAATTGATTTGGAACATGTTGTTCAAAGTGGGAAGGCCAATAGCTTCTCCTCCTTGAATGACAACAATAAATCAATTAACTTTTCTTTTCTCTTTTGATTCCTCTGTTTCTTCAATGGTCTGACAGCTTGGGGGTAATTTTTATTGGCAGCAATTTCCTTTAATTACAGATTTGCTTTTGAATCAAATTCAAAATCTGATGTTTCCATGGTGCAATTTATTCTTGACTGCTCTTGATCAAGGGCCCTAAGTCAGAGTAGTATTTGTCCACTAAAACTGCGTTGAAGGAAGCAAGGCAAAATCGAAGCAGGTAGTTGGGAAAATACAGGGTTGCTTTTGTTAATGCATGATTAATCAGAGTAATAGACAGAGGGGATTGGTTAAGTGATTGTTAAAATGTAGAAGCAAGGAACTGCAGATGCTGGTTTACCAAGGAAAGACACAAAATGTTGGAGGAACTCAGTGGTTGACCTGCCGTACTTTATCTGCCACCCCCCCCCCAACTCTTCTAGCTTTCTTTCTCCACGCTCCTGCAAACAGTCTGAAGAAGAGTCCTGAACCGAATCTTTACCTATTCATGTTTCCTGATGCTGCCATTTTGTGCCTTTGTTTGAGGAATAGTTGTTAATTAGACAAATCGAAAGACACAGTTTCAAATTATCATTGCAAGGTTCTCATTGTGTAATTTTAATGCCCTGACTTATTAAAAGTGGTGTGCATTGACTATGAAGAGAGACCACAATTCTTTCTGTGGGGTATTTATCTGGGTCATTTTACTTCGGAGTCACGTGAGTGACTACATGGAGAAGGCCCTCAGCCTGCATGCGCGTCATTACGTCTAGCGCACTGCACGCTGGCTGACTGGCAGGTGCGCTGCTCCTGCCAACGGTAAGTTTTAAACCTGGAAGGTAAGTTTAAACTTATTTCTAGGGATGTTTTTTGTTTTGCAGGAAGCTCCTCACAGAGTTTGCCTGCTGGATTTGGGGCGAAGTTGGACGGGCCATGGGGAAACCGGTTATGGACCGTGGGGGGATCCCGGTCCGGACCGCGGAATCGCGGGTAACCAGCGGCCGTTGGGTTCGCTCCCAAGTCGCTGACAAGGAGGTCAGCGACACCCAGGAGGGGAATGCAAGTGGGGGGTTTTTCTCCCAGTATGGGCTCCCAGACCGCAATGGTCTCCCCAGAGCAAGGGGTTAGACTGGCAGTTAGCCGGTTTTGCTACCCCAGTCACTCACCATGGGGTCCGCAGCTCCCACACCGCAATGGACCCCAGAAATAGGGATTAGACTGCCAGTTAGACGGTCTCACTACCCCAGTCGCGGACAATGGGGTCAGCAGCCCCAGACTGCTTAGGGTTTCCCAGATAGCGGTTAGACTGGCATTAAGCTGGTCGCTGCCCCAGTCGCGGACAATGGGGTCAGCAGCCCCAGACCGCTTAGGTCATCCCTGATAAAGCGGTTAGACTGGCAGTAAGCTGGTCTCGCTACCTCAGTCGCTGATAATGGGGTCAGCAGCTCCCAGACTGCTAAGGTCTCCCCAAATAAGGGGAAAACTGGCAGTAAGCTGGTCTCGATACCCAGTCACTCACTATGGGATCAGCAACTCACAGACCACTATGGTTCCCCAGGAAAGGGGTTAAACCACGAGAAAGCCAGTCAGGCCTGGGGACTCGGTCGAGTCGGGCCAGGAGGTTTCCCCCTCCTTCTATGGGTAACATCTGCGAATGCCTAAAGCCCACCTGGAACACCTGATGGAGAGGTTGCTCCAAAGATATATGCTCCAGAAGAAGAGCATGGGTATTATGGAGAACCCGCTGGCAGCGGCACCTGTCTCAGGGCTGCACAATGTCTCCCTCTCTGAGGAGGGGAGCATCCAGTGTCAGTTTCAGTCTGGCCCAGAGCTATATTCTGATATAGGTCCGAAGGGCCATGTCTGCGCAGGTATCCTCAGGGGCCTGCGGCAGCACCTGTCTCAGAGCTGTCTATGAGTCTCCCTCTCGGTGGAGGGGTGTGCGAGGATATACTTGCAAGGGAAGAGGCAGAAAAACCGGAAGGGGCCAGTTTTTCCCTCGCGCTACAAGTGCCGGCAGTGAACTGAGCTATCAAATGAAACCATCGTATCGGCGATGACACCCACACGCTTCATCGGCAGTAAGCAGTTCACTGAAGATGATCGCCGCTTGAAAGCTGGGCACAGGTCTTTCAGGCCAAGGGCGAAGCCGGTCTCAGGAATATGGAATTCACATACACTCTAAGACCACCGGTAACCATGGAGGTAGGTGGGTCTGGTTTCTTCCAAAACATGGGGTAAGTGGACCATTTACAAGTTGGTAATATTTACACTTGTTTTTGTACAAATGAAAATGATACATGTGATGGGTTATTATTACACAGTATACAAGGGTGCCAAGCATGGCTTGGAATTGGGGCCAGAGTTATCTTTCGAGTCAGGCTCAGTATTACGGCCAAGATTGCCTTCAAGATAGCTTGGAAATATGGCCATAATTGTCTTTCGAGGCATGCTCAGGATTACGGCCAGGATTGCCTTCCATGACAAGCTCGGTAATATGGCCAGAGTTGTCAATCGAGGCAGGCTCAGAATGACGGCCGAAGCAGTTTTTTAAGGCAGGCCCAGTAGTATGGCCAGAGTTGTTTTTCGAGGCAGGCACTGAATTATGGTACGCGTGGCCTGTTCATTGTGAAAGATGGAGGATGTCGGTTCATAATTGATTTAACTCCCATTTGCAGCATAGATTTCAGTATATGGAATTTCTCTACTGTCTAACTGTTTCAGCTGCAACTATATTTGAGGAATTGAGGTTCCTCGGCCATTCAGTCAAATTTAAGTTGATAACAACTGGAAGTTATTGTTTATCAGATTACCTTTAACTTTTAATTTATCTGTGACTCCACCCTGGGGCAACAGATTGCAATCAATAAAAGCCTGTAACGAACTTGTTATCAAGTAGCCTTCAATTCATCAAGTGTAATTGGCAATATAGCAGCTGTGTTTCAGCTGTGCATTTGGGCCTTGCATTATCAGAACTTTCAACGTGCAAGTAGTAACTTCTCAAGTGCCATATAGGTCATTGTTAACAGATCTATGCTATTACCAGCTGACGCTACCAAAGTCACAATGGTGGTCGAACTATATTCAGCATTGCTCCAGTACTTTTGGTCAAATAACCTTCAGTTATATTACTACAGATGTTAGTATTCAAAGATGGGAAATTTATGAATCTCTAGTAACGAAGGCTGATGGGATTTGCATGAATCACCAATTCTTCAGTTATTGGTATCAACTACGTATGGACACTAGGTGCATACTATGGGTTAAAGGGTTATCGTGCGAATATGCAAAATCTGCATGCTCAGTTTCAAATTGATACACTGTGGTGGTGGCATATACTAGTCACATGGATGCAATAAAATCAAAGTGGCCTGTCATAATTTACCCAACCTTTTTTGGCGCTGGTGTATCATCATGCAAAATCAATGACAACACAGAATGGATGTTGCATCACAAAGTATTTTAGGATCTATGGCTCGATGGCACCCAATATCGATATGTTTGCATACAGACTTATTCACCAGTTGTAAAAGCATGTGGCATAACAGTGGCGAGAGATACATTCTCGCTACATGGGGGAAGGATGTTTCTTTTATGTGGTTTCTCCATTTTTGCCTCATCAGTCGGGTCTTGCAATAATTCAGCAAGATCCCATTTCAGGGTTCTCGTACTGTCTGACTGGCCTACGCAGCCATGGTTTCCCACAAATGTTGGGAATAAGAATAGAACCTTATATGGGGTTCTTAACATAAAACTTTGCTGGTCCAGCCTGGGATTCGGGGAACCACCCTCTACATGATTAATCAATTCATTGCTTTACAGAATCTGAGAAGACCGCTCCTGCGGCTCGGGCTGTCAGACTGATCCATGTATGTGCTCACTGCAGAGTGCAGAGATATCACCAAAAAAGCAGTACTTTACCTCTTCAGGAGATGGGATGCGTTTTCTGTTAAATGTTATGTTACATATAATACGGCATGGACACTGACATCTTAGAGTTCATTTCTATGGGTCTTTGATAATAAATTAAGTTATAGTCCCATTAACTGTGCCCAACATGCTTCTAATCATAGTTGCTGCAGCAAGTGGGACCCGCTCTCTCGGGTCTCACCCTCCGATGTCCACTTATTAAGGATATCATTAACACAAGTTCCCCCAGACCCAAGTACACGGAAGTATAGGATATTGACATTGTTTTACCATTTATTCACCATGGGGCTCCAGCTATATCTCTATCTTGGTTCGGCTCTCATAGGTAGTTAATCACCTGGTGCTGCCCTCAGTGCACGGGTCCAGTCATTACATAAATTGTGACTGGATAGGATGGTTACACCTGCTATATAATATTTCATGTTTACATACCCCATGCACCTTCGGTTATGTGCGATCACACATTTACAACATTACGTCAAGGTCATCTAGAGCCTTGGGTACACAAAAGGCTGGAGAAACTCAGCAGGTGCAGCAGCATCTAAGGAGTGAAGGAGATAGGCAATGTTTCAGGTCGAGACCCTTCTTCAGACATCTAGAGCCTTAGAGGCTCTGATACTAACCATGTTTGTTAGTTACAAAAAAAAACTCATAAGAAGGTGTCAGTTCAGACCATCTCCAGGTGGTTATGCAAGGTTGGCTTATACAGGAGTAGATACCAATTTCTAATCTCACTCCATCAGGGCTGCTACAACACCAGCAGCAAGGGTTATGTGCGGTCCTCTGGACCACATCCTGTCAACTACAGGATGGACTAACGAATGAGGTATCCAACATTTTGTGGTGTCAGCATAAACATAGGCCACTTAAGCTCGAACCCTCGTCAGGAGTGGGCGGGCACACGACGTCATGGGCAGAGGGAGTGTCCTGGTACATAAGCTCTCTCACCACGAGACCCACCAGGAGTTTACCAGTAGCTCAGCCCGAGGGAACAACCTCGCTCAGCTACAACAACCCTACATATAGTTAGCGCACCCACTATATGTGTGACAACAGAATAAAGAACCACTTGCACCAACCTGATGTCTATTCTTTATTCGCCACGTATGGTGCCGCTACATTGGTGACCCCCGACTGTCCGAATTTAAATTGGGTCTCACCTGAAGACGCAGCCTCGGGAGACCTGATGTCTGCAGCCGGCTGCCCAGCCCTGCAGAACTACGCTGCCGCCAACCAGGCCCTGCAGTGAGGTATGTCGCCCCTTCCTCACCTGCTGCTGCTCACCGGAGCTGAGAAGCCACGGCTACCGCCGCTCTCCCGCTCCCGGCAACGGGGCAGGCCCCGCTTCCAACCCTCACACCGCTCCAGGCCTTGCGTGACGGCCGCCGAGCTCCTCTGCATGACCTGCCAGGAGCCGACCACCGGAGCGGAGAGGTTTTACCAGCCGCCGCTGCCCCACCAGCTGCTGCAGGAGCTGCGAGCATAGCAGCCTCCTGCCCACGGCAACCCAGACACACGCCCGACGGCCCTGGGAGCAGAGTGAGTACCTGCCACTCTCCCGCTCCCGACAATGGACCCCGGTGCCAGGCCTCACCGCGTCTCCAGGCCCCAGCACCGCTCCAGGCCCCAGCACCGCGTCTCCAGGCCCCAGCACCGCTCCAGGCCCCAGCACCGCTCCAGGCCTCACCGGGTCTCCAGGCCCCAGCACCGCTCCAGGCCTCACCAGGTCTCCAGGCCCCAGCACCGCTCCAGGCCTCACCACGTCTCCAGGCCCCAGCACCGCTCCAGGCCTCACCACGTCTCCAGGCCCCAGCACCGCTCAAGGCCTCACCGCGTCTCCAGGCCCTGCACCACGCCTGGCCCCGCCGACCGCTGCACCTGAAAATGTGGGCTTACCTGAGGCGGCCGCCGAAGCCGCCCTTCAGCTCCTCGCCGGCCTCCAGTCACCAGGTGATTCCTCTTCACCCGGCCGGCAAAATGGCCGCTGCGCCATCTTGAAACGGGCGGCTTCCGACTACAAACATGGCCGCCGCCGGCCGGAAGTGCACTACGAACTTACCTGGCCGCCGTCTACAGCGCCACCTTCTGGCCGGATGCCGTCCCTGCAGCTTCACTGCCAGCAACAGCGCCACCGTCAGTTCGGCTGCTGTCACTGCAGTCTCACCGTCATCCACAGCGCCACCTTCCGGCCGGATGCCGTCCCTGCAGCTTTACTGCCAGCAACAGCGCCACCGTCAGTTCGGCTGCTGTCACTGCAACCTCACCGTCATCCAGAGCGCCACCTTCCAGCCGAATGCCGTCACTGCAGCCTCACCACTGTCCACAGCGCCACCTTCCAGCTGGACGTTGTGGCTGCACGATGAACACTGGACAATTTGAATTTTAGACACTGGACACTAATTATTTTTTTTTTTTTTCTAACTGATTTTTTTTTTGTGTGCACTGCAATTAGTTTGTATATTGTATTTGGTTTTTCCCCCATCGTCTTTGGGGGCCGTGTGTCACAGGACACTCTCCCTTAGCTGGTCAAGGAGATGCAACCGTGTCTCTTCAGTCTCGTCGCACCCCTCGGTACATCGGGATCTCACACGCAGAGCGTCAACTGCGCCCGTGTAGAGCACCATCCCGACCCACG
Source organism: Raja brachyura (assembly GCA_963514005.1). The sequence continues at coordinate 95,448,388 of OY740783.1, read as the reverse complement.
CCCGGGGTGTCCCAGACCTCTTCTGTCCGGCGGCTTCTGCATCGGTCTCCTCGCACCCCTCGGTACATCGGGATCGCCCACGCAGAGCGTCAACTGCGCCCGTGGAGCCCTCTGTCCCGACCCACGTCCGGGGTGTCCCAGACCTACATGCAGGAGCCTCCCTTGACCAAGCTATACCTTCCTCCTGTTCTGGGGGGGGGTCCTGTGGCGTCAGCATAAACATAGGCCACTTAAGCTCGAACCCTCGTCAGGAGTGGGCGGGCACACGACGTCATGGGCAGAGGGAGTGTCCTGGTACATAAGCTCTCTCACCACGAGACCCACCAGGAGTTTACCGGTAGCTGAGCCCGAGGGAACAACCTCGCTCAGCTACAACAACCCTACATATAGTTAGCGCACCCACTATATGTGTGACAACAGAATAAAGAACCACTTGCACCAACCTGATGTCTATTCTTTATTCGCCACGTATGGTGCCGCTACAATTTTATTTTAACCCTTTGCAAGACCAGGGGTATTTGCCAACTCTATTTTAGATTCTATTTTATAATTTCCCCTCAGATGAGAGGGGTTAAGGCCCTGTCTCACGGTGCGAGTTGACACACGAGTGACCCAGAGTGACAGACTCGTGGTTGTGTACGATATTCCAAGTTGATGTGCAAGTGTTTGAGGCGAGTTCCCACGGGTATGGTAATCTGCGATGTTCCGAGATCGTCTCCAGAGTTACCAAGTTCCCCTCCCGTTTGCTCTTGAGTTACCAAGTTCCTCTCCCGCTCAGGGCGTGTGTTGTTGCTGCAGTCCGGGATTCGCATTTAAAGCACTCGGTTATCTTCAGCAGTTCAGGCGAGGACAGGTTGGGGGGGGGGGGGGGCGAGGGATGGTGGAATTGGGAGAAGGCAAAGACTATGGGTGGGGAGGAGTGAGAGGGGGGCTAGGAACGGCATCTGCGAAGCGGGTAGTCAACCTTTAGGGTCCCTGCCCAAAACATCCCTATACATTTTATGATTTCCCTCCAAAGATGCAGTCTCCCGTGGTTTGTTTGCACAACTCACTTCCCTCTCTCTCCCAACATTGGGGGGGGGGGGGGGGGGGGGACGACAGGATAGTTTAAACGGACCTTACCCTCACTTCATGCTTCTGTTGCGCATAATTCAGCAGTAAAACCTCTCTTCCCCGTACCCAGCGACGCCCGATTCCTCGCACCCCCACAAGTTCACATCGACGAGGGAAGAATGAGCGGGGAGTCTGAAGAAGGGTCCCGACCCGAAACATCACCCATTCCTTCTCTCCAGATGCGATGCCTGTCCCGCTGAGTTACTCCAGCATGTTTGTGTCTATCGTCGGTGTAAACCAGCATCTGCAGTTCCTTCCTACACACGGACAGTGAAGTGCCTCGGCCAAATTAGGAACATTAGGATTCTCTGATGTGAAGGTAGTCTGGTTTGCGTTTCTTACACTTGATCATATCCGAAACTAAAGTATAGATAGACACAAAATGCTGGAGTAACTCAGTGGGACTGGCAGCATCTCTGGAGAGAAGGAATGGGTGGCGTTTTGGGTAAGTCTGAAGAAGGGTGTCGACTCCATTCCTTCTCTCCAGAGATGCTGCCTGGTCCGCTGAGTTACTCCAGCATTTTGTGTCTATTAAAGAGTTCCCACGGTAGACGCACGGATCACTAAAGTTAACGCACGGGCCACTACGATATAACTCTGAGTTTAAATGTTTCAATTTTAAACTTGACCACGAAATTTGACTCGTGGAAAAAGTCAAACATGTTTGACTTTTTTCACGAGTTCACAAGTTTCAAGGGTACCTGCCGTTAGCGCCACGAGTGGACAAGTTGTTCGCGCGAGTTCCGACGTTCCCACTACGTTGGCTGTACGTGATCACCACGAGTGAAAACTCGGGGTCACTCGTGGGCCAACTCGCACCGTGAAACAGAGGTTTTACTGTTATTATTATTTGTATTATCAGCATCAGCATGTTTTAAATCTATGTCATGTATGTATGCATTATGAATGTTTCCCTTATCTGTGGTCAACTGATGCTTGTGTGGACTCGTCTTTTTCCACGGCATGAAATCACAGAGCTTCAAAATCTTCACGTAGTCACTCACGTGACTGAAGTAAAATAGTAAGATTAAACGAGAACTTACCAGTTTGAAGTTTGATCTTTATTTTATGAGGAGTTACGATGAGCGATTACGTGCCCTCCGCTCCCACCCCTCGTATCATAAAGATCACCTGGTAGTTTCTAGTCATCGCTAATCTTACTATGTTAGTTCAACAACTGTTATCTGTGATTTCACACCGCTGCTTTGAAGATTGACGCGCATGTGGGCTGACGGCCTTCTTCACGTAATCGCTCATCGTAACTCCTCATAAAATAAAGATCAAACTTCAAACTGGTAAGTTCTCATTTAATCTTACTATTTCAATGTTACCACAGATTTAACACTTTAGAAGGATGAGGTGGTGGGGTGGCGGGGGGTGGGGAGGGGGACATTGAAACTTATTGAATAGTGAAAGGCCTGGATAAAGTGAATGTGATGAATCTGTGGAATTCACTGCCACAGAGGGCTGCAGAGGCCAAGTCAATGGATATATTTAAGTTGGAGATTGACAGATTCTTAATTAGTACAGGTGTCAGGGATTATGGGGAGAAAGCTGGAGAATGGGGTTGAGATGGAAAGATCTGCCATGAATGAACTTGAACTTGATGGGCCAAATGGCCCAATTCATCTTCTGGAACTTATGAACATGAACTTTAGTTATAGTTGATCTTTGTATAGTTCCAACCAATTAGGCTAAGCAGGTGTGATGAAGATGTTCAGGGATCAATATCTATGTCATCAAATGCCCAATGCATGAGTAGCATTTGCTGGACCCTAAAACATGCTGCACAGTAAAGGAAGAAAATAATGATATAGGAAATAGCAAGATCACAACCTGTTGACTCGGATATGTCATTCAATAAGATCACTGGTGATACTTCACCTTCAGTCCACTATTCTACCCGATCCTAGTATCCCTGGAGTTTCTTCACACTGAAAAATCTATTTATTCTAGCCTTCAATATACTCATAATTAGTCCCTGAAAAATTGCCCCTCGTGTAAAGGGATTGGATGCGAAAGTGGGGATAATGAAGAACAATTGTGAGTTGGTGATCGATGGTTGGTGTAATCATGGGGTCTGTTTCCATACTGTATCTCTAAACTAAATGAAACATTCACAGCCACTTTGGGTAGAGATTTCCAAGATGAACCAACATCTGTGTTGAGCAATTTCTCCCCCAACTTTAAATTGCTGACAACTTGTCCTGTGTTTCAGTACCTGCGATTCTCCAAGCCGAGGAAACAGCTTCTCTACATCTGGCCTGTGAATCCTTTTCTCTATCATTTTATGATTTGCTCTCTTCACATCGTTCATAGTGGATCCCAGACATTTGCCATCAACTGATGTCAGGCTAGTTTGTCCAAAACGTCCTATAATGCAACAATTTGTCCAAAATGTCCTACAAAACAACATTTTTTAAACTAGAAATCTGGTGAGACTATTTCAGAATCTAGGGAAATTTGAAAGAGCATCTCTTTTGCATCTCTTATCTAAGAACAACATCCTTTAGTTGCCTGGGTTCGTTGGAATTAGGTCTCCTTAGTTGATTCCATACTTAGTCTTGTGATTTAAGTTGCTTACTTACATTCATGTTTTGATTGTTACTGTTAAGTACATCGTACACACTAGAACAAAGACACATACAAAACAAGGGTTTTATGCCTCAGCCATTATTTTATTTCCAGTAATGATAGTGTTACCAGTTTTACATTTAAGGAACCTGTATAATTTTGCTGCATTCTTTCTTTTCAAACAATGTTTTCAGTTATTTTATTTTTTTAATTTATTTTCATTTTGTATCCTTGTGTTTTCTAGCTTGTAGCTCATCTGTTGCTGCTCCCTAATAGTCTCCAGGACTCTTGGGATTATTACACTTGGCAGGGTTATAAACCTCTTCCTGTTGTTTATCTGCTGGTAAACCAATCAAATTATTTATCGCACGTTCCCCACCCAGTTCATTGTATTGAAATTGAACTTGCTAATTCAGAATTAATTGTGTCTCCCTTGAAGAAAATATTTCTAGGTTATTGGTACTGGTATTCTTCTCTTCTTCTTGAGCCCTTTGCTCCTCTGGGTAGCATAGGCCATTGACAAATGTCCTCCACCTCACTCGGTTGTTGGCAGTTCTTTCAAGATCTCCCCAGTTGAACCCATTCTCAGACATTTCTGTCTGGACACCTCTTCTCCAGCTGTTCCTTTTTCCTTGGGGGTTCCATTTCAGAGCTTGCCGGGTGTTGTTTGGTATTGGCTTATTAATGTCACTTGTATTGTACTGGTATTGTTATTGGCTTATTAATGTCACTTGTTCCAAGATACAGCAGAGAACTTTGTTTTGCGTACCATCCAGGCAAATCATACTTGTACATGAGTACAAACCATGCACAAGTGCACCAGGTAGTGCAAAGAACAAGGAAACTGAGCACAAAATGTAATGTTACAGCTCCAGACAAAGAACGGAGACGAGGAAACACTTTTTCTTAGAACGGAGACGAGGAATCACTTTTTCTTCACAGAGAGTTGTGAATCTGTGGAATTCTCTGCCTCAGTTGGCGGTGGAGGCCGGTTCTCTGAATACTTTTAAGGGGGCGCTAGATAGGACTCGTCTAGTTAGCGGAGTCAGGGGATATGGGGAGAAGGCAGGAATGGGGTACTGATTGTGGATGATCAGCCATGATCACATTGAATGGCGGTACTGGCTCGAAGGACTGAATGGTCTACTCCTGCACCTATTGTCTATTGTGTATAAGACCAGATTTTAAAAAAAGTGCAAGTGTTGTATCGAGCTAGATGGGGGGAATGGGGATTACATCTTTAGAATTTGAGCGTTAATTGGTTTTACTTTATTAGTTCAATGGTCTGAAAACATTGGAGATTAAACTGTTTCTGAATCTGATGGACCCAAAATGCTATCTATTTTATCCGGAGATGCTGCCTGACCCGTTGAGTTATTCTGGCATTTTGTGTCTGCAGTTCCTTTTCTTTACGTACTGGTTGGAGACCCTTGGTGCTCATGTTGAAGTACACCTCTAGACTGTTCAGTTCTCATGAAGCACATCCTCGCCATTGAAAAGCTTGTTTATCTTATCTTGAGAACAGGTATTCTTGAGTAGCATGTCCAAGATGCTGGTTCCTCTCTAGAGGGGGAAGGGACCATCAGCCATGTATTATTTGAAAATGTTGTCTTCATTCAGACAGCTTGCAGGGGGTGTGAGTAAATTAGAGTGGGCGCAGTACTGCGGGATAAACACATTTTGGCAGCTGTCCCAGGAGTCTTGCTCATTCTTTGAGAGAGCTCTCCTTGTGGTCTTGTGGTCACACCCCACCTGAACAATAGCACAATGATAGCATTTAAGGTTGCTGAATACTCAAGATCTAAATCGTGTGGTTAGATTACATACTGCAGAAAAACAACAAAAGCCAGAAACATCCACTCATTTGGCTGACATTCATCAGTGCCAAAGTATTTCATTGCCCAATGCAATAATGATCAGCACACTGAGATCCTGTGCACATCTCTGGTGGTGCCCCAGAGGGATTCTAAGAACTAGACTTTACAGGTACCGATTACTTTCATAGAAACTGCAGGTCCAGGCAGTAGCAAGACTTGTTCCGAAATGCCATAAATATTTTCTAGAGAACACAAAGTGCTGGAGGAACTGAATGGGTTAGGCAGCACCTGTGGAGAGAATGGACAGATGACGTTTTGCATAGGGATCGTTCTTCAGACTAAATAAAGTGTCCCAAGTCGAAATGTTGTCTGTCTATTTCCTCCACAGATGCTGCCTGACCTGCTGAGTTCTTCTGGCACTTTGTGTTTTGCACAATACTCCAATATTTGTAGTCTCTTGTGTCTCCAAGATCTCACTCAGGTACTCTGAGCTTCTGCAGACTCTGATGTTCAGACATGTCAAGGAGATTTCACATTTATCTGTGCGTCATATGTGATCTCCTGCTGGAAATACTCAGCAGCATTGGTGGAGAAAGGAACACCTTTAACATTTCATCAGAAATGTTAACTCCTTGACAGCCAATTTCTCTTTTTGTTTTGCATTCTCAAGCTCTGCAGTTTTGTTTTTGCATCTCTCTGGCAGAGGAGTGAGGCATCTCTGCCCTGCTGCTCCTGAGGATTGTGCTGTTCCTCCACTGTACATAACAATGTCAAAGCATGAGCTAGGCACATGAAGCAGGAGTAGAGTGCTGCCAAGTTCATTGACCAGATGGACAGGTCCAAAGTATTGAACATATGCTGCAACATCTACAAAGCTAGCAGAAATCACACAAACTCCTCTTGCACTGTCCTATTTAAACGCTTCAGAGAAGTTAGCCTCGCACAGAGGCCTTGGCATTGATTGCCAGATTTTCACGTCAATTTCTCAGCCTCCATCCTAAGCACTCTGATGTCTTCCTGGAAGCTCAGGAGATCCATAGGCCCTGACACAGTCGTAAACACCTGTTAATGAAGAACTAACACGTGGAGACTGCCAGCCCACCTTCCCAGAAGTGTCTACCTGGTCACAGTCTAATGTGCTTGGGTTAACTCAGTAGGATGACACTGCGTTTCTGGCGTATAGGCACTTTAAGTGGATTTAACCCTACTGGCTGCTCCTAAACCCACTCATGTGGGTTAACGTACCCCATGTGGGTCAGTTTGAGCCTTTGCATTTGTATCACTAGCAAATACAAAATAAAATGAGAAATGCAGATTTTCAAATGAAGAGTGAACTGGCACAAATGTTGAGAATGAGCAATGAAGATACATAAATAGTGCTCCTCAGACTTGCTATTCTACAGACTGAGGTTCAGCGTATGCACATGCTGAGAGTCAGGAGAAGATCACCAACATTTCATAAATCCTTGTGAATCTGGTTTATGACCGACACCTACACTTGGTAGCCTTGTATCCCCTTGCTCATCGTATCCATCTACTGTATCTACGCCTTTAAAATATTCAAAGATTCTGCTTCCACTACCCTTTAAGGGAGAGAGTTCCAAAGACATGTGATCCCCTGAGAGAAACAAATAAATTGTGTCATCTCTGCCTTGGATGGGTGACTTGGTGTTTTTAAACTGAAGTGGCTGTTTCTAGTATTCTGCTTAAGTAGATACATGCACTTAGAAGAAGTGCACTTTTCACTGTGAGGCAATAATCAAGGCAGTTTTAGTTTCCGACTACATTCTATCTTTGTCCTGCCCCCTCCCCTGACATCAGTCTGAAGAAGGGTCTCGACTCGAAACGTCGCCCATTCCTTCTCTCCAGAGATGCTGCCTGTCCCAGTGAGTTACTCCGCTGCGACGGGTGCATGTGCCCTCACTGCCCACTGGATCGCCCGTTTTGGTGTGCTGGTGGACATCTCTTCCGACAGAGGTCCGCAGTTCACCTCCGAGTTGTGGTCAGCAATGGACCGTTGCTTGGCACACAGCTGCACCAAACTACAGCTTACCACCCGCAAGCAAACAGCTTTCAGCGGCACCTGAAGGCATCCTTCAAGGCACGGCTCATGGGCATATGCACTGCCCTGAAGGAGGACCTGGCAATTTCCTCGGCCGAGCTGGTGTATGGCGCTCTGCTTACGGTCCCAGGGGATTTCATCCCGGCAGCCGTGGAAATCAGGAACTGCCCACACCCATGCCCACCTTCTCTCCCGGGAGAAGGTGGGCATGCTCTCTCCCATCCCGACTTCCCGCTATGGACTCACCCCTACGAACTTCCCACCTGTCCTCAAAGACTGCCAGTACGATTTCCTTCGCCGCAATTCTCACCGTACGCCACTTTCGCTATCAACATGGGTGGTAGGCACAAGACCGTTTCTATGGACCATCTTAAGCCAGTGCATTTGGACATTGATCAGCCAGTGCAGGTGGCACAGCCCCGATATAGAGGGCGTCCACCGTTACGACCGCACTGCCCTCAATTCCACCGGTTGTGACCCCGATCACAGGAGACGAGTACACAAGATCAGGCCGCCTCACTCGTAAACCAACTCGCCTCCATGACTCCGGTTCTGGGGGGGGGGGGGGGTGTCATGTGACGCCATCGGGCTCGAACTCTCACGTGGACCGGGCGTGATCTGAGCTGACCAATCACACGGTCAGGGCCGTTATTCGGTTGGAATTCAAAGGATTGCCAGTTGGAGTTGGAGTGGAACTCGGGTACTTACGAGCAACGGCACAGTAGTAGGAGTAAAATATTAACTTGACGGGGCTGTATCAGTTAATTATTAAACAGGTATTTACACATCGCGTGGACCTCTACACTACCTTAGTTTTAGGTTTATTATTGTCACATTTACCGAGATACAGTGAAAAGTTATGTTTTGCATGCTATCTAATCAGATTAGATATTGTACATAAACACAATCAAGTCAAACTCAAGTACAACCCGTAGAGCAAAGAGATCCGCAGAACTGCAGGTGCTGGTTTACCAAAAAAGACACAAAGTGCTAGAGTAACTCAGTGGGTCAGGCAGCATCTGTGGAAAACATGGACAGAGGCATTTCAGATTGCTTGTTCAGAGCAAAGGAGAATATACAGAGTGCAGAATATAGGTCTCCGCATTGTACTGCACCAGTTCCATAGACAAAGTTCAATCTGCAAAGGAGTAGAGCCGAATCGGACAGTACACTAGCTTGTGGAAAGATGATTTAAAAGCCAGATAACAGAGGGAAAGAGACTGTTCCTGAGCCTGGAGGTCTACGCTTTCAAGCTTTTGTACCTTTTGCTCAACATGAGCAGGGAGAAGAAGGAATGACCGGGGTGGGACAATTCTTTCATTATTTTGTTTAAGAAGGAACTGCAGATGCTGGAAAATGGAAGGTAGACAAAAGTGCTGGAGAAACTCAGCGGGTGCAGCAGCATCTATGGATCGAAGGAAATAGGCAACGTTTCGGGCCGATACCCTTCTTCCGAAACGTTGCCTATTTCCTTCGCTCCATAAATGCTGCCGCACCCGCTGAGTCTTTGATTATTTTGCTGCTTTACCAAGGCAGTGTAAAGTGTGGATGGAGTAAATTTTTGACAGTCTGTTCTGTGTGATGGACTGGGCTTCATTCACAACTCTGCAATTTCCTATGGTCTTGGGCAGAGCTGTTCCCAAAAGCTGTGATGCAATCCAACAGTATGTTTTCTCCAGAGATGCTGCCTGCCCCGCTGAGTTACTCCAGCATTTTGTGTCCACCTTCAATTTAAACCAGCGTCTGCAGTTCCTTTCAGCACAGTATGCTTTCTATGTAGCAATGTTACAACATTTTGAGTTTTTAAAAATCAAGTCTGCAATTTATCCCATCACATAAAGCATAAACAGAAGTTTAATTTGACACCTAATTCACTTTCATATCTTCAGTATTAAAAAAGGTATGGCCATTTTCATACTCGGAAATTAGCATCTTGTTCCCTATTGCTTTTCCATTGACTTAACACAAAAGCTGTGATCAAGGACAGTCAAAAGAAGAGAACTGAAAGAAATGTTCAGTTATTATAGATTGAAGCATTCTGAAACAAATATGAAAGAATCTTGTTTGGATTACCTGAAATTAAAGCATATAATTAGTTAGTTACCCAATTGTAGCTAATTACAAAACAATTACTAGATCTAAACATCTATCTATTTCTTAAGAAAAAAATAATATTTGTAAATAGCCTAAGTGTTCAAATAACATTCACACAAGAATTCACAATAGAACATGATTTTTAATTCTCATTGTCATGCATTTATAGGCCAAATGGAAGGAATTGAATGTTTAATTCCCCTAAATTAATGGGAATTTAAATAAGCTTGCGAGTGGGTTTTTTGGAACGCGATCAATTGGAACGTTGCGGTTGCGGTGAATTTGAACCCCATATCAGCAGGAAAAATACTGCCGGTTCGTATGGGGAATAAATCACCGTTTCGCAACGTAAAATGTGGATTAAAGGCATCTTAAAAAGTACTATTATACATAAAATAAACGGCTTTCCTTTACCTGTCCCGTACGTGAAATCTGTCCCCGTTGTCGGCGTTGACGGCTTTAGAAACTGATTTTTAAATTACTCCAGCGCTGAACTTGTCGGGCAATTAAAACATTTTTTTTCACAGAATGGCCGTCGGAACAATTCTTCAGCAAAAGCTTGCACCCCGAGTAAAAAATTATTTAGGACACGTAGGATAAACACCGCATTTTAACCCCGCCCCCCCCCCCCCCCAACCCCGCTCAAAGGCTCCAAAGTCGCGCACACGGCCAGTGGCAGAACTACAGTGCTGCTGAAGGTAAGTTTTGTAACATACCTATTCTATGCTGCATTTGTAGGTGTTTATAAGAGAAATTGGAAACATGTCACATTTCCTCAGTTGACGAAGGAAGTAGAGGCGTTGTTGTGCCTTCTTGGCTGTCGTATTGATGTGGTTGTTCCACGGCAACTTGTTGGTAATATTAATGCCAAGGAACTTGAAGCTCTCAATCATTTCCACCTCGGCACCATTGATGCTGAATGGGGCATGGACTCCACCATGCTTCTGAAGGTGAGAATTAGCTCCTTCATCTTGCTGACATCGAGGGAAAGGTTATTGTCCTGACAATATTGTCATTACACAGTTACACTACATTACACAGTTCTCTATCTTCTTCCTGTAATTCATCTTGTCATTGTTCATTAGATGGTTGTATCATCCTACATGTCATGATATCTGGGTTTGTCACCAATGTTGATTAGATTAGATTAGATTGACTAGATAGTGCTGCATTCTCAGGAAGTTTGAAATTTGAATTAAATATCTGCAATGCTATAATTTGCAACTTCTAATGGGTTTGTTAATTTGCAACCAAACATTCTTCCAGGTCCCACATACAAGTTCATGTGAAATTTAAGATGGCAAATTTCACAGTGGCTATTGAGCCTATAACCTTAGTCAACAAAGCTGTTCATTTATCAATACAACCAACTTTGTTGGATCAATTATTTTACGCTCTCTTATTGAGAGTGGCAGTTTTTTTTTTAAAAACAGACGAGACCCTGTTTATCATAAATAGTAAGATTAAACGAGAACTTACCACTTTGAAGTTTGATCGTTATTTTATGAGGAGTTACGATGAGGGATTACGTGAAGAAGGCCGTCGCCACCCATGCGCGTCAATCTTCAAAGCAATGGTATGAAGTCACAGAAAACGTTATTGAACTAACATAGTAAGATTATAGATGACTAGAACTACCAGATGATCGTTATGTTACAAGGGTAGGGAGTGGAGGGCACATAATCCCTCATTGTAACTCCTCATGGAATAACGATCAAACTTCAAACTGGTAAGTTCTCGTTTAATCTTACTATTTTACTTCGGAGTCACGTGAGTGACTACGTGAAGACTTTGAAGGTCTGTGATTTCATGCTGAAGAATGAGTCCACGCGTCACAGCTGCATCAATTGACCAAGGCGAGTGAGAAAAATGAATGCATTGAAAACATGACATGTTTAACAATACTAATGCTTTAATGACAAGAAAGAAAATAAACAGTGACCCCTCTCACCCAGGGGGAAACTGTGAAACAGAACTTAAAACATAATCAGCAAAAATCCCGGATCTGGCAATAAGCTTAATATAAAATCTCTGGTACGTCCTCTCATTCGACCATCCCGCAGCCGCCAGAATTTTGTCAAGAGGTACGTCCATATCCCTTGCTGTTGATGCCAGAACATGTTTAATCCATCTAGAGATGGTCTGCACTGTAACCTGTTTGTGGGGTTTGGTGTAGCTGACAAACTGAGCTGAGTTCCGAGCCTCTCTAGCTCTTGGTGACCTTTATATATTGGGTTATGGATGATACGACACACACTCGTGGATCTGAGGGGTATGCCATGAAACTCAATTTGAGCCCTTGTACCCCTGGCCTGCTCTGTTTGACGAGATCCCGAACAAAAAAGGTGGTGTTATTGCATGAAGAACTCATACTGTCCAGTCTAAGTTTGTGTAGTGTTTGGACCCATTGTGCTGAGGCCAGGGCCATGAGCATGACTACTTTCAATGTAAGGTGGTGTAGGGACAGAGATGAAACTGGTGCCCACTGACGGAGCAGTGTAAGGACCACGCTGACATCCCATATGCGTGTGTACCTGTGTCTAGGTGGAGTGGAGTTAAAGACGCCCTTCATAAATTTGGTTATTAAGGGGTGGGACCCTACAGTGTGGTGTGCTGACCCCAGCCGTAAATAATTGGACAAAGTACTGCGGGCACTGTTAATGGCACTGTAACTGAGTTTGTTATCGTGAAAGAGTGACAATAGAAATTCCAAATCATCAGTCATTGAAGCTGTGTGATATGAAATGTGAGAGCGGGAACAGTACATCTCCTATTTTCTTATGTGAGAGATGTACTGTTTCTGTGTGCTCTTCCTCCAGGCCGTCGTGATGACATCAACGGTACGCTCTGAAAGCCCGAGCCCCAGGAACGGTCTCCTCAGAATGTGCAAAACGAACAAATTTATACGGTTTTGAAGAGGGTGGCTTTCCCCTGTCACTGGGTGTACCAACAGATTTCTGCTCTTGGGCACTGCCATAAAAGGCTGTGTGATTAAGGTTAGAACCAGAGGGAACCAATGCTGATTAGGCCAGTCTGGCACTACCAAAATGCCAGTGGCAGAATCTTGCTGAATTTTTGCCACACATCGAGTAATGAGGCAGAATGGGGGGAATACAGACACAAATTTAACACCCATTCTTTGTTGTCATTGAACTCTCATGATCTGGTGTCTGCCACCGTGTTATACCTTCCTGGTAAATAGATAGCTGAAACCCAGATGTTTCTCGCAATACACCAGTGCCAGAGGAGGTTAGACAACTTATCACAGACTTACTGCCACCCATGTGATTAATGTACGCTACTGCAGTAGTGTTGTCAATCTGACATGCACATGATGCCTGTTGGTTCAAAAAGCCTTTAACCCATAGAGTGCTCCCAAAAACTCAAAATAGTTAATGCTGTGTAATTGAGGCATGGATGCTTCCTGCAGATCCCATCTGCCACCACACCTTGAGATGGTATCGGTAGCACCCCAACCTAGTGCACTGGCATCAGACTGCAGAATAACTGATGGTGTATCGATTAAAATGGTACTAGAGCAGCACTGAATATTGGCAATCCACCATTGTAACTCAGTCAGAGCCTCAGCTGGTAGCTGCATGGGTCTATCGAAATGACCTCTCTGAAGCTTAAGTGCCTGTTCCTTTGCACGCTGTAAATGGTAGTGCAAAGGCCCGAATTGAGCAGCTGGGAATGCTGCCACTAATTTTCCAATTACTCGAGCCACATGTCTAATAGAAGGGTGATTATCAACAATGAGTTTCGTGCAGGCTTCAATTAACTCTAAGTGCTTGCCCCGAGGCAGAGTCACTGACATGTGTACTGAGTTAATGGTGAACCCCAAATTATTGTAGATGGCACCAATTTAGACTTAACTGGTGGATAATGAATCCTATTTTTTTGAAAACGAGCTTTGTAGCTGACACAGATAATTCAGCTAATTCGAAAGTCCTCCCAAATTTGAAAGACTAAAATGTCATCCAAATGTGCCATGACAATATGATTCTGTGCTCTGAGTAACGCCAGGACTGGTTTGAGCAATTTTGTGAATAGTCTGGGTGCTGAAGTTAACCCATTAGGCAATGCTTTTAACAGCAACAACTGATCCATCCAGTTAAACTTCAAAAATCTCCTGTGCCTTTCATGAATGACCACTGAATATTAAGCATCTTTGAGGTAAATGCTTGCCATATAACATCCCTTGGAAAGTAGTTGTTTAGCAGTGACAAAAGTTTCCATTTTGAAATGTTTATACTGCACAAAGGTGTTAAGCTCTGTCAAATCTAGGATAATTCTACATCCTCCATCCTTCTTTTGCCTAGTAAAGATATTGGACACAAACTGATAAGATTCATGCCTCACCCTCTCAATTACCCCTTTTTTTGAACAAAGAATCAAGTTCTTTTTGTACACTAATACACTCCTGTTGCGAAAACACAAAAGTACGACCAGGTGTATGCTGAGTGGCTGGAGGCAAGTCATAATTGAACTTAATTTGGAAACCTTGAATACTATGCAGCATAAACGGATTGGATGTTATCCATTGCCATTCATGTAAGAAAAATTGCAATCTCCCCCCAACTTGTCATGTGTCCATTGCAGTCTCACCTGCCTTAGAGTTTACCGGCGGTAAGGTCGCTGCTTCTGGCCCCGAGGTCAGGGGGGTAGGGCTGCTGGAGGGTGCCGCATCTTGAACATGGCCCAGCTTGGGCCCTGCCCTAAAAAAGGCCTCTGGTTTTGTTGCTCAGCGCCATGTCTGCCGTAGCCAGCAACCCATCTGGTATACAGAGGAGGGTAGGGGTACAGTCTCCGAAAAGACGATACCTTCAGAGGCATCTTCATGAGGCCAACAGCCTTTGAGTCGTCATCGAGCTCTTTAACCTGTTTCATCAGGTTTTCTCCGAACAGGAGGTTTGGGGGTTGTATATTCCCCGGCTTACATAGTCCAGCAAATTTAGGATTTATAGCATTCTTTCTAATGCAATTGATTTCAAAATGTGCATTGCACATTAATGCCATCGCGTCCTGCTGTGTATCTGAGAGAGGCGCCCCCTCCACAGTCCTAGCAAAGGCCGTGATGCCCAAGGCGAGTAGCTGGAGTACTTTTTGGAGCTTAACCTCTTGGGCTCAGACGCCCCCTCCAATGTGCCCACAAATGGCCTGATTAACAATGGGGACAATCAGTGAGGAGTGTTGTACCTGGCAGTGGTCTCCTCCATCTTTTGTTCTTGCAGTGGATGGGAAGCCATGTAGTTATTGTTCACAGCAAGCTCTTCATCCAATGGCTCACCAGTGGGGGCTGGGACCGCAAATTTGGATGCAATAGATAGTCCTGATGGTCCCTCTAGCCCAACTGTGCCTCCGTACTCTGGGTCAGCATAGCACTGACCTCGTATGCTCCCGTCATCTGACAGGGAGATATTATGCAGCCCTGACACAGGCGCTGCTGCCTTGGGTTCTATATACTCCCCGGGCTCCGATAGCTCCATCCTTTGGAGCATATCGTGCTGGAGTAACCTCTCCACAAGGCTCTCCAGATGGGCCAGCCTGCCGGTAACACTGCCCTTAGAAGGAGGGGACTCTTCCACCTCCTGGCTTGACTCCTCTGAGTCCAGGGCCCTCACAGACTTTTTTGTGGCTTTTCTCCCCTGTGGAGGAGCCAAGGTGCTTTCTGGCAGCACCAAGTCTGTAGCCGCTGGCTGCTCTACCATCGGCCCTGGAGGCGAATTCGGCGATCGAACGCTGCCCGCAGGCCCATGGTCTTCCGCAGCCGGTTTGGTCGCGGCTCGCCTCTTATACATAACTCCCGCAATCCGAAGCTGAAAATACATACAAAACGAAACACACTCTGGACCGGGAGCAACGACTTCAGCAAAGTTTTTTAAAACACTTGCCTGAGTCTTTTAAACTTACCCGCTGGAAGGAGCGACGCGCCCGCCAGCCAGTCATTGCGCAAATCGGCAGACGTAATGACGCGCATGCGTGGGGACGGCCTTTTTCACGTAGTCACTCACGTGACTCCGAAGTAAAATAGAGACATGGAGGTCAAAGACAGAGATTATGTTGAACCAAACATTCAGCTACACCTGAAATATTGTGTCAAATTCTGGTCATTGCACTTTTGCAGCAATGTGAAGGCCTTAGCAGGGAGTAGAACAATATTTTGTTTGTTTAGTTTGTTTAGGTTTACAGTGCAGAAACAGGCCGTTCAACCCACCAAGTCCCCGCCGACCAGCAATCCCCATGCGCCAGCACTACCCTACACACTAGGGACAATTTACAATTTACAGAAGCCAATTAACCTGCATACCTGTACATCTTTGGAGTGTGGGAGGAAACTGGAACACCTGGGGAAAGCCTACATGGTCATGGTGAGAACATACAAACTCCATACAGACAGCATCTATAGTCGGGTCTCCGGCGAGGTAAAGGGGCTGTCCCACTGCGTTTACCTAATTGGCGAGTTTAGAAGAGTTTAGGAATGTTTTTAAAAGTGTCATGTTGAAGACCTCCTTTGACTATGTAGAAGATCTCCTTCGACCTCTTTCGGCTATGTTGAAGACTAGCTTCGACTACCTTCGGGAAAATTGGACACCGAATAGTGGAGAGTGAAGACGACCTCCTTCGACCTCCATTCAACTATGTTGAAGACTAACTACGACTACCTTCGACTACCTTTGATTACCTTCGCCGACCGTCGATTACCTACGAATAACTTGCTGACCTACTACGACTTACTTCGACTAAATCCACGAGTAAAAAAAATCGATATTTTTCCATGGCGTTTATTCCATTTATTCGCAGGCATTTTTCAGCATGTTGAAAAATACGCCGTGACCTAGCTGAGGCCTTGAGTACGCACAAACTATTCTCGAGCATGAAGGAGAGTTACAAAGACGTCCTAGGGCCTCGTGTCGACCATGCTGCGAGTATGAGTCGAGGGCAAACTCTTCTAAACCCGCCAATTAGGTTGCCACAGTGGGACAGCCCCCTATGGCAGCAACTCAACCGCAGCGCAATTATGCCATTATTAGGATGGTTCATGGGGTGAAGAATGTGTCACGGGGAAGGGCTAGAGAATCTGGGATTATTCTTCTTGCAATGGAGAAAATTGAGAGGAATATATCAATGTCCTCAATTTTACATTCAAGTTTATTGATTTGCAGCAAACTTAGTGAAACATAGGACTGATTATGTAGTTGTTATGTTAATGAAATAATAATCTGCAGAGCCGCACCAACAATCCAGAGACACACATTCAAGAAATTAAAGAATTTCACATTTAACTAGGGATGAAATGTGGCCAGGTTAGTTACTGTGACCTTGAAACACTTACACTAATATAAAAATGAAGCATCCAGCTCATTAATAAGGAAATGAGTCGTCTTTACGTAGCTTGCCAGAATCACGAAAATTAGTAATCAGATGCAGCACATGAGTTCATAGCTACAAAATGTGGTTTTGTTTAGTTTAGAGATACAGAGCAGAAACAGGACCTTCTGCCCACCGAGTCCGCACCGACCAGCGATCCCTGCAAACCAACACACACACTAGGGACAATTTACATTTATACCAAGCCAATTTACCTTCATGCCTGTACGTCTTTGGAGTGTGGGAGTAAAACCAAAAATCACAGAGAAAATCCACGCGGTCACGGGGAGAACTTACAAACTCCATACAGACAGCACCTGTAGTAGGGATCGAACCTGGGTCTCCGGTGCAGCAACTCTACCGCTGCGCCAGCATGCCACTCAAGATTAAAGTGGGAATCTCTGGAATTCTTTCCAACAGAGATTTCAGGAGACTCTAAAAATTCCTGGACCCCAATGCTGCTAAACAATGTGCTGTACCTTTAAAGAGAAATTACACATTTTATGAAAAATCAGTGAATTAAGGACGATGAGGACTTGGCATAGGAGATGAGTTGAGGCCTGGGGCAGATTAGCCATAATCATGTTGAATGGTAGGACAGGCTTGAGGGGCTGAATGGCCTACTGCTGCTCTTATGTTTTCATGCCTCAAACATGCCTTCAGACCCACAGTGCTGTTGCGGACCTTTAAACCACCATGTGAGACGGATCAGCATGCCATTCAGTTATATCCAAACTACTGCAAGTGGTTCAAGATGGCACTCCACCATCATCTTCTACAGACAATTTGGGATGAGAAGTAAATGTTAGAAGTACCAGCATCCTCTACATAGAAAGAAAGCTGAACAACTCAAAACTCCGCATGCCTGCTGAGATGCCCATCTATTGGGGACATGCTCCTGGACATTTGTACCTGACAAATCATCAAGCTACCAATGATTATTCAAAACTGATGTCACCCACCACCATCCCAGAAGCATAAAATGCAGATTTTCAATTGCTCAAAATACAAGATCTCCAATAATCCTTATATCCAAAATAATGATACAACCACCAATAAAAGCTTATTTTCAGAATAATGTTATGTACCTTCATTGGATACATAAATGTGAGAATAGTCAACACAAATGTTTTTTTTTGCGGAAATGTACACAAAACGGAACAGATTTAGAATTTTAGAAAAAATAATTAAGATTACAAGGTGATTGAAGAGGGTTGGGCAGTGGATGTTGCCTACATGGATTTTAGTAAGGCATTTGATAAAGTATTAATGGGAGCCTGATCAAGATGATTAAGATGCATGAGATCCATGATGACTTGGTCGCTTGGATTCAGAAGACAGGGGGTTGCAGTGGATAGGTATTATTCTGGCTGGAGATCTGTGATAGTGGGGTTGCGCAGGCATCTGTGCTGAGACTTCTGTAGTTTGTAATATATTTATATATATAAATGGATATAAATGTAGATGAGTTAGTTTGTAAGTTTGCAGAGTTGTGGATGGAGAGGAGGGCTGTCAAAATATACAGTGGGATATAGATTAGCTACAGAAATTGGCAGATAAATCGTAGATGGTTTAATCTGAGCAAGTATGAGGTGTTGCACTTTGGGAGGTCAAATGCAATGAAGAAGTATACAGTTGAGGGCAAGGCTCAATAGCACAAAGGTATCTTGGGGTCCACATCCATTGCTGTCTGAGAGTGGCAACAGAAGCAGATAGAATGGTGAAGAGTATAAGCATCAGGAAGTCATGGTTAGGAGGGTTACACAAAAAGCTGGAGAAACTCAGCGGGTGCAGCAGCATCCCTGACCAGTCTGAAGAAGGGTCTTGACCCGAAACGTCGCCTATCTCCTTCACTCCTTAGATGCTGCTGCACCCGCTGAGTTTCTCCAGCTTTTTGTGTAACCCTCGATTCTCCAGCATCTGCAGTTCCTTCTTTAACAGTCATGGTTAGGACTTTGGTTAGGCCACATTTGGGGTATTGTGTACAGTTTTGGTCGGCCCAACTTGCCCACACTGGCCAACGTCCCATCTACACTAGTCCCACCTGCCTGCGTTTAGTCCATATCCCTCCAAATCTGTCCTATCCATGTACCTGTCTAAATGTTCCTTAAACATTGTGATAGTACCTGCCACAACTACCTCCTTCGGCAGCTTGTTCCATACACCCACCACCCTTTGATATCATTAATCATTTGAGTTATCTCATGTAGAATGAATTCCCTTTTTTCACTCCATCATCCCTACCCCACAGTCGCTCCCACCCACTTGCAGGGAAATCTATTCCTTTCATATTGAAAATGCTAATGCACATAATAGTACAATGTTATTTGGTGCATCAGAAGAAAATATGTAGGATTCTGATGATTTTATTTTTTTTAATTAAAACATGGTCAAACAGAAAAGGGGTGTAGTTCTGAGGTTGAACTGTACTATACATTCCCATAACTTCTATAACTGTTTAGTTTATTTTATTATTGTCACGTGTACCAAGGAACAGTGAAAAGCTACTGTTTGTGTGCTACCCAGTCAAGGAAAAGACTGTATATGATTGCAATCAAGCCATCCACAGTGTAGAGATAAAAGATAAAGACTACTACAGCGTCAGTCTTGAAACTTTATTATTAAAATATATTTATTTACCAAAATCTGCAGTTTAAATTGTAATTTATTGTAGAGGTCTAAAGATTTCAATATGTGGTGCACTCATTTTGCATTGTTACTGGCCTCTAATATTTCCCCACAATTCCAGATAACCAAAGAACTAAGGCCTGGACCAAAGGTCAGTCTTAAAAACAAACAAATTATGACTGAAGTTCGAATGCTTGCTGCAAAAAGGGAGCTATCTTTCATTTTCAAAACATAACATTTGATCCATTTAAAGTTGTTCATACTGCTGTGCTTACAACAACAAACCCACACAGTACTGAAGTAATTCAGTGGGTTAGGCAGCATCTCTGGAGGACCTGGATAGGTGATGTTTCTTTAGAATCCTTCTTTAGACTGATTGCAGCAGGGGGAAGAAGAAAGCTGGAAAAGAGATGGGAGAGGAACAAAGCCTGGCAAATGATAGGTGGATACAGGTGAGGGGGCTTTGATGAGTAGACAAAGGCTAGAAATGAACTGATAAAGAGATAAGAGGAATAAAATGTGAAGTTAGAGGGAGGGATATAGGTGGAAAAGGATGGGGGGAAGAGGAAACGTCAGATGGGGTAGTGCACCCCAAGTGGGGAAATGAGTGCACCCCAAGGTGGGGAAATGGGGAAGAGGGTGAAAGAGGATAGTGTTAAATAAAATTGAAGAATTCCATGTTCATACATTTGTAAACTATCCAAGTGAAATATGAGATGCTGTTCCCCTAGTTCGCATGTGGCTATGTAGGAGGCTCAGAGCAGAAAGGCCAGTGTGTGAATGGGAATGGGAGTTAAAATAGTTAGCAATTGGAAGATCCAGCAGGCCTTGGTGGACCAAGTAGAGGTGTTTGGTGAAGTGGACGCCTATCCTTCTCTTGGTCTTGTCGAGTACTTATAGCATTCATGAGATGGCTGCTTCAATATATCATTATTCTATTTTACAGTCCAAAGGATAAGGAGCAAAAGGTAAAGAAAGTTCGTTTATTATCATTACAGCTTGTTCTTTTTTAAAGCACTAATAGATAAATTTAACTTTATTTTACTTACAATTAATAGCATTGCAGGTGAATACTTTAAGGAGTTTTACTCTAAATTTGATTCCTATTTTGGCAACTCTGTAAGGCCTTGGTTATGATACCCGAACAACACTGTGCACAATTTTGGTTTCCCTAACCAAATAATCAAATGTTAAGCGCACTAGGGAATGTTGACGAACAGAGAGACCTTGGGGTTCAAGTCCATAGCGCACTGAAAATAATATCACAGGTAGATAGAGTGGTGAAGAAGGCTTCCCCAGAATGGTGAAGCATGCTTGCCTTTTTAGGTTGGGCCACAGAATATAAGAGTTGGAACATTATGTTGCAACTTCATAAAACACTGGTTAGAATACACTTGGGACATTGTGTGCAATTCTACAGGAAGAATATAATCACTATGTTTAAGAGACATTTAGATGGGCATTTGAATTGGCAAGGCACAGTAGGATGTGGACCTAATGCAGGCAAATGGGAGACAGAAGGGTCGGAAGAGGATGTGGATTTAAAAGGGTCAGCAACTGGGATATTCTCAAAGATCCAAAACTAACTGTGCCCTCCATAGATGTTATATAACTCTAAAAAAAGGTGAGCTTTTCCAGCAGACAAATGAGATTAGTGTCGATTAGCAAAAAGTGTGGCATGGATGTGGTGGGCCGAAGAGCCTGTCTCTGCAGTGGAAATCTCTATCACTCAGTAGCAAAAAAAGATAATTTTATTATTGATGGCAGCCAAGATTTGCTTGACTGGTCTTTGGAGTGCATGTGGATGGAGGAGGGGGAGGGGGGGGGGGATTTGATAATGTGGTAGATGGGTAGGACTGCATTATGATGACATTTTTAAGCAGGTGAAGATTAATGGAATTTAGACGAGGAAACCGATAATCTCAATGAAACGTACAAAATGCTTAGTGGGCTTAACTGGTACATGAAGGGAGTATTTTCCCTTGCTAAGAAGTGTCAGTCTCTGGGCGGCACTGTGGTGCAGGTGCCAGAGCAGTTGCCTCATTGCGCCAGAGGCCCCGGTTCAATCCTGAGCTTGGGTGCTCGATAGTGTGAACTTTGCACATTCTCCCTGTGGCTACATGGATTTCCTCCGGGTGCTACGGTTTCCTTCTGCATCCCAAAGACATGCAGGTTTGCAGGTGAATTGGCCTCTGTATTTTGCCCCGTGTGTGTAGAGTGGATACGAAAGAGGGATAATGTAGAATCAGTGTGAAAAGGTGATCAATGGTGGGCATGGACTTGATGGGCTGAAGTGTCTGTTTTCATGTTATATCTATAGATCAATCAATTAATATAGGGCTGAAATTATGAGCATTTTGGAACCCAAAAAATGGTAAGAATGAAATTCTGTACCTCAGAGATTTTTGGAGGCACAGTCAATCTATCTTAGTTTTGATTCATCACCAGCTCCTCCAAGACTGCAAGAAATTGCAGAGTTGTGGACGTAGCCCAGACCATCACTCAAGCCAACCTCCCTTCCATTGACTCTATCTACACTTCATGCTATCTCGGCAAGGCTGACAGCATAATTAAGGGCTACTCTCACAATGGTCACTCCCTTTTCTGCACTCTTCCATTAGGAAAGAGGTATAGAAGTCTGAAAACATTTACCTCCAGATTCAGAAACAGTTTCTTCCCAGCTGTTATCAGGCAACTGATGGTCCTCTCATCAGTTAGAGTGCGGTCCTGACCTCCCATCCACCTCATTGGAGACCTTTGAACTATCTTTAATCGGATTATCGGAATCATAATCATAATTTATTAGCCAAGTATGTTTTGCAACATACGAGGAATTTGATTTGCCACACATCATACCATTAAAAAGCAACAAACCACACAAAATACATTTTAACATGAACATCCATCACAGTGTCTCCTCCACATTCCCCACTGTGATGGAAGGTGAAAAAAAGCTCAATCTCTTCACTTCTTTGTTCTTCCGGGGTTGGAGTCCTCGAGCCTTCCGTTGACGGGATGATCTTGGCTCCCGTAGACGGTGACGTTCGGGCCCTCCGCATTCGGGGCGATCAAGCTCCTGCATCGGGGGGGAAATCTCAGCTCCACTGCGCCGGGCTATCTGACCCCGGGTTGGGACTGGTCGAACCTTCTGCATCATTTGGAGCTTCAAGACATCGGTCTCTACCCAAGACTGTGTGCTCCTCGATGGTGAACTCCACAGTTGGAGTGTCCATCCCAGGCCAGGGATCAGCTCCAATGGTAAGTCCCCATCCCCGTGGTGGGGCTCAAAGTCAGTCCAGAGCAAGGCCTCCAGCTCCATGATGTTAGGCCGCAGAGCGATCCGGAAAACAATTGCTTCTCCAGCAAGGTAAGAGATTGAAAAAAGTTTCCTCTGACCGCTTTCCCCACCCCCCACATAAAACAAACCAAAGAACATTAATACAAATTTTTAAAACACACTAAAAATAACAAAAAAAACCCGAAAAGACAGACAGACTGTTGGCAAGGCTCCCATCGTGCAGCGCCCCCTGGTGGTAAGTTCAATGTTATGTCATGCACTAAATGACGTATCGTTTAAATTTTATCTGTGCACTGTGGATGGCTTGATTGTATCGTTTTTTATTTGACTGAATGGAACACAAACAAAAGCTTTACATTGTACCTCAGTACATGTAACAATAATAAACTAAATTCAAGATAGATAGATTTTTGAATATTGGAAAAATCAAGTAATGTGATGACTGGGATAAAATTGAGCCAAGATAGAAGATCAACCATTATGTTATTTAATGTTATTTGATGTTGTTGAAGGCCAAAGTCAGCATGGCTTTGTGAAGGGGAGGTCTTGCTTAACAAATTTGCTGCAATTCCTTGAAGAATTAAATAGCAGGACAGACAAAGTAGATGTAGTCAGTAGATGTTTACTTAGATTTACAGAAAGCCTTTGATAAGGTGCCACATGTTATGCTGCTAAGGAAAATGAGAGTCCACGGTATCAAAGGGCAATTACTAACATGGATAGCATGGATTCCCAAAAAGTTATTTTGCAAGTCAAATCAGAAGTAAAAGAGCGCCAAAGACCCAAGTTCGAGTAATTTGCTAATTAGCCCTAAAGTCCTAACGATGAGATTCGACCGGCGAGACCGAAGTCGGGCAGAGCCATAGTTGTGGGTGACTCCATTGTCCGAGATGCAGACAGGAGATTCTGTGATGACAGGCAAGACTCGAGGATGGTCTGTTGCCTCACAGGTGCCAGGGTTCAAGATGTCATGGACCGACTTCGGAACATCCTCGAGAGGGAAGGTGAACAGACGGAAGTAGTTGTGCATGTGGGCACAAACGACGTCAGGAAGGAGAGGAAGGAGGTTCTGCAACGTGAGTTTAGAGTGTTAGGAAGAAGACTGAAAAGCAGGACTTCTAGGGTGGTTATCTCTGGATTGCTTCCTATACCTCGTGCTGGTGAGGGCAGGAACAGGGAGATAAGGGATCTGAATGTGTGGCTGGGGGGCTGGTGCAGGGAACAGGGATTTAGATTTATAGACCACTGGGATCTCTTCTTGGGTAGGGGTGACCTGTACAAAAGCGATGGGTTACACCTTAACTGGAGGGGGACCAACGTTCTGGCAGGCAGGTTTGCTAGTGCTACACGTTTAGGTTTAAACTAAATAGCGGGGAGAGGGGTTGACAAATTGGGAGTATAAAGATGGAATTAAAGGAGAAGTGAGTACAGGAGAAGTTGCAAAAGACTCCCAAATTAATGGGAAGGAATATTCGAGAGGGGATAAGAGTGTAAGGTCAGGGCCAATAGTGACCGGTGTGAGAGGGGAGATGAATACCTAAGTTAAAGTGTTGTGTATGAATGCGTGAAGTATAAGAAATAAAATGGATGAGCTTGCGGCTCAGTTAAAAATTGGCAAGTATGATTTTGTGGGAATTGCAGAGACATGGCTGCAAGAGGACCAGGGCTCTGAATATTCAGGGGTATACGGCCTATCGAAAAGACAGAGAAGTGGGCAGAGGGGGTGGGGTAGCTCTGTGGTACCTTGCGAGGGGTGACGTAGAATCAGGAGATGTAAAGTCAGTGTGGATAGAACTGAGGAATTGTAAGGGTAAAAATAACCTTATGGGAGTTATCTACAGGCCCTCAAACAGTAGCCTGGATATAGGGTGCAAGTAATGCTTTGGTCTGTTGGTGGTTATGGGAGATTTCAACGTGCAGATAGACAGGGAAAATCAGGTTGGTACTGGACCCCAAGAAAGGGAGTTTATGGAGTGCCTCCGTGATGGATTCTTAGAACAGCTTGTGCTGCAGCCTACCAGGGAGAAGGCAATTCTGGATTTAGTGTTGTGTAATGAACCTGATTTGATAAGGGGATTCAAGGTAAAGGAGCGTTAGGAGGGAATGACCATAATATGATAAGTTTTAATCTACAATTTGAGAGGGAGAAGAGAAAATCAGAAGCGTCAGTATTACAGTTGAGCAAAGGGGACTATGGAGGCATGAGGGAGGAGCTGGTCAAAGTTGACTGGAAAGATACCCCAGCAGGGATGACAGTGGCACAACAATGGGAGATATTTCTGGGAATAATACAGAAGGCGCAGGATCACTTCATTCCAAAGAGGAAGAAAGATTCTAAGAGGAGTAAGAGGCGACCGTGGCTGACAAGGGAAGTCAAGGACAGTATAAAAATAAAAGAGAAGAAGTATAACATAGCAAAGATGAGCAGGAAGCCAGAGGATTGGGAAGCTTTTACAGAGCAACAGAAGATAACTAAAAGGGCAATACGGGGAGAAAAGATGAGATACGAAGGTAAGCTAGCGAAGAATATAAAGGAGGATAGCAAAAGCTTCTTTAGGTATGTGAAGAGGAAAAAAATAGTTAAGACAAACGTGGGTCCTTTGAAGACAGAAACAGGTGACTTTATTAACAAGGAAATGGCAAACGGGTTGTACAGGTACTTTGGATCTATCTTCACTAAGGAGGACACAAACAATTTTCCTGAGATACTACTGGCCAGAGGACCTCGGGTGACGGAGGAAGTGAAGGAAATTCACATTAGACAGGAAATGGTGTTGGGTAGACTGATGGGACTGAAGGCTGATAAATCCACTGGGCCTGATGGTCTGCATCCCAGGGTATTTAAGTAAGTTGCTCTAGAAATTGTGGATGCATTGGTGATCATTTTCCAATGTTCTATAGATTCAGGATCAGTTCCTGTGGATTGGAGAGTAGCTAATGTTATCCCAGTTTTTAAGAAAGCGCAGGGAGAGAGAAAACAGGGAATTATAGACCGGTTAGACTTGCATGGGTGGTGGGGAAGGTGCTGGTGTCAATTATAAAAAGATGAAATAGTGGCACATTTGGATAGCTGTAACAGGATCGGTCCGAGTCAGCATGGATATACAAAGGGGAAATCATGCTTGATTAATCTTCTGGGATTTTTTGAGGATGTAACTAGGAAAATGGACACGGGAGAGCCAGTAGATGTAGTGCACCTGGATTTTCAGAAAGCCTTTGACAAGGTCCCACATAGGAGATTAGTGGGCAAAATTAGAGCACATGGTATTGGCGATAATGAGGATGTATGGTGACTTGGACAGGTTGGGTGAGTGGGCAGACGCATCGCAGATGCAGTTTAATGTGGATAAATGTGAGGTAATCCACTTTGGTGGCAAGAACAGGAAGGCAGATTATTATCTGAATGGTGTCATGTTAGGAAAAGGGGAAGTACAATGAGATTTGGGTGTCCTTGAACATCAGTCACTGAAAGTAAGCATGCAGGTACAGCAGGCAGTGAAGAAAGCTAATAGCATGTTGGCCTTCATAACAAGAGGAGTTGTGTATAGGAGCAAAGAGGCCCTACTACATTTGTACAGGGCCCTAGTGAGACCACACCTGGAGTATTGTGTGCAGTTTTGGTCTCAAAATTTGAGGAAGGACATTCTTGCTATTGAGAGAATGCAGCATAGGTTCACAAGGTTCACAAGGATGGTGGGAGTCGCGGGACTGTCATATATTGAAGGAATGGAGCACCTGGGCTTGTATACATTGGAATTTAGAATGGTGAGAGGGGAACTTATTGAAACATTTAAGATTATTAATGGATTGGACACGCTGGAGGCAGGAAACATGTTCCCGATGTTGGGGGAGTCCAGAGCCAGTGTCCACAGTTTAAGAATAAGGGGTAGGTCATTGAGAACGGAGATGAAGAAAAACTTTTTCACCTTTTCGGTGGTGAATCTGTGGAATTCTCTGCCTCAGAAGGCAGTGGAGACCAATTCTCTGGATGCTTTCAGGAGAGAGTTAGATAGAGCTCTTAAAGATAGCGGAGTCGAGGGATATGGGGAGAAGGCAGGAATGTGGTACTGATTGTGGATGATCAGCCATGATCACAGTGAAAGGCGGTACTGGGTTGAAGGGCCGAATGGCCTACTCCTGTATCTATTGTCTATTGTAAAGAAAGCAAGCTCAATGCTAGCATTTATTTCAAGAGGGCTTGTATACAAAAACAGGGATGTCATGTTGAGGCTCCATAAGGCAATGGTGAGGATGCATTTGGAATATTGTGAGCAATTTTGGGCATCATATCTGAGGAAGGATGTGCTGGCTCTGGAGAGGGTCCAGAGGAGGTTTACAAGAATGATCCCAGGAATGAGTAAGTTACCCTATGAGCGTTTGTCAGTGCTGTGCCTGTACTCGCTGGAGTTTTGAAGAATGAGGGGGGACCTAATTGAAACATACAGAATAGTGAAAGGCTTGGATAGAGTGGATGTGGGAGGATGTTTCCACCCATGGAAGAGTTTAGGACTGGAGGTTATAGCCTCAGAATCAAAGGACGCTATTTTAGGAAGGAGATGAGGAAAAATGTCTTTGGTCAGAGGGTGGTGAATCTGTGGAATCTGTGGAATTCTTTGCCACAGAAGGCTGTGGAGCCCGTCAGTGGATATCTGTAAGGCATAGATAGATAGATTCTTCATTAGTACAGGTGTCAGAGGTTATGGGGAGAAGGCAGGGGGGGGGGGGGGGGGGGGGTTAGGAGGGAGAGATACGTAGATCAGTCATGATTGAATGGTGGAGTAGACTTGATGGGCCGAATGGCCTAATTAGAAACGTGGAAACATAGAAAAATAGGTGCAGGAGTAGGTCATTCGGCCCTTCGAGCCTGCACCGCCATTCAATATGATCATGGCTGATCATCCAACTTAGTATCCCGTACCTGCCTTCTCTCCATACCCCCTGATCCCTTTAGCCACAAGAGCCACATCCAAATCCTTTTTGAATATAGCCAATGAACTGGTCTCAACGACCTTCTGTGGCAGAGAATTCCAGAGACTCACCACTCTCTGTGTCAAGAATGTTTTCCTCATCTCGGTCTTAAAGGAATTCCCCCTTATCCTTAGACTGTGACCCCTTGTTCTGGACTCCCCCAACATCGGGAACAATCTTCCTGCATTTAGCTTGTCCAACCCCTTAAGAATTTTGTATGATTCTAAAAGATCCCCCTCAATCTTCTAAATTCCAGTGAGTACAAGCCAAGACTATCCAGTCTTTCTTCATATGAAAGTCTCGACATCCCAGGAATCAGTCTGGTGAACCTTCTCTGAACCTCCTCTATGGTAAGAATGTCTTTCCGCAGATTTGGAGACCAAAACTGTACGCAATACTCCAGGTGTGGTCTCACCAAAACCCTGTACAACTGCAGTAGAACCTCCCTGCTCCTATACTCATACCATTTGCTTTCTTCACTGTCTGCTGCACCTGCATGCCTACTTTCAATGACTGGTGTACCATGACACCCAGGTCTCGTTGCATCTCCCCTTTTCCTAATCACCAAAGTGGATAACCTCACATTTATCCACATTATACTGCATCTGCCATGCATCTGCCCATTCACTCAGCCTATCTAAATCACCCTGCAGCTTCCTAGCATCCTCCTCACACCTAACTATACCCCCCAGCTTGGTGTCAACTGCAAATTTGGAGATGTTGCATTCAATTCCCTCGTCCAAATCATTAATGTATATTGTAAATAGCTGGGGTTCCAGCACTGAGCCTTGCGGTACCCCACTAGTCACTGCCTGCCATTCTGAAAAGGACCCGTTTACTCCTACCCTTTGCTTCCTGTCTGCCAGCCAGTTCTCTATCCACATCAATATTGAACCACCAATACCGTGTGCTTTAAGTTTATATACTAATTTCTTATGTGGGACCTTGTCGAAAGCCTTCTGAAAGTCCAGATATAACACATCCACTGGTTCTCCCTTATCCACTCTACTAGTTACATTCTATAATATTCGTCAGACATGATTTACCTTTTGTAAATCCATGCTGACTTTGTCCAATGATTTCACCACTTTCCAAATGCGCTGCTATCCCATCTTTAATAACTGACTCTAGCAGTTTCCCCACTACCAATGTTAGACTAACTGGGCTGTAATTCCCCGCTTTCTCTCTCCCTCTTTTTTTTAAAAGTGGGGTTACATTAGCTATCCTCCAATCCTCAGGAACTACTCCAGAATCTAAGGAGTTTTGAAAAATTATCACTAATGCATCCACTATTTCCGTGGCTACCTCCTTGAGCACTCTGGGATGCAGACCATCCGGCCCTGGGGATTTATCGGCCTTTAATCCGTTCAATTTACCCAACACCACTTCCCGGCTAACCTGGATTTCACTCAGTTCCGCCATCTTATTTGACCTCCGGTCCACTGCTATTTCCAGCAGATTATTTATGTCTTCCTTAGTGAAGACAGAACCAAAGTAGTTATTCAATTGGTCTGCTATGTCCTTGTTCCCCATGATCAATTCTCCTGCTTCTGACTGCAAGGGACCAACATTTGTTCTAACTAGTCTCTTTCTCTTCTCATATCTATAAAAACTTTTGCAGTCAGTTTTTATGTTCCCTGCCAGTTTCCTTTCGTAATCTATTTTCCCTTTCCTAATTAAGCCCTTTGTCCTCCTCTGCTGGATTCTGAATTTCTTCCAGTCCTCTGGTAGGCTCCTTTTTTTGGCCAATTTGTATGCCTCATCTTTAGTTTTTGTACTATCCCTGATTTCCCTCGTTATCCACGGATGCACCACCTTCCCTGATTTATTCTTTTGCCAAACTGGTATGAACAATTTTTGTACTTCATCCATGCAGTCTTTAAATACCTTCCATTGCACATCCACTGTCAACCCTTTAAGACTCACCTGCCAGTCTATCTTGGCCAATTCATGGCTCATACCTTCAAAGTTACCTTTGTTTAAATTCAGAACCCTTGTTTCTGACTTAATTATGTTACTCTCCATCCTAATGAAGAACTCAATCATATTATGGTCACTCTTGCGCAAGGGGCCATGCACAACAAGACTGCTAACTAACCCTTCCTCATTACTCAATACCCAGTCTAGAATAGCCTGCTCTCTCGTTGGTTCCTCCACATGCTGGTTTAGAAAACTATCCCGCATACATTCCAAGAAATCGTCTTCCTCGGCACCCCTGCCAATTTGATTCACCCAATCTATATGCAGATTGAAGTCACCCATTATAACTGTGTTACCCTTGTTGCACGCACTTCTAATTTCCTGTTTGATGCCATCCCCAACTCCAATACTACTGTTAGGTGGCTTGTACACAACTCCCACTAGCGTTTTCTGCCCCTTAGAGTTTTGCAGCTCTACCCATACCGATTCCACATCCTCCATGCTAATGTCCTTCCTTTCTATTGCATTAATCTCCTCTCTCACCAGCAACACTACCCCACCTCCTTTTCCTTTCCGTCTATCCCTCCTGAATATTGTATATCCCTGGATGTTCAGCTCCCACCCTTGGTCACCCTGGAGCCATGTCTCCGTGATCCCAACTATAGCATAGTCATTAATAGCTATCTGCACCTTCAACTCATCCACCTTATTACGAATGCTCGAGACACAAAGCCTTCAGGCTTGTTTTTACAACACTTTTACCCTTTATACAATTATGTTGACAAGTGGCCCCTTTTGATTTTTTTGCTGGATTTGTCTGCCAGCCACTATTAATTTTCATCTTGCTACCACTTGCTTCTATTGTCATTTTATACCCCTCTTTCTCTCTGCTCACACCTTTAAGACACCCACCACCTCTTATTCTCTGTTTATTATTTGTTTCTTCTTCCCCCCGTACCTGTTGGGTCTGAGTGCTTCCCTTCTCTGCCTCCTGCCTCAGACACCATATCCTAGCTATCTCTATTTGAGTCCCTCCCCCCAATCTATCTAGTTTAAAGTCCCCCCAGTAGCCTTTGCAAATTTCCCCGCCAAGATACTGGTCCCCCTTGGGTTCAAGTGCAACCCGTCCTTTTTATACAGGTCACTCCTTCCCCGAAAGAGGTTCCAATGATCCAGAAACTTGAATCCCTGCCATCCACACCAGTCCTTCAGCCATGCGTTTATCCTCCACCTTGCTCCATTCCTACTCTCAATGTCGCGTGGCACAGGAAGTAGTCCTGAGATTGTCATCTTTGTGGTCCTTTTCCATAGCTCTCTTCCTAACTCCCTAAATTCTCCTTTTAGGACCTCTTCTCTTTTTTTACCTATGTCATTGGTACCAATATGTACCACGACCTCAGGCTCCTCTCCCTCCCTTTTCAGGATATCTTGGACACGTTCAGACACATCCCGGACCCTGGCACCAGGGAGGCAAACTACCATCCGGGTCTCCGGACTGCGTCCACAGAATCGCCAATCTGACCCCCTAACTATGGAGTCCCCTATTACTAATGCCCTCCTCTTCATTTCCTTATGCTTCTGAGCATCAGGGCCAGTCTCTGTACTGGAGGCCCGGTCGCTGTTGCTACCCCCAGGTAGGCTGCCACCCCAACAGCACTCAAACTGGAGTACCTATTTTCAAGGTGTACAGTCACAGGGGTACTCTCTAGCCCCTGCCTCTGCTCCTTGCCCTTCCTAACTGTGACCCACTTGTCTGCCTCCTGTGGTTTTGGAGTGACTACCTCCCTGTAGCTCCTCTCTATGACCTCCTCACTCTCCCTGACCAGACGGAGGTCATTGAGCTGCTGCTCCAGGTTCCTAACACATTCCTTTAGGAGCCCCATTTCGACACACCTGGTGCAGATGTGGATGTCTGGAGGGCTATCATTCGGACTCATTATTCTACTCTTATTCCTTATGAGTTTGACCTTATGAATATTGGGGCAATTTTGAGATGCCAAAGAGATTACTATTTCTTGTTAAGATGTTTGTACAAACCATTGAACAATATCTATTTAATGTGATAATTCTGAGGTAACTTGGGAATTAACATTCTTAAATCATTGCACTGTCAGTATCCTGTACTTTTAAGAAAGGCAGCAAGGAAAAGCTTGGCAACTAAAGACCAATTAGGCTAATGCCTGTGGTTGGCAAGTTACTGGAGAGTAATCTGAGGGATAACATATAGTATATGCATTTGGATAGAAAGGGGCTGTCTAGGTATCGTCAGCATGGTTTTATATGTGGGAGGTCATATCTCATGAATCTGATTAAGTATTTTGAAGAAATAACTAAAAAGGTTGATAAGGGCACAGCCATAACGTTGTTTATATGGACTAGTTCTGTGAAATGGCTTCATAGATAGATAGGGTGGTCAAGATGGTTTTTGGCACATTGCCCTTCATCAGACAGCACATTGAGTATAGAAGTCCGGATGTTATGCTACCGTTGTACAAGACATTGGTTAGGCCACATTTGGAGCATTGTGTTCAGTTGCGATCACCGTGTTATAGAAACATGTTGCTAATCTGGAAAAGATGCAGAGGAGATTTATGAGGATGTTGCCATTACTCGAGGGCCTGAGCTGTAGTGAGAGGTTGAAAAGGCTAGGACTTTATTCCTTGGAGAGCAGGAGGACAAGGGGTGAATTTATATAGGTGTATAAGATCATGAGAGGGACAGATAGATAAATGCACAGTTAAAACCCAAAAGACATAGGGTTAAGGTGAGGGGAAAGATTTAATAGGAACCTGAGGGGCAACTTTTTCACACAAAAGATGTTGGGTATATGAAACGAGCTGCCAGAGGAGGAATTTGAGACGGGTACTATTACAACATTTGAAAGACATTTGCACAGGTACATGGATAGGGAGGTTTAGACGGATGTGCGCCAAACACCGGCATGTACGACCAGCGTAAATGGGGCATTGTTGGGCCGAAAGGCCTGTTTCCGTGCTGTACGACCCAATGACCCAAGTCCATCCACATATCAAATGTGTGTAATAAAATGGCTTTGCAACTTTTCAAAAGTAAATTGTGGGTGCTTACTTGGTTCTTTTCAGAACAAGATTGGTTTTAATATTCAGGGTTCATACAGCTGGACATTCATTGTACATTAGTTTTTGTATTGTGAAACACTTGTTTTATATATAGCCTTGAAATATCAAAAATTGTAGTTATCTTTTGGAATTGTTAATAATAATCCTAACAAATATGTAGGTGACCTAGATAAAATATTTTAAAAAGTTCTTCATTGAAGATATATTAAAGATTCTGTAATCTTTAAAACAAAACAAAAAAGATATCGTTTTTTGCATTTTCCTTGTTAGTGATCTTGCTGAAGAAACAATTAATATAACTTGTGTTGTAACGCCTGCGGCCTGATCAAGGTCTTGAAAAGTGATTTTTTTTTTCAAGTTGAGCTCCCAGCATTTTGCCTCATTGCGCCAGATTGCGTGGGCGAGAACAAATTGGATCTCAACCTACTCCAACCACATAAACCAAGCATGACAATCTTCAGGAGCGGATTGGGAATGATTTAATAGGAACGCTGCGTAGCACGGAGCAGATTCTTTCCCTCCTTTCTCACCCATTCTCTCTGCTGCTGTTGTTACAGACGAACTTTAAATAGCTCTGAAGCTGCATTCGAGCAAATCGACAGAGGCTGTGGCTTACTGCAGGATTGGCACACGCTGACGGCGCTGTTCATTGGTCTGCGGCGATAGGGGCTGTATTAACACTAGGGGGAAAGAAGGGCTGCTGCGGGGATATGTGTACGAGAAGACCCGCCGTTATCCGGCCGAGACTTGCGCTGCTGTCCTGCATCGCCTACCCGAACCTCGCTAACGGCTTTGCATTCGGGGAGGGGGCAAGAAAGTAGCAGGGGAGAGACAAACACAAAAGGGAAAACACACACGCTGAAACAAAGCACCGAAAGGGCTGCAAAATGAATGCAAAATACGATAGATACAAAGATGGGCAAAAAAATAACAAAACACAAAGAGGGCAAAAATTGAAATAATAATAAAGTGAAGCGCAGGAGAAAATATAAAGATAAACTAAGTGGAAGTGGTTTACTTCCACGTATAATGGAGACAGGGGAATGAGAAAGATGAATTTTAAAGACTGTGAGGGGGTGAGGAGAGAAAAATGAGACCCAGTGGGACAGAATTTGGACCCCCGCCCCTCACAACGTAGACAGACACGCCAAGTGCAGGGGATGTAAACACGGACAGGGAGAGGTCTAAGCCTGGACCGCCCATTCTCCTGGCACCGAGTCAAACTCACAGCCAAGTGCAGAATTCCAACCATAAGGGGGGAGAGCAAGGGGTTGGGCTGCGGGGAGGGAGGGCGTTTGTGGATTTAGCAAGGGCAAACTGCCTGACTTTGACTTTGCCGCTTTTTTTTAAAAAAAAGGCCGAGGGATCGCTTCCGGTTTGCAAAGGCCACTTTAAGAGAAACAAGGGGAGAGGGAAAAAAAAGCCTTTTGGCAGTTTTGCAGAAGCTCAAATGAACTTGAGGAGAATTGTGACGCTTTAAACCGTTGTAGGCATACTGCAAATTCAATATACTTTATTGCAACATTGTCCAATGGTACGTTACAAATATATATATAATTCGTCTTTATTTTTCTTTGCTATTATTTGCTCAGGTTGCGTATTGGCCGCCGAGCTCCAAAGCTCTGAAAATGCTGCTTTCACTTTGTAATAATTTTATTCTTTTTTGGCAATACTATTGGATTGCTTTTGTCTGCAATCGCCAGCTTTCACGATGTAGGTCAGGCCGCTATCAGATTTTTTTAAAATAACGCCAGCGATGAATCAGTAGTGGTTGCATCCAAAAAACGCTGAGCTTGGCAGATTTCCCTACTTTGAGTTCTCTCTCCTCCCCCCCACCCCCCCCCCCCCCCCCCCCTGGTTCGGCGACAGCTCCAAGAGCATTTGAGATTGATGGTCGCGTTATGTTGGCTGAAATCAGACACTGCAGTCTGATCTTTTCATTCACTGACTTACCCCTCTTAGGTTTTGGTTTCTTGTATTTTTAATTGCATTGTCTACGCGTCATTCTGATTTGTTTTCTCCTCTGTTTATATGTATACATATAGATTTATAAATATCTCCTCCACGTCCTCTTGCGTGCACCGGCCGATTGCCTTTATTAATAGTGTTTGATTGGCGACGGGGGAGGGCAGGGTTGGGTGTTTGTCACCACATGCCGATGTGGCGTGATCGGAATGCTCAGGGCTTCGAGTTCAAGGCAACTTTCTCCCGGCTGCCATTGAACTTGAAACCCAGACCAGGAACTTCTGAGTCTGTAGCGCACCGGCCGACAGGGGCAAGGCAGCAGGGAAACGAGGAGAGGGCGAAGTCCGCTCGCTCGACTCCTGCTGAGCGAAGCTAGAAGTGCGAACCCAGCAGTTGCTCAAAATGCACCCTGCAACTTCGCGCACAGCCTGTAACTTTTTCCCCCTCCCTTTAAGTAGGGCGAAACAGCAATGGCAGCGGGAAGGGAGAAAAGTGCGAGTCTGAGCTGCAGTAACGCCAGTCGTGTATTTTGCAGTCGTGTATATGCTAAAGTTTAACTTCATTTTCCTCACACTCACTGTCGATCCCAAACACAACATCCTTTCACCCTATTAACTAGAGGAAGGGACATTTGAGAAGGTTTACAAACTGGCGGAGATTTTGCTGCAGATTTCTTCCTACTGCATAATTTAAAAATGCGGTGCCGTAGAGCGCACAAACCCCAAAGCTGCGGAGGATTCAGTGAACTATTGGTCGCAATGTTATTAATACTGTCATTGGCACAACATTTAAAGCACTGTCATCTCACCCCAAGTAACACTGCTACAGAGATAATTTGAACAGGTGCATTTTTTTTCTTGGAGAAAGAATAAATTACCTTATGGATTTTCTTTGTTAATAATTAAACTCGTCTTAGGTAAAAGTGCAACGGGCCAGATTCTGAATGAAAATTCCACAATATATACAGTGATTACTTAACTAAATTGAAAGGTGGTTGGAATCCGGTTTGTGTGCAGAATTATGTAAGGATCGAATATAGCTTCAATAACTTTTTTTTATGTAGACTTCCCATGAAGTAGTTAGTAATGGAACACGTTGCAATAATTCAAAAGGGCGCCAAATGCTAAAAGGAAAACAATTTACCTGCACCTTTCCAAGTTACACTTGGACTACTTTAGAAAACGGAGGCTTTCAAGTATTATAACAGATGTTTTCGAATCTGAAAGGAACTCTTATTTGAGGATAACATTTAACGCAGGTCCAAATTTAATTTAATTCCACCCAGCTTTGCGTTTGCGCTTCGAGACTGTTGCTTCACAGTTCAAAGTGAACAGAGAGACTACAGACTCAAGCTTGAATATGGGGGACATTAAAATATGAGGGAACGCAACTAGCTCGACAGAACTGTAAAAAAAAACTATCGCCAATCAGATATGTTGGAGGCAGAAGACAGTAAAACATATATAAATTGCATTCCATGCAATCACAAGCTGTGCAATGCACTCCTACAACGCCATACTTCTGATGAATCATTGAAATCATTCTGATTCAATTCGCTCTATGACCACAATAATTATTTAACCGTGCAAATACAGAATTCAATGCAAGTATAAAAAAAGTACAAGGTTATTGATAGATAGTAGGTGCAAAACATGAATCCGTGCGAACATACTGTTAAAGGCGGCGCGAAAACCACAAAACTGACAGTTCTTTGGGATTCATTCTACTTAGTAAACTATAATTATCCCTAACCTGTTGGCATATTATATTGTTGAATCTCTGAAGGACACCCAATACATATTAAAACAATAACAAAAGCAAAATATAAAACCATGTTTAAATGGTGCCCAAGTTTTGAGGGGCGCATACATTTCGCAAACTGTATGTTGGGCGAGATAGGTTGGAATGAAAGGCGTATATTCTGGCCATTTCGACTGTGTTTTTTTAGAAAAAGTGTGTCTTTGTGAATGGTACCTTAGGGGATGCTATCTGCTGGAAGTAGTTTTTTGAGTTTTAAGGTTTCACGACCTGGGCATTTTCCATTTCGTTGTCCAGGGCACCGTAGTTGCCAAATTCTACCGCTTGTAAAATGACACTATACCGCGGCAGCTTTTGACAGAATCTGAGTTTTTAAAAAAAGTTGTAAGCAGTCTCTTTTGTCTTAATAGGGGAGAAGATCAGGGGTTGGTGGATAGGAATGCGTGCATGTACCGTCTGACCGGGGGGGGGGGGGGGGGGGGGGAGGGGGGAGGAGGCGGCGACGGGAGAAGATTGAGTTTATGTAATAAATAAAAGAAATCAGTGAGCTCGGCAGAGAGGACCTGAGGGTGCAGTCGGTCTAGATCCACCGTGCGGGAGCGGAGAGAAGCGATCGCCACTTACTTGTACCTGGTCAACAGCCCCCCTCCTCCCCAACGCATTCCTCCCCTCCCACACACACACACACACACACACACAACAGTCCCTGTGCCACTGGTGGGATCCGGCCTCCGATCCGCCAGCTCGCGTTTTACTGCGTTGAATCGAAAGTTTCGCCTTGCAATTTCTGCCGTTGCCTGCCCTTGGACTTGACTGGTGTGCACTGGCAGACACCGCTCGCTGCACCCACCCATCCCCTGGCTGCAGACACATCCAGGATATCCCGCTGGAAAATTCACAAATCTTGACTCCAGACTATTACTGGGAAACTTGCCATCGGATCATTAGGCGCGAATACCGGCAGACTTTGCGACTTCTCCACATCAGAGACTTTTTTTTGATTCGACAACTATATGAATGGATAACACGTTACTCCGAACCTCCGCTCCCTAAGATCTGCCGGAGTTACGCGAGGATTTTGCCTTTCTTGTCTCTCTCTTTTTGGCACCGTGATGATGTATTCCCCGATTTGCCTCACGCAGGTAGTTGTATTTTTTAATAACGCATGTTGCTTTGGGGAGGGTGGGGTGAGAGTGAAACGCCTGTATTAGATCCTCTTGCAGTTTGCAGAGGGGGGGGAGAGAGAGAGAGATAGTCGCGTTTGCAGATCGCGGCCAGCCACTCTCCCTGAAGCAGTACAGTAACATTACAGTGCAGAGACCGGCCTAATCAGAGCAAAAGAAAATGTCAGTCAAGTGAAGTTTAGGTGCAAATCTGGCAGCCAGTGGATATCAAAGAGTCACTTTCCAAAATCGCCAGTCTTAAGGAAGGAAATGCCTGGCCGGTGCAGCGAGATAGGAACATAACGCGCGGCTCCTTGACACTGTCCACTATTATTGGAAATACACTCCTTAGTCACCTGCGCGCGAAAGTCCTTTTGCTGGCTTTAAAATATATATTTTGTTTAAAAAAAACATTTTTGTTTAAAAAATACAGACTCCACCCGTAGTTATATTTCATTCTCACACTCCTCGCTGAAGTTTTGAGACTGTTTCTGAAACATTTCGTAACAGAATTACTCCCGGTACTTATACTGTGACCGGGCATAAGATTAGTCTGACATTAGCCGTGTGCGTTTTTGAGGCCCCTATATGTATATCGATAGATAGATTCCGAACGTGTCGTAGTATATTTAATGGCCCATAAAGGCAATCGGACAAGGTGCTTGCCACAATTAATTTCTATGTATTTTTGGACTTCTATAAGTCAAGTAAGACTTTGGTCAGCCAGGTTCCACCAGTACATTCATTAAATATGTATCCAATGCAATCTGGCATGGGTTTCGCACTTTGTTCATTGTTTGGCAAATTTATATTTAACTACATTGAAAAAAAATCGACCTGTAGGTTAATTTTTATACATTACTTTTCTTAAAGGGGAGGGGTTGAATATATAATGTTAGCTTTAAAACATTTTTTTGTGTGGAAATGGCCCCGGCTCTGTTTTAGGAGAAAAAAGAGGCTCATTCAAGATGGGAAGAGCATATATTTTGAGGGGGAAAGATTGTGCATTGATAGCATGGTAAATGTTCAAGGAAAATATAAACCAGGCAAAATATATAAACCACCCCAACCTCTCCAACAATTGAAGAAGTTGCACTTAAGATGATGGACAATATCTTTTGAATTTTCAGTTTACTTTGTTGTTTCCCTTATTCGCTGGAATTTAACTTATTATATTTACCTCTTTTAAGTCTGTGCAGTCAAATATTTTGCTATACAAAGTACAAAGAAGAAGCAAAATCTGCAACATAACTAACCACATTCTAGAATTGTAATTTTAACCAAATTTTCAAGTAGCTGCTATAAACATTAACATCATATTGACAAAACATGTTTTCATTGACAATTGTAAAGGTATCTGTCCCTCAATAAAGTTATTATTTTCTTTTCAAGATAGTGCTGGGTAAGAACAATACGATTAATTTTACAAAAGATATGCTAAATTAATACAAAAACATTCCTAGCACAAAGAAACAGAAGGCAAAGCTACAGAAGTGTTTAAGAATTACTTTTCTTTGCTACCCATTGTCGGTTATATTTAGATTTTTTTTTTGTGTTGGTAAAATGAGCGGCAAACTGAATAAATGAACCAAATCATTCTGGCAAAATTATTGTGTAATGCATTTATTGTTTGAACCAAATTTTCTTTCTAGGTTTCCAGATATTAAATGTTTTTCATGAACTTTATATTAGTTGTTAAGCTCATAATTCCCACAATAACTACAATCTTTTCTTTACATGCTTGCAAACTCAGATGCATACTTTTGAATTTAATCACTGATCAGTAAAGTTTAAAAAAAACATTTTTTGACTGAATTGGCAGAAGGACCATGCATTAAGTATGAATTGAGCATGAAGATGGAAAAATGATGTGGTTTTCATAATTGGGAACAGTTGCATTGTTGTTTTGCTAACACTTTTGTGTTTCCTTCTTTCTGTTTAGTTTGGCGTGCTGAAAAGATTTACTGAGATAGCTTTGTTTTCCGTAAAATGCCATAGCTCAAAATTGCGGTTCAGAAATTTGAGGGATAAAATGTGCCAGATAACATTGCGCAGAGCATTCATCGAAATACACAAAAAATGATGAATTTAAGACTCTATTAGTCAATTTTACAATATTTTGAGACAATGAAAGCTTTGTTCACATGCAGTTCACGAAACTCATTGTTTGTAGTCAAAAGCAAGCAGCACTTACAAATTTAGGAACGTGATTTTGTAGACGAAGTACATTGCATTCACAATTTTTTTTTACATTTATACTGTAACAAAAAGCTGTGTTCCATTGTTATATATATTAAGCAATTGGTAATAATTGATGAACCAGTTATTTATCTAAAATGATTACAGCTTACCGTAAATAATTTTTGTAATACCTTTTTTTCCCTAAAATGCCACAATTTAATAATATCTTTTCCATTTTCGCAAAATGTGCTAATTTTGGGCAATAACGAATAGAATTGCGGGTAATTAACATTATTTTATTTATCATTGAGGTAATATTTGTTTTAGGTAAAGTGATGGCACGAGGGCTTGAAGAACTTTTCACGAATGGTACAATTAGTTAAAATATAAATATTAAGTTAGCCTTGAAGCTTGTGTGCTTCAAAGTTTCATTTCATCTCGTGCGTAACCAGAGTGTGTTTTATACAGTGCTCTGTGAATTGTCTAGCGATATACTAACAGATCAAGTTAAGGTTTGGCCTCAGCCGTTCGGCAGATTCTAAACCTTATTCATTCAACTGAATGAATACTTAAACATTTTTCTTAACATATGCTGAAAAAAATTGCAACATTTTAATTTATTATTAACTACAATGAAAAACTACAAAAACATTAAACTGGCTTGAGACAAATATTTTACACAAGCCATGACTTTAGCAATGCAAAAATATTTTTGCATGGACTAAGGTTTCTTTTCCAAAGAGTCCAAATGTCTTAAAATATAAACACAATTTTAGATAGAGGGTGCAAACCTACAAAGGAAAACAGAAATGCATATATTTTTTATATAAATTGAACAATGAAAATGTAAAAAAAATTACAAATATATAAATGTTTCTTTTTTGCTGTTGTCTCCAACAGTAAGTAGTAATCGTTGAAGATTATTTTTAAAAAAAGTAAACGTAGTGCGTGGATTTAGCTTAAGATGATCAGTTTATAGTTTATGTATATTTCCGTCCAGCCATGGCATACAACCAAATAAAATAACTTGAGTTCAGCTTCGTTGACTTGACTTTGGCTGTCTAAAGAGAAATGCCATCATCACTTGAAATAAAAAAGTGCGATTGTCTTGGCTTAAAAAAGAAAGCCGTACCATTTCAAAATTTGTCATCTTGGATGGAAGAAAATGCCGAAAATATATTCGATTATTTTTCTTTTGATGGCAATGGTTCTTAGAGTCAAATGTCACGCACATTGTTTCAAGTTGATTTTTAATTTTGTTTGGGACAATTAGAATGCAGAAAATACATAATTTACCAGGAGGAATGCCAACATATAATTTTGAAGTGGTTAATCATTTTATTTTTTAGCAAGAAGGATGAAAAGAAGTTAGGTAGCATTGGTTTGTTTCAGCCATGTTCCAGTTCCTTTCAGCGCTCTATGTGGATCATGCTGGCGCATTGTATATAAAAAAAGTACATACATTTACCATGTGCATTGCTTTATTCGGGAAATTAATAAATTACTTCTAGCATGCTAAAATAATTAGACAATTTTTTAAAATAGTTTTCTTAAATAAAAAACATCTAAATCCTAATGTTAGCGCGGGGAGAAATTATCATGAACTGATTTGTAAGGCGGCAAATCAGCCTTGGATAATGACTTGGTGTCCAAGTTAATTTTTTAAGCACTTTAAATGGGGAGCAGTGTGCAGAGGTTAAGTGATGTAATTCCAATTTATATTTTGGATGTATTAAACTAAAATGACAAACTGCCTTTAGAAGTACTGAGAAATACAGGAAGATTGTAAGTACATCTCCCTTTTTCGTCACCCGGGATTTTTGAAACATTGTTTTAGAGTTTCTGATTGTGAAGGATTTGGGTAGCTGATCGCTGTTGGCTTGCTTGGTTGTTCCTTAATTGCTAAGTTTTGTGCTAAAATATTTCAATGGTAGACATAAAGGAAAATTTCCACTGGCATTGTAAATGCATTACATGTTAAAAAAATAACTTTTTATTTGCACCTGGTTCCAAATCTAAGATTCCCCTGTAAATGGATAGTTTGGAAACTGAACAATAGGAGTGAAGTTGAGGAGCAGAAGCATTTATATCCAAGGCTGTGGTTACCCAGAACAGAGCTCTTATTCATGCAGAAAGTTTGTGGCTTAACTCTTTAGTGTCTTATTATATTTTACATAACCACTAATGCGGTGATAATTGTGTTGATTTTAGTCTATTGATTTAAAAAAATAAAATTATATATAAAAATACATTTATCATTTTTTACATGCATTGCATTTATGTGCCACCTACTTTCTTAAAAAAAAGATGGCATTCTGAATTACCCAGGATTTTTCAAACATTTTGTTGGAGCAGTGGGAACATTAACCTTCTTTGAATGAATATGATTGGGCAACTAGGAATCATATAATGTGATGTTGTGGTTTTATTTATTCAAATCTCAAGTAATTAAGTGAAATAAATAAATTTGCTGATGGCTGTATTATAAAGAATACCGTTCATTAGATCTGCCAGATATAAAATGCTGTTTGAATTAAAAATTTAAACAAATTTGCTCTGACATTCCAGTCACAGCATGCAAAACATAAAGAATGCCCAGTGCAGACAAGTTACCATTTTTCATTATCCCACAGCAGTTATAGTTTCAAAGTTTTGGAAGATAATTGCACGGATCGCTACAGCAAATTATCTGGTATTGCAGGCTTCATCATCTAAACCTAAAATGGCCTTTCCAATGAGCGCATTTGATTTATTCGTATCACTGCGATGTGCAAAACTAAAAGCAGGAATTCTTGCA
Organism: Raja brachyura; assembly: GCA_963514005.1. The sequence continues at coordinate 95,405,581 of OY740783.1, read as the reverse complement.
AGCATGAACAATTATGCTCATAATAATAATAATAATAATAATAATAATCTATTTGTCATTTGAACATATAAGCATACATTTGTCCAACCTAACTTTCATGTGTGCCCTGCAAGAGTAATCCCTTTTCTCCATATCCCATCGTTGAATGAATTTGTAAAGCTTTATATAAGCTTTAAAATTGAGCTAGAGAACCGTCAGGCTATTTGATGCGATGTAGCACTTGATCTAACGCAATTTTTGTTTCTCGTGCTGCTTTGCTGAGAATGCTCTCTAATGCCAGCTGCATTTAAGACTCTGTCTGGTTTAGGATTTAGCTCTTGAATCTCCATATGATAAGGAGAAGAATTATTGGTTCCTTTTTTCTACCTCTAATAAATATCCATTTTGACGAACTTTTTGTTTATATGTCATATTGTTAATGTGACCAAAATGAAACTTATTACAATTATTGACTTATTTTCTGTTCTTCTTTCTTGTTTCTTTTGCATAAAAGGATGAATTCCATCCATTTATCGAAGCACTTCTCCCACACGTCCGTGCAATTGCATACACCTGGTTCAATTTACAAGCTCGCAAACGCAAATATTTCAAGAAGCATGAGAAGCGTATGTCCAAGGATGAGGAAAGAGCAGTCAAAGACGAGCTGCTGAGTGAGAAGCCAGAAATCAAGCAGAAGTGGGCATCCAGGTTGCTTGCGAAGCTCCGTAAGGACATAAGGCAAGAATACCGGGAGGATTTTGTGCTCACAGTTACAGGCAAGAAGCATCCTTGCTGTGTCCTGTCCAACCCTGATCAGAAAGGCAAGATGCGAAGAATCGATTGCTTGCGGCAAGCTGACAAGGTGTGGCGGCTGGATCTAGTCATGGTGATCCTGTTCAAAGGCATCCCACTGGAAAGTACTGATGGTGAACGGCTTGTCAAATCCTCACAGTGCTCCAATCCCTTGTTGTGTGTGCAACCGCATCACATAACTGTATCGGTCAAAGAGCTTGATCTGTTTTTGGCGTACTATGCTCAGGAACAAGGTAAGGATGCATAATTTTTGTGTAGTGCCATTATTACTCCAAGCAATTATTGGCCGACAATATTTTTCAATGTTTAAATCAATAAATGTATTTACAGTTTGGTCTTCCATTTTTAATTTATCATACATTTCAAAACCTTCCCAGCATTTGTAGGCTCGCATTATTTCATAAGCATTAATTTTACCTGGAAAATATAAGATAGTAAATGGGCAATTAACTCGTAACCATAGGGTGCTAGGTTGAACTAAAACCATATAAATTCATAAGTTATTGCTCTGAGAGCTTGCCAGTCACATCAACAGTTGAAATGGGACTAGGTGTCAGTTGAATGTAAGGTTATTGATGAACTGATATTATTCAATTGGATTGACGTTCTTCAGAAGATTCATGAACCTCTTAACTCTGATATGGAACGTCACGCATCAGTTTTCTCCAGAGATGCCGCCTGACCCACTGAGTTACTTCAGCACTTTGTGTCTATCTACTGATATTAAAATACTTTTTGCAAACATCGAATAAACAATGCTTCTTAGCCAATGCTCTCAAAACGTTCTTTGAAGTTTTCTTTTACAAGAGAAATTGGATTTGAAATTATTTAAGTATTCTTTTTAATCTTTTTTTCTCTCCTCTATTTAGGTTTCTCTATTTTAATGTAAAATTCTAGCCAGGTGGCTAGACTTTGCAAATGTCCATCTTTAACTAACCACAGGGAGGTGTGTAAGATTGCAGAGGTTGACAGACTCACTTGTTCCCTGTTGCTGTGAGGTAGAGCTCTCTTTTCTGCTGGCTCACGTCATATCTGCACAGTGAAACCAGCAGTTGTAGAGATCCTGGTGGTCAGGTAGTGTCAGTGTTGATAGAGTGGACAGTCTTTGCTTATACCTTCCCCCCGGCTTGCTGGGCAACAACAGGTATCTGTCATTTGGAAACTAAAGGGTATGAACCCGCATTCTTTCACTTTTAGGTGTGCAGTCGGTTTTTGTATGAGCTGCTGAAATGCTGACTGCTGTGGGAGACCCATCAACAGTCACATGACCCTGACAATGTTCAGGAAACAAATGTAAATCAGTCAGGCACCTTGCAATAAATGCAAAAGCCTCCTTCACTGTTGTCAACCTCACTCTAAAGTGCAGAGTGAAGTACCATTTTCACCTTATGTCACTAATTTCATTAATTGCTTTCCTGCACGGCGCAATTTGAAATTTCAATTGCAAGAGAGATTAGGTAGTTGCAGTATACCAAAGACCGGACAGAGATCATTTTTTGGAAGCCTTGAGATGATACGCGGATCTTGGATATCTGCCTTTCAGATTTAAGATTACGCAGTGAAAGTGAAGAATAGGAATAGAGATAATTGCTACACCAAGATATGCCTGAAGCCATTTACAATTTTCAGAACACTTTCTTCCCACTGCCTCACATCATACCTGTACAATAACACCTGGATTTGTCAGCATCCTGGTGGTCAGCTGTGTCAGTGTTTATGGAGGATTCCTGGGTTTTATTAGACTGTATATGAAGGCACAGATTGACAATAGATCCTCCATTACTGAAGCAAGGAAAATACTCACATTTATTATGTTGGTTAAATTAGATATGACAGTCAGAAACCCTTTGAAACACCATGGATCATGATAGACTTATTTTCTAACAAAATAAGACTTGTTTTATTGAAAGTTCGTTTCTTTTATGCTTCACTTTCCTCAGATCATTTTTCAGGAAGTCCTAGTTTTGTCATTTGTTTTTTACATTTATTGCAAGAGTACTTTTACTTTTTGAGCACATCGAACGTCAGAAACAATTACCTTACTTTAGAGGTGAAACTACAAATGAACTGTTTAAGTATAAGATAATTATACTTGATTGCAGAACTGGTCAAACTGTATATAGAAGATGGAGGAAAGCTTTGAATAGTAATCAGTTAAAGGCCAGCCAAAATATGGGAGGTTTGTCTGTATTTAAGATAAACGTGATCATAGTGACCAGAATAACCCTCAACTTTACCAGTTTTCCAATTGCTTGAAGTCACATTTAGTGCAATTTGCTTGCAACCCCCCCTCCCTCCACACAATACCCCCACCCCCAGAATGTTGTGTTGACAATTCAATTAAAACAATCATAGAACGGTAGAATGTCACAACATAGAAAATGGCAAGTTGGTCCATCAGATTTATGATGAATATTCTAGATTTAATAACTAGGAATGAGGCATGCTTCACATTTGATAACAAAAGCGCTGATTTCATCCTTCAAAATCTTTGCTTATACACAGGTGCCAATTGCTGCATTCGGGTGATACTGCATTCATGGAGCGCAATTGACGACTTGTGCGGAAAGAAGGGTTACGGGGTTGTTGCAGTTTCATTTTTTATATAGGTATAAGTAATGCTCAGATATTCCCCTGTGTACAATCTGTTGGCACATGGTGCAACAGTCTAAAAATAGAGTCACGGAATAAAAGCTGCAAAAGACGCTTGTGCACATGCAGCAGTTTCAGAAGTCTGTTTCTTGCCCTTCTCAAATGGATTTTTCAAAGGAGCGTATTTTGATGTAAAGGGACTGAGTCTAGCTTGCAGGTGTGAAGGAAGAAAAAAGAGCATTATCATGTTGACCAACTTGACCACATGTACTGTTTGCCTCACCACAGGTCAGATCGGAAACACGAGGAGACATCGGCCAGAGTACAGATCTCACTTTTCTCTGCTTTCTTTCCCAAGCCAGTTCTCCTGCCTTACATACCACACAGCCATTTTTTTTCAAACTCCAGTATCCGCAATTTGCTTCCTTCTCCTGCAGTATGCATTAAAATTATATCTACCTTTCAAAGTTACGTTGCTTAAAAAAATGCATTGGAAACATTAACCATTACAACATAAGAATTAAATCAAAAAAAGGAATTTAATTTTGTTTTAATTATATGGAATCACAGCATTTTAAGGCATCTGGCAATGTGAGGGAGAAAATTAGCCACCAGTGATGTTCACTTGATGACTGTTTAATGTAGCTCAGCTCATTAACAAAAACTGTTAAGCTAAAAGAAAAACTCATTCTCAACTTGCTGCACAAGTTGTGGCATAACTTAATTATATAGAAACTTTCTTCCCTTTCCCTGTATCCCTGAAAGGAATACAGCACAAAAGAATTGTTTGTTTTTGCAAGCTTTTTATGAAGCAGAAGTTCATTAGCCAGACAGAAACGACACCGTTGGTTGGAATTTTAAGAATGTCCTCCATCATGCAGGATTTTATTTACAAGACACTGTGCTTGACTTTATAATGGTTTGGATTTTGCAAAAGTCTTGTCATCAAGGTGGCATGCTCTGAGTAGCAGGATTGGAAAGACAAACTGTTGGAAAAAAATTGCCCATTATAGGCAGTGCAGTCTGAAACCTCGAACAAACGGCTGAGAGCTGAAAGCCGAAGTTGCAGTTCGTGTTTCTGAAGAATCGGGCAGCAAAGTAGAATTTGCTGGTAACGGTTCAAGATGCCGGTTAATAAAAAGCAGCGGCTTCTCAGTTTAAATTACTCTATTCTGCAGAGCAGGGAAACGCTTTTGTGTCTGTGTGCCATTGATTTGCGAGCCACCATTTTGCTCTTCTCATGCCAAGAAAGATTAAGGCACATGCGCGGAGCCAATAATGGTTGCCACTGGAACAAGGCTTGGCATCGATAGCTGATTGTGTATGTGTGCGATGCCTCTGATTCGCTAGCTGGCATCTGCAATGCAGTGAAGGATTCTGAAAAGTTTTTGACGGTTGCCGTTCCTAAGCTGCTGTCTTTTTTTCCCCAGAATTAGAAAGATCTTGCGGAATAAAGCTTTTTCAAATTCTTTTCTTTAAACGCAAGCTTTCATACTCAGTGTGGGTACGCAGTGTTAGCATAATTACCCAACACAGAGTGCGCATGTACATTGGCTGCACATTTATATTTGTAACTTATGTTTAATTTTAACTTTCCCCGCATTTCCAACTGCAAAATCAAAAATATTCAGATTTGTTTTTTGTAGTTTTAAGCAACATACTGAAACCTAGATTTGTCAATAGTATGTAACTAATAGTCAGCGAGTTGAACTGAAGGAACAAAGATAACACCTGCAAGCTTCCTGCACCACTTTGGTTTTAAGCATGATCAAAACATTCCTTGCCGGATAACATTGGCGAAGAGAGAAATTTCTTGGTATGCTTATCTGAATTTAGAAAATCAACAATTTCTCCCTTTTCAAAAAATAAATTACGCCATTCAAGTACTACATTAGGCAAAAACATGGTTGAAATGTTCTTTGAATCGTAGAGATCTGTATAATTGTTGGAAAAAATTACAATTCTACCAGAAATTGTTGATTAGTGCTTAAGGTTAGAAGAATCCCCACAATATCTATATATAGTTTTGCTTGATATTGGAGTAGGGTATGGGTGCCTTCTGAAAATACATTGCTGGTTACTTGTTTCTGGATAGTAATACAAAACACAAATTTTAATCTGTTGGCCAAATTTCTATAATAACTATGAACTATTTCAATACCATTTCCCTCTATTTATTATTCCATTCAGATTTTTAGATTCTCATCTATGTAAGTTTACAGGTTGTTAGCAATGCAGATGAAGATGCATGTGCAAATCTTCAAGTATGGCAATCATCTCTATTATGCGTGTGATGTTGCGTTGAAGGCTTTGAGCAGTAGGTTAGGAATTGCTGCTAAGAAACAGTGCAATTTTCTATCCAAGGATGGTACGGCATTTTATAATTTTATTGTGAGCCCAGGATTTTTAGTGATGGGGATGGGATGGGAGAAGTTCCAAGATCTTTAAGTGGGGGTATTTTGCAATGAGCAGGCACTCACACGGATCAATGAGGGGGAGATAGAGCAGGGTAAAGATTGCACAACAGTTGAATGGTAAGGACCCCAATAAGAATGTGGCATCCTCTGCATTAACTTGACTGTACCAGACAGTAGGAAACAAGCATTCTCAATAAAGACAGGTTGTTAATTTGGTGCTTTCTCATTAAGAGAGTTTAATTCAGCTTTTGATCCTAAATCTGGATGCTCAATTTCCTAAAGTCCATGAATCCTATTTGTGGCCAGAACAAACTTGTGCTGAATGGGAGAAGTTGTGAAGAAGTTAACCTGGCAATTAATGCTTTGGCCTCACACTTGCAGCCTTTGCCGGTTCTGTCAGGAGCTTTCTTCATGAGAGCTTTGACAGTGCCTTCCTCAGAAAACTGGAAAAAGTTTTGAGAAGATTTGTGGTGTGTTTGCGGTTTGGTGTACTGAAGCTTCAGCCATCCATAATGCTTATTGTCATTAGCAATTCTCTTGCTTCTGCATTGCTGCTCATGCAGAGATCCAGAGCAACCACAGCTAACCTGCAGGTGCAAACCAGAGGGAGATCGCGACAAGGATGCAGCTTGCAGGAGTACCAATGCTGCACTCAGGGTGTGTAGGCAGATGCTCAATTTCCTGAATGTTAGAATTTTCTAGTCTTGGAGACGTAGACTGCCACAGAAGGTGGTGACGGATCGTTGCAGTATCCCAGAATAGGACCTTCTATCTAGTTTATTTTAATTTACAGATACAGCACGGAAACAGGCCCTTTGTCCCACCGAGTCCACCCCAACCATCAAACCCCCATTAACTTTTGCATCCACTCCGTACACACTTGGAGCAATTTACAGAGGCTAGTTAACCGCTTGTCTTAAGGCTGTGGGAGAGCATGCAAACTCCACACTGACAACACCCAAGGATCCGGATAAAACCCAGGTCTCTGGCACTGTGAGGCAGTTGCTTTACCAGCTGCGTCACTGTGCCACTCCACGATTCCTTCTCACCTATGACCCACTGTGCCGCTCTATGTGAACATGTTGCCTGGAGGCCGTTTAAGGAACCCAGGTCCATGGTCTCAACTCTTTGGGACCCTTCTAGGGCCCTGTTATATTTGTAGAATTTTAGAGTCAGCTGCTCACCAGTGGAAGCTGACTGAAGCCTTGTTTTCAAGAGCTGATATGTGCAGATGCAGTACTAGCAATGAGGGGGGTTAGAATGAACAGACACTCTGCTCTGAGACTGTGGCTCAGTTCCTAATAGTATGGAAGGCACCACTGCACTCCTGGGTTCTGACACATCCTGTTCTCATGCTTGGCCCAGAGCTGCAGGAAGATTTATCTGCAGGTGTGTGAATCCTCCTTGGACAGGTACCACGGTTCATTCATCCTGCGATGTTTCACTCCATCCCCAGTCACCTATCCATTCAAGGAGAAAAGAGTCAAGAGTGTTTAATTTACCTATGCATTGTAATGGGACCAATGACATTCCCACTTACTGCAGTTTTACAGGCACATTGAAAGCAACAACAAAATACAGTAAACAATAATACAATAAATGTTAATTAAATAATAATTATACCAATCTGAAACATTGCCTGTCCTAGTATCCATAGATGTTGCCTGAAACTACACAATTCTTCCAGCACTTTGTGGGCTATGCAAGAATCCAGCACAGGCAGTTCCCCGTGTCTCCAAATTATCAGTTACTAGACTAAGTGGGACCCATTGGGTCCCAGCTTCACACGGGAGGGCTGGTCCCCCAACGCAATATTCCACCTCTCCACCAATTCACACACACACACACACACACACACACACACACACACACACACACACACACACACACACACACACACACACACACACACACACACACACACACACACACACACACACACACACACACACACACACACACACACACACACACACTATATATGACAGTAAACATTCTTGAATCTACTCGCATGGCTGAGCGCAGCCTCTCCACTCTGGGGCTTCCGCAGTCAGCGGAAATTATACAATCAGCGCGACCTCTGCACTCACCGGAAATTATGTAATCAGCACAACCTGTCCACTAAGCGGAAGTCACGAAATGAGCAGGACTTTTGGACTAAACACAGTCGGACCTCGGACAGTAGGGAATTGAAGAATACAGTTGAACAGAGGGATCTGGGAATAACCGTGCATAGTTCCTTGAAGGTGGAATCTCATATAGATAGGGTGGTAAAGAAAGCTTTTGGTATGCTAGCCTTTATAAATCAGAGCATTGAGTATAGAAGCTGGGATGTAATGTTAAAATTGTACAAGGCGTTGGTGAGACCAAATCTGGAGTATGGTGTGCAGTTTTGGTCACCCAATTATAGGAAGGATGTCAACTAAAAAGAGAGGGTACAGAGGAGATTTACTAGAATGTTGCCTGGGTTTCAACAGCTAAGTTACAGAGATAGGTTAAATAAGTTAGGTCTTTATTCTCTGGAGCGCAGAAGGTTAAGGGGGGACTTGATAGAGGTCTTTAAAATGATGAGAGGGATAGACAGAGTTAATGTGGACAAGCTTTTCCCTTTGAGAATAGGGAAGATTCAAACACGAGGACATGACTTTAGAATTAAGGGACAGAGGTTTAGGGGTAACATGAGGGGGAACTTCTTTACTCAGAGAGTGGTAGCGGTGTGGAATGAGCTTCCAGTGGAAGTGGTGGCGGCAGGTTCGTTGGTATCATTTAAAAATAAATTGGATAGGCATATGGATGAGAAGGGTATGGAGGGTTATGGTATGAGTGCAGGCAGGTGGGACTAAGAGAAAAAAGTTGTTCGGCACGGACTTGAAGGGCCGAGATGGCCTGTTTCCGTGCTGTAATTGTTATATGGTTATATGGTTATATGGACCTAATAAAGCATTTATTCCTTCCAAACATAGTCAGACTTAATAAAGCATTTATTCCTTCCAAACATAGTCGGACTTAATAAAGCATTTATTCCTTCCAAACACAGTCAGACCTAATAAAGCATTTATTCCTTCCAAACACAGTCGGACCTAATAAAGCATTTATTCCTTCAAAACACAGTCAGACCTAATAAAGCATTGCAGTTTCAAGCACAGGCAGGGCAGCGGGCCAAACAACTCATGGCATTGTCATTTCATTTAATTTCCAATTAAGCATTGCAGTTTCAAGCACAGGCAGGGCAGCAGCCCAAACAACTCATGGCATTGTCATTAAGGGCTAACAAATCATTTATTGCAAGTACATTGCAGACTCACAGTTCAGTTGATTCACAGCTTAGAATGACAGTCGTGGCCTCTCCCTCGCGATCTTGCAGAGTGACTGACTCAAGTCCAGGCTTCCGGGGTTTTATAGTTCTGCCCCACCCCACCCCCCGGAAGGAGCGTTACCTGCATCACAGTGATTGACAGACAAGAGGTCCAATCAGCTGATCTCAAGGTTTTTTAAATGCTTATAACTTTTTTTTTTCATCTATAGCGGAGCAGGACTGTGAGTAAAATGGCCAATAATTACAGCGATACCGGGTAGCATTTTTTCTAAAATCAATATGCAGCGCAGACAGAAAGTGGTCAAGATGAGACTTTTAATTATACAGATATTAGCTCACCAGACCATAATACTGCAGGCTAACTGAGGAATGTCACAGTGGCACATCTGGTATAGCTGCTGCCTCACAGTGCCAGAGACCCGGGTTAAATCCTGACTTTTGGTACTGTCTGTGTGGAGTTTGCACATTCATCCTATGGCCACCTGACTTAAATGGACACGCATATGCATGCAAATCTCCCATTACGGCTGTGAAACCTGTAGATCTTTGACAAGTAATTTGATATTTTTTCTAAGTTGGATTGTACAAATAAAATTAGTTCTACAGCTGGTGGAGATTCAGTATTGCATCAGTTATCAGGTTTGTCCAAAGCTACTCTATATCTTGTACATGATCATAATGCATAGGGACAGTATTAGGCTATTCGCCCATCGAGTCTACTACACCATTTAAGAAGCAATATAATATATATATGTATATACATAAGAAAACAGAGAAAAATGTTTAATACATTCTTAGCGCCGGTCTATGCATTCAATATTGCTGGTTTTGTACATAGCAGTGTTAGCACGTTCCTTTTTTCTTCATATGTAGCAACATTGCCACTTTGTGAGGACGTTTTCTGGCAAGCTTCAGACTCACAGGCGATGGGATACACTTTATTAGCAGTTTTGTAGTAAAGACAACCACTTGTGATGCACTCACTTTTTGCTGCGTATCACTAAGTTGCTTTGCTGGTTGTGTGGTACAGTGGGTATTCTTGATTGGAGCAGCTCAGGTTGGTATGGGAAACCAAAAATCAGTTAATGTATAATAAGTAGAAATGTAATAACCTTTTGGTTAATTCTGTTATTCTTCAATTGGTTGACCTGCATACAACAATTTTTTTCTCCTACTGGAGCTGGCATGGTAATAATTTCAAACAATGAAAACAAGTTAATGTTTAGAAAGGGATTAACATTAATCTGGATATTGAACCTGGGCTATTGTTTACTATAATGTCAGGCTTTACTAGTTTTAGAACCACTTTTTGAAGTTGAAAATTTTCCCTCCTAATTTTACTCTAGGACTTGATGATTGAACTTAACTCACAGATTTACCATTAAACGTTGGACTGATTTGAGCAAATGTGATCAGCAAATTTGAGAAGTACTTCAAAAAGCTGGTTGTTTATACATTTTTCGTACCTATAACTGCAGAGTGATTTTTCTGGAGTATGCGGGCTGATATCCTGGTTGAAATGCAGTCTGTTTACATTGAGAACATCCTTGCTTTGACAGCACTTGTGTTTGCTAATAGCACCTTGACGGAGATGGAAAAATCACATGGCATAATGCGTGGTGTATTGAAAGATATAAATACATTTTGCTGTCTCTGTGACTTTTTGTCCTAATCAAAAGCACCACGTGCTGGAGAAACTCAATGGGTCAGGCAACAACACCGGAGAATATGGATAGGTGAGATTTTGGGTTGGGTTCCTACTTCTGAAAATGTAAGTCTGAAGAAGGGCATTGACTCAAAATGTCACTGTATCCATGTTCTCCTGAGATACTGCCTAACGCGCTGAGTTACTCCAGCACTTGGTGTCTTTTTTTTTTTAAACTGGCATCTGCAGTTCCTTGGGTCTATGTTAGAACATTTTGTCCCATGGGAAAAAAAAATCCCTAAGGTGAGATTTATTCATCAGTGCACGGCCAATCTCCAGGAATCAGTTGACGGGCAGGCGCTGGATCTGGTAGATCAGGGTGTTGGTGGTGGAACAGATGCTTGCTCTCTTTCCAGAAACATAGTTGGTACAATTTCCATGGACTATTTGATCTCCGGAGGAGAGGTACCCTTGTTGCCAAGCCAGAGCCAATGTAGTTCCCCTCAGCAGATTACAGAGGCTCTCTCACCTGATGCCTCTCCTCTTTTCACCACCCAGTACATGGTCCATTGAGCGACACAATTGACTGACCAATGCGTCTGCACGATCTTGAGGATGACAGTGGACGTTAAGTCCTGTAACGCATTTGTAGAATTATTTTCACCCCATTTTATCTTCCCGGTCCTTATATAAATCGACAGAATGTGTTAGGAGCAAGAAAGATTTTACATTGACACAATGGGATGTTAGAACATTTTGTCATGCTGTAAAAAAAGCTGCAACAAATTAAGCCTTGGAAGTGACTGATGTCTGTTCAAGACACTGTTTTGTGCTGGTCAGGCTGTGACATCCCTTCGTCCTAGATATATCAACTTTAATTTGTTATGGCACATTCACAGCAGTATTTATGAGGGCTGCTGTCTGACTCCCTGTTTCAAAGTCAAGACCCCTACAATGCAAGCTATGTGCCTTGTGCAGCTTAACCGACTAAAGTTGATTTGTTAAAGCTGATTGATTATGCCTACATTTAGCCCAAAGCCTTATGTTACCTGAAGCCCTTGACCTTTGCTCTTTGATGCACAGTACGGCAGCCAGCCGCTTGACCTTTACATTGTTAGCAGTGTCACCGTTTCCTTCAATTCTGTGCGGGAATTGCTACCACAGGGCTCACTGAACTGACTTTCCAAGCAGTGGATTGCATGCATCCCTTGGGAGCATTTGTCACTGCATGATATTATTTGGCTGAAGTGTTTGCTTTCTTTCGGACATTGTCGGACACAGTGAACAAATTAGTAGGTATTCCTTGAGTCGAGAAGACATAAAGGATCGGGGTTATTTTACGTTTCTTGTGACCGAGTCCAGTTACGGCTAAAAAATATTCCTGAAAATACCACCTGACTTGAGCAAACCGATTATGAGAACCGAACTCTGGTTTTAAAAACAGAATTAACCCAGAGGTTGGGGAAGGGGAAGCAGACCTGCTAAAGGGACAGTCCTTGTGATCGAACGTTGCCTCAATAATTCACATGCATATTCTGCATATATTCTAAATAATATGATAAAGTGGACAGGTGTCAATTTATTTTAGAATATTTTGTTATGCATCCAATAGATTGAATGTTTGTATAATTTTGGATACTCGCTCACACTTTTAAGTGAACGATTCACGGTATTTGGTCACCCAGTAAACATTCAGCCTTGCTAGTTTTTTATTGAGAAATTTGGCAGATTCCCATTGAATCTGGTGGCCTCATAAAGGTGTGTCTGAAATTGAGTCCCTACTCTAAATGCAAATTTGAATTAATGTTGCACTGACTGAGGAATTGATGTACAGTTTTGTTTGATTATCCTTGTGCAGTTGCATTTGTGCACCATATCATTAACAATTACTCAAGAGGATTTTGGGGGTAAGCCCTGTGATGAGGCAGGTCCCAACGTCATGGGGAAGACTGCTGGTCACCTGGTGTTGGGAATAGAGTCACAGACTGTGTCAGAAGTCGTCGGGCACTCAGTCAGGAGTTGTGACTAAGTCTGTGTCATTGGAGATATAAGGAAGGGAAGAAAACTGAGTTTCCAAACCTGGGTTGGGACTTGCTTTGGTAGCAGTGCTGTTATTCAGAGACTGGCCATTGACTGGTACACCTCAGATCCACCAGTAAGAAGCCAACATAATCAAGGACCGCTTACACCCCCGGTCATTCTCACTTCCACCCCTCTTTCGTCGGGCAGAAGTTACAAAAGCTTTAAAGCACATACCACCTGATTCTGGAACAGCTTCTTCCCCACTCTTATCGTACTATTGAATGGGATCTCATAAGCCAAGTATGTTGTCCTGATGTCCCAATCTACCTTGTTACACCCCTTGGTACTTAAAAAAAAACTGCATTTTCTCTATATTCTGCACTGTTTTCTTTCTCTTTTTAGCTGTCTACAATCGTTTGATTGTACTCAAGTATGGTATGATTTGCGTGAATAGCATGCAAAACAAAGATTTCCTTTGTATGTGGCTAAAGGGAGTAATCTCTTGAACGATATAAAAATCTGCCGCTACAGTTGGTGCATGTGACAATAATAACCCAATATTATGTAGCGATATTATGTAGCGAATATTCTGCATGTCTGACTTGGAAATCCCATCCTATGAAATTTGAGACTGAAAAATGTCCAGTTAAATTACCAGAGTCACATAATTTGCATTGCAAATATCATAATTGATTCCACTCAGAAAATAAAAAGATGTCATAAATGTTTCACTCAGAAAAAAAAACCTAAGAATTTAAGTGTTTCAAATGGACAGAACAACTTTTCACCCAGTAAGATCTGAATTTACGTGTACTGGAATTGTTTTTCGTGGAGTTGGTTAAAATCTTCTCATTTAATTTTCAGCTTCTAAGAATTTTTATTCTAATTTGTAACATATTTGTTTGGATTTAACTTTAATTAAATCCATTCATTTTCTTCCTGAAAATCTGCAACGGATTGCCTACTTATGGTACCAGCTTGAGTATTGTATGAGCAAAGATTAAAGGGATTGATGCTCATTTATTTTATTTGTGAATGAATGGATTTCACTTCTTGGATTTGCAAACTGAATGCTGAGAACATATAAAGCGTTATTGTTTTAAAATAAAATGCGCAGTAAAAAATTATAGAAACATAGCTTGGATGTTTTATTTTCTGAATTTGTTCATGGTTTTTGCAATGAAATAAGCCAATTCCTTCCAAATGTTGGGTTAAAGCTTAACTGTGCCAAAAGAAAATAGTTACGTAGACATGCAAATGAGCAGATCTCGCATCATGGCTGTGAAACCTGTAGACCTTTGACATGTAATGAAATCTGATATTCCACTAAGCTGGATTGTACAAATAAAATTAGTACTACAGCTGGTGGCGATTCAGTATTGCATCAGTTATCAGACTTGTCCAAAGCTACTTCTTTATATGATCATAAGGCATAGGAGCAGATTTAAGTCATTCGGCCCATCAAGTCTGCTCCACCATTTGATCACGGGTGATCAATTTTTCCCTCTCTATCTCATTCTCCTGTCTTCTCTCTGTAACCTTTGGCTCTCTTACTAATCAAGAACTTAACAATCTCTGCTTTAAAAAAACCCAATTCATGGCCACCACAGCCGTGTGTCGTAATTAATTCCACAGATTCACCACCCTCTGACTAAAGATATTCCTCCTCATCTCCATTCTAAATGTACATCTTTTTTTATTCTGAGGCAGCATTCTCTGTTCCTAGGCTCTCCCACTACTGGAAATATCCTCTCCACACCCATTCTATCTATGCCTTTCATTATTCGGTAAGTTTCATTGAGTTCCGCTCTCATCCTTCTGAACTTTAGCGAGTGAAGGGCCAGAGCCACTGAATGCTCCTCATACGTTAACCTAATCATCCCCAGGCTCAGCAAGATATGGGACTGATTATTTTGCCATAATCTAGGAAAGATGCGAGAGACTTGGAGTCTGCTGTTTAATTGTCATCAATTTATTAAAATGATAACTTTACCAAGGTCAAAGATTTTTAAAATAGTAGTTTGTTAGTTTAGTTTAGATTATTGTTACATCTACTGAGGTACTTTCAAAAGCTTTATGGTGTGTGCTAACCTGTCTGCGGAAAGACTATACTTGATTACAAGCTAGCTATCCACGGTGTACAGATACAGGATAAAGGGAATAAGGTTTTGTGCAAGATAAAGATCGATATATATAGATAGTCCAAGGGGCTTCAATCAGGTGGATATTAGGTCAGGACTGCTCTCGAATTGTTGGTAAAGTGGTTCAGTTGCCTGATAACAGCTGAGAAGAAACTGTCTCTGATTATGGAGGTATTCGTTTTCACACTTCTGTACCTCTTGCCTGACGGGAGACAGGAGAAGAGGGAGTGTCCGGGGTGAGACATGTCCTTGGAAATGCTGGTGGCCTTGTTTCATTTGTGATACAATGAGACCTTATCAATTGGCTTAAAGCATTTGACCAGCATGGAGGCGCATTTTCTGCAATAGTACAATAGTAACCTTATGTGGGTGTGCACGGTCAAATTTATTTTCTCGCAGATGAGACAATGGTTGGAAGAATGGAAACAGCGTTAGTAACATACAGAAACAGAGATAAGCTGGCACAAATAGTGAATAGATAGAAGATAGCATTTAATGCAGAGAGGTGGGAATTGAATGATTTTGGTGGGAAGAATATGTGAGTAAATGGCAAAGTTCCAAAGAGCTGTCTCGCAGCTGAAGACTTGGATCATCCTTGAAAGTGACAAGGACCGTTGAGAGGGCAATTAATAATGTATACAGGATTTTGGGATTCATAGGATACAAAAACAGAGAGGTTGTGTAAAACTTGAATTAAAAAAAAATACTGGTTCGGCCACTAATGGCATATTACGTTCAATCATTTAGGAAGGATGTGAAGATTATTTTGAGGGAGCAGAAAATATTTACTAGCATGGTTCTGGAGAGGATAAATAGTGGATGCCATGTCAAATTGAGGCCGAGATTGTTCTTGTTGGTGCAAAGAAGGATGAATGTTTACAAACAAGGAATTGCAGATATTGGTTTACAAAAGAAGACACAGAGTGCTAGAGTAACTCAGCATCTCTGGAGAACATGGATAGTTTAGGTCCCAACCCAAAACATCACCTATGAATGTTCTCCTGAGATGCTGCCTGACCTGCTGAGTTCCTCAAGCACTTAGTGTCTTTTTTTCTAAAGTTGAGTACAGGTTTAATTTCGATACCAAGAATCATTTACGGAAGTTAGAAGGAAGCTCTGTCCATTGATAGTTGATTCAGGGACCTAGGCACAGATTAAAGATTTTGGGTAAATGATAGAAGATGTTTTTTGTGCTGAAAATATTTATGATCTCGAATTCGCAGTTGAGGTGCTGGAAACAGAATTAATCAAGGCTTTCGATAGAGAATTGGATAAGGGAATTATTTGCACGATAACAGGAAAAGAGCAGGAGTATGAGACTGATAGGATTAGTCTGCTGGGAGCTGGCATATCCTCAATGGGCCAAATTACCTTTTGATTTCATTCTGTTCTAAGAAATTAAAAACACAGTCTCAAGTTGCCCGAGCTAGAATAGTCACTGCAGTTTGACTGTGTCTGTTAACTTTGTACAGCTTCCATGACTTTATTGCAGCAGACAAAGTACCTTCAGTATTTTAGATTCAGGCTCTTCCGCTCGCAGAGTTTATAATGCACTGGTATTGTTCAGTGCTGCATCTGATCTCTGAAGTGAATCGGTATTATCTGAGGTGGCGAGGTTTGTCTAAGAGGCTCTGAACTCGGGAGTGGAAGCCAGCCTGGCTTGCTGCTTATGACTGCTATTCTTTGACCTCTAAGAGATGAACAGATGTTTGGATTGCAATTTTGGCAACATGAGAAGAAACAAGAAACTAGAAGGTGGAGCAAACGGACCGATGAATCTTGGCATACTGTAGTTTAAATGCATGGTGGATTGAAATACTAAACCACTCCCACCAAAGAAACTGGGGAAAAATGCATCTAAACCTGGGAGAGTTGTACTGAAAATGTGAAGATAAATCACCAGAGAATCTATTTTACACAAATTGCTGACACAATTTCTGAAAGTGTTCTATCTGTCTAATTTACTTTTTGGAATATGTTTGTTGCGTGATGGTAACAATTTGCACCACTTGTTCAGATCAACACTGGGATTTTGCCTGAAAATGTTAATGAGTGGCTTATAAAACTTCTGTACTCATGAACCAGTTTGATTGTATATACTGTCTGTAATAGACAGGCAAATCTATTGGCAGCTTTATAGTTACAAACTCTTGGCCATCTGATGTTGCTGTTTATTTGCATTGCAACATTCAAAAATGCTTTTTATCTGCATGATCTTCTCCTCCATACTGTTTAATGCTGTAAAGAAGCTTAGATTCTTAAAAGGCTCAAATCAAAGTAAGTTGCCAGAGGGTTGAGCAATAAAACTAACTGCTGGAGGAACTCAGCGGTTCAGGCAGCATCTGTGGGGGGAGATGGGCAGATGCAGTTTAGGGTTAGGTCCTTCAAGCCTTGAAGACATCCCAACCAGAAACATTACTTGATTTTGCTAATAGATTTTATTTTAATGAATAGAAAATTCAATAATTATGTAGAAACTATATAATAACAATCTGAGGATTTTTTTTTCATGTGATTTTTTTTCTCTTTCAATTATCTCTTTCTACTAGGTCTCTTGTCCCATATCAAATAGGAATAAAATGAGAAGGCAAATTAGACCCCACAGGCATTTTTGAAAGGAATAGAAAATAGTTTCCCTCTCCCCTGTGAAGAAATCTCTGAGCGGAGAATATGTTGCTGAAAATCAAAAAGAAAGCAGATGTTGAAAAATCTGACATTAAGACAGAAAATGTTGGAAACACTCAGCAGTGAAAAGGGAAGTAGTGTTAACATTTAAGGTCTTGGACAAAGGAACTGGAACTTTAACGGTGTTTCTCCTTCCATAGATGCTGCCTGACCTGCGGGATGTTCCCCGCATTTTCTGTCTTTACTTTATATTGGTGAAGAGCTTGTCTTTTGGTGATTCACTTGTCCATTAGGAATCTTTATCCAGTCCAGATCCAGAGAGCATCTCTATTTTTTTTAACACAGATGTGAAAAGGATAGCTTTTTGGCTTCTCCTTGTGATTCCCATGATAAAAGGTGTTGCAAACTAAATTTGTGGTGCAACAGGAAACGAAAAAGCTGACGTTTGCGGCTGTGACCGCCTTTCCATGAAATGCAGGAACAGCCCATGTGACATGCATTCCTGGTAAAAGAATACCTGAGTGAATGCTCTCCTTGTAAGTATTGAGCTTGGTCTTTCAGGCTGAATCATTCCCGGAATCTTGGCTGAAATTTCCAAATGAATCCAGAGTTTTGCATGAAGTAACCAGTGTAACGATGGACTAGTTCAGAAATTCTGCTTGTGGTTCCTTCCCTCCCCTGCCCTAACGTCCCTGTGCTAGATATGGCGCTGCCTATCCTTACTGATTGCAGTCCATAGATCAGGAAGTCAAAGATTCATCCATGGAGGTGGATGCTGAGCCCTACAATAGGTCCAGGAGTTTGAAGATGAGTTTGGTTGGAACTATGGTGTTGAAGGCAGAGCTATTGTCAACAGATAGGAGTCTGACATAGGTGTCTTTGTTATCTGGATGTTCCAGGGATTAGTATAAGGCCAGAAAGATGGTGTCTGACATGGACCTCTTGTGGCGGGAGATAAATTGTAGTTTATCAGGGTTGCCAGGGTGACTCACTCAGTGCTGAATAGAGTTAAAAATATATAAACACATCAAGAAATTATGACTGGATGAACTGAAGTAGTAGGAGAAACCAATCAATAGAATGAAGAATGATACTGATGTAGCTAGCCGGTTTTGTTACTAGTATCGGTAATGGTTTATTATTGTTAAATGTACTGGTTTACAATGAAAACCCTTGTTTTGCAAGCTACCTGGTCAAGTCATATGATACATGAATAGATTCAAGCCATACACAAGTACAACAGATAGTGCAAAGAGAAAAATAACCTGAGTGCAGAATATTGTGCTACAGCTATAGAGAAAGTACAGATAAAAAAAAGTGGTGTTGAGATAGGTTGGTAAATCGTCCTTGTGACTACACCTTAGCTTATGAGAGATCTGTTCAGTCATCTGATAATAGTGGCTAAAGGACATTTGTATCTTCTGTCTGACGGGAGAGGGGAGAAGAGAGAATGGTTTGGGTGTAAGTGGTCCTTGAATATGTAGGCTGCACGGTGTAAATGAACAATGAATGCCATGTGCCGGGTTTCAATATTAGAAATTTTAATATTCGCAGGCCTTACACTGGGAACAGTTGGTAGTTTATATATTCATTGAATATTACTTAGTTCACCAATATATTCATCTTCAAAACTCATATTGTAGAAATAGATAATATGTGATCTCACTTTCATAATGTGCAGCAGATGCAAGCAGCCAAATCCATTTTTATGGTGCATAGTGTTTTTAGTATTAATTTTAAGATGATGCTTTTCCAAAGATCTTTAACGGTCCATTTTATGATTCCCTGCATTAAACAAACTCCAGGGTAATGAAACTGAGTTCCACAGTGCCCATGAGTAGGGGGGAACTGCAGATGCTGGTTTACACTGAAAATAAACACAATATGCCAGAGTAACTCAGCGGACCAGGCAGCATTTCTGGATAGAAGGAATAGGTGAGGTTTCAGAAGAAGGGTCTTGACCCGAAATGTCCCCATTCCTTCTATCCAGAGATGCTGCCAGTCTAGCTGAGTTATTCCAGCATTTTGTGTCTGTCCACCCAAGGGCGAATGACATTATTTTGGGGTGAATTAAACTAGAGGGGTGAATGAAGGGTGAATGACTTAATTTAATCAAATACTTATATATTTCCTATACTTAAAAAAAGGCATTGCCATTAAATTGGATAGTAAGCTCTTATTGGTTTGGCAGTGGAGCTCGAAATTTGATATGTTTTTTTCTCTCGACCTATGGTTTTCTACTTTCAAAGTAGCAGGGTATTTCCCAAAATTACTGCAATATAACCTTTTAGGGAAGACCATGGTTTTTTTAGCTAGTTTTCCCAGAAAAGAAACTGTAGTAATCAAAGCCCGAGAGGGTAGGATGGGGCTGAAGTCCAGTGTTTTATCCGTTGGAATGTTTTTTTAAATCATTCTAATAGAATGATTTTCCAACTCCAGTGGTAATTAAACGTATTTTTTTCACTCTTAGCTTTCTTTTTAGGATGTTCAAAAGGTTGAATGTAATAAACACTTAAGAAATTAGTTAATGTATGTTTTTTGCTTATGTGGCAAAATAAATTATATATAAAATTATACACAAAGGAGAATAGGACGAAAATTACCAAAAAACATAAGAAAATGTAGTCGAGGGTGAATTACATTTTGTGATAAAGACTCAAGGGTGAATGACACTGAAATAGTTTAAGAAGCATTGGCTGAGGACTGATTTGGTTGGAAGCTCATGTTTAGTGTGTGCATCAATGTTGCAGTAAATGCTAGGATTTGAGAACTGTAATACGCTGGCCTTCATGTCTATCCTGGCTCTCTATAAGGACAATGCAATGCCCCATTCCCCTTCCCTGTGGTACTGCAATTTTTCTATTATATATTTATATTTTTGACAGCATTGATGGCACAGCAGCACAATAGTAGAGTTGCTGCCTTGCCAGGGACCCGGGTCAGACCCCGACTACGGGTGTTGTTTGTATGGATTTTGTAGTTCTTCTTGAGACTGAGTGCGTTTTCTTCAGGTGCTCCGGTTTCCTCTCACACTCCAAAGATTTACAGATTTGTAGGTTGATTGGCTCCGATAAAAATGTTTAATTGTCCCTAGTATGTAGGATAGTCCTAGTGTATGGGGTGATCGCTATTCGGCGTGGATTTGGTGGGTCGAAGGCCCTGTTTCCGCGCTGTATCTGTAAAGTCTAAAGTCTAAAAGGCATTGAATGGATCCATCAGACATTGTAGCCAGATAATAAAAACATTACTATGTATAATTTTTTGTTCTTGTATTTTTGTTGGTTCTTCTACTCATCATCTGAAGTCTAGATTCTCCGCTTTGTGACCAATCAGTGGAATTAAAGGCGTAGAGTCTTACAGTATGTAAACAGGCCCAACCTTCCCATGCCAACCAAGATACAATAATACAATAATACAATATCGTTTATTTGTCATTTGAACCTCACATGAAGTTCAAACGAAATTTGGTTTCTGCAGTCATACAACAAGAAAAAAACCAAGACACACACCAACACAATTTACACAAACATCCATCACAGTGAAGAAGAAGGGTCTCGACCCGAAACGTCGCCTATCTCCTTCGCTCCTTAGATGCTACTGTACCCGCTGAGTTTCTCCAGCCTTTCGTGTACCCTCGATTCTCCAGCATCTGCAGTTCCTTCTTTAACACAGTGAATCTCCTCTTCACTGTGATGGAAGGCAAAGTCTTGTCTCTCCCCTGTTCTCCATTTCTCTCCCGATGTCAAAGCCAAAGACCCCGGCGGGCGCTAGCAAGTCCCGCGGCCATTTAAAGCCGTGCCGGGCGATGTAAGGCCCTGCTCCGGGTCTTGATGTTAGAGCCCCCGGCGGGTGCAAGCAAGTCCCGTGGCCGTTTAAGCCGTGCCGGGCGATGTAAGGCCTTTCTACAGGTCACTTTCAACCCCGCAATTCGGGTGAGAAAAGTTGCCGTTGCGGGAGTTACGAAAAGCGGTCTCCCACCAGGGACCCACGAGCTCCCGATGTCACTGTTCACCGGACCTGCAGCTGGAGCCTCTGAGTTCCTAAGCTGGGCCGCAGCAGCCCGCCACCACAGCTCTCCACACTATGAAGCCGGCCAGCTCCACGATGGTAGGTCCGCAGCTCCGCCGGCTCCGCGACTTCAGCCCCCAGGTTGTTCCGGTTGGAGGCTGCTCCACGGTGCTAGGCCCCAACGACAACGGAGTCCCGACAGTGAAATGGTCGGGTCCCCGTACAGGGAAGAGATTTAAAAGTTTCCCCCACCCACCCCCCTGCCCCCCCAACACATACACAGTTAAAAACCCACTACAAACTAGAACACTCAACGGGACAAAAAAATAAAAAAAGACAGATGGGCTGCAGAGGCCGCTACGATGTCGGTCGCGCCGCTCAAAAGATGCCCCATCTACACAAGTCCCACCTGCCAGCATTTGGCTCATATCTCTCTAAACTTCTCCTGTCCATGTACCTGTCCATAGGTTTCTCCTTATCTACTCTGTTTGGACCGATAATTTTTGACTTGCACATTTCTCAACTATGTCTGATGCAAGATAAGCAATTCCACCTTTGTCCTCTAACTACAGCCTGTTTTGCTGGTACCCTATAGAACACACCCAGTAGTGTGATGGCAACTATATTGTTTCTGAACAAGTGGATTGCATTGTCGACTGTTCTAAGACATTCTCGTGAGTTCTGCAGTGTTCCCCTTAATCAGTAGTGCCATTGCACCTTCTTTCTCTTTGCCCCATATCTACTCAGGGTTAAAACTATTACATCATATTTGTAGGTACAGCTCTCTACATTTTGTATTCATACCTGCAGTGTAAAACTCCCCTCAATTCCCATAATTTCCCTTGGAACCATTCCAATTCTCCAGGCATCCTATTGCCACAACGCAATATTCTCCCTGAATTAACCCTGGAAGGTTCTCCTACGATAACCATGGTTGTTCTGGAGTAATACCTGCCCTGCATTGACAGGCATTTTCTGCCACACAGAGTCTGAAAATCTGACTTGCCACTCGCGCAATGTTTTGCCATCTCTCCCAGTAATTTGCGAATTCCTCTGGTGTTATTTCTGTCGCCGCATTCCAGATGTTACATACGTATCTGAAGAAATATTTTGCTTTGCGATAATTTTATCTATTTAGCTCAAACTCAGTGAAGCAAAGGTCTGGAAAAAAAACCCATGATAGAATTTTGAAAACTTGAAAGGAGGCAAAGAAATAGAACTTGGTTGTGTTTATGGAAAAGGAACAAAGGACCACTGTCCTCCTCTAGATAAGATGACAAAGTACCTTTCATAAAAGAATTGCAGGTATGTGTGATATTTCTTAGGTGAAGGGCTGAAATGTTTGCCTAAGTGAGTAGTGTGACTGGGACTTGCAATGATTAATATAAGATCTGCAAATATGCTTTTAAGACATCTTGTGAAATGTAGGTACAGTATTCACAGTGAAAAATGGGATCAAGCTTTTCAAAGTTGAAAGCAAATGCCTGTGTCAGAAGTGGCAGAGATCATTCCTTAACTTTGCTGCAATTCCTCGCAGTGTGTTTAAAATGTATTGCTAAGCAATCAAATTATTGTTGTTCATTTTTAGATTCTCACTAGCACTTTCTGTGGTCTAATCTGTTGATCCTTTCAATATATTGTAGCTATAGTGTTAGACGAATTTGACTGCGTAGAATACAGATTTTCTGAGCTCATCCTCGTGTTACTTTCTCTCACATGGTATTTATGTTTTATATGTCACAGCACTAAATTTTGTCACAGGTGATAAGACACAAGTTAATTGCACACCAAATTGTGGAGAATGAATATCTTTCTCTTCATAAAACTTCATAAAACTGTCTCTGATTGTGATTGGATTGAACTGAAGTCAAAAGTGAAATATTTGAACAGGAAAAGGCCATTCAGTTCTTCCTGCATGGTCATTGCTTTGGTTAATCTATAATCGCAACTTAGCTACCCAGCTCCATATTTCTTAAGAAATATAGGTATCATTCCTTTCCCATGGTAGCTAATATTTCAGATGATGTCCGGCCAGTGGTAAAACAACTGAAGTATTATTCCTATCTTTCAAATACCAACCCGCTTGAGATAAGCTTGGAGTCATTGAGTGATACATCCATAGAGTTATACAACACAGAAACAGGCCACTTCGGCCCAGCTTGCCCATGCCAACTAAGATTCCCCAATTACACTAGTCCCGCCTGCCAGCATTTAGCCTCATCCCTCTAAACCTTTCCTATCCATGTACCTGTCCAATTGACTTTGTGATATTTTAGTTATTTTTTGCACATGCAAACTTGCCTTTAATTATTTATGTACATTGACATTCAACTTCACTTGCTTTTCCAAAGTTATCTCAATGCCGAGAAAATATGCTCATTTGGATGATCACTGCTTTCCTGCATCGACGATTTTGGCAACTCACCTCAACTGTCCATTATCCTTTGTAACTTCCTTCACTGTACTTGAACGGCAACTGCGTTATTCTTTCTTCCAAGCCATTAATATACAAGGTGAGAAGCCGTGACCCCAGTTTTCAGACCCCAGAACATCACCTTTCCCAAGTTAACTATCTGAGTACTACTTTCATTCCTATACTTTCTCCAAACCAACAACCATCACATACAGTATACAATACCATCCTCTCTACATTTTGCAAATAATATCTTGTATGGAAGTTTATCAATGTCTACTGGAACTCTTTGTAACTCAAAAAGACAGTGGTCTAATTTATACTGATTGCTAACCAGGCATAGCTGCGACATAACGATCAATGACTTTTAGAGTTCTGTGCCACAGAACTTCTATGCCACGGAACAGCATGGAACTATAGAATGGAGCGAATGTCAGATTCAGAAGCATCCAAACTCTCATTGGCCCAGACACACCATCCTGTCCAGACTGTCCAGTAACAAAGTGAATTCATATCTGGCTGTTCAGCTTTATGCATCCATGTAGACTTCACTTTGATCCCTCATCCTTATGCCAAGTATGTACTGTTCACAGTTGGCCCCTCATCATTATGACAGCCATAGCTCTTGCATGTGGCATAGTTCCATTCATTTGAATGAAGTCACTCAACTTCCAATTTACTTGTAGTATATTTTGCAGTATATTTTTCTTTATTTCTAAGAATATTGATGTTTTTATTCCTGTTACTATTTAGAGCATATTAATTAAGCAATTCCTGTGCTTTAAATAGATATCTTATTTGAATTTTTAAAGTATCATTTTCATG
Source organism: Raja brachyura (assembly GCA_963514005.1). The sequence goes on along the minus strand of OY740783.1, from coordinate 95,380,785 downwards.
TTTCTAAGTAATCTAAATCAATATCAACTTTTTTTCAAATTTCTAGTTATCAGAGACTTTTAAAGATAAACATTTGTCTTTGATAGCAAGGGCAGCCACGAATTATACAAAGATGCTGCCTGACCTACTGAGTAACTCAGCAGGTCAGGCAGCATCTCTGGTGTATATGGTTAGGTCTGAAGAAGGGTCTCGATGCAAATTGTTGCCTATCCATGTTCCCCAGAGATGCTGCCTGACCCGCTGAGTTGCTCCAGCACTGTGTGTCCTTTTATGTATTATCCAGCATCTGCAGTTCTTTGTTTCTGCAGCAAAGAATGATGCTGGAGATGGGGCCTCAGGGTTCAATATTTAGAAGTGTGTTTGCTACTGACGGCCTCATCTGTTCATGGGACAGTTATGGACAAAAACATATTCCATTCATTACAACCCATGGCAAGCTGTTGTAGAAATCCCTAAAATTGTATTCCATTTCCCTTAAGCTGTTGAATGGAATGTAGTCCAATGGAAAGGGTGGGAAAATAGCAATTTAGGAATACTCCTTGAATGAGATTATACCAGCATGATGCCCCCAAGCAGGTGGCACCCCTGTTAAACATCACTTTGTTTTTCTCATAAGCGGTTAAAATGAGTCGAAGTTTAAAGGAAAAATGGGAAAGAGCAATTTCCTGTAGAGTAAAATAATATTTGTGCCATGCTGAACGTAGGCAAAGGTAAGTGTTTAGAGAAGGGGCTCAGTTAGTGGTTTTCCAGTAATAAAGTTTTATATAAAATGTTTGTTTTTGGAAGTCTTCCAGATGCTGTACAGGAAGTAGGGTTAATACAGCTGTAAGGAAAGCATCTTGGACTCTATAAATGCCATTTTTAATGAATTATTATAACCACAGAGGCATTCTCAGGGGTTATCCTGCAAAGAGCTTGGTGGGTACGTTTGTTACAACAGAAGTGCACAGCACAAAATACTGAAGTTTGCCAATTAGATGCTTACTTGATTTCTTAATATATTTTGTGCTGGCAATTTTTTTAAATTGGTCAGAGATTCATTTAGTTTTGTCATGGTATGCAGCTATGGCCACAGTTTAACAATCATAATCACAACCATATGTAAAAAGTACCAGCATGACAAAATATTGCTTATTTACAAGCCTGCCTTATAAAATATGCTGCAGCATGACCAAATGCAATTACAGGGTACATTCAAAACAGTGCATTCTTTTGGGTTTGGAATAATTAATGTTTCTGTTTGCTATTTTCACCATTAACTCAGTATCTTTCTGAGGTTTGAGGAAAACCTCAGCCACCGTGGTTAAGCATTATGTTCTCAATCTAAAACTCTTTAAACAAGCTATTTCCATCTGGATTATGAGTTGGGTTAGTACAGCCACAGTCAACTATGATGAAAAGGCTCCAGATACAGCCTTGCCAAAGTCTTGTCACAAAGTTATGTCACAAATTCATGTCACAACACACAAGTCTTATCCTATATTCTCCTTGACTAAAACATCTTGCTTATAAACCATCTTTGCTTGTTACCAAACACCATTTTTAATTAAGATGTTAATAGATAAAACTAATTAATAATGAGCATCTCTGACCTACTTGTGGGCGTTGGTGTGGATAACGTTGTGCCCCTTCAGATTCAAGTTCCTCAACCTCTATGTGACTACTAGGCAGTTGTTTGCGATGTTAATATCTTTTCAAAATGCCCTTCTTCATTGCTAATCGCAAGTCTCTGCTGTGAAATTTTAAATGCTCTTGTTCCTGTGATTGATCCTGAAGTATCTCTTTTTTCATTTTTGATTTGTAATTTGGACATTGAAATCCCAGATGGGTAAATATTACACTTGGGTTGACGAAGAGCAGTTCTGTTGACCTCCAGTACTAAACTTATCTTAAGTTGGAGGCACGAAGAACTGCAGACGCAAAACATAAAGTGCTGAAGTAACTCAACGGGTCAGGCAGTACTCGGGGAGGGAATGGATGGGCACCATTTTTGTTCGGGACCTTTCTTCATTGTTTTGATCCTCATCTCCATACGGGAATTACAATGATCAAAGCATTTGGAATATTTATCATTATTATTTAAATTCCCTTCTGAATTGCATTTTCAATAATTTACAAATCTTAGTTCCTGATTGGAGAAGTCACTGAAATTCTGCATCTACAATACAATTTGAATGGTTCAAATGGTTCAACATTTTGCCCATTGGATTGATTGTGGGTTTACAAGATGGATGAGGAAATTAGCTGGAAAAATATAACTGATGTTACGATATGTTGATGTTATCATTGGTGAACAAATATAAACAATCTTTTCTGCTAACTGGAATTCCTTTTCTTATTTTGAACTTTTTAGATAAAAAAAAAAAGATGTGTCATTCACTATTATCCCTATTGTTCAATTCTGCTTAAGTCAGGTGGTGTTAAAATATGAACACATGACATGGAATTAAATGTATGGTTGAATGCTTTAATCTGGCCATAACACTGCAACACAATGCAGTCTTTTAAACACAACATAATTATTTCTAACAGATTTTTTGAACGTAAAAATCATACATCCCTGCTAAAATTGAATGATAATAAACCATTTAATGGATCTTACCCATGGGCAATCTGTTTATAATACAATCAAAACTTTTTTTGTTGTCCATCTGATGATTATTTAAACAAAACATTATTGTCATGATTAAATAAAACCCTACAATCACAATAAATTAAATAGATCAACCCTTAAAATCATTTGTTTAAACTCCCTGCTTTGGAAGAGACCAGGGGTCACCCTGACTCTGCTGTTCTTTGTGACTTAGCTGCCGTTTCTTCTACTTGGTATGTGACCAGAATCAGCCAATTGATTAATTTCATTGAAACAGTGCAGATCACCCAGGAAGCCCAGCTCAGCCCAGCCAACATAGTAGAGTGGAGCACAAGCTCAGTTAGATAGGACTTGGCATGGTCTGAAAAGCATTGTGAAAGATTTGTCAGTGCGCAGTGCATTGCACCCCTGATTGGGACTCAGCTTCTCTGGTTATTAAGTGCAGTCATTTTGCAAATGTGTTCATAAACATGCCATTAGGTGTTTAAAATGAAATAATATATTTTTAGACCACATTTGGCGTCTCAATTGAAATATGAAGTGGAGAAAATATTGACAAATTCACTTAAATTGTTTCCACATATAGAACAGAGCAATTCTGACTAACAGTACACTTGGTATTGCCACTTTATGTCAGTCAGCTTAATATCACTGCCACACTAACATTTTAGTATTACGAAGCTAATGTACGATTTTTCATTGCAAAATAATGTGTAATCCCCCTACTAAGATAATATGGTAATAAGTTATCATGTTACTCTAACACCATCTTGCAAGAAATCTCATGAGAATATATTAAGTTTAGCAAATTCATTAATTTCCAGCATAAGGCAGAATTAAGTGAAATAAATACAGTGGCACAGCTGGTAGAGCTGTTGCCTCACAGCACCAGAGACCCAGGTTCAATCCTGACCTCGTGCTGACCTTGTGTGCTGTCTGTTTGGAGTTTGCACGTTCTCCCTGTGACCGCGTGGGTTTCCTCCTACGTCTCAAAGATGTGCGGATTTGTAGTTAATTGGCCTTTGTAAATTGCCTCCACTGTATAGTGAGTGAATGAGAAAGTGATATAACATAGAACAATTGCGAACGAGTGATCAATGATTGGCATAAGTGCCTGTTTCCATGCTGTATCTCTAAACTATACTAAACAGCACCGTAATAACCATTCCGCTGAACCAGTCCCAGACCTTGCCAACATTTGTACAACGTGCAAGCCTCTGTCCATCATTCTTCTACTAAGCATATCAACATGACCCGCTGTTCCTGCCTCTTTCATTTGCCTGTCTGACTTCCGTTTAATGCATTTATGTTTTTCTTTTGTCTCAGTCACTGTCTGTGGCCATGAGTTCCACATTCTCAACACATTCTGTATAAAGTGACTGTCTTTAGGTTGTCTGATTAATTTCTTAAGGCACTGTCTTTTGTTGGCTGTTTGCTTTGCACTTCTCCATGAGTAGGAATATTCCATCAGAACCTTTTTGCAGTTTTGAAGAAAACAGTGAGTCATCTCTCAAAATTTGATTTTCAAGAGAAAAAGATCATTTTTATAATTGTTAAAACCTACATTTTCTGGTATCAATATTGTAGGCTGTTTGCGAACCCTCTGCAATGCCTCCATGTTGCAGTTATGTAAGATGTAGGTGAGGCATCATTTAGAGTATTGTGTTCCGTTCTGGGCAACATGTTATAGGAAAGATGTTGTCAAGCTGGAAAGGGTGAAGAGAAGATTTACGAGTTTGTTGCCAGGACTAGAGGGCCTGAGCTACAGGGAGAGGTTGAGCAGGATATAACTCTATTCCTTGGAGTGCAGGAGGATGAGGGCTGATCTTACAGAGGTGTACAAAATCATGAGAGGAATAGATCGGGTAGACACACAGAGTCTCTTGCCCAGAGTAGGGGAATTGAGAACCAGAGGACATTGGTTTAAGGTGAGGAGTGAAATATTTAATTAGAACCTGAATGGTAACTATTTTACACCATGTGTGTGTATGGAACGAGCTGCCAGAAGAGGTAGTTGAGGCAGGTACTATTGTAACCTTTAAGAACTATTTAGACAGGTACATGGATGGGACAGGTGTGGAGCGATATGGGCCAACGCAGGCAGATGGGACTAGTGTAGATGGAGCATGTTGGTTGGTGTGGCAGAAGGGGCTGTTTCCATCTGTTTGACTCTGTGACTGTGAATTTTAATGGACTTATTAACCTGCAAAGCCTCTTTGCATTACTGAATTATTTTACACCTCCTCCATATTTAGTTATTTTCCAAATAAGATCACCTTCCATATTTTACATACAAAAGTACATCACCTTGAACTTTTTGTTGATGGATTACAATTCACTTGCCGATTAGTTATTTGCTTAATTCTCAGTTTTGTTACTTGTCACCACCAAATGTATTTGTAACTTTATAGAGTGACCAGATTTACTTATGGAGAATCTGGAGTGTATATCAATGTTAAGCAATAGTTCCACAATGTAATATTATCATTCACAACCTTGTTTTCGTTAAAAAAAATGTGTTATCAACTGCAAGTAATGTTAATTCTCCAGTTATTTAGACCTATTTGCCACATCGCTAGACCAGCTGTAAGTAATAGTAGCCTTGAATTGACGGTAAATGCTCTTTAATAGCATGTATTGAGTCCCAGTTCATTATTAAATATTTAAGATGTATTCGGTGTAGTACACCAATATGTGAATAGAGAGATTTGAATGGAAGTATCTTAAGTGTTTGGCAACACTGCGGCATATATTCCTTGCTTCAAGATTTGTAATCTTGCACAAAATAGTTTTAAAAACAGATCCATAATGCAACCTAGAGATTTTTTAATTGAATATTAAGGATAATTCATACATATAAATGAGATCCACACAAAATGAGCAAGAATCAAGTGCAAGATTTATACATTCTATTGATGTCTGTGTGTGATTTCTGGTTAGACATGGGGGAAGAATATTGGACAGTTAGAATAATCATGTTTTTTTTGTTATGAGCAGAGGTGTCCAATCATCCTCGAAATAAGGAACTACAGATGCTAGTAGAGAAAATAAGTCTGACGAAGGGTACTAACCCAAAAGCTCACCTATCCGTGTTTTCTAGATATGCTGCCTGACCCGCTGAGTTACTCCGACACTTTGCGCCATCTTCTGACCAATCATTCTATTCATTGTCAGTGCATCACACACAGTCTAAAGTTGCACCATCTGACGTGTAGAGAATGCAAGTGGAAAAACCACCATTGCTTGACTTCTTTTCAGGTTAGTTGGAAATGTGTCCGATCAGCAGAGTGGCTTGTTGGTCTCCAAGCCAATTGTGCTGAGCAAACTTGTGCAGTTAATATCCAAGTTATGCAGACAGGGAGTGCTTTGGATTTGATTTCTGCTCTATTCTCACTTGGCTGATCTTAGCTGCGGTGCAGATACTTGGCTTCAGTGCACTTGGTTGGACAAGGAAAATCAGCCAAGGGTCCTGTGCCTGATAGATATCCAACATCCAGTGTTGGAAGTGTGGATGTTGGCTAAGAGTACAATTAAGTTTGGCAGTGATGTCCTTGTAGTGGAGGAACCTTCCCTCATTCACTGCCAGGTTGTATATGTGTGAAGTACTCTGAGGTATGGAAGGAAACCTGATAGCCTCGGAACCTTATTTCACAACAGAAAAAATATAATCTATTCCCAGTGATCGTGCATCTTGAAATTTAATACAGCTAATTTTAGTAATGCTCTAATATTTCATTGAAGTTTGTTTCTCTGGTTAGACGTTACAGCAGTAATGTTAGTTCCTATTTTACATTTGCACGCGTAAAAAGTGACTCCTCTGCCCAACAATGTTGCAACAGAAAGATGGGCTGGTATTGTTGCCAAAATGGTGTTCCCAATTGATCTCACTAAGATATTATAGCCACAGTCGATGCCTAGGGATTTCCTAGAAAGCTAGGTAATGCTGAGTGACTTTGTAAATAAATTAGCAGAAGTCTTTATGCAATGCAGCAGGTTCTCTCAGGTTACCTTGCTGACTTGCAAGTTGTCCTTCAGCAAATTCAAGCTGCTGATTTATGCCCTCTTGTCTTTGTATGGATAAATGACCAAAGATTGCGGAAGAAAGAAAATACAAGCAAATATGATGCCATTTTGTTTGGAAGGCAAAACAATGCCAGCAATATAAACTACTCACTCTGCAACCTTCCCAGAGGCAGCATCTCTGGAGAGAAGGAATGGGTGACATTTCGGATCATCATCCATTCTTTCTCTCCAGACACGCTGCCTATCCTGCTGAATTACTCCAGCATTTTGTGTCTGTCTGTGGTGTCTTGCTGTGGATCACAATCAGTTCAATCCTCATCCAAAAATAGATATTGGCTACCAATTTTTTTGATATTACTAAGAAGTAAAGGGGGACAAAATATAGGTACCTATATGTCTGTTACATTATCTAGTTTTATGTAGTGACATTGTAGGGAATAAATTAAATTGCAGTCCGAATTAGATTAATTGTCATTAAGAAAGTCAGAAGGGAGATTTGGAGAAATACCATCTGTATGTTCTGCAATCTTCTGAGAATAAGGTAGAGATTTTTGTTTAAACGTGAAGTGGATATACAATAGAGAAGTAATAATAATAATAGTAATAATCTTTATTGTCATTGTACAAGAAAACTAAATTTTGTTGGAGCAGTCCTCCAGCTGCACAGGAATATGAGTATAAAAATACGTTCAAAAGACTATAAACATATAGGAGTATGGGCGGGTGTGTGAGAGAGAAGGGGGGGGAATCAGTGTGGGAGGCGGGTAAAGTTCAGTAGTGTCACAGCTCTATGGTAGAAGCTGTTTTTTAGGCTTGTCGTGCGGGCACTCAGTGTCCTGTATCGTCTTCCTGAGGGCAGGGGGGTAAAGAGGCAGTGTCCAGGGTGTATGCTGTCTCTAATGATGCCCTTGACCCTCCGAATGCAGCGGGTCCAGTATATGTCCTCAAGTCTGGGGAGCTGGGTGCCAGTGATCCTCTCAGCAGTCTTAATGACGCGTTGGAGAGCTTTCCTGTTCTCTGCGGCGCAGCCAGAGTACCGTACTGTGATGCAGTATGTGAGAATTGACTCGATGGCTGACCTGTAGAAACTCACCATCAGCTATTGTGGGGGACGTGCCCTCTTCAAGCACCTCAGGAAGTGAAGCCTTTGGAGTCCTTTCTTGGCCGTCGCCTTGATGCTGACCCCGAGGTACCTGATGTTCTGCACAGCCTCCACTGTCTCGCCGTTAATGGTGATGGGCTGATGGACGAGGGTCCTTGGTCTCCTCCTGAAGTCCAGGATCATCTCCTTTGTTGTTGCTGCGTTGAGGATCAGGTTGTTCTCACGGCTCCAGCTCACCAGGTTCTCTACCTCTGTCCTGTAGGCAGCCTCGTTGTTACTCGTGATCCTGCCTACCACGATGGTGTCATCTGCAAACTTTAGTATGGTGTTGGCCTCGTGGGTGGGCTGGCAGTCGAGAGTGTAGAGGGAGAAGAGGAAGGGGCTCAACACACAGCCCTGTGGTGCACCGATGTTCAGGGTGATGCTGGAGGAGACCTGCCTCCCCATGCGCACAGTCTGTGGTCGGCCGGTGAGAAAGTCCAGGACCCAGCTGCTCAGGTGTTTGTTGAGGCCCAGGTGGTCCAGTTTGGTGATTAGTTTATGGGGGGGGAATGGTGTTAAAGGCAGGGCTGTAATCTATGAATAGCATCCGCACATAACTGTCCCGCTGGTCAAGATGTGTCAGGGTGGAGTGGAGAGCCAGTGACACTGCGTCCTCCGTCGACCTGTTTGCCCTATAGGCATATTGATGGTGGTCTAAGGAGGGGGGGATGCTGTTCTTCAAGTGTCCCAGTGTCCGAGTAGGACAAGAAGAGTGAATAGGTGGGGGGCATTCGTTTTTGTGAAGATGGGGGCATCTTGGTCGGCATGGGCAAGTTGTGCCGAAGGGCCTGTTTCCATGCTGTATGACTCGATGATATGACTCTATGACTGTTCCATTTACACTCTAGAATGTTATACTTACATCTCTGTAAAACGTGCTTTCAAAAGTAATAGGGTAGGAGAGTCTTATCTTTCAGTGTACAGTTGAAAGAATACTCAGACTTCAACAGTTGCTGTGTTGTTGAAATGTAGTTCATCACAATGTATGTCAACAGAGAAAATGTACAGTTTAACTGAAAACCCCAGAATGCGCTTTGTGTGTGTTTTCAAAAACAATGAAAATATATTTATACTAAATATAAATTTAGCATAGATACTATCTGTAGCACCAGTACAGACTGAATGGGCTGAAAGGCCTGTTTCTGTGCTGGATGACTTCATCACTCTATACCCTGTACCAGGGCATTGTCTTCCACAGAAAGATCTTGTCTACACTTGCTAACGAGGCCTTGCTCTGCCTGAAGTGTTACAACAGGAACCGTAGAATACAATGTTGTTTGCAAAGGTTTAGAAGCTTTGGAAGGGCCCTCTCCTCCCCCTCTCCCTCCCTTCACCATCCCCTCCCTCCCCTCTCACCACCCCCCTCCCCCACCCCCCCTCACTCTTTCTCTGCCCCTGGGAGGGAGGGGGAGGGGGTAGAGGCAGGACCAACCCAAGTCGTAGAGCACAAGCCTCCCCATCAGGTGCCGGGCCCGAGCTAGGCTGCAATTGTCGTGGACCAGAGCGAGGCCCACAGCGCTCTGAGGATGGTGAAAACTGGCGGAGGGCCTGCCGATCATGGCTTGCGTGAGGGTAAGCGCACTCACCAGCGTGACAGACGATCGGGCGGCGGAGACGGAGAGGAGTTCATCCCCTGTGAAAGGCCAGGTGAGATCAGCATCACCAGCGAGGAAAAGCCGTCACGATTCCCCGTGTCCCTGCAATCAACGGAGGAATCGCAGGTCTTCATAGACGGCCGTTCCCAGAGGGAGTAATGGCCGGCAGGGCCAACTTCCCATCGTGCCGAACCGCGCCCGCTCGACGATAAAGCCCGCCGCCCCAATGTTCTAGAACCTAAGCCGAAGCGCAAGCGGACTTCTTTTTTAGCGGTTAGGCTGTCGGCGGGGCTGGGCGCTGCGGGAGCCGAGGCGCGAGCCACTGGGCTGTCGGCGGGCTGGTTGCTGCGCTGTGGGTGAGTGCTAGTCAACAGTACAGCAGGAGGTGAAAAGGTGACTGTGAACCGCGGGGGGAGGGGAGGGTGTTGACGTAACTAATGGAAAACAGTGCGCCTGCGCATTGACAGCACTGCTTTAATCCAGAGCTGGGGCTGGGGGGAGGGGGCTGGGCCACAAGCCAGGTGGGCTACGAGCCAGGTGGGCCACGAGCCAGGTGCGCCACAAGCAAAGGCATTGTGACGTCATCAGCTTGCCATTTCCACATCGGTTTTGCGATGAGATGTGAATCAAAGGCGAAATGACACACACACACACAGTTTTAATAAGTATATGATAATCATAATCATAATCATACTTTGTTAGCCAAGTATGTTTTGTAACATAAGAGGAATCTGATTTGTCATACAGTCATACAATAAAAAGCAACAACACACAAAATACATTTTAAAATAAACATCCATCACAGATACTCCTCCACATTCCTCACCATGATGGAAAGCGAAAAAAAAGTTAAATCTCTTTCCTTTGTTCTCCCGCGGTTGGGGGCCTTCCATTGAAGGAACGATCTTGGCACCCGTAGCCGGCGGTCGAGCCCTCCTTGTTGGGGCCATCAAGCTCCAGCATCGATGGGATCTCAGCTCCCCGCGCTGAGCGATTGGACCCCGGGTCGGGGCTGGTAGAACCTCTTGCGACTTTGGAGCTTCCCGACATTAGTCTCTACCCGAGACTGCGTGCTCCTCGATGTTGGAGTCCGCAGGCCGCAGTTGGAGCATCGATCCCAGGCAAGGGATCGCTGGCTCCGATGGAAGTCCACGGTTCTGCGGTGGGGTTCAAAGTAAGTCTTGAGCAAGGCCGCCAGCTCCATGATGTAAAGCCGCAGAGCGATCGGAGATACCATCCTGAAAAAATTGCATCTCCGGCAAGGTATGAAATAGAGAAAAAAGTTTCTCCCGACCCCCTCCCCCACGCCCCACATAAAACAAACCAGAGAACATTAAGACATACTTTTAAAAACACAGTAAAAATAACAAAAAAGACGAAAAGACAAAGAGACCATTGGCGACGCTGTCATCTCTGACGGTGCCACCCGCTAAATATCTTTATGAAAGGTATGTCATCTTTCATGACCCCGGGATATTCCAACATTTTGCGGCTAATGAAGTACTTTCGAAGTGCAGTCAGTGTTGTAATATTGAATGCACAGCCAATTCGCCCACAGCAAGTCCCCAGAAAGAGTAACGTGACCTATTGAGTAACGTGACAGAAAAATAGATACTGGTCAGATATGGAGAATGTATCCCACTCAACATGAGTGGGTTCTGAATCCACTCAACTCCTCCAGACCCAAAATCTTTTTGTGGCAACCTGATCTCTCCAACGTCCCTTGGATTGTTTGAGGTCCCGATGCCTTTGGGTTTGGTCCATGATTCCTCGCAACCATAATTCACGACTCTCTAAATCCTGCTCATGCTAGCCAGGTCTCTCTCTCATTCAATATGCCGTAACCAGATCTTAGTCAAGTCACGTCACGTCCAGTATTTATCGTCATATGCACAAGTAGGCTGAGCTAAAGGGACAATGAAAAGCTTGCTTGTTGTAGCAAGTGCATAGAGTTAAGAGTCAAGTCAAGAGTGTTTTATTGTCATATGTCCCAGATAGAATAATGAAATTCTTACTTGCTGCAGCACAACAGAATATGTAAACATAGTACGCTGTAAACAATATAGTAAACAAGAGAAAGAAATACACACACACACACACACACACACACACACACACACACACACACACACACACACACACACACACACACACACACACACACACACACACACACACACACACACACACACACACACACACACACACACACACACACACACACCTGACCACACATCACCAGCTGCTCTAGCCGAGGTTTGGAGCAAGCAGCCAACAACTAGGACGCATCACCCATGGTCAGTTATGACCGAGGGGGGCCTGATACTATATATATATAGTATATATATATATACATATATATATATATACTGTGCATACTCAAACAAACAATAGTAGTGCAATTATAATAATAATGATAATCATAATAATAATAATTGCCTGCTGTAGCTCAGAGCTTATTTGAGGTTTTGGTGTTTAATAGCCTGATGGCTGTAGAGAATGGCAGTGGTGAAATGAGTGTGTGGCCAGGATGGTGTGGGTCCTTTTGATGCTGGCGGCCTTTTTGAGGCAGAGACTCTGATAAATCCTTTCAGTGGTGTGGAGGTCAGAGCCGGTGATGGACTGGGCAGTGTTTACAACTTTTTGAAGTCTTTTCTGTTCCTAGACATTCAAATTGCCGAACCAGGCCTTGATGCAATCAGTCAATATGCTCTCTACTATACAATTGTAGGAGTTCAAGGGAATCCTTTTTGACATACCGAATCTCCTTAATCTTCTCAGGAAGTAGAAATGTTGATGTGTTTTATTTACAATTGCATCAGTGTGCAGGGTAAAGGAAAGATCTTCGGAAAAATATGCACACCCAGGAATTTGAAGTTTTTGACTCTTCACCATCATCCTGTTGATATAAAAAGTTGTGGGTTCTCATCCTTCCTCTTCCATCACAGATACTCCGCAATCATTTCATTGGTTTTACTGATATTGAGAGCCAGGTCGAAGTGTTGGCAACATTTGATCAATCGGTCGATCACACTTCTATACTCTGACTCATCACCATCTGTAATTCGTTCAACAATGGTATAACTAATTGATTAAGAAAGAAGAACTGATTGCGTAGAACAAATTGATTTAGAAAGAACTGCCGATGCTGGAAAAAATCAAAGGTAGACAAAAATGCTGGGGAAACGCAGCTGGTGAGGCAGCATCTATGGAGCGAAGGAATAGGTGACGTTTCGGGTCGAAACACTTCTTCAGTGATGTGGGGGTGGGGGGGGGAAGAAGAAAGGAAGAGGCGGAGACAGCAAGCGGAGGGACAGCTGAGAAGGGGAGGAGGAGGGAGAAAGCAAGGACTGCCTGAAATTGGAGAAGTCAATATTCATACCGCTGGGGTGTAAACTATGCAAGCAAAATATGAGGTGCTGCTCCTCCATTTTGCGGTGGGACTCACTCTTGAACTAATTGAGCTCAACAGGGAGTGATGATTCACTGTCACCTGAGCTGCCCCCTAGGAGGAGCGGATGGCATTCAAACCCTGTCACAGTTGCCGAACATCCGCCCCATCCACCAGCTTTGAGCGTGTCCCTTTTGGCCTTTTTGATGGCCTTGTCAAGGCCATATCTGGACATCTAATAGACCTCTGCCTTGCCAGATCTGAATGCCCAGGATTTGATTTTCAGAAGAATGCGGATCTCCTGGTTCATCCAAGGCTTCTGGTTAGGAAACACTCGGAAGGTTTTTGTAGAAACACAGTCCTCCACACATTTCCTTATTAAGTCTGTTACGACTGTGGCGTATTCATTCAGTAAGAAGCATCACCGCTGAATAGTCGGATTTCCCGAATTGAGGGCGAGGGTTAGAGCGATAAGCATTCTTGATGGTCGTACAGCAGTGGTCAAGGGTGTTTAATCCTCTGGTGCTGCAAGCGACATGTTGGTAGTAGTTTGGGAGTGATTTTTTCAGGTTGGCTGTGTTCAAGTCCCTGGCTATGGTGATAAAGACTTTGGGGTACGCGGTCTGGTGCTTGTTAACCACGGAATGTGAAAAGAAGAAGACTGTTATAAAATAACAGGACATTAGTGCAAAAACACAAATAGCAAAGTCCATGGTAATGCAATAGGCGGTCTGTAGTGTTCCTTTGGTGAAATGGAATTAGGATTGTGCACATCAGTTCAAGAACCTGATGGTAAGAGAATAGCTAGCTGTTCTTGAACCTGGTGATGTGGGACAACAGATTTCTGTACCTCCTGCTTGATGACAGCACCAAGAACAGGGCATAGCCCGGATGGTGGAGATCCTTGATGAGATTTGCCATGTTGTTGAGGCAAAGCCTCATGTAGATGCTTTTAATGATAAGGAGGCCAATGCTCATGATTGAAGAGGGCTGAGTCCACCATTCTCTGTAGCCTCTCGCATACCAGGTCACGGTACAACCAGTCAGGATAATTTATACAATAAATATGTCAAAGTTTAAAGAGTTTTCGGTGACATGCCAAATTTCTTTAAACGTCTAAGAAAGTAGAGGTGCTGGCGTGCCTTGTCTATGATTATACAGTATCTATGTGCTAGGCCCAGGACCGGTAATTCTGGGTTAATCTTCAGCATCGCTTGATTTTTACAGTATACAAAGGGCCATAAGCTTGAGGCACTGCTGAATTTTTAACTATCAAGCTGTGTAATGATTGATTAATATGCCTATGTTCAATATCAAAGGATTTCTAGCAGACATCTACGTCAGACAATGTTATTATGCAACTAGGTTTGTAGTTTCATGTCACGAGATATCAAAATCAAAGATGTTACATAGGAATACTTAACTTGCTTCCCAAGAGTTAACTAATGCCTCCCCTTTTTCACTATTTCCTCAAAAAGCGCATTTGGAAGATCCGCTGCTTTAAGTGCCAGAGAACTCGGTTTCATTCCAGATCGTGGGTGCTATCTGCATAGGATTTGCATGTTTCCCTGTGATCATGTGAGCTTCCCATGATTGCTCTGGTTAGTTACTCAAAACCCAAAGATGGGAGAACTAGTGGGTTAATGGGCCAATGTATAATACCCCTAGTATGTAGGCAAGTGGTAAATTCTGGGGAGAATTGATAAGAACATGGGGAGATTTAAAACATTGGATTAATTTAGGTTGAGTGAAAATAGATGCTCGATGGTCAGAGGAGAATGTGTCTCTTTCCATGCTGTTTCTCAGTGACTAAATTGAAACTATTTTGTTGGTAAATAGCTTTGTTTAAATGTAAGATATGCATATTTGCTAACATTTATATTGTTTAACGAATAAAGCAATACAGATATAATGTTCTTGCAATATTTTATTGTCCCTTGTTTTCTCACTAATATTCATATCCAGTAGTTGCTTGGCTTTGTTTCACCAATTCTTCCAGAATTCATTGACCCTTCCCAAACTGTTCTTAAGAAACATTTTGAGGTTTAGTTTTATGACTTGCTTTGCTTTGTGTACTTGTTGAAAGGTGCATGTTAACTCATTAACCGATATGTTCAAAGGTACTGGATTTCTGAGTGCACTGTGCCGTTTGATGTCACAAGATATCAAAGGATTGTAAACTAATTTGGCACAGAAGAAGTGATGATGCTTGGAGAAATTCAAGGAAAAAGTGTAATGCAAGGGCAGCCCAGCCTTAAATACAAAACTGGGTTGAGGGGATGGGTTCATATTACAATGGCTTGTTTTGTACATTGTCGTTGGTCATTCAAAATTACATTCATACAATTCCAGTCTAAGCAATAGCTTCAGGTATTAAACAGGAAGATATGAGCTCAAACCCGCGCTAGTCATACAGCATGGAAACAACTCCTTTGGGCCAACTTGTCCGTGCCAACCAAGCTCCCTCTTAACCATTCCTGTTCATGTATCTGAGCACCACTAAGGGAATGTTGCCATGTTGGAAGCTCTATGTTTGGGACATGAAGCAGAGTTCAGAAATCTCTTTTATATATTTAAAGACGAGTAAAGAATCCCTTTGGGTTTCCTGAGCTTTATTTCTTCAGTGGACAATCCCCTGACAAAGGAATATCCAAGTGATAGTTTGTATGATCTGACTGTGCTCAAATTGACTGTCTGTGGTGCAGCAGTTACAATACCTAAATGGTGTTTGTTTGGCTGTGATGGTCATCAGGCATGCTATAGAAAAGTTAAGTGCTTTCCCATTAAATGTAATGATATAACAGCCTAGCAGGAGCTCCCAGTGAGACAAATGTTAACATCAGCAATGCTGTAATAAAAAAAATGTGGACCTGTGAACTTCAATTATTTATTAGTCAATTAACCTTTCAAGATGAACTGTTCTGAAAGGAATACAATGCTTTCCCAATAAAGTGCAGCTCGCATTCCAGCTACTCAGAATGGAATTGCAAATGTTTACATTTTTGGGATAGCAGCTAAAACAATGGGGTTCATTGTAACAGCATGATAGAATTATCAAGATCTGGATATTGAACAAAATAATAACTGCATCTAGAATTAGGATACCACAGCAGTGGTCTAAGGGGTCCTACCACAAAGGTGCACAATTAAACATTGTTCAGGTTTAACCAACCAAGTCAGTGTCTAGGTCTACGTGACATCCACAATAGTGTAATGTTACCAGAAAAGTAACAGTGGCATCTATTAATGGGTTCCTTAAGTGCATTGGAAAGCTTAAACCAGTGATAAAAGAAATTATTTAGCAGCCATGCATAACCTCTCATTGCTTCTCAGCTTGTGCCAAAGACAGAGTGTGAAACTAATCCGATCAAAGATGTATGTTTATCTGACCCCATTAACAGACTTCTTTCTAGAATAGATTTTGGAAGTAGGAGAAAAAGTCCCAAAGTACATTAAAATAGCTTTATTATCCAGAAATTGGCATTCAGGCAGATACTAAATTCTTAGGTTATAGGCTAACTTTTAAGGAGTGACCTGAGGAAGGAAGATGCAGAGGCAGGGCAGTGATTTATGGAGGGAACCCCTGGTCACAGTCCCTTGGCAATGAATGTCAGTGTTCAACTTCAGGAAGGAGCAAGAAGCACGAATTAGAGGAACATTGATGCCTCAAATTTAAGGGTGATTTCAGAAATTGGGAGGAGTGGTGGAAGATGTTATAAAATCTGAGAATGGGTTTAAAACTGAAGTGTAGATTAGCGGTGTAAGTTAGCATGTGGAGGAGTGATGGGAGAATGGTAGGATCATTTAGGACATGGGCAGCCGAGTTAAGATTGACCAGTAGTTTACTGAGCGAAGAATGAGAGGGAAAGGGCCACATAGGAACGACTTGGAATAGGTAACAAGGACACAGATGAGGGATTCAGTAGCTAGGTGGAGATGGATGGTCTTAGTGAAAACATGGTTCTGTGGTCTGAAATTCAACTCATTGTCAAACGTAGTGCTCTGATCACAAACAATGCAGTTCAGACAGTTGCCAGGGAGAGGAATGGAATAACTGATAATGGAACACTTTGTGATCCATTTGCACGAGGCTGGTTGTATCTTAGGTGTAACTTCAAAGTAAAATAATATAAATGAGTGGCGAATGTTACCAGGGGGAGACAATGATATAATGATGTCTCAATAATGTGCTCCAATAATGACATTATACTTCATGGCCCTTTCTTGCTCATTCTTTGCTCAGTAAACTTCATGTCAGCTTAACTTGGCTGCCCATGCCTTAACTGGCGGCATGGTGACACAGCGGTAAAGTTGCTGCATTATAGTGCCAGAAATCTGGGTTCGATCCAGACTACCGGTGCTGTCTGTACAGAGTTTGTACTCTCTCCCGATAACCGTGTGGTTTCCTCTCCCATAGAACATAAAACAGAATGGCACAGGAACTAGCCAAATGAATCTACAAACCCACATGTCTTTGCGATGTGGGAGGAAACCAGAGCACCCGGAAGAAACCCATGTGGTCAAAGGGAGAATGTACAAACTCCACACTGAAAGCATCCAAGGTCAGGATTGAACCCAGGTCTCTGATGCTGCGTTTTCTTTGGGGTGCTCTGGTTTCCGCTCACACTCCAAAGACGTACAGGTTGTAGTTAATTTGGCTTCAGTAAAAATTGTAAATAGTCCCTAGTGTAGGATCTAGTGTATAGGGATCGCTGGTCAGCGTAGACTCGCTGGACCGAAGGGCCTGTTTCTGCACTGTATCTCTAAACTAAACTAAACTAATCCTGCCATAAAATGGGAAAGGCGGCTCAATCGGGGCTAATGAGGAGAATCAAGGATTGTGTTAAATCCAAGGAAGAGGCATATAAATTGGCCAGAGGAAGCAGCAAACCAGAGGACTGGGAGAAATTGTCCTCAACAGAAGAGGACAAAGGGGTTAATTAAGAGGGAGAAAGAAAAGCATAAAAGAAAGCTTGCGGGGAATATAACAACTGACTGCAATAGCTTCTTCAGATATGTAAAAAGGAAAAGATTAGTGAAGAAAACTGTACGTCCCTTACAATCAGAGCATATGCATTTATAATAGGAAACAAGGAAATGGCAGAACAGTTGAATGAGTACTTTGGTTCTGTGGCAGGTATTTCTGAAAATAAACCAGAAGATGAAGGATCATTTCATTCCAAAGAGGAAAGATTCTAAGGGAAGTCAAGTACAGTATATAAATAAAAGAGAAGACGTATAACATAGCAAAGATGAGCGGGAAGCCAGATGATTGGGGAACTTTTAAAGATCAACAGAAGGTAACTAAAAAGGCAGCACGGGAGAAAATATGAAGTATGAAGGTAAGCTAGCCAAGAATATAAAGGAGGATTGTAAAACATTCTTTAGGTATGTGAAGAGGAAAAAAATAGTTAAGACAAATGTGGGTCCCTTGAAGACAGAAACAGGGGAATTTATTATGGGGAACAAGGAAATGGCAGACAAATTGAAGATGCTGGAGTCGATTATTAAAGATGTAATAGCGGCGCATTTGGATAGCAGTAACAGGATCATTCTGTTATATGGTTATAATTGTTATATGGTTATATGGTTATATCATTCCAAGTCAGCATGAATTTACGAAAGGGAAATCATGCTTGACTAATTTTCTGGAATTTTTTGATGATGTAACAAGTAAAATGTAAAAGTAAAATGAGCCAGTGGATGTAGTGTACCTGGACTTTCAGAAAGCCTTTGATAAGGTCCCACAGGAGATTAGTGGGCAAAATTAGAGCACATGGTATAGGGGGTAGGGTATTGACATGGATAGAAAATTTGTTAGCAGACAGGAAACAAAATGTAGGGATTAACGGGTCCCTTTCAGAATAGAGGCAGTGACTTGTGGGGTGCCGCAAGGCTCGGTGCTGGGACCGCAGCGATTTACAATATATATTAATGATTCAGATGAAGGAATTAAAAGTAGCATTAGCAAATTTGCAGATGACACAAAGCTGGGTGGCAGTGTGAACTGTGAAGAGGATGCTATGAGAATGCAGGGTGACATGGGACAGGTTGGGTGATTGGGCAGATGCAGTATAATGTGGATAAATGTGAGGTTATCCACAGACAGGAAGTGACACTGCTGGCATCCTGGTGCCATTGCAACAACCTGGAGCTCAATGCTCTTAAGATAGTGGAATTGATTGTAGACTTTAGGAGAGCTCCCCCTCCCCTCACCCCACTCACCATCAACAACACCACAGTTACATCTATGGAGTTTTTTAAGTTCCTGGGAACCATCATCTCCAAGGTCCATAAATGGGGGGGCCACCATCGGCTCCACAGTCAAAAAGGCACAACAGAGGATGTACTTCCTGCGGCAGCTGAGGAAGCACAATCTACCACAGGCAATGATGGTCCAATTCTATACGGCCATCATAGAGTCTGTCCTCACCTTCTCCATCATGGTCTGGTCTGGCTCAGCAACCAAGCACGACATCTGGATGCTGCAGCGAATCGTTCGATCAGCTGAGAAGTGTATTGGCTGCAACCTTCCCTCCATTGATGAACGGTACACTGCAAGGGCCGGGAAGCGAGCGGGTAAGATCATCTCTGACCCCTCTCACCCTGGCCACAAACTCTTTACTTCACTTCCCTCTGGAAGGCGACTACGGACTGTCAAAGCTGACACAGCCAGATATAAAAACAGCTTTTTTCCCACAAGTAGTAGCTCTACGCAATAACTAAAAATATGTAGCCTCCTTTTGCTCCTGTATTTTATTTCATTCACATGTTTAATCGATAATGTTTTATTATTAATGTTTTATGTGTCATTCCTGTCACTGTATGTCAAGTTGTCACTTGCGGGCAGAGCACCAAGGCAAATTCCTTGTATGTGAATACTTGGCCAATAAACTTATTCATTCATTCATTTGGAGGCAAGAACGGGAAGGCACATTATTATCTGAATGGTGTCAGGTTGGGAAAATGGGAAGTGCAAAAGAGACCTGGGTGTCCTAGTACATCAGCCACTGAAAGTGCAACAGTCAGTGAAAAAAGCTAATGGCATGTTGGCCTTCAAACGAGAGGAGTTGAGTATAGGAGCAAATAGGTCCTTCTGCAATTGTACAGGGCCATGGTGAGACTACACCTGGAATATTGTGTCCAATTTTGGTCTCTTAATTTGAGGAAGGACATTCTTACTGTTGAGGGAGTGCAGCGTAGGTTCATGATGTTAATTCCCGGGATGGCAGGACTGTCATATGATGAAAGAATAGAGCGACTGGGCCTGTATTCACTGGAATTTAGGATGAGAGGGGATCTTGTAGAAACATATAAAATTATTAAGGGATCGGACACGCTAGATGCAGGAAACATATTCCCGATGTTGGGGGAATTCAGAACCAGGGGCCACAGTTTAAGGATAAGGGGTAGGCCATTTAGAACTGAGATGAGGAAAAACTTTTTCACGCAGAGAGTTGTGAATCTGTGGAATTCTTTGCCACAGAAGGCAGTGGAGGCAAATTCACTGAATGTTTTCAAGAAAGAGTTAGATTTAGCTCAGGGCTAAAGGAATCAAGGGATATGGAGGAAAAGCAGGAACGGCGTACTGATTTTAGATGATCAACCATGATCATATTGAATGGCGGTGCTGCCTCGAAGGGCCAAATGGTCTACTCCTGCACCTATCTTTCTATGTTTCGATGTTCTATTCCCTCATCACTGCTCACATTATATCATGGGATGCACCTGATTCTGTTTAAAGTGCTGTGAAGCTTGAAGCTGGTGGGAAACCTGGGTCATAAAGACCATTGTACATAATTTGGGACCACACATCAAAAGTAGGATGCAAGAATCTGCTATGTTTTGTGAAAGACTGCATTATGTGTGATCTGTGACCCATTCCTGTTTTAAACTAACCATAAATGTGGTTCAGTGAAAATGTGATTCCTATTTTGTCGCAGCTTGTGTTCTCGATTGCTTAACTTGGCATCAAGAATTTTATTGTCAACACCCAAATGAGTTTTGGAGGAAGGTACATAAAAACTCTTGGCTCCACAAAATGGAAATGGAAAATCAGTTCTCGCTTTCAAATGTGGTACAATTATATCAGTATTTGCATGCTTCATTACAAAGGTGGAAATTAGCCACAATGCTGTGGTTCTATTCCCAAAGTGTATAAAAATAATGGGCAATTATATATCTTTCATGAATACAAGGCCACAATATCTGGAGAGGCCGAACTAGCATTGCAATGTTATGCCATTTCTTTGGTGAATTAATTTGATGAGTGGTTAACAGTGATATGAACTGCTGTGTGTGTTTACTATGATGGTGGAGCAACCAGAGGAAAGGCTGAGGAGTGTGGTACATATGCAGGGACACCTTTATTGCCACAGTGCCTTGGATCTCATGTGCAGTAGAATTTAGCAGCAGTGCCCCTCCCACAGAATGTACTGGACTGTCTCATTACCACATAGAGATACAGAGCGAAAAAAGGGCCTTTGGCCCACTGTGCCTGTGTTGACCAGCGATTACCACACACATTAACACATTCCCACACACTAGGGACAATTTACAGAAGCCAATTAATCCTACAAACCCGTATATCTTTGGAGTGTGGGAGGAAACCGGACCACCCGGAGAAAACCTACGCAGTCACAGGGAGAACGTACAAACACCGTACAGGCAGCACCCATAGTCAGGATCAAACCCGGGTCTTTGGTGCTGTAACTCTACTGCTGCGCCAATGTGCTTTACCCGGTGCGGAAGCATTTCCAGGTCATTATTCAAAATCAGCATGGGCTGGATCAAAGTCTGATTCGCCATCATAAGATACAAACTGTTTTTGCTGGATGGGTGCCAAATGTCTATTCATCTGCAAATATAATTTTAATCCTGTGATATTTTTTGCATTTCAGATTTGCAATTGAATGGTCTTCCCTTCTTTCCATAAAGTTTGTTTCCAATTTTCATTTGCAGTAGTGTTCCTGAGAAGCTGCCAGCCAATTCTGCTGATAGGTGCCAATATCTGCCTCTCTGCGAATAGAATTTTAATCCTGTGATATATTTTGCATTTCAGATTTGCAATTGAATTGCCTTCCCTTCTTTCCATAAAGTTTGTTTCCAATTTTCATTTGCAGTAGTGTTCCTGAGAGAGCTGCCAGCCAATTCTGCTGCTCGGTGCCAATATCTGCCTCTCTGGAGTTGAATGGAAAATGCTTCCACAATATCCTGCCTCGCAGAAGCATCACTTTTGTACTGCACTATTGACTGAGTTAATTAAAGGGAATGTAAAGGGAATTGCATGTTATTGGGCTGGTATTGATTTTATACGCCAGACACTTAGGAAACTGCAACACTTCATGCTTTGGCAAAAGCTGTGACACACTTTGTCCTGCCTCTCCTCTCTCCCAGTTTTCGTTCCACCCGTCCCCCCGACAATCAGTCTGAAGAAAGTCCCTACCCGAAACCTCACCTATCCATTTTCTCCAGATGTGCTACATGACCTGCTGAGTCACCCCAGCACTTTTTTGTGTCTTTTTAGGAAACTGTGAACGCAGGTTGCCCAATGGCTCAAGAGGAAAACAAGGCTCCCTGTTTTATTGAGATGAGACTTGGATGCTACACTGCACAGATCTCTGCTTTAGTGCACAGACTGTAAAGTGCTGAATTGCAAAGGGCTCGGGATTATTGAACATTCAGCCAGTGTACTTTGATTCTGTTGTGCAGCTGGGATGTCTGGGATCAGATAACATATATGAATATTGGCATATTTGCTGATTTAATACAGTTAGTGGATAAAGCCGACTAGAATTTCATTTACCATAGTATCCTCAGAGTGGGACAGTGGCGCAGCGGCAGAGTTGCTGCCTTACAGCAACAGAGACCTGGATTCTATCCTGACTATGGGTGCTCTTTGTATGGAGTTTGTATGTTCTCCCAGTGACTAGAAAACATAGAAAAAAAGCAGGAGTAGGCCACTCGCTCTTTTGAGCTAGCACAACCATGGCTGATCATCTAAAATCAGTACCAACGTTCCTGCTTTTTCCCCATATCCCTTGATCCTTAATGACTGCTTGGGTTTTCTCTGGGTGTTCTGGTTTTCTCCCACACTCCAAAGACGTACAGGTTTGTAGGTTAATTGGCTTCCGTAAAATTGTAAATCGTCCCTAGTGTGTAGGATAGTGCTAGTGTATGGGGTAATCACTGGTCAATGTGGACACGGTGGGCCGAAGGGCCTGTTTCTGCTTTGTATTTCTAAAGTCTAAAGAGTCTTCTTATAAATCTGAAGAAGGGTTTTGGCCCGAAACGTTGCCTATTTCCTTCGCTCCATAGATGCTGGCGCACCCGCTGAGTTTCTCCAGTACTTTTGTCTACCTTCGATTTTCCAGCATCTGCAGTTCCTTCTTGAACAACTTCTTATAAATCATGCTTCTTGGAAGGCTTTAATCTGAAATAAACTCAGGTGTTTCATTACACGGTTAGTAAATCATTTTCGCACTGTGGCTGAGTAATTCTATCACACAGTGTTTGATTATTAAGTGCTGTCACCGTTAATACATTTACATTGTGTGAATGAGACAAAATAGCGTGGCTTCACAAGATGGGACGCGTTTTTCTCAGTACCCACTTGCAACAAAACCAGGCCCAAACGCCACTCATCTAGAATCCCTTTCAATCAAATAGCAGCAAGTAATTTTCGTAGCTCACGATCTGGAAAATTGGTTTTAACAGCGTCACCACACATAGAAGCACCATGCGATTTGAAGGGTAAATAAACCGTGATGGGTTGAGAGACCCTGAAGCGTCTCATCCTGAAACATCACCTATCCATGTTCTCCAGAGATGCTGCCTGCTCTGCTGCGTTGCTCCAGCGTTTTGTGTCCTTTGGTGAATCGACCTGGTACTGACTTCTGATGCTGTTTTAGAGTGTATTCCTTTTCTAAGATTTGGACATTGCAGCCACTTGTTGTGCATCTCAATTTGCCTTTGAGAAGGTGGTGGGGAGCCAGCTTTTTGAACCACTGCAATCCCTTTGATGTAGACATTCTTGCACTGTAGCTGACAAGGAGGTTGCAGGATTTCAACCCAGTAATGACGGAGGAAAGGCGATGTATTTCCAAGGCAGGACGGCGTGTTACTTGTAGGTGAACCTGCAACTATTGTTTTATCCATGTGAGTAGAGTACGAACTTGCCATCAGAACATCTTTATGAGCTGGAGGGAAGAGAGAGGAGGTGAGTAGATAGTCTGCAGCAGGAAAGCACACACCAGCCGGCCGTCAATCGGAACTACCTCAGACCCATGCAAACCCCGCTGTCACCAAAGCCCAGGACTGGTGCGATGAGTTTAATCACTCTGCTCAAATTCTTCCATCAGTAAAAATCGCTCTTTAACTCTTGAAGTCAAATAGGTGCATGCATAATTGACGGAAGGTTATCCAGAGCTGAGTACTGTCTAGTTTGCATTGCAGAGTAGTTAGTAAATTATTTCTTCCTGATTCTAATACCATCAGGCAACCATCAGGCTCAGCTGAAAGTAGCTGCCCACACGAATCTGCCTGAATTGCATTATTAGTATAAAGCAATTTGGGGGCAGCACGGCTGTGCAGCTGGTTGAGTTGCTACCTTACAGTGTCAGGCAGCAGAGTTCGATCCTGACTACGAGTTTGTCTGTACGGAGTTTATTCGTTCTTCCTGTGATTGCGTGGGTTTTCTCTGGGTGCTCTGGTTTCCTCCCACATTCCAAAGATGTGCAGAATTGTAGGTTAATTGGCTTCTGTAAATTAGCCCTAATGTGTGGGATAGAGCTAGTAAATGGGTGACCATTGGTCAGCAGGGACACAGTGGGCTGAAGGGCTTGTTTCCATGCTATCTCTCGAGACTAAACTAATATCTCCAACAATTAAACCTTTGAAATTCCTTGTGAAGCTTGACAGGAAGCGAAGGTCAGGGATATATCCGGGTTGTTGTCTCAGGGCAAGTGGCTCAACTGTGGCTTAGCTGGGTGCCTCCAGGATCCAGAGGTCCAGAGGGATTCTACCTCTGCCCTATTTCAGATGGGAAGAGTTTGGACAGCAACCCAGAGAGACAGTCGCAGCTGCCATGATTTGGCCAAGTCATTAAGAAGCAAACCTTAGAAAAGGTTTGATACATAAAATACTGCACTTAGATGGTGCTCAAAGGGTACCTTGAGAGATTTATCCATGGGCCATACAAGAGGGGGATTTTTATGTCTGCATATCTCTGTTTGACATACAATAATGCATTTATCATGTTATTAAATATTTCAGGCTAATGTATTGCAGGCAGAGCCAGGGACAGTGTTTTGCATGTGCTTTTGTGTGCAACTGTAGTTTTCTCTCAATCCCCACCAATTGTGTTTGTTGCCTGATGTACTAGCAGGCTTGCAGGACTTGTAATCACATCTGTCACTTCAGATAACCTAGATACAGGGTGACAGAACTGACTCAATAAAGGAGTTTTGTTTTCTAATTATGGAAGCTTTATTTTCACTTTTGATACCTGCAATACAGCCATTATTCCTGTCTGCGACATCTGCTGTCCAAATTCCATGTAATAAAACCAGTGAGCTTGAGAGAGGTACATCCTGACCAAAAGATTGTAACTGGGGAGAGTGCAACTGTTTCTAACTGTCCAGCTTAAGGCAATTGCAATAAAACAAGATACTGTGATAACATTTACAGTTTCAAAGGGATCAGTAGTCTATGTTATCTGGTTCCATGGGCCCCTTATCTGTAACCCAGATTTTGGAATTTCCAGCAATTTATCTCTAAGATGCATATCTTGGAAAAGCAGCGTAGATAGAAACAAGTGTGGGTAGGGACAATTAAGTGAGCATTAGTTTTGTTAGTGCATCAAATTTCATGAAGTTGGAAATCAGCGAATATTAACAGGTCAGCTTGTGAACTGGAGGAATAAGCTTCCATTCCGTAAAACCCTTTGCATCAGTCTCAGTAAAGTATGAAAAACAACATTGGATATTAGCTAAAGGAGGCTATCTCTGCTCCTGCCACGGCCCATCTAAACCCCTCCTCATTGCTATTTCACATCCATGCTGATGTACCCCTGCACTCTTGTCAGACCTCCGCAATGTTGTCTCTCCTTTAGCTTCTCTTCGTTCGCTCGGAACACTGCGTCCTGACTTGCAGCACAATCATCACCCCAAACTGCAGAAGGGTCCCAATCTGAAACGTTGCCTCTCCAGTTCCCTAGGCAGATGCTGCCTGGTGTGCTGAGCTCCTCAGAACTTTGCTTTGTGATCAGGATTCCATCATCTACAGTCACTTGTGTCTCTATCACACGCATGCTGTTCGATTTGCATTATCGCCCCCTTCTCTATTACCTCAGCTTTAAAATGGTCATCACTGTGTTCAAGCCGATCCACTTACTCCACCAACTCCCCCACGCTCATCCTCAACCCCATCTAACCCTAGTCCTCTAGAGAAGGCGATTCCCATGTTGTTACCATTCGGGTTACCAACATTCGTCGTCAAATAATTCACAAATTACAACCCAAATTTTTGAGTTGAGGAATAAAACACACTCTCACGGAATTCATGTGAAAGAAATTAAATCAATAAACACAAACATTTTTCATTCAACTCCCGTTTCTTTACATATGTGCAGATGACAAGGCTTTGCATTATGGAAAATTGAGATGTGACCATTTTGTAAGAGCACAGTGCCTCCGTAATGCAGCAGTCGCCTGCATTCTGGATTTTTGGCTTCTTGACTACTAATTAGTACTAATTACCAAGTGCAGTACAGGTCCACCATCGATTTTCCGGCACCCTTGGTTCCAGGGTCTTGCTGGATTACCATTTTGCTGGACCTATAGAGGTCACAGCCTCAGGAGGTGGAGGTGGGGGGCAGGATACCAGCCTGCATAGTCGGCCCCGAATGTCGGCTCCGGGAACAGAACTGCCGGCTCCGGCCAGGCCGGAGTTACGAAGCTCCGACCACAGGGGGAAAATTTGACCCGCCGATCGGCAGCAGAAGTCCTGATGAGGGCGAGATCGGCCGCTTCACCCATTTACAGGGTGTCCCCCGTAAATGCCACATTTACAGGGGACACCCGGCAGGGATTTGAAATGCGCTCTTGTGATTTTGTCCGGTTTAAAGGAGGTGCTGGAAAATCGGTGGTGGACCAGTACTGTTCTATTGCGACAACTTGGCCTGTGTTCACTCAAGTTTAGAAGAATAACTTGTTTGCATTTCAGTAAGGAAACATTTCAAATAATCAAAAAAGATGCAGATTCTGTCTGTTGTCAATTAGGAGCTTAACATTATAGCCCTTAAAATTATGCGGATATAATCCAATTTGAGTAGAGATGCCAGTGACTGCAGATGATGGAGGAATTCCAGCAGGTCAGGCAGTATCTGTGGAGGAAAAAGACAGATGATGTTTTGGGTTGTGATGTTTCTCCAGAATGATCAGTCTGAAGAATTATCCTCACCCAAAATATCATCTGTCCATTTTCCTCCACAGATGCTGCCTGGCCTGCTAAGAATCTGGCACTTCGTTTTTTAATAAAAGCAATCTTGATTCAGTTCTTGCAAAAAAAAAGCAGAATATTCAACTCGCATGTGTATCCATTTGTTTTAAAGTCTAAATGAGATTTTATGTGTATCCGGGAGCCTCTGCTGGAAGATGCAATGGGTTTTCATAGATTTCAAAATTCATCTGTGCAAATCTTAGAACAAGCACCACATTGTTTAACATATGAAAAAAAAACCTACATTATTTCTCAAAGTGCTCCATTGAAAGATAAGCATTTGTCATGGTAGAATTTCCCAATTTATAATGGTGAGCCCAAGGTCAAATGACTGTGTGATCTTGGTTTGCTTCATCAGCTGGGCTGGACTGGAGCACAGCAGCTGTGCTGCAGATTGGATCCATTTTGTGGCAAAATAAAAGGTAGGAGGAATCTGTATTGCTGGAGACTTGGCATTTCATGCAAGCTTAGTCAGGCTGAAATTGATGGTAAATGTATAAAATCCTGGAGAGAAACAGGAGGGCTCTGCAGCGACAACACTGATAAGTTGAGGTACAGCCTTGCCGGTTGTGTTTGAAATCTCAAAGGAGCGAGATTCTCATAATCAAGGTGCGATTTTTCCTCTGTGTTAGAATTTGCTATTGTGATGTTTGGTGGATTGTGTGGGGTGGGAGGACCCGTAGCTCCTCCTGTGCAGCAGGTGGCGCTGCACAGGACAAGGAGGATGTTTTTGTATATGGTTTATCCTGTCTGTAGACAGTGTGTGTGTGTGCAGTCATTTTTGAGTTGTCTTGCTGCCAGCATTGAGTAAAGCATTAAAGACTTCTGTTGTAAATTGAAGACTCTCAAGTTTTGTGCAGACCGAGAAAACAAACACAAAAGCTGTCTCAGGTCATATATGCGCAATTGTGCATGACCTTGCTTGGTAGGTCAAAAGTCATGTGTGAAGTTCTGCTTTATCTCTGGACCTCGTGCACTGGTTTTATCTCTTAAAATGGCAGCCCCGTCCTATGCAACCTATTTCTTGCACCTAGCTTCCAATGTAGTAGCAATACTTTTTGTCAAGTTTGTTCTGTTAAGAAATGCAAAACTTTGGAGTACTTTCATTGTGATTAATGTGTTTTCTGTTCTTGCTGTCCTCATTAATGCTAGCTGTTTCTGGGAAGTGACGTTGTATTTATTTTAATTAAAATCTCTATTGGCGCTGCGCTGTTTCAAGTCACTTTTTGCTTATGGATTCAGAGACTAAATAGTTTTGGCCAAATGGCTATGTGTGCCATTAATTAAAATATCTCTTGCGTAAAACTATGAAGTAGTATGTTCCAAATTTGCTTGTTTGTGTATGCGCTTAAAGGATTATCCTTTCAGCATTGTTTAAAGGAACAATTAACTTTGAGAGAGTTAAAGAGTACATTTGATAAAAATAGACAGTTCTTGTGGTTAGTGCAGAAAACTGCAGATGGTGGAAATTTTTGATATAGCCAATTATATTCTTGATTCTGAGTTGGAAGATTTGAATTCCACTGCTGCTTCAGAACCGAATACGTGATTTAGGTTGCGACACTACTACGGAAACCTTTGTTGCCTGAATTGCCATACCAAAATCCCATTTCTGTTCTGCGGTTTAGGAGGATATAGATGACCCTGCATAATTTTGTCCGCGCCATATTTTTCATTTAGACAACACAACTAATTAACAGGATAACTGCACAGTCTCCTTATTTGTGGGATTCTCTATGTAACTCCACAGTTATGTTTACCCGCACAAGAAGAGTGATTGTAAGTCGTAAATAATTAAGTGACTGCAGAAAATTTGAAGCCTGGAAGAAATGTGATAAGTCGCTGTTTAAAACAGTTAATTTTGCTGCAAAAATTGTTCTTGGCATGCTGATACCTTGCAGCAATCCCTCGGCACTGCACGGAAATGTCAGCCTGAATCTTTGGGTTCGGGTCTCTGGAGGGGGGTTTTGAGGTGCCCTCATGCTCTGAATCAGAGAAGAGAGTTCTACCCAATGAGTCAAATCCACCAAGACAGACGAATGAAGGCCTTCTTTGCCTGTTATCACACTTGCAAAATGTGGTAACAGGCAGATTGAGATTATTAAGTTTATGGGCACAAGTGCTTTTTTTTTAATGTAGAAGCTCTCTTTGGACACTGGAGGATTTTTTTTCCAGAGTAAACTATGAAGCACAAAAGCCTCAGATACAGTAGATTACTTTACATGGATTTGAATATCTGCCAAGCAGATGTTGTCCCTGGATGCAATCCAGATGAGATTGGGCAACACAGACACTGCTGCTGATTTGGGGAGAGGTTACACACAATTACATAGCTTTCTCAGTATTGTTGAGGAGGATGCTGGGGTTTCCTCCTGTAAATTTGTGGTTAGCTTGTTCAGGGCTTATTGCTTCATACAACCCTCCAAATGACATTGAACAGGGAAACTCAAGTAGGCCACTTCAGATCTGATTTTTTTTTTTTTTTTTTAAATCTGTCCTACAAGGTCTCAACGTCTGGGTTGTATTAACCGCTCAGCTTATGGTTCATGACAGCCTAAACTTGCATATCTTTGTTTGGAAAAAGTCTTGATCTTTCCTACATTTTTTCTGACATTTTAAATTCATATTTGAAAAGTCTGAAATGGAGCACCTGCCCTTGCTCCTCCCGCAAAGATTTTCTTTGTGAAATGTGATTTTATAAATTAAAGGGTTAAGTTCATACACAGGAGTGGGCTCAAGAAGGACAAATGGCATGTTATTAATTCTAAATATGTATTTAATATTTTTGAATATAGCCAAAACAACAATTAAAACTCAATATGTAGTCAAAACAATGAAAGGTTGCATGCATTTAGCATTCTGCAAATGCATAAGGAAATGTAGTTATTAAAAAAAAAGAGATTTTTGCATGTTAATTTTTTTTGCTGGCAGCGATGCTTATAGGCATCCTCTACCGTAATAATCTCTGTCTATTCAAAGTACAACTATCATTCTACAAACATTTATGGAACCTTTTCCAATGCGACTGATTGTGTGCTGGGAAGCTGGACTTCGCACACATGTACGTAATATGCAGTCAAATTATTTCTTCTTGTCATTCCAGTTTTTAAAATGACAAAAGAGTGAATTGTGTTAGAAACTTTAAAGTCTGTGTTATTTATTTTCCAAATGAAATATTGAAATGTAGAAACGGGGAACTGCAGATGCTGGCCTACCAAGGAATGCTGGATTAACTCAGCAGGTTGGGTATCATCCCTGGAGAAAATGGATATGTGACATTTCGGGTCTGGAACCTTTGGGTTCCTTTGGTCAGGATTGTCTCGACCTGAAATGTCACCTATTTATGTTTTCCAGGGATGCTGCCGGACCGGCTGAGTTAGTCCAGCGTTTTGTGTCTTTCCTTCTAAAATATTGAAATCACTGTTTGTGTAAAGTGTTGACGGCAGTACATCAGTTGCGTTGCTCAACCAGTGGATAAGCGTTTCTTCCATTCATTTTGCAGAGAAATGTTAATTAACACCAATAACTTGGAAACAATAAATCTATTCATATGGGGTACTATTAATAGAACTGTAAGACACATGCTAACAAATAAATAAAGGTAGCAGATACATATATTTACAATATGATAAGCCTCATGCCTTTGAATGTAAGCAAGTTGGGTGGTGGGGTGTGTTGCAATAATGCATTGTTGGCACACTGTCAAACTACTTCATAACAATACAGAAGTGACCGTTATCTAAAGTCTTGGAGCATTTTTGTCTTTTTGGATTAAACTTACCACTTTTTGATCATATCGGGGGCAGAGAAAAAGAATGCACAGCTTTAACAAAATCGCATGACATGAGAAAATTATTTGGAAATAGAAAAATCATTGACGCAAGCACAAAGACTAACACATGTGATTAAGGGTCAAACAGAGTGGCCTGTGAGTGAGCATGTTAAAAAAAAAAGACAAATTCTTTTGGTAATTGTTACCTCAGCTGTTCTGCGAAATGTAGACCTATGAGGTGGACTGTGGCCTTAAATTACAAATAACACATTAAAAGACTAAAAAGCGATTCAGTAAGTAATTTTAAACATACAATTTTGAGGGATGCCTGATGTTGCTTTTTGCTTAAAACCCTGCTGCACACATAAATTTTAGTTGTTGAGAATAAAATGCTGTAATTTCTTGGTTCATCACCACTTTACTTTTGTTACAGGGTAACTCCTCTTTATGGATACGTTGTTTTAATAAATTGAAACTACCTAGTTACACATCGGTGTTTTTTATAAATTAATCATTGTTACTCACCAATGTTTTTCTAGCTACTTGTATTAATCATCAGTTGTCATGTTGCTCTTTTAAATTTAGTTGGGCTGACTAGTCTTTAATTACTTGATATGTCTCTTTATAAGCAGTAGTACCATGTTAACAGCCTTCCACTCCACTGGTGCCATGCTTGTGGTTAGAGAACATTGGAAAATGATGAATGAATCTCTGAAACCAAGTGTTTCTTTTCCTAGGATGCATTCGATCTGGGACTTTTTATCTGCTTTCAAAGATGCCAGCTGCTAGATATTTCCCCTCTCTACTTATTATTCTGTACCACTTGTTAACCACAATTACTTCATTGTCTAACAGCAAAGATAGAAGCCGACTGTTAATTAAGAACCATAATTACATCTCTTTTGATTCCACACATGAGGTTGTAAAACCAAGATACAGTGGTTTCTGCAGATCTCATAAAACAGAAATGCTGGAAATGCCTAGCAGATCAGGCGGCATCTGTGGAAAAGGAATGAAAGTTAAGGTTTTATTACAATGATGTTTGCTTAGACCTGCAAAAGGTTAGCGTCAACAGACATAAAAGGCTGGAGTAACTCAGCGAGTCAGGCAGCATCTCTGGAGAAAAGGAATAGGTGACGTTTCGGGTCGAGACCCTTCTTCAGGCTGAGTCAGGGAAAGGGGAATGAGAGATATAGATGGTACTTAGGAGAAATGAATGGAAGATATACTTAGGAGAAATGAATGGAAAAAACAACGACAATCAAGGAAATGTGGGGCACACAATAGGCCAATGGTGGCTGTGGGATTGGTGATAATGAGCATGCAGACAGAGGAACACAATCGGACGACAGTAAAACTAGTACAATGACTAGGGGGAGGGACGGAGAGAGAGGGGATGCAAGGGTTACATTAAGTTAGAGAAATCTAAATCAATATACCCCTCGGTAGTAAGTTGTTGGGAGGCAGGAGGGGCAAACACCTGCAAAGATCAGTAAAAGGTGGAAGATTTGAGTGTAAAAATGCCAAATGATAGAGCCTAGTGAAGGAGAGTTGTATTCTTTGGGTCTCTGATAGGCTGTATTCTACATTATCTGCATCATAATATATCAATGAGTTTTCCTTGCTATTATATGTCAGTAGCATGAACCTTTTGGAGAAATGCTGGCAGAGTCACGTGTGACATTCCCCAATGTATAGGAAGGAACTGCAGATGCTGGTTTAAACCGAAGATAGACACATAAAGCTGGATCAGCCAGCATCTCTGGAGAAAAGGAATGGGTGACGTTTTGGGTCGAGACTCTTCTACTTGCATTCCCCCGTGATGTTTGGAGCTTTAGACCAAGTTCCCATACTTCCTGAAATGTCCTCACCAGTAATTTGATGCTTGCATTGCAGCATTGGAATCGTGCAGCAAAGGTCCAACTTCTCACAATTTCCTAGCAGTTCGGCTCATCAAGCTTACACCAAGTTAGGCCCAGATCAGGTTGAGCAACTGATTCATTTTACGGAAGGGGAATGCCTGCAAATATCTTTCTCATTCTCGACACCCCTCTTTCTAATTCTTAAGGTCATAAGGAATAGGAGTAGAATTAGGCCATTTGGCCCATCAAGTCTACTCTGCCATTCAATCATGGCTGATCTATCTCTTCCTCCTAACCCCATTCTCCTGCCTTCTCCCCATAACCTCTGACACCTTAACTTCCTGAGATCATATTATCCATTTATCCCCTCTCTTCTCCTTTCTTATCCACTTACCCCCATCCGGCCTCCCTTTCTTTCTTTCTTTATTTCTTTCTAAATGCTCCATGATTTTTCGCTCTCTGTCAACCCCACACTTCTTTCCCTCGCCTCGCATTCCCTACTCTTTCTTCTCCTGTACTCTGTTTGTGCCTCTCTATCACTATCCCTCGCTCAAGTGGTCCACCACCACTCTATCAGCACCAGTAATCTTGTCTTTGTTTTTCTCACGAAGACCTGCAGACAAAACCAATTTCAAAAACTGTTGATGCATGTTGAGATGCCATTTAACACATTACTAGGATTCTTTAATTTTTATATATTTGAAAACTAATCTATTTTATACCTGTGTTGTGATTCGATAGGATAAATTTAAATCAATATTTATTAAAATAATAACGCTTGATAGGATAGTAAAAATATATTGAATGGATTAAATTTCAGAGATGAAATACCACATGCTGACACTCCTGTTTAGATCATAATCCTGCAGGATATTGATGAATTTTATAAGCAATGTGCTCCCATAACTGCACATTAGTTGCAAAAACATAAGAATATAAGGATTCCAAGCAGAGGTAGATTATTCTCTGATCTTATACCGCATGGAGCATGAAAACATACCTTTCGGCCCAACATGCCCATGCCAACCAAGATGCCTCATCTACTCTAGTCCCTCGTGCCCGTG
Source organism: Raja brachyura (assembly GCA_963514005.1). Next base: position 95,346,842 of record OY740783.1, on the reverse strand, counting down.
TCTGGCACTTATCCCTCTAAACCTTTCCTACCTTGTTGCTGCCCAAGTGTCTTTTTAAAGTTGTTATAGTGTCTGCCTCAGCTACTTCTTACACTTTGATGCCCAACGTTCAACTTCTCTGATTCTGTTCGTATACATAAAGTGAATGGCATGTTGGCCTTTATAACAAGAGGAATTGAGTATAGGAGCAAAAAGTTTCTTCAGCAGTTGTATAGGGTCCTAGTGAGACCACACCTGGAGTATTGTGTGCAGTTTTGGTCCCCTAATTTGAGGAAGAACATTCTTGCTATTGAGGGAGTGCAACGTAGGTTTATAAGATTAATTCCCGGGATGGAGGGAATGCCCGCCATCCCGGATATGCTGAGAGAATGGAGCTGCTGGGCTTGTATCCTCTGGAGTTTAGAAGGATGAGAGGAGATCTGATTGAAGCATATAAGATTATTAAGGATTTGGACATACTGGAGGCAGGAAACATGTTCCCGATGTTGGGGGAATCCAGAACCAGGAGCCACAGTTTAAGAATAAGGGGTAAGCCATTTAGAACAGAGATGAGGAAACACTTTTTCTCACAGAGAGTTGTGAGTCTGTGGAATTCTCTGGATTCTTTCAAGAGAGAGCTAGATAGGGCTCTTAAAGATAGCGGAGTCAGGGGATATGGGGAGAAGGCAGGAACAGGGTACTGATTGGGGATGATCAGCCATGATCACATTGAATGGCGGTGCTGGCACGAAGGGCAGAATGGCCTACTCCTGCACCTATTGTCTATTGTCTACTAATTGCATCCTCAAACATGCTCACTGACTGAGCGTAGATTGTGAATAGAACTAAAGATCTAAAGCCTCCTGTGTAAAGAAATTTCCCCTCCACTCAGTCCTTTGTACGGAGACAGTGAGGTCCAACCCCTTCAGCTAGCGGAAACAACCTGTTAATTCCTACCAATACTAAAACTTTACATCTTTGTGCTACATTACAAACTTGTGATTCTCAACATTGTGAATAATAGGTGTCTAAAGTGAACAGGAGTTACAATTGTTGTTTTAATTGTGTGAGAAAGCATTACTCCAATGACAACACTGACCTTTTTCTGTTCCGTCGTGCATCTATTCGTCTCTTGCCAGCAAACAGATGGGTTTTAAAGAGACACTCAAATCAGAGTTTTATATCAAGTAAAGGGTGGGCATTCCTGTCTCTTCCATCAATACCATGCCCTGGCAAAAAAAACAGGCTGAATTTGCTTGGATTTGCAGCTTATGTTCTTTGGCCTGGTCCAGCTGTATTCCTGATGCAGGCTTACCCCCTCTCAGGCCTGCACACACAGAAACAGAGGTGTAAATCAGATTGTACCGGGGATGAGCAAAGCAGAAGAAACATCAGATCCATATTTTTTAAATGCACCAAGTATTTATAAAAATTAATAGTTGCACTGTTCAAATGCTTAACACAATGGTTCTTGGAGGCTTCGGTATGCGAGGTAATATACTGTATTACAAAATTGGCCTCAATTATAAAGAGTTCCTCTGTCCACATTTGATTGTTTTCTTATGCATCTCAGGATATGTCCATGCCATCTATCTTTTACTTTTCATCTTGTGGTCTGTTGACTGTGGTAATGTGAGTCATCCCTCCGCTCTTGTGATCTTATAATGAGATTTATTTCAGTATTATGAATGTGCGGTATGATTGGATTTATTCTGGCCGACAGATGCGATAAGTATCTCCACTCTTGAGACTGCACATAACTCAGTGTTGGCTGCACTCTCTGCCTTATCTGGTCAGCCTCACTTGTGGAGATACTTATCTGGGATCACTGTTGGCTGTGAGACTTATTCTTTGCCTTTGGTTAACTTCCCAGGTGGCACAACACTTGCAATTTTTTTTCAGGAACGAAGGAGTTTTCAGGATGCTTTTCAGCGCACACTAATCTGGTTTTAAATACACCCAATATGACAAACCAGACAACAAAATATTTCAAAACACATTGAATAATTATTTGCTGACACCATCTGTTTGTTTCCCTTTACTTTCCCATGAGAAAATTACCTTAAGAAGTATTTTGACCCCTGAAGGGTTACTATTGCAGATTTGCAGGTGTTTCTTTCATTACAACTCTGTAGATGCAATGTATAAATAACTCTCCATGGTCTTTGGACCTATTTTTGCATTCAAACATGGGCAAGGAGCGCAAGGAATATTTCATCTGTACAATTAGGTTGATGAAAAACACATTTACATTATGGTCTGTGGGTTTGTTGTATATGACCCACAGATGATGTTTTCCTTACAGTTCTGTTTAGGGTGTGAAAATGATGCAGCAAATACGAGTAAAGTTTAATAATTCTAAGCATTGGAAGTGGGTGCAAGAGGATACTGATTAAGACTACGTCATGCTTAGAACTAAGGCAGTACAATGTCAGTGGATATAATTTGCTAGAAATACAGATGTTTACTATTTGACTGTGAGAGGGAAGGATACAACAGGATCAAGAGTAGAGGGATCAGATTTACATTAAATAGGTATGTTGCAAAACTTACCTTGAGCAGCGCTGCACTTCTGCCGCTCCCCGTGTGCGCGACTTTGGCGCCTTTCAGAGGGGGGCGGGCTTAAAGTGCCGTTTTTCAACAGGCAGGACAAATCGATGAATGTCGGGCGATTTGGTTGCGGAAGAAAAATCGCTCCGACATTTCATGAATGAAGGTATTTTTAAATTACTCTAAATTATTTATTAACTAGAGTAATTTAAAAATCACCTTCAAAAGCCGTGAGAACAGACAACCGGAAGGATTTTGCGTTGGGGAGAAAAAAAGGTAAATAGTTTATTTTTATATTAAAAGTTGGTTTTTCGGGAGCCTTTAATAATATTTTTATGTTGCGAAATGGGGTCCCAAAAAATCTATGAACAAACAGTATTTTTCCTCCCGACTTCACCGCAAACCGCAACGTTCCAATCCACCGCATTCCACTAAAACCCACTCGCTAGTTGATTTAAATGGCCATTAATTTACAGGAATCAAACACTAAATTCCTTCCATTTGGCCCAGAAATTCATGAAAATTAGATTTAAAAATTATGTTATATTGTGGATTTTTGTGTGAATGTTATTTGGACACTTAGGCAATTTAAAAAAAGTTTATCTTTTCTTAAGAAATGGATAGATGTTTAGATCTACTCATTGAATTTTGTAATTAGCTACAATTAGATAACTAACTAATTATATGCTTTAATTTCAGGTCATCCAAGTAAGATTGTTTCATATTTGTTTCAGAATGCTTCAATCTATAATAACTGAACATTTCATTGAGTTCTCTTAATTTTTAAGAAAATTATGGGCTTTTAACTTTTCCAGATCACAACATTTGAGTTAAGTCAATTGAAAGACAATGGGGAGCAAGATGCTAATTTCCGAGTATGAAAATGGCCATAACTTTCTTAATACTGAAGATATGAAAGTAAATTAGGTGTCAAATTAAACTTCTTTTTATGCTTTATCTGATGGGATAAATTGCAGACTTGATTTTTTATATCTCAAAATTTTGTAACATTGCTACATTAAAGGCAGCATATTAAGAAGAAAAACTGTAAAATAAAATTAATGCAATAATGAGTTTATGGCAAGAAGTATAAATAAAATTGTAAATTAAAATATTTTTCATCTTTGGAAGTAGAGGGGAGACTTTATAGATGTATTATGAGAGGCTTAGATAGGGTAGACAGTCAGAACGTATCCCACAGAGGGTTAATGTCAAATACCACTGGGCATAGCTATAAGGTGAGAGGGGAAACATTTAAAGGAGATGTGCAGGCCAAGTGTTTTTTAAACAAAGAGAGTGCTAGGGGCCAGAAATGCACTGCCAAGGGTGGCGGTGGAGGCAGATGTGACGGTGACATTTAAGAAACTTCTAGTTATGGACTTTGATATGAAAGGAATGGAGGGTTTTAAATCTTGTGCAGACATAGGATTAGACTAAATTGGCATTATGTGGGTTGAAGGGCCCGTTCCTGTGCTGTACTATTCTGCGTTCCATGTACCTGTGGGCAGACTATTGCCAGATTCCTGTACCTATTTTGCGACTCCACACGTAAATAATTCATTTCAAGAAAACAGTTAGTAGGTTCCACACGATTCCACTTGCCACCACAAAAATGTAAACACAATCTTTGGTAAAAAATCCCTTGTTTGTAAGGGAGAGATTAAAGGGCAATGTGAACACAAGGTACAGTAACGCTGTCTTTAAGATAATGGACCAGCAGCAAGCATTCTGATATGGTGACATATGCTCGAATTCCATTATGGCAGGTGGGGAATTTAAGTTCAAGTAATTAAATAAATCTGGGATTTTCAATAAAACTCTAGTCCAAGTAAAAATTACCATGAAACTAATGAAACTCATAAAATCCCACCTGGATCATTAATGTGTTTGAGAAAAGGAATGGTCTACTTAATTCAGTCTTTCTTAAATATGACTCCAGACCCACAGTGTGGTTGAATCTTAACTGCCTTTCAGATCAGAGACAATTAGAAATTGTCAGTGTCATCCAGATCCTGTGAACAATGAATGGAAGGAAAAGGAATTGTTTATAAAGGTTAAAATATTCAGTGAAAGGAACAAGGAATCTAAAATAAAAGGGGCATGGTTGCAAAAATCTTTGAAAGGTGAATGTAGCCATTTTGCAGTGCAGTCTTTTCAATATTGGCTGAAGTCCTAGTTAAACAGAAGGGTTCCTGGAAAGCAGTGGAACAAAAATCGGGAATTATTTATTTGGAAGTGGGGGAAAGCTTTCATTCCAGCTGGGAACTTACTTATCTCAACAAGTCTTTGAACTCTTTTATACTGATTTCCTTTTAAATCGGTCACCAAGCTGGACACTGACACAAGATATTTGAAAATATTTGTGTAGGGAGGAACAGCAGATGCTGGTTTACGCCAAAGATAGACACAAAATGCTGAAGTAACTCAGCGGGTCAGGCGGCATCTCTGGAGAAAAGGAATAGGTTATGTTTCTGGTGGAGACACTTCTTCAGACACAAAAAAAATATTTAAACATTACAAAAATGGCTGAATTACATTTTCGAAGTAAATCCTAGAACGGATAGACCTGTTTAGCCTTTTGTGTCTACGGCTCTCTATCAGCGGTACGCACTGGTTTCGCCAACGGCTCTTTCCAGCTGCTTATCAGTAGCTTGCAAATTTCTCATCGCCAAGTGTTGATCCAACTCTTCCTGAGGGTTCACAATGAATCCTGCCTCCACCACACCCAGAGGCGGTGCAAATCTGATTTCTCTGTTAAAAAAAGTTTTTCCGCATGTAATCCTTAACTCGATACCAATCAGCACGGGAGCACCTCAGGGCTGCGTGCTCAGCCCCCTGCTGTACTCACTCTATACTCATGACTGCGTAGCCGGTCATAGCGCGAACTCCATCATCAAGTTCGCTGATGACACCACTGTTGTGGGACGTATCACTGATGGGGATGAGTCCGAGTATAGAAGAGAGATCAAGCGACTGTCCATATGGTGCCAGCACAATAACCTGGCCCTCAACACCAGCAAAACCAAGGAACTGATTGTGGACTTTGGAAGGAGTAGGATGGGGACCCACAGTCCTGTTTATATCAACGGGTAGATGGTTGAAAGGGTCAAGAGCTTCAAATTCCTGGATGTGCACATCTGTGAAGATCTTTCCTGGTCCGAGAACACAGATGCAATTATTAAGAAAGCTCATCAGCGCCTCTACTTGCTGAGAAGATTGCGGAGAGTTGGTCTGTCAAGGAGGACTCTCTCTAACTTCTACAGGTGTACAGTAGAGAGCTTGCTGACTGGTTGCATCGTGGCTTGGTTTGGCAACTTGAGCGCCCTGGAGAGGAAAAGACTCCAAAAAGTAGTACACTGCCCAGTCCATCATCAGCTCTGACCTTCCTTCCATCAAGGGGATTTATCACAGTCGCTGCCTCAAAAAGGCTGGCAGCATCATCAAGGACCCACACCACCCTAGCCACACACTCATCTCCCTGCTACCTTCGGGTAGAAGGTACAGGAGCCTGAAGACTGCAACAACCCGGTTCAAGAATAGCTACTTCCCCACAGCCATCAGGCTATTAAACCTGGCTCGGAACTCTGAACATTAATATCCCTCCCTCTGTTATTTGTACTTTATTAGTTTATTAAGTCATGGGTGTATTTATAGAATTGTAGTCAATGCCTTCTATGTTCCGTTGTGCTATGCAAAGAAAGATTTTCATTGTCGAGTCAGGGACACATGACAATAAACTCTTTTGACTTGACTTTGACTTAACTCTGTCCCTCATCTTATCCTTGTGTTCCCCAATACCTTGACATTTCACCAAAAGGACCAGCCTCCACCCACACAAAAACTTTGACATACTACCAACATATCTCCACTTAGTTTTCTCTTCTCTCAACAACACAGTCCCTCTCATATGTTATTGTGACAGTAGTCTGCCGCCCCAGGGGAACTATTCTTATGAATGTCTCTGAATACTCTCCAACACCATCACCTCCTTGATCCAACGTAGATCAGATTTAGAAAGCTTCAACATGAGTTCCCTACAATTATTCCCTTTGCTTCTGTTGATAAAGCCCAATATTATGCATAGAGTATATACATCATTGACTACTTTTCCAATATGCCCCGCCACTTTCAATTATTTGATTTGAATGCTGGGAGCTGCGTTCATCTGCAGCCTGCGTGTGTGGAGCAGACCAGCAAACAGCGCAGCACGTCATTTTTAACTGCGCTGTCCTCCGCCCCCCCCTGGTGGAGGGGCAGACCTCACTGCCCTCGACAACAGCGTTACACAACCTCTGGCGCCTCAAATGCAAGAAGAATGATTTGATTTGCTTCAGAGTGAGGTTTGCACTTATGTCTGGTACAGAGAAAGAGTGGAACGTGCTTCGTGTTTTTAGTTGAGTGGAGATTCAGCACGGAAACATGCCCTTCAGCCGACCGAGTTCACGCCGGCCAGCAATTCCCATATAGTAGCACCAGGCACATGCCGTGAGTAATTACTCTGGGTAGGCAGTCAGTCAGCTTTAAAAAAAATCTTAAACCGCACATGCGCAGATTGTTCTCCTCGCCGTAAAAATAAAGAAAATAAAGAAAGTAACCATTCAATTTGCCCAAGGCTTCCAAATCTCCTTCATTCTGAATTACTGAATGGGTGGAGGGTGGAGGATGATGGCAGGTGGAGAGATGGTGGGGAAAACGGGAGCACACCGGGACAAGTTGAATCAGGTGTGATCTTATTGAATACCAATACTAGTTCAAGGGACCAATTGGGGGGAGAGTTCCTTTCACAGCGTGTGGTGAGTCTGGCCAGGGGTAAAGTTGCGGGGAGGCCGGAGCGTTGAGAAAGAGGGGGTCAGGGATCATATCAGCTACTCACTTACCGCTGCCGTGGTGCTCCAGTGCGGAGCCACAGCATTGTGGCCGGGGAGGAAAGCAGCTCGGGTGGCTGCGAGTGGCCGCTGGACCTCAGCGCCTTCTGGCACGCGCACTTCTGGCAGTGCTCTCCGTCTGAACAGTGAGGGCACCAGCTCAAGAGAAAAGATCATAGATAACAGGACAGCGGGCAGTCAACGCAAACAAGGGACCAATTAAGGTTACTCGCACGGACACATGGAGTAAGCTCCACCGCCCACTGTCCTGTTATCCATCACCCGCTGACCCGCTCTTGAGCTGGTTGCGCCGGCATGACCCCCGACCCCTCCTTCTCAACGCTCCTGCCCTCCTGCAACTTTACCGCTGGCTAGACCTCCCAACACGCTGTGAAAGGAACTCCCCCCCCCCCCCCCCCCCCCCCCCCCCGGTGTGCTGTCCTTTTACAGCCGCTTGCGCTGTGCAGTACACAGTCCGCGCTGCAAAGGCAGAATTTCAGCTGCCTTCAGCTCTGCTTGAAATTGACGGCTCGAAGCGGCGTCCACGGCACGTGGGCTGCACACACTTTCCCGTATTACATGTACTGCGCATGAAAGGCATGGAGAATTATGCCTACCTAAGAGATCGATCATAATTCTCCCGTGCCTTTACTATTTATATTTAATAATTATTATTTTATAATTTTAGTCAGGGTAGGCAGTGCCTACCTTGCCTACCCTGACGTCACGTGCCTGAGTAGCACTATCCTGCACACAAGGAACAATTTACAATCTTAACCAAAGCCAATTAGCCTACAAACCTGCATATCTTTACAGTGTGTGAGGAAACCAGTGCACCAGGGGGAAAACCCACATGGTCACAGGGATAATGTACAAATTCCTTACAGGCAGCACCCATAGTCAGGATCGAACCTGGGTCTCTGTATCAACCACCTCCTCTGGCAGCCCCTTCCAGATACCCACCACCTTTTGAGAGAAAAGGTTGCCCCTCTCACCTTAAGCCTATTTCCTCTGGTTCTTGATTTCCCCTACCCTGGGTAAAGACTCTGTGCATTCACCCTATCTATTCCCCTCCTGATTTTATACACCTCAAAAAGATCACCCCTCAGCATCCTGCATTCTAAGGAATAAAATCCAAGCCTGCCCAACCTTTCCCAATAGCTCAGGCTCTTGAGTCCTAGCGACATCCTCATCCACTGAATTATGCTGCCTGGCTCAGACTGTTTTCAGACTGTCAAAATAACTTGAACGCTTGTGATGCTCAGAACCAACCTGAAATATTTCCAAATTATTAAAGATTATTCAGACTATTAAACAGTTTAATCAATATGGGAAATAATAATAAAGCATTAAAATCACTTTAATTTTGTAACAAATAACTCACTTCAAGTTGAACAATACCAACCCTTGTCCAGTTTTTTGGCACTGTTCTCTTCCATTAATAGCAATGCAAGGAAGCTCACTGTAATATCTAACTTGAAATAGATTCTTCAAGCAAATTTGACACTATAAATGTGATGGAACCATTGAAGCTTTGCACTGCATTCTCACATGTTTTTTTTAGTTCTCACATGTCTCACATTATTTATATTTAATATTTTTTGGGAAAAAAGGGCTTAACAAAATTGAAAAATACTTACCCTTGTCTAATCCTTCACCTATGTTCCACTCCACTGAAGTCAAATAAACACAGGTATTTTGCAGATGAAGCTCTTCCACACTGTAAGCGGAACCTGTATTTACAAGTACACTCAACTGCAGTTTTTCAGAATAAAGCCTTGTTTTAATACAAAGACCAGCTAATGAAAGGATAGATTTGCTAGTCTTTCAACAATTCCTTTGAGGTACCCACATGATAGTAAATTTTCCAATTTGCAAGAGATTAAATAATTATCTGATAATAGGCAATATTCAAATACCTAATTAGTCTAAACCGTAATCTGTGGAGTTAGTGATATTTTAGTTGTCATACAATTAAGCAAGCAGGTTCCATAAATTTAATATATAACTTCGTTGCTGCAATATTACATTATGTGCAGGTTTTTATTTTTATATGTTACTTTACCTGATCAACAGGTATTGGTGAATGGGAGGGCCCTGTTGTATTCTGTGGCAGACTGTATCATGAATACTTGACCGCAGGCCAAAACAAGTAGTTAAGATCTTGGGTCCTATTTTTATTTCATATTATACAACCATTGAAAGGGACATTTTTTGTAAACGGGAATTTCTTGCTTCACAGAAACTAGATCGGATATCATTCTACACCAAGGCAGCTCAAGTTTTAAAATGTGTTGGAAGGAACCCTTGCATTCTCCCTCTCTCCGTCCCTCCTCCACCATAGTTGTTGTACTTGTATCTCTGTCGTCCTGGCGAGTTTCATTGTCTGTGACTTATTTTCACCTGGCCCACAGCGAACAATGGCCTGTTTTCTTTATGATCGTTACTTTTTTGTATATCTTTCATATAATCATTGTTTGGAAATTTAACTTTATGTAATTGTGAGTAGAAATGGCATTATATAAATAATGATTGGTAGTGCAGTTCTTGCTGGGAAATGGTCATGGATTTGGAACATAGATCCAACATAAAGGTGGTCTTCCAATTTCACATTTGACTCTGATTCAATGGGAAGTCGTTGCTAACCCAATGTACTCCAGGTAGAACCCAATTATTTGGTTCAATTTATGAACTTGTGTAGCTTTTAAGAAATAAAGATAATGACCCAAAATGAATAACAAAAATATTTTGGGAACTTAACGCAATATTGATTCATTGGATGATTTGAATTAAGAGGAGTCGAGCTCATGTAGAACTCGTGAGTCTTGAGCCAAAATGTGGAGCTGTGGCGGCCATAGCTGGCAGAAGCATTGTATTGTCCTGCCAAAATTGCTGACAAGTGTTCCCCTGACCTGCCGACAAAGGCTTGGGCCATCTGTCACTTTGTACACATCTCACGAGATACTCCTTTCAGTTTTTTTGTTCACTTGGTTCTGGCTCTGTGAAAGTGACTAATGGCCTGCAAAGAGAGGCGATAGATGGTATTAAAGGTGTGTGAATTGATAGGATCAGAGAACATGAGGCTTCCTGAATGAGACGTTCTGTTGAAAAACAGTGCTTTATGCCACTATTTGGCATAATCCATGCAATTTACAATACAATTTAGCAAATTTATTTTGTGGTCACTGTGCTTGTGCACAGAGGCTGCTGGACACAAGGCAATGCTGTCAATGAATGTACTATACATGATTGATATCATTGCTGCAATGTAGTAATGTAAATAAGAACCAAGGAATATACTTGTATGTTGAAAGTCTGCCCAGGACTTCGATCCACTGTCCACGAATCAGAGGGTGAAGCAAGCTCTGGAATTTACCTGCTTTGCCCCGATGTGTTCCACTTCAAAGGTAAGCTCATCTTCCATCTTTACGGGAGGGAGAGAGGATGGTGGATGAGTTCAATGATCATTACTCTTTTTGCCTGTCACCAAGGGATGGTCCGTCCCAAAGTGACCCTACTACTTAAAACAAAGTTTCCCGGTGCTTTGTTCATACTGATTTGCAAGTTCATGTTTTGGTGGGGGATAGTATGTTTCTTGCTGCCGGCAGACTTTGAAACCTACACGTAGTTTGAAATCCTGGAATTTGTTGTTCTTACCTGCGTCATTGGCTCTAAATTAAATCACAAGCCCAGCAGCTCTGACACAATTGCCTCAGCACTTCCTCCATTCCTTATATTGTATCATCATGACAAACTGAAGAATCTAGGTCCAGTAAAAGGAACACAGAGGTACCAGTACAAAAAAAGCTTGGCATTTTAATGGTTAAATGTACAATTTTAATAAGCAAATGGCTAGTATTTATTATATAAGAACAAAAATGGATGAGGTAAAAACACAGAATGAGCACAGAAATTCTTCAATAATTAGATGTTGCTGAAAGTTACCATTTTAATGTATTGAAAATGTCAAGAATATACAACAGCTTGTATTTAAATAACGCATTTAATGCAACCCATCCCAAAGCACTTCACAGGAGGTTAACAAATAAGATTTGATGTATTTTGGGGGAGGTAACCAAATGTTTAGGCAAATAGATAGATTTTAAGAGCATCTTGAGGCAGGAAAAAGAGGTGGAAGGGCAAAGGAAATGAGGAAGGAAATTCCGTGGCTGAGGTTGCAGTGGAAGGGTTGATCGCCAGCAAAACAGCAAATAAATGATGTGGTGAGCAAAATGCAGGGAGTGGAAAAATGCCGCTAACTCTGAGCTCTAGGCTGGAGGAGATTAAGTAAGTTTATTGGCCAAGTATTCACATACAAGGAATTTGCCTTGGTGCTCCGCAGCTACAGATTACAGGTGTAAGGAAATTTGAAACCAAGGGACGGTAATTTATCATTGATCTTAGGTTCAGCTATGGCACTAAGGTGGCAAACACTGTGGTTTAGTTTCAGGCAATTTTCCACAAATCAAGTGCTGAAAATGTTGCAAGCACTGCAATGAGTCAAAAGTAATTGGAGGGATTCAAGAGAGGTGATAGTGAGGCAAAGTTGGGGTGATATGCATGCTGACACCAACACTGTGTCCTCACATGGTGTTTCCAAGAGGGAAACATGTATGTAAGAAATATGAGTTCAGATACAGAGGTAACAATGTGGAAGCAGGAGGAGCACCAATTGCTCGTCATTCTGTTAGTGAAGGGAGAAGATTTGAAGCGAGCTTGCATCCTATACAATCATGTATTGTCTTTCTGCTAACTGATCAGCACGCAACAAAAGCTTTTCACTGCCTCGGTACATGTGACAATAAACTAAACTGAACTGAGCTAATGTTATGGAGATGATGGAGGAAGATGGTCAGATGGACTGTGTCAAAGATTTTAGATAGGTCAAACAGGATAGTAAGGGATAGATTATCTGGGTCGCATCAACTTGGGATATCACTAGTGATTTTGATAGCAGCTATTGTGCTACTGAGGTGTTGTAGGGGTGGGGGATAGTCCAATAAAATTGATTCATCAAGGTTGCAAAAGCAGAAAATGCTGGAAACAGCAAGCCTGGCAGCATCTGTCAAGAGAGATCTAAGAATAATGAGCATATAGTGTGGATGAAAGTGGGGGTTGGAGATAAAGCAGTGAGTTCTTGGTACTGACATTCTCTGTCATTCCTGAGGTGAAGGATGAAGAGGGGAGGTTGGAAGGAACTGGGACATTCTGAAGCGAGTTTGAGGAGTAGCATGAACAGAAACATGACATTTCAATGGGCCAAAAGAAACCCTCTACCTTTGAGACTTGGAATAAAATAATACAGCCTAATATAATAGTATAAAAATAGTAGAAAAACATAATAGTACACCTCAGTAAGAAATTTATATGTAAATATGAATTTTAATGTACAAAAATCTGTCCCTTAATATAATAAATCCATTTTGCAGGAAGTAAATTGAACTGTGGCATATATTGTGCCATGGTGATACATTTGCCAATGAGGATAAAATACCCCGTTTCAACAGAGCAGATGCTGCACAGAATACACATCAACTGAAAAGCAATGGACAATGCAGTCAGCTTTGAATCCTGGCAGTGCATCACCTTTCACAAAGCCTCTCTTGCTGGCAAAAAAATCTCAATGGTTGGCTCCAAGGCCCAATAATGCACTTGCAATTAACCACTGCTAGGAATGGAATACCTGCCCAAAATAGTTGAAGCATGATAAGCAATTTATCATTGGTTGCCCTGTGCAAAGACCTCAAAGGTTGGAATGATATCAGATCTCTCAATTTTCGAAGAATGCTTCGAAAATATTTTGCTAAATTGTTTCATTCCGCTGTGTGCCATTAAGTCTTAATTTCATTAGATTTTTTAGGTTTTGTTTTTTTGGTTTTATTGTGCACATGCACAAATATTGCTTTGTTAAAAAAAAAATTTGAGCATTCCTTTATTTTGCATGTCTATCTTTAGTATATTTATCTTATTTTTAGTGTGGTGGCAATTTATAATGACATGAATGGAAAAAGTGTTGTATCAATGATCAGCAATTGAGATTGGAAATAGAATAACAAAAAGAAAATGTTGGCCATAAACAAAACTGCAGAATATTACAGTAGTATATTGCATATTTTATTGGCATAAGCACAATGTGCCATTCAGTATTTGGAAAGCTTGGAAATGCTTACATTTAAACAGGAAAGAGGGTAGTTTCAATATACAGAAAGGCGTGACCACATTTTTTACTGAATTTGTAAACCAAAAGCCTTTGATCATTTGTCAAGCAACATGCTTTTAAGCTCTTTTTTTGTTTAGTTTAGCAGTGGAGCATGGCAATAGGCCCTTTGGCCCACCGAGTCCATGCCAACCATTGAACACCCGTTCACACTAGTTCTATGTTATCCCATTTTCGCATCTACTTCCTACACAACTAGGGGCAAATTACAGAGACCAATTAACCTACAAACCTGCATGTCTTTAGGATGTGGGAGGAAACCGGATACCAGGAGGGGAAACTACGTGGTCATAGGGCGAATGTGCAAACTCCATACAAACAGCATCTGGGGTCAGATCTAACTCCGCCCTCTGGCACTGTGAGGCAGCAGATCGTCCATTTGCACCACAGTGCTACTCTATTTGTTTTAATGTCTGTGATATGATTGTAAGTATGGCACACCAGTGCAACTAGTGGTGTCACTGCCTCACAGTACCTGAGACCCAGGTTCAATCCTGACCTCAGTGGCTGTGCATGTGACTGCTTGTGTTTCGCCTGGATACTCCGGTTTCCCTCCCACATCCTAAAGATGTGTTAACTGTTAATGTGTTAATGTGTTAAGATTGTTTCTTTGACCACCCTAAACTTCTGCTAGTGTTCAGATGGATCATCTTATCTGGAGGTAGTTGATGGGAATGTGGGGAGAATAAAACTGGATTAGTTCAGAATTAGTCTATATGTATGGTTGCTAGTCAGTGTTGACTCAGTGGGCCGAAAGTCCTTTTCCGTGTAGTATATCTGCCTGGATCTATGTTTACTATATGCTGTTTCCTTGTTCTATTAATGATGGATTGAAACAAATAAAAGTGAAAAAATGTATCAGGTGCTTGACATATCAAGTTTTGAAATTAACGTTTCATTTCAAGTTTGCATGGGTGTGTGAGCTTTGACACTCCTCGCACCCCTTGAGTAATTTGTTTCATTTAAACACTTTTTTGGTGTTATGAGCTACAGTATTGTTCTTTTACCATCTCACACTCCAGTACAAGAGGGACTTCGTCTTCATTCCACTGTTTAGTTACCACAGAATAACTGTGTTATTAAGCATGTACACACAGATAAGAGATGATTGATAGTAAATTTGGCACCCAAATACAAATAGCACTTATCTTGAGGGAGATGTCTGTCATCCATATGTACAGACAGTCTTAAGTTCTTCTGATACGCATTGGACAGATCATGCAGATTTGTTTGGGTTTGTGATGTTTAAATTGATTGTGATTAGATATTAAATAATAACTACTTGAGACCTGTAACTTTCTCTTTCTTATTGAACCCTCATGTACACGAGGCAGACAGATACATTAAAAAAAACTAACATTTGATCAAAGGGAGAAACATAAATTCTATTTTATCGTTGCAATCTAGACCTGTGCTCAGATTGTTCAAGTTCCACAATGAATTTGATGATAGATGTTTCTTTATTTCTGCAGCAGCAACAATAACCTTTAAGCAGACCCTTATTTTCTATAAAACACAAAATGCTGGAGAAACTCGGCAGGACAGGCAGCATCCCTGGATAGAAGGAATGGGTGATGTTTTGGGTCGAGACCATTCTTCAGAGTTAGGGGAGAGGGATATGGAAGGGTAAGGTGTGGAAACGAGACATAGCAGCGAGAGAGAGAGAATGTTGCAGAATTGTCGGAGAAAGGAGGAGAACTTCTTCAAAGTAGGCATACATTCAGGAGATTCCACAGTAGAGCAGATGAAATATTTAGGAAGGAACTACACTTCAGTCTGAAGAAGGGTCTCGACCCGAAATGTCACCCATTCCTTCTATCCAGAGATGCTGCCTATCCTGCTGAGTTACTTCAGCATTTTGTGTCTATCTTCAGTGTAAACTGGCATCTGCAGTTTCTTCCTACACAATTAACTCCTGTACTTTGATGTGAGGGAAAGAATACATTTTCCTTGAGCCTGCACTTTTATTTGATGGGTGTGTCTGAATCTATCTTTTTAAGATAGGAAGAAAGCCTGACATGAGAGGCAACATTTTGCAATTTTTTCTTTTCTGTGTGATCACACTTCAGCAATTCATATATGAAAACATTGGTATCTAACTACCCAGCAGTGAAAAATGCAACATCTCGCACTCCAATTTTGCAGGCAACAGTTTCCCTCAGCGATGCAATTATTGTTATGAATTTCTTTAAAGCACAGAGTAAAGGTGAGAGTTGCATTCTTTCACCACCCAACATAGAAAATCCAAGGCTTGGTTATTATCGGCATAAGCGTGGGTGCCGCGGGTTGTGGTAAGACGTTTAAAGACGAGCAAAGCAGCACCAAAAATCTATAGTGTACAAAAAATTACTGTGGGGGGATATAGTCTGTAAGAGCAGGGCGTAAACCCAAATAATGCTCTCTGATTGACCTTCTGTCGACATTGTTTAAGTACACCAACTGATATTTAAATTTTCTGTAGTGTCTACTTAAGCAATTAAAATAGACATATATATATTTTATATATACAAATCGCATAATTTCTACGCATTGACTATCTAACAATCTTGTAAATGTAAATGAACATACACTATTATTGAATGAGCACTGTTATACACATTAGATGTTGTTTCAGTGTCTTCAGCACATTCAATGCAATGACAAACACTTTTGTTTTTGTAAATACCACTTAAACCCATATTTAATATCTATCCGAATCCTCATAAAGTGGGATTTCTGTTGCATTATCAACATTGTTTGATCTTATTAGCGCCAGGCACCAAATAGAGGGAGTGCAGCGAAGGTTCACCAGACTGATTCCTGGGATGTCAGGACTGTCTTATGAACAAAGACTGCATAGACTCGGTTTATACTCTCTAGAATTTAGGAGATTGAGAGGGGATCTTATAGAAACTTACAAGATTCTTAAGGGGTTGGACAGGCTAGATGCAGGAAGATTGTTCCCGATGTTGGGGAGGTCCAGGACAAGGGGTCACAGCTTAAGGATAAGGGGGAAATCCTTTAGGACCGAGATGAGAAGGAATTTTTTCACACAGACAGTGGTGGGTCTCTGGAACTCTCTGCCACAGAGGGTAGTTGAGGCCAGTTCATTGGTTATATTTAAGAGGGAGTTAGATGTGGCCCTTGTGGCTAAGGGGATCAGAGGGTATGGAGAGAAGGCAGGTACGGGATACTGAGTTGGATGATCAGCCATGATCATATTGAATGGCGGTGCAGGCTCGAAGGGCCGAATGGCCTACTCCTGCACCTAATTTCTATGTTTCTATGTTCTATGTTTCTAAAAAGTCTCAATTAAATCCAGCTTTTAGCCATATTGTTCTTTCTCTTTTCTTCTCAAAAAATATCCACTCAATATTAGTAAGTAGTATTTTCTCAGAATGGAAACCTATAACCCTTGCTGGCCTTGGTGTCAGTCTTGGCATGAACTGTCGTCATAGAATTTGTTGCTACTGTCACACAATCTCTTCAGAAGTGTGTGTGTGTGGTCTTGTTGCATTATTCTATGCATTAATAGGAAATGGCATATAAATATTTTCAACTTCGGGTGTGCTGTGGTTAAAAGAGCAGCAATTACTCTATGGTCTTGTAACCCTTTTCCGCTTGTTTTCACATTTGTGTTCACTTTGCAAGTTCCTCATGGGAATGGTCAGTGGTTTGTCAATTCCCATTGTGAGGGAGGCAGAGTGTAAATTGTAAACTAAATGGTTTGGCTTAAATGTATAACTTAAAAGAATATTGCTGCCAATAATCTTAATTTTAAGTTTAGATCCAAAATGAATGAATATATATTGTTTCCTTTCCTTTTTTTTGTTGTCAAAAAAAGAGTCCAGTTTGGCACGAGGAAAGGTACAAGGTTTATGATAATCTTTCCTGAATTCATTTTATAAGCTGGACCACAACCGTTTCATGTGATGTTGCTAATAGGGCTTGTAATCTAAAAGAGACAATTTGTGATTCTTGGATGTTGTTTGTTATGCAATTCCTAGTAGTGGTTGGCCATTTTATTTTTCAGTGATTTGCATTGTAAACTATGGCAGTTAATCATTGAGAATAATTATGTGGATTCAAATTTTCATACTATTGCTGTGCATTGTGCCATTATACATAAGAATAATGGGTCTTCTACAGCTACACTATTTTGCACTGTGTAATGGCAACTGACCATGAACTGCGGCTACAGATGTTATTTTGCTTGTCGAGCACCATGTCGATGAAAGTATCTTCCAATGACTGTGCTGTGCATTGAGAGATTAATTGTCACTCATTTCTCTGGAGTCACTATTGAAATTCCCCCAGTGAGATTAATGATTCTTGGTCACATGGCACCTTCTATAGTTGTGTCACTGGTCTAATACCCAGTTCACTTTACTGCTGATTTATATCACACATATTGGTCTTCAGAGTCTCCCTGTGTATATTTATGATGTTGGCTTTCTTTATTTTGCTGCCAGCACCTTCAAAACACTTTTATTGCTTTCTTTCAAGGAAGCTCCTAAATAATCAACCATTTTCCTCAAGAGCACCGTTCCCCACCAGCTGGACGTTTTTTTCAATCTGATGGTTGACATTTTGTGCAGATTCCAGACATCTGCGCGGTTGACGTTAGTAATGGCGCATACAGTGCTGCTGTCTCCGGTCCATGGTGGAGTCGTTTGGCCTGAGTTTGTTTCTCTTGTAGAGATTGGATGCTTCATTGAAGATTACCGATGCTAATAAGTGCAAACTAAAGTGTAGATGTTTCTGAGGTTTTGGAACAAAGGATAAAAATGTTAGTGCAGTTGAGTTATCCCTTTTAATGGATTACCAGTAGCAGCCCAGCTAATCTAATGAGCAAAAATGAATGCTAAGTCACGGTGAAAAGATTTGGATACTAAACTCTCGGCTTTTAAACGTAGTCTTCAAAATGTCCAACTTTTCATATGTTTAAGCTGAAATTTTGAGCCTTTTGTGTTATCTTTCAGAAACACTCCCCCTTCGGTCTCCCCAAAGCATACACTGCAGGGAAAAGTCTGAAAGTCTGCTAGAAAATGGTATCAAATTTCGTGAGCAGTTGTGCTATTCGAATAAATGCTAACAAAAGTAGGTCAGGAGCAGCAAGACAACCAGAGAGCAGATTGAAGCGTCTGTTAAATGTGTACATTGCAGGAACGGCAGAACTCTTGGATTTTCACAATGGCTTTGCAGTTACAGTGCAAGTTTCATGTGATAGTTTGTTTCTAAAAAGAAAACTTGTGGAATGTGCAATGTGCTTCCAAGCTAGAAACGGATTACGCTCCCCGAGCAGTTCTGTGTCTGCATAAATAAGTTGCGGTTTGATATGTGGAATGAATTTAGAGTAGACGGACATGAATGCAAAAGTATTCAGAATCTCTGCCAAATGAGGTGGTGATGATGGCTGAAGGGGCTCAGAAAAGGGTTGTTTGGCACAAAGGCAGCACTGACTGTTTGATGCACTTTACCACAGAGTTTCTTGCCAAGTAGTTAACACAAGATCATGAGCTTGCTTTTCCCAATAACTTTAATTTTGACCACTTACTTACAATCTGATTTGGCCAAATACTGCTGAAGAAAACTAGAACCATTGAGCTGTATTTTAACTTTCTAGTATGCAATCTGTAATATTATGGTTAAGGAACTAAATATTTAATTGTTTAGGAGCTTTCATTGTCCATTGGTTGGCGACAAAACCATTGATGCCATGCAGGCAGCATGAGCCAACAACTTGCATTTGTATGGCAGCCTTTAATATACTAACGTGACTCTACATGCCTCACAAGAGCATTATTAGAGAAAAAAATAATTGACCCCAAGCCAGGGAGGAGAAAATGGCTGAACACTGTTTTGATGAGCATCTTAACAAAGAAACTTTGCAGAGGTGAATACATTTGGAGGGATTGGGGTGGGTGCGCTCTCCCACAGCCTGATATCCCCTCCTCCATTGTTTTGGCATCAGTTGTTGTCTGATTATGCATTCATAAATGACCTTGAAGTTTTACTACATTAAGAGCACAATGGAAATGAAACATGCTTTGCTGTAGTAGATTTCGGTGTTTTCATCTACCTGACCTCCAGTTGTTTGGAGGGGATCTGATAATATTTTGCTTAATTACCATTCCGAAGATTGGGAGGTTTCCGTACATGAGGACCTTTTGATTTGATTGATTAATTGAAAAATGCAGCATGGAAACGGGCCCTTCAGCCCACCAAGTCCACGCTGTGCATTGATCAACCGTTCACATTAGTTCTATGTTATCCCACTTTCCCATCCATTCCCTATGCATTAAGACCAACTAATAAAGGCCAATTAATCTACAAACTCGCACGACTTTGGTATATTGGAGGAACCTGGAGCACCCGGAGAAAACCCAGACGGTCACAAGGAGAACAAACAAATTCCACACAGACAGTACCTGAGGTCTCCATTGAACCTGGGTCTCTGGTGCTGTCAGGCAGCGGCTCTCCCAGCTGCGCCACTGTGCCACCCATGTTAACGATATTGAGCATTTGGAACCTGGTTCGCTCCATCTTCACTCACTTGCATTTGGACCCAGTACAAGTGTAAGCCTAGCTGAACGATTCCCTAGACCAGCTGTGTTTGTAGCATTAGCTTCACTTATGGGAGGGAGATGGGGAAAACTAATGCTGAAAATAGTGCATCTATTGATGTTTGTTTATTCAGACGATTGATTTCTTGCTATTGGTCCCTGTTGGTTATGGACAAAACAATGTCCTTCATAGAGCATAGAAAAGTACAGCACAGGAACAGGCTACAATGTTTGTGCTGAACATAATGACAAGATAAACTTACTTATTCTGCCAGCACATGATCCATATCCCTCTATTCCCTGTATATCCATGTGTCTGTCTAACGCCTCCTAAACACCACAATCGTGCAGGTCCATCACCACCCCTGGCAACACATTCCTTCATGATAAACTAATTATGTTTATGCTCATGGGAGAATATCTAAGCTTAAAAAATACTTTTGAAGAGAGAGAAAAGATAAGTGTTAAGTTTAGATAGATAAAAGTAGAATATCGCATTTTGTATTTTGCAATCAATGTCTAGTCATAAAAGCAGGTTATATGCTAATTTATCTAAATGAGAAAAGCACATTATGCATATGAATGTAGCTTAACATCATCCAAGTCCAATGGCAAACTTACTTAAGATCTGAAGAGTTTTGCATTGTATGCCAGGGCATCATGCAAATGATTATTGAGCAATAACAATTTCAGGATCCTTTGTAGTTTCCTGGATTTAAAACCAATCTGATCTTAAGCAAAATTGATGGCAATTGTATTTTAGACTGCAGAGTGAGCTCAGCCATATGTTTGTGCCTTATTTTGCTTACTGGAGCTCCGTAATAAATAGCACTGTGAAAAATACCCCAACCAAAAAATAATTGAGAAGATTAACCATGGAGTACAGCTGGTTTTGTGACAAATTGTTCCTGATCTATCCGTAAATATCACGGTCAGCAAATGTCAAGATTACAGCTCTGATGTTAAATTCAATATTCGAGGTACTCTTTAACTGGCCTTGAAATTTGGGAGGGAATTAATCTTTCAGGAATCCACACGAGATCGCTAAGTAACAGATTAAATCAGAAGAATGGTATGAGAGAAGACTTGTCAGATTAATTGTGAATGCAAAACTTTGGAGAGAATGTGGGCCATAGAGTTGCGGGGCAGCAAGCAGTTCACAACAAACCATATGATCATTTTTATGATCACATTCTATAGCAGTTCATTAGAACACATCTATCAGTTTAATAACTAAAAATAAATAAATCTGGCATGAGTCTCACAGGGCCTCAGTCAAGTTCAAGTGAGTTTATTGTCATGTGTCCCTGATAAGATAATGAAATTCTTGCTTTGCTTCGGCACACAGAACATAGTAGGCATTTACTACAAAACAGATCAGTGTGTCCATATATCATTTTATAAATACATACACACATGAATAAATAAACTGATAAAGTGCAAATAACAGATAGTGGGTTATTAATGATCAGAGTTTTGTCTGAGCCAGGTATAATAGCCTGATGGCTATGGGGAAGTAGCTATTCCTGAACCTGGTCATTGCAGTCTTCAGCAGTCTGAAGGTAGCAGGGAGATGAGTGTGTGGCCAGGATGGTGTGGGTCCTTGATGATGCTACCAGCCTTTTTGAGGCAGCGACTGTGATAAATCCCCTCGATGGAAGGAAGGTCAGAGCCGATGATGGACTGGGCAGTGTTTACTACTTTTTGAAGTATTTTCCTCTCCAGGGCACTCGGGTTGCCGAACCAAGCCACGATGCAACCAGTCAGCATGCTCTCTACTGTGCAGCTGTAGATGTTAGAGAGGGTCCTCGTTGACAAACTGACTCTCCGTAATCTTCTCAGGAAGTAGAGGCGCTGATGTGCTTTCTTGATAATTGCATTAGTGTTCTCGGACCAGGAAAGATCTTCATAGATGTACACGCCCAGGAATTTGACGCTCTTGACCCTTTCAACCATCCCGTTGATATAAACGGAACTGTTGGTACCCATCCTGCTCCTTCCAAAGTCCACAATCAGTTCCTTGGTTTTGCTGGTGTTGAGGGCCAGGTTATTGTGCTGGCACCATATGGACAGTTGCTTGGTCTTTCTTCCATACTCTGTCTCATCCCCATCAGTGATACGTCCCACAACAGTGGTGTCGTCAGCAAACTTGATGATGGAGTTCACACTGTGACCGGCTGCGCAGTCATGAGTATAGAGTGAGTACAGTAGGGGGCTGAGCACGCAGCCTTGAGGTGCTCCCGTGCTGATTGTTATCGAGGCTGATACATTTCCACCAATACGAACAGACTGTGGTCTGTGAATGAGGAAGTTGAGGATCCAATTGCAGAGGGATGCGCAGAGACCCAGTTCTGCGAGTTTGGTAACCAGCTTGGAGGGGATGATAGTGTTAAATGCCGAGCTGTAAGCAATGAATAACAGCCTGACAGTCAACAGTTTTGTTTGGTGGAGTGGATAAAGTTTTGAAGAAAAGTTAATTCTGTTATTTATAACTGATTAGCAACGGGAACAGACTTCACTTTGTCTGATGAAAGTAACAGAGGGACAACTATAAGCAATAGATTACTGAACAAATCTTCAAAATCTCCAAAGTTTCATCACTGGATGCAATATAACTACAGTATTTAGTTTATGCCAGAAGTGTTTTGGAGTTCAGTTGTATTGAAGATTATATTTTTAGTTTAAAGCTACTGTATGGAAAGAGGCCCTTCGCCCCACCAAGTTCATGCCAACCATTCATGTAACACAAGTTCAATGTTATCCTAATTTCTCATACACTCCTTTTAGACTGGGGGAAATTTACAGAGGCCACTTAACATTCAAACCCACAAGTCTTTGTGATGTGGGAGGAAAGCAGAGCATCTGGAGGAAACCCACGTGGTCACAGGAAGTAGTACAAACTCCACACAGACAGCATCCAAAATCAGGATTGGACCTGGGTCTCTGGCACAGTGAGGCAACAGCTCTACCAGCTGCACCGCTGTGCCTCCCTTCTCTAAGCTAAACTAATCTAAAGATTTTATAAAAGATTTGTCATCATCAGTGGAAAGTTAAACATTTGGCTTATGAATGTCCTGTGTATCTGTCACTTTGGCAATTGGCTCAGAAGTTGAGTACTTCACAGGAACATTGGAAGCTGAGGGGCAACCTGAAATATATAAAATTATACGAACATAGGGTAGATAGTCAGTGTCTTTTTACCAATATTAACTATTAGAGATGAGAAGGGGAAAGGATAAGGGAGATTTGTGTTTTTCACACAGGGAGCGGTAGGTGCATGCAACGTGCTGCCATGTGAGAGGGTGAAGGCAGATTCGATAGTGGCATTGAAGAGACATTTAGTCAGGCACGAGGCAGGGAATGGAAGGATGTAGACCATGTACAAGCCGATGGGATTGGCTTAAATTGACATTGTGGTTGCCACAGACATCATGGGCCAAAAGGTTTGTTCCAGTGCTATACTGATCTATGCTCTATGTTCTATAATCACAGCTATTGGCTGCAATTGATCATGGCTGTGTATCCAGCCAATACCCAATACTTTTGCCCACACACACACACACACACACACACACACACACACACACACACACACACACACACACACACACACACGGAACTGACTTTGGGTACCGTGTGGAGTTTGCACGTTCTCCCTGTGACCATCTGGGTTTCCACCAGATACTCTGGTTTCGTCCCACATCCCAGATGTTGGTTTACAAAGAAACAACATAGTGCTGGAGTAGCATCAGTGGGTTAGGCAGCATCTCAGGAGAACATGGATAGGTGATGTTTTGAGTCAAGTCTTTTATCCACAAGCAAGAAGGTAGTATGCATTTTTTTCGATCACTCATTTCTCCTCACCTCCATCAGTCAAATCCTTACCTCTTCTCAGTGAATGGTTTCATAAATCGTAGGTGTTCTTAATGCCTCAACCTATTGACCATTATTTATGGAATATATTATTTATGGTCACTTCAAAGCACAAGTGCAGCCTGTTCATCACATGGAACATCAATGCCATTGTACACCCCTGTCTTCCATGGGTTTTTGACAGGAGCCACAGGAAAATGATCAAAGTGGAACGCCTGGCAAATGTTCCCCTTACTAATGAAAATCATTGATGCCAACTATGGAACTGCTTCCACTCACAAAAGCTGTGTTTTGTTCGGTTGGTTACTCATAATTTTCCTCTTGCCATGCCCATTGATAAATGGCAATAAGTTGAAATCACCCTGAGATGCCCCTACCCATGCGGTGTAGATTCGTTAGTGCAGGGATAAATAATCTTCAGTCTACAGTCATATTTTCATTCCAAACATAATAAGGAACAGTTATAGTAATGAAAAATAATATTCCAGCAGATGTAATTTAGTTGAATCACATAGCACAGTAATGTAGTAATAGCTACTGTAATGGTTGGCTTTGCACAGTTACAGCTTGATTATTGAATGTTCTCATTATTCACTTCAGAGCTCCTTTGTGAGAACTAACTAAAGAATAGCAACTTCTCTCCCTGCTCGGCATCGCTCTGTTGGGATCTATTCATTAAATAATTGCAGGATACAAATCTGAACATTCCGTTGCATTTTAATGTTCCATCCCGATGGTCTAAAATGTCTGCACGTAGCCAATTGCTGTTTGTGGAGCTGCTGGCCTCTAGCTTTAACTCCGGGCCCCTCTGCAAACATCCATCCATACCCAAGCACCCGACCTTTTGACCAGCTGATTGCTGTTGATAAATTTCCTGCACCCCAATGCATGGAGTGTGACTTGTTACAGAAAAAACAGGCAGATTTCACAGCGTAGATGCTGTGAAAACTGTGGAAATTTCTGCTTCACCAATGGACAATGCTGAAGCACAAATCTCTGCAGATTTCCCAATGCCTATACCAGCAAACAGTGAGCCCATTCATTTCAGCAGGAAAGAACAGCTGTAATGAGAAAGGTAGGCATGAGGTAATTTACTTTTTCTGACTTAATTGGGTTATTTTATATAATTGCTTTTAAGTGTTTTCTGCTGTTTTTAATTCTTATTAATAGCTTTTTAATATTTTTAATTTTCTTTTAAATGGTATGTTTAATTTTTATTAGTTCTGGAATGGTTTTGAATACGTGGGGATGTCCGAGAAATTCAGAATTATTTAACCTGTGCTAACATTGGCAACAGGTTCGGCCTGGCTATATGACATCACGGATTGTCAAAGCATTTCACTGAGGTTGCTGGGCAGGGTGGATCTGCACAGGAAGGGTCTTGACCCCAAACGTCACCATTTCCCCAGAGATGCTGTCTGACCCGTTACATTGCTCCAGCATTTTGTGTCTATCTTTGGTGTAACCAGGATCTGCAGTTCCTTCCTATACACTACCCATAACCCTGTCGATCATAACAGAGCTGTTATTGTCGATCAACTTGTCGATCAGCTCAGAGTTTGTGCCGGGTCCCACTCCAGAAAAGAGTGGGGTTAGTAGAGAGGCAGCTAGTAGACATGAGCACTGATTAATTAACTAGCATTAGTAAGAAGTAGCCTAGTTTGCTCGCTCAAGTCACTTGAGTACCAATGTACTTTGCCCTGTGGGTTGTTGTTATCTGTTATTATCAGGTTCTGATCATTACAATGTAGTATTGAAATATTTACACTCATGTCAGCTTTTAAGCTAGCTGCACTGGTGTCCCGTCCAACCTATCATACTCATGTTGTTGCAACCGCAGCTGAATAAAGATCAAATCATTTTGTTTTTCATTATGATAAGATCAGTTCCGCACTTTGAAACAATGAATAACCTGAAACATTGACCTTTTGTTCTTTTTTGTTCGCCGTCATTCTTCGCCTGTACAAATGAGACATTAAATATCAGAGCTCTGAACTTATTTTTAAAGAATCAAGGGAAACTTGTCTGTACGCTATTTATTTTTGATCAAGATGCAAGGCAGATAGGAGGTAGCAGAGCTGTCGTCTGACAGAGCTGTTGCCTCACAGTGCCAGCAATTCAGGTTCAATCCTGGCCTGGTGGATTTTGCATATCCTCCTTATAGACTTCCCCTTGGTGTTCTGGTTTTCTTCCCACATCCCAAATACATATGGATTGGTGGGTGAGTAGGCCTCTGTAAATGCTGCATAGGTAAAGAGGTAGAATCTAGGGGAAAGGGGAGGTGATGGGAATAGAAGGAGATTAGGAAAAAACATAGGAGAATTTTTTTTTTTTTTTTTAATTTTTTTATTTCTTGTTTATTGGTTCAGAAGTAATTAAACCCATCTTTTGTGCATGATCCTTTGTAATCTGTGTGCAACTGGTACACCACTTGTGTAAAAATCAAGAGCTGCTGATCCTTACAACTTTACGTTTGTTCCTATTGATAACCATTCCATCGTGTAAAATGAGAGCTAGTTTTATCAGTTTGAGACACCCCAATGCTTGTTGACATAACTTTGAATGACCATCTTCCTTGACATATCGGAGGACATCCTGTGTAGTGCCATTTGAATCAGCGTCCCAGTACAAAGTTGTAAAGTATTTAAACCTTATGTAAAATAATCTAGAAAGACAAAACTTATTATTACATCAGTCAACATACAGCCAATGGAACCATTCTTTAAACCATGAAATGTCTACTGAACATAAATAAGACAGCATTTCCAATTTAGACAGATAGGAAACATCATTTGCACCTCCTTCACAGAAAGGGAGAGAGAACCCTTTTGCAGATGCTTATCGAAACGGTCATGTAAAACGTCCCATAGTATAGCAGATTGTTCTTTACACTGTTCTTCAGTGGAATATTGTCTTTAGATCTTTATATCAAAGTCAATGTTCTTCCTAGTCAAGGTCAATAGGATTGACATCTTCTGGTCCTTCTCCATCCACCTCATCTTCCTCTCCTGCACCCATCAAGCTGTTCAAAAGGTTTCCTAATAATCCTCCATATGAGGAAGTCTGTCTTGAAGCAACTCCAAAGAAGATCTGACCTATTCGGTCTAGATACTCAATGTACATTGGATCTCTCTTTAAAGATGGTTGATACTGTTCACATAACACTGTAAAAACGGTAAGTTTCCCCCCCTCAACAGCAAGTAATAAGAACCAAATAAAGTTTAACAAGGGCTGTACAAATGGAGGTCCCTTTTCTATAGAGGGGTGCTTATCTGTATAAGTTGTGAACACCAGTAATGCAGTGTTTTTATTTTTTAAGCAAAGAAATTGTAAGACTGCCTGAGCCACAAACATGTCCACTTCACTCCGGTAGCCCTTTGATGCAGAATATTCTACTAACATATTTGCACAGCCCTCTCCATCTGCTGAGTGCAGGAAGTGATACCGAGACTCAGTGTAGTTTTGTTCTTTCCACAATGTGACTGCTAGCAGTTGATGTAGCTTAGGGTGACCAAGTTTTGCTGAACCTCCACTAGACCATTTCAATGCTCTAGATACAAATGCTGCTCTCTCGGGAGAGTTTGGGTCCATTAGACTAAAAAGTTTACCAAGACTTTCTAAGAGTTCATCTGTAACCTTAGCCTCTGACTTTTCCAATGACTCTAGTACTAGCATAGATAAATCAGCAGCACTGTTTAGCTGACTGTAACTGAAGAAAAGCAATGCACCAGAATACATAAGTTCTCTTGCTTCAGCATGCTTACTTTGAGACATATACCGGAAGAAGAGCGTCCGGTACATCTGGTGGGCCTCGTAGTAGTCGCCCTTCTCCACGCTGGCCCGAAGCTTGGTCTCCACTCGCTGGACTCCGCCCCGGTTCCTGCAGCACTTCGGCAGCTCCCCGTCCGCCATTGCTGCCTGAGCTCAGCCAAAAAACATAGGAGAATGGGATTGCTGTGAGAGCTAGCATAAACTCAATGGGCTGAAAGATCTCCTACCCTGTTGTAAGGAAGTGTATGGAGATACGTTTGATCTATGGTGTGTTAAATGCCTTTGTGCTAGCACTCAACCTGATAAAGGTTTTTGTGTCTAATGTAGATTTATTTAATGCAGGTATTTTCCCCTAATTCTTTAACAATTGCCATAGAAAAGGAAAAACAATCACATGATCTGGTGATTTAGCTGTTTGTTTATGCATATTCCCACAGGGATACTGCTTCTCTGGACAGCAACACCTCTCCACTACTTTTATTTATATTAATTTACCAAATAGTTCTCCATGACATCTGCTGTCACCCATTCCTTCTCTCCACAGATGCTGCCAGCCCCCTTGAGTTACCCCAGCTTTTTGTGTCTGTCATCTGCTCAATATAGCGTGGGTAGAATTTATCCTTTATTTCTTGGTCCAAAGTAACATGCTCCCAGCAAAGCCTTTTGACTAATTGGCCATCTTTCAACTACTACATCAGGAAATATTTTTTTAATCTTTAACGATAAAATATTCATCAACCATGACGAAACAAACTTCATAAGAACATAACATTTTTGTGCTTTTCAGTAATCTTTTCATATATTTAAACTTCCCATGAAAGTGAGTAACCACTAGGGCAACACATGGCACAGCTTGTAGAACTGCTGCCTTACAACACCAGAGACCTGGGTTCGAACCTGACCTTAGGACCTGTCCCTGTGGAGTTTGCAAGTTCCCCCTGTGACCCAAAGATGTGTGGGTTTGTAGGTTAATTGACCTCTGCAAATTGCCCTTAATGTGTATGTAGTGGGTGAAAAAGTGGGATAATATTGAACCACTGTGAACGGGCCACAGTGGACTCAGTGGGCTGAAGGGCCTTTTTCTGTGCTGTATCTAAACAACACTAAACAACCAAAAAGCTCTTGAACTGTCTGGAATGGATATTAAATTAAGTGGAGGCTCTGTTTTCCAATTATTGGTATCACAAAAGTATTAAATCTGACTGAAAGATTAATTTGAGTGAAAGCAATATTTGTATTTTCAGTTTCCTCTCATGCTATAGACGCGACGAATAATAAGTAAAAATAATTTCTGATTTATTTGTCGTATGACAATACTGCATTCTAAGTCACCCATTTCCTTCTTTTGTGCAGGAACAAACCGTTGAACTCTGGTGGAATATTTTTAAATGAATGTTAGGCATTAGTTGCAGAATTTCTTAGCAGGGAATTATGCTGCAAATTTCCACCAAAATGTTCTTAACACTCATCAATCACACATTACTGTTTTAACATATTATTAATTTTGCAGTTTAATTTCTGTTATCAGCACTTGTGCAATTAAGTTTTGATTGATATTCAGGAAAAGTTTTTTTTGTTAAAATGAATGGTGATCTATTTATGCGATAGGCAATCTGATGGACAAACTGCACCACATGCCCTGGGGTATATTAAAATTGGTCACACTTATGAAGTAAATTTGTTTAAAATATTTTAGTTGTAGTTTTAAGATTCTTTTGGAAAAACTACACTATTACCTTCCATTATTTTGTGAGATGTTAATTGCTATCTTTACTCAGCCATGATCACAATTGAATGGTGGTGCTGGCTCGAAGGGCCGAATGGCCTCCTCCTGCACCTGTTTCCTATGTTTCTACATTTCTATGCTTGAATCACAATAATTAGAAACAAAATGTACACTGATCAGTGTAGCCTGTATGAACTTCAGGCACATGAAGCATTTTTTTAAATACTAACGCTTAATGAAATAATGGTTTCTCTAATGGCTCAAACAATCGTCTCTAAACTCTCTGAATGCACTAATGCTAATTTGAACTAAATTCAATTTGTACTCTTACTTCTCTCCATCATCCAGGTTTTCCAAATGGGCTTAAGTCTCTGTTGATTATCATTGGTGTTCTGTATACTTCATGCATCTACTGCAAATTAATGTTTCATTTATATTTCCGCTTGCTACTGATCATTCACTCTGGTTTGCTGTGTAGATGCGGAGTTGGTGATTCTGACAAACTAAGGGGTCAGGAGGTGGTGGGGAGAACAAGTTTTATATCCAGCCATATGTAATGGGGATAGAACCATGCAGATAACTTCAGCTTTACCTTGTTAGAACAAGAAAACATGTTCAGAATTACCATATGCTGTTCCGAGGCCATTGGTGTCGCTATATTTGATGCCTGTCCTTGATGTGTAGTTATACAGCTGAACTCTTATTGTTGGCTCCACTCATAACTTTCACCTGATAGAAATTGAGCAAACCGTACAACATTTTCACATTGGATCTGATTGCAGGTTTATTCTAGGTGCCCTGGTTCCTGCCCACATCTCAAAAATGTGGTGGATTGAGGCTGTCCTTGCATTGAAGAAATTATTCCCACTGCACACTTACTGTTAGGTAACTGAAATTAAGTGACACACATTGGTAATTAAAGTGTAATGACATCATCCTTGCACATCAGCTTTTGAAATATCAATGAACATTAAAAAAAACTGCAGATGCTGGCATTATTCAGCAGGCCTGGTCACATGTGGGAAGAGAAACTGAATTAATGTTTCAGGTTGGCAACCATCTGATCAGAGACACCCTACTCCACCTTTTTTGCTGCTTTAAACGTTTCTGTTGTCTCCTTTTTACTTCTGATGAAGTTTCTACGATCTGAAACAACATTGACTCTTCCCACAGACGCAGCCTGATTTGCTGCGTATTTCCAGCATTTTCTGACTTTGCTGTAGGAATGTTTTCACGACTGAAATATTTGGCAAAGTTTTACAGAGATTTTTTTGTGTCGCTCGTAATGTGCGTAACACCAAATCAAGTGATTAATGGTTATTTTTGAAAGAAAAATATCTTGGTCTGGACCTTCCAATTAATTGTGTTCTTTCCTGTGGCACAATTGAAGCAATGTTGGTATAATGACTGTGAAAGTTTGTGGAATTTCTAACTCAGTTTTCATTCCGTGAGCTTGAGTCTCTGTATTGTCAGCATTTTTAAAAAAATTGCGTTGGAGGGCTCTCTACTTCACAAACATCGCCGGACTCTGCATCTTCCTCCCCTCTGTCACCGCAACCCTTGTCTGCAACTTGTTTACCTCCACGCTTGACTACTCCATTGCACTCCTGGATTGCCACCCATTCGCCGAGTCTCTATTGTCTTTGCCATAACTTGACCCAGGTCTACTCACCTATCACCTCTGTGTTATGGAGTCATGCAGCACGGAAACAGGCCCTTTGGACTGCCGTGGCCACGATGACCATTAAGCTCCCATTTACACTGTACCTGTGCTAAGAAGTTAACAATTCCACTGTTTGCTAACTACTCTGCCAGTGAGTTGTGGCATCTGGCAGAGTTGAGGGGAGTGTAGGAAGAGTGGGTTAATGGAGGATCAAGTGTTTGAGGTTGGTATGGAGTTGGTGGCTTGTATGTCTTCATGACACAGGTGTAACATGTGAATGGAACTGTTTGTTTCACAGTGGGATGCTACCAAAGCTTTGGAATTCAGTCACAAAACATCTAACGGAGGCATTTTCCTCTGTTAGCATGTGCCTTAAAACCCAGATCTCCGCTCAAGCTTAGGCTAAACAATAGATACATATGGTATAATGCTCAATTTTGTTTCCCAGTGCTAATGAAGAATTTTGGTCTGTTTCACTATTTTGAAAGCCCTGGATTAAGAAAAGATCATTGCTCATGTTGTGAATAAACTGCATTATGATTGGGGCCACAAGTGTACAACCCAGTGCAATGCTAGAGATGATGGATTGTAATTTCTGCACAGTGTCCTTTCACCAGATTGATACCAAACTCTGTTTTTTGACTATGCGTGCCAGTATTCAATCAGACCTGCCAGTGCACTAAGTATTTCCTCTTCTGTAAACTTCTTCAGCAAAATCCAAATCTTAGATTTAGGTTTAGATTTATTATTGTCATGTGTACTGAGGTACAGTGAAAAGCTTGTTTTGCATACTATCCAAACAGATCTGATATACCATACATAAATACAATCAAGTCAAATTCAAGTGCAATAGATAGAGCAAAGTGATTACGTGGATAGGTTTTGCTGTGCGTCAATTTCTGTTCTTTTTCCATGAAAGACATATGTCACAGTGTACTTCTTCAGTGTGCAGGGCTAAGGATTTGCTATGATTACCTCAGTTCAATACTCCTTTGTGCATTCACTAGGCCTCTTCAGGACTGTTTGTCCCCATCTGCAACACCGGCTATGCTTCCTAACTTAGTGTTGATTGCAAATATAGAAATATGACTACCTCATCATTCATCTAGCACTGATATACAATGAAAAGCTGAGGGGTATATGTGGATCATCTCTTACATTCTGCCAGTAAGGATACCAGTTAAACCTTGAAGTTGAAACAAGAAACTGCATGCAGATGCTGGTGTATAACAAAGTGGACACAAAGTGCTGGAGTGAATCAGCAGAAAAAGGATGGGTGACGTTTCGAGTCAGGCCCGTCACCCATCCTTTTACTCCAAAGATGTCAACCGACCTGCTGAGTTACTCTAGCACTTTGCGTCTATACTTGTTAAACCTACTTCATTGCCAAACGAGTGATGTCAGAAAATAACCTTTAATTTTTTTGTACATTCGTCTTCAATAATACTGTTGTTTGGAAAATTAGTAAATTTTCTCTGGAATATCCGTAGTTTTAACCCAGTCTATCGTGTTGAGGAAACACTTAAAATATCTAGTCAGACTTAACCTTCCTCCACCAGTCCATGCCGTCTTTGATCAGAGTCTTAATCATATAGTAGTTTGAAGCCCGACAGAGTGAAGAAGACTATTCCAAACTAACTCTTTGGTTTGGAATAGTCATCCCCACAAAAGCAGCTGGATCCCCTTAGTGGAAAGTTATTTGTTTCAAGCTGAAGTGCAAAGGGTGATATTTTGTCTTCTTTAAGCAGTTGCAGAGGTGCAAAGTATACAATATGGCAACTTAGGGAGCTGGTTAACACCCTCAGGCGATTTAAGTTTGTGTTATAATTTATGGAGATCAATTGTATTGTTAAAAAACACTGTCAGCCACCACAATGCCATTAAATTTAACAGATGAACAGATGAAGGAATGTGAACTGGCTGTAAATGTGCAGTTGCAATTAAAATGCTCAAAGCAACTTACTGTAATGTGGGGAAAAAAAATCACTAACTAACTTGTTCCTTACATTATATAAAACTGCACCGAATGAACATTAAGTAATTGAACTGAATGTAAAGATGTAAAATAGTGTTTTTTCTGTGTTTCATTCTCCATTAAGAGTTTGTTGACATTTGCTCAAGGGAGAGATGAGATCTATGATGGCTGCTTCACGTTATTTGTGAGATTTTGTTCCTTGTGCCTCACAGGGTTGGGGCATATATGGAGGAATATTCCGCAAGTGCATCGTTCCATGGGCAGAAATTACTTTTTACTGAATTTTCTACTATTGGGGAAATTACAAGTTGCAGACAGAAAAACATGTAGTACGAAACTTCATAAATCTTTCAAAGTACCTGCATATTCATATTGGGACTAACGGCCTCTTTCTACGTGATGTGTTTCTGTAGCAAATTATAAGGCTTCAGTGACTGATTTACTTGGTGCTGCAGTTGCTGATAAGTCTCCCATTTGCTGCATGATCTATGAGTTTATGCTTTAGCAGGAAGCATGATGTCTGGCATATGAGGTACACGGGATAGGTAGCATGTTGGATCTAAGCCCAAAGGGCAGTTGGTGATCGGGTTGATGTGCAATGCTAATCTGATGCCTAACCTGCAGTGGTAGACAGCGATGCACAATGTAAATTCCATGGTTAACCATGCATAGGGTACCTGGCATTCAGTAGCATAATGTTGATCCCATTCGGGTGCTTCCCTTTGGTGCTAGACTCGGAATCAAAGCTTATGACAGGGAAACAAAAAAACGATAATTCAAAATTCTGTGCCTCTACAACTGGATGTCAGACAAGCATGTACAAATAGCAGAAGATTCAAGTGAGCCGGTGGTGGAGATGGGCGTCAACTGCAAAAATTGCAAGAGCGTCAGCATATGTGGCACCTTTAATGTAACAAATGCAACCCAACTTTGTACAGTGGGCCAAAAACTTGGAAGAACTGATGGATTTTACGAAACACCCAAAGGGAGAAAGTTGAAGAGATTGAGGGATATAATTCCAGAATTTTTGCCCCTGGCAGATGAAGGCAGAGCCACAGATGGAATGATTTAGTTCAGTGATGAGGAAATGGTCAGAACTGGACACAGAACAGGGCAGGCTAATATTGAAATGGAGCTGATAAGGGTGCTCTGATCTCTGCACCAAGCTAGAATTCACCACATGCCCCTTAGCTTTGCACTCAGTCTTTCCAGCAGATCAGCTCAGCAGGCATTTCATGGCATTTTGCACAATAGCCTTGCTCTGATGGTGTCTCAGTACACAGTTGAGCCTTTGAGCAGAACTTTCTAGTCAATAAAATAAATGGACAAGGAGGCAACAGATGCATTTGTCATCATTTTCCTAAGTTCTCACAATTCAGGTTTGTGCTTTATAAACTGATAATATCTTTTTATTTAATTCTCACTCCATTCTTCAAGAAGGAAGGGAGGGAAAAATATAATTTCTGGCCTGTTAATGAATGATCAATTATGGGAAAGTTATCCAGCCTTATCTTGTGAGAGATGTGGTGACTGAGCATTAAGATTAAAGTCAGATGAGGTATTAAGAATTTATGAAAGATCAATTTTATCTGATTCATGTAGATACATTTTTTAGAAGAACCTATGGGTACACTGAGTGTTTATGAATGTTGTCCAAATCAGTTTTTGAATGTATTGGTTAGGCTTTGTAGCAGATCGTCTCAGCAAAGTACAAGAATAAATGCATTAGAAGTAAGCTTGTGACATGATAGAGAATGGAGATGAAATGTCCATTCTTGGCAAATAAATAAATGATTTTCCCTGAGCTTTAAGGGTGGCATAGTGGCACATCTAGTGGAGCTGCTGCCTCACAACACCAGAGACCTGGGTTTGATCCTGACCTCGTGTGCAGTCTGTGTGGAGTTTGCACATTCTCACTGTGACTGTGTGGGTTTTACACCGGGTGCTCCGGTTTCCTTCCACTTCCCAAAGACATGCGGGTGTGTAGGAAGTCGATGAGAAAGTGGGATAACATTGAGCTAGTGGTTGATGTTCGGCATGGACTTAATGGGCTGAAAGGCCTGCTTCCATGCTGTATCTTTCAATTAATCACCTATATTTCAGCTCACGTCTCAGCTTTTTACAAAAAATAAAATATCGATATTTACATGACATTATATTTGGTATAATGTTTTATATTTACCTTAAATTATGTAGATGAGATAAAGATACACGCCTAGTGAATGGACAAAGCTATGGCAGGTGGAATCTGGATAAGTGTGAGTTAATCCCATTTCAAACTGAGGAAGCCAAATCAGATTTCTGTTTATTGTTGATAGATTAGTAACGGCAGAAGAGCCAAGAGATTTGTGCTTTCTTGGGGACAAAAGAGCCAACGTGCAAGTATTTGCGAAATCATTCTTTAAGTATGAATCATTTCCATTGGGTTTATGATAAGATTTGTGATAAGAAAGTTTGTGATGGCTAGGTACACATATCGGTAAAATATAAAACCACAGATACAAAGGATTATCAAGTGTTCTCTTTTGGTTCAAGGTTTTCAGAATTTCTAATTGAGGAAGTATGCTTTAATTGAAACTTCAAGTGAGCCTCTTCGGTATCACGTTCACACAAGTGCTTCAGGAAAACTATTTTGACCTCTGAGAGGGTGCAGAGTCCATAAACATTGCCATTGAAGTTTCAAGTTGCAAAACGCTCTAAGTTGTTTTAAATTGAGGAAGGGAAGTTGGTTGAAGAGACACAGAACCATTAGAAGATTAGGGCCTTGGTCAATAATAGTATTAAAAAATTGTTAATTCTTATGTTTGGAATCTTGACCCAGAATATATCCCAAGAATATGCTAACACATATTTATTTGATTCTGAATTACTTGATTATTTGCCATATCTGCAAATCAGTGAAATTTGTGTAAAACAAGATCCTAATGGCCCTGTCCCATGATGCGAGTTCATTCAAGAGCTCTCCCTAGTTTAAAAAAAAAATCAAACTCGTGGTAAGCACGGAGAATGAACTTAGCGGGTACGTCAGAGCTCGGGGACGTCTCTTAGCGGCTCGTAACGCTAACGGCAAGTACTCGGGAGAACTCGCTAATGGCAGGTAAGCTCGGGAAGACTCGTGAAGATTTTTCAACATGTTGAAAAATGTTCACGAGAGCCCCGAATACCGACAAGCGGCCATTAGGGCAAACTCAGGAGAACTCTTTGTATGAACTCGTACATTGGGACAGGGCTTTTAGCCATTGATGCTCTCCCTCCTCTTGGAAACTCCTTGAAATTATACTAGACTGATCACAATATCGTAGCTACATTTGACCTGAGCATGGATACATCTCAACAATACGTTTGAAATATCATCCAACTCTCCATTTCTGTTGATACCCTCATTGAAACCTGATTTAACCCCCAGGTTCAGCAAATCCAGTGCACTTCTGGCCAGTTATGTTGCTGTCTTCTACAGCTTGAGGTCACTACCTGTTTTTTAACTCTCACCAAAACCTCTTCCCTCCTTGTCCCTGTACTGCCCTCTTCATTGACTTTTAGTCTAATAACACCTTGATATTAAAACGCTTTACCATTGTTTTCAAAACACTCAGTAGCCTTGCCCTCCCCAACTTCTGCAATCTCCTCCGACCTAAGTCTCTCAGATCCCTGGCCAAGTCCAGTTCTGTCCTCTTCCTCATCACTGAACAAAATCTCTCCAGTATCTCTGGCACTGCCTTCTCCTGCCAGTGACACATATTCTGGAATTATCCCCTAAACCATTTCAGTTCTCCACATCCCATTTCACACTTTAGATGTCTCTTAAAATCCACCGGTTATCCCACATTTTTGCCCATCTGTCCTAGTTATGTGGCTGACACTAAACATTTGTTCAATGGGGCTTCTGGTGAATGTTGGGATGTATTTGTTACATTAAGCCACATAGAGTACCACATAAATAGAGGTTCTTGCAATTTTTACAGTTGACACCAACCTCTATCCCACCTCCTTGTCTCTTGTTCTGCTATCTCTAAAATGTTAGATGCCTATATTGTTAGATGCTTGTCTGGCATCCAGTTGTGAATGTCCAGAATTATGAGCCATTGTCTTCATTTCCCTGCTATAAGCTCTCATCATTGGCTACCAGTTCCTGTCCTTTCCCTGGCATCTAAATAAAAAAGTAAATCAAGCTGTTCAGAAACTTGTTTCTGCAATAGATGTTTGATTGCATATCCTTGCATTAAAACTTTTGTTCCCACTTCTATAATATTATCAAATTCTACTCTTGTCTCAGCTCGCCTACTGCTAAAACTGTAATCAATGCCTTTGTTGCATCCATAGCTTGTTAACTCTGGTGTATTCTTGGCAGTCCTCCCTTGTTCTATATCCTGTCAACTTGAAGTCATTAAAAGCTGATTCCCATGCCCTACCTTACACTGAGAGCAGTTCAGCCTGTGTCTTCTGACCTATATTACCTCCTTATAAAGTAATTGTAAACTTTTCATCTTTGCTTATCAATGTTCCACAAGGCCACACTCCTCATTTTTCTCCAATCTCTTCCAGCCCTAAAACCCTTCTCGATATTGGAATTTCCCTCATTCAGACTTTTTCCTGACAAATTAAGTTGCTTCTACCTCTTTGATCATGCTTTTATTTATCTGCCCTAAAACTTCCTTATTGAAGCTTGTTGAAGTACTTTGTTTGGTGACACTCTTCTGACATGTCTTGGGACGTTTGACTACAGTTTGAACATAAGTTGCCATTGACGATGCATGGTCCGTTGACGGTATCTAAGATTTTGGGTGAAGAAAAGGAACAAAGTCATCAGGAGACTTTGGAGAGGGTACAGACGAGTTTTACAAAAATGCAGTCTGGATAGAGGGTATTAGCTCGAAGGAGAGTGTGGGAAAGAACTGCAGACGCTGGTTTATACTGAGGATAGACGCAAAAAGCTGGAGTAACTCAGTGGGACAGACAGCGTCTCTGGAGAGAAGGAATGGGTGACGTCTGAAGAAGGGTCTCGACCCGAAATGACACCCATTCCTTCTCTCCAGAGATGCTATCTGTTCCACTGAGTTACTCTAGCTTTTTGTGTCTATCTTAGCTCCAAGGAGAGGTTGGGTAAGCATAGATTGTTTTCTCTGGAATGAAACCTGAATGAAGTGTATAAAATCTAGAGAGGCATAGACATGGTAGGCAGTCCAAACCTTTTTCCCAGATTGGAAATGACAAAAAATAGAGGACAGCTTTAAAGTAAGGAGCAACCTTTAAAGGAGAAGTGTGGGGAAAGGTTTTTCTTACATAGAGGGTGCTAGGTGCCTTTAACGTGCTTCTGGGGTGGTGGTGGAGGCAGGTATGATAGTGGTATTAACACGACTCTTAGATAGGTATAACAATGGAGGTACATTGATCATGTGCAGGCAGAGAGATTAGTTTAACTTGACTTAATGTTTGGCATGGACATTGTGGGCCAAAGGCCCTATTCCTGTGCCGTATGTTTTATGTTCTTTGTTCGCCAAGATGGTTGAATGGCTTTCCAGAAGCAAATCTCTTTATGAAAGGGTTCTCATGGTGCCAGATTCCAGTGTTAAATTGACATGGTAGGTGTGATTCATAATTAATGCGAAACTGCAGCTATTCCAGGAAATTAATAAAGCCAATGTTTTAGAGGCATATGTTGTCCAACTGCTTTTGGCGATATGTAATTCACAGTATGATCATTCTTCATCACAAGTTGCTGGACAAGCTGTACACTAATAGCAGTGAGCATTTTTACTGTAGTAAAATATGGTCAATGCTTGGAAGGAGGCCATTCAGCCATCATGTCCATGCCAACTCTACGCATGAGAAATGCCCTCTCCTCATATCCCTGCAGTTTTTGATTTCTTTTCAAGTACTTATGTAGTTCTCGTTTGAAGTCCACAACTGAATAAAAGCAAGCAGTTGTTCCCCTTTAACGAACACATTATTTGTTTTTCTATCTGAGCTGCATTGCTTCATATTTCTTGCAGATATTTCTTGCTTCATGCTGTTTTGACTTGCAGTCACCCACTATTCTGTTGAGAGTATGAGAACAAGCCTTGGGCGTTATGTCTTTTATGGATTTGCATATAATGCAGGAGAAAAGATTGAAATATTATTCACATTTGCTGCTTGTTGTGAGATTGCTTTAAACCGTTGACTGCCTTAGCTTAGACTGGTAGACTGAAAGGCATTCTTAAACTTTTATTTTATTCTTGGAACCTAAAGTCACAGAATAAGACCAACAGAGGGTATAAAGTGCACAGGGTTTGTTTTAGTTTAGTTTAGAGATACACCAGGCCCTTCGACCTATCGAGATCATGCTGACCATCAATAACCCGTTCACACTAATTCTATTATATCCCACTCTCACATCAACTCCCTACACAATAGGGGCAATTTACAAAGGGCCAATTAACCTACAACCCACACGTCTTTGGGATGTGGGAAGAAACTGGAGCACCCAGAGGAAACTCACACGGTCAAAGAGAGAACAGGCATAATCCAAACAGACTGTACCCGAGGTCACGATGGTCTCTGGCACTGTGAGGCAGCAGCTCTACCAGCTGCACCACTGTGCCTGCCGCCCACACTTTTTGAAATGTGCTTGTCAAGCTCTCAAGCCATTTAGCTTTGCAAACACAAAGATACTTAGTTTCCAAACTAGTTCCCAAATGGCCAGTTTAGAAACAAAGCAAAAATTAACGTTAACCAATTCATTGCCTTACTCAGCCCAGCCTACCCACTAGAAATTCAGTGATTTCCAGTTTCATACTTGCCCACCTTGGCTGCTCTTGTCGGGCAGATCTGCTGCCTCATCCACAAGGATCGTTTCAATGCTGCCTCAAAATATTGCTTCTTACAAATAAATTTCCCTTCCGTAAGTAAGATGTAAGCATGATCTGTAAAGCTCCTTAGTCGCCTCTTCAGCAGTAATCACAAAAGCAAGCTAATGTTTTAATGAATTTGTCTTGTCACTGTTGCTGGCCGGAATCCAGATCCAAGCATGCTATCCATTGCAGATGGAGAATTTCACTTGTCCTCTGCTTCAACAAAGGATTTCCCTTTTCACAGGAAGACTATATCTAAATCTATAGCAGTACGCCAAAGAAAACTTCAAGAGGATGAGGGGTGATCTCATAGAGGTGTATAAGATCACGAGAGGAATAGATGGGTAGATGCACAGAATCTCTTGCCCATAGTAGATGAATCGAGGACCCAAGAACATAGGTTTAAGGTGATGGGAAAATGATTTAATAGGAATCTGAGGGGTAACTTTTTCACACAAAGGGTGTATGGAACAAGCTACCAGAGGCGGTAGTTGAGGCAGGGACTATCCCAACATTTAAGTAACAGTTAGACAGGTACATGGATAGGACGGGTTTGGAGGGATATGGACCAAATACTGGCAGGTGGAACTAGTGTAGCTGGGACATGTTGGCCAGTGTGGGCAGGTTGGGTCAAAGGGTCTGTTTCCACACTGTATCATTCTATGACTCTGTGACTCATCATTGTCCCAGTTTACCACCATCAGAGAATCCTAACGATTTTTTTCCACAATCGTGTACATTTATATCTCTGTATTGTAAATAAGATGGTTATTTACCAAGTGCACTGCATTTTAAAAAGATATCCAGTGAAACATGGACAACATTCATTTGGGACAGCTGCAATTTGTAGACATTGTCGCAACAAAACTGTGAATGAATGGGCCATGTCTGTTAATAAACCTGCAAAATTTTACTTAAAACCAATGTACTCAAGGTTTATTAAGGAACAATCAAAGGAAAAAGAGAATCTTGAAAACCCAGGGAATTGCATTTAAATTTGCATCTTATTACTTCTGACGATTGGCTCAGTTTAGGAAGTTTACTGCTCTAAATGATTTCAGGTTCACTATAATGCAGTTAAAGGAAGAAACGGAGAGCAGAGGCAAACTTGCTAAACACGAGTAGTTTTGAACTGCTGTAGATGTTCTGAGCACGTACTTGTAGATTTTTAGAGTATGTTGACCCATTGACTTGGGGGATGATTGGTGTGGACATGTAAAGAGTCAAGGGTGTTTCATTGTCATATGTCCCAGATAGAACAATGAAATTCTTACTTGCTGCAGCACAACACAATATTTAAACATAGTATACTGTAAACAATATAATAAACGAGTAAAAACAGTTCAGTGTGTGTATATATAGACATACTCACATATACATAAAAAACCTAAAAACATGTACTAAAACGTACTGGGAATTAGGGGTGTTCCAATC
The DNA here is from genome assembly GCA_963514005.1 of Raja brachyura. The sequence continues at coordinate 95,305,414 of OY740783.1, read as the reverse complement.
TGTGAAGATTAATGGCTGTCTGCTAATGTGTTGAGGATGAAGGTAGCACCCTGCAGCATTAACTTTTGCCAAATTGTTGGTGGCAGTTTGGGAGGTGCGCTGACCTCAAGGGAATCGAGAGTCAAGAATGTTTATTTGTTATAGGTACCAAAAGTGGAACAATTAAATTCTTCTTTGCGGCTTTATAAGCATATTAATTTAAGAGCACAAAAATATATGTACAATTAATTAATTTGATGATATTAGTTGAGACAGCACTTCCTGTATATCCCTGTGATGGTGAAGTGGTCAGTACCTATAATGGACTGGACAATGTCCACCACTTTATGCAGCCTTCTTTGTCCTCTGCTTCATTTAGCAGCAGTGCTAAATTGAAAAGGTACAGTGGACTACATTATGATGGATAATTACTGGGAGTTAATCAATCAGCAATACTTTGGCCCCATCACTCTGATAAATACATTGCATTGTGCTACTGCAATCCATCAACTGGTTCTCTCAACAGCCAAATAACAAGGTGGTAGCTGAAATATGCAATGCACAAGGGATAACATGCAACATCTTAAGCTATAAGAACCATGGTAGTTTGTATCAATTATTAAGGACTCAGTTGCAAAAGAACATCACATGAACTTGGCTCTTCTTGCCTTTCCAAGCTGTCTGCAAACTCTGGGGCAATTCCAGAGGGGCACAGGATATGTCAGGAAACGTGCATTTCACAGATGTAACATTGCATTCAGGTTCGAGGTGGAGATTGAAACTTGATCAAGCAAAGTTTATCTAAACCTGGATCATTTCCTGGAATATTTTAAAGTAGAAAATGCAATTGTTGCTAGCTTGCACATATTAATCCCTGTTAAAGCCTGCCTGCCTCAAGAGTTCGAACCAGAATTTGCTGCACTAAACATTTTAATTAACACCACCAGTTGGAATAGCTGTCCTATTGTGAGCAATACCTTTCAAGCAGGACTTGTTAGAACTTGCAGGCATTGAAGATATGGCATATTATACCTGAAGCAGTGATTTCACCCTTCCCCACCAAAGCTGTTGATCCCAACATTCCCTCATATTATTCTAGTCTTGCACTGAAATCTTTACAGCCAAAGGATCAAAAAAAATTGATTGTGCATTGTTGTTTTTCTCATGCTTTGGGTTCCAATTTGCAAATAGTTCATGTCATGAATTGTGATCCCAGCACAAAAGAACAAGTCTGATGCTGAGTACAAAGATGCATGCAAAATCCTTCTGCATGTCAGTGTGTATGTATAATACAAGTTTAACATCGGTTAAAGGTGGTTTCCGAAGGAACTTACTCACGCTGGCCCCTAACTGGTACTGCACCTGCAATATTGGTACAGGCGCAAAAAGCTTTAAGATGATTTCAAATGACATTTGGACAGATATATGGATTCAGAGGAATATTGGCCAATTTGGCAAATGGGATTAACCTGGAATGCTCACTTGGTTGGCATGGACAAGGTGGGCCGAATGTCTTGTTTCCATGCTTTATAATCTATGACTCTGTGCAACAATATAACTTGTATCAGGTAAACGTGTCTCCTTATAATATCGTTATCATGTGTGACAACATTCCTGTATCCCAAGCTGTGGTTTTTTCGGTTACAGGCTTTTGAGCCTATGCTGGTGTCAACAGTTTGAATTGAATTTGCTTAAATAAGGCTACTTGGCAAAGGCGCTCATGATTTTATAACATTGGACCAACTAGGTCAGAAGTTAATGTTTGCGGAGTGTTCAGGGAAAGAAGAAAAACCAGTGGAAGCGTGCAAACAGATACAAAGTGTATCCCCATTGACTGGAATTCATTCTCCTCTTCAAAAATCAAATCATGCAGAAATACCACAAACAACATCAAATATGCCAAATCATTTTTTTAAACTGTTTGGTGACTCAATGCAAAGTTCAGCATGGATCATGGTTTACTTTATCTTCCCACCTTGTTCATTCACCATTTATCTTTACTAGCTGTTGCTTATAAAACTATTACGATATGCCTAAACAGTACTTCCTGACAATTAATTCTGCATTGTTCCTGGAAACACCACAGTTAAAGGCATGTTTTCAATAGCCTGTTTAGTCAAAATAGTATTGATGGAGCTGATAAGTCAGATCAGAAATTTGAAGAATTAAGACTGGGAAACATTGAGCTGTTGTACGTAACTGAGCTGTATAGTGAGGTGGCATGTTAATTTTATAAAAAATATAAGGGATATATTCAACAAGACGAAGCTATTCAACCCTTTGAGCCTGCTCTGCCAATAAACAAGATCATGACTGATCTTTTGCCTCAAATACCATTTTCCTGTTCTATCCCCAGATTCTATAAAGACTCTATTTATTATTCGCTCAAACCACTGTTCCAGAGATGTAGTTTAAGCAGAGAGCCATTTTGACAAATATGCCAAGTACAACATCCATATTCTCAAAAATCATAATGCTCCATGTAACTAGCGATTTTTTTTGTTTTTAGTTTAGTTTAAATATAGAGTGCAGAAACAGTGCCTTCGGCTGACTGAGCGCACGCTGACCAGTGATCCCCGCACACTAACTTTATCCTACACACACACTAGGAACAATTTATAATTTTACCATTTTAAACCTACAAACCCACACGTCTTTGGAGTGTGGGAGGAAACTGGAGCACCCGGAAAATAACCCAAGCAGATCACGGGGGGGAATGTACAAGCTCCGTACAGACAACACCCGTGGTCAGGAACGAAGCGGGTCTCTGGCATTGTAAGGCAACACCTCTTTCACCGTTCCTCTGTATCCTCTTGTTATAGCTACTTTTAGTGTCACATGCATTTACTACCCGTAACAATAGCTCAAATCAACCTGCTACCCCGACTTGACACCCATGGACCCTGACACCCCACACCTGCCAGATGTGGGTGGCAAATGATCCCAGTGGTCTCAGCAGCAAGTAGAGCACGGGCGAGGGTTGAGGACCTGGCTTCAGGAATCAAGATGATAGGTCCTCAAGAGAATTTATAATGTGTTTTTTTTTAAACTCTCTTTGATATTCAACTTGATATGAATAATTTCGTAAATATGTTAAATAAATAAAATTAAAATACTGAAATATGCCGTAGAGCCAAAGAGAGATATTTACAGAAACAGGTCATTTGGCCCACTGAGTACACTGACCATCGACCTCCCATTTACCCTATATTTGCATTAATCCAATGTTTTTATTCACCACGCATTTTCATCAAATTCCCCCCAAATTCTATCATTCAGCTGCACACCATGGGCAGCTTCCAGTTACCTGCCCTCACCCCCCCCCCCCCCCCCAAAAGACTTGTACTTGTCTTTTTGGAGGGCTGTGTGTAGAAACCAGAGCACCTGATGGAATCCCACACAGTCATAAGGAGAACGTGCACACTCCGCACACACAGGACCTGAAGTCAGGATTCAACATGGGGCCCTGGGGATACACTTTGTATCTGTATTAATTCTGCATTGTTCCTGGAAACACCACAGTTAAAGGCATGTTTTCAATAGCCTGTTTAGTCAAAATAGTATTGATGGAGCTGATAAGTCAGATCAGAAATTTGAAGAATTAAGACTGGGAAACATTGAGTTCTGCTAGCTGTGGGTACAACTATTAAGTACTTGGGTTACCCTTGCAAATTATTTCCCATCAATTCTCTAGGCCTGGAATCTCCATTTATTTGAATCATGGGATGTGATGTTGGTCCAGGGAAGTAGTATTGAGTAATGAGTTCAGCTATGATCTTTTCTAATGGTGGATGTTGAATAGATTCTCCAACTTCTATCCCTTATGTTCTTACATTCTGATGATATAACAAAGGCAAACCTACAATAAAGGAGGATGAATCCCAAAGGTAATCTCACGGCCTCTATCTCCCCCTTCAAGATTCTGTTTCTCCTAGGCTCTGTAGAGAACCACTGATGTCTTGGGTGGAAAGGACTATCTAGCCGAGGTACTTGACCACAGCACTGCCCCTGCTAGTAAGCTGTCCTGCGTGTAGCTCGCTGAATGAGGAGGTTCAAATAGGTCCAGAGTGGATTGAGCTTAAGATTGCTTCCAAATGGGCACGGTGCTCAACATGTTGTTTTTCAAATGTTCTGTTTTAACAAGAATTATACGTTCATCTTCAAGAAATCAAATGCACAATAAAATAAGATGGACACAAAAAGCTGGTGTAACTCAGCAGGACAGGCAGCATCTCTGGAGCGAAGGAATGGGTGACGTTTCGGGTTGAGACCCTTCTTCAGATGTCTTGACCCAAAACGTCTCCCATTTTTTCACTCCAGAGATGCTGCCTGTCCCGCTGAGTTACTCCAGCTTTTTGTGTCTATCTTTGGTTTCAACCAGCATCTGCAGTACCTTCCTACACAATAAAATAAGATTTGAATAATTTTGCTATGAAAAATAATGCAAAGTAGGGAGTAAGGTAATGCTAACTATGGAGCGCAGGTGAGCTGCCTCAATAATGCAACTCATAGGCCTGTCCCACTTAGGCGATTTTTTAATGCGACTACAAGCGACTTGGCTGTCGCCACATGGTCACCTGTATGGTCGTGAGTAGTCTCCTCAGTCGCCCAAAGAATCGTAGCGTTTTTCTGGTCGCTGCTGGATTTTGAAATGTTCTAAACTTTTCGGCGACAGTTGGCTTGAAGCCAATGAACATAGCTTGGCTTCTCCTGACGTAGGTGCTGTCGTAGGTTGTCGCCAGGATGATGTAGGTTGTCGCCAGGGTGATGTAGGATGTCGCCGGTGCTGACATGGGTGAATTCCGTTGCCGACTACCTACATCAACCTACGTCAACTGGTACCGGCGACTGAATTGTCTTACCTTGTAGCTTGTCGCGGATGGACGTAGTTTGTCGTAGGTGTGGTCATATGTGGACGTCCTAATGGGTCGCCGGTTGTCGGTAGCTTGCCGTAGCATGATGTCCACTAGGTGGTTGGTTGTTGTAGGCATTGTAGAGGGGTCGCTGGTTTTTTGGCGACCTGCTACGACTATGATAGTCGCTGGCAGTGACCGAAAAAATTGCCTGTGGGACAGACCCATTAGTTTCCAGGAATACTCATTTCAAGCTTATTCTCCTGGGCTACTTTATGTATGATAAACAGTAATTAAAATGGTTTGGATCTTCATTTTCACTGAACTTTTATTATTAAAATATTAAATGTATTGGAGACAGCAGGTCATGTGGTGAAACCGCCAGAAAGAATTCCATCTGGAGCTGCCAATTCAATTGACGTCATTGTCTGTTGGAAAGATCAACCATTATTGGAGGGGAAATCATAAGGAAGAAGAACGATTGAACTCACCACTGGTTGAATATGGTTATGCCGTTAATCAAGCTTAATTTCTTGTCCCATCAGTCGACATGTAGAAATATCTTTGTTGAAGTGTTCAATAGTGATGGAGTCAAAGAATACCAAGAAATTATTCGGTTCACCAAAGATGTACCAACTGCATTGAAAACATATTACATGTTTCACATGGCCATACTAAATGGTTTGCCTTTGTGTGATGAAAATTAATTGTGAGAATGCAAAAGCAGTGAATTGCATAAGGATAATAAACATCAAAAAAATAAGTTGAATAATTATTTAATGTAACCATCCATAAATGTTGCCAATCATTGCTGTTGATGTTAATGCCCAGTAGAATATGAAGGGCGGGAATGAGACCATAGACTTGTCCCTGAAAATCAGGTGGCAACTGGCCTGATGTGGCTTCAATTTGAATTCTATGATTTTGCTTACATCTCTGTACCTTCCTCTATTTTAATCACCTTTCTGGTTGTTTAATGGTCTATTTTTTAGCATCTTTGTCCTTCTGTTTCTATCTGGTTTTGGTTTGTGTTTAGAGTTATAGATTAATACAGCATGCAAACAGGCCCTTTGGTCCAATTTGCCCATTCCAACCAAAATGCCCCACCTCCACTCGTTCCACCTGCCCACATTTGGCACTTATCCCTCTAAACTTTCCTACACATGTACTTGCCCAAATATCCAAAAGCGTTGTTAGAGTACCTGCCACAACCACTTCTTCCAGCAGCTCTTTTCATATACCCACTACCTTCTGTGTGAAAAAGTTCACCCTCAGTTTCCTATTATATTTCTTCCCTCTCATGTTCAACTTATGTGTTATGTTTCTTGATTCCCCCACTCTGGGCAAAAGACTTCTGCCTCTTTTTACTCTGCATATTTCTGAAGTGCAGCTTGTCCTTGAAATTATTCTGGCTGAGATTAGCCTATGAGCATTCATTATGTGTGTATTAACTTCCTTTGTTTGTTCGTGCTTTGATTAAACAGTAGACCAAGGAATTTAACACAGGTGTATTAAACAGTCCACATAGAACATTGAAAAGTACAGCAAACCAACAGGTTCTTTGGCCCACAATGTCTGTGCCCAACATGATGCCAAGTTAAACTAATCTTTGCTGTCTGCATGTGATCCATATCCTGCAATCCCTGCCTATCCATGTGTCCATTGCTATCATATCTGCTATCCCCACCACCCCGGCAATGCATTCCATGCACGTAAAAAAAATACTGCCCCACAAATCTTCTTTAAACCTTGACCTTGACCTCTCTAGTCTTTGATACTTCCATAAGGGGGGGAAAAGATTCTGGCTATAGAGCCTATCTACATCTCTCATCATTTTTTATATTTCCATCAAGTCTCATCTCAGCCTTCGAAGTCCAGAGAAAATAATCCAATACTGTCCATTTTCCCCTTATTGCGAATACCCTCTAATCCTTACCACCTTAGTAAACTTCATCTGTACCTCTCCAAAGTCTCTGTCTCCTTTTTGTTATGGGGTGACCAGAAATGCACTCAATACTTCAAATGTGGCCTGACCAAAGTTTTATAAAGCTGCAGCATGTCTTTCTGACTCTTACTAAACTATCTTAAACATTTCCACAATAAATTGTCTACAAGTTAATTTCCAGACAATTTGTTCTTTTTTTCTAATTTTTATCTTGTTTGTTTCCCAAAATGTATTGTCCTTTACTCAATTTTGGTCCAGTTCCCTATTTTCTTCATTTATTAAATCTTTCTCTGTTTTGTTCTATCTGCTTGATGGGCATTCCATATCTTTTTTTGAAATTCATGACTTAACTTGCTGATACATTCTGTTATATTTTTAGCTTTCTTTTCTAGCCCATTTTCATGGAAGAGAGAGACAAGACATATGTTGTACCTGCTTTTGAGCTAAGAGTGCCAATTATTAATATCTTCTTGTGATATATATATTATTGTTGACTGTATAACTCCACTATTTTCCCAAACTTGTTATTTTTCATAAATATGAAAAATTTCATTCCAAAGTCTAAATAGTTAATGTAAAAGCTGAATGACAGTAGTCATGATTCTGTGGCACTCCGTCGGTCCCTCAAGGTAATGGTAGATCTTTACAACCTTATTTATTTTATATTTCTGTTACAGGTATTTTAGACCTGTGGGAATTTAGTCAACATAATAAAATTGCATTGCAGTTGAATTAGATGGCTGGTAAATGTGTGTGCAAACCAATTTTGATCAGATGGATTGTTTTTAAACACTAAATGAGCAGAATGTCACTTTTTTTCTGATATTCTCTGCATTTCCAAAATTATTTATCTTGGATCTCAGGAGATAAATACTACTATGGATTTAAAAGAAAAGTAGACCATACTTGTAGAATTAAAAATATGCATAGGTATGTGGGCAGGGCAGGTAGATGGAGCAAAACATAACGTGAAGGAGAAGCTCAGCAGGTCAGGCAGCATCTGTGAAGGGAATGGATCGCCGGGATACTGTAGGTGTTTAAGAAGACTGATTTAACCTGTGAGTTCACTAATTGCCTGCTCTACAAAACTCCTGAAATTGTGAATGATGACCAGCAGAATGAATGGAAATTATTGACATTGTTTATTTGGCAATTTGTGTTAGGGTTCTGTAAAAGAAACATTCATTTTTCAGTAAATATGTGTACTGCCAAATGCATTTCTTTATGTCTTTGTCTATAAGACTGCCAATATGCTTCAATGAAAACATCCATTAATCAGTTGGTATATTTGTTTTTATTTCAGCCAAGCTATGATAGAATGTATCACATTTGTAAATGGGCAGTCCATACTCCCACCATATTGCAATAAGGAAAAAAGGCTAATTATTAATTTTAAATTTCTGTTTGCCAAGTTGCAGTAGAAATTTCATTACTGAGCATTTAACATGAGTCAACAGAAAAAAGGCAAGATAATAACCTTAGTGTTATTGGCCTGCAGTTTAATGATGATGAGGCAGTTTTATTTTTTTCTTTCCCACTGTATAAATCATATTAAGTTCTTCATAATCATTAGGTGGAAATATGAAAATTGTTCATAGAGATCCTGAATACGAGGAATCCAAAGATTATTCTGTGTTAAGACAATATCCAAAAAAATAATTCAATCATTAATTTCCCTGAAATGTGGAGGGTTATGGGATAATTTACTCGATTTTATGGTATAAAATGAAACCATTGGAATAGATGGAAATTATTGTCATTGGTTTTTGATCACAAGGAAAAAGGCATACATTGTAAAAGTTAGGGACTAGATTTTCACAAGTGAAAATGCAAAATGTTGGAGAAGATTTTAATTATCATTCACAGTCTAAACATGATACATTAAATGATAGAATAGGCCTAAGGAGTTGGACAGGCAGCTGAATGTCAACGAATATATGCTACCTCTGTTTTTCCCCCCACTGATGCTGCCTGATCTTCTGAGTGTTTTCAGCATTTTCTGCTTTTATTTCAGATTTCTAGCACCCAAAAGAATTATTTTGATTTTCAGTCTTGAGCGTTTAAATTGTTTACTCCTTTTCTTGTGCTCCCATGATCCAAGAAGGCCAACTCTTCAAATCAAGTCTACAATAAATATACCCCTATCTGCTCAAGATAAAGTTATACATAATTTCCAGAAAGTATCTCTGCAGAGCAGATGTCTATAGTGTATTATTGTAGTAGAGATTAGTTGGCAAAGGGTATGCAGTAGTCATAGTTATAGAGTTGTACAGTGTGGAAACAAGCCCTCCGATCCAACAGGCCCACACCAACATTGTCCCATCTACTCTAGTCCCACCTGCCTGCATTTGGCCCATGTTCCTCTAAACCTATTCTATCCATGTACCTGTCTAGATGTTTCTTAAACGTTGTGATAATACCTTCTTTAATGCTGCAATAGTACCTGCTTAAACATTGCAATAGTACTTGCGATAATTCATCATGATGAACTAGCATTAAAAATTAAAATATATATATTAAGGAAATTAAATACATTGATACAAAAAGTTGATCTTTTGATCCAATATTTTTACACGGAAAGTGGTGCCTGGAATGCACTGCGAAGAGCAGTGGTACAATAGTAGCATTTAAGAGGCTTTTGGATAGGCACGTGGATCGGTAGGGAATGGAAAGATATTGATTCAAGTGCAAACAGAGAAGATTAGTTTAACCTGGCACCATGTATGGTGTGAATATCGTGAAAAATCTAAATAATGGCACACAGTATCGAGTGTGTTCATCACATTTCTAAGTTAATGCTTAGGACATTGAACAATGCAGCACAGGACCAGTCCTTGGGCCCACAATGTCTGTGTTGAACATGATGCCAACTTAAACTAATCTCCTCTGCCTGTACATGATCCATAGCCCTCCAGTTGCTGCATATCCATGTGCCTATCCAAAAGCCTCTTAAATACCACAATCATATCATCCCCCCCTGGCAACGTGTTCCAGCTCTACTCTCTGTTTGATCAAAGATTCAAGTTTTGTTTATTTTTGTAACTAGCAGATTGCTGTCCCTGATGTAAACACTTAAAATTTACAGGAGAATAAACATGCCGTGTGTTAGTGATTGCCCTGGGAGGTGGCCCACTGTTGGGGCTGTTTTTATTTATATATATATATGTGTGTGTGTATATATATATATATATATATATATATATATATATATATATATATATATATATATATATATATATATATATATATATATATATATATATATATATATATATAATTTATTTTATATATATATACACACACACACACACACACACACACATATATAAATAAAAAATATACATTAAGTATATTTGAAATAAACTTGGACGCCAAAGTTATCATCCAGAATAACAGGGCTCTTGGCACGGATAATCACAGTGACGTTGAATTATTTGTAACACCCCTCTGTAAGTGCAGTATTATACAATTAGCTTGGAAGTTAGTTCCTTGTCTAAAAAGCAAGTGCAGGAATTATGATCTATCTCAAGCCGAGACCAACTGTTCCATGGAACATGTCATTGAGCATTCCACCAAGTTGGACAAACGCCACAGCCAAACTACTTGTGGATGTAGTTGGCTGGCAGGTTATTCATGCTTATCAGTGCACAGAACTGCAAAACTAGACTTCAATTTGATTCATAAACTAGAATATATTGTAAGATAAGTTTGTAGGCAATTACTTTACCTGAAATCAAATTTGTGTAATCTTAAAATGTTTAGTTTAGAGATACAGCGTGGAAACGGCCTCTTCGGCCCACCAAGTCCACACCGAACAGTGATCCCTGCGCACTAACAATGTCCTGCACACACCGGGTACAATTTACATTTATACCAAGCCAATTAACCTACAAATCTGTCCACACTTTGGAGTGTGGGCAGAAATCGAAGATCTCGGTGAAAATCCACGCGGTCACGGGGAGAATGTACAAACTCCACACAGACAGGACCCATAGTCAGCATTGGATCTGGGTCTCTGGTGCTAGAAGGCAACAACTCAATCGCTGTGCCACTGTGCCACCCAAAGTATTTTATAATCATTCAATAGTATGTTCACTGATGCCAGTTTTTTTTATGTGATTAAAGTTGCAAAGAGAATTTCTACCTGTTCTTTTGTTCCATAATACTTACAAGTATTGTTTTCATAACATTCTCATTTATTGGAGTGTTTTGTAGAGAAAGATTGAATGCTAGGTTAAAATTACCTCAGTAAAGACCTTTTGAAGTGTATGGCAATTACATGGGCCATTTCAATTTAAATATAAATCACTTTATTTCCCATTTGTCTGAAATATCGGAAAGTGTATGTGCATATATATATATATATTTTTGGCAGTCTGGATTATTCAGTCATTGGGACAGGACATCTTTATACATTTCAGTTCAAGTAAAGTTGAATGATTTGGGGTGTTTTTTTAATGCAGAATAATTAACTAAGCAAGAAATATCAGTCTGTTTATCCGAGAGCATAAATCTGAACGAGTACCGTGAGGAAGTGTGATGAAAACGTATAGGTAAACGCATGATGCATGGACCTTAGTTTGCTGCGGAAATTTCAGTTAGGATTCCTTTGATTAATACGTGCAGAATAGTTTTGTTTGAATGACCCAGGTTCTCTTTTTACAGTGTCTTATGTAAGTATTGTAAAGCATTTGATTACAAAGGGGCAGTTAAATTTAATTCATAATAGATTATTTTCACAAACCAATTTAGGACAAAATTGTAGAGTTCATAACTAACTGAAGATGAACTCTTCCAGTGATCACCTTGAACGTTAGGATGAGCTCGGAGATCTATATTTTAGGAAGCACACCAATTGAAGTACCCTAGTTCTTGAAGTGGTTGGTGCTCCTAATTTTCCTTGGTTAGGTTGTACAGTGGTGAAACAGGTGATGCCGTCGTCTCACTGCTCCGGTTACCTGTGTTTGGACCTGACCTCTGGTGCTCTTTGTGCCGGGTTTACATTTTCTCCATCTGATTCGTGGTTTCTCGCCCAATTTCCTCTCACGTCCCCAAGACGTGCTCATCGACAGGTTAATTGGCCATTGTAAATTATCCCTTGTGAAATTGGGCATGTGAGAGAGAATAAGTTAGATGGAAATAAGTGGGGGAGTGGAATTCATTTGATTGCCAAATGGGCCAAACGACCTCCATCTACGTTGTGAGAAATAGGACAACATGACAAGTGATGTTTAGTAACAAACCTAAGTTGGTCTATATTATTAGTGCACTTGCCCTCAAATATATCACAACACTCTCCTATCCCTTCAAGAATTAAATAACTGACAGCTTTAAGTACATACCTGAAGTGACATTATGAAGATACAAAGACCAAGGCTTCCTCAGGCAGTGAATGTTTCAATCATTGAATGCTTGAAGAATGCACAGTCTTTGTACCTTCATATATTTTTAGAACATCAAGGTGATATTACTTGAAGATTTGCAACATTAATGTTTCCACGAGACATTGACTAAAATTTGACGAACAACAAACAAGCGTGCTTTCCATCAGGAGGCAATGCAGATTTTGTTAAATTTCATTTAAAGAGAAGATAAGTTTCGTCTAGGGCTGAATTTGAAATGTGACGTTGTGGGAAAGGTTTGAAATAATGGGTGCATTGCCGTTTCAAACTGCCCTTACTAGCTGACTGGCTAATGCACAGTGCAGAAGTCTTGACTGTCCCGCTGTGCCTTGGCAATGCTTGAAACTATTGACTTTAATCTGATCCAATACTGAGTGTGTGCCACATTGCTGTAAACACGACTAGATTGAACTGGATTCAACATTTATGGAAGTTGCGAAAAGTATAACACACGTTGAGATCCAGGAGAAGTTGTAAAACAGGTCTCTCAGTGGACAAAGCTGGCATTTATTGTGATGGCTTGGTGATTAAAGAAGCGTAATGCAAATATTTGAACTAGTTTTATTATCAGCCACGATTATGCAACTTTATTTCAATTCTAACCCTATGCAGGCCACAAACTCATTATGCAACTCATGGAGTCAGGCAGCATGAAAACGGGCCCTTCAGCCCAACTTGCTCATGCTCCATCTACACTAGTCTCACCTGCCTGCGTTTGGCCCATATCCCTCTAAACCGTACCTATCTGTGTACCTGTCCAAATGTATTTTAAATGTTGTTATAGTCCCTGCTTCAACTACACCCTCAGGCAGCTTGTTCCATATCTTCACCACACTGTGTGAAAAAGTTGCCCCTGGTTCACATTAAAACTTTCCCCTCTCACTGTAAACCTATGTTCTCTGTTTCTTGATTACTCTGGGTAAAAGACTTTGCAATGTTTTCATTTCAAGTACTTATCTACTTTCTCAGTAAATTTACATTTGAATCTGCTTTAGGTATCATTTCATGTGGAACATGTTAAATAATGGCTCAACATATAAAAAAAGGACATATGTCACTTCCAATACTTGGGTAGCAAACTGATCAAAAGAAGGTGATACCCAGTTTGTGAATCCTGAATTATGTCAAATAATCGCATGGAGGCAGCTCAATAGTGTTTTGGAGCCTTTTGAGATATATGTACATTTTCATCAAATTTAACTGTGGAACTAAGATACAAGATCTCTTTGCTAAATGGTTGGCATACTTCCTCACAAACTTATTTCTGCAGTCCAGACTGTCAGTGTAGGAAGAAACTGCAGATGCTGGTTTACACCAAAGATAGACATAAAATGCTGGAGTAACTGCTGGGACAGGCAGCAGTTCTGGATGGAAGGAATGGGTAACGTTTTGGGTCGAGACCTTTCTTTAGACTGAATTGTCAGTCGAATGCACTTCTGTAAATCATTCCATTGTAACTATTGTAACTTCAGGACTGTAATTTCGACAAAAATGATTGCCTAAAGGGCCTGTCCTACCAGCAGCCAACTCCATGCGATGAGCGCGATCAAACTAGAAGCGGGGGCCGCGCGGGGGTCGGGTGATCCCTGTACAGGGCCTATCCCAACAGCATGCGCCTGCATGCAGCAAGCGCGACCAAACTGGCAGCGAGGGCCGTGCAGAGGTCGGGTGAGTGGCGCAACGCGGCGCAAAGTGAGGCTAACTTGGAGCGAAGTCTTAAAGGTAACTTCGCCAGGACAGAGAGGGGGGCACAGAGGCACACACAGAGAGGGCCAAGGAGCCACACACAGAGAGGGTCACGGAAGCACCTACAGAGAGGGTCACGGAGGCACGACGTCGAGGCGGTGTGTAATGCGTTGAGGCGACTGCGAGCCGACAAGCCGTTGCCACGCGGAATTTTTGAACATGGTCAGTTTTTTGCAGCCCCGCGCGATGTCGGGACGAACTCCGCACAATTCCGCACGGCTCCGGCGATCGAAGTGGGACCGGCCCCGCGATGCCGGACGGCTTAAGCGACCACGTTAGGTCGCGCTCATCGCATAGAGTTGCATGTGGTGGAACAGGCCCTTAAGTTTAACTTTAACTTAAGCCATGTAAAAATAAATCATAGCATACTGAAAACATGGAGTTTGAAAACGGTGAGTTATGGTGAATTATAGGTGCTCATCGTGTACAGGTACGGTTTATTGGAGACAAAAGGTTTTGCAGATACTGACATTTTGAGCAAAAGAGCAAATTGCTGGAGGAAGTCAGTGGATGAGGTTGCATCTCTGGAAGGAAATCAGCAGATGATGATTCTGGTCAATATCCTTCTTCAGACTGGTTTATTGGGTGCATCAAGATTTCTGGAAATCAGTGGCTGCAAAACAAATATTAAGTTCAATGACGATCTTCATTTATCTGATCTATTAATCTTCGAACAGGAGTTAAGTTTTTGTATTTACTTGCAATGAGTCTTTATATGTTACATGCTACCGTCATCTCTTGCTAAGTTTAATTAATACATAGAGGTCGATAATGAGTATTTTGGATATAGTTGATTTGGGGGTTAATTTGACATCCTTTCTGCTGCATTAGAAATCACAATGCCCTGCTTCAATGAAAAGCATTGCCAATGTGGCTTCATAACAATTTTTCTTTAGGTCAAAGGCCACAAACTAATTAAAAGTTTTTTATATTCGGTTTGTAAGTAATATCAGTTTTCTACCTTGTGTTCATGAGCACCACTTTGGTGCCCTTCTTGTTTGATAAACCTGATTCTAGCAAAAATCATCTCAATCATTTAGTGCTCCACGTGAAATGATAGCTAAAGCTGATTCAATTGTAGCTTTATTCAGAGACTGCACTTCAAAGACCATTTCTTTCTGCAGGGCAATAAGGGAGGGCTTGAAAAATGCCAATAATGCCCGAGAACAGACCATCACTTATGCATTAAATGTTGGACCAGCTCTGTATGTAGCCTCTATGGACATTGGTTGGGCAGCTTGTCTGGAAGATGCAATTATACCATTTTGATTGGAAACCTCCAAAATTAGCTGAGGTCGAATAGTAAACTTTTCCTGGTAATATTTAGTTGATTTCAAAATTGCTTCTTTTTCTGATTTCAAATATATAAAATGGCTTCATGGATTATATCAAATAAATGTACAATGGCTTGGTTAACGGAATGTTCTGACTGCAACCAGTTTCTATTTATATTTATATCCCTCAACTCTGTGACTGGTAAATTGAAACCTGCATTGGTGCACCTCCTATACTCATGCAGAACTGGACAATTTGATTACTCTTGCTGCCAATTTCCACCCTACCTTCGCCTTCACATGGTCTATCTATAACACAGTATCATGTACGTTGGAGTAACCGTATGCAGATGGCTCTGTGGAACATCTGAGTTCAGGCCACTGGGATGGCCCTGAGGTTTCTGTCATCTGCAACATCAATTCCCCCTTCCCACTCTCTTGCTGACCCTCTGGGCTGTGGCCTCCTGACCTGGCACAGTGCAAGCTTGAGGCTCCACATCTCATCTAGTGTCTTGTTATAGTCATCTGGAGTCAAAATGGAATTCTACAGCTTCAGTTAAATTAATGTCTCTGTCTGTATCAGTTGTCCATCTGTGATACTGCTTCAGTTTTAGGGCAGCGCAGTGGTGGAACTGCTGCCTTAGAGCACCGAGAGACCTGGGTTTGATCCTGACTATGGGTGCTGTCTGTATGGAGGTTGTACGCTTTCCCTGTGACTGCGTGGGTTTCCTCCTAGTGCTCCGGTTTCCTCCTACACTCAACAGACATACAGGTTTTGTAGATTAATTGGCTTTGGTAAAATAGTAAATTGTTCCTAGTGTGTCAGATAGTGATAGTGTATGGGGTGATCGCTGGTCAGCGTGGACTCGATGAGATGTCAGGGATGTCAGGACTTTCATATGAGGAAAGATTGGATAGACTTGGCTTGTACTCGCTGGAATTTAGAAGATTGAGGGGGGATCTTATAGAAACTTACAAAATTCTTAAGGGGTTGGACAAGCTAGATGCTGGAAGATTGTTCCTGATGTTGGGGGAGTCCAGAACAAGGGGTCACAGTCTAAGGATAAGGGGGAATTCCTTTAGGACCGAGATGAGGAAAACATTCTTTACACAGAGAGTGGTGAGTCTCTGGAATTCTCTGCCACAGAAGGTAGTTGAGGCCAGTTCATTGGCTATATTTAAGAGGGCGTTAGATGTGGCACTTGTGGCTAAAGGGATCAGGGGATATGGAGAGAAGGCAGGTACGGGATACTGAGTTGGATGATCAGCCATGATCACATTGAATGGCGGTGCAGGCTCGAAGGGCCGAATGGCCTACTCCTGCACCTATTTTTCTATGTTTCTATGTGCTGAAGGGCCAGTTTAGTCTAAAGTCCAAAGCAAAGTCTAAAGCATTCGTGGTTTTTCCTTGTTTTCTTTTATTCCTGTGGGAGTGGAAGACATGCCCAGCTAGAGATGCCCTCCTGCTCTGTATTTTGCACGTGAACATTGAAGCAGCAGCTGAAGGTGAGTGTGCCTAGGACACTGCTCCATCAAACTCTTGCTGTGATGTGCTAGGGCTGCAATGATTGAGCTCAAACAATCGGGACCAGCCTCCTTTGGTGTTCAATGTGATTCCAGCAGGCGGGATATTCTCACTTCAGTTCCCTTTGATTCCACTTTAATAGGGCTCTCTCTGACGCCACCTTTGACGTCAAGAGCAGCCACTCTCACCTCCCCGCTGGCACTCAGCTCCACTGCCTATGTTTACATCATGGCTTTAGTGAGGTGCAGAGCCAGCAAGTTCAGGCAGAACCCAAACTAAGCGTCAATGAGAAAATTATTAATTAATAATTGTTGGTTGATTGTCATATCAACAACATATTTATTGCTTTCCTGATAACCAAGAGAGAAGCCTGACAGGAAGGTCTTGGACCAAGCAATGCTGCTCTTGTGCTCGGGGAGTTTCTTTCTGAGTTGGTTAGATTAAAGTGTTGCAGCTCCACTGGGAGAGCTAAACTGACACACAACTAGTGCTGGAGTCTGCTTGCAGAATTACAGCAGAGCTGCTGTTTAGCTACACAGCCAGTGTTGTGCCCAGGGGGTTCATTTCTTAATATCCTGCACAGCAAATCGGAATTAATGGCAAACATTCAACCTCCAAGTTAGACACAAAATGCTGAAGTAACTCTGCAGAACAGGCAGCATCTCTGGAGAGAAGGAATGGGTGATGTTTCTGGTCAAGACCTGCAGTGGCTGTTTTCCGGAGTCAATATCTCCTGACCCTTGGTGATTGAGCGTAAGTGTGCAGCTGAAGCTTGTGTGTGTGATGCTTGGATCTCGAGCTACAAAGGCATCACAGACTCGCTCATTTGACAGCAAGTGTCTCAAACTCAACCTCCGCAAGGTCAACATCCCAACCCAGCCCTGATGTACAACATTGACCCTCAGTAATAAAGTTTAACAATATGACCAGAGAAAATGTAGACCATTTCCCATATTGTGGGAGCAACTTCTAGGGGAAGGAAGACATCAATGTGATATTCACTATTGCCCACAGTGACCAGCACAGCATTTGGTTTGAATGAGGAAAAGGATGTATGTAGTTCAATACTTCAGAGCTGGCACTAAATCAAGGCAGCAATTTTGACATTCACTTTTTCTTTCGACACTTCCCCTCTCTGCCATTTAAAACATGCACTTTACTTCTCACTTTTCCAGTTCTGATGGAGGGTCATAGACCCGAATCTTACCCGTGTTTCTTTCTTCACAAGTGCTGCCTGACCTACTGAGTATTTACAAAATGTTCTGTTTTTATTTCAGATTCTAACTGCAGTTTGATCATTCACTTGTCGTGGTGGGATAATTTCATGTCATGTCCAAGACAATTGGACAAGTACATGGAAAGGAAAGATTTAGAGGAATATGGGCCAAAAGCGACTAGGTGGGACTAGTGTCGAGTGGTCTTGGTTGCATTGGAAAGTTGGGCTGTATGGTCTGCTTCCATGCTGTATGATTCTTGACTTGATGAAGCCTAAATTTAAGTTTTCAGCAAGAGTTAAACAATATCTTATTTCCTTAAATTCGTTTTGTGACTTAGAGTAGCAATGACAGTTGTATTTCACATTTGTCCTACGATCATGAAAACATACGTTTTCATATTGCTTTGGTCTGGAGCCCAACCCTTAAATGTCACCTATGACATATTTATGTTGAGTTGCAGGAAGGTTGCTTTGTTTTGTTTTTGTTTTAATGATTTGATATTTGATTTGATGAGGCATTGAGATCTGTGGACCAAAGGATTAATATGGAAAGGAGTCTCCTGGTCAGCATGAACGACGTGGGCTAAATGGCCTGTTTCCATGCTGTACAATGATGTACGATGAAGTTAATGACTTTCGATCCTTCCATTTTTTTGTACTTGCATCGAACCAGAAATCTATGCTTCAGATAGTGCTGCATGGAGCAGATTTAAAAAATAAGTCCATTATTCACTACATCTATTTCACAATATGATGGGATACATTCAATATTTCTCTGGTTTAAAATTAGGACATTAGTTATTCACTTACCGATAGACAAGACGTTTTGCACTTGTCAACGTTTTCTTAATTGTGCTTCTTCTTTGCCCACTTCTTCTTGCAACTTCAACCGCAAAGTTCATGTTATAGAAGCAGAATTAGGCCATTCGGCCCATCAAGTCTGCTCTGTCGTTCAGTCGTGCCTGCTCTATATTTTCCTCTCAACCCCATTCTCCTGCTTTCTCCCTATAACCTCTGGCACTCATGCTAATCAAGAATCTGTTAATCTGCGCATTAAAAATAAGCAATGACGGCGTCCACAGACGTCTGTGGCAATGAATTCCACAGATTCACCACCCTCTGACCAAATAAATTCCTCAACTCCTTTCTAAAGGTACATCCTTTTATTCTGAGGCTCTGGCCTCTGGTCCTAGATTCTCCCACTGGTGGAAATATCCTCTCCACATCCACTCTATCCAGGCCTTTCACTATTCGGTACGTTTTCCCCCTCATCCTTCCAAACTCTAAACAAAGCTAAGGGGGGAAGCAATCATGTCAGGATTCGACAAGTCTCTCAGTTTAGTTGTCTGTCCACTGGACTAAAATAATACATAGGTAAAAGATACTGGTAAATGATTATTACAAATTATTTGCATCTAACTTCAAAAAACAATATAGGGCATGCGGTCCACATTGAGGGATGAGAGAGGAGTCATGGAAGGCCAATAATAAATATGGAAGATGCAGAAAAGAAAGGCTGTTAGGGTTCGTAGCCATTAGTGGTGAAGAGAGCTGAGTGGTCCCTCAGGTGATTCAGAGTGTTTATTAATTCGAGCACATATGGAAATCTCAGTGGGTAACCAAAGAACACTTAATTATATTCACTTCTGGGAGAAGAATTCTTAACTCATGAACAATTTCATCACCTTTGAGATTTTGATTAATCTTATTCATGAGGAAAAAAAGGTCACCTGATCTGTTGGAAACCTCTTTGTAGATCAACCTGTGCACAAAAGTATTATCAGCATTTAACATATTTAAGTGATTGTTGTGATATGAACAAATGTTGAAATCCCTGCTAAACCCTGCCATTAAATAAATCTCACTGCTCCTCCTACATCGTGTGTTGCATTTGGAGTAACATTGGTGTTGGTACAGTTGAGGCACATGCGCCTGTGGTTATAATGTAACCTCCCTCTTTCCTTCTCTTGTGTCTGGACATGTTGCAGCCTTCTGAACTCAATAATAAATTCTACAACTAAAAGGCAACTTGATTTGTCGGTTTGTATCTGTTGCCGTTTGCAATATTAGCTCAGCTCGTTTCTTCCCCATTTCTGTTTTCTTTTATTCTTTCTGGGAGTGCAGAGGGAGTTAAGCAGGAACTCAGCCTTATCTGCCCTCCTGTTCTGCATTTCACAACACCCGCATTCTCTCGTCTATGTTCTTTTGTCTATGTTCTCACTCTCTATCTGCTCCCATATACTCATTGACCAGATAACCTTGTTTTTTTGCAACTTATCCCCATGGTCACCTTGGTTTTAACCTTTCAGAGACATATCTCTCTCCCCACTCTTGCTGCAGCATAATAAGCTTCTTTTGTCTCCTTCCCAGTTCTGATGAAGAGTCTTCGACCTGAAGCGTTAACTCTGTTTTTCTCCCAACAGATCCCCAATCAGCTGAGTATTTCTCACATTTTCTGCTTTGGTTTTGCTTTTCCATTTACTCCGCAGCTGGGATAAGCAATGTGGTTTCCTGCTGAGCCGACTGTCGTTCTGAATGCAGGATTCACAATCCTGTAATTCCCAGACATTTTATAAGTGTGATCCTGATAGTTGTCATAGAGTTCCATACATCCACCACCCTTTGTGGAAAAATGTTACCCCTCAGATTCTGACCATTCCTAATATTCTTAAATATCAGGAATGTCATGATATTTTTATGAAGGGAGTGAGTTCTATAGAGCAGAAACAGGCCTCTCAGCACACAGTGTGCCCTGACCATCAAGCATCCATTTACAGAAATCCCAAGTCATTCTCCCCACATTCTCATTTTTTCCTCCCACATCCAGATTTTATCTCTCACTTTCGTAATAATGACAATTAACTTAGCTGCCCGCTCATCTTTGGGATGTGGGAGGAAGTTGTACCACGTGGTTCCAGGGAGAACATGCAGCTACCACTCAAACAGCAGCAGGACTCGGGTTGGAACCCAGGCAACTGGAGCTGTGAGGCAGTACCTATGCTAAATCTAGCCATTGCTGGTTTCTACTTTCTTTCAGTGGGTGTGCTCTCCTGTAACCACAAAGAACCATTAGGAGACAAAAGAAGCTTGTTAAGCTGCAACAATAACTTATTCTCATCAATAGGCAAGTGATGAGATATTCAACCCTGGTTTGTGGTGCTAATTGCAAAATAGAGTAGATCCATTTTAATATACTTTGCCTTTGATAATCATTCTATTAAGGTCAAATGAGGCTTATATAATTAAAAGTATTCAAAAATAACAACTAATGTATTTAGCAATCAATTAACAGAATCTAATTTTGAATAATTGAGTTGAAGTAAAATTAGAAAAACAAACCGCTTAGCTTCACCTAGCTTTTCAGTTCAGTGTGGTGACCCCATTCAGATGAATGAAGACCACGTGTTCATGGCTGGTATAAAATACAGGCTCACCTCAGGACTCCCAGGAATGGAAAGGAAGCAAGGTAACCTGATCCAGTGGATTTACATAAGAAGGAAACTGAGAGGCCACATGTAATGTTTATTTGTGTTTATTGTCTCATGTACCAAGGTACAGTGAAAAGCATTTGTTGCATGCTAACCCGTCAGCGGAAAGACTATACACGATTACAATTCAGCCATCCACAGTTTACAGATACACAGTAAAGGGAATAATGTTTAGTGTACGATAAAGTCCAGCAAAGTACGATTAAAGATAGCTTGATGGTCTCCAATGAGGTAGATAGAAACTCAGGACTGCTCTCTAGTTGTTGATAGGACAGTGCAGTTGCCTGATAACAGCTGGAAAGCAACTGTTCCTGAATATAGAAGTGTGCATTTTCAAATATCGGTACCTCTTGCCTGGTGGGAGAGGGAGAAATGAGGGGGTGCTTCTGCTTGGTCTGTTTGAGCTCCACCTGTGGACTTGCTGCAGAGTCATGGGTTAGACCAGGAGACCAGATGTGCTGACATCTGACTTCCAGCTCTGCGTTGTGAAGCGCAGAGGGAACAAGAACAACCTGACCTGTGTGCAATATTTGATCAGCGATTGTCTGTAGAACAACTGGTGAGCAACCAGCGCAGTCTGACCCAGTGTGTATTTAAATTACATTACAACATGCTTTGATCTACCAATGTCTACTTGCATGAATAGAAAAAAAATGTTTCCACACAATTTTCCGTACAGTCAGATCCTAAAGCAAATACAATCTTTGAGTTTTGGAACAGATGTGATCTAAAGGACTGTATTAATCGTAGTCAGAGAGAGATACAGCATGAAAACAGGCCCGTCAGAGCACTGTGTCTGTGTTGGCCATCAACCACTGATGTTCATACTACTCATACCTTAACCCGTTTCATTCTCCTCACATTCCATCAACTCCCCAAGATTCCATAGCTATGTCAATTCTTTCCTTCAATTCGTTTGTCTGAATTCCTTCGCAGAGTTATATTAATGTCCTGAATAACAATACTTTTAACATAGAAAAGCATTCCAAAATTATTTTTAAAACTGAGAGGACTGCAAGAAGGTGAAGGTCTTTATGGAGTTCGTAAAGACAGAGTAAAATCAGGAACTGGAAATAGTGAACGGTCCATTATCAGTAGTTGCATTCAGTATTGGGGCAGGTTGGAGAAATAAGCTGCTGAAAGGCAGGAAGCAATTTTTAGACAAGAGAATGTTGAACTTAGTTTTTATTGCTTTTCATTTTATGTTTTTAGGGCTCATTAACAAAGTATTACTGACACCAGAATTCCAAAGTAAAATGAAAGAATGCTGGAAACACACAATGGATCAGGGAAACAATCCACAGTGTGTCAAGCCAATGTGGTTATAACAAAATGAGTAAAATTAGCAGTGAAACAAGTTTGAAAATGCTGGAAACAGTAGAATGGAAGAGCAAAGAAGAGATAAAGCAAATGATAGAGTGGAAAGCAGGAATATCTAAAATAATAAAATGTGTTGAGTAGTGAATCTGTGCAAACCAACATTTCTGGAAATCATCCACCTATGTCGTCCACACTTTAACACAACAATCTAGCTCAGCAGTATATATGTCAGAATAATGTAAATATATGACTTGCAGGCATATGTGGAGCACATTTCTATCTGGAGTGGGAACAAGGCTCAATTTTATACTGATGTTGATTTTATACTAATGTTGATTGAGGGAGGACAAAATCTTGGAAACAGTTCCAAGGAAGATAGGCATGTTCAATGGATCAACTAATGTTTGTGTGAGCGTCCACCACTCTACATTTGTTTGAGATATGATAGGTATCCTACACAATAGAATGGGCTGTGCACATTAAATGCACTCAAAGACATTTCCCCCCGCTCACTCTGAGGACCAAGAACTGTCTGTGGGTCTCGGTTATAGGCCAAAGGTAGACACAAATGCTGGACAGGCAGCATCTCTGGAGAGAAGGAATGGGTGACGTTTTGGGTCTCGACCTGAAAAGTCCCCCATTCCTTCTTGGCAGAGATGCTGCCTGTCCCGCTGTGTGACTCCAGCATTTTATGTCTTTCTTTTCTTTGGACCAGCATCTGCAGTTCCTTCATACACATATAGGTCAATGGGTTACACAAAAAGCTGGAGAAACTCAGCGGGTGCAGCAGCATCTAAGGAGCGAAGGAGATAGGCGACGTTTCGGGTCGAGACCCTTCTTCAGAAGGGTCAATGGGTTGGTTGCTGGCTCAGGCAGTTACAGTGGAAGGAGAAGGAGATGGGAGCATCATGATTTCATTTATTAGGAGTATTGGTTGGTGTTGGTGGGACCTTAAAGATAAATTTAGTTGGATGAGGTTATGATCGAAGGCAGGATTGGGGTGAGGCTCCCTGTGATCGGATGGTGGGCGTCTCAGGGTGCAAGGTAGAGTCGCAGTGAAGGATCAGTTTTTGTGTGGCTGCACAAGTGAAGCATTTTGACATCTGAGCAGGCAGAATCACACTAAAAGTCATCAAACGTGAATCTGGGTCGTATGCAAGGTATTGTTCATTAAATGCAGCTTTGAAATGTTCCTTTGTGCATGATCTCCAACTACTTTTATTACCTCACCATTAAAGTGGTTGATAACTGGCTGGGAAAATAAACATAGCTTTTGAATTCAGCTTTTAGTTTACGTGATCATTTGATTCAGTGTTTCGTAACAATGGTGCCTGGAAATTTGGTGTTATAATTTGCTTTGGGTACCTTATTAAGAACCATGTGTAAGAAGGAATTGCAGATGCTGGTTTAAACTGAAGGTAGACACAAAATGACGAAGTAACTTAAAGTAATTGAAGGGCAGGCAGCATCTCTGGAGAAAAGGAATGGGTGACGTTTCAGGTCAAGACCCTTCATAGCAAAAGGATTTGAGTATAGGAGCAGGGAGGTTCTACTTCAGTTGCACAGGGTCTTGGTGAGACCACACCTGGAGTATTGCGTACAGTTTTGGTCTCCAAATCTGAGGAAGGACATTATTGCCATAGAGGGAGTGCAGAGAAGGTTCACCAGACTGATTCCTGGGATGTCAGGACTGTCTTATGTAGAAAGACTGGATAGACTCGGTTTATACTCTCTAGGATTTAGGAGATTGAGAGGGGATCTTATAGAAACTTACAAAATTCTTAAGGGGTTGGACAGGCTAGATGCAGGAAGATTGTTCCCGATGTTGGGGAAGTCCAGGACAAGGGGTCACAGCTTAAGGATAAGGGGGAAATCCTTTAAGACTGACATGAGAAAGACTTTTTTCACACAGAGAGTGGTGAGTCTCTGGAACTCGCTGCCACAGAGGGTAGTTGAGGCCAGTTCATTGGCTATATTTAAGAGGGAGTTAGATGTGGCCCTTGTGGCTAAGGGGATCAGAGGGTATGGAGAGAAGGCAGGTACGGGATACTGAGTTGGATGATCAGCCATGATCATATTGAATGGCGGTGCAGGCACGAAGGGCCGAATGACCTACTCCTGCACCTATGTTTCTATGTTTCTTTAGACGGGCCTAACCAGGTTAATTTTCTTGCGTTTCTTCAAAGTTTAAATCAAATTTAGATTTTCACTGGTGCTTTGGATCTGGTGGTTGAGGCACCAGAAAACATCAGACCTGGTAATCCCATACAATTGCTGCTGTTTGTAGATGTTATATTGTTTCCATTGGTTTTCAGTTTGCCAGAAAGTGAATGAAACCAATGCTTGGATATAGTAAAGAGTCCTATTGCTGCCGACATTTAACATTATTCACTGAGATATTACCAGTTAGAATCTTTAACTGAGTTTAGACATCAATATGTCCTGTTAGAACTGATTGTGTTGGAACTGACAGTGCCATTGGAGGACTGTCTGGAGGAGGCCCACGAGTGGAAGAAGACCAAGTACGAAGAGCTGGTCATAGACTGCCATAAGCAGGGCTGGAAGGCAAGGTGTATGCCCATTGAGGTTACATAGAAACATAGAAAAATAGCTGCAGGAGTAGGCCATTCGGCCCTTCGAGCCTGCACCACCATTCAATGTGATCATGGCTGATCATCCAACTCAGTATCCTGTACCTGCCTTCTCTCCATACCCCCTGATCCCTTTAGCCACAAGTGCCACATCTAATGCCCTCTTAAATATAGCCAATGAACTGGCCTCAACTACCTTCCGTGGCAGAGAATTCCAGAGACACACCACTCTCTGTGTAAAGAATGTTTTCCTCATCTCGGTCCTAAAGGAATTCCCCCTTATCCTTAGACTGTGACCCCTTGTTCTGGACTCCCCCAACATCGGGAAAAATCTTCCAGCATATAGCTTGTCCAACCCCTTAAGAATTTTGTAAGTTTCTATAAGATCCCCCCTCAATCTTCTAAATTCCAGCGAGTACAAGCCGAGTCTATCCAATCTTTCCTCATACGAAAGTCCTGACATCCCAGGAATCAGTCTGGTGCATCTTCTCTGTACCCCCTCTATGGCAAGGATGTCTTTCCTCAGATTTGGAGACCAAAACTGTACGCAATACTCCAGGTGTGGCCTCACCAAAACCCTGTACAACTGCAGTTAACCTCCCTGCTCCTATACTCAAATCCTTTCGCTATGAATGCCAACATACCATTTGCTTTCTTCACTGCCTGCTGCACCTGCATGCCCACTCCCAATGACTGGTGCACCATGACACCCAGGTCTCGCTGCATCTCCCCTTTTCCTAATCTGCCACCATTCAGATAATAGTCTACCCTCATGTTTTTGCCACTAAAGTGGATAACCTCACATTTATCCACATTATACTGCATCTGCCATGCATCTGCCCATTCACTCAGCCTATCCAAATCACCCTGCAGCCTCCAAGCATCCTCCTCACACCTAACTATACCTCCCAGCTTGGTGTCATCTGCAAACTTGGAGATGTTGCATTGAATTCCCTCGTCCAAATCATTAATATATATTGTAAATAGCTGGGGTCCCAGCACTGAGCCTTGCGGTATCCCACTAGTCACTACCTGCCATTTTGAAAAGGACCCGTTTACTCCTACCCTTTGTCAGAGGGCAATCGCTCTACAAAGCCTTGAGCACACGGGGCATCAATGGAATGGAGAGGAGAAGAGTCATCAAGAACACCACGGAGGCAGCGGACAAAGCCTCGAGATGGCTCTGGATCAGGAGAGGAGGTGGGAGGAGCAAATGCCACCTGAACACAAGTCGTGGTCTGATCAACCACGACTGGGTCGCCTAGGTGAGGATGTCTGATGTTGAAAGATCCAAAACACCCGATGACCCCAGGTTATATCACTGATGATGTGTTCAGGAGCATCAATAGATGTTTTTTTTTAAATCAATGTTAGAGCACTATAATCAAAATCTGGTCTTGAACATTATTTGATCCTCCAGCCAACTTAGTTTATTTTAGAGATACAGCATGGAAAAAGGCACTTTGCCCAGCCGAGTCCCCATTGACCTTCACCCGTTCACAATTCAGATGTAAACCCAAGGAGCCACTCAAAATACGGAAATGCTCCGTGAAACTTGGCAGCTCTGCAATTATTCACACTCACATTGTGTTTGAGAATTCACAATGTGATTTGTGATCTTGTTTATGAGTCATCATGGAACTAGAATTTGTTATAATAGTATGATATTGAAATAGGTTAGTTTGAAAACTATCATAGTAATGTAAATGCACCATTCAGTTTGACTTCAATTTTCATGATGGAAATTAATGTCAAACTAAATGTTGTATTCACATCACTTTTCCATGTTGAAATTGATGTGATGTGAAGTTGTTAGGTCAGGCGGACCATTGTGTAGCACTGCACACACTAACACAGTCGAACAGTAACAGGCAATCAAATCAACACACAAAACATTTTCTAAATAATAAATAGATTTTCTTTACTGCAAAAACGAAGTAGTTTTTGGCAGTTTTTGCATGTTCCTTTATAACATTTTTACATACTATTTTACAACAGTATAACTTGATTATTAAAACAAGGCCAACTTCAATTCTTGATTTTAAAAAATGTATACAGCAATATCCCCAATCAACCCATTCCACCCATTCATTACTTGACTCAACCAAAATTATTTCTGAAATATTAGTCATAAATTTGGTGCACAAATACTCAAAAATAAGGCTGAGAATGCACCAGAGAGCATCTAAAACCCCAGAACTTCCAGGGACTTAAGCGGGCCCTGGACCACGGCTGCGAGGGAATTCGAGCTTTGCACTCATGATGTGCGCTGTGCGCACATTATTTCACATAAATTTTTTGTGATCCTGCCATGCCACCCCCCTTTTTGAAAAGCTTCATACGGGCCTGATTACCGTGAGTGTACCAAAGTAAAAGTGATTTCCGTAGCGCTGTCGCTCAGAATGCCAGCTCACGTACACACACGCTTAGTGCCACAACGTTTTACAGATTTCGCGCACTGCAGTGTTTTGTTATGTCACAATACCATCTTCGCCTCGCGAGCATAAGAGACACACCTCCCTGTGTGCACGACGCTCGCATGTTATGTGAATGCTTACCAGGCCACGTGCTACTGCAGTGCAGTGTGGGCTGGGTAGATTCTGTGTATCACTGTTTTGATTCCAAGCAAGTCATTGTCTTGATTCCCAAGTGTGTTGATTCTGATGTGAGCACCGAACGTTGTCATACAGGGTGTGTTTGTGTGTACAGGAATAAACCCTGTTACAGCTTGTGGCATGCAGGAGGGATGAGGGCAAGGAGGCCTGACACGGGAGAAGACCCAGCTGCAGCATCTGCCTCGGGACCTCACCCTGACAGACAAGTCTGATGAGGAGGATGCTCTGCTCTGCTCTGCTCTGCTCGAGAGAGCAACCCACCCCCCCCCCCCCCCCCCCACCCACCCCCCCCGCCCCCCCAAAAATAAATAAATATATGACCACTAGCCATTTTTATTGCCCTTCTGGGCAATTACACTTGCCAAGTTCCATGATTGATTCATTATAGTCACCTACTTCCATGACTCATTTTCTTAGTGGGCACAGAGTAAAAGAGGTACTATGCACATTCAAAAGTATGGTATAGGTCTGGTCAGGTAATAATAATAATACAGTAACAAGTATGTTACAAGAAAAAGAAAATCAAAGCACACTTCCATTCTCTTTATTTCTTTTAAATTACAAAATCCTAGAGCAGAAGGAATACATTATGTATCTATTTTTCCACTCTTGATGTTTGTTACTGTGTCTACCTTCAACGGTGTCAAACAGATCGATTCTATTCTTTATCAATGACTGACTGGGCACAACAGAGATTGATGATTGAAGATTCAAGAGGAAAAGACCCATGTTATGGCTATGTCATGATAATTTTCGGTCCTTCACAGAAAACATGCTTGCATCAATCTACTGTGCATGGTTAAGCATATATGTTATTTATTGGATTTATTGACACAGGTTCATCTTATGCTGAATAATCCAACCACATTTCATTTTTGTTTGGAAGTGGAAAGAATTATAGAAATTGCATGCATTGTAACGTGTAAAAAGAGTTGAGATACTGTATTATAATTTTGCTGCATGTCATTGTGGTATATATCATGTCTTGATTGGTGAATTTGTTTAGTTTGACTTTATTTGAAGCAGAAATAATATGTGAATGCTTCATTGGACATAATTCCGACTGGTAACTACGCACTTCGTCCGAGCACATTATCCCATCGCACATCATGCAAGCCGTCTTAAATGACCACCTAAACTGTCACGTGGCAACCTATAAAGCTGCCTAGGTTGCCTGGCTGGCAACAACGAAAACAAGTTAAGTGAGAGCCCAGCTGCGCCCTATGGGCAATTTAAAGAGGTCAATTAACCATCTTTGGGATGTGGGAAGAAACCAGAGCACCCAGAGGAAAGCCATGCGGTTACAGGGAGAATGTGCAAACTCCACACAGACAGCGCCCGAGGTCAGGATTGAACCCGGGTCTCTAGCACTCTGAGGCAGCAACTCTACCAGCTGCACCACTGTGCCACCATTACATTCAGAGAATTTAGATGTTTTGGGGCGGCACAGCGGTACAGCTAGTAGAGCCACTGCTCACAGTGCTGGAGACCCAGGTTCAAACCTGACCTGTTGTGCTGCCTGCATGGAGTTTGCACGTTCATCCTGCGACTACCTGAGTTTCCTCCGGGTGCTCTGATTCCTTCCACACCTGAAAGATGTGCACGTTGATAGGTTAATTGGCCACTGTAAATGACCATTCGTGTATAGATGAGTGGTAGAATCTGGAGGAAGTTGATGGGAATGTAGGTAGAAAGGAAACAAATGGAATTAGTGTAATAAGTGGTTGGTGGGCTGAAGGGCCTGTTTTTGTGCTCTATGCATGATTCTATGACTCAAATCCCAACAACGTGGGCATAAATCTGCTAGCAGACAGAATATTGTAGACAATTTTTTTGTTACAGATGTTCCTAAAGTGCCTCACACTGAGATGCACAGCTGCATTTTTAACACAGGGGTTTCTGCAGTATAGTTGCTGAAGTAGACAAATATTTGCCTGAAGGATGTGCTCTTTAGAACAATGAGTGGTCAGACATTTGACATGTTGGTTTTGAGCCAGTATTCACGAACTCAGTGCCAAAATAAGTAAAATTACACGTGCATCCTTTAACAGTCCCCGCAGCCATCTGTTAGTTTATGTGGTGCACACTCTAGTTCGATTGCACTGCATGTTTGACTGAACTTTCTTTAACTGGCTGTTCTTATATACATCAGGGAATGTTAACCCTGCAACCGAGCGGTTCTGTAATTAACTGAAGCGGATGTATGTTGCGAGGTGAGTCAAACCTGAGCAATATACAAAACAAAAGTTGCCTTTTGCTTTTTTTCCCCCAGAAAGTGCCAAGGGAAATTAACACCATGGATTAGTAAAATAAGGAAGGTATTTTTCTTCACAAGAATGTAATGAAATGTGCAGTAATAGCAACATCCGTCCTGTTACTTTGAGATTAAAGCTGTGTTGAATTAGATGATTAGTAAGTCATTTAGCCACAGGGTTCTGCTTGTTATTTATTTATTTTGTGTGTTTTGTAAATGATTGAATGACGTAAACAAGAAATTGTATAAGCTTGAAAAATTAATAGTGGACCTTTTCAATAAAAGGCTGCTCTCAGTAAATTCCTATCTTACATCTGAATATTTAAACATATCCAAGATAAAATGCTACAGAGTTAGATAAAGCTCTTCGGGCTAACAGAATCAAGGGATATGGAGAGAAAGCAGGAACGTGGTACTGATTTTGGATGATCAACCACAATCATATTAAATGGCGGTGCTGGCTCAAAGAGACCAATGGCCTACTCCTGCACTAATTTTCTATCTTCCGAAAAATACTAGACACAACGTTAAAGTGATTATTTGAATTTTTATTTAAAACCTTGATTCTTTCCTCTTCAACATATATTTTAGACCTCATTGTTGCGAGCACTAGCAATATCAGAAATACTTAGGCTAGGGAGATTGCTGGGACCGATGAACTAAACAGGGGTTCTGTTTAGGTGACTTTTGGGACCAAGAAAGGCACTTTTAGAGGCAAGACAGGTGTGGAAAATGGCATCCACAGCTCGTGCACACATCTGCGATGTGCATGCACTGGATGCCACGTTGGGATAGCTGCGAGTAGAATCCCAGAATTGTTGCAACACAAAACTAAAGCAGGAATACTGCTGGATGCATGCAGAGCAAGTAGATTGTGAAGTCACTCAGTGTGCCGTACTAATTTGATGTTAACGCTGCCTTTTTGGAGCTCAGTGTCCTAAGGGCCTGTCCCATTTGGGTGTCATTTGCATGTCACGCAGATGGCGCACGAAGATTTTGTACATCCCAAAATCCTGCGGCGTCGTGCGCGACCGAGCGCCACTGCCTACATCACCACGCACCATGCGCGCGTAATGCGTAATGTGCGTCGTGACGCGTAAATGACGCACAAGTGGGACAGGCCCTTAAGTTGTCTTCAAGAATGCACAGTAGAATGTGCACATGTGACCACCTACCAGTTGAGTTTATAACTTTCCTTCATTACTTACATGTTAATTGCAGGTTGATTTCTTTCGGCTGTTGCTTCCACTAGAGTTTTGTGTTTTCTGTAGTTGTTTCAAGAGTCTGCAGGGATAGGTGTGCCAAGTGCTGAAGGATCTATTACTGACTTCTAGGTTTCTGCACAATCAGTTGTTCCTGGTCACGGATGCATTAGCAGCCACGTCCCTTCTTGTTCACCGAGTCTGGGAACATAGAGATCACCCAGTAAAGGAGACCCTGCTGGAAAAAGGGACAAGGAAAGAAGAATGCGATGCCTGTATCCATCCAGGGTGTTGGAGGGACAGTCATTGTCCCTGAGCTGTAGTGCGGATCAATGAATGAGCCATGGCCTCACTGAAACTTGCCACCTGCAGTTGTCACTGTAACTATTGTATTGTCTGTGGTTGCCAAGTTGGTCATGGCAATGAACCACAGCCAGGCATCAGACTTTTTCCAGAATAGTTTAGTTTATTGTCACGTGTAACAGGGTACAGTGAAAAGCTTTTGTTGCATGCTATCCAGTCAGCAGAAGACAATACATGATTACCATCGAGCCCTTTACAGTGTATATCTACATGATAAGGGAATAATGTTTAGTGCAAGGTAAAGCCAGCAAAGTCTGATGAAGGATAGTCTGAGGGTCACCAGTCCAAGATAGATAATAGATTTATTATACTGCTCTCTGGTTGTGGTAGGATGATTCAGTTGCCTGATAACAGCTGGGAAGAAACTGTCCCTAAATCTGGAGGGGTGCGTTTTCACCCTTCTAGAACTTTTGCCTGATAGGAGAGGGGAGAAGAGGAAGTGGCCAGCGTGCGACTCATTCTTGATTATACTGCTGGCCTTGCCAAGGCATCGTGAGGTATACATGGAGTCAATATAAGGGAGATAAACACAAAAATGCTGGAGTAATAGCAGGACAGCAGCATCTCTGGAGAGGAATGGGTGATATTTTGGGTCGCAACCCTTTGTCTGAAGAATGGTCTCGATCCGAAACGTCACCCATTCCTTCTCTCCAGAGATGCTGCCTGTTCCACTGAGTTACTCTAACATTTTGTGTATAATTTTGGTTCAAACCAGCATCTGTAGTTACTTCTTACTCATTAGAAGGGAGATTGGTTTGTGTGATGGTCTGGGCTATGTGCCCAATTCACTGCCATTTCCTGTGTTGTCCACAATTCACTGCCATTTGCAGCTATAGATATTTGCAACATTTTGTAATTTACGACTGCCATTTGGGTACTGGAGAACAGCGAGACTTTCTGATATCTCCTTTGGTAGGGGAGAGAACAACAGACATGTTGATATGTGGTTGCAGACTTCCCTATGCTACAGTATGCATCTGACTGCATGCAAATCACACCAAGGCTACAGCAGAATTGATAGGGATTCCTTTCCTTTGAGGTCCAGCTGGTTGTGACCACAGGCAGAGAACAACGTGGTCAGTGACTGGTATATGAGCAATTGAGATGCTTACATCTTGCAGTCATCCACAGTACCAGATTTGTTTGTGTGACTCTGCGCTTTGCATTTCCACTTTGCCCTACATTGGAAATGAGTTTGCAGTCCTTCAGTGCATTTGTGACCAGTGAATCATGCCGCCTTCTCCTGCACAAGTACACAGCGCCATTTACATGTGAGACACTGTAGCAAATACGGAGATGACCATGCAGTAAGAATCATCACTGTTGTCATGACTGGCAACTCTGATAGGAGATCTAAACACAGGCGTGCATGTTGTAGACGTTGAGAACCATGTACCACATCCAGGCCGATAAACAGAAAGCTGGCCTGCTGAGATAGTACCTCAGTTGGCAACATTGCTCTGAAGCTCCTTCTCAGCCCTTGGTGGAGAGTTTTGAAGATGTGGGTGGGCCTTTTATGTGGTGGTCATGGTTTGACAGCCCTTGGCATTAAGCTTGTGCGGAGTGGTTGGAAAGCAGATGCACAAGTGCCAAGTGGAAATGGTGAAGAGAATGAGAAAGGGAACAGGTAAACTGGACAGACCCCTTCCTGAAGGTAGACACAAACTGCTGGAGTAACTCAGCGGGACAGGCAGCATCTCTGGAGAGAAGGAATGGGTGATGTTTCGGATTGAGACCCTTCTTCAGACTAATGTCAGAGGATTGGGTGGGACAGAGATAAAATGTAGTCGGAGCCACACAATTAAAGGGCAATCTGGGCAGTGAATGCTTATTGTCTCATACACAATAAAAAAGGATCAGGCAGCTCCTTTCCCCACCACGATCCACAGTCCTTTAACAAGCCTTAGCTTGCCTGCAACTTGGGGATGTGGGGCGGCCGCTGCTCATGCTATGGACAGCTGCAACATCAGCCAGCAGATGCAGGTCAAGTTGGGGAGTGTGCGCAGGGAATCGATTACCCCCTCTACACTGGAAAGAATGTGTTGCAAACCCTGGCCCTATAACCCACACCAAGTAGGCACTGGTCTCCTCTTCGCTCTTTGATTTTGCTGCAGGTTTGCTGATAGTCTTCTCCATATAGTGAAAACCCATCAGTCATCTGACACTGTCATCTGGGGCATCAGCAGCAGACATTGTCTAGTGATTTGGCTCCTGCTTTATCTTTTCTACCAGCCCTGGCTGCTCTACGTTTCACCACAGAGTGTCTATCTCCATGCAGTCTTCTAAATTATATGCAATCAGTATAATAGCTAATAGCTCACAGTTTAACTTAAGCATTACGTTCTTCAGGTGCATCTGCAATGCTTGGCATGGTTGATCATCTTGGACATTTGACAGGAAAATGACATAACACTGAGGATGTGTTGGGGTTTTGGGAAATATAGCATTGCATGCTTTCACCATCTCTCGCTGCTAACTCATAACAGTGTAAGGTTGCAGGGGAGGTGGAATGTGTGAAGGAAGGATTTGGTATGAGGATGTGATCATCTCCAGACGTTTCAGTTGTGTCATTGGTTGCCTTGGGTGAGGCCTGTCCAATATTGGCTGTTGCCTTCCTTATAGATAGTGCACACTTAGTATTTTTGGTGTTGCTGCCTCCAGTTGCAACAGTGGGGAACTATGCCAGTGCATATTGTGTAATCTGGGTAATTTTATTGTCATTGTTGAATAGCTGGGGGCGAACAGCCTTTGAAATGTAAAGGCGTGTACTTTGCAGTTATGCTAAGGTGTGATGGTGCAGTGAGGCATATTAATGTTAGGTATAAATCTGACACAGATTATTGGTTGATATGAGCGACGAGTATCTGTTACAACATGCAGCGTTTGCTAAGTCGTCCTGATAGTAGTAAGTTATATTTGTTAACCTTGGACACTCCTTCAAGATCATTGAACTCCTTATACCTTGTCCGTAAACCTCAGTGCTTGACATCTGACTCATTTGCTCTGATTGTCTTTTGAAATTCTCCCCCTTTTTCTCCTCCTCTGCCAGGGTCTCCACTGTGTGAACCTTGGGAGCTACTCTTGTTATGATTCTCTCAGATCCACATCTGTTCCATAATAAATGTCGGCACCCGCTCCTACCTCAGGGCAATTATCCTTTCAAGAGGTGCATGGTATCTATAAACAAATTGGTACTAGACTACTACAATATCCACATGTCTGCCAACACTTTGGGTGGCACAGTGAGAGGATCATCAACATGATTAGTGCACACTGGATGTTATTATAGTCAGAGGCAGGACTAAATTGGTGCATTGCCTTTATTGCAATCAACAAATGTGGGTGTATCACCATGCCCATTCTTCGATCACTTCAATTTACTTACGTATTCCTATTTTCCCTGGTGAACTTCCCCACCATTAGAACCCTTTCAATGTAAACCATTTGTGAGCTGCAAAACCTTTATCACTGTGCATACTTGCCTTAAAGTGCTTCTCTTCTTCTTCTTGTGTATGGCGTGCACAGCCGAAAATTGTAGGACAACTTGTTCTATTTGATTGTGCACGCCAGGTTGCTTGCATTAGTCGAAACAGGGCGGACCACGTGAAGGTTGCAATCTTCCACCGTTGTAGATGCTGATTAAGAGTGAAGTTATTTACAGATGCCTTCAGGTAAATTAACTGTGCTCATCTCAAGTTGTAAACAAAATTATTCAAATGCAACCAGATGCAATAAGAGAGTAATTTCCTAGCTGCGATTCACATTGCTAACTTGCACAGAAGAATATTCAAGAGCATGTTATGGTGTGGAGTATTTGAGTCCATCGAGCATTAGGGTGAACGAGATCAACATGGTGACAATGTAATGTAGGGGAGGGAGGAGACGGCAATATGGTTTTGCGGATGACTTCATGAGAGCAGGAAGCTAAGTACTCCGGAGTCAAGGCATGACGTTAAGCCCGTGAGTAATGTTACCTGACTGAAAGATGTAAAGCCCAATGACATCCTCAGAATAAATCAATAAACGAAGATAGACTGAATATCTTGAACAGCTGTAAAGTCACCAAACCAAAACAACAAGAAGAAAATATGCAAACAATACTAATAGCAATCTAGTGCTGAAACTTGACAGCAATTGTGTGATTGGATCGCCAATTCCTGTTGAATGAGGTTACAGATGAAGAATGCAACTACCAAATTTGCATGTCTATCCTCCCCCAAAGTGATTATTTATTGCTGCATGTCTTTCCTGGTGATAACCATTCTTAGCCACCTAAAAGGTCACAAAGTGCTGGAGTAACTCAGCGGGTCAGGCAGCATCTCTGGAGAACATGAATAGGTGACATTTCAGGTTGGGACCCTTATTCAGACTGCTAACCAGCTGAGTTACTCAAACACTTTGTGTCCTTTTGTGTAAACCAGTATCTACAGTTCCTTAATTCTAAGTAACCTGTTCATTCAGATCCTTTTAATAAAGGTCGGTCAATAACATTTTGGGTTTCTGCATCACATATCTGTTAGTCCTTGGTAGAAATATTGTGCAATCTCTGGATGTACCTGAGGCTTTCTGGGTTGATACTGCTGTCTGCCC
Source organism: Raja brachyura (assembly GCA_963514005.1). The sequence continues at coordinate 95,269,051 of OY740783.1, read as the reverse complement.
GGAACAGCAATGGCAGGAATTTCTGGGAATAATCCAGAAGAGGAGGAAAGATTCGAAGGGGAGTAAGAGGCAACCATGGCTGACAAGGGAAGTCAAGGACAGTAAAAATCTTAAAGAGAAGACGTATAACATAGTAAAGATGAACGGGAAGTGAGAGGATTGGGTAACTAAAAAGGCAATACGGGGAGAAAAGATGAAAATGAAGTTAGCCAAGAATATAAAGGACGATAGTAAAAGCTTCTTTGGGAATGTGAAAAGGAAAAGATTAGTTAAGACAAATGTGGGTCCCTTGAAGACAGAAACAGGTGAATTTATTATGGGGAACAAGGAAATGGCAAACGAGTTGAACAGGTACTTGGTTCTGTCTCCACTAAGGAAGACACAAACAATCTCCCAGATGTACTAGGGGACAGGGGATCTAGGGTGCAGATGACACAAAGCTGGGTGGCAGTGTGAACTGTGAAGAGAATGCTATAAGGATGCAGAGTGATTTGGATAGGTTGATTGAGTGGGCAGATGCATGGCAGATGCAGTATAATGTGGATAAATGTGAGGTTATCCACTTTGGTGGCAAGAACAAGAGGGCAGATTATTATCTGAATGGTGTCAGATTAGGAAAAGGGGAAGTGCAATGAGACTTGAGGGTCCTTGTTCATCAGTCACTGAAAGTAAGCATACAGGTACAGCAGGCAGTGAAAAAAGCTAATGGCATGTTGGCTTTCAGAACAAGAGGATTAGAGTATAGGAGCAAAGTGGTCCTTCTGCAGTTGTACAGAGGAGCCCTGTGAGACCACACCTGGAGTATTGTGTGCAGTTTTGGTCTCCTAATTTGAGGAAGGACATTCTTGCTATTGAGGGCGTGCAGCGTAGGTTCACGATGTTAATTCCCGGGATGGCAGGACTATCATATGATGAAAGAATGGAGCAACTTGTATTCACTGGAAATTTAGAAGAATGAGGGGGAGTCTTATAAAAACATTAAAAATGATTAAGGGATTGGACACGCAAATGCAGGATGTTCCTGATGTTAGGAGAGTCCAGAACAAGGGGCCACAGTTTAAGAATAAGGGGTAGGCCATTTAGAACTGAGATGAGGAAAATCTTTTTCACCCAGAGAGTTGTGAATTTGTGGAATTCTCTGCCTCAGAAGGCAGTGGAGGCCGATTCACTGGATGCATTCAAGAGAGAGATGGAGCTCTTAGGGCTAGCGGAATCAAAGGATATGGGGAGATGGCAGGAACGGGGTACTGATTGTGGATTATCAGCCATGATCACATTGAATGGCGGTGCTGGATCGAATGACCTACTCCTGCACCGATTTTCTATGTATCTATGTTATTTAAATAGCTATTTGATATCTGGGAATCAATAGCTTTAAGTGAAAGGTTGGTGTAAACCATTATTTTTCTTTAAGTTTTATATTGTTGTACCCATGTTCCTTCTTAATATTGTGATTAAATAATCCTTCATTTCTTGTAGGATAACAGGAAATGTTTCTCAAAACTTTGATTGTTGCATATATTTGTTCTGCATCTTAAGTTATGGTGTTTGCTTGCTGCTCATATCTGACGCTACCCTTTTCCCCCATATGTGTTAACATGCGTCTTTACTCTGAGGTGATGGCTGCTTAAAAAAAACAAATGTTTGCATTGATTCATCAATTTCTTAAAATGGAACAGCTTATGGCTTGTATACCAGGACCCATCTTTTATGCATGTTCACCCATTCAGGATGACAGACTAGTTTCAGTTCAAATAGTTGCTCATTATTATCAGCAGAAATGAAAACCGAAACACAAGTCCTTGACTTCACTACAGATATTTAGACTTGGCATGCTACGTGCTAGGTGGAGGAAGTCTACTAAATTAGATATTTATATTGACACAGCTGTAATGTTCAACATCCTGGCTTTGGTGTTTTGTAATTACAATATTTCTGGCAAATTTATCTTTTTAAAATTGGTTGTTTTTGCCAAGATAGTCTTGGCACACTCAGATCTTTTGGCATGCACTCTGATCGTGTGCTCAACATAGGTCAGACCTAAAATGGCTGCCAAGCCTTTTTCTTGAAATGTCGACAGGCAGCGTGCAGTGTGGAACGGTAGCCAAGTTTGCTTTTAAACAGTTCATTGTTCTTAATGAGGCACAAAACGGCCTGGACTTTACGTAAAGCAGTACTTGGCAGGGCAGGATCATTTTCAACATCTGTGAAACTCTCAGCAAAGTTATTGATACTGAGCAGAGACGTGAACCTCTTTGGGAATCTACATTAAATAAAACTTTTATTTTGTGCCCTGTTAATTGGTTCAGGTAAGATTTCAGATAAGCCTATTGAAAATATTTTTCATAAAAGATATATAACTTACAATAATTTGCCACTCTTTAGATGCCACTCTTAAGTTAATGAATTGAAAAGTACATTTGTCTAGCAAATTATTCTAATAGTATGAAGACTTTACATTTTAATCTGATTATGATGGATGGATTGATCCTGTCTTCTTGATTCATTGGGAAATTGTCCAATGATGATGTGAAATAGATTCCCAACAATAATCCCACTAATGTGTAATAAGGAAATGTGGATGCTGGTTTAAACCGAAGATAGAGACAAAAAGCTAGAGTAACTCAGCAGGCCAGGCAGCATCTCTAGAGAGAAGGAATGGGTGATGTTTCGGGTCAAGACCACTCTTCCACATTTCGGGTTGGAACTCCACTAACTCCAGTTCACCAAAAGCAGAAAAAATCCTTACCCTGCCATTAGTTGTGTGTCGACCTTGTTCCCAAAGGAAGAATTTGACTACAGCATTAAGCTGCATATAAAAAGAGGGAGAAAAATTCCTTGTGCAGTTTGTAGAGGCAAAATATAAAGTATGTGCTGAGCCAAAGATTGGGAAAGGTAAGCAAAATGTTGGTCAAAGAGAGGATTTTAAGGGCATTATAAAAGGGAGTTGGGGAGGGAGAATGCGACAGGGAAGAAATGCTTATTGCCGAGGCCAACAGAAAGGAAAATTGCACAAATATTAGAATTAGTGAGTTTTGGAATTCACGGCTCACAGTTATTCAGTTAGAGACGATTATTATTTTTTATATGTGGTCTTTCTTTTAAGTAATTAAAATACTCCAATAAATCAGAAAAGTCAAAATGAATGAAGAGCACACATAGGTTTCCCTTGTAAGGGAGTTTGGAGCTCCTTTATGTTAACATCCGTCACACAATTCCAATCACATCGCGGTAGGATTACACAAAGTTGTGAGTAAATTGGTTTCCACGAAAGGTAGAACCTGCTTTCGTGGATCTCTCTGCAGCAGCTGTGGTTAAGGACTGCTCCTGTTACCTGTGTTCCAAATTATTTGGTGCATATTCAGACTGAATTGAATTGCTTATATTCTTTTGTTATTCACTCAAAAGGATGTAGGCTTTGCAGGCTGAGCCAGTATTTAATTGTCTCTTCCCTGATCTGATTTGAGTTGGGGATGGACACCCAGGTATATTTGGCACCTGTTTTGATTAGCTATAACAAAGCCTCTGAATTTTCATGAGATGTGTCTCCATGCTTACATTTAGATATTATGCTCCTTATTGTATAGAGATGATTTAACAGAATGTTACTGCTCGTGTAAATCCTAATCAGCACCTATTTGCAATCTATAACCAGTTTTCTCTGGAGTCTTGGAACTGAGTGGAGAAATTATTTTAAAGCCATATTGGCTCGATCTTTTTTGGCATAATGCCTACCCATGGGTTTACCCTCAGGTCCTATTGCTTGTACCAGATGGAGGTTTCATTTAATTATCTTAATCTTTCAGGATTAATGTATTTACTCTGCTTTCTCTGATTTAATAATTTGTTTTCTGTGTAACTGCAGGCATGTACATGTATGCGTATGTATGGTGCATGAGTCTGCATGTGTGTGTGTGTCTTGTGTAAGCATGTTACATGTAAATCTCTAGCCAAACAATGCTCTGCTTACATAATTGAAGTGTTGGATTTTCTCATTTATTTCTGGTTTGGCAACTGAGTTGCTTCACTCAGCCTGGAGGCCTGGTGCCAGATGAGACTGGCCAATGTTGTGTTCCCTGCCTTCTGCTTCATTCTCTTTGTCTTCAGCTACTTCCAGTGGTGTTTGACAGTCATGTGGTGCTCCTTTGTCAAGAAAGGAGCACCATGTGACTGAGGGTTGTCAAGAAAGGATGATTCACCTTGACAGAAGGTGCAATAATAATTTCATCTTGACATCATCTGCAATATAACATCTATGGATAATACATAAGATAAATATAACACTTATAATCAGATTAAAAGGAAATGTTACCTTTGCCTTAAGTACACAGACTGTGCTGACAGCTGCATGGTTGCCTACTAATGGTCCTTTGAGTGTCCGTTACCATCCATTATGTGCTGACTCTAGTCTTCTTTGTATATGTATAATGCTGAATGATAGTGGAAGCGTCATGTGTCACAAACTTCGCCAGATGTAGTTGTTACATTAAGTGGCCTATATTCGAATGTCAAATTAAAATTAATGCTGTGTGGGGTGAGGATTGAGGGTGCAAATTCTGACTCGAGGAGGCTGATGGTGGAGAATGAGAAGCCTTAAAACAGATCTTAAAGATAAGATGAAACGGAACACGATGAGAAAGGGCATACATAATGTAATGAAAAGAAATATACAAATGTATTAAAAAAAATGTGGAAAAATACGTTTGAAGGCATTACTAGTTTCTTTTGTTGGCGTAGACTAATCACATTGTAAAAATGGGCCTAAGCAGTGAATCAAGAAAGATGTGAGCATGTCCAGAGAGATACATCATAGAGGCCCTTCACCCCACCGAGTCCACACAGGCCATCGATTACCCGTTCATGTGATAGCATGGAATGCTTTGACATTATGTATAAACGACACTGAATTTATGTATATATGTAAATGAACTAAAATGTATTTTCACATATATTTGGCATAACACTTGAAATAAATTTCACCGTTTGAGCATTTCATCATCTGTGGAATGTGTGCCTATTATATAAGAACCCTGAATGCGCAAGACCCAGATAAATGAGAATTTACTGAAAATAGACAATGTTGTTCGACAATGTTTAATGAATTGAAACCCGTTTAAGTGGAATCTACATATTTTAATTTAAACACTTTATTAATGTGTGTTTTCTGTCTGCTTTTTTTTGCTAGATTCAGGACAGGAAGACAGTCCCAGTCACAGTGAGTCCATAAAAAATACTCCAGGTAAGTGAATCACCTGAAACTCAGCAATACACTTTGAATGTTAATTTCAAAAGGAAGTGCTCAACTTGGTCCGCAGTGTTCCCCTCACTTCCTCACATCGACCCCATTTCATATCCCAGCTTGTCCTCTGCCCCTATGTTCACTCCTCTCTTTTCCTGGGATTGACTCATTCTTCACAAAAGTCAGTGCTGGAGTGAACTGAACAGAAAGGTTCTGGTGTAAACATTGATAAAATGTTATTTTCCCTTTGTAAAAAATGTTAAAAATAAAACAATGCAATCAGGGCACCTACCAACGTGTCACCATGAGGCCGATCTCCATTCAGGAAATTCGGCCAAACTCTGTGATGTGGATCTTTGAGATTGCTCAAGTCCAAACATTGAGTTATGCATGACCTGAAAATATGTCAAGAATCTCACAAAAACAACTAGCATTACAGGGGGGTTACAGCAAGAACGTAACAAGAACACACTAACCTAGAAATTTAATAGCATAACGGCATGCTTTTTTTTAAAGCACCATGCAATCTAAAATCAATTTTACTTTGAGCAAAATATGCTGGTGATCATTTCCATGTGAAATCACATTAATTACAAAACTGAACCAGGCCTAGCCCCCTAACATAAATGGCTTGCAACAGAAAAGTTGCGTTTCCTGATAAATGGAAACTTGCTTGGACAACTATACTTTGGAACTGCTCCACTGTGTATGTCTAAATGTTGGTTACAATCTTGAACCCTTTGCACTGTGTGGTCAGCATTGTACTCTTGGCAGCACAGATTAATACACCAAATAACACATTGGTGTTGGTTATGTTGGGGGGGGAGTGCTCTGAACACCGTTTCAAGTCAATCAATTAATTCAGGAATTCAAACAGTGAACACTTCGAGGTACACAATGGACATGGCTGGTACAGATCTACAAGGACAAGGACAAACAGATTTAAAAACAGTTTTTACCCCACTGCTATAAAGGCACTAAATGTAGCCGCCAAGGAACGGGGAGGACTAAGGGACTGTGGTTGGTACACTGTGAAATTGACAGAAGGATGTAGGGTTGGGTGTATATGTGTGCCATTTTCATATTTCATAATTATTTTAGTTATTTATCTTTTTTACTATTTTACCTTGTATGTATCGTTAGCTTTTATGGTTTGAATGTTGCACTGACTGGTTGACATTTTTAAATTTCGTTGTACATGGTCCATGTTACAATGACAATAAAGAAACTATTCTATTCTATTCTGGTGAAGTCTCAGCAGTGGAAGACAATGAATCAGCAGTCAGCACCATTCACATCTGGTCATGAAGCTGATCCAGCTGATCACGTGTCTAATCCACTCTCTTCTCAGAGTGGATTCTCTTTGCCATCTCTGCATGACCTTGCTCACAATGAAGAAGAGAGTATGCAGTGGTGGTGGCTGCAGCAGTAGAGAGACATGACCCCACGTGGCATACATCTGCCCCGTCAGAGAATGATTTGCTCTAGCACTGTGTCACTCTGATCGCACAACATTCTGCTGAATTGAGGAATCTCTCAAGTCACCAAAACAGCTCGTTTCTCATGTGCGGTGTCCTATTTCCTTTGAAGGACTGCAAGCTGTCTGCTCACAAATGGCCTGTCTCTGCACGATGGAGTATCTTTAATCTCCACCCTTGTGTCAGGGAGAGCTTACATCTTGTTGGATCAAAGTGAGACTGCACAGAAGCTGAATTAAGTTGTGTTGCATCTATCCTGTCTTCAGTATGAAGAAGGGTTCTGACCTGAAACATCGACTGTCCATTCCCTCCACAGATGTTGCTTGACCTGCTATGTTTCTCCAGCACTTTGTGTTTTATGCAAAACTCCAGCATCTACAGTTCCTTGTGTCCCTTTCTTGCCTTACCAACAGCTCTCCTCTAAACCACTGGGCACTGGGTGACAGGATTGTGTCCGAACCCGTGCACAAAATAAAATGTGATCTAGAGCAAAGAGGTTATTGTCTCCTGGCTCCGCACTACTTTCTCTGAGAACATGTGGATGGGTAAAATGTAATTTGCCGTCCTCTGCATTTGCCCAGGTAGGACTCACAACATTCCTACCACCTCCTGGTGAATGCGGACGAGTCTAATCATGAGAGGCCCATTTAAATCCTCTGAGGAAACCTAGGTATGTGTATCTACCTCCTAGTGAGCACAAACACCGGGCTTCCTTTGTCTGGTGCAACCTTTCAATATTCACTACTTTTCCCTGTTATCCATGAAAATGAACTTACTCATTATAAGAGTGCCGGTCTTTAAGATGGTGCTGAGGGGTATCAGGGAAAATAACACACTGTTCTTCATCACCTTACCCCTTCCACTTCCCTCCCTATCCTGTTTTCCCAAGCAACGGTGCTCCAATGAGTGGGAAACTGAGGCTTGTCCTGAAAGTCCCCAATCACAAAACAGAAGGTTGTGCCCAAGGCACCTCTTGCTCGTGCAGGAATGTGGATGGTGATGAGTCGGTCCGCTCTGGGTCAAAGCATAGGAGATTAAGTAATAACAATGCAACACTGAGCTGACCCGATAGGTTTGTTGTCTCTGCTCATGGGATGTTCTGGGTCTCTATGGATGCCTGACCATCACAGGAAGGATGGGCTCCTCCAGACTAAACCCACCAGTCAGGCCTCGCCCAATGGCTTCTCCTGATCCTCAACCAAAATTGATGTGATGAGAGTAATGCAGTGACTCTTTCGACGTTGACCCTTGTGTGGAAGGAGACAGGGCAAAGTGTCAGTGATGATATCAGGGGGAGGGGGCATAGGAGAGAGTGTGTTGACACATGTGGGGAGAGGAGAGGCCTATTGGAGGGAGTGGACTGTGAAGTGAAAGGGGAGGAGGTATAGGAGAGATGTTATGATGTGGGGGGGCAGGGGTATAGAAGAGAGTGGATTGTGATGTATGGGGAGGGGATTTAGGTGACGGTTGTGACGTGAGTAGAGTGGGTTTAGGAGAGAGTGAGTTTGGGAGAGAGTGAGTTGTGATGTGAAGGGAGAGTGGCTATGTGGTATCTGAGTGAGAGTGAGGGGTAGGGATATGTGAATTGTGTGCAAGTGTTTGTCTGTATTGGCCTCCATAACAAGAGGATTTCAGTATAGAAATAAAGAGGTTCTTCTGCAGTTGTATAGGGCTCTGGTGAGACCACATCTGGAGTATTGTGTACAGTTTTGGTCTCCTAATTTGAGGAAGGACATCCTTGTGATTGAGATAGTGCAGCATAGGTTCACGAGATTGATCCCTGGCGGGACTGTCATATGAGGAAAAATTGAAAAGACTAGGCTTGTATTCACTGGAGTTTAGAAGGATGAGGGGGATCTTATAGAAACATATAAAATTATAAATGGACTGGACAAGCTAAATGTAGGACAAATGTTACCAATGTTAGGTGAATCCAGAACCTGGGGCCACAGTTTTAGAATAATGGGGAGGTCATTTAAGATTGAGATGATAAAAAACGTTTTCACCCAAAGAGTTGTGAATTTATGGAATTCCCTGCCACAGAGGACAGTGGAGGCCAAGTCACTGGGTGGTTTTTAGAGAGAGTTAGATAGAACTCTAGGGGCCAGAGGAGTCGAGGGATATGGGGAGAAAGCAGGCACGGGTTAACAATCAGCCATGATCACAATGAATGGCGGTGCTGGCTCGAAGGGCCGAATGGCCTCCTCCTGCACCTATTTTCTATGTTTCTATGTTCCCGAGTAATTAACATTTTTCAATCATTGTCTTAACCTAAAATGAAGCATAAAAACCTCCAAGCTAACAATAGAAAATACTGTAAACACTCAGCAGGTCAGACAGCATGAATGGGGGTGGAATCTGAATGAACATTTCAATTCAAGGATCCTTGGTCAGACCTGGTAATGTGAAAATATCCCTCCTTGCAGATGCTGCTCGGCCTGTTGAGTGATTCCAGAATTTTCTGTGTTTTCTTTAACTTTTGCTGTCAAAATACCACTTTCTCCTTTTGCTGAGCATTGTTGGTCCTGCCATTGGAACACTGGGAATCTCAGAGAAAGACTGTTTATGGGATATGGGGAGAAGGCAGGAACGGAGTGCTGATTGGGGATGATCAGCCATGATCACATTGAATGGCGGTGCTGGCTCGAAGGGCCGAATGGCCTATTCCTGCACCTATTGTCTATTATTTAGTTTACAGATACAGCGCGGAAACAGACCCTTCGGCCCGCCGAGTCTGTGTCAACCAGCGATCCCCGCACACTAACACTATCCAACACACACTAGAGACAATTAACATTTATACCAATTTATAACCTACAAACACGTACGTCTTTGGAGTGTGGGAAAGCCCACGTGGTCACAGGGATAACGTACAAACTCCGCACAGACAGAACCTGATGTCAGAATCGAACCTGGATCTCTGGCGCTGTAAGGCAGCAATATCGTTGCGCCACCGTGCTGCCCTTGTTGATCAACAGGAATAAAGTTTAGCGGGAGTTTGTGACGATTTCCTGGTGCCGTTTAAATCTAAGTGCAACTGCTTCACATGCTGACCACAGTTCCCTTCTGTTATCTGCAGCAGTTATTCCTGAACCAGGTTATTATCTCTAGAGATGTTTGCTTAAACATTTTCACTGCGGTCCCAAAAAAATGTGCTGCTTATTTATCAAAAACATTTTTTTCTCTCTTGACCCATTTATGTTTACCAAGATGTTCTATCTGGCATTGCAGAACTGTGTTTAAATGTGGAAGGAAAAAAAACATTTCCACATATATACTTTATGCATGCTGTCATGCATCATTAAAAAAGTACACAAAAGTATTTTGAGCTTCCAAATCTATTTATGTGAACACAAAAACTAGTGAGAAAAGAAAATCATGTTTAATTCTAAACTTCCGACATAAAATTGAAATTGATTCAACTCAACTGTGAGTGGATTGGCACACACTCGATTCATGGAATGAATAGGCGATTTAATGAAAAAATGTATTCATATTTTTGAGAACTTGTGTATGGATTTGAGTGTGTTCTGCCTGGCGAAACAGCAGATGCTTTTGTTGTCATGTTGTAACTCACAAGCTTGTAATCCGATCCATGAATTTTTGGGTGTGGAAGTACAAGTGAACATTATAAACTGGATTAAATTTTAATTAAATGTCAACTGACTGAGATTAATGCCATATACTTCTATCATCCTAGTTTTCTTGTCAATGCAGACCCCATTTTTTAATGTTCAAGTTATCCGCAAATATGTGTTGAAGTATTTTGTCTCTCTTTCCAGCTTCAACACGCTGCACATATGAAAGAAAGTGTTTTTCTGTGTTTTTTAACCAAGAATAATTCTTGATGAAAGATATTAAAATTAACTATTCTTGTAATCCTTTACTCTCCAATGATTTTGATAGATCAATGTGCAATTAATCATCATCTTTAACTCGCCTTCGCATGGCATACAGTGAGGAAAATGTGGCTGATTCATTTTATGCTCTCCAGTTACACCTCGCATATTTCTCAACTTGCTAAGTGATTTCCTTCCAGCTTCCAAATAAAAACAATCTTTGGATCATTTTTTATTCATCTGTTCACAGAGTTGATGTGATGTCATCTAATTTCCCGATCTGTTCACTCCAGATCGCTGCTTAAAATATCGAAAGGTGTGCTGCCACAGGAACTGCAATTAATGTATTTAAGGATTAAAATAATAGCATTTCTCTCTCTATCACTTTTACACAGAGCAAAGAATAGCGCAGTCCACAATGTCCACACTGAACGTGTTGCCATGTTACACTAAACTCTTTTGCCTCCAAGTGATCCATATCCCTCTCTATCCACATGTCTATCCAAAAGCACCTTAAATGCCATTAATTTTCCAGAACCAGAGCTCACAGTTTAAGAATAAGGGATAGGTCGTTTAGGGCAAGAGGGAGTTAGATTTAACTCTTCGGGCTAAAGGAATCCAGGGAATTGGGGAAAAAGCAAGAACGGGGTATTGATTTTAGATGATCAGCCATGATCATATTGAATAGCAGTGTTGGCTCGAAGGGGTGAATGGTCTACACCTGCACCTATTTTTCAATGTTTTCTATATTTATCTGCCTCCAACACCATCCTTGATGGGGCATTCCAGGCAACTCTCCACCCTGCTCTCTGTCTAAAAACCTTGCCTCGCACATCTCATTGAAACTTTGTCCCTGTCACCTTAATGCTATGCCATCTAGTCTTTGACGTTTCCACACTTGGAAAAAGGTTCTGGCTGTCTATCCTATTTCTGCCGCTCATAATTTTTCCAAACTTCTATCAGGTGTCCCCTCATCATCTATTCCGGAAATGTTTCAAATTAACAAATGCTGTCTTTTTAAACAAAAATTGTGTTTGATCTATCTATTTATCTTTAATTTTGAAATTACAACGGTTATGTAAGTATTCCCTGTGAAGGATGCAGTCAGCATGAATGGGCGTTCAGGTTTGTGACTGTAGCTGGTAAATGGTGGCACTAACTGCACACGTAGCAACTACAGAGCTACCCCATCCCCACTCCTCCCTAATGACCCAGGAGTCTTCATCAAGCAGAAGGCCTTCCAGTGTGTCAGGATGCAGCTGGCATGCAATTGCGCACAAGATTCCCGAGCCGATGCCACAATACTTTTATCTTGCAGCAATCTACCCTCCTTCTTCCCTCAACACCACAAAGCAACAAGCAATAACCACTTACAATGGGGCTGATGACACCCAAGAGAACCCAACTAATGAGAAGCCAAGAGCAATGCAGTGAAAGCCAGATGTGGCGCTAAGCAAGCCATGGGCAGACTGCAGTTAGGTGGCTGGTTAGAGGTGGAGGGCTTTCAGTGGCATAAGCCTGGGTCACCAGAAATGGTCACAATGTACTGCACAAAGTGTTGGAGTAACTCAGCGGGTCAGGCAGATCCCTGGAGAACATGGATAGGTGACAATTTGGATTGAGATCCTTCTTCAGTCAGACCCAAAATATCACCTATCCATCTTCCCCAATGATGCAGTCTGACCCGCTAAGTAACTCCAGCACTGTGTCTTTTTTGTAAATGAGCGTCTGTAGTTACTTGTTTCTACAATGTACTGTGCCCTGCACATTTATGCACAGCAGTGGCTTTGGGCATGTCCAAGAAACAAGATGTGGAGCTAAACAGTTCTGAGAAGGTGGAATATAATGCATCTAAACAACGACAGTTACATCCATTTCTGCCCTGAACTGCCTCATAATTCCAAGGTCTACCAGTCCAACCTCTTGACAACATAATGCAAAGCTCACATTTCCCTTATACCAATGCTACTACCTACAAAGCAGTGCCCCATTGCTCTGCTTCACATGATGTCTCACCATTCATCACACATGAAATTGCCACTTGCATGGCAGCAGTTGATAATCCAGGCAGGGAAGGAATGTATGAATGTCCCAAAACCTTTATTGAAACTGAACCAACCTAACACTGTTTCACAGCCATGTGCAGACCCTGATGCTGCCATAAACCATAACTGTTCATCTTCCAAGCTTCTGGTGCAACTGCTGTGACCAGCTGAGGATAATAAGGCTGCTTGGTCCTCTGGCTGCTGAAATCCTTGCAACAGATGCATTGTAGCCACGTTGGTCATTGAGACTCATGACATTGGGCTTGGCATTTACTGAGAACAACATGAGCCAAGCCCCACTTCCAAGTCTCCTGTCTCATTGGCCAGTCACACTTCTCACTAGTCAATCCCCCTGGAGAACACGTTGCTTCTGATCAGTGGGGCACTGAACAGTCAAAAATGGGGTTTGCTTCATTTCATTCCAAGTTGCATGAATAGGGTGCAACCAGTGGGGAACACCAGCCATGCAGGTGGCTGTTCTTCTTATGGAGACGAACCTGTTACTGCAACATCATGCCACTAGCACTCATAAGAGACACACAGCATGGAAACAGGCCCATCAGCCTACCAAGTCTGCACAGATCAGGAATCACTTCATACACTAGTATTAGTGAAAACACCACTAGTGACAGTTTACAATTTACTGGAGCCATTTACCCTACAAACCTGTACGTTTTTGAAGTGTGGGAGGAAACTGGAGCACCCAGAGAAAACCCACGCGATCACAGGGAGAACGTACAAACTTCATACAGACAGCACCCATAGTCAGGATCGAACCCGGGTCTCTGGCGCTGTAAGGCAGCAACTCTACCACTGTGCCACCATGCAGGCCTTCAAATCTGTTGGCACACATGGCCTGTAGGGCTTGTAATGGCTGCAGCTGTTACTGCATTGGCTGTACATACTGCACCTCCTTCTTAGCACCTGAAAAGACTCATTACCTTCACCTTTTCTTTGCCGCTGCTCATGTGCTTACTTGTCTGGCTCACATGGTGTCACCTTTTTGCAGCCAGACATTTCCTGGGGACATGAGCCAACACCCTTGCCAGTTGTAGGCATTAATTTATGTCCCATTGTTCCTTTGTCTGTGAACTGAACAAACTAAATTCCAGTCGTTCTTTCAAGTGACCTATCGTTGGGTTTTGGCAACTCAGTCAGGTTTTATGGCTTGTTTTGCTCCGAGGAGCAAGCTTCAAAAATGGTCTCCTTGAACAGGTCTCAGGATGTGCTGGGAAGAAGACTCCGTTTCCTACCCTTTAAGTTATTTATGTATCAGCTCTCTCTTCGGATCTTTAACGCCACCGATGCGACTGACCATATTCATGCCATTGATCTTCAATCTCTCCAGGTCCCGATCCTCCAAACGACAACCATTGGCTCACCAAGGGCCTCAGCTCACTTTTCCAGAACCTTCCTTCTTTCCGGTGATTCCCAAGCTCCACCACCGCAGACTGCCAGGATAGCCAAATTTGGACCTGATCCCTTTCTGATTCACAGTCTAGCCTCCGACCTCTGATGTATTATTCCCCTGAATAGACCTGGTCCTAGACTCCACTTTTCTCTTTCACCTGGCCTGCACTAGCAAAGAACACCTCTTGTCTAAGGCCCTGGTTCTCAGCTGCCAGTGAATGTTCAGGTGGCAGGTCCATACCAGCGTGCATTCAAAGGCAGCTATGAATTTCAAACTGCTGATTCTTCAGTGACCAATAAACTCAAGCATCTGCTTTGTGCTGATCACAACCTTTGGCGTGCAGCCTGAATAGATCTCTGCTCCCATCTCTCCGACTGCTCGTGTTTCTTTAGTGCTGTATGAATCACTACTTTGAAAACTCAAATATCCGCCTCACATCCCACCATGACTCCCAATAGCACATTGTGAGCTTTGTGGCTTATATGACAACATAACTTTGGGGAGTCTGTCTCCTTCACAAGGCCACTGTCAGCAGCCTACACCAGCTCTGGTGAGATGTTTGATTGCCACCGTGAATGGAGAATGAAAGACAGGAATTAGAACTCTCAAAGTGCGTACATCCTCTGTTCATTACATCCATGATCAATAATGTATGGATGCAGTCAGTGATTTGCAGCCAAATCTGCTGACTGTTCGAAACTGGATGGGAAGACAAGTTGTGTACATTTAAAATTCTTAGAGGATTGGACAAGCTAGATGTAGGAAAAATGTTCCCCATGTTGAGGGAGTCCAGAACCAGGGGTCACAGTTTAAGAATAATGGGTAGGCCATTTACAACTGAGATGAGGAAAAATGCATTCACCCAGAGAGTTGTGAATCTGTGGAATTCTCTGTCACAGAAGGCAGTGGAGGCCAATTCACTGGATGTTTTCAAGAGAGAGTTAGATTTACCCTTAGGGCTAAAGGAATCAAGGGATATGGGGAAAAAGCAGGAACGGGGTACTGATTTTAGATGATCAGCCATGATCATATTGAATGGCGGTGATGGCTCAAAGGGCCAAATGGCCTACTCCTGCACCTATTTTTCTATGTTTTCTATGTTTCTATGTGAAGGACGCACAGTGTTTGTGAAGGGATATAGAGATCTAACCAGGTGGGCAAAGAAGTGTCAGGCAGAGTGTTAATTGGGGAAATATGAAGTTATGCAGAATCATAGGAGGATTCAAAAAGCAACATTTTGATAAGACTTGGTAAACACAAATGTATTTTTGGAAGACCATGGTGGTGCTGCTAATCTTACTGTTATTTACTCAAATACTCTAAAACCACTGTCCTATCAATCGATTCCAGCATTTCCCCATACTGAAGATAGAACAAAAATCTGGAGTAACTCAGTGGGTCAGGCAGCATCTCAGGAGAAAAGGAATACGTGACGTTTCACCTTGTGAAAAATGTCGCAGCATTGTAAAGAGGACTCCATGGATTTTGGGAGCTGCCACGGATGCCCTTCAGGTGGAGGTGTAAAGCAGGATAGATGCCCTGCATTTAAAGCTCCCTCCCTGCTGAGGTCATAAAATTCCCCCCCAAACATACAGCGGCACAACTGGTAGAGCTGCTGCCCCACCGTGCCAGAGACCTGGGTTCGATCCTGACCTTGGCTGCTCTCTGTGTTGAGTATTCACGTTCGCGCTGTGACCTTGTGGGTTTCTTCCAAGGGCTCCAGTTTCCACCCACATTCAAAAGATCGTGCAGGTTTGTAGATTAATTGGTCTCTGTAAAATTGCCCCTGGTGTGCAGAGAGTGGATATGAAAATACGATAACATAGAACTAGTGCGAATGGGTGATCAGTGGTTGGCGTGGACTAGGTGGCCCAAAGGGCCTGTCTCCATGCAGTAACTTGTACTCAAAAAAATAATTGGAGCAGATGGCCATCAGTGAGGGCATCAGTGGTGTACCACAAGAACCTACATGCAGTGTCAAAGAAGGTCAGTGATTGTACATGTGTTATAATGGAATTAATTTCTAAATGCTACATCCAAGCAACACTGTGACCAGCATCAGACAACCCCAGGGTTACTGACAATCTCTACCGCTTTCCTAACATTTCTAATCTTCACCTTACCCACACACACTAGATTGGAATGGAATGGATGGAATATTCATTGTCACATGTGACAAGGCACAGTGAAATTCTTTGCTTGCTTACCCAAGGTATACAAATAGCGGCCATACGGTGCTGACAAAGTTACAAAGTACGCCGGCACTTCCTTTGTTCCTACAGTGGTTCCCCCACTATGGGTCCCCATTGTCCAGTGTTCTATCCCCTCTCTCACGGTGGTCCCCCCACGCCGGGTCCTCTATTGTTCTTCCCCTCTCCCCCCTCATGGCGGTCCTCCCATCCTCTTATTGACCACGGGTCGACTCGCAAGGGTTTGCTGCCACCGTTTCACTGCTGCCGAGGCCCCATTAGCTGCGAGGCTCCACCACTGCCATCGAGGCTTCACCAACTCACGATTCAGACGTAAGCTTCCAACCTACATCTTGCAATCTGCAGATGCTGCCGAACAATCGACCAAGGCAGTCGCATCGTACAGTCGTTTGACTGACACCCGCTGTCACACACATCCTGCTGTCTCGCAGGAAACAAAAGCATGAAACTGGAGAGAACAGGGACTACCCATAGTGGAACTGATACGTTTGCATCAACTAACCTGCATGAAGAAGGCAATGTTGGAACACTGAGCTGGCCATCATTGGATTGCCCCTTGCTTAAGCCATTCAGCAGCATGTCCAAAGCTTAAATTGTCTTTTCACGTACCACAACTCCTATTCATTCCACAGACTCTACTGATAAACAAGCTTCAGATAGTACTGACATCGAGCCTTGAGTTTCCCCACTTCTCATTTGCACAAAATGTCTTTGTTGAAAAAAACAAAGTGCTGGAGTAACTCCATGGGTCAGGAAGCATCTCTGGAGGAGACGGATCGGTGACGTTTTGGGTCTGGACCTTTCTTCAGTCTGAAGAATGGTCCTGATCCGAAACATCATCTATCCATGTTCTCCAGAGATGCTGCCTGACCCATTCAGTTACTTCAGCACTTTATGTCCTTTTTTCGTAAACCAGCTACTGCTCTTCCATGTTTTTACTTTGGTTGATTGTTTGAGGATATGAGGTGTCTGATAGATTCCTGCATCTGTAGCAAGCGATTGTGAGTAATGTAAAGGAGAAGATGGCAGGATAGGAATAGGTCCTTCTGCCCACCCAAACCATGCTGACCAGCGATCCCCACACATTAACACTATCCTACACCCACTATGGATAATATTTTCAATTACACCAAGCCAATTAACCTACAAGCATGTACGTTTTTGGATTGTGGGAGGAAACTGGAGATCCCGGAGAAAACCCACGCAGGTCATGGGTACATATAACAGCCATAATCAGGATCGAAACCGGGTTTCTGGAGCTGTAAGGCAACAACTCTACCGCTGGTCAACCGTGCCACTGAAGCAGTTTGTGGAGCCAGAGCAGAAGACTAAGACATCACAGGTATCAGCATCCGTTGATACAATAAGGTGGTATAGTGGTTAAATAAGAGGATTAACAGTCCAGAGGCATGGACTATTGATTAGCATTAGTTCAAAGTTAACCACAGCAACAAGTGACTATAAATTCATTTAATTAATTAATTTGCAATATGCACAAGCTTAGTATCAATAAAGATGACCACATAACCACTGGATTGTGATTTTTTTTAAAGTGACTGTTCCACTAATGTTCTTTAGGGAAAGGATTATGTTGTCCTATCCTGGATGACTTCAGACCCACAGCAAAGTGGTTGCTTCTAACTTAATTGTCTTCCGAGAAAACAGCCTGAACTGCTTAGTTAGAAGGGCAGTTTGGGATATGTCCTGGGAGCATCCCGCTCATTGCCAACCAACCAACCAACCAAGGTCTTGATGCTTGTTGGTGAGTTCTGGCGATGAGGCATTTCGCCAGACAAGCTAAGCAGCCTGCTGAGCGGACCACGCAACAGGATCCATCGAGTCCTTGTCCCGCAGTGCCTGAAGGATGTTCCGTGCTGAACAGTGCCCGATGGACGTGTGGTCAAAGGTGTTGGTACGGAAGGACCCTTCCACGAAGGACAGAAGGTGCAGCAATTTCCAGCTGACTGGCACATTGTGTAGCAACCATGCCAGGCCTATCCTTCGCAACACCGGGGACAGGTAGAGCGTCAGCAGGTAGTAACACTTAGTGCCCATGGGCTTCAGCTCTACACACAGTCACACAAGAAGGTGGCCAAATAACGATCTTGCTATCACATGAATCTATAAATTAAAAAACACGCTGGATGTCAACAGAGCATTCAGATGAGGAATGTAATGGGGAAACCTTTAGAAAAGACCATGTCATTGCAAATCAAAATGATTGTGCATGTGGAAGCCATTTCCAGAGATGGGAGCTCATTGTTCCCCATGTGAAAGTGGTGGCAGACCCATTTCCAAAGCTTGGGGTGCCAACCATGATGGAATGACTGGTGTCTGGTATGATAAATCCTGTAGCCACGTTTAGTCACGGTCTGAGTGTTGCAGCAGAACTCAAAACACTGGCACGTAGTCCAAGCACTCTGGTATTTTTCCTCTTTCCACTTCCTGTTATACTTCTATACAGTTTGATTGTCATCATGTATGTATAAGTTGAATGGATTGCACTCAAAGTTTTTCACTATATCTTGGTGCACGTGACAATGATAAACCAATACTAATACCAGGCTTGGCATCATGCAGCCTTGAATTGCTACCATCATGTTTGCGAATTATAGTGTTTTAAAAGGCGCTGTCGCAATGTTATAGAAGTCTGACCATCTATGCTCCAGTCGTCCACCATGTTTGCAGAAGAGTGGGTAACTGCGTGGAACAAGGATGAGCTGTTCTGTTTCAAAAGCTTCAATTCCCAGGAATAAATATCACTAGTAATGTGTCTTGGACCAGCCACTATGGCCAAGAAAGCACACCATCGCCTCTACTTCCTTAGAAGGCTTAGGAAGTTCGGCATGATCCCAACAACTCTCACTAATTTCTACAGATGCACTGTAGAAAACATCTTAACGGGATACATCGCTGCCTGGTTGGGAACAGCTCAATCCAAGACCGTCAGAAGTTGTTGAGTTGTGGACATAGCCCAGACCATCACACAAACCAGCCTCCCGTCCAATGACTCCATCTTTACTTAATGCTGCCTGGGCAAGGCTGCCATCATAGATAAGGACTCACTCCAGTCACTCCCTCTTTTTTCCCCGCTCTGATTAGGCAAGAGGTACAGAAGTTTGAAAATGTATACCTCCAGATTCAGGAGCTGCTTCTTCCCAACTATTATCAAACAACGGAATGGTCTACTCATCAGCTGGAGTGCAATCCTGACCTCCCATCCAGCTCATTGGAAACCTTTGAACTATTTTTGATTGGACTTTATCACTTTACAATGCTCTATCTTTAAACAAAATGCTGTACCCATTATCCTTTATCTGTACACTATGGATGGCTTGATTGTATTCATATATCATGTTTTCTTTGACAAGATAGCACATAAACAAAAGTTTTTCACAATAATAATAATATACTAAACTAAAGTTTATGGATGACAGCAATGGCATTCCCATCGCTGCCAATCCAACCAGTCCCAATCTTCTGACTTGGTGCTGAGATGGTGCAGTCGAAGCTGGACAACCTGGCAATTGATAGACTGAAAGATACAGCATTGGAACAGGCCCTTCAGCCTATAAAATAATGCTGACCATCAATCACCCGTTCATAGTAGTTCTCCGTTGACCGCTTTCACATCTATTCCCCACATATTGGGGGCTATTTATAGACCCAATTAACCTACAAACAAGCACATCTTCAGGATGTGGGAGGAAACCGGGGTACCCGGAAGAAATCCACACGGTCACAGGGAGAACATGAAAACTTCGCACAGACAGCTGCTGAAGTCAGAATCGAACCTGGGTCTCTGGCACTGTGATGCAGCAGCTCTAGCAGCAGCACCACATTGCCATTCTCCAAGATCATTTGCAGCCTCCTCCACCAAAAATCAACTGTGCTATAAGCATTCAGGCATTGTAGGAGCACCACGCAGTAAAGGAAGATAGGCACCATATTTTACTTATGTAGGTAATGAACTTTATGTACTTGGTTGGAAATGTTTATTTTTTGGTGTTGGTTCATTTTGGCTATGAAGACAATATGATGGTCGGTAACAGAGGTTTTAGATTTTATAGTGTGTCATCCTTGCTGGCAAGCCAGCATTTATTGCCCATCTGTAGTTGCCCTTGAGAAGATAGTTTAGTAATCCAACTTCTCGAGTTGTGGGACTCCATTTGTTGAATGCTTTCCCACCAAGCCACAAGAGCAGGAGAAGAGGATGAATGGGGGTTTGAGGCTGTAGGACTGGAAACACACTTCAATTCAATCTGGCTGGCATCTTGTCTACTTATTTGCTCTGCATGCAGCAGGCAAGCACAGATCCTGAGAGTTACAGATCAACTGTTGAACACATTGATGAAATACAGTAAGAGCCTCCTGATCAAGACATTTCTAAAGTGTATATACAATAACTAGTAACTTTATGTTATTGTACTTGGATTGTTTGTAGAAAGATTTCAATGATCAGTTAATGCCGTTTTTTAACTGTGGGGTTTTGATCACTCCGCTTGCTTTTTTGCATTGGAGTTCAGTGTAATAGGACTCCAATGTGTCGAGTTACTGCCAATCACTGCTAGACAATGTTTCCATGATTGTGGTTATCTGCTTTTTTTTTCTGTCCTATTTTCTCCTTCCTTCACCCGAAGGCGAGAACTCATTTTGGGATATGGTTTCGTGGCACTTATTGCCTTCTGGTATTTTATTGAAATAGCCATTATTACAGAGGAATGCATCAGGGAGTGTGAAGTCAAAAATACAATTTGATTTCTGAGATGTAACTGAGATTTTCTGAAAATATCAGCAGTAAGTATTTGATAATCGCTCATGTTGGTTTAAAGTTAGGATATCAGTCTGAAGAAGGGTCTCGACCCAAAACTTCACCCATTCCTCCTCTCCAGAGATGCTGCCTGTCTCGCTGAGTTACTCCAGCATTTTGTGTCTACCTTTGGTTTAATGTTATTTGACTATTGACAGAGGGCATCAAGTCTGAAGCTAGATTTCATAACAGCTCATGTATGAGCATGTATTCTTGCATTCATGCATTCACATATATGCAAGCACACACATGTGAAGATGTGTGCGCACACATATCATGTACACACCTGATTTCACAATTTAAAAGAATAATATTTTAGTTGTACCATCCTTCAATCACATCATCGTAAAAGGGATTGACAGACTCTCTGATTAAAAATAACTTATAACCACAGTAACTCACGGACTTGCTCACAACAAATATTTTAGGTAACACCAAGCTGATATTGCATTTTACCTGATCTCAGAGTTCCTGGTTTGTTCGGCCTCAAACAATGACACGCATGGTAGGACTAAAGTTGAAAAATAGGTTTCAATCTCCAAAAAAAATCTTCTGGTTTGGCTGCTCTTAACAGCAGGTCCAAACATCGATGAACCTATTCGAGAAAAGGAATGGTTCCTTCATTAACTGTTTGTCTGCAATATCGACCGAACCAAAAAGAGCAATAAACACTATATTCTTTGTGTACCGAGGAAGTTAGGTTGAACAATGAAGAGTTAAGCCCTTAGCTAGTAATTTTACAGTCTGTTTTTAATTATGTAGTGCAGCCAGCAATGTGTATCTGAGTATTTTTGAATTGCAGGAGCTTTGACTCTGCTTCAGAAATGTTTTGATCC
Source organism: Raja brachyura (assembly GCA_963514005.1). The sequence goes on along the minus strand of OY740783.1, from coordinate 95,247,183 downwards.
TGCACTTTTGCTTCCAAGTTTAAAATGTGCAAGTGATTGGAACTGCATATAGAGATCATAAGCCTCATCTAAAAATAGCCACAAGCAAAAGAGGAGCTGCCTCAATAGATCATTGATCTATTGTCAATGATCCCCACCATCTGGGCCTTGCCTTCTTCTCACTGCTACCATTGGGTAGGAGATACATAAGCTTGACGGCCCATACCACCCAGTTTCAGGAACAGTTGTCTTCCTACAACCATCAAGTTCTTGAATTGGCCTGCACGGCTCTAAACCTACCTCAGCAATGGAACACTGCCGACCACCTCTTGCACTACCATGGATTTGTTTTCTATTTATGTTTTGAACTAACGTCTTGGCTTTATGCCCAGTATTTTCCTTTCCATTGTCTTGTTGAATTTATGTGTAATTGATGTGTAATTTATGTTTTTTGTGTGCTACCTGAGTTGTGATACTTATATTTCACCGTATTGGTGCATCCAATAATAAACTCGACGACTTCGGGCAATCAAATTTTCCATGCATTTTTCCTTTAATACCTGCAGAAAAAAATATGATAAATAATAGGTCCATGATTTAAGTGTAGTCGTTGTTATGTTGGGTTTGTATTTTACTACCCATGGTATGTCTATGAACCACTTCAGTTGAGAGAAGGAGATGGAAAGGCTAGGACTGTTCTCTCTGGAACAGAGAAGGTTGAGATGCCGCCCAATAAATGTTTTAGAAATAATTGAAGATTTTGACCATCTAGATTGAGAAAGTGGTGTAGGTTAATAAGCAGAGGATAAGTAGTAGATCATTAGTATGTCTACAGGTTCCCCTCTATCAGCTCTCCCTATCACATCCTCAAAGAAGTCAAGCAAATTTATCAAACTTGATTTACCTTTCATAAATCTATGTTGACTAGGTTTGGTTATATTCAGCTTTCCCAGATGATTTGTTAATTCCTCTTTTTCGGAAATTAATAATTGACCAATTTCCATTTGCAGCATTGAATGTAATAGTTCTATCACCCACTGTATGTGGAACTAATTCCAAGCTTCCCTCTTGAAAGACCTGGCTGCAATTTTACAACCATGCCTCAATCCCCTCAACTCTCTCCAGGTAACCCAGCTGTTCTTTTAATATCAAAATATTCTTTCTGAATTCCAGAAAACGTAACCCTAACTTGAATAATTCCATCCCATAATTTAACACTTGGATTCCTGGGATCATGGATGACTCCTCCACTTCATTCCACACTCCTCAAGCTCAATTCATCCTACTCTATAAAAAACATGAAGCCTACAACTGCACATAGTTTACTATCTTGAATCCCACACATAATCCTCTATTAACCTGTGATTACTTCTGAATTACATTTTAGTTATCAATTTAAAAACACCACAAAGTCTGTTTGTGTTGAAATTGCTTCCAGTTTTTCACTATTTAGAAAATTATCTATTTTGTCCTGTTTAGATTCAGAATTGACCTTGCACTGAAATCCATTTGTCACAATTTTGATCATTTTCTCAGCCTATTAATGTTTCTTTGCCAATTTTTGCTTCTATCTACACTCTTACATTGCCATCTGTCTTCGTGTCATCAGTGAATTTGGATCTGTGACTTTCTATTACATCATTTAAGTCATTAATAAATATTATGAATAGATGAAGAGACAATACTGACTTTCTCTGTCATATCCAACCAAAGTGCATACGATTTAATCATTAATATGTTTAATAATACATCTCTCACTCTTTTTAGAGAGATTTTGCTTTGGAATCCCACATTAAATAACATTATGAGATGATCCTATGAGAAAACATCCCATGGCACGATTTAATTTACACCTTCGAAACATTAAATCACATTTATCTGGCATGATTTATTCTTTACAAGTTCACACTGTCACTGATCAACTGAAAACTTTTAAGGTATTGTGTTTCTCAAAAAGGAAATGAAAGGGAAGAATCAGGGAAAGAAAGAGCTGGCATGTTGAAAAGTCTTCTTCCTTGTGGTAGGTTTTTAAATAATTCTATGCTTTCTGTGATGTATGTACTGTGAAAGTGTTTTAGAGTTAGTTAAGCACTTTTGATGATTGGAATGTACTGAGAGAGGCAAAAGGTGCCTCAACATCTCACGAACAGCAGAGATAAATGTTAAAATAAATAGACTTTGTGGGTGATTCTTAGCTGAGTAAACGCCTCTTACTCCTTTGAATAGTGCCATGGATTTGTTTTATACTTCCACCTGAGAAAGCAGAATTTCAGTTTAAGATCACATTCAGATCATATCTCCAACAGTGTAGAGTCCCCTCAGTGTCAGTCTGGCTCAAGTCTGTATTACAGCTTAAACTCATGATCATCAGCCGGTAAGTGTTTTTATTGTTTAAGCAAAGCTGGTCTGGTATAATGAAAATGTCCATGTACACTCAAAACTTTGTTAAATTTTAAAGTATATGATTAGTTACATTAAATAGTCATACAGCTCTGACGCAGGCCCTTTGGCTTAACTTATCCATGCTGACCATGAAGCTCCTTTTAAGCCGGTTTCATTTGCCCATGTTTGGCCCATATCCCTCTGAACCTTTCCGATCTATGTACCTGTCCAAATGCCTCTCGTTTTAAAACTATGCCCTATAGTTCATGATTCCCCTACCCTGGGAAAAAAAGACGCTATGCATTTGCCCTATCAATCCCCTCATGATTTTATACAACTCTATAAGATTACCCTTCAGCCATCTTTATTCTATGGCATGGTCCTGGTCTGCCCAACCTCTTCCAGTAGCCCAGGGCCTCAAATCCTGAAATCCCAAAAGCTTCTTCACAACCCTATCTATCTGCAAAAGTGATTATGTGGTTGTACTCCTAGATCTCTGCTCTACAACACTCCCCATTACTTTGATTTTAGAGTCACCGTAAGCATTTGCAAATTGGATGCTCTCTAGTGAGTGTGAAAATTGAACCATTCAGCATTCTTAGAATCCAACACATCTATTGGATGCTTCCTCGCATGCTGGTTTGGAGATGATTATTAACATGTTAAATGGACAGATTGGTTTGGGTAATACTCTCAAATTATATGTTTATTTAACACGTTTATGAATGTTCCTAAGTGTTGAACACCTGGAAAGCAATGCTGTTAAACCTAATGACATCAAATAAACTCTGTATTTTTTAATCAATCTCACAGAAAAATTGGTAGAGTCTGGTAATTTGGAAGCTTTAGTTGATCCACCTCTGCTGTTAAATATACAGCCCTTACATTGGCATTCTCTTCTGTTGTCAATTTTGCTAAGGTCATTCAAGATGTGGATCAAAGGTCTCTGATACCTTGCCCAAGAGTGTATTCACCCAAGAGAGAATATTGACAGGCTGTCCAAACAAGCAGGCATCACAGTCAGTTCTGATCCCATCTTCCCCAATGCCATATGCATAGACGTTTCAACAAGCGAATTACATGTAAAAACCATAACTAAGTTATTTAATTGGGGTATTAACTATTTTGGCACAGGAATCTGAAATAAATTGCAGCAACCACATCACAATACCAACTGGAACCTCAGTTGTCACAGGCTCAAAACCAGAAGCCTTGTAGATTATATTATACAACCATGCGATCTGCTAATGGGATCATAGTTTTCCTTCATGAGGTCAATGAATGGTACAGTGCGTATAATTAATCAGCATAAAGGGGGGACTTTCAACTGACATCTAGATCCTATTTGATGCAGTCATCGAATGAACTAAATACAAAATATAATTGCGAAAGGAATTCATCATGAATAAACATCCAACAAAATAATACTATTGATCTGAAGAAGGGACCCGGCACATCACCCATTCCTTCTCTCCAGAGATGCTGCCGCTCCCACTGAGTTACTCCAGCTTTTTGTGTCTATCTTCGGTTTGAACCAGCATCAGCAGTTCCTTCCTACGCTATTAATAATAATGATCACTTGCTGATATTACTAACAAGTCTTCTGCAATACTTAACTTTGGGCAAAATAATGAAAGTAATCCTTACAATTCAGGACATGGATATAATTTATCCAGTCATTCTTTTCTGGAACAGTTCAAAATTATTGCTAATTAAATCAATTGTTGAACTGGTTATGTAAATTAAAGTATAGATAATTCCATACATGTATTCCATTATTCTGATAAAATGTACGTATGCAAAGATGCAACAGACAGAAAATGCCAATGCATTTGTTGTCAAAATCTTTATGTTCTACATGGAATTGGTAAAAGCCATATCTTTAAATTGCTACGGTATTAATTTAATGAAGCATAGAACATAGAATGATACATAGAACAATACATTGAGCAGCACAGCCCAGGAACAGGCCCTTCGGATCCAGCTGTGCCAGGTATGATGCCAAGACAAACTCTTTTCTGCCTGCACATGATCTACATATCCCTCCATTCCCTGTAGACAATAGACAATAGGTACAGGAGTAGGCCATTTGGCCCTTTGAGCCAGCACCGCCATTCAGTGTATATCCATGTGCCTATCAAAAGCCTCTTAAACACCATTATCATATCTGCCTCCACCACCACCCCATTCCAGGCACCCACCACTCTCTGTAAATACACTTGGCTTGCACAACTCTATCAAATCTCACTTTGCTATGCCCTCCAATCTTTGACATTTCCACCCTGGGAAAAATAAGTTCTGACAGTCTACCCTATCTATGCCTCTCATAATTTCACCAAGTCTCTCCTCAACCTCTGAGACCCCAGTGAAAACAATCTATGTTTCCAAACTTTCCTTTTAGCTAACACCATCTAATTCAGCCATCACCTCTTCTGCACCCTCTCCAAACCCTCTATATCCTTCCTGCTGGTGGGGCAACCAGACCTGCATGAGACCTTCGTATTGATTTAAAAAAAGGAGAGTGTGAACAAAAGTGAGTTTCAAATGCAAGTGTAGAACTATAGCAGAATAAAGCACTCAACACTCATTTAAACTATTGCTGTAACTGTGACAAACATTGATTTTCCTGCGGTATCATTACCAGCGGAGTTCAAGTGAAGAGGCAGGTATTGTCATATAGAAAATGAAGAGAGCAGTTTAGATGTACAGAAAAGACAGGAAATATTACCTCAGGCTAGAAGCTTAGTGCATCATTCAAATGTTGAATTTGACAGTGAGGCCCAAGTTAAGTATGAATAACTGTGATGAGTGTGCCAACAGACATAAGAACAGGAAGACTATTCAGTCTTTCCAGCTGTTTTGTGAATTTGTTTTTACTCAATTCTATTCAGTCCAACAACTTGGTTCAAATAAGATAATGGTCTACCCATATTTTATTCCATCTAGTACCGTGGCTTCATATGCTTTTATTAACCTGTTTGGTATTATTAATCTTAATTGGTTAAGCTTATCAAACGATGTGGCATCTTTGATTAAGGATAATATTACAGTGTTAGTACAAGGAGGATCAAATGCACACTTTATTTGGTTGGAGGTGCTTAACAATAAAAGATTTATGATGCTACCAGGTGTATTTTTAGCCACTCAAAGAGCAGACAGTGGAGACTTGGAGAGAAACGACTGGGATGTGAAAGAAGTATAAAATTGAAAGAATGGGAGGCTGTGACCACTCTCAAACTGGATACAAAGTGATTGGAAGAGAAAAGACAGGATTTTTAAAGTGCACACAGAAGGATTTTTGAAGGAAGTTGGCAGTGCTGTGTGTTATATCTGGACATGCGGAACAAAGTTAGTCAATTGGATAATGCGACACTTGATGAACACATTGAAAGTAGTTTTATATGGTTTAGGTTGGTTGCGAAAGATGACAAGAAGCAATGGAGAATCAACTTACAATCAAATTAATGGGATGCAAATCGCGATTTTCAACCCAAAATAAAAGGGAGCAAATGATGCATATGTACCATACTGCCATTTCCTATGCTAATTCATAGTCTAATTTTATCTGTAGTTTAATACATTATTGTGTTATTTTCTTCAATTATATTTAATGTGGTGGTGCAGTAAAAGAAATGCACACAACCACAACAAAAACTGAACAGAATTGTGACAAGTTATTTCTTTAAATTGGCTTTTGTGATGTCACTTTATTAAAGTGAAATCTTAAAAAAAAACTTTGACAACAATTCTTTCAAAATGCCAGATGAACACATTGATTGGATGAACTAAAGTTGCAAAATGCTGTTGTCAGCAGTGACAACAGAAAGCTAAGATATTTTAAAAAGTTTCTGGGCCGTGCGTTTTTGTGGCGGATCAACCAATCTTCACCATAATTATTTCCCCAGAGGAGTTGCCGCATCAAATTCAGACAAATCTGTCTCCTTGTTCTCCTTCTGGTGTCACTTGAAGTTTGTTTGTGTCTATGCAGAAATCAGGTTTTTCATTACTCCAGTGTACTTTTCAAAATGCACTCAACCCAAAGATGAATGAGCTAATGAGCTGATCTGCAAATTTTCAAGGCATGCGTTTCACAGTGGTTCAGATTTCTTTGCAATTATTGAGGATATTAAGTGCCGCTGCCACTGTGGACTCTAGGACAAACCTAGTACTTAACCATTTATTTCATATCACCAACACATAAACTAGTTTAGTTTAAGGATACGCAGTGGAAACAGGCCCATCGCGTGGAACCACCTAGCCCGCGCTGACTAGCGATCCCCATTTACTAGCACTATCCTGCACATTTGGGACAATTTACAATTTTTACCAAAACAAATCAAACTACAAATCTGTATGTTTTTGGAGTGTGGGAGGAAACCAGAGCACCCAGGGAAAACCCACACAGTGACAGGGAGAACGTAAAACTCCGTGCAGAGAGCATCCATCGTCATGATCGAACCCGGGCCTCTGGCGCTGTAAGGCAGCAACTCTACCACTGTGGCACCATGCAACCCATAGTTAAAGAAATAAATATCATTGTACCTTCATAATTAACATTGTGGTTTCTCTTAATTAGATCAGGTTATATGGCACAAATACTATTTTACTCACTTGAAATGTAAAATAATAACTTGTAGAATCAAAAATGACATCCTGTCTTACAACTGCACAATATTATTCTCTAAAACACCCATCGTTGGTCATCATCACTCTGCCTAATCTATTTTGCAGCTTGTATTCTATTACAAAATAGAATATAGTTTCAATCTTAATAAAAGCATTTAGTCTTTCTTATCTGTCTAGGGGCATCCTTTCATATCGATCAAACTTTCGTGTGGAACAGCAATGTATTTCACAAGCACATAATTGAATTCCATTCTTTACTTGAGCGAAACACAAAATGCTGGAGGAACTCAGTGTGTCAGGCAGCATCAGTGGAGGGAATTCAAGTTGGGATCCTTCTGCAGCCTCTTATGGTCCCAACCCAAAGTGTGTTCTGTAAAACCCCTCCTCAAATGCTGCTCGACTCGCTGGGTTCTTCATTGTATTATGCTCATGATCCCAGCCTCTGCAATCTCTTGTGTCTCCATTCTTAATTATTTGGCTACATTAGGTACTTAAGTTTCAAAGAAATATAAACACTGCTGTATTTCAGCTGACTTGCAAGTCTGTACATGGGAGGAGGTTGGAGATGGAATCCACATTTGTATTTGAATCCATTCAGTGTGGGTCCAAACCTTCAGTGCCCTGTATATTTGGTCAGTAAGGTCGTTGCACTTCAAATCTGCTAATTATTTACAAAATGACTTTTCTCTGCCTCTGTTTATTCATTTAAAACTCAAGAACTATTCTAAAAGGTGCAATAATTTTTGAGTTAATAATTATTAATAAGAACTTATTTAAGCTGACTATCTTTTCTCCTTCTCTTTTAGCATACCTAGAGGACAGCTTTATAAAATCAGGAGTCTTCAGCATTGGAGAACTTATGCGAGTATCGCGAAGTAAGTGTTCTGGGTCATTGAAATTAATCTTAGAGAGTTAGTTACTCATTTTATAATTGGCCAAAATTGTGGTTCGTATCGCCCATCACAAACTGGTTCAAATAAAGCAGATTAGCTTTCATGCCACATAATGTGCTCCACTGTAATTTATCACTATATATTTCAGCTCAAAATAAGCTTTTTACCCTGTTTACCCTGTAGAGATGATAGGATATAAGTCATTTTCATGTACTACCACTGAGTGGGCAGAGTGATATGGGCATGGACATGAATGGGGTCTCTGTAAAGATCATTTTTCACATATATCATATCAGCAAACCAAAAGTTATTGGAGAGAATGATATTTCAGAAGCTCTATTGTTCTGCAACAGAGAGTATCACATAGTGTTCCAGTAATGTGCATTTTATGAATTATTTACTTTGCATACGTTTGCTGCGGACTATAAAACAGAATATGTAACTCACCAAAGATCTATTTCGTATTGATTTAGGGAAACTGGAAATATGGATTCCATATCATTCTATGTCAATCGAATGATATAAAGAGTTGCTAATTGACTTTTACAACATTTTGTATAGAACCACATTTTTCTGATCATGATGGGGACTTTTCAATTAAAAGTGAATTTTTCAGAAAACCCGACTGAACAGAAACGTGACATATCCCAAACTCCAGCATAAATTTCACCAGTTTTAAGTCAGTGAAGCTGGACAACAACAGACTAGTTTAACAAGAATTTATTAATTATATTTGGGCATCAAAAAAGTTATTTCTGCTGGTACTTCTCTTTCTGTTTGGGATGCATCCACTGGAATGCAGACTGAATGCAAAAATGAGTAATTATAACATTATGTACAGGGAGATGTGTTCTAAACAGCACTGCTGTGCCAGGAACACAGTGCAAACCCATGCATTGCCCCAGGCTGTGCATGCAGCAAAACGTTTGAGGGATAAGGCCTGCACAGTTGTTCCCACAGCAAATAAATAGTTAAATTGATCTCCAGGCAGCTCGTTGTGGGATATGCCACCATGGCAATATGCGGTGGGCTGTTTGGGTGGGCTGGACCAAGTTGTGCAAGTCACTCCGATGAGACGTGGGGCTTCGAGCTGTACCTTGGCCCGCACGGTGAGTGTGGTACATTGCTGGGAATAGACAACTTCTGTGCCCTGTAACGACTGACTGCGTAAATCCTACGATCTTTCTCATAACTCCCTGGAAATGAGAATGAAATGGAAATTGCTGTCATTCCCCCTCTTTGTTTGTACAACTTTACCTATCCTGAAATGTTGTCATTTGGTAACAGGTTTCAAGGCAAGCACCTGTGGAGTATAACCAGTAACTTAAAATCAGAAATAGGAGTAGGAACGACCTGTTCATTTCTGCTTGTCTGTTCTGCTATTTAATACGATTGCAGCTAATCTTTTATTTTAGCACCACTCTACTGCAGTAATTCTATATTTTTGATGATCTCAGTATCTGAACAAACATTCACCTCTGCCTTGAATATACTCACCAGCTGAGACTCCACATCTTCCAAACATCCAGATTTTTCTTCACTTCAGTCGTGAATGCCCAGACCCTTGTCATGAGGTTGTTATCCCTGCTCTCTGCTGCACTGTCAGGAGAAACAACCCAAGAGGAATTGTGAGTGCGTCAATGATATCACCCCTTATTTATCTAAAATCGGGAGAGTTTAAGCCTAATCTGTTTAATGTCTCCTCATGCAGCGAACCTGCCATGCCAGCAATCAATCTTAGGGTAAAATGCCAATATACTCCCTCTATTACAAGTGCATCGTTCCTAAGGCAGGGAGATCATATCTGTACATAATGTTCTAGATGCAACCTCTCTATGAATGAACTAAGATCTCTACTTCTGCGCTCAAATCGTCTTCCAATAAACGGCAACATACATTTTGTCCCCTAATTGCTTGCAAATAAACTTTCAATGATTTATGTGCAAGGATACCATACGTCTCTCACCTTTCAATAAAAACTCTGCTTTTCTAACCTTTACACTGATGCAGGTGATTTCGCATGTTTTTTGACATTATATTCTTTATCTAAATTATTTTCTTCTTCAATTATAAACCGCCTCTGCAGGACCTCGTATTTTTCTGCTTTTTGGCTGCTCTCTTTCCACTAGAATTTTCATCTGTTTTTGTGAGATCCTTTGCCATGGACATGGCTTATCATGAGTGTCAGACATAGTGGAATAAAAGAAGTCTATTTCCAAAGCTGTGCAAATTCTGTCTATGACCATGTTTGTTTTTAATTCACCTGCCTCTCAACCTATGAGCAGACACTCGCTTCAATGTTGCTTGCGACCACACTCATTGTCTCGACCCGAAACGTCGCCTATCTCCTTCGCTCCTTAGATGCTGCTGCACCCGCTGAGTTTCTCCAGCTTTTTGTGTGACCTTTATCTTTGCCTTTCTTATTTTTGTCTCACATTATCCATATGACATTTTTCTTATTGCAAGCGTTTACCTGCATTTGTAAATTGTGTTATCTTCTGTTGCCTCTGGAGCTGGTCAGTTTCTTCCACAATTTGAACCACCCCGAGTGCCTATTGCTGTGACTATATCGGTGCATATAATCCACAGTTGCTTCATTCTTTCTAATGCTTTGGAGTATATTCTAACATGAGGGTTTTCTGCAGTGATTCAACTTTACATCATCTAATTCAATGTGCTGGTCCTGAAAATGCTGAATATCCATAGTAATACAATATTTCATTTTGGGCACTTTACATAGAAGTTCCCTACACATAATTACTTGAATGTTAACAAATGCATTCTGCGACAACCTTGATCTACCAGTATTACATTGCCCCATGTTCTAACATCGCTGTAATGAAACATTTTGGAATGTCAGCCTCAATCCCAAAGGGAACACCGAAGATGTAATTTCCATTGATCCTGCACTTCGTGTTGTCATGGGCCATCATCATTCAACTCTCTACCTGCTTCTTGCCAGTGTAGATTTGAGCCCTTTTATCAGCTAATCCACTCATCTTCACTATTCTGTATGAGGTGTGCACGGTCCATTTAAATATCTGTGTTCATGCCATTTGCAATTTTTGTTGCTGCATTCCATGTGCAAGTCCAGATCATTTCTCCCTATCATGAGAATAAATGGTTTATCCACTGGCCCATGGTTGAGATAGTGTTTGGAACATTTTATTCCTCTGGCACTTATTAATCATTTACGTGATCTTCTTATTCGGTTTGTCACATCTTTTTTGATTTCTAGGCAAGTGTTATTTTCTATGTTGGCAACCAATGGTAGGCTGATTGATCCATAGTTATCTCTTTATTTCTTACTCTGCATTTCAACAAGGGATATTGCTTCATCGTCCTTCATTCGGTCAATACTTCCAATGTACAAATATTTTTAAATATCTGCGCTATAGCTCCTGACGATTTCATGAGCATTTTGAGGTTGCATGCCATAAACCCTAATGATTTTTCTATCTGAACGATAGTTTCTAGACTGCTTGGTTGACAATATTTATTATATCTAATTGCATTATCACAACTATTTTCATTCCTACAACCACAATCTTTATACGGAAAAGCTGAGGGGAAGGTCACAACTGCTGGCTTCACTATTCCTTCATTTAGCATACAGAACTTTTTCTACCTTCTCAAAAAAAAACTATACATTTTTTTACCATCTCCATATATTCCATAATATTATCTTTCAGTAATACGAGATTTGGTGCATCTCACTGTTAACTGCAAAACAAATTTCAATGTCTTTGTTGCAGCTTAGGTTGAACCCCCTTAAATTATGGGAATATGGTTAATTTGGATATTAAGTATTTCTTTTTTGGAAGTTTACCATCCAATTATTTATTTGTCATTGGGATATCCTTTGAGTTCTGGACTTCTACACTCACATCCCTGCAGCTGACTGCACCAGTCTATAATGGCACAATATTGCAATGGCCCTTTCACTACAAGTAACTAGACAAACTTGACTCCATTGACTTTGGGAGAAGATATGATCTGTCTGATATATGTTCTTTAATTATTCTTCTGATAACATTTGCTAAGATACTCCCATTTAAGATGAAGATATATAAAATTGTGTCAGATAAGCTCTGCTGATCCAAATTTTGTAAAAGTACGAGATACTTCAAAAGAATAAAATAAAAATATGGGGGAAAATAACCTGATTATTTGTTCCCAACTAAATTGGCTCATTCTCATTTTACTACTCTGTAATTTCCTTCATTTTCCATGCAAGCATCTTTGGCTTTTCGCATGTTATGATATTATGCCATTTGAAAATACACAATTTTTTAAATATATAGTTTACTTTTAAATAATTATTTTAAGCTATGTCAACATGTCTCCTTGTTGCTTCAAGCTGCACAATCTCTGGTTTGAGTTTACTATGCCATCGGTATGAAGGGCATTGTAAAAATATGATTTATTCAACATATAAACATTATAAATGGTTGGGTTGTAGATTTTATTGGGCACAAACTTGCATCCAGGAACTCTGTTGAAGATGATAGAATTATGTCAAAATAGTGGTGGCACTCGTTAATTGAATAATAGGATGATTCAAAACTGTAGGCATGTAATTCATTAATTGCGGAACAATCTTTTTGAGTCAAATTGGCACAAGAAGCTTTCTGAACAGAATGGTTGAAGAAGTTTTGGAAATGGTCCACCCGACAAGTTATAGCTTCTGGAACAGGGCCCTGAAAAGATATCTAGGTTAGAGCAGAAAAGTCAACCATTGTTCTTCATTGGCTCCTCAGAGCATATTTGTATAAGTTTAGTTCCACCTTTCAATTAAACGTTATTGAGTTAGGAATGGGATTGGTAATCATACCATACGGGTTAGAGACTGATGAGATTTTGTATTTGGTTTACCAGCGGACCCACCCTTTTTCAGACAATAATCCCCTTTAATACACAAATCAAATGCCATTCTGATAGGAATTGGTTAGTGTGTGTTCCATGCACACTCCAAGAAGCATCATAGTTATTGGAGCCAAAGAATTCAGCCAAATACATTTGGAATTAATTTTCTTGGACTGAAAGGAACGTAGAGATTTCTCAATTAAGTCCCACAAAACTAATGTGGTCTGCTATCACTCTGGGACTCCTACAGATCATTGTTTTGACATCGCCCTTCCCTTCTGGTGGACAAAGCTCCCCAGGAGTCTGTCTGGCAGTGGGATAGCCTTTGACATCTGGAGTTCCATGCTCTTCTCAACCCCTCCTCGCACTCCACCTTCTGCAACTGATTCCTGCAACTTACCAGAGCATTATAGAATTGCAAAATCACAAAGGCCTTTTCACTTTGATCGTGCGTAACTACATAGATAAACTTGATTTGGTTAACTTTGGGCGAAGATAAAACCAGCCTGAGTCTTGATTTACTTTGACTATTCTACTGACAATTTATGCAGACTACCCACACAAAGTGAAGACCTGTAAAACTGTTTCTGATCAGGTTTGCTGATTCAAGCTTTGAAATATATCAAATACCAAATTCTTCAAAAAATAGTAAGGTAAAACTAGGGGCAAAAGTCAAATTAGTATATGATAATCATTTTGAAAAATGTTTATAAATTCATTTGTACAATTTATAATGATCAAATTATATTGTCTTAAAAGTAGTCAACATATTCATGTATTATGTTCTTAACAAACTTTACTCCAAACTTGTAAATGTACCTCAAACATTTTGTATTCTTCATGAATGTTATAAAGCTATTATGTGTGTAGAAAGACTGACGATCACAACTCATAATTGTTTTACATTTTCAGTGGCTATAACTCAAGGAAGTGGGATTAGTTACAACCTTGCAGAGATTCAAAGTCAACCATTCTACCATGACATAAACTCCAGCCTACAGAGGTCACTGTCTTCTCCACCAGGAAGGTAACCTATTCAATACATTTGTCTTTTAGATTATCAGGATCAGCCATGATCACATTGAATGACGGTGCTGGCTCGAAGGGCCGAATGACCTACTCCTGCACCTATTGTCTATTGTCTATTGAATATATAGAAATAAATCCTAAAATCAATGATATAAGCCTTCTCTACTGCTTAACTGTTGTTCATTAAAACATGTTGTAAGGTCCAATATTTTGGTCATAAGAGTTTTTCATGAAATAATATTTGTTAAGAAAGCTACCTATCTGAAAAAAGAGATACTCACATCAACACTGTTAATTTATAGCCCAGAGCCCAATGAGGACCCAAAGACCCAGGAGTGGTGGAAATGTATCCATGGTCACTGGTGCTAATTGCATGACATTGTAGGTATGTGCATTGCACTCTGCATGTGAAATTTGACTCCATTGATTGCAATGGAACTGATCTTCAGAAGCAGTGTACAAGATACATAGTCTGATACTTCATGCATACTACAGAGGATAAATTTCTCATCTTTACCCGATAGCGGAGTGAAATAGTTGCGTAATAGTTATCATCTGGACTAACAATCAGATACGAGTTTAAATCCCATACCTGGAATTAAATTATTGATGGCCATGAAATTGCCAGACATGTGTAAAGTCTGGCAGCGATGTCCTTCAGAGTCATCACCTCTCCTCAATATTGTTGAGGTAAGCCCATTAGTGCCTGCAATACCATGGTCAGTGAATTAATTTTTGAAGAAAGATATCGCTGTCGAACTACAATAACATTTTCCTTTTGTCTGGGTCTTTATCCTTTCCACTACTTTTCTGTATTCTAGACCGGACAGACATTTTTTTATCCAAATGTATTCCCGAGCGCACTCCTCCTCATCCATTCTCCTTGACATAAGATTTTCTTGGTTATTTTGGCACAGGTTATACAGTAAGTTGAAACAGAAAAATATTACTTTTTGGCAAATACTAATTCATGCTGCTTTGATTGATCGCCTTAAAATGCTGCTTGTAGCACAAAAGTGTAATTTACTCCTTCCTGGAAGATCTTCGCGAAGGCGTTTATTTCCGTAGAATTGTTGCTAATGTCTGTACCAAATTTTAGTTCATAACAGATAAACTTAATTGTTTCTATATTTTTAAGATCTCCACAAATGATGATACATTTACACCAGTCTCAGCAATGTTCCCATACTCTGCTGTGATCCTTCAATAGACAGGCTTGGTGAGAGAGCGGCAGAGAGCCAGAAAATACTGTTGGATTAAACTGCATTTATGGGTGGCATGGTGGCATAGAGTTACTGCCTTACAGCGCCAGAGATCTGGATTCAATCTGACTACGGATGCTGTCTGTACGTAGTTTGTATGTTCTCCCTGTGATCAGCGTGGGTTTTCTCTGAGATATTCGGTTTTGTCCCATATTCCAAAGACCTACAGCTTTGTAGATTAATTGATATAAATGTAAAATTGTCCCTAATGTGTGTAGAGTAGTGTTAGTGTGCGGGGTCGCTGGTTCGTGGGCTGAAGGATCTGTTTCTGTGCTGTATCTATAAACTAAACTAAATTTAAATGTTAGTGGCCCGAAAGTAAAAGTGGATGAACTCAGGACCTGGCCGGGAAATTATGGCCATTACAGAAACCTGGTTAAGGGAGGGACAAGGCTGGCAACTTAATGTTCCAAGGTGCAGATCCTACAGGCAATATAGAGGTGGGGAGGTAAAAGAGGAGGGGGAATTGCTTTATTGGCTCAGGAGAACATCACAGCAGAGGTCCGAGATTACATTACTGAAGGATTGACCAGTGGGGCTATAAGGGTAGAGCTGAGAAATAAAAAGGGAATGGTCACCTAATTGGAATTGTATTATAGGTCATCAAATAGTCAATTGGAATTAGTGGACAAAATGGCAGAACAATATATGCAGCTGCAAGACAAATAAGATGGCATTTTAAGATGGTTATCAAAAATTACAGCAGGGTCTTGATCAGTTGGGCAGTTGGGCTGAGGAATGGCTAATGGAGTTTAATGCGGATAGTGTGAGATGTTGCATTTTGGGAAGTCATACCAGGGCAGGATCTTTACAGTGAATGGCAGGGCCCTGTCAAGTGTTGTAGAGTAGAGGGATCAAGGAGTGCAGGTACGTAATTCATTGAAAGTGGCATCACAGATCGATAGGGTGGTCAAAAACGCCTTTGGCACATGGGCCTTCATCAGTCAGGATATTGAGTCAGTATCAGTATAAAAATAAAAAAGAAGTACAACGTAGCAAAAAAGAGCGGGAAGCAAGAGGATTGGGTAATGTTTAAAGAGCAACAGAAGATAACTAAAAAGACAATACGGGAGAAAAGATGAGGTACGAAGGTAAGCTAGCCAAGAATATAAAGCGGGATAGTAAAACCTTCTTTAGGTATGTGAAGAGAAAAAAAATAGCTAAGACCAAAGTTGGACCCTTGAAGACCGAAAAAGGTGAATTTATTATGGGGAACAAGGAAATGGCAGATGAGTTGAACAGGTACTTTGGATCTGACTTCACAAAGGTGGACACAAACAATCTTCCTGATATAGTAGTGGCCAGAGGGTGAAGGAGGAACTGAAGGAAATCCACATTAAGCAGGAAATGATATTGAGTAGACTGATGGGACTGAAGGCTGATAAATCCCCAGGGCCTGATGGTCTGCATTCCAGAGTACTTAAGGAAGTGACTCTAGAAATCGTGGATGCAAGAGATTTGGACAGATACATGGATAGGAATTGTTTAGAGGTTTACCAGGAAGGTTTCCTGAGACAATATACAGAGGGTCCTACATGGGAAAGGGCAAAGCTTGACTCACTCTTTGGGAATTGTGTAGACAAGTGACTGAAGGCTCAGTGGACGAACCTTCAAAGGTTTCAAAGGTCTGTTATTGTCGCGTGTACCAATTAAGGTACAGTGATATATGAATCACCATACAGCCAAACTAAAAAAGCAACGTCACACAACTACATAAAAGTTAATATAAACACCCACCGCAGCGGATTCCCCACATTCCTCACTGTGATGGAAGGCAATAAAGTCTAATCTTCTTCCCTCATTTTTCTCCCGCGGTCGGGACAATCGAACCATCCGTCGGGGCGATCGAAGCTCCAGCAGCTGACGGTCGAAGCGCATGCTTCAGGTCGATCGAAGCTCCCACGTCGGGGTGGTCGAAGCTCCTGCGGCTTGGAGTTCTTGAAGTCAGTCTCTGACCAGAGACTGCGAGTTCCACGATGTTAAAGTCCGCAGGCTGCTGTGGTTCGAGCTCAGAGGTCGATCCCTGGCAAAGGTATCGTGAGCTCTGTGATGTTAAAGTCTGCAGTCTCCCACGATGGAGCTTTCGAAGTCGGTCTCCACCAAAGGCCGCCAACTCCTCGATGTTAGGCCGCAGTGTGGACTGAGATACGATCCGGAAAAAAATTGCATCTCCATCGAGGTAACAGATTAGAAAAAGTTTCTCCCACCCCCGACATAGAACAAGCTAAAGAACACTAAAAACACACATTTAACACACACTAAAAAAACAACAAGAGAAGGAAGGGACAGACAAACTGTTGGCGAGGCACCACCCAGTGGGTGGCACTTTCTGAGACGAATACCATAGTCCTCTTAACTTTAATATAGCTAAGGGCTAGCCCACAAGTTATAAATTAGGCCAAGACAAACATTGATGGTTTTGTTCTAATTTTAATCAAACGGGTGAAGTGGTGGTACCAAAAGTCGATTGGTAAAGGTTGTTGGCAGGCAAAGGTCCGTCTAGAAAAGTGGGATGCTTTTAATAATGTGATGCTGAGTGTTTAAGGTATGCATATTCCTGTTCAAGGGAAGGGCAAGGAAGGTGGGAGTACAGAAGCCCAGATGATGAGAGAAACAGAGGCATGGTTCAGGCAAGGTCAGCTGGGATCAAGTGTATCGCTGGAGGAGTATAGGGAATTTAGGAGCATACTTCAAAAGGAAATTTAGAGAGCAAAGAAGGAATATAAGATATTTCTGGCATAAGATTAAGGAGAATCAAATGAGATGTTTTAGATATAGTAATGAAAAAGTATAGCTTGAGTGAGAATAGAGCCCCTCAGACACCAAAGTGGTCATGTATGTTGCAACCACAGGAGATGGGCTAAGTCTTCAATGATTATTTCTCCTCTGTTTTTACTAGGAAGAAAGACATGAAGATTAGGGAAGTGAGGAAAGTTAATGGAGATGTCTTGAGGAGAATCAGTATTACAGTTAAATCCTACTAAAGATATTGCCCCCAAAAAATGAATTTTAACTGGCTGGCAGATTACATAATTTAATTTTGCATACGGAATTGGGTTCTGAAGCAATCCTTGTTTGGACACAACTTCATCATTTTGACTATAATTGTAAGCATGATATATACTCACACATTTTTAGCATGACTCATGGCACCTTCCATATTTAGCTCATACACTAATAATATGTTACGTAACTAGATTTTGATGTTATTTTCCCTTCAAAGTTAACTTGACCTCAACGCTGACAAACTGCCTCAACGATCCAGCAAACAACATGAGTTTCTTGCACGGGGAGGCCAGTGGCTAACTGCACCCAAAATCAACCCACATCCCTGTTGTCTTTTTAAAGAAACCATTTGAAGGTTTGGTGGTGAATTGTAGTTGTAAAGATTAACTGGGTTTCGTGATACATAGGGTATGTTGGAGTTTGAGAGATCTGGAATGGGTGCTTTGGCTGAACTCAACCAATGCCTTTGCCCCAACCTGAGGGTACCACACTGGCGGCTGATGGAAGACATCATTTTGAGTGTCCAACAATGCAGACCCAGCAGCCAAGAGAAAATTAAGATATAGCTCTCAGCAGGAAATCTTATCCAGAAAAGAGATTTAGCAAACAATTATCCTTCATTGTCTGGCTGAGAAGCAACGTGAAAACGATACTGCTTCTAAAGGCATGAACCTGCAAGGATCTTCCGAATCAGGTTGGAGAATGACTTGTCTCCACTCTTTTTATGCATTCCGAGATGGATAATAATGCCAGTATGGAAACTGCAGACTCTGCCACGGAGCACTGTCCTGTCAGGTCACAACTGCACGCAGTGGCAAAAGAGAACACAGTAGGGAATGTGGGATCAGATGAAAAATAGGTGCAGTGGGGAGGTTAGGTATGAACATCTTGTCATTACAGGTGCTTAAATAGCAACCATGACATTGCGTTCCAGGGTGAATGGGGGATGGGGATAGAGTGTCTCAAGTCATGGTTGACACCTGCTGTCTTGCAGTTCCAGATGTGAGAAAAAGAGGTACATGGCTGGGTGATGTATCTGATCTGGTTAAACCACTGGCAGTATCTGAAGAAGGGTCTTAACCCGAAATGCCACCCATTCCATCTCACCAGAGATGCTGCTTGTCTCACTGAGTTACTCCAGCTTTTTGTGTTTATCTTCGGCAGTATCTGAAATCTGGGAGAAGTAGGTGGGAGGGAGATTTGAATGTGAGTTGATGTCAGTGAGTCCACAAAAGGCAAGTAGATGCCTGGCACAATTCATAGAAACATAATATAACCAGATATGATGAAAGAGGGCAAATTGGATAATGCAGAAAAATGGTGTGCGACTCCTCCATTACAGCAGACGCATCAACTTCAGCATGTCCTGACCTATCATGATTGCCATTGCTTCACCTATGCAAGAATGAAGCTCAATGGCATGTCCAAAATGTTTTCGGACCACTTCCAACTAAAGGCCCTGTCTCACGGTGCGAGTCATCCCACGAGTGACCCCAAGTGAAAGAAAAAAAACAGACTCGTGGTTGTGTACGAGATTTCAAGTTTATGATCAAGTGTTTAACCGAGTTCCCACGGGTATGTCATTGCTGCGATGTTCCAACTTACTCTCCCGAGTTAACAAGTTCCACTCCCATTACTCTTGAGCCAACCGTGAATTAAGGTAAGTGTGTGAGGGTGTGAGAAGTCCATGCTGGGTGCCGGCCGGCCTCAGCCGCTGTTCAGATTGTTGGGAGACGGAGCTCAGGGTTCGCCTCTTGAGCTGCTTTGGTGCCCAGGCGTAAGTTGAGGTGGAAGGTGGTTGGGGGGGGGGGGGGGGCTGAGAGACAAGGCTCTTGGGTGCTGGGATCATTCTCTGAGGGATGGTCTTTGTGCGGGAGACGTGTAGGAGAGGTGTGCTGACTGCAGGCAGACACTTTGATAGTGATTGCCCACCAGTCTCAAAAGCCGCTGTGTCTCCCTCCACGTCCCCCTCCACGCCAACACAAAGGGCAACGATCCCACTTGTCAGCATTAAACTCCAGCTTCGCACCGTCTTCGCACCGGCGACTATCCCAACGCTTAAGATGGAAGGCAGAAGCAACAAGCTGGAGTAACAACCCGGGCCAGGTAACATCTCTGGAGAACATGGGTAGGTGACGTTTCGGATAAGGGCTCGTCTTCTGAAGAAGGATCTCGACCCGCTGAATTACTCCAGCAGTGTTAAAGAAGGAACTGCAGATGCAGGAAAATCGGGTGTACACAAAATTCTGGAGAAACTCAGCGGGTGCAGCAGCATCTATAGAGCGAAGGGATGGGTGACAGAAGGGTCTCGACCTGCTGAAATTCTCCAGCATTTCGATCTAAACATCACCCATTCCTTCCCTCATTTATGTGCTGCTTATTCATTTACATGGCATGTTGCTGTCCTCCCTCATCCACCGCGCTGGACAACCCACCGGGTGCAAAACTCCGCTGCATCCCGGGCGGAGGGCGATGATCACTGGACTGACCGGCAAGTAGAGACGGCGGGTCGGCTAAGCCCGGCTCCCCGCCACCAGGATAGACACCAACTACTGGAGTAAACTCAGCGGGATCTCTGGAGAAGTCTGAAGTAGGGTCTCGACCCGAAATCTCACCCATCCCATCTCTCCAGAGATGCTGCCTGTCCCTCGGAGTTATTCCAGCATTGTGTGTGTCTATGGGTTACACAAAAGCTGGAGAAACTCAGCGGGTGCAGCAGCAAGGAGCGAAGGAGATAGGCGACGTTTCGGGTCGAGACCCTTCTTGTGTGTGTCTATCTTCGGTGTAAACCAGCATCTGCAGTTCCTTCCCAATCCCATACTCTCGGCCCCAGGGGGTGGATGGAGCATCGCACGTGGACACAACCCACCCACCGCCCCAGACTTGCCCCTCTGGCAGGTCTTTAACGTGTCCTAAAGCTATTTGTGTTAAAGAAGGAACTGCAGATGCTGGAGAATCGAGGGTTACACAGAAAGCTGGAGAAAGTCAGCGGGTGCAGCAGCATGAAGAAGGTCAGCAGGTCTGAAGAAGGGTCTTGACCCGAAACGTTGCCTATCTCCTGCGCTCCTTAGATGCTGCTGCACCCGCTGAGTTTCTCCAGCTTTTTGTGTAATCCTAAAGTCGTTCATTGAGACAGTGATGAATACGAAGCCATGGGGCAGGTGCCTCAGTAATAAAGGACAAGTTGCAGATCATCGCAGAAAGGCCGAAGATAGACACAAAATTCTGGAGTGGGACAGGCCGCATCTCTCGAGAGAAGGAATGGGTGGCGTTTCGGGTAAGTCTGAAGAAGGGTCTCGACTCATTCCTTCTCTCCAGAGATGCTGCCTGGTCCGCTGAGTTGCTATCTTTGATGTTTACTCGAGCGAACGAACAGATTATAAAAAGTTCCCATGGTAGACTTACGAGTCACTATGGGCCACTACGTTACTGCAACGAGTTTAAATGTTTCCATTTTTAACTTGAAGAGTTAATTTGACTCGTGAAAAAAATCAAACATGTTTGATTTTTTTCCACGAGTTAACAAGTTTCCTGAGTACCTGCCGTTAGTGCCACAAGTTGATAAGTTGCTCGTGCGAGTTCCGACGTTCCCACTACATAAGGTCATAAGGAATATGTGTAGAATTAGGCCATTCGGCCCATTAATTCTACTCCACCATTCAATCATGGCTGATTTATCTCTCCCTTCTAACGCCATTCTCCTGCCTTCTCCCCATAACGTCTGACACCCGCAATAATCAAGAATCTATCCATCTCTGCCTTAAAAATATCCACTGATGAGATATACAGTATAAGGAGGTGTACAGGTATTCTCCCCCTGAAGTTGCCCAGGCTTTATGGTAATGTTAAAAGAAAAACTATGAGTGATGACTAACATTACATTGTAATTACACTTTATATTTGTTTTATTGTTTAACAACTTTGTGTAATAACGTTATTTAATCGCAAGTTGCTGTCAATGATTCATTGCCACCTCACAGACTGTTGCCTTCTCCACCACGATCAAAGTAATCATTGAATTGACCTGAATGTAATCTACTTAGAAACTACTTTGATTGCAAAATATTAAGGAAATGATGCAACTAAGCCACAATTGTGGCTGAAGGAAGTATTTCCAAAAATGTTATTATACATGTGTTGTAATTCCTTCACATTAAAACATTCATGATAAATGCAATTATTAAATCATTAAAAAATGTTTTTGCCGCTTTAACTTCCATTATCATATATGTAATGTTGTTTGCCATTCTGTATATGTTAAGCACGTTAATTTTTTTTTACTTTCTGTTCTATTCTCCATATCAATTCTATGATGGGATTGATTGTTCAACGAGTTTGAACATAGAACAGTACAGTGCAAGATAGGTCCTTAAGCCCACAATGTCTGTGCTGAATATATAATCCTCTCTCTTAGCATGTACATCCCTCCACTCCCTGAATATCCATGTGCCTATTTTAAAGCCTCTTAAGCATAACTATTGTATCTGCTTTCACCACTACCCCAGGTAGCGTGTTCCAGGTACCCACCACTCTGTGTTAAAAAAACCTTGCCCCATGCAATTGCTTTAAACTTTCCCCCTCAGATCATAAAGCTACGCCCTCCAGCCTGACAGTTTCACCCTCAGGTTCTGGCTTTCTATCTTATCTAAGCCACATAATTTTATGAACTTCAATCATGTCACCCCTCAGACTCTGACGTTGAAGAGGAAACAATCCAACCTCCCCTGATAACAAATACTCTCTATTCCAGGCAACATTGTGGTAGAAACATGGAAACATATAAAAATAGATGCAGGAGTAGGCCACTCGGCTCTTTGAGCCAGCACCCCATTCCTGTATTTTCCCCATATCCCTTGATTCCTTTAGAACTAAGAGCTAAATCTAACTCTCTCTTTAAAACATCCAATGAATTGGCCCCCACTGCCTTCTGTGGCAGAGAATTCCACAGATTCACAACTCTCTGGGTGAAAATGTTTTTCCTCATCTCTATCCTAAAATGCCTACTTATTCTTAAACTGTGACCCCTGCTTCTGGACTCCCCAACATGGAGAACATTTTTCTAGCATCTAGCCTATCCAATCCCTTAAGAATTTTATACATTTCTATAAGATCCGCTCTCATCCTTCTAAATTTCAGTGAATACAAGCCCAGTCGATCATATGTCAGTCCTGCCATCCCGGGAATTAACCTGATGAACCTATGCTGCACTCCCTCAATAGCAATAATGTTCTTCATCAAATTAGGAGACCAAAATTGCACATAATACTCCAAGTGCAGTCTCAACTGCAGTAGAAAGTTGTTTCTACATATGTCTGCCCAAAACTTCCACCTACATATCTCTGCCCAAATCTGTAAAGGGCCTATCCCACCAGCATGCGACTGCATGCGTCTAGCGTGACCAAACTTGGTGGCTTGAGGCGTACGGCCTCGCGGGGCCGGTCCCACTTCCAACCGCGGAGCTGTATGGAGCTGGTCCCGACATCATACTCACCAATCAGCTGGGCAGGAGGCGGGCCAACTGAATTTGGATGTCGGCGGTTACGTCATCACGCAACGGCGGTGACGTCATTGCGCAACGCCACGCGCTAGGCGTACGGGGTCCAGACGCTGCGTACGTCCTCAATGTGGCTGCGGGCCAACAGGCCGTTGCCGCCCTGGATTTTTGGACAGTGTCAGTTTTTTGGAACCCCGCGCGATGTCCAGACCAACCCGCACAGCTCCATACGGCTCCGACGATCGAAGTGGGACTGGCCCCGCGAAGCTGTACGGCTCAAACGACCACGTTAGGTCGCACTCGCCGCATGCAGTCGCATGCTGGTGGGACAGGCCCTTTACTAATCTAAATCCTGCTTTAGCCTTCCATCCTGTACACAACTTTGGTGTAATCTGTAAAGTTACTAACCAACCAATTGACATTCATGTATAAGTCATTTATATGTACCACGAACAACTGAGGTCCACTGGGGGTCCCAGGCCTCCAGTCAGCCAGTTCTAAATCTAAACTACCAAGTCATCGTGGATCTCATGCATCTTACTCTTCTGGATTAGACTGCCATGAGGGACTTTGTCAAATTCCTTCCTAAAATCTACAGTTGCTGCCACTAGGGCCCCACCTGGCCTAACAGCTAGCAACAAAAACCATTACAAAGAGAAAGTGCTAATCACAGAGATCTCTGGATATCTGCGGTGATCTTATGTTAGGGTCAGTTACAGAAGTAACTTTATTTTGCTGTCTACAAGTTCAACACCAACATTTTGGACCAGGAGTCAATGAGAAAAGTTCTGTTTATCCTACGGGCACTAGTAAATTTTGCTGGAAATTTTGACTGTGCGTAAACCAGAACTGAAAAAATTACTGAAATTATTTCAAAGAGAATTATCAGTTTTGGCACCTCACCATGAAATGAATTGTGTTTTTATTTACCAGCAAACGGCCTAAGACCATCTCAATTGATGACAGCATAGACACCAGTCCAGCTGGAGAATTCTATCCATCCCCCAGCTCACCGACAAGTGTCAGCAGAACATGGCATGAAAGGGATCAAGGTTAGTTCTTGGAATGAGTTTGATGAGACGTGATGTATAACACTGGTGTACTTCCACAAGTGCATGGACATAAATTGTGATGAAATATAATTTGTTCCATGTCAAGAAAGCTGGTATTAATACCAATTAAGAGGATGATTCATTATTATATCATGGCAGTATTGGCCATAATAAGATCATAGGTGTATGTTAAGAGGTTTTTGGTGCAATTTCCCACTTCTACAACATATCACTTCCATGGTTAATGTTGCTAAAGAATAAGAGCCACAGCAACAGAGAGTGTTTTCCTACTGATGAAGTTTTACACAGTTGTTACATTGTAAATGGATATGAATGGAGAACATCTGCACATTGCAGAACTTACTGAAAACAATTCAGCTAGCTGCATTATAATAGCACGTGTTCATATAGCTCCATGTCTGCCACTCATGCAGCAAATCATTGTGAGTTCCAGATCTGTGGGTCTGGAAAGCCAAAGAACAGTGTGGAGTGTAGAAAGTCAGAGACATAAGTGCACAAAAGACCAGGAACCTGGGCATGTCAGTGAGCACAAGGTAAAGATGATTGGGAGCTAACATTTGGAGGTTTTGGATGAGTTTAGATTTACAGAGGATACATGGTGAGGACTGTCCGAGACACCAGAGTTATCAAGGCTACCAGTAATAACATGAGTTTGATGATTTCAACTCATGAAATAATCGAATCAGAGGCAGGGATGCTGGTGTCATGGACGAGAAAGTTTTGTGTTATTGGATGCCTAATGGTTTTGAAGATCATGTCTAGGTTATATAGCCATGGGCTGTGAAAACACCTAAATACAATAGATGCTGGAAATCTGGAAATATTCCAAATAATACCTGTGTGTTTGATTTTTTTTAACTTGAGAGACAATTAGTCTGGTTCAGCCTCAAACAGTGACCAGGAAGAGGAGGGTACACAAAAGGCTGGAGAAACTCAGCGGGTGCAGCAGCATCTAAGGAGCGAAGGAGATAGGCAATGTTTTGGGTCAAGACCCTTCTTCAGACTGGTTAGGGATCAGGGAAACAGGATGTCCTTGGAAAGAACTGCAGATGCCGGTTTACACCGAAGACAGACACAAAATGCTGGAGTAACTCAGCAGGTCAGGCAGCATCTCTGGATAGAAGGAATGGGTGACATTTCGGGTGAGACCCTTCTTCAAACTGAGCTTCTGGAGAGAGGAAGTTATAGTGATAAGGAAGTGTAAGAGATCAAAAGAGATGCAGATCAAAGAAAATGTAGAATAGACCATTGTTAGCGAGAACAACAAAGTAGACAGAGATACAATGTAATCAGAGGAACAGTCAGACTGGTGGGAGAACTGGGAAGAGGGAGGAATGGAGAGAGAGGGAAAGCAAGGGTTAATTGTAGTTAGAGAAGTCAATACTCATACCGCTAGTGTGGAAGCTGCCCAAGCAAAATATGAGGTGGTGTTCCTCCAATTTGCGCTGGGCCTCACTCTGACAGTGGAAGATGCTCAGGACAGAAAGGTTAGTGTAGGAATGGGAGGGGGAGTTAAAGTGTTTAGCAACTGGGAGATCTGGTAGGTTTAGGCAAACTGAGCAGAGGTATTGATGACAATGCATTCAGTTTTCCCAATGAGAGGAAAGTTCTAACCTTTCAGTGCTGCTTTCATGGACTAACAGTGTGACAAATCAGGGAACAGAGGCCTTGAGAGAGGAGGTAGCGCAGTGGAGTGGGCTGTTGTCAATACAGATACTCTTGTTGGATTTTCAGTGATGTTGCGGAGGGATAATGTGTAGCTCAGGAATATGTGGGGAATGTCAGTGATGACTTCTGAGAGAGCAATTTCTTGAATTCCATCCTACAAGTGGACAAACAGACCATCACAATTGAACCCAGCAACAAGATGGAGAAAAGGTAAATAAAATAACCCAATCAAAAGCGGCAGGTAGGTCAGGAAGCATAAAAGAGATGATCACCATCATAGATTATATTCTTTTTGATTTTGGTCAGGATCACACCATTGTGCCGAGCACCACAGTTTACTCCCAAAACAGTGCATTAGTGTAAGGGTTAAGTTTTGTTGAATAATTACGATGTACTTTGACATCGAGACAGCAATTAAAACAAATTATAATATGCCATTTATATCTTTAATATAATATGAATCACATTCTGGGCACAACAAGAAGGTAAGTTCCAAGCCAAGCAATACATTCTTCAGAAGCTGATTGGTAGGAACAAACATCATTGATTCAGAGAATAGTTGGCACAGAAAGTGGGTTGGCAGCTAATTGAGTCTTGTAATGAAGTTAGAACATAACACAGTACCGTACAGCAATAGGCACTTTGGCTGATGATGACTGTGCCAAGCATGATACCAGATAAAATTAATCCCATCTGCCTGGACATGATCCATATCTCTCTATTCCCTGCACTTTCCTGCACCTATCCAAAAACTTCCTAAACACCACCATTGTATCTGCTTCTGCCACCACCCCCGGCAGCGTGTTCCAGTCACCTATCAATCTCCGTGTAAAAACAAATCTCCCCACACATCTTCTTTAAAGTATTCCCTTTTTGACCTTAAACTGTGCCATCTAATATTTGACAATTCCTCTCTGGAAAAATAGTTCTGACTGTCTACCCAATCTGCACCACTCATATTCTTACAAACTTCCATCCACTCCCCCCCCCTGCTTCCGATGTTCCAGAGAAAACAGTTCAAGTTTGTCCAATCTCCCATTCTTTGATAGCTTTCTTCATTGTCTGCAACTTCATTAAATTTTGGAAACGACTGCAAATGTACAAACCATCCATATAACCATATAACAATTACAGCACAGAAACAAGCCTTCATGGCCCTTCCAGTTCGTGCCGACCATTCATTTTCCCCTAGTCCCACTACCTGCACTCAGACGATACCCCTCCATTCCCTTCCCGTCCATATATCTATATATCCCATATCCCATCTATGCTTTTGACCAAGTCATTTTGCAAACATCAGAGGTCCCAATACTGATCCCTGCTAAATACTTCTGGTCACAGAGATTCAGCCAGAATGACACCCTTCCACCACAAGCCTCTGTCTATTACGAGTAAGCCAGTTCTGAATCCAAACTACTAATTCATCGTGGATCCCATGTATCCTAATGTTCTGAATCAGCCTACCATAAGAGACCTTATTAAATGCTTTACTAAAGTTTCATGCAGGCAACATCCCTGTGCTACTCTCATAGAGTCATACGCGTGGAAACAGGACCACCTGTAAAAAAGTTAACCCTCAGGTTCCTATTTAATCTTTTCCTCCTTACCTTAAACCTATGTCCTCTGGTTCTCAATTCCAATACTCTGGGCAATAGACTCTGCGTATACCCAATCTATTCCTCTCAACATTTTTGAAACTTCTATAAGATCACCCCACATCCTCGTCCTCGTGAATCACCTTCATCACCCTCTCAAAAAATGACAATCAACTTTGTAAGACATGACTAGCCCTGCATTTAGCCATACTGACCGCCCCTAAATAGCCTATTCTCTTCTGAATGCAAATCGATTCTATCCCAAAGAATCCTCTCCAATACTTTTTGTACCACTGCTAAGAGGCTCACTGATCTATAATTCCTAGGAATATCCCTATTTCCATTTTTAACCAAAGGAATACCTTTGGCTACTCTCCATTCCTCTTGGACCTCACCTTCTCTCGACTCTCAATAACCTGGGATTGTATCAAGCACTGGGAACTTAGCTGCCTTAATGCTCTTCAAGAGACCCAACTCTTTCTTGATCTCAAAATGCTCCATTAGTTTGGTATATCCAAAACTGATCTCATTACCTCCATGTCCTTCTCCTTGGTGAATAACAATGCACAGTACCTCTCTGACTCCAAGCAATAATTCCCTCCTTTATCCTTGAGTAATCTTACCCTCTCCCGAGTTACCCTTTTATTTTTAATGTATGTATAAAAACTGTTGATATTCCCTTTAATCCACCTTGCTAATAACATTTCATGGTTCTGCTGGTGCTCCTACTACTATCCTTGCTTTATATTCCTCAAAGGCCCTGTCTGGCTTCATCTCTGTGCTTCTTTTCTGTTTTGGCCACATTTACAATTTATCTCGTTATCCGAGGTTCCATTACCATACCATTCTGTGCAGGAAAAATCTGCTGATGCTTGTTTAAATCGAAGGTAGACACAAAATGTTGGAGTAACTCAGCAGGACAGGCAGAATCTCTGGAGACAGGAATGGGTGACTTTGCTGGTCGAGGCATTCTTCAGACTCGATCCGAGATGTTACCCATTCCTCCTCTCCAGAGATGCTGCCTGTCCCGCTGAGTTACTCCAGCATTTTGTGTCTACCTTACCATCTTTGTCCCCCCCTAATGAAATGTTGAAAAGGATTTAACAGCTCAGACATTGCAACTGAACTGAGGTACTGTGTAAAAAATGACGCAATCTATTCACAGAGCCGAACTGCATAATGTTCAGAATGCTGCGTATTATATTATATTCCCTATTGTGTTCTCAGTGTTGCTATTGTGTTACATATGACTGCAAATATCCTGCTTGGCTGGGCTAGCAAGATTAGATAGCTGTTTAACAGGTAATTAGTTCTTTAAGCTCCAAACCTCATGTCAATTAAATATGACATCTCAAATTAACGTCAAACATGGAGCAGTGAATTGACAACTCTTTTGCTTTTGATTTTTTTAAAATTAGTAGTTTTCAGGAACTGCATTCTTCTGGCCTCCTTTTACTTGGATACTACTTGAATACCAAAGTGTTTCAAAGTCTTGGACACTCAGAACAAGACTCCTGCCTGACCTTGACTGCACATTGGCATGAGTATTATCTGTACACCTTTAATTAAGAAGGACACTTGAATCCAAACAATTAAAGATACAATTATTCAATAAATCCAATGATAATCAGATACCTGTTAGAGATAATGAAATATCATGAAGGTAATAATGGTTAATGAAAATTACAATGTTAGCTTTGCTATGCTCTTGACCTTTTGTGAGCATTAGAATTGGAAGCAGGAGTAGGTAAAATGGCCTCTCAAATCTGTTTTACTTCTTTACAAAATGACTCATGCTCCATCCAATCCCAAAATCATCTAATTTCACTGGTGTCCAAAATATCTCATCGTTAAAAATGCAAAGATTTACAACTCTTGGCATAAATTCATTTCTCCTTACTTTGGTGGCATATGGACGATCCTTTATTGTGAGATCATCATGAGAATCTCCAGAATGAGGAAATTGATTTTGTTTGTCAGAATCAGGTTTGTCTCACTGAGATCACATTTCATGCCTCTAAGACTCAGTGATTAAGGCCAGTCCCACATAATCTCTCCTCGGCAGGCAACCCCCCTGACCCCAGAAATCAGTCATGCACTTCTCTGCTACACTAACTGCGTCTCGAGCATATCAATCTTTAAGAGGCCAAAACCGCACAAAGTACTCCACTTCAAGTGGAATGTCCAGTACAATCCTGTACAATCTCTGTAATAGTTGCATTTTTTTAAAATTGCAGATGCTGGTAATCTGAAACAGAAACAAAAAATACTGGAAACACTCAGCAGGTTGGGCAGCTTCTGTGGATGGGAAATAGAGTTAACATTTAAGATTGGTCATATTTGTTTCCAGCATTTTGTGTTTTTATCTTAACAATTCCTCATTGTTTTTACCAGTGAAACAAAGGTTGATAAACTAAAGGCCCTGTCCCACTTGCGTGTCCTTGGCATGCAAATTACACGACGTCATCGTCGCGTTGAGGCACACAGACATCGTGTGGCCGCGCGGGGCCGTTCCCACTGAGAAGCGCAGAAGGGTATGGAGTTGTGCGCGGTATCGCGCGGCGCTCCGAAATTTGGTAGCAAACAAAATCTTCGCGCGCCACTGGCCTGTTGCGTAACTGACGGCCAAATTGGGACAGGCCCAAGACCCTGATGCGACGCAACGTCTCACCTCCACCAGCAGCAGAAGCAGGCAAACGATCACCGCGCTCGGTCTGGGGCTCACGGCTGTTGCGGATCCGGATCTGCCTCCATTTCTACTCCCAGAGTGGGAGCAAGAAAATTGAAGATAGACACAAAATGCTGGAGTAACTCAGCGGGACCGGCAGCATCTCTGGAGAGAAGCAATGGGTGACATTTCGGATCAAGACCCTTCTTTCAGACTGAAGAAGGGTCTCGACCTGAAAAATGTGTCCATCTTCAAATGACGTCACGCGCTCCAGACGGCTGTGCGGGAGCATGAAGTTGCGCTCGACCTTCGCGGGACTGTCGCACCTCAACGCGACCATGAGGTCGCGTAATTAGCGTGCCAAGGACACGTAAGTAGGACAGGGGCTTCAGTAACTTTCAAATCATTGGCTAAAACTGTTCTGTTTCTGTTAATGCTAAACAAAATTGGACATTGTCACATCAGACCAATGCACAGATGTAGAGGTCCCCTTGCCATCTGCCATTTGTATACTCTGCATCCTCACTGTGCACATGGTATTAGTATTGGTTCATTATTATCACGCAGTGGATGATTTTGTTATGCCAAGAGAAAAATAAGCAGAGTGCAGGATGTAGTGATACAACATTACAGTGTTAAGTGCCTGTCCCACTTAAACTATTTTTCAGGCGACTAAGCTGTCGGCTGGGTGTCGCCTGTATGGTCGTGAGTAGTTTCCTCAGTTGCCCAAAGAGTCGTAGCATCTTTCTAGTTGCCGCTGGATTTTCAACATGTTGAAAGATTTTCGGAGACAGTCGGCGACTGTGGGTTTGACGCCAATGAGAGTAGCTTGACTTCTCCTGACGTAGGTGCTGTCGTAGTTGTCGCCAGGTGACGAAGGTTGGCGCCGGTGCTGACTTCGTTTTTTTTTTGTTGTTAAAGTAATGATTCTATTTCAAATTTTATGGCGAAGGGGGGTTCAGTCGCCAGTTTTTCGGCGACCTGCTACGACTATGACAGTTGCCGGCAGTCATTTAAAAATAGCCTAAGTGGGACAGGCTCTTTAGATACAATTATAGTTGGAAAGTGTACAGGGACTCGAGCGTCTGGGGCATAGGAACAGGTTGAGCAGGCTGGGACTTAATCCTTGAAGCACAGGAGTAGGGGAATTGAGAACCTAAGGACATAGGTTTAAGGTGAAGGGTAAAAGGTTTAGTAGGAGCTGGACCAAGTGCAGACCCAATGCAAGATTCCACCACTGACCCGTTCTCCCAACGCACGCCATTCCCCCAACGCAATATTGTACCACACATGCATAGCCCCCCAACTGCGCAGGCACGGATCATTTCTCCTCATCCCCCAGCACTCCTTCCTCCTCCTCACCTTCCCTCTTCAATCCCTAGAGAGGGGGGGGGGGGGGGGATAGAGAGGGAGGGGATAGATTGGGATGGGGGTAGAGTTGAGAGGTTCCCTCCACCACCCAACTCCCCACCCCCACTCCCTCCTCCTCATTTCCCTCATCTCTGCTCACCCCCATTCCCTGCCCCAGGACATACCCAGGTCGTATAGCAGTGCCAGGGCCTGGAACTCGGCCTGGTTCTTTTTTCGGGTGCCCATCAGGAGTCTTGCTGCGGCGTTTTGGACCAGTTGCAGGTGGGACAGGGAAGATTGGCTGATGCCAGTGTAAAGGGAGTTGCAGTAATCGAGGCGCGAGTAGATAAATGTGTGGATGATCTTTTCGAGGTCATCAAACGAGAGGAATTGTTTTATTTTAGCTATCGTCCGATGCTGGAAGAAGCTAGCTTTTATCACGGCATTGACTTGTTTGTCAAATTTCAATGCTGAGTCAAATATCACGGCAAGGTTTTTGACGTGAGGTTTGAGTAATGGGGTAAGGCTTCTGAGGCTGCCTGCTATCATTTTGATTGAGTCCAAGGGGCCAAGAAGGATGACTGAGGTCTATTTTAGTTGGAGTTAACCAGATTAACGCACACACACAGCCACAAACAAGACAAAGTGTTTTAGTATTATATAGATTTGATGGGTAATATTTTCACACAAAGGGTGGTGAGTGTATGGAATGAGCTGCCAGAGGAGGTAGTTGAGGCATGGACAATTGCAATGTTTAAGAAACAATTAGACAGGTGCATCGATAAGACAGCTTTAGACGGATGTGGGCCAAACGCAAACAGGTGGGACTAGTGTAGATAGGACATTTTGGTTGGTGTGGGCAAGTTGGGCCAAAGGAGCTATTTCCATGCTGTATGACTATACAGAGATATTGCAGATTTAAAAAGTGCAAAAGCTACAAGGAGGTAGGCTGAGAGATCAGGACAACGCCCATATGAGAGGTTCACTCAGTAGTCGGTTAACATTGGGGAATAAACTGTTTCTGAATCTGGTGGCATATGTCTTCAAGCTATTGTATCTTCTTTCCCATCAAACTGTGCATCATAAATAAATTTGGTTACATAACACTTTTTTTCCCCATCCAAGCCATGAGTATATATTAAAAATAGCTTATATCTGTTCTTGTAGCCTCAAGCTGGTACCAATCTGCCAACTGGAAAACCATGCATTTCTTTCTTGCACTGCTTCTTCTCCCATACCATCTATTAAATGAGCAAATGCATTACCTCAACCGCACGAGTCCTAGCTTCATATAGCAGCAGCATTTGAATGTTGTACATTCACCTTTAATAAGAATGATTACCTAGTGGTTTATTACAAATATATTAAAATGTGACTTTTTTTTCTGGAATAATGGACAGCGAGATGGATAGGAAAGATTTAGCAAGATATGGGCCAAACATGGACAGGTGGGACAAGTGTAGATGGGGCATCTTGGACAGCATGGACAAGTTGGGCTGAAGGGCCTGTTCCCATGCTGTATGCCTCTACGATTAATAAATATGTTTTCATGAATACACGAATGCTGAAATAGAAGTGTTTATAATTATAAAATAATAGAAATGCTAGTTATATATTTGGCAACCGCAGTGGATGGTCTGTGCACAAGGGGTTAAATAAGATTGAGTATATTATGGAGAACTCTCTCTAAGTGAAGACTCTTTACAAGATATTGATTCCTTTGACCTCACTGGGCTTATTTCACTGAATGGAGGCGTCTAATTAAAGTAATCTTCAAAATGGAAAGGGCAAAAGTTTAAGGGTTCATTAAAATTAGTTCTAGAGTATGATAGATTTAATCTTGGTTCTACCAAGTACAACAGTTTTACTTCTGACTATTGTTTCCCCTTGTGAAGCTTATTTACTTTGCTAGCTATGGCTTCAATCCCATTGTTTTGACTGGAAGATGAACATGATCTCTTTTAGGGATGTAGTTGTGCCATTTTAATATTGTCCCTGTTGATTTTGAAGCTTAGCTTTGGAGCATTTTGTCAAGATGAAATCTAGTTCAAAAAATATTATTAACATATGTGAGGGTGAATGACTTTGACATCAGAATTGGCAATACGTGATTGGCATTTGTTTATTTTTGCGAGGGATACCAGTATCTGTAACCAGCCTGACGGGGCAACGGCACATCTGAAGTGACCTTTCTTCACAGCATTACTTTAAAACTGCTTAGCAACTGGATCCTCAACTGAAAACTTCTGTCTGAAGACCCCACTGCGTCGTAACATAAAAATACTCACGCTCACAGAGGGGTGGCTGTCAGGCGCTAAGTTGCATTATGCTCATGAAGCAATCTGTTTAAATTTCTGTAAGCCTGTAAACAAACCATCTTGCTGAAAATGTTCCCCGAAATAATGCACTGCCTCAACTCCCTTGGCAGTTTTGGAATCTACTTGTTAACTAATAGAGTGGAACACATGAACCAATGCTATGTGTGGCAATTTATGAATATTGGTGACTTTTAAAAATATTTTAAATGATATTAACTATGACTAATGCCAGATTCGCAGGCACAATATATTATTTCTACTTCAGAAAAATTGCTTTTACACAAAGAAGCTTTGACAACGCAAGAACAGCATCTGTATGTTGTACAGCCAAGTTTTAAATACCGGTCCTTTGTGACTTAAAGCAGAATTGGTGGACCTGAATAATAATTACTAGCAGACAAACTAATATTCCCCACCCGTTATTAGGTTTACACAAAAGATGTTTGTCAGTGAGCCACCACTGCTTTTGCCAACGTAGTTTGCAGTAATTCAGCAGTATGATAAATTGGTGGCTGTAATAAGCCTGGTCAGAACACACAAAAATGAAATGCATTTGTAAATAGTTAACAATTGGCGAGTAAGAGAGCAAACTGTAATTAGGAGAAACTCGAACTTAAAAGGAAAGTTAGGAAAATAGAGGAATAAATCTGTGCAGGAAATTTATATTTAATGGAGTAGGAATATCTTGGGAATAATAACAAGAAAGAAGTCTAATCAAGCACTTTGTAAGTGCCGGAACATATCACTTTCTCTGTTACTTTCATCTGAAGGTTTTGTTCAATCTTCATTCATTTTTGAAACACCAGCATTTGTTAGTGTAAATGCCAACTGTCAGCATCATGTGACACTTTTATATTAATTCCAGAAGAATGATACTGAAGGAGAGGCCCGTGATCCCTGGGCAGAGCATTGTGGCCAAGCATGATTTCTCTTTTGTTACCCAGCAACTGCACTGCACACATTCTCTAGCAAAGCTCAATTCAGACGTCCTTCCTCATGCTTCAATCACTCTGCTGAAAACCTCATAAATTCATAGGTTACAGGAGCAGATATAGGCCATTTGGCCCATCAAGTCTACTCTTGCATTCAATCATAGCTGAACTTTCTTTCTGATTCTCCAGAACACATTGACACACTCTACTAATCAAGAATCTGCCAATTTCCACCTTAACAATATCCAATGCCTTGGCCTCAACAACCATCTATGGCAATTAATTCCACAGATTAACCACCCTCTGACTAAAGAAATCCCTCCTAATCTCCTTTTCTAAAACTACGTCTTTTTATGCTGAAGCTGTGTCCTCTAGACCTAGAGTCTCCCACTAGTGGAAACATCCTCTTCACATCCACTCATTCATTTGTTATTTCTTTATTCCACATTATCACTTCTCCAGCGCATTTCCAGCGGCCCAATGTGCACTCGTACCTCTTTCTTACTCTTTATATATCTGTAGAAATGTTTGTGATCCTCTTTTATATTATTGGCTAGCTTACCTTCATATATCATCTTTTTGCCCCATATTGCCCTTTTAGTAACCTTCTGTTGGTTTTTAAAAGCTTCCCAAACCCCTAGCTACCTACTAATCTTTGCAATATTATAGGTCATCTCTTCTTGTTTTATGCTGCCTTTGACTTCCCTTGTCAGCCACAATCACCTCATTCTCCCCTTAAAATCTTTCTTCCTCGTTGGGATGAAAAGATCCTGCATCTTCCAAATTATTCCCAGAAACTCCTGCCATTGCTGCTCCACTGTTATTCCTGCCCGGGTCTCTTTCCAATCAACTTTAACCAGCTCCTCCCTCATGCCCCTGTAGTTACCTTTACTCAACAGTAATACCGACATGTCAGATTTCATCTTCTCTCTCAAACGGCAGGTTGAATTTTATCAGATTATAATCACTACCTCCTAGGGGTTCCTGTACCTTAAGGTCCCTGATCAAATCTGGTTTGTTACACAACACATTCAGAATTAATTTTTCCCTGGTAGACTCGACTACAGGCAGACCTTGAGATCCAGTACCACCCTGTTTTTCCCAGTATACCTGCATATTGACCATTGTCCACTGTAACATTGCCTTTCTTACAAAGCCATTTGTAATCTCCTGATGTCATTTGTATGCTACATCCAAACTACTGTTCAGAGGCCTGCATATAACTCCCATCAGGGTCTTCTTACCATTGCAGTTCGCAATCCTTTCTATGTCACCTTCATCAAAGCAACTTGGAAACCATTGTCGAAAAATTGGAACAATGACAGTAGTATGGATAATACTCACAAAATATATCGAAAGGATATGGAGAGAAAGCAGAAATATGCTATTAAGATGGAGATCAGCCATGACGATGTTGAATAACAGGGCAGGCATAATAGCTTTTGTTGGCTCCTGTTTTCCATTTTTCT
Source organism: Raja brachyura (assembly GCA_963514005.1). Next base: position 95,210,573 of record OY740783.1, on the reverse strand, counting down.
GTGAATGGCCTGGGCTGCAGCAGCAACAACAATGTTTTTTAACAAGGAGTACAACATGTTAATGCAGTAATTTTGTACATTATGTTTTCACTTTATCCAATGATTGTCCTTAGCTTTGGCCATACCAACCTACTATCATCATGTTTAAATCCATGTGATATTCCTCTCTGATCCATTCCACCTATTCAATGGAACTTGGACAGAAGGAAAGATAATATTGGCTGATGTGCATCTTTTATCTATACAGATTTCAATTGGAATGAAATTTGTGGTGACAGCTACATTTGAGAGAGTACATTTATTTATTTCACAGATCTCTGTAATAGATTACTTATGCTTTTAAGTTGTTAATGTATGAGGTCTTTCATTGCAATGGAACCTTCACAAATCCTTACCTTCCTAACCTTCTGGGACACCGCGCAATCACAGAGGAAGATTTATCTGGTTATACTATGGGTTTTCAGCAAATTATTTACAGCAATTTAAGATTATGTAATTTCGGTACGAATGGCCGTAGCCCACCAGTTAGCATTGTCAGTGCACTAGAGTGAAAACATGTGACACATAGTTTGACATTGTCCAGAAAGGCAGTTGTTGCCATAACAAAGACCCCATTGGTGTACATTTGTGACACTGTGCAGATTGGAACTGTCCACATCATACCCTGTTCAATTCTGGTAGACAGGTTCTCGTTAGAGCCGATATGCTGATTGGCAACGGCTTACAAGTAAGTCATCAAGTGAGAAAGACTTGTCAATGGATTTGAAAGGCTGGACATCCTGAGTGGATGAATGGAGATGATAATAATTGGTGCACCGGGAGCATTGAATTATCATGGACTTTTGCTGGTCAGTGTGTTCAGCACTTGTGTGATGGTTAGAAACCTTCGGAATGTAGTGGGGAGCAATATGTCTGACTCGTACCATGAGATTTGATATCCACTAGTTTACTATGTCAGCCAACAGAGCGTGTATGAAATAGCATGACACGTTATGAACATGGTTTAAAGACGTTAGCACTCCACATGTTGCCTGCAGGCTTGACAAGGAGGTGATATCTTGATTTGATTTTTAATGCAGATTTTTGTTCTGCTAATGTGATACTTCAGTACTGATAGGGGTGACTACAAAATGTAACACATATTTAACTGCACCAGTTCACCCCTGTCCTTGATCACTCCACAAATAACTTGCTTGCTCCTCCACCAACTGAGCACATTCCTCCACAATGTATGAGCACATCATCCATAATTAATAAATTCAAAATGAATCCACTATTTCCTTTTCACCACTTCCAAAGTAAGGCATCACGCTGCATTGCATCCGCGTTACATGCACATTGTTTCACCCTCACAGCGATCTTTAAGCAGTATGAAGTAAGTTGGATCAAATTAGCAAGTGCTAGATACTCAGTAGTTCAGGCAGCATCTGTGGATGGAATCATGTGAAAGCTACATGGAAGCTTATGTGAAAGTTTTTGTAGAAAACGGCTAATGTCCTTTCGAAAGAAAAGTAGATGTGCATGAAAATAAATGAAGAAGAAAAATGAGTGGTGGAGTTTTGTAAGCACAGACAAATAAACCTGTGAGCTTTATTCCTATATATTGCACATAGAACAACTCATTAACTAATTGAATACAGCTACAGAGTGGTAGGGAAAAATTCCTAGTGGACATTTTCAACTATAACTGTTCTTCTGGATATAACATTTAAATAGTAAACCATTTGATATTATTTTTACCATGTACAGGAATAAAATATTATGTTCTTCTCATAGAAACATAGAAAATAGGTGCAGGAGGAGGCCATCCGGTCCTTCTAGCCAGCACCGCCATTCATAGTGATCATGGCTGATCGTTCCCTATCAATAACCCGTGCCTGCCTTCTCCCCATATCCCTTGACTCCACTATCCCCTAGAGCTCTATTTAACTTTCTCTTAAATCCATCCAGTGACTTGGCCTCCACTGCCCTCTGTGGCAGGGAATTGCATAAATTCACAACTCTCTGGGTGAAAAAGTTTTCTCTCACCTCAGTCTTAAATGACCTCCCCTTTTTCTAAGACTGTGGCCCCTGGTTCTGGACTCACGCAACATTGAGAACATTTTTCCTGCTTCTAACTTGTCCAGTCCATTTATAATTTTATATGTTTCTATAAGATCTCCCCTCGTCCTTCTAAACTCCAGTGAATACAAGCCTAGTCTTTTCAATCTTTACTCGTATGACAGTCCCGCCATCCCAGGGATCAATCTTGTGAACCTATGCTGCACTCCCTCAATCACAAGGATGTCCTTCCTCAAATTAGGAGACCAAATCTGTACACAATACTCCAGATGTGGTCTCCCCAGAGCCCTATACAACTGCAGAAGAACCTCTTTACTCCTATACTGAAATCCCCTTGATATGAAGGCCAACATTCCATTAGCTTTTTTCACTGCCTGCTGTACCTGCACGCTAACTTTCAGTGACCGGTGTACAAGGACGCCCAGGTCTCGCTGCACCTCCCCCTTACCTAACCTAACCCCATTGAGATAATAATCTGCCCCCTTGTTTTTGCTGCCAAAGTGGATAACCTTACATTTATCTATATTATACTACATCTGCCACGCATCTGCCCACTCACTCAACCTGTCCAGATCCCCCTGCAACCTCCTAACATCCTCTTCACAGTCCACACTGCCACCCAGCTTTGTGTCATCTGCAAACTTGCTAGTGTTGCTCCTAATTCCCTCTTCCAAATCATTAATATATATGGTAAACAGTTGCGGCCCCAACACCGAGCCTTGCGGCACTCCACTCGCCACTGCCTGCCATTCTGAAAGGACCCGTTCACCCCTACTCTTTGCTTACAGCCAAAAGCACAACTATGTTACAGCCATAGTTGTGCTTATGGCTGCAACATACTTTAGCTAAAGATTTGAACTATGATTTAAATATAGTCCAATGTTATCACTGTAAAGACTGTTTTAGGCAAAGTTTAAAATGCTGTGTTGTTTCCATAATAAAGAATACATGCATAATTATCCAGAAAATAATATTACTCATTTTAAATAATGCCAGTTTAGCTGTTCCAGAGCGAGTAGTGCTAAGTGATTCCTAGTTAGTGTTCATTATTGTGTTTGTGTTATCCAATATCTGATGGACGTGAAGGCAAAGGAGAGGAAGATTAACACAAACTTTGTTCCAACTGGATGTCACAGCTCAGAAATGCATTCATGCAGCAGAAATTTCTTTTGACTACATACCCCCATTTGTCAGTAATTCAAATCACAAACTGTGATGAGCAAAGTAATGTGCACCTTATGCTACTTGTTATTTGCATTGTGTGGTCATGTCTGGCATACCTACTGGTGACAGCAACCATTATGCAATGCCCATTGGACATGTCTTGTCACTTGGGATTCATAATTGCCTTTAATACATAGGGTGTGAAAAGTGTTACCTACTTGCTTACTTAAACAAAGCCTTGAAGATACTGACGTTTTAATTCATTCAGGACAAAGCAGCATCCTTGAGTGGCAATCCTCTCTTTCACAAACCCAACTCATTGCTGTCCATCTTTGACCCATTGGTTGCAATATCACTTCACTGGTACTTTTTTGAAAGACAAGATATTCATTCCATGTAATTTGAACGCATGCAAGATGCCCTGCAAGTCTAACCTGGAAATACACTTCAAGTTCTCCGTGGCTGATCAGTATAAAAGACCTCAGGGAGTTCTCTGTGACTGTCCAGTATAAAATACCTCATGGAGTTCCTTCAGCTGGAGCACAGCAGCAAGTCAGAAAAGTAACATCCACATCCTTAATGCAGGAAAAATAATCAATTAATGCTGACCCCACAGTGGGACACATCTCCCATGAACCATTAGGGGTAAAGGGAGCCCCAGACACAAAATTATCACCTCCATATCCCTAATACTCTGTTCTTGATTCTCTTAATATAAGCATAAAGACAAATGATCAATGCTGTCAACGCAAAATGCCAAATATTTTAAAAATCAGATAAGATACAATGGCTGACCTCCGTACACCTTGTCTATAAGACCACTTTAGCACTGCTCCCCTAATGGTTGCAACTCATTTGCAGTGGAAAAGAGTGTATGCGCAATGACAAACGTAGTTGAGGTGGATGGACTGTGAAGATCTTTTTATCGAGCCCGCATAACAAGATTAGAAATTGTTCAGCCAGAGCTGAACACACTTCTCGACATCTGCATACCATGGCTTCTTGTATGTTGTGCTGGAGAGATTGGTGGCAACAGGACCGCGACGTAAACGCTCTTTCCTTGACCCCGACTATGAAGATGAACATTAGATATGAGCAAAGATAGACACAAATTGCTGTAGTGACTCAGGGGATCAGGCAGCATCTCCGGAGAAAATGGATAGGTGATATTTTGGGTTGGGTTCTTTTTCAACTTTAGACGTGAGCTTTCCATTATAGTCGATGAACTCTGAATTAACACTTTTTATGAGACAACTTGGGTTTTCCAAGACCTTTGGTTTCCTCCTACTCTTCCAATCTAGACAACCAGGACACATTCGCATCCTGTGTCCTCACGGCAGCACGGTGGTCAGCGGTAGAGTTGCTACCTTACAGCGCTTGCAGGGCCGATGACTCAGCTGCTGTCTGTACGGAGTTTGTATGTTTGTATGTTCTCCCCGTGACCTGCATGGGTTTTCTCTGAGATCTTTGGTTTCCTCCCACATTCTAAAGACGTACAGGTTTGTAGGTTAATTGGCTTGGTATACATGTAAATTATCCCATGTGTGTGTGTAGAATAGTGTTAATGTGGATTGCTGGATGGTGCGAACTCGGTGGGCAAATAGCGACTTTTTGCAATACATTAAGACTGTAGCATTGAATATTTCATTTTAGGCTTGAAAAGCCCAACTTTAATTAGTATCCTGTGTATATTCCTGAAGCTATTCATCCACACAATTGATTTTCAATGAAAACACGGTGATCACATTTTTTAAGTGCACAAAATCATTGCACGATGTATCACCAGGACAAACTGGCATGGCTCCCCATTCAATGTCATTTTCAGAAATGTTTTGCATTAAAATGAATGTCCACCCCCATGGAGGCTTTTCCAAAATTTCTGTGACTGGACTGAAAAAAATTAATTAAGGACAGGCCACATATGAATCATTAAACTGCTCAATTTCACAGTTAGCAAGTCGGCATGCAAAACTTAGATTCAAATATTTTCTTAAGTCGAAAGAAAAATAGTAAAAGGACATCTGAGCTATCAAACCTCAAATATATTTCATCTGCACTAGTATTATGTTTAAAGATAAAGTACCTGTTTCTGTGGTTTGGAGGGAAGCTAATGTTATCCCACTTTTTAAGAATGGCGGGAGAGGGAAAACACGGAATTATAAGTAAGTAAGTTTATTGGCCAAGTATTCACATACAAGGAATTTGCCTTGGTGCTTTGCCCACAAGTAACAGTATGACATACAGTGACAGTGATAGACCAGTTAGCCTGATATCGGTGGTGGGGAAGGTGCTGGAGTCGATCATAAAAGATGAAATAGCGGCACATTTGGATAGCAGTAACAGGATCGGTCTGAGTCAGCATGGATTTACGAAGGGGAAATCATGCTTGACTAATCTTTTGGAATATTTTGTGGATGTAACTAGGAAAAAGGACAAGGGAGAGCCAGTGAATGTAGTGTACCTAGACTTTCTGAAAGCATTTGATAAGGTCCCACAAAAGAGATTAGTGGGCAAAATTAGGGCACATGGTATTGGGGGTAAGGTATTGACATGGATAGAAAATTGGTTAGCAGACAGGAAACAAAGAGTAGGGATTAATGGGTCCCTTTCAGAATGGCAGGCAGTGACTAGTGGGGTACCGCAAGGCTCCGTGCTGGGACCGCAGCTATTTACAATATATATTAATGATTTAGATGTAGGGATTATAAGTAACATTAGCAAATTTGCAGATGACACAAAGCTGGGTGGCATTGTGAACTGTGAGGAGGATGCTATGAGAATGCAGGGTGACTTGGACAGGCTGGGTGAGTGGGCAGATGGCAGATGCAGTTTAATGTGGATAAATGTGAGGTTAATGTGAAATGTGTAGTACAACGGGATCTGGGGATCCTTGTTCATCAGTTAATGAAAGTAAGCATGCAGGTACAGCAGGCAGTGAAGAAAGTGAATGGCATGTTGGCCTTCATAATAAGAGGAGTTGAGTATAGGAGCAAAGAGGTCCTTCTGCAGTTGTACAGGGCCCTAGTGAGACAACACCTGGAGTATTGTGTGCAAATTTGGTCCCCTAATTTGTGGAAGGACATTCTTGCTATTGAGCGAGTGCAGTGTAGGTTCACATGGTTAATTCCCGGGATGGTGGGACTGTCATATGCTGAGAGAATGGTGCGGCTGGGCTTGCATACTCTGGAATTTAGAAGGATGAGAGGGGATCTTATTAAAACATATAATATTATTAAGGGATTGGACACGCTAGAGGAAGGAAACTTGTTCTCGATGTTGGGGGAGTCCAGAACCAGGGGCCACAGTTTAAGAATAAGGGGTAAGGCATTTAGAACGGAGATGAGGAAACACTTTTTCACACAGAGAGTTGTGAGTCTTTGTAATTCTCTGCCTCAGAGGGTGGTGGAGGCAGGTTCTCTGGATGCTTTCAAGAGAGAGCTTGATAGGGCTCCTAAAGATAATGGAGTCAAGGGATGTGGGGAGAAGGCAGGAACGGGGTACTGATTGTGGATTATCAGCCATGATCACATTGAATGGCGGTGCTGGCTCGAAGGGCCGAATGGCCTATTCCTGCACTATTGTCTATTGTCTATTGCCTATTGTCAATAGCCTATCCTGATAGATAAACTTTAAACCTGGGCACTATGATCCCAGGAATTAAAGAGCATTATTCCGTTAAATCTTTCCTCGATCAGTGATTTACTAATAGCTCAGGCAATACAATCCATTGGGCATTACCCCCTTGAAAATAAATTCTCCACAGCTGCATCATGCATCATTTGTTTAAGCCTTTTGATCACTGGTTGAAGATTCCCGTATAACTAGCATTACAAGTATTTGTCATTCTCATGTCTTCAGCGAGTGCATCTCATGCACACGTTCTGGAAAAATGGACACATAGTCGCAAATGGCATTTCCTTGTAGAAATGCAAGAGTGTTGTATTGGTAGTGGGTCCGGACTTTTGAATGAGTTGATAAGCAAAGCTTTTGCCTGCCATCTTGTTTGGGCATACAGTAAGAAAGAACTGCAGATGCTGGTTTAAATAGGAGGTAGACACAAAATGCTGGAGTAACTCAGCAGGTGAGGCAGCATCGCTGGAGAAAAAGAATGAACAATGTTTCAGGTCGAGACCCTTCTACAGACTGATGTCAAGGGAGGGAGCGGGACAAAGATAGAATGTAGGCATAGACAGTAACACTAGTGTGACAACTGGGAAGGGGAAGGGGATGGAGTGAGAAAGCAAGGGCTATCTGAAGTTAGAGATGAAATGTTCATACTGCTGGGGTGTAAACTACCCAAGCGAAATATGAGGTGGTGTTCCTCCAATTTGCGCCGAGCCTCACTCTGACAATGGACAGGACAGAAAATTTAGATTGGGAGTGGGAGGGGGAGTTGAAGTGCTGAACCACCGGGAGATCAGGTAGGTTAAGACAGACTGCGCAGAGGTGTTCAGCGAAACGATCGTCGAGCCTGTGCTTGGTCTCACATTGAGCGAACCGATCATCGAGCCTGCGCTTGGTCTCTGCGATCGTTTCACCACTGCACAGTCCGTTAAGGCCCTTAAATGCAAATCGCACATATAATATATAATAAGAAAAAATTGCAATAAACTAATAATGCAAAAAACGAAGTCTGCAGCACAAGCAAATACATAGTCTGTACAAGTTCATAAAAACAAAATCAAAATGTGCAGATAGTTGAACAAAGGCCAGAGATGAAAAGACAAAAGGTGTGAGATAAGTATAGGAGAGCTGAGAAATGTGAAGCCTGAGGAAGGAATATAAGGGGGAGGGGAGGAGGAGGTGAGAAATGGCTGCAAGGGGCATAGGAAAGGGAGGGGGTGGGGAAGGGGAGGAAGAAAAGGGAGGGGGATGAGGGTTGATTAGTTATCTGAAATTGGAGAATTCAATGTTCATGCCTTTAAGTTGTAAACTACCCAATAAGTTCACAGGTGCTGAGATTAGTGTTGTGCAGTGTCCAAGAACTCAATGGTTACTGAGAAAAAGCTGTTGAACCTGGTATTTATCAAGCTCCTGTACCTTCTCCCTGAAGTAGAGTGTTGCCAGGGTGATGTGGGTTTTTTAATAGTATGGGCTGCCTTTTTGAGACGGCACCTCCCTTAGATTCCTCTGATGGTGGTGAGATCAGAACCTGTGATGGACTGGGCAGCAATGACCAGGCAGCGATCATTCACACTAGCTAGCCCAAAACTAGTGATAGTGGGTTTTCCTGAGAAAGAGGCGGAGTTGTGCTGAAATGATGCACCTTTCTAAAGTGGTCTAATACATCTGTTATAAGTATTTACCTGTTTTCATATTTCTATCTATGACTTGGTAGAAATGTCATCTCCTACAATGAAGAAGCCCGAGAAGCCAATATATAGTGACCCCACATCTCCACAAGGTTCATCACCACGACTGAACACTTTCCCACCGCATCATCACCCTGGCATCCCGGGACACAGTGGTAATTCAATTCATATTTTATCTGTATATTAAATAAATGCGAAGAAGTTGGAAATTGCAGTTGATGCATCATACTCTCAAGAACATTTTTTTGATTAAGTACAGTATTTTTTGACAAGTACATTTGCTTCTTAACCAGGTTGGGGAGATTTCATTTAAACCAAGATCATTTTATTTGACCACTTTGACTGATGCACAGTGCATTCTGTATAGTATTGGAGCCTGGCTATTTGGAGCCCACTTGTGTTTTATGCTCTGTGGTATATGTTGAAGCTTCAAGGGCCTGCCCCACTTGCCGATTTTTTCGGCGACTGCCAGCATCATTGACTGACGTACCAGGTCACCCAAAAAGTCGCAGTGTGATGATGTATTGACGCGCGGTGTTTCCACAAGTGTCGCAACATTTTTTTTGTCGCCGCTGGATTTTGAAATGTTCAAAATCTTTTGACGACCCTGATATGATGCTGGCAGTCACTGAAAAAATCACCTAGTGGGACAGGCTCTTGAGGGGAACTTGGCTACTTCTTACCTCTTAGGACTATTCTAACTCATCAATAAATTTTAGTGGAGAATTTCAGAATAAGTATGCTTATTCAGAAACAGAATAAGGAATAGGATAAGTTACGTCAAGTCCTTTTGAGTATATTGTCATATGCACAAGTGTAAAGAAGTAAAGGTAACATGAAAATCTTGCTTGCAGCTGCATCTCACATTCAAAGACTCAAACAACACAAAAAAACATAAATATGAGAAGAAAGTGAAAAGAAAAAGACGGTGCATCAGATATAACCTGTATCCACTGCCATCATCTTTTTTCTCACTGCCTCAATAATAAATATGACTAATGGAAAATATCAGATAAAGTGATTTTATAATTTCCTGAAGGGATTCAATATTCGTGATTATCGAAAGTAGAAGAGTCCAATGTTCTTAATTGTAAAGAAATCAACCTTGACGTTTGGCACTCTGAATTATGTGCAAAGGGTTCTTCATGAGTTGTGACTGTGTTTTTCCAAAACAATAATTGAATTATTCTCTTCTGAATAGTTTTCCTTTGAAATAATTATGTGCAAAGGACAAATTTAGCAGAGCAACAGTATGCTTTGAATGAACAAATTTAAATAATCATAACAGCAATCATAATCATAACAGCAATCTGTTACAAACTGATTACAAACCACTATGGTAAATTAACAAATTGAATGGATGCTTAGGGTTTACTTAGTTGTAATATTTTCTGCACGGAATTATGCTTGGCAGTATTTACTACGACTTTACTAAGCTCACATTATGCACAGAAACAATGTTTACTGTTTCAGGAACTGAAAATATGAAATGTGCACATAAGACCAGTGGTAATTAACACTATAGAAAATGTCTTCAACTTTTTCTTTTCTGTTTCTAGTCATCTCAACGAGAAGCCCACCTCCTCCTTCACCACTACATTTTTCAGCCTCCTCCATTCTCCCTCCTGCACCCAGTAGTTACTTCTCTCACCCAACGATCAGATACCCACCACATCTTACCACTCAGGACACAGCAAAGAACTTTGTACAACTTGGCTGCGGACCGTCCAATTCACAAACAAACCAGGTGAGTTCGTTTTTAACGCTTTCTAATAATTGGAACTGGCTTCATTTTGTCACATGTACGAGATTGTTTGTGTGTTATCAAGTCATATGTTACATGAGTAAAATCAAGCCATACACAAGCACACCAACAAGAGCAAAGAGCAATATACCAGAGTGCAGATTATAGCTTTACAGTATTACAGTTACAGAGAAAGTGCAGATAATAAAAAGTGCAAGGGCTGCAAGGAGGTAGTTGGGAGATCAGGACTTCAACTTCATCTTATGAGAGAACCATTCTGTAGACTGGTTACATTGGGATAAAGCTGTTCCTGAATCTGGTTGCATGTGCTTTTCAAGCTTTTACATATTTTGCCTGTCGCGAGAGGGGAGAAGAGGGAATGATTGAGATGTTAAATGGTCCTTGATTATTATGTCTGCTTTCCCGAGGCAACGTGAGGTGTAACTCGATGGAGGGTGTGCCTAATTTGTGTTATGGACTGGGCTACACGCACAATGCTCTGCAATTTCATACAGTCATTGGTAGAGCTGTTGCCAAACAAAGTTGTGATGCATCCAAAAAGGATGCTTTCTACAGTGTATCTGTAGAATTTGGTAAGAGTTGTTAGAAACATTCTAATTTTTCAGTCTTCTGAGGAAGTAGAGGCATTGTTTTGCTTTCTTGGCTGTAGCTTCAATGTAGTTGGTCCAGGACAAACTATTTGTGATATTTAAAACTTAAAACTCCTGACCATCTCCACTTTGGTGCTTTGCTGCTGGTTGAACATACATCACCTCATTTCCTGAAGTCAAGAACTACTTTCTTCCTCTTGCTGACATTAAGGGGGAGATTATTGTCCTGACACCATGTTACTCAGATTTTTTATCTCCTTCCTGCACTCCATTTCATCATTCTTCAAGATCTGGCCCATAACAGTGGTGACATACAGTATGTTAGAGCAGAATTTGACTGCACAGTGGGCATTGTGTGAGTCTAGAAATGGACTGAGAATGCACCCTTGCAGGAATTCTCATTGCAGGATATTTTGTTGCCTCTCCTCACTGACTGGGGTCTGTGGGTCAGAAAGGCAAATAATAGCGTTGAAAGTGCTGCCCAGTGAACTACTAACCAATGCTATATTTATTTCTCTGGATCATTCTAAACTGGCTTTAAAGCTGAAAATCACATGCTAGGAATACCATGACAGTGGGGTTGATGCTGGAATAGGGGGCGGTGTAGGTCGCAGATTTTTAGCATTCACAGGCGTTAATTGTCTGACTCCAGCATTGACTGCACAGGGTTCTCACGGCAGCTGCTAAAGTTTGGGAATTTATTACCGTTGCTGATTTTTGATCATCGTTTAAATCCATAGATTAAAATATTCATATTTGTGCAGGGCCACAGTGTCCTTTTACAGCAGCAAAGCCTGTGTGAAAAGCCACCTATTCAACTGTTCCTAAAATGCATCTATGAAGGATACCAACCTTGACCCCGCTCCCACAGTTTGTCGATCGTAAGACCAAGATATTCCTCTGTACATTCTCACACACTCTTATTCCACCTCAACGGAATCATTTTTTCAATCTTCAGTCATACTCACTCTTCCTGTTAACTGTTTCTCTCCATTCTCTTGTATTTCTCAATCTGGATTATTGTTCACTCCCTCCTTTCCACTTTTCAAAACAGCTACTGCACTCCTGCTCTCTTCCAGACTACTGTTCATCTCTTTCTTCTCGGTCTAGATTACTGGTCCTCATTATTTCCTACTCTGGTATTGTACGATTGTACAAGCACTCCGTGAGATCATACGGGGAGTCTTGTAGGCATTTCTAGTTGTACTGCTTTTGGATATGTGCAGAATAGATATATGACGGTGTTACCCAAACTGGAGGGCTTGAGTTATAAGGAGAGGCTGGGACTTTTTTCCCCAGGAACATCGGAGGCTCCTTTTAAAAGTATATAAAATTATGTGAGGTGTAGAAAATGCGAATGGTCAAAGCATTTATCTCCAGCTAGTTGAGACTAAAACTGGAGGACATACATATAAGATAAGACGGGAAAGATTTAAAAGGGACTTGGGCGGCAACTTTTTCACACATCGTGTGGTGAGCACATGGAACTCGCTCAAGTAGAAACGTGGTCGACATGGATGAGTTGGGCCAAAGTGGCTTGTTATCATCCTTTATAACACTGTAGAATATTGTTCCTCCCTCCTTCCCATTTCCGTTCTCCTTCCCTCTGTGGAATACTGTTTCAACACCCTTTCCCTTTCAGGATTTCTGTTCCTGCCCTCCTTCCCTTTCTGGAACATTCCTTCCCTGATACCCAGAATTACAGGTGCCCCTCTTCCTCCCATTCCTCTTTGCTCCATCCAGTTTGGATCACCGCTCCTTTCTGCCATCTACTCAAGATTGTTGCCCTCACAATATTCAATGCTTTCCATAATTACCCCTCTTCCCAATTTGCTTTATTGTTCTTCTCCAATCCCCCTTTGCCATTGGAACTACTTTCATACTCTCAACTACTGAAAAACGATGTTTAAGCGATTGATGGATTTCAGTGAATTGTTGCTGTTCTGAGTGACAGTTGCATTTTGTCATTGTCCGATTTTATAATGTGGCATCATTTATAATATAACAGCAAATTACTTTGGTTATAATCCGGTAATGTTGTCTGCACCCTAAGCTATTTGAACCTAGTGGTTTGGTGATACTATTCCCAATCCCCAGTGCAAAGGGATTATTGACAGGACTGCTTCCTAACAATTTTGACACTTGCATCATTTGACACAAAGTCAGTTTTATTGTCCACTATAATGAAAAAATAAAAAAATAATGGGACACACAGGAGAATGCCAGGGCTGTTGGGAGTAAGAGCAGAGGTGGGATATTTGTTCATGGCTGGTGAACAAACCTTTGAAACTGGCAAGTAAATGCGTTTCTGGCAAGAGAGTACACGAAAGGAGGCTGTGTAGGTGGTGTTGATCTATGAAAAGAAATGGGCTTGTTCAATATGTTGCTTTCTTTCCTGCAAGAGCATACGAATTTGGAGCAGTGGTAGATAATTTGGTCTCTGGTGTCAGCCCTGCCATTCAAAATCTTCAGGTGGTGTTGATCTATGAAAAGAAATGGGCTTGTTCAATATGTTGCTTTCTTTCCTGCAAGAGCATAAGAATTTGGAGCAGTGGTAGATAATTTGGTCTCTGGTGTCAGTCCTGCTATTCAAAATCTTCATGCCTGGTTTGATCTTTAGCCTCAGCTGCACTTTCCTGCCTGTGCTCGTAAAGATTGAAAGTGTATTTCTGCCTTGGATGCACTTAATGAATCAGCCTCCACTTTGCTCTTGGGTAGGACACTACAAAGCATCACAAATCATTGACAAGAACTTCCTGTTCATCTCGGTCTTAAATAAGAAGCACCTTGCCCTCCAGCTATGGTCCCAAGGTCTAGATTCCCTTATACCATAGGAAACATCCTCTTACTGTCTAATCTGTCAAGCCCCCCTTTAAAAAACATGTATACTTCAATAAGATGACTTTTCATCCTAAGTTCCAGATAATATAAGTCTTATCTCCTTAAATTTTCCTTCATGAATCAATCCGGGGAATCTCCTTTGCATTGCCCCTGAGCCAAACATGTCTTCCTTTAAATAAGGAGACCAAATCTGTACACAATACTCCTCACCACACAATGCATCTCTTTGCAATGACAGCTGAGATCCCATTTGCCTGAAGCAGGGTCTGAGGAAAAGTCCCGATTCGAAACGTCATCTATCTATGCTCACAGTGACGCTGCCTGACCCACTGAGTTACAGCATTTTGTGTCTTTTTATTCATTAGAAATCTGCAGTTCCTTGTTTCCACATTTTCCCATTTGCCTCTCTGATGACTTGTTATATCTGCATGCTAACGTTTTATGCCCCTCAGAGGAGGACACCCAGGTCTTTCCAAACACCACCATTCTGTGGCTTTACGCCATCGAAGTAATATTGTAGAAGTTAGAAGTAGAATTTCATTGTCCTATCTGGGACATATGACAATAAAACACTCTTGACTCTTGACCCTTGACTCGGCTCTTTTCTTATCTGGATAACTGTATATTCCTCCGCATTATAACTTAATCTGCTCCTCACATTATTGATGAAAAAGCACACTTCCATGTACCGATATTTTCATACTGATGCACAATCGGCTCGGCTGTCACAAATAGGTTATTCTGGCTGGTAATTTTTTTTTTAAATGTAAGCTTTTATCGTGCATGTGGATCAGGTGGCAAACTTTACTGAGAGGCTTTGCATTGTTATGTTTGACTTTATTCTTTTATTCTTGTATCTTAAGGCAATTGCCATCACGGAGAGGTTAAATAGCCCATTCAGTGTATTCTATACTAATTTTTAAGATGTATGTGGACTTAATGTACGAAGGAAATTATGAAGGATGTGTTAAATATTTTTATCGTTAAATAGTACACTGTCCATGTGTTCACAGCTCCACTAGCCTTTTCTCATTTCCTAGAAATGTTTATTAAAATATTTCATAAATTAGCTCTAAATTAAGTCACTGCACACAAAGTGAACCCTTGTAAAATTCAGTCCTTGTTATTGCAAGTCTGGGCAGGATTACATTTTTGTAAAAATAAAAATGAAGCAGATGGCGTTCACTGGCTAAGAAGTTTTATTTCGTAACTTGTATTACAAGTGATTAAACAGGGAGAAGCGAGATGCCTGATCATATAGTTTTTATTCATAAATGCATCCTGTTTTATGGAAGCTGGTGTTATTTCCTCAGAGGAAGAATGTGGTAATTGAGTTTTCAGTAAATAGTCTGCATTGTGGGTCTTATCCTAGAGCCCATTTACTAAATAATCTAAAGAACATCGATGAACAGCAATGATGTTCAGAGGAATCATGGAGTCCAAATCCATAGTTCCCTGAAAGTTGCAACTCAAGTATATAGAGTATAAAGGTGTATGGTATGCTTGCCTTTATCAGAAGGGGCATCGAGTATAAGAGATAGGAAGCCATGTGTAGTTTTATAAAACTTTGATCAGATAACAATTGGAGTATTGTGTAGAATTACTGTCACTCCATTACAGGAGTGATGTTGAGGCTTTGGAGAGGGTGCAGAAGAGGTTCACCAGAATGCTGCCTGGCTTAGATCATTTTACTCTTAGGAGAGGTTGGACAAGGTTTAACGGAGCTGTATGGATCAAGTTATTACAAAAAGAGTGGCGGATGCCTCGAAAAAACTGCCAGTGGTAATGGTGGAAGCAGATATGAGCATTATAGGTACATGGTTGTGCAAGGAATGGAGGGACCTGGATCACATGCAGGCAGTGGAGATGAATTTAACTTACTTCTGGCACAGACATTGCGATGGACTTGTGCCATTCTGTTCCATGTTCTATATGGGTGACACTACTTCTGAAAGAGAACTGCAAAAATGCTCTATACTTCACTCCTGCCTTTCATTCCTGCTTACAACCTCTCAAAGTGTGAAGGCTGTCATAACTAACCTACCAAAAGCACAAGAGCAGATGAATTATACCACTAATTCTCTAATATATTTCTATGTCTAGTAATGTTCAATCTGTGATTTATTTTGATGAGCTTTTGTTGAAGAAAATGTATATGGCAGGGTGGAGAAGAGGGCAATCATTTTTTCAAAATAAATTCTCATAATTACCTTACTTTAGCTACAAGCAGTAATTGGCACTTGGGAGAAATTGAAAGATACTGAACTAGTGAGAGGGGTTTTCTGTTTTCCAATGACTTGGAAAGGTTTGTGCAAAATTAGTCTTGAAAAATTCTACAAAACACAGAAGCCAGTAAAATAAAATTCACAGAACAAAATATGTTTGAGAACCATGATATTCACCACTTTCCGTGTAAAAAAAACATGCCCCAAGTATCTTCTTTAAACATTCCCTCTCCGAGCTTAAATCAATGTCCTCACTTCCTTCATCAGGGCTCTTGCTTAACTTTTTTTCCCTGTTGCCAGCCGGGCAACCTTGGCAGCTTTTTAGGTTGTCAAATGACAGCTTAGGTGGTCATTTAAGATGGCTTGCATGACACGTGCGATAATGTGCTCGGACAAAGTGCGTAGTTACCGGTCGGATTTATGGTCAATGAAGCATTCACATATTATTTTTGCTTCAAATAAAGTCACAAACTAAACATATTCACCAATCAAGACATGATATATACCACAATGACATGCAGCAAAATTATAATACAGTATGTCAACTCTTTTTACACATTACAATTTCTATTATTTCTTTCCACTTCCCAACAAAAATGTGGTTGGATTATTCAGCTTTTGATCAACTTGTGTCAATAAATCCTAGACCATGATTTGACCATGACGGGATCATATTGAATGGTGGTGCAGGCTCGAAGGGCCGAATGGCCTACTCCTGCACCTAATTTCTATGATAACATATATGCTTAACCATGCACACTACAGATTGATGCAAGCATGTTCTCTGTGAAGGACCGAAAATTACCATGACATGGCCATAGCATGGGTCGTTATTGCTATTGGCATAGAAACACTCTGGCTTCCCACATAATTTATCCATAACAAAATATACAGGTTGCAAGGAAATTTCTAAAGGCATTTTATGATAATAGCTGTTAAAACCGACTATACCCATCTGACAGGTTAAATATTACACTAACTGACAAGAGATGGCCAAAGGACATAACTGCAGCAAATGTTCTTTTGGTAATATGTTTAAAGGTGTCAAAACAAATAATAACATTGGGAATTAAAACACATTTGATTGCATTCCGTTATCCAACATAGTCAATGTCCGCTCTGAAGACCACGAAGCACAATAGGGACAGGGTGTGTGTGAATCAATGCGGGGTGGATAGATGGCGGCGGGGGGGGGGGGGGGGGGGGGGGGGATTGAGAAGGCAATCGGTGCAGAATGGATGGATTGAGGCAGGTGAATTAGTAAGTGTTGGTTGGAGTATGTACAATTGTGAGGGGAGAGCATGGGGGATGTCAGTGGTGAATGGGGGGGATCAGTACGGGATGGATGGGGGGGCGGAGGATCAGCACAGGATGAATGGGGGGGGAATCAGTACAGGATGAATGGAGGGGGGGGGCTGTGCATGATGAATTGGGGATCAATACAGGATGAATGAGGGGGATCAGTTTAGGATGAATGGGGGATCAGTACGGGATGAATGAGGGGATCAGTAAAAGACGAATGGGGAGATCACTACAGGATGGATAGGGGGGATTGGTGCAGGATAAATTGGGGGTGGGTCTGTAGAGGATGAATGGGGGGAGAAGTGCAGGATGAATGGGAAGGGGGGTCAGTACAGGATGAATTGGGGGACCAGTGTAGGATGGATGGGGGAGGAAGGTGGCAGGTGAATCAATGCGAGGTGGGTAGGGTGATGAATAGATTGGGGGGGGGGGTAGATGGGGAGGGGAGCACAGGGGATGTCAGTGATGACTGAATAGAGGAGGGAATGAGGATCAGTGCGGGATGGAGAGGAGGGGTCTCAGGATAAGAGGGGTGGTGGGGGGCGTACAAGAGAGAGAGAGAGAGAGAGAGGGGGAGAGGGGCAGAGGAGGTGGGGAGGAAGGAAGGTCAGTGCTCCTTGGACAACATCGCCCCGCTGCCTTGGTCGTCCATGCCCAACGCCAAAGTGCCGCCGCCAATGGGGAAGGCGGTTGGGATCTCCTCGCCACCGCCTCCCCTCCTCCTCCAGCCACCAGGAAGGTGCGGGGCCGAGCGGTGCAGCTCAAAGATCCTATAGCTATAGGATCTTTGGTGCAGCTGCTGCAGATCACGGAAGGCGGCCTCCCTCTCCCCCTCTCCCTCCCCCTGGCCTCGGCGTGCGAGAGGGGTTGTTTTGAAAGTGCCGTTGGCAGATTTGCAGGCAGCGACCATTATCAGGGCGATAGCGGCCGCTGCTTGCAAATCCACCAATGGCGCTCTCAAAACAAGTCCTCTCGCACGCCGAGGCCAGGAGGAGGGAGGGAGAGGGAGGCCTCCTTCCGCCGGGCGGGGTGCGGGAGGAGGAGGCGGTGGACCGCTATCGCGGGCGCTGCTGCCGCTGTGCGGGGCTCATCATTCGCTTTGACCCTTCGTCACCCCGCACCTAGTATCTTTGCCACGTACAGCAACCGCCGACACGACACGTCCGTTCCTATTCTCCAGAGATGCTGCCTGACCCGCGGAGTTATTCCAGTTTTTTGTGTCTATCGGTATAAACCAGTATTTGCGTGCCAAGCTGGGCAAAATGGCTCGGTGTTTAGGTTGCCCGGCGGCACTTTGGGTGGTCAATGGCACCCGGGCAACCGCTAATTTCGAGCCCTGTTCATATTCCATAATGGGAAAAAGATTCTGACTGGCTATCTTATCTATGCTTCTCATAATTTTATACACTTCTATCAGGTCTCCCCTCAAACTCTGAAGCTCTAGACCAAACCATCCAAACTTGTACAACCTCACCTTACAGCTGATATTATCTCATCTGGTTAAGGGCTTTAATACAATAAATTATAGAAACATTTTTATTTGAGTGCCTAAATTCAAAGTAATTACTGAAAGAGAAAAGGTTCATGAGATTTGCAGAAATGTCTGTTGTGGTATGGATTGCCACACCAGAAGTAATAAAAGCAAAATTCCAAATAATGTAGTTAAGGGAATTGAATAATTGAGTACGTTTTTGCAAAATAAATACATGAACGTTTAAAGCAGGAGATTGGAATTATTGTTGTGCAATTATGTATTTCTGTTTGTGCAATTATGTTTTCTCATATCCCAAAAGTGGTCTTCATTTGAATGAGCCTTTGTTCGTCTCCTTTTTATATCCTTTGCTCCAAAAGCTTTCTTCCTTTTCTTATCAGGCGTTATTATTTTAACACAAATAACTTTTGCTATAAACATTCCACACACTGGAAGTGTTTGCTTAATTTCACATATTTATCATTCCCCTTAATAATTTGCAGCCCTGTGAAAATACAAAATGTATATCCCAAGGGATGCATGTTGGATGCCTTGGCCCTTAAGTTATGAGAACAGTACTGTTTGAGCATTATTTTGTTGAGTGTTAATAGACATACGAGTTCATTTTTTAAATGGATTGGGAGTAGAATGTACAGTATCTTTGTATGTTTCCAGGAATCGTAAAAACAAAAATAGCATAATTTTTAACCAATAGTTTAAACATTTACAGAGTGTGATATAGGGATTGAGGAGTTCACTTACAATTTAGGGTAGAAGTTGGAATATCATAAAAGCATATAGAAGCAGAATGTGTATTATTTTTAAATGATTTATATGTTCAAATGTTTATCTGAGGAAATTACAAACCATACATAAATTTAGGATTTTAGCGCAAAAGATTTTACGAAAGGTTAAACTTGGTTTAAATATTAACCATTAAAAGCCTCCTTATATCTCTTGGAGCAAAACATAACAATTTCAAGGTATCTTACAGTGGGAAGGGTGGGTGAGCAATTGAATTACTTGTCAGAACATTGATTTTGCCTGATTAGGCTGGAGCGGATTTGAAAACAAAGGAGTACTGACAGGAGGTTTGGAATCTCTGTGCTAAATTGAGCACAAGCAATATTCCTGGCAGCTTTGCTTTATATTAATGCCGAATGTTGGTATTTGCTGCCTTTCCTGCTGGAAAGTCTGGACCTGTGTTTATTTGGAAAAATGCTAATAACATGATTTCAACAGCACAGCAGTTTGTATACATATTGAGCTGAGAAGTCATCCCATAGGCCTGTGAGTTCAAAAGGTTACAAGTAATAAAAGTCACAATTTATTGGGGAGAATGAAGGCAATCTTACAGATAGGTTTATAGGAAGCTTTCAAAAGCTTGAAGGAGATAATGAGAAAAAAGTTATATAAAAAATATACGATCACATTCAGCAGAGAATTCTGAAGGGACGTCTTTATTCAGGGCGGTGAGAACGTGGAACTCGCTCCCACGGGAAGTGGTTGAAGCAAATGGTTGAGACTCATTCAAGAGAAGGATGGAGATGAAAATGAGTGAGAAAAGAATAGAGGGCTGCAGGTCCTCGCATGGGTAATGAATGCTGGATTTATGGACACCCCATAGATATGAGCGAGCGTCTGGGAGAACGGTGGCTGGATGGGACAGACATACTGGCAGTTGTGGGTCAGCAAGCATCAACAGCTAGGTGCACACAGGCCGTTTCCACATGCGTTTCCTCCCACCCACCTCCCTGAGCCGCAACAACCTTAGGGCAAGGCCAAGCTGAGCAGAGTTGAGAGCGCTGAGCAGACTCACTCCCTCACTCACTGAATCAGTGAGGCCGGCTGGCAGCCGCTCAGCCCTCTCCTGCCACCGCTGTCTCGGTTCTTTTCCAAAGATGAACAGTTCATGTCACCAACAAGTTAGAGTCTTAAGAGTCACACAGCATGAAAGCAGGCTCCTGGGCCTAACTTGCCCACGCAGACAAAGATGTCCCATCTACACTAGTTCCACCTGCCTGCATTTGGTCCTTATGCTTCTAAACCTTTCCTATCCACATATTTGTCCAAATGTCTTTTAAATATTGTGATTGTACCTGCCTCAATTACCTCCTCATTCTATATACCCACTATGTAAAAATGTTGCCCCTCAGGTTCCTACTACATCTTTCCCTTCTCATCTTAAACCTATATCCTTTGGTTATGGATTTCCCTACTCTGGGTAAAAGACTCTGTGTATTTATCTATGCATGTTCTCAGCAATGGAATCCCATTGGCCTGGAGGTCTCCTGTACATAAGTGAGGAAAGATAGGAAGAGGCTCAAGTGGAACTTGGGTAGGTTGGTCTGGTTGGTCTGGTTCTATGTCAGGTTCTTTGTCAGTTTCTTAATCATGTATCTCAAGTAATACGGACTGAATAAGAATGTTAGGCACAACAACAATACTGGGTTTTTGGTCTAAAACACTTTTTATACCTATGCAGTTTAAAAAGAAAGATTACCTTTGAGTATATTGTATAAAACCATGATCTGGTATACTGATTCTCTTTGTATTTTTGTGTTCCCTTTCACAGCCAAATAGTAGTGGTCAAGTAGTGGGCAAAGTGCCTGGTCATTTTACATCAGTACTGGCTCCCTCACCCCATCATGGCATGTCCAGACCCGTGACCCTGGCCATGTCTTCAGACACTAAACCCATCACTACATCAACCGAAGGTGAGGCAACATCATCCCCATCATCCAGTAAGTACCATTAAGTTAGATGAGTAGGAAGGAACTGCAGATGCTGGATTAAACCGACAATAGACACAAAAAGCTGGAGTATCTCAGCAGGACAGGCAGCATCTCTGGAGAGAAGGAATTGGTGATGTTTTGGGTCGAGACCCTTCTTCAGCCCAATTAGGGATAAGGAAAATGAGAGATATAAATGATGATGTAGAGAGATAAAGAACAATGAATGAGAGACGGGGGTTACACAAAAAGCTGGAGAAACTCAGCGGGTGCAGCAGCACCTAAGGAGTGAAGGAGATAGGCGACGTTCGGGTCGAGACCCATTGTTCTTTATCTCTCTACATCATCGTCTCTATCTCTCGTTTCCCTTATCCTTAAGCAGTCTGAAGAAAGGTCTCGTCCCGAAACATCACCCATTCCTTCTCTCCAGAGATGCTGCCTGTCCCGCTAAGTTACTCCAGCTTTTTGTGTCTATTAAGTTATGAGGTGTTATCCTGTGATGCAGGAATAGAATTCACATTCATGAGGTAAATAGATTAATATCTATAAAAATGTTACTTTTATGCTTGGTAAAATGGTTTGTTTTGCCCAGTGTGCTTTTTATTACCCACTTTCTCTCATTTGCATTATTAAAACAGAATCTAAAATATGCAAACACAATAGAATGACAATGATTTAACAGTCAATTGGATATTGAGGGCTAATTCCTGTGAACATAAAATGCATTTCAGTAACGGCCAGTTTATTTAACCGTTAACTTATCAGCTCCTCCAAAACAATGAACAGCATTGGACAAAGATATAATTATACTTGAACTTTTGATTTTACGGTAATAATAAATTATTCCCGAAAATTTGGTTTGTGACAGCTGCAGCCTACAATTGAAACGGTATTATATGCTTTGACTGACCACAGCAAATTTCAAGAGAGCAGTCTCAGACTGTATTAATGATGAAAATCAGATGTGCTGGAACGTGCTGGGATAGATCATCTTTTTCCCAAGTACTGTGGTTAAACTGCCACACTGTATTCTGTATCTCTGTCTGGATGAAGTTAACAAAGGCTCACTAATGTGTTCCATGGGAGACTGTCAGCAATGAAATAGGAGAACAATGTCTTCTTTTGAGAAAACCTCTAGACAGCTGCGACTTGTGTACTAATTGATTTGCTGTGGCTTTGCAGCTTCTCAGCTGTTCAAACCCGTGTCTGGTCACGTATAAAGTACAGGTAGTTGTCCTGGGCCTAAGAATTAAAGGTGAGCTTACAAAGAGTGCTGTAAGTGCATTTTTTTTTGTCCGTAACAACAAATCTGCCATGAGCTCTATTGGAGTAATTCTACCGTGGCATTGCATTGAGATTTGTCACACGTTTGCTTATAACATTACTTCTAATTTATAATCAATGAAAAATAAAGATAATTTGTGGCTAGCCCTGAACTTGTAGATTAAGTAAGTTTTGCTCCAATCCTCCAGGAAGGTAGTGTAAAAGCAGCAATAATATCAATGCTTTGTCAAGCTTACACACTGAGTAGCTGACTGTACAGACTCAGTAGCGAAAGCTCTCAGTTTAATCCTCTGCCTGTGTTTAGATCAAGCAATCACTGTGTTTAGATCACACAAGGGTAGTGGCTTTGAAATTCATCTCAGTGTTCCTCGTTAGGAAAGTTAATGGTTGATATTGGGTCAGATTCCTCAAAGCCACTCTGTGATCTTTGGTAATGGGGAACGATAAGATAACACCAGACCCTGTGACTGAACAGTCTGCCAACACTTCAAATCCAGAGCCTTTCAATAATATTAGCTATTTATCAAGGTATTGGGAGACAATCAGCAGCCATGGGCACCCCTCCAAGAGCAAGGAGAGGAAGGAATAGGAGAATTAAATTGATGCACAAAAAAAAAGAGATTTAGTCTCAATATTTTAAAAGATGATTTTCTACCAGATTTTATTTTTATTTTGAAGGTTCTTTTGCTTCTCTTTACTTGTTAGTTTTATATTTTTCTGTATTACCTTCTCCATTCACACAGACTAAGGGGGAAAACTTCACAATTCATTGAGGCGGACATCGCCAGTAAGATAAAAATGGAAACTGGTGGAAGAAATCACTAAGCAGGTCCAAGAGACAGAGGGTAACATTTCAGATCAGTGATCCTTCACCAGAAGTGCAAAAGGTCAGAGAGAAAGCAGGTTTTAAGATGCGGAGCAAGGAGGGGAGAAGAAATGGGGTAGAAGCAGGAGCAATTAAATAATAAAGTTGTGACAGTACAGGTTAAGGTGGGGGGGTAATAGGATCAGTAAAACAACAAAATAAATCAGAGGTTTGGTAGAGATTAAACCACAGTATTATTATCTAAAGAGGTTGAACTCAATATTGTGACCAAGAAATTGCATTAAACCTAGTTGAACGGTATTGCACCATTCTGCAAGTTTACATTGAGTTTTACTCAACATTATGGGAGATTGAGGTCAATCAGAGAAGGTTAAATATAAAAGTGTAGAAAACCAGGAACTCTGGTCACTCTTACACTGAACAGATGGTTTTGCAAAGCCAGTTATTTCTATTAAACATTACTCCTTGGACAATGCAATATCCTGATTCCTACTTGACTAAGTGTTCCAACTATTTTCCACAGCATTTTCTGCACGTATATTTCTTTAAAAAATTGTTTAAAACTGGAAAGCCAGGTGAAGTCCAACATCTCACTGAAATCACAGATTTATGTAAATGAAAGAAAGAAGATGTTCCTGACAAGCAATTTTCTCTCCTTCCTATTGCATGCGACGTTGGAGCAAATAGTTGCTGAGAAATTTGTCCCCATTTCAGTGAAGCTGAACAATTTTGTGGTGACTATATGCCCGACAACACTTGTAAAATACACTCCATTAAAATTAATCAAATGAATTTCGGGAAGTAGAATAGAATATGTAGCTTCTACCAAACTCCATCTCGAATACCACCAGCTAGAGATAACTTTCTAAGCAGAAGTCTCTTCAAGGTTTAGATTATTTATTTTTCATCAGATTTTATATGCAAACCTCCTAAGAATTCCCCTCTTTAAAAAAATGACAGCTGGCAGTTTTTTCAGAAAGATGGTTTTCCTGAAAGAAGAGATGTTCCTTTGCTCCACTCTGATGTTGTATCTCCACCAGTTAGCTCAAACACTTAGGCAATTTCTGCAACCTTTAGACGTTAAAGTGGACCACTCCCTGTATTCGGAGAACCAAAACAACTGTCAATACACAGAAAGTTGCTGATGTCATCTGACAGTGATTAAAAACATGATAATATCCATTGAAATCTAGGGCATAGGGCAATCTTCAGAATTAAGCCATAGCGCATCATGAGGAAAGAAGATTTAGTTTGTTGAACTAATTATTGCAGCGATCACATGCCGTTCCACTCTATGCAATTTTTTTCAGCAGATGTTAACTCATTATCAAAAATTAATGTCTCCTTTTAAAAAGGTGGACAAAGAAAGATCTCATGGAATGAATTATTCTGTTGTTATTGCCAGAAGCTGTTTTGCCCAGTATTGAGATAGGCATAGGTAGCACTGGCTATTCCTTTGCTTAATATTTAAAAGAAATCCAAAGCAAAATAGAGCAGATGTTGTAAATCTAAAATAATACAAGTGCTGGAAACTGTGCAACTCAAGGAGCATCTGTTGAGCTGTCCAATCTGCTGAGTACTTCAAGCATTTAAATATCATTTTTAACTTAAAAATATATTGTGCCTCAATTTCTGAGAAGTTTGCCATATACAGCAGTTTGCTTTAATAATGCAATGAAAGGTTTATACCGACAGTTTGAAAAGACATGTTACCTTGATTCTAACTTCTCTCTTTGTGTTTAATCAGCCTATACAGGTTCAGGTACATCCCCAGCCAACCGGCAATTTGTGGGACTCAGCTCAAGGGATCCAGCCTTTCTACACCAGCAGCAGGTGGGCAAGATTCTTGTCACCCTTTGTCTAGATGTGTACTGTTCCAGATCCATAGTATTAGCGCACAACTGATCCGCAGTATCTTTTTTAATGTAGAACTGATGATGAGAAATCGCCGGGTGAACTTAGCCTATCTTTTCCTTTACGGTAATTAATACCACTTAGGCCCAACCCCAAAACATAATGAGGCTTTGGTTGTGATGTGAATCCTAACATGGCTTCATTAACTCTAGGAAAAACAAGAGTTCACAAATGCATTATTGATCATGCTGTTACAGTGTTCCATGTACTGCTGCATTGGTATGGGAGTCCGACTGCTTATGTCTGATACGTAGCTGTCAGATATTGCGATTAAAAGAGCTTAAGGGTACAACTTATTTTTAAAGAAGATAGCTAAAAGATGTCAAAAGCCTTCAAGATAGTCAAAATCCTTCTCCACAATTAACCAATCTTCCAGCCGGCCAATTGAAAGCGGATAAATAATTGGTGAATAAAAAGTAATAATTTAGGAAAAGAGTGGGGAGTGGGATTGCACTTTTGAAAGACCTGCAGTGCCCCCCATAATGTTTTGGACAAAGACCCATCATTTATTTATTTGCCTCTGTATTCCACGATTTGAGATTTGCAATAGAAAATATCTAATGTTGGTAAAGTGCACATTGTCAGATTTTAATAAATCTGACAATGGCTATTTACCAACACTTATACATTTTGGTTTCACCATGTAGAAATTACAGCAGTGTTTTATACATAGTCCTCCCCAGCCCCCCCCTCCCCCCCCCCAATTTCAGGGCACCATAATGGTTGGGACACAGCAATGTCATGTAAATGAAAGTAGTTATGTTTAGTATTTTGTTGCATATCCTTTGCATCCAATGACTGCTTGAAGAATGCGATTCATGGACATCACCAGTTGCTGGGTGTCTTCTCTGGTGATGCTCTGCCAGGCCTGTATTGCAACCATATTTAGCTTATGCTTGTTTTGGGTGATAGTCCCCTTCCGTTATCTCTTCAGCATATAAAAGGCATGCTCAATTGGGATCAGATCGGGTGATTGACTTGGCCACTCAAGAATTTACCATTTTTTAGCTTTGAAAAACGTTGTTGCTTTAGCAGTATGTTTGGGATCTTTGTCTTGCTGCAGAATGAACCACCAGCCAATGAGTTTTGAGGCATTTGTTTGAACTTGAGCAGATAAGATGTGTCTGTACACTTCAGAATTCATTATGCTACAACCATCAGCAGTTGTATCATCAATGAAAATAAGTGTGCCACTACCTTCATACATACATACATGCCCAGACCATAACACCTCCACCACCATGTTTCACAGGTCAGGTGGTATGCTTTAGATCTTGGGCAGTTCTTTCTCTCCTCCATACTTTGCTCTTGCCATCACTCTGATATTAGTTAATCTTCGTCTCATCTGTGCACAAGACCTTTTTCCAGAACTGTGGTTGCTCTTTTAAGTACTTCTTGGCAAACTGTAACCTGGCCATCCTATTTTTGCAGCTAACCAGTGGTTTGCATCTTGCAGTCCAGCCTCTGTATTTCTGTGCATGAAGTCTTCTGCGGACAGTGGCCATTGACAAATCCACACGTGACTCCTGAAGAGTGTTTCTGATCTGTCGGACTGGTGTTTGGGGATTTTTCTTTATTATAGATAGAATTCTTCATTCATCAGCTGTGGAGGTCTTCCTTGGCCTGCCAGTCCCTTTGCGATTAGAAAGCTCACCAATGCTCTCATTCGTCTTAGGGTGATTCTTCAGTAAGTGTCTGCTTTGGTGTCCCGCTACTTTGATGCTGTATATCAGGAAAATCCATAATTCTATCCCATTTCTTCTTTTTCTATATTGTTAATAAACATAATCCTTATAAATAAAGATTAAACCCTAAATGAATAAAGTGTTATTTATTTATTTTTTCCCGATGTTTGATAGCCCCCCCCCCAATCGAAAACCGCATGTCCCGATGGTTACTAGTGAAATTTCAAGTCTGCATATTTATTTAATGGGGGATCTATTTGAAATGAAAATACTTTTAAACGGTAGGTATTAAAAATTAAAATATTTATCACCCTTATAAAAATTCCTCCATTCTAGATAAAATTATAAATCTTACCTTTTTTTTAAATACCGTGATTGGAGTCATTTACCATCACACACCTTTGTTGAGCAATCCCACATGGCTATAAATAGAATAGACACAACTTCCGACCTCAAAAGACTGCGGAATTCAAAATCCCCCTCGTTTGTGAATTTCTCCTGATTCGCTGGACGATAAGCGTGTTTTCTGCTGCATAGCAGGTACGTACCTTTATTCAGCGCCATTCCCGAACGATGATGAACTATTGGAATTTTTTTTTAAATCTTTCTTTTTTGATTTGTTCTGGAGAACAAATTGTGCCCTGTGCCATTCATCCAAACGAAATGGCCAGGCATGGCCTTCCGGCGAGGCCATCCTGGGCTAAAGTCTTGGGCCACCAATCCCATCACGGCCACATTCGCAACTTAACCCCCCGATCTCCATCCACCTTCAGCTGGACGCAAAGCCTTCGCCTCTTCCCGTGACCCGATGTCCCTCTTCACGCCTGGCCCTCTTCAGCCCTTGTTTCCCTCCAGGGAACAAGGGCTGAAGAGGGCTGTGTGTGGAGAGGAATATTGGGTCACGGGAAGATGCAACGGCTTTGTGTCCGGCTGGTGCTGCTGGAGATGGAGCTGGAGATTGGGGGTACCCCTACCCCAGCCGCAGCCCTAACCCTAACCCCAACCTTAACCCTAATCCTAGCACTGACCCTCACCCTTGCGCTAGTCCTAGCCCTAGCCCCATCCCTAACCCTAGCCTCAACCCTCACCCTTGCCCCAAACATGTCCCTAGCCCCATCCCCAACCCCAACCCAAACCCTAGCCCCAGCCCCAACCCTAACCCCAGCCCCAACCTTAACCCTAATCCTAGCCCTGACCCTAATCCTAGCCCTAACCCTAATCCTAGCTCTAGCCCCAACCCTAGCTCTAGCCCCAACCCGAGCCCCAGCCCCAGCCCCAACCCCAACCCTAGCCCCAGCCTTAGCCCCAACCCCAACCCTAACCCCAGCCCCAACCTTAACCCTAATCCTAGCCCTAACCCTAACCCTAGCTCTAGCCCCAACCCGAGCCCCAGCCCTAACCCTAGCCTCAGCCCCAGCCCCAGCCCCAGCCCCAACCCTAATCCTAATCCCAGCCCCAACCCTAGCCCCAGCTCCAGCCCTAGCCGTAGCCCGAACTCTAGCCCGAAAGATAGTTTTAGTCATCTCCATCAGGTGACGCTCTCAAACTTGACCATCTCCACCATGCTGTGTCATATCCGTGACATGAGTATTTTATACTCCTGATGTGTAAAATAATACAATGACCATAATTATCAATTGTAATTTATAAATAAACAGTATGATTCTGCCTATTCATCTGAAGTTAATATTGATTTAGAGGAAGCTGGTGAAAAGTTATGTGAAGGTTACCATTCTTGCTGAAAATCACCACTTTTTTCAGCAGTTAGGAAGGTTTAAAATCAATGCTTCAGACTGAAAAAGTATTTTTTTGGTGGTTTATTTGAGGAAGATACTCTATAATTTAAAAGTGCGACAGAAGTTTGATTTTATATTCTTAAATCAGTTATATTTTGCAGTGTTGTTCATAATAAAAATATGACGAATATGACTGTATGCAATGGGCAACCTGGAAAAAGACGAGGAAAAAATAAATTAAATTCTCTAAAAGATTGCGCCAAACATATTTTTCCCATAGTAGAGATGTTCATCTATGTGAAACAACATTCTAAGTTGCAAAAAAAGTAGACGCTTACTGAAGAATCACTCCTTAATGATGTTCCAAACAGTTGATTTTGGTAAGCCTAAGGTTTAGCTGATGTCTCTAACAGTTGTATTCTTGTTTCTCAGTCTCATAATGGTTTATTTGACTTTCATTGGCATAACTTTGGTCCTCTTGTTGATAATCATCAAAATGATCATCATCGTTGAAAACATTAGCGACGCAGTGGTGCTAGTTTCCAATGGGAACGGTGACGGACACACCGCACATCTCTCTCCTCCAGTTCCTGCAGACTTCTGCCGCTGGTAGTATAGGATTTTGGTGTGTGTGCTTTATCATCATTCCTTACAATGCTATGTACGACAGTGATCGCAACCTCTACTGAAGTGTGGATGGCTGTTGGCTCGCTAGAAGCTCATCCTCCCTTTGACAGATCTTGTTTTTGGTCCTGCTAGGCAAACCAGGTGGGGGAGATGATTCAGTCATTGACTATCCGACCATGGAGCAGGTACCACGGGATTACATGGTACCCGTGGCGGGGGGAACTCCCCCCCCCCCCCCCCCCTCCCCCGACCTGACCTGAGAGATTTATTGCTGTTGATAATCAGCAATAAAAGTTTCCAAAGGTGATGGAAAGACTGGAGAAAAGACTAGGTGCTGAGAGCTATCCTATACCTGCATTAAGGAGGCAATTAAACACACCTGAGCAATTACAAACACCCATGAAGTCATGTGTCCCGAACATTATGGTTCATTGAAATGGGGGGACTATGTATAAACACAAATGTAATTTCTACATGGTGAAACCAAAATGTATAAAAATAGCCTTTATTAAAATCTGACAATGTGCACTTTAACCACATGTCACTTTTACTATTGCAAATCTCAAATTGTGGAGCACAGAGGGAAAAAAATAAATGATGGGTCTTTGTCCCAAACTTTATGGAGGACACTGTAGTATAAACAGTGGGCTGAATGGTCTCATAGAGTCCTGTACCATTCTCCTATTCCATACATCATGAAACATTCCCAGGTTAAATATCCTCTGTCAATTTAACAACCATCTCCAATGAAAGAGACAGGTTGTTCGTAACAATGATATAGAAGTAAACTTAAGTAGGTATACTGATGATTTATCAACTTGATGGCCAATAATTGCACAGAATTTACAAACAATTTAAGACCTCAACACTTATCTCGTTCAGAGTAAATAAATACAACATTGGTGTTATTGGAAGAGTTGGAGAAAAAGACATATGACTGAATCACTGCGAGGCATTGCCTTCATCTTTCACCTACATTGTCAACTTAATGCACAAAAGATTGTCCTCAGACAACCTTGGTTTAAGGATCATCATGTAAAATAATAGTGGATGGCTGGAAGACTGGGAGATATCTGATATCCAATGCAGGCAAGTGGGATTAGTATAGATAGGTTCAATAGTTGTCATAGATGTGGCGGACTGAAGGGTTCAATTCTGTGCTGTACAATGCAATGATCCTATAACAGGCATCTTTGATTTTGTTCTAGATTATTTGAAACTCCTATCAATTACTTTGTTCCTTGATGGAATTTGTCACAAACCCTGTATATGCAAATACCTCCAGTGGTTGGAAAATAAGATTTAGGTACAGCTCGTGAAATTGGATTAATTCTAAGCAGTGCTGAGACCACTCCCCTTCACTGCTCTCACCTGCTCTTGTCTGACTTTAGCACTGAGAGGCAAGATGGGTTTAAGCATTACACTATTTACTACAGCATTCCACAATAAATCAACATTTAGCTAAATGTCGAAAGCACAAATGCTCTTTAAAATATGATTGAATAGAATAGCAGACTTGATGGGCACTGCCATGGTAAATTGAGAAAGCATCATCCATGACAATTTGATGGCTCCAACATTACGTTTGCGATAAAGTGCATGCATACTGTATGTCCATTATTGCTCAAACAATGTATCTTTGTCAGATTAACCTCAAGTACTCATTTTTAAATATCTGAACACTACCACAAAAACCACAAAGTAATAATTAGTGGTTTTGCTGCTCCATCCTTTTTTGTCATATTTATTTGTAGTAATTCTTTTCAATTTTTCCTTTTAATATTTTTGGTTAAATTGCCTTTAAAACAGTTAGCTTTTCAAAATGAAACTATCATGTTTATCTAAAGTTTCATGTATGATATATTGATCTCCACAAATAGATATTACTGATAACACCGATGCCAGAGAGGTGACCAAACGTAGCCAAAGTTGCACATGGTCAATTATTTTTAAAAGAGAACTTTAGCTGAATAAATGAGGTAATTCTGGCACATTGCCCTTCGATTAGTCACACAGGTATGATTCTGCAATGAATGTAAATTAGCCGTGAAGCAGTAATCTACGTTTGTTGAGTGTATTGTATTCAGAATTTCTCCCAACTCTTCTCCATTCTCTTCCAACAACTCCCTGATTTGAATCTTCATTTTTATAATGATGGATGCATCCTGTTCCGGAAGCATGCTTCTTTTGCTTATGCTTTCTAGGAAGCATAAGCATTTTTGAACTGGTTTGTGAATATCATCAGAAGCAGCTTCACATGTTGGTAGCTCTTTTGATCATGTCCTCTCCTTATCTGGTGGGATTTTATGCGCAATCAAATTCTTCCCAGAAAATGATTCTAAACATCAAATGCAATGCAACCTTGTCATTGAGAGCTCTGGTGTTATGATAGGTTTTACCCCTTGAAACAAAATCATGTTTCACAACCACAGCAGAATTGATTCATGGAAGCAAGACCTCAGACTGTAATAAATTAGGTGTCTGATGAGAACTACTGTTATGTCATGTCTAGCGCAGTTTCAAGTTCTGTATTACACATGGTAAGAACAAAACAACATATAACCAATAAATACAGAAATGGAAGGAAAAATTATACTCCTTTCCATACCCTCAGTGAAACATTATTACAACCAATCCAAACTCAAGTTTAAAGATCGTTTAATAGACTGAAATACTCTTCATCTATTTCTTACAACACAATTTCCATTCTTTGCAATAGCCGTGACTTATTGAAGTACAATACTGAAAATATCTACTGTGTCTAGATTTGGAATAATCATAATACAATATAATTTACACTTTGATAATTTCACCGTAACTAGTAAGCATCTTTTGTACTTTTAAGTCCTGTCGAAACCAAGCACCAATCAGTTCTGCATTTTCCATATTTTTATTAACTAGAACCTATCACAAGTAACAACACATGCTCATACCCCTTGAACAAATTACTGAAACAACAAGTGCTCTTATCGAATTGTTTGGACTGGATAGTTTAGAAGTAAATGTGAGTTACTAATATAACGCAGTTGGTGGTTTTGTAATGTGCCTGAAGTAACGTTAACAGACCCAGCATGAAGTATAAGATTGCACTGTGCCCAGAATGAGTTTTAATTGATAAGACTGTGTTATGTGGTACATTTTCAATATGTATCATCATCTATTGTGTCAGCACAAACTAAAATAAGTAAAGAACAAAAAAAGAAAAACTAGAAACCACTTTTAAGCATAAACAATTGCAATAGTTACTATTTGTATATATTATTCAGAATTATAGTTTATGAAGTTGAAGGTAACGTGAACATGAACTAATTGGGGAAAGACGCTTGGATTGTATGTAGTGCTCAAGAGATGTGAATTTAGAAAAAACTTTTATTCCTTATCTACTTTATAGTGTTAGAAACGTATTACTTTGCACTTACACAGCAAACAAATAAATTGAATATAAATAGAGAGTCAAGGTCAGAATAAATCAACAAAATAAGTATTTATGAGCGTTTGAGCCAAGAAAAGTGAAAACAAAAATTGATGGGAAATCCAAGTTCAAGTTTTAACACCAGATATTTTAATAGGTGGTGACCCTTAATATAAATAACATCAGTTGTATAACCTTCTCCCTTTGTTGTTGCGGCCTGCATAGTGATTTATATTTCTGCGGTATGATATCATTTGACCATATGCTCTGTTGTGGCATTGTTAAGTGGCTTGTATTCCAAGGAAATCCTGAACATTTTCTACAGTTGAATTGTGGACAGCAAAGCACTGTCAAGCCAGTAGTGGGATAAGCTGGCTCCACTCATTACTTCCTCCACAGTCATTTCATTTGAATGTGGTAATTTTGTTTACAAGAAGCAGAACTCAAGATGCCATGTATCGTTCAGCTTTTATCAAATAATGTTGTTCTGAAATCTGTAGCTACTCTTTGAGCATAGATGTATTTGATAATCTTTCACCCTGTAATTTCTAAGTTTAAAAACACCAAGCATCACAGAGCCACTAATACTGGAGAGTAATGCTTTACAAAACGTAATATGGCAGGAAAAAGTCAATTGAACAAATACAATTTTGAGAGTACCCTATCTAGGCATCTAAGGGAATGTATGTGGGGTCAGTCTATTAACTTGGGGCAAACATCAGGGTTCATTTTATGCTTTTGTATGCAGATATATTAGTCTCTGCTGAAACTGAAGGTTTCTTTTCAAAGTGATGCAAACATGGCAGAATGCATGGAGAAAGAGAGGACATGGCTTATAGTTTTCTAACTACTTGGATTTCTTTCATCTGTCAGTATAAAGGAAGTCTGAATCTTGATGTGAATCTACAGTCATGGTCTCTGTCTGACATCTGTGGCATGGCCGTTAATAAAGCAGCATGAGGTAGTTGGTGGCAGCTTGTTGCAGTGTCTATCTATAACTAATTAGAGCATACAAAATGGGTCTGCTGCACTCATCGGAACAGCAACAAGCAAAATCTGTACATTGCTTGCTCTGTCTGGATATATAGTTAATTGGCCAGTCAGGTTAATGAGCAATTGTAACGATTAAAAATGAATAGCAGCACATTAAAAATCATAAGGTATCAAATGAGCAAATTGCACTTGCACCACAAACTAGCATTTGTAAAACAGTGAAGTTACTGTATACTGACTATAAATTGAGCATACATTTTGAAAAAATTGATCCAACAATTTAAGATGTTAACAATGTACCTGTTGTCTGTTAGAAATGCAGTGTTAGTATACACATGGAGCTACATATTGCAAGCAGAGGATGAATGCATTCATTAAAAGAGAAACCCTTCTTCCCCTTTATTGCATTGATATTTCTAAAGATGATCATCAAAATCAATTTTCCCTCCACATGGCTGGTTTCTAAGTGCTGCTGAATAAGTCTAACCTTTACTTTGTATTGTGAGGGCTGAAATTGTCTTTAGTCCCTAAATGCAAGTCTTATATGAATATAATTCATGCATTTGGAACAGTTCCAGTTTTCTGGTATTATTCACTTTGCAAATGACAAAGTAAAGTCCCCAAAGCTGAGGGTGGTCCAATAGTCCTTCCATTAAATTGATCTTCAACATTCTGTATGGATGAAACCAGAATCAACCTAAGATGGGCTCTCCAGTCTGCATGTTAAGGTATAATCTATGTTTAGCATTAGTAATCTACATTCGTATTTAGCTAATTCTGATAACTGCCATAAAATTGGTATTCACAAAATTAAATTTGACTGACAACCCTTCAGCTTGGTAAGGAAACCATTTTCAATTAATTTATCCTTTAAACTGGAATTGTTATGCTGCTGTATACAATACGTAATGTTTTAGTGAAACTTGATAGTTGATAGGTTGTAGCTGAAGTGAAGTCCAGGAATTTAAGTGTTATTCAAGATAAGCAATGGTTGGTAAAGTTTCACTCTGTTTGGTTGACAAAATGATGATACAATAAAATTGAATTGGTTGTACAAAATTGACATACCACCAACTTCCTCCTCCAACGCATCCCACAGAGAGCATCTGTAGCTGCACAAATCGACCACAACAGATATGTTGCAGAGTTGAGCCAAGTTGTAGTGAGCAAGATCAACCAGACTAAGTCTTATACTTCTATGATTACTTTTGGTTGTAATATGATTTCTCAGCCGTGTCTGTCCATTTGACAAATTAGCATGAATGTTCGTATGGCTTGAATGCTTCAAGCCTGATAAAGAACATATCTATCAAGAATAATCTGATTGACTCTTACACAATGGTTTAGCATTGTTGGGTTGCAATTTTCCTTTAAAGTGTGGTGCTTGATGGACGTGATGGCCTCACAAAGGATGCTGTAATGATAATATGGTGAATAGAAAACCACACCAATGTAAGATAGCTCTTCCCCCAGCAGGGAACTTTATGGGAGTGTAAGGAAGTGTGATGCATTCAGGATCCTGAAGGCACCATGTTCTCATTGTATCCTGGGCATATGATTGACAGTTTGACATAAAGACAAATCACAGGACTGCCAAGGTGAAGGCTGAATGTATAGATAGAGTGAGAGGAAGTTGGGTCACATTCCACATATGCTTCATCTAAAGGAAATGAGAAAGGAAACTGCAGTCAAAATACTGACAGCCCATGGAAAATCAGGCTTGTTTAAGTTTATTGATTTCCTGTCCCGCCTAACATTCCAAACAAAACCTATCAATTTTTGTTGTCCTCTCTTGAGAAAAAATCACCCAAATTTACTTTGTGTTTCTTCAGACTGTGACACTGTATGGTCATTATTAAAATAGATGATTTTTAAGTATGTTGATATTGCTATGCAATTCAAAATTGCGGTGAGCATAAGTAAATCCCTTGTTCCATCATGATCCAGCATTTTTCCATAACCAGGTACTAACTACAATGTAAAACTGTGTTTAATATGTGTATATCCATGCTTAGTGACTCGTTAATGTTGCTCAGTATTATAACACCCCTTTTATAGCACCCCTTGGTAGTACTTTAAAAAAAAATAATGAAATGACTCCATGTTAGAGATTACCTATGTTAAGTATTCAATGACATACATAGATTTTCAATGTGTTAAGAGCACAAGAGCATTAAAATACTTGATCATAAAGTGGTCTCATCGGAAAGACTAATATAATGCATTCTAAATAACAAGTATAGGTAATGCATGTGGCACTGAGTAAGCTAGGGGATCAAATAAGGAGCATTTTAGAGCTATTTAATTCCGTCAATTCACATAGAAATGATTGTGCATATCATTTATTTCATATTTATTATTTCATATTTTGCTGGACATGATGGAAGAGGCAAATAAAAAGTAGCTGAGGCAGCCCAAGCTGAGTGGCATGTTAAATTATGACTTCCACTTGGCTGTTTACTATTATGTTCCTGTGTCCTGTGAGTACAGGAAAGGTATGGCAGGAATTTTGACTACCATTTAACTCTCTCATGTACAGGGTAGCATTGTACTCTCCTGAGGGAAAGGTGGAAGTATTAATGAATGCCACTAGAATACATGCATCGGGATCGCAATGTATATAAAGCTACTGTATGTCCTATATCTAGGTACAGGCTACATTTGCAATTTGCCCTCCCAGCCTTTTAAGATATGAGACAGTTTGGTGCTCCGGTGGTAATCCATGGGATCATATTTTGTGTGAGGAAAGCATCAGTTGTTTCAAGCCTTCTCTGATGGAGCCATTCCTGCATCTCTGAAAGGGAGGTATTATAGCCTGCAATGTTCAGTGCAAGTTATTCTCCATGTAAGGGGAGGTTGGTGGAGGCCATCGATGAGAATGGCCATCCTAGTTTGTGTACTGCTGTAGATGCTTCAGTGGCTGAGGTGAAGAGAAAGAGAAAGGATGCCAACTGTTGTGAAGTAACAGTGGGAGGAAATCACACTTAAGGTCTGTTTCAGGAACAATGTGCCTCTAGTTTATCTATCAAAACAAATGCCTCTCACCATGCTTCCTTCCGCCCCCAATAAATTTAATCAAGGTGGCAATCCTACCTGACATTTAGATACTACACCACATCCTCACATGATTACCACACTTCTCCAATCATTACACCCACATTTCACAATTTCCACACATTGTCAGTAATTTAACAAATACCAGGCTAATCTCTCAGACCCATTGCACTGTACCCACCAACACAATCCCAGATTGGCAAGGGGCACAGCCATTTCCATCACTTGAAATATATTGTGACCATCAATGAGTCTATAGCCAGCAGTGTTATGGGAAACTCTAAAGAGGATGACATATCCAAACCTGTTCTTCACATCCCATATCACACCTGCTCATATCCCACATTCCTCTTATCCCACTATTTGATCATCCACTGCAGCCATATTGTGCCATTTATGCAGAGAGGGAGAATTGAAGAGGGTGTATGGAGCACATATCAAGTAGGCTGTGTTCTGGATAGTTCCCACCCTGTAAAACTCTATGACTCTGTGATCAACAAGGCCCCATCCAAACTATCCAAAGTAATACAGTCACATGAGTGGTCCAAACTCACAACACAGCTCCTACTTTGTTATCAATCAAAACTAAAAAGTTTTTCAAAAACTTCTGAATGCCCAAAACCATTCAGCAACTAATAAATTTGAAATAAGTGATTAAAACATTTCCAAAATGTATAAAAAATTACTGGAAAACATTTAAAAATAATGGAAGTATCAAATCACACATCAATAATTATTGAAAGAGTATCACCTCATTGTTAACTTTCTTCCCAGTAGCTGTAACATTTCAGTTGAAGCGTGCACGGGACTCTCAGTGAAATTTGTGTTTTGTTGGTGGTTTCCACGTGGAGTCCAGTGACAGAATGTGCTAACAAATTCACTGTGAAGAATCTGTTTGCTAGTTTGGGACTTCCCTATTCAAGTATATGTGTTTGAAGGTCCAGACTCTGCTTACATTGACCACGGGTAAATGCCAATAGTTTGTCAAGGGGTCAGCAGGGTTCAGTGTGTAGTATTAGCAGAGCCACAGCATCCCAGTTTATTAGTATTGGTGCCAATTCAGAGTTGCCTGTAGATTAAAATCTTGCCAAATCTGCATGCATAACATGCAGGCTACCATGTGATCCAATTTACAGAGCAGTTTAATCCACACTTAAATATATGTGGTCAAGATTTGTGAATGAAGTTAAAAGCAAATTGGCACATGGAGTGCTGAAAGATCTGGCCCAGTGCATGGCCACGGCTCATGGATAACTTGGTAATTTTAAAATCTCAGTCAACTGAAGAAAGTAAAAATAGACCTGAGCTGCAAGTGCAGAACATGTAGGATATGGAAAATAAATGGCAACTTTATTTTGGCTTGTCTTGTCCAACCTCATGTGGCCTGCCTCTTTCATCATGGAACAATTTAGATGTCGCTTGTACAACCTCCAGGGAAACTCACCTGCCATTGCCACGAATCATTCCTGTTCCTCAAAACACTGGTGATTGTGATTCTAATAAACAATTCGTTCAAGCCCTTGTAAAATGCAGCTGAGCTCTGTAGTATGATTTACGCTTGAGTATAAAGTTTAAAGACAGCAGATTAAAATGCTGATAAAGACAGAGATATTTGAAAATTGTGCTTAAAGCAGCCAAACTTGAATTGGGGACCTAACGTTCTCAATTCTTTTTTTGTTAAGTACAAGATATACTGGTGATAAATTATTAAAACTACTTGCATTTACAGCAGCAGATTTTGCGGGTGACCCCAGTGCAAAATCAGTATTCTAATGTCAGAGTAGGAGTCCATTTAGTTTCTAATAATTTTGTAATTCGTTTCTCTTGCTTGGAATAGATAAGGAGTTTTAATTAAAGAAAAAAATGCAGTGAATGAGACAAAATGGTCAAATTGGTTTTAACCAGAAAGAATATTGTCATTATGCTGATATTGTGGATCTAGATTTGCCTAAGCATTTCTTCAAATATCTTACATATTATAATATTATTAATTATTGGAATTTGAAATAAATTGAAAGTATAATGTGCAAATATATTTCCCCTTATCACTTCCTTGTATTAACTCAACATTATTGATTAGATCACATTTCTAGTTTTTAAAATTGGATCTCATTTTCTCTCTCAGTTGAGAAATGAGAAACTCATTCACAGAGATCACATTGTAACTTATTTGAAGGATTAATTCAGAGGTTTTTGGGGAGGAAATGCTGGATTTTATTTGATTCCAAAAGAAAATCATTAGCTACATTTTTGTTTTCATTGTAGCGTTAGCATGTGATGTACAAATGTTGTATTTTATCTGTATGTTAGGGCTTTATGTTATTGTTTATTGATCCCTTTGGGCCATGCAAGTCTGTGGTTGTGTTAAGCTTGTCACTGCCCTGTGTTGACAGAAAACAGAATATGGGTATTCTAAAGATGAATTTGCTTTTGAATGTCCCTCCCTCCCAATGTATAATGTATATACATGGAACTATCCCATTCAAATCAGTGAAATTAATCAGGGGACGGTGAAATCTAAAAAAACTGAGCTTGGCTATGATTGTCTTATGGTTGAACGCTAGACTTGTGCTTTAGGCTCACGCACACTCAAGGCTACCCAAGCTGCCATCCCGAGTATTACTTGTAGACAGCGACTGCCAAGTCATTATTGGGGCAGGGCCTATGATATGAGCTGCTTGCAGTCCTTCTGCTTGTGAGATCTCCATACACCCTGCCCATGCCTCCCAGATATGGGCGGGCATGTGCCTTTGTGGGGAGTTTGGACAGCTGGTCAAATCCACCAGGATATGCTCCATGAGTCTATTGCATTGATCGTTGTAAAAAAAAGATGTTGTCATACCATGCAGAAGAAAGATAATGAATGTGAAGACTATTAATAAGGGGGGTCCACTGAGATGACTGGCTGTGCTTAAAGGGAATATCTGAAAAGGATACATCCAGCTGAGAAATGTTGGAGTGGATATCACAGAAGGATTGTTCTTAATCTTCAAATCCTCTCTAGATAGAAGGGAGGGGAGAATGCCATATATATACACTCTCATAAAAATGGAGTGAAGAATTATACACAGCAACCAGAGTTTGATCAGCTTACCTTTATGGTGGGAACGTTGTTAGATGTAATAATCAAGGAGAAAAAATAACAGCCACTTGATAAAGTACAAATTCGTGAAGAAAACTAGCATAAATTTGGTGAAGATGAAGGGGATGAGGTGTTTGATAAAGTACCTCATATAAGTCTGATTAGAAAAACTGAAGTCTAGGTACATAATCGATATAACATCTTAGCAGAGACATAGTAAATGTAGTACTTGAATCACCAAGGGATGGTAGGCAATGGACTAAGTGCAAGTATATTGATTTAGGTTGGCAAGGTGGCACAGCAGTAGAGTTGCTGCATTACAGCACCAGAGATCTGGGTTTGATCCTGGCTCGGGTGCTGTCTGTACGGAGCTTGTACATTCTCCCTGGGACCGCGTGGGTTTCCACTGGGGTGCTCCAGTTTCCTCCCACACTCCAAATATGTGTAGGTTTGTAGGTTAATTGGCTTTGGTAAAGATTGTAAATTGTCC
The DNA here is from genome assembly GCA_963514005.1 of Raja brachyura. The sequence continues at coordinate 95,170,007 of OY740783.1, read as the reverse complement.
CTAGTGTAGGATAGTGTTAGTGTATGGGGATCGCTGGTCTGCATAGACTCAATGGGCCAAAGAGCCTGTTTTTGCACTCTATCTCTAAACTAAGCTTAAACTAGAATGAATGGTTAGCATAGTCATAATGGACAAAAGACTGTTGACTTCCTTGCAGGAAATAGGTAGAGAGTGGGCTGTTGTTTATGATCGATATAAACAATAAAGACATGTGTGCACAAGTTAAGATTTCAAGATTTGTGGTTGACATGAAAGATAGACATGTGTAGAGATGGCAGAAGATGGTGGTAGGTTTCGAGAGAACACAACAGGCAAGTACAATGTGCAGATAAGAGGCAGATGTCACTGGACAAAGAATGAAATTATGCATTCAGGCAAAAAGAATGAGTAAAAAAACAAATCAATAAAGGGTATATTGCAGGACGGAATACAGGGATACAGGGACCTGGGATTTTACGTCCACAGATCTTTAAAGATAGGAAAGCAGGTTGAGAAATCAGTTAATAAAACAAATGAGATCTTAGGGATTATAAACAAAAGTACAGAGCACAAGAGTGTAGAGATTATATGGAGTGTTTCTAAACACATCTTAAGCCACAACCAAAGTATTTCACCCAGTTTTGTTCACCATACATGACGGATTCTCAGGTCCTAGCCGAGGTGGACATTAAGATTTATCAGAATAATTTGAAGGATGCAAGTTTAAGAATAGATTAGCAAAACTGAGATTATGTTTCTTGACACAAAAAAGCATTTGAGGAGATTCGGTAGAGATGCACAAAATAATAATAAGGTAAAATAATAGGTAATAATTGGAATAACTGTTCCCTTTAGTGGAGGGACCAGAATTCACAGATTTATAGTGATGGAAAAAAGATCTAAAGTGTTGTGTGGAAAAGCTGGAAGGCAGAACCTGAAAGTGTGGTGGGCTTGAAGGGTACAAGATGGCATCTAAAACGTGATGACGCTTGTCTACTGACTCAGTGTGGTCTACTGTCTTACACTCTTATACTTAGTATGATTGTACATAATGTATACTAGAATTGTCACTGAATTGTATGCAAATAAAATAATTTCACCGTACTTAGATACACATCACAATTGAATGCCATTGAACCATTGATTCAGATTTGGCTGTGGCTTTCAAAAGCAAACTGAATAAACAGTTAATGGTTTAAACAAAAATAGAGCTAAAGGTGGTTAGACAGGACTGACTAGATGCTTTGTAAATATCCACCACAGATCTGATGGAGTTTTTTTTTTGCCATAACAAGTCTATGAATCTAATCTACTCAAAATGGTACAAAATTAGTGGAAGTTTTTTTTTGACTGAACCATGGTTTCTGCGTATGCTTTCCAAAGGCATGAACTTCTTTTGAAATGGGAATTATTTAGATGTCCTGGTATTATTAAACGCATCAGAATCTAGAAATAAATCTTTTGCTCCCTCTTAATCTTAAATATATTATATTCCACGACATTAATATTAAGTGGATAAAATTACTGAGTAATGATCAGGTAAGAACCAATGAATTGCTGGATATGGAGATAACGAGCCTCTTCAGAAACTTGCCTGCAGATAATTAAATTTAAAACTCAGCCAAAGTATTGAAATTTGTTCAAGAAACCAAATATAGTTCTCATAAGAGTAGAATGAGCATCATTCAGTATCTGCTAATATTGCTCTTTTCTATGATTGATAAACTACTTCAGCACTTCTAATTATAGTATTATAATAGACTTCAAGCAGATGTAACAATGTTTTGATCTTATAAAGTTAAAAATATCCTTTTATTTACATTATTAGTTATGAACTCATTTAAATGTGTGGTTTGTAAATATACTGAAATTTTAGATATCTGAAACCAAACTCTTTGTCAGATATATTCCCATGTGATCTTTTTATGGAGAACTATGAGTGTCTGTAACTAAAGATGAATCTGAACCTGGGCATCATCACTTGTATAATTTATAAAGAAAGGGCAGAAAAACAATATTATTGATCCCAAATGTTACTCCTAAACACTATTCCTGGTGCCCTCTGCTGCGGAGCCATCCAAGATCACTGTAGGCTCCTACGCCAATTCTTCATAGCTCTACATTAAGGGTTTCTGGAGTGGACAAAATGAATTGCCAGTGCCAGCTGCATAAATGGTTCCCTTAAGCAAACAAAGTCAACATTTTCACTTGTTAACCTTTACTCTGTCTGTCTGTCTGGAATGTTGAACCAATGTGGTGGACTTTCTAATATTTCTTGATTGAAATCTGTATTGCATCTTAATCAGACTAATGCCTTTCTTAATGGAAGTGAATTTTTTGCATGTATTCTTGGAGTCTAGTTCTGCTCGACACCCAATCTCACTGATAGGTTTCAATTGACAGCTGAGGATTTGTGACTGGACCATGAATCAAAACGGCAGGCATTTATACCCCAGTGCCAGTGACGATACATTGGGAATTGCTTGGCAAAGGTAATATTTTAACTATTTCTAAAATCTACACATGCATATCAAAAATGAAGCTGCATTATCTCTTCTTGTTGTCCAGCATCAAGATTGTTATCATTTGGTTTAAATCAAAAGAGTCAGTTTCTACTTCAGCGTTTTCTAGTATTTTCAGTATGGTGGATTTGGAAATGTTAAACTGCTTGTATTTTCCCACACTCCTCGATGTAAACATGGCTGCCATCCTCTTCAGAGAATTAAATGTAAAACATCTGTTCAGATTACTGTAAGAAGACTGGAGTTGTGTTAAAGGAAAGTTTTTACAGAAGAAAATTTAACCCCTTAATGTTTGATACTCAGAACAATGAAATGCTTGTTTCATTTTCATTTATAATTTATTTTGAAAAAATATATATTTTTGTTTTATAATTATTTTGCTCTGCAGTGAAGTGGCACAGTGCGCTGGTACACCAGTATGTGAAGCTTCAGGTTTGTGACTCATAGGTCCCAGTCCCAACTGGCAGAACCTCTTATCTCAGCTGCCCTATAACACAGAGGGTACCAGCAACCTCCTAGGGCTACTGGTTAGAGAGCAAAGGCAAGCAAATGCATACATATCCCAGGACGTAGTCAATAGCAAAGCAGTAGTTCTTGGAGCAAAATGTGCATTGAGCTCAGTCAAAGCTAGTGTATGACCCAAGTGACTTGGTGAATTATATAGAAACGAAGTAACATATCACATCTCAGAATATTGTCTCGAGGCAAACACTGAATGACTGTGTGGTTAAAATACTGGATTATTTCTAAATGTACAGGTACTTGCAATAGAATGCGCAAAAAGCAACTTTGTGAAAACAAATTAAGCTCCTTATTGAGCAACGGTGACATTTAACGATACTGTAATTGAACAGATGCAGGGCAGCAAAGAGGGATACTGCAGTCTTAAAAGTTGGAATTCCAATTTTTTTTTTTAAGAGACGTGATTACTTTTTGTTAAGTGTGTGCAAAGTTAGACCCCAGCCAGTAAAGTAGGGACACTTGTGTAGAAATGTTCATTAAGGATATACTTTGCACAACACCATTGGCTCTTGCATTTTTCTCTTTTGTTTATTAAGAATCATGTATATTCAAATTAATATTTAAAGAACAGTTACTAATTCAGCATTTTGAAAATTTAGGGCAACTTTCTGTTTTTCATTTAGATTGCTAATTATAAAACATAGATAGAATCACAGGCCAGATTATGTTTATTGTGCCTATTTAGTGTAAAATGTATGTGCAATGTTATACAATGATGGCAATGTATGTTTTTTAAAGGCATATTTTAAATAACTTGATGAGGTGATTTAACACTGTGCATTAGATGTGTTTGTTTTTGTTTGCAGGTGCGATCACATTTCTAAAAAAAATTTGCATTTTAGCATGGTTCTGTGACAGTTGAGCTGTGAGGCAGTTTTGTTTAAAGGAAGCCAAATGTGTGAGAATTTGTTAGGAGTATTTGCAGGTTCTAGGCCCAGATGTAAGTTTCTTCTAAATCATAGATAAAAATATGATTAGGCAGCACACCCAGTGTATAATTTTATTGTTGGAGGTTTCATAGCCTTTCATACTTTGTTGTTACACTCTAGATTTCTGAATGTTCAGTGACTGGTTACCTCATAGATATTGTGTTATGGGATGCAGAACTCTGCCCAGCCAAATGAAAAAATGAAATTCAGTACTCAAACGGTTAATCCTTTTGCATGTAGCATCAATACTCATATTTCTTTTCCTTGAAAAAAAAATGTTTCTGTTTGACTATCCTGGCAAATACACTGGGTCAGCACTTCCTGCCATAAGTTTATGTTACTGCAGTAACTTACATTAAACTTACAGTGAAGCAGCTGTTTTAGGCTGTGCTCTGAAGGAGCATGTTGAACTCGATAGTTGGATGTGAAAGACTCAAAAGATTGCTTAGTACTCTGGAATCAAAGTCTTTGGGAACAAAAATGCAGACTTAATCACTTATCCCTGCTTTTATATTCCTCAGTACTGCAATTTAGATTTGCAGAACATTATCAAAAAACTTATGACTTCGTAGAAAGTGCGACAGGAAAAACAGTTGATTCTTTGTGTAAAGAAAAACTAATTAATAATGATTGTTTAAAAAAAAATACTGCCAAGAATCGCTGTACTTAGAAAATATCCTACATGATTAATATAGCTGAATCCATCAAATGTTCACAGAAGTATGTGTAATTTTGTAGTTGCTCTTCTCAGGAATTTTGATTTGAGAATCCTAGATATGCATATGAAAGCAAATGAATTAATTATCCATTAGGAAGCCATTAGATAATCTAATTTAGACTATAATCTATAAATTGATTACAGTGCATAATTCAGGTGTCCTTGTGGAAAAGAAGTTTACATTTGAGTAGAAGAGGAGTTGATACATGAAGATGAATATTTGTTTCTCTCTAATCATGGTCACGTCGCAAGCTGTCTGGTAACCAAGGGAAACCAGACATGATGTAATTCCAGATTGAACTTGAACTACAGGGACTTAAAAAAGGGGAACAATAGACCATAGCAATCAATAAAGTCTATTTTCCACATGATTATGTTTGGTGCTTCAAGTTAACCTTTATGGAAATGCTGGGTGTAAATGCTAAAGTGTCGAAAGATGATCCACAGACAAAATAGTAGAGCATTGAAACAACTTTGCATTAACACTTTCCTGAAAATCCCAAGGTTTGGGGTGGATTAGAAAGTTTGGACTCTGCAGTAAGCTGGTTCACTGCTCTGTGGGCTCTTTGTTCTCTTCGGTAGGACAAATTTAATCTTTAGTTTCCTGTCAGATGACTTTGGCAGAGGCTGTGTGGGGGAGAAGATAGGAGGAGCATGCAACATAATTCAAAAACACAACACCAACGCTGCCCGGCACTGTGTGGAGACTGTTCTCAAGGTGGAATCTTTCAGTTACTAACTTTGCCTGGGAAATGGATTACAGAAGAAAATATCAGTGGAAAAAATTAGCGGTATAGCAATTGAGATGCAGATTACCCTTCACGCTTATTAGAGATTCCAGTCGCAGTAGTAGCCACCTTGAAAATCCAGCAAATTTAGTCTTTAAGCAAATTAAATTATAGCTGTCCCAGCTGGAAACAAATGAGAATGTGCAAGTGGCCCCCAGCACACGGCACACCGTTATCAAATAATTTGCTGAGAATTGAGGAATATGACTGGGAAAATAAGTAACACAAATATCACAAAAACTTATTGGTGGAAACTTTACTTTCCCTTTGCAAACAAAATACAATAATGAGATTGCAACAAAGTAAACACTGAAGAAAACCCTGCATGCATAAATAATTATCTTACATTGGAGAATTAGTAAAAAGAAACTGTTTATGTTCACTTAACGACAGAAGCTTTAGCTGCAGTCGAGACTGCGAAAACACTGAATAGTGAACCTTTACGTTCTTGAGTATTCAGTATCAGAAAAGAGTGCTCTTATGTTCTCTGAACAACACCTTTGAATTATGAATAGAGGAGGCTTTACCATGGATTGTATAGTTTTGTTCTGACATCTTTGATAAACTGGTTTATTTTGCTCTTTGGTCTCATTTTTGTCAGTTTATTTTCTGTTGGCTTTGATCACATGATTCATTTTAAAGATGCGAACTTGAAGCACTGCCTTTAAAATGAACAATGTGGCTAAGTTCCTAGCTGTCCCAAGATTGGCATTTTACACTTTATATAAAAGAATAATGACATGTTTTGATTTATGTTTTTCTTTTGCTAGAGAATAGATAAAAGAAACTAACTTTCTCAAGAAGTACTGCTTTCTCAACTAACTTTCTCACAAAGTTGTTTGGCCTTTTTTCCGATGTGATGTGAAATATTTTTCCCCTCTTCCATAATAGATTCCTGAGTGAATAAGAAAATTTATAGTTGCATATTTCTGCTTATGTGACATAAGATAATTCTCATTGAATGTTGCTGGGTAGTAATTCCAGATTCTTGTTTTATCCTTCAGATTACAGTGCTTCCAAGAATGATTCGATAATGATTCAAAGAAAGGATTTTGTCAAACTCTTACTGTTTGGACTTTCTGATAAGTTGGTACCAGCTGCATAAGTACTTCTTAAATAAAATAAACTGTTCTAATAGCCATGTGCGATTGGTGGTATCAGGACTAGTACAGGGCCTGTACCACAGGTGGGAATTGCCACTTCTATCTTTCGTATCCAACTTTGTTTCAGAACAATTATGTGCTTCAGGGTGTGATGATTGAAAGGTCTGTTGGAAAGTATGTTTAGGAAAGTTGCTAAACTGGCAGAGTTGTCAGTTACACTGTAAAATAACAAGTCATACCTGCTAAAAGTGCAGGGTGTGTCAGTTGTTTCAGAAATGGACACGGAGGGTGTAGTTATGCAATTATTAAATGGCATGAGAGGGCAAATGACTTATAGTGAACCCATTTATAAATTATCAATGTCCAAAACTGAAACCAATGTTGGAAGCCAACATACAGGAGGTAGCATCTGACACAAAGGAGGATTCAAAGGTTTGGAGCAGGTGAAGATTTTAGATGCAAGAGAAAGCAGGGACATAGAAAACACCAGCACTTGCACAGTCTCCTCCAAGCCACACACCATTCTGACTTGGAAAAGCAACACAGCTCTTTCATCATTCTTGAAATGTCCCACTTACCAGAACTGTGGACGTTCTTTCACCACAGGGATTACTCTGACTGACAATGATGGCTCACCACTCTTTGCACAATGCACTTGGGACTCGCTGTAAATGTGGTCTTTACGGCTTTCCCCACACCCCAATATATGAAAACGTGGAGTCAAGAACAGAAAGAGGACAACAAGTTATACCATTTCTGGAGAAATTATAATATCTTCATGAAATTCAAATGAGCAACTGTAAATGTATTCAGATAACCTTTAAAAAGTTAGAGGTCTGGATACACAGCCTCTGCAGGTGGAGCGTTCATAGGGTGCTGATTGAAGCCATTTCTCAGAACTGCTGATTACTGGTTACGGTCGTGATCGTTTAAAATGAATTAATTGGGTGAACTAATTCCCGGTCAGCAGTACCGTCAGTCCAGGAATGCTCCATTATGCAATTTACCTTGCACCTCATAGTTTGCATAGCACGATTTAGAACAGGAGAAGATAATCGCTGTAAAGGAGGAAGTTATAAGACTTACGCATAATGATTGAAACATAAAACTGAATGCATGGATGTTGTGAATTAAGTTTCAAATATTCCCTCAAACTTCCTAAGGAAGGTGTAGCATGTATTTGGGCAATATGTACATAATGCATTAGAACTAGGCCTAAGTTCATGATAAACATAAACTATGATAGGCCCCATCATTTAACCTCTGTATTCCAATGCATGAACTACTTATCCCCTCTTCCCTATACTCACAGTTTCAGTTTAGTTTATTGTCACGTGAACCGAGGTGCAGTGAAAAGCTTTTGTTGCGTGCTATCCAGTCAGCAGAAAGACAATACATGATTATTTACAGTGCATAGACATATGATAAGGGAATACCATTTAGTTCAGCAAAAGCCAGCAAAGTACGGTCAAGGATAGTCCAAGGGTCACCAAAGAGGTAGACAGTAGTTCGGCACTGCTCTCAAGTTGTGGTAGGACGATTCAGTTGCTAGATAACAGCTGGGTAGAAGCTGTCCATAAATCTGGATGTGTGTGTTTCCACATTTCTATACCTTTTGCCTGGTGTGACAGGGGGGAAGGGAGAGTGGCCAGGGTGCGACTCACTTTGATTATGCTGCTGGCCTTGCCGAGGCAGCGTGAGGTATAAATAGAGTCGGTGGAAGTGTGGTTGGTTGTTGTACACCAGTTTCTTCTGCAGGAATAGCAGAATCCCAAAATTCTCCAGCCAGATCTATTCCATAGAAATTGTTCCCTTAGCAGCAATACTTGAAGTAACCATGAGACCACACACACAAACACCCCAGAGGGCTTTTTGATGCAGAAGAGGGAGCATAGGATGAGTCATTGGTGATAATGAGTGCATGAAATAGATCATCGAAGATCACCCCTCCTCACAAACCCTATTGCCTCCTTGGAAGGCATTGAAGGATGAGGCTCCAATGCGGGCAAATGGAATCAGTGTAGATGGGCAAAAAGATCAGCATGGGCATGGGCAGAAAGGCCTGTATTGGTACTGTACGTCTCAATGACAAACCATTTGTAATTGTGATCTTACAGAGCCAGAAGCAAAGGGTACCTTTGGTGGACCAATGTACCGGCTGGTCATTTAGCTCCATAGAAAACCTGATCTGCAGAAAGCCACTGTATAATGCACAGCATTGTCACCCCCAAGATAATCCTGATTCATGTCGGTTTTAAGAAAATGAATGGGCCACATGGGACCATTAATGTAATGTAGGCTGGGGGGAAAAAGGAGGAATAAATGCTCATGTTATATAACCGGGACAAAGTGACGTGAATAAAGACTGAAAAGGCTGGAAAAACTCAGCAGGACAAGCAGTGGATGGTTTTAAACGACAGTGGTGGCAGATACAGGGTAGGTCAAAGTGAATATGTGATTGTATATGACCTGTGTTGCTCTGGATGGTTAAGAGTGATTATGCTCCCTTTTCTGTGATATTGGTCAATCCTGGGTACTTATTGAAATGGCAACATGGTGGTCAGTTTTAATGTAGAAACATTAATTAATTATCTGGGGATAATGTGGGGAGTTCAAAATTTACTGAGGAGCTGGGGAAGTTAAATACATTTAATTAAATAATCTGAAATAAAAATCTACTATGAAGTGTAAATCCCATAATCTTTTCCAAGATCTACCTAAAAACAAAAGGCATCTATGTTCATTAACAGATGAAGGGGGCTTTCATGATGGGCGGTGTTGATCTTCAGATCGATAACGCAAATCCAATTAGCAAATATACCTGTGAGGATGAAGTTATGGATTTGAGACATTTTCTTGAAACAATTTCTTGTGGACTTCATCAGAGAATGGCGAGAAAAGGGAGTAAAATCAAATAATTCATCACCTTCTATCAAGTGAGCAGTTAAGCTCTATGAAAGGGAATTTATTATTGATAAACCGATTAGAACTCTGTGAGGATGTAACTTGCAAGGTGGATAAAGGAGAAACAATGGTTGTAGTGTGTTTAGACGTAGTACAATAGATGTAGAAACAATGAATGGTAGAGAATTCAATAAGGTGCCACGCAAGGTAAAAGGTTCAGTAAAGAACATCTTTTCACATGACAAACATTACCAAGGTGTAACAATTGGTGAGGACAGTTTTGGGAGGACAGCTATTTGTAATTTATATTATTTTCTTCACTAGGGAATATTGCATTAGAGTTTCTAAAGATAGTTACTAAAGTAAGGTGGGAAGACGACACAAAAGGTTTGCAAAGGAATATTAATTTTAATGTTGGGATAAAATGATGGAAAATGGAGAATATTATGGGGGGAAAATGAGGTAATCAATGTTGGTAGAAAGATTAGAAAAACAAAATGTTATTTAAATCGTCTGGGAATGCAGGTGTTCATAGGTGTCAAGTTGTCCTTGTGCAAAAATCACAGGGAAGTATAGGAAGTGATGCTGCAAGAGTTAGGAATTCAAATGGAACATTGTTCTTTATTATTAGGGGCCTGGAGTACAAAATTAGAGAAGTCTTGCTACAACTGCACAGAACTTCAATGAGATCCTGCTTGGAGTTTTACATGCAGATTTGGTCCTATTTAAGGAAGGATACATTTCTCAGATGGTGTTGCAGAGAAGATTCACTGGATTGATCCTGGGGATAATAAGTCGTCTTATGAAAAAAGATTCAATGGAATGGAATTTAGAGGAATGAGAAGTGACTAACTGAGACAATTAAGATCCAGAGTGAGCTTGTTACTGACAATCACATGAACGTTTGAGAAATTAATTTAGAGATCCTTTGATACTTTCATCGCAGGGAAATCTAGAACTAGAGAACATTGATTGATAAAGAGCGGCCTGTTTAAGACTGAGATGTGAAAAATAATCCTTCCCTTAGGGAGTTATAAATCTTGAGAAGTCACTCTGCTTAGGGCTTGGAGCTTAGTCACTCATTAAGTATGTTTAGTTTGGTTTAGTTTAATGGCACGTCTACCAGGGTGCAGTGCTTTTTGTTGCATGCTAACCAGTCAGCGGAAAATCTACACATGATTACAATCGAGCTGTCCACAGTGTGCAGATACATGATGAAAAGAATAATGCTTAGTACAAGATAAGGTCTAGTATAGTCCGATTAAATATAGTCTGAGGGTCTTCAATTAGGTAAATAGTAGCTCAGGCCACCTCTCTGGTTGTTGGTAGGATAGTTCAGTCGCCTGATAACAGCTGGGCAGAAACAAGGCTGAGACTAATGCATTTTTAGACTGTTGGAAGAATTCTAGTTTCTGGAGTTAGGCTGGAAATTGGAGTTGAGATTAATGAGGGCAACCATAGTCTTAGTGAAAAGTATAACCTATTCCGATTGGTTTTTTTTTCCTAATTCTTATGTTCCTCGTATAATTTTGAGAATGTTGATTAACTTGCATCAAATTCCATTATTGCCAATGTGCCGCACATGTACATAACACTAAATGAGATGCACAGTAATACTTGCTGCACACAAACACTCCAGTTCTGAATCTAGGAGGTTTGCGGAAAACACTCCAGAATGAAGGAAGATTACACTTTATTGGCATCAGTGAACAGGACTGAAATTGTCACATTTCATTAAAAGCCATTTACAACATTTTAATCAATCAAAACTGCGCAATGATTAGATTATAGGAAGCAGATATTTCAAACAGTGTAATCTGTAATGTTACTGGCAGCTGGTCTGACATGTATGGCAATTTAAAAAGGTGAGAGTAAAAGATCCTTACATTTGTAGTCAATTAACTTTGTTTTTGCATTTTGATATGCATTGTTGAAACATAGAAAAATAGGTGCAGGAGTAGGCCATTCGGCCCTTCGAGGCAGCACTGCCATTCAATATGATCATGGCTGATAATATAATATCAGTATCCCGTTCCTGCTTTTTCCCCATATCCCTTGATTTCTTTAGCCCTAGGAGCTAAATCTAACTCTTTTTTGAAAACATCCAGTGAATTGGCCTCCACTGCCTTCTGTGGCAGAGAATTCCACAGATTCACAACTATCTGGTGAAGAGGTTTTTCCTCATCTCAGTCCTAAATGGCCTACCCCTTATTCTTAAACTGTGACCCCTGGTTCTGGGCTTCCCCAACACCGGGGACATTTTTCCTGCATCTAGCCTGTACAATCCTTTAAGAATGTTATATGTTTCTATAAGATCCCCTAACCCTAACCCTCATCCTTCTAAATTCCAGTGAATACAAGCCCAGTCAACCCATTCTTTCATCATATGTCAGTCCCGCCATCCTGGGTGAACCTGCGCTGCACTCCCTCAATAGCAATAATATCTTTCCACAAATTAGAAGACCAAAATTGCACACAATACTCCAAGTAGTGGTCTCACCAGGGCCCTGTACAACTTCAGAAAGACTTCCTGTCTCCTAAACTCAAATCCTCTTGTTATGAAGGCCAACATGCCATTAGCTTTCTTCACTGCCTGCTGTACCTGCATGCTTACTTTCAATGACTGATGTACAAGTACACCCAGGTCCCGTTGCACCTCCCATTTTCCTAATCTGACACTATTCAGATAATAATCTATCTTCCTGTTCTTGCCACCTAAGTGGATAACCTCACATGTATCCACATTATACTGCATCTGCCATGCATCTGCCCACTCACTCAACCTATCCAAGAGATAAAGTATATACAAAATTATGAGCGCATAGAGAGGGTAGACTCTCAGAACCTTCTTCCCTGGGCAGAAATGGAATAAGGTGAGAGGGGAAAAGTTTAATGGAGATGTGCGGAGCAATTTCTTTGCACAGAGAGTAGAATGGCCCTGGAATGCATTGCCAGGAGTAGTGGCAAAGGCAGATTTGATAGTGGCATTTATGAGCCTTTTAGATAGGCACATGGAAGTGCAAGGAATAGAGGGATATGGATCATGTGCAGACAGATGAAATCAGTTTAACTTGGAATCATGTTCAGCACAAAGATTCTGGGTCAAACTGCCTGTGCTGTACTGTTCTACATTCTAAAGTCATTCCAAATAATATATTTTATGTAATGTATTGAGGCTACATGTGCATCTTTAACACCTGCCACTAACTTTCTGTGAATTTCTAAGACACATACATTAAAGGAAATCCTCGTCAGAGTGGAAAATGTGTTGGATCTCATGAAATCAAAAATATGTTTAGGTACAGAGGGAATAAAAGATGAATAGATTTAAAATTTGGGAACACAAACAATCTCCCAGAAATACTAGGGGACCGAGTATCTAGTGGGAGGGAGGAACTGAAGGGAATCCACATTAGTCAGGAAACGGTGTTAGGTAAACTGTTGGGACTGAAGGCAGATAAATCCCCAGGGACTGATGGTCGCATCCCAGAGTACTCAAGGAGGTGGCCATAGATCGCTGTGAGTGAGATGATCAAACGTTTCTGGTGAAGATGACATGATTTGGAATGTGCCAGGGTTGCCTGAAAGGGAGCCACAGAATGGTGGTTCTGAAGATCCAACCGTACTGAATGATATCCATGGGAATGGCCCACATAACCAGAATCTTAGTGTACTGGCCTGAGATCGACCAGGACATTGACAACCTGGTTAATTGGTAGACAGTGTGTCTGGACTGCAGTCTCCACCTGCTCACAAATGCAGTTCCGAATTGGAGGTCTCACCTCAGGAGCTGGATGCTGATTTTTTCTTTTGTCGATTGGAAGTCAGATCTTTCTTCCTGCTAGTTAATAGCCACTCAAAGCCATTGGAAGTCTTTCTTGTCTGGGCTGCATGCCACTTTGCAACAGATATTTGAGATTCTGAGATCAATTGTTGTTTCCATGAAGTTGCTGAGGAGCTGGTTTCTGCCCATGGTATGCAGTTCATATTGGCACAGTTTGTCATACTGCTTCATTCCAATGGAATCCGGCACAATTTCTCAGTCTATGTCATTCAAGATCAAATGGGGAGAGTGATCAGTTTGCACATTGGAGGCAACAGCGAAGCGAATTGTTGACGAACAACATGTCTATGAGGCATCGGCTGATATTGTTTCTTCTGCAGGATGCACATCTCACTCTCCACAGGGAGATGCTGATGAGTGTGTTTGCAGGCCCGGTTGAGCTAGGTGCAGTAACTTGGATGATCAGGTATAAGAAGAAAATAGGCAGAAGGATCAGAAGAAGTCATAAGGTCCGGAGAGACGGCTTCTGGTGGGAGGCACATTGAGAGTGTGCAGACCATGAGGCCACAGGGATTTCTGAGGGTGGTCATGGGGAGTTGAATGAAGTACAGAGAGGAAGCAGATAGTGAAGATGGGGGACAGAAAAAACCATGAATATCAATGTCCAAGACATTGAAGTCCATTGAAGTCCAAGCAATTGGGAGCATGAGATAAATGATGAACATGGACATGATTTTTAGGATTATTTCTATGATACATTCTTTGTTGAATGGGACATGTATCTCCAAAATGTATATAACCCACAAAAAGTGGTGATGCACCAGAATTAAGGCCATTGACAGTGGATAATCAGGGATATTATGCACACCTTTGCAATTGAGGAAATCCCAGAGATTTGAAATATTAAAAGTTAATTTATAATTACCTGTTAATTTGCTTAATCGAGCAGAAATAAAAAAGAACGTAAGATTCCCACATTTTTCAGTTACAAAAGTGTATTCCCACTGCAACCTCTTGCTTCAACCTTTAGTCAATTCCAACGTTTCCTCTAAAAGAAAAAAAGAAAAACTGCAAAGACTGGAAATCAGAAATTGATACAGAAAATGTGAGTAATAAACTCAGTAGTTCAGGCCGCAGCTCTGGGGAGGACAACAGAGTTCATGTTTCAGGTTGGTAGCCTTTCAACAGAAACCATAAGCTTTTTATGGCAGTAAATGTAATACCAATCTTTTCACCTCCTCCCTTCCCACAATGGAATATCCCGAAGACTCCATCCAGATGAATTAAGAATGTATTTACATCTCCTTCAATTTGTTGTATGTTGATGTCTGCACACACAGGAGGCTAATGAGATTTGTTGATCACTTCCTTTCAGTCTGCAAGCATGACCTCAAATTTCTGGTTACCTGTAATCTCAATCTATTCATGAGACATTCTACAGCCACCTGTGCCCAATGTTGTACCGAGCAATTTCAGATCATATCAATTACCCCAATTGTTTTGAATAAAGCTGTCGGTGTTGATATCTATTTACACCTTCTCAAGACCAATCCTTTTTACCTTTTCCTGTTGCCACATTTTTTTTTACTTTGCCCTACCGTTCCTTGTGCCATTTAATCTAATTTACTTTCAACCCTATCATAGATCATCCTTTTAGATCTTTACTCCCCTCCCCGCTCCACTACACTACCTCGCATTGGTTAATTTTACTTTGGAGTCACGTGAGTGACTAAGTGAAGAAGCCCCGCCAGGCGCATGCACGTCATTACGTCGACGCATGTCGCATTGAACGGGCTGGAGAGCGCAGCTCCACCAGCGGTAAGTAGAAAACCTCGCAGGTAAGTGTTTATAAAAAACTTTCCAGCGAGATTTAAGCTCCGTAAGGCTGGCTTGCGCGTCAGCAGGAGCCTGTGGTACAGCAGGAGGAGCAAGTGTGGGTCATGCAGCATTGCGGTCCCATCGCAGCGATCAGGAAAATAGATAAGTGTGGTGCCGGTTCCGATAACGATAGCCATTATTTCCGTAGTTGATAACCCTCCAGCTGCTCTAGTGTCACAGGGCACTGAGGCCACAATGATAGGAAAGCACATACAAGGTCTGCTCTGAGTATGTGTTACCAGATGCAGTTTTCTTAGTTTTACGCACACAAATACACAAGAAAATGTAAAAGACGGGACAAGAATGTGGGGGAGACTGGAAATTGAGAAAATGCTCCAAACTTTACTCAGTCAAGGGTCCAAAGACCCAAAGCTTCCCAGGCAGCCTCCGAAGGAGTTCCATACACTGAGTATGGTGCCTGTTACAAATGGGAATCTGACTCTCCAGTGCCTTGTTTAGGTCTGGATGAGGTCTCCCTAGAGCAAGACTCGGGAGTACCAGGGCAGGAGGAGACTGACCCTGAAGCTGGTGTCCCTACTTATGTGTATACACCAGAGCACATGAGCCACGCTCCGGGTGTTCCCGATGTAGCATCAAGTTTTGCTATATCGGAAGGGACTGGTGAGGCTATGGATGAGAACCTGGCTGCCAACATTTATTATTTGGTTTCTCACCAGCTCCAAGAAACTGTTATGACTGAAACAGCTAAAAAATATATATAAAACACCCATCTATTGTGCCTCGCTCAGGGTGCCAACAGTAAACTCAGCAATTTGGGCACCCATGAGTGTAACGATGCGAGGGCAGGAAATGTGTTTCCAGCATATCCTCCAGCTGATATCAGTTGGCATCACTGCATTTGGGAAAGACATACAAGGGTCGATAATGTCCAAAACTCATAAGGACATGCTTGTGTTATTCTGCAATGCCTATTTCGAACCTAATTGTATGAGGAAAACTGCAATTTGGCCAACATTATACCCAAAAAATGCAGGACTATGTAGGGCAAACAATATCCAGGCACCAGATTAATTATTGGTGAAAATCTGCCAAAACAATTTAAGGATATTTGCTTTATAAAACTTCTCATCCCTGCTCTGAGAAAACAAGCAGGTTGAATACGAAGGGGGTTTGATTCTGGGACAGGGACCAGCATAGGCAGGGAGATGGGTACAAAGTATTATACCCAATACAGCCCACATCAACCCTTATATTGGGAGAAGGAGATCTTCTAGTTCATTTACGGAGGTACAGAAACTTCATTCCATCACAGATAGAACTTCTGGGGAACAACCTCCGGTTGGGGATAGATTATAATTGTTTTATAATGAATGATGCTGCATAATATCTGATCGGCTTATACTAGATACTGTGTCAGGCTCTACAATAGAATTAATGGCAGGAGTTGATCCACCTGTACAGAATAAGCCTAATAGAGTCTTGGTGTTTGCTGCACCAGAAACTCGTCAGGTAGAAAAATAAATTAAAGATTTATCCAGAGAGGGATGATTCAAAGAACGGTGAATTATCCTCAACAATTTGTGTCCAATATATTCCCAGACCGAAGAACGATGGGGGTTGCAGAGTCATTCTGGACCTCACAAACTTAAATTCATATCTTCAGTATAGGCATTTAAAAAGGACACCTTCAACTCTGTAAAGCAGTTGTTATCACAAGGCTGCTATATGGCTACTATAGACCTAAAAAAGATGCTTATTATTCAGTACCAATTCATCATTATCGCAGGTACTTTAAATTAATTGGATGGGTCAGCTGAGGCAATTTAAAGAATTACCTAATGGGTTAACTTCAGCTCTCAGGTTGTTCTCAAAATTATTGAAACCAGCACTGGTGTTAAGGGCCTGTCCCACCAGCATGCAACTCTATGCGATGAGCGCGACCTAACGTGGTCGTTTGAGCCGTCCGGCGTCGCTGGGCCAGTCCCACTTCGATCGCCGGAGCCGTGCGGAATTGTGCTGAATTCGTCCCGACATCGGGCTCCGATAAACTGACCATGTTCAAACATTCCGCACGGCAACGGCTTGCCGGCTCGCAGTCGCCTCGAAGCATTACACACCGCCTCGACGTCGTGCCTCCGTGACCCTCTCTGTAGGTGCCTCTGTGACCCTCTCTGTGTGTGGCTCCATGGCCCTCTCAGTGTGTGCCTCTGTGCCCTTCTCTGTGTGCCCCTCTCTGTCCTGACGAACTTACCTTTAAGACTTTGCTCCAAGTTTGCCTCACTTTGCACCGCGTTGCGCCACTCACCCGACCTCCGCGCGGCCCTTGCTGCTGGTTTGGTCGCGCTTGCCACATGCAGGCGCATGCTGTTGGGAACGGCCCTGCACAGGGATCACCCAACCTCCGCGCGGCCCCCGCTTCTAGTTTGATCGCGCTCATCGTATGGAGTCGGATGCTGGTAGGACAGGCCCTTTACTGAGGGCTCAGAATCACATTGTAATGGCTTATCTAGAGGATATGTTAATTGTAAATGCCACTCAGGAGACAGCTGAAGAACTGGTTTCAGCAACCATAAGCCTATTTGAAAGGCTAGGGTTTCTGTCCATCCAACAAAATCTAAGTTACAGCCATCCCAAACAATTGATTATTTGGGGTTTGTCATTAATTCAGTTGATATGTCAGTAACTTTGCCAACAGATAAGGTTGGGGATATTACAAATGTCTGTACTGGCCTTGCTGAGAAACCGTATCCCTTCATCCGAGAAGTAGCTACGGTTATTGGTAAAATGGTAGCAGCATTCCTGCTGTCAAGTTTGGACCTCTGCACTATCAAAGTCTGCAAAGAGCCAGCGAACAAGCACTAAAAAACGTGCAGGACATTTTGATAGGTCCATGCAGTTACCAACTAAAGCTTTAGCTGAATTGCAATGGTGGATTCTCAATGTTGCACAAGCTACTAGAACATATTTTGGTTCAGCAACCTTCAGTGGTATTACAAACTGATGTGAGCGCTCTCGGATGGGGAGCTACGGACAGCGCAACCAGTTTTGGTGGTCGATGGACTGTCCAAGAGGATTTAATTCTCCAAACACATGGTATCAATTATTTGGAGTTATTGGGAGTTGTTTATGGATTGATAGCTTATTGTTCTACAATGAATGACTTACATGTTCAATTACAGGTAGACAATACCACAGCTGTGGCATATATCAATCACATGGGGGGAGTAAGATCAGTATCATGTGATAATCTGGTCAACCTCATGTGGCATTGGTGTATCTCTAAAAATATCTGGCTTTCAGCTATCTATCTACCAGGGAGAGACAATATTGTGGCAGACAACAGATCACAAAAGTTCAATGACAATACAGAATGGATGTTAAATCCAGAAGTTTTCAAAAAGATTGTCAGTCGGTATGGGTTACCAAATATTGATCTGTTTGCGTCCAGATTAAATCTCCAGTTGCCTAAATATGTCTCATGGGAGCCAGACCCAGGAGCAGTAGCGGTGGATGCATTCTCACTACATTGGGGAAGTATAGTCTTCTATGCTTTTCCCCCATTTTGCCTGATTAGGCAATGTCTCACCAAAATAGAGCAAGACTCCGCTGCAGCTGGTTTGGTTGTTCCAAACTGGCCTACACAGCCATGGTTCCCATTGGTGCTCAGAATGATGACTCGGCCATTCATGACAATCCCCAGCTGCAGTAATTTGTTGGTACATCCAGTAACAGGAGAAAGTCATCCATTACATGATCATATTCATTGTTAATCTGCAGGTTCTGACCAGACCATTACAAGGGCTTGGACTGTCGGATAGGACCATGGATGTCATAACTGCAGCTTGGAGATATAGCACTAAGAAACAATATATCTCATATAAAGAAATGGGAAATCTTTTGTATACAGTCAGATATATCTTATACTGCAAACATATTGGATGTATTGGAGTCCTTGCTATGTTGCATTTTGATCAGCACCTGAGTTATAGTGCCATTAATAGTGCTTGGAGAGCTTTGTCCTCCTATTTAGGACAATTTTCAGAACGACAATCTATCAGGTCTCATCCGTTAATATCCCGATTTATGAGAGGAATTTTTAATAAAAATCCTACCAAACCCAGATATACAGAAATCTGGGAAGTCAGTATAGTTCTCTCATTGCTTTGGCAGTGGGCTCCAATTACGTCACTGTCTTTTCAGAAGTTAACATTTAAAGTGGTTATGCTCATGGCATTAGTATCAGCACAACGAGTACAAACATTACAAATGTTGCGGTTAGATTGTATGCAGTTGTCTGTAGATAAAATTACTTTTTATGTCTATGATCTAAGCAAGCAAAGCAGGCCAGGAAAGGCTGGAATGAAGGTAATCTTTAAAGCATATCCTGTGGACCAAACATTGTGTGTGGTTAAGCATCTGACTCAATATATTGAAGTAACTAAGAGTCTGCAAGGTTGTGAGACAGCAATGCTCATTACCCACAAAAAAACATATTCGACCAAATTCTAGAGGCCGCAGGATGGTCTAAAGAAGTAACTTTTTCTAGATTTTATGGTAAACCTGTTGTCACAGTGCCAAGGTTTGCACATGCTGTGTTGGGTTCTGTTCAATTTGTTTGCTTTGTTTCATATCATTTTTTTCATATCATTTGTTGTAATTTCCCCCTGGGATAGAGGGGTTATTACTGTCCTTTGTTATTATTATTATTAAAATAGTTATTGAATAATTTGAAGCAATGTTCAATATACTATTTATTCACTACTGTGTCAACTGAAGCAGTGTGTCGTATGGAGTGAATCTACGGCATGAAATCACAGAGCTTTGAAATCTTCACGTAGTCAGTCATGTGACTCTGAAGTAAAGTAGTAAGATTAAATGAGAATTTACCTGTTCAAAGTTTGATCTCTATTTTATGAGGAGTTACGATGAGGGATTACGTGCCTTCCGCTCCCGGCCCTCATAATCTAAAGGATCATATAAAGAAGTTCTAGTCTTCTGTAAACCTTACTATCTTACTTCGGCTATCGGTTTCTGTGTTTTTCACGCCGCTGCTTTGAAGTATGACGCGCATGCGCCTGGCGGGGCTTCTTCACGTAATCCCTCATCGTAACTCCTCATAAAATAAAGATCAAACTTCGAACAGGTAAGTTCCCGTTTAATCTTACTATTATAATCTGTTACGCCTCTATCCCTCCAGTGAAGCTCCAGTGAAAAGTAGTCAACCTTATAGTTATTTGTCTCTTATTTCCAACAATTCCTATTTCAATTTCAATGGCTATTTTCGAGAGAGGTTAGTGGAGAAATTTTACATTCTTTTCACTGCTCTGATCATCCCACTTCGCAAGAGAATAAATCTACTGCCAAGATCTAAACAGAGATCTTGCCAGGCTCTCTGGTCAGCACAGAGAGTAACATGCGGTCTTCGTTGGGTCGAGGAATATTTTCAGATGTGACCAACTTATGCTGAGGGTGTTTCTGGATCTGCAGATCTTTTAAGTCAGTGATATTCCATTTCCCATTGCAAACAATGAGTGCTTATGAATTTCCAACAGTCTTTTTGGAGTACACCATTTCATTAGTGTGAGCAGAGGAAACAGCCACCTAATGTTGCACCTGTAATTACACCATTTTCATTAGTTGCTTGAGTAGTTAATGAGTGTCCGGGCTGTGATAAGTGTGAAACATAATGTTGATTTAGCATTGTTGAAGAGGGACTGCAAAATTTACATTCTCCAATTCATAACATCATCCAGAGAGGTTTTAGCAGACCAGAAGTGAAAATGCTCTCCTCACACTGAAATGTGAATTAACCTTCACCCAACAGTGATATATATATGTGACATACATTCTTTACAGATAATTGTAGCAATGTATTTAATGGTTGTTACTCATGTTTTTTGCCAACAATGTTTTGAACTTCATTGATTTTAATTGCTACAGGGTTGTAAAATAGAATCCAGAAATAATAAAAAATGTAGTTTTCTTCGATCAAATAGTCAGTCTGAGGCAAAGCACATCAGTAAACCGCATTGCTTGGTGTGGAATGCAGATATAGGAATGCAGATGATGCTCACTTCAGGAGAACCATTGGACTTGACATTTGCAAATGTATTTCTTATTAATAGTAAAATATAATGTTTAGTGGAAACTGAGAAAATAATGCAGTATAAGGGATATTGGGATTATACTCCTGTCATTTGGAGGGTTACGTTGCCACTTCTTGGTCATCTAAAATCAAAGATCTATCACTACTATGTAAATATGGCCTATAATTGCCAACCCTGTTACTGGCTTTATTGGTTAGGGCTTCAGAAGGACCTTGAACTGTCGCTGCCAAAAATAATTAATTAAGGTTGTGTGTGAGCTGGCAGCAGAGATCAGATTCCCCATCTTCAACCTTGTATTCTTCACATTTTATCCTGCAAGAACTGCTATCTATGCTATTGCTCTTTAAAAAAAAATCAGTGTTTCCTTATTCAAACAAGTCTCATTCTCAATGGTTGTCCAGTTTTTGTTCCTGCACTCCTCAGTGCAAAGCTATATGATTTTAATAGACTCGGCCGCCATTGAAGAATACCTGTTCCACAATTAACTTGATATGTCTACCATTTTGGTTTCTCTCAAATGCGTAAAGATGAGACCGCTTGACATAATTGAAGAAAAACTTATCATCACTGCTTAGCATCAATTTCTATTGTATATGATTTTGTTTCTCTTGAATATCTTGTTGAAGCCAAAAAGGTGTAATGATTAATTTTGTAGCCGTATTTCCAAACCCGCTATGTTCACGCAGAAGCAACAGCATTGGCGCATTTCTTCCATTTCCTCTCATTTGCTTAAAAAAATCATTTGAAATTGGTAATAAAACAAGACCAAAACAAAGAGAAAGCTATGCAATCTGCAACAGCTTAAAACACTCTTCACAGCAAACAGGTTGGTGGTGGTGGGTGAGGGGTGAGGTTGTTGATAGGTTCTAATTTCAATAAACGAATTGTGCTCCAGAGACTGATTGGTAATGTTGCTTTTCCCCAGCCCATTATATAAAACCACGCTCATCAAAGTGAATTACTTTTCAAAATCACCTGTTTTAAAGGCTAGTTGAACTTCCTCAGTTGATTCACTTTAGCAAATTGAAATCCTCCAAGATCAGTGATCAGAAGGACAAATAATCAAAAAAGCCTTTTGGAAGTGTTGCAGCAGGAGTAAAAGAAAAAGCACTCGGGAGGTGCCTGTCTGGCATTAACTTAGAGAGAGCAAGAAGAATATATTAAACTCTACGGCAAATTAACTTATTTAGCACCTGATCGTAATTATTTAGATTTTTGTGTTTTCTAAGAGTAGTAATGAAAGACTAGCAGTATGGTGACATATGCTGATGCTGTAAGTTAAATATTATCTGGAAACTAGTAAACTTCATGGGTGACGTATGTATATGAATCATACCCCAGCTACTGTCTGCAATAGAGGCAACTGAGTGAATGAAAAAAGGTGTTTCCTATTTTCTGCTTTTTCTTTTTTATTCCACCGGTGCTTCTTGATCTACATTTTATAGAGAGAGTCAAGTTATGGGATAATTATCTCAGCTCTATCTTAATTTATTTTATCATTGCACAAAACGGTTTAAGTTCAGTTTAGTCACGTGTACCGAGATAGAGTGAAAAGCTATCATTAATCAAAGTTAAAGGTAGTGACTAGTGAATTGCTGTATCAAATTGATCTGGACAGGCGTTGAGAAACATGCTCCTAAGATCAATTTGTTTGTTGAGGAAAGCATTGAAGGCGATTAAGCATTTCTAAGTTTATAAAAGAATACTAGCATTTTTTTAAAATATTACAGGGATGCAGAGGTCCTGAATTGTTGACAATTATTTTTTCAGTGCACTCCAACAGTGGCATTGCACAAATCCAGCAGAACAAACCATGCCAGGTCAGATCTTGTGAGAAAATGTGCAAGGGACAAAGTTACAACAAGCTTGTAATGGAAATTCTCTACTTACACATATGAGTGCAACAGCACTCAAGAAGCTCAACATCATCCAGAACAAATCAGCTAGATTGATTAACTCCCTTTCAACCCATCTAACCTTTCTTTCCCTCCACTGCCAGCACACAGTCATGGAATTGTGCCCCATATATAAACAACACTGTAATTACTCCCAGGGCCACACAACGCCACCTCCCAAAGCTACGACCTCAACCATTGAGAAAGACAAACACAGTAGGATACTAAGACACCAACATTTGCCGGTTCCCTTCCACCTTGACTTGACTTGGAAATATATCACCATCCCTTTATCACCATTTGGTCTAAATCCTAGTACTTCTAACTCAATAGCTCTGTACTTCTAACTCAACCACCTTCACCAGATGGTTCAAACAGACAGCTCACCGCCTCCAAGGACACTTCAGTATGGGCAATAAATACTGGCCTTGACAACAAGCTGATTCTGAATTTTTTTTTCCCAATAAGCAAAATTCCATTATTTGTTTTGTAGTTCCTCATTTCTTATTTTCCCTTCCTTTTGTGAGTGCTACAGTTGGCATCTTCCAGCTCAATTCTGAAAGTCGGGTATTTTGGAAGTCTCTTCCAATTCATCCACAGGAGTGGATGACCTGGTCTATCATGACAGAATGCAAGACCGAGTCACTACTCGCTTCCTTGTTGTATTATTGTGCAATCACATTCAATTTTCTTTTGTATTTCTACAACTTTACTCCTATTTTGTTTCTTACTTCCTTATCATTGCCAGTCATTACCCTTAGCTGCTTTATGTAACCTGAAGAACGTCTCAACCTGAAACATCACCTGAAGAAGGGTCTCGACCCGAAACGTCGCCTATCTCCTTCGCTCCTCAGATGCTGCTGCACCCGCTGAGTTTCTCCAGCTTTTTGTGTAACCCCTGAAACATCACCTATTCCTTTTCTCCAGAGAAGCTGCCTACCCCGCTGTTACGCCAGCTTTGTGTGCCTATCTTACTTACCAAGGAGTAGATTTTCATAATTTGTCAAATGCAGGAGTCATGAATATGCTTACTACAGATTTAATAAATTTTAGACAATTAGGCTTCTTAATAAAAGATTGATTCATAACTCCAATCTAGTGATAAGATCTACCCCCATGATTTTATGGTGCTAAGCCACTTGGAAACAAAGCAAAGTGGAACTCCCTTCCAACAGCATTGTGGGGGACTTTTAGCTGAAGGGCTGTAGCAGTCAAAGGCAGCTCACCATTAACATCTCAAGGCTAATTACAATGGGAATTAAATTATGCCAGGAATAACAAGATCCCAAGAAGTGTTTAGACTGGTGGATGGTGTACCTATTAAGGGGTGCTGAAGTAAAAGAACAGCCATGATCCTATTGAATGATGGAGTAGGTATAAGGCAGGTACCGAATAGCCCATTTCTTAGATTCTTCCTGAGCTGCATTTTAATATTAGTTTCCATAAGACTCCGCCAAATTCACATTCCCAGTCCTCACCTTGCAAGAGTCAGAACAATACTCTGCTGTAGTTCAGATTATTAGTTTGACATTTGTTATGACCAGAGTTAACTATAATGTTTATTTGGTCGAAGATAGACACAAAGTGCTGGAGTAAGTCAGCGGCACAGGCAGCATCTATGGAGAGAAGGAATGGGTGACGTTTCGGGTTGAAACCCTTCTTCAGACTGAGAGTCGGGGGAAAGGGAAAGAAGAGATATAGATGGTGATGTAGAGAGATATAGAACAAATGAATGAAAGATTTGCAAAAAAGTAATGATGATAAAGGAAACAGGCCATTGTTATCTGTTCCACAGCTCTGTAGTAGGATGACAAGTTTTTAAATGACCAGTAAAGGGGTGAACACCTTCCTGTCAAGGTACTGTGTTGTCACTTCTTTAAATATAGGTGATTGACCAATGCTCCAAGAACATGTCCAGAATTGTCTCATTGCAGTTCCACTGCACAATTACCTTTTGTAGTCATGTTTCTCCTCAAGTCAGTAACATTAATGGAAACATGTTTGGCTGTTAATTTTTCACAGACTGCTGGAAGAAGGGAAATGGCAAGAGATACTTTGGGGGAAAATAAGCATTCCCACATTGCTAATCCATCAGACTGAGCAGATTATTATTTTTTTATTCTTTGCCAAATTTACACAGAGTCCACTTGGAAGCAATTTAATATTCATTGTGTTTTTAAAAAAAATACTTATTCACGTAAGTTTGTAAACTGATATTCTTGAGAGCTTGCAGCATAAATGTATTTCTCGGATGTATAAAAAAGGAAAGTCAGACTTTCTGCAAAATAATGTGTTGTTTCTTTTCATTCTCTTGATTATAGTCATCGCAGAAAGAAAGGTAATATTATATAGGCTTGCTTTACACTTCAAGAACATGTTGATTATTCAATTCACATTCAGATTGTAATTATACCATCTGCTCAGATCCATGAGCACAGCCTTAATTATCAATTAGAAGTAAATCTTGGCAAACAGTGAGCATCTTTATAAAGTGAAATGAGGCCTGTTTTAAATTCCCTTTTTAAAATCTCTTCCTTTGCATTTAAAAGTTACCAATGCACTCATATGAAGTCAGACACACAGCAACACAACACCACCAAACCCAGTTTTATTAGGTCCTTGGATGCTGTCTGTGTAGAGTTTACATGTTCTCTTTGTGGCAGCAAGGGTTTCCCCAGAAACTTCAGTTTTCTTTCACATCCCAAAGATGTGCAGGTTGGTGGGTTAATTGGCAGCTGTACATTACCTCTGGTGTAGCTGGGTAGGAGGAGAATCATAGGAACGGTGATGAGTGTGTGAGAGAGAATAGGTTACAATCAAGTAAGAGGGGGAATGGGGCTGCTTTGTGTACAAGCAATGACTAAATAAACCAAATATTCCCATTATATGTTTTAAGGGAACATGAAATATGAAAGTCAAGTTAGCACTCATAATTAATTTAATATATTGCACCTACTAGTGTTGTCCACACGTGATGGTTAAGCCTCCTGTCATTTTTATATAAATTGGGCTTGGCCCTTGCACTCTCAGGAGTTGAACTGGTTGCTGCTCACAAGAAGTATAATTTTGTTTTCCACTGGAACATCAGCATTACTTCCTCAAGGCGGAGCAATTCATCTTTTTTTCTGCATAATTATCCATTTGTGCCGTGTTTTATAAAAATAAACACCTCTGCAGAACACAACTACTTTATTAATAGGGAAAAAGTGTTGGTAACTAAAGTGATTCAATAATGCATGTTTCACTGAAGGAGCTGTTTCCAGGGATTAACAGATGCACTGCTTCTAGAGAGGGTCTGTCCTGAGTGATGGTATAGGTTTTGTAAGGTAACATGTAACGTCTGGATTAGTGAAACTACACAGTTAGACTGCGAACACAACAATCAGGGTTGTGTTCTCTAAGCATTGAGGGACATTTTTGTTCCGGAGAGATGCTGCATTTTATGTTGGGATAGTTTTATAAAGAGAGCAGGGTTTCAAAATATTGCCCTCCTGATCCTAACTGATCAAAATGAGGACAGCTAGCCAATGTGCACATCACCAGACAATTCCCAAGCATAAGCTCTAATAGAGCACAACACTTAGCTGAGCATGACCAAACATGAGATATTCTAGCACTCTGCTGTTGGAGTCCTCATAGAGCCTGATAGCTCAGAGACAACTTCTGCAGATCTCTCACCCTCAGGCATGCTGGGCTTACGACAAGGACTCTGGTTCCAGGATATAGAATAATAGGAGAAATTAGCTATTAGTACAAAGGTAAATCAATTATGACAATTGAAGCAGTAGGTACCCCTGGGCAGAGGCTCACAAGTCCCAAAGCTCAGCGAATGTAGCTGAAGAAGCAACCCAACCCAAGGGAGTTGCACAAAGTTGAAGAAGGTATGTTTCCCCCATTAAAATAAGAAACAAAAATTGCTGGAAATTTTCAGCAAGTCATGCAGCATCTGTAGCGAGAAAACCATGACACATTAACACTTTTCTCTCCCCACTATTGCGGCCTGACTTGCTGAGCACTTATTGTATATTTTGTTATCATTTTCAAATTTACAATGTTTGCTGCAAACTGCTTTGATCGAATTGATTAAATTATACTGAAATTATGGTTATTTTATTTACACTCAGTATTATGTTGCGGTTATTTTAGAAGCAAAATATTACTGAATTTCTACATTGGAAATGTGATTGAGGATATTCTCATTGAAAGTCACCAATATCCAAAGTTTACGAATGCTTGTCATTATATTCGTAGTCATATTGCCAGAAAATCTAAGTCCATCTAATGTGTGAGTTGATTTAAGAAGAGATATAAGAAACATATTAAAAATCATTTATCATCAGTAACATTGATGCCAGAAAACTGATGGCTGAATGACAGATACCAGGAACTAGGCATGGAGTGTAATTTGTGACTTTTTATGTTGTTTTGGTGGGAAGAAGTAGTGAAGAAAATAATTTCCTCAAGGGGGAGAAAAGGCTATCTAAGAACAGTTAGATCAAGTTCCTTAGTGACCCGCTCAGGAGCGATTCCATCAGAAACTTGGTCAGATGTCAAGTAATACAGTGGAGCTGCTGGTTGGGAATCAGAAAAAGAGCGGAAGAAGAAGATTTTGGATATTCATGCAATGGTTATTTCATTCTAACAGCCAAATGGACATTATTCTTCATCAACAATTTCATGTGGTTTGGATTACATCAATTAGTATTTAAATAATGCTTTAAAGGTAACATGCCAAGCCATTTACCAGTCAAATATTTTTATAGGAAGACATTAATCTAATAATATTTTGACCTTATCTTCACAATTTTGCTCAATTTAAACCAGGTTGAGTCATTGGAATCTAATGGAGATGTGGCTTTAAATCAAAAATTCAAGAACGTTGAAGCTTATAGGATGTTGTAAATTATTTAATGATCTTTAGAGTACTCACAGTAATTCATTTGCCTGTAGCATTTATCATTGTCTTGAAGTGAGCTATTTGTGCATGCCACAATGTCTGAACTATTGACTACAAACTACATGCAGTTTTCAAACTCTGGCAATTGGACTCGTAAAACCTGGGCTCTTCAGTTTTATTTAAGCTATGATTTCTCACTTGGAGATTCGTTCCTACAACCTTTTGTGAGACTGAATTTTTACATAGTGGTCTCCTTAGCCTGCTTGCTTGATTGATGAATAAATCCTTAATCAGAAGAGTGAGAGATATGCAGTATCTGCAACTTGAGATATTTTGAAATCATATGTTTTTTGAATAATCGAGCAGTGGAAATCGCAATGAATGTGCAACGGTAACACTTTAAACATGTACATATTTCCATAATAGTATTCCTTAGGAAACATTATCTGACCAGTTGATCAAGGATATTCTCCTATACATTTGGATTTATCAGTAGATAAATATAAAAAATGTTGCAAACAACATCTTAAAATGTGTACCTCTGCAAAACCAGGCAGTCAAATCATGTAACAACAAAAATATCCTGCTAATCATTGACACCATCTGCTTTGTTGATAAGTCTAGATATAAGATTTGTAACACACATGAAAAAGATATCAACGAAAAAAAATAAGGAAGTGTCAGAATTTTCTGGGATAAGGTTTCCATCATCATGGGTCTGTCTTGTGTCAAGAGCTGAGCTTTGGATCTGTTCCAGTTCCAGGGCCAGGGCACTAGAGCCGATTTTTTTTTTTTAGCCATGGTCTATTGGAGGATTGGTCACACGCAACCATCTCATCTGTACAGTGTGACATCAGTCTCCACTTCTCAGAAATCACATTCTGCTTGTTTTGTTTTCTCTTTCTGGGAGTAACTGTGCAGTTGCGAACATTATCAATTCCCAAGAGTCATTGCACATGCTTTTTCGAGTTCCCATGTAAAAAGCTGAGAAATACAAAGAATAGTTTGTTATTCTTGGTGAGAGTTTTGAAGTTCCAAATATTTTGAGACATTAGCAATATTGTTTTTTAATGCCCTCATGCAAAGACGAGGAAAAATCACTGTAAGTTAGTGGTTCAAGTCTTGAGTAAAGTTATCTAGAAATTGAAGTTCACACCTATTGAGTAAGTCAAATAGGTGCCCAGTTTAACATTAATGCATAAATGCAAGCCCCTGAGCAAAAATCACAAAATTGGAAAAAATAACTACCTTTAAGGATTAGATAGGCCAGTTGTCACAGCAATGCATGCAAAAAAAAATATTGCCCAATATCCGGCAGCAACTTTCTTCAAGAGTTGCAGTTACTGCAGTGAGTCATGGGAAACGATGGTTTCCATGCAAATGAGAGCAGCCATGGAAGATGCTGCATGGAGATGACGGAAAATAAACCTCTTCAGAGAATGAAAATTAAAAGGCTCCAGATGCTGGATATCTGAAATAAGAGAGCGGAACTACTGGAAGCATTGGAACTACTGGAAGCATCTACGGAAATACCTTTAGTTCCGTAGATGCTGCCTGATTTGATGAGTGTTTCCGACATTTTCTATCCTTATTTTACAGCCCCTCTGTGTGCATGCCTGTGTGTGTGTGCGCTGGGAAGAGAGGGGTGTGGTACAGGCTTTTCCCATTCGTCTTTTAAGATCTTGTCCTCTGCTTTCAGTAACCTCAAGCCATAGCATGGCATGCACCCTGCAAAGATCACTGCATATACCTCTGCTGTGGTACAGTGAGACTGTGCAATGATGTGTGAAATATGCAGGGGCATTGAAAATGATGGCAGGCAGAAGCAGACAGCCACGTATCATTGTCCCAGTGGGGACCCTTTTACTTCACATCTCCTTGGGGTTTGCTGCGCACTTTACTGGGAGTTATAAATGAAGGTCACAGTTGCATATTATAGCTTCAGCTCCTGTCGCTAAGGCACACTGATGTTGTCATGATGTCAGCCTTGCGAAGGCAAATCATGCCCAGCGGTGTCTGGACTAGCTTCACGATGGGTGGGATTTCAGCAGAATGTGGTTGCAATTGTGTTGAAACATTGATGAAATGGCATTAATGTGTGATCTGTGCATAACAAATGTTGCAAATGTTTCCACTTTGAGCAAATGCATTTACCTCCCACACCCCAACAAACTGTTTACAGATTTCCACCGGCAATTGTCTCCTCCATTGAAACAACAGGCTTAGTAACAGACTAACTAACAGATGCTATAATGCTGTGACACTATATTCTGCACTCTGGAGTTTTTCTCTCTGCGATACCTGTTGTACATATGTATGACTTAATTGTACTCATTTTTAGTATGACTTGGCAGGATGGCATGCTAATATAGCTTTTCACTGTATCTTTGGATGCATGACAGTAATAAACCAATATCGATACCAAACCACTATGATCTTTGCCAATATACAACTCTTGTTTTCTAGGTGTCTGACATTCGAGTTAGAGTCATAGAGCTGTTCAGCAAGGAAGCAGACCTTCCACCCAGCTTGTCCATGCCAACCAAGCTAGCATATTGGGCTAATTCCATTTTCCTGCATTTGGCTCATAACCCTCAAAACCCTTTCTTTCCATAAATCTGTTCAAATATCTTTTAAAAGTTGCAATTATGAAGATTCAAATGTGTAATCAGTTACTGAAGCTAAGTTAAATCTTTACAGACTTTGTAGACTTCTTATACAACTTAAGCATTTAATTTCTAAGTCTACATTGGATACAAAAGCAATTATGATTAATGATTTAATGTAGGAAGGAACTGCAGATGCTGGTTTACACAGAAGGTAGATACAAAATGCTGGAGTGACTCAGCAGGACAAGCAGCATCTCAGGAAAAAAGGAATGGATAACCTTTCGGGCCGAGACAGTCTGACCCAAAACATCACCCATTCCTTTTCTCCAGAGATGCTGCTTGTCCCACAGTTAACTATTTAGTCTTGCTTTTGAAAACAAATTTGCATCTATTTTAGCTGATTGTTCACTGCCATAAATAATGCGAGACATTCCAAGCAAACAGTTTTACACTTTCAAATCTAGCAACAGTTCACCGCTGTATACAAATCATAATCCCCATCTATCGTAAATGTTGATGATTTATTGTGCTTTGTACATTTTGTTTTCATTATGTCATCACAGTAATTTTTTTATCATTTACTTATAGATTTAGCAGTCAGGGTCGCAGCAGCAAATCACACTGCTCACACTGAAGGAAGCTTCCATAGGTATCTAGTGTTTTTGTGGTATGGGTTACCCCTTTCTAAAGAAAGGTCTTGAACCAAAATATCACCCATTTCTTCTCTCCAGAGATGCTGCCTGTCCCGCTGAGTTACTCCAGCATTTTGTGTCTACCCTTTTTTCAATATCAGTTGATCTTCGGTGCTATTTCAAGGGCTTTCTTGCTACTCAGCAGTAACAATTCCAACGAACCCACTGACCTGCCAATTACCGTGAAGAATTTCCATAGACTGTGGACTGGGGAAAAAGCAAAACGTCTAATTATTTTTTGTAGTTGCTTTTGCAGAACATTAAATAAAAGTTAGAACATACACATATGGTTAAGATAGAAACTGGTGATGATAAAATCTTTATCTTTATGATGATAAAATCTTTAAATTTATTTAAAAAATTAAAAAATTATGGCTGGAAAATATAATCAAATTTTATACAATCGAATTTTTAGTCAAAAAAAGATTATTGGTCAGAGTTTTAGAGTTAGATACCATTAAGTATTGTATCTTGGGCAATCACAATAGTCTGAAGGTCTTGACCCATAATATCACCCATTCCTTCTCTCCAGAGATGCTGCCTGTCCCGCTGAGTTACTCCAGCATTTTGTGTCTATCCTCAGTCTAAACCAGTATCTGCAGTCCCTTTCTACCCCACAATATGAATGTTAATGAGATAGACTAACAATTTTTGGCAACGTCCATTCTCCTTCACAATCAGAAAGTAAGTAAATAATGCATATCTGGTTGAATTTAAAACGTCTTCTTTCTGAAGATATAAATCAGTGTATTTTAGTTCTTTGAAAACGCCACGATTTATTTCAGAAAAGCAAACCAGTCAATGTCCAACCACTACCTAATTTTCCCCAGATGGAGGTGAGAACTGCCAGTTTACAGTCAAGGATTCCCAATAGATTAGAACTTTAGTTATTCAAACCACATTTACAATATTTCAGCTCAAGAAAGAACATTTTATTATTAGTCATTGGAGAATAGAAATGTTAGACCTGTGGATAACATGCCCTTGGTTCTTCAGTTTAGAATGACAATCCTAGAACTTGGCATTCATTTATTTCAAATATACATGTTATCTTGTAGATTCATAGTTTTCAGAAGTTATGAAATGTCTTTGTTTCCCCCTTTTTAAACCAGTAGTGGAAATTTGTATATCTAATCAAATATGTGCATTGAATCTGAAGAAGAATCACAGCAGCTTTCTATTTCCTGAAATTTGTCCGTAAGTCAGTCGACTTTAAACTTGAACAATGTGGGTAAATTTACATGAGTATAATAGAACTGTTATTGATTTTAAAAAATCCTTTAAATTACGATTTGATCAATGCAGGCAATTATTTTTTATTTTTAGGTAGGTTCATCAATAATGCATGTATTTTTATGATATTTTTAAAATTTCATAAGTAGTACATTATAATTTGGGTTATGTCAACTAAAGATAAAAAAAAGGGATTGGTTCCTTCTGAAGTGACAAAAAATATCCTAATACTCAATCTGGTTCTATTAAACGTTGTGGATAAAGATATTCAATGTTTTCCTTAAATTATCATAGAATCATAAGCTAATTAGATTTTTTAATCACTTGTTACTTTATAGTTTGTTTTCAGTATGGTTACCAAATTTAAGTTTCCTGAGTAACTTTTAATAATCTATAAAAACACAACTGGCAGAACATTATCAAATGGTTTTTTTTAAAGTATCCAAATAAGTGAGGCTGGATCTTGTGATGTGTGAAATCTGGATTGTTGATGTATGACTGGTTGCACCTACATCAATATTAACTATTCATTCTGAGCTCATCTCCTTTAAAGTAACATTTCTGACATCCCACAATTGACCTTTGGATATATTCCCCCCAATGGTGGTTCGGGCAATCCTACAATTTTTATAAATATTGGATTAAGAAATACTTTTGTTTGAGCATTAGTGTCCACCCTGTGAGTTATTATCTAGTACATCATCTAATCTATTGCTACTTGGGTGTCTCAAGGATCAGTGACATGATTAGAAGATTGCCTTAAAGATAAGCACATCACCTTCAATGATTTACTATCAATAGCTTAGAGGAGGAAGCCAGCAATCAGCGCACACTGAAACTAACACTAACACACTAGGGACAATTTACCAAGCCAATTAACCTACAAACCTGTATGTCTTTGGAGTGTGGGTGGAAACCAAATATCTCGGAGAAAGCCCACGTGGTCACGGGGAGAATGTACAAACTCCGTACAGACAGCACCCATAGTCAGCTTCGAACCGGGGTCTCTGCAAGGCAGTAGCTCTACAGCTATGCCACCGTGTCGCCGTTATTGAAACATAGAAGATCTGGCAAGGTAGAGGTGGAGATGTTTCCACCTGTACGTGAAACTTGAATTAGGGGGCATAAGGTGCAATAATTTAAAACTGAGGTGGATAGGAATTTCTTCTCATGGAGCATGGTGATTCCTGTATACCTCTATACCTAAAGGGATGTGAGACTAGATCATCAGACATGTTAAAACAGGAGGTAGATAAACTTTTGAATGACCAGAGAATTGTAGATTATGTGGAAGTGGTTTAGAAGAGGATTAGGTCCTGGGCTATACCAGCCATGATGATCGAAACAGCAGGGCAGGTATTGTGAGACAGGGGCCAAGTGGCCTGTTATTGCTCCCATTTTATTGTGTATAATATGTGCATTTATCAGTCTGGGAATACTGTGGTTTATGCCATACGATTCATGTGTCCAGAAGTAATTTTTCCTTCAGGTTTCCTCCTAACATATGTTTTATGACCTCAATGTATTTTGTGGATGCTGAGCCAAAACTGATTGCATCTGGTATTTGTCCACAGTCTCATTTAATGAAGGCCAATATGAATAATTTTCTTCAAGAGCATTATCTGTTAATGATCTTTTATAATATTTATAGCCCACTTATCCTTCAAAGTTGCAGTCTGGTGTTTAACACTGTCAATTTTTAATGTCGCTAAAATGTGCCTGGTGTTTTGCTCATCAATTTTAATCATTGTAATTGCCCTGCATTACAACATTTCCAGTTTTGAATTTGGTTTGTTTTTTGAGAAAGCCTATCCAGCAACAGAATCAAGTAAAATTCTCATGAAACGTTTTAAATAGTCTTGTACTATATCTGCAAAGCAATGCTTTGGTGTATTATCTGACATTCTAGCATTGATTGTTTCAACTAATGTTGTTCATGGGCATATAAAACCCTTGTTCAAATATAGTCTGTCACAAATGCATCAGTAGATTCATTACGAAGATTACGTGACATTGTTTTAAATGCTGGCAAACCTGCAGAAACAAATTTTGTGGAAGACGTGACTTTATGTATCCAAAAACAAAACAGTTAAATCTTTTATCATGTAATTATGCATCCAATTTAATTTATGTTTAATCCATCTCATGACAATCAATATTAGTCATATCCAAGCATATTTTTGCCTTGAGTTTTCTCCAAAAATATTACATAGTTGCTATATAGTGATATTCAAGGCCCCTTGTTCCCTCATCTAATGCTTATGTTGTGATGTGAACATTACAGTCAAGGTTAACATTTTGAGGTACCCTAATTTGCCCTTGTGTTTACTCAGTCCTCCTGTAGTTCATATGTCAAACATATTATCATACTGGTATGAGTAGACACTTTCAGATTTATAATTCGGCATCAGCAAAGGATGTTTCACCTGTGCCCAAGCCAGGACGATGTGTGAATTGAAGGTATTGGTGTTCCCAAGTACCTGATCTGTGTGGTGGAGCTCAGGATTACAACAGTGCATCTTGTAGAAGGTAGAGATTGTAAGCATGGTATTCCATTGGATGTTTAATTATCATTAATCTATATTCGTTGACTGAATATCAAAAGCAGCACATACTTTGATAATCCATTTCATATTAAGAGAGCAACAATGTAACTGGTAACATGTAGTTCCAATGAAGATTGATTGATTGTAAAACATAGCAAGAAACAGGCCCTTCACTCCACCGAGTCCTTGCCGACTATCGATCACCAATTCACACTAGTTCTATGTTATCCTGCGTTCGCACCCACTCGCTCCACACAACTGTTCACCAATTTGGCTGCATTTCTTCATGCATAATATTGTCCTAATTACATTTCATACTCATAATAATCATCATAGTACTTTACTAGCCAAGTATGTTTTACAACATGCGAGGAATATGATTTGCCATACAGTCATGCCAATAAAGAGCAAATACATTTTTGACATGAACATCCACCACAGCGACTCCCCCACATTCCTCACTGTGGTGGAAGGCAAAAAAAGTTCAATCTTCCTACCTTCGTTGTTCTCCCCCGGTCGGGGCACTTGAATCTTCCGTTGTCGGAGAAATCTTGGCTCCTGCAGCCAGCAGTC
Source organism: Raja brachyura (assembly GCA_963514005.1). Next base: position 95,134,367 of record OY740783.1, on the reverse strand, counting down.
GAGCCCTCCACATTGGGGCGTTCATGCTCCCGCATCGGGCGGATCTCAGCTACCCCATGCCGGGAGATCAGACCCCGGGTCGGGGCTGGTCGAACCTCCTGTGACTTTGGAGCTTCCTGACATCAGCCTCTACCCGAGCTCCTCGATGGTGAAATCCGCAGGCCGCAGTTGGAGCGTCGATCCCAGGCAAGGGATCGCAAGCTCCGATGGTACGTCCACGGTCCCGCGATGGGGCTCAAAGTCAGTCTCGAGCAAGGCCGCCAGCTCCATGATGTTAGGCCGCAGAGCGACCGGAGATCCGATCCGGAAAACAATCGCATCTCCGGCAAGGTAAAAGATTGAAAAAAGTTTCCCCATCCCCTTCCCCACACATAAAACAAATCAGAGAACAGAAACATATACTTTTAAAACACACTAAAAATACCAAAAAAGACGAAAAGACAGACAGACCGTTGGCGACGCTGCCATTGCTGACGGCGCCACCCAGTTCCCGATAAACTTGACCTGTTCTTTATCATTGAGTGCCATAGTCTTGAGACACACAATATGAAAACAGATCTCTTGGCCGTCCAAATCCATGACGACAATCAACCCCACCCTTACACACCAGGAGAAATTACAGCAGCCAATTAACCTATCAACCCACACATCTTTGGGAGGTGGGATGAAATTGGGGCACACATTGAAGCCCACTCAATCCTAGGAAGAACATGCAAACTGCACATAGACAGTACCCAGCCACCCAGCCAGTCTCTGGGGCTATGAGGCAGAGGCTCTGCTATGCCTCCCATTCAGCAGTTAATCATCTATTATTATTATTATTATTACCTGTGCCCTTACACTTGATAATTTCTGTCTATTTCTTCCATTATCTAACATATCACAGTCAGAAAAGCTCTAAAAAATCTTGTCAACCAATTCAACTATGACCGTGCATATGCAATCTTCTATGCCTTCTTACATATGTCGCCTCCAATCCTTGATCCCACCAATGCATCCGTAAAGTCTGTAAATAGCTCATTCTAAGCTCCCCCCCAGTCTAGTTTCAATCAAAAATCACCAAGTCAAGCACTTGCGCATCTAAACTTTATTTTGAGAAAAACACAATTACAGTTCCCACTACTATACCTAACCACCCCAGGTTCGATCCTCGTATCTGCCTTATCAAGCCCTCTTTAGCCTCACTCAAGCAGAGACACTCCAGAAAGTCACCCAGTCCCAAGCGTTCTCCAGAAGATCAACACAGGACCTCGTGAGAGCGGTCTTTTATAAGTCCCCGAACCTTAAGGGGCCGAACCACATGCGGGTGGTCTCTTTACAGTCCAATAACAGATATTGATTAACACAGTATATGATAGACACTTCCCTAACACAAAAATACAGTGACTAATACAATGTATTCAAACGGTGCTTCTGAAAGAAAGCAAACATAGCAACATTTGCCCAGATATTCAAGAAACCCAGACAAGGCTCAATACTTAATCCAATCATCATCTAGCAAAGTAAAGCTTTGCAACATTATATACAATGTGTATGTCTGGTTTGCATTCTTCCAATCCATTCCACGCAATGTGCACCTAATTGTCAGGATCTGCAGATGTTTCATTTCCTTCCTGCAGCTCTTATCTAGGCCCTAGAGAAACTGGCACCATTCTGCAGCTTGTTCTATTTCTGCAGAAGGCACATTTAAATTGACCAAATGGCCTAGCAGCCAGAAGCCTTTGCTAATTCTTCATTTCTGAGCTTCCCCCCGGTACAAATACTGAATCAAGCACAAAACAACTAAATTTTATTTTACCAACAGTGTGTCACAGATCACACACTGTATCTATCCCGCCGCGCGTTCGATCCTCGCGTCTGCATGTTCAAGCCCTCTAGGTCTCGCTCAGACAGAGGCACTCCAGAGGTTTACGTGGCCCCGAGCGCACTTCCAGAAGATCAACGCTGAGCCTCGTGATCGCGGACTTTTATATGTCCCGGGACCTCGAGGGTCCGAACCACATGGGGGTGGTCTCTCAATAACCCAATTACAGATTTCGATTAACCCCATACGTAACATGCATTTCCCTAACCCAATTATACAACAGATCAATACATTGTATTCACAACGGACTTCGAGATGAAGTCAACTTGGAAACATTTACCCTGATTAACAGAATACCCAGATAAGGCTCAACACCTCATCCAATCAACACTTGGCAAAGTCAGACTCTGGAACATTATTAACAACTATTTACAAGGTGTATGTCTGGTTTTCAGCCATCCAATCCATTCTATGCATTTTGCACCAGATTGACAGGGTTTGCAGAGCTTCTCATTCTTTGCTTGCAACAACCTTCACATGGTCCGCCCTGTTTTGACGAATGCAATCAACCCGGCTTGCACAATCAAATAAGATCAAATAGAGCAAGTTGTCCTACAACTTTAGGCTGTGCACACCATACGAAAGAAGAAGAAGAAGACACTCTGGCACCTCTTCGCAGCCTGTCCCAGCTTTGCAGAGAGTAATTCCAATTTGACCAAATCTCCCAGCAACCCTGAAACGTAACCCCATTTTGAAGTCCTAGCTGGTCCAATTTAGCCAGGATTAATACCTTTACTCAATTTCAGCCGCTCCAATTTGGCCAGAATTAACAAGTTCTCCTAGTACCTTCAAACATCCTATGCATGAGTACAGACGGTGTCTGGTTGAATAAACACTCTCCAAGAGCACTCTAACAGTATTCAGAAACGTAAATGTCTAATGTCTCAAGAATTACTCTCTAAACATTTAAGTTAAGTTTCAGTAAATTTTAAAACTAGCTAGGTGTTTAACAGAGCTAATCACTTTGTAAACTATGTTTGACACTTTTCCAAGGAACCTCTCTGCTTCAGGCCAGAGTTTGGTCATACCCTAAGTATAGATATACACCATTGTCATTTTTTGGAAATCATTTCATTATAGTATGAAACATACCCCCAGCATTTCCTAAAGTAAATTATTATTCCATCTGTTTCTTGTCTTGTTACTCATTAACCAAAAATGCATTACCATTACACCGTTAATATTTGTTTAAAGAGTTTCACAGCTTATTTCCCATCTAGTTGTACCGGGCCCTAGTGAGACCACACCTGGAGTATTGTGTGCAGTTTTCGTCCCCTAATTTGAAGAAGGACATTCTTGCTATTGAGGGAATGCAGCGTTGGATAACAAGGTTAATTCCCGGGATGGCGGGACTGTCATATGCTGAGAAAATAGAGCGGCTGGGCTTGTAGACTCTGGAGTTTAGAAGGATTAGAGAGGATCTTATTGAAACATATAAGATTATTAAGGGTTTGGACACGCTAGAGGCAGGAAACATGTTCCCGATGTTGGAGGAGTCCAGATCCAGGGGCCACAGTTTAACAATAAGGGGTAAGCCATTTAGAACGGAGACAAGGAAACACTTTTTCTCACAGAGAGTTGTGAGTGTGGAATTCTCTGCCTCAGAGGGCGGTGGAGGCCGGTTCTCTGCATACTTTCAAGAGAGAGCTAGATAGGGCTCTTAAAGATAGTGGAGTCAGGGGATATGGGGAGAAGGCAGGGAACGGGGTACTGATTGGGGATGATCAGCCATGATCACATTGAATGGTGGTGCAGGCTCGAAGGGCCGAATGGCCTCTTCCTGCTCCTATTGTCTATTGTCTATAGTTGTCTATTTATTCCTTCACAGGAATGCTGATGTTACTTGCAAAGCCAGCATTTATTGTTCATCCATAATTGCCCTTGAACTGAATGGCTTATTGGGCCATTTCAGAAGGTCAACCACATTGATATTGTTCTGGTTGAAACCTAGATCAGATAAGTTTAACAAATTTTCTCCTGCGAGACATTAATGAACCAGTTCGTTCTGAAGTGGAATCCAATAAGTTTGATGTCACCATGACAGGGAATAGGTATTTAAATGGGATTTGAACTCATTTTTCCAAACTATTAGTCAAGACCTCGGGTTATTGGGCTAGGAATCTGATGACCATGCCACTGTACCCCATCTGGAACATATTTTTCCTGATATTCCCTATTACAAAAAGCTTCCAGATGGATGAATATTGAATATTTTAATCATCTCAATAATCAGTGTATTTGTTAAAACATAAAAACCTAATTTTGAATATCCTTCCACTGCATCCATTTTGAATTCCTTATTGATCTCGGCTAGGCATAAAACGTATTCTGCTAGAATAAACACACACCCCTTAGACTTCAAAATGCATTTGAATAAAACAAAACTAAAGGTTGAATCACAAACAGAAACAGCCGGAAATAATCAGCAGGGCAGGCAGCAACTGTGAATAGAAAAACAGAGCCAACATTTCAGCTCAATGACACTTCATAAGAACTGAAATGTTGGCACTTTTTGTTTCTTCCTTTATTGAAGCTGCCTGACTTGCTGGGTACCTGCGGCATTTTCATCACTCCATTGATTTAAAAATATTCCATTGATTTGGAAATATCCAGAGACTGTTAAAAATGCTGTCAAGATCCGTCTACTGTTTCTGTTTGTACTGCTGAGAATATCTTCCACTCTAAATTTAATGAGTTAAGGAGTAGTATGAAAGATACAAATCATTTTTAATTAATCAAAAAATAAATTGCACATCTTGCATGTTGTATAGTATAGAAAACTTGCTCCAATCTGAAACGGAGATGCAGCAAAAAATCTGCAATTGCGGAAAACTAAAGATGCTGAAAAGGAGTGATATAATGAAGTTCCTACTAATAATGTTAATAATAATTGTGAGGGTTACTGTAAGTTGAAGAAGCCAATTAGTGGGAATAAAAAGCAATTGCAAAAATGCCCAACAGACAATATTAAAGGATAGAATAAGACCTCTTACAGTATATAAAATATTAGTGAATAAAAAATGCTTTGTCAATCAGTTAAGCCAGGGTTGTCACCTGAACCTGCTGTCATATCTCTCACATAGTTTTTTAAAACATTTTGAAGATACTTAATTAAAAATACCATTAAAATAATATAATTTAAATAATTAAATGCATTTCAATTAATTGAATTATTTTTTTTAAACTTGCCTCTCTCCATCACAACCATTCCTCAGTGTTGAAAAGATTGGAATAGTTAAACCTGTGCAGATCTAACCTCCAATAGTGAGTAGACATATAGAGTCATAGACCAATGCAGCAGGTAAACCACCCTTCGGTCCACCTAGCCCATGCCGACCAAGATAGCATACAGAGCTAGATTTGCCTGCATTTGGACCATAGAATTCTAAACCCTTCCAATCCATAGACCTGGCAAAATATGTTTTAAAAGTTGTAATTGTAACCACTTCTACAGCTTCCTTTGGTTGTTCATACCAAATAGACACTACCCTCTCAGTGAGGGTCCCTAATGAACCTCTCACTATAAGCACATGCCCTCTAGTTTTAGAATCCTCCACCCTGGGAAAAAGACAGTTATGTGGCGGGGTTTAATGAACTGGGTATATGTGTAGCGGAACAAAGAAAGATACAGAGTACAGATGTTTTAAATAATAGAGACAGTAGAAAATTATTATTGCCACTGGCAGGAATCTGTGACGAGGGTTCTTTCATTTCAAATCCTCATTAGCGGAAGTGAAGAGGGATAGGAGAAATTTGCATGAAGGGATCGCTTTGTTACAAGGAACTAAGCTTTGGACCACAATGTTATTTAAGGAGGACTTGGAGATATATTTGAGTAACAAATGATACAGTACTATTGAAGGAGAGCAAGACAGTGAGTTTAGTGCTAAGATTTGTGTTCTGGGTCCAAACGCCTGACACAGTTATAATGGACAAATGATACTTTGTTGCAAACCATTTATGATTCCAGGATATAAGAATCTCAAAATTGGTACCAGTAATTTATTTTTATAAACCCTGCAAGGTAGGTGGCACATGATGCAGTTGTTTCTTATGTCTCATTATAGACGTTTGTCACTTCCTTTGGAAAGCTATTGTTAGAGATTTAAAGGCAGAAAATGCTGGGAATGTTTTACAGTCGGGCAGCATCTGCAGAGGGAGAATTAGAGGTAGTATGTCACAGCAACAACCGTTCATCAGAACTGAGGTCTATTGAAATGACATTGTAATTAGACTACAATAAAACTCCGATAATTCAACACCCCCAGGACTTTGGTAGTGCCAGACTAGCAAATGTTTCTAATTGGCAATTCTCTGGACTATTGGATGTTACTCGTGTAAATATCCAAACACACTGATATGTCATTCTTTTTTATATGTTAGACAGTAGTATAATTGATTTTCCACTGACTCCATGAGTTTAAGGGAACAGAAACTGCACAAACATTATGGTCCTCACCGCTATCTTACTCACGCTCTTGACCTCTGATGTTCTAGACCCCAACCCCTGCTCTTGCCGCACCTCCACCCACAGTCTAGCCCCTACCCTAGACCCCTCTGACCACAGCCCTTTCTCCCTGGCAATGTGGACCTCCGCGTTACACTCTGGATAATTGAGAAAGTCAAATGCCAAATCGTCAGGATTTGCAAACAATTCCATGCCGGATTATCAGAGCTTTGTGTAGCCTCAAACTGTCATTGCTGACATTGGTATTTTTTTCCATTGTGCCGTAACATTTGTTTTATCAGTTGAGTTTTTAAAGTGACGTTACAAAATCAAGTGATATTTCTTAGATCTACAGTCCTGAATTAAGATATATTTATTTACTTCTGTTTTCTTTTCTCTACAGTCCTGGTACTTGGGCTAGTTTGGTCCCATTCCAAGTGTCAAATGGGGCGACCATCCTGCCAACGAATGTTCAGAATTACAGTTTAAACTTCATCAGTGAACCCTTCCTCCAAGCAGAAACAACAAACTGAGGACACGGAAGATCAAACCACATCTCCGGATTGTGAAGCGAAGTCTTCAGAATCACAGACTCACGATCACCAATTTCTTGCAAGCTTAAAATCTGCAAAAATGGTATTTCATCTGTGATACCAAGAGGGTGATTTTAGTATTTGATGGTTAGGTGACAGATTATGTCTAAACAACCAGCCTTTATTGAACAATGGAATCCACTAGGGGACAATTGTTTAATTTTCAGATCTGATAAACATTATACACTTATTAGCTTTTAGATGTTTACGAGTTTGCATGTATAGGCAATTAGTGGGGTTCAGGTATCTTTTATTTTTCACTCAGTCCAAGTGTAGTTAAACTACAGCCCAGTCCTCCTGGTTGATGAGATTTGAATTTGTGAGGTGAAGGCTGGATGAGGAATGTACATGTAATTTTGTGTTTTCTACAAAATCGTTGTCTGAGGGGACAAAAAGCCCACAAAGCACACAATTAGTCTATGCACACTATGCTACTGCAGAAAACAAAACAAACAAAAAAAAGACTTGGATGCAGTTTTAATGAATTAACATTTTGATGATTGGCTCCCCAAGCTGTTTCTGGCCACTGAACCATTTTTTTTCCTTTCACTTTTAATGCTTAGTATACAGATCTGAACCGAACAAATTTTGATGCAAGTCTGCATTTGGAAAAGCACCATAGTGTAGTTTGAAGCAGTAACTGTCCCTCAAATTTACAAGCATCTGAACAGAAGAACGAAGCTCACTGATATATTTATGTTGCCCCCAAATTGTCAGTAATTCTTTTAAAGAACACTTAAGAGGCAAGTGCAATTTAACATATCTGATTAAGGGGATTAATGTAAGTCCTTATGCCCTAGGACTCTAAAGAGGGGATGCAATATAACCTTTAAATAATTCTGAACTGTTCTTAATGTCCCCTTCAAATGTGCATTAATTAAGGAAAGAAAAGAATGAAATATGGACACATCCTGCTGTGACTTGCTTGCTTAGGAAAGCAATTGAATGGAATTGAAAATTCTGCACTTGATTCCTAGTAATCCAATACCTCTGTGGAATTTAAAAAAAATGTAATATATATGTATCAGGTGTGTCAGGAAAAAAAAGCATGGCATTAGCAGTTTCCGAAGACACAGACGCCAAGGTGAATTGGTGTCTCATGGAGGTATTGGTGAAGAGCACCGCGGTTTACAATGGCAACAGGGATGCAGCCGCTAAGATTTTCCGCACTCTATAGTGTAAACGCTATTTTTAATCACAGGGTGCTGAGTATTGCATGGTGCTTTTCTTTAGCCTTGCTATCTGCCTGATAGTGCTAGTGGCAGGACACCAGTGTGCATGGCAAGTCAATTTTGCCTCTTCCGTTTCTCTATAACTCTAATAGACCTATCCTTGATTTGCACGAAGTTATATAGTCCACATTACGTGCCTTGCCTTTAAAATAAAACAGTGACATCACTGCACACGTTTGCTGCATATATTATAGCTCATCCTATGAAATTTACCATTTGTATGAAAAAAAAATTATTTTGTACTCCAGAGGACAGTGTGACATCACTAATTGTCAATAATCAAATACTTTGACTTTGTTATCTCATTTATAAAGCATATCATGGCTGTGTATAGTTGGTGCTTAAAATTTTTAATCAGCCAGTAATATTTTTCAGTATTTTTGGCAAGTTTTTTCTATTAATCTTTCATGTTTTTCATCTATCAATTACTTGTTTGGGAATTTTTGAACGTAAGAATTATGCAATACCAAGTTTTGTCTATATAGGTAAAGCTTTTAGCTATATTGATTATCACATTAGTATGCAGATTAGGTGATGTTAGCTTTTTTTCCATTTTAATTGACCAAAGTTGGTGCTGCTTTCTATGCAGTATGATAGGTCCTTAAAAGATGGTTAGGGGAGGATGCTTAGGGGAGGGGGGAATTTTTCGAAAAGAGAATTCTACAGCACGGCTGTGAAGCAAAATGCCATTTGCCAGACGAAGGCTGCAAAGTAACTGTTCTGTCTACTGTGACAAGCTTTCAACTTGGTCCTTCTATTGACTTTCCACCTGGGGTGCAAGATGAACTCATTGAATTTAAAAATATATATATTAGGAAAAAATGTTGTCTTTTTCACTGGAGACAGGCTTGACTTGAGCTTCAATATTAATTAAGAGCCGGGATTTTCTCTTGTGAAAAAATTGACTTTGGCAGAGATCTATCACTCTGCTGGCCTTTGATTCAAGAAGCAGAACTGCAGGTCTTAAATCTTCCATTCAATGTCCAACGTTGATGACTCAACAAAGCTGGTTTTCCTCTTTGCTTTAGAGGTGACTTACTCTATTCAGCTAGCAACTAGTTGTAGCAGTGATTTAGAGGAGAAATGATCTTCCTTTCATTTCTCTAATGTTCTGCTCAATTAAAACAAAATGAATCTTTTCCATTCTCATAGCACTTAACAATTTGGCTTCCCAAAGCGATTTATTTTATCGTATATTTTATTAATGACATTAAATCCGAATTGTTCAGTATCAATTTGGCATTAAAACAATTTTTTTTTAGTTTAGCTATAATCTCAATTCAATGTGTAAACTCAATTTGGTTTCAAATATACTTTTAAACAAATTAAAACATTTTTTTTGCATTAGCAAAAATATTAAATCAACATGTAATCTCAATTCAGTTTCAAATATAATTTTAGACCAAGATGATTGTAATTAACTCGATTGATCATAAGTGGAAGATTATTAGATGCAAGTCTATATATTGCTTAAATGCAATAACAAAACCTGAGTGTTCTGAGGAAACTTGAGAACCCAGGTTAATTTTTTTTGAATAGTCTCTGATTCTGAGCAATTATTGACTCTACATCAAACTATGTGTTGGAGATTGGGCAAAACGACAGGGCAACTGATTTGTTCTTAAAGTAACAAAGTCAATTTACTCAGAAAACAAAATCGATGTCAAGAGTAGTGGAAAGAGAAATTACAGCAACATTTCCTTATAAAAGCAGGGTTATTTCTCCAGGAAATGCAGTGAGTGGAGGATAGTTTTCTATAAATTATGTGCCTAAAATCAGTCTCAGTCACCTACAGCAGTAAGGTCTCGAGACTTGAATCACAGGGGAATTCCCCAATCATTTCCACTGTACCTGACTATCGCATTGTTACCACGTGTTGCCAAAATTCTATGCCCGAATAACCTTCCTGTTCCGTTTATCTTCATAAGAAGAGTGGGTTAATGAAAGGGAAGAGTTTGAAAGTCAACCTTAAGGGAACAGAGGGCTTTGTAACTCAAGTCAAGTCTCTGCTCTCCTCCTTCGCCAGGATGCCAATTCTGACAAACTGAAGTCACCCCGTTCCATGTGCACTGTTTCTGCCTTTTGCTTAAAGTGCTTTGCAGCCTTGGCCATTTCCCCAGCGTGCTGTAAAAGTTAAGGCGCAGTAGATTGGGGAAAAAATAATAGCAAAGGAGACTTGTATTGAAAAATATCTGGCAAAAACAAATATCTATAGCAATAGCTGTGGGAGTATGATTCAAAGCATGGCATCTCAGTGAATAAGTGTTAGTAGATTTGTTATGGTTGTGTAATGTGAGGGGAAACAAAGAGGGGTCTTGAAAATGAACCACCTGCCTTGCAGACTGTAATTTGTACACTGTATAGTTTTGTTAAGAACATTTTAAAGTAATTACCCTTTTTTGTAATGCTAACATTTTTTAAATGAGTTAATTGGGGGAAGAAATAATTACACTGGCTTTTGAAAGACCAGTTTATTATACCATTTTTAAGAGAAAAAAAATCCTGTCTGGAAGCTGGACTTGAGTTAAAACTCTCCAGTTGCCTAATTTATATATTACAAAAAAGACTGTCCATATGCTGAACTTGTGTAATCCTATACTTAAAAAGTGTAGGTTCCTAATTTTTAATCCAGTTTTAAATGGAGAAAAGTTATATTTTATGAAGGTTATTTTGTTGTATTTAGTGTTGAAAAGGTTGGTTTGCAGAAGCATTTCATAATGTCGGAAGGAATACTGTCTTTTTATTAGTGTGTATGGCCTACAGTAAAAGTTTGTGTGAGTTTAAATGTTGGTATTTATGATTAGAGAGAAAGTGCACAAGGGGTTTGACAACAAATCCAGTACTGGCAACCCACCCAATGAATGAACCCAGGGAGAATTCCTGATTGATCTTGTACAGTGTTGAAACCACACTGGAGTACTCAGGGAGTCTACCTGGGGCCTCTTGGCTATGGCACTGGTAAGGATTTTGTTTTTGTTGCACACCACTGCATTGCACTTGCACCATACAAAGATGATAGAAAGATATCCCATATACAGTGTACAGTATTCTGTTTTTGAAAGGACAATGCAATGTTGCTGGCAGTTAGTTCCCAAGATAGATACCAGACAAGGTTTACTTTTCCTGTTAAAGTCTGCTGCTGATGATAACCAGCTGCATGCTTTGTGGAACTTCTCCCAATTTGATAGCAACACTTATTCCTGCTTATCTTTAATGTGTAGCACATGCAAGTTCAGAAGGAAAAAAAGTAAGGAAATGGATTAAGAAAGGGTGCTGATTAACTCTTTCATATTTGCACTTTTAAAACTAATTCTCCACATACCTTTCAAGCAGAAAATTGCTCTTGAGCATTTTGTTTTCATTTTCTTTTGTTTTGAATTTTATTCTTCCCAAGCATGCAGGTGGCAGCTGATCAGACTTTACAGGAATATGCAGCAGGACAGCCAATGTCAGTGGTTTTTAACTGAATACAGGTAGGTCTGGACCACTGATGTTGCTTTGTTCAGACCTGCAAAATAGCATTTGCACCAGTTCCCTCTCGCGGGCAGTGTTGGGGGAGGGTGGGTGGTGGGTTTGGCGCATATGCCATAGCAGCAACTTATTGTACTGTTTCCATCCCACAGTGCTTTTGCCACTTTGTTAGTAGTTAAAGGGGACATGTTGGAAATGGTCAATTTTCACCTTTTTGTTGCAGCTTTTTTTCTTACAGGATGTATTTAATAGAAAAAAAAGTTTAAAAAAAACTTTCTCTAGGTATGAGTCTCTGGAAATATCTGTATTTTAAGAATTTACTGTATGTTTAAATTTGTAAAAAAAAAATGGTCTCAGTATCAGTGGTGACTGTCACCGCACTCAAAAGTTGCCTAACCACTCTGATGAAATCAGTGTTTTCAATCCAATCATCCATGAGTTTTGAGCCATTTGACCTTCTTTTCATTACAGTCTTAATATTATTTTTTTTCCTGATTATGAACTATTGCAAAAATCCTTCTGCAGATTTAATGGAAATGGACTGGATTAAGATTCCAGATTAAAAAAATCCCAGCAATAATGGACTCCACTATAAATTATTGGCTAATTACATTTGGCAGTGTAAGCTGGCCACAGCATTTTTCTTTCAGCCCGTGATATTATTTACTTCTAATTAAAATAAACATTGCTGACACTTTTAGCAAATCAGGCAGTGTACATGGAGAAGGAAAGATGGTGATACTTTGGGGATAAACTTTTGCCAGATTTCTGGAGAAGATATATATAAGGAAAGATCTGTACTGGAGATTAATCTTTTCTAGTAGCCTGGGAAAAGATTATACCAAAACCAGTCCTTTGCCAGAGTTCTAATGATTATCTGAATGTTTCAGCATTTACTGTTTCATTTGTTTCAGATTTCCAGCACCTTTAGCACTAATTTGAGTTTTGATTTACTATTTGCTTGTTTTGCGTACATCAGCAGTTCCTAAATTAAACTTGCACATTGATGATCTACTGCTAATACTGAGGTGTTCTAGGTAACTAAAGTAGGGCAGTGCTTTTGAAGTAAGGTTATCCTTCTTGAAATGATAAGAATCAAATGTAGATGTTAAAGAAAACATTGTTTTGTGATAGGTATGTGGTTTTGAGAAGTTTTAAACTCATATGGATAGTTATGACCGATCTTGTTAGATATACTGTGCTATCGGGTGGGACCTTCTGAGGAATAGTTTCAATAAGTGCATGTGTAATTAGAACATGCATATTAGATAGTTAGATAGACCACACCCTGACTCTAATCTTCTCTCTTCTAAGGTAGTCAGCTAAACAGCAGATCTTAGCATCCCTTCTTCCTCCTAAAGCTATAGGGATGACTAGTCAGAACATGGCAGAATTAAATTACTTCCCTTGTGCTGCCTGGCTGGACTGAAAAGTTCAATGCTGTAGGATCTGTCCTATCTGCTGCAACAAAGCTAGACATTTCTCACAAATGAAAGAGGCTGCAAAGTCTTTGTGTTTAAGAGGCAGCAGTCAGGTCCACTGACACTGAAACCACTTTCATCACAGAACTGTTGTGTTTCTAAAGAAATAGCATGATGCATTTTTATTATCAAAACTGTGCTGCAGGGACTGATGTGTATTATCAACTGAAGGAACTTTGTTATAACCCTGGTCACTACAGCGTTGTATGTTCCATATATGGAGACCTTGGGATATTATATTGAATTATGTTAATGCAAAATGAGGATTTGAATAAAAAAATACCAGCATACGTTTACCAAAAATGTCAAACAAGCAGTGCCTGTTTAATCTTGCAGTCTCTGTTGAGTTCAGTTGTAAATCAATTCATTCAGACAACTTGTTTTCTGCAAAAATGATCCAACTTGCAGAATGTAAGGGTAAATCCTGCCTAGCTGTCAGCTTCCAAGAGCTTGTTTACCTGCTCCATATTCACAAAGGTGGTTACACATATATATATTGCATTGATGTGTGTAACAGCCCAAATACCATTTAAGTCTTGACACTGCGCATTGTACAGATATTCTTTTCATTGCGAGTGTGGTTCCCAGTCAATCTGCAGATGGGAATTCTGAGAGGAAGGGAAGGGAGCCCACTTGTAAGAACCTTTTGAGATCTTTCTCTTGAGAACAACTTTTGTAGGACTGTGTGTTTCCATAGATACATGATGCTACGTTTAGTACAGTAGTAGGTAACAAGTAGTCAGTAAGTGCTTGCTAGCCACGCACCAGGGTTGTTCCATTTTGAAACTTGTGATGTTTTAGTCCCGTACGTATTGCTATAGTTGCCAAAAGAAACAAAAGGAAAAGATAATTGAATTGGCCATGGGCAGTATAGTACTCTTGTTCAGCGTGTTTGAGTCCCGGAGTTCAGGATGGTTTAAGCCACTGAGAACTCTTCAGTCTGCCCATTATAGAGTCTAAACCTTCACAAGTTTTAAACTGGTGTAAATTCAGCTTGACTTATGTGATTGTAACTGTTATATCCAGCCTATACTGCTAGCAGCTGCTCATACTGCAGTCAATTACTGGAAGTGGATATGTTTCCTATGCAAATAAAGAAAAAAAAACAATTTAAAAATAAAAATGAGCTATGCTACAACCATCGGTGTTCTGTCTCTTTGTTCAATTCTGAGCTGATAAATGATCCAGTTTCAACAGAGTTTCAAATGTGACCTTGACTGATTCAAGTACTATTGGATAAAATTCAACGCTTAAAATCGATATTAAACAGAAGAAACATTGCAATTTGAATTTCTGACCGAAATTAACCTGTCTATTTCAGCCAATCTCTTAACTGGATTGACCTGTTAATTATGCAGGGTATATATTATATTGTTGCTGCCATTTGCAGGTACTTGAAACAACTACTGGTTAGTCATAGAGTCACATAGCACAGATCAGGTCCTCATCAGCACAACTTGCCCATGCCAAACAAGATGTTCCAACTAAATTATTCGCACCTAGGGCATTAGGCCCACATCACCATAAACCTTTTGTATCCAAGTACTTGTCCAAATGTCTTATAAATGTTGTTATCGTACCTGGCTCAACGACCTCCTCTGGGAGCTTACCCTAAACATCTGATTCTTGATTCCCTTATTCTGGGTAAAAGACTCTGCGCATTCACCCTATCTATTCCCCTCATAATCTTATATGTCTGAATAAGGTCACCCCTCGGCTTATTGTACTCCAAGGAATAAAATCCTAGCCTGCCCAGCCACTCCCCATAGCTCCGGCCCTCAAGTCATGGCAACATTCTCGTAAATCTCTGCTCTCTTTCCAGCTTAACATCCTTCCAATAGCAGGCTGACCAAGACTGAACACAATCCTCTAAATGCAGCCTCACAGGGGTTAGATTGAACTGACTTTGTCTTACCACTGTTTATCCACTTCACTTGTATTCATGGGCAGAGGTTGTCTGTCACATATAGCACAGCGATGTGAGGTAGTTAGACAAAAAGCTGGATTAACTCAGCATGTCAGGCAGCATCTCTGGAGAAAAGGAATAGGTGACTTTTCGGGTCGAGACCCTTCTTCAGACTGAGAGTCAGGGAAATGAGAAATATAGACAGTAATGTAGAAAGATATTCAAAAACGTAACAATGACAAAGGAAACAGGCCATTGTTAGCTGTGGCCTAGGTGGGAACGAGTACAGACAATGAGACTCAA
Source organism: Raja brachyura (assembly GCA_963514005.1). The sequence goes on along the minus strand of OY740783.1, from coordinate 95,119,070 downwards.
CAAGGTGATTGAAGCTGGTATGACTTGGGTGGGAGGGGGAAAGGGAATGTAAGGGTTATTTGAAGTTAGAGAAATCAATATTCATACCACTGGGTTGTAATCTGCCCAAGTGAAATATGAGATGCTGTTCCTCCCATATGCGTTTGGCCACACTCTGACAATGAAGGACGCCTAGGACAAAAAGGTCAGTGTGGGAATAGGAAGAGGAATTTTATATCGAAGTCTCGTGATGAGACTACGTGAAGAACCCACCAGCCTGCATGCGCGTCAATACGTCGTCGCATGGCGCGAGATACAGATGCATTCGGAAATGCTCCGTCAGGTAAGGTGATTTTTTTTCTTGCAGGAACAGTGCAGCGGGCTCGGAGAGAATGACAGGCGCGACCTGTACAGCAACCACCGTTAAAGCTCCGGAAGGGAGCAGGTGGCCCGGCTTGGTCTTGGAGATGCTGATAGGCGCGACCTATACAGCAACCATTGCTAAAGCTCCGGAAGGGACCCGGTGGCCCGGCCTGGTCTCGGAGTAACTGGCAGACGTGATTTGCACAGTAATCCACCAAGGCTTCGATATGGAGCAGCCTGCCGCACCGGGATCTGAGATGCTGGCAGGTGGGACCTGCACAGCAACCTCCGTTTAAAGCTCTGAAAGGGAGCAGTTTGGAAGTGTGGGGTGAAGAGATGTTGGACAGACGCTGGCAGGTAAGGTCTGCATTCAAACCTCTGTAAAAGCTACAAAATAGAACAGCTTGGCACCTGGATCGGATCACTGGAAGCATAGACTATACAGTAACCTCCGCTAGCTCTGAAAAAGAGCACGCTGTTGACCTGGGCTCAGGGACGCTGACAGGGTGGCCTGCACAGCAACCTCTGAAAGCTCCAAAAAGGAGCAGCTTGTCGACCACGGTTCAGGCAAGACCAACTCGGAACTGGCTGTTCAAAAGCTATATTGGCCAGGGAAGCACTGCCTCAACATCAAAGATTGAGGTTATAGGGCTGCTCACAAGAGTGAGGTTAACTGAGTGAGTGCACAGATACGGGCAGTTAAATTCAGATATATGAGGATATCTCCTGCACAGAGGCATGAAGTTTGAGGATTCCCTCAACACATGCAAAATGCTTTCAGCTGACGGCTAAAATAGAGCTGCTAGCACTCTGGGACTTAATTTGCCATCCTCTCGGGGATAGGCCAAGCAGTAAAGGCCAGACTGGCAAGTAGCATTATTACTTGACTTGCAGGTTCGTGTTGTAAAAAATCAATAGAAACATAGAAAATAGATGCAGGAGGAGGCCATTCGGCCATTCGAGCCAGCACCGCCATTCATAGTGATTATGGTTGATCGTCCCCAATCAATAACCCGTGCCTGCCTTCTCCCCATATCCCTTAATTCCACTATCCCCTAGAGCTCTATCTAACTCTCTTAAATCCATCCAGTGATTTGGCCTCCACGGCCTTCTGTGGCAGAGAATTCCATAAATTCACAACACTCTGGGTGAAAAAGTTTTTTCTCACCTCAGTCTTAAAAGGCCTCCCCTTTATTCTAAGACTATGGACCCTGGTTCTGGACTCGCCCAACATTGGGAACATTTTTCCCGCATCTAGCTTGTCTAGGCCTTATATAATTTTATATGTTTTTATAAGATCCCCCTCATCCTTCTAAACTCCAGTGAATACAAGCCTAGTCTTTTCAATCTTTACTCATATGACAGTCCCGCCATCCCAGGGATCAATCTCGTGAACCTAAGCTGCACTGCCTCAATCACAAGGATGTCCTTCCTCAAATTAGGAGACCAAAACTGTACACAATACTCCAGATGTGGCCTCACCAGAACCCTATACAACTGCAGAAGAACCTCTTTACTCCTATACTGAAATCCTCTTGTTATAAAGGCCAACATTCCATTAGCTTTCTTCACTGCCTGCTGTACCTGTAAGCCAATTTTCAGTGACTGGTGTACAAGGACACCCAGGTCTTACTGTACCTCCCCCTTACCTAACCTAACCCCATTGAGATAGTAATCTGCCCCCTTGTTTTTGCTGCCAAAGTGGATAATCTCACATTTATCTGTATTATACTGCATCTGCCATGCATCTACCCACTCACTCAACCTGTCCAGGTCACCCTGCAACCTCCCAATATCCTCTTCACAGTTCACACTGCCACCCAACTTTGTGTCATCCGCAAACGTGCTAGTGTTGCTCCTAATTCCCTCTTCCAAATCATTAATATATTGTAAACAGTTGTGGCGCCAACACTGAGCCTTGCGGCACTTCACTCGCCACAGCCTGCCATTCTGAAAAGGACCCGTTCACTCCTTCTCATTGCTTCCTGTCTGCTAACCAATTTTCTATCCACGTCAACACCCTACCCCCAATACCATGTGCTCTAATTTTAATCACCAGTCTCCCATGTGGGACTTTATCAAAGGTTTTCTGAAAGTCTAGATACATTACATCCACTGGCTACACTTCATCCATTTTACTTGTCACATCCTCAAGAAATTCCAGAAAATTAGTCAAGCATGATTTTCCTTTCATAAATCCATGCTTACTTGGACTAATCCTTTTACTGCTATCCAAATGCCCCATTATTACCTCTTTAATAACTGACTCTAGCATCTTTCCCACCACCGAAGTCAGGCTAACGGTTCCGTAATTCTCCGTTTTCTCTCTTGCTCCTTTCTTGAAAAGCGGGATAACATTAGCTATTCTCCACTCCACAGGAACTGATCCTGAATCCTTGAACATTGGAAAATGATCACCAATGCATCCACTATTTCTAGAGCTACCTCCCTGAGGACCCTGGGATGCAGACCATCAGACCCCGGGAATTTATCATCCTTCAGTCCCATTAGCCTACCCAATACTATTTCTCGCCTAATGAAAATTTATTTCAGTTCCTCTACCCTCTTAGATCCTCGGTCCTCCAGTACTTCTGGGAGATTGTTTGTCTTCCTTAGTGAAGACAGATCTGAAGTACCTGTTCAACTCTTCTGCCATTTCCTTGCTCCCTATAATAATTTCACTCGTGTTTGCCATCAAGGACCCACATTTGACTTTGCTATTCTTTATCCCTTAACATACCTAAAGATACTTTTACTGTCCATCTTTATATTCCTGGCCAGCTTCCCCTCGTACTTCATCTTTTCAGCCCGTATTGCCTGTTTTGTTTCCTTCTGTTGTCCTATGAAAGTTTCCCAATCCTCTGGCTTCTGGCTACCCTTTGCTGTGTTATACATCTTTTCTTTTAGTTTTATTCTATCACTAACTTCTCTTGTCAGCCACAGTTGCCTCCTACTCCCTTTAGAATCTTTCTTCCTTTTTGGAATAAAATGATCCTGCACCTTCCGGATTATGCCCAGAAATTCCTGACATTGCTGTTCCACCGTCATTCCTCCTAGGATCCGTTTCCAGTCTACCTTGGGCAGCTCTTCCCTCTTGCCTTCATACTCCCCTTTGTTCAACTGCATCGCTGACACTTCTGATTTAACCTTTCCCTTCTCAAATTGCAGATTAAAACTAATGATATTATGATCACTACCTCCAAGTCTGAATTCCATCCCTCATCAGCAGAGCTACCCCCCCCCCCCCCCCCCCCCAACCACCTGCTGCCCTTTCTATAGGATGTATTACCCTGAATATTAAGTTCCCATGCCCGATCCTCCTGCAGCAACGTCTCAGTAATCCCCACAATGTCATATGTACCAACCTCTATCAGAGACTCAATAAATAAATAAAAACATAAATAAGGAGCAAAAGCTCAAAAAGGGAGCAGTTTGGGGACCTGTGTTTGGGGAAAGCCAAGGCCTAAATGGCAAAATATGTTCAAAAGGACAATACTGGGCAGGTAGGTACTGCCTCATCATCCATTAAGGATACCATCTGTCGGCTCTCAATACTGGAAAACCTGATTGAGAGGTTGGTCGAAGGGAATGTGCTCTGCACACTAGCAACTGGTAGTTCCAGTCAGATGCCTGCGGCAGCAATACCTGGTTCAGGGTTGTATTATGATATCTACTGCTCAGAGGAGGGGTGTTTTGAGGAGTAATACATGGTAGACTCTGACTGTGGGGAAGTCAACAGCGAACTCGAATTCCCTCAATAATTGGATGATATGCTTAAACTCAAGTTTAAAAAGGAGCTGCTGGCTGAAGTTATGATTAAAGTTTCCATCCCCTCGGGGATAGGTGAACTGTTAGAGGAAGTACTGGCAAGTAGCATTGGTTACTTGACTTCTCATCAGCTGACCGAGAAGAACATGCAGGACACTGCTGGAAAGTATGCTAGGCCTGATAACTGACAGACACTGGTGGTTCAGAAGGTTATTGCCACCGTTTGGGGCAATCTGAATGGCAAAACAAAGTCAAAAGACTTAAAACTCCAGTGAGTTCGGAGATTTCTCACAAGAGGGATTACGGCCTTTGCAATGTTCGGTAGAGGGAACTTAGCTGTCTGATTTGCAGTAGACGCCTTAGCACGTCTGTGTAATGCATAGTTTGATCTCAATTGTGTTGCATAGGATTTGTGCAAGGTAAGTAATGTGCAGTCTGCAAGTATCTCTTTAGAGAAGATTTGGGCAAGCAAGTAAAATTCAAGGTGGGTGTGGTAAGACACCCTTTGTGGGTAAGACTCCTGGCTACCTGCGTGCATACCATCACTACCAAGCTAACGGCACATACCGCTACACAGAGGTTGGTTGGAGCATCAGGCCTACACAATTAAAACCAAGCCAGAGGTCTTTTTTATGAGCAGATTCACAGTGCTCACATGGAGGCAGTGCACTCCACATACTCAACATCATTCCCCAGAGCCAAAGGGACAGAGCAAAATCTAGAGTCAGTTGAGTCTATTGATCAACCGTCTACGGTCATTTTGGTGGTGTCAGAGTTTTCTGGATCTTGATGGTGGTGATAATCACCTCTTGCCTATTATTTTATTGGCAGCCTTGGTGGTTTTTTATAGCAAGCTCTTTCTTAGATACTGCCCTGATCACACATACTGCCACCATCTGTCTCGTCATGGACAGCAAAGCAACCAAGAGTTGGGGGCCGTTGAGGTATGTTTCCATCAGTCGCATGAGATGTGCTGACAATATTCAAGTTGGAGGTAGATTGAGACTGTTCAAAAACAGATGGGGACAGATAACCACTGATCCTTTCAGCTTACTAATCACAAATGGTTATAGATTGAGTTTCTAGCTGATCAAATTGCGGCAAGTAAAGCCAAGACTCCCGTACATACGGTCTAAAGATGAAACTATGGCTATCCCAGTTGAAATAGAGAAACTACACAAATAGGGTGTGATTGAGCAGTCTGCCCATCAACAAGAGGGGTATATTTCTAATATCTTCTCAAGGTTGAAGAATCGTGGAGGAGACCAGATCTTTCTAGGATTTAGCTAGTCTAAACACGTGCTTGGAATATACCCATTTTTAGATGGATATTTTTCATTCCAGAGGATTGCTTTATGGCCTCAATTGATCTCAAAGATGCATACTATTCAGTACCAATACACGAGAGCCACACGATATCTGTAGGTTATCTGGCAAGGCCAGTGTTGGCAATTTTAGGCTCTACCCAAGGGATTGAGTTCAGCCCTAGGCTATTTACATAGATTTTAAAGCCAATGTGGCCCTACTCAGATCTAAAGGGCATATTATTGTGGGGTTTTAGATGACATACTCATTGTAGGGAAGAAATCACAGAGTTAGCTGTTTCAGCAACAAATGCAATCCTAGGATATCTCGGGTTTGTTATTCATCCAGGAAAGTGCATACTGGAGCCGACAAAATCTATTGGTTTGTTATAAACTCTGTAGATATGTCTTTGACCCTACCCACAGATAAGAAACAGAATATTGTAGAGGCATGCACAGAGTATAAATATCCGAAGATGCCTCCAAAGATAATTCAAGACGAGGCAATATGAATTATAGTAGTGCCAAATTGGCCTATTCAACCATTGTAAATAGGTCTGCTGAAAGAAGCTCCTATATTTGCTCACAGACATGAGCAGTGGTTAGTTCAACCTAACACTCGTGCATTTATCTCTGCATGTTTGTGTGGAAAAGGTTTGTGAAGAGACACAGGTGAGCTACTTTTAAACAGAAGTAGCAGAGGTTTGTGGGGAAAAATAAAACAATGGAAAAAGTTTTGTCAGGATGCTGATCTACTGAACTACTTTAAGGCAGAAGTAGCTGATGTTTGGAATTTCTTTCAGTTTTGTTTTTAATAATAATAATAATATATTTTATTGTTATTATATATAAGTGCAATGAGATTTGGTTTGCAACTTCCATGCGATGTCATAACTTAATCGACAAATAAAATGTAGGTCATTTTTGAGAAGCATCTAAGTTATAGCACTATTAACACTATTAATACTGCTTGCAGTGCTTTATCATCATACCTAGTGCTTGGGCTGGGACAACAAACTATTGGCACTCATCCATTGGTGTCAAAGTTCATGAAAGGTGCCTTGATATAATGAAGTGTGGAATGTGAAAGTAGTTTTAAGTTTGCTTCGCAACCTGGCACCAGCTGCATCGCTGACGTTGGAACAGCTCACTCATAAATTAGTGATGCTTATGGCACTTATTTCAGCGCAAAGAGCTCAGTCTTTGCACAAACTCCGTCTGGATAACTCTGCTGTAACTGACAAGAAAGTGGTATTTATATGGATGATCTGATAAAGCAGAACAGGTACAAGTTAAATCTGGCAGCGTACCCACTGGATCGGAGATTGTGTGTTGTTATTTATGTGCAAAAGTACATTGAAGTTATTAAAAACCTTTGAAATGCAGAAAAAGCTTTCTTTATAAGTTATAAAAAGCCACACAAGAGAGTGTCGGTGCAGAATATTTCTAGATGGATAAAATGTACGCTGTTGAAAATGGGAGTGAATATTGATATTTTCAAGTCTCACTCTACCAGGGGTGAGGCCACATCGGTAGCAAATAGAATGGAGGTTCCTCTGGATCACATTCTTGCAACAGCAGGATGGTCAGATGAACGTAAACATTTCGGATGTTTTATAATAAACCGGTTAACAGATCTGGACAATTTGCAGATAGAATTCTGGGTTGTGTTAATTAAGACATTTGTCTAACCCCGTTGTAATGGGGATTTGGTTTTGTTAAGGGCGATATACATGTATGTAAAATTAGCATCATGTTTGAATGGCCTATGTGTTTTTCTTTTAACCATTTATGGTTCATCTGTGTAATGTGTTCACATACAAATTGGTTTACTGCTTGAAACCACAGAGCTTTGAAGGCTTCACATAGTCTCATCACGAGACTTCGATATGAAATAGAAAGATTAAACAAGAACTTACCGTTTGAAGTTTGATCTTTATTTTGTGAGAAGTTAGAGTGAGAGACTACGTGCCCTCCACTCCCAACCCTGAATCTCATAAAGATCATTAGATAAGTCAAGCGTTATTAATTTCTCTATAGTTTAATTTTATGCAAGCGGTCTGTGGTTTCATACAGTTGCTTTGAAGATTGACGTGCTTGCGGGCTGGTGGGTTCTTCACATAGTCTCTCACTCCAACTTATCATAAAATAAAGATCAAACTGTAAGTTCTCATTTAATCTTTCTATTAAAGTGTTTGGCTATCGAGCGATTGGTTCGATCCAGGCGGACTGAGTGAAGGTGTTCAACAAAACGATTGCGCAGCCTATGTTTGGTCTTGCCGATGTATTAGAGTTCACACCTTGAACAATGGACACAGTAGATGAGGTTAAAGGAGGTGGTCATCCAGAGACCCCTAACCTGAAAGGACTGTCGGGGTCTCTGGATAGAGTCGAGAAAGGATGTATGGGGACAGGTGTTGAATTTCTTGCAGTTGCAGGGGAAGGTACCTGTGGAGGTGGTCATTTGGGTCGGAAGGAATGAGTTAACTAGGGAGTTACGGAGGGAACAGTATCTGCGGAAGGCGGAAAGGGGTGGAGATGGGAAGATGTGACTAGTGGTAGGATCCCATTGGAGGTGGCGAAAATGTCGGAGGATTGTTTTGTTTGCGACAACTGATGGGGTGAAATGTAAGGACTAGGGAGACTATCCTTGTTGCAACATGGGGGAGGGGCAGTAAGAGCGAAGCTGCGGGGTAGCGAGGAGACAAGTCGGTGGGTGGCGCGACTCTCGTCGCAGCGGCCTCTGCAGTCCGTCTGTCTTTTTTTTATTTTTTGTCTCGTTTGAGTGTTGTTAGTTAGTGGTTTTTTTTAGCTGGATATGTGTGGGGGGTGGGGGGCGGGGTGGGGAAACTTTTAAAAATCTTTTCCCTGTACAGAGGACCCGACCTTTTCTCTGTCGGGTCTCTGTTGTCGTTGGGGCCTAGCACCGTGGAGCGGCCTCCAACCGGACCTGGGGCTCCAGTCGCGGAGCTGCAGACTTACTTACCATCGCGAAGCTGGCCGAGTTAGGAACAGGAGGAGCTGTGGTGGCGCGCTGCTGCTGCCCGACCCCGGAGATTCGGAGGCTCCAGCTGCAGGCCGGTGGACGGTAACACTGGGAGCTCGCGGGTCTCTGGTGGGAGACCGCTTTTCGGAGCTCCCGTGGCAGCAACTTCTCCCGCCCGAGTTGCGGGGTTGAAGACGACCTGGAGCGGGGCCTTACATCACCCGGCGCGGCTTTGATGGCCACGGGACTTGCTAGGGCCCACAGGGGGCTCCAACATCAAGACCCGGAGCGGGGCCTTGCATCGCCCGGCGCGGCATGAATGGCCGCGGGACTAATATACTATCACGCGCCGGGGGCTTTGACTCTGACCGGGAGAAGAATGGGGAGTGCAGGGGAGAGATAAGACTTTGCCTTCCATCACAGTGAGGAGGAGATTCACTGTGATGGATGTTTGTGTAAAATGTGTTGTGTCTTGGTTCTTTTCTTGTTTGTATGACTGCAGAAATAAAATTTCTTTTGAACCTCAATGAGGTTCAAATGACAATAAATGGTATTGTATTGTATTGTGTGAGGGCCTCATCTATGATGGAAGAGGGGAACTCCCAGTTCCCTAAAGAATTAGGACATCTTTGATGTCCTGGTATGTAACACCTCATCTTGGGCACAGATGCGGTGCACACGGAGGAATTGGGACGGTGAGATCACAATCAATCAATCAAATCAAACAAACTTTATTGTCATTTAGAAATACATCGATATATACAATTGCAAACTAAATTCCATTGCATTTGGCTCCCCGTGCAACACGATAGTAAACAGAAGGATAAAAGGATAAAATAGACAACGGTGGCAGCCCATTTCATTTCGGAGTCACGTGAGTGACTTCGTGAAGATCCTGCCAGCACGCATGCGCGACGTATCGTCGCTCGCAGTTGCTGTCGACGGCTGGAGGAGGAGTGCGCTCCACCACCAGCCCTTCATAAGAACCACTCAGGTAAGGGGAACTAACCTTGAGCTGGTTGGTTCCTGTGGGGAAAACTTGTTTTGTTTTCACAGGAACGATGGACAGGAGTAAGAACAGTTCTGGCCGCAGGACATCCGATAGAAGTCAGCTACAACGGCAGCACCCGCTCGTCGGGCCGGGAAAAGTGGAAGTCGGGAAGCCCTACACCAACAGGACCCGACTCTCCACCACAGCTGTCTTTAGAGCAGCAGAGTGGAAGGAGCATCGCACAGGAGCAGTGTAGGCAGAACCCCGTCCCTTACACATAGGGGCAGTATGGCTACCATGAGCAAACGTGTTACCCGTTCAACGGCACGTTCTCTCTCCTCAGCCATACAAGTCACCAGAGGGCGAACCAGGGGAAGAGTCATACGGCAATTGATGAGCCCCGCTGAAGGAGCAGGGGTCGACTTTCCACTCGAGCAGGCCGCCAGACTGCGGACCGGTGAGGAATTGAAACCGGGTCTACTAGCCTCACAGGTGCGGCTGGCATAGACTCACCACCGGGGAAGCCCGCTAGATACGGGCCGGTGCAGTCTCATCTCGGTCATCGCACCCCCATTTAGCGGCAGGACGTGACCGAATGTCGCCTTCGTCCTTTAGAAGGACAGGCGGCAAGCCCGCGCGGACGTTGGGACATCACACATCACCGCGTATGTCTTTTCAGACCAGCGGGCCGCCTTCATCCGAAAGACGGCAGACTAGCGGCAGGTCCGCGCGGGGGTCGCCAAGCCCCGCAGCAGCGGCAGGCAGCGACATCCTGTCACGCACCCGGGTTATCACCCCGGCGAGGTGCGGGCTGATGACAGAAGCCTCAGGGATTCCCTAGAACCTGAGGAAGCCGACTTGTCGTCCGCATTTGGTGGGGGCGGTCGCATTGTACGCATGGAGCGGATGATGGAGCGTCTCCTGGAACACAATCTCCAGCAGCAGGACCCTATGTCCTCTAGTTCAAGGAGATATGTGGTTGGGGCCCCAGCATATCCCCATCATCGGTGGCGAGTGCCAGGGATCAGCAGCTGGGGGAAGAGGAAGAAGTGTTACAGCAGGAACCTGCAGTACCTGAACAGGCTCAGGAAGAACTTTTAAGAGTTGTCTCCAAGTTCGCCCAACCAAAGCCCTCGGGTCAACCTCTTCAGCCCAAATTGGCGGCCAGCATAGATTTCCTCGCCACCCACCAGCTGCAAGATCAGGTCCTTACTGAGGCAATGAACCATTACAAAGCCCCGAATAACTGCAATTCATTGAATGTACCCACAGTGGACACACCTATTTGGGGCAACATCAGCTCGGGGATCAGAGCACAGGAATTGAAATTGCAAAAGATCCTGAAGCTGCTCACGTCGGGGATTACTGATTTTGCCAGGTCGGTAGATGGGACGGAACTGACTACAGAGCAAGAGGATGCTCTTGCTCTATTATGCAATACTCAGTACGAGATCAATGCATTCCGGAAGATCACCACAAAACCGACCCTCAACCCGATTATGGAAAGCATTCCCGATGCCACCGCCAAGACAGTTGTTTGGGGAAGACCTGCCCAAACAAGTCAAAGAACTGGATGACCAAGCGAAGGCAGTTGGGTTAATGAGACGACCTCCTTCCAGCAGGCAGGCATCATGGAGATTGCCATATTCTAGACGTCGGGGGCCACCCGATAGGCTAGCAAGGACCTACACATCGGCAGCACCACAATATCATCAACAACACCAACAACAGAAGCCTTTTTTAGGACAAGACCCTCAGCGGCCGGCGTGGAAGATGCGGCAAACCCAAAACCCGGCACCTCCACGAAACACCAAAAATGTCAAGGACCGCCGCTAACCATGGAGGTAAGGCAGTCTGGTTCTCATGCACAGGTTGCATGTGTAATCTCGCAAATTGGTGGGAGATTGCGGTTTTTTGGGGATGCATGGAGTTCTATCACTTCAGATGCGTTTATATTACAAAGTATTCAGGGGTACGAAATTGAGTTCATGAATGAACAACTTCCCCTGCCGCAACATGTACCAGACCGTAAATATGCACTTTCCCATAAAGGAATAGCGGAAGGACATGCTAAAATGTTGAGGCTACAAGGTAAAGGGGTGATAGAAAAAACGATTTACGAACCACTTGAGTTCGTATCCAACATCTATACTAAAACTAAAAAAGATGGTGGATGTCGCATCATTATTGATTTAACCCATTTGAATACCTTTATAAAATATACCCATTTTAAAATGGACACGTTTGAAACAGCCAAATTATTGATTTCTAAAGGTTGCTTCATGCCATGCATCGATTTAAAAGATGCATACTATTCAGTATCCATACGGAAACATCACCGAGAGTTCTTGAAGTTTGTTTGGATGGATCAGCTGTGGCAATATAGAGCTCTGCCTAATGGCCTTACTACAGCCCCTAGATTATTTACTAAATTATTGAAACCAGTGTTGGCAACACTGAGGAGACAAAACCATATAGTTATGGCCTATTTGGATGACATCCTAATAGTAGGAGATACCATGGAATCAACAAATTCAGCAGTAACAGCTACTACATCATTGTTTCAAAAAATGGGATTTGTAATCCATCCAGACAAATCTAAGTTCTACCCATCACAGGTTATGAACTAGTTGGGATTCATGATTGATACCAATTAAATGGTTGCTTCAATCCCAACTACCAAAGCTATGGATATCATTGGAGCATGTAATGAACTTGTTTGCACCAGTGCACCGACAATTAGATATGCTGCTAAGGTAATTGGGAAATTGGTAGCTACATTTCCAGCTGCCTAATTTGGACCTTTACATTATCAAAATTTACAAAGATTTCAGCATTAAAAATGAATGCTGGACATTTTGACAGACCTATGCAGCTGCCAATCAAGGCAAAATTTTGAGTTACAATGGTGGATTGATAATATTCGTAACTCATTCAAGCCCATCATTGTGCCTTACCCGTCAGTGGTTTTACAAACTGACTCAAGCTCCCAGGGTTGGGGAGCTACCGACACTAGTTCTAGTTGTGGCGGCAGATGGGACTCACATGAATCTACCCTTCTATTATCCCAAGGGATAAATTATTTGGAGATGCTAGGAGCATTTCACGGATTACGAGCTTATTGTTCAAACCTCTCTGATACGCATGTCTGTCTCCAAACAGACAATACCACTGTGGTGGCATATTTAAATCATATGGGTGGTATCAAGTCAATATCTTGTGATGAATTGGCAAATTCAATTTGGCTCTGGTGCATAGAACAAAATATTTCGATATCAGCTACCTATCTCCCAGGTAAGTTCAATACAGTGGCGGACACCAGGTCACGAGTATTCAATGATAACATCGAATGGATGTTGAATCCCCAAATATTTACAAAAGTCATAGCCAAATTTGGTACACCGGATATCGACCTTTTTGCGTCCAGGTTGAACCATCAGATACCAACATATGTATCTTGGGAACCAGATCCTGGGGCAATAGCGATGGACGCTTTCTCGCTACACTGGGGGAAATGGTTTTTCTATGCATTTCCTCCATTTTGCCTCATCAGTCGGGTGTTGCGGAAAATAAAATCAGATTCTGCAACAGGTATTTTAATTATACCCAACTGGCCTACACAACCATGGTATCCGGTGGTTCTTGGGATGATTAGAGAACCATGCACACTTTTTAACAAGAGCCCTGATTTGGTGACAAACCCCACTACAGGGGAATACCATCCGTGCCACGGTCATTTGAACCTGTTGGCCTGCAGGTTTTGAAGAGACCCCTGCTACAAGACGGACTCACACCAAGGACCATGGACACCATCGGAGCATCGTGCAGAGAGTTTACCAGACGGCAGTACCTGACACAAATCAGAAAATGGGAGGCCTACTGCACACGGATAAACATCTCGTATGACTCTGTCACGATACCACGTGCTGGAATTTCTTGCGGGGTTGCACCATGATGAACACCTCAGCTACAGCGCCATCAACAGTGCAGGAGCGCACTGTCCTCCTACCTCTCCATTGGAGTAGGGTCATACCAGCTTGTGTCCAAATTAATGAGGGGTATCTTCAACTCAAACCCTCCCCGACCACGTTACAACGTCACCTGGGACATTGGGGTAGTGCTGACCCTATTTAGGAATTGGTCACCTATGATTGGACTACCGCTGGACAAACTCACCCTGAAATTGGTGATGTTGATGGCGCTGACATCAGCTCAGCGGGTGCAGACCTTACATAAGATCAATATGGATAAAATGGTCTCTACCCCGGAGAGAGTAACCTTTTATATTGATGAGTTACTCAAACAGCATAGACCTGGATTTACAGGGCTGCAGCTGATATTTCCAGCATACCCCGCTGATGTGAGGCTCTGTTTAGCCACCCATATCCGTCACTACATTAAAGTGACGTATTCCCTAAGGGGAATGGAGAGGAACCTGCTGATCAGCCATAAGAAACCCCATCACAGGGTGACGGTGCAGACGATCTCCAGGTGGCTCAGGGTGGTGCTGGATGCAGCAGGTATTGATATTAATATCTTTAAATCCCATTCTACCAGGGCTGCATCCACATCAGCGGCGAGGGTCATGGAGGTGCCCATGGACCATATCCTTGCCACAGCGGGCTGGGCTAGCGAAGCTACATTCCAGAGGTTCTACAACAAACCTGTGACCGCTCCTGCTATGTTTGCAGAGACTGTGCTGAGTGCTGGTCAGCAACATACGTTAATCCCCGAATGGGGGGCTTTTGTTTTGTGATTAATAAACATTCTTATTTTTTCAGCCTATGAAGTCTGAAATACATTTATATACTCCTTCCATCAATATTGTGGCCGTGTGTGAGCATGGACGTGATCCAGGGCATGTAATCACAGAGCTTTGAAATCTTCACGAAGTCACTCACGTGACTCCGAAATGAAATAGTAAGATTAAATGAGAACTTACCAGATTGAAGTTTGATCTTTATTTTATGAGGAGTTGTGATGAGGGATTTCGTGCCCTCAGCTCCCAACCCTCTACTATAAGGTCAACTGGTATATAGAGTCTCTTCAATCTTACTATAACTAGTAATTTCTGCTTTGTTTCTGTGATTCCACACCGCTGCTTTGAATAATGTCGCGCATGCGTGCTGGCGGGGTCTTCACGAAATCCCTCATCGCAACTCCTCATAAAATAAAGATCAGACTTCAAACTGGTAAGTTCTCGTTTAACCTTACTATTACATGGCATTCAGGAGTCTGATGGTTCGTGGGAAGAAGCTGTTGCAAACCTTGATGTTCTGCTCCTTATTCTGCGATATCTTTTGCCCAAGGGCAGCAGAGTGAACAGTCCGTGATGGAGATGTGTGGGGTCCTTTATAATACTGCTGGCCTTAGACACGCAACGTTTAGTCGCAATATCCCCGATTGAGGGGAATGAAGTCCCGATGATTTTTCCGCTGTCCTCACCACTCTGTGCACGGACTTCCAGTCGGAGGCTTTACAGTCCCCAAACCAGACAGAGATACAGCTGGTCAAAATACTCTCTATGGTGCCCCTGTAGAAAGTAGTGAGGACGGGGTGGGGGAGGTGAGCTCTTCTCATCCGGCGCAGAAAGTGCAACCGCTGCTGCGCTCTCTTAACTGTTGATGAGATGTTATTTGACCAGGTCAGACTGTTAGAGATCACGAAAGGGGAGAGCAGTATTGGAGATGGTCCAAGTGAACTTGTGTTTGTTTAGTTTAGTGTTGAGATACAGAGCGAAAACAGGCCCTTCGGCCCACCGAGTCCGCAGTGACCAGCGATCTTCACACATTAACACAATCTTACACATAAGGGACAATCTACAATTATACCAAGCCAATTAACCTACAAACCTATATGTCTTAGAAGTGTGGGAGGTAACCAAAGATTTTGGAGAAAACCCACACAGGTCAAGGTGAGAACATATAAACTCCGTTCAGATAGCACCCATAGTCGGGATCGAACCCGGGTCTCCGGCACTGTAAGGTAGCAACTGTACCACTGCGCCACCATGCCGGTGTGTGGACGCAGGATGCGAAAGTGCCCTGTGGGCGCAGGATGGAAATTGGTGGTGAAATTAACGAAGTTCATGAGTTCTGCATGGCTGCAAGAGGTAGCACCGATGCAATTGTCCTCTCACTCAGTTATAAGCATTAATTGTAGAGAGAGCATCCATTTATTCTTACCAGAAATCTAGCTACTGTTTCCACCCCCATTCTTATAGTTCCCGTGATACAATTATTCGTAATGGTTCAGAACTTACAGCAGAAAAGAAACAGCAGTCTCCCTTCATTAGGTTGATACCTACCACTAGACCTCTTGTGGCTTCTGAAGTATAAACATGCTGTCATGTTGGATTAAGAACATAAAGCTTAGAACATTACTGCAGTTGGAAAGGCCCTTCAGCCTTCCTCACTGTCTGCAATTCCCATCAATTTTGTAGTTTGCAAACTTACTAACCAACCCATCTACATTTATGTCTAACTTGTTTAGTTTAGGTTAGAGATAGAGCATGGGACCAGGCCATTCGGCTCACTGACTCCACGCCAACCATCAATCACCCGTTCACACTAGTTCTATGTTATCCCATTCTCTCATCCACTTCATACACACGAGGGGGAATTTACAGAGGCCAACTAACCTACATATCTTTGGGATGTGATAACCTGCATGTCTTTGGGATGTGGGAGGAAATCGGAGCACTCAAAGGAAACCCATGCGGTCACAGAGAGAGTGTACAAACTCCACACAGACTGCACCCAAGGTCAGGATCAAACCTGGATCTCAGTCGCCGTGAGGCAGCAGAAGCTCTACCAGTGGCTGTACTGTGCCATTTATACATATCACAAACAACAGAGGTCCCGGCACGAATCCTTGTAGAACACCTCTACCCTCTATTACGTGTAAGCCAGTTCTAAATCCAACCTACCACATGTACCCACATGGTGCCCTCTGCATAATATCCATGAGCAATAAATGGATTATCAAGGCTTTTCAACCAATAGATTGATGAACCCGCACCAAATTATTTTCTTACTTACAGGCTTAACACTTCTAACCCATTTCCAGCCAGCCTCTCTCATTCTACCATTCATTGCAGTGTGCTTGCTGACCTTCACTGGCAACATCTTGATTTTAAATTATCTTCCCCATCTTCCAATCTCATTTAGGTCTCATCCTATTCCAGCTCCACAATCATTCCCAGCCCCATAATATTTGGAGGTGATTTTATTCTTCCATTTCTAGACCCTCCGGGCATATCTGCGATTAATCACTCTGCAGCTGTACCTTTTGTAGCCAAGACATAAATCCCATCACATTCTGAGGATATATATCCTGGCGGTTTCAGTGTAAGCAGGCCGGTATCATTTTTAAAGTACATTTTGGCTGTTATTCCAACCTCAAGTCAATCATTTTTATCACCATTTAAAAAAAACACAAAGTGCTGGAGTAACTCAGAAGTTCAGCGATCTCCAGAGGACATGGATGGGTGACGTTTTGGATTGGGCCCATTATTCAGATAGAATAATCCGAGGAAGGACCCCAACCTGAAACAACACAGACCCATGACATACACCCTCCAGAGATGCTGCCTAACCTTCACAGTTACTCCAGCACTTTGCGTTATTATGGGAAACCAGCATCCACAGTTTCTTGTTTTTCCATTTTATCTCAATTTGTGTCCACTAGCTTTGATTTTGTTTTGTCTTCATCCCCACCCACCCCTTCCCCATATCACTTCCCACTGTCCCACTGAGTTACTCCAGCATTTTGTGTCTATCCTTCTCCATCCTGTCAAAGTGCCTTGCTAATTTCCTGACTCAAAGATTATTGCCTTTGCAGCCTCCCTTTAGGGCACAGAGAGGAGCACACAGAGGGCAACACAGAGAGTGACACAGAGAGCGACACAGAGAGCGACACAGAGAGCGACACAGAGAACGACACAGAAAGGGGCATAGAGAGGGAGGGGAGGAGTGGGGGGGTGAGACGGGAGGACAATGATGCAGGCCTCGCATCTGTTTGGCTTATACTGCATTGCGCCTCTGCAAGCACTAAAATAGTTGCTTCAGGAGACTGGTGGTACATTCCCCTACCCTGTTGGCTCTCGCTCTATCTGTATACAGCTGCTGTAGTCAGGGAGCATACCGGTTTCAGCAGACAGTAATGCAGAAGGCCAGGATCCATCCCTCAAGGCAGTGCCAGCTGCTGAATATAATCATAATCGTAAGATTAAATGAGAACCAAGCAGTTTTAAGTTTGATCTTTATTTTATGAGGAGTTACGATTAGGGATTACATGAAGACCCCGCCAACACGCATTCGCGACATTCTTCAAAGCAGCGGTGTGAAATCACAGATACCAGATTTGACTAACATAGTAAGATAAGAGAACTAGCATACCAGTTGACCTTTATAATAGAGGGTTTGGGAGCGGAGGGCACGTGAGACATTCCTGAAAAGGAAGCTGCCGTGGGTCTGCTAGGAGATCCACTGTGACTCTACCCCTGCTGTAGCAGGTCCCGTTGGAGCAATTGCTCCACCATCCGCTCCATGGTGCGCTCTGTAAAACAACAGCACACAGAGCCAACAAACAACCTCAGAATGGTAAGTACTTACCTGCGGGCCGTTTTTAAACTTACGCTTGAGGAGCGGGTTCCTCCTGCCTGTCGCTTCACAATGCATTCGACGATACGTCACGCATGCATGCTAGCGGGGCCTTCACGTAGTCACTTACGTAACTCCGAAGTTAAATCATAATTTATTAGCCAAATATGTTTTGCAACATACGCGGAATTTGATTTGCCATACAGTCATACCAATAAAAAGTAACAAGACACATAAAATACATTTTAACATAAACATCCACCACAGTGACTCCTCCACATTCCTCACTGTGATTGAAGGCAAAAAAACGTTCAATTTCTCTTCTTTGGTCTCCCGCAGTCGGGGGCCTCGAGCCTTCCGTTGGCGGGGCGATCTTGGCTCCCATAGCCAGCAGTCGAGCCCTCCGCATTGGGGTGACCAAGCTCCCGCATCAGGGGGATCTCAGCTCCCCTGCCCCAGGCGATCGAATCCCGGGTCGGGGTTAGTCTCACCTCCTACTACTTTGGAGCTTCCTGACATCAGTCTATATCGAGACTGCGAGCTCCTCGATGTTGAAATCTGCAGGAGCATCAATCCCAGGCAAGGGATCGCAGGCTCCGATGGTGAGCCGGGCCGCCAGCTCCATGATGTTAGGTCGCAGAGCGACCAGAGATACAATCCGGAAAACAATCGAACCTCCGACAAGGTAAGAGATTGAAAAAAAGTTTCCCACAACCTGCTCCCCCACCCTCCACATAAAACAAACCAGAGAACATTAACACAACCTTTTTAAAACGCACTAAAAAGAATATAAAATACGAAATGAGAGATAGACCATTGGCGAGGCTGCCATTGCTGTCGGCATCTATTTTCCATGTCATTTGATGCAGACTCCTTCAGGATGTATGAGGTGTGTGAGCTTTCGAGAGACATGGAAGTCAGCATGAGGAAGTTTCATGTGATCCATCTATAAATTGAGCCTGCAGAACACTTTCCTATCGATAAAAAAGTCAAAAATCCTCATGTTCATTTCATATGGACCCATGAATGCAGTCGATAACGACCTACACTCATGGATATGCAGGCAACTGCTGATTGAACTGCTGAAAAGGCAGCCATGCTGTATATCCCACACTCTGAGATCCTCACTAAATTCAAAGAAGACAAAATTGTTTATTTTATGAACATGTTGCCTGGTGGACTCTCTCGTGCAGCAATGAGGAACACATTGGAAGGCATGTCAGCGATCTGCTGTGCAATATTTGGAAAGTTCCTGTTGTGTGGAATTTTGTTGTTAACCTGACTACGACCTCCTCAGAGAGTACAGTGTGGGCGCATGACAGTGGCTGAAGGTCTTATCGTAGATTGTCCCAAATCACAGCTTCGACAATGGTTCCTCTGAATACCAGTGTAGGCTGCTTTTAGCTCTCACGAGAGTTTAGGCTTTTTGTTAATGGCAATGCTTTTGTCTCTCACCCCGTGGTATTTGCCCTCTTCTGAGTGACCAAATACTTGCAGTGATGAAGTTCTATCAGTGGCATCACCACCCATTCAATAAATACTCTCGCGCATCTAACACATCTTTGGGAAACTGGAGGTTATTTGTACAGTTTACAATCTGTTCTGTTTGCAGATCCTCTCCTTCTCCTGGTCAAGAGTCAAGTCAAGAGTGTATTATTGTCATATGTCCGGAAATGGAACAGTGAAATTCTTCACAACACAACAGATATGTAAACATAGTGCTCTATAAAACCCATAATAAACAGCAAATAAAAGTGTTTAAAAAAAGATATACGGATAATTTAATAAAAAATATATAAACAAACAATAATTGTGCAAAGTCAAAAATAATGCCCCAAGTCTATGCAGTTTAGTGCCTATTTGGAGGTTGTACTGTTTAATAACCTGATGGCTATAGGGAGGAAGATGCTCCTGATCCTGCACATTACCGTTTCAGGCACCTATACCTTCTACTAATGGCAGGAATGAAATGAGAGTGCGGCCAGGGTGGTGTGGGTCTCTTAATGAAGTTGTCTGCCTTTTTGAGGACAGCAACTCTGGTAGATCCCTTCAATGGAGTAAGGGGGGACTGTACAAAAGGGACGGATTGCACCTTAGCAGGTGTGGGGGACCAACATTCTGGCAGGCAGGTTTGCCATTGCCCCGCGGGTGGTTTTAAACTAAGGGGAAGTGGGGGTCAAATGGGATAGTTAAGGAAGGAGTTAAAGGGAAAGAGAGTAAAGGGATAGTTAATGACCCCAGAATTAACGGGAAAGGAAGCTCAAAGAGATAGGAGAGTATGCCCAAGTGTAATAGGGATCGATGTGAAAGGTGAGATGCGTAAGGAACTAAAAGTACTGTATATGAATGTGCAAAGTATAAGTAGATGAGCTTGAGGCTCAATTAGAGGTTGGTAGATATGACATCGTGGGGATTACTGAGACGTGGCTGCAGGAGGATCGGGCCTGGGAACTTAATATTCAGGGTTATACATCCTATAGAAAGGACAGGCAGGTGGGCAGAAGAGGGGGGTAGCTCTGCTGATGAGGGATGAAATTCAGTCCCTTGCAAAGGAAGACATAGGGACTGATGAGGTAGAGTCACTGTGGACTGAGTTGACAAATTGTAAAGGCAAGAAGACACTAATTGGTGTTATCTACAGACCCCCAAATAGTAGCCCGGATGTAGGGTGTAAGTTGCAGCAGGAGTAAAACTGGCACGTGACAAAGGTAATGCCACTGTGGTGATGGGGGATTTCAATATGCAGGTAGACTGGGAAAATCAGGTTGGTTCAGGACCCCAAGAAAGAGAGTTTGTAGAATGCCTCCGAGATGGATTCTTCGAGCAGCTTGTAATAGAGCCGACCAGAGAAAAGGCAATTCTGGATTTAGTGTTGTCCAATGAACCAGATTTGATAAGAGAACTCGAGGTAAAGGAACCGCTAGGAGGTAGTGACCAAAATATGATTTGTTTTAATCTGCAATTTGAGAAGGAGAAGGTTAAATCAGAAATGTCAGTGATGCAGTTGAACAAAGGGGACTATGAAGGCATGAGAGAGGAGCTGGCCAAGGTAGACTGGAAAGGGATCCTAGCAGGAATGATGGTGGAACAGCAATGGCAGGAATTTCTGGGCATAATTCGGAAGAGGCAGGATCATTTTCATTCCCAAAGGGAAGAAATATTCTAAGGGGAGCAGGAGGCAACCGTGGCTGACAAGAGAAGTTAGGGATAGAATAAAACTAAAAGAAAAGATGTATAACACAGCAAAGAGTAGCTGGAAGCCAGAGGATTGGGAAAGTTTCATAGGCCAACAGAAGGAATCAAAACGGGCAATAGGGGAGAAAACATGAAGTATGAGGGGAAGCTGGCCAGGAATATAAAGAAGGACAGTAAAAGCTTTTTTAGAGATGTTAAGGGAAAAAAGAATAGCGAAGTCAAATGTGGGTCCCTTGAAGGCAGACACGGGTGAAATTATTATGGGTAAAAAGGAAATGGCAGAAGAGTTGAACAGGTACTTCGGATCTGTCTTCACTAAGGAAGACACAAACAATCTCCCATATGTACTGGAAGACAGAGGATCTAAGAGGATAGAGGTACTGAAAGAAATTTTCATTAGGCGAGAAATAGTATTGGGTAGGCTAATGGGACTGAAGGATAATAAATCCCCTGAGCCTGATGGTCTGGATCCCAGGGTCCTCAGGGAGGTGGCTCTAGAAATAGTGGATGAATTAGTGATCATTTTCCAATGTTTAATAGATTCAGGATCAGTTCCTGTGGATTGGAGGATAGCTAATGTTATCCTGCTTTTCAAGAAAGGAGGAAGAGAGAAAACGGAGAATTACCGGCCAGTTAGCCTGAGTTCGGTGGTGGGCAAGATGCTGGAGTCAATTATTAAAGAGGTAATAATGGGGCATTTGGATAGCTGTAAAAGGAATAGTCCAAGTCAACATGGATTTATGAAAGGGAAATCATGCTTGACTAATCTTCTGGAATTTTTTGAGGATGTGACAAGTAAAATGGATGAAGGGGAGCCAGTGGAAGTAGTGTATCTAGACTAACAGGAAGCCTTTGGTAAGGTCCCACACAGGAGACTCTTGACTGAAATTAGAGCACATGGTATTGGGGGTAGGGTGTTGACATGGGTAGAAAATTGGTTAGCAGACAGGAAGCAAAGGGTAGGAGTGAACGGGTCCTTTTCAGAATGGCAGGCAGTGGCGAGTGAAGTGTCGCAGGGCTCGTTGTTGGGGCTGCAACTGTTTACAATATATTAATGATTTGGAAGAGGGAATTAGGAGCAACACTAGCAAGTTTGAGGATGACACAAAAGTGGGTGGTAGTGTGAACTGTGAAGAGGATGTTGGGAGGTTTCAGGGTGACCTGGACAGGTTGAATGAGTGGGCAGATGGGTGGCAGATGCGGTATAATATAGATAAATGTGAGGTTATCCACTTTGGCGGCAAAAACAAGGGGGCAGATTATTATCTCAATGGAGTTAGGTTAGGTAAGGGGGAGGTGCAGCGAGACCTGGGTGTCCTTGTACACCAGTCACTGAAAATTAGCGTGCTGGTATAGCAGGCAGTGAAGAAAGCTAATGGAAAGTTGGCCTTCATAACAAGAGGATTTCAGTATAGGAGTAAAAAGGTTCTTCTGCAGTTGTATTGGGCTCTGGTAAGACCACATCTGGAGTATTGTGTACAGATTTGGTCTCCTAATTTGAGGATGGACATCCTTGTGATTGAGGTAGTGGAGCATAGGTTCACGACATTGATCCCTGGGAATGCAGGACTGTCATATGAGGAAAGATCGAAAAGAGTAGACATGTACTCACTGGAGTTTAGTAGGGTGAGGGGGGATCTTATTGAAACATATAAAATTGTTAAAGACTGGACAAAGATAGGCCACTCGATTTGTTACTAACACCTACGAGAGAGAAGCGAGTGTCACCAAACTTCTGAATTCTCTGGGGTGGAACCCTCTCCAAGACAGACGTGAAGCTCACCGTTTGACCTGTTTTTACAAAATGTTAAATGGTCAGCTAGACATAGATCACAAGACCTACACCAACCCCAAACCAATTAGGAGCAGACGAGGGCATTCAATCCAATTCGTACTCCCAGCCTCAAAGACAGATGTGTACAGCAATTAGTTATTTCCACGCACTATTAAACCATGGAATAACCTCCATCAAGCCACGGTTGCCCAGCCAGATGCAACTAAATTTAAAGTGGCACTTTCTTCCCAATAACCCTCTCTGGCTAAACCCCTCCCTTCACCACCTCCAGTTTAAATTCCAGTTGGAATATTTTGGAGGACCAAGTTACCAAGAACCAAGAACCAAGCTCGGTGCAGGAAAAATGTTCCCAATGCTGAGCGAGTCCAGAACCAGGGGCCAAAGTCTTAGCATAAAGGGGAGACCATTTAAGACTGTGAGAAAAAACAATTTCACCCAGAGGGTTGTGAATTTGTGGAATTCCCTGCCACAGAGGGCAGTGGAGGCCAAATTACATTGGTAGACAACAAATACTGAAGAAACTCAGTAGCTTCTATGGGGAGAAGGAGTAGGCAACGTTTCAGGATGAGACCCTTCTTCAGACTGATGTAAGGAGAGGGGGTAGGACAAGGGAAGAATGTAAATGGAGACAGTGGGACTGGTGGGAGAACTGGGAATGGGGGGAGGGGAAGAGAGAGAGCAAGGGCTACCTGAAGTTAGAGAACTCAACGTTCATACTGCTAGGGTGTGAACTACCCAAGCAAAATATGAGGTGCTGTTCCTCCAATTTGTGCTGGGCTTCACTCTGGCAATGGAGGAGGCCCAGGACAGAAAGGTCAGATTGGGAATGGGAGGGGGAGTTGAAGTGCTGGGCTACCGGGAGATCAGGTAGGTTAAGACGGACTGAATGGAGGGGTTCAGCGATACGATCAAGCCAATTAACCGACAAATCTGTACGTCTTTGGTGTGTGGGAAGAAACCAAAGATCTTGGAGAAAACCCACGTGATCATGGGGAGAACATACAAACTCTGTACAGACAAGCACCCATGGATTGAAACTGAGTCCCTGATGTTGTAAGCGCAGTAAGGCAGCAACTCTACCACTGCACCTCTGTGCCGCATTGCACCACCGTGCCACCGTATTGGTAGTATTGGCTTCACGATTCTCACATGTAACATAATATAGTGAGAAACTTTGTTTTCCGTGCTAACCAAACACTCAAGTCATACAAATTACACTCAAACTATACATGAGTACACCAGGTAATGCAAAAAGTGAAAGGAAACAGAGTGCAAGATGCAGTGTTACAACTACAGGTATGGCTCATGCTGTGCATTCACTCGTTGTCTTAATATTGGCTAAATTAAAGACACCATCAAATGGAGGATCCCTGCACTTGTCAGAATTGCTTAACCCTTATCAGCTGAACTTTACAGGCTTTGATTGGTGTCAGCCAATCTAGGCTCACATTGGAAGGTGACACTAGGCTCACACTAGGCTTGCAAACCTTAAATGCATCATTCCGATTGGATAGCTGCAAAAGCATTGCAAATAGTATAAATTATGTTGCAAGATGGCCATCCTGTTAATCGATGATTGGTCGAACTGTTGAGCCTTAGAGAAACTGTTTGAATCTCAGGGCACGTTTCAATGTCTGTTCTTGTTTGCTTCCTTCTAGAGCTTTATTTCTTATACAATGTATTAGCCACTGTATTATTGGGTTAGGGAAATGTCTGTCATGTATGGGGTTAATCGATATCTGTAATTGGATTTAAAGAGACCACCCCCATGTGGTTCGGCACCTCAAAAGTCCGCTGCCATGAGGTCCTGTCTCGATCTTCTGGGAGAGCGCTTAGGATTGCATGACCTTCTACATTGAAACATAGAAAATAGCTGCAGGAGGAGGCCATTCGACCCAGCACTGCCATTCATTGTGATCATGGCTGATCGTCCAAAATCAATAACCCGTGGCTGCCTTCACATATCCCTTGAGTCCACTAGCCCCTAGAGCTCTATCTAACTCTCTCTTGAATCCAATGATTTGGCCTCCACTGCCCTCTGTGGCAGGGAATTCCACAAATTCACAACTCTCTGGGTGAAAATGTTTTTTCTCACCTCAGTTTTAAATGGCCTCCCCTTTATTCTAAGACTGTGGTCCCTGGTTCTGGACTTGCCCAACATTGGGAACATTTCTCCTGCATCTAGCTTGTCCAGTCCTTTTATAATTTTATATGTTTCTATAAGATCCCCCCTCATCCTTCTAAACTCTAGTGAATACAAGCCTAGTCTTTTTAATCTTTCCTCATATGACTGTCCTGCCATAGAAACATAGAAACATAGAAAATAGGTGCAGGAGGAGGCCATTTGGCCCTTCGACCCAGCACCGCCATTCATTGTGATCATGGCTGATCGTCCCCAATCAATAACCAGTGCCTGCCTTCTCCCGATATCCCTTGATTCCACTAACACCTAGAGCTCTAACTCTCTCTTAAATCCAACCAGTGACTTGGTCTCCACTGCCCTCTGTGGCAGGGAATTCCACAAATTCACAACTCTCTGGGTGAAAAAGTTTTTCCTCACCTCAGTCTTAAATGGCTTCCCCTTTATTCTAAGGCTGTTGCCCATGGTTCTGGACTCGCCCAACATTGGGAACATTTTTCCTTCATCTAGCTTGTCCAGTCCTTTCATAATTTCATTACAATTTCATTAAATTTACTCCTTCTGGAGGTCTTTGTTTGAGCGAGGCCAAGAGAGCTTGATTGGGCAGATACGAGAATCGAACCTGTGGCGGTAAGGTAGTGGGAACTGTAATTGTATTTTGTCAAAATACAGTTTAGATGCCCAAGTGCTTGACTCAGTGATTTTTGACTGAAACTAGACTGGAGGGAAGCTTAGAACGAGCAATTTACAGTTGACCAGGTCCAAATTGCCAATATATCCACCATAGCTGTAATGCACAAGGATTAATGGGACGGAATGTTCATGCTATATACTTCCAGTATGCACCACACAGCTGTCCTGCTAACTATATGCACTCAAAATTTCAAGACATCCTCACCCTTTCCAGCTAATAAAACTGCACGAAAAATCCCAATTTGTAGTCCATTATGATCCAATTTACTCTAGGTTCACATCTTGATCAAAATGTTTCTAAAAAATCAGTAAAGATTGGGTAAGAGAGATGGAAAATGATTGCTGAGATACTTAGCAAAATCTCTAATCCTAAATAAATGCCCTACATATCACTCAATGGTTGCAAAATGCAAAATGCAGGGCCAAAGTGTTTGTTTGGCAATAATTATAACTGTCAGAAGTTAATATTCTCTTGAATACCTTGACCTGAAGTTCTTTACCATGTTTCATAGGTAAGTGCATCTGGTTCACATTCTTACACTGTTGATATTGTTAAGACTATCATTTAGGTTCAATTATAGGGCAGCGTTTGAGGGAGCAAGATAACAGACCATTACTTCCTGACTCCTGTCTTTAACCCAGCCACTTTGCAGTGCAGAAGCTGCTTTCTGATCACTCCATTATAACAATGAGCTATACCCCAAACTTCAATGCAAAATCGTGGGCATTGTATTACAGTCCCCTTCTTTTTATCCTGCTGAAAGCTAAACAACGAGCGCATCTGGAGTAAATTTAAACAAGAACAGAACTGTAAAAAATGTAAATTACATAATCATATTTACATTAAAAATACACAAAAAGCTGAAGTAACTCAGCGGGACTAGCAGCATCTCTGGAAAGAATGAATGGGTGACGTTTCGGATTGAGACCCTTCTTCAGACTATTTAGATTCACTCAAAATGGAATTATTTGGATAAAATGTTTCACAGTGAGGCATCATAGGTCAGAATATATAAATGCTATAATTTACAAATTATAGCATTTAAAATTGTAACTGTAACATTAGTTATAAATGCATTCAATGCTGTCCATCCCTGAGTTCTCTGAGAAGGCAGTAGTAGGTCTTTCAATAACTATTGTTTTTTACAATTACATATCTTGCAGAGCTACTCAGGGGGCACAGAAGTCAACATCATAGCGTGGGACTCGATGGGAAATTCTGGAAACTGCATTGTCATTTAATTTTCTGGTTGTAGCCCACAAATTACCAGACCTAATGAGTTCAACTTCACAACTTATAGAGGGAATTAAGTTCATAGCTGCTGGGCTCATTGCCCAATACTTGTATCACTCTAAAACCCCACAAACATCATGAACATATACATTGCATTTACTCCCCACGAAGAGTGCTTCAATTTTGACAAGGTGATTTACAGCATTCATAGCTTATTAAGTACAATTGAAATATTTCTTTAAAGCTGTTTAGAATTATGTTGTAATTATTCAACAGAAGTGAATCGGGGACTTTTTAAAACTTTTCTACCCACGTATTAAACACTGTCTGGGCAGGATAATTGAGAGACAGGGAGATGGAGATACAATGAAAATAATTTACATAAATCAGGGATGTCAGGGGGAGAGGGAGGGTTGGGTGAGGGTGTGATAAATTAAAGTTATGCAATTCCAACCATTACATTTAGTCTTGTAAACATTGCCCAGATTATGTTAAATGCTATGTGTTGGAGACAACATTTACGATCTTTCTGAAGAAATAATAAATTTTCAGATTGTTTTAGATTAATAGAATTAATCATAAAATGTTGAACATGCGGCTAAGTGCCTTAGATGACGCACAAACTACATTTAGGGTTCATTGAAATCAGTGAACACTCGGAAAAGAAATAGCTGTAGTCATGATCTTCTTAGACCTTTCTCACAATCTAATGTTTATTCCAACAATCTGAGTTCTTCAAACTTCCACACAAAAGAGATAAAAATTCCAGATGACAATATTATCTGGGACAATGTAACAGGGAGAAACAACACAAATGTGTTCATAAGTGAAGGTCTCTCTTAAAAAGAAGGGCTAAAGTAAATAGGTTTCTGTCTGACTTAAACCCAAATTGCAGCCTGCAGTTTCAGACAGGTACGGTAGTATAAATGTACCCTCAAGCCACAGGCAGGCAACTAAAGATGTGATGTTGTGGGACTTGCTTCTACGCTATATTCCCAAGCAACAGGAAGGCCTTCACTTATCACTTGATTCTCTCAGGGGCCCTTTCTGGGTACAGTATGTATGTTGGACGATGTCCAGAAAGTAATCAATGCACATAACAAATTCTGGTTCCCCGGTGTTCCTGCCATCATTCCAGAATGATTCTGAATTATTTTTTTAATGAAATGATATATTAAACTTGAACACATGTACTTCAGCAGAGAGGCCGAATCATTGAACGGAAGAAAAAATCAACAAAATTCATCATGTGGTGAAAACATGAGATGTGCAGGAATGGGAGAGGTGTGAGAATGCTTTGCATAATCAGGGGGTGGGGGTGGGGGTGAGGGAGGGTGGGGGAGGGGGCAGATTTGAGTGATGTCATAGTTATCAAGGATTGCAAAACAGGTATACATGAGGGATTGTTTTTTGGTTAATATTTCAGTGGCCATCGAAAGTTGTTCATTGTTGTAGAGTTTTTGGGGCACCTAGACTGAATTTATAAATAAAACATATTAAATAATGAGATACAGTTTTGCCTGGATAAATTGTCTGTACTGCAGTATTTGCAATTTAGTGGAAAGTAGGGGATCATGACAGAAGCCTCCTTATGGCAATCACCTGAAACAACGACACGAGGCACTCTGTAACGCGTCGGGCGACCAATTCTGTCAATATGTTAGACAATGCCAAAAGTCAACAGCGAGCTACAACAAAGAGAAAGGAAGGCAGACAACATCCGTGACCACAGTCACGGATGGGCCTTTGTCAAGGCCGGCCCTCTCCATCCTGTCATGGCACTTCTTCTTCTTCTTGCCTATGGCGTGCACAGTCTAAAGTTGTAGGACATCTTGTTCTATTTGATCTTACTTGATTGTGCATGCCAGGTTGATTGCATTCGTCGAAACAGGGCGGACCACGAGAAGGTTTCAATCTCCCACCCCGTCATGGCATTGTGAAGGCATATCCAGTGCCAAGGCTACACTAATAGGGAAGATCATTTCTGAAGGAATGTGGGATGTTCTCTGTCTACAGGAAACCCACTGAGGACCAAAACACCGATGACCAACAATACCAGGCATTCTACTTGTTGCAGAACGCAAACATGACAAACATGGAAGTGCTGTCTACATTAGACCAGCACTCAATCAAGAGCTACTAAGCACCTCTGTCTCTGATGAAGGAGGTATTGAGACCATCACATTCAGCTTCACATCGGTGGCCATCACATCAGTATAGAAACCACTGCAAATGCAACTGAATCTGCCATCTCCAGTGAATGTCTCGACTGCTGCATCCCAAATCAGGATTGGTGACTTTAATTGCCACCACACCCAATGGGGCTACAACAACAACAATGAAGATGGTGAGGCAACTTGCATGTGGGCGGAAACTGGCGGACTGACGCTGCTTCATGATGCTAAACTACCAAAATCGTTCAACAGCTGTAGATGGAAGAAAAGCTACAATCTCGACCTGATCTTCACAAGAAATATCACCAAATGCCACAAAACGCTTGAACAGCCTATTCCCGGGTCTCAGCATCGACCAATTGGGATCCGTATCACGGCCGCAGTGACCCCAAAACACCCTCCCGTATTCCAACAGCCATTCAATTTCAGAAAGGCGGACAGCGAGGCTTTTGCTGAGGCTACTGATGAACTTGTGCAATATATAGAACGTTCATCACACAACTACAACCAGTTTGTTGATGCGATCCACACAGCAGCACGCAAGACCATTCCGCGGGGCTGCCGGCTCAACTACATTGCAGGCGTGGACGCTGAAGCTGCTGACTTACTATCTATGTACGAAGAACTTTTCGATGAAGACCCATTCGCAGATAAAACAGCTGAGATGGTGAAACAGCTCACAGATGCACTCAATGAGGCAAAACGCAGACAATGGCAGGAACTAATAGAAACAACAGACTTACGACACAGTAGCAGGAAGGCATGGGTGAAACTGAGACGTCTCGGTAATAACCCCACCCACAGTAAACCATGTGGCAATGTGACTGCTAACCAGGTTACCCACCAGTTGTTGCTAAACGGCAAGAGTAGTGGTAAGAAACCTCCACCCTCCAAGGTTGCTGATGGAAACAACCGATACGACAGATGGTACATTCAACCTTTCATCATGGACGAACTCAACAAAGCCCTGAATGTGATGAAACCTAACAAGGCAGCTGGCTTAGACAACATCAGAACTGAGATGCTGCAACATCCGGGTCCCAGAGCACGAGAATGGCTGCCGGAGATATTTAACATCTGCATAGCAACCAACTCCATTCCACGAGTCTGGCGGAAATCCAAGGTTGGTGCTTTACCAAAACCAGGCAAAGATGCCAATCTTCTCAGCAGCAACCGGCCTATGTCCCTGCTGGGCCACCCATACAAACTGATGGAAAGATGCATACTGAACCGCATCACGCTGGATGTAGACGATGTCTTGATACCGGAACAGGCTGGACTCCGCCACGGAAAGTCACCAACCGGACAACTGCTGAACCTCACCTCAGCACATTGAAGATGGCTTTGAATGGAAGCTGATCACAGGTGCTGTATTTGTAGACGTGTCCGCAGCATATGACACTGTAAACCACCGTACCATGAAAGCTAAACTGCAACAAACACTACAGAACTCTCTTCTTGTGCAGTTCATCATGATAATGTTGGACAACCACCGCTTCCTAATATGCCTGAAAGGTCAGAACAGCCGTTGGAGACGCTAACAGAATGGTCTACCACAGGTCAGTGTCCTTGCCCCAACTTCGTTCAATATATACACCAATAACCAACCCATCACCCCAAAAACTAGGTTGTTTCTGTATGCCGATGACTTATGCATCGCAACGCAATCCTCAGACTTCAGCCAGATTGAGACCATACTAGAGGCTGCTCTGCAGAATATGACAACATACTACCAACAGAACTCTCTGCGTCCAAACCCAACAAAAACACAAAGCGCAGCTTTCCACCTCTGGAACCAGGATGTGAAACGTCAACTGCACGTGCGATGGAATGATGTCCTGTTGTAACACAGCAACGCCCCAAAGTACCTAGATGTGGTCCTCGATCGCACGTTATCATATCGCCAACATGTTGAGAAAACCAAGGCAAAGGTCAACACCCGGAAACATATCATCAAAAAATTGGCAAACAGCTCATTTGGAAGTAACCCAACAACAATCCGCACTGCAGCCCTGGCGCTCTATTTCTCACTGGCAGAATATACAAGCCCGTCTGGAGCCACTCTAAACATGCACGCAGGGTGGACTCTGCATTGAACACTGCCTGTAGGAAAACCACAGTATGCCTGAAGCCGACAAAGGTTGAACATCTGTACGAGCTGGCAGGCATCGACGAATCATCTTGAAGACGTGATCGGGCAGCTGCAGTAGAATGCTTCAATGCAGACACAGACCCCCGTCACCCCTTGCACAATCATCAACATGCCAAGAAATGCTTGAAGAGTTGGAACAGCTTAATGGAGCTAGAGCCAACCATGCGAGGCACCAAAACCAAACAACAGATGGCACCAGGACACCACCTGCCTTATACTACCGGGAAAGCCCTAAACTGCCTCCGCACTGGAGTGGGACATTGCGGACTCAACCTGAAGAAGTGGGGTGTCTTGGACTCTGACAAGTGCAACTGTGGAGAGATCCAGAGATTAGGAAGGAATGCAGAGTGCTAAAGCTGTAGCGTGGAGAAAAGGGATTCCATTGGCACCAATGCTGGGACAGAATGGAAGTTAGGATAGGCTCTATTTAGACCAGACTAAGATTTTGAAGAACAAATAAATGGGCCAGTCCTGAGCACTTTACATTTGTAATTGGATATTGCATTGATGGTGAGGCTTTGGGTAGAATAGATAATTAACAACTCAAGGACAAATACAAAAAAAATGTACCAAAAGCATCAAAGGTAAGGGGAAACTAAATAAATATATATATTAAAAAATATTAATTAAACAGTGATATGTGGCAAGGTTTTAGGGCCTTCATGCGACTTTAATTTGTGCCCCATGGCAACAAGTATAAAGTGTTAACAATTATGAATGCAGAAATAAAGATTAGAGCATTAACTTACAAAGGCAGAAGTGCTAAATGGGAGATTTTAATTCATAGCATTTTGATTCATTTTAATGGGAGATTTGGATCTATAGCATATCCCACACTTGAAAATAGTGAATAATTTAAGTGTACTTCAGATAGCTTTTGCAACAATTTACCACAAAATTCCACAAATGAATTGTTTTATTAGATTTAGTGATGAGTTATGAACCAGATTTAAGTTGGGGCTAAATATACCTATATTCAGAAACACACATAACTTACTTATGCCATTTGAAAGAGAGAAACACAAAAATGATTTTAAAATTCTACACATAGATGGAAAAATAGGATGAGAGTGTCATCAATAATCCAAGCCAATCTGTTCAAGAGTAAAATTATAGAATTTAAGGGACGTGTTGACAATTTGAACAATAATTTTAAATACTAATATCTGAAAATGTTCTCATATATACAGTATGCAGAATATTACTTCTGTTGAAAATATTAGAGCATTGTCCTTCTCAGCATTATAATGCCACCTGTGTAAGGATTTTGAATTATTCAGAATTAACATTTTGCTAATTGTTTAACATATTTATTTCACAGTGTAATTGGGACATAAGAATTAGGCAAGATTCGATCCTTTCACCCTACAAGCTTGTCTCAGGATTATGTTCCTGCCCTATCTTCATATTCTTGTTTCTTTGAATACCCAGAACTTTATAAATCAATCAATTTAGGATGAACTCATTGGTCATAAGGTCATCAGTGAAAGGAGCAGAATTAGGCCATTCGGCCCATCAAGTCTACTCCGCCACTCAATTGTGGCTGATCTATCTCTCCCTCATAACCCCATTCTCCTGCCTTCTCCCCATAACCCCTGACACCCGTACTAATCAAATTGGCTGAGTTTTTCCTTCAGGAAAATAATTCCAAAGGTTGACGATTCATTATGTGAAGAAATTTCACCTCATTATATGATCATTAGATCAGAAGTGATAGGAGTAGAATTGAGCCATTCGACAAATCAAGTCTACTCCGCCATTCAATCATGGCTGATCTATCTAAGTTCTAAATGGCCTAATCCCTATTGTCTAACTGTGACACCTGGTCAGGGATAACATTAGCTTTGCATCCAGCCTGTTAATGGTTTGAAAAATGTTATGAGTTTCATTAAGAATTCCTCTCATTTCTAAACTCGAGAAACCACAGGCCCAATGTATTCAATTTCTCCCACCGTCCCTGGAACCAGTCCAGTAAATCATTCCTGCACACCATGTATGTTAGGTTTATATATTTTTTGATAAGTATACCAAAGCAGTACACAATACTCCCAATGTAGTCTCACCAAGACTTCATGGAGGCACAAGAGACTGGACATGCTTCAAACTAGAGCAAAACACAAACTGCTGGAAGATGCAAATCAACATGTGGAGTTCCTGCCAGCAGTTTGATTTTTGTCCAATGTACTCAACTATTTAGAACTACTCACTACTGTTCTAAACGTTAACTAATATATGGGGAATGCAGTTTGACCTCTCTATATGGTTAAACAACAATTTTCCAACAGGTGCCAAATCCACAGCTAAACAACTGATGTTCCAGAATCAGGTCTGGTAAGTAAAATATGTAACAATTTTATTGTAATATGTTCTCTGCCAAAATGTGTTGGTCATATTTTTCCATAGAAAAACACAAGTGTTGTAAATTAATAATGTGTACTGAAACACTGGGAAGACGACGTTATAAAATTTGGCATGAGTTTAAAAGTCTGGGGAAGACCATAAATTAAGGAGATGAAGATGGGCATCTTTGGGTGAGCGGAGGAGCGGACATATGGAACATATGAAAGTGTGTGTTTATCAACATGTTCACCCTGATACGATTACACTGATGCCCAGTTTTACTGACAGTTTACTGGATCAAATCTCTAACCAGTTTGCCCACAGACCAAACAAACCCATGTGTCAGTACAGATGAAACCAATAAACAATAATAGTCAGTACAATAATGGCACACTGTGACACTTGTGAACCCACTCCCTTCGTTTTAAGTCCCATGTGTTGTGGATTTAAAATAAATCACAAGTCTGGAGAACTTTCTGTTGTGAGTTAGAATGTATACTAACCAAAATACCAAGCGGATTGAGGTTTGAGAACGATTAGGATAATTTGTTCATCATTTTTCTGTTTGTTTACTCCTAGCTCAGGCTTCCCTGGATAGATTTTCATCAGAAGGTATGATTTAGGATTCAATTCTTAAAACATTGGTGCTAATCTTAATAGAATCACATTGGCAAATAGAACAAAAAAATCTTGCTTCACTTATTTGCATGTTCATTCTCCAAACTCCACCTAGTACATTAATATTCTAAGGCATGGTGTATATTTGGTATGGCCCTGTTTTAGCTTCAACAAGCTGTAATAAGTTGCTTTAACTTTCAAATAATCTTAAAAAGTATCAAATACTTTCATTAACTTTATTGACGATCCTACAGAGAATAGGTTTAGGTGTAGGTTTCGATTTAGGTTTATTATTGTCATGTGAGCTACAGTGAAAAAAATTGTTTTGTACGCAGTCCAAACAGATCAGATATACCATACACAAATAAAATCAAGCCAAACTCAAGTGCAATAGATAGAGCAAAGGGAAGGATACAGAGTGCAGAATATAGTTTGCAGCATTGTAGTGCTCTATTGTGCATCAATTCCATAGACAAAGTCCAATATCCACATCAAATCAAAATCAAACAAACTTTATTGTTTATCGATATATGCAATTCCAAACGAAATTCCGTTGCATTTGGCTCCCCGTGCAACACGATAGTAAACAGAAGGATAAAATGGATAAACTGGATAAAAGGATAAAATGGATGTAGAGGTGAATCGAACAATACCCTAGCTCTGGAAGGACTGTTCAGATGCCAGAATACAGAGGGGAACAAGCTGTTCCTCAGACTGGTGGTGTGAGCTTTTGGGCTGTTGTAACATCTGTCAGACAGGAGCAGGGAGAAGAAAGAATGGCTGAGGTGGGGCAAGGCAGCATGAAGTGTAGATTGAATCAATGGTGGGAAATCTGATCTGTATGATGGATTGGGCTACACCTACATCTTTCCCAAACTGTTTGCAGTCTTGTGCAGAGCTGTTTCAAACAACACTGTGATGCATTTCAACAGTATGCTTTCTATAGTGCATCTCTAGAACCTTATAAGAGTCATTGGCGACATGCTGGATGTCCTCAGTCTCCTCAGAAAGTGGAGATATTGGTGTGCTTTCTTGGTTGACACATCATTGTGTTTGCACCATGACAGATCGTTGGTAATATTAACGCCAAGGAACTTGACGTTGAAACACGTAAGGGAGGTGATGGGCAGATGGAAGCAGGTGAGGTAAAGTGAAGAGACTTATTAAAGAGGAGGGGATGGGTGGAAAAGGTGAACAGAGGGAGGGACCTTGGATGGACCGCACAAGACTTTTTTCTCTGGACTGTTTAAAAGAAATTAGCATTCCACCATATGCTTCTTGAATGTCCACAGAGCCTATTACAAACTATTTTGTCAGTGAATATACCATGTTTGATAATAGCAAATACATACAAAATGTAATAACAAGGAACTGCTGATGCTGCTTTAAACTAAGGACAGACACACAATGCTGCAGTAACTCAGCGGGTCAGGCAGCATCCCTGAGGAACATAAATAAGCAATGTTTTGGGTTGGAACTCTTCTTCAGACTTTTTCTGTCTGAAGAAGAGTTCTGACCCAAAACGTTGCCTATCCATATTCTCCAGAGATGCTGCCTGACCCACTGAGTTACTCCAGCACTTTGTGTCTATATTAAAATATATTTTTAAGTCACATGTTGCAGTTGACTCAGTGATATCTCTCAATATCACATTTATCCACTGTTTTTATTTTTTTATTTTTTATTTCTTTGCACAATCATCTAATGCCATCATAATCAGGCAAATATCCAATTAATTATCTCAAAATCACCAGAAATCTCCATAGGAGCACAGAACATCTGATTTTTCATATTAAGTTAACTTTGATTATCTTGTCCTTGTCTAGATTGTCTGGAAGTAACATATTCACATTTGCTCACATGTTACTCACAAGATCTGATGGACTGAACTATCCACTTCAACAGTTAGTCTGAGGAAGAGTTTCGACCCGAAAAGTCACCCATTCCTTCTCTCCAGAGATACTGCCTGTCCCAGTTATTCCAGCATTTTGGGTCCATTAACAATTACTACATTACACTGTTTACTTGGATTAAATCCATCATTGGATCCATCATTGGCTCTGACCTCCCCACCATCAAAGGGATTTATCGTAGTCAAAAAGGCAGCCAGCATCATCAGAGACCCACACCATGCTGGCCACACATTCATTTCTCCCCTGCCATTGGGAGGACGGTACAGGAGCCTACAAACCCGAATGTCTAGGTTCAGGAACAGCTTCTGCCCTACATCCATCAGGCTATTTTACTTCGGAGTCACGTGAGTGACTACATGAAGAAGCCCCGCCAGGCGCATGTGCATCATTACGTCCGACGCATGGCGTACCAACGGGCTGGAGAGCGCAGCTCCGCCAGCGGCAAGTAGTAACCCGCAGGTAAGTCAATGTTAAATTTTCCCTGCGAGTATTTTGGACTCTGTAAGTGTGGCTCGGGAGCCAACGGGAGTTAGTGGGATGGAGGGTTTTGGAAAGGTAACTGCCGTAGTAGGAGCGGAATGCGCGGGACCGTGGTTACCGCTCGCAGATCGGGTCGGGAGATAACGGCTGCACTAACGTCGGCTCCGATACCGGCTACTGTTCTACGGACAGCTCAACTGCCTCCATCAGTTCCAGTGCTTCAGGACACTGAGGCCACTCCACCAGGGAGGAAGGCCAAAAGAAAGTGTCTCAGGCCGTCTTATCTGATGGGTCTGATGATGTGGAAGACTCCCCTCCTTTTAATATAAAGGAATGGGGACAGCTCAACCAAATGGAGAAATGCTCCAAACTTAATGAGCCATGTAAAATTTCAATCGGGGTCGGATTCCCCACACATCCTCTCGCAGAGGCCCCTTACAGCGAAGAGGGCTACACCGCTTATGAGTACCAGTGGGAATCACACTCTCCAGCACCTTGTTTAGGGCTGGAAGAGACCTCCCTAGAGCAAGACTCGGGAGAGCCAGGGCAGGAGGAGTCTGCTCCTCCTGGTGTCCCGGATGTAGCAAGGAACTTTGCTGTTCTGGAAGGTACTGGTGAGGCCATGGAGGCCAACATCAAATACAATACTGTGTAATGCATTTTTTGAAGTGAATTGCATCCGGAAGATAGCTATAAAGCCTACACTAAACCCGCAATTTATTGCCAGTGCCAGATTATTTATTTGGGGAGGACCTGCTCAAACAAGTCAAAGGCCTAGAGGAAGAGGCCAAGGCAATAGGCCTCATGAAGACTACGTCGCTTCTGCCAGGATGCCACCTCGCAGGTCGGTTTCGACACGAAGGGGGTCATATCCGGGGGCAGGGCCAAGCCGAGTGGGGCCAGTGGGATGGCTGTATTACCCACCTGTATACGCCAATTACAACCCCAGTATGGCAAATAAGACAAGAACTCCAAGGTCGACTATAGAGGTACGGGTGATTCATTCAGTTCAGGATAAATCTTCTGGGGAACAACCTCCGGTTGGGGGTAGGTTGCAGTTACTTTATGATGAATGGTGCTGCATAACATCTGATCTGTTTATACTGGAAACTGTCTCAGGGTCTCGAATAGAGTTTATGTCAGGAATTCATCCACCTGCACAAAATATGCCTAGTCGGGTATTGGGTTTTCTGCACCAGAAACTCAGCAAGTAAATGAAGAAATTGCGGGTTTGTGCCAAAAAAGGGGGTAATTGAGAGGACGACATACTATCCTCAACAATTTGTGTCCAATATATTCCCCAGACAGAAAAAAGATGGTGGATGTCAAGTTATTCTGGATCTAACTCAGTTAAATTCCTATCTCCAGTATAGGCATTTTAAAATGGACACTTTCAATACGCTAAACAGCTGTTATCAGAAGGTTGTTATATGGCAACCATAGATCTGAAAGATGCATATTATTCAGTACCAACTCATCATCAGTACCGAGATACTTGAAATTTAGTTGGATAGGATAGCTGTGGCAATTAAACTATTACCCTATGTATTAACCTCAGCTCCTAGGTTGTTCATGAAATTGTTAAAACCAGTGCTGGTGCTACTTCGTGCACAGAATCACTTTGTAATGGCTTATCTAGATGATATCTTAATCATAAGCAACACTCAGGAGACAGCTGAGGAGTCGGTTTCAGCAACCAAACACCTGTTTGAAAGGTTAGGGTTTCTGGTCCATCCAACAAAAATCCAAGTTATAACCGTCCCAAAAAATTGATTATTTGGGGTTTGTCATTGATTCAGTTGATATTCAGTGATTTTGCCTACAGCCAAGGCTGTGGAAATCAGGGAGCTCTGTACCAGTCTCACTGAAAAACAACACCCCTCCATCCGGGAAGTAGCCAGTGTCATTGGCAAATTGGTGGCGGCTTTCCCTGCAGTGGCGTTTGGACCCCTGCACTATCAAAGTCTGCAACGGGCTAGACAACAAACACTTAAAGAACATGCAGGTCATTTTGATAGACCTATGCAGTTGCTAGCCAGAGCCATCGCTGAATCACAATGGTGGATTATCAATGTGGCACGAACTACCAAAAATATTTTGGTTCAACAACCTTATGTGGTTTTACAAACAGATGTGAGTGCTGTGGGATGAAAAGCCATGGACAGCGAGTCTAGCTGTGGTGATAGATGGAGTGTGCAAGAGGATTTAATCCTGCACAGGCATGGTATATATTACTTAGAATTGCTGGGGGCATTCTATGGGTTAAAAGCTTATTGTTCAGCAATGAATATTTACATGTTCAGCTCCAGAATGACAATACCATGGCTGTTGCCATATATCAATCACATGGGAGGAATAAGGTCAGTATCATGTGATAATCTGGCTAACCTCATTTGGGACTGGTGTATTTCTAGAAATATCTGGGTCTCAGCTATCTACCTGCGAGGTAGAGATTATGTGGTGGCAGACAACAGGTCATGGAAATTTAATGACAACATAGAATGGATGCTAAATCCTGATGTTTAAAATGATTGTCAGCCGCTTTGGTTTGCCAGATATTGATCTGTTGCATCCAGGCAAAATCACCAGTTGCATAAATACGTTTCGTGGGAACCAGATCCAGGAGCAGTAGCGGTGGATGCATTCTCGCTACATTGGGGACATACGTTCTTTTACACTTTTCCCCCATTCTGCCTCATTAGGCAATGCCTCACCAAAATAGAGCAGGACTCTGCCTCAGGCGTTTGGTAGTCCGGACTGGCCTACACAGCCATGGTTCCCATTGGTGCTGAGAATGATGACTCAGCCATTCATGGCTGTCCCCAACTGCAGTCATTTGTTGGTGCATCCAGTAACAGGAGAAAATCATCCATTACATGATCGTATTAATTTGTTAATCTGCAGGTTCTGACCAGACCATTTCAAGGGTTTGGACTGTCGAGTAGGACCATGGATATGATAACTGCAGCTTGAAGAGATAGCACTAAAAAACAATATGTGTCTCATATTAAGAAATGAGACGTTGGGGAAAAAAATATTTAATTTAGTTTTTGAGTAGTATAATCTGTGTAAGATTTTAAATTGTATTAATGTGTGTCTTACATTAATTAAACATTTATGTTTAATAAGTGCTCTTTCCAACTTTCTTTGGAAATTTTTATACTTAATTCGTTTTCCCAGTCTCTTCTGATACCTTCAGTTGTTGGTATTTCTGCATTTAGGATAATATAGCAATGGGCTCCAATTACGTCACTGTCTTTCAGAAGTTAACACTTACAGTGGTTATGCTTATGGCGCTAGTATCACCACAACGAGTTCAAACATTGCAAAAGCTATAGTTAGATAGGATGTACTTTCTGTAGATAACATTAAGTTTTATGTGTATGATTTAATCAAACAAAGCAGGCCAGGAATGGCCAGAACCAAAGTAAGCTTAAAGCATACCCCGTTGACCAAACGTTATGTGTAGTCAAGTACCTGAGTCAATATATCGAGGTAACTAAGAGTCTCAGAGGCTCTGAGACAGCAATGCTCATCAGCCAGCAAAACCTCATAAAAAGGTGTCAGTACAAACTATTTCTAGATGGTTAAAACAGGTTTTAGATTGTGCTGGAGTAGACACTCATGTGTTTAAATCTCACTCCACCAGGGCGGCATTAACATCCACAACGAAGGCGCAGGATGTGCCTCTAGACCAAATCCTCATTGCCGCAGGATGGTCTAAGGAGGCGACCTTCTCCACATTTTATCATAAACCTGTCCTTTGGGCATGCTGTTCGGTTCGGTTTGGGTTCCTTTGGGTTCGGTTTGATTTATTTTCTTTCTAAATTTCATTTGTAATTTCCCCCTGGGACAGAGGGGTTATTATTGTTTTATTATTTAAAAAATGATTATTGGATAATTCGAAGCAACTCTATGTCAACTGAAGCAGTGTATCGTATGGAATGGATCTACGGCATGAAATCACAGAGCTTTGAAATCTTCACTCGCGTGACTCCGAAGTAAAATAGTAAGATTAAACGAGAACTTACCAGTTTGAAGTTTGATCTATATTTTATGAGGGGTTACGATGAGGGATTACGTGCCCTCTGCTCCTGGCCCATATAATCGCAAAGATATCTGGTAGTTCTAGTCTTCTGAGTCTTACTATATCACTTTGACTATAGTTTCTGTTTTCATGCCGTTGCTTTGAAGTATGACGTGCATGCGCCTTCACGTAATCGTTCATCGTAACTCCTCATAAAATAAAGATCAAACTTCAAACTGGTAAGTTCTCATTTAATCTTACTATGAAACACTATAACTTCAAATAAGCTTTGAACTTCAATAGACTTTTATTATTATTATTATTATTATTATTATTATTATTATTGCACTAGCAATACACACATATATATATATATATATATGGACATAAAACGAGGGAGGGTGAATAAGGCAAAATGGGCCATAGTTGGGGGCTATGGGTGAGTGGTGCACTATTGCATTGGGGAATGGGTTGCGTTGGGGGACCAGGCCTCCCTTGGGGGCTATGGGTAAGTGGTCGAATATTGCGTTGGGGGAACGGGTTGAGTTGGGGGACCAGGCTTCCCGTGTGATAGGGACCCAATGGTCTAGTATATACATATGTGTGTGTGTGCGTGTACTTGTGGGTATGTGTATATATACACACTGAACTTTTTTTTCTCTCTCATTTATTATATTGTTTACAGTGTACTATGTTTACATATTCTGTTGTGCTGCAGCAAATAAGAATTTCATTGTTCTATCTGGGACACATGACAATAAAACACTCTTGACTCTTGATATTCAAAGGAACATTATTTTAATTTGCAAGGATAGAAACAGACACAACACCAGCAGTTTTTTTAAACCTGGGAGTTGTCTTCTTTTTGATCGGGGACTGAGAATGGTTGTTCCCAATTTTCCATTACAACTGCACAAGTCTAGATCAATTGGATGCAGAGGAAGAGAGGGGTCATCTTTCTACACAGAGCCAGGAAATCCATCAGGCAGTTAGTCAAACGGGATTGGGGGGAATTTACAATGAGATCAAAGCTTGGTGTGAAGCCCCAAGGAGAAGGATTCAGTGTCACGATAAGTTTAATGCAATCACACACAAGATTAATGCCCATGTGTATGTTATTAAATCATGAATCCCAGCCACGGAGCTGCTAGCCTTGCACGCCTCTGTGTGCAGTGTCAGGAACAACCCCATTTTCTTCTCACCTGCAAACAATCTCTGTTAATCAGAACTCCGACAAAACAGCAACATTCCCTCAAACCCTTTTCATTTGTCTGAGCTTTCCAGCTTGCACCCAGTCCCAGTTCTCTGCACAAGGCAAGGTCAGTTTTACAGCTGAGGCGAGCACATCACCCAGATGTATTGCAAGGCACAAATGCACTTGCCTCTCTCCTGCAGAAAAATGTGGCAACAGCAGAATGTTGCAGGGCAACCATGTGTCCAACAGCCCAGCAGCCTGGAAGATAAGTATTGGCCACCTTTGAAACTGCTTCCACAATGTGAGGTGAATTGCACAACAGAAACTGTTGAAGGAAGCAGTATATTTCTAATTCCTCTGCCAACGTCCTATTTCATTCTCACCATATGCAATCTGTTGATTTACTTCTATTCCCTCTATTCTTTGCTCAACGACTTATCTCTCTATCCATCACCACATCCTTCCACTTTTTTACTCTCAGCTAGCTAAGAACTCCCAGCAGGAGAACAACAAGATGGCAATGAAATCATGCTTGACCCAACCTGGCATGTGAATACTGCAATGATTTGTGTGTGAAGAGTGACTGAATATGAGTGGCTGCAAGAGAAACAATTCAAACACCACCTCTGCACAAGGCAAGGTCATATGTGCGCCTTGTTCCAGAGGAGCACTTTAATGGGCAGACAAGTGTTGATGGAGATGCACAATGAACTGCCTGGGCCATTGTCAAGTCAATTTGAAGCATGCATGACTTGTCAAGGAGCAAGCAGAAGTCCACTTCCAACCTTTGGTCTTTGCACAGAGAGAGCCAGCTCTAATTCAATACACATATCCAATCATTGTATGGCATCTGATCATTACTATCTCAGGATAAACCTGCAATACAAACTTTGCACTTGTGTTCTACAGCAGAAGCTGAAACATTGGACAAGCGCCTGTCCATCAGCTCACTAGCCCGAGAGGATAACTGTTGGTGCCTCATAGCTCCAGTAACGTGGGGTCAACCTTGACTTCAGATGCAGTCCATTTGGAATTTGCATGTTCTGCTTGTGTTTTTCTTGGAGCACTGAATGCAGGAGATGTATGTGGTTAGGGGAGGTGTATATGAACCTTTGTCTTACCTAAACGTGCGGCTGAGATCCCTTG
Organism: Raja brachyura; assembly: GCA_963514005.1. Next base: position 95,075,974 of record OY740783.1, on the reverse strand, counting down.
ATATGGCTGTCCCTACACCTCCTTCCTCACCTACATCCATGGTCCCCAACAGCCTTTCCAGGTAAGGCAAAGGTTTACATGCACCAACTCTTATCTTCTCTGCTGTATTTGGTATTCCTGATGTGGCCTCTTTTACATTGGTGAGACCAAGCATACAGGGTAAGTGCCTGTTGCCAAACACTTGCACTTGGTCCATTAGGGTATTCTGGATCTCCAGGTTGCTAACTATTTTAAATCCTCTATTTTACTTCGGAGTCATGTGAGTGACTACGTGAAGAAGCCCCGTCAGGCGCATGCTCGGCATTACGTCGACGCATGTCGGTAAGGAATGGGCTGCAGATCGTAGCTCCACCAGCGGTGATTAACAGGCCCACAGGTAAGTGGGTTGAAATTACTTCCTGTGTAGAAACTCCGTGACGCTGGCTGGAATAGCCAGGAGGAGTTTGGGAAGTTTAAAAAATGGACACGGTGAAAAAATCGGCGCGGGGAAAACGCGCGTCCCGGGTGGAAACACAGTTAAGATCGGGACCACAGATTAGTACGGAGCCGGTTCCGATACCGGTAGCCACTGAACCTGACGTAGTTCAGCCTTTAGACGCTCCACAGCCACAGGCCACGGAGGGTACTCCAGTGGAGAGGAAAAATAAAAGGAAGTCTGCTAGGCCTATAATATCAGATTAATCTGATGAAGAAGAGGCAGGGCCAGGCAGACGAGCCCTGTGGCTCAGGATGGACCAAATGGAGAAAATGCCTCAAACTATTATTAACCAAGGGTCAAAAGACCCAAAGCATTCCCAGGCAGCCCCTGAGGGGGTTCCATATCATGAATATGGTGCCTTTACAACATGGGAATGTGAACCTCCAGAGCCTTGTTTAGGTCTGGAAGAAGTCTCCTTTGAGCAAGTCTCAGGAGTACCAGGGCGGCAAGAGACTGACCCTGAATGTGGTGTTTCTGGTCTTGAATACCACAACACAAAAGTCATACTACAGGTGTACCAGATGTAGCACAATCCTTTGCTATACCAGAGGGAAGCGGTGAGGTCATGGAAGAAAACCTGGCGGCCAACATTAATTATATGGTTTCTCACCAGCTTCAGGAGACTGTCATGATTGAGACAGTAGACCTCTATAAAACACCTGTTAATTGTGCATCACTGAGGGTGATCACATCACTGAGGGTGCCGACGGTGAATCCAGCTATTTGGACACCCATGACAACAATGCGAGGACAGGAGATACGATTCCAGAGGGTCCTCAAACTCATTGCAGCTGGCATTACTGCTTTTGGGAGGCAGTTGGAAGGGCATGCTATGTCCAAAATCCAAAAAGACATCTTGGCATTGTTTTGTAACTCTTATTTTGAGATTAATTGTAAGAGAAAAATCGCCATTCGGCCCATCTTGCACCCAAGATTTGCTGGTTTGTGTAAATCAAGCAATGTTCAAGCTCCAGATTATTTATTCGGAGAAAACCTGCCTAAACAAATTAAAGATATCGATGAGAAGGCAAAGACTATCAGCCTCATAAAACCTTTTATATTTGGTCAAAGGAGACAATCTGGCTGGATGAGAAGGGGGTTTGATTCAGGAGCAGGAACAAGCAGAGGCAGGGGTATGGTGAGAAGGTATTATTACCCATCACAGCCCAATGTCAATCCATATATTGGGAGAAGGAGACCGTCACGGTCATTTGCTGAGGTACAAAAACTTTATTCTATCACAGAGGAAACTGTTGTGGAACCTCTGGTTGGTGGTAGATTGCAATTGTTTTATGATGAATGGTACTGTATAACATCTGATCGGTTTCTATTAGATACTGTCAGGTGCTATTATAGAATTTATGGAAGGAGTTGATCCACCTGTACAGGATAAACCTAATCGGGTTTTGGTGTTTTCTGCACCTGAAAATTCTCAGGTAAAAGAAGAAGTAAAAAAATTGTTTTAAAAAAGGGGTAATTGAAAGTGCGGGGAATCATCAGCAACAATTTGTGTCAAATATTTTCCCCAGGGCAAAGAAAGATGGGGGTTGTAGAGTCATTCTGGATCTCACAAAATTGAATTCATATGTCCAGTATAGACATTTCAAAATGGACACCTTCAATACTGCAAAGGAGTTCTTGTCCATAGGGTGTTACATGGCTACTATAGACTTAAAAGATGCATATTATTCAGTGCCAATTCATCACCATTATCGTAGGTACTTGAAGTTTAATTGGATGGGTCAGCTGTGGCAATATAAAGCATTACCTAATGGGTTAAGTTCAGCTCCCAGGCTGTTCACAAAATTATTGAAACCAGCACTTGCATTGTTAAGGGCTCAAAATCACATTGTCATGGCTTATCTTGATGATATTTTAATTGTTAATGCCACTCAGGAATCAGCTGAAGATTCAGTTTCAGCAACTATAACCCTTTTGAAAAGGCTAGGGTTTCTGATCCATCCAACAAAATCTAAGCTACAGCCGTTGCAAACAATTGAGTATTTGGGGTTTGTCATTAATTCAGTTGCTATGTCAGTAACATTACCAACAGATAAAGTTGTGGATATTACAAATGCGTGTAGTTGCCTTGCTGACAAACCTTATCCCTCCATCCGAGAAGTAGCTAGGGTTATTGGTAAGATAGTAGCAGCATTTCCCGCTGTTGAGTTTGGTCCTTTGCATTATCAAAATCTTCAAAGGGCAAAAGCACAAGCACTAAAAGAATGTGCAGGCCATTTTGACAGACCCATGCAGTTGCCAACGGAAGCTTTGGCTGAATTACTGTGGTGGATTGGGAATGTTGCACAAGCTACTAAAAACATTGTTATTCAGCAACCTACAGTGGTATTGCAAACTGATGTTAGTGCTCTCGGATGGGGGGCTACAGCCAATAACACCAGCCGTGGTGGTAGATGGACTGTCCAAGAGGATTTAATTCTCCAAACATATGGTATTAATTATTTGGAGTTATTGGGGGCATTTTTTGGATTAAAAGCTTATTGTTCTACAATGGAGGACTTGCATGTTCAATTACAAGTAGACAATACCACAGCTGTAGCATATATCAATCACATGGGTGGAGTAAGATCAGTATCATGTGATCATCTGGTCAACCTGATGTGGAATTGGTGTGTATCCAGGAATATCTGGCTTTCAGCTATCTATCTCCCAGGGAAAGACAATGTTGTGGCAGACAACAGATCACGGGAGTTTAAAGACAATACAGAATGGATGTTAAATCCACAGATTAAATCACCAATTGCCTAAATACGTGTAATGGGAGCCTGACCCAGGAGCTGTAGCGTTGGATGCATTCTCGCTACATTGGGGAAATATGTTTTTCTATGCTTTTCCCCCATTTTGCCTGATTAGGCAATGTCTCAGTAAAATAGAGCAAGACTGCCACGGGTGTTTTGGTGGTTCCAAACTGGCCTACACAGCCATGGTTCCCATTGATGCTTAGAATGATAATTGAACCATTTATGACGATTTCCAGCTCCAGGGATTTGTTGGTACAACCAGTGACAGAACAAGTTCATCCATGGCATGATCATATTAATTTGTTAATCTGCAGGTTCTGACCAGACCATTTCAAGGGCTTGGACTGTCGGATAGGACCATGGATGTCATAACGTCAGCTTGGAGAGATAGCACTAAGAAACAATATATGTCTCACATAAAGAAATGGGAAGCATTTTGTATTCAGTCAGATATATCTTATCATACTGCAAACATATCGGATGTATTGGAGTTCCTTGCTATGTTGCATTTTGATGAGCACCTTAGTTATAGTGCCATTAATAGTGCTCGTAGTGCTTTGTCTTCCTATTTACGACAATTTTCAGAACATCTATCTATCTATCGGGTCTCATCCATTAATATCCCGATTTATGAGAGGGATTTTTAATAAAAATCCTCCCAAACCCAGATATACAGAAATTTGGGATGTTAGTTTAGTTCTCACATTGCTTCGGCAATGGGCTCCAATTACGTCACTGTCTTTTCAGAAATTAACATTTAAAGTAGTAATGCTTATAGCATTAGTGTCAGCCCAAAGAGTACAAACATTGCAAATGTTATGTTAGATTGTATGCATTTGTCTGCAGATAACATTACTTTTTATGTTTATGATCTAATCAAACAAAGCAGACCGGGGAAGTCTGGAACCAAGGTAATCTTTAGAGCATATCCTGTCGACCAAACATTGTGTGTGGTTAAGCATCTGACTCAATATATTGAAGTAACCAAGAGTCTCCGAGGTTGTGAGACAACAATGCTTATTGCCCATAAAAAAACATACAAAAAAGTGTCAGTACAAACTATTTCTAGATGGTTAAAACAGGTTTTGGGTATAGAGGGAGTAGACACTGATGTGTTTAAATCTCACTCCACCAGGGCAGCGTTCACGTCCGCGGTGATGGCAAAGGACGTGCCGCTCGACCAAATTTTAGAGGCCGCAGGATGGTGTAAAGAAGAAACTTTTTCCAAGTTTTACAATAAACCTGTTATCAACGTGCCAGAGTTTGGACATGCAGTGTTGGGTTCTGTTTGATTATTTGCTTTCTTTTATGTAATGATTCATATTTTTGTTGTAATTTCCCCGATGATAGAGGGGTATTACTTTTCTTTCTTTTATTATTATAATTAAAATACTTATTGCATTATTCAAGCAATGTTCAATAATATTATTTACTCACTACTGTGTCAACTGAAGCAGTGTGTCGTATGGAATTAATCTACGGCATGAAAATCACAGAGCTTCAAAGTCTTCACGTAGTCACTCACGTGACTCCAAAGTAAAATAGTAAGATTAAACGAGAACTTACCTGTTCGAAGTTTGATCTTTATTTTATGAGGAGTTATGATGAGGGATTACGTACCCTCCGCTCCCGACCCTCATAATCAAAATGATCATCTGGTAGTTCTAGTCTTGTGTGAGCCTTACTATCTTACTTCGGCTATTGGTTCTGTGTTTTTCACGCCGCTGCTATGAAGTATGCCGAGCATGCGCCTGGCGGGGCTTCTTCACGTAATCCCTCATCGTAACTCCTCATAAAATAACGATCAAACTTCGAACAGGTAAGTTCTCATTTAATTTTACTATTCTCTTTCCCTTATTGACCTTTCAGTCCTGGACCTCCTCCACTGCCAATCGAAGCCACCTCACCTGTATCCATCCAACCATTTGCCAGACTTGCCTCTTTTCCAACTTTCTCTGTCTTACTACAATCAGATCAAAGAACGATCCCAAACTGAAAAGTCACATATCCATGTCCTCCAGAGATGCTGCCTGACTGACGGAGTTACTCCAGCACTTAGTGTGCTACTTTAGGGGGCTGTCATTTAAAACCAAGGTATGTAGAAACGTCCTTGTCACAGACAGTGGAGGCCAGGTTATTCGGGGTATTTAAAGAAGTAAATCCATTTTTGTAAGATCAAAGAATTGAGGCCTGGGACAGAAGAGGAGATCAGGCTCGTCACCCACGATCATATTGAATGGCAAGGTAGGCTTGAATGGCCTATCCCTGCTCATATTTCTACTGTTCTTATGATTGTTCTATTCATTTAGAAAATCCAGGACAAAAGATTGACTTGAAAAGTTAGCTCTGTTCATCTTTTCAAAGACATTGTATGACTCCTTGTGTATTTCCAGAATTTCAGTTTTAATCTCAGATTCCCTTTTGACCTGCATTATGATCAGCTTGCAATATCCGCAAATTACTGGTCGGTATGAGCTGGAGGGCACAGTGTAAATCTAATTATAGACAGAATCTATGTGGTAGTTACGTAGTTGGGTCAGTAAGGTTTGTGGTCAATGGTGACTATCTGGGACGTTCATGGTAGGGGAAGTTATGTGCATCAATGTCAAAGAGAGGTCTTCGATGAAAGTGCAATACAATGAAGCTGTCCCTTCCCTGTCATCCATTAAAAGCTCTCAGCATTCCTTCTTCCTCCAACTCCACCTGAGGTGCTGGCAAGGCAAGAACTCAGGCTGCAGAGAATCTAAAACATAGATATGAACTAAGGTACAAATTCCATAGTACACTACACAATGTCTCTGCAGCAGGATGTGTAAAGGAAGTCATGGCTGTTCACATGGGACTGGCACATGAAGAAAAACACTTTATTTAGAATGATCATTAAAATGCTTTCAGTAATAATAGTGGAAAGCTAACTGATCATACTAAAGAACGTGAAAGAACAGTTATTGTTGCCTCACAGTGACTGTGAAATGGCATATGATGAATGATAATAATACGTGGGAGAGACACATGGAGGAAATTTCACTTGAACTTTTGCCCCCTTCTTTTTCTTCATGTGTATATGTTTTATAGGATAGATGCCACGTTGAAAAGCTTCTGTGATCTTGGCGACGGTTGTACACCCTTTTCCAGGTGAGGTGTTGCTATTTCTAGACCTTTGATTTACGGCCTTTGGAAATGCAGAAACTCTGCTGGTTTGATTCTCTTGCTGAAGTTTCTTTGCTTCAGCTTCTCTACGGGGTGGGAGATTGCAACCTTCACGTGGTCCATCCTGTTTCGACTAATGCAATCAACTCGACGTGCACAAACGGAAGATCAAATAGAACAAGTTGTCCAAAAACTTTAGGCTGTGCACGCCACACGAAAGAAGAAGAAGCTTCTCTACACAAACGCCCAGATATCAGTTTGTGACAACCTGTCACTGATGATCTCTCCACAGCTGTTTCTGGCTGTTAGCAGTGAATGGAAAACAAGCACTTTGAAATAGATTACATTCTGGAAACTCGTTAACACCAAGAAAGAAAGTTTGGATGGGTGTCTGGTTACCAACTGGGAAGATGCATGTTTGGTCTGTCTTTCATTGTACAAATGTCTCACTCAACATTTAAACTCCTGGGAATTGTTCTTGGCATTAAATACCAAAAATAATCATCGCTTTCTATTAAACACCAGGACACTTATCATTCTTGGAGGGCTTTTCATTAACACTCATTTAGTACTGCACATTCTGTTTATTCAGAGCTAAAGCATTTACCCACACCCAGGATTAACTTGTGAACAAAAAAATTAGTTTATAGTTCATAGCCTGAACAGTCACAGGAGGTTTGCCTCATTATATATAAGGTTCCAATGTCTTTGTTTCTTATTGATTTTTATAAATGATTTAATGATGGATCGAATAGAGTCATGGAATTGTGCAGTATGGAGGCAAGCCCTTCAACCCAACATGTATACTGTCCAAGCTGCTCATCTGAGCTTGTCCCATTTGCCCACATTTCACACATATCCCACCCATATCCCTGGGACAAAGACTATTCATTCTATCTACGCCAGACTGTGTGCATTCATCCTATCCATAACAAAGCACATGATGTTTTGAAAAATAAATTGCCAAAATGTATTCTGCTATTAGTTTAAATTTAAGGCCCCATTTTTACATTAACAGCAGGCAAAAACCGAACTCGGTACTCATATTTCATCTAAATAGTTCCCATTTGGGTTTGGAATGCAATTCACATCATTAATCATTCACATGATAGAAATCTGGCAGTTGATCAGGATTCTGGGCAGTGCAGCATACAGCGAGGCGAGTTTTATAATACATGGATGTTCTGACATGGTCCAAAATGTTTATCTGAGCCTTTGGAATGGAACGCAACGTGTTGTTTGAATACTTTGGACCAAGAAGACATACTAAATTTACTTGCGGAGATTTTGCCCTGTGGCCTACATGTTTTCTCTCAAATCTATGCTCAAGAATTTGCGAAAAACAAGAAATTCCAGTGTTTAATCAGTTAAACACTCACAGACAGGCAATAAAATACAAATACACACATGCGCGCACATACATACAAGCACACCACACATGTATATAGACATACACAGACAAGAATACCCACAAGTGCAACACACAAAATTCTGTAACATATGTAGCTCTTCAGAAAGGTTATTGGAGTCAGATGTTTGCCTCATTGGTAACTTTTTTATAAATGGAGTAACACATATCATAAACACTTCACAGCTCTGGCACCACACCCATGTTTTGCTTTGCATTCCCAATAAATTATGGGTTGCCTACAATCTGGCGCTGCCATTTAGCACAACAACCGGCAAAGTACAGCATCTTCACTTACCAACACAAAGACAGTTTCACTCAAAATGTACTCAATGCACTCAAAATTCGAATTAAGAAGTATTTTAACCCTTGCCCCACATGAAGGATAAAAAGTCCTAATTTCTTCAAGCACTCTGCTAGCTTGGTAGCACAGTAGCTTGGCTTGGATTAACATAGGTGGGCTTTAATGGTATATCCGGGGTGAATTGGTGATTGAGAGCATAATTGGTGGTTGATCGGGAGTTAATAATCAACACGAGTTGACTGATAGTCAGAGATATTAATGGCTGGCCAGTGCATGGGGATGGCTGAACAATTCTCCAGCACTTTGTTTTTTTTGCTTGATATTCCACCATCTGCAGTTTCTTGCGTCTCCATCGCATATCTTTTGTTTCCTTTTTTTTTAAAATCACGGCATGACAAAGTGAGGTATGTGGGTGCTGGTGCATAACAGAGAAGCAAATAATCCAGGCTAACTAAAAAAGACACAAAGTGGTAAACCAACATCTCCATGTCCTTGTGTAGGAAGGAACTGCTGATGCTGATTTACACCAGATATCTGCAGTTCTTTGTGTCCGCATATGAGTGCAGGTTGACTTCCTAATTCACCCCCATCTCACCCTTAAGAACTTTTCTTGCATTTGAAGCAGACTCAGCTGATGAAGTCTTGCCAGCAGAGAATATCGCTAGTAAAGGTTATTAAAAAAATGCTTCACAAAAGGAAAACAAACTTATTTTTTAAAGAAAATGATAACTGGAAGTTTTGTAAATGTTCAATTTTAGTTTGCATTTTATTGAAGTTTAACTCAGGCAAGATGTTTATTGGCAAGTTAGTTACATGTTTTGTTTGCCAACATATTTCTAGAGCTATGGATCTGCTCAATCCCTCTCCCAACACCCCCCCCCTCTCATCTTTGTCTTTGATACACATGCTGCAACAAAACACTTCTTCTCTCCCATACTGGTGGTTTCATTGGAATGGCTCTATCATTTCTACATCAAATCTGGGGGAATAAAGATTTGAATGTATTCAGCACAAAATAGATCCAGTTAATTATGCCAAATCTGCCGACTACATTAGGTACTACTCTGCTGAAACTACTCTAAAGGATCCAGGATCTTCCTAGAAAACAGAGGGAAATATTGGCTTCTCTTTATTGTCAGCCCTCCCCACTTAATCTTTCCTTGGCCACATTTACTTTGAATAAGGACAACGAGCTTGTTGACTTTGTGACCTCTCTCTTGTCTGCCAAACCAATCCGGTCTTCAGATGCCTTCAAGCAAAACTGATTTCAGACTTTTCTTACCCTTTATCATTCCCTCCACAACCCTAACACCCAGGCTCAGTTCATTGGAAACAAAAAACAGAAAGTGTTGAAATAAATCAATATATCAGGCAGCATAAATGGCAGATATAAATAGGTAACGCATCGGGTTGGGACTCTTCTTCAGATTCATGTTGTCCAGAGATGCTGCCTGACCCACTGAGTTACTCCAACACTTTGTGTATCTTTTTTTGTAATTCTGCAGCTGCAGTCTCATGTCTTCAGTTCATTGGAGCCCATTCCCACTAATCTATTCATTACATTTTTTTTCTCAAAATCCCTTGTACTTACTGATTTTAACCAAGTAGTTTCTTATGCTCTGGTACTCTCCGCCTCAGCAAAACATATTTGGCTTCCCTATACTGCAATTAATCATCCTTTCTCAAACCCCCTCTTCTTTACAATCTGCCTTGTTCACCACCCTGTCTACCTGGGTCACCACTTTTGGAGAATTATATACTTCTACCTCTTGGTGTCTCTCTTCATTGGCACGACCCAGGGCTGTGCCATTCACTGTGTACGCCCTGCCATTGTTTATCTTCACATAATGCATCACAAATGCTTGAATTCACCCATTTGTCAGCCCACTAACATTTGGACCCCACTGCCAATTATATAAATATGTTTGGATGTGGCATTCACTTTAAGAAATATCTAAAGGTACTTGTTTAAAATCTCCTGCAGGATATTTGCATGGTTCTTGTTGCTTGTAAACCTGCCACATCTTGAATGCCTCTGGTCCTAGCCCCAGCAACAATATCACTTTTCTCTTTTTTTTGGCATCAGGTTGTATATTTTTGTTCTTTATCTTCTCCTGGGACCCCAATGATGCAGTTTGTCCACAGGGACATATCTATTTATTTTATTCACAGTGAAACTGACTAGGACCTCTCATACTACCCATGCTTATTAACATTGCCTGCCCACAACACTCTCCTGTCTGAAGAACTCCATTCTCTGTTACCTCCTAGTTAATTACTGTCCTGCTCCTTACTTTGCAGTAACAACTCAAACTTATTGGCAACATTTATATCTGCCGTTCACTAAGGCAAATGGCAACCATAGAGACACCAAAGATAATTTGAAGATAGTTAACACTCAACTAATAACAGTGTCTACTAAAATAATGTATTCATATCGTATCCACCATTCTTACGCATACGTTCGTATATAATGGCCATTCTACATGAATCTTCTTCATCGTTCTCAACCTGTCTGCCAAACAAGAGTCTGCTGTCAGACAATAGGCAATAGACAATAGGTGCAGTAGGCCATTCGGCCCTTCGAGCCAGCACCACCATTCAATGTGATCATGGCTGATCATCCCCAATCAGTACCCCGTTCCTGCATTCTCCCCATATACCCTGACTGCTTGCTTCAAGAGCCCTATCTAGCTCTCTCTTGAAAGTATGCAGAGAACAGGACTTTCTCTTATTCTTCAACTGTGGCCCCTGGTTCTGGACTCTCCCAACATCGGGAACATGTTTCCTGCCTCTAGCGTGTCCAAACCCTTAATAATCTTATATGTTTCAATGAGATATCCTCTCATCCTTCTAAATTCCAGAGCATACAAGCCCAGCCATTCCATTCTCTCAGCATATGACAGTCCAGCCATCCCGGGAATTAACCTTGTAAACCTATGCTGCACTCCCTCAATAGCAAGAATGTCCTTCCTCAAATTAAGGGACCAAAACTGCACCCAATACTCCAGGTGTGGTCCCACTAGGGCCCTATACTACTGCAGAAGGACCTCTTTGCTTCTATGCTCCCCTTGTTATGAAGGCCAACACGCCATTCGTTTTCTTCACTGCCTGCTGTACCTGCATGCCTACTTTCATTAACTGGTGAACAAGGATCCCCCAGATCCCATTGTACTTCCCTTTTTCCCAACTTGACACCATTTAGATAATAATCTGCCTTCCTGTTTGTGCTACCAAAGTGGATAACTTCACATTATCCACATTAAACTTCATCTGCCAAGCATCTGCCCACTCACCCAACCTGTCCAAGTCACCCTACATTCTCATAACATCCTCCTCACAGTTCACACTGCCACCCAGCTTTGTGTCATCTGCAAATTTGCTAATGTTACTTTGAATCCGTTCATCTAAATCATTGATATATATTGTAAATAGCTGCGGTCCCAGCTCCGAGTCTTGTGGTACCCCACTAGTCACTGCCTGCCATTCTGAAAGGGACCTGTTAATCCCTACTCTTTGTTTCCTGTCTGCCAACCAATTTTATATCCATGTCAGCATTCTACCAATACCATGTGCCCTAATTGTGCCTACTAATCTCCTATGTGGGGCCTTACCAAATGCTTTCTGAAAGTCCAGGTACGCTACATCCACTGGCTCCCCCTTGTCCATTTTCCTAGTTACATGCTCAAAAAATTCCAGAAGATTAGTCAAGCATGATTTCCCCTTCATAAATCCATGCTGACCAATCCTGTTACTGCTATCCAAATGTGCCGCTATTTCATCTTTAATTATTGACTCCAGTATCTTCCCCACCACCAATGTCAGGCTAACTGGTCTATAATTCCGTGTTTTCTCTCCCCCGCCTTCCTTAAAAAATGCGATAACATTAGCTACCCTCCAATCCACAGGAACTGATCCTGGATCTATAGAACATTGGAAAATGATCACCAATGCATCCACAATTTCTAGAGCCACTTCCTTAAGTACCCTGGGATGCAGTCTATCAGGCCCTGGGGATTTATCAGCCTTCACTCGCATCAGTCTACCCGACACCATTTCCTGCCTAGTGGATTTCCTTCAGTTCCTCCTTCACCCCAGATCCTCTGGCCACTAGTACATCAGGAAGATTGTTTGCGTCTTCCTTAGTGAAGACGGATCCAAAGTACCTGTTCAACTCATCTGCCATTACCTTGTTCCCCATAATAAATTCAAATGTTTTCAATCTTCAAGGGTCCAACTTTGGTCTGAACTAATTTCTTCCTCTTCACATACCTAAAGAAGCTTTTACTATCCTCCTTTATATTCTTGGCTAGCTTACCTTCGTACCTCATCTTTTCTCCCCGTATTGTCTTTTTAGTTATCTTTTGTTGCACTTTAAACATTACCCAATCCTCTTGCTTCCTGTTCATCTTTGCTACGTTGTTCTTCTTCTCTTTTATTTTTATACTGTCCCTGATTTCCCTTGTCAGCCAGCGTCGCCCCTTGGAATCTTTCTTCCCTTTTGGAATGAACTGATCCTGTACCTTCTGTATTATTCCCAGAAATACCTGCCATTGTTGTTCCACTGTCATCCCTGCTAGGGTATCTATACAGTATACTTTGGCCAGCTCATCCCTCATGGCTCCATAGTCCCCTTTGTTCAACTGTAACACTGACACCTCCGATCTACCCTTCTCCCTCTCAAATTGTAGATTAAAACTACCATATTATGGTCACTACCTCCCAATGGCTCCTTAACCTCAAGTTCCCTTATCAAATTCGGTTCATTACACAACACTAAATCTAGAATTGCCTTTTCCCTTGAATGCTCCAATACAAGCTGCTCTAAGAATCCATCACGGAGGCACTCCACAAACTTCCTTTCTTGTGGTCCAGTACCAACCTGATTTTCCCAGTCTACTTGCATGTTGAAATCTCCCATAACAACCGTAGCATTACCTTTACGACATGCCAATTTTAATTCTTGATTCAACTTGCACCCTATATCCAGACTACTGTTTGGGGGCCTGTAGATAAGGCCCATTAAGATCTTTTTAAGGTAACCTAAGGACCTTTTTAAGGTCCCATTAAGGTAACCCCAGCTAACCCCAAACCTTTTCCCCATAAGTTGCCACTCAGTGGTTCCTGCTCCACTATTTAATTACATGAATATGATTTGTGCTAGGTTTAAATCTTTTCATGTTTCTTCTTTGCTGACGTATGTGAACTTATCTGATCTCTCCATGAACAATCACTAAAAATCTGGCTCCTTGTACATCTTCTGTTTTCTGCCACTGGCAACTATGTTTTCAGCAACCAAGCTCTAGAATTCACTCATGCTTTTTCATCTCATTATTCCCTTTTGTGCTATTAATTTAGTTTAGTTTAGAGATACATCGTGGGAAACAGGCCTTTCGGCCCACCGAGTTTGCACCGGCTAGCGATCCCCGCGCATTAATACTACCCTACACACACTAGGGACAATTTATCTATTCTGGGGACAATATTCTGCAAGCCTATTGCTTCAAACCAAGCTGTAAGTCACTCACTTGCAGGTGTTTGTTGTTATCTGTTTATATTTTCATGAAGAATCTTGAGGGATTCTTTTTTCACGTAAAGGGCGCTCTCAATAAAAAGCAGCTTAATTCACATAAATGTGGTTGTTGGTTCATAATGCCATAGATCAGAGTCAACTGGAGTCTAAGAACTAGGTCAATGCATGTTTCAACTCAATGTGCATTATAAATACAACATGAAAATGGTGGTGATACATTAGAGCAGCTACCTTATTTTGAATGCCTCACATATGTATGTTTTTGAGGGAAAATTAGAAAAAATGTTTAGATTCCATTTCCTATCTGGAAGTTTTAAGTCATAGTAACAAAACAAGCTAATATATATATATATATATATGTAGATCACTGTGAATCGCTCTGTTAATTGGGCTAAAAACTTTGCGTATTATGTGCCATAGGAAATATTGTTGCTTCAACATCTTTGCCCATTTTTAATGCATTGATATGAATCACTGTTGTCACAATAGTCCACCACACCGTTTGGTACAGATACTGCTTCCATAAACCTGCCTCTCTCCCTCTGCTTCCTATTGGTTCCACATGTGTTTTTATTTGTTCTCACCAGGAAAAGATTCCACAGAAAAAAAATCAACCAGCACAAACGGATTGCAATATCAGTCATGCACAAACATGGTACGGTGCCAGGAACCACAGTGTTTAGAGAAGCTACATCTTTTTTCACTTCTCCAACATAGCTAGGAGAAACAACATATTTGACTGAACTGCAGCGGGTTTGCACATTGATACTAAATTTACCCTTTTGTTAGGAGTTTACAACATCGCAATTGGCTTGATCTCTTGGTTGTCTGACATCCATTGCCTTATGAGTAGAATTGTCCCTTAATTAAACTCAGAGAAGATCATAGCCATTATCTCTGGACCTGTCCCATTCTCTTTATTGTGGTAACATAATCAATTGTCCAACCTGGCCATTGCCTCAGAGTGGATCAGTCAGTTCATAGTCCTGACATTCTTCATTATCTTAAGCTGAATGTCTCTTTCTATGTTCTTTCAATCACTGGACTTGTTCTGAAATATTGGTCATCTTTGGTTACTGTCAGTCCATCTACTGCCAAAATCCTGACCCATACTTTGATAAAATTCAGGTTTGATGGTTCCAATACTCACCTGGTGCCTCCATATTTCATTTATAAGACCTCCTGTACTTGCATGGACGATAAAAGTAAAGACATCACCAAAAGCTAAGCAGCCTGTTAACAATTTGCAACCGTAACTTATTCTATGGGACTAAGAATTAAGTATGTATGGAGTTTTGTTGATTTAAATTTTAATTGTTGGAGACACACGAACAATGTGATTATTATGTTTTGTCCTTTATCCTCAGTCTTTCCCTCCCACTTTATTTATCGTTCAGTGTCAGATCTGATAATGTATTCATTATGGCAATCTCAGAATAAAAATAAAGGAACGTTGGAAATACACTGCTGGCAAGACAGCAGCTGTGTAGAGTAAAACAGGCTGTATCTGTGTACCATGTGCACAG
Organism: Raja brachyura; assembly: GCA_963514005.1. The sequence continues at coordinate 95,060,813 of OY740783.1, read as the reverse complement.
TATGAGGCTGCCATTGGATACACACTTATCCTGTTGTGTTTAGTCCACTTCCTCCTCAGTGTTCTTCACATTACTTCCATCTGAATGGTCATGTGTAATCAAAATCCTGATGGCTGTAATATGCAGATTGCAGCTTGTGCTTTCACCACTAAACATTATCAACATTAAATAAACATTCCCAACTAACATGATTGGTGTTGTTTGTTGTTGTGCCACAGGAGATTAAGATCTAATATTCATGACTAACAAACGAATTTGAAACAAAAAGGAAGACCATCAAGCGACAGTGCTCAGTTAATGACAGATTGTAATTCACTGGGATTCTGAAGCTCCACTTCTCTGCTGTCATTTACAGGCAATGAAGCTTTAATCAACGTAAGTTAAATGGACAGTCTGTGAAGCAAGCGTTCCCCAAGATGTCCATTTTCTGCTGGCAAAGTAAAGGAAAGTCCAGACCATATGTTCCTTCCCAGCTTGGAGATATGAATCCTACACCATTTAGTTCACTGTATCGGTACTGATGTTAACTGCTTAACTGGAGCTCTTCAGCTTCAATCCTGGCTGCCTTTCACCATTCTTCCTTTTTCATGCATTCACTCAATTCCTTCTTCAACTATGTTACGTTAACAAAACCATTGGACCAGGTAATGTCTTTCTATTGGGTGCTAAGACCAGAGCACAGCACTTCGGTAAATATTTTCTCATTAAATCATGTTAATTGCTAAATTAAATTGGGCATTTCCACATGCAGTCTATGTTCGCAAGCCTAATCTTTTCCTGGCATTTTGACAGGTTTGCAGAGAGTAAGTTGCTCATGTCATTTATTGAAACCGAAGCGGACAAAAGCATGGAAGGGGCATGGAATGTTTTCTGAAAGATCATTAAAAGGGAATTGTCACTGGAACAGAGCAGCTCCAGTTAAGGAGACCCTGGTTCTTTGGCCTAATTACTCTGCAGAAACCTTTGCGCACTTACTAGAAATTGCAGTGAGAATGATATACAAAGACAGGCCAAACATCATTACCAGATTGATTTAACACATGAAGCATTTTTAACTTTAAAAATTACTAGAGATACTTGACAATCCAAATATTACACATGTCAAGCAGCATCTCTAGAGAAAAAGACTAGGTGATGTTTCGTGTTGGAACCCTTCTTCAGACTGCCGTGAAATGTCACCTCCAGAGATGAGGAACCTTTTCTCTAAAGATGCTGTCTGACCTGCTGAGTTACTTCAGCATTTTGTGTCCATCTTCAGCATCTGCAACGTCACCCATTCCTTCTCCCCAGAGATGCTGTGTGTCCCGCTGAGTTACTCCAGCTTTTTGTGTCTATCTTTGGTTTAAACCAGCATCTGCAGTTCCTTCCTGCACATCTGCAGTTCCTTCCTACACCTGGATGTTCAAAATGAACTGACGTGGAAATATATCTCTGTTCTTGCACTGGCACTGGATTTAATGGCTAAAACATCCTAATCAGCAGCACGATCTCTCTTCGGTATAAACCAATATCTGCAGTTCCTTCCTACACATCACACATTATGACGTAATTTGGCTTGTCCAGAACTCATGCACCATTAATGGGTTAATTTCCAGAAAACTTACCAGTGGGCTGACCGATCAAAGAATCATCAAGTCATGGGGCAATGAAGCACAGAATTCATTCAGCCCATCAAATCTGCATCATCTCTTTCAAGGATATTTCTAATATACATTAATAACACCCTTTCAGTTTTGTGATTTTAAATCATGCATTAGGATTATTGCAAAGGAAGTGACAGAGGATCTCTCATTTGTCTTGGTGGCTCAAATTAGATTGAAGTATGACCAGACATATACAAAACAAAAATCATGGTGACACAGAAGGTTTCTCTCTATTGTTCCTCTGCACTAAATTTGATGAGATTCAGGATTAAGTACTTGGAAACACGGATCATAGAAAAATAGAAAATAGGTGCAGGAGGAGGCCATCGGCCCTTCGAGCCAGCTCTGCCAAAAAAAATCATTTAGCCCGGATTCAGAAATTTAGATTGATTCTTTCAAGTGAACCAAGCAGTATTTAGAGCAGCTCCTGGAAGTGGTAAAGGAAGTGTGGAGATAGATGGGACTTACATGATCGACAGGGAGTAAAAAGCAAATGACTGGATGATTAAGTGGAACTGGCCAGAAAATTAAGGTACTGAAATTGGCAAGCTAGAGCAGAGCTAAACAAAAGATTTCAAGGCCCTGAGGTATAGAATCTAAGTGCAAGGGATATTTAGGTCTGTATTTTCATTTCTTCATTCTTTTGTGCAGAAGTAACAGGCATGCAACCCTGACAGAAAGCATTAATAATCTATCTGTCTATGTTTAGCAATGAGTTAAAGATTATCACAATTTAAAAATCAGCAGAGGAGAATTAATTATACACCTCGATAACAATGAAGCAATGATTTAGGACGTGTTTGACAGGAAATGTAACTGACAAGAAAAAAATATCTCCATTCTGCCAACACAAGGAAAAGAGAGTTGTTTCAAAATTTTGTTCCATTATTTTTTTTAAGCATTGTGGAATTGAAAATCTGGCTCAGCAATAATGGCCAGCTCCAAATCATCTTGCGCAGCTCTGATGATTTGTCCAAACACCCATCTTTTCAATGTCAGAGCACATGGGCTGCAACATTCCTCTTGGAAGATAGCAAGGGAAACTGGACCATTTTGTCCTTGGGATACCCATCTTTGGGCACCTTCAGGATTTACCAGCACATTCGTGGAAAGTGGTACTTCCAGGTAGAGTAACAGAAGTAACTTCATCATTGGGCTATTAATCCTTTGCCTAACCATCGCTTCACCACATACATCAATGGTCGATATGGATGAGATGGGCCCTTGGATAACATTCTATGCTGTATGACTCTATGATACTCCAGTCTCCAGCCTTCCCAAGCCTCTGACTTGTTGTCCTGATGAGTCCTCTCATTCTGTTGCAATCTGCTACTCCCTTGAGCCTATGATCCACCACCTCAAAAGGCCATTCTCTGATATGACGCCTACTCTCACTCCCAATTCTCCATCACTTCAACTACTGACGTGCTGGACTACCATTCTGCTGCTCCTTTCTCCTTAGAAGCGGTGAACACGTGGTGAGACTATGGGAATATGTGACCCAAAATGAGAGTGAGAGGCGATGATAACTCAGGTGCCTGGTGATTGGTCTCTCTAGTGGCGGCATGCTGTAAAGTTGCATATCACTTGCACCCTTAACTTTTAACTCCTTGCTACCACTCTTTCAATATTACTTGATTTAAAAACACGGAATAACCTATTTTAAAGTGTTGATAACACTCTTATACATTTCAATCGTGCAAAGGATGGAGATAAGAGGAAAAAAAACTTCTCCATAGAAGGATCGTGGTGAAGGCGCGGCTTCTGGTTCCAGTACCTTCGAAGAAATATCAAAAATGAGTGAATAAATGAATAGAAGATTCTGCGGTTTGGAACAAATGATGAAAGGAGTTTGGAGCAAATTGAAGGAAGTTCAAGATAAGCTGATTGTGTTACAAGATGAATCTCGTGAACAGAAGGAACAAATTGCTAACTTGCTAATCTTGAGTCAGGAAAGAGATTCGAAGATTGAAACACGGGAACGGAAAATGATTGAAAATTCCTGGGCACACGAGCAATACAAAACTAAAATCATGGACCTGGAAAATAGAAGCCGTCGGCTGAATCTGCGAATTGTTGGTTTGCCTTAAGGTCGGGAAGGTGACAATACTGTAAATTATGTCTCTAGAATGCTAAAGGAGACTTTCGACATCGAGCAGTTTGGAAATCTTCCAATTTTGGTTAACGCACACAGGATTGGGAAAAAAACGCGGTTTCAAAGACAAACCGAGACATCTGATTGTTCGGTTTCACTTTTTGCAAATGAAGGAAAATATCCTCCGAGCAGCAAAAAAGTTGGGCATGGTTGAATTTGAAGAATGCAAGTTTCGGATTCTTCCTGACTACAGCCGTGAGCTTATGGGACTAAGAGTGCCTTTCTCTAAGGTAATGTCTGAGTTATTTAAGAAGCAGCTACACCCTGCTCTGCTCTACCCAGCCAGACTGCGAATACGACTCCCTGATGGTAACAGCTGATTGTTTAACAATCCGCAAAACACTTCCCGCTTTCTGGAGGCTTATTAAGATCCTGCCAGTATCCCATGAACTTACAATTTACTGAGTAGTTTGCACACTGCTCCCAACATCCCTGGGACTGGGTGTGGACAATGATTAAAGTGCCCCACCCCCCCCCCTGAAGCCGCGACGGGGAGTTGTGGATAGCCGGTTGTGTTACAATCTGGGATTTATTGCTCCTAATTTAACAATACAATGCTTTGTATGGCTATTGAGTGGTAAATATACCTCTCCTCTACTTACGGAGTTGCTACTAGGGAGAGACAGGCTAGGGGAGGGGTTAGGTAGCGTACTGACTGCCTACTGGTCAGTTTCGGGCTTTTGAAGCCTCCGCTATCGCTGCTATGGCAGCCCGATGCTTCAGGCCCTCTCGCCGGATGATGAAGCTCTAGCGTCGGGTGAACACTCTCAGCGGCCCGGAGTGTCTGGAGCGGCCATTTCCGCCCCGGAGTTCGCAGCTCCAGAGGTCCATGGGCTGCGCTGGTCGGAGCTCCGACTCTGGTGATCTCGTTGTGAGATCCCTGGCTCCGCGGTGTTTAAAGCTCAGCACCACCTGTGGCTGGAATCTCCACAGACCGCAGACCGCAGCTCCGCGATGTTGGAGTCGGCGGTCCCAGCCCTCCGGAGCCCACCGCACAGCGACCCGGGCAAGGCATTGCCCACTCCATGATGCCGACCCAGCGCTGTGCCGCCACCGAAGCTGAAGTTCCGGCTGGTCCTGGAGGGAAACGCTGCACCAAACTGCCGGTAGGCAGCAAGGATGGGGCAAAAACACGGCTCGGAGAAAAGCCACATCTCTGACCAGGTGGGTACTGAGAAAAATAGTTTCCCCCTTCCCCCCCACCCCCCACATAAAAAAAATAAAAGACCTCCAAACAAACACTTTTAACTAACTAACTAACTAAAAAAAAAGAGTGAAAGGACTAACAGCTGCTGGCAGGGCAGCCATACTCGATGGCGCCCCTACCATCTTGAACCTACTGTTTATTACCACATTATTACCACAATCCTTTTATGAAGCATCTATCTCTTTAATTCTTAAAAATGATAAAGACCCTACTGCAGTGACATCGTATAGACCTATATCACTGTTAAATGTAGATTCCAATATTCTTTCAAAAATATTATCTATGAGATTGGAAAATATTTTATCACAAATTATTTCTGAAGATCAGACTGGTTTTATTAAAATTCGTTCCTCATACTTTAACATTAGGAGATTAATGAATATTGTATATACAGTGTCAAATAAAACTCCAGAATGTGTCATTTCACTTGGTGCTGAGGAGGCATTTGATAGAGTAGCATGGGAATACTTATTCAATACACTTGAAAAATTTAAGATTGGTCCAAAATGTATCTCTTGGATCAAGCTGATATATCATATACCTCAAGCTTCTGTACTTACCATTAATCAGAGATCCCTTTTTTTCAGGCTCTTTCAAGGTACCAGACAGGATTGTCCTTTATTATTTGATATCGCTTTGGAACCTTTCGCCACCACTATTTGGCAATCCCCTAATATTTTTGGTATTGTCCGTGAGAATAAGACATATAAGCTATCTCTCTGTGCAGATGATCTGTTATTATTTATCTCTAACCCAGATAAATCTATTCCTGCAATAGTAGCACTACTTAATCAATTTAGTAGTTTTTCTGGTTATAAACCAAATCTTAGTAAGAGTGAGCTTTTTCCATTCAACAATCAAATTTCGAATTATGGACAGTTTCCATTTAGATTGACTACCAACTGTTTTACTTATTTAGGCATTAAGATTACCAAGAAAAATAAAAGGATCTATTTAAAGCCAATTTTATGCCCTTAACTGACCACATCAGATAAACAATTTACTAAATTGTCACCAATGTCCTTATCCCTAATCGGCCGAATCAGTGCTATGCTTATCCTACCTAAATGTCTGTATTTATTTCAGATGATACAAATTTTTATTTCTAAATCTTTTTTTGATATTATTGACTCAAAAATTTTGTCATGTATATGTCAGAATAAAAATCCCAGACTAAGTAAATCTTGCATGTGATTCTATGCAATGGTTATCTTTTCCTATCATATCTAATTTTTTCTCCCAACCTACTAGTACTGATCAAGCCTTTCTGTTATGGAATAGGAAGGGATTAGCAGTTTTTCGTGATTTATTTTTGGATGGTTGTTTTATGTCTTTTGAACAACTCTCCAATATATATAATCTACCTAACTCACATTTTTTTAGATATTTACAAATTAGACATATTTTTGAAGGCTACTCTACCCTCTTTTCCATTACCACATCAAACCGAAATCTCGAAAAAATGTTTACATTTGAATCCTTATCAGAAAGGTTTAATAACGACTATTTATGAGTTGATTTTGAAATTAAAAGTAGGTACATCTCATAAAATTAAGAATAATTGGGAAAGAGAACTTCAAATGTCTCTACCTATAGAGAAATGGGAGAGCATTCTTCAATTAGTTAATACATCTTCAATGTGTGCAAGACACGCTTTGATACAATTCAAGGTGGTTCACAGAGCTCATATGTCAAAAGATAAGTTAGCTCATTTTTATGGTCATATAAATCCTACCTGTGACAGATGTAATTCTGAAGTGGCCTCACTGACTCGTATGTTTTGGTCTTGCCCACTTTTGGAAAAATATTGGAAATAAATTGTTGATACTATTTCTGTAGTTTTAGGTATTGACTTACAACATCATCCTATTACTGCAATTTTTGGACTACCAATGTTAGATTCTACTCATCTGTCCCATTCAGCCCATTGGTTGATTGCCTTTACTACATTAATTGCCAGAAGATCTATTTTATTTAAATGGAAAGACTCTAATCCTCTGACCATACTCCATTGGTTCTCTTTTAAACACGTAACTACATTTACATAGAAACCGGGAGGTCTATACCCAATGTGTATTTTGACACTGGACTCATACTTGGATTATACTTGTTGTTAATGTAATTCTGATCCCTATGCATCAATATCACTGTAATGTTTATTATTATTTTTTGTTTTTGAAAAAAAATAATGAAAAGAAAGAAAGGCAGGTGCAGTTGGTCACAAGCTCAGAGCAGCTCAATGCGGCAAACTCCAGATTAAGGCTAGTGTGATGAAATGCATGACTCAGTTGGCAAAGCGACTGGGAAACTTACATTCAATATTGCAGGACACTGAAGGGTTTGTCACTGACTTTATGCCATATCTGGAGTCTATTCTTTCTGTGTTGGATGAGGTAATTATAATTATGGATTCAAAAATGACACAGGTACTAGATACCAAAACATGCACAGCAGCACAACTAATGTTTGTTGCAGCTGTAACCTCAGACTTTGGTCACATTTGCTCCTCTTGCTGTCATGCACACACATGTTGGGGGGGGGGGGGGGGGGGGCGGAGGGGGAGGGGGTATCATGCAAGCTCAACATAGCTGTAACTTACAAAGGGCTATGTTAGGTGTCCCAACATCTCAGCAAGAATCAGAGATAGCTTATGTGGTGGCCTGGGAGCACAATACAATTTGAGTATATAAGTTGGAAGGTCATGTTGCAGTTGTTTAAGATGTCGGTGAGACTCAATTTAGAGTTTTGTGTTCAGTTCTGGGCACCATGTTATAGGAAAGATATTGTCAAGCTTGAAAGGGTTCAGCGAAGATTTACGAGGATGTTGCCAGGACTCGAGTGTCTGAGCTACAGGGAGAGATTGAATAGGCTGGGTCTCTATTCCTTGGCTTGCGAGAATAAATCAGGAAGGTGCACAGAATTGCCCAGAGTAGGGGAATCGAGGACCAGGAGACATAGGTATAAGGTGAAGGGGAAAAGATTTAATAGGAATCTGAGGTGTAACTTTTTCACATAAAGGGTGGTGGGTGTATGGAACAAGGTACCAGAGGAGGTAGTTGAGGCTGGGACTGTACCAACATTTAAGAAACAGTTAGATAGGCACATGGATAGGACACATTTGGAGGGATATGGACCAAATGCAGGCAGGAGGGACTAGTGTAGCTGGGATATGTTGGCCAGTGTGGGAAAATTGGGCTGAAGGACCTGTTTCTACACTGAATCACTCTATGACTCTATGACTCTAATATAAGATCTAGAGACACGGAATGAACTGCCCTTTAGCAGAATTGGTATGTTGGCTTGACAGCCCTGCCCCTCAGCATCCTTGCTGTTTTCAGTTGGTTTGCAAGGACAGAAGAATGTGGCCTCTGACAATTATCGGGAATCATGGGCTATTCATTCAGAAAGCAACCATCTCTGTGATTCACAAAAGGACACAAAGTGCTGGAGTAACGCAGCAGGTCAGACAGCATAGGAGAACATGGATAGGTTGAGACCCTTCGTCAACGTGAAACGTCACCTATCGATGTTCTCCAGAGACGCTGCCTGACTTACTGAGTTACTACAGCACTTTGTGCCATTTCTTTAAAATTAACCAGCATCTGTAGTTTCTTGTTTCTACTCTTCTCTTTAATTCCTCTGGCTCCCTCATTCTTCCATCCATTGGGAAAAGCTGTATCCTCATGGCAGTGACACCCATTGACATAGTTCAGCTTACCTCCCTTTTTCTCACTTCTGATGAACAGCTTCTGTGATTGGATATTCTCATAACATGTTGTGAGGATTACTCACTGACAGATTGAGCAACCTGTCTCTGCAAACATCTTCCTCTTGATGATCTCAAGTGGCGACTGGCACTTCCACTGCTTATGCAGGAATTTGGCAACAACAAGGATAACCAGGCATACATATACTATATCCTTATTCTCCCACTGTATGAGATTTCTTCATAAACCTAGAAACATGCAGCACCGACTTTGGCCTAATGTCCTTGCTTCACCTTGCCCTTGTTCACCCAGACCTCAACCATTCACCGTTTCTCTTCCCACAAAATGCCATCTTATTTTTTATTTAATCTATTGTATTATTTAAAATTTTCACTTTTTATTTCAGAATTCCAGGGTTTACAATTTGTTTAAAAATTCCAAAACGTGACCGTTTGTGGGTTAGTTGGCTTCCATAAATTTCCCCTAGTGTGCAGGGAGTGGATGCAAAATTGCGATAGCATAGAACTAGAGTAGGGTGATTGGACTCGGGCCGAAGGGCGTGTTTCCATGCTGTACCTCTAAACTCATTTTACTTTTGGTGACATGAATGCAGGGACATTACCAGAGGGCAATCCCTCCAAGGTTTCCCCATCATAACCTGTTCTTCTGTGGCAGCCTCACTCTCTTTGTGCATTCACTATCTGGTCATTCTCTGTTCTCTCCTCTCCTGCCATGCAGAAGATACAAAAGCTTGAAAACACGCACCACCAGATTCAGTTAAAGCCTCTTTACCACTGTTATCAGACTTTGCACTGGACTCTCAAAGGGTAAGGTTGTCTTCACAATCTTCCAATCCAGCCTTTGCATTTTTGTTTAATCTTCACTTGTGTAGCTGTAACACTATATTCTGCACTCTATTTATTTTCACTTCTGATGTATTCATGTATGATGTAATTTGCTTGGATAGCACAAAGTTTATCGCAATATGGACAGGAAATGTTTAGAAGAATATGGACCAAACGTGGGTGTGTAGGACTAGTATAGATGGGTTATCTTGGTCGGCATTGCTGCCAGTTGGGCCAAATGGCCTGTTTCCATGCTGTATGGCTGTATGACTCTATGGTACAGAGTACCATATAATCATATAATCATATAACAATTACAGCACGGAAACAGGCCTTCCCGGCGCTTCCAGTCCGTGCCGACCAGTACATATGATAATCATAAACCAATACCAATATCCTATACGGTCTGCATGTGCATTGGATTCCCTGCTTCAGGTCACAGAGCAGCAGAGCAATAAACCTTAGATTGCACAGAGGAGCTGGAAAATAAAGTGTGCACTTGAGCTTATTCTGCTTGCTGCTCTCGGAGAGACTAACTCAGGCTCTCATATGCAATGGTGGGTGACAAGCTGTGAGATGTTGCACATATCTAGACAAGCCCAATGTTTAGAAATAACTCTATCACCACAGTAACATTGACAGGGAACCCTTGCTCTAACTGTGTTCAGGAAAGGTGGCTCACTTCAGCCCTGAATGAACTGCAGACATCTCACATGTCCTCTGTGCTGAGGTTCAAGTAAGACAAGTGTGCCCTTTTAACCCAGGCATGTAGCTTTGTTGCATGGTGTTGTTAAGTGTTGTTTAATTTACATTAAATCCACTACTTCCAGGAATGACCAAATGGACACTCTGAAGCTGTCCCTTAAAATCCCATTCCAGCATCATGGAATCATGGGATTAATCAGGTGCAGGAGGAGGCCATTCAGGCCATTAAGCCCATGCCAACCCTTGGTAGGGAAGCCCCATCAGCCCCTCTTCCTCCATCTCTTTCAATTATTAGCTCATCCTGGCTTCTCCTCGTGTTCTCCAAAGCCTGAGGTGGCCCTGCAAGCAGCTCGGTTCAAAGACAATTTGTGAAAGAGAAGATAACTGAAATTCACAATCCATGACTGAGAAAAATGTTCCAACAGGAATGCCTACTAATACACCTGCATCAGAGAGCACTGGGATTGTGCAAAAGGCTGGACTTCAAAGTCCTTCACCTGCCACACCAGGTTGTGGAAACAGCAATGAACCATCAGAAACTCATGCAATTGCAGCAACAGCTGATTATAAATTAATCAGCTCCGCCTTGAATGAGTTATCAAATCCTTTAATGGCAATTGTGGTTCATGCTTCTTAAATTAAAAGGCCATGCAGAGCAACAAGCTCTAAAATGGTGACAATTGTGTCAAACAGTGATGAACACTGATTGATATCATAATCAGTGCAATCTGCATCAGGAGGCAATAAATAAACTAACTAGTTACAACCTTGCAGTGCTAGCCATGAGCCTTGCCATCATAGATACAATCATCTTGGTGTAAAATAAAGCTTTTCAGGTGGACACTAGTACTGCAAGTTAAACATGTCGGATGGGGTAGATTCTCTTCCAAAGATATGTTTGAGGTATAGTTTGATAGGCTAGTCTGGATGTGTTGATTTTTGTACAAAGGAATAAAGCTGGAAGCTGCCAATGTGAAGCATTCAACAAGAAAACTAATAGGAAATAGATAGTGCTGAAACCTCCAGTCAGTGTTTGAGGGGAATATTGTGGACATATTTATAGGGAAGCTCAAGAAGCAAAGGAAGAGGAGTGGAATAATTGGTTATATTGATAGAGTTTCATGAGGTGTTTTGGAGGGGATTTGACTGCAATATTGATGCAAGAGCAGTGTTTTGAGATGTTTTTGTAAACACATTCTATGTAATTTGGGAAGCACGGTGGCGCAGCGGTGGAGTTGTTGCCTTACAGCGCCAGGGACCTGAGATTGATCCTGACCCCCAGCAGCTGTCTGAGTGAAGCTTGTACGTTCTCCCTGTTACTTGCTTGGGTTTTCTCTGGGAGTGCCAGTTTACTCCCACACTCCAAAGATGTACATGTTTGTAGGTAAATTGGCTCCGGTAAAATTGTAAATTGTCCCTAGTGTGTGCGTGTAGGATAGTGCTAGTGTACGAACAGCGGTGCGGACATGGTGGGCCGAACAGTTTCTGCTCTGTATCTCTAAACTAAACTAAACTAATTTAGTGGGAAATGGAGAGCTGTAGTTTTTCCAGTTATTACCAAAAGGCTACTGGGAAGCTAATGGTTAAAGTCCCAACCAGAATCATGGAATCATGGAATTACACCAGCCTAGGAAGAGGCCATATGCCCATCAAACCTATGCCAGCTCTTCATAGAACAGTCCCATGAGTCCACCCTATTTGTTGTACTAAAGAGAAAATTCCTTTCTCAAAGCAGCAGTAGGGGCCATGTGGACAAGAATGAGATCTGGAGTTCAGGGACCAGTCCTGCAAACATTCCCCTGAAGGAGATTGTCAGTTTCATGTAGCTGTGTTGCGCAGATTGGTGGATGGTTCTCACTTGTGGCAGAAACCGAAGAAGATCAAACACCAACACAACTGAGCCTAGATGTCCTGGGCGTAGAACGATATCTCACCATGAGTATTGGTACTCTGGGCTGGATATTTAACAACAAAAGCAAGCAAATCTTGAGGGAAGTGGTGGGAACACAGATATGCTTCTATGCTTCTTCTTTCGTGTGGCATGTGCAGTTATGCTGTTATGCTGCTGTTATGCTCAGAGATAGCTATTCAGTTATAGCCTTTAAAGTTGCCACCAGACTCTGAGACTATTGCAGCGCTACATTGCCCCGTAACAGCACCTGCCAGTGCCCTGATAGCAGCTGACAGTGTGCATGAGCCAAAGTTGAATGTCTGAACTCATGCTAGTCATCCAAAGATTGAGTGGGTTCTACTTGTGCTGTGGTGCATCTTGTGATTGTTGTCATGGTGACAGCACCAAGTCCATGGTGCACTAAGCTCTATGCATTGACACTGAAGGTCCACTTCACGCCACATGGACATCTCTCAGGAAGGCTGGACAATGGTCCTACAGTACAGCCATGGTTAGGAAAAGGAGCCAGCAGGAAGAACAGAGTCACATCATCTACAGATAAATATTGTGGGATGAAAGGAAGTAGGATGTGAGAACATGAATTGGATGTGAACCTGCAGTAGTCTTCATTGATGCCCACTCATCAATTATCTGAGATACAACGGGGCTTCCTGACTGGGCTGCTGCTTTTGTTAGTGGCATTTGTGTGGCACCTCCTCCTACCAGAGATCAATATGTATGTGAGAGAGAGAGTGTGTGCAAGAGAGTGTGTGCAAGAGAGTAAGTGAGTGGGAGTGAGTTTCTGTGAGGCAGTGTGTGAGAGAGTGTGGAGAGAGAATGTGTATGAGAGATTGTGGTTGAGAGACAGTGTGAGAGAGTATGTTGGTGAATGTGTGTGAGGGAGTGCATGTGAGAGGTGTGCGTGATTCAGTGTCTGAGAGAAGGGATGTTTGTGTGAATAGTGTGAGGGGGGGGGGGCGAAAGAGAGGGCATTAGTTTTTGTGTGTGTACGTGTACACGTGTACATCTGTGTCTGTGTCTAACTATCAATGTTATATTTCCAGAAGGAATGTGTTGCTGTCTCCACTGCCCTTGACCAGATGTGTGAGGTGATTAATCATTTGCCGGTACTGTGATCAGTTCCACGGAGCCTCGCTTTGGACTTTAAGCTCTCTCACCACCTCTGGCTCAGGCATTTCATCTCAGCTCCTGATGGCCTCTTGGGTTGCCTTGCATTCTGAGCCTCATCAGGCAGCCCACATCTTTCAGTAGATTGTTTTCAGCAAATATATGGGGGCAGGATGCTTGATCCCTCCTGTATCATAATTCTTGACTATGTTCTGCCAGCAGTTGGATTCAGTGATCACCTTCTATTTAACTGACGTAGCCAAGAAGTGAACTAGCGCAGGCTGGTAAGTGCACTGGACGCTTGATCATGTTTAATACGTGCTGAAGGGAAAATATTGAGATTGGCCATTGCGCCCTGAAGTCATTGAATGAGGTGCACATATAAAAATCATGCATAAGCAACACACTTTTCATGAGCATTACCAATTTTGAAGGTATTTTCACACATGAATTATGTTCTAGACCCACAGTTTGGATAATATGGTAGATTTATTCTGGTCTGAAACCATTATTGTTGGTTTAGTTGATTTATAATCCATATGGTAGCTTTCAATATCCTTATGTGGTGTGACTTGAGGGACTGGATCAGAATTTTAACACAAAATCAATGAAAGCAATGTCAGTGGGTTTTACCTGATTTATATGAGACTCCATGATCTGTACATGTAATTCAACATGTTCTTCATGAGAATGATATTGAGGGCTCCAAAACATCAGGTATTCATGTACAGGAAGGAACTGCAGCTGCTGGTTTACACCGAAGATAGACACATACAGCTGGAGTAATTCAGCGGGCCTGGCGGCTTCTCTGGAGAGAAGGAATGGGTGACGTTTCGGGTCGAGATCCTTCTTCATGTTGCACTCCGTCAGAGAACCATAATTAGGGATCTTGAGACTGGTGAAACTCCTCAATGTCTTATTATATTTTTCAGAATCTACTTCTTGTGGATCAGAAATAGATTTGAACAGCCTTTTGGGTATTCAGTATGACTGAACTGAGGAACCATACAAATGTACGTATTGTCCTACCATTATCATAGTAAGGTGGAGCAAAATTCACTAAATATCCCATCAATTTCACATAAAGATTTTCAACCAAAGCAGCTGCCACTAATCTCCAGGATCGCTGCATGGCTTTGTTAAAGAGCACTGATTATGTCAACCTTGAGTTATAAAACTCAAGTGACCATGGATTGTGGGCAACAATAAATAATCTGATTGTATTTTGCTTTGCACAATTGTACATGAATGGAAACTGCTGTGGTCCTAGTATAAGGGGCCAAGATTGAGTAAATAAGAAGGCCTATTTCCATTAGCACAGAGTAGACAAATCAAATCAAATGTATTGTCATATGCATTTGTACAATGAGGTACAGCTACAATGACAATTTTAAGTGTGGCAGCATCACAAATAGGTAGGTAGGGAAAATGTGCAGGAAAAGGGCTAGTGGAGTCAAGGGATATGGGGAGAAGGCAGGCTCGGGTTATTGATAACGGACGATCAGCCATGATCACAATGAATGGCGGTGCTGGCTCGAAGGGCCAAATGGCCTCCTCCTGCACCTATTTTCTATGTCTATGTTTCTATGAAAGAACTGCAGATGCTGGTTTAAATCAAAGATAGACACAAAATGCTGGAGTAACTCAGTGGGCCAGGCAGCATCTCTGAAGAAGGGTCTCCACTCGAGATGTCACCAATTCCTTCTCTCCAGAGATGGTTCCTGGCCCGCTGCGTTACTCCAGAGATGGTCCCTGGCCCAGCATTTTGTGTCCATTTTATGTAGCTAGGGAGGCAACTATTATTTATTATTGTCACATATACCAAGATACAGTGTAAAGCTTTGCTTTGCATGCAATTGAAACAGATCAGATATACAATATACAAATACAATCAAATCAAACTCAAGTACAATGGATAGAGCAAAGGGTAAGATACAGACCAGAATATAATGCTCAACATTGTTGTGCATTAGTTCCAAAGACAAAGTCCAATGTCCACGATAAGGTAAAAATGCATTGGACAGTACCCTAGCTTATGGAAGGACCGTTCATAAGCCTGATAACCGAGAGAAACGAGCTGTTCCTGAGTCTGGGTGGTGCATGGTTACAACATGCTCTACCTACTGCTGGAGGGGAGCAGGGAGATGAAGGAATGACTGGGGTGGGGCAAGTAGAAACAAGAAGCTGCAGATGCTAGTTAATGCACAAAAGAACACAAGTGCTGGAGTAATTCAATGGGTCAGGCAACATTTTAGGAGAACATGGATAAGTGATAATTCAAGTCACAACCTTTCTTCAGACTGGGCTAAGTCTTTGATTATGCTGGCCACTTGCCTGAAGCAGCATAAAGTGTCAGTGGTGGGAAGTCTGGTCTGTGTGATGGACTGGGCAACATCTACACTGTGCAATTTCTAATAGTCTTGAGCAAAGCTGTTCCCCAGCCAAGCTGTGGTGCAATCCAACAGTATGCCTATGGTGCATCTCTAGAAGTTTGTAAGAGTCACTGGAGACATGCCATCACCAACACCAATGAGTGACCAGCTGAACTCACACTTCTAGGTTTAGCAGACACTATGAACAAAGTGGCTTAATTTTGTATACTTACGATTCTATAACTCTCAATCCCTTTAATGACCCTATTAACAAAGAAAAATCTGCACTTTTTGTTTTACTTTTACAATGACAATTACCACTTTAAATATCCTCTTGTAATGACATTAGCATGATTCTGCTTAGTGGGTGGAACTCTGGTGGGCTCTAGATACAGTGTGTTTATTACTTTGGCTGCAGAAGTGAAAGAATTCTTGGCAACATTATTTGCCACCTAATCCACACCAAAGGCAATCACAATAACATAGTACTGGGCACTGTGGTCAGAAATATCCTTCATACTAATGAAGACTTTGGCCCAACCATTAGTAGGAGAGACACAAGCCACTCCAACTTGGAAATCTCTCTCTTCCGGTATGCCATTAGGTAAGAACCCTTGTTTCTGCAGTTTCTCTTTGAAAACCATGGCAGTTACATGCATTTACTTCATCTCTCCCTGGTCTCCAATTCCTTTTTTGTTCAGATAACACTTCTGACTTCACTTTGTTATTTTTACAGTGAAAACATTTAGAACAAATGAGCACACTGTAACTGAATTCCAAGAAACGTTCAGTCCCGAATACCCTGAGAAAATTTGTAAACCAAAATAATATACCTTCTGACATTTAAAAGGCATTAACAAGGAGTTCAGCTCATGATTTCAGGGAGACTTGCCAGTCCACAGTCACTCCCTTCTGTTCCATTATTCCAAAACAAGCATAACTTAATTTATTGTATAATTAAACAAAGATTACAAAGAGTGTAAAATATTATAGGTCATGTTATTCCTATTATGTCACTGGATTATAATATTATGCTGCACAATCCCCAATTTCTTCTTCCCTGATGTCTTCCAGTGTATCTTAACTGTCCATGCTCCATTCTCTGCCTGAACACGATCTCCCCAAATTCTAATAGCTTGGAGACACTGGACTCCAATTCCATTTATTCCATTAAACTGCAAATTAGGCTACTTCCATTCCAGATAATATAAATGCTCAGCTGCTGATTTCTGGTCTTTTATCTTTTTTTGATCCTTGCAAAAGTTTATACCCTTTCATTTTATCTCCAAAGTCTTTTTGTACCATCTTTATGAGTGTTTATGGATCTTTATGAGTAATTTATGGCTAACACTCCCATAGATTCCACTTTCACTTATTACCCATCCTTTCTGTCCCTAATAAAGTTACTTTCCTGAACCACTAGTAATAATATTCCTACAGTGCTACTGAATAGGCATTACATTCCAGTGGTAGTGTATCAACAGAGATATATTTTTATGTCAGTTCATTGTGAATATCCAGGTAGAGAAAGGATCTGCAGATGCTGGTTTAGACTGAATATGGGCACAAAAGGTTGGACTAACTCAGCAAGTCAGGCAGCATATTTGGAGAAAAAGAAAAGGTGATGCTTCAGGTCAGAACCCTTCTTCAGACTGCTTATCATACAGAGTAACATTAAGGTTTAACTTGTCCTCCTTGGAAGTAGATATTGTGGGTTTTTGGAGTGCTATTACAGCAGCCTAGATACAGTGCGCTCATAATGTTTGGGACAAAAATAAATCATTTATTTATTTGCCTCTGTACTCTACAATTGAGGTTTGTAATAGAAAAAAAATCACATGTGGTTAATGTGCACATTGTCAGATTTTAATAAAGGTCATTTTTTTACATTTTAGTTTCACCATGTAGAAATTACAGCTGTGTTTATACATAGTCCCCCCATTTCAGGGCACCATAATGTTTGGGAAATAGCAATGTCATGTAAATGAAAATAGTCATGTTTAGTATTTTGTTGCATATCCTTTGCATGCAATGACTGCTTGAAGTCTGCGATTCATGAACATCACCAGTTGCTGGGTGTCTTCTCTGGTGATGCTCTGCCAGGCCTGTATTGCAGCCATCTCTAGCTTATGTTTGTTTTGGGGGCTAGTTCCCTTCAGTTTTCTCTTCAGCATATAAATGGCATGCTCAATAGGGTTCAGTTCTTGACTTGGCCACTCAAGAATTGACAATTTTTTAGCTTTGAAAAACTTCTTTGGTGCTTTAGCAGTACGTTTGGGATCATTGTTTTGTTGTAGAATGAACTGCTGGCCAATGAGTTTTGAGGCATTTGTTTGAACTTGAGCAGATAGGATGTATCTATACACTTCAGAATTCATTATGCTACTACCATCAGCATAGAAACATAGAAACATAGAAAAATAAGTGCAGGAGTAGGCTATTCGGCCCTTCGAGCCTGCACCGCCATTCAATGTGATCATCGCAGATCATCCAACTCAGTATCCCGTACCTGCCTTCTCCCCATACCCCCTGATCCCTTTAGCCACAAGTGCCACATCTAACGCCCTCTTAAATATAGCCAATGAACTGGCCTCAACTACCTTCTGTGGCAGAGAATTCCAGAGACTCACCACTCTCTGTGTAGTCGTTTAGATAAAAGCAGTTTTATCATAAATGAAGATAAGTGAGCCAGTACCAGCATGTTTCACAGATGAGGTAGTATGCTTTGGATCTTGGTCAGTTCCTTCTCTTCTCCATACTCTTGCCATCACTCTGATATAAGTTAATCTTCATCTCATCTGTCCACAAGACTTTTTCCAGAACTGTGGTTGCTCTTTTAAGTACTTCTTGGCAAACTGTAACCCGGCCATCCTATTTTTGCAGTTAACCAGTGGTTTGCATATTGCAGTGTAGCCTCTGTATTTCTGTTCATGAAGTCTTCTGCGGACAGTGGTCATTAACAAATCCACACCTGACTCCTGAAGAGTGTTTCTGCTCTGTTGGACAGGTGTTTGGGGTTTTAAAAAAATATGGACTGACTTCTTCTGTCATCAGTAAGATCACCAGTGATCTCTTTCTTCTTAATGATGTTCCAAACATTGGCACCTGGTGGTCTTTGGGTAGTCAAACTCTCGGATTGGCTGCTCCAGTCACGTGGGCGCGGGGGGGGGGGGGGGGGCGATATTTGCGCGCTATTTACCCAGTTGTTTCATTCTAGTGGCACATTTGTGGAAGTAACATTGAGTTTGTTGGCTGTCTTACTGACCAGAGTTTATTCATTGTTTTACTGTTACAAAATAAAACCCTTTGAATTCACTCACTGGCTTGACTCGCCAAACTGGTGACCCCGACGTGTCCACTCATATATTGGATGTCAAAAATGCAAGCCGCCGACGTTCAGCAGAATGCCGTTGGCCTCAAGCTACCCATGTTCTGGGCCGAACATCCACAGGTTTGGTTTGCCCACTTAGAAGCGCAATTTCATCTCTGCAACATTGTGGTAGACGACACCAAATACTTTCATGTCGTCGGCGCGCTCACACAGGAAATGGCTTCACTTTGATTTCAGTCACTGTCTCGACTCGCCAAACTATAACATACATCTAACATTATGAATAAAACAAAAAAGAAGAAAAACAGCAACAACAAAAAAGACAGAAGGGCTGCAGGCGAGCCACAGCGGTGACACAGCGCCGCCACTTACTTTTGGTAAGCCTAAGATTTGACTGATGTCTCTAACAGTTTTATTCTTGTCCCTCAGTCTCATAATGTGTTCTTTGACTTTGGCAAAACTTTGGTCCTCATGTTGATAAACAGCAATAAAAGTTTCCAAAGGTTATGGAAAGACTGGAGGAAAGACTAGGTGCTGAGAACTCTCTTCTACCTGCATTAAGGAGGCATTTAAACACACCTGAACCATTACAAATTCCTATGAAGCCATGTGTCCCAAACATTATGATGCCCTGACTTGGGGGGGACTGTATAAACACAGCTGTAATTTCTACATTCTGAAATCAAAATGTATAAAAATAGCCTTTAATAAAATCTGACAATGTGCACTTTAACCACATGTGTTTTTTTGTGTTACAAATCTCAAATTGTAGGCATTTTGTAGACGTTACACAAATCCAACATTGTATGATTGTGCAGAGGGTGTGGGTATTTGTGATGGTCAATGTGATGCAAATTAAGTTGGGTGTTGTATCCTGGGTGGTGCTAAGGTTCTCGAGAGTTGTTGGCATTATAAATGGTGAATGTTTCATCACGTGCATGAATGGTGCTTTGTAGACAGTGAAGAGGCTCTGTGTTTTCAGAAGGTGCGTCACTCACCTGGGATACCTTGTCCCTGGCCTGCTCTAGTTGCCATGTATTTACTTGGTTGATCCAAATAATCTCATTTTAATTGTGACCTCAAGGATGCTGATGGTGTGTATCCTAACACAAGTATCCTAAAGGGAACCTGGGCCTTCAGCATTCTGACTTAAACCCCTGTCTCACGGTGCGAGTTGGCCCACGAGTGACCCCGAGTTTTCACTCGTGGTGATCACGTACAGCCAACGTAGCGGGAACGTGGGACCTCGCGCGATCAACTTGTCCACTCGTGGCGCTAACGGCAGGTACCCGCGAAACTTGTGAACTCGTGAAAAAAGTCAAAACATGTTTGACTTTTTCCACGAGTCAAATTTACTGTTCAAGTTTAAAATTGAAACATTTAGACTCGTTGTAAGAACGTAGGGCCCGTGCGTTTAACGTAGTGATTCGTGAGTCTACCGTGGGAACTCTTTAAAATATTTCAGTGCCATTCACACTCGAGTCTTAATCACAAAATTTAATTCACCCTAGACTAAATATTCTTTGTTTTTTGATCATTTTCGTCTTATTTTCCCACGTGTACAATTTTATATATAATGTATATCCTAAAAATATGTTAAAAAAAACTAGGAGTGAAAAAAAAGTTTAATTACCAGGAGTTGGAAAATCATTCTATTAGAATGATTAAAAAAAAACATTCCAACGTCTAAACACTGGGCTTCAGCCCTATCCTACCCTTTCGGGGGGTGATTACTGCAGTTATTTATTGGAAAATTAGCTATAAAAACCATGGAGATGAATCAATGAACATTGGATTTTCCTGACGCGTAGATCTGGTTTTGGGGTCCCGCCAAGAGGAGGTGATGTGGACACGGTTTCAGTTACAGTTCTAGAGGAACATTGCTTCCGATCTAAGTCTCTTATGCACTCCTCAGAAGAACTCGGTGTGCTCTTCACCATTATGGCTCCCAGCCTACAGGTTTCTGATCTGAACAACTAACTTCTTCCCAATTTCTCCTCCACCCACTCCCCCACCCCCCCCCCCCCCCCTATTTCCCTCTCCTCCTCGGCGCTCTTGTTCACTCCCTCCCTCCCTCCCTCCATCCCTCTCGCAGGGCTTGGTTCAAAGGGGGCAACGAGCCAAGCGGGGTCTGAACCCTTTCTGAAAACGAGCGCAAAGAGTAAAAAGTATTGTCAAGCGCTCCAAACTTCGTTTAAAGTAAGTAAATCCGACCTTGGCTAATAATTTAAAAATAAATCCTTATACAAAACCAACACCCTACAAACTCTCTGTCTCTCACGCTGCCTGTTGCCTTGTGGGGGGTGTGTGTCGGAGAGAGGGGGTGTGGGTGTGGAGGGGACCCGATGTGAATGTTACCACTATAGGATGGCGAGCTTGGGCTCTGAGCTGCAGTGATAGAGAGCAGAGAGAGAGAGAGAGAGAGGGAGAGAGAGTGGGTGTGTGCGTCAGCAGCAAAGTTATATACAACGGGGGTACACAAAAGGCTGGAGAAACTCAGCGAGTGCAGCAGCATCTAAGGAGCGAAGGAGATAGGCGACGTTTCGGGTCGAGACCCTTATATACAACGGGCTTGTACGCGCTGGCAAGGTGGGTTTCCTTTGTTCTCATCCGGGGCTTCAGAGAGATCGGAGAGAATTAAGTCTCCTTTGCACACCACTCCTAACCCAAGGGCCTTGTCACCCCAGACAGATTAATGACGCCCCCCCCCCCCTCCCCAACCTCCCTCACACCTGGGCACCAAAGCAGCTCAGGAGGCGAACCCTGAGCTCCGTCTCCCAACAATCTGATGCGCATTTTCCCTTTGTAGGTCATATTAATAGATGCAGCCGCGCTGATTTCTATCTTTAACTCAAAGCCACAGGATGGAGGTGTTTTCTTTAACATTGTTGCTTTATTAAAACATACCTTCATTCATGGTTGACTCAAGTGTAACGGGAGAGGAACTTGGTAAGTCGGGAGGGCACCTTGGAACATCGCATAAAGAACATGCCCGTGGGAACTCGGTTAAACACTTGACCATAAACTTTGAATCTCGTGCATAACCACGAGTCCGTTTTTTTTCTTTCACTTGGGGTCACTCTTGGGTGGACTCGCACTGTGAGACAGGGCCTTAAGAATCGAAAGTTATACCACTGGGCCACGGCTGATAGAACAGAATTGAATAAATACTTCAAAGGAAAGCATTCATAGGATTATTGGGAACAAGCATGAGAGTAAGACTGATTGGCCACCAAATACCTGGCACAGTTGCACAGGAATATTGGATGGAGTGTAGGAAGGGAGGGAGATGTCAGCCTTTTTATGCCTTCCAGTCAGTTTTGTTCAATGGAAATGTGGCTGAGATGTGACTGAACTGCATGTTCCTCAATATTTTTGATTATAAATATTTTTTCGATCTCATCTTGAAATTAATTGCTAACCTTGTATCATCTGCAATTAGCTGGGAATTACAGATGGCTACAATGTAGAACCATAATCATATTAAAAAAAATACAAAGTGCTGGAATAACTAAGCGGGTCAGGCTGCATTCCTGGAGACATGCATAGGTGATGTTTCAGGTCGGCTCCCTTCTTCAGACTGATATTCAAATTTCTTCAAAAATATCAAGTCTGACATTTTGTGCCATGTTCCTTCATCTTACTGCTGCATTCTTCCTGACATATTCTCTGTATCTATTCTTTAGTTCCCTAAATAAAGTGACCACTTTGCTCAAGCAATTTTGCTTATAACAAAACCATGGAAATTCATCTCCTTGGGCTCCATTAATTGGACATCATGGATGCCAAATTCTTTCAAAATTATGATCATTACTCATGTGCATACTTGCAACAGACGTTTGGCTGAATCCTAATAAGAGTATTAAGGTAGTAAGGAATAGGAGTAGAATTAGGCCATTCGGTCCATCAAGTCTACTCCGCCATTGAATCGTGGCCAATCTATCTTTCCCTCCTAACTGCATTCTCCTGCCTTCTCCCTATAACCTCTGACACCTGTACTAATCAAGAATCTATCTATCTCTGACTTAAAAATATCCAATATTATTATGCAATGGATGCTAAAATGCACAGAAAGTTTGCAAAGTAGGTAGGTTATAAGTAGAGCCAGGATTTTGCCATAAATGCCATGTGCCTTTTCATGCCTTTTTAGATGATTTCACTAGGTTAACGCCTTTTTCACGATCGAGTGTCTAAATCGGTCTTTTTTGCCTTTTTGCAAAAAGGTTGTGTTATTTTCTTTTGTTGTACCGTGATTACAATGACGTTTTCTATGTTAACATGTTAATATTAATGGTATTATTAACGTGTTAACATAGTATAACTTACAAGAAAACTTCCACCACCAGGGCAAAACTGGGGAGCCATCGTCAGTTGTTCATTTGTTCGTGCCGCTGCCCGCAGTTTCAGTTTTCTCCAGATGCTGGAAAAATCAAAGGTAACAAAAAATGCTGAAGAAACTCAACGGGTAAAGCAGCATCTATGGAGAGAAGGAATAGGCGACGTTTCGGGTCGAGACCCTTCTTCAGACTGATGTGGGGGGGGGGGGTGGGAAAAAACAGGAAGAAGCGGAGACAATAGGACTAGAAGGAGAGCTGGGAAGGGGGAGGGGGAGGAGAGAGAAGACGAGGGTTATCTAAAATTAGAAAAATCAATGTTGATACCGCTGAGGTGTAGACTACCCAAGCGAATTACCCAAGCTTGTCTCCTCAATACATTTACTGCTGGCTCTAGTCGCAAATCTGAGTTTTCGAGTGATCTGTGCAAAGTATTCATTGATGCTTGAATTCCACTGTGGAAATTGGAAAACAAATCTCTCAAAGGTTTTTTAGTGAAATGGACAGAGGAACATATACCAAGCGAGTCATCATTATGGAAAAATTATGTTGACAGCAATTTCAAAATTGCTGTGCAGAAAATTACAGATGAAGTTGCATGAAACAAAATATGGATATTAATAGGCGAGACAACTGATGCTGTGGGGAGATATGTTGTCAATGTTGTCATCGGTAAACTGGAGGCAGGTCAACCATCAAAGGAGTATTTGTTGATATTGGAAGTCAAACAGCTCAACTATTGCTCAGTTGTTTACATCTTCACTTGCTGTACATTGGCACGAAGGTATAAAACAGGAGAATACTATTCTGTTGGTGACTTAAATTTCCCAAAATGTTGCATTTAGCTTAGCTCAAGGACCGCTTAGGATTGCCAAGCATTTACATAGCTTGTTTCCAAATTTGGATCGCCTAGTTTCCAATGTCAAGAATATCTTCAGAGTACCGTCATGTGTGCAGTTGTTCAAGGAAATGGCACCCGAGATTCCGCTACCTCCTCAACCTGTTTTGACTAAGTGGGGTACATGGCTCTCTGCTGTACTCTACCATGCTGAAAATTTTGAAAAGATAAAATAAATCGTCAACTGTTTTGAAGAAGAAGAATCTACTGCAGTCAGGATCATCAGTGAAATAGACAACAGACAATAGGTGCAGGTTTCGGCTGTTCGAGCCAGCACTGCCATTCAATGTGATCATGGCTGATCATCCCCTATCAGTACCCCATTCCTGCCTTCTCCCCATATCCCCTGGCTCCGCTATTTTTAAGAGCCCTATCTAGCTCTCTGTTGAAAGCATCCAGAGAACCTGCCTCCACCATCCTCTGAGGCAGAGAATTCCACAGATTCACAACTCTCTGTGAGAAAAAGTGTTTCCTCGTCTCCGTTCCTAATGCCTTACCCCTTATTCTTAAACTGTGGCCCCTGGTTCTGGACTCCCCCAACATCGGGAACATGTTTCCTGCCTCTAGCGTGTCCAAACCCTTAACAGTCTTATATGTTTCAATAAGATCCCCTCTCATCCTTGTAAACTCTGGAGTGTACAAGCCCAGCCGCTCCATTCTCTCAGCATATGACAGTCCCACCATCCCGGGAATCAACCTTGTACACCTACGCTGCACTCCCTCAATAGCCAGAATTCCCTTCCTCAAATTAGGGGACCAGAACTGCACACAATACCAGGTGTGGTGTCACTAGGGCTCTGTACAACTGCAGAAGGACCTCTTTGCTCCTATACTCAACTCCTCTTGTTATAAATGCCAACATGCCATTCGCTTTCTTCACTACCTGCTGTACTTGCATGCTTACTTTCATAGACTGATGAAATCATGCAGAAAAAGTTCCTCCACCACGATCTTGTGTTTATTGCTTCCAATTTTGCTAACTTCCGACAAGCAATCACTTCCCTTGAGAAACGTGGCAAAACATTACTGAATAAATTGCAGGTTTTCAACAAAGTAACTGATGATATTCGTAAAGTTCCTGGTGATGTAGGTAAAGACATACATGGAAAATGTGAGAGTGATTTTAGCTTGAATCTTGAAGAAATACAAAACATAGCTAAAGTTCGCAAAGGTAGTTGTAATACACAAGATATCAACATGAATATAGAGTCGGTAGCTTGTTTCGAGTATGCACCAGTGACCTCAGCTGGGGTAGAATGAAGTTTTTCGCAACTGAAGCAAATTCTGTCTGACAGACAGCATAGTTTAAAACCAAATAATTTGAAAAAAATGCTAGTAATTATGTGTAATCTGCAACTTTGGTCATTAAATGAAGTATACCTTTATTATTATTTTTAACCATATTTTGGTGGTGGAAATAATTGCCTTTTTATGCCTTTGTTTGTCATCAATGTTTTTTTCATGCTGTTTTTGTAATTTTATGATGCCTTTTTGCCGGCCTATTTTAGAGTTTTGTAGTGCCGAAACATCCTGGCTCCAGTTATAATTGACACAGTGGCATAGCTAGAAGACCCATTGCCTCACAGTGCCAGCGACCCAAATTCAAACATAATCTCAGGTAGGTCAGTGTGGAGTTTACACATTCTCTCTGTGACCCAGTGGGTTTCCTCCATGTGCTCTAGTTTTCTCCCACATCACTAAAGCGTGTGGGTTGTTAGGTTATTTGGCACTTCCAGCTGCCCAAAGTATGGAAGTAACTGGTAGAACTGGGGGGATGATGAAAATGTAGAGAGAATAAAAATAGGATTATTATAAGGTTGGTGTAAACACATCTTCTTGAACTCAATGGGTTGAAGGGCCTATCTCTCTGCTGTATCTTCCTAGGAAATTAGTGTGATGATTGAGACAGCCACGTTGGACAACTGTACCTTTCTTAACTGTACATAGAAACTGAGAACTGTAACTGTCACTCAGAAGGACCATCCACCAACACCAGCTGACTCCTAGCACATCAGTTGCTAATTTAATTCTACAGATAGTTGGTAAGATAATACACTTGTCTGATGCCAGAGAGCTATGGTAGGTGCTGAAGGTGTTTATCCCCATGCGCAGCTTCTGCATAACTGAGTTGTGGCAAAACACACAGTGCTAGGAGATTGAGCAGAGGTCAGGTAAAGCAGGATATGTTGCAACAAAAGATCCAGGGGGAGGGAAGAGGTCTCATGGCAAGAGGCCATATCTCCCTGAATCCCTTCAGTGTACAGCAACTGAAGAGGCCTGGCCTCTGTATGAGTGACTGAGGTTTAATCTAGTCCAACTATAACTGCGGAAATGGTATGTAGATATTTATTAGTGGCTTCCAAGATCAGCATGGCCATTAACTCTTTGGCATTGTGTTCTCTTCCAAGGTTCCATGTGGACATATTAGCAAAACCCTGCAATTTGCAACAGAGTAATGGTGGCTCTTGATATTTTCTATTCCAAGAAAGTGAGGGAGTACTTTTCAATTCCTCTTTCTAGCGACCAGAATGTGAAAACCCCTCTCACCTTCACAATGAATTCAGCTTTCCCCATGGTTCATGGACCATATTCACTGACTCTATTCACATTGGTGGCACGTCATCACAATGTGGAGGTGTACACATCGTGCAAGAGTTTCACTACTTCAATGTCCGCATGGGGCTTGCTCAACAGTCCATCACATGGCTCAAACCTGACATTGCTAAATACAGGCATGATGTCCAGAGCAAATATGTGAGCAACAATGAAAAACCAAAGGATGAGTTTATCCATATACGTGATTTCAAGTTCAAGTTTGATTTATTGTTACATACACCCATTGGTACAGTGGAATTTGAGTTACCATACAGCCATACAAATAAATATAACACTATACACAATAGAGTTTAACATAAACATCCACCACAGTGTGCATATTCCTGTGCATAGATCCATGCTAACTATTTCTAATCAGGAACCTGGTTTAGTTTGCACTAATAATGGCTCTCATGTTAACAGGCCTGCAGCAAGTAAGAATTGTATTGCTCTATCTGGAACATACTGTATGCCACTAAAACACTCTTGACTCTTGACTCAGACACATAGGGCTCCACTTTAAACCTGGGACTGTTGTCTGACTGACAGGGAGAAGATGTGTTTGAGAGTGTCTGAATTCTGGGTTAACCCATCTGGTTCAGAGTTTGGTTTCACCTGTCACGATCTTCTTTTTCAGTACTTAGAAACAGTAGGTCGGGTTCACTTTTGAGTACGGAATGCAACAGATGGACAGGCTGCAGGCTGCTTCGTGCTAGCAGGTTGAGAGCGGGATGGGGGGGGGGGGCACTGATTTAAAGACGATGTGCGAGATCGACTCCAGTAATGTCTTGATAGCTGGAACAGGTTTTGATGCTGGAGTGATAATTGGACTGGGGTGCCAATCTTAGAGAAGTTCTGGCCTGGGGAATCCATTTACTGGTGTTCAGTCTATAGCACAGGCAAAATGAGCTGCTTGCTATTACTATTGACTACATACCTCGGGGTGAAACTAGATCAGCAGCTGACCTACAAGCAACACCTTGAAGCTCTCCGTGCTAAAGTCTAGGCGCGGAACAATCTCCTGCGTTGCTTGGCTGGATCATCATGGGGCACCAGGACATCTACTCTCTGAACCAGTACTCTTGCACTCGTGTACTCATGCATGGTGCTGTAGCACTCATACTAGCAAACTAGACGCCATCCTCAACGACACCATGCGGATCATCAGCGACTGCCTACATCCTACTCCGACAGATCTTCTGCTGATGCTCGTAGGTATCGCACCCGCCATGCTTCACTGAGAGTACTTCACCCACAAGCTGGTGTGCAAGGCCCCATCGGATGCCGAACATCCTCTGCACCACCTCGACCAGGACTCACAGCAACTGGGAACTCAACACCTGTCATCTCATCGCCCCTTCTACTGTCACGCAGCGACCCTCTGTGGCTCCTGTTTCAATACACTGGGAGCAGGGAGAACCAGCTGGGAACGGACTTTGTGACCTCCGCAATTCACTGTTGCACTGAACACCACAGCCCCACCCAGCTCGGACCTGCCCCGGGTCGCCCCGAACTGGCTCCGTACAGGGGTCGGCCGGTTCAACGCCAACATATATCACTGGGGGCTGCCTTCATCAGCAGCCTGCGTGTGTGGAGCAGACCAGCAAACAGCGCAGCACGTCATTTTCGATTGCGCTGTCTTCCGCCCCCCTGGTGGAGAGGCAGACCTCACGGCCCTCGATAACAGCACATTGAACTGGCTACAGCGCCTGGAGGGTGTTACATAACTGCTGCTGCCTCAAACGCAAGAAGAAGAAGACTATTGAATGGCCAAATTGCCATTTGGAAGTGGGTTAGTAACCATTCCTTCATCATCATTTACTTTCAGAAGTGGATGGGTGCAAGATCAGTTAGATATAGGGTTGATATATTTTAAACGTTTCATACCCCACATAAGATTCTTCTCATAAAACAATATAGCTATTTGATTTAGCAGGATTTATGTTCAAAAGCAATAGACAGAGCTTACTGCCCACATCGCTCAGTTGATCTTGCTGCCAAATTACTGTCTGATTCAATCTTGAACACTGATGTTATCAGCCTGAATTTCCTCTCTTGACTGCCAATATCGCACATAGCTCAACCTTCCTTTGACACAATCTTCCCACTTTGTGGATAAGTCAACTGCATTAATTGACCTAAAATATCTGTTCCACAACATTCAACTTACTAATATGCTTCAGAAGTTTAAACTCTCGAAGAAAATCCCTTTATGTAGCTCATCCCGACTTTGAATGTCAAGGTCTTTACTACAAATTAACCAGCACAATATTGTTCTAGAGTAAAAACAGCATTGAAACAGGCCCTTTGGCCCAGCTTGCCCATGTCAACAAAGATGCCCCTAGTCTGGTCCTACCTAACCGCATTTGGCCCATATCCCTTTCCTATCCATGTACCTGTCCAAATGTATTTTAAACTTTGTCGTGTGTTTTTTACAATAATAATTAGAAATGCTCAGAGAATACCATACTGCATGAACCAATGCCTATTGCATTAAAGAATCTTTGCCGACAGGAAATCATAGGCAGGAATAACAAAACATTTTTGAACATTGCTGAGAAAATACAGCTTGTAGGTGTACAGAGTAATATTTTAAGACATCACTGATTTATTCTGCATAAATTATACCCAGTTGGATTGCTAGATATTTCATAAATGTACCAGGAACAATAAAAAGCATAGAAATCACAAGGATCACAAATTAAATCACCTCAGACTGAGGAACTGCCATAACACATTTACATACCAACTAGTATAGAAGGCCTCAAATCTGCAAGAAATTGTGGAGAGCTGTAAACATAGCCCAGTCCATTGCACAAACCAACCCCCCCCCGCACCATAGGGAAGAAGACAACATAGTCAATTTAACTCATACCCCATCGATTCTCTTCTCCTCTCTCCCATTGGGCAAAAAACACATAAGCTTGAATGCATGTGCCACCATGTTCAAAAACAACTTCTTTCCCACAATTATCAGATTATAGAACAGAATTGTTATTTGCTAATTTCCAATTTTCCAATGTACCTTGTTGCGGCCCTTGCATTTACAATTAATCTGCATATTCTCAGTAGTGGTAACCACCTCTATTGCGGCACCATCAACACATACCCCAGTTTGCACTGATGGTGCCGAAATAGAGATGTTCAATATCACCAACTACTTCTCCTGGACCACCCATATTCCCATATTGAAGTAATGACCAAGAGAGCACACCAACGCCTTTACTTCCTTAGAAGACTTAGGAAATTTGCATGCCTCTCCAACTCTCACCAGCCTCTATAGATGCACCATAGAAAGCAATTTATCAGGATGCATCACAGCTTGGTTTGGGAACAGCTCCATCCAAGACTGCAACAAATTGCAGCAAATTGTGGACGCAGCCCAGACCATCACACAGACCATTGGTGGGGGCGCTGCAAGCCGGCAACCTCTGTCCTTTTTCAACTTTTTTTTTTTGTTTTTAGTGTGTTTCAGTGCACCGTTTAAATGTTTATTGGTGTGTCATGTGTGGGGGGTGGTGTGTGGGGGGGGGGGGGGGGGAACCCGTTTTGGCCATCTCTTCCATGGAGAGGCGACTTTTCCATCTCGCCTCCCCCGTGGCCTAACAACAAGGATCGGCGCGGCCTTTCCTGGAGATGCGCCCGGGACTTCAGCGGCGGGTGCAGCGTGAACACTCGGCAGGGAGCGGACAAGCCCACGCTGGGGCTCGCTGGAGGAGAGCACTTCGTTTCGCTGGCCCGCGGCAGTCGGCAGCCTGAAGCCGCGGTCAGCAGGGCTCCAGCGGGGAGCGGCGTCCGCAGTCCGGGATTTGTCGTGGGGGACCCGGAGGAAGAAGAAGCCGCCACCGCCGGCCCGCGGCCTACTTCTACCGCGGGTCTGGCATGGGCTTACCATCATCCCCGAAGGTGGGAACTTTAAATCTTCAACCGCCGGCCTATACCAGCCTGAGGCCGCGGTCTCCGGTGGGGAGAGCCGAACCTGGACTTTACCTTGTCTGGATGCCTGCAGCGATGGCTGCGGAGGGTTGAGGTCCCAACTACGGGGGAAAGTGGAGGAGGACTGGCAAATGTTGTACCTTCCACCACAGTGACAAATGCTGTGGTGGATGCTTATGTTACATTTTTATTGTGTATTTGTTTGTTCTTTATTATTGTATGCTGCTGACAAAAGCCCTACTAGGGACAAGAGTTGCGAATTAGCCTTGGCTAAAAACACTGTGATGCATACATCAGATGACTGTTTCAAGTGTATCTATGCTTTTGTATCTGTCCCTATTAAATAAATCTTAATCAATCAATCACAAACCAACCTCCCTTTGTTTGACTCAATTTATACCTCGCGCTGCCCCAGCAAAGCCAACAAAGCCAGCAGCATAATCAAGGATAAGTCACACCCTGGCCACTCCCTCTTCTCCCCTCTCCCATCAGGCAGAAGGTATAGAAGTGTGAAAATGCACACCACCAATTTCTTCCCAGCTGTTTTCAGGCAACTGAATCATCCTACCACAACCAGAGAGCAGTGCTGAACTACTATCTACCTCTTTGATGACCGTCGGACTATCCTTGATCCTTACTATGTATCTATACACTGTAAATGGATCGATTGTAATCAGGTAGTGTCTTTCGGCTGACTGGTTAGCATGCGAAAAAATACTTTTCACTGTACCTCGGTACATGTAACAATAAACTAAACTGAACTGAACTAAATTCTGTACTTGCTTTCTTCTCTCTTTTGCAGCACTGTTGTATTCTTCTGTGGTCTGATTGTGTTTATGGGTATTATGATTTGCCTGGATAGCAAGCATAATACATTTTTTCACTATCTCTTGGTTCATCTGACAATAATAAACCAATAATGGACTTAGCAGGAAATCTGTCTGAAATGGCTTTTCAGTTTAATTGCTTTAAAAGTATCATTTCACTGTATTCCCTAATCCCTCTTAAGTTTTAGACTATTATTTATCTCTTTATGGAAATGATAATGAGATTGTTAGGATGAAACGTTTAAAATAAAGTAAATTTGCATTCATGAGAAGAATATATCTGCAAAGATTAAATAATCTACTCAAATCAAATGTCGTTTTCAAAGATTTCTTGATGTTCATCCTTGGTTTGAAATAGTGCAAAACATGCTATGTTGTTCCATCTGTGCTCTATACACTTAGATTAAAAAATAATTCCATTGACTTGAGAGAACGGCAAGCAGACGATAAAGGTAAAGACACATCACTGTACATTATAGTAATGAGTGCATAGAGGTAGGCTTTGCTCATGGTGTGTCCTGATTACAAGTGGCAGGACAGCAGGCAAAATTAAAATGGGCCACCTTTCTCAAGGAGTAAAAATTCTGAAGTTGAAGATATTAAAGAGACAGGCTTGGGAAGAAGGCTGATGTAAATGTTCAAAGAATTGCATAAAGTCTGCCAGAAAATCTGTTTCCAAAGTCAAGGAGGATGGAGAAATTGGTGCCAACTTGGCTCTTTACCAGTTTGATGGTTATAATTTTTAAGATGGAAATGGCAGCTAACTCTGCCTGCACACTTCCGGATCTAGTCACACTGCTGTCACCAATGGTGGAAATTGCATGTTTCTTTCATTGGAGGTTTACTATGTTTTTACACAAGTGTAGACTGTTGCTCACCTGACTGTAGATTACACTGATCAAATTTGCAAGGTGGCACAGCAGTTCAGCAATCCATCCTCCAGAGGTAACCTGCAATTCCGAGTTGCACATGGGAAATGGTAGGCATTCCAAGGAGCACCAAGTCTTCATGTTGTCTTCATTGATATGGGATTCAGATCACGATAATTGTATTGCCATATTTCTGTTACACTACAAGGAGAGAAACATCAGAGTTTGTACTGTAATGGCCCTGTCCCATGGTACGAGTTCATTCCAAGAGCTCTCCCAAGTTTAAAAACTTGTTCAAACATGTGGTAAGCACAGAGAATGAACGCAGCGGGTATGTTGGAGCTCGGGGACACTTCTTAGTACCTGCACGCTAACGGCAGGTACTTGGGAAGACTCGCTAACAGCAGGTACTTGGGAAGTCCCGCTCACGGCAGGTAAGCACGGGAAGACTCGTGAAGATTTTTCAACATATTGAAAAATGTCCACGAGAGCCCTGAGTACCGACGAGTGGCCATTACCGTAAATCTCCGAGTTCAAATCAGGGCAAACTCGGGAGAGCTCTTGGACTCAACTCGTACCATGGGACAGGGCTCTAGCTGTGAAAGAAGCATAAAAAGGTGTGACTAGTATGTATAGTATTAAGTCTGAAGAAAGGTCACGACTGAAATTCTGCCAGACCTACAGAATTCCTCCGGAAATTTTTGGTATGTAAATTATTTTATCATCTATATACAATTGAAAGTCTTGTCTTGTTTGCCTGTCTGTCTGTCAATATTAACTGCCTGTGCATGTGAGGGAGAGATTTACCCCCTCTCCCGCCCCCTCCCCCCCCCCCCCGGATGCCAAGGCCGACCCAAACATCGAGTCCTTTCATTGGCTCTGGGAAGCGCCGACTGCCCCACCCGCCCACGTGGGAAGGATTGATTGGCTCAAGGGAATGCTGACGCCAACCTAAAAGTCAAGTCCATTCATTGGCTCTGAGAAGTGCCAACAGTTCCCCCACCCCACCCCACCCCCCATGTGGGAAGGATTAATTGCATTGGGTGAACGGGTGAGTGGTGGAAACCGGTTGCGATGGGGAAACAGGTGAGTGGTGGAATATTGCGTTGAGGAAACGGGGCCCAATGGGTCGGGGAAGTAGGGAGGGGAGAGGGATTATGGAGGGTGGGAGGGAGTGACTGAGGGTAGGGAGTGACCGAGGGTAGGGGAAAGGAGAGGGCGGGAGAGGTGAAGGAGGGAGTGGAGGAGAGGAGGAGGTGAGGGGATAGAAGAGGGAGGGTGAAGAAAAGGGGGAGGGAGTATTGGGGATGAGAGGAAATGAGCCACGCCTGCTCTGTTGGGGCTATGGGTGAGTGGTGGAATATTGCGTGGGTGGACGGGTTACATTGGGGGGGAATGGGCGATGGGGGTGATTGGCTCCGGAGTGAGCACCGACGCCGCGTTTGGGAACCAGCACTTCCAAGTGACGCTGCGCCCCTCCCCCGCGCTGGGGGACGGGGACCAACGGTTCCCACTTGGCTAGTATATTCTATCATTTAGATGATATATATAGTTTGTGTCCAATACTGTGGCATGTTTAACTTTCCAAACTGTATAAAGAGCCAAATGTTTGCAATTTTTCTCTATTCTCCTTTAACATATAAATTCTTTGGAGGGTAAGCATTAGATTTTATGGTCACATTGATAAGCCAAAATTGGTCAGAAAGCATTCAGGAGGACCTGGGCTGAACCTTGCAATTCTCACTTTATTGAATACTTTATTCTCAATAGCTGCCAACTTACTTTCTACTCAATAAAAGAATGAAACTCAACAAAAAGCAGATACATGTTTATCTTATTAAATTCAGTATATGGACCTGTGGTATTTGAGAACACGTAGGGGGGAAACATTTTAACAATGTAAGAAAAATGTGTTTTACAGTGGGCAGGAAGTTAATTTGTGTGCATTGACTGACTCTGGAATTAAGGTGAATATGGAAGACTTAACTCTTCCTGGAGACCAGCTTCAAGAACAATAGGCCGCACATTGGCTCAACAGTGTAGTTGCTGCCATACAGTACCAGAGACTTGGGTTCGATCTTTGCTGTGGATGCTATCTGTATGCAGTTTGTACGTTCTCCCCGTGACTCTGTGGGTTTTCTCCGGTTGCTCCAGTTTCCACTCACACTCACGCTATTCATGTTTGTGAAAGAAAATGCTGCTTAAGAATAATAGTTCATTTCAGTACCACAATATGGGGGCAGAGTAGTGCAGAAGGTAGACCTGCCTCACAGTGCTAGAGACCCAGGTTCGATCCTGACCTCGGGTTCTGACTGTGCGGAATTTTCACGTTCTCCCTGTCATCGATTGGGTTTCCTCCGGGTGCTCCCTCATCCCAAGGATGTGCAGGTTTGTAGGTTCATTGGCCTCTGTAAAACAATGTCCTTAATGTATAGGGAGTGGATGATAAAATGGGTTAACATAGAACTAGCGTGATCGATGGTCGAGGTGGACTCAGTGGACTGAAGGGCCTGTTTCCATGCTGCATCTCCCAACCAAATGTTATGTTGTTATACACTATATCATTCAATTGATGATACATATCTGATTAATAATGTATATTATCTATGATAATATCCTCTCAATTATGCTTGGGCGCTTCTATCAGAATAAGGTTATTGTTCCTTGAACTTTCTGCAAAACAGCGGACTTCCCAGTAGAAGGTGATACCTCAAGCATCTGGTCTCCATACCAGGCAGTTGCCTGTACAGGTCAACTTACCAAGAGGTTTCATATCATTCAGGAAGATGATTGTTGTGATTGCCATTTCACGCATTCAAAAGACATGTAAAATCAATGGCATTATATCAAGAAGTAAAGCTTTGATGATTTTCTTCCCCTTTAAGTACAATTCTGTTACAGCATGAACCAAACCACTAGAATTTAGGAGAAGATCTTGATTTCTTTTAGGCTGTTATCTCACTGACTGTCATCCATCTGTCTAATATCCATAGGACATCTCAATAGCAATATGGAAAACCCTGGGAGGTTTTTTCCTGAGTTCCAGAATTCACAAATGTTACCTCTGATACTAATGGTACCTATACATCCAGGAGTAAGCATGTCCTTGACTGTAAGTGCACCTCGGAATCAGTAATTAGATAATTGTTGATTTCAGTGGAGTCAGCAGCTATTCAATTCTGGACTGCATATTGCGGGAAATAAAACTTGAAATAAATTCTTGCCTGGAAGTACCTGACCTGACAGGCTGTGATACCACATTTCAAAACTGCTCCAAGGCATATACTGACTAAATGTTGCTGATGTGCTGCTACTATTGTGGCTACCTGCCCAACAAATAGTAATGACCATGACACTTGGATTTTGTATGGATTACTGCTGCACAAATTGGCCCATGGAAACTCTCCTCTGCATCTCTTTTTTTTTCTGTCCTAATGTGTCACATGATATAATTTGAGTTAGCTTGCTACTGTCCTCGGTGCCATATTGTACAATGTAAAGAAACGGTTGCTGCATCTGCACTGAAACACTAATATATGAAAAGGGTCCATTAGAGGTAATGATACTGGATGGGGATCAATATTGAGTTCTGTTCTACTTGTACCTCATAAGTTGTATGAAAAATAATCAACGCATTTTGCACGATGTGTTTAGGATAGCATGTTTTGTAGGCAATCTGGTAGTGGAATGAAGTTCTAACAGTAGCATTTCCAGCAATGCATCAAGCGGTGCTAGATTCAACTCCTACTTCAAACTGCCCTGGTGAGCAAGGACAGGTGGCTCAGCTCTGAAATGTTAAGGGACATGTGATTTGTGTCAGTCGAGGCTGACACCTCCACGTTATAAAAGTTGTGAGGAAGGTCACTCTCCCCTCTGTACCCTTCCAAGTCGAGCTACTGATCAGTAAATATGATAGATGTGTCCACAGAGGTAATGCATTAGAGAGATAGTCAATCTACAAATCCTTCCACATTTTCACATCATTTTCCGAGGGAAAGTTCTAAAAGTGGGAATAGTGTAACGGAGTGTACTGAATAGCAGAAGCAAAATCGGGTATATGCAGTTTGTAAACCTATTTAGAAATGCAATTTATTCAATTTAGAAGTTTTCCTTTTTTTTAGTAAATGCGTCCACTCGATTTCTTCTCTCAACTTGTATGGTTCAATAAGTAATATGAGAGGACCTTCCTAGTGCTGATTTGAACATTGTAATGCTCATTACTGCCTTGTTAAAACCTGATCAATGAAAACATTATACAGACTCCACAGCTGTGAAGAATCATAAAAATCCGAGCACTTAATGCATGGTTGATCTGGTGTCTCTGTATTTAATGAGGGGGAAAATTTGGAAGCATCATCACATCTCTGAGAGAAAACCACTGAGCGGAAGATTTTCCTATTTCTTCTTTGGATGTAATGGTTATTGTTCCTTGAACTTTCGTGCAAAACAGCGGACTTCCCAGTAGAAGGTGATACCTCAAGCATCTGGTCTCCATACCAGGCAGTTGCCTGTACAGGTCAACTTACCAAGAGGTTTCATATCATTCAGGAAGATGATTGTTGTGATTGCCATTTCACGCATTCAAAAGACATGTAAAATCAATGGCATTATATCAAGAAGTAAAGCTTCAATAGACCTACCAGTAGCACACATGGCTGGTTGAATAACTAAACTTGCTGTCTAACTCTAACTGCAAATAATTCAGACAAACCTACTCAAGATATTAATCAAGATTAGTGGACAATATATTGCTTCTGAGTCAATCTATCAAAGCTCTCATGGGAGATTTACACTGGGAGTGATTCTATCCCAAAGAGAACCAACAAATAAACAGGAGTAAGCCATTTGTCCACTCCTACATATTCTGCCATTCAACAAGATCATGGGTGATCAGTTACCTCAGCACCACTTCATTGCACTAACTCCATAACCCTCAATTCTCCTAACAACAAAAAATCTATTGACACCTATTTTGAATATACTCCAAGACCGAGCTTCCACAACCCTCTTGGGTGGAGCATTTTGGAGATTATCTGCTTGAAGAAATTGCTTCTCATCTACAACCTGGCTGGCTGCTCCTATTATCGAGATTGTAACCCTTGGATCTAGACACCCTTCTGAACTTTGTACAGTTCAATGAGATTACCTCTCATCCTTCTAAATTTAGGTGAGGCCTAAGATTGATACAAAAAGCTGGAGTAACTCAGCGGGTCAGACAGCACCTCTGGAGAAAAGGAATAAGCAATGTTTCAGGTCAAGAGCCTTCTTCAGACCCGAAACATCGCCTATTCCTATTCTCCAGAGATGCTGTCTGACCCACTGAGTTGCTCC
Source organism: Raja brachyura (assembly GCA_963514005.1). Next base: position 95,023,039 of record OY740783.1, on the reverse strand, counting down.
AGGTTTTTGAATCTATCTTCATTTAAACCAGCATCCGCAGATCCTTCTTACACAGAGGACAGGCCTAGTTTGCTTAATCCCCCCTCAAGTGATCCCCTTAGTGAACCTCTGCTGCATTCCCTCCATTACAAATAAAATGTTTCTTACATTGGGACCAAACCTGTATACAATATTTCAGATGTAATCTCACCAGGACTCTATATAATTGGTACAAGATGTTTTTAAGCTTGCACTCAAATCATCTTGTAATAAAAGCCAATCTACCATATGCACTCCAAGCTGATTATTAAACCTGCACTCAGTCGTTTATGTACAAGGCCACACATGTCCTTCTGTACCCAATGTCATTTGGCCCTTCGCCATTTAAAACAAACAACCCGATTTTCTATGTTTTTCTCTCCCAAAGTAAATCACCTCAGTTTCCTTTCCAGATTATATTTGATCATGGCTGATCATCCAGAATCAGTACCCTGTTCCTGCTTTTTCCTCATATCCCTTGATTATGTTAGCTCTAAGAGCTATATCTAAATCTCTCTCTTGAATACATTGAATACTACCAGGTTTTTGCCTAGTCACTTGGTCTGTGAACATCCCCCTGAAGCCCCCCTGCATTGTCGTTCCAGCCCACACAGCCACTGACTGTTCATTATTAGTAAACGTATAGATAATACCTGTGATCCCCATCACGTTGCCCCAGCATTGATCCCTGTGGTACCCTACATATCATCACTTCCCTACATGAAATTACACATTTCTTCCTATTCTGTTTTCTGTCTTTTAACTAGTCCTCAATTCATGCCAGTGTATTATCAATATTATCCTCCAATATTTCTTAATATTCTCTTAAATGACCTTCAAGAAGTCCACATACAACATATCAATTGGTCCAGCCTTATTTATTCTGTTATTTGCAAGCTCAATAAATTTGTCAAAAATGATTATCTTTTCTTAAATATTGACTCTGACCAATCCTATTACCATTTTCCAAATACCCTCTACCACTTCCTTCATAATAAGTCCAGCATTCTCCCTGCTAGTGACATCAGGTTAATTGGCTTTTAGTTCCACTTCTCTCCTTTCCTAAATATAGGGTTACATTTGTTATCCGTCTTACTGTTGAAACCATTCTAGAAAACATGGAATTTTGGCGCATGGCGCATCGATATTCGATAGTGCATCGACTAACTCCACAACCACCTTTTTTCAAAACCATGGGATGCAGGTCAGATACTGGGCATTTATCCACATTCAGTCTATAATTTAGTTAGAACCCATTCCCACGTTGCATATGTTGAAGGTTGGTGGGCATAGCTTTAAGGGGAGAGAGGCAACATTTAAAATAAATGTGGGGAGCAAGTTTATTTTACAGAGAATGATGGCTGTCTGGAACATGCTGCCAGGGACGTGGTAGATGTTGATACGATAGTAATGTTTAAAAAAACTTTTAGTTAGTCACATGGATATGCTTGGAATGGAACTATATGGATCACATGCAGGCAGGGAGATTCGTTGACATCATGTTCAGTATTCTGGGCCTAAGGGCCTTTTCTTGTGCTATACTGTTCTTGTGCTATACTGTTCTATTAATTTCTCTAACGCTGCTTTTTAAAAAAAAACTTATGCTAATTTCTTTGAGTTCTTCATTTAACCTTGACTTGGAATCCTCCGATATTTCCTGGTGGCTTTTTGTGTTTTCTCCCAGGAATACAGACACATAATTTCTCTGCCATGTCTTTATTCTCCAATATAATTTCTCCCCTATTGCGAGAAGCCTATATAATTATTCTCTCTCCAGCTGAGTTGTTGGTTGACTTCAGTGAAAAGCTCATAACCTAGTAAAATCAAAGATTAAGAAACCCAAGGAAACAAAATTGAGTTTCACAATCTTATAAAATAAGCAAAGTATGACATATACACACCATACACACCAATTACTCATCATATTTTGGTCATTATACATTTGTGTTACCGAAAATAAATTACTGCAGAAAAGATAGTGATTTTTTTGACCAGTTGATTGAATCTCAGGTTGAGTACATTTTTCCGAAGAATTCCAATCACAGGTGAACCAGACAGTTTTTGAATTATTATTATTAAATTAATGAGCATTGCAGCCAAAATATCACAGAACTATGAACCACAATGTATTACATATAAAAATCATGCTTTTTGCGAATACTTGCTGCTATCACTCTTCCACTGTCATACACAAATCTTCATTCGTTATGTTTGTTATATAGAGGACAACTATGTTTGACAAATTACTTTGAGTTTTCAAGGTTGAAGCTAGCAGAGTCAATGATGGGAAACTGATTGATTTAGTACATGTGGATTTTTGGAAAGCCATTTGATAAGATAAAACAAAGGTTGTCACTGAGGAAATATGAGAAGTAGTATATTTGTAAAGGTAGACAATTAGGTAAAATATAGAGGGAAAAGACTGGGAATAACATGATACTTTTCAGATCCACAGGCTGTTAGCTGCACTGGAATTAATTTTGGGTCTCAATCTCGGTAAAACCAATGAACTGATTGTTGACTTGGAAGGGGAAGGATGAGGACCCAAAATCCTCTTTATATATGGTGTAGAGTGTCAAAAACTGCATATTCCTGGGCATGCATATTTTTACAAAGATCTTTCCTGGATCCAGCACACTGATGGAATTAAAAAGAAAGCACATCAACACCTCTACTTCCTGGGAAGATTGCGGAGATTTGGTATGTTGGTGAGGATTCTCTTGAACGTCTACAGGTGGACAGTAGAGAGCATATTGACTGGTTGCATCACGGCCTGGTTCGGAACTTGAATGGCTAGGAATGAAGAAGACTGCAAAAAGTTGTGAACACTGCCCAGTCCTTCACTGGCTCTGACCTCTCCACCATCGAAAGGATTTACCGGAATTGCTGCATCAAAAAGGCAGCCAGAATAATCAGATTCCCACACCATCATGGCCACACACTCATTTCACCCCTGCCATTAGGAAGAAGGTACAGGTGCCTGAAAACTATGATGTCAGGTTTAGCAACAGCTTCTTCCCTGCAGCCAATCGGCTATTAAACACTACAACCTCAAATAAGCTCTGAAATACATAGACTATTATTGTTATTATTGCTATAATATTGTCGCAAAAGGGGCGCCACATGGTGGGAGCCCATGCCTACAGTCCGTCTGCTTTTTTATCTTTTTTTAAATTTTTAGTTGGTTTTAAAGTACGTATTGGGGGATTGTTTTAGTATTTCTATGTGGGGGAAGTAGGTAGGGTAAAGGGGAAACTGTTTCCCAGTCACTTCCTGGCGAGGATGCAACTATTCTCCGAGTCGCAATTTTGCAAACCCCCTCACGGCCTACCAACTGGATTGGCGCGGCCTTTCCTGCCAAAGCTTCAGTGGTGGCGCAGCAATGGATTCACCGCGGAGCGGCGATGCCTTACTTGGGATCGCCGTTTGAAGCTCCGGAGAGTTGGGCCTGCTGCTTCAACATCGTAGAGCTGTGGTTTGTAGAGCTTCCAGCGCGGGCGTCGCTGACTTCAACATCGCGGAGTCCTGGGATCCCTTTGCCGAGGGTCGCCAGCGTGAATCTCTGCCCAGTGTGGCCTGTGGACTCCGGTGGGAAGTGGCCGATTCAGATGTCCAAGCCGCTGAAGATGTTCTCCCGTTTCGACGTTGGAGTTGCATCATCCCGGCGAGAGGGCCTGAGCATCGGGCCACCATAGCGGAAACTGCGGGGGGCTTCGGGAGGCCCTGACCATGGGTGAACATCATAGAACATCAAAGTGGAGGATGACTGAACTTTGGGCCTTCCCTCACAGTGGGAAACTTTGATTCTGCTGTTGGGGGATGTTTATGTTAAAGACTATAGTGTTCTGTTCTTCTCTTTCTATTCATATGGCTGCATGGTGACCCCGAATTTCACTGTACCAATTGGTGCATGTGACAAAAAATGTCTCTTGTCGTTTTGTTTCGGTGTACGTATGTGTATATGAGTGTGTGTGTATATATGTAGATATATGTATATATATATATTTTTTTAATATATATATTACTAAAAGTCTGATTTTGACCACTTCCTGTTGTTCTGTATATTGATTTTAGAAAAAATACTGCCACTTAAGGCTGTGATTTTTGGCCATCTTACTTAGAGCCCCCCTCCGCTGTGCAGGACAGGAGGATTTTTCCCATTGATGAAAAATAAAACAGTTATTAGTGTTTAGAAAATGTTGATTCTCTCTCCTGAAGGCCACACCCCTTCCAGAGGGACTATAAAACCTGGAAGTGTTGAGTGCCTCAGTCAGTCTCTGCAAGATGGGGGAGCGAGAGGGTCACATCTCTTGGTCTGAATTGTGAATAACACTGAACACATGTCTACTAAAGTGTGTGTGTGGTTTTACTGACCATGAGTGCCCTTAATGTGGTTTGAAAATGAAAATGAATATATGGATGGTTTGAAATAAAGCACAGCAAATAGTTGGTGGTGCTTGATTTGAAATAAAACACAGCAAATGGTTGTTGGTGGTGGTTGGTTTGAAATAAAGAACAGCAAATAGTTGTTGGTGGTGGTTGGGTTGAAATAAAGCGCATGATTAAAAGTCTAAACTTGACAATTTCCTGTTTACACTGTATATTGATTTTAGATAAAATGCTACCACTTATGGCTGTGATTTTTGGCCATCCTAATCAGCCCCCCTCTGCTCATCAGCTGCAGAGGATTCTTCCCATCAATGAAAAGTAAAAGTGTTCTTAGTGTTTAAAAAATGTTGATAATCTCTCTCATGTCAATCACGCTATGAAGGCCACGCCCCTTCCGGTGGGAGGGGGGAGGGTTTATGAAACCTGGAAGTGTGGGTGCAGCTCAGTCTGTGCAATGTCTACTGAACTGTGAGTGTGGTGTTTATGTGGTGTATTGTGGTTTTATAGTGGTTTCACCCTGCTTCAAATGGTATGAAACTGCATCTGAATGTGGTGGCCTTGCATCCTGCATGAAATGGTATGAAACTGCATTTGAATTTGGTGGCCTTGCATCCTGCTTGAAATGGTATGAAACTCGGGGCTGTCAACATTGGGTGAGAGATGGGATGAGAAATTGCAAGAGACCAAGCCCGAGAGAGCGTAACGACCGGGGGAAGGGTGGGGGAGGAGGGAGTCCCCCCTCCCATTGGTACGGAACTTTTGCATTTTTCAGCTTGAAATTGTGCAATATTGTGCATATTGTAGCAAATCTTTTAACTTACACTTGAATGCAATATATATGCTTTAAATTGGATTAGCTATAAGGTTAGACTAAACTACATTCCTAATTACATTCCACAGTAGAGCCCAGGCTCTGTTCAACACATGCAGCACATGAATGATCTTAGTATATTCATGTATGGAAATCAGATTATAATCAAACACTTGGCCCATGTTGACCAACCTGGGTCTCACTGCACACCTGGTACTACTCCTGGCCCTGACTCCAGTTGCATACCTTGTCTCATTCCTGACCCTGAGTCCAGCCTTGCACCTGGCCCCTATTCTACCCTGATCATAGCTGCTTATCTGCTTAGGTTTCCAGTGCTGAACACTCCTCTGGTCCCAGCTTTGACTGCATACCTCGTAATATTCCAGAACTTGACTGGATGCAGACTTGGTCTTGCTCCTAGCCCCTTTGCACTGACAATATATCTGGCCCACACATAAAGCCCCATATCTGACCCCCTGGACTTAACCTATTACGTTCAAGCCCACAGGTGCTTATCTAATGCAGTAATCCTTTATGGGGCACTTCACAGACAAAATTATGGATAACAAAATTTGCTATATCCATTGGCTTCCTTGTTATCGAACATGCTAGTTACTTTGTCAAATAAGTCATCAATTGGTTGAACACAATTTTTCAGCTTGAAATTGTGCAATATGGTGCATACTGTATGGAAGTCAGGTTATAATCATTATTGTCTTTAAAATTGTCAATAACATTATACCCACTCAGCTGTATAAGTATTCTGTTACCATTTAATTCATTTCGTAACAAACTGTCCTGAAGTCATTTTCACCCCCAATATTTTCAGTATTTTGCTGTCTTCCTCTCAGCTAGGACTTTTTCTAAATGCAAAGTCCAATAACTATATATTTAAGCAATATTATTCAATTAAATGTGATCTTGAGAGTACATCATATTTTCTGTGGTATTCATAATACAACAAAGATAAAAAGATCTTTGGTTTGATTGCACCTACCAACATGCATACATTATTATATTACAGTTAATATGTACAGAGGGCAAATTTTTGTTCCAATGCTCCCCATTCCCAATTACATTTACATTGAAGTATTTGAAATCCAAGTGGCATTTAAATGGCATCATAAGGGTAAAACCTCCGGAATGGATGATATTCATTACGTGGTTGGTTGTGGTCAGTATCAGCACAATTATTGTATTAAATTTTGAATCTTCAGATGTCCTGGTTCACGCTAAAACTAAAGACAAATAATAATCGCCTCACACGTTCCCCTTCAAGTATCTCTGTTACTCCTTTAAAATATGTCCCTTCTTTGTCCAAGCACTTAAATATCGAATCTGAATCTGAATTTCCCTCTGATTACCCTCCTTGAGGATGTTCATCTACGTGTTCACTTAATAAAATAATGAGATTGGGGACATTTCTATTCAACCTGTCAAATAAATTAGGGGGGGGGGGGGGGGGGTTAGAAATAGTCAATGAGGTAAGCAAACATAATAGTTGAGTAGCAAATGACGATAGCGCTACCTTCCCAATATTTAACTGAAAGAAATAATGGGTCATTGGGGCTGTATGTTGTGACAGACAGCCTGACACCTTGCATGTAATTTTAATATTACACTTAACCCATCCCCCTGGATATTCCAGATTATTAAATTAAGGTTTTGTCAACTAATTACAAATCAGGCTAATTACAAATCAATAACATTAGCCAACTCCTAAGCATGAAGCGCTGAGCATTGGGATCCAGACATCACGGACAACTGGCCTCAGTTCTCTGCTCACATCTGGCAGTGTTCTCTGTCTGAACCCAGGGCTGCGGAGCGTTTTTAAAAGTCGGGAGGCTGAACGATTACTGATCACTGGCCTTGGGGGTACCTGGTGGGGGAGTGGAGCAACCGAGTGGGGAGAGGGTGTGGAAGTAGGGTGTCCCCCTTCCAGGGTAGGGACTTTTTGAACTTTGATATATTAAAATCATGTTTTACCTCAGAATCATGTGAGTGATTCCGTGAAAAAGACCCACTAGTGCGCATGCGCGCCATTATGTCAGACGCATTGGCGCACCGACAGGCTGGAGAGCGCAGTTCTACAAACGGTAAGTAAAACACCCACAGGTAAGTGTTTTAAACTTTACTGCGGTTTGCTTAGGTTCCGTATAGGCTGGTTGCAGAAACCAGCAGGGACACTTCCAAAATGGAAAAAAATTAACAGAAAATAAGGCGAGGTGTGCCGCCTGTAAAAGTAAAAGCCTGCCTACGGGACCACGGTCAGCAGGCGTACGCCGGCTCCAGAGCTGCCGGCAGTACAGCCAGTGGCAGCAACTCCGGTGCCTCAGAAGAACTGTGGCCACTCCTGTTGGGAGGAAAGGCCAATAGGAAATTATCCAGGTCTGTCGACTCCAATGAGTCGGGCCAGGTTGATTCCCCTCCTACCAATAATAAGGTTAGGGGATGTCTGGATGAGATGGAACACCTCCTAAAGGAAATACTACAACCATGAGGTGTTCCAGTCAGGGGTATAACCCCAGGGTTCCCCAGCAGCTCTCAGCAGCAACCTCTACCAGAGGTCCGTATAGTGCAAGAACCAGATGCCTACGAGTCTGCATGGGGACCCATACCAGCAGCACTGTGTCATGGGCTGCATAATACCTCCCTTGGGTATGAGCCGGAAGAGCTAGGGCAGCAAGAGTCTGACCCTGAAGTTGGTGTTACTGCAGAAGAGCATACACCAAAGCACACGAGCTGCGCTCCCGGTTTACATGCCGGACGTGGCATGTAAATTTGTCATGCCGGAAGGAACTGGTAAGGCAACAAAATTGGCCAGAAACATAATTACATGACCTCTCACCAGTTCCAAGAATTAACAATGGATGAAATACCCTAACGATATGAGACACCTGTAAAGTGTGCATCACTCAGAGAGCCCACTGTAAACCAGTGCTCCTGGGGCAAATGGGTGCAACCATGCGATTGCATGAACCAGGCTACAGAAAGCCTTAAAACTAATCGGATCAGGTATAGCGGCTTTGGGCGGTCTGTCGAAGGGGCACCACTATCAAACTCACGGTGGACATGTTAGCCTGCTGTGTAACGCCCACTTTGAGATCAAACTGCCTGACGGAAAACGCCATCAAGCCAACTTCAATCTGTAATTTGCAGCACTGTGTTCTGGAAATGTAAGTCAATAACTCAGATGACGAGGCGAAGACTGTGCATGATGCCACCTTGTCAACCATACCCCTGCAGGTGGGTCACAAACGCTGGTGCGGGGCGAGCTCTCATTACTACGCCATTGGAATGCACCAGTGCACATCTCCAGCAAAATTAGGAGACAAAAGAATCCAACAACCATGGTGGTACAAGCAGCTGGACTTGTCCAGGACATATCCTCTGGAGATCAGTGACCAGTACAATCCTACAGATGCATGGGATAAAATATTTGAATCGTTGGGGGCATTCTATGCCCCAAAAAACCATACTGTTCAACAAATGCATGACTTACATGTTCAGCTCCAGATTGACAATACCACAGCAATTGTATATATCAATTACATGGGCTGAATTAAGTCATTATCATGTGATAATCTGCCTAAACACCATCTGACACTGCTGTATTATTAGGGGCATCTGGGTCTTAGCAATCTACCTACTAGGTAGGGATAGTGTGGTGGCAGACACCAGGGCACGTAACTTTAAAGGCAACATAAAATGGATGTTGAATTCCCGCTATATTCCCACTACATTGGGGAAGTACATTCTTTTACGCTTCCCCATTCTGCCTTATCAGTCAATGTCTCACCAAATTGAGCAGGGCTCCGCTTCAGGCATTTGGTATTCCCAGACTGGGCCACATAACCATGGTTACCATTGGTTCTGAGACTAATGACACAGCCATTCATGGTTATCCCCAAATGCAGCAACTTGTTGCTTCACCCTGTAACAGGAAAGAGTCACCCTTTCCATGATCGTGTTAATCTGTTGATTGCAGATTCTGACGAGACCTTCCAGAGGCTCAGACTATCAAGGCGAGCCATGGATGTGATAACTACGGCTTGGAGGGATCATAGTAAAAAACAATACGTATCTCATATATAAAAATGGGAAATGCTCTGCTTAAAGTCAACCATATCTTATCACACTGCAGGCATACCTGATGTATTGGAGTTTCTTCTTCCATTACACTTTGACGAGCAATGGAGTTATAACGCCATTAATAGTGCTAGGAGTGCATTGTCCTCCTATTTATGGCAGGGGTCGGGACAACATTCTGTCGGATCTCATCCATTGGTGTCCTGGTTCATGCGAGCTATTTAACAAGAACCCTCCTAGACCTAGATATACGTGAATCTGGGATGTGGGCATAGTTCACACTGCTTCATCAATGGGCTCTGATGACATCTGTTTCCAAAAAACTAACACTTAAACTGGTCATGCTCATGGTGCTCGTTTCAGCGCAGCGGGGTCCAGACATTGCAAAAGTTACGACTGGACAGCATGCATGTTCTGTAAATAGTATTACAATTTATATATATGATCTAATTACACAAAGCAGGCTAGGGACGTCCAGGACAAAAATGAGCTTTAGAGCATACCCCATTGACCGGCGACTATTTGTAGTTACGCACCTACGTCAATGTTGAGGTCATCAAGAGTCTTAGAGGCTGCAAAACAACGATGCTCATCAGTCACAAATCCTCATAGAAAGGTGTCGGTTTAGACCATTTCGAGGTGGCTGAAGCAGGTTTGGATTCTGCTGGAGCAGACGCTAATGTGTTTCAATCTCACTCCACCAGGGCGGTAATGACCCCGCAGTGAGGGCACTGGACACCCCTTTAGTCCAAGTCCTTGGGGCCACGGGTTGGTCCAGTGAAGGGATTTTCAACGGTTTTATAACAAACCTATCCTCACGACGGAAGGATTTGGGCATATTTTGGGTCCTGTTTGGAAATTGCCCCTAGGAGAGAGGGGTTGTTATTGCTTCTTTTGCTATTAATACATTAATTTGTATAATGCACACAATGTTTAATACATTATTGTTTATCCTGTGTCAACCGAAGCAGTGCGTCGTATGGAACTGAGTCTACGGCGGGGCACTGGTGGGGCTTCTTCACGTAATCGCTCACCGTAACTCCTCAGACAATAAAGATCAAACTTCAAACTGGTTCTCATTTAATCTTATTATTTTAGTGCATTGTAGAAGTATGATTTCAATGTTTTTTGTATGAAGTATTTTTAAGAGGTAACTTTTTAAGGGGTAACTTTTTCCACACAAATGTGGTGGGTATATGGAACAAGCTACCAGAGGAGGTGCTTGAGGCAGGACCATCCCAACATTTAAGAAACAGTTAAACTGATACATGGATAGGACAGGTTTGGAGGGATATGGACCAAAAGCAGGTAGCGTAGCTGGGACATGTTGGCGGGTATGGGCAAGTTGCGCCGAAGGGCCTGTTTTCACACTGTATCACTCTATGACTACATTATACCTCCACCATGCATGAATGTTTCAATACAAGTGGTCGAGTTTTATTGCCATATACTCAAGCATAGAAACAAAAGAAAATAGATGCAGGAATAGGCCATTGGCCCTTCGAGCCAGCACTGCCATTCAATATGATCATGGCTATTCTAAAATCAGTACCTCTTTCCTGTTTTTTCCCCATACCCCTTGTTTTCATTAGCCCCAAGAACTAAATGTAACTTTCTCTTGAAAACATCCATTGAATTGGCCTGCACTGCCTTCTGTGGCAGAGAATTCCACAGATTCACAACTCTCTGCGTGATGAACGTTTGTCCTCATCTCAGTACTAACTGGCCTACCTTTTATTCTTAAACTGTGACCCCTGGTTCTGAACTCCCCCAACATCAGGAACATTTTTCCTGCAGTTACAGGAAGTGAAAATCTAGCAGGCTAGCAGGATGCTTTGTCCAACCACCCCCATTTGAAGTCCACTATGTTCCACCGTTTCTACCCAGTGCCTGGTACTTACTTCCAGAGCCACTGGTTGTCCTCCAGGATGCACCGAGCCGCAGCCTGATCCATGCCGGTTACCTGGGCGAATTTGGCACAGAGACTCTCATGGTAGCGGCGCAACACTTCCGATGTCTCCGATGGCCCAGGACTCTTGCACTGAGGCTGCTCCATGGCTGGAGCCGCAGTGAGTGACTCGCCAGCCCCGCTCCCCGTCCGCATCTGTCCCCGCCGCAGCTTCTGCTTCTAACACCCATGGCCCATGCAGTTGATATGAGTTTTGAATCTTTCGTTGATCACAGAATTTCTCATGAGAGAGCGTGATAAATTTGTGATCAGCATGAGAATTTGGCAAAATGCGTGATTCTCACGCTCAATGCATGGGAGTTGGCAGCCCTGCCTCTCTATCCACCTCTCTCCCCCTCTCTCTCTCCCACTCTTCCTCCCCTCTCACTACACCTCTCTTTCTCTGCCCTCTCTCTCTCTCCCTCCCACCTCACTCTCCTCCCTCTCTCTCTCCCCTCTCTCTTTTGCTCTCTCTCCCCTCTGTCTCTCCCCTCCCCTCCCTCTCCCTCTCTGTCTCTCCCTCTCTCTCCCGCCTCTCTCTCCTCTCACCCCGCTCTCTCTCCTCTCACCTCCCTCTCTCCCCCTCTCTCTCTCTCCCCTTCCCTCTCTTCTCTCTCCCTTCTCTCTCTCATCTTCCCTTCTCTCTCCCCCTCCCTCTCCCCCCTATCCCACCCCTCTCTCTCCCCCCCTCCCTCCCACCTCACCCCCCCTCTCTCATCCCCTCTCCTCTCTCCCCCTCCCCTTCTCTCCTCTCTCCCTCTCTCCCCTCTTTCCCCTAACTCTCTCTCCCCTCTTTTTCCCCTAACTATCCCCCTCTCTCCCTCCCTCGTTCTCTCCCCATCTCTCTCCCCCTCACCCCCCTCTATCTCCCTCTCTCTCCCTCTCTCTCTCCCTCACCTCTCTCTCTCCCCCTCGCCATCCCCCCTCTCTCCCCACTCTCTCCCTCCCATCTCACTCTCTCCCTTGCTCTATCTCCCCTCTCTCTTCCTTCTCTCCTCCTCTGCCTCTCCCCTCTTTCCCTTTGCCCCCTCTCTCTCTTTCCCCCATTTCTCTTTCCCCCCGCTCTCCCTCTTCCCCTTCTCTCCATCTTCCCCCTCTGTCTTTTACCATCCCTCTCTCTTCCCCATATCTTTCCCCCCTGTTTCCCCATCTCTCTCCCATTCTCTCCTCCCACCCACCCCCTCTTTTTCCTTCCTCTCTCTTCCCTCTCCTCTCACCCCCTCTCTCTCTCTCCCTCCTGTCTCCCTGTCTCTTTCCCCTCTCTTTCTCCGCCTCCCTTTGCCGAAGGGACAGAGACTCTCACGGCATGGTGCAACGCCTCCGATGGCCCAGGACTCTTACACTGAGGCTGCTCCATGCCCGGAGCTGCAGCGAGTGACTCGCCAGTCCCGCAAACACTTGCTAGCCCTGGCTCCCTGTCCACATCTGTCCCCGCCGCTGGTTCTGCTTCCATCCCTCCCTCAGCCCCGGCTCTCCAACACCCGCAACCCATGCAGTTTATATGAGTTTTGAATTTTTCATTTTTATCACAGAATTTCTCACGACAGAGCGTGAGAATTTGTTCAAAATGCGTGATTCTTACCTCAAAACATGAGAGTTGGCAGCCCTATGAAACTGCACTTGAATTTAGTGGCCTTGTACCCTGCTTGAAGTGGTATGAAACTGCACTTGAATTTGGTGGCCTTGCACCCTGCTTTAAGTGGTATGAAACCGCACTTTAATTTGGTGGCTTTGCATTCTGCTTGAAGTGGTTTGAAACTACACTTGAATTTGGTGGCCTTGCACCCTGCTTGAACTGTTACAAATCTGCACTTGAATGTGGTTGTCTTGAACCCTGCTTGAAATGGCATGAAACTGCACTTGCATATATATATACACACACACATATATATACATGCACATCTATATATATATATATACACACACACACACACATACACATATACACATATATCTTTAATATTACTAAAAATAAGATCTTGACCACTTCCTGTTTTTCTGTTTCATGATTTTTGTAAAAACGCTGCCACTTATGGCTGTGATTTTTGGCCATCTTACTCAGAGTCCCCCTCCGCTGCGCAGGACAAGAGGATTTTTCCCATTGTGAAAAAAAAAGAGTATTAAGGTTTTAAAAATGTTGACATTCTCTCTGCTGCCCCTGCTGGTGGGAGAGGGAGGGACTATAAAACCCGGTAGTGTTGTGCCTCACTCAGTCTCTGCAAGATAAGGAAGCAAGAGGGTCACGTCTCCTGAGCTGTAAATAACACTGAACACATGTCTACTCAACTGTGAGTGCCCTTAATGTGGTTTGAAAATGAAAATGCAGTTGTTTTGAAATGCTGCACTGCAAATGGTTGTTGGTGGGGCTTGCTTTGAAATGCTGTATTGCAAATGGTTGTTGTTGGGGCTTGTTTTGAAATGCTGCACTGCAAATGGTTGTTGGTGGGGCTTGCTTTGAAATGCTGTACTGCAAATGGTTGTTGGTAGGGCTTGTTTTGAAATGCTGTATTGCAAATGGTTGTTGTTGGGGCTTGTTTTGAAATGCTGCACAGCAAATGGTTGTTAATGGTGGTTGCTTTGAAATGCTTCACAGCAAATTGTTGATGATGGTGGTTGCTTTGAAATGCTTCACTGCAAATGCTTGATGGTGGTGGTTGCTTTGAATTGCTGCACTGCAAATGGCCCCTTCCGGTGGGAGGGGGGAGGGATTATAAAACCAAAACGTGTGGGTGTGGCTCAGTCTCTGCAAGATGGAGGAGGAAGAGGTTGGGGCTCTGTCTGAGCAGTGAATCAACTGAACACACTGAATGTCTACTGAACTGTGAGTGTGATGTTTATGTGTTTTTTTGTGTGGTTTTATGGTGTTTTCACCCTGCTTGAAATGTGGTGGCCTTGCACCCTGCATGAAATGGTATGAAACTGCATTTGAATTTGGTGGCCTTGCACCCTGCTTGAAATGGAATTTCAAGGAATAGCTGTGAGTCAACTGCTAGCCCATCAACCGTCAGTGAGCTGCCAGCACATCAGGCTTGAGTGATTGAGCTGTCACCCCAAGAATCAATTTGGCCTACAATGCCCATACTAGCCCTCTGGAAACCAGTCCCTTCAGCCCACAATACACATACTAGTGCTCCAGAAACCCACCCCCCTCCAATATTGGAATTGGTGGAGAGGTGGAATATTGCGTTGGAGGACCAGCATCCCCTGTGAACATAGAAACATGTACATATATATACACACACACATATATATTTCAATTCAATTTAAATTCAATTAAAAATTAAAAAAACCTTATTGGCATGATAAAATAAATCCATATACACACACATATATGTGTGTGTGTGTATATGTATATATATATGTGTGTATATATATATGTATGTGTCTATGGATTTATTTTATCATGCCAATAAGGTTTTTTTTAAATTGAATCGAAATATATATATGTGTGTGTGTGTATATATATATGTGTACACACACACACACACACACACACACACACACACACACACACACACACACACACACACAGTTTCATGGAGAGTTTTGATACTTACCTAGTTAAAAGCAATTGCATTAATTAGTTAAATTTAATTGGTTAACATGATTTTGTTGAGGATGGAGAGCATTAAACAGGTGAATCAATTAAATTATTTTTTTTACAAACCGGATCGGTGAAAATTTATCCAAAAGGGATGGGTGAAGTTTACTGTTGGGACCCTCCTTCAGACAGAAGAGTTTGAAAAAGGGTCAGTCTGAGGAAGGGTCCCAAACCTATCCATGTCTATCTTTGGTATAAACCAGCATCTGCAGTATTTTTTTGCTACAGTTTGTGCATAGAATCATAAGGCAACAGGATAGTTTGATAAGGCAGTGAAAAGGATTGGAGAAACGTTTCCCTTTATTAGCAGAGGAAACGATATAAGAATACCAAAGGTTACACAAAAAGCTGGAGAAACTGAGCGGGTGCAGCAGCATCTAAGGAGCGAAGGAGATAGGCGATGTTTCGGGTCGAGACTCCAGCATCTGCAGTTCCTTCTTTAACACATAAGAATACCAAAGTTATTCTTGAACAGTGTACAATGCAGGTAGACAACATTAGGTAGACCACTGTGCTGTATTCGGTTCTGGTCACCATATTACAGGACACATTTCGCTTTGTACAAGCCACACATTTCAAACACTTGTTCGAAGGGTAGAGTGGGGAGGCGGAAATTAGTTTCACCCCAGAGAATGGTGGGCATTTGCAACTTAGTGCCTGAAAGGGTGTTTGAAGCAAAAACTTGTGCGAGGGAAGGAAAAAGGATGGGATGGACATATATTCAAGATCTTGTTCAAAACAAATCTCTTTGTCTCTGAAATATCATATTTTAGCAATGTGTACCGAAAAATAGTATTTCTGGTTGGTAGTCCATAACAACATAACACAATAGTGATTTCAGATATCAACAAACATAGGATTTTTTGTTGCTTTCTGAAATCATTATTTTGTTAAATTGTTAATTTGGTGTCTTTGTGAAAATCACTTACAATTTTCCGTTCCAAGCTTGTGTGCATAAATTATTGGAATCCATAATAAAAGAAAGGATGATTCAGCAAAGACAGTAACTGAACTGATTACAGAGAGCTAACATACTGAGAAACTATAGATTATTTCTCATGAACTGAACTAAGCATTTTGAGAAAATAATGGGAGCTATTCTTTGAAGACCTAGATGAGGCAATGTCTATGAAAGTTGAGAGATAGATGTCATGTTAATGAACAGTGGAAGAGACTTCAAGGACCTAATGGCCAACTTCCACTTTCTTATGATAGAGACAAAAAGCTGGAGTACTTCTGCAGGACAGGAAGCATCCCTGGAGAGAAGGAATGGGTGAAATTTTGGCTTGAGACCCTTCTTCAGACTGGTTAGGGATAAGGGAAATGAGAGGTATAGATGATTATGTAGAGAGATAAAGAACAATGAATGAAAGATATGCAAAAAAATTAACAATGATAAAGAAAAACAGGCCATTGTTAGCTTTTTGTTGGGGTGAAAACAAGAAACTAGTGCGACTTGGCTGGGGGAGGGTTAGATCTTCGGTTTAAAGGCTGCGTGCTCAACACCCTGCATACTCACTCTATACTCATGACTGCGTAGCCGGTCATAGTGCGAACTCCATCATCAAGTTCGCTGACGACACCACTGTTGTTGGACGTATCACTGATGGGTATGAGTCAGAGTATAGAAGAGAGATCGAGCAACTGTCCATATGGTGCCAGCACAACAACCTGGCCCTCAACACCAGAAAAACCAAGGAACTGATTGTAGACTTTGGAAAGAGTAGGATGGGGACCCACAGTCCTGTTTATATCAATGTGTCGATGGTTGAAAGGGTCAAGAGCTTCAAATTCCTGGGCATGCACTTCTGTGAAGATCTTTGCTGGTCCGAGAACACAGATGCAATTATTAAGAAAGCTCATCAGCGCCTCTACTTCCTGAGAAGATTACGGAAAGTTGGTCTGTCAAGGAGGACTCTCTAACTTCTACAGGTGCACAGTAGAGAGCTTGCTAACCGGTTGCATCGTGGCTTGTTTCGGCAACTTGAGTGCCCTGGAGAGGAAAAGACTACAAAAAGTAGTAAACACTGCCTAGTCCATCATCGGCTCTGACCTTCCTTCCATCAAGGGGATCTACCACAGTCGCTGCCTCAAAAAGGCTGGCAGCATCATCATCATCACACTCATCTCCCTGCTACCTTTGGGTAGAAGGTACAGGAGCCTGAGGACTGCAATGACCCGGTTCAGAAATAGCTACTTCCCCACAGCCATCAGGCTATTAAACTTGGCTCGGACAAAACTATGAACAATAATATCCCTCCATCTGTTATTTGCACTTTATTAACTTATTAATTCATGTGTGTATTTACGTATACAATTGTAGTCAATGCCTCCTATGTTACGTTGTGCTATGCAAAGAAAGAATTTCATTGTCCTGTCAGGGACACATGACAATAAACTCTTTTGACTTTGACTTCGGCATCTGCAGTTCGTTCCTACATATTCCACTTTCTTAAGATCCATACTGAACATTGTTGCCTTTCCACAGCTTTGTTAAACCAATGCTTCAAAAACCCAACCTGGTGCTACTAAAGCATTCAAGTAATATTGGTTTCAGGATTATTGTATCAGTATAGTAAAGTTACAGAATACCCCCAGTTGTGTCATTCTGCTGCATCTCCTGCGACCTCCCACTTCCAAAACCTTTGGGTTGTTCCGAGTGTTACCCAAGACCACTCCATCTGACTTCAGGACTGCTGTTAAATATCAGGTGCCTCACGACAGTGCAACGTATCAAAAACGTTGCTCTTGACTATTTAGCCAGTGAACAGCTACCCATACATTTACTGTACCTCGGTACACATGACAATAAACAAATCTAAACAAAACTATTTGCTGTTGATCATTGAAAAAAGTTGCACTCTCCTTGCACAGTTCCCCCTACTGGAACCTGCTGAGAAAAAAAAGCTTACTGTTTTTTTTTAAATGGTTCAATGGTACTTTTGCCACATGTACCGAGATTAATTTTTTTTTTGCATACAGTTCAGTAAAAGTATTACTATGCTTAAGCACATCTTAGATACAATACAAGTATATAGGAAAAGTATGCTAAGACAGTATGCATTCAAAAAATAGTGCCATTTTCAAGTCCCAGTTGATATAAGTGCAGTGTTCTTAACTTGGCCATTAAGGCTTTTTGTCTTGGCAGCTTTGCAGGGTTGGCCTGGTCACGCATAGCCATTGGTGCCTCCACTGCTGTTCCACCGCTCTGTTTAGCTGCAGGTCATGACTGGTCCGTGTGCTCTGCCTCTTGGTGCAGCGCCTGACCCAGCCAAGCTCCAAACTGATGCAGGGCCTCCAGCAGCCCACTCTGATGTCGTGGTGGACTGCACTGACTCCTGCAGCTGGTCCACTCATTGGCCCTTCTTCCCTTGCGCTCACCACCACCTTAGATCCCTTCACCCTCCTTTCCGGGCTTCGGGACAAGCAGGACAGGGCTCGGCTTCTTGCCTTGAGGGAGGCGGGTGACCCAGGCCTGCTGCCATAGGATTCCCTGTTGGAAGAGATCTGTCCCCTGTAGTCAAGCCCAGGCTATTGGCATGACCTTCCACATTTAGAACGTAGAACAGTATAGCACAAGAACAGGCCCTTTGGCCCACATTGACTATGCTGAACATCATGCCAAGCCCATCTCTTTAAACAGCATTTTATGCAGAGACTAGTACAAGACCTGTGGTCAAAAAACAAATATACAGGGAACTGAAGAAGGGTCTGAAAGAGGGTCTCAGTCCGAAAAGTCACACATTCCTTCTCTCCAGAGATTCTGCCTGTCCCGATAAGTTACTCCAGCTTTTGTGTCAAAAAACAAATGACAACTGGCTAAGCAACTTATGAAAGCTATGAATAGTCAGCTCAACCGGTCAAATCTTCTAACGTCTCCGACAGTTAGAGACATTGAAAAACTTTAAAAGATATTTAAGCTCCTGACAAATTTAACAAAGCATTTTTTTGAGAAAAAAATTTAAATACCAAACAATTAAAAACGGTTAAGTAACGTTAGCGCACAATCTTGAAAAATAACCGGTAGCATCCTTCTGCTGAAATTCCAAGCATTCTACATTCCTCATAATTTAGAATGCTTCTTGACAAAGTCAAGGGGATGATAGAATGAACAAACATTGAGTTAAAGTTTCCACCAAACAATATGGTTGTTTACTTGGATCTGCCAGGAATTTTAGTCCATAGTTTTTGACTTGTGTTCAGCCACACCTAGAAGACTGTAGCCATGAATGAAAGACACCTGGTGAACTCACAGTTCCATCATATAGCATTATTCGTTTGAGCAGCCACATTCCAACCATCATGTTGACTGATGAGTTGCTCCTGTAGACAATAACTATGGTCCTTATAACTGAATGCTAACTTCAGTGAGAGCTCCTACAATAAGGGTGGAACACTCTTACATCATGCTGAATGAAAACAGATGGTGTTGACCTCGATGCCTGGATTGCACACAGGTGTGCTCATACTTCATATTGTTAAGTTTTGTAGACAGAGGCCATTCAGCCCATTGAGTCCATGCCAGGTCCCATTCTCCTACTTATTTCCTGATGACCCATTCTCATACACATGTCCCTCCACACCCCACTGATGGTTCTATCACTCATCTGCACTAGAGGCAATTTACAGTGGTCAATTAATCTAACAACCTGCATGTCTTTGTGATATGAATGACAATTTTATTGTCACATGTGACAAGTTACAGTGAAATTCATTATTTTGCATATCCACGGTATGCAAAGAGGCGCCATATAAAGGGTGGCGACAAAGGTACAAAGTATCCCACGCCAGATCCTCCTTTGTTCTCCACCCCCCTCCCCCCTCATGCCTGTCCTCTTTAGGTTGCTGAAATCTTCACACAAACAGTACCAGATATAGCTGCAGCAGTAAAACCTAAGGCAGGAGATTCCAGAAGATGCATTCATAGTTACCAAGGGAAGTTTGGGCCTTGGTCCGTGGGTCAAAATCCTGGAATTCCTAATCAAGCAGCACTGTGGGAATACCAGCACTCCAAGCAATGGTTCAAGAATTGGTTTCCCATCCCTTTTTCAAGGACAGTCAGAAATTGTCATTAAATCCTGATTTTCCAGTATCCCTGACTGTCCCATTACACATCTCCTTCATTAATAACATCTTAGTGTCCAATTGACCACAATCGTGCAGGATATAAATAATCAACATAACCCTATGGAAAAGCAAGAAATTGCAGCTGTGGTACATCAGAAACAAAAACTGAAAATGTTGCTAACACTCAACAGAACGGGCAGCATCTGTGGAGGGAGAATCAAAGATCATCGACTTGAAACAATAACTCTGCATCTTTCCACATATATGCTGTCTGGCTTGTTGGGTGTTTCCAACAATTTATTTTAAACTACAGTAAAGCCTCATTACAATGGACCATGAGGGGGGGGGAATTGTGTCCATTATTGCCGATTGACCATTCTGTCCATATGGGCCTGTCCCACAGGCAATTTTTTGGGTAACCACAGGCGACTGCCACAACATTTTCAACGTGTTGAAAATTTTTCGGCGGCAGTGGCGACAATATTTGCTGTCGTAGGTTGTCATAGGTTGATGTAGGTGTGGTCGTAGGTTGTCACCATGTGTCATAGGTGAATTCCTTTAAAAATAGTCCCTGGCAGTCGCCTAAAAAGTTGCCTGAGTGGGACAGTCTTATAAAAATGTTTTCCCCCCCATTGACATCACTGCCCAGGCTCTGGGTCAGAATCCTTGAGCCCTGTCACTGAAATCCCTGTGGGCCCTTCCTCGTCACACTAGGTGCAGCGTTACCTTGCCCAGAGCATCTGTGGAATGGCAATAACTGCTGCCCCTGCTACTGATTCCCACATTCAGAAATTGAGAGCAATTATGTGACGTCTGGGGCATTGGGATGGCGGGGTGAGGTAACCCTGTCCCGCTCTATGTGAGATTCCCACGACCAACTTCCCACCCGGAGTTCAGGGTGAAAGAACATCGAGCTTTAACGTTAACCCCACTTCTCTTTGCAAATACAGTAACCTGCTGAGTGTACAAAGTTATTTTTAACAGCTAAAAATTTATTTTTGTTACTGCACGCTAAAATACTAAAGGCTGATTGTTCCATTGTTTAATAGAGTTAAATGCCGATCGAAGGGATTGCTTGTCAATTTCAATAGCCTCCGCAGCGTAACTTGCAGCCTGTGTTCTTAAAGGAACAGTTCGCTATATCCATAATAAAGAAGTCCTTAATATCGAGCGTTTACTGCACATACACGTTTTTGCTTGATGCCAGCTTTCAACATTCCTTTGCTTCCATATTGCACCTATCCAATGCTTTCCCACAGCTGAACCCAAGCTATTGAAGGCTGCTTGCAGTGGGGGAGGCTGTAGAAAGTCTTGCAGAATGGCCTGAAGCAGGTCTGGAACTAATTGACTGGCCTTAAAGTATTATCTGGCCATGTGTGGCAGTAATCTTGGTTAGCAGGCTGGCAGGGAACAGCAAAGGCACTCGTAGAATGACAGTGGTGGGATAATGAATCCTGCAACCATGAGAGAAGATAGCTGATTAGCAATCCACAGAACCACAAATCACTGTTTTGTTGCTCAGCTGCCAATTCCTGGTTAGATGGGAGTTCATGTCGATGTGAAAAAAAAACAGAAAGGCACAAGGACAAGCAAACTGCACTTGCATCATATAATCATAACCAGGAGAGCTTGCAGGATGAAGGGCATGAACGTATCTTCATCTTCAACAACCTCTTTACTGTCACGGCCCTTGGAATCTGGGAAGACTAGACCAATACTGGCCAACAGCCCCCCCCTCCCCCTCAGAACACTTGGTAATGCACACATCATAGTGTCCCTCTGGTCTGTTGCAGCTGGTTCCGGTTGTGCAACACCTTTCCCTATTGGAATATGGATTAATGAAATAAATGGGACTTCTGGCCTTTACAAGAGCCCTCTCCCTACCTCCCACCCATAACAAAAACAGATTGGATTGGGCCATGTAGCATCCACCCCTCAGCCTACTTTATGACCCTTATGAGCACTCCCACCTAAGTTTTAGCTCTAGAAAGCCCTAAGCCCAGTTCAGCCCAATGCAATCTCAATCCAAGACCTAACCCAGTATATCTCACAAGCTGGGAACTCAGTAGTAACAAACACATAATCAACACATACTATGATCTTACTAGATCATTTTTGTAATTCATGTGTCTCCACTCTTGGTTTAACCCCACCACCCATGTGACCACTGCTCATTACCACCCAGCTGTGGGAACGGGAAATTGCCTTATGAGAGGTTTATCTTGTTTGCATCTGGGCTTCCGTCCCAATTTTACTTATTGAGTATGAATTTCTGCAAAATATTTACAATTTAACCCCAGTTTTGGTGGGTTGCTCATGTGCTGGAAAGAAGCCCAGGAAATTCTCTTGACATGAGGTACTTCCTGTGAAAGTAAATTAATTACAGCTGGGCTGCTTGGCTCTACGGAGTCAGAAATCAAGCAGCAAGAGCAGCCGATCTGTTTATTTTGGTTGGAGTAAAACTCCACAGACTTTAATGGCACTTCATCTAGGATCAGGACTGCGGGCTCATAATAATTGAATTTATTATAACAAAGCACGACTTTATTCTTGAAATAAATTACAAACATTCATTTTGAGCTATTATGTTGGTGTTCTTGTAGTCCTAATGAGCACAATTGTTGTCATTGATTAAATTATACCATACTTTAGTAAAAAACACCATTGTTTCTTAACTGGCCCTGATAACTGGAGCCCCTTGTCCGAATAACCCATCATTTGCCAAACGCAAATCATACAAATTACGCAGCTTGGATGCAGGTACAGTCTCCGTGAATACACAGTCTTTTTTTCATCTGATTTGGATTCCTCCTCATGGAATATCTTGCTGCACAACAATGTTTGCTGCAATATTCCTGCAACTGTCTCCAAAACGGAAACAGGTTTTCAATAAGTTTTTTCAGGAAAGTGTTGCAAATGGTCAGATGATGGCCAGTGTCAAAAGATCCTGATTGTCGGATGCATTTTACGCCATTTGGGGGAAGGTTAACTTTCCTAGTCCAACACTTTTGTGTGCCTGGGTGGAATGCCCAAAATAATATAGTTTTATATGATTCTATAAAAGTCATCCTTAATTAGTGCTGCACTACGTATTTTTTTAAGCAAGTAGTTCAAGCTTTGAATGTTTGAAGTAAATGTTTAAATCACTGCTAAAAATAAAAGATTAGCTAACTTTAGTTTAGAGGATCAGGCCCTTCAGCCAATCAGGTCCATGCTGACCACTGATCACCCGTTCACACTAGTTCTCTGTTATCCCACTTTTACATCCACTCTCTACACACAAGGGGTAATTTACAGCGACCAATTCAGCTACAACCCCACACGTCTTTGGGACATGGAAAGACACAGGAGCACACGGAGGAAATCCAAGCGATCTCAGGATATTGTGCAAACTCCCCACACAGCACACAAGGACTAAATCAAACCTGGGTCTCTGTCGTGTGATGCAGCAGCTCTACAGCCGCGCCACTGTGCTGCCCTAGACCTGAGACTTTGGATTTTGAACGGAACGCAAAGGAAGAATTACCCCACTAGATGATTCTTGGTTAGTTCTGGAGGTGCATTTAAGGGCCTGTTCTACCAGCATCCGACTCCATGCGATGAGCGCGATCAAACTAAAAGCGGGGGCCGCACGGAGGTTGGGTGATCCCCTGTACAGGGCCGTTCCCACCAGCATGCGCCTGCATGCAGCAAGCACGACCAAACCGGCAGCGAGGGCCGCGCGGAGGTCGGGTGAGTGGCGCAACGCGGCGCAAAGTGAGGCGAACTTGGAGCGAAGTCTTAAGGTAAGTTCGCCAGGACAGAGAGGGGCATGCAGAGAGGGGCACAGAGGCACACACAGAGGGCCACGGAGCCACACACATAGAGGGTCACGGAGGCACCTACAGAGAGGGTCACGAAGGCATGATGTCGAGGCGGTGTGTCATGCGTCGAGGCGACTGCGAGCCGACAAGCCGTTGCCGCGCGGAATTTTCGAACATAGTCAGTTTTTCGGATCCCCGCACGATGTCGGGACGAACTCCGCACAATTCCGCACGGCTCCGGCGATCGAAGTGGGACCGGCCCCGCGACGCCGGACGGCTCAAGCGACCACGTTGGGTCGCGCTCATCGCATGGAGTTGCATGCTTGTAGGACAGGCCCTTTAATGTTGATTCCTGATGACAAGACCATCTATACTTTTCTTTTTTCAATTGTTCTCCATAATCTTCCCAATTTGCAAGACCTTGCATGATAATGTGTGCTCTGTGATAAACATCTCCATATGCGCTGAAGGATTAAGAGATAGAAGTCTGCTCATTCCCTATATTTGTTAAATACCTTATTTTGATTGGTAAAGTGTATGAAATAAATCAGTCTGAGAAAAACTAGTGACCACTGCTAGCTAACAAAAAAGACCTTATTTGTAAAAAAGATGAGCAAAGTTACTTTTCACTGTCTGAAATCATTTGCCTTCAATTGACTTAAATCCTCACCAGCCAAAAAGGAAAGCCAGGATCTATTGCCTTGCAGCTTTGCCTGCAGTTAATATGTGGCCAGCTTCCTTTAGGCAAAAATAAATGCAGACTCACATAAACTCACCAGCCACTTCCACTTACATTAGTCAGATGTTCATTTACCTTCAAACTCTGCCAGTTAAAATGGGAATGGGTCAATCAGTAAGTCATAGCTTTTGCTGGGTGAGTTGGTTTAAAGCCAATCCAGGCGTACCACCAGATGATCATTGTGTAGCAGCGAATCTTAAGGATTTTACTGTGGAGAAACACAAATAGGCCTTATACTTAACATCCAAAACAGTCCCTTATCAAGCTGGTCGGCAGGAAAGCACTGGAAAACTGGAGAGTTAGCTTATGATGAAGGCAGAAATTTATAATGAAATTTGTGTTTGCCTTTAGTACATCAGCACAACCTTAGGGTTTCTGAGGAATGTCAGGTGACCCTATTGTGGTGTACAAGATCATGATGGGGATGGTTAAAGTGAAGGCTCGCTATCTTTTTGGAGGATTCAAAGCAGGTTCAGATCTAAGGTGAGAGGGGGGAGATTTAGGAGGGTCCTCAGGGAGATTTTTTTTCACTTAAAGAAGTCCCTATTTGAATGAGCTATCAGAAGAAGCTATAGAAGCGAATACAATCTTGACTTTTAAAAGACATTTGAATAGATATATACGGTGGAAGGTCATAAAGGGCAATGGGCCAAATGTAGGCTCTAATTCAGTATGCCAACTTGGTTGGCATGGACAAGTGGGTCGACGAGCCTGATTCTGTGCTGTGTAGCTCTAAGAATCGATGAAAAGGGCATTTGAGGATCAAGACCTTAAATTCAGCCCAAAGTCAAGTCAAGTCATTTTTATTTCTATAGCACATTTAAAAACAACTCTCGTTGGCCAAAGTGCTTTACATTAGTGCAGGTACTAACGTTGTACAACAGTGGTTCATAGATTAAGTACATACATAAATGCATACATATAGCCCTCCCTCAGAGGACGTCAAGATGAGTTTTAAGTCACTACTTAAAGGAGTCGATGGAGGGGGCAGTTCTGATGGGAAGAGGGATGCTGTTCCACAGTCTAGGAGCTGCAATCGCAAAGACGCGATCACCCCTGAGCTTATGCCTAGACTGGAATAAGTAACCCAAGTCGGCCGATCTGATGGACCTGGAGGTGGTGTGGTGGTTAAACAGACTTTTGATGTAGGTGGGGGTGAGCCCGTTGAGGGCTTTGTCGACATAAAGAAGGATCTTGAAATTTATTCGGAACCGCACAGGGAGCCAGTGGAGAGAGGCCAGAATCTGGAATCTCGTCTGAAGCTGGAAGTAGCTAGCTTTTACCACGGCATTGACTTGTTTGTTAAATTTCAATGCCGAGTCAAATATCACGCCAAGGTTTTTGACGTGAGGTTTGATTAATGGGGTAAGGCTTCCAAGACTGCCTGCTATCACTTTGATCGTGTCCGAGGGGCCGAGAAGGATGACCTCAGACTTATTCTCGTTTAGTTGGAGCAAGTTCTGGGCCATTTTCGGCTTCAGGGGGAGATAGAGTTGTGTATCGTCTGCGTAGCAATGGAAGGAAATGCCGTGCCTTTCAATGACTTGACCTAAGGGGAGCATATACAGGGAGAAGAGAATGGGGCCAAGGATGGAACCTTGTGGAACCCCACAACAGAGGCTAGCTGGGGAGGAGAAAGAGTTGCCTATGTTCGTAGAGAAACTCCTACCTTTGAGGTAGGAGATGAACCAGCTCAGGGCAGTGCCATCAATACCAACCCTGTACCGGAGACAGTCAATTATGATGGTGTGGTCGACAGTATCAGATGCTGCGCTGAGGTGGAGAAGGAACAGGATTGCACAGCCGCCGGAGTCAATGGTGAACGGTAGGTCATTATGTATCTTCAACAAGGCAGACTCTGTGCTGTGCTGTGCCAAAGGCCATGACCTGCAGGATAGCAATAACCCAACTCCTGTACCTAGGTACCAGTACCCTCCCCACTCTGCCACTGGATCCACAACAATTATTGAGTATAGGTGACAATACTTCTCCACAATAATTTTCAACATCAGTGCCTCACAAGGATGTTCTCAGTTCCCTAATATACTCCCTATCCACTCACAAATGTGTGGCCAAATTTGGCTTTAACTCCATCTACATGTTTGCCTATAACATCACTGCTGTGGGCTGGATCATGAACAATGATTCACAGGAGTACACGACGGAGATAGAGAACCTGATAATATGGTGTAAGGATAAAAACCTCTCCCTCGATGTCACCAAGACAAAGGAGCTAATTATTGACTTCAGGCAGTGTGGTGGAGTACATGCATCAATGGTGCTGAAGTGGAAATGGTCGAAAGTATCAATATTACCAACAATCTCTGATGGACATACAATGTGAAGCGACAGGCAAGAAGGCACACCAATGCATGTACTTCCTGAGGAGATTGAGGAAATTCACTCTTACTCGTACACTCTTACAAACTTCTACAGATGCACCGTAGAAAACATGCTGCTGCGTTGAATCACAGCTTGATTTGTCACAGCCCAAGACCGCAAGAAATTGAAGAGATGCAGATGTAGCCCAGTCCATTGCGCAGATTAGACACCCCACTGTTGTCTCCATCTACACTTGAACTTGTCTTGGGAAAGCAGCCAATATTATGAAGAACCTTTTCCACCCTGGTCATTCCTTCTTCATCCCACTCCCATTGGGCAGAAGGTACAGAAGCTTGAAACCATGCAACACCCAAATCAAGAAGCTTCTTCCCCTCTGCTATCAGGTTTCTGAATGGTTCTTCCATAAGCAAGGGAATCTGATTCACCTCTGCCCAATTATGGACATTGGTCTTTGTCTATGGAACTGGTGTGCATCAATATTCAATGGTGTACATGCACTATCGTAATGTTTAAGAAACATTTAGACAGGTACATTGATAGGATAGGTTTAGAGGGATATGGGTCAAAGACAGGCAGGTGGGACTAGTCTAGATGGGACATGTTTGGGTCGGCATGGGCAGGTTGGGCAGAAGGACCTGTTTTCATGCTGTATAAATCTATGACTCTTGAGAATTTGTTCTACCCTCTGTATCTTCCCCTTTGCTCTATGTATTGTACTTGAGTTGACTTCATTGTATTGGTGTATGGCATTATCTAATTTAATTGGATAGCATACAAAACACAGTTTTTCACTGTATCTAAATCTATGTCCTTCCAATATGTTTCTGATACATGTACGAGGTACAGCAGCCAAATTTAAAGCACTGAAGAAATACCAACAATGTTGCTCAATATAAAATCCTCCAAATCCACATCAACTTCTTTTTCCAGGCAGCATCCTGAAGTTTGTGGCCCTAATTACACTCTGTTAATGTCACAAGGTAGGTCCCATGGTTTGTGTATCAAACACAAATCACCCAAGATAGGCACGCTGCTCTGAACTTCATCGTGCCAAGTGACTACCAGATGAATGTGAAAATACAAAGACGTTTCCTACACTTTTTTCATGAAGCGTAACATCTTCACTGCCTTTAGGAAATCCCTCGTCTGTGAGTGCTCAAAGTGTAGAATAAGCATTGCGAATGGCATTGACCAACCATCGGCAGCACAGTGTAAATGTAGAAGGAATGCACCGCTATCCAGATACCTCCTGCTCCCACTATGAAGTCTGCTGATCTTACATTGGTCTCAAGTGTCATGACGGAACCCACGGCACTGGAATGGCAACAATCCTCAATTCCAAGAGACCAACTAAGAAGCATATTGGTTGGACCTCTGATTTTCTTAATGCATCTACATTTTAGTCCACATGTCTTCTAAAGGAGCTTGGAGCGATCTAGAAGTAAAACACATTAGCCAGTAGTCAACCAAATGCAAGGATTCAAGGCAACCAGATGAATGGATACTTTCCGACTGGAATCACATTTAGGCTGGATTACATAAGGAGTGCAAATTTGCATTAACATCACTGAACAAGATGGTTTTTAATGACAATCCTGCTGTTATCATTACTAATGCTGGCATTATTTTATTCTGACTTTTTAAACCAATTAACTGAATTTAACTTTAAACTGCTGTGGTGAGATTTGAACTCATTTCTAATTAGGAAATTAGTTGTATTATATAGTTGTATTATATTAGTTGTATTATATTATATAGCAGTGGATGTTGTCTATATGGACTTTAGTAAGGCCTTTGACAAGGTTCCTCATGGAAGGTTGGTTAAGAAGGTTCAACTGTTGGGTATAAATGCAGGAATAGCAAGATGGATTCAACAGTGGCTGAATGGGAGAAGCCAGAGGTTAATGGTGGATGGCTGCTTGTCGGGTTGGAGGCTGGTGACTAGTGCGGTGCCTCAGGGATCTGTGTTGGGTCCTTTGTTGTTTGTCATGTACATAAATGATCTGGATGAAGGGGTGGTAAATTGGATTAGTAAGTATGCAGATGATTCCAAGATAGGGGGCGTTGTGGATAATGAAGAGGATTTCCAAAGTCTACAGAGTGATTTAGGCCAGTTGGAAAAATGGGCTGAAAGATGGCAGATGGAGTTTAATGCTGATAAATGTGAGGTGCTACACCTTGGCAGGACAAATCAAAATAGGACGTACATGGTGAATGGTAGGGAATTGAAGAATACAGTTGAACAGAGGGATCTGGGAATAACCGTGCATAGTTCCTTGAAGGTGGAATCTCATATAGATAGGGTGGTAAAGAAAGCTTTTGATATGCTAGCCTTTATAAATCAGAGCATTGAGTATAGAAGCTGGGATGTAATGTTAAAATTGTACAAGGCATTGGTGAGACCAAATCTGGAGTATGGTGTACAATTTTGGTCGCCCAATTATAGGAAGGATGTCAACAAAATAGAGAGGATACAGAGGAGATTTACTAGAATGTTGCCTGGGTTTCAACAGCTAAGTTACAGAGATAGGTTGAATAAGTTAGGTCTTTATTCTCTGGAGCACAGAAGGTTAAGGGGGGACTTGATAGAGGTCTTTAAAATGATGAGATGGATAGACAGAGTTGATGTGGACAAGCTTTTCCCTTTGAGAATAGGGAAGATTCAAACAAGAGGACATGACTTTAGAATTAAGGGACAGAAGTTTAGGGGTAACATGAGGGGGAACTTCTTTACTCAGAGAGTGGTAGCGGTGTGGAATGAGCTTCCAGTGGAAGTGGTGGCGGCAGGTTTGTTGGTATCATTTAAAAATAAATTGGATAGGCATATGGATGAGAAGGGTATGGAGGGTTATGGTATGAGTGCAGGCAGGTGCGACTAAGGGAAAAAAGTTGTTCGGCACGGACTTGAAGGCCCGAGATGGCCTGTTTCCGTGCTGTAATTGTTATATGGTTATACGGTTATCATATGGTTATAGATAACATATTAGGCCTCATCCTAAGCTAAGTGTCATCTATCCATTTTCTCCAGAGATGCACTGAGTTACTGAGTATTCCAGAATTTTGTGCCTACCTTTGGCACAAAGTTTAGTTAGTTTAGTTTAGTTCACAAGTTAGAGGAGTAGAATTAAGCCATTTGGGCCATCGAGTCTACTCTGCCATTCAATAATTGCTGATCTCTGCCTCC
Source organism: Raja brachyura (assembly GCA_963514005.1). The sequence continues at coordinate 94,993,047 of OY740783.1, read as the reverse complement.
GAATTCCATATTCCTGCCTTCTCCCCAAAACCCTTGCCACCCATTCTAATCAAGAATTAGACACCCACTCTAATCAAGATTCTAATGTCTATCTCTGCCTTAAAAATATCCACTGCCTTGGCCTCCACAGTCCTCTGAGGTGTAGAGATACTTCGGCCTACTGAATCTGTGCCGACCAGCGATCCCCACACACTAACACTATTCGACACACACACACACACGTGAAAATTTACATTTATACCAAGCTGATTAGCCTACAAACCTGTGCATCTTTGGATCTCACAAGTTAAACAGGAGACACATGGAACTGCAAATCTGGTTTACAAAAAAGACACAAAGTGCTGGAATAACTCAGTGGGTCAGGCAGCGTCTCTGGAGAATATGGATAGGTGATATTTCGGGTCAGTACCAGATTTTAAAAATATCTATATTTTTGGTTGAGTCACTGAGTGAGTGAATCACATCTGTAGCCTCTGCTGAAAAACTGCATTAATGGCCAGGTGCCAATTAAGAATGTACGAAACATTAGCTGCAAAAAATAAATTTCAGAGTTCATGACCATATCGATATTTCAGCCACATAAATTGTCATAGTTCTGATTCATCTTAGGCTATGTTGGAATACACGTTTGCTTTAATTTTGTTTCTGATGGAAAAGGTGATCTTGAGCAGAGGTTATGAATTTGAGAAGAACTTAGTGTAGTGTATATAATGGTAACTGTTAAGTGATACCTACCACCCTTTGTATGAAAAAGTTACCCCTCAGATTCCTATAAAATCTTCCCCCTTCACCTTGAACCTATGCCCTCTGTTTCTTGATTCCCATACCTTGGGCAAGAGACTCTGAGTGTCTAACTCTGGGCAAGATGATGTATGGTAGAGTTGCTACTTTACAGTGCCAGAGACCCAGGTTATAGGTATATGATTTAATATGGGATCCTGGTATTACCGAAACAGCTCTTGATATTATGAAGACACATTTCTGTAGTTCAAGGAGAGACATGTAGATCCAAATAATGCCATGCCAAGAAAGTTTTGTACAGTGTTAATTGATAATTCATGTTTATTTAAAGGGACCAGCTTCATGCAAGTAGATTATGTAATGATGGTTGCAGATGGTCAAGGATGCCTAGTCAGGTCAAATTGAATTTCTATTTGTCCTTGGTATGGTCATTGATTTGAGTTCAGATCAAAATATAAATGGCCAACATGCACATCTATTTCAGTTAACCATCCATCTCCAACATTTTCTGTTTTAGCGCAAATCCGTTCTGTCAAGAGTCTAGCGAGTCAAGAGTGTTTTATTGTCACATGTCCTGAAATGAAACAATGACATTTTACTTGCAGTAACACAACATACATGTAAACATAGTACACATGACAATAACAAAAAATGTTCAGTATATATATACACTGAACATTTTTTGTATATTATTATTAGATAATCATATATAATATTGATCTGAACTCAAATCAATGACCATACCAAGGACAAATAGAAATTCAATTTGACCTGACTAGGCATCCTTGACCATCTGCAACCATCATTACATAATCTACTTGCATGAAGCTGGTCCGTTTAAATAAACATGAATTATCAATTAACACTGTACAAAACTTTCTTGGCATGGCATTATTTGGATCTACATGTCTCTCCTTGAACTACAGAAATGTGTCTTCATAATATCAAGAGCTGTTTCGGTAATACCAGGATCCCATATTAAATCATATACCTATAACCTGGGTCTCTGGCACTGTAAAGTAGCAACTCTACCATACATCATCTTGCCCAGAGTTAGACACTCAGAGTCTCTTGCCCAAGGTATGGGAATCAAGAAACAGAGGGCATAGGTTCAAGGTGAAGGGGGAAGATTTTATAGGAATCTGAGGGGTAACTTTTTCATACAAAGGGTGGTAGGTATCACTTAACAGTTACCATTATATACACTACACTAAGTTCTTCTCAAATTCATAACCTCTGCTCAAGATCACCTTTTCCATCAGAAACAAAATTAAAGCAAACGTGTATTCCAACATAGCCTAACATGAATCAGAACTATGACAATTTATGTGGCTGAAATATTGATATGGTCATGAACTCTGAAATTTATTTTTTGCAGCTAATGTTTCGTACATGCTTAATTGGCACCTGGCCATTAATGCAGTTTTTCAGCAGAGGCTACAGATGTGATTCACTCACTCATTATATATATATTGTATGCATAATGTATATAATACAAACACACACACATATATGTGACAATGTTTCTAGAGACAACACTGCTCCTGATGCTGGACGTTACAGTTTTCAGGGTTCTATACTTTCTTCCTGATGGCAGGAGTGAAGTGCGAGTTTGGCCAGTGATGTGGGTCTCTGAACATGTTGGTTGCCTTTTTGAGGCAGCGACGCCTGTAGATACATTCGATGGTGGGGAGGTCAGTACCTATCACTTTGACCTTTATCGCACGGTCTAATTTTGTCAATTGAAAAGTCTTTTTGCCAATATAACATGTAGAATTAAAGCACCATTTTACTTGGAATATTCAATAGACAACAGACAATCAGCCCTTTGAGCCAGCACTGTCATTCAATGTGATCATGGCCAATCAGTACCCCGTTCCTGCCTTCTCCCGATGTCCCCTGACTCCGCTATCTTTAAGAGTCCTATCTAGCTCTCCCTTGAAAGTGTCCAGAGAAACGGCGTCCACTGCTCTCTGAGGCAGAGAATTCCACATTATTAATTATTAAAACAATTATTAATTCATTATTAAAACAATTATTGCTAAAATCCTATTTGGTGAAGCGATGCCATTCTTAGTTACCACTGTACTGGCAGGATGCCCGAAAAGGGATTCATACCCACATGTGTAGGAAAGAACTGCAGATGCTGGTTTAAATCGAATGTAGACACAAAATGCTGGGGTAACCCAGCAGGACAGGCAGCATCTCTGGAGACCTTGGGTTCAACCCGAAACGTCACCCATTCCTTCTCTCAAGAGATTCATACCCACATGTATGATTAACAACACTTTAAATGGGAACTGTTGTGAACACAAGGCAGCCTCTCCCCAGAGAAAGTGAGGAGAGATTTAAACAAGACAACAACAGCAAACATGGTTTCCAGATATATCCCTGCAGATTACTTGCTGGTGGGCGAACTAAAGTCAAAGCTGCTGCTCCCTCCATCTTCCCAGGATGTTCACACACAACATTCAATCCCTCAGACCTTTCAGCAGGAGGCTTCAGATGGTGATCATAAGCAAGGTCCCACGATGAATGTAATCCTGAGGGATACCACAGTGAATTATCTGTCTTCAACAACTTCTCAATTTGAGACAGCAACTTGGCACAAACCCATTAAATCGAGGAGGTTCTTTTTCTGTGTGGCTCTGCACAGCATCATGTGTAATCTATTGGCTTGTGCTTACCAGGAATCTCAATTAATTGACAAATTAATAAACACTGGATTACGGTTTAACACCAAACCATCCTTATGCATTTCAGTGATGGCAAATAACTATATAAATTACTTGCCCTTCCATTGTTTCTGCTTGTCCAATGTACATAGAGTTGCTGAGGAAATGTCTTTCCTGGCATATGTAGGTGGTCATCATAGATCTTTCCCAAATGCAGCTTTCTGTCAACATGAGATAGTATCAATCTATTTTCTCGGGAGTTAATGGAAAGTATTTGTGGAGAGTCCATAAACCAACATACTGTGCATAAACAACCTATGCTTTAGCTGTGAGGACTGAGCAAATAAATGGCATTACTTCAGCAAGTCTTCATTATGTATTGCCTTACTACTATAGTGATCAGCAATAATTACTAGAAGTGCTGTAAATCACATTCAAAGCATCAGCTAATCAGTTCAATGAGGGCACAGCATTAGCTGAGCAAAACGCTCGATTATCTCCAGTCTTTTAAAATGCTGATTCTGCAGCACTTCAATTCAATTTGAACGATGTATCTAACCTTGTAAACTCACAAATCACACAGACATTAACTTTAATTGTTAAAATTAATTGAAATGATTTATGGAGCATTTATATATTATGCACTAGTATTTTGTGATAATTTATGAGGCTGTCTAGCATTAAGGAACATCTTAGATACTGTCCATCCCTTCCAAAGCGGCAATGGGAAATGTCCATTGTTAAAGCAAAAGAAGAATATGCATAACATATTGTTAAATAATCACCAAAAATCACCTGGAAGCAAGGAATTTGTAAAACAGAATGTACTAAATATAATCCCAGAGTTAATTCATGTCACCTGTCTTGGGAGCATCTACAGAATGACTCAAGTGACTTCCTTCACCAGCAGTTAATTTGTCTCATCAGATTTTTGTACAGGTGACGAAGAGGATGCGCTCGGTCAACCAAGGCCTGCTGGATCTCCCGGCTGCTAACCTTTTTAACTCATTTTCCCATTCCCATGCTGGTCATTCCTGTCCTGGTCCTCTTACAGTGCCAGAGTGAGGTCACATGCAAACTGGAAGAACAGCAGCTCATATTCCCCTTGGGTAGCTTACAACCCAACAGTAGGGATGTTGAATTCTCTAACATCAGTTAACTAACCCACTAATTACCTCCCCCCCTCCCTCACTTCCCTGCGCCCCACCTGGATTCTTGCCCATTTATCCCCATTCTCCTCTTCCCTGTCCGTTTCCACCTATATTCCTTCTTCTGACTTCACAATTTGCAACTCTTCTATCCATATCTAACACTTTTTGTCTCCTCATCTCATGCTTATATGTGACCATCTACCTATCAACCCCCCCCCCTCATCTGTATCCACCAATCACTTACCATGCTTTGTCCTGCCCCACCTCTCTTCCAGCTTATCCTCTCCCCCCTCCTCGCACAAGAGTATGTCTGAAGAAGGGTCCCAACCCGAAGCATCACCAATCCACGTTCTCCAGAGATGCTGCCTGATTTCTTGAGTTACTCCAGCACTTTAAGTCTTTTCATTTAAGAGGAATATCTCATCTGGAGTATTTGAGGGAACCCTTACAATTGATCTTAAGTAAAGTTAGCTGACTTCTATTCCATTCTTACTTGCTATTCTTGCCCTTACCAAGTGACCATTGCTGGAAGGACGCAGTGGTTGAGGAAAGAGAGAATGAGGAGCACAACATATTCACAGTGAATACAGCAGTTCAACGTTCACTGAATTTGCTCAAACATGTACCTTAACACCGAACAAACAGCACCGTCTCCAGACTTGTACCCTGATGCGATTTACTACCTTCGTACAAGGAAAGGATGGAAAATATAATTTGGAATTATTCTGTCTTTCATATTGTCTCTATGTGAAAAATATACATTTTCTAGATGCGCTGGGACGCATCCTCAGTGATGTGATCTGGGGTCATCGCATGTTTCGGGTCTCACAACATCAGACACCCTCGCCCAGGCGACCCAGCCGGGGTTGATCAGGCCCCGACTTGTGTCCCAGCAGCAACCGCGCAGGGATCAGCCATCTTAATAACTACTCTGCAGGGGTTGGGAGACTCTAGTGTGTGGAGGGACTGGGCTCTGTGGGGTGAATCTCAGCCGGGCTCCTCCTCCGTCTCACCAGGTTCAAGGCCTGTGCACTGCACCTCTTTCTCCTTCTCCGAGCATTTCATTCTCGCCTGATGGATTTTTACGCCACGGTGGTTCATTAGGCCTTTCCGTAGCTTTGTTGGGTGACTTTCTCATGAAAGACACAGACTGGGGTGTTAACCCAGCCTGTCCCGGGTGCCGTCTTTCTGTGCCGTCAACTGTCTCTCAGCAGTCACCAAACTATTCTTGGTTGTCACCCAGTCTATTCCTAGGTGTCACTGGCTGAACCAGACTTCAATGTGAAAAATATACATCTTCTAGATATACCAGCATGCAATTATTTAATTACTCTCAATTAAACTCTTATTTCATTCCTAAGTGGTAAATTGACAGGGAATGCAGCACTCTGCAATTAGTCAACTTGGCTGTAGATAGATTAGTATTGGTTTAACTCATAATATTTAATTCAACAATAACCTCGCACAACAGTCTTTCAAAATTCCATTTAGTTCTAAAGCATATTTTAATGATATAATGGCAGCATATAATTGGTCAAGTAATGAAGCAAGTCATTTGAACAAAGGCACAAAGATCCTGCAAATCATCAGTTTATTAGCATTGTCAAAAGTCATCCTTTTTATATCCGGTTCCTTAACGTGTCACATCCTAATCCAGGCACGTGCCGTCAGGGTAGGCAAGGTAGGCACTGCCTACCCTGACTAAAATTATGAAATGGCAATTTTTAAATATAAATAGTAAAGGCATGGGAGAATTATGCCTGTCTAAGAGATCGATCTCTTAGGTAGGCATAATTCTCCGTGCCTTTCACCCGCAGCGCTGGTGACACGGGAAGCTCTGTGCAGCCCCCGTGCCGTCAGCGCCGCCTGAGCCGTCAGATTCAATGGGAGCTGAAGGCAGCAGAAATTCTGCCTTTGCAGCACTGTGCATGTGCGTCATCTTTCTGCGCATGCGCATCGCGAGTTTCTTGGCGGGATGTTCAAATATGGATGGCCATTATTTTAATAGTATCTTAGCAAACAAATGGAGAATGGACTTAATGTACCAATAATGTGGTAAGTGCATTTCTTTGTGCTTTATGTTTTTAAATACTGTAGTTCCCAGGGTGGGGGGAGAGCTCCGTTCACAGTGTTTGGGCAGTCTGGCGTTGTGAAGGAGGGGATCGGGGTCAGTAACCCACTTGCCACGCTCCGGTCTGAGTGCAGGTGAGATGGGACTAGGTGAGAGTAAAAGTGTGTGAGGGGTGAGAAGTCCATGCCGGGTGTCGGCCGGCCGCAGCCGCTGTTCAGATTGTTGGGAGACGGAGCTCAGGGTTCGCCTCTTGAGCTGCTTTGGTGCCCAGGCGTAAGTTGAGGTGGAAGGTGGTTGGGAGTGCGGGGGGGGGGGCTCGTCTTCTGAAGAAGGATCTCGACCCGCTGAATTACTCCAGCAGTGTTAAAGAAGGAACTGCAGATGCAGCAAAATCGAGCGTACACAAAATTCTGGAGAAACTCAGCGGGTGCAGCAGCATCTATAGAGCGAAGGGATGGGTGACAGGAGGGTCTCGACCTGCTGAAATTCTCCAGCATTTGGATCTAAACATCACCCATCCCTTCCCTCTAGAGATGCGGCCTGTCCCACTGAGTTACTCCAGCTTGTGTGTGTCTATCGTTGAATGGGTGACGTTTCGGGTCGAGACCCTTCTTCGGACTGAAAATAAAACTTGCCTCGCGTGAAGCGGCTTGTAAATTAAAACATAAAAACAAGAAATGCTAGACTCATTTATGTGCTCCTATTCATTTACCTGGCCTGTTGCTGTCCTCCCTCGTCCACCGTGAGCGCTGGACAACTCACTGGGTGCAAAACTCCGCTGCATTCCGGGCGGAGGGCGATGATCACCCGACTGACCGGCAAGTAGAGGCGGCGGGTCGGTCAAGCCCGGCTCCCCGCCACCGGGATAAACACCACTACTGGAGTAAACTCAGCGGGATCTCTGGAGAAGTCTGAAGTAGGGTCTCCACACGAAATCTCACCCATCCCATCTCTCCAGAGATGCTGCCAGTCCCTCGGAGTTACTCCAGCATTGTGTGTGTCTATGGGTTACACAAAAAGCTGGCGAAACTCAGCGGGTGCAGCAGCATCTAAGGAGCGAAGGAGATAGGCGACGTTTCGGGTCGAGACCCTTCTTGTGTGTGTCTATCTTCGGTGCAAACCAGCATCTGCAGTTCCTTCACAATCCCACACTCTCGGCCCCGGGGGGTGGATGGAGCATCACACGTGGATACAACCCACTCACTGCCCAGACTTGCCCCTCCGGCAGGTCTTTAACCGCGTCCTAAAGCCGTTCGTGTTAAAGAAGGAACTGCAGATGCTGGAGAATCGAGGGTTACACAAAGCTGGAGAAACTCAGCGGGTGCTGCAGCATGAAGAAGGTCAGCAGGTCTGAAGAAGGGTCTCGACCCGAAACGTCGCCTATCTCCTTCGCCCCTTAGATGCTGCTGCACCCGCTGAGTTTCTCCAGCTTTTTGTGTAACCCCCATCTCTCACCTGCCGTTCGCCGGCTTCGCTCATGTCAACCGCGTCCCGCAAATCCTTAAATTCCCACAGCCAAGTAACCTAAACTGGACCCGTGAACGCGCTGTCGGAATTTAAAGATTTGCGGGAAGCCGGCCGGCGAGCGGCAGGTGAGAGATGTTCAGACGGAGAGCACTGCCAGAGGTGAGTGGGGACCAGCAGAAGGGGCTGAAGTGGCAGGGTCCCGGCGGCCACTCGCAGTCACCCGAGCTGCTTCCTTCCGCGGAAGTGGCGGCCAGTTCTGCTGTCCGTGTCCGGCAGGTGAGAGATGGGGGTTACACAAAAAGCTGGAGAAACTCAGCGGGTGCAGCAGCATCTAAGGGGCGAAGGAGATAGGCGACGTTTCGGGTCGAGACCCTTCTTCAGACTCAGTCTCAGTCTGAAGAAGGGTCTCGACCCGAAACGTCGCCTATCTCCTTCGCCCCTTAGATGCTGCTGCACCCGCTGAGTTTCTCCAGCTCTTTGTGTAACCCTCGATTCTCCAGCATCTGCAGTTCCTTCTTTAACACAAAGGGTGAGAGATGTTCAGACGAAGAGCACTGCCAGAGGTGATCAGAAGGCGCTGAAGAGCAGTCGGTTCTGGTGTTGGGTCCCGGTGGCCGCTCGCACCCGAGCTGCTTCTATCCCCGGAAGTGGCGGCCAGTTCTGCTGTCCTTGTCCGGAGCGCTGCGGCAGCGGTGAGTGAGTTTGATATGATCTCTGTCCCCCTCCTTCTCAAAACTTCTCCCTTCTCGCATATTTAACCCCTGCCGCAGCCTCCCCACACGCTGTGAAAGGAACTCCCCCTCCAATTGGACCCTTGAATTAGTATTGTCATTCCATAAGATGACAACTGATTCAACGTCCCGATGTGCTCCCGTTTTTCCCACCATCTCTCCACCTGCCTTCATCCTCCGTCCCCCACCCATTCAGTAATTAAAAAATGAAGGAGATTTAGAACCCTTGGGAAATTTGAATTGTTACTTATTTTTATTTTTTTACGAAGAGAACAATCTGCGCATGCGCGGTTTTAAGATTTTTTGAAAGCCGGCTGACTGCCTACCCTGAGTAATTACTCACGGCACGTGCCTGTCCTAATCGTTACCCAGAGTAAATATCCAGCAAAACTAAATAAAATCTCCCTGTTTGTTCTCTTCTGACATAACACATTTGCTTCATTAAATAGGAAAATGTTCATAGAGTTATGGATTTCACAGAAGGTCTTTGTGGTTGAAGTAATGGATTGTATGGGAATGCCGAGTCTGACATTGTCCAATTTAGAGGTTTAGCTTTCAGTTTAGGTTTATTATTGTCACAGGTACTGAGGTACAGTGAAATGTTTTGTTTTGCATGCTATCCGATCAAATCAGATATTATACATAATACAATCAAGCCAAACTCAAGTACAATAGGTAGAGCAGAGGGGAAGATAAAGAGTGCAAGATATAGATTTTAGTATTATAGCACATTAGTTCCAGAGACAAAGACCAAACACCTGTAATTTGGTAGAGGAGAATTGAACAGTACCCTCGCGTATGGAAGGACCATTCAGAAGGCTGATAACAAAGAGGAAGAAGCTATTCCCGAGTCTGACGATGCACGCTTTCATACCTTCTTCCCGACGGAAGTGGGGAGAAGAAGGAATGACCAGGGTTCTGGGGGAAACATGTCTTTGAGTATGTTGCATGCTTCCCCAAGGCAGCTTTGAGTGTAGATACTGTCAACGGTGGCGTGTCTGGTCCTTGTGATGGACTAGGTTACATCCACAACACTCGATACTTTGTTGCGGTTTTGGGCAGACCTCTTCTCAAACCAAGCTCAGTTCAGTTTTATTGTCATATGTAGATTAACACAGGGTCAATGGTACAATGAAACGGTACAACGAAGCTGTGATGCAACCCGATATTATTCTTTCTATGGCGCGTCTGTGACTTGCTGAATTTCCTCATTCTCCTGACGAAGTAGAGGCATTGGTGTGGCTTCTTGCCTGTTGATAATATGGGATTAGTCCAAAGGTTCTTTATTGTCACATATGCACTGCGCAGTGACATTCTTTTTGCATAGTTCATACATGCACGAGTCGCCATATGTTGACGCCATTTACAAAGAGTTCAAAATTGGTCCATCTGCTCCATGTACTGGAGTGGCTCCCGATCTAGGTAAGCCCCAGATTGTTGCAGGGCCTCCTCTATCACCCTCGACTAGCTCAACTCAATCCATGTCAGATCCTTGGTAGTATTTATGCCAAGCAACTTGATAAGAATAATAGCAGGCAGATTTGTAATTGAATCTCATTGAAGTTTCTATCTTTTCACGATGTCTCCCACAGAACCCATCAGAAAATATTAAAGTCCTCTTCTTACGTTCAACATTATGAAAACATAATTTACTTTGCCAAGTTAACAATGGCCAAGTTTAATAATGGAACTGCTGTTATATAATTGCCCGTAAAATAGGGTGATAATTGACAGGAAAGCGATTCAAAGGTAATCTGGTACAGTTTACCAATAATAAAAACAGAAAGTTCTGCAAACGATTAGAAGGTCAAGCAGCACCTGCAGACAGATCTTACAAGATAACAATTTGGCCATGGGTCCTTTGTTAGAACTCTGTGATATAATCCTTTTCTTAAAGTTGTCTCCTTGAAGCTGCTGCCTGGCTTGTTGACCAAGGTCAATATTTTCTGCTTTATTGTTATAGCATCCTACTGCATTTAATTTAAAAGACTAGGTTGGCATAATCACAACACTTGGCTTTGCAATTAATTACTTTTTAGGCAATCAATGAAAACACACGCTTGTTCATTGAAATCTGTCGTAAAGCAGAGTTACTCTCAGCCTAACTTGCAAGAGTATTTACAATACTCTTGCCCGATCTTTCCCTTAGTGGACTGTAACCACGCTACCAATATCTATTGCAATGAGAAGCAAAGGAGTCGGTGGGTCAGACAGGGGGATGGAGTTTAGTTTGGACTGTGGAATTTATACATTGCGTATATTTGTTCAGTTCTAAGAACCAAAGTTCTTGTTTTCCTTTTATTAGGATTCGTTGGTACCAGGAGGAACTCAAATATTTAACCCAGTAGTATTGCTATCCAGGTGTCCATTGCCAGCTGCATGTCAACCTATTGTTTCAGGACCATACTCCTGTTTAGATTAGCCAGGCATGTCTGGAGCAGTTCAAAACATTCTCAGTTGAGAGGCTCCCACCGAATATAAGTTTTGCCAAACTATCATCAGTAACAGATATTTTGATTTTAGACCGAATCTGTAAATGTACTCTGAAACCTTGTAAGCATGGTTGTGCACATTTGATTAGCATTACTGATGTTCTCCAACCATTTTCCCCCAGTAGTAAGACAGCTTTATTTGGCAAAGATCCAGTTTGCGGTGAGTTTCTCCTTTATTTCAACCTTGAAATATGACTACATGTTTTTGCAAACTAATGTAATGTCCCTAGAGAGTTCCGGATAATTCAGAGAGTACTGTAGTACCTCTGAAACTCTTCACAATGATCTACTATAATATTATAATGCAGGAACCATATTAAGCTTCCTAGGTAAAACACAAAATAATAGATTGCTGCTCAATCCGAGAAGGCTGAAGCTTTGAAGGTTCAGATTGGCATAGCGTTCTTGTGCTACAAAGCAGAGTGGCAGCAATTGCTAGTCATTGTACTAACCCAATACATTGTAAAACCATGCCATTGATTCAAAGTGATGTTTTGATTATGTTATGTCATTGCACCAAAGTAATCGTATATCAAAATTCCAAAACCATATATAGTTAATTGCAAACATGCACGCTGATCCGCACAATGTATTTTCATTCACTCATGAATGGTTTTCTGATCAGAACTTTTTTTTTTTTTGTTTGTTACTCACTCGATTCACTTGTTATATCTGGATGCAACTTTTTGTCTCAGAGGCAGCTTTAAAGCTGCAGGTAAAAATAGTGGTGGTCCAAAGAAATATATTGACAGTCAAGGGCATGGTCAGGTGAGAATGCAGAAAGGGACATGGCCAACTTTCTATAATCATGGGTGCATATGATTATAATATTTACACTTAATATGCCCCTCTTTAAGTGCTCAAATATGAATTTCAACACAAGAACCTTTAGCACTATTTTGTTATTGCTCCAAATTACAGATTAGAAAAGTTCTGTTCCTGCTCTACCTCAAAATGGAAGCATGCAAACTTGTCCACTTCATGAAACCACCACACATCGACCACATATAGATTTCTCAACCCGTCTGGAAATCACTAATAAATGTGGAAACTCTGTGAATGTCAGCCTGAGGAGCATCATTTCAAATAATTAGGAGCCGTTATAAGCAGAGAGAATGTACAGCACTGTTTCTAATCAGACAATGTTCACCAGGCAAATATTTGTTGACCATAGGCATCAAAAAGTCGAGTTAACATGAATATTAAACTCAGTCTTGAGAAATATAAATTATGTACCCAACTTGCTCCCAAGTTCTCTCTTTTCTGAAATGAAAGTTGCGCAGCTCAGTTGCTTGTCATGTGTACCTAGGTACAGTGGAAAGCTTTTGTTTGCATACTATCCAGTCAAAGAAGACTAGATACATGATTATAATCAGTCGTCCACAGTGCACAGATAAAGGATACAACATTTAGTGTAAGATAAAGTCCGATTAAAGATAGTTCAAAAGTCTCCAATGAGGTAGACGGGAGGTTAGGACTGCATTCTAGCTGATGAGAGGACCATTCAGTTGCCTGATAACAGCTGGGATGAAACTACCCCTGGTTTGTAATCACATCCATCCATGGCATTATGTTATCAGATGGAAATAATACATTAACTTTTTGAAAATAAATTAAGACAAACTGTACCCAATTATCTGGGCTGTTCTTGGAGTGAAACATTATAAATGGGGAAAAAACTGTATTCCAGTTACATTTCTACAGAATTAATGCTGAATTAAAATGAAAGAAAGTGGTTTGGATTTGAGGCCTGTATGTTGGGTTGGAATTACCAGCACTGGTGAAGAGTTCTCACCCTTCATTAGGCTTACCATCGCTTGTTTAGGTTCCACAAGCTCCAACAATGATTCTTCAGTCATTGGAAGTTAAAGATCCAAAGAGCCACACAAAAGAGCCATACTGTTACTGTTGAGTTACTGTTGATACTCAAAGGTAACTACAGAGGAATGGAGGAGGAACTGGCTAAAGTTGATTGGAAGGGGACCGTAGCCAGAAAGATGGTGCAGCAATGGCAGGAGTTTATGGAAGTACTTCGGAAAATGCAGGATCTTTTCATCCCAAAGAGGATGAAGCATACCAAGGGGAGAATGAGGCCACCGTAGCTGACAAGGGGAGTCAAAGATAGCATAAAACCAAAGGAGAAGGCATCTAAGAGGGCAAAGATTAGTGGGAAGCTAGAGGATTGGGAAACTTTCTAAAACCAACAGAACGCAACTAAACAGGCAATAAAGGGAGAAAAGATGAATTATGAAGCAAGGCTATGCAATAATATAAAATAGATTTTTCAGATGTATAAAGAGTAAAAAAGAGGCAAGAGTGGATATTGAACAGTTGCAAAATAATACTGGAGAAGTGGTAATGGGGAACAAAAAAACAGCAGATGAATTGAATACATTTTTATGCATTAGTCTTCACCGTGGAAGACACCAGCAATCTGCCAGAATTTCAAGAGAGTCATGGTGTAGAAGTGAGTGCTGCCACTATTAATAAGGAGAAAGTGCTTGGAAGCTGAGAGGTTCCAGGCTGGATAAGTCATCTGCACCAGGTGGACTACACCCCAGGGTTTAGAAAGAGGTAGCTTTAGAGATTGTGGAGGCATCAGTAGTGATCTTTCAAGAATCATTAGAGTCAGAAACATTTCTAAAGGACTGGAAAATCACAAATGTAACTCCACATTTAATTTCTGGTGTTACTAGGGCAGCTCCACTCATTTGAAAGGCATGACCAGCTAAGCTCTTATTTCATGTCTATTTACTTTATTTAAAAACATTACATCTAGATCTCCCCCTTTAGCTACACTTCTTGTTAGATTTTCAAAGAGTTCCAATAATGATATTTGTTAAACATGATTTCCCTTTCATAAAACGTTATTGAATCAGTTTGATGGTTATGGTTTTCTACCTAATGGAATATTCTGGAATATTCTTCTAGTAGCTAACTAATATTTAGTTTTTGGCTTTCTTTCTCTTGTAAAGGATCATTACATGTGCTGCTTTCCAATCCACTTTTCCAAAATCTTGGGTAATTTGGAAGCTCACAACTAATTCATCCACTTTTTTAAAGTTTCAAACTCTCAGGTACAGATGACTTGTTAGCCTTCAACTCCAGCAGTGTTTTAACCTGAGCATCTTCATTTTTGGTTGCTCCTTCACTTATGTCCCAAATCCATTATAACTGTGTTAATTTTATCTGCCATGAAGAAATTTTTTTTTTTCAAATTCTCTGCAATTCCCTTATTTCACTTTATTAATTCCCTTGATCATTTTCATGTTATTAATTACTCATCTGAATATACCTGCTGGTGCCATCTGATTTGCATTGAATAAAGTAGATGTAATTAACAGCTTTTTACTTTTACATTATTTCTGTTTACGTACTGAATCTCAGGCAAAATAACCACTTTTACTTGGTTTCTGAAGGTGGCAATTGATCTTTCCCTTGTAGTAGTGGATCTGTTAATTTCTGATATTTGATGCATTGACATAAGGAGCAAAGGGACACAAATTCACATTAGTTACCTTTAAAAAATGATCATAACTGCAACTTAATTTGCATGTTCTTGGAATGACAGTGGCAATAACAACTCTGGATTATGGCCGCGGGGACCGCGGGAAGGCAAACCGCGGGGTGAACCCGGCCGTGGGAACCGCGTGAAAGCAAACCGCGAGGTGAACGCGGCTCGGGGAAACCCGGCCGCGGGGACCGCGCGAAGGCAAGCTGCGGGGTGAACCCAGCTTGGGGAAACCCGGTCGCGGGGACCGCGTGAAAGCACAAGCTGTGGGATGAACCCGGCTCGGGGAACTCAGCCGCGGGGACCGTGTGGAAGACACGGCTGCGGACCGCAGAAGTGCGGATAGCCGGCGACATTTTTCAGACTCCAGCAGCCCAGAGAGGTTCAATGGAGTCTGAAAGGCCTGGGCAAGCCAGGAGGGTCCCCTCGGACATTGGTACGTCCTCGGATGTTTACCCATGTGGAGCATGGATAGCGTCAGAGAGCGCTCGTCCCAGTAATGCTCCATCCTGATATGGTCCATGGAATGGCATATCAGGAAAAATATACCACCAATGGATAAGCCCAGAGACCTGGCAGGGTCCGGGCTGTGAATGTACCGCCAGCGGAATAAGCCCGTAGACTTGGCATGGTCTGGGCTCGAAGATTCACCGCCGGACTGGGAATATACCGCCGACGGATAACCCCAGAGACTCAGCAGGGTCCGGGCTGCAAGGTCCACCCCCTACGGATAATGACAGCGGCCGTTTATCCCGCATGGAGCGGAAGACTCGGAAGTATGTCCAGGGAACATACTGGAGTGCAAATGTGAGGTTCCAGAAAATTCTGGCATGGCATCAAGACCTTCGCTAATGAAGAAACCTGGAGGCCAGAGTTTCCTCGTGAAGGAGCAGCCACCTCACGCCACATCATTACTAGAACAGGTGCCGGCTGTGGGATACCATGCGCCTGCAAAATTGTTCCTGAAAGGACCAGCAGTGAACAGCGCTATGTGGTGGTACAATGCACACTTTAAAATGAACTGCTTCCAGAAGAATGCCATCGGACCTGCCTTAAATTCCATATCTGCAGGTTCAAGTGAGGCCAGCAATGTCCAGCCACCGAATCCTCTCTTCAGGAAACCTGCCCAAACAGCTAAGACCCGGATGAAGAATTAAAACTATCCGGCTTATCAAGGGACCACGGCAACAACACACCCCACGCCTCTATCGACAGCAAGCGTTTCACTGAAGCTGGTGGCAGCTTCAAAACTGGGTGCAGGCCTTTCAGGCTAAGGCCCAAATCGGTCCTCAGGGAATTGGGTCCACGCACCCCAGCAATCCTACTCTCCAAATCTGGGATGGAATTAGAACCCACACCAGGGGCCTTTGGGCTTAACACAAGACCACCAATAACCATGAAGGTAGGTGGGTCTGGTTCTTTCCGAAATATAAGGTATGTGGACCATTTACAAGTTGGTAAATTTACAGTTGTTTTATGCAAGACAGAGTTGCCGTTCAAGACAGGCCGCAGTTGCGGGCCGCTCATTGTCACAATGAAAGATACCGGTTCAACTCGCATGTGCAATATAGACTTTTCTGAATAGAAAACTTCATTACTATCTAACAACAAAGCATCAGTTTCCACTCACAGGGCTCACCAAAGATATTTGAAATTTAGCTGAATGAAACAATGTTAGTCAAAAGCATTGCATAATGGGCAAACTTCAGCCCCAGGCTATTTACCAAATTATTAAAACCAGTGCTTGGCTGCTCAGAACAAAAAGCTATTGTTATGGCCTATCTGGATGATGTTCTAAAAACGCTGTATTTTGCCAAATCAGTGGTATCAGCCACAAACTATACTGCAGAAATTGGGTTCTCATCCATCCAGTTAAATTTAAGATGATACCAACTGAAATTATTGAGTATTAGGATTACCTTTAACTCTATTAAATTGTCTGGGATTGGCAATATATTGGCTTTCAGCTGTGCTATTTGTGCCTTTGCATCATCAGAGCTATATGGCGTGCAAAGAAGCAAGCTCACAGGTACCATGTAGGTCATTACTACCAGACCTATGCTATTCCCAGCTGAAACTGTCAAAGTCACCATGGTGGACAAACAGTATTCAGCATTGCTCCACTAACCTTCATCAGTACTCGTCAGTTAATTACTAACTGATGCTATTGCTCAAAGATGGATAATTACTAATACCATCTTTAGTTATGGAGGCGGATGGGGTTGCATGAGTTACCAATTGTTCAGTTATATGGTATGAACTACCTATTCACACTAGGTGCATTCTGTGAATTAAAGGGCCTGTCCCACGAGCATGCAACCTGCAAGTGGCAAGCGCGCCCAAACCAGAAGCAGGGGCCGCGCGGAGGTCGGGTGAGTTGGAGCGAAGTCTGCGGGAAGTTTGCAAGGACAGAGAGGGACAGGGAGGCACACACACACAGAGAGAGGGTCACGGAGGCACACACAGAGAGGGTCACAGAGGCACACAGAAAGGGACACACAGAGAGGTTCATGGAGGCACACACAGAGTGGGACACGGAGGCACACAGAGAGGGACACACAGAGAGGGACACACAGGCATGCAGAGAGGGTCACGGAGGCACACACCAAGAGGGTCATGGAGGCACATAGAGAGAGACACACAGAGAGGGTCACAGGGGCACACAGAGAGGGACACGGAGGCACGATGTTGAGGTGGTGCATACCGCGTCGAGGCGGCTGCGGGCCGACAGGCCGTTGTCACGCGGAATTTTTGAATATGGTCAGTTTTTCGGAGCCCCGCGCGATGTCGGGACCAGCTCCGCACAACTCCATACGGCTCCGGCGATCGAAGTGGGACCGGCCCTGCTAGGCCGTACGGCTCAAGCGACCACGTTAGGTCACGCTTGTCGCATCGAGTCGCATGCTGGTGGGACAGGCCCTTAAAGGTTTGTGCGAATATCCATAATCTGCATGCTCAAGTCTAACTTGATACACTCGGGTGCTGTTATATGTTAATCACATGGGTGCAATCAAGTCAAAGTATCCGGTAATAGTTTACCTAAACTTCATTTGGCATTGGTGTATCATCATGTAAACGCAATGACAACACAGAATGGATGTTAGATTGCAAGGATTTAAGGACATTGTGGGCTCAATGGAACACCTAAAGATCGAAATGTTGCATCCAGGCTCAATCACCAGTTGCAAAATATGTGGCATATCAGTTGCAAAATACGTGGCATATCAGTGCCGATGGATGCATTCTCGCCACACTGAGAAAGAATGCTCTTTGCCTCTCTCCATTTTACCTTACCAGACAGGTCTTGCAAATTCAGCAATTTCCTGCTTCAGGCATTATCGTAGTGCCTGACTGGCCTATACAGCCATGATCCTGCGGATGTTGGGAATGTTGATAGAACCTTATATGGTTATTTTCCAGGCACAAAATTGTTGGTTAACCCTGACTCGGGAAACCATACTCTGCATACATAAATCAATTAATTGACTTGCAGACTGGGAAGACCGTTCCTGCGGCTAGGATTGTTAAACCAAACTATCGACGTGCTCACTGCAATTGCAGGGATAGCACCAAATAGCAGTACTTCCCTCTTATGAGATGGGAAGTATTTTGTTATTACATATAAGTTGACACGGATGACTGACGTCTTGAAGTTCAATTTCTATATGGGGTTTGACAATCGTTAATAGAGTGCCATTTACTGTGCTGCACATGCCTTCTCAGCATATTGGCTGCGAGGAGCAGAATCCACTCTGTCGGGTCTCACTTTCTGATATCTAGATTATGAAGCATATCTTCAACTCGACACCCCCAAGGCCAGGTACACAGAGATATGGGATGTTAACATTGGAACATCCCTGTCCTTGGCTCATTAACCAAGTGGTTATGTTCATGGCACTGAGTCAGCACAACGGGTCCAGTTTTTGCATAGCTGTGACTGGACAAGATGATTATTCTGCAGGGAAATTACATTTATGTTATGACTTAATCAGCAAAATACACAAGGGACATTAGGTCTCAAACTAGAATTGTTGGCATATCCCATGGACCTTCAGTTGAGTGTGGCCACACATCTACACCAGTATGTTAGGGTCACTAGAGCCTTAGAGACTCTGAACTAGCTATGATTGTTAGTCACATGAAGCCTCATAAGACAATAACACTACAGACCATCTCCAGGTGGTTAATATGGTTTCTGGGATACAGGAGTGAACACTGACATACAAGTCTCACTCCACCCAAGCTGCAACTATATCAGCAACAGGGGATGGATGTTTCGCGGGACCACATCCTGGTGGCTGCAGGATGGTCTAACAAACGATCTTCCAAACATTTTAGAAATACCCTTTGTCAGACCGGGGGTATTTGCCAACTCTATTTTAGGTCTGTGTTATAGTTCCTCCCAGTTGAGGGATGTTACTATAATCATTATTTGTCCATTAATAGCATCAACATGTCTATACCTATGTCATGTCTGAATGCATTATTAAAATTCACTCTTCACTGATGTAGTGTGTGATGCATGGACTCGTCCCCACGGCATGAAATCACAGAGCTTTGAAATCTTCACGTAGTCACCCACGTGACTCCGAAGTAAAATAGTAAGATTAAATGAGAACTTACCAGTTTGAAGTTTGATCTTTATTTTATGATGAGTTACGTTGAGGGATTACGTGCCTTCCGCTCCCAACCCTCTATATAAAGATCAACTGGTATTTTAGTTCTCTTTCTTATCTTACTATATATTTAGTCAACTTCAGTTATCTGTGATTTCACACCACTGCTTTGAAGAATGTCGCGCATGTGTGCTGGCGGGGTCTTCACGTAATCCCTCAACATAACTCCTCATAAAATAAAGATCAAACTTCAAACTGGTAAGTTCTCATTTAATCTTACTATTCTTTGACATTGCTACTGCTGCAGAGAATGGCTGTATGGGAAGCACATCTTTGACAAAGTTGTAATCCTTCAATTTTTAATTTGGAAAATTACTTTTCATGTCAGTGGACGATAGAAGAATTTGTGAGTGTTAATGGGCATGTGAGAGAGGATAGGTTTCAGGGAAGTACGTGAATAAAAGGCACCAATGGGTTTGTAACAAGAGCCAAGACTTAAAAGGCTGAATGCTTTTCTTCCTTGTCATAAGAACATCTGAAAAAATAGGATTGTAGGAGGTTTCTAGGATTAGTGTGTCAGCTTCCTTATTTTACATTGGGGATTATGTAGATGAACACAGGTAACTGAATCTGATCATATTTAATAGAGGAAATAATTCTATGCATGTGTATCAGAATGGCAGCGTTGATGTAATTAGTGACCTCCTTTGCTCTGGGGAAACCGAGGCGACCTGTAGAGTTGTGTTGCCTGATCTTGCTGCTAGAGCTGGTTCTTGGATTAAAAAAAAACATTGTCCTTGCTGAATAATACATCTGTCACCTACATTGTGTATCTGTGGGCAGCAAACTTGCTGACACAGCAGATGTGACTAGTGCTGGCTGCAAAGAGCCTGGCATGTAATAATTGAGGCCCAAGGTGACTTTGCCTTCCACAAACAGAGCTATGTGGATGGTTAATAATGTCCGCAGGTTTGGCAGAGCTCTGTCGCAGTCTCCACACTAGGGGCCAGCCTCTTCAGAAGCATTTTCTTCTGTATTTGTATTGGATGACTGGCATGTTGCATACCCTCAGTACATAACCTGCCAACCAACATCAAAGCAGTTGTTTAATCTTAATATTATACTGCCAATTGCAGAATTAAAAAGAAGAATGTTAGTATTAATTTTGTGTTATTCCTGCAAAGAGCTTAATAAAATGAAGTGAATATCACTCCTTCCATGGTTTCAAATCTAATATTAATTGAAAAATGAATCCAATGTCAATAAAAGTCTAGTTTTCACCCTTTGTACTACTTGTCATGAAATGGCTTTATCGTGCACAGTTTATGTGACAGCTAATAGCATCCTTATAAATATGATGTCAGAATCTTGGGATATAGATTGCATTGAACATAACTTTCTATTATGCCTGTAATAATACACTGTATTATAAACAGACATCTTTGTTGCACTATCAGGATGTGTAATCCAGAGGTCTGGGCTAATTGATCCAAAAACCCAAAGCATATCCCACCATGCCAACAGAGAAACTTAAATTCACTTAATCGAATAAAACAAGAATTAAAAGGGAAATATAGTATAAGTAATGGTGAATGTAAAATCTGTTTTACTGTTGAAACTTTGAAAATTGACCTTGCTCACTCATATCCATATCATTAATATATATCGAAACGGCAGAGGCGCTTTTACTGACTCCGGGGAAAACCATTGTCTAGTTTCCTCCAGTCATAAAAAACACAGCTTTCTATCCTTATGCCAATTACTAACTTTTGCATTCACTCTTTAATGTCAGGCTTTCAAAAAACATATAAAAATACATATAGACACCATTTGCTACATTCCCTTCATCAATCCTCATTGATGATCAGTCCCTCAATCAGTTCTTTCTCATCACTCATCTCCCTTCCTCTCAGTCCCAGAACCAAAATAGAGTCCCATTGTCCTCTCCATTTACCTCACAAGCTGTCCCATTTACTGGAAAATGTACAACTGGTCCTTCACAGGTAACAGCAGAGTTCTGTTCCTGAGAGTTGTTGATAACCACAACCGTTTGCAAGTCAGAAATTAGGCTGCAAACTGAGTTCCCACATAACCTTGCAGTACCTGGTAAATCCATTCTGCCAGTCGCCAAATGCTATTTGTATGTACAGGATATTATGTCAGGTGTCCGTTGCCTGGGTAGGACCTGTACAGTCATTACCAACACATCTGTTAAACCTCCATCAACAAAAACCCCAACTTCATCATATGAAAAGAGCTTTTTTTCCCCTCTGGGATGCTCTGAATCACTGCTCTACCTCCACCAATACCCATTCTCCTCCTCCTTGCATTTTCATTGCAATAACTGGATATAAAATATTTGTCTTTTTATCTCTCCCCTTCCCACTGTCCATAGTCCCCATATTCTTTTCCAAATGAAACAGTCATTTAACTGCATCTTCAATTTTCTATACTGTGTCTTCTACTCATTAGATGGTCTTTATTACATTGGAGAACCCAGAAGTGGATTGGGACAACTCAGGAGTCAAGACGGAACAATGAAGTTTTTACTTGCAGCAGCATAATAGATGTATAAACATAGTCCTCAGTAGGTACCATCATAAACAAGAAAAAAATAAATTAAATAAATAAAACAATATAGTGCATAGACAGAAACAAAGCCCAATGTCCCGAGCACAATCAAGACATTTCATAGTTTGGAGTTCAGTTGGAGTTTGTAGTGTCCAATGGTCTGATGGTTGTTGTAAAGAAGCTGTTCCTGAACTTAGAGGTTTTGAAGCTCCTATATCACCTTCCCGATGGTAGGTGTGAGGCAAGAATGTGGCCCGGATGATGTGGGTCCTTGATAATGCTTGCTACTTTTTTGAGGTGGCACCTCATATAGATACAGTTGATTGTGGGGTGGTCATTACATGTTGAGGACTGGGTGATGTCCCGAATTTTTTGCAATCAGAATAGCCTTGTTCCATTCATAAGTATGAGCTAACACCGTTGTTGTAATTCTCTGTCACACACCCACTTTTAATTCTATATCCTCGGTCTCCTTCATAGTCCCATTAAAAATTAGCCCATTTAGAAGAAAAGTAGTGGACAACAGGAAAGATGGTTAGGTTAAGCATTTTGTTTTGAGGGATACATGTGTTTAAGGAACCATGATATACTCACTACCACAGGAAGAAGAGGATTGTGGATGGAACTGTGGCATTAAATTGGCAGGAACCTGAAAGCAGATACAATGATTCAAAATTCGTGGCCGCTGGAAAAGTGAGCCTGATTGTATGAGTTACTGCATACTATGGTATATTTTATTCAAACTCCTTATTCTCGTGCCTTCCTTCGGACATCACTCATCCACCTCATCCGCCTCTGTCCGTGTTTTTGATTATATCCTCAAATGTCTGATGTTAACACTCACCATCTACCCTTCTCCTGATGGTCATTGGTAGCATGCTTTTTCATCCACTTACAATTCATACACATTGTCACTCTTGGACATCTCTTCTATCTGCTTATGCACAGTGCACAGAGCATGAGTGAGACGCAGGGAACTGGAGATGATTCTCCTACTAACTAACAATTGGCCATTGAAATCATCGCAGTCTTAGTGTCCTGGCTGTTTGAGGTGGGGAAATGAGTGCCACTTTGCGATCAGAGACAAAATTGCATTCCAGGAATTGGGTGAGGACATTTAACCAGGCAGAGGAGCATTAATAGAAGAGAGAAGGATGGGATGGGGCGGGGCAGTGGGGTGGATCATTTTCTTCACTGCCAATGCTTGACACCTCGGCTGCACGGTGGCGCAGTGATAGAGTTGGTGCTTGAGGCATTGGAGAACTTGGTTCGATCCTGACTATGGGTGCTGTCTGTACGGAGTTTGTACATTCTCCCCGTGACTGCATGGGTTTTCTCCAAGTTCTTTGGTTTCCTCACACACTCCAAAGATGTACAGGTATGTAGGTTAATTAGCTTGGTCCCGGGGTGGAAGATTGCAACCTTCACTTGGTCTGCCCTGTTTCGACTAACGCAATCAACTCGACGTGCACAAACGTAAGATCAAATAGAACAAGTTGTCCAACAACTTTAGGCTGTTCACGCCACATGAAAGAAGAAGAAGATGCTTGGTCCCAAGAGTGTGTAGGATAGTATTAATGTGCGGGGATTGCTGGTCGGCACGGACTTGGTGGGCCGAAGGGCCTGTTTCCGTGCTGCATCTCCAAACTAAACAAAACTAAACCTCCTTCAGTGGATCTTCTCCACTAAGGCCTCCACTGATGGCGATGCTGTTCAGACGAGGTCACTATTTCTTTGATGGTCATTGCTAACTGATGATGCTTCAATACCATCCATTGGGACTGGTAATGCAGATTGCTGAGGTTTCACATGGCAGCCTGCAAGTTATTAGTAAGCAAGGACAGATGGTTGGGAATGCAGTAGAGTCCTCATCAAAGGCCACAAGCTTGTCAAGGCTCAATTCACCTGGAAGCAAATCCTATACCTGTTCTCAATGAAAGAAATACTACAAGAAAAATAAATGTCCAATCCATTGGCCGACAGGCAAACCATTCTGTGTGCACTCTCCTCATTCTGCCCAATTTAATGTAGGAGAATCATAACCAAAGCAACAAAATATTTAGCGCAACAAAGTATACAATCCTTCAGACTGCAGCGCACCCCCCATAGATTTCAAAAGCAGTTTCACAGTCTGGAGAAGCAGTAACTGGTACCTTATTCCAGTTAATAGTCCATAAATCAAACAGCGCCAATCTACAAATAATTGATGAATCCTTTCAATGGCAAAGAATGAGGGGTTGGAGTATAGTCCTTCCGGTAGCTAAACACTGAATCGTCCATACGTGTCCTGCACATGGCGTTAGTTGAATCATTGAGGAATCATCTTTCAGTGCTAGCATCATAATGTAATGCACACTGATTGCTGTGTGATGTACCCACTTGGCATACTTCCAGCATGTAATAGGAAACAGTCTGATGAGAGCTGCTAATGTGCATGCATGCATCAATCAATCACTATTTTCGAATAATGCAGCATCCAAACTGTTGGTATCCCATGGCCAAATTTTGTGGCAACATAGCCAAAACAATCCCAATGTTTGTTCACAACAACTCTCTAAGCATTTTGTCGAAGATGGATACGTTTTTCTTACTGGATGCTT
Source organism: Raja brachyura (assembly GCA_963514005.1). The sequence goes on along the minus strand of OY740783.1, from coordinate 94,968,421 downwards.
TAAAAGTCACCAGAAGAAAGAGTGCACTTGGAGACACAAGAGTCTGCAGATGCTGGAATTTTGTGCAAGGAAAAAAAGTGCAGGAGGAACTCAGCGGGTCAGGCAACATCTATAGAGGAAATGGACAGATGATATTTCAGGTTAGGACCCTTTGTCAGACTGATGGAGTAGAAAGGGGAAAGTTGGAAAAGAGGGATATGGGTGGAGCTAAGCCTAGCAAATTGATACCATGTGTCAATGGGTGGAGATGGTTACAAAGGTGAAAAGGAGACAAAAAAATGTCAGAGAGGAAAGATGAGGAGGAATGAAATGTAAAGCCACAGGAAGGGATATGTGTGGATCGGGGCAATAGACAAGACAATAGACAATAGACAATAGGTGCAGGAGTAGGCCATTTGGCCCTTCAAGCCAGCACCGCTATTCAGTGTGATCATGGCTGATCATCCACAATCAGTACCCCATTCGGGCAGGAAAAGAGGGGGAAATAAAGGGGAAAAGGAGAACCCAGAGGTGGAAGGGGTGGGAAATAAGTGTAGAGAGGAGTGGGACGAACCAAGTACCAGGAGATGGTGGAAAAAAAGTGTGCGCACCATGGTGGCAGGGGAAAATAAATTGTGTTACTTTAAATTGATGGTTACTTGATGGTATTATTTGATGAAATTACTTGATAAGATTACTTGAAATTGAAGAATGTAGTGCTCATACTTTGGGATGTAAGTTACCCAAGTGGAATTTGAGGTGCTGTTCCCTCAGTTGTTTTTCCAGAAAGAGCGTGCTTGGTCAATTGTGACCTTGTAAGATTTGCTTCAGTCTGAAGGTGGAATTGGAGGAGGACATTTAACCAGGCAGCATTGGACAAAATGAAGTAGAGAAGGGCAAAGATGAAATAGGGCGCTGAGGGAATGGTGAATAAATGTCTGACGATTTTGTTGCTGGCAGCCTACCCCTTTCGCAACATCATTAGAATGGCAGGTGGACCACTGCTTCAGACTGAAGGAAGGTCCCGATCTGAAATGTCACCCATTCATTTTCTCCAGAGATGCTGCCTGACCCGCTGAGTTATTCCAGCACTTTTGTTATCTTTGGTAGTTGGTGTATGCAGTTTTTGTCATACCATAGGCATCCTCACGGTGGAGGACTCCTCTGGATACTGGGAAAGCACGTTAACTGCCTCCAGGATTCTAATCCCTCTTTGTCCAGCTGCAATGCACCCGTCGGCTGAAAATCATAGAGTGCAAATTGCACAGAAACAGGTCCTTTGACCCACCATGTCTATGCTGACCATTACGTAACTATCTCTGCTAATCCCAATTTACCATGCAGTTTGATGCCAGTGTCCTACCATCAGCCACTTTTTTTGTGCCAGCTGCATTTAGGTAGCACAGCATGCTTCTGCGTGGGAAGGGCAACCTGCTAATAAAATGGTACACAAAGGTTATGCTGCACGAGAGATGCCAGGGGCAGATGATCATGCTGATAAAACAATTCCACTCCCTGTGGGGTCTCCTGGTGGAATGTATCAGAACAGGTACGAAGGTTTGTGTTGTGTTGTTGCATGAGGTGGGACTTGACCATCATGAAGGTATAGTACTTGCCATCAGCTGCAGAGTGCTGATGGCAAGTTTCGCTTGGGCAGCTTACAACCCAACTTTATCAATATTGATTTCTATAACTTCAAGTAACCCTTGCATCCCCTCTCTGTCCCTCCCTCCCCAACCAAGTCGTTGTACTAGCTTCAAAGACGTCTTGTTGAGTCTCATTGTCTGTAACTTGTACACCTAGCCCACAGCTAACAATGGCCTGTTTCCTTTATCATTGTTACTTTTTTTGCATTTCTTTCATTCATTTGTTCTATATCTCTCTATATCACCACCTATATCTCTCATTCCCCTTTCCCTGACACACAGTCTGAAGAAGGGTCTTGACCCGAAACACCACCTATTCCTTTTCTCCAGAGAAGCTTTCTGACCCGCTGAGTTATTCCAGCTTTTTGTGTCTGTCTTAAACCAGCATCTGCAGTTCCTTCCTGCACATCGTCATGGTGTGTTGAATCAGGAAGGCTGGAAGTATTGTCCAGGATGACTAACAAGCTGGCCTTTCCCTTTACTATTTTACCTTCTGGGGCAGAAGAAGTAGGAGCTTGAAAGCTCGGACATCCAGACTTAAGATCATCTTTTTCCCCACTGTTATCATACACCTGAACCAATCACCTCTTTCACATCCTTTCCCGGAAGTGCTGCCATGTAATCTTATTCATAATTCTACCTCATTCGAAACAGTCCCTTCGGCCCACCAAATCCGCGCCGACTTGCGATCCCGTCATAATGACACTATCCTACACACACTAGGAACAATTTACAATTATACCAAGCCAATTATCCTACAAACCTGTACGTCTTTGGAGTGTGGGAGGAAACCAGATATCCTCAAATACAATAGAGCAAAAGGGAAGATACAGAGTGAAGAATATAACTCTCAGATTGTAGCGCATCTGTTCCATAGACAGAGTCCAATGTCAATGGGTATAGAGGTGAATCGGACAGACTGGCTTATGGAAGGAACATTCTGAAGCCTGATAACAGAGGGTTAAGAAGCTGTTCCGGAGTTTGGTAGTTCATGCTTTCATGCTTCTATACCTTCTGCCGAATGGGAGTAGGGAGAAGAAGGAATGATTGGAGGGGACAAGTCTTTGATTGTGTTGGCTGCTTTTCCGAGGCAGTGTGAAGTGTAGATGGAATCAATGGTGAGGCGTCTGATGGACTGGGCTACTTCTCCAACCCTCTGCAATTTCTTGCAGTCTGGAGCAGAGTTGTTCCCAAACTAAACTATGATGCATCCCGACTGTATGCTTTCTATGGTGCATCTATAGAAGTTTGGTAGAGTCATTGAAGACATGTTAAATTTCCTCAGTTTCCTCAGGAAGTGGAGGCACTGGTGTGCCTTCTTGGCTGTCGGATCAATGTGATTGGTCAACTATAGATCATTAGTAATATTAATGCCAAGGAACTTGAACCTCTCAACCATTTCCACTACAGCACCATTGATGATGATTGGGCCTACACTCCAACATGCTTCCTGAAGTCAATAATGACCTATTGTCCTAATACCTTCCTCAGTCAATGGAGCAGTTGTTACAAAATACTCAAAATCATTTACACCTGACAAGTACATGAGTGCTTCCAACCACAACAATTTGATAGCAATGTAATATGAGCAGGCTCCTAGAGCAATGATGGAGGGTAGCAGCAATAAGTCAGATTTGTCTTACCACCGAGCAACAGAAAGAAATCCAAGGAAACATTATGTGACCAGAGATGTCCACTCCAGTAAATTTACAGCTCAGTGATTGACCATCTGACATTTTCAGGAATACAATGCTTGGCGAATCCTTACTTTTGCACACATGCTTTGCCATTTATTCTAACAACGTTAACTTTACAATCAACACAGCTGATATAAATTTAACTTAATAGAGCAATGGGAGTAGAAGCTCTGGTTTGATGTTTTTCAGGTGAAGAACGGGCACAATCTTACCCAGGTATATTTTTCTCAAGAGAGAACCCACAGATAATAACCCTTAATGGGAACCATTCTGCAAATAAACTGTATAATATTGCCAAGTTGATAATCCAAAGCAGCTAAATATTCAATGCAGCAATGTGGACATTTATGTGCCTGAATGCTTCTCACCTTTGTACACACTAGGGAATGAAGGAACAAAATTATATGGTAACACGATACTTGTTTGGACAGATTCTCTTCTGCTGCATACAGTCAAAAAAACAAAAGGGGAAATTTCGCAAACATAAGATATCTTATATTGATACCTTAAAGGAAAGGTTTGTTGCTTTGGAAACAGGGATCAGAAGTTGCAATTTTTTATTGTTATACTAATGCAGTTTTCTATTTTCTGAGTAGCAAGGACCACAGTAATAACCTACCATTAAGAGTTTTGTTTTTCATCAGAGAGACGATGTATCTTTCACACACTTGTCACTGGATATGAATGAGATGCGACAATTTTTACAGTTCCAGTGGGACTAAAATGCAAAAGAGAAAGATTGTGAGAAGAAATATATCTTACAACTGTCATTAATCAGCATATCCATACAATAAAGGAAACACACTCATTGCATCCTGTTTCCATGCTCTGAATAGGAAAATGATTCACATCATTTCTGAGCAAGAGCACAGTGTTAAACCAGGGTCACATACAGTATCTGTCATTCAGGACTTTTTTTTACTGAATGTGTTGTAGTGCAGCCAATAAATGTTGTTGCATTATTTTTGTGTCTGGTAGAGATATACTACTCTTGGGTGTATCCTTACATTTTCATCATACTCTTGTCGATTGATATATCTAAGGAGGCTACATCATAGTCAATAACATTTGGATCACTACTCGGCCCACTTTGAAGTTTGACACAAAAAGCTGCAGTAACTCAGCGGGACAAGCAGCTTCTCTGGAGCGAAGGAATGGGTGATGTTTTGGGCCGAGACCCTTCTTCAAACTGAAGAAGAGTCTCTGCCTGAAACGTCACCATGCAGTCTGAAGAAGGGTCTCGACCAGAAATGTCGCCCACGCAGTCTGAAGAAGGGTCTTGACCCGAAATGTCACTCATTCCTTCTCTCCAAAGAAGCTGCCTGTCCTGCTCAGTTACTCCAACTTCTTTGTATCTATCTTTGGTTTAAACCAGCATCTGCAGTTCCTTCCTACCCAGTTTGAAGTTTGGCCCACATCATCTTCAGGCATGTTCTTCAGAAGCCAGCATGTGTAATTAGAATAATATGATGTGTTTGTAGTGAAAGGTCCATATTGTCGATGGTGTGTTGGGAGATTCCTGAATTAGGATACAGTGTGGATAAAAGAATGGCAATATATTGTCTAATTAAATTTGTGGCTAGGAGGTGATCATATTCTTATACAAGCCCATGGAGAAGCTGCCTTATCTTTCTAGGTTTTAAAGGTCACAAGCTTGTGTGGTGCAGTGGTAGAGACTTTGCAGTATTGCATTTAAGCATTTTGTCAATATTATATGGTGTAACCAGTTCCACCAATGGAAAGAGTATGTATAGTAAGCCTTTTGAATGTTCTTGTATTCATTCAGGCAAGTGGACAGTGTCTTGTGCAAGGTAGGAAACTTTTGGGAAGATGAATGATAACCCATTGACTGGAGTGCACATGGCCACTGATATATGTTTATTTTGCTCTTAGTAGGTTTCTGGTTAGTGTTGATCCCCAGAAAGTTGTCAGAAATACCACTGAATGTTAAGGGAAATAGGCTAGACTCCCTCTTTTGGAGATTGTTTTTGTTTGGGACTTGTATGGGAAAATCTGGATTTAACTCGCTTGCATTTTCATCATAATTTCATTTCATTCAGATTGATTTTTGCTAAGAATGAGAGGAAAAAATTACACCATCAATTTGTGTTTTTCTTTCAGAATTAGAAAGTGATATATTGCTAGCATATGCTCACTTGATATTCGGCTGAAAAGAACAATTTGTATTTATACAAAATCTTTAAATACAAAAACATTCAAGTGAAATTTGAGTTACCATACAATCACATCAAAGTACGGTAATTGAACACAAATTGACAATGAAGATGTCAGCATTGATGGGTGTCTGAAATTTTGGTCAAAAAATGTCTTAGTGAACACGTTTTAATGAGAGGATTGAGCTGGAGAGGCCAGGAATAATTCTTGAACTATCAAAGCAATATGGTATGAGTTGTGTTTCTGATCATTTTGGGGCATAGGAAATTGGCTTGTTAATTTGGATGTTGGTGAGGCCACATCTGGGGTTTTGTGTTCAGCTTTGGTCGTCCTGCTTTAGGAAAGAAATTGTTAAGCTGGAAAGAGTGCAGAGAAGATTTACAAAGATGTTGCCAGGAGTAGAGGGCCTGAGCAAAAGGGGGAGGATGGGCAGCCTTGGACTTTATTTCTTGAAGTACCAGAGGATGAGGGATGATCTATAGAGGTGTATAAGATCTTGAGGGGAATAGATAGGATAGATGCGCAGAGCAGGGGGATCAAGAATCAGAGGACATGGGTTTAACGTGAGAAGGGAAAGATTTAATAGGAACCAGAGGGGCAACTATTTCACACAGAGGGTGTTGGGTATATGGAACAAGCTGCCAGAGGGGGTGGTTGAGGCAAGTGCTTAGTTTAGTTTTATTGTTATTGTCATGCATACCAAGGCACAGTGAAAAGCTTTTTGTTGTGTGCTATCCAGTCAGTGAAAAGACCATACATGATTACAATCAAGTTATCCAAAGTGTACGGAAACAGGATAAAGGGTATAATGTTTAGTGCAAGGTAAAGTTCAATAAAGTCCAATTAAAAATAATTTGAATGTCTTTGTTAATACGCTCTTCTAAGCTTCCCCCAGTCTAGTTCAGTCAATAAAAAACTGATTCAAACACTGGAACAACTAAACTTTATTTTTGGATAGAACAACAAATTCCACTGTACGATACCTAAACAACCGTGGGTTCAATCATTGTATCTGCCTGGCCAAGCCCTTTCGTGCAAGCAGAAACACTCCAAAAGGTCATGCAGTCCCAAGCGCTCCTCCAGAAGATCGACAAAGGACCTCGTGGGGACTGCCTTTTATAGGTCCCTGAACCTTGAGGGGCCGAACTACAGAAGGGTGGTCTGTTTACAATCCAATCAAACATAACAAATTACAACAATACATTATTGACAGTTACACAGACCAATGACAGAATCTCCCTTACATTGTTGCAGGAGAAGCTCCAGAAGAAGCTACCAGGATTTAAATAATGCAACATTTACCCTGAAATCCATACAAACCGGCCAGGGGCTTAACACTTTAACCAATCAACACACAGCAGGGTAACTGTCTAGCAACATTATTTACAATATGTACACTTAGTTTGCATTGATCCAATTAACTTCATGCATTTTACATTTCCTTGGATGTCCTATGTAGAAATCCCATCCATTTGTCAATTGAATATGCAACACTGATCTGGGCCCTAGACTTACTGGCACCATTCAGAAGCTTGTCTTATTTCTGCAGAGCACATCAGACTTGACCAAAATGGCCTAGCAATACATGAGTTGTTACTAAATTTTGGGTACTATGGCTGCTCGGTTCCAGCCAGGATTAACATCTCCAATAGGTAGATAGGAGGTCAGCACCACTCTCTAGTTGATGAGAGGGTGGTTCAATTGTCTGATTACAGCTGCGAAGGAACTGTCCCTGAAACTGGAGGTATGCAGTTTCAAACCTTTGTACCTCTTGCTGATGGGAGAGGGGAAAAGAGGGAGTGGCCGGAATGAGACTCACCCTAGATTATGTTGTTGGCCTTGCTGAGGCAGTGTGAAGTGTAGTATCATACAGACATACAAAACACATAGATGGACTGATATAGAGCTGTTGAATCAGTAAGCCTATTCCAATCAGTATGTTACAAATAATAACCATGGTGCTCAATGCTCTCCATCTCTTTGGCAACAATGCAGTCTCTTGGGAGAGTCAAACAAAGTATTAAACAAAAACTTAGGCCAGCTCAACAGAAAAAGATTATCAGGAAAATTCCTTCCTGCTCCTCCAAAGGAAATCAAAAATGGGTTAAGACAAGTTCGCGGAAATAACACTCATGTATAAAATCAAGCAAGGGAAAGCAAAGTAGAATGTTTGCCAGAAGTAAATCACATTGTTATGGACTAAGTTATTAGGGATATGATCTAAATTAATTAAAAACCTTTCGTTAATAAATACTGTGATTCTTAAAACCTGCAGCAATTCTGAAATTGCAAAAACAGTTACAAGCAGTACAAGCATTTAAGTTGGGCCCACATAATGCATGAAACAGAAGTGTGAAGGGATATTCACACTCAACAAGGTGAACCACATTGTAGGGCACTTGATTGCCACCCCATCAGCCACCCTAAACATTAATTCCTTTCACCCCCATCCTGCCTCAGAGATGTATCACTGGTCCTTTTTCATTCCATGGTCCAAATCCTGGAACACTGTCCAATTGCACAATGGGACGGTGCTTTCACCAGAAGAACTGCAATGGTCTAAGAAAGTGGTTCACCAGCAGCTTCTCAAGGACAATTAGGAGTGGGTGTTAAATGCTGGCCTTGATGGTTACATATTCAGGTTTCAAAGTAAACAGAATTGATGTTAATAATTCACATAGTAATATACATATTTATAATACATTATATATAGTTCATAGTTGTTGGAAACTGAAAGTTTCCTTGGTTCTTTAGGGGCTTATCTTTCTCACGGTTTTGTTCTTAAGCAGATGCCATTTTGTTCGTCAGAAGGGTTGTGATAGTTGACCTGCAGATCAGATATGGTAAAATAAATAAACTTAAAGGAGAAAGCTCAGCCTCCCCCATTTTTGTAAGGAGAAAAGTTATCAAAAACTCCTAAAAAGAAACTAGGAGGAAGAGAGAAAATCTAACAACCATCTTCAGGCACCTGGTGGACTATCTTCAGGCACTATCTTCAAACCATCTGCTTTAAAATATCTAAGGGTAACTTTAATTGCGGCATTTGACACTGATTCAGTCAGGAGAGGAAAATTGGTATATACTGTAAGACTTCTTTGCTGCCTTAAACATCAATAATGTAAATAAAGAGTATGGTGGAAGTCGCTATATAGTTTTTTTTTGATAATTTTTTTAATTAGAAGTAAATACATAATAAAAAGCATTTTGTTTGTTATAGTCATACATTATTAATATTATTTATATTAACAATTGTATAGTAATTGTACTTCTATATATGTTTTTAATTTTTATATAGATAGAAAGTAGTAAAGAGGGGGAAAGAAAAAAAAAAACAAAAGAAGAATGGAGTATTCAGCTGATTATTCATCATTGGAGATATGTCCGCGGATTATAAAATGTAATTTTTCATCTATACCTTAATTCAGGTTTCAGTCAGGTTCTCGTGCCGAACCAGTTTGCCCCTTCAAATATTCAATGAATAGGGACCATATTCTTGTAAATAGCTCTTGTTTGTCCATTAAGACAAATCTTAATCTTTCCATATGTAGTAGACATTTCCATAGTTCACATTTTAATTGTGGGGGTTATAGGGCCTTTCCAAAATTTTAATATTAATTTTCTCCCAATTATTAAACTATAATCGATAAAGGTTCTTTGGTTCGTTGTAAATAATTGATTTTGTTCTAGTATTCCTAATATTATTAATTTTGAATCGGGGACCAATTTGGTATTGACCACTTCCGAAATTATCTTAAACATTTCCCTCCAAAAATTATTAATTTTTATACAGCTTACAAATGTGTGCATTAGATTAGCCTCTAAGTGTTGAGATTTATCACAGTTTAAAGTGAAAAATGCATGTCCTGAGAAACGGTAATTAAAAATATAGGGAATTGGGGGATATATTAAAAAATCACTTTAAGCCAAACCGGATGATGTGAAAGCAAAAGATAGACACAAAAAGCTGGAGTAAAGCTGGAGTGACGTTTCAGCTCGAGACCCTACTTCAGACCATCTCGACCCGAAAAGTCACGCATTCCTTCTTTCCAGAGATGGTGCCTGTCCCACTGAGTTACTCCAGCATTTTGTGTCTATCTTCGGTTTAAAATAGCATCTGCAGTTCCTTACTACGCAAGTAAAAGCTAAAGTTTCTCTTCCACTCTAAAGGAAACATAATGAAATGACTACAGATTAAGTATGAAACCATAAAAAGGTGGATTGTACTTATACAGAAACTTTCATATGAGCAAATTCACATACAGAAGCAATGATGACCAAATTCAGAAGCAGTTGTTATCAGCGGTGAATCTGACCTTTGAAAGCATAGAAAGTCTTTGAAGCAGCAGAAATCAGCAAGGGGTGACATGCATCTGAGACTGGCTGTTCCATTTAACAGTACTCGTGTGGGGTAAGTGGCAAAACACATTATCACAAGTCCTGATGCTGGGTTTCATTTCGAAATGCTGACCACCTCCTTCTCCCCCCACAGATGCTGCTCGACCCGCTGAGTTCCTCCAGCAGATTGTTCGTTGTTCTAGATTCCAATGACTGAAATCGCTGCTGCATCTCTAAAATTGTTTTAGAAAGACCAGCCAAGGCTGTTATTGCTGTGGGGGGGGGGGGGGGGGGTGGAACATCTGCCCTCAAAATGCTCAAATAACAAATGGCTAAAAGGCCAGACCTTATGGAACCAAGTACAAAATAAAGTGGAGTAAACAAAATGAAAATGTGAAAATAATAAAAGCGCTCATGAATTCTGAAGACTCCACCATTTGCACCATGAAGACTGTAATACAGTTTAACTAATCTGACTATTAAACTAGTTTTTTATTCTTTTAATGATGTGATGTTTGAACTTTACACTGGGTGCAGTCCTGCACAGATGAATGTGGCTGAATGTGCAGCTGGGTGGCAAAAAAACACTATTTCGATCTTTAAAAAAACGCAGCTAATCTGAAAATGTGGAAGCATGAACATTGTTGGAATTGATGACATGACAGCAAAATACCAAAGGCAGGTTAAAACATTACCCTTCATAGTCATTGCAGATTCCAGACCAAACCTGTTGGGAAGAAGCAGGCTGAAGGAAATTCCCCAGGATTGGAAGGGCATTCGTCATCTTGGGATGGGTGTGGCTGGAACATTACCGGAGGTGTAAGGGATACATGAGAAATGTTTTCAAAGATAAGATGTACTTAACTTAGGGCACCCAAGCCAAAATGTAAAGGGCCTGTCCCACCAGCATGCGACTCCATGTGGTGAGCGCGACCTAATGTGGTCGCTTGAGCCGTACGGCCTCGCGGGGCCGGTCCCACTTCGATTGCCGGAGTCGTATAGAGTTGTGCGGGGCTGGTCCCGACATCGCGCGGGGCTCCGTAAAACTGACCGTGTTCAAAAATTCCGCGTGGCAATGGCCTGTTGTCTGCAGCCGCTTCGACGCATTACGTACCGCCTCACGTCATGCCTCCGTGTCCCTCTCTATATGTGCCTCCGTGTCCCTCTCTCTGTGTGCCTCCGTGGCCCTCTCTCTGTGTGCCTCCGTGGCCCTCTCTCTGTGTGCCTCCGTGGCCCTCTCTCTGTGTGCCTCCGTGACCCTCTCTCTGTGTGCCTCCGTGACCCTCTCTCTGTGTGCCTCCGTGACCCTCTCTCTGTGTGCCTCCGTGGCCCTCTCTATGAGTGCCTCCGTGTCCCTCTCTATATGTGCCTCTGTGACCTCTCTATGTGTGCCTCCGTGATCCTCTCTATGTGTGCCTCGGTGACCCTCTCCATGTGTGCCTCCGTGACCCTCTCTATATGTGCTTCCGTGTCCCTCTCTGTCCTTGCGGACTTCGCTCCAACTTTGCTCCAACTTCGCGCCATGTCGCGCCACTCACCCGACCTCCGCGCGGCCCCTGCTGCCGGTTTGGCCGTGCTCTCCGCATGCTGGTGGGACCGGCCCTGTACAGGGATCACCCGACCTGCGCACGGCCCCCGCTTACAGTTTGGTCGTGCTCACCACATGGAGTCGCATGCTGCTGGGACAGGCCCTTAAGCCTGTTCCAGTGCTCTACCAAAGTTCTTCAAGATAAAGTGAGTGCCTCACGCAATGCAATCAAACCTGGGGGCAGAAAGAGACAAGTTTTTCAAATGGAAAATAGTTGAACCTGTTATTTCTCTGAATGGAGAGCATCCATTGTGCCAATGCTTAATTAGTCCATCAGGGTTTGTGGAAATTGCATGCTGACAATGAATCAATTCTCATTCCTGCAACAATGGACTCTATGTGTAGAAAGGAACTGCGAATGCTGGTTTACACCGAAGATAGATACAAAATGCTGGAGTAACTCAACGGGTCAGGCAACATCATTGTAGAAAACAAATAGGTAACGTTTCAGGTCGAAACTCTTCATCAGACTGAGAGGGATGGAACTGACATTGTCAAATCTATGATAAACCATTTTTGCCATATTGTCTGGAGACTCGTGCATACTACAGATAGTGGTAGAATAATCTAATAAGATTTTAGCTGTCAGAACAATCAAGGCCAAGTTCACATATAAATAATGATCCTTCAGAGTTTCTTCTGCACCTAGTATCTATCGGAGAAGAAGGGAGCACAGGCTGCAGGTCATTGCAGACCTGGATGCGATACTACTTTTGGGATCCCAGACAAGCAGAGTATGGAAGAAGTGTTGGGCAGACTGAAAAAATCAACCTTTTTTTAAAGAAGTGTACATTTTTAGGGAATGTAGTCCAGTACTTGGAACATCATATGAAAACTGAATTAATACTCCCAGTTCAAGCAAAGGTAAATTCCCCTGCCTCAACTAATGGAACTGGGCAGACGATTATTGAATTATTACAATATTCTTTTGCCAAATTTACCAGCACTCTTAGCTTTGTTACAACAATCACTGCAAAATGATACAAAGTCAAGATAGATTAAAGCTCAAGGAAAAGTTTTTCTTAGTTTAGTTTAGATTAGATACAGCACGGAAACATGCCCTTCGGCCCACCGAGTCCACACCAACCTGCGATCCCCGCACACCAAGCCAATTAACCTACAAACCTTTATGTGTTTGGAGTGTGGGAAGAAACCGAAGATCGCTGAGAAAACTCACGCAGTGCAGGGGGAGAAACTTTGTACAGACAGCACCGTAGTTGGGATTGAACCCGTGTCGTCGGCACTGCAAGCGCTGTAAGGCAGCAACTCTACCACTGCACCACTGTGTCACCCAAACATCCCTGAATTCTTGAAAGTAACATTCCAAAGAATTGCTGAAATTGGCAAATTGGAAAATGTGGCGGTCCACTACTGGGTGAAACCGTGGTGCAGCTGGTAGAACCGCTGTGTCACACCGCCAGGGACCTGGATTCAATCCTGTTGATGGGTGCTGTCTGTGTGGAGTTTGCACATTCTCTATGACTATGTGGGTTTCCTCCCATATCCTAAAGACTTGGGGGATGGTAGGTTTATTGGCCACTATAAATTGCCCCTGGTGTGCAAGGTAGTGGCAGAATCTCTGCAGCACGGGACATGGGAAATCAATGACCAGTGCAACTTGGTGGGGTGAAAAGTCTGTTCCCACTCTCTGGAGTTAATATTATCTTGTGAGTTTTACCAATCAGCAAATAGAAGGCAGTTTGTAAATACTGACAGCAGCAGAAAAAAAAAAAGCTGTTAGATATATAAAGATTTAGTCATCTTGTTTGGTGTGTGGCGGTTCTGTTAAAGACATTATAGACATTACTTCACACAGACATTAATGACGCACCACTCTTTGCCTATTCCCTGAAATGAAGCTGTTTTTCCCTATGGATTCAAAGATGGGCTTTGACCTTGGGAGCATCTGAATATGCTATTGTTTTCAAAGCTGGGAAATACCATGTAAATTCTGATGCTCTCAATCATCTTCAAGTGCCAGAGACTACTGCCGATGAAGGAGTGCGGGGCCAATTGCTATTCTAAGATCATCTGACACTATTCCTATGAGTATCATAAAAATCAGACTGTGAACCGCAAATAATCCTATGGTGTCTCAAGTGGAGGTCGCCTGCTCTACTGGAGAGAGATCACCAGCATATTTGAAAGGTTTTGTTAAATAACGTTGAATTAGTTTGGGAGGTGGGTGTCAGAGTTCATGTTCAGAAATGTGGTAATGTATATAAACGAATAAGCAGAGTTAAAAGTTGACCTCCAATCCAGCAGGGTTCATGATGTTTTCTTTGGGGGGAGGACATCATGTGCCATTGCTTTGTTCTTTGGCAGATGCCTCTTTGATTGAGCTCTGTAATAGACATGTCCATTCAACAATGTTGAAGAAAATGCTGGTAAGGCCAATGACCAAACTTTGACAAGGTCATTTGCTGCATTATTTCCAGCCTCTGAAATCCTGCCTCTGAGATATTTTTGCAGCCAACTTGATTAAATGTTTTTCATATAAATTATATGTCAATGATAAGTCCACCAATCTCTCTACCTCAGCTACAGGATGATAATGGTGGGCAATTCTCTTCTTCTTATCGAGTCCACACACAAGATTAGAAGTTGTTCAGCCAGAGCTTAACACACTTCTCGGCATCTACATACAATGGTGTCTGTCTTGTCGCTTCTTGTGCGCGGTGGTGGAAAGATTGGTAGAAACAGGGCCCGCGACGTGAACGCTCTTACCTTGACCCTATGGTGGGCACTTAATATCATTGTGTAGAATGTCTTTATTTTGGTACAGATGGTCATTGTGTTGGATTTGTTTGACATATTTATGTCACTTATCAATCCAAGCTTAATTAGTTTAGATCTTGGTGCTTGGGCACAGAGACTAACAGTTGCTCTGAGACGTCTAGATGATCATTAGACTCCTTAATGGAAGCGAAGGGTACTTAACCAGGGCCTTTTCATTTGTCCTGAGTGATTCATCATCGCCTCCTGTCTTGATCCTCCTTTTTCACTGATGTGGGAAGAATAAGGCCATTTAATGATGAGATTCCACAGGACATATCAATGAGAGAATTGGAGACACGCGAGATTGGATACTGGGCCATCCAGTATCTGTGGAGGCAGAAGAGTGCTGATGCAGGTCTCAATCCAAAACATTCACCATCCTTTTGATTCCACAGATGCTGCCTGACCTGCTGAATGCCTCCAGCAGTTTATTTTTCATTTTGATCAGTCCAAGCATTAAATTCTTTGCTTTGGCATCTCCTGATGTTTACAACCATACTCTAATTAAAAGCGAAGTCTACAGTGTTTATTTGGGAAAAATAACTGACTGATCAGAAGCCAGAGCTCAACGTCCGACCAGAATTCACAAAGTCAGACCAAAAGGGTTCTCTGAACTCTGCGCAGTGTTGCTTTATTATCATACGCTTGCAGACGTTTGAATGTGCATGAAGTGAAAGCCCTCGGTCAGGGCTCTGGGTGAAGAACCTCAATGACACCTGACAACCAAAACTCAAGAGTGATAATTGCTGCTTGTCATATGTACTGGGAATAGAACGATGAAATTCTTGCTTGCTGTAACTTGATAGGCATATTAATGCAACAATGAAACAAGTAAAGATACCCACAACCCTGGGGGAGCCTACTTCTCACAATCCAAGGATCAGCATGTGAGTTTCCCTTACCTTGTAAAGACCACCTCTATAATGTCCTGAATACATCGATGTTCTGCATATACTAAAACATAGGTTCTGTGTAGGAAGGAACTGCAGATGCAGATAAACACAAAAAGCTGGAGTAAATCAATGGGTCAGGCAGCATCTCTGAAGAAAAGGAATAGGTGACATTTTGGGTTGAGACCCTTCTTCAGATTGAGGTTCTGCCAGCTGAATTTTGTTTTAATGACATACAGGCAGAGACACTTTAGCCTTGGCAGTGGTTCACCCTCTTCTGAATTAAAGGTCATAGACGCAAAATATTTTACTTTATTTATTCCTCCACAGTTGCTGCCTGAACAGCTGGGCATTTTCTGTTTTTATTTCAGATTTCCAGCACCTGTAGATTTTTAAAAACATTTGGATTGCTTTGTGATTGATAGCTGTCTGCAAGAGCAGAAGAACCACCTCCTAAATGTGGTCTTAATCTGTAAAATCGCAGCTTGGCAAATCTTAAGCACGTGAAATCATTTTCACGAGTGACCTTCTTCAGATGTCAAGCATTCATTGTCCATAAACACTTGTCCCATCATACCATTAAAAATTCCTTCCCCTCTCCTGAAAACCTTTAAGTTGGAAAGAGTGCAGAGAAGAATTACAATAATGTTGCAGGACATGAGGGCCTGAGCTGAAAGGAGAGGTTGGGCAGGCTGGGACTTTATTCCTTAGAGTGCAGAAGGATGAGGGGTCTGGTCATATAGAGGTACATATGATCATGAGGGGAATAGATAGGATAAATGCATAGATACTTTTACCTAGATTAGGGGAATCAAGAACTAGAAAATTAGGTTTAAGGTGAGACGATAAAGATTTAATAGGAGCCTGAGGGCCAACACAGAGGGTGGTGGGTATATAGAATGAACTGCCCGAGGAGGTAGTTGAGGCAGGTACTATAACAACATTTGAAAGGGAATTTGACAGGTATACCACTTCCCGCACATCAAATGATAACCTGCTCACATTTTCTGGAGTTACCAAAATAAAGTGCTGCTAATTCCGAATTTATTTAAGAATCGGATGAAACTTTATAGAGTTAGCAATGCTTTAACTTCATGTTCCATTGAAGCAGGACTTCAGTTATGAGGTGAGATTCAGATGGGCTGTGCTTGTTTGCCCTGGAGCAAAGGAGGCAGGGAGGTGGCCTGAAATAAGTTTCTAAGAATATTAGATGCATAGATGGAGTATCAAAAATAAGAGAGCACAGCTATAGTCATAGAATCATACAGCATGGAAGCAGGTCATTCGACCCAACTTGCACATGCCTACCAAGATGCCCCATCTCACACTGGTCCCACCTATCAGAGTTTGGACCAAATCCCTCTAAACATTTCCTATCTTTACCTTGTGATGCAAAAACATTGTTTGACAATGAACTTTGGCTTGAAATGTATCTCCATTCAGCGGCTATAAGCATACAATACATTTCCATGGCTTTAAATTTTAGAAACAGATTAACATGCACAACTGATATTATCTTTAGAGTTCAGCATTGCCAACTGGAGGCAAATTCTGAAATCACAAAGGTATAACATTACTCAGTTTCATACTTGCGACCATCAACTCAATTACTGCCACTGGCCCACAAAATGGAGGAGATCTCAAAAGTGGGATCCCTGCATGGTAAGATAATGGACAGAAACACATTAGAGAAAGACCAAAGGGCAATGAACGATTGCAAGGTAGTACACATGTTAGTCTTCTGAGGGTGTGGTCTTCAGTAAGGTTTTCCTTGCATACCAGAAAACATTGCACATGACCTCCTCTGGGCTGGAAAGAACCAAATATGTCAAAACCGCTGCTTCTGGTCCGGGTCTCTTCCAGGAGTTATGACTTGCTGTGGTTACATTTACCGACTGTAAATCTGTGAACAGCGACTAATAATTAATTGGCTCAAAGTACTTTGAAATGCCCCAAAGTCATGGAAGCTGCTATATGAAAGTGTCTATTGATTCGTTCGCATCTCAGGCACTTTGCATAAAACAGAATTCAAACACCTACTCATTATTCAATGGTTGCAGACAGAAGCATTAACTCATTGCAGATAATTTATGGAAGTTAGTTTGCACTAAAGCATCATGATTAAGGACAGAAAAAGCACAATTAAATTGCCTGGCTGGTGTTCAGGTGTTGAAGTTGTGAATTAGAGTTGTACAGATAGAGAGAAAAGAGCCTGGGATGGCTTGGTGGATTGAGAAGTTGTGTTGGCTACAATCAGCTAGTGGAATAAGGGTTGAACTAGCGTTTGAAGGGTGGACAATATTTGGGATTGTTGTGCAGGAAGAGGGGTGGAGAATGTACACTTGGATAGCTTTTTGACAAGTGCCATATACCAAAGGGATGTGCCAAGAAAAACCAAAGCGGTAAAGCAGGGAATGGAGTAACATGGATAATGTGCAGGCAGATGAGAATAGTTCATCTTGGTGTTATGTTCAACACAGTTATTGTGGTTTGAAGGACCAGTTCCTGTGCTGCACAGTTGAATGTTCCATGATAATGGGGCACAACCGTGCAGGCGCAGGTATCTTCTTGTGTTAATGTGTTAGATGCCCAGTGGAGAAGGAAGAGAAACTGGCAAAATTGTGATCCATGGTTTTCTTTAACAATTTTATTTCTAACAAAAATTCAATCAAAAATTATGCGTAAATGTTTCAAGATCTTTCAGGCTCTCTCAGCCTATCATTATGTTATGTGAATCTCAACAACATATTCAAGGTGTGATATAAATGAAAATTGCTGTTGCAATCTTAAATGCTGTAGAAGACTGTGAGGTACTAGTTACATGAGAAGCAAAGGAGTTCTCATGGTATCCTGGCCAATATTTATCCCACATGAATTTGTGAGACATAATCTGGTCATTTATGAGTTTTTTAAACTGTGAGACCTTTCTGTGCTTCAGTCTGAAACATAGAAACATAAAAATAGAAAATAGTTGCAGGAGGGGGCCATTTGGCCCTTTGAGCCACCATCGCCATTCATTGTGATCATGGGTGATCATCCACAATCAGTAACCACTTCCTGTTGTTCTGTATATTGATTTTTGAAAAAACGCTGCCACTTACGGCTGTGATTTTTGGCCATCTTACTCAGTCCCCCTCTGCTGCACAGGACCAGAGGATTTTTCCCATCAATGAAAAATAAAAGAGGTATTAGCATTTTAAAAATATTGAGATTCTCTCTCCTGAAGGCCAAGCCCCTTCCGGAGGGACTATAAAACCCGGAAGTGTTGAGTGCATCAGTCAGTCTCTGCAAGATGGGGGAAGCGAGAAGGTCAAGTCTCTCAGTCTGAGCTGTGAATAACACCGAACATATGTCTACTAAACTGTGAGTGGTTTTACTGGCCTGTCAGTGCCCTTAATGTGGTTTGAAAATATAGTTTTGAAATGCTAAAGCTGTGTTGCCTGTGGTTTGGAAATGCTAAAGCTGTGTTGCCTTTGATCTGGAAATGTTAAAGCTGTGTTGCCTAATTAAAGTTGCCTTGCCTAATTAAAGTTGCCTTGCCTAATTAAAGTTGTCTTGCCTTCTATATAGTTAAAAGTCTAATCTTGACCACTTCCTGCTTGCTCTTTATATTGATTTTAGAAAAAACGCTACCACATACGGCTGTGATTTTTGGCCATCTTACTCAGTCCCCCTCTGCTCATCAGGTGCTGGGGATTTTTACCATCGCTGAAAAATAAAAGAGTTATTAGTGTTTTAAAAATGTTGAGATTCTCTCTCCTGTCAATCACGCCATGAAGGCCACGGCCCTTCTGGTGGAAGGGAAGGAGGGACTATAAAACCCAGGAGTGTGGGCTTGGCTCAGTCTCTGCAAGATGGAGGAGAGAGAGGTCACAACTCGCTGTCTTTAGTGGCCTTGCACCCTGCTTGAAGTGGTAAGAAACTGCACTTGAATTTGGTGGCCTTGCACCCTGCTTAAAATGGAATTTCAATGAATAGCCATGAGTCAACTGCCAGCCCACCAGCTGTGTGTGAGTGAGCTGCCAGCCAGCCCAAGAATCCATTCAACCCACAATGTCCATACTAGCCCTCTGGAAACCAGTCCCTTCAGCCCACAACACCCATCCCAGTGCTCCAGAAAGTTCCCCCCCCCCCCACTGGTCACCAATATTGGAATTAGTGGAGAGGTGGAATATTGCGTTGGGGGATCAGCCCTCCCATGTAATGCTGGGACCCAACGGGTCCCATTAGTCTAGTAATTTCATATGTTTCTATAAGATCCCCTCTCATTCATTTAAATTCCAGTGAATACTAGCCCACTCTTTACAATCTTTCCTCATATGACCGTCCTGCTATCCCGGGGGTTAACCTCGTGAACCTACACTGCACTGCCTCAATTGCAAGGATATCATTCCTCACATTTGGAGACCAAAACTGCACACAATACTCCAGATGTGGTCTTACCAGAGCCCTGTACAACTGCAGAGGGACCTCTTTACACCTATACTCCAGTACTCTCATTATGAAGGTTAACATGCTTTCTTCACTGCCTGCTACATCTGCATGTTTACAGTGGCTGGTGTACAAGGGCACCCAGGTCACGTTGCACATCCCTTTTTCCTAATCTGACACAATTGAGATAATAATCAGCCACTTGGTTCTTGCTGCCAAAGTAGATAACCTCACATTTATCTACATTATACTGCATCTGCCATGGATCTGCCCACTCACTCATCCTGTCCAAGTCACCCTGCAACCTCTTCTTCATGCCATCACACTGCCATCCAGCTATGTGTCATCTGCAAATTTGCTAGCGTTACTTTTAATCCCATCATCTAAGTCATTAATATATATCGTAAATAGTTACAGCCCTAGCACCGAGCCTTACAGCACTCCACTCGCCACTGCCTGCCATTCTAACAGGGAGCCGTTTATTCCTACTCTTTGATTCCTGTCTGCCAACCAATTACCTATCCATGTCAATATCCTACCCCCAATACCACGTGCTCTAAGTTTGCCCACTAATAACCTGTGTGGGACCTTATCAAAGGTTTTCTGAAAGTCCAGATACACTACATCCACTGGCTCTCCTTTGTCCTTTTTACTTGTCACATCCTCAAAAAATTCCAGAAGGTTAGTCAAGCAGGATTTCCCCTTCATAAATCCATGCTGACTTGGACCAATCTTTTTACTGCTATCCAAATGCGCCATTATTACTTCTTTAACAATTGACTCCAGCATCTTCCCCACCACCGATGGCAGGCTAACTGGTCTATAATTCCCCGTTTTCTCTCTCGCTGCTTTCTTGAAAAGTGGGATAAAATTAGCTACCCTCAAATCCCCAGGAACTGATCCAGAATCTATAGAACATTGGAAAATATTCACCAATATGCCCAGGATTTCTAGATCCACCTCCTTGAGTACCCTGGTGTGCAGACCATCAGGCCCTGGGGATTTATCAGCCTTCCGTCCCATCAGTCTACCCAATATTTTTTCTTGCCTTATTCAAATTTCTTTCAGTTCCTGTCTCCCTAGATCCACTCTCCTCTCGTACATCGGGGAGATTGTTTGTGTCTTCCTCATTGAAGACAGAACCAAAGTACCTGTTCAACACTTCTGCCCACTGTTCCCCACAATAAATTCATCTGTTTCTGCCTTCAAGGGACTCACTTTGGTCTTTACTAATCTTTTTTTCTTAACATACCTAAAGATGATTTTACTATCCTTCTTTATATTCTTGGGCATCTTACCCTCGCACCTCATCTTATTACCCCGTTTTACCCTTTTTGTTTCCTTCTGTTGTCCTATGAAAGTTTCCCAATCCTCTGGCTTCCAGCTGCTCTTTGCTGTGTTATACATCTTTTCTTTTAGTTTTATTCCATCCCTAACTTCCCTTGTCAGCCATGGTTGCCTCTTACTCCCCTTAGAATATTTCTTCCTCTTTGGAATGAAATGATCTTGCATCTTCTAGATTATGCCCAGAAATTCCTGCCATTGCTGTTCCACCGTCACTCCTGCTAGGATCCTTTTCCAGTCAACCTTGGCCTCCTCTCTCATGTCTTCACAGTCTCCTTTTTTCAACTGCAACACTGACACTTCTGATTTAACCTTCTCCCTCTCAAATTGCAGATTAAAACTTATCATATTATGGTCATTACCTCCTAGCGGTTCCTTTACCTTGAGTTCCCTTAGTAAACCTGGTTCATTAGACAACACTAAATCCAGAATTGTCTTTTCTCCGGTAGGCTCCAGTACAAGCTGCTCTGAAGAATGCTCTCAACTCGAAACATCACCTATCCATGTTCTCCAGGAATGCTGCCTGACCTGTTGTGTTTCTGCAGCACTTTGTGTCCTTTGGCAATGCTTGTTGCCTGGCATGTTTTCCTATAATACCACAGTGACTATACTTCACAACAACTTAATTGATTGTAAAAGACGCCCCAAAGTCAGGAAAGCCACTATATGGATGCAAATTTATTGATTTGTCTATTTCCCCAAGTCTTTGTTAAAAGGACATTTAACGGCTCAGTCCTTACTCAACTGCAGCCGACTGGAGCCTTAAATCATGCCAGATAATTTATCTAATTACTTGACTATTAAATCTCCCTGCTAAAACAGGGAAAAAGCTTTTAAGAACAAAAGATGTAGTGTAAAACTCAGTGATTAATTTATAGGCTGCACATTTCACACCCTAAGAAATGTGCTTTTGATCCATACCTCTTGATACTATCATGCAATTAAAATCTGTTGAAATGAGTCTTGAAAACTCCTATTGATCCAACGCCTCCAGACTTTTGGGGAACATGGGTCAGGATTTTTATGAGAAGTGCTTTGCATTTTCACTTCTGAAAAGGTCTAGCACTAATTATAGAAGTACATTCTTTGTTCTGGCTTTCGTCATTGTAGATTTTGGGTTCTTTATGTAAACTTGTGGGTGAGGGACTGCATAAAATTGGAGCTCAGCAGAGCATGACTTTGTTTACCCAGGGGAACTCCAGACCTAACACCCAGGGAGCAGTCAAATCACATGCTTATACTTAATAAAACAGCAACTTAAAACCACAGTCATCATTTTAACAGCCAGTACTAAATATACCACACTGCTTCTCCTTTTAAAAAGGAAAGACAATGGTCTTTTTGTTTTTCCCTTGGTTGCCAACTGCTCATTGCTCCCTGCATTCACTGATACTGTGTCTCTTCTAGCCACAGCATTGTCTGCCCCTTCCTTGATTGCCCTATGGCATCCTCACTACATCTTACGCCCTGTAACATAGCCTCCCTTCCATTCTTGCTGACTGTGGATGTCAAACAGTCTACATAAACATTCTCAAGTGTTCTATCTAAATTTACCATAGTTGTTAGTTCTAGGTTCTTCAATAAATTCTCCCAGCTGTACCTGACCAAACGGCTGAAGTACTCTTATCTTTAACTCTAAACTAGACTAAGTGGGACCCGTTGGATCGCAGTCACACAGGAGGCCCAGTCCCCCCAAAGCAACCCATTCCCCAATGCAATATTCCACCACTCACCCGTTCCCCCAATGCAACCCATACCCCCAATGCAATATTCCACCACTCACCCATAGCCCGTAACTGTGCAGGCGCGGCTATTTTCCCTCATCCCCCAGCACTCCCTCGCCCTCCTCTTCATGTGTGGGAGGGGAGGGAAGGGGAGGCAAGGGGGGTGTGGGGTGGGAGGGGAGAGCATGGTGTGGGGCGAGGGGGTATGTGGGGGAGGAGGGGTGTGCAGTGGGTGGGTGGGGTGGCTAGGGGAAGTGTATGTGGGCGGGAGGGGTGTGGGTGGGGAGATGAGGGATATGGGAGGGTGTGTGTGAGGGAGGGGGTTTGTGTTGGCGGGGTGTGGGGGAGGGAGGATGTGGGAGGGGGAGAGGGGGGGTGAGGGAGAGTAGTGTGTGTGGGCGGGGAGGTGTGGAGGAGGGGGGAGTGTGTTGGTGGGGTGTGTGGGGGAGGGGAGAGGGAGGGGGCAGCGAGCGTTAAGGAGCGAGAGGGGGAGTGGGCGGGGAGAGGGGGTGTGTTGGCGGGGTTGTGAGGGAGGGGTTTGGATGGGGGGAGGGGTGTGGGGGCGAGGTTGGAGGGATGTAGGTTTGGGGGGGAGATGTTTTGGGGAGGTTGTGGGGGAGGGGGGGTGTGGGCAGGGGGTAGATTCTGAGAAAAGACAGGGGTTGTGGGGGAGATGGTGGTATCATGGGGGAGGGGGGCAGGAGCCAGTGAGGGAGACCAGAGGGGATGGGGCTGGAGCTGGCAGTGCGATGGGGACTCACAGCGGGTGTTGGTCACTGGACGTTCTCCTCTGCCGGGATCAGATTCTCCCCTTTCCGTTTGACGACATCTCCCGCGCCCCTCTGGGCCGGGCCGGGCCGCTTCAGGTCCCTCCGAAAATTGTGTCTGGTTGCAAACCTCAACCGGCCATCCTCAGCTCCAATAAAGCCGCGATAAAGACAGGAAGGGGCAGACCGTCCCACGGAGAAAAGGCCAATGGCAGGAGAGGAGATCGATCTGCACATGTTTAAAAAGATTTTTAAACCTCGCTAACTTTTACAATCGACCACCGATTGGAACGAAACTTGGTGCATTCGCAGCACATGAGAACGGTGAGTGAGCTGGCAAAATATCATAGAGCTATTGCGTAGCGGTTTTGCGTAAATAGAAAGACCGCGTAACTCGGAAGAGCACAAGATCAGGGTTTTAGTTATGTACAGATAGATACAGATAGATAAATAGATATCAATGCCTTTCTTTCCCTGCATCACCACCACCACAACTATCGCCATCACCAACACTATCACCATCACCACCACCATCACCATCACCACAATCATCACCATCTCTATCCCATTCATCGCCACCATTACCATCGGTGTCACCATTGCCAGTGTATCCATGTGGTTGACTAGCTGAACTCAGAATTCTAGAACAGATTATGGGTTTTTATTCCAGCAGGTCTCGATTCTGGATTAGTAAGACTCTCTCCCGAGAGAGAGAGAGAGAGAGTTCATACAATCAGCAGTTCACAGGACTATGTACTTAACAAGATTGTGGCTATAAAGCCACTGTCTGCCTTTAACAGCATAGCTATTACACCTACATCACACCTATACCAAATACATTATATCTATCAGGGTAAATTATTATTGTGCATTTATCCTAATGAAACACAAAACTGAATGATATTTAACCCATGTTCAAGTGAAACTGATATTTTCATCTTTTTCATCTCAACTGTCTTTTGGTATTCAGCCAACTTGCGATAAGGAAAGATTGATTTTTCTCCATCCCAAATGAACTAAGTAACTAGACTGACAATACCAAGGGAAAAATGTGTTGTAGCAGAGATGTTGAAGAAGAGATTTAATAGAGGTGCTTACAAGTATGGAGATTATTATTGGGATAAAAGAGCAACCGTTTTTGGTGGCAGTAGCCTCAAAAACCAGAGACAAAAGAAAATCTGAAACTCGGTGAGGAATGACCAGACAAAAATATCACTATTTGTGCCAATTTTATCCCAACAGGAATAAATATGCCTGTATATGGTCTTCAATCATTCTGAATAAGTCTGAAGATGGGTCCCGGCCCGAAACGTCATCTACTCATTTTCTTCAGCGATGTTGCCTGTTCCACTAAATTACTCCAGCATTTTGTGTCTATCATACATTTATATGGCATGGCCTGATAATATCACAGAGCAACTTTGAAATTAGTTATTGTATTATGGTTCCTATTGAAATGATCTTCTCAAGCATTAAGCTCATGGCAAATGGTCCATAGAGGATCTCAGGGAAAAGCAGGAACTGGCTAAAAGGAAAACTATTTTGAAAGAGAAAAGCCAAGCTTCTGAAAGAAATCAGTGGGCCAGGCATCATCTGTGATGGAGAGATTGTTGGCTGAAGCTCTGTAGGAAATGTTAGATGGAGAAGGTTCAAAAGAGAAAACCAGGGGGTGTGAATATAGCTTGTTCAGTTGAATCTCCAATGTTGGCTTAATGAGACCAAGGATCCAGCAAATATCTGAAATTGTGGGAATGAATTGTACAAGTGGAAAATGAGGGAGTGAGATCATAAAGATCTTATGATAACAAAAGAGCCACAAAGACAATAAAAATATAGATGATTATGATACGAATTATTGTGTTTAGATTGATATGGGCCATAGAAGGGGCTGTTAAAAACACACAGATCTATGCAATTCAATTTGTTCAGTTTTCACCAACCCCAGCTGCATTGAATTATCCATGTAAGCCTTTTCCGTCACCTCCCCTTTGTATCTTTTACCTAAAATTATAATTTGATATTGTCTGCATAGTGTTGAGAAGGTCACCCACCAAATTAATGAGGTTTGAGGTTCCTGTTATTTTCCGCTTGTCAAAAATGGTAGCTTGGTATTCCCGGAATAACGGCGGTGCTACTTTTTGCAGTTACCGTTCAAGGCATATCATGGTTATATATTTTTGGTGCTCTCCAAACAGACTGCTCTCCTATTTAGCTAAAAAATAATTGCTACTTAATTATTTCCATACTTGTCTTTGTGTATTTTCTCATCTGAGCATATCAAGGAAAACACACAGGAAAATGATCAGTGACTTACAGGAAAAGTAAAGGAAAAATCTGCCTTGTCTACAGGAAAAGGCTTTCATGATCTGGGAGCACAGCCAGTTCTCGACTAGAGAAAACAGAACCTGCGCCAACTGGTTCTGAAGCACACATTACATTTGAGAGTGTCCCCATCTTTAAAAGTAATGTATACTTTATTTATTTTCCTTGCGTCATCCAGCACTCACCTCTAAGTCTCACCACCCATACCAAGTCCTTTGCCAAGTCTATACGGGGAAGCACAATGGGTGGGAAAGGGATGGATTAAAAAGGGATTAAAGTCTCCAGGTGCATGAGGCTTTAAAAATTAGACTGCAGGTGAAAAAAATATTTTAAAGAAAGCCAATGGAACGCTGTGTTTAGTCCGCAGGAATTTAATAGAATTTTATTTCCTATTCATAGCACAATCTCAGTGAGATTTCTTCAACTGAGTGCTGCACTGAAGCACAGTGGTTCATGCAATTTCAGGAGCTGAGCCAACTTAAATGTGAGTTGCAAGTTCCTGGTGTGATAAGATTGGGCGTAACGAATCTTTGAACTTATTTTTCTTCTAAACCTATAATTTTGTTAGGAGGAGGGAATGCCTAGCCATTCAGATGATTTTTCCCATGTGGTCATCCTATGACGTTCCACTGGTCATCAGAGATTACATCACCTGTTCTAGTGACTGTCCACTCCAAGGCATGTGAACTGAATGTGCCCGATACCTTGATGTTAGTCATTCCCATTGAAAAGTGCCACTTTCAGGGCTCCTATTTTTGCCAGAATTAATAAAGATGCTCTGGCTTTATCATGAATAATGATAAATGGGATGTTCATGAAACACATTGCAGAAACTCATTCAACTTGTTAATTAGACCACTGATTGTGCATGACTGCCACCACAGTAACCTAACTCTGGCTGCCTTTCCACAGGCTAACCACATATTAACCACAGGGTGCCCTATACTCACTGTAATTCCTTATCTCTGAGCCACTGACCAGATGGTTACGCTGATTCAGGCATGAGATATAGACGTAGATTGAACTAATTTGTAGTCATTGGCGTTTATGCTGCAATCTCTTAAAATGTGTGGTTTGTGAATGTAAGGAAGCATCCCAGCCACATCGTATCGGCAGACATCCCGGCTGCTTAGTTACCTACTTATTCTTAAAGAAGAATTCTGACACATTAACCATACATTTAGGAGTGAGGCCAAAGCAAAGCACTTACATGTGCAGTTCAGGTGAGGAATACCTGCAAATTAAATAAATTAGCATCGGGAAAATACCTTGCAACACAATCATGGCACGCTTGGCTGGGGACGTGCAGACAGAGGCAGCTCTTAAAGTGGCACAATTTTTTTTTGATAGAAAAAGATTTGCAACTATTTATTATTCTGCAAACCTGGAATATAAATCAAGCACTGTGACTTTGTCATTAAAAACCCCTCTGTGATGCCTTTTAGGGGAAGGAGGTTTGTCACCTTAATCCAGACTGTACAATGTGAATCTGAACTCACAGTGAAATTGTTGAATACCTATTGTAATTGTCTCCTTGCCAGAAGAAGTAGCTGAGGCAGATACAATAACAACATTTAAAAGGCATTTGGATGGGTACATGGATACAAAAGGTTAAGAGGGAAATCCTGTTTGACTCTATGACTCTAACTGTAAGGGCACTCATTGTTTACAATGGTGCAATGTTGACTTCCTGACAGAATTGTTTCCTTTCAATTTGGAGGTCCTGCTGCAAAAGATGGGCCATGAAGTACTTTATTTAGAGCAATAGGCCTTCCAGTTAGAAATACCAGTCCCAACTCCATGAAGAGAGGTTTCCAAGATGATCATGGCAATCCCTGTTCCCCTTGAACGTAACTGTAATCTGAAGGCACCAGGCAAGAAGAAGAAAGGAAGAGGTGGAGCCAGTGGGCTGAGGGAGAGCTGAGAAGGGGAGGAGACATTAAGGCCTACCTGAAATTAGAGAAGTCAATGTTCATACCGCTGGGGTGCAAACAGCCCAAGCGAAATATGAGCTGCTGCTCCTCCAACTTACGGTGGTCTCACTCTGGCCATGGAGGAGGCCCAGGACAGAGAGGTTGGATTCGGAATGGGAGGGGGAGTTGAAGTGCTGAGCCACCAGGAGATCAGTTTTGTTATTGCAAACCGAGCGGAGGTGTTCGGCGAAGCGATCGCCGAGCCAACGCTTGGTTTCACCGATGTAGAGCAGCTGGCAAAGCAGCGGATGCAATAGATGCAGTTGGAGGTGGTGCAGATGAACCTCTGCCGCACCTGGAAAGACTGCTTGGGTCCTTGAATGGAGTCAAGGGGGGAGGTAAAGAGACAAGTGTAGCATTTCTTGCGGTTGCAAGGGAAAGTGCCAGGAGGTGGGGTAGTACGGGTGGGAAGGGACAAATTGACCAGGGAGTTACGGAGGGAGCGTCTCGACCCAAACCATTGCCTATTTCCTTCGCTCCATATATGCTGTCTCACCTGCTGAGTTTCTCCAGCATTTTTGTCTACTTTTGATTTTCCAGCATCTGCAGTTCCTTCTTAAACATAAGCATCTGAGAGGTAACTTTATCACACAAAGGGTGCTGGATGTATGGAACAAGCTGCCAGAGGAGATAGTTGAGGCAGAGACTATCCCGACATTTAAGAAGCAGTTGGACAGGTACATGGTTAGAATATGTTTGGAGGGATATGGACCAAATGTTGGCAGGTGAGACTAGTGTAGCTGGGACATGTTGGCCGGTGTGGGCACGTTGTGCCGAAGGGCATGTTTCCTCACAGTATCACTCTATGACTACGAAGAGTAGTTTACAATCATTTCCTTTCATTGTATTAAGACGCTTCCTTTAAGTTTGCCAAAGTGTGCATTTCCTGAAAGTGGAGGTGGCAGCCAAAGATCCAGCAAAAGGGGCTGAAGTGTGTAAAGCTGTTTGAGGATTGTTCTCGCCAGTTATAAAGAACAACTGTATTTCCTCTCATCAGTGTTTTCTTTTTTCCCGAATAGCTTGGCACACTAGGCATCTTTGAAAGCAGGTAGCCTTTAAGTCCAAACCACTTCCAGTGATAACAACAAATTTGTGAAGATATATCATACCAGTAAGTGCCCCACTCTTTTATATTCACAAAGACTATATAAGGTGATGTGTAGAGATTTGCTGCCCTCACGGATGACATATGAAACACCTTGGATTGGAGGGAACCAGATCATCCTGTAGAAACATAGAAACATAGAAAATAGGTGCAGGAGTAGGCCATTCGACCCTTCGAGCCTGCACCGCCATTCAATATGATCATGGCTGATCATCCAACTCAGTATCCCGTACCTGCCTTCTCTCCATACCCCCTGATCCCTCTAGCCACAAGGGCCACATCTAACTTCCTCTTAAATATAGCCAATGAACTGGCCTCAACTGTAAAAGATATGCATTCCATCTGCTCAAATCGTTGTGGTCTTCCAGTGTAATGAGGTGTTTGTAAGTGAATGCTGCTGACTGACTGGCGCAGGAGTCCATGCTGAGAGTCGACTTAATGGGCTGAATGGCCTAATTCTGCTCCTATGACTTATGAGCTTATGAACCTAAGCACAGGCAAATGGATGTAACTCAATTGGGCAACTTTCAACATGGACAAGTTGGGCTGAAAGCCCTGATTCTGCACTGTGCAGCTCTATAACTCTACATCACGTAGAAAGTTTCAATTACTGTTGTCCCATTCATTTCAATGGGCCCAATGTAGTTGCCACAAGCTTGACCAGTCATGTTTCAATGGGTGGATTTCCAACCTGAGAGCCGGGAAAGCTGAGCAAGTTGCCAGTGATCCACTGGAACTCAGCTAAATGGAAGGCTATGCTACTGCCACTGCTTAGGAAAAGCCTTGGCATGGGCGTACCTGGCACAGACTGGTGGAATCGTTCCAGCTAGATAAATTCATGCCTTTTTTCTTTTGATCATGCATGTACAAATGTAAACAAGTTGTCTTTTCACCATTTGATATGTCTGACATGGCCAGTAACTCCAAGGGTTCCCTGGATGAATCTGAATGAAGATCTGAAGGCTGTAGAAAGTAAGCAACCTTAATTTCTATGATAGTATAAATATGAAGTGCATGAGGTGATATACAGTAGCTCTATAAATCTTAGCTCAGTCAATCTTGTGTAATGGAGGAAACAAAGGTAGGTTTCCTCCAATGTCTCCAGGCATTTGTGGATTGATCTTATTATCTAAGACTCAGGATAATGGTTACCATTCTTAAGGAGCTTTTTGCCCCAGTATATGTCGAATTCCTTCACTGCTCTTATTTATAATCTAAAAGGATTCCCAAGCCTCAGATAATTTTGCACCTGAAAATCAAAGGAAAAAAATCAACTTTTTGAATGAAAGTAAGGAAAGGTTCTGACTGAGAACTGATTATGAGCCCAGTTAATGGTGACCAACAGCAGGATATCCTGGGAGAGGAGGTTTTATGTGAAAATGGGATGAGGAATTTTTTTGCTAGCTCAAAAATCCTTTGTGCATTGTGATAATGCACATCAAGGAAAAGATTAATTGACTTATCCAAACATACCTCAGAGCACCAGAAGATCTGCTCCAGTAACTAGAGAGCCAAAAATAGAATAATTCTGACCTAAACACATGGCCAACTCCACCAAACTGAAAGTCATCTGAGAAAATTAAAGAGGGAGAAAAACTTAAGCAATTTGATTTCACAACTACTTGCAAACTTAAGTTTCATACCAAAGTATTGATCAGGAAATAACCTAATAGACAAATCCATAAAACATCCAATGCAAATTTTACTATCTGGCAGAAAGAACAGAAGATACCAAATAAAGATTACCTTGCAGCAAAAGCTCTTTAAAGATGCCAACGAGGGCAGACCAGGTCTTGGTTCCAACGGCTTATCCTTGACTTTATTCAAATTGAGCTTAAAGGGTCAGCACTCCAATATGATCTATGGAAATATTGGAGAATTCGAAATGAGCTCTGGTGATATAAATCCCATGCATTTGGATAACATTGCCAAAGGTGAAAATATTAGTAAGAAAGAGAAATAAATCAAAAGATGGGGACATGAGTGAGCCAGCATGGATGCTGCAAACATTAAAAGATTTTCTGATGGTAACGTGTGATGGTATCTGATGGTATCCAGTGATCCATAAAGGCAAAAACATTCGGAAAGGATAGGAAAGTTGAAATAAGCAGCTCAACTAGACTTTAGGTCGCAAATATCATGAGCAACAGAAACTGCTGTAACAAGTCCCACCTCTCATATTAGGTCATAATGAACATGAAGCTGTTTAAAAAAAGGCTCAAAATGTTGGTGTAACAACGGGACAGGCAGCATCTCTGGAGAACTTGGATATATGATGTTTTGTGTCTGAAGAAGGGTCCCAACCAGAAACATCACCTATCCATGATTTCCAGAGATGCTGTCTGATCCACTCCAGGACTTTTTTTGTAAAATAGCATCTACAGTTTGTAGGAATTAACTGCAAATGCTGGTTGAAATCGAAGGTAGACACAAAATGCTGGAGTAACTCAGCAGGACAGGCAGCATCTCTGCAGAGAAGGAATGGATGATGTTTTGGGTTGAGACCCTTCTTCAGACGATTCAAGTTTGTGAAAACACTTTTCGAAGATTGATGGCTGCTGTTCTCTCATTCTGTTGATTAAGGATGAAGTGAGCAGACTTAAGAAAAAAACAGCAACATAATTTGCAAAACCAAACAAATAAATGTTTGAAGGTTAAGGGCCTGTCCCACTAGGCGATTTTTTAGGCGACTCCCGGCGACTGTCATAGTCATCGTAGGTCGCTGAAAAACTGGCAACTGGACTAATGGGCCTGCCCACCTTAGGCGATTTTTTAGGCGACTGCCGGCGACTACGACAATGGAATTCACTGAAGTCAGCACCGGCAACAACATACGTCATCCTGGCGACAACCTACGCCATCCTGGCAACAACCTACAACAACACGACAGCACCTACGTCAGGAGAAGACAAGCTACGACAAGCCCACGGTCGCCGACTGTCGCCAAAACGTTTTGAACATTTCAGGATCTAGCGGCGACCAGAAAAATGCTACCACCCTTTGGGCGACTGAGGAGACTACTCGCGTCCATACAGGCGATACCCCAGCGACCGTGTGGCGACAGCCCAGTCGCCGTCAGTCACCTAAAAAAATCGCCTAAGTGGGACAGGCCCTCCAAACAAATAAATGTTTGAAGGTTACGCTTCTTGTAAATTGCAGGTGGTTTAGCAACAAAAGCTCAGTGATGAAACTGTTAACAACGGTCTGTTTCAATAGCCACCATTGGCCTTGCACCTTTTGTCCTGCCTGTGATTGTCCCTTTGGAAATATAATATTTCATACCCAGAGCAGAAAGAGCATTTTCCATTTTCCTGTGCAGAAAGTTTTAAACAAAAGATAACTGGAAAATAACTCCTTCCCACAGTCCCCTTTCACCAATCACTACAATAGCTTTTGTGCAGAAACATACCAGATTTCTCTGCAGGAGGTCAGCAGTAACCATCCTGTACGCCGTTCAAGATTAAATACTTTTAAATTCAGAATGTCATCCTTCAGAACTCATTCCGAGTAGTTGCTTAAAGGTCATCAAATTCTGTGCAAATTCCTAGAACAGGCCAGACACAATGCCTGAAATCTCTCTCTTTTGTAAGCTGTTAACGTTTATGTTATTTGAATTAAATCAACCTATTGTGAGGGCTTTACTTCTTTTTAGCAAATCTTGCCACGATATACTGTATGTTCACTTCGTTTATTTTTTTAAATTTCTGTTGATTATGCGTGGCTAACAATAAGCTTATTTATTTTCAGTTGGAAATGAGTCGTGATTTACAATTGAATAATTCTTGGATAATTTCCCTCAACAGTTTAGAATCTAGGCTTAAAATTTCAGCCTTCAAATTGATAACTTACTTAGGGATTTCCATTTACTGCTGATTAATGCAGCTTGCTTGCATTGGCATGGAAGCAGTTGCATACCATGGTAGAAAATAAGGCTTTGTTAAAACTTTCAATGTTGGTGTTTGAATAATGGGTATAGATTGTATCAAAGGTTAACAATGGATTCATGTGCCTTGTTTGTCACACTCTCAAATTTGGTGCAAGGTTTGCTTTACACAATGCTGCATTGTAGTGCACATTGTCCCTATTTTGTGATTGCGAATAAGGAAAAGTTTTGACTGAGAAATGATTCTGAGCCCAGTTAATGGTGGGCAACAGCAGGATATCCTGTGAGGAAGAAGTTTTATGTAAAAGTGAGTTGAGGAATCTTTCAGCCTGCTCATGAGTCCTTTGTGTATTGTTATAATATACATAAAGGAAAAGGTCAACTGACTTGTACTCCGTTTCTCAGTTAATAGTATATCTGATCTTGACCACAGTGTCACATAAACATAAACATATGGGACCATCTAACACACAGCAGCCAAGAGTAATGAAATGTAATCCCCTCAAACAGTAGTTTTATAAACCTCAAAGACGTTGGTGTCAGAAGGGTGGCAGACTGGCACAGTGGTAGAGTCGCTGCCTTACAACACCAGTGACCAGGGGTTCAATTCTGACTACAGGTGCAGTCTGTACAGAGTTTTCACGTTTTCTCCTGGTGCTCCGGTTGACGATAAAGCACACCTTTGACTGTGAACTGACAGCAGGATATTCTGGGAGGATGTGCCTTGGTACATGTAACAATAAACTACAATTGAACCATTCAATATTGTGTTAATGAACCCTGCTTCCTGTAAGGACTCCATCCCCTATTCCCAATTCCTCCGTCTACGCCATATCTGCTCCCAGGATGAGGTGTTCCACACCAGGGCATCACAAATGTCCTCATTCTTCAGGGAACGGGGATTCCCCTCCCCCACTATAGATGAGGCTCGCACCAGGGTCTCCTCCATACCCCGTAACACTACCCTCTCTCCCCATCCCCCCACCTGCAACAAAGTCCCCTGGTCCTCACCTTTCACCCCACCAGCTGGCACATATAACACATAGTCTTGCGCCAGTTTCGCCACCTCCAACGTGACCCCATCACTCGCCACATCTTCCCATCTCCCCCCCTGTCTGCCTTCCGCAAAGACCGCTCCCTCCGCAACTCCCTTGTCAATTCTTCCCTTCCCTCCCGCTCCACCCCTTCCCCGGGCACTTTCCTTTGCAACCGCAAGAGATGCTACACTTGTCGCATTACTCCCCCCTCCACTCCATTCAAGGACCCAAGCAGTCGTTCCAGGTCCAACAGAGGTTCACCTGCACCTCCTCCATCCTCACCTATTGCATCCGCTTTTCTAGATGTCAGCTGATCTATATCGGTGAGACCAAACGGAGGCTTGGCAATCGTTTCGCCGAACACCTCTGCTCGGTCCGCAATAACCAACCTGACCTCCTGGTGGCTCAGCACTTCAACTCCCCCTCCCATTCCGTCCTCTCTATCCTGGGCCTCCTCTAAGGCCAGAGTGAGCAACACCGCAAATCGGAGGAACAGCACCTCATCTTTCGCTTGGGGAGTCTGCATCCTCTTGGCATGAACATCGAATTATCTCAATTCTGTTAACCCTTGCTATCTCCTCCCCTTCCTAACTCTCCCTCAGCCCTCGGGCTCCTCCTCCTCCTTTTTCCTTTCTTCCCCCCGCCTCCCCCCACCCCCCATCAGTTTGAAGAAGGGTTTCGGCCCGAAACATTGCCTATTTCCTTCGCTCCATAGATGCTGCTACACCCGCTGAGTTTCTCCAGCATTTTGTGTAAACATTCAATATTGTTTCTTTCATTGTAAGTGGTACCTGACTATATAAGCTGGATGAGGTATTTCATGAGTGCTTTGTGCAGAGTTATAAAGTACATTGGGGAACCGATGAACTATCATAATCTGTTTCTCAGTTTATTGAGCATTTACTAGCATGTAATACAAAGCCATTTGTTGCGAGGCGTTGTATGTTTCATTGCCTCGTAATGTGGCACCTGAGGCCAGGCTCAGACCAAGTAGTCAAGGTGGACGCTTTGAAGTCCAACATATGGTTGGATGGATAGTCTTCCCGATTATGGTAATTAGTACCTTCATCAAGTGAAGTGGAATGGGGTAAGGGGATGCGAGTGGGTCAGCAATGAGAGAAATGGAATTTGGAGCACATCAGGAGAAAGGGTTGAGTGAACCCTCAAATGACAGAGGTTAGAAAATACATCTGGGAAATGGGAATGAGGTACACCGTCAGGAAAATGAGGTCAGAAGCATAATCCAGGAAGAAGGGATGGAGAGAACCAATAGGAGAAGATGATTGTGAAGATCATTAGGAGAAGGAAGTTATGGGGCATCATTGGGTGGAAGGTAATGGCGCAATATCAGGAGATAGGTATGGGGAACAATATTAGGGAAGAGGAGAAAATCATTGAGAGAGAGAGAGAGAGAGAGGTGATGGGTGGCTCTATTGGAGGAGGGCAGCATGGTGGTGCAGCGGTAAAGTTGCTTCCTTACAGGATCAGAGACCGGGGTTCGATCCTGTCTGCGGATATTGGCTGTATGGAGTTTGCACTTTCTCCCCTTGACCGCGTGGGTTTTCTCCTGGATCTCTGGTTTACCCCATACTCGAAAGTCATACAATTTTGGCGGTTAATTTGCTTGGTATAATTGTAAATTGTCCCTAGTATGTGTAGGACAGTGTAAGTGTGCAGGGGATCGCTGGTCTGTACAGGCTGGGTGGGCCGAAGGGCCCGTTTCCGCACCATATCTCTAAACTAAACTAAGATAGGCAGAATGATGGGAGAATCGCAGAGTTTTTATAGCACAGAAGGAGGCCTTTTGAACTGTCATGTCAAACATGGGTCAAGGTAAGAGCAATTCAGCTGGACTTCATCTGCCATCCTCCCCTATTGCCTGGTAAATGATTTCCTTTCAGCTGCTGATCCAGCTCTAATTGAATATTATAATTGAGTTGGTCTCTGCTACACACTTAAAATGCATTTCAGATCTTATCAGCTCGCTCTTTAAAAAAAAAAAAATCTTCATGGTGGTTTTGGTTCTTAATTAATCTCTCTATCTACTTTTTATAATCATAGAGTCATGCAGCATGGAAACAGGCCCTTCGGCCCAGCTTGCCCATGCCAACATAGGTGCCCCATCTACACTAGTCCCACCTGCTTGCATTTGGCCCATATCCCTCTAAACCTTCCCTACCCATGTACATGTCTAAATGCCTTTTAAATGTTGGTATAGTTTCTGATTCAACTACATCCTCCAGCAGCTCATTCCATTTACCCACCACCATCTGTGTGAAAACGTTGTCCCTCCGATAATTATTAAATCTTTCCCTTCTCACATTAAACCTATGTCCACTGGTTCTTGAAACACTCTTGTCATTTCTACTTCCTTGGAGTTTCTCCCATCCAAGCTTTTCTAATGTGTCCACAGAGTGAAAGACACTCATATTTGGAATTAGTTTAGTAAATATATTTTAGCATCTCCCTTTCCCATTCTAAACCCTATGCATTTTATCTGCAGCATTCGGATCTGAACTACACTCTACCTATAGCTGAATCCATGTCTTATAAAGGTTCCTCAAGTCTTTGTTGCCATTCTATTCCATGCTTCAGTTTATATAGCACTCCTAGTTCATACATACTCAGAGGAAATGGAGTATTTGGGTTGTCACTAACAGCTGTGAGTCCTTTCATTGAGAACACACAGATGCCCAATGTAAAATAAATGCAGAATTAATGCACAACTTCCAAAACTAACCAGCAGTGCACCTCATCAAGTATCCCCAGGCCAACCTGTAGCAGACTGCAGTTTCCACATTGGCCTCTTCAGCCACCTGAAGTGGACATGGAATCAAGTGGTGATTGAGACCATGCTGTCGCCCATGACTGGCGACTCCAGTCCTTGTTCCAAATAGTCCAGAAGGAGCATTGTGTAGCAAATGATAAATTCATGTGTATCGTGTCACAACTGGAAGAACCATTTTGATTTCCCAGTCCATATGATTTGACTGACGAATGAACACAGTTATGATTTTCTCCAAGCTAAATTGATTTTCAGTTGCATAGGGCAGAGAAAATGTATGGCACGATCAAATGACTAGGGATATATTCAGTAACCATGTTTCCATTAGCCTATATATTTCAAAGGAATCAATGTTTATTGTATGCAGAATAGTACTCAGTGCTAGTTTCAAAATAATTTCCACGGACGTTCATGTTTTTTTTGAACAATTCTTTTCAGGATCATGAAAATGATGGGCTGTTCTTTTTGTGGTTCTTCTCCCATTCCACGTTTGATTAAAGGATCTGTAAACACTGTTTCATGAAGGTACCTCTTCCATAACATGAATAAAAATAACTAAGCCCAGCTGGTTGTAATTACAAAACATTTCTCCAAATCCTACTCCTTTTAGACCTCAAAACATTTCTTTGTTTTCCATTTCTTTCTTCTCTCATTTTGCCTCGAACATTTTGGCTTCCTCTCCCATCAGCTTCATTCATGCCCCGAGTTCAATGTGTAACGGACTAGTTCCTCTCCAGTTTGTTTTCCTTTGTGTATTATTTCAGAATCAGCTAACTTTATCCTTTTTTCTTTAAGATTACCTTCTGGTCTTAATTTACATGTTTCAACATCTCCTTTCCTGAAACTTCAAATCAGACATGTTCTTTGACACTGTTCAGTTCCACACTGTCCCTTTTTTTGTATCAAAAATAATTTCATTATGATCACAATACAATTTTCAAACAACTATGTTACAATCTTTACAAATATACTAAATAACTACTATACAACTATGTCACTCTCTAACACCACCCGGGCACTGACGTAACCCGGAGAAGGGGCAAGCATCTGGCTGGGGCAAATCCCTCTTCTGCCCGGTGCCGTGACTCATGGATGGCCAGCTTGGCCAGTCACACACTATCCCTTTGGCTTACCTCCAGACTGCGAGTCTGGCTGATCATTTTTAATGTTATTAGTTCTTTGTTTTCTTACTGTCACTGATTTTGACCCATGACTGTGTGAAATCATATGTAACCCACCTGTTATTCCCAACCCCGTGATCACTGCCAGTTACAGGAAAGTCAACACTGAAGCACTCATACTGCTGTGCAGAGCTGCATAGAGGTTGTTTTTTGCATGTGTGGAGGATTTGTGATCTGAGTGTGGAGATAGAGCATAACCAGCAGTTCTGATGGAACTATGATGATGCTGAATTTCTGACTAACCCATTCCGATTCTGGATCATTGAATCATGATCGTGTGATGGATCATGTGATTACACACATACTTCAGTTGATGATGATGTGATGATTAAGACCATGTTATCTCCTATAACAGGTGCCTCCAATTCATGTTCCAAATGTCTCTGCAATGGTGCAGAAGGACCAATGAACGAGACCCCAGTGCCGCTACCAGGGTATGGGGCTTTTAAGGCCATGGTAAGACTATATTTTTAAGAACTTTGAAACATGAAGGATACAAACGGGGTTGGAAATTAGAAACTAGAAATTCAGAATTAAAGGACATTCTTTTCGGAAGGAGATGAGAAATGTCTTTAGTCAGAGGGTGGTGAAACTGTGGAATTCTTTGCTGCAGAAGGCTATGGAGGCCAAGTCAATGGATATTTTTAAGGCAGAGATACACTGTAGGTAGATTATTGATTAGTACAGGTGTCAGCAGTTATGGGGAGAAGGCAGGAGAATGGGATTAGGAGGGAGAGATAGATCAGCCATGGTTGAATGGTGGAGTAGACTTGATGAGCCAAATGGCCTAATTCTACTCCTATTACTTATGAAAGGTGATGACGCCTCAGCGTAATCTACTATTCTTACATTATTGTACTTAAGTATGATTGTGCCAATGTATAGTAAATTAATTGTATGCAAAAAATGAATTTCACTGTACTGAAGCACATATAACAATGAAGTGCCTTTGAACCACCAAACTTCACTTTTACAGGATGTTGGGATCAAGAACCAGACGCCATAGATTAAAGTGAGAGGGGATAGATTTAATAGGAATCTTAGGGGCAACTTTTTCACTCAGAAGGTGGTGGGTATATGGCATGAGCTGCCAGAGGAAGTGGATGAGGCAGATACTAGAACGACATTTGATGGACATTTGTTCGGATATGCAATTTTGAAAGGTTTAGAGGGATGCGAGTCAAACGCAGGCAAATAGGACAGGCATAGATGGGGATCTTGCTCAGCATGGACGAATTGGGGTGAAGATCTGGTTTCCATGTTGTGTGACTCTATGACTCTGTGACTTACAGATGAGGTTCTTGCCATACATGATTCATTAAATTTTGCTCGCAAAAGCTGAGCTCTGTCATCAATGATGGTGGAACTTAGAATGGAATAGAATAGTAAGATTGAACGAGAACTTACCAGTTCGAAGGTTGATCTTTATTTTATGAGGAGTCGAAGTGAGGGATTTTGTGAAGAGCCCGCCGGCGCGCATGCTCGACATACTTCAAAGTAGCGGCGTGGAATCACAGAAACCAACAATAGAAATGACTTCGCATAGTAAGATTGAAGTGACTAAGATTACCAGATGAAGGTGATTGAGGGTTGGGCGAGGAGGGCACGAAATCCCTCACTTCGACTCCTCATAAAATAAAGATCAACCTTCGAACTGGTAAATTCTCGTTCAATCTTACTATTTCATTTCGGAGTCACGTGAGTGACTTCGTGAAGACTTCAAAGCTTCTGTGATTACACGCCCTGGACCACGTCCATGCTGACACACCACTACCAGGGATGGATGGGAGGAACAAACTTGCTCAATAGTTCATACTGCAAAACAAGAGCATATTTATGAATAACAAATCAAAAACCTCTCATGCGGGGACATCTCCACGTTCTTGACCTGCATTCAGCACGGCTTCTGCGAACTGTAGAGGAGCAGCAACAGGCTTGTTATAAAAACGCTGGAACACAGCTTCATTAGCCCATCCTGCTGTGGCGAGAATTTGGTCCATGGGCACCTCCATGACCCTCGCCGCTGACGTCGATGCAGCCCTGGTGGAATGAGACTTGAACACATTAGTGTCGATACCTGACTTACCCAAGACGACTCAAAGCCACCTGGATATCGTCTGGACTGTCACTCGATGATGAGGTCTCTTATGAGTGACAAGCAGGTATCTCTCCATTCCTCTGATGCGTGCCGTCACCTTGACATAGTGGCGGATATGTGAGGCTAAACATAGCCTAGCATCTGCGGGGTATGCCGGGAACTTCAGCTGCAGCCCTGTGCACCCAGGTCTATGCTGCTTTAGTAGCTCGTCAATGAAAAGACTACTTCTGTAGGGGTAGAAGTCATTCTGTCGACACGAAGTTTATGTAGTGTCTGTACCCTCTGAGCTGAAGTCAGCGCTAGTAACATCACCAGCTTCATGGTGAGTTGGTCCAGTTGGAGCCCTTCCATGGGAGACCACGTCCTGAGCAGGGTTAATACGTCCCTGACATCCCAGGTGATATTATAGCGTGGTGTAGGCGGATTCATATTGAATATACCCCGCATGAGTCTGGACACTAGCCTGTTGGATCCTACCCCAATATTGAGGTAGAATGATAGCGCACTTCTGGCGCTGTTGATGGCACTGTAACTTAAGTGTTCATCATGGTGCAACCCCGCGAGGAATTCCAGGACGTCGGTTATTGTCACGTCATCGTACGTGATGTGAGAGCGGCTGCAGTAGGCTTCCCACTTCTTAATATGCGAGCGGTATCTTCGCCTTGTGGACTCTCGACACGACGCCCCGATGGTATCCATGGTCCGAGCCGAGAGGCCGTATTGGACTAACGGCCTGTTCAGAACCTGCAAGCCAACAAATTTAAATAGCCATAGCAGGGATGTGGCTCCCCTGAGACAGGGTGAGTAACCAATTGTGGGCAACCCTTCAAAAGGACCCAAGGTTCGTTGAGCATGTCAAAGACCACCGGATACCAAGGCTGTGTGGGCCAGTCGGGTATAATAAGGATGCCCTTGGCAGCATCTGCCTGAATCTTTCGCAATACCCGACTGATGAGGCAAAACGGGGGTAAGGCATAGAAAAACCAATTCCCCCAGTCCAGCGAGAATGCATCTAGCGCTATTGCCCCAGGATCTGGTTCCCATGAAACGTAGGTTGGTACCTGATGGTTCAACCGTGACGCAAAAAGGTCAATGTCCGGTTTACCAAATTTGGCTGTGACTTTAGAAAAAATCTCAGGATGCAACATCCATTCAATATTGTCATTAAATTTGCGTGACCTGGTGTCCGCCACAGTATTAAGCTCACCTGGCAAATAGGTAGCTGAAATCCAAATGTCTCTTTGAACACACCAGAGCCAAATTGAGTTAGCCAATTTGTCACACGAAACTGACCTGGTACCACCCATATGGTTTAAGTATGCCACTGCTGTGGTGTTGTCTATTTGGAGATGGACATGTGCTCCAACAAGCTTGGAACAATACGCACGAAGTCCGTGGAATGCTGCCAGCAACTCCAAATAGTTAATCCCTTGAGTCAACAACATCGTCGATTCAAGGGTGTCCCATCTGCCCCCACAACTAGAGCAATTATCCGTGGCTCCCCAGCCATTGGAGCTTGCATCAGTCTGCAAATATACCACCGGATTAGCCTCCCTGATAGGCTTGAATGAGCTGCTAATGTGACACACCCACCATTGCAACTCATTTATCGCTTCGGGCGGCAGCTGCATGGACCGATCATAATGACCAGCGTTCTGTTTTAACGCAGCAATTTTAGCTCTTTGCAAATTCTGATAATGTAAAGGTCCATATCGCGCTGCCGGAAACAAAGCTACAAGCTTCCCAATTATTGTAGCTGAATGCCGAATCGATGGTATATTGGTGCGGATTAAATCTTGACACACCTGGGTAACCTCCTCAAACTTGTTAATTGGAATGGTAACCCTCATGCTCATAGAGTTCACCGTGAACCCTAGGTAATTAATCACCTGGGCCGGGCAGAACTTTGATTTCTCTGGATGGACAATAAACCCTAATTGTTGAAATATATTGACAGCAGCTGCAACACCCTGTTCAGCCAATTCCAGGGTGTGGCCCACAATTAAGATATCATCTAAGTAGGCCATTACTATATGGTGTCGTTGTCTCAAATAAGCCATAATTGGTTTCACTAATTTAGTGAACAATCTAGGGGCTGTGGTGAGCCCATTAGGCAAAGCCTTGTACTGCCAGAGTGGCCCCATCCAGATGAATTTCAAAAACCTTCTGTCGTATTTCTGGATGGATACTGAATAATATGCGTCTTTCAAATCGATGCATGCCATAAAGCAACCATGAGAAATCAATGACTTGGCTGTTTCAAACGTATCCATTTTAAAATGAGTATATGTTACAAAAGTATTCAAACGGGTTAGATCAATAATGACACGACGACCTCCATCCTTCTTAGGTCTGGTGAATATATTCGAAACAAATTCAACTGGCTCATGCACCGCTCTCTCAATCACTCCCTTCTGCTCAAGACTTAAAAGTTCCTTGTAGCCTGCTGCCTGTTCTGCAACAGATAATTTAAACGTTCGAGCGGGCATGTGCTGGGATGGAGGAAGGTCGCCATTAATAAACTCAATTTTATGCCCCTGAATATTCTGCAACACATACTCGTCACCAGTAAAATTACCCCATGCACCCAAAAACAACCGAAGGCGACCACCAACATGTGAAGTTAAACAAAGAGAAAAGAGAGAACCAGACCCCTTCACCTCCGTGGTTACCGGCGGTCCTTGACACGCGTGGGTGGACGTGGAGGTGCTGGGTTGGCTTGAGGGCGCGGCGTCTTCGTTTTCCACCAGGGTCTCTGCCGACCCTGTCCTAAAAAAGACCCCTGGTGCTGGGTCTGATGTTGCTGTCGTTGTGGAGCTTGAGGGTGGGTCCTCGTCGAGGTACTAGCAGACCCTCGTGATCGAATGTATGGAGACTTTGAGCCTGACGGTGCGGGGGCACTCTGAGAGCGCATGATCCCCACCGTTTTGGCTTGTTTGTCAAGCTCTTTGACTCTCTTCGAGAGGTCCTCCCCAAAGAGCTGACGGGGCGGGGGCGGCAGCGGTGGTTTGCACAATCCTGCAAACTTCGGATTGAGCGCTGGGCGGATGCTGGTTTTGCGAAACCCGTTGATTTCGTGCTGGGTCGCGCACGGGAGGGCCAGAGCATCTTCCTGGTCCAAATTCAGTTCGTCCCCGTCCCCGTCCACCGACCGCGCAAAGGCGGTAATACCGGCCGTGAGGAGCTTCAGGATCCGCTGCAATTTTACCTCTTGTTGACGGATAGCCGCAGTAATGTTGCCCCATATCGGCGTATTGACCACAGGCACGTTGAGGGAGTTGCAATTGGATGGAGCCTTGTGACGGCTCATTGCCTGAATGAGGACTTCTTCCTGTAGTTGTTGGTTGTTAAGAAAGTCCACAGTGGCTGCCAGCTTTGCGTTTAAAGGAAGTCCAGATGAATGTGGGGCCGCAAATTTGGTCGCCACATCCAGAAGATCCTCCGCTGGCACCTCCAACGGAGATGGGATCCACCAAAACCTCCTCCTCCTGCTGCTCCAGGCTGATGGTAGAGGCTGGTGACGACGCCCTGTGCCTGTTGCTGCCCTGCTGTTGTTGACTTTGAAGCAGGAGCTCCAGCAGCCGCTCCATACGGTCAATACGCCCTTCACCCTGAACACTCAGGTGGTCGGAGTCCTCCGGCTCTGAAAAGAAAACCGGGCTCCTATCATCGGCCCGCACCTCATCGAGGCCCTGCCGGTGCCGGTAGTTGTCGCTAACAGCCGCCGAGGCGAAACTGCGCGATTCCCGCGTGGGCGTGTTCAACCGCCTCCGTTTAGCGGGAGCTGAAGCCGCTGCCACTAAGGGCACGTGCGGCGTGGTGTCGGCACCAGCCGAAGCATGGCTACCTGAAGCCCGCGCAGGCTTGCCGGCTGCCCACATCGTGGACTTTGCCGACGCATGGTCTCGCCCACCCATCCATGGGGGGCTCGGCGACCGTGACGAGACCCGACTCAACCGACCCGTCCCGGCGTCGAGAGTCGGGGTGTGCCGGCTGGACCTCACAGCCGCCCCGGGTCTCGCCCTGGAACCTGACCGCTCCTCCGTGTCAGGCAATGCCTTAGCCCTGGCAGGGTTAGGCTTCTGGGCTCCTGCCCTTCCCCT
This sequence comes from Raja brachyura, assembly GCA_963514005.1. The sequence continues at coordinate 94,924,580 of OY740783.1, read as the reverse complement.
ACTCGGAGGGCTGAGTGGAACAGGCCGTGCAGCCGCACGCACCCTGCTCGAGGTCGCCAGCGAGCCCGCTGACGACCTGACTGCCATGGCAGGGTCCTCCTGCTCTGGCGGCACACCACACTCCTCCTCGTCGAACTCCTCCGAGCTGTGTTGTGCTGGCGGATCTAGACCTGTAACCACAGGGCTTACCCACATCTCCGCCTGAGTCCCGGCCTGCGTTGCAGGTACTGCCGATGGTAAAGGCCCCGGAACTGTTGACCGGCGAACTCGTCCTGACGTCCTCCGGCCCTTGGAACTCCCATCCATGTCCTTGATGCAAGACATAACCAACAACAAGGACCACCAACTAAAGGTAGAATACTTACCTCCGTGGCCCCTTATGAAGGGCTGGCGAGGAGCGCGCTCCACCGCCAGCCGTCGCAGCAACGCGGTACGACGATATGTCGAGCATGCGCGCCGGCGGGCTCTTCACGAAGTCACTCACGTGACTCCGAAATGAAATAGAATGCCTTTTATTGTCATTCAGACAAGGTTTGAACGAAATGTCATTCTTGCAGTCATGACATTACAATAAAACCCCAAGATACACACTTAACACAATTTACACAAACATCCATCACAGTGAATCTCCAACACCACCTCACTGTGATGGTACGCAAAAGTCTTATCTCCTCCCTTTGTTCTTCTGCCGCGATCTAGCAGTCCAACTGCAGCATCGAGGTGACTGGGGCGATGGTAACACCCGCGGCCATTTAAGCCACGCCGGGCAATATTAGGCCCCGCTCAGAATCATTTAAACCCCGCAATTCCGACGGGAGAAGTTGTTGTTGCGGGAGCTCCAAAAAGCGGTCTCGCACCAGGAACCCGCGAGTTCCCGATGTTCCTGTCCACCGGGCCTGCAGCCGGAGCCTCTGAAGCCCCGAAGTCAGTTGCAGCCACGTGCCACCACAGCTCTCCATGCTCCGAAGTCGGCCAGCTCCGCGATGGCAAGTCTGCAGGCTCCGCGACTGGAACCCTCAGGTTGGTTCCGGTTGGAGGCCATCGCCAGCTCCACGATGTTAGGCCCAACTACACCGGAGATCCGACAGGGAAAAAGTCAGGTTCCCGTACAGGGTAGAGATTAAACAGGTCCCCCCCCCCCCCCCACCCCCCCCAGCCCCTCACATATACACAGCTAAAAACTAATAAAGTTTAAAACCAAAAACAGACATCAAGCGGGACAAAAATGTTTTAAAAGACAGATGGACTGCAGTCGAGCCGCTGCCGTTAGGCGCCGCCACACTCCAGTACTTATTTCTAAGGAAGGTGGAATACAAAGCTTGGATCTCAGCTATTGCATTCTCATGCTCTATTTCTGCAGTAGAGGGGCTTTAGCACATCAACACGTGCTATGAGGTGTGCCCAATGCTGCACCTGATATCAAGACCTGGACAACCATCATCCTTGTGCTGACATGTGATATGATCAACTCATGGAAGTGCCTACCAGGACCATCCTGAGGAATCCTAATAATGTTATTTTTCGATATTCAATGGCATTACTGTCTTGTGATCTCACATCGTTAACATCCTGGGCTGACCGGAAATTGAAGGATGAAAGTTGAATTTGTAGTCAGCAATGAGTTGGCCTCACTAAGAAATTTGAACTTATCAGTAGCAATTCTCCTAGTTGGCACCTACAGAAGAAAGTTAGTCTGATATCTCTCTGCAAAGCTCTGTGACATAATAGAAACATCCAATAGGACTATAATTATGTGTAGGAAGGAACTGCAGATGCTGGTTTAAATAGAAGATAGATACAAAATGCTGAAGTAATTCAGCGGAACAGACAGCATCTCTAGAGAGAAGGAATGGGTGATGTTTCGGGTTGAGACCTTTCTTCAGACAGACAATAATTATCCTTGACTACAAACATAAAGGATAAAACTGCCAGCCAGCCAGCTAAGCAGCATCCTGCCTCATATACTGTGAAAGACCAAATGTTCTGCAAAACTTCAAAAACAATTACAACTTGTCAAAATGTGTTGAAACATGAAAGCAAATTGAAAATTGAAAACACATACATATTTTATAAAAATCTCAATTAACAAATATCTATTTTTGTAACTCATGACTGATCTCCTCCGATCCCATCAAAGAGGATGTCCTCCTGCCCCACCAATGGCACACAATCTCCAAAAGGATCTTCATACCAAATTCCACCATCTGTGCACCATCAGCTTTGCAGAGGCGAGACTCTGACTGCAATCGACTGACTTTTACACTTACATGCACATGCACAAAAAAACACCTAACTTGCTGTCGTTAGGTGAGGAATTGCCAGAAAACCCTTGACAGTTTTGGCAAAATTTCCCCGCACACTCTGGGTGCCAAGAATCATTTGTGACAACTTTATACCAAGTGAAAAAGTCTTCATGACTCAACGACAATGGAGACATTTGGAAAGTGGAAAGCCCTGGATACTGATGGAGGCTGGGTTCTGCTTTTTTAAATATTAATAGGTTAATATTACTTTCCCGATATCAACTTCCTCCAATCGCAGCCATGCCTGCTTCCGTACATACCAGCCATTTCATAATAAGCATTTTGTGAACTGAGGCATCCATTTGAAAATTTGCATCCCTTTAAATTGTGATCTTACATTATTGTAGTTATCTGAAGACACAACTAGCTTTATAAAATGTGAAAAAAACAATTAATTCCTGGGTACATTTATAAAAAAGATTCTAATCAATGTGAATCATCACAATAGGGAAATGCAATGAATGTGGGTAAAACAACATTTATATCTGAAAAATGGAGAATTATCCCATCACTCAATGTCCCCTGTCAGTGCTGGACAAGACAACAGTAATATTGGAAATCTCAGTGGGTCAGGCAACACCTCCAGAGATGCTGCCTGACCCACTGTTACTCCAGCATTTTGTAACTATCTTCAGTGTAAACTATCATCTGCAGTTCCTTCCTACACATATTGGGACCCTACTATTCTGATGTGAGTAAGGAAGTTCCAGCAAGTCATTACAAGAAAAATAAAATCACTTGTGTTGCAGGGTGTCTGGACCAACTTTATTAATTTGTTTTTGTTGTAAGTAATAACTATACCATTCCACCACTACCTTGAAGAATGAATCTTCTCGGTGGTAGTTTTATGGCCTATCCAGTTATGTACGACGCAGCTCAATCACATCCCACAAGTTAATTTGTGCACATGTTCAGACAAAACATAAACATTTGCGGCGACACTCTGATTTTAAACAAAATCCATAACCTGTTCGTCTGTATCTCACTATGAGAAAAGTTAATTACAGCTTTATTCATGTCTATTGCTTTCTTAAAACCTCATTGTTAGTGATAGTCAGATTTTGGCAAGCACAGGAGTACAAAGGCCTGCAGTTGGATTTGAGACAGGGAGACTTAACTGGAGGCAACGCTGAGCGACCTGTGAGAACAGGAACTGAAAAGAGCCTGATTATAAGGATTGCAGCTTGGAGCATGTCAGACCTCAGAAGCAACAGGGGTGCACAGTGTGAATTGCAAGGCCATTTTAAGAGCATAAAAACATTCAGTTCACAACCCTTAAACAAAACAAGCATGTTCACTCCAGACCAGATGCAGATTAAATCTTCTCTTATTTCAGAAACACTGTCCCGCATAAAAATCATTCTAATTTCAGAAACACTGTCCTGCATAAAAATTAATGTCTGCATATCTGCGGTGTGACCACAGTAAGAGTATAAATTTAATTCCATGTGCACTCACTCAACCATGGTTGATTCAGGGACTTGGCAGAATAACATATCGCTGTGCAAGCTAATTGCATTATTTTTATCTATCAGAAATAGTTTCATGTCCAGAGTAAATTGAAGCCTGGATCAGAGAGGCAAAGCAATTCTGTTCATATTTTTGAGGTGTGAAACCAGCAAGATTTAAGACAGTAGAACTTTTACTGTTTTTATTTAAAGTAACTCTATCTGATTTTTTTACTGTGCTACATAGGCCTGTTGGAAAAAAAGGTGCCCTTTCTTCCGCTTGCTGAAGTACCAAGTACTTGTTTAAGAAGCCATGTTGATAATCAAATCATGTGTTCAGTAATTGGAAAATTATCACTTTTGGCTTTGATTTCCTCCCTCCCTTCCCCGCTCCCTCCTTTATTATAATGAGGCTCCACAACTTTTTACATACTCCCAGAACTCCTGTAATCCTGTATAGTCTTTCCGTTGACTTGTTAGCACGCAACAATCTTTTCACTGCACCTTGGTACACATGACAATAAATTAAACGATACTAAAGTAAACTCGTCCATACCAACCAAGGTTCCCATCTACGCTCATCTCATTTAGTCATATCCCATGAATGAGGTTTTGCCTTGCTTGCTATGTTCCAAATTATAAGAAGGATACTTCCGAGCAGGTACTGACCACAATGAGCCATGAGGTCTTCATGGAAATCCAACAGGTCTTCAAGCACTTCCACCGGACAAGGACACTCACGCTGCCGTTTTAAAGCTCGGCAACATGTTAATCTGAAAATAAAATAGATTTATTAATCTTAAAAACAAAGCTCTCATATTAAAAGAATCATAAATGAACCCCTCAACGCCTCTACTACCTGAGAAGATTGAGAAGATTCGGTATGTCAAGAAATACTCTCTTGAAACTACAGGTATACAGTAGAGAATATATTGTCTGGTTGCATCAGAGCCTGGTTCGGCAACTTGAACGCCCAGAAATAAAAAAGTTTGCAAAAAGTGATGGGCACTGTACTTAGAGTGACACAGTATGGAAACAGGCCTTTCAGCCCAACTTCCTCACACCGACTAACTTGTCCCATCTACACTAGTCCCGCCTGCCTGCGTTTGGCCCATATTCCTCTTAACCTGTCCTATTCATGTACCTGTCTAATTGTTTGCTAAACATTGCAATAGTTCTTGCCTCAACTACCTCCTCTGGCAACTCGTTCCATTCACCCACCATCCTTTGTGTGAAAAAGCTATCCTCATGTTGACGTTCCCAGTTTTGAATGTGCTTTCAAAGGTAAGCAGAAAGCATGGATAATACCATGCCCCAGAGTGAAGGAGAAAGTAAATAGTGGGTGGTCTCAACGGTTCAATTGTGCTTTACTTGTCAGACATGCAACTGCACAGTGAAATTCTTTTTGCATATTTACACATGCGGGCAGCGCCATGTTTTGTCACCATTTCCAAATTCTCAAAGTCCAAAGTCTGGTCTGCCCACCCACTCGGTCTATCCAAGCAGTTCCAAAAACAGGTAATTCCCAGGCTCCTGCAGTGCCTCCTCCATCACCTTCGACCAGATCGGCCAGTGAAACAACATCCCTCTCCTCGACTGCCAATCATTGTGTCCGGTGGGCACCTCCTACAGCTGACCTTGAAGGTCCTGAAGGCATTACCCTGGTTCACCCTCCTACTGGCCCACTCCTCACGGGCAACTTCTCCAGTGCTCCCTCCTGGTACTGGCGTCCGCCGAGCCTTCTGGTGGGCACCGTTGACTGATGAGCCTTCCATTGCTGTTTTATTTCACCATGTAGTTGTATATGCGACAAATAAAGCACCATCGGACCATTAAACCATTGAAGCCACCCACTATTTATTTTCTCCTTCACTCTGAGGAATGGTATTGTTCGTGCTATCTGCTTGTCTTTGAAAACACATTCGTAATGAGGTTTATGGTGTTTCTGAAGTCCAAGTTTAAGGGCAAGATATGAATGGCTTTCTGTCTAGGAAATTGTGCAAGTTCGCTGTAATGGAGTTGGAAGGACATTGGTGTCAGGAATTCAGAAGTTATGCAAATGTACATGACTCCTGGCTGGTTAAAGATTCCAAACCAATCCAAAAGCATCCAATCTCTTTTCCTCCTTCACATCTAGTTATTTTTTTTAAGTGAAAGAGGGATTTTTTTTGCATAATTTGTAAACATTATTGAATAAGGACATAGTAATGAAGGAGAGTTGAGGCTCAGCGGGTCTTCCATAGTCTAGACAATTGATAAAATCTTGGAGTTGGAGGAGGAAATATATGTGATGGTGGGAATGACTGCCACAACTACAAAAACGATCTTACATAAATATAAAGCTTAACCATGCCCAATGGGGAAATATATTGGAACAAAAACACTGCAAGAGGGCTTGTGACAGCATGTTAGTTAGCTGATGTTTCAAAACCCAATACGTGGTTACATATTGTATAATGAACATCAAAGCTGTCCCATAATCATAAAGGATCTGTCCACACCTTAAATGACATCAGAAACTTCTGATAATTTGCCTAAATAAAAGTTGCAGAGATTAGGCCCATGCTGTTTATCCAAAGCTGCCTTTTTTGGTACAATCAGATCACTGCATTATGCTTTTACACAACGAAATATCAATCCACACATGGAGCATAAAATATGCATACACTGAGCAGGGCACACCATATGTCTTTCACACGCTCCCCAGAACAGCATTTGTTTGCTCTGTTGCCAGATCACGTAGCACTGTGCTTCTCATTTAAATTTCCCAAGTGTGGCTCAAACAGTCTGTTCTGTGCTTTTGCATCTGGTGTTAATACTAAAGCTGTGTGGAGTGTTTAGATGGCGAGATGATTTTATCAAAAATATAAAAAAACGCGTCTGAAAAGAAATCCAGGCAGCAGCAGATGACAGTGAAGCACCTCTGACCACATATCGTTGTGGAATTTTGCAAATGCAATTTGTCAAGTCAACAGAAAAACAGTAGCGTACAGTACAATCAGATAGAGCATCCCACATTGCATGGACTGCATCATATGGCCGCATCCACAAAGACCCGGGCACATTTTCACCAACATACATGGTGGGTATCATTCCAGTTCATCAAAGGCTTAACTTAGATTTTTGGGAAGCATTTCTAAGTCGGAGGAGGTTAAAGCCTTAGTCTTTCCAAAAGCAGTAAGTGATGAATTTACAATGTGCAATCTGATTTGTATAAACCAAAATGAATCTGTCAGATCCAGTACTTCTTGGCCAGCAATTGAAAGAGTTTACTGTTGTAGAACTACTGACATTCTGTCCTTGGCGAGCTTGTGGTGATGGAAGAAGGGGTCAGGTAGAGAGAGGGTTAGTCCTATAAACACATTGACTAGTGTATATAAGTGCCAGCACATGTGGCTTGTTAAACACAGAGAGATTCTGAACCTCAATAATCAGTGATACTGATTGCAGTTTTGAAAGGAATAAACTGAACAGCAAAGTGTTGCCTACAGTATGATAATGTAGCAGCATTGGCAGTGATATCTGGCTGCAGCAAACAGGCAACTTGCTGCTAAGCTTGAAGAAAACCTACTGCAAAACCTCAGTCAGCTCAGTGATTTCGAGCTCCTCTTTTCCACCATCAGTTGCTGTCAGGTTACTTTGGGAAGAATTCTGTTGTCTCCAGCAAGGTTGATGTCATCAAGCTGACCAAGCAACTGGTCAAATTGCAGAATTCTAAAACAGAAACAGAAAAAGCTGGAAATACGTAGCAGGCCAGGGAAGAGAAACAGAGTTAACGCTTCAGGTTAAAGGCCTTTGTTGTCAGAACTGTGAAGGAAACAAAAGGTCATAAAACTGCAGAGAGAATGGGGGGTGTCCATCTGGGGATTGGATAAAATTGGACTAATTGTAGAGATTAGCTGTGAGCAAAGTTTTCTGGTCAATGAGTAAATGAAAGCAGTTAGGGAGTGAGAACACGGACAAAAGAATGCAAGAGTTGTGAAATGCTGAACAGAAAGACATGCCCGGCAGGCCAGGTATTAAAAACATACTACATGTGCTGTGAATGCAAAATCATCCAAATTCACCAGAACGACAACTGAATCAATATCAGTATCCTCTCCCAGGCCAAGAGTTCTAGTATTGTGGTCCTAGTTACAGTCACTCAGCTGTGTTGAATTGACGTAGACACTTTATTATGAGTTCTGTTACAAGAACAGATTAGTAGGCCAACAAGGAAAAGGACTCAAGTATGTGCTCAAGATATCCTAGAAGAAATTAAACAACCCTACTGACTTCTGTGAAACTCCAGCCCATGATCGCTCAAAGTAGAGAAGGAACATACAAAATGGGAGTGAGAAGCTCCTTTCACTGGGAACCAGAAGAGTGCAGCACCAAAGAAGAGAATCATAGGTCACTGCATGACCCAGTCTATGTAAGAGTCCACATTTTCCACATTTGCCTTATTACCCTCGTCAGAACTCTCGAAACTGGCGTGGAAGTAAGTCATCCTCAATCCTAAGGAAATGCCTCAGTGGAGAAGCTGAAGAAATTGGTTATAAAGATTTGTGAGTTAACTTCTCTTGTGGAGGTTAATTCAAAATCACAAGAAAGGTTACACAATTCATGGGCCGCGGAACTGGGGGGAGCTGGGGGGCTGCAGCCCCTCCACTTTTTTGGCGAGACATGCTTCATAACCCAAAATAATCCGGCCCACAGGTGTATTTTTCTCTTCTTCTGAGGACCTCCGACATCCAGAATCTCAGAACAAGCGCACAGTGAGCACGGGAAAACCATGACCAGCCGTGGTGGAATCCGACTGCCCCCCCCCCCCCCAAACCCTCCCTCCCGCTCAACGGCCAATCGCAGTGCGGTTTGCGGTCGAGATATGGGCCCCGAGAGGGGAAGAGAGAGAGAAAGAGAGAGAGAGTTGCAAATAGAAAGTTGACGAATATCCTGGAAAGGGGTCTTTTAAAAGTATGAAGGGTTTGATCAAATGGAGGCATAGAAAATATGTCCATATGTAAGAAAGAGCAAAGAATAGAAGCCATCATTATAAATAGTGACCAAAAATTCCTATAGTTGGATAATGACATGGGCGATGAAACTGGGGATTTAAAAGAAAATTGATAGAAAGGAGGTTTGAATGAAGAATAAATGGCAGCATGGAATGGTTGGACAGAATGACTTGTTCATGTTCTCATTATATAATACATGGATGAAGCTGGCAGTAGATTTTCCCCATTGTTAGCTCACCTCACATGTTCATATTAGATCTTGTGAGAAAATTGATATGATATTATCTGACGTTTGTGTGACACTAACGCCACACAGTAATAAATAAGAGGTACATGTGAACTAATTTTTGCTGTTATGCTTTTGCCTGAAAGAAGTGTAATAGTAAGATTAAATGAGAACTTACCAGTTTGAAGTTTGATCTTGATTTTATGAGGAGTTACGTTGGTGATTACGTGAAGAAGGCCCGCCAGGCCGCATGTGCACCAAACTTCAAAGCAGCGGTATGAAATCACAAATAAACAACACCGAAGTACATAGTAAGATCAGTAACTCGAGAACTACCATATGATCCTTTATGAGAGAGGGTTGGGCGCGGCGGGCACGTAATCACCAACTCCTCATAAAATCAAGATCAAACTTCAAACTGGTAAGTTCTCATGGTAATCTTACTATTTTACTTTGGAGTCACGTGAGTGATTCCGCGAAGAGTTCAAAGCTTTGTGATTTCATGCCGCAGATTACAAATCTCGGCATCCCACTGAATTGCTTAACTCGAAAGAGAAATAAATGCATTAGTAGTAACATTGTATTCAATGTAGAAATAGGGTTTATTTAACAATGTAAACAAACAACAGTACCCCTTAAATTTAGGTACTTAAAATGGTATAGGCAAACAGTCCTGGATTGACAATCGGCCAATGATAAAAATTCTGAAACATCAGCTCATTTGCCCATACGGCGGCCGCCAAAATTTGGTCGAAGGGCACATCCCTCGCCTTGGCCACCAACGTAGCTGCTGCCCTAGTGGAATGAGATGTAAACACACTATCTAAATTATACGCTGATGTTGATACTGACCTGGTGGAATGTGATATACAATCGTCAGTGTTAATACCTGTATAACCCAGAACCTGCTGCAGCCACCTGGAAAAAAGTCTGAACCAACCTTCCTTTGTGTAGTTGTTTGTTAACTAATAAACAGTGCTGATTCCATACTTCTTAGGATGCTGGTGGCCTAGATAACATAGAAGTGAGACCGTGGGGTGTTCAAAATGATCTTCAATCATGCTACCCCTAGCCTACTCTGGTTGTGTAGACCAGAATGTAAATGTAATGGCACCTGCAGCCAATTCCATCCTATCTAGCCACAGCGTTTGCAATGTTTTCCGTCGTTGTGCTGATATAAGTGTCATAACTAAGGATGTAGCTGGAACCCCTTGGTGAATTAATGTTCACACATTTTCAATAACCAACTGCATAATCTTGTAGTGGGAGAACTTGTGTCAAGATCTTTTAACAACCCGATAGCGTAGTTCTCTTATGTTGCAGCTGTAGTGTCTCTATAACTGAATTATTGTCAATACCATTTAAAATGAGCTGGAAATGTCAGTAATCTGTACCGTATTAAATGTAACATTAACATTTAACAAAACACTTCTGATCCCCTCAATAGGAATGTACTGCTTTTTTGGGTGCTATCCCTGCACACTGCAGTGAGCACCTTCATGGCTTGATGTGACAACCTGAGGAAAAAGTCAATCCATTCAAAATGTGTAGGTCAATAATTGTTTTACTGTGCAAAAGCCGGTCTCCTGAACCACAGTTTGAAACAGCAAGTTCTTGTTTTTGGGCATAACCGTATACCATTGTGTCATAATGCCCAATGAAGCAGGCAACATGGACGCTTGGCCAGTCCGACAGTACGAACCCAAGCGAGGTCTTGCTGAATGTTTTAAGACCCAGCTAATGAGGCAAAAAATGAGGACATAAAGACTATTCCTCCTATTGAAGCGAGCAAGTATTTCTCCGCACTGTTGTGCCACATATTTTTTGCAATGAGTGAAAAACATGCATTAACATGATGAATATTCGATGAAGTATTGAACCATGCTTTCATCATACTTCGAGATCCAACGCTTATTCTGTGTTATCATTGATCTGAACTGGCAAGGAGATTAATTACAGGATATTTTTACTTGATTATCATGTGACTAACATATGTCACCATCGTAAGGTAGCAACTTGAATTTGAGCATGTAAAATATGTATATTCACTCAAAACCCCTTACTCATGGGTGCATATAGTGTATATACTTAGTTGATACCAACAACTGAAGAATAGGTAACTCATGCAATCTCCACTACCTTTCAGTAGGTGATGGTATTTGGAACTTCTCATCTTAGAGTTCTAAACATCAGTTCATAATAACTGAATTCAACCGACCACACTACTGTAGCGAGTTGCGAGTTTCAAGTTCAAGTTCAATGAGTTATTGTCATGTTCAGCAACGCTGAATACTGTTACTTTATCATTGTGGCTGAAGTAGCCTCAGCTGACAATAGCACATGGTTGTTAACATCGATCTAATTGCTACTTACACAATATCAGTTCCTTGATTTGCTCAGCTGCAACCCAGCTGCTATATTGCCAATTACTCTTAATGAAAATAATTCAGTTTTGTAATAGATTGCTATAACCCCAATCTCTTGCCACAAGATGGAGACAAGGCTAATAATAATTAAAGGTAAATCCCAATGACCAACAAACAGTTTATCCCATACTGCAAAGCTTTACTGTTATAGTACAAGTATATTGTCTTTGATAACGTTTGTAATGGGACATGTATCTCTTACCTTGTAAATCTGTTGTAGTCAGGAATAAGTTTTTACATTCGGAACATTCCGATACTCTCCATTCATCATAATAACATGCCAATCCTGCCTTATTGCAGGGGTGGTTTGCATGAGAACTTTTGCCCAATTTCCAAACCCTGGCCATAATCCAAACTTACTTGGAATGCTCCAGCTGTGCCTCAACCAAATATTTTTACCCTTTGTGTGTTGTACAAACAAATGTAAATATTACAACTTGTGAACGGTGCACTACCCAAATTTTGGAAGTACTAGAACCATTTAGTTGAGCATGATTGGAAGGTACATGGAATTTCTGAGCGTTGTTCACTGCCGGCACATATGTGCTTGAGTATGTTCTATTGACATTTTTAGAGCCCAGAGTCATCTTGACCTTTTGCTCTTCCCTCCTCAGAGAGGGCGATTTGTAGGCAACCCTAACAGGCGCTGCTGCAGGCCGCAGGATACAAATACTGATACTGACCCATTGGCCTTAACCCAATATAATATTCTAATGGGATGGCAACTTTATTGTCAGGAAAGGTACCTCTGACATGTACCCTTCATCCCTTTGGGTATTCCCCACGACCATACCCTGAGACTCAGTGTCAGCAGGATACTGACCCATCTTGGTCCTTGCCTCTGAGAGGGAGACCTTTGTAGCACTGTATACAACAGTTGCTGTATTTAGGATAGTCGTTTCAATGCACTATCCAGCCCCGGTGAGGAATTCATCCCCCGACTCCGTGGGCCTTGCTCTCGAGCCCCGGTGGAGAATCATCTCCCGACTCCGTGGGCGAGCAGATATGTGTGAATTTGAGCAACCCTGTCCCAGGCGTTCCTGGCGCCACCTTTCATAAATGCCAGCGTTTTTTGACATGCTGCTGGCACGGCTCTCCCTTAGGCTGGCACTTCACTCATGAAGCAGCCCTATCAGGCACTGCTGGCACGGCTCTCCCATAGGCCAGTAGTGTCACAATGAAACAGCCCTGTATCAGGTGATGCTGGCACGGCTCTCCCATAGGCTAGCACTTTCATATATGAAGCAGCCCGGTCAGGCGCTGCTGGCGTGGCCTGTCCCATAGGCCCGCACATTTTACACATGAAGCAGCCCTGTAAGGCGCTGCTGGCGCGGCCTATCCCATAGGCCAACGCTATTGCTGGTAAGCTCACTAAATCAACATTTTTAGTATACAGCTTTACCTGTGAAGGGTAAAAATAATTCATAGCAACCTGTGCTTAAACAATTATAACATTGTCAGAACATATAACAATAACTTTTTACTTTGCCTTTAGCTTTTACTTAAAGAAAAAACACTATAAAATACATACTTTTTATAATAAGGAGAACCCCTTTATAGAATGACTCACCCGATTCCAAATAGGGCTGAATGAGTCCCAGTAATTTCTTGACTGGGGACCAACGTCTGAGCCACTGACCCCACTGTCAGTGACTCCAGCGTTGCTTCCTTGCTGTTCCAACGGCATCCCACAGGCTGGGAGCCGCTGACCCCCCTGTCAGCGACTCTACTTAAATTTCTTGCCGTTTTCACGGCATCCCTGCAGGATGGGGAGCCATTAACTGCACTGTTAGTGGATCCTTATCTCGCAAACCGAACAATTTTGCCGGTTTATCCGCATTTGCGGTCGGACTGGAATTTCCCCACAGTCCGTAACCGGCAACTTGTCGGGCTGCGAAACTGGCAGGAAAAACCTCTGTAAAAAGAGGCTCCTGCCTGAAAACCCCTGGTAGGTAACAAGCCAAACTTACCTTTTAAGTTTAACTTACCGCCGGCAGGAGCGGTGTCCTGCCAGACTGGTGCTTGTGCCAATGCGGCTGACGTACTGGTGCGCATGCGTCCTGGCGGGCCTTGTTTACGGAATCACTCACGTGACTCCAAAGTAAAATGACACATCCAGAATCTCCCTCTTGACCACATGAGTTTAGACATGCCCTGCCAATTGAATCGTTCCCCAATATTCTTTGATCTATGGTACTAAATGAGCAAGGAGAATTAGGTGCAAGAGCATCTTTTCCCACCATTTTTTGAGATGATGGCTGATCTGACTGTATCCTCAACTCTGCATTCCCATCTACCACTGGTAATCTTTCACTCCTGTGTTTATCAAAAATCTAAGTACCACTGCCTTACTAATATTTCAAGACTCCCCTTATACTGCCCTTTGAGAAAGAAATGTCCAAACACTCATAATAACTTTGCAGCCAAGCTTGTCCAATGTTCCTCATAAGGTCTAGTAAATCTTTTGTGAACTGCTTTCAAATATTAGCATCCTTCGTTAATGTACATAATAATCTAAATATAAACTCACCAATACCTTAGGTAACTAAGACACAACATTTCTGATTTTGCGTCAAATTATTTCGCAATGAAGGTGAACAGTCATAGAATCATACAGAACACTATCAGGCCCTTCCAACCCCCCACCCCACCCTCCATACCCCTCCCCAAATCCATGCTGACCATTACACTAATTCCATTAATCTGCACCATCCAGTTTTGCATATCTTTATTATTCAAATGATTGACGATGCTTCTATGGACTTGTTCTTTTTTAAAATTAATTATGCATTTGCATTAATGTCTTGTTATGTTTCATTCGGTATTCTTTATTTTATGAATTTCACATGTACATAATTTATATAGAATTTGGTCTTGCGATATTGGCAATGTGTCTGCTGCAAGCAAGATCTTTGTTGTGCTTGTAACTCCCTGTATTTGTGCACATGAGAATATACTCAACAAGTTGGCACAGGAACATACATGGTGAAATCGTCATCACTCTCTCTCTCTGTCTCTGAGCTCCAATAACATTTTGAGAAGCAAGGCGAAAATTTAACAGAATGAAGAAAAATAATCTTTGCTTAAGCAGATCAAACACACATACACTAACTCATGATCTCTAATATACAACTGCACAGCTGTACTCCGGTACATAAACAAAGTCTTAGTCCATGCTGCTGCTTATTCCCCTTCATCGTTCAATAATTTTACTTCGGAGTCACGTGAGTGACCACTTGAAGAACCCAGATAGCACACAGTGCGCGCCATTACGACGCACGCATTTGCGAAGCACCGGACTGGCAGGCACGTCGCTACTGCCTGTGGTAAGTTTAAACTCCAGGTATGTATATGTTTTACCTGTTTTTGATGTCCTGCAGGAACCTTTTTTCCAGAGGATCCTGCCGGGTGCTTCGCGGGTGCCGACGAGGGAACGAGCTGCGGGCTGTGGGGAAACTCCGGTCCTACCGTGGAAGCGGGTAGCTGGAGAATGTCGGGCTCGCGGAGTTTAATCACTGACAAAATGGTCAGTGACTTCTGAAGGCCGAGGCTATGGTAGCACCGGCATATGGGAGAACCACGCTAGCAGCAACTTGTAGCAGGGCTGCTCAATGTAGGCAGCAACATCTGTAGAAGGGCTGCATAATGTTTCCCTCACTGAAGGACACTGACACTGAAGTTCTACAACTAAGGGACCATTTAAAAGTGGGTAAGATTTACACTTGGTTGAGCAATACAAATTATTAAGATATTTTCATCGATTTAAAGGCATCTAACCATGTAAAATTGGACAATGCTAGCATTCTAAGCAGGCTGGAATTGGGCCAGAACTGTGTTACGGCAGGCACAGTACTTTGGCCAGGGTTGCTTTTGAGATAGGTTCAAAAATATGTGCAGAATTGTCTTTTGAGACAGGTCAGAATTATGGCCAGAGTTGTTTTAGACAAATTAGATTTAGCAGACAGGGTCATTATTATGGTCAGGTTTGTTTTACAAGACAGGCTCGGGAATCAGGCCAGAGTTGCCGTTCAAGGCAGACATTAAGGATGACAGGCGTGGCCTGTTCATTATGAAATATGGCTAATTAACAACTGGATTCATAGGGTGTGCCCATTTACAGTAATCATTGGAGATATTTGATGGAGGCATGGCTGTGATGAGGCAATATAATAGTATGATGACAATAAAGCATTCAAAAAGGACTAGTCAGAGTTCCAAAACATTTGTTATGTCTGGATGATAATTTTCACGCTGTATTTTGATAAAATCCACTGTTTCAATCTCAAACCATGTTTGAGAAATTAGGCTCCTCTATACAATTAAAATTAGGTTGTTATCAAATAGACTTGTTGGCGGTGTTGCAGAGCAGCATGCCCCAAGACATGAAAGCTGACGCCGGGTCCATTGCAGCGTCAGCCAATTGGAGAGGCCGTGCCAGCAGCGCCTTGTAGTAGGGCTGTTTAATGTCTTCCTCATGGAGGAGGAGAGCATGCCAAGTCTTGGGTATAGCCATGGAACATACCCAAAGGGATGAAGGGCACATGTCAGAGATCATTACTGACAGCAAGATTTGCCATCCCAACACATATGCAGTGAACACCGCTATCAGGGGAACATTAGAGCCAGCCGCCAAATCTGTTCTTCAGGTAAGACCTATTCAACAGGCAAATCCTGGAGGATGAAGGTAAGCAGTTCACTGAAGCTGGTGGCAGCATGAAAGCTGGCCAGAGGTTCCATGCACTCTATCAGGTCATTGGGATTTACATTGCGCTATCAATTGGCTTTTGACTCCACCCTAGGCAACAGATTGGAGTCAATAGAAGCCTGTAACTGCCTTGTTGTTATAAAGCAGCAGTCTATTCATTAAGACTAATTGGCAATATAATAGATGTGGTTCAGCTGTGCAAGTGGGAGAATTGAAATCATGCTAAATGGAGAACTTAAAAGTGCCACATAAGTCATGGTTAACACATTTTTGTTATTATCAGCTGAAGCTGCCAAAGTCACAATAATGGATAGACATTATTCAGCATTTTTCCAGTAGTTTGATCAGTAAATATCTCATTATATTGCAAAATTATGCTAATGGTTTAAGAATGGGAAATTATGAATATCATCTCTAGTTTGGAGGTGGAGGAGATTTGCATGAGTTACCAATTCTTCATTTATTGGTATCAAATATCTATAGACCCTATGGGCATTTTGTGGGTTAAGAGCAATTGAGCGAATATGCATATCTGCATGCTCAACTTCATGTTGACACGTTATGATGGTGGCATATGTTAGTCACGTGGGTGCAATCAAGTAAAGAATCCTGTTTATGGTTACATAATCTCATTTGCCACTGGAGTAACATCAAGTATTGGTCAATGACAACACAAAATGGGTGTTGAATCACACCGTATTTATGAAATTCTAGTTCAATGGAACACCAAATGTAGATATGTTTGTTTTCATGCTTATTCACAGGTTGCAAAATATGCGGCATAACAGTGGTGAAAGATACATTCTCGTTGCAAGGAGAAGGAAGGTACTTTATGTCTTCCTCCATTTTGCTTCATTAGTCGGGGCTTCAAATAAAGTCATTAAGAGCCCATTTAGGTTTCCTATTGTGTGATTGGCCTATGCAACTTTGATTCCCAGTTGTCGGGAATAGTAATACAACCTTATATGGATATTTTGAACGTAGCTTTGTTCAGCCCATGGCTTGAGAAATCAGCCGTTGCCTGTTAAAATCAAATTATGTTCTGCAGATTCAATAGACTGCTCTACGGCTTGGGTTGTTACATCAGTCCATGTATGTGTTCAGAGTGCTGGGATAGTACCAAAAAGCAGGACTTTTCTTTACCAGGAGATGGAAAGCATTTGTTGAATGTTCATGTTACATTGAAAACAGTACAGATTACTGATGTTTTGCAGTTCATTTTAAATGATCTGTATCAACAATTGAGTTGTACGGCCATTAACTGTGCCAACATGCCTTCTCATTGTATTGGCTACAGCAAACAAGACCCGCCCTGTCGGGTTCACCCTGGATATCAAGTTTGTAAGCATATCTTTAACACAATGTCTCCTAGGACAAGAACAATGCAGTATGGGATGTTAACATTGTGTGAACACTATTTTCACTAGGAGGGTTCAGCTACATCCTTAGTTTCGCTGGATCTCATAAGGTGGTTATCCTTCTGGTGCTGGTTTAGCGCAACAGGTTTAGTTGCTACATAGTTGCGACGGAACAGGATGGTTACATCTGTAAATAATAATATATAATATTTATGCTTATAATTCACTTAAGCAGAGCAGAAGGGGTGTCAGATCTCAAAATAGTTAAAGGCATACCCATGGACCTTTGGTAAAGTGAGGACACACACATATATATATACACATATGTGTGTGTGTGTGTGTGTGTCCTCACTTTACCAAAGGTCCCTGGGCCTTGAAGACTCTCAGTGATCTTAACGTATTGTTATATATATATATAACAATACGTTAAGATCACTGAGAGTCTTCAAGGCTCTGAACTAGCTATGTTGTCAGTCACAAAAACTTGTAAGAACGTATCTGTTTAGGTCACTTCCAGAGGATAAAATGGACTTTATGTAGGGGTAGATACTGATTTTAGATCTCACTCCATCAGGGCTGCTATAACATCAGCAGCAAGGATCTTATGTTCTGTTGGACCACGTCCTAATGCTTGCAGCATGGCCAAGCGAACAAATTTTCAAACCATTATAATAACCCATTACTAGACCAGGGATATTTGTCAACTCTATTTTTGTTTTGGATGGAAACTCTAATAAATCTATTATAGTTTCTATCCGAGTGGAAAGTGGGACTATTATTATTACTTCATTTAATAACATCAGCATGTTTAAATCTATGTAATGACTGTATGTATTATGAATATTTTTTCCCCTCATTTGTCAATGAAACAGTTGTGGCTCACGGCAGTTGTTTCTCATGGCATAAAATCATAGTCACAAAATCACAAAATCATTTGAAATCTTCACGTAGTCACTCACGTGACTCCGAAGTAAAATAGTAAGATTAAATGAGAACCTACCCATTTTTAAGTTTGATCTTTATTTTATGAGAAGTTACGTTGAGGGACTACGCACTCTCCGCTCCCAGCCCTCATAAAGATCATCTGGCAGTTCTTGTCTTCTCTATTCTTAATATGTTACTTCAATTATTGTTATCTGTGATTTCACACCGCTGTTTTGAAGATTGACGTGCACTGCGGGCGATCGGCGTTCTTCACCGTAATTCCTCGTAAAATAAAGATCAACTGGATAGACTCGGCTTGTACTCACTGGAATTTAGAAGATTGAGGGGGGATCTTACAGAAACTTACAAAATTCTTAAGGGGTTGGACAAGCTAGTTGCAGGAAGATTGTTCTAGATTTTGGGGGAGTCCAGAACAAGGGGTCACAGTCTAAGGATAAGGGGGAATTCCTTTAGGACCGAAATGGGGAAAACATTCTTTACACAGAGAGTAGTGAGTCTCTGGAATTCTCTGCCACAGAAGGTCGTTGAGGCCAGTTCATTGGCTATATTCAAGAGGGAGTTGGATGTGGCTCTTGTGGCTAAAGGGATCGGGGGTATGGAGAGAAGGCAGGTACAGGATACTGAGTTGGATGATCATCCATGATCATATTGAATGGCGGTGCAGGCTCAAAGGGCCGAATGGCCTACTCCTGCACCTATTTTTCTATGTTTCTATGTTTCTATCAAACTTCAAACTGGTAAGTTCTCATTTAATCTTACTATTTTGGTGCCCTTACCAGAATTCTAATCATTTTCAAAATGCCTTTAACAAAATATTTGTCTTGCTGTTCATACAGTTCTACTTCCATGCTGACCAAAATGTCCACCTAAGCTAGTTTTATTTGCCGATGTTTGACTCGTATCCTTCTGAACCTTTCCTCTCCATGTACCTGCACACATGACACATACTGTAAATGTTGTTATTGTACCTGCCTTGACCACTTCCCCTGGTAGCTGATTCTATATATGTACCATCTGTGTCAAAAGTTGCCCCTGTCAGAGAGAAGATTGGAAGTGATTGCAGTTGCTGGTTGTGGTGGGAGTCAGGGTTTAAAACAGTGGGAGGTGTCCTGAGGACAATGGCAATGGGAAGAAGGGATCGGTGTCACGTGGACTTTCAGTAAAAAAAAGCACATATAGAAGAAATCTAGAAAAATATGTACGCCTCAGCATCTCCAGTTAAGGTCTGCTTTATAGATGCAACGTTGACTGGGAAGATGGCAACAAATTCCACAGTCAGATAATTAGTCCAACGAAGAAATGGTTATGGGACATCTCCAGAACTTGTGAGAAACTTTCTAACACGAGCTAGCATGATCAATGAGGGCACGGAACACTCTTCTAATTGAGACACTTACTTCTGCTGAAGAATGCAATTGTGACCATTTCCAGATCAAATTGCTTCACTCTGGAAATTCAGCGGGTGCGGCATCATCCCTGGCGAACATGGATAGGTGACGTTTTGGGGTGGGACCATTTCTCCAGACTGATTGCAGGAGTTGGAGCAGACCACAGCGTGGCAGGTTATAGGAAGAGTGGAGGGGCAGGCCAAAGCATGGCAGGTCATGGGCTAACACAGGGGAGGAGGTTTTGATAGGCAGATGGTTAGACAAAGGCCAAAGGTGTAAATTGCTTTCCATGGCATGGATCAATTTCTCAAACTACAAGCCTTGAGATCCGTTGCTTGTATCCCTTACCTCCCTTTTCTGTGTTCACTTTCAATCCCCTTTTAGTTCTCCATTTCTTAGCTTTATTCTAGTCCCGGCTTACTTCTGTGTTCCAGTTCCGAATCTCACACGTTATTTCGACAACCCAGCCCAACCTCCCCAAAGAAAGTTCTATGGATTCTCTTTGCACTGATCACTGCTCATAAGCTCCCATGCTACTGAATCTCAGGCCCCAGTAATATTGTGGCAGAAGTCACACTCAATTAATATTTAGAATTCTACACATTCCAAGGAGATCATTATGGCTTAAAACATCTGTTCTGCTCTGTCGTATATCCAATACAATGGAGAAGCATAGAATCGCACAGGGGAATCAGTATATTTTGCCCAATACTGTATGGAAGGACTACATGGGATACAATGCAAGATCAAAATAGTCTTAGTCAGAGTCATACAGTGTGGAAACAGGCCCTTTGTCCCAACCTGCCCACACTGACCAACATGTCCCATCTACACAGGTTCCACTTGCCTGCATTTGGCCCACACACCTCTAAACATGTCCTAACATTAAATATTGTGATAGTCTCTACCATTACTACCTTCTCCGACAGCTCATTCCATACACCCACCACCCTTTGTGTGAAAAAGTTACCCCTCAAATTCCTACAGTATTAAATATTTTTTTCTTCACCTTAAGCCTATGCCCTCTGATGCTCAATTGTCCAAATCTGTGCATTTACTCGATCTATTCGTCCCATGATTTTATACATCAGTCGTGGAATTGAATAGGAAAGATTAAAGGGTTGTAGCTTTTAATCAGGCAACAGAGTGTCATATAGAAGAGGTATGTCAAATACATGGGGAAAATTAGACTTGGATTATGAGCTGGCAGAGGGAAGTAGGGTACTAAGCATACTACATACCTGTCTGCATTATCTGTGAACTGTTCATCAGCCGTTGGAAGGAAGTGACAGGTGGTCAAAGTTTAGCCCAATATCAAACTGTAAAATTAGAGCACATGGTATTGGGGGTAGGGTGTTGACATGCATAGAAAATTGGTTGGCAGACTGGAAGCAAAGAGTAAAAGTGAACGGGTCCTTTTCAAAAAGGCAGGCAGTGGCGAGTGGAGTGCCAGGCTCGGTGTGAAGGCTCGGTGTTGGGGCCGCAACTGTTTACCATATATATTAATGATTTGGAAGACGGAATTAGGAGCAACACTAGCAAGTTTGTGGATGACACAAAGCTGGGTGGCAATGTGAACTGGGAAGAGGATGTTAGGAGATTGCAGGGTGACCTGGACAGGTTGCGTGAGTGGGCAGATGCATGGCAGTTGCAGCATAATATAGATAAATGTGAGGTTATCCACTTTGGCAGTAAAAACAAGGAGGCAGATTATTATCTCAAAGGGGTTAGGTTAGGTAAGGGGGAGGTGCAGCGAGACCTGGGCGTCCTTGTACACCGGTCACTGAAAGTTGGCTTGCAGGTACAGCAGGCAGTGAAGAAAGCGAATGGAATGTTGGCCTTCATAACAAGAGGATTTCAGTATAGGAGTAAAGAGGTTCTTCTGCAGTTGTATAGGGCTCTGGTGAGACAAAATCTGGAGTATTGTATACAGTTTTGGTCTCCTAATTTGAGGAAGGACATCCTTGTGATTAAGGCAGTGCAGCGTAGGTTCACGAGAGTGATTCCTGGGACGGTGGGACTGTCATACGAGGAAAGATTGAAAAGACTAGGCTTGTATTCACTGAAGTTTAGAAGGATGAGGGGGATCTTATAGAAACATATAAAATTATAAAAGGACTGGACAAGCTAGATGCAGGAAAAATGTTCCCAATGTGGGGCAAGTCCAGAACTAGGGGCCACAGTCTTAGAATAAAGGAGAGGTGAGAAAAAACTTTTTCACCCAGAGAGTTCTGAATTTATGGAATTCCCTGCCACAGGAATTCCCTCCCCCTTTCTTAATTCCCTGGATTTAAGAGAGAGTTAGATAGAGCTCTTGGGGCTAGTAGAGTCAAGGGATATGGGGAGAAGGCAGTCACGGGTTATTGATAGGGGACAATCAGCCATGATCACAATGAATGGTGGTTCTGGCTCGAAGGGCTGAATGGCCTCCTCCTGCACCTATTTTCTATGTTTCTATGTTCTCCAACACCCAGCAGGTGCTCAGTGACATATTGCATTGAAGGGATTTGTCAGATTTTGTGAGTGGTGTCAGTGAGGCAATGTGGGGCACAGAAGTTAAAACTCCACCTCTGAGTACTGGGGGCATGACTTGTGCTCCTTCTGGTTGAAGTGGAAAGAAACAGCCTTGTATGGCTCAGTTCAAAAACACTCCCGCATGTGATCTGTTTATTATAGAGAGTTTGATGGAGTAAGGGAAGAGCTGTTATTTTTTGTGCCAAAAAGGCTTTTACATAGAACAGGAAGGGTCAACTGTGCTTGAAGAATTCACTAATTTTGTTTCAGAAAAGGAAAGGACATAGGCAAACACCACACATTTGGCAGTGTGTAGAATTCATTGCAGTGATAAAAGAGACAAATGCAAGTCCCTGCAGGAAGTGAAAATGGAAGGGAACTCTTAACTTAAGAGAAATATTGTATATAACATCAAGGTGGACTTCAGTAATCTGGATATTGAGCCCAGTGCCTCCTCAGTTCCATAGTCTTTGTATTGGATGCAAGTCAGTGAATCTATATAGATTTGCTTCAGTTCTATTCTGGTTCACTCAGATTGGACGCGCAGTGTCATCCTATACACCAGGGGGGTAAGTCTAAGTTAAGGAAAAGCTAGCCTTCACCCACTCAGAGGTAATGAAATAGGTCATAAGGTCATGCGATAGGAGCAGAATTAGGCCATTTAGCCCATCAAATCTACTCCACCATTCAATCTGATCCATCTCACCCTCCTAACCCAGTTCTCCAGCCTTCTCCCCATAACGCCTGATACCCGTACTAATGAAGAATCTTTCTATCTCTGTCTTAAAAATATCCATTGACTTGGCCTCCACAGCCTTCTATGGCAAATAATTCTACAGATTCACCACTCTCTGACTAAATATATTCCTCCTCACCTTCTTAAAGGAGCATCCTTTAACTCTGAGGCTGCGACATCTTGTCCCAGACTCTCCCACTCGTGGAAACATCCTCTCCACATCCACTCTATCCAAGCCTTTCACTATTCTGTTTGTACAGACCCAGTACCGTCAACACTCATCATAAGTTAACCCACTCATTCCTGGGATAATTCTTGTAAACCTCCTCAGGACCCTTTTCCTTTACAGCTCACAACCCTATTGCTTCTATGGTGGTAGAGTGGGTGAGATCGGAAGATGCAGCCCCATGGTGAAGATGGCCAAAGAGTAGTACATGATCTAATGTGGCAGGAATAGAATGGACGGCACAGTGGCACATCTGGTAGAGCAGCTGTCTCACCGTGCCAGACACCAGAAGTCAATCCTGACCTTGGGTGCTGTCTATGTGGAGTTACTCTAGAGTTGAGAGTCAAGTCAAGAGTATTATTATCAAATGTCCCACATAGAACAATGAAATTCTTACTTGCAGCAGCACAACAGAATATGTAAACAATACACTGTAAACAATGTAATAAACAAGAGAAAAGAAAAGTGGGTACACTGGACCAAGCAGGACCCATTGGGTCCATGTCACATGGGAGGCCTGGTTCCTCCAACACAATATTCCTCCAACACTCACCCATTCCCCCAATGCAACCCATACCCCAACTGTGCAGGGGCGGCTCATTTCCCCTTATCCCCCAGCACTCTCTCCCCTTCCTCTTCAGCCTCCCAATTGCGGTTGCTGCCAGGACTTTAAAAAAAAAATCCAATTGCACTTCCCCTGTCTCCCCCAGCACTCATTCACCCTCTTTTTTAGCCTCCCTGTTTTTAAACTTTAAAAATTTGCTGGCAGGTCTCAGTGTTCTGTGATTGCAATATTGTTGTGAGGAGGGCCAGCAAGGATTTGGATCCCATTGTGATGTCATAGCTGTAACTGCCAGGGTGCAGATGGAAGACATTTTTCACAAACTAGATTTTGTAAAGTTAAATATGTGGATAACTTCAATCTGAATGAAACTTGATTAAAAAAAAACCACCACAAGACAATTGTGAGTAAAGTAGTCCAGAAATTGTAGCGCTATCGTGTATTGTTTTGGCGTAATTTCAGGATATCACTCACTCACTCGCAGACATCCAAACAAACAAGATAAGAGTTTAAGTAATATATAAATATATACACGCACTCTTATGTACACGCAAAAAACAAACAATATTAGTGCAATAATATTCTATGTATTTCAGAGCTTATTTGAGGTTGTAGTGTTTAATAGCTGATTGGCTGTAGGGAAGTAGTGTTCCTGTACCTGGATGTTACAGTTCTCAGGCTCCTGTACATTCTTCCCGATGGCTGGGGTGAAATAAGTGTGTGGCCAGGATGGTGTTGGTGTTTGATGATGCTGGCTGCCTTTTTGAGGCAGCGACTCTGGTAAATCCCTTTAATGATGGGGAGGTCAGAGCCGGTGATGGACTATGCAGTGTTCACAACTTTTTGCAGCATATTCTCGCTGTGACTGTGTGGGCTTTCTGCGACTGCTCTAGTTTCCTCCCACAATCACAAAAATGTGTGGGTTTGTGTTAATTGGGACACTGTAAATTGCCCCTAGTGTGTTGGGAGTAGATGACAAAGTGAGGTAACACAGAACTAATGTGAATGGATTATTGATGGTCAACGTGGACTTGGCGGGCCAAAAGTATTGTTAACATGCTGTATCTCTAAACTAAACTAAATTAGAAGATGGTCCATTATCTTGGAGTCTATTATACCTCTCAGTGAGATGAGGACTGACCTCCTTACCATTGTACCATTTTAATGGTAAGAATAAGGAGTAAGCCATTTAGAACGGAGATGAGGAAACACTTTTTCTCACAGAGAGTGGGGATTCTGTGGAATTCTCTGCCTCAGAGGGCAGTGGAGGCAGGTTCTCTGGATGCTTTCAAGAGAGAGCTAGATAGGGCTCTTAATAATAGTGGAGTCAGGGGATATGGGGACAAGGCAGGAACGGGGTACTGATTGGGGATGATCAGCCATGGTCACATAGAATGGCGGTGCTGGGTCGAAGGGCCAAATGGCCTACTCCTGCACCTATTGTCTATAATCAATGCTCTGGGTAAATTCGAATGTATCAATTTTGGAATTAATAATGAAACCATCAAAACGAGCCGTTAGCGAAAGGGATTATCAGATTTCTCCCTCCCTGCATGCATTTAAATGTTCCTTCATGTTGGACCTGATAGAAAAGCTTGACACAATTTTTTATGCTAGGTTCCCAAACCAGCAGGAACATCCATTCAGACTTAGTGTTGCATCCAAAATACCAATTTAACAATCTGTTGTTGTTGCTGATTTCATTGTCTATTTTCAGATTAAAAAAAAGATTTACATCTACAAGTACCTTAATTTAAAAAAAAACCCTGCTGCTGTTTACCGGCCATGATTTCTAAATGATGCACTGGCTTGATTGGGTAGGGAGACTGATAGTTTACACACTCCAAAAGGAAGCTTGGCATCCAAAGAGTTAAATAGGTATCTGTTACAGCGAGTAACCACAATCTTGGGTTTGCCATAATCATCACACCTTAATCACTTAAAACAAAAGCAGAAAACAGCCCTATGGTAACAACATCCCTTTTAACTGTCTTATTGCTGTATCCAAATCCCCAGATGACAATACTGAAACTACTGTAAACCACCCCTTCAATTAGGCTTTTGGGGTAACAGATTAGCAGCAGGTGGTCTGAGTAATAAAACGCTCATTAGAATACCTTCTGGTAATGTCTCATAAAAGGAGTCACCAGATGGAGAACAACCTCCACAGGGTGGCTCACCTCAAATTAGAATCTCACCTAACACATGGGCTACAGCCTATCTGTTCAAATAATGAGCGTGGAATGTCCAAAAGAGGATATATTACCAGTTCACTAATCCATTGTAATGCCATATGCTAACAGGGTTGGCCACGGAGAAAGCTGTACGACAGGTAAGCCCAGGGAAAATATAAACAGACGACTCTGCAGATATTCAGTCAGATCTTCAGATTTTCAGCAAATGGCTCCTTGATGATTTTAGCACATGACACACATTTTCCAGTTCGCATTTCAGGTTGAGAAACAAGATCTTCATTAAACTCTGTTGCCATTGACTCAAATTATTCATTTTAATTATCAAATTTATTATGCAAAGGTCTTGCTTCAATATATGCATCACAATCATTGAAATATTTTAGAGTGTGCATCTTGCTTCCTGAATAGGCAAATAATAGTTTATTTCATGTTTATATGTTTAAGTTTTCATTGCCATAAATTAAAACAATAATTTAAATAATTCTTCCTGACTAATACTACAGATGCGTGAACAGCAGGCTTTTAACTATTCTGAGCGCCCTAAATATCCCCGAATATCTTTTCCCGAATAGTCCACGTATTGTTAAACTCTCAGCTTGAAAACATAGTTTTCATAGCATAAAAATAGCCTTGCTCTTAGCTCCCCATGCTGCAATATGTTACAACATAGCTCCAAGCTTGTGTTACAGGAGCTCATAATTTCAGTGTGGAATGAAGGGTGGCCCTGCCTTTACAATATGGCTGAGATTATCTTCCCGACCATTTGAAAAGGCTTGTGGAGAATTCATGCAGGTACTTGGGGAAAATGCTATGAAAGCAGAAGTAGGCATGCCATAAATCAGGCCACGTTTTCCAACTCATTGCCTGACATTGAGGAACTCCACTGCACACTGTGCAGCCTCACCAAATCAAAGATTACTTATCATTAAGAATATCCAGCTGAATAAAACTCATCTTGGCAGACACATTGGTTAAGGTATATACAAGTTTTCAATAGGCAATAGACAATAGATGCACAAATAGGCCATTTGGCCCATCGAGCCAGCATCGCCATTCACTGTGATAATGGTTGATCATCCACAATCAGTACCCGTTTCTGCCTTCTCCCCATATCCCTTGACTCCACTATCTTTAAGAGCTCTATCTAACTCTCTCCTGAAAGCATCCAGAGAATTGGCCTCCACTGCCTTCTGAGGCAGAGGATTTCACAGATTCACAACTCTCTGGGTGAAAAAGTTTTTCCTCATCTCCGTTGTAAATGGTCTACCCCTTATTCATAAACTGCGGCCCCCAGTTCTGGACTCCCCCAACATTGGGAACATGTTTTCTGCCTCTAGCGTGTCCAATCCCTTAATAATATTATATGTTTCAATAAGATCCCCTCTCATCTTTCTAAATTCCAGGGTATACAAGCCCAGTCGTTCCATTCTATCAACATATGACAGTCCCGCCATCCCGGGAATTAACCTTGTGAACCTACACGGCACTCCCTCAAGAGCAAGAATGTCCTTCCTCAAATTTGGAGACCAAAACTGCACACAATACACAAGGTGTGGTCTCACTAGGGCCCTGTACAACTGCAGAAGGACCTCTTTGCTCCTATACTCAACTCCTCGTGTTATGAAGGCCAACATGCCATTAGCTTTTGTCACTGTCTGCTGTACCTGCATGCTTACTTTCAGTGACTGATGAAGAAGGACCCCCAGATCTCGTTGTACTTCCCCTTTTCCTAACTTGACACCATTCAGATAATAATCTGCCTTCCTGTCCTTGTCACCAAAATTGATAACCTCACATTTATCCACATTAAACTGCATCTGCCATGCATCTGCCCACTCACCCAATCTGTCCAAGTCACCCTGCATCCTCATAGCATCCTCCTCACAGTTCACACTGCCACCCAGCTTTGTGTCATCTGCAAATTTGCTAATGTTACTTTTAATCCCTTCTTCTAAATCATTAATATATATTGTAAATAGCTGTGGTTCCAGCACTGACCCCACTAGTCACTGCCTGCCATTCTGAAAGGAACCCATTAATCCCTACTCTTTGTTTCCTGTCTGCAAACCAATTTTCTATCCATGTCAGTACCCTACCCCCAATACCATGTGCTCTAATTTTGCCCACTAATCTCCTATTTGGGACCCCCGATGTCAGGCTAACTGGTCTATAATGTAGATCCCCAGGTGTGCAGTTAATATAAATGTGTTATCATAGAGGATCAGGTGTTGTACTGACTTATTGTATTTGGCCGTGAACCTGCATGGGGGGAAACTATGGGGGTAAAAACACTTCACTCTTAGCCAACAGTGTAGGTACAAGTGTGTTTGTAGCTTGCCGCAACGGTAACTAGGAATTTATAGCAAATTAGCAATTTCGCAGAGAGATAATGGAAAAATTAAAAAAAAACAACAGAATAGGAACTGGTGACAACAACAGAATAGACATGACATTTATGAAGTTAATTTGAACACAGCTAAAGGAACTTCATTCAATCTGGCATCTTTCAAAACCTCAGGATATTGCATATTAAAATCAATTATATTGTACTTTAGATGTGTTATCAGTACTGTGGCACAGATAAAGAGACAACCGGTTTGCACATAAAATACCCTACAGATAACTAGATGCTTTAAGAGGTGCTGAATAAAAGACCGTTCACCAGCTTGGATGTTATAAAGAATCTTCTGTTTCAATAATGGTATGTGAATTTTTTAATGTCAATCAAGAGCAGACGCGGTTTTTACTATCTTATTCAAAAAACAGCACCTATAACAGTGCAAGACTTACACTGAAGCTTCAGCCTAAATTATTTAGTTAGGTTTCTCATGCGGGGTTTGACCTTTCAAACTTGCAAAGAAAAAGATAGGAATAATATCGCTGAGCTAAGGTCTTTTAGAACAATGCTATAGGATTAGATTGCCTCATGTTTATTTTACATTGGCCATTCCAGGTTTATACCTCTCATTTCTAGCAGTTATTTTTTTCTTGCTTCCTCTGTTGTTTTCAGAGTCCAGTGTTTCTTCCTACTTACACCTCCACCTGACCCAACGTTTGGTATTCTCTAGCCTCTCGGACACTGTCCCCACTTTTGTTGTTCAATCACTCCTATGTTGCACCCTTTCACAGATCTTCCAGCTTGTTTTCTTCACCCCTGCTGGCTGCCTCCCTCCCATTTTTCTGGAACCATTACTTATTTTACCACCATTGTTTCACATTCTGATGAATGATGATTAACATGCAACAACAACTCTGATTATCCCTCCACAGATACTGCCTGACCTGCTGAGAATTTCCAGGATTTTCTGTTTGTTTCCGATTTCAGGTATCTGCAGATTTTTGTTTTGGATTTATTTATGGTTAAATAATTATCAGTGTTATGCTTTTTAAGAGGCCTGTTTCCTATAGAGACATAAGTAACTTCAGATGCTGGTCTTCCCCCAAACACAAAGTGTTGGAGGAACTCAGCAGGTCAGACAACATCTGCAGAGGAAATGGTCGGATGATGTTTTGGGTCGAGACCTTTCTTCAGATTGATGGGAGGAGAGGGAAGAAAGTGGGAAAAGAGTGGAGGGGGTTGATCAAAGCCTGCCAAGTGAAAAGTGGATATAATTGTGGAGTCTTTTGATTGCCAGATGGATGGAGTAAGTGACAAAGGAGAAGTGAAAAGGAGGCAAAGATTGTCAAATAAGGAGAAAAGTGGAATGTAAAGCCAGAGGAAGGGATCGGTGAAAGTGAATGGGGAGAAGGGGAAAGAGGTGGAATAAAAGTGAAATAAAGGATTTGGGAATGGGAGTGTACAAAGGAGAGGAAAGGAACAGGGTGACTTGAAGGGTGGGAGATAGTGGGATAAATGGGTACACACCAGGGGCAAGATGGTACGGGGAAGAGAGTGGGTATAGTGAGATATGACTTGAAATTGGAGAATTCAGTGTTCATACCATTGGGTTGTAAGTTATCCAAGTAGAATTTGAGGTGCTGTTGCTCTGGATTGTGTGTTGATTCACTCTGGCCATTCTGAAGGCTGAGAACAGAAAGGTCGGCAAGTTTAAGTTTGGGTTTAGGTGTTTATTGATATGTGCACCAAGGTACAAATAAATTTTGTTTTGCATGCTATCCAAACAGATCAGATATATCATAGATAAATACAATCAAGTCACTCAAGCCCAATAGATGGAGCAAAGAGGTACATATAAAGTACAGAATATAGTTCTCGGCATTGCAGAGCATCAGTTCCATAGACAAAGTCTATGGAATGGACGGAACATTAGTCATAGCGCGTATCTACTCCTACCTTAGAAAGTACCTGGACCCACTACAGTTCCAGCTCAATCTGTGAATTCACTGATGACACCACTGTTATTGTACAAATTATGGATAACGATGTCAACATTTTGAGAAAGATCAATCATCTGATTGAATAGTGCCAGAACAACAACTTTGCTCTCAATGTCAGTACAATTGTTGACATTAGAAGAGAAAGACTGAGAATCCACAAAGCCGTGTTCATCCAGTGATGATGAGAGTCAATAACTTCAACTTCCTGGGCGTGCATATCTCTGAAGATCTGTCCTGGACCCAGCACATTGATGCAATCATAAAGACAGCTCATCAACCCCTCTACTTCCTTAGAAGATTGAAGAGATTTGCTCTGTCCATTTCTACAGGTGTACAGTCGAGAGCATATTGACTAGTTGCATCGCAGCCTGGTTCAACAAATCAAATGCCCGAGAACAAAAGAGATTACAACAGAATACTTTCTAGGGTACATCTGTAGAGGGGGCATCTCGAGTCACAGGGGGCATCTCGATTTTCCTCAGTCTCACCAGGAAGTAATACTGTCGGTGTGCCTTATGGCTGTCACATAAATGTAGTTGGTTCACAACTGATCATTGGAAATAGTAATGCCAATGAACTTGAAGCTCTGAACCATTTCCACTTCAGCACCATTGCTGCTGATTGGATAAGTGCATTTTTTTCTGAAGTCAATAATTAGCTATTTCATCTTGCTGGCAATGAGGGAAAGGTTACTGTCCTGACATCATGTCATTAAGTGCTCTGTGTCCTTTCTGTATTCCATCATCATTTTTTGTGATTCATCCCATCACAAGTTTGAATACTGTGCAACCCTGTAGATGGAATTAGAGCCAAATTTGGCCATACAGTCTTGAGTGTATATGGAGCATAGTACTGGACTGAGAGCACACCCTTGCAGGGCACCAGTGTTGAGAATTATTGTGGAGGAGGTGTTGTCAATAATCTTCACTGATTGAAGTCTGTGGGTCAGAACGTTGAGGAGGTGATTCCTAGGTCCAGGAGTTTGGATGGGATTATAGTCGATAAATAGTTTAACACGGGAGTCTTTGATGTTCAGATGTTCCTGAGATTATTTTATGGCCAGGAAAATGGCATCTGCCAATGGCCAATGCAAAATGCTATGGTTCACCACTGGCTGGGATGCTGGAGTTAAAGAGTGGGAGTGGGAATGGGTATTAAAATGGTGAGCAATTGGGAGATCCAGCAGGCTGTTGCAGAGAGATCATGGTGCAAGTGCATGGTGAAAGGTTCGCTTTGTCAACTTGATCTCTTTGATGTAAAGGAAGCCACATTGTAAAGGAGCACTGAATTCAGTAGAAGTTTGAAGAGGTCCATATGAATCTCTGTCTCATGTGGAAGATCTGCTAGGGTCCCTGGATGGAGGTTTCAGTTTCTTCATTATTATCGCAGATTTCTCAGTTCAGATGACTGAGATTGACATATGAGAAATGAATGCCAATCTCCATATCAGGAAACAGCCTGAGAGAAACTGGGACTTCAGTCTGAAGAAGGGTCTCAACCCGAAACGTTGCCAATTCCTTCCCTCCATAGATGCTGCCTCACCCGCTGAGTTTCTCCAGCATTTTTTTGTCTACCATCATGAATAATTCTGTTCGGTATTCTCCGAGTTATTTTTTCTGTTTTATTTTCACTGATGCCTTTCTCTATGGGCCCCATCCCCCTTCCTATTTAAAAAAAATGCATTTTACCATCTATTCATCAGTAATTTATCGAAAGGGTTCATTGTTGTTTATGAATAAATATATCACTAAAGTCGTATTTTAATCTCATGCATTTCTTCTTCTGTTTTTCAAATCCTTGCTACTGGCATTGATTTTGGTTTCAATGTAAATTGCAAAGATTTTACAAGGTTGTTTTATTGCTCTGGACATGTTTATTCCCCCAAAGTTTGTTTATATTTTCCAATCCACACTTGTCAATTTCGCTCTTCAAGAAAGGTGGAATGACAGGGAAAGGTCCTCTTGGATTTCTCAGACGAGCTCCATGGGATACATTTGTGAGATGGCATTGTTTAGGAATGGCTCTGGAGGAATTAAGTGTGAAATGCTGGGCTCTTAACATTAGACCAGAGAGGTCACCAGCTTGAGCCTCATGTTGCCCTTGATTAGTGTCTTTCAACAAAATAAACAGATTTCATAACTGAACTCATTGACTGTCTTCAAGTTTCCTATATTTTTGATTTTCTGCCCTTTCCTGTTTTTCGTTCTTGCCAACACATGTCTTTAACGATGACTCCTGGGACTGTTTCAGACTTTCAAATAACTTACCAGAGCATTTTTGTTTAGTTTCATTTATGGAGATTCTATAAATCTTTTGTCCTTGATTTTCCTTTTCGCTTTTGTTTTTCGCTAACTTTTCTCCCCAAGGCATTCTTGCAAAAAGTTTGCTTTTGGGCCTGTCTCTAAGTTGATTACTGCATTTTGCATTTTTTACCCTTTGACCTTTAAATCCATCCAAGATTCACTGATTTTCTAAAGTAAAACATGACCATGTTGAAACATTGGAGGTTCATCTTGATTTTTTTAATATTTGATCTTAATTGAAGGCTTAAAATTTTAAATAAATTACAATATAGAAAAGGGACTCCAGAGTTTTGGACATTACTGAAAATAACACATAGTAGATTGATCAAGACCACAATCTAACCTTGTCTGAAAATGCCAATTATGTGGATGGGGGTTTCACGTACAAAAGGACAAAGGTAGGCGAGGTCATTGATGCGATTGAAGAGAGGATGTTGAGTCAAAAACCAGCACATGATTTTAAGGTTGACAATAATTTGACTCAGCATGTTGGAAGGAACTGCAGATGCTGGTTTAAACTGAAGAGAGACACGAAATGCTGGAGTAACTCAGTGGGATAGGCAGCATCTCTGGAGAGAACGAATAGGTGACGTTTCGGGTGAATCAGTTTGGGAACAGGGATCACCAACAGCAGAGCAAATTTCAACAGTAATTTCAGCTGCTGGAGAATCTTTAAGGTGGCCAAGTGGGATTTTGAGTTTAGTCCATGTTTAAAGCAAAGTACCAACTGTGTGAATGAGGTGGTGCAGTATTGAAGTCACTGAGAGAATGGCCAAGGACTAATTGCCACATACATTACTTTACTGCCCTCCTGAATGCCAGTGACAGGGTGATCTCTGACATCAAGCCCCACCCCGACCCCACCCTGCCCCAAGGAAAGCTTAGCATCCCTTTGATCACATTGATCCCTTTTGCCAATGAACATGTACCTTGACTTCACAAGGACCCCAAGAAAGGGAGTTTGTGGAGTGCCTCTGAGATGGATTCTTAGAGGAGCTTGTACTGGAGCCTACTGGGGAGAAGGCAATTCTGGATTTAGTGTTGTGCAATGAACCGGATTTGATAAACGGAACTCAAGGTAAAGGAACCATTAGGAGGTAGTGATCATATTATGATACATTTTAATTTGCTATTTGAAAGGAAGATGGTAAAATCAGAAGTGTTAGTGTTGCAGTTGAACAAAGGAGATGATGGAGGCATGAGCGAGGAGCTGGCCAAAGTTGACTGGAAGGGGAGCCTAGCAGGGACAACAGTAGAATAACAATGGAAGGTATTTCTAGGAGTAATACAGAAGGTGCAGGAGTACTTCATTCCAAACAGGAAGAAAGATTCTAAGGGGAGTAAGAGGCAACTGTGGCTGACAAGAGAAGTCAAGGACAGTACAAAATGAAAAGAGAAGACGTATAACATAGCAAAGATGAATGGGAAGCCAAAAGATTTGGTAACATTTAAAGAACAACAGAAGGTAACCAAAAAGGCACCATGGGAAGTAAAGATGATGTACGAAGGTAAGCTAGCCAAGAATACAAAGGAGGATAGTAAAAGCTTCTTTAGCTATGTGAAAAGGAAAACATTAGTTAAGATAAATGTGGGTCCCTTGAAGGCAAAAACAAGTGAATTTATTATGGGGATCAAGGAAATGGCAGACGAGTTGAACAGGTAATTTGGTTCTGACTTCACTAAGGAAGACAAACAATCTCCCAGATGTACTAGGGGACGGAGGAAATAGGGTGACGGAGGAACTGAAGGAAATTCACATTAGACAGGAAATTGAGTTTTGTAGACTGATGGGGCTGAAGGCTGATAAATCCCTAGGGCCTGATGGTCTGCATCCCAGAGTACTCAAGGAGGTGGCTCTAGAAATTGTGGATGCATTGGTGATCATTTTCCAATGTTCTATAGATTCTGAATCATTTCCTGTAGATTGGAAAGTAACTAATGTTATCCCACTTTTTAAGAAAGGCGGGGGAGCGAAAACAGGAAATTATAAACCAGTTAGCCTGACATCGGTGGTGGAGAAGATGCTGGAGTCAATTATTAAAGATGTAATAGCAGTGCATTTGGATAGCAGTAACAGGATCGGTCCAAGTCAGCGTGGATTTATGAAGGGGAAATCTTGCTTGTCTAAACTTCTGGAATTTTTTGAGGATGCAACAAGTAAAATGGATAAGGGAGAGCCAGTGGATATCATGTATCAGAACTTTTAGAAAGTATTTGATAAGGTCCAACCCTGAGAATAGTGGGCAAAATTAGAGCACATGGTATAGGAGAAGGATATTAGAAACATAGAAACGTAGAAAATAGGTGCAGGAGGAGGCCATTCAGCCCTTGGAGCCAGCACCGCCATTCATTGTGATCATGGCTGATCGTCCCCTATCAATAACCCGTGACTGCCTTCTCCCCATATCCCTTGACTCCGCTGGCCCCCAGAGCTCTATCTAACTCTCTCTTAAATCCATCCAGTGATTTGGCCTCCACTGCCTTCTGTGGCAGGGAATTCCATAAATTCACAACTCCCTGGGTGAAAACGTTTTTTCTCACCTCAGGTTTAAATGACCACCCCTTTATTCTAAGACTGTGGCCCCTGGTTCTGGACTCAGCCAACATTGGAACATTATTCCTGCATCTGGCTTGTGCAGTCCTTTTATAATTTTATATGTTTCTATAAGATATCCCATCATCCTTCTAAACTCCAGTGAATACAAACCTAGTCTTTTCAATCTTTCCTCATATGACAGTCCTGCCATCCCAGGGATCAATCTCGTGAACCTACGCTGCAAGGCCTCAATCACAAGGATGTCCTTCCTCAAATTAGGAGACCAAAACTGTACACAATACTCCAGATGTGGTCTCACCAGAGCCCTATACAACTGCAGAAGAACCACTTTACTCCTATACTGAAATCCTCTTGTTATGAAGGCCAACATTCCATTAGCTTTCTTCACTGCCTGCTGTACCTGTAAGCCAACTTTCAGTGACCGGTGTACAAGGACGCCCAGGTCTCTCTGCACTTCCCCCTTACCTAACCTAACCCCATTGAGATAATAATCTGCCCCCTTGTTTTTACCACCAAAGTGGATAACCTCACATTTATCTATATTATACTGCATCTGCCACACATCTGCCCACTCACTCAACCTGTCCAGGTCACCCTGCAACCTCCTAACATCCTCTTCCCAGTTCACACTGCCACCCAGCTTTGTGTCATCCGCAAATTTGCTAGTGTTGCTCCTAATTCCCTCTTCCAAATCACTAATATATATGGTAAACAGTTGCGGCCCCAACACCGAGCCTTGCGGCACTCCACTCGCCACTGCCTGCCATTCTGAAAAGGACCCGTTCACTCCTACTCTTTGCTTTCGGTCTGCCAACCGATTTTCTATCCATGTCAACACCTTACCGCCAATACCATGTGCTCTAATTTTAGTCTCCAGTCTACCTGCGGAACATTATCAAAGGCTTTCTGAAAGTCCAGATAGACTACATCCACTGGCACCCCTTCATCCATTTTACTTGTCACATCCTCAAAAAATT
The DNA here is from genome assembly GCA_963514005.1 of Raja brachyura. Next base: position 94,888,376 of record OY740783.1, on the reverse strand, counting down.
CCAGAAGATTAGTCAAGCATGATTTCCCTTTCATAAATTCATGTTGACTTGGACTAATCCTTTTACTGCTATCCAAATGCCCCATTATTACCTCTTTAATAATTGACTCCAGCATCATTCCCACCACAGAAGTCAGGCTAACTGGTCTGTAATTCTCGGTTTTCTCTCTCGCTCCTTTCTTGAAAAGTGGGATAATATTAGCTATCTTCCAATTCACAGGCACTGATCCTGAATCTATTGAACATTGGAAAATGATCACCAATGCATCCACTATTTCTAAAGCCACCTCCCTGAGGACCCTGGGATGCAGTCCATCAGGCCCTGGGAATTTATCATCCTTCTGTCCTATTTGCCTACACAGTACTATGTTTCGCCCAATGAAAATGTCTTTCAGTTCCTCCACCCCCTTAGATCCTCTGTCCTCCAGTACATCTGGGAGATTGTTTGTGTCGTCCTTAGTGAAGACAGATCTGAAGTACCTATTCAACTCTTCTGCCATTTCCTTGTTGCCCATAATAATTTCACCTGTGTCTGCCTTCACGGGACCCACATTTGACTTTGCTACTCTTTTTCCCTTAACATATCTAAATAAGCTTTTACTGTCCTTCTTTATATTCCTGGCCAGCTTCCCTTCATACTTCATCTTTTCAGCCCGTATTGCCTGTTTTGTTTTCTTCTGTTGTCCTATGAAAGTTTCCCAATCCTCTGGCTTCCGGCTACACTTTGCTGTGTTATACATCTTTTCTTTTAGTTTTATTCTATCCTTAACATCTCCCTTTCAGCCACGGTTGCCTCCTCCTCCCCTTAGAATCTTTCTTCCTTTTTGGAATGAAATGATACTGCGTCTTCCGGATTATGCCCAGAAATTTCTGCCATTGCTGTTCCACCGTCATTCCTGCTAGGATCCCTTTCCACTCTACTTTGGCCAGCTCCCCTCTCATGCCTTCATAGTCCCCTTTGTTCAACCGCATCACTGCCACTTCCGATTTAACGTTCTCCTTCTGAAATTGCAGATTAAAACTAATCATATTATGATCACTACCTCCAAGCGGTTCCTTTAGCTCGAGTTCTCTTATCATATCTGGTTCATTGGACAACACTAAATCCAGAATTGCCTTTTCTCTGGTCGGCACCATTACAAGCTGCTCTAAGAATCCATCTTGGAGGCATTCTACAAACTCTCTTTCTTGGGGTCCTGATCCAACCTGATTTTCCCAGTCTACCTGCATATTGAAATCCCCCATCACCACAGTGGCATTACCTTTGTTACATGCCAGTTTTAACTCCTGCTGCAACTTACATCCTACATCCAGACATGGATGGATATTGACATGGATAGAAAATTGGTTGGCAGACAGGAAACAAAGAGTAGCAATTAACGGTTCACTTTCAGAATGGCAGGTAGTGACTAGTGGGGTGCGGCAAGGGGTGGGACTGAAGCTATTCACAATATATATTAATGATATATATTAATAATTCAGATGAAGGAATTAAAAGTAACATTAGCATATATGCAGATGACACAAAGCTGGGTGGCAGTGTGAACTATGAAGAGGATGCTAGGAGGATTCAGGGTGACTTGGATAGGTTGGGTGAGTGGGCAAATGCATGGCAGATGCAGTATAATGTGGATAAATGTGAGGTTATCCAATTCGGTGGCAAGAACAAGAAGGCAGATTATTGTCTGAATGGTGTCAGATTAGGAAAAGGGGAAGTGCAACGAGTCCTGGGTGACCTTGTACATTAGTCACAGAAAGTAAGCATGCAGGTACAGCAGGCAGTGAAGAAAGCTAATGGCATGTTGACCTTCATAATAAGAAGATTTGAGTATAGGAGCAAGGAGGTCCTACTGCAGTTGTATAGGGCCCCATTGAGAACGCACTTGGAATATTGTGTGCAGTTTTTGTCCCCTTATTTGAGGAATTACATTCTTGCTATTGAGTGCAACGTAGGTTCATGGTTAATTCCCGGGATGGCGGTACTGTCATATGATGAAAGAATGGGACGGCTGGGCTTGCATGCACTGGAGTTTAGAAGGATGAGAGGGGATCTTATAGAAACATATAAAATGAGTAAGGACATGCTAGATGCAGGAAACATGTTCCCGATGCTGGGGAAGTCCAGAACCAGGGGCCACAGTTTAAGTGCAAGGGGTAGGCCATTTAGAAATGAGATGAGGAAAAACTTTTACACTCTGAGAGTAATGAATTTGTGGAATTCTCTACCTCAGAAGGCAGTGGAGGCCGATTCACTAGATGCATGCAATAGAGAGTTAGACAGAGCTCTTAGGGCTAGCAAAATCAAGGGATATGGGGAGAAGGCAGGAACGGGGTACTGATTGTGGATGATCAATCATGATCACTTTGAATGGTGGTGCTGGCTCGAAGGGCCGAATGGCCTACTCCTGCACCTATTTTCTATGTATCTATGTATCTCCATGCTGGGAAATTTGAAATAAAAACAGAAAATCTCTAGAAATATTCTGCAGATCAAGCAGTACCCCTGGGAAGAGAAATGGTGTTAGAACTTTCTTTGACCTGAATCCTTAATCCTATTTCTCTCTTTATTGATCCTGCCATCCCAAGATATTTTTCTGTGTCATCTCCAGATGTCTAGACATACCGAATTGAATTTACAAGCTTTGCATTATACAGTGCAAAGGATGTTTTTCCCCCAAATGAAAATTTGGTTCAGTCGCCTTGTAATTGAGATTTACTGTGTATAGAAATGACTGGCCCATGATCTGAACAGAAGATTAAGTGGATGGTTATAGAACAAGGATGGAAATGGTGGGGAGTTGAGGGGGCTTTGTGGAACTCAACATTTTGTTCTGAGACAGCTGCATGTGGTATGTTCTTTTTAATGTATGTACCAACCTTTTCTTTCAAAAATATCTTGACAACTTTTAATTTAGTTTATTTTATAGATGCAGCATGGAAACGGGCTCTTTGGCCCACCGACCCCACGCTGACCATCAATCACCTGTTCACACTAGTTTTACGTTATCCCAGCTTTGCTTCCACTCCCTACACACAAAGGACAATCTAGTCTATTTTAGTTTAGTTTATGTCACATGTGCCAAGGTACAGTGAAAAACCTTTGTTTGTGCGCTATCCGGGCAAAGAAAATACTATAAATGTATACGATCAAGCCGTTCGCAGCGCATATATAAAGGATAATGGGTACAACATTTAGTGCAAGATACAACATTAAAGTCTGATAAAATCCGATTAAGGATAGATCAAAGGTCTCTAATGAGGTAGATCAGAGGTCAGGACTGCATTCTAACTGATGAGAGAATTGTTCAGTTACCTGATAACAGCTGGGAAGAAGCTGTTCCTCAATCTGGAAGTATGTGTTTTCAAACTTCTGTACCTCCTGGAGAGGAGAGAAGAGGGCGTGACCATGGTGAGACTGGTCCTTCATTATGCTGGTAGCCTTGTCAGGGCAATTTCAAGTATAGATGGAGTCAATGGAAGGAAGGCTGGTTTGTCTGCTGGTCTGGGCCATATCCACAACTCTCTGCAATTTCCTGCAGTCTTATATAGAGCTGTCCAGAAAACAAGGCTGCGATGCATCCCAATATGCTTTCCAAGGCTTATCTGTAGTTCATAAAGTTTTTGAGGTCATGCCGAACTTCCTAAGCTTCTTAAGGAAATAGAAGCGTTGATGTGCTTTCTTGTCCATAGCTTAGATGTGATTTGTCCAGGACAAATTTCTGATGACATTTATTATGAGAAAATTGAAACTTTTGACCATCTCTACTTCAGCGCCATTCATTTCCTGAAGTCAATGACAACCTCCTTTGTTTTACTGACATTGAGGGGGAGGTTGTTGTCTTGGCACTAAAGGCCCTGTCCCACTTGCATGCAAATTGGCACGCAAATTACGCAACCTCATCGTCGGGTTAAGGCGCACGGGCATCGCGTGGCCGCGCGGGGCCAGTCCCACTGAGAAGCGTGGAGGGGAATGGAGTTGTGTGCAGTATCACACGGCACTCCGGGATTTTGTACCGAACAAAATCTTCGCGCGCCACCAGCCTGTCGCATAACTCTCGGCCAAAGTGGGACAGGCCCAAGACCCTGGCATGACGCAAAGTCTCACCTCCAACAGCAGCAAAAGCAGGCAAATGATCGTCGACCTCAGCCTGGGGCTCACGGCTGTTGCGGACCCGGAACTGCCCCCACTTCTACTCCCAGAGCAGGGCCAAGAAAATTGAAGATAGACACAAAATGCAGGAGTAACTCAGCGGGAACGGCAGCATCTCTGGAGAGAAGCAATGGATGATGTTTCAGGTCAAGACCCTTCTTTCAGACTGAAGGGTCTTGACACAAAACATCACCCATTGGTTCTCTCCAGAGATGCTGCCGGTCCTGCTGAGTTACTCCTGCATTGTGTGTCCATCTTCAAATGATGTCACGCGCTCCAGATGGCTGTGGGGTGCATGATGACATGCGCGACCTTCACGGGACCGTCGCGCCTCAATGTGACGACAAGGTCGCGTAATTAGCGTGCCAAGGACACATACGTGGGACAGGGGCTTTAGTTACAAGGTTCTCATTCTTCTTTCTGTACTCCGTCTCCTTCAATATCCAGCCCACGACCATGGTGTCATCTGTGAATTTAAAAAATTGAAGATGGACACAAAATGCTGGAATAACGCAGCGGGTCAGGCAGCATCTCTGAAGAAAAGGAATAGGTGATGTTTCAGGTCGAGACCGTTCCTCAGACGGTATCTGGCTGCACAGTCATGAGTATATAAAGTGGCTGAGAAAGTATAGAGAACCAATGTTGGGAATGATCATAGAAGATGATTTGTCAACTCTCCTCACTGATTGTGGACTGTTGGTCAGAAGTCAAGGATCCAGTTGCAGAGACGTGCACTGACACCAATTTCCACGAGTTTGAAGATGAGCTTGGCTGGGTTTATGGTATTGAAAGTAGAGCTGCCGTCGATAAATAGGTGTCTGATGTAGGTGTCCTTCTCATTCAGACGTCCCAAGGATGAATGTAGAGCCAGGAAGATTGCATCAAATCTGGACCGGTTGTGGCGGTGGGTGCATTTAGTGGATCAAGGCTGCTTGGTAGACTCAATTTAATGTGTGGCATAACCCGCCTCTCAAAGGACTTTATGATGGCGGACTGTAGTCATTAGAGAGGGCAATCAACCTACAATTTTTCATGTCTTCGGGATGTGGGTAGAAAGTTGAGCACCCAGTGGAAACCCACGTGGTCAAAGGGAGAACATGCAAACTCCACATAAATGTCAGAATCGGACCTGGGTCTCAGCACTGTGAGGCAGTAGCTCTACCAGCTGCACCACCATGTGGCCTGTAATGCGAAGTTCCTGCAGATTTATATTCAAAAAAGCATATCTAACATGACTATGTAACATTTGAATATGGGTTCATTCTAATTTCTTCAGTAACTATTTAGAATAGGGTAGATATTTTAGGGGTGTGTGGCTCTTAAAGGTAAATATGTTTTCAAAATATTTTCTCCCAATAGTTTTTATATATGTTTAGTATAGGAGCATATCTGTATTCGTAACTGTCGAGCATTCGTAACTGTCACTGTATGTCATGTTGGTACTTGTGGGCGGAGCACAAGTTACAAATACAATTCCTTGCATGTGAAAACTTGGCCAATAAACTTACTTACATACTTACTTACTTATCTCAAACATCTTAATGAGTAAGGGAATCATCCTGACCTGCTGAGCATGAACACTTCAATGGCAAAACCCTGGAGCTCCAAATCTAACAGCACATGCAGATATCTTCAAGAACCACTGTGATTCACAAAGGTAATTCAGCATCCTCTCGTCTGGGGCAAAAGGAGATGGAGAAATCCCACAAGTGAACAAAATGTGCTTTTATTTCTTGAGCCATTCTTTCATACTTCTGTAATCAATATTACTGATGGGGATGAAATGTTCTTTCCCTTTCAGGTAATTGTGTTTTACAATGTCTCAGTATTGCAAATCTCTTTCACAAGAGGTTGATAAAGTATCAGTTGTATTTGGAGTCTAACATAAAGAAGTTGTACTAACATATTTCCCCTTAATGTACTGAACATGTAACAGTGAAAGTAACTTTTTTTTTGTTCTTCTGAACAATGCAATCCATGTGATGCAAGACAAAGCATAAAATTGTTTTCAGGCAGGACAGCGACACAGCTGGTGGAGCTGCTGTCTCACAGCACCGTAGACCCAGTTCAATCCTGAGCTCAGATGCTGTCTGTATTGAGTTTGCACATTCCCTCTGTGACCGTGTGGGTTTCCTCCCATATCCCATGGCTGGTTTCCTCCCATATCCCAAAGACGTGCAGGTTTCTAGGCCTCCATAAAATTTTCCTAGTATAACAGGACTGGATGCAAATGGGAGATAAGATAGAACTAGCGTGAATGGTCGGCATGGAATTGATGAGCTGATGGGGCCTGTTTCCATGCTGTATCTCCAAAGTTGTCACGGATGACCTTATTGGATGTCATTCTGTGATGGCCAACTGTAGGCTATTCTCCTGGTTGATAATATTATTGGGTGGTCATAATTTTGAAGTTGCTTTAAAATTTACTCTTTCTCAAATGTTACAAGGGCTTAATAGCATTCTTGTTTTGTGCAAAAGGCCCAAGTTCATACGTTGCAGAGACAACCTAGATTAACACTTCGGTTTAGTGCAGAGGGGAAGCAGTACAGCTGGAGATGCCATCTGCAGATGAGACGTGCCAGAAATTTTCCTGGGTTCCTCACAACATTTTCAATATAAATATACAATTGGTTTTGCCTGCCATTTCGTTCACCCTCCATACATCCCATAGAAAGATTAATAAACATTTTTTGCTATTTTTAGCTGTTGATGAAGGGATAATGCATTCTGCCTTTGATTTTAAAAACTCCCAGTAGTTTCTGCATTGTACAGTCTGATTTTTCCACCAGAGTGTTCACTGCAGCAGGGATGACTGTTAATAACTTAAAGGATTGTATAAAGGTGTACAGGCCACATTAACCTCTGGAAAAGACAGCAGAAGTAGTAGGTTTAGATTTAGGATGAAGTTTATTATTGTCCCCATGTACTGAGCTACAGTGAAAAGCTTTGCTTTCAATCCAAACAGATCAGATAATACTATACATGAATATAATCGTCAAACTCAAGTTTTTTGATTAGGTCTTTGATTAGCGAAATGTCTTTGATTGTGTTGGCTGCTTTACTGAGGCAGCATGAAGTGTAGATGGAGTCAATGGCAGGAAGTCTGGTCTGTGTGATGGACCTGGCTACATCTACAACTCACTGCAATTTCTTGTAATCTTCGGCAGAACTTTTCCAAAACCAGGCAGGATTGTTTCTATGGAGCATCTGTAGACGTTTGTTCGAGTCATTGGAGACATACCAAATTTTCTCAGTCTCCACATGAAGTAGAAGCATTGGTTTGTCTTCTTGGCTGTTGCACCAACAGAGTTAGATCTATAGAGGCACAGAGTCATACAGCAGGAGCACAGGCCTTCAGCCCAACTGCACTAGTCCCACCTGTCCATGTTTCAACCATATACCTGTAAACCTTTCCTCTCTATGTACCTATCCGAATGTCTTTTAAATGTTATTACGTTGGTCTCAGATATTATTGGTAATATTAATGCCAAGGAACTTAAAACTCTCAACCATTTCCACTTCGGCACAATTGATGATGATTGGGGCATGTACTTGTCATGTTTCCCGAGGTCGTTAACTAGCTCCTTCATCTTCCTGACATTGCGGGAGAGGTTTTGTCCTGACACCATGTTACTAACATGTATGTGTGGAAGGGAACTACAGGTGCTGGTTTATACTGAAGAAAGACATAAAGAGCTGGAATAACTCAACGGGTCAAGTAGCATCTCTGGAGAAAAAGAATGGGTGACGTTTTGGGTCGGGACCCTTCTTCAGACTACTGACATATATGTGTTATGTTGCTACAAGTAAGAATTTGTTTGTTCTGTTTCAGACCATATGACAATAAAATAGTAAGATTAAACGAGAACTTACCAGTTTGAAGTTTGATCTTTATTTTATGAGGAGTCGAGCTGAGGGACTACGTGAAGAACTCCGTACAGCCGTTCGTGCGTCAATCTTCAAAGCAATGGTGTGAAACCACAGCTAATAGTAACTGAAGTATAATGGTAAGATAACAAAGACTAGAACTACCAGATGAAATGAATGAGGGGTGGGAGCGGAGGGCGGGAGATAGATAGAGTTCCATTTAACCAGAATTTCATAATACAGTGCGATTCAACATCAACTCTGTGTTGCCGTTACCCACACTTGATGATTCTCCTGTGGCAACAAGATTGTGTAACCATTCCAGCGGTCTTTAACTGATGGCACCCTCGTGACTAACATATGCCATCATCACAATGCATCAACCTGAACATGAGCATGACAATATGCTTATTTGTCCAGTCACTCTATAACCCATACAATGTCCGTAGAGTCTATAGATAGTTGATACTAATAACAGAAGTTTTTTGGCAAGTCATGCAAATCTGTTCCATCTCCAAACTCGAGATGATATTTGAGCTACTTGGTAACTACCTTAAACAGCAACTGTGGCCTGATTTCCGAGCCAGTCTTGCAAGACAATCTTGGTCCTTATACTGAACCTGCCCAATTCTAACCTGCTTGAAAAGCTAATATTGTACATTTTACATTTACCGTTCAAAGTAGCTGATAATGTCTCAATCATTTGTAATGTATAACTAAGTATGCACCTTACCAAACTGCAAGTGGTCCCTTAGTTGTAGAGTAGCACAGGTACAGTGCGTGGAACCTCTGGCCAGCTTTCATGCTGCCAGCAACTTCAGGGAACCGCTACTGCCAATAAAGACATGGGATGAATTGTCGCCGAAACTATGAAACCTTGCTCGTTCCAATAGCTTGTGCTTTGCCCTCCAGGTTTCACCTATGGAAAAGTCTTTCCTGAATAGAAGATTCGGCAGCCAACTGTAATGTCCCCCTGAGAGCGGTGTTCACTGCATATGTGTTTGGGATGGTAACTTTCTTGCCAGGCATAGACCTCTGGCATATGCCCTGATCTCTTGGGCATGCTCTATGGCTATACCCTCAGACTCGGCTTAAACTATACCAATCTCACATGCTCTCCTCTTACATGAGGGAGCCATAAAGCAGGCCTGCTACAAAGCCCTGCTGACACAATTTCCCATTTAGGGCCATTAGCACCAATTTGCAATATAATGAAAGATTTACCTAACAACTACTGGAGCAGTAATGAACACTGTTTGTCCATCATCGTGACTTTATTAATTTCAGCTGGTGATAACAATGACCTAGATGGCACTTAATAATTAACCATTTAACAAAATAACTGTTGCTCTACTTACACAGCTGAATTGCATCTATACAATTAACAATTAGTCCAACGACTAGAACTGTTTTATAACAACAACTGTTACCAAAGTCTTATTGACTGCAATCTGTTGCCCAGGCCGGCATCATGGCCAATTGAATACCTAAAAGTAAATCCCAACATCCTACAAGTCTATTTGATAGGAACTTAATCTAACTGGATAGAGGAGCCCAATTTCTCAAATATAGTTTGAGACTTAACAGTGGATTTTAGCACATATATAACCAGCGTTTTTTAAAACTGTGAATAGTTTTCTTTGAATGCTTTTTTGTCATCATTCTGTTATATTGCCTTATCCTAACAATGCCTCCTCACCCCCCATGATCACTGTAAATGGGAATACCCTACTAAACTGCTATTCCCATAAAGCAGCCCTAACAAGGTACCGCTGGCGCCCATGAAGCAGCCCTGAACAAAGGTGCTGCTGGCGCGGACTTTCCCATAGGCCAGTATTTGCCATAGATTTGGCGTTCTCATCAAGCAGCCCTGAGCAAAGGTGGCTGCTGGCATAACCTCTCCAATGGGCTAGCATACCATAACTTGGCATTCCCTTGGAGCAGTCCTGAGCAAAGGTACTGCTGGCACCACCTCTGCAATAGGCTTGCCTGCCATAGTTTGGTATCCCCATGAGCAGCCCTGAGCAAAGGTACTGCTGGCACAGCCTCTCCATCAGGCTAGCCTGCCATAGCTTGGCATCCCCATGAGCAGTCCTAAACAAAGGTACTGCTGGCACAGCCTTTCCCATAGGCTGGCACTGCCATAACTATATATATATATAAATATATACCCACGGTACCCTCCTGGCACGCAGGCTAATCATTTATGTGAGTTAACCCCATTTCCTGGGGACTACTACAGTCAGGGAACCACATATACTTGGGTTTCCCCTGCACCGGGAACCCAGCCTAACCGTTTAGGTTAGTTTTAATCCCATATCCTGGGGACTACTGCTGTCTGGGAAACGCATATACTTGGGTTTCCCCTCCACCGGGAACCCAGGCTGACCGTTCAGGTCCGTTAAGCCCCATCCCCTAGGGACTACTGCGGTCTAAAACCGCACTATTCTCGGGTTTCCCCTTCCACACGAGGAAGGGGAACCCAACGTGTGGAGTCACTGACCGCGTTATCAGTGACTCCGATCGCGAACCCGACTTTTGCCAGCTCTCCGCTTCCGCGGTCGACCCAGGGTTTTCCCCCAAAGCCCTAGGCTGGTTCCCTCGTCGGCTATCGCGAACATCCCGCAAAAACCCCGGAGGTTCCTGCAGGAAACCTAGAACAGGTAAGAAAATAGCACCTACCTGAAACCTTTTTAGACTTACCGTTGGAGGAGCTGCGCTGCTCCACAGTCGTCTGCACGAAAGCGTCTGATGCAGTGACACATGAACAGTTGTACGGGGTTCTTCACGTAGTCACTCACGTGACTCCGAAGTAAAATACTCTTGACTCTTGGCTATATTCTTTAGCTCCTTTCTATACTGTCTCTTGATTGTTCATGCAAAGATGTTTTTATATTTAGGGTTCATTCAAAGATTTAGTCACAATTAGAACAAATTCAGAAAGTAATTCCGCATAAACCCTGATTTCTAATTATTGGTGTTGGCGGAATCTCGTCATTGTGACTGCTGACTTACATTGCTGGCATTGAATACAGAATGCAAATTATTCAAACACGGTCTCCTGTTTTACGCAAGTTGATGAACACAGTTACACCAGAGAGATACAACTAATTTCAAACTCCCCTTTGCACATTTATCAAGCATCAACTCCTCCCCGGATTCATTTCTAGACCACTTTAAAAAAAAAATTCAATAATCACAATCAATATTATTTTTATATTTTATTGAATATATTTTCATAATTCTTTTTGCATTCTAACCCTCTTAAAATTTGTCATCAGGGTAGTTTGTAGAAACAATGATAAATGCCAATACCTTTAATGTCTCCTTGAATTTCCATGCTGCTACTTCAATACAGTTCCCAGTTATAAAGTACTGTTCAATGTTTGTATTAAGACAGTGTCTGGGGACAATGTTCTTTTAACTGTTCTATGTTTATATCTTTCTCAAATTGAGATTGTGTAATTGGCTTTCACTGGAACCTTTAGGTTTTATTTGTACAATTCCAAGTATACCAATTTGCAATTACAATTTGAAAATGCTGAAATTTGGTTGCAGTATCCCACAGCCTGACCTAACACATGTTTTTAGAGTTTTCAGTATTATTTTTGATACAGTAATGTTCACTTGTAAGTTGCTATCATTGTTGTAACCACTGTTGTGCTAAAATGTATCAAGGAAGTGATGAGTGTTGAGTACATGATCTGTGGCATCAGACAAAAGACCCGCATCTGCAATAAAGGTATTCCCATTTTTATGAAAACCACAACAATTCCTGCAGATATTGGAAATACAAAGCTTGAATAGAAAGTTTCATCAATACCCATCAATGCATGAAACATTTTAAGGAGAGATGGTAGGTGATTGATGGGGTAGGGCAGTGGATATTGTCAACATGGATTTTAGTAAGGCACTAGCCTAAGTGGGACCAGTTGGGTCCCACTCTCACACGGGAGGCCTGGTCCCCCAACGCAATATTCCACCTCTCCACTAATTCCAATATTCCACCACTTACGCATAGCCCCCAACTGCGCAGGCACGGCTGAAGGGTTCCTGTTGTGATGCCCCTGATCAAGGATTGTGGACACACAGTTCACTAAATCATGGCTTGTGGACTCACAGTTCACTCAGTCCCGGCTTGTGGACTCACAGTTCACTCAGTCACGGCTTGTGGACTCACAGTTCACTCAGTCATGGCTTGTGAACTCACAGTTCACTCAGTCACGGCTTGTGGACTCACAGTTCACTCAGTCACGGCTTGTGGACTCACAGTTCACTCAGTTATGGCTTGTGGACTCACAGTTCACTCAGTCACGGCTTGTGGACTCACAGTTCACTCAGTCATGGCTTGCGCACTCACAGTCCACTCAGTCATGACTTGCGGACTCACAATTCACTCATTCATGGCTTGCAGACTCACAGTTCTCTCACTCGCGGCTTGCAGAATCACAGTTCACTCACTCACAGCTTGTGGACTCACAGTTCACTAACTCATGGCTTGCGGAATCACAGTTCACTCAATCACGGCTTGCTGACTCACAGTTCACTCACTCATGGGAGGGGGGTATATGGGGGAGGGGGGCTGTGTGGGTAGGGTGGATGTGTGGACGACAGCAAGTGTGGGGGAGAGGGGATGTGGGAGACGGAGGGTGTGGTGGAGGGCAGTGTGGGGGAGGGGGGTGACTTTATAGAGGTGTATAAAATCATGAGAGGCACAGATCAGGTAAAGGGACAGGGTAGGGGAATCGAGAACCAGAGGACATAGGTTTTAGGTGAAAGGGAAAAGATTTAATAGGAATCTGAGGGGTAACATTTTCACACAAATGGTGGTGGGTGTATGGAATTAGCTGCCAGAGGAGGTAGTTGAAGCAGGGAGTATTACAACATTTAAGAAACAATTAGACAGGTACATGGATAGGACAGGTTTGGAGGGACATGGGCAAAACGCAGGCAGGTGGGACTGGTGTAGATGGGACATGTTGGTCGGTGTGGGAAGGTTGGGCTGAAAGGTCTGTTTCCACTCTGTATGACTATGACAATGATTTTATGATATGGAGGAATAAAGGTAGGAATTATATGATGGTCTTAACATCTAGTTCGGCACAGGTATTGTGGGCCGAAGGGCCTGTTCTTGTGCTATTGTGTTCTATAATCTATTTTTTCTCTGCATTACCATAATTTCCTCTTTTTCAATCTTAGATTTATAGATCGGATTCAAAATAGGAACATAGTGTTTCATTTTTTTGTAAACTGTGAACTCCAAAGATAGATGCACGAGACAATCAAACTCTCAGTCAAGGGGGTGGTTTTAAGAAGGGCCTTAAAAAGAACAGAGGAGAAATTGAGGATTGCGGAGGGAATTCAAGAGTTTAAGGCCCATTCATAGAACATAGAACTTAGTACATTTCAGCATAAGAAAAGGCCTTTCGGCCCACAATGTCTGTGTCAAACATGATGCCAAGATAAACTATATGCAATTGCCTGCACATGATCCATATCCCTCTAGTCCCTGCACATCCATGTGTCTAAGTAATAAGTTCAAACACCACTATAATATCTACCTCCACCAACACTCAAGGTCCCACGTTCCAGGTACCCACTACGTTCTGTGTAAAAAAATGGCCCCACTCATCTCCTTTAAAATTTGCCCCTCTTACCTTAAGGCTATGGCCTCCAGTCTTTGTAATTTCCACCCTGGGAAAAAGACTGACTGCCTCTCACTTATATACATCTCTCAGGTCTCCCCTCAACCTTCAGTATTCCAATGAAAGCAATTCAACTTTGACTTTCCATTTGTTTAGTTTAGAGATACAGTGTGGAAACAGGCCCTTCGGCCTACCAAGTTCGCGCCGACCAGCAATCACCTATACAGTAGTTCTATACTACATTCTAGGGACAATTTACAGAAGCCAATGAAGACAAAACTTGCACGTCTTTGGAATGTGGGAGGAAACCGGAGCACCCGGAAAAAACTCATGCGGTCACAGAGGAATGTACAAATTCGTAGTAAGGATCGAACCCAGGTTTCTGGAACTGTATGGCAGCAACTCTAGCGCTGTGCCACTGTGAGGACCTCTCCCACTGGTTAATACCCCCGTAACCCTGCTGATTTTCTGGTAAACCTCCTGTGCACCCTCTCCACAGTCCGCAGGAGGCTACTAGTGTGGAGGACTTGCAGTGAAGCTGGATAGAGACGGTGGAATATTGGTTAATTTCATTTTTACGGAGAGTTGAATTCTCGAAGAGCCTGGAACTGGCTCTGGTTGATGGTTTCACTGCGTGATGGTTTCAGCAGCAGGGGCAGAAACAGAAGATCCCCTTCTAATTTCTAACTTTACTAAGAAATACAACTACCCAGAAATTTCATTGCACAACCTTTTTTCTCCCCCAACTTTGTTCCACAGTATTGATTTTCATTTTCTAGAGTGAAAAACAAAAATAAACACATCCAGAATCTGATGGTAAGTCAGTCTCGCATCATTGATGTGATTTCCACATGTTAGAACAGTGCAGGGGGACCCGAATCATTATATCCTGGGAGCACTCTTCACTCTTCAGACACTGTTAGGAAAATTCTTTCAGCATAAAAATGCTGGAAGAGCTCAGCAGGTCAGGCAGCATCTGCGGAGGGAAATGGGCTGGATCCTTCTTCAGACTGATTTTCGGTCAATTGACTGAGAATCGTTTTGTGTGAGTTAATAACATTCCTTCTCCATTCAGGCCACAATACTCCTTCTGCTTCCCACACCCATTAGGGGAGGGTAACATCTCTAGATTGACATGTTATTGGAAGCAGCGATATTATATTAGGATATCAGGTGTCACCCCACAAGGCAAACTAGAGAAGAGATAATTTCCCAGTTAACCTGCTCTGCACTGAATTGTTATGGACTTTGGAAATATATAATGAATGGAAACAACATTAAACAAAATACATACATATTTGCTGTTCTCGTAATTCATGGTATAACCAAGCTGCTACACTGATTATTGCATCTCCAATAGATCCACTTGTCTCTTCAGAGAGTGGTGACTTTCAGTGGCTGTAGTTGAAGCCATTATAAGCCGGGGATGGGACAGGGAGAAGTCTGCATGAGTTCCCAATTAATGTTGGTAAACGGTTTAACATTGTTCAAAGGACACAACTTGGGGGCAAAAAAAACTTGGAGAATGTGAGGAAAAATATTGTTTTTATACAAACGCTTGTTATGATCTGGAAGTTGTTACCTGAAAGGGAGGCGGAAATAGAGTCAATGAAGACTTTTGAAAGGAAATTCTAAAGTCGCGCGAGCCGAAATCATTTATGGGTCGAGAGTGAACGTGTTGTCAAATGAATGTGAATAAATTGCTCTGCAAGAGCCAGTATGAATTTGATGGGCTGAATCACCTCCTTATGATTCTATAATGGTATGTCTTATGTTACAGACTATAGTGAATTTGATTGAGAAGTTTTTGTCATGGAATAGTTTGCTAACAACTATTGTTCAGTGTTTTGCATAAAGAACAGCCATTTGGATAAGTCATGTTGGAACTGCTTACATGATTTATAAGCAATGATTTGAGAACAGGAACCATTTTTAACAGAAATAAAATTCCAAACTATTAACTTGCAAATCATTTGAACAAACAAGCTTCAGCATGACAAAATATTCCTATCTTTACCCAGAATTCTTCTGGTAGTGTGATGTTCTGATAAGTTTGTGTTAACATTGAATAACATGTTCTCAATGTGATAGATTGAACTATCCACCATTAAGATCAAAGTTTTCAGTTCTGGTTAGTTGCCAGCACAGCATGCAAATGCACTACGGTTGTTGTAGAATTAAGTCCAAATGAAGTATTAAGATTTGATGATGAAGTTTCATCCAATTGTTTAAGTAAAGTCATGAATTTAAATGCAGTAAACTTACACCATAACAATATCCAATGCAATGCAATGCAAAGTATTAAATCAAGAATGGAACCACTGTAGCCTCTTCACTAATCCATAAAATAATTAAAAATAAATTGCAGACAAAAAGAAACAACAGGAAATGTAAAAAGAAAATGAGTACAGAGGGGACAAATTAAAAGCATAACAGCAAAGCAAATAATTCTCTAATGTTAGTTGCCTTCTCTCAGTCCCAAAAGAACAACTTTTCCTTTACGTTCTGATGAAATATTTATGCCTGAAGTGTTTTCTTTCCAAAGTTAAATAAAACAGGAAATACTGGAACCCCTGCTTCTCTCTCCACAGATGCTGCTGTTTCTAGTATTTTCTGTTTTGGTTTCAAATTTCCAGCATTTTGTTTGTTTGATTACACTTTCTTTCCAGTGTAATTATAAGTCTGGTACATTTCTATTTGTATTTTTGTTGAATTGTTGAGACAAAAAAATAGTCTACCTAGATCCACGGTCCCAGATTTTTGCAAGAAAAAATGATATCACTACTCACCATTTTGACAGAAATATCACATCACCGTAATTGTCTTCATAGATCAACTGCACAGAAACTGCTTCTTCTGGTAGATGAGTGAATAACTGAGGTCATAGGTTTAAAATAATTGGATAAACCTGGAGGCAAAATAAACAGATTTTGTTTTACTCAGAAGAATTGTTATGATCTGAAACACAAGAACATAAAAATTGCATGCATTTTTATTCACCCCTTTATAAACATGTTTGTAGTCATAAGAATATTCATGCCCAGTTTCTCTTTATTACTCTACAAAATCATCGTTGATCTAAGTTAAGTGGATGTGGGCAGAATGAAATTTGTTAAGACAGGATAGGTGTAAAAAATAGGTGCTTGGCGATCAGTGGGCTAAACGGCTGGTTTTCTTTCTATTTCTCTCCAAAGCTCTACGGATTTCCAAATTGATCCATGTTTTCGCAATCTCCCCAAATCTAAAAAAAAATGTCAGTCTTGCATATAGGCAATAACTTTAACTCTGCCTTAAATGTCTCACTCCTTATTTTGAAATGATGTCACTTAGTTCTAAACTCTCCAACAAAACATTTTGTCATCCACCGTGAACATAAATCTTAATCATTTAATGAGATCACCGCTCTTTCCTCCAAACTCTAAGATATAGGTCCCATCTCCCCAATCGTTTCTGCTGTGAAACCTCTGTCATCCCAGGAATCAATAAAGTACTGTAGCAGCACCTGCTGGTGCCCGCAGGTAATCGAACCCTGCGGTCGGGTGCCTCGGACATGTGACTCTGGGGAGGGGTTGTGTTTCGCGCGCTTTCTGGGCGATGCCCCTTCAGTCGTTCTGGACCACCGTTGTGGCTGGATCTGTGTATTGGCTGTGTTGAGTTGTTTCGATGATTGCATTGTTTTATTAACAAAATCGTTTGGAAAATCAACTCTTGTCTCATCCGCCAAATTGGTGACCCCGACGCGTCCAAACGAAGATTGGATGACACAATACAGGACAACTATCTACCCGCTGCCGCTCCCAGCACCCATCAAACCGCCGTCAGCCTGAAACTGCCCATGTTTTGGCCAGATCAACCTCAGGTGTGGTTCGGCCATGTTGAGGCGCAGTTTCATCTGCACCGCATCGTTGCAGACGAAACGAGGTTCTTCCATGTGGTGGGAGCCCTGCCGCAGGAGTCCGCCTCCTGTCTACTGCCTTATCTTCAGGACCCTCCCGCAGCCGCTAAATATGACGGGCTCAAGGCCCTACTTTTTCACATCTTTGGACTCAGCCGCCGGGACCGCGCTGCCCGCATCCTTCACATGGATGGTTTGGGAGATCGCCGCCTGTCCGTTCTCATGGCCAAGATGCTCGCGCTCATGGACGGCCACCGCCCGTGCCTGTTGTTCGAACAGGCGTTCCTCGAGCAGATGCCTGACGATGTCTGCCTGATGCTCGCCAGCGCGGATTTCACCGATCCCCTGCAGCTCACGGAGCGGGCTGATGAACTATGGATGACCAGACACCAGGATATCTGAGCCATCAGCAGCGTGTCCGCACCAGCGCGCCTTATGCCTCGGCGGCTCCGCAAGGAAGGCACGCCCTCGTGTCCCACCAAAGAAGCACAGTAGCACCCCGAGACCAGCGGTAGGCACCGTTGGTGTTGTTATCGCTTCCGCTATGGCACGGAGGCTCGACGCTGACGCCGTCCCTGCCTTAGGGAAATGCCTCAACCGATCGTCTGTAGAGGCGATCATGATCGGCCCAAACAACCGCCACTACGTCCGCAATCGCCATTCCGGCCGCCTTTTCTTGGTGGACTCCGGCGCGATCGTCAGCATCCTTCCCCCGACTGGCCATGACACTTGTGCTGCTAAGAAGGGCCCCATTCTCTCGGCCGATATTTTGGGAGCGATATCCTAATATACGTTACGCAGACCCTTGCCCTTACTTTTGACTCCCGCCCGTATAAGTGGACATTTATCATTGCGAACGTTCCTCAGTCGTTGTTGGGAGCCGATTTCCTCCGCGCTTTCTCCCTCATCGTCGATTTGCGGGGTGGTCGCTTGATTCCACATTCGGCCATTGGCCCCGTCTGCACCACGCAACCCGCCCTCACCAGACCCAATGCTTAACGCCATCGCTGTGGTAGAAAGACCATATGTCGGCCTGCTCTCTGAGTTTCTTGCTCTCTGAGCTCCTTACACCCCGTTTCAGTGGGGCGGCTCCCCGACACAGGGTCGTGCACCACATCCCAACCGAGGGCCCCCCGGTGCATGCCCGGGCTCGCCGCCTCCCGCCGGACAAGCTGCACATCGCCCGGGATGAATTCCAACTGATGGAGGACATGGGCATTGTGCGGCAGTCTGACAGCCCGTGCGCCTCCCCGCTACATATGGTCCCAAAAGCATCTGGGGGGTGGAGACCGTACGGTGATTACAGACGCCTTAACGCTGTAACCACGGCAGACCGGCATACCTCATATCTAGGATTTCTCCGCGCACCTCGAGGGCGCCGCGTTCTTCTCTAAGGTGGACCTCGTCCGGAGTTACAACCAAATCCCTGTCCACCCTGATGACGTTCCGAAAACCGCCACCATCACCCCGTTCGGCCTTTCGAGTGGCTTCGGATGCTTTTCGGCCTAAAGAACACCGTGCAGGCGTTCCAGCGGCTCATGGACCTGGTCGGTCGGGGCCTGCCTTTCGTTTTCATTTTTTTGGATGACATTCTTGTCGCCAGCGTTTCCTAGATGGAGCACGTCACCCATCTCCGTCTTTTATTTCAGCGCCTCCGCGAAAATGGCTTGGTGATTAAACCCGCGAAGTGCCAGTTTGGCCTGCGTTCTATTTCCTTCCTGGGACGCCGGTTACCTCGCAGGGCGCTACCCCGCTCCATGCGAAAGTTGAGGCCATCCGGCAGTTTCCCTGGCCACTCACCATCAAGGGGCTACAGGAGTTTGTCGGCATCGTGAATTTTTATCACCATTTCGTGCCAGCAGCTGCTGCCATCATGCGCCCTCCCTTTTCCGGTGCCTGGCGGGCAAACCGCGGTATCTGGTGCGGTCTGCTGAGGCAGACGTTGCGTTTGAGATGCCAAGGAAGCCTTGGCTAACGCCACCATGCTGGTGCACCCATGCGCGTCCGCTCCCACAGCGCTCACCGCCAATACCTCGGATGCTGCCATGGGTGCAGTTTTGGAGCAGTCCATTAACGGCCGATTGGCAGCCGTTGCCATTTTTCAGTAGGCAGCTGCGGGCCCGTGAGTGCAAATACAGCGCCTTCAATCGCGAGCACCTAGCGCATTTCAGGCATTTCAGGTATTTCCTCGAGGGCCGCCTGTTCACGACATTTACGGACAACAAACCCCTTACTTTTGCCCTCAGTAAGATCACGGATCCGTGGTCTGCTCGACAGCAGCGACAGTAGCGACACCTTGCCTATGTCTCAGAATTCACGGCAGATATCCGACACGTGGCTGGGAAGCTTAACGTCGTCGCCGACGCCTTGTCCCGCCTTGTCCCGCCCTGCCATTCCCTCCATTTCAGCCCTCGACCACGGACATGTGACTCTGGGGAGGGGTTGTGTTTCACGCGCCTTCAGTCGATCTGGACCACCGTTGTAGAATAATCTGTGTATTGGCTGTGTAGAGATGTTTCGTTGATTGCATCGTTTTATTAATAAAACTTGTTTGGAAAATTAACTCTCGTCTCATCCGCCAAAGTACATCCTTTTACATCCAGGATATATACATCTTCCCAAAGATGAGGGAAGATCTGCATACAGTACAGCAGGTGTGTTCCCATGAAAACTGCACGCTGGCCTCGCCTTGCACTAAATGTTTTTTCTTTTCATGTATCTATACCCTGTAAATGGATTGTTTGCAATCATGTATTGTCTTTCAGCTGACTGGTTAGCAAGCAACAAAAGCTTTTCACTGCACCTCAGTAGACATGAAAACAAACTAAACTGAACTGAACTGAACTGAACTACTGTTGCAGGCTTATGTTACTTTTGTTTTTTATTTCCAGAACAGTTGCAGAATCTGACTCACTTTGCTAGATTCCAACTAATGCTCTACCTTCTCCACAATTACCTCCTTTGCAAGCCCAGAATGAAGTTCATTGGGTTCAGAAGATGTCCACTCTTCTTGATTTCACTAGTGCTTTTATCATTATTGATATTAACTACTTAAAGTTGCTCAATTTTATTATTCTCTTCCCCCCCCCTCTTTATAATTGGAATGTTATTTGCACCATCAAATGTGAAAGTGGATACAAAGTACTCATTTACATGTTTATTAACATGTTTAAATTTTCCTCTTTATATCAATTCCTTATACTATCTGTTAAACCTCTCCTAATCCTTCAGTTTACTAAAGTCAAACAAAACGGAAAAAATTGAACTTCCTCAACAGGTCAAACAGCATCTGCAGAGAGAGAAAGTGTTAACTTTCTAGATCAAAACTTCTTCAGGATCATTATGTATTTTACAGAATTATGAGCTCTTTAATCTAAGACTATCTTCAAGCTCTTAATACATTTTTTTGAAACGTTGACCATCACACCTATTAATGTAATTTCACAATCCACTTTAGCCAGCTCATGCCTTTGTATGGCTTTAATAATATTTATGACTCTGGTTTCAGGTTTAAGTATCTCACTATTGAGATTGTCAAATTATGATCATTTTTCCTCAAAGTGTACTTTACTATGATATTACTAATTAACTCTTTCTCATTACAGTTATGTGATCTAAATTAATCTCTTCCGCATTGATCTCATTACAAATTGTTCTAGGAAAACGCAATCCATGAAATCATCGTCAAGAATACTCCTGGAAACTTGATTTGCCCAATCTATATGTAAATTAAAATCTCTCATATTTATTGGATTGCCATTAATGCACACTATATTTAGCTCTGATTCACACATGCTCAACAGTATAGTTATTATCAGAGGGCCTATAAACTATTTCCACTGGTGACATGTGACCCTTGCTTTTCAATTGATTTGGTTGCTGTGCAGTGCTCGATAATCTATTCCACTGACGTTATCTTTTCCTTGATTTTCCTATGTCTGCTGATGCTGATTCTCTGTTCTGCTGAGCACAGATCATTTCTTGCCACCATCCTTATGTCATCATTAACAAGACCCTGATAACTCTTCCATCTTCGCCGGTCCCATTGTTCATTCTTTCTCTGTGCTCAAAAGATCTCAAATGCTGAAATATTTGCTCTCCAAGCTTGGTCCCTTTCAAAGCACATTACTAAGGCAATGGAATTGTTGGTGTTATCAGATTCCATTGGGACTTAAAAAGTATCTGACATCCAAGGGAGGGAAAAGAAGAAAGGTCTCGAAACATCACCCACTCCTTCTCTCCAGAGATGTTGCCTGTCCCGCTGAGTTACTCCAGCATTTTGTGTCTACCTTCGAGGGAAAAGAAGCAGCGGTTTTCTTCAAAACAGTCAAGTTAAAGAATGCTTAAGAACTTGATTTAAATGGTGTATAGAAAGTCAAATTAATATTTGGGAACACAAAGAAGATTTGGAGGGGAGGGATAAGCAAATCAGAAAAAGTACAAATAATTTTAGGTAGTAGATTCCATAATAATAAAATAAATGATTCTGAGTTAGATATGTTGCTCAGTAGTAATAAGTCCTGCATTCTTGGTCTCATTGTCCTCATCTGGAAAGAAAAGGATATACCAGGAGACCAGAAAATGCACTAATGTGATCATCTTCTAAAATGGAGACAGGTCTGAGTCTGGTAGATGCAGAGCGGTTTCCCTGCTGTATGCTGGGGAAACTTCTGAAACTTCTCATCCCATTGACCAAGTAGCTCCCTGCATCGCTGCATGTTCAATCCATGCACATTGGATATGATGTTCATCACATGACAAGTCCAAGAAAATGCAGAGATGGCATAAGTCACTATACAAGGCTGTTTTATCTCACAAAAGCCTACTGTATGACTATTCATAGAGTCATGGAGTCTTTGGGTCATACAGCATGAAAACAACCCTGCAGCCCAACTCGCCCACGCTGACTGAGATGCCCCATCTACACCAGTACCACCTGCCTGTGTTTGGCCCAATCCCTCAAAACCTTTCCTACCCATGTACCTGTCCAACTGTCTTTTAAATGTTGCTATAGTTCCTGCCTCAATTACCTCCTGTAACAGGTTGTTCCATATACCTACCACCCTCTGTGTGACAAAGTTGCCACAGGTTCCTATTAAATATTTCCCCTCTCACCTTAAACTGCAGTATGTCCTCAGGTTCTTGATTCCCCTGCTCTGGGTAAAATACACTGTGTAATCATCCTATCTATTCTCCTCATGATTTTATTCACCACTATAAGATCACCCCTCATCTCCTATAGCTCTAGCCCTCAAGCCCTGGCAATATACTCGTGAATCTTCTCTGCACTCTTTCCAGCTTATTGACATCCTTTCTATATCAGGGTGACCAACATTGAACATACTACAAATATGGCCTTAGCAATTTCTTGTACTTTCTGAACTTCTGTAACATAACATCCCAACTTCTATACTCAGTACTCTAACTGATGAAGGCCAATGTACTAATAGCCTTCTTGACCACCCTATCTACCTGTGATGCCACTTTCAATGTACCCGCCCTCCTAGACCCCTGTACTCAACAACATTCTCCAGGGCCCTGTCATTCACTATGTAGGTCCTTCCCTGGTTTGACTTCCCAAAATGCAAAACCTCACACATCTGCATTAAACTCCATTTATCATTTCTCAGCCCACTTACCCAACTGATGAAGATCCTGTTGTAATTTTTGATAACTATCTTTGTTATCTACGACACCACCTACTTTAGTGCCATCTGCAAATCATACCTTCTACATTCTCATCCAAATCGTTGATATAAACCCAAAACACCAATGGGCCCAACACCGATCATGGAGGCATACCACTAGTCACAGGCCTCCAATCTTACAAAAACAACCTCCCACCATCACCCTCTGCCTCCTTCCATAAAGCCAATTCTCTATTCACTCAACTGGTTCTCCTTGGATGCCATTAAATCTAACCTTCTAGAGAAGCCAACCATATGGAACCTTATTTAAGGTCTTGCTGGTCCATATAGATAATTTCTACAGCTTTGCCCTCATCAGCCTTTTCAGTTATTTCTTCAAAAATCTCAGTCAGATTCATAAGACCATCAGGAAAACCTACGAAGCAATATTTTGTCCATCTTTACAATATTGTGAAAATCATGCCCCTCCCTAGTCAATCTGAAGAAGCATCAGTGTGGCATTACCCCAACTTTGCTTGCAATCTTCCCTGCCCTTATCGCTCCTTCAACAAATATGTTATGGGAGTATAGCTACTTAGGGGAAATGATTCAACCATTGATGACCACACTTCACAACTAAGATCACCAGATATCTCCGAAGTTGGGCTGCAAAAGCAGATGCTGTTTATGTTTCGCACCAAGCTCTAAGTCTTTTGATTAAATTACCATTATATACACGAGGATGGACCTTGGACTCAACATTTGCAGAACAAGAATCGACCAACAGCCCCAGCTGTGCTTAACTGCACTGCACTGTCAGCCAACAATAATGGTTCATGGCAAAACAGTGGAAAACAAGGAGCACTTTTCAAGCCTTGGGAACCACCTCTCAGAGAAGACATATTGATGATGAAAATTATCATCACTTTCAATGCCGCAGCAATGCCTGTGTCTCCAATTGAGATGTTTGAGCATCAAAACTGCCATTTGCCATCAAATTCATTATCTACTGGGCAGCAGTGATCCCTGCCTCCTGAGGCCTGCAGCAAGACATTGGGAAGATAGCTTCGGTGATACATCTGCAAAAAGTCTCCCAATCTTCAGAAAGGGTAAGGGAACAAATGTCAAAATGCAAAGTGATGGAGTAACTCAACAGGGAATGGACAGGCAATGTTTTGAGTCTTCAAACACCCAACCTAAACCATTGTCTATCCATTCATTCCAAGATACTGCCTGACCCACTCAGTTACTCCAGCACTTTGTGTTTCACTCAAGATTCTAGCATCTGCAGTTCATTACATCTCCAGGGAAGTATTGTCAGTCCTTTTCGAGGACAACATTCCCAGCACTGAGGTCCTAGTTCCACTCAGCCGGTTACATTGGACAGGCCATTTCACCGCCAATTTTAGATTCTAAAAATGGAAGCTCGATTCTATGCTCTGACAGGAGAAGAGATTATCAGATGGACAATGGAAAAGATTGAAGGGATGTTCTCAAATCTTCCTTGAGAAAATAATCCTCCTTGAGAAAAAAATCCTTCTTGTAATATGCCTATTAACTCTTGGAATTCATGGTCCATGGCCATTCAAAATGGAGAAGAAGCATTTAAGGTTGTAATGAGAAGCTCAATTCTCTGCACTGGAATTACATTGGGAGCTCACATAAGTAGTGGAAGGTGCACACCACATTTTAAACCACTCCAGATATCCATCAGGCACCTCAAGCCTCATTTGTGTAAAAGTCTGCAGTTCCCACATTGACTTCATTAGTCATTTTAGAACCTGCAAAACTGGAGTGGAAGTAAGTCACCCTCCAGCTCAAGGGACTGCCCGAAGAAGAAGAAGCATTAGGATTAGCTCCGTTTTTACTGAGTGATGAAGCAAGCTCGCAGTCGCCACATGGTCTACTCTATATTCCGTTCCTTATGTTTTTAATAATTCCTCAGGTTAACAGTTAATCTCACCTCTGGTTTCTGCCAAAAGCTTTGTACTGTTCAATCAAGTAACATTTGAATGCTCCAGTCAGGTAAATGCTTTGTAATCACAGCCAGACTTACAGTACTCTCTCGCTCTCACTCTCTGTCTCTCTCGCTCTCGCTCTTGCTCTCTTCTTTCCCTCTCTCGCTCGCTGTCTATCTCACCCTCTCTCTCCCTCCCCCTCTCTCTCACTTACAGTATATAACAGGTTTTTTTAAAAATAAGATATTTATCCAATGAACATCCTACATATTTATTAAACTTAATTCCAATGTTCTGTAACTCATAATTATGAAGTCACATTAAAGTAGAAGAAGTACAGGTAAAGAATGATTTGGCTAAATGTTGCCATAGGCAGAGCCTTTGTGCAATCAGTGCACCACTGAAAATTATCGTGTGATCATATTTCTCTAATGTATTCTTGCTGTGCAAAGCCCTCTAGTTGTAATGTAATTCACAAATGTTGTTGTGTTTTGTCAGCGGTAAAAGGATTCAGCTCTGAAAGTCTCCCCGAGCTGATGTTATCCAGACAGAGAAGGGTGGGTTTGCTGCAAATTAGGATCACAAAGAAAGAAAGAAAGAAAAACATGGGACTCCTAACATATTGGGACTTGTGGTGATTTGAGTACTGAATAACTTGATAGCCTACATTGTATACAACTTTTCCCAAAGGCTACCTAAATGGTGGAAGCATGTGCCTCAGTTAAAAATGGTGGGTAAATGAAATGAGCTGCCAGAGGAGGTGGTTGAGGTAGGTACTATAACAGCATTTAAACACTTGGACAGGTACATGCACAGGAATTATTTAGAGGAATATAGGTGAAACACAGGTAAACAGGACTAACTTGGAGCATATTGGAGCATATTGGTCGGCATGGACGAGTTGGGCTGTAGGGCCTGTTTCGGTGCTGCATGCCTCTACGACTCTATGTGTGCTTCTCATCTGGACCCAATTGTTAATTACTCCATTATTCAGACCTTCCTGAGAAATGCATATCATTGCCAACATGAAAGTTGGCAATAATAACTTATTACGTCTATTCCAGCCATCAGTGAGATCATGATTATTAAGCAACCTAACTGGATATCTATGCTTTTTCCATAATCCTTGATTCTTTTGAGTTGCAGTTGCTCTTGCAGTGGTAATTGCTCTATCAATTATTTTTTCTCTACTTTTTAGTTTAGGTTACTTTCGGGACACAGGCCCTTTGGTGCACCAAGTCCAAGTTGACCAGCGATCCCCGTACACTAGCACAATCCCACACACACTAGGGACAATTTACAATTTTATCAAAGCCAATTAATCTACAAACGTGAATGACTGGAATGTGGGAGGAAACCGGAGATCACACAGTGAAAACCCATGCAGGTCACAGGGAGAACTTTCAAACTCCATACAGACAGCTCCCACAGTCAGGATCAAACCTGGGTCTCTGGTGCTGTCAGGCAGCACCTCTACCACTGTGCCACCATGCCACCCTTTTTGTGGACAGAATATATCTGAGCAACTTCACTTATGATCCATATGTATTATACTTCAATGTTATTAATCTCATCATCGCAATGGAACAGCTTGGTTAGAGTCACAGCTAGGTCTGTCGACCAAGTACTCACTTCAGCAGCTTGGAAATTGTTTAGTCCTGGGAGTTTAACAGCTCTTGGCTGTTTCTTAATACAACACAGATAAAAGCTATTCATCTCAAATGTTCAGTTCAAGTGTTTATACCAAGACTATCATCCTTTACTTTAATTATCACTTTGCACCCATTTTATTCCGGTCTATTCGCCATTATACATTCACCATATTTACTACTAACTCCATCTGTTAAAAATTCCAACTGCCCCAAGTGGCAAGGAGTTTCACATTGTTACATTACTTTTCTGAAGTTTTGTGCAGTCTTTAGACGTTTTTTTAAATAATAGTGTTCTACTAATGCTTTTCCTTCCAGTAATTAAGTGACATCATAAAGAAAATTAATTTGAGTGTCAGTAAATTTAGGCATCAAATCTTTTAACTTTTATGGTATACGTTCTGCATTAACCACTTTGTTTCTATGGGAGCCTGTTTCAAAAAAATCATATTAATCATTTATATATTGTTTAGCTCCTCCTCTACTACTCCTGGAAACCTGATATCTAACAGGCAACTGAGTAAAGCCAGATGCAAAGCAACTACACAATAGCTCTTGCTATTCCTTTGTCTTACACAAGCATTCCATCGTCATTTTTAGGCAAACAAAAAACCCTCTTTCACTCTGTTTAAACAATACATTGTTACCATCCAAATGCCTTGTCATCTTACATTATTTGCCTGGTGGTTCCATGTTACATTTTCTCCTCCCTACTCCCTCCTCCTCCTCCCAATCACTGATATTTCTCCTGTTATTCTACCTCTGAACCCTCTGAGGGCCCACTTTTAAATTTGGCTACAATAAAACCTCAGCAGAATTTCCCCGAGTACATACAGCTTTCTTGCAGTGATATGGTTAGCACTTTTATTATAGATGCATCATATGGAATCTTTTAAGACCATTAAAATTGTGGCAATGATATTGTGATAGATATATGAGCAAATACAAAGGAGAGAGTAACATCATCTGGCTTGGTAAGCATCCAGTGGTGCTGCAGTGCATTTATAGAAACATACAAAACATAGAAAAATAGGTGCAGGAGTAGGCCATTCGGCCTTTCGAGCCTACACCGCCATTCAATGTGATCATGGCTGATCATCCAACTCAGTATCCCGTACCTGCCTTCTCTCCATACCCCCTGATCCCTTTAGCCACAAGTGCCACATCTAACGCCCTCTTAAATATAGCCAATGAACTGGCCTCAACTACCTTCTGTGGCAGAGAATTCCAGAGACTCACCACTCTCTATGTAAAGAATGTTTTCCTCATCTCGGTCCTAAAGGAATTCCCCCTTATCCTTAGACTGTGACCCCTTGTTCTGGACTCCCCCAACATCGGGAACAATCTTCCAGCATCCAGCTTGTCCAACCCCTTAAGAATTTTGTAAGTTTCTATAAGATCCCCCCTCAATCTTCTAAATTCCAGCGAGTACAAGCCGAGTCTATCCAATCTTTCCTCATATGAAAGTCCTGACATCCCAGGAATCAGTCTGGTGAATCTTCTCTGTATCCCCTCTATGGCAAGGATGTCTTTCCTCAGATTTGGAGACCAAAACTGTACGCAATACTCCAGGTGTGGCCTCACCAAAACCCTGTACAACTGCAGTAGAACCTCCCTGCTCCTATACTCAAATCCTTTCACTATGAATGCTAACATACCATTTGCTTTCTTCACTGCCTGCTGCACCTGCATGCCTACTTTCAATGACTGGTGTACCATGACACCCAGGTCTCGTTGCATCTCCCATTTTCCTAATCTGCCACCATTCAGATAATAGTCTACCCTCATGTTTTTGCCACCAAAGTGGATAACCTCACATTTATCCACATTATACTGCATCTGCCATGCATCTGCCCATTCACTCAGCCTATCCAAATCACCCTGCAGCCTCCAAGCATCCTCCTCACACCTAACTATACCCCCCAGCTTGGTGTCATCTGCAAACTTGGAGATGTTGCATTGAATTCCCTCGTCCAAATCATTAATATATATTGTAAATAGCTGGGGTCCCAGCACTGAGCCTTGCGGTACCCCACTAGTCACTGCCTGCCATTCTGAAAAGGACCCATTTACTCCTACCCTTTGCCTCCTGTCAGCTAGCCAGTTCTCTATCCACATCAATACTAAACCCCCAATACCGTGTGCTTTAAGTTTGTATGCTAATCTCTTATGCGGGACATGGTCGAAAGCCTTCTGAAAGTCTAGATATAACACATCCACTGGTTCTCCCTTATCCACTCTACTAGTTACATCCTCGAAAAATTCTATCAGATTTGTCAGACATGATTTACCTTTCGTAAATCCATGCTGACTTTGTCCAATGATTTCACCACTTTCCAAATGCGCTGCTATCCCATCTTTAATAACTGACTCTAGCAGTTTCCCCACTACCGATGTTAGACTAACTGGTCTGTAATTCCCCGCTTTCTCTCTCCCCTTTTTTAAAAAGTGGGGTTACATTAGCTACCCTCCAATCCTCAGGAACTACTCCAGAATCTAAGGAATTTTGAAAAATGATCACTAATGCATCCACTATTTCTGTGACTACCTCCTTGAGTACTCTGGGATGCAGACTATCTGGCCCTGGGGATTTATCGGCCTTCAATCCGTTCAATTTACCCAACACCACCTCCCGGCTAACCTGGATTTCACTCAGTTCCTCCATCTTATTTGACCCCCGTTCCACTGCTATTTCCGGCAGATTAATTATGTCTTCCTTAGTGAAGACAGAACCAAAGTAGTTATTCAATTGGTCTGCCATTTCTTTGTTCCCCATGATCAATTCACCTGTTTCTGACTGCAAGGGACCAACATTTGTTTTAACTAATCTCTTTCTCTTCACATATCTATAAAAACTTTTGCAGTCAGTTTTTATGTTCCCTGCCAGTTTCCTTTCATAATCTATTTTCCCTTTCCTAATTAAGCTCTTTGTCCTCCTCTGCTGGATTCTGAATTTCTCCCAGTCCTCCGGTAGGCTGCTTTTTCTGGCAAATTTGTATACCTCATCTTTTGTTTTTATACTATCCCTGATTTCCCTTGTTATCCATGGATGCACCACCTTCCCCGATTTATTATTTTGCCAAACTGGTATGAACAATTTTTGTACTTCATCCATGCAGTCTTTAAATACCTTCCATTGCACATCCACTGTCAACCCTTTAAGAATCACTTGCCAGTCTATCTTGGCCAATTCACATCTCATACCTTCAAAGTTACCTTTGTTCAAGTTCAGAACCCTTGTTTCTGACTTAATTTTGTCACTCTCCATCCTAATGAAGAACTCAACCATATTATGGTCACTCTTGCCCAAGGGGCCATGCACAACAAGACTGCTAACTAACCCTTCCTCATTACTCAATACCCAGTCTAGAATAGCCTGCTCTCTCGTTGGTTCCTCCACATGTTGGTTGAGAAAACTATCCCGCATACATTCCAAGAAATCCTCTTCCTCAGCACCCCTGCCAATTTGATTCACCCAATCTACATGCAGATTGAAGTCACCCATTATAACTGTGTTACCCTTGTTGCACGCATTTCTAATTTCCTGTTTGATGCCATCCCCAACTCCAATACTACTGTTAGGTGGCCTGTACACAGCTCCCACTAGCGTTTTCTGCCCCTTAAAGTTTCGCAGCTCTACCCATATCGATTCCACATCCTGCACGCTAATGTCCTTCCTTTCTATTGCATTAATCTCCTCTCTCACCAGCAATGCTACCCCACCTCCTTTTCCTTTTCATCTATCCCTCCTGAATATTGAATACCCCTGGATGTTCAGCTCCCAACCTTGGTCACCCTGGAGCCATGTCTCCGTGATCCCAACTATAGCATAGTCATTAATCGCTATCTGCACCTTCAACTCATCCACCTTATTACGATTATGTTAAACAACTCCCTTTCTCACAGAATGGTCTCGCAATTAGTTGAAAGCAGAGAGTGGAGGAGAGGATGATATGAAGGATGCATAATTGTACTCGAAGAAAATCGGAATATGGGTTTCTCCCTGTTTATGCTCGAGATTCATGGTAGTGAAAAATAGATTTGAAATCGAGGCAGCATGCCCTGAAGAGTCCATGGAATTAAAACAAAAAAATTGTAAATAGACTGTTTGAAAATTAAGGCAAATTCACAATGACAATGTGGTACTAGAAAAACTGCTGAATCCAACTGCTCTACCTTGCTTTAGCTTTCAGATTGAGTTTAACATGGATATAAAATCTAAAGCGTGCTGTTGTATTCTAACACTTAAGTGAAAGCATACTAGTTGGAAATCATAAGTGGGGAGTTTCAAAGTAAGTTGGCATTGGGATTGAGATAATTAGATCTAGAAATCAGTCTTTGTCTCAGTAGACATGTTAGGCCAGTAAAGCTAAGGTGGAGGAAAAAGTGCAAGAGACTCCATAAGCAACTTTCTCTTATACAAAGGCCGAAGGCATTTATTGATTGGGTGTCTGATTAAATTCCAGGACACTCTGCAGCATAAAGAAGAACATCGTTAAAATACAGATCTTCTAAACTAAACTAAAGCAAGTAGCACTTTAGCAATGATTTGTAACTAGACTGTAACAGAAACTCTTTGCCTCATTATGGTCAAACGTACCTCAGAATAATACTAATTATGTGTACAGTGGCTTGCAAAAGTTTTCATACCCCTTGAACTTTTCCACATTTTGTCACGTTACAACCACAAACGTAAATGTATTTTATTGGGATTTTATGTGATAGACCAACACAAAGTGGTGCATTTTTGTGAAGTGGAAGGAAAATGATACATGGTTTCCAAATTCTATTACAAATAAAAAACTGAAAAGTGTGGCTTGCAAAGTATTCAGCCCCCTTTACTCTGATACCCCTAAATAAAACCCAGTGCAACCAATTGCCTTCAGAAGTCACCTAATTAGTAAATAGAGTCCACTTGTGTGTAATCTAATCTCAGTATAAATACAGCTGTTCTGTGAAGGCCTCAGAGGTTTGTTAGAGAACATTAGTGAACAAACAGCATCATGAAGCCCAAGGAACACACCAGACAGGTCAGGGATAATGTTGTGGAGAAGTTTAAAGCAGGGTTAGGTTATAAAAAAATATCCCAAGCTTTGAACATCTCACAGAGCACTGTTCAGTCCATCATCCAAAAATGGAAACAGTATGGCACAACTGCAAACCTACCAAGACATGGCCGTCCACCTAAACTGACAGGCTGGGCAAGGAGAGCATTGATCAGAGAAGCAGCCAAGAGGCCCATGGTAACTCTGGAGGAGCTGCAGAGATCCACAGCTCAGGTGGGAGAATCTGTCCACAGGACAACTATTAGTCGTGCACTCCACAATTTGGGCCTTTATGGAAGAGTGGCAAGAAGAAAGCCATTGTTGAAACAAAGCCATAAGAAGTCCCGTTTGCAGTTTGCCACAAGCCATGTGGGGGACACAGCAAACATGTGGAGGAAGGTGCTCTGGTCTGATGAAACCAAACTTGAAGTTTTTGGCCTAAATGCAAAACGCTATGTGTGGCGGAAAACTAACACTGCACATCACCCTGAGCACACCATCCCCACTGTGAAGCATGGTGGTGGCAGCATCATGCTGTGGGGATGCTTTTCTTCAGCAGGGACAGGGAAGCTGGTCAGAGTTGATGGGAAGATGGATGGCACCAAATACAGGGCAATCTTGGAAGAAAACCTGTTAGAGTCTGCAAAAGACTTGAGACTGGGGCGGAGGAGGTTCACCTTCCAGCAGGACAACGACCCTAAACATACAGCCAGAGCTACAATGGAATGGGTTAGATCAAAGCATATTCATGTGTTAGAATGGCCCAGTCAAAGTCATTTGTCAAAGACAAAGACCTAAATCCAATTGAGAATCTCTGGCAAGACTTGAAAATTGCTGTTCACAGACGCTCTCCATCCAATCTGACTGAGCTTGAGCTATCTTGCAAAGAAGAATGGGCAAACATTTCAGTCTCTAGATGTGCAAAGCTGGTAGAGACATACCCCAAAAGACTTGCAGCTGTAATTGCAGCGAAAGGCGGTTCCACAAAGTATTGACTCAGGGGGGCTGAATACTTTTGCACGCCACACTTTTCAGTTTTTTATTTGTAATAAAATTTGGAAACCATCTATCATTTTCCTTCCACTTCACAATTATGCACCACTTTGTGTTGGTCTATCACATAATATCCCAATAAAATACATTTACGTTTGTGGTTGTAACGTGACAAAATGTGGAAAAGTTCAAGGGGTATGAAAACTTTTGCAAGCCACTGTACATTCAATGGGAAATGTAGCAGTTATTCTTTGTGATGGGAAGAATTCTTTACTGGTCAAATTACTAGTGTGTGTAAACTGGCCCAGAACAACATCAACGTCATCATCAAATCATCATCATCATTTCCCTATGTGGTCATACTTCTATGGAATCGTGAACTTAGTTGATGTAAAGCCTATTTGTAGTTAAGTTTATTTTAGAGATACAATGTGGAAACAGGCCTTTTGGCCCACCGAGTCTGCGCTGACCATGGATCCCCAAACACTAATGCTATTCTACACACACTATGGACAATTTACAGTTATACCAAGACAATTAGCCTACAAACTTGTATATCTTTGGAGTGTGGAAGGAAACCAGAGATCCTGGAGAAAACCCATGCAGGTTACAGGGAGAACGTACAAACTCTGTAAAGATAGCTCACGTAGTCAGGATTTAACCCAGGTCTCTGGTGCTGTAAGTTAGCAACTCTACCACTGCGCCACTGTGCTGCCCTATTGTTAAGGGAAAGCTTTCATTAGATTTATTGACTAATAGTATGTATAGCAGATATATGATTCATTAAGAAAGTGGATAATGTTTTGACTGATAGAAAGTTAAGGGATTTTTTTTAATTTAGTTGTCAGAGATGGTGCAACATGGGGAGAGGAACTCTTATTCTTTTCTGAGGTTGAGAAATTATACAATGCAAATTGCAATGATTCGTTGAAAATATGCCCCTTTTTCCATCCGTTTGGAAACCATAAAAGGCCAACCACACTTTATAAGCCAAATGTTTCTTCTTCTTTGGCTTTTGCTGTAATTCTTAAATGCCGGAG
This sequence comes from Raja brachyura, assembly GCA_963514005.1. Next base: position 94,854,508 of record OY740783.1, on the reverse strand, counting down.
AAGACCACAATGGCCTGGGGAATAAGGACAGCTGCTCTCTTTCTTTTGGAAAAACGTTCAAAGTGAAGCAATGTTGGTTATGTTTGGGTTAGATGGGTTTCCCCTCAGAAAGGGATATTAGTCTGCATGCAAACAGATGGCAAAGCAGTTTACCATAGCTTCTACAGTCATTAGGTCCGCCATGTTCATATGCAGGATTTTTTTAACACCTTAAGGAGGTTTGTTAAGGTGAATGGATAGCAAATAATTTGATTTACAGTGCTCTGTTATGGAATGTTGGAAACATAATTTCTGTTTCATACATAACTACACACCCATGTGGAATAGTTTAGTTTAGTTTATTATTGTCCTGTGTACCGAGATACAGTGAAAAGCTTTTGTTTGTGTACTATCCAGTCAAAGAAACAAATACAATCCAGCTGTCTACAGTGCACAGATAAAGGGTAAAGGTGCAACATTTAGTGTAAGATATAATATTGAAAGCTGATAAAGACCAATTAAAGATAGTTCAAATGTCTCAAATGAAGCATAGGAGGTCAGGGCTGCACTACCTGATAAGAGGACTATTCAGTTGCCTGGTAACAGCTGGGAAGAAAATGTCCCTGAATCTGGAGGTATGCATTTTCAAACTTCTGTACCTCTTGCCTGAATGGGAGAGGGAGAAGACATTGGTCCTTGATTACAGATCACTGAATATACACTGATCAACCAGCATCTCTGCAAAGTATTCTAAACTAATACAGTATATTCCATGTTCATCTATCAAACTCTCGTTCCAAGGAATCATTCAATGATAATACAAAAAATTACTCAATACATTCTGTCTACAGCTTGCTCCTATATTTTTAATTTCAACTTTTGCATTCAAGGATCTTGAAACCGTCAGTATATTATGAATCTCAATATCACTGGAGAAAAACAAGACCAGTTACGGGAAGCAAGCAACTGGTTCCAGCACAGTCAACCATGAGCCCAGTAATAAATGCGTGGAGGAATTTGCTTTGCTTTTTGTGGGGGAATACTCTGTAACCACGGGATAAAGTAATGTCATTGCCCAATCCCTAGCTTCAGACTAATAACATTATTATTTCTTCTTCTTTCTGCTATGGATTTGTCACAGTCAGTCATCCTGTCAGTTTAAGACTTATATGTGCGGCAAAACAATATAGCATACCATGGGTTGCCTGGTGAAGTAAATTTCGAACAGTGTTAGGCTGAAAGCAATAAATGCTTCTACACTAATATTAAATCATTCTCTTTGTTTTCCTTTATCTACAGTATTTTATCTATACCTTGACATTAGCCTGAACACATGGCTTATGCCTGTGGATGACTACATATCAAGTCATCCCTCAGACTGTATGTTGGAAGATAGAGCACAGTATTCTGTGTGGCCAGATGGTTTCAATTGCTGCTTTGGTGGGCGGAGAAGTGTTCTTTATGAGGATTATAAGTTGCCAAGATCTTCCATTTTACTCTGGCAGTGAACAATATGAGTTTACAGTTACATTGCCAAGACCTATATAAATTACAAAACACAAAGTGCTGGAGTAACTCAGCAGCACAGGCAGCATCTGTGGAAGGAATGAATAGGTGACAATTTGGGTCAATACCCTTCCTAAAAATCTGCTATGTAGAGTAGAGTCTGAAGAAGGGTCCAAAATCAAAATGTCACCTATCCATTCCTTCCACAGATGCTGTCTGACCCACTGAGTCACTTCAGCACTTTGCATTTTATTTTAGACTCCAGCATCGGCAGTTCCTTGTGTTTCCAGGTATCACATTACTCATGCATTTTGCTGTTGTGGATAAGGTCCAAATCCAAACTGGATAAGTGATAAATACTGTATGCTAGATGGCAGGAAAATACTTTTTACTTATTTTTCAGTCCCCGGCTACTTCTCCCATGAAACAACGAGCTTTCAAGACTTGAACCAAGTTCAATGATTACTAATTCATTAGGCAGTTTTCTAAGGCTAAAGTACTGAGAATTCTTTGAGATTTGAGCTCCACCTTTGAACCTGTCCCACTTAGGCGTTTTTCAGCAGACTGCCGGCGACTGTCAAACACTTTGCTTCCTTCACCAGCCCATGTGAATTTTTTAGACAGTGCTCCGCCACTTTCCCAGTCTAAAAAAATTCACACGGTGCAAAGTCAAGGTGATACAGACACACACCGCGATGAACAGGTAGTTTGGTGCTGTAAAAAGACTGCTGAAGCACAGGGTAAGTCCTTCAAAAGAGGGGTGCAGAGGGGTGGGGGGGGGGGGGGGAGGGTGGAGAGGGGGGAGAAGGGGGAGAAGGGGGAGAAGGAGTGGAGCCAACTTTTAAGAAGCCAGAGATACACGGCTGTGAAGCTCGGCGGACATTTAACATTACCAGGGTTACACAAAAAGCTGGAGAAACTCAGCGGGTGCAGCAGCATCTAAGGAGTGAAGGAGATAGGCGACGTTTCGGGTCGAGACCCTTCTTCAGACTGGTCAGGGATCAGGGAAACGAGAGATATAAACAGTGATATGGAGAGATAAAGCAAGAACAATGAGTGAAAGATATGCAAAAAAGTATTGGTGATAAGGAAAGCAGGCCATTGTAAGCTGTTTCTGGTGTGAAAATGAGAAGCTAGTGCGACTTGGGGGGGGGGGGGGGGGAGATGGAGAAGGAATGTCAGGGCCCGAGGGCTGAGGGAGAAGTGGGGGGGGTGGGGGGGGGGGGGGGGGAAAGGAGCAGTCTGGGTTAACAGAATTGAGAAAATTCAATGTTTAAGCCCAGAGGATGCAGACTCCCCAAGCGGAATATGAGATGTTGTTCCTCAAACTTGCGGTGTTGTTCACTCTGGCCATGGAGGAGGCCCAGGACCGAGAGGTCGGATACGGAGTGGGAGGGGGAGTTGAAGTGCTGAGCCACCGGGAGGTCGGGTTAATTATTGCGGACCGAGCGGAGGTGTTCGGCGAAACGATCGCCTAGCCTCCGCTTGGTCTCACCGATGTAGATTAGCTGGCATCTGGAGCAACGGATGCAGTAGACGAGGTTGGAGGAGGTGCAGGTGAACCTCTGTCGGACTTGGAATGACTGCTTGGGTCCCTGAAAGGAGTGGATGGGGGAGGTGAAGGAACAAGTGTAGCATCTCTTGCGGTTGCAAGGGAAAGTGCCCGGGGAAGGAGTGGAGCAGGAGGGAAGGGAAGAATTGACGAGGGAGTTGCGGAGGGAGCGGTCTTTGCGGAAGGCAGATAGGGGGGGAGATGGGAAGATGTGGCGAGTGGAGGGGTCACGTTGGAGGTGGCGAAACTGGCGGAGGACTATCTGTTGTGAAACAACATCCTCCCTATTTAACATTACCAGTTGGTTATCCTTGGTTCTGAAAACTACTGCTTACCTGTTTTTCCCCCAATGAGCCAATTAAATTCACTGGTTAGCAACAGCTACAACCTATGAGAACCTCCGTGAACCTTTGACCTCCTGGCAACGCACTAGGACCTCCTGGCGACCCACCTAAGACTCGAGGAATCTCACTACTCTCCATAGCGGCTTAATACTAGTCGCCGCAAATTTTTCAACATGCTGAAAATTTCACGGCGACCGCAATGAGGCCGCGACTAGTTCCCAGAATACGGGAACTCCTCGCGACCATGAAGGCGACTCCCCGGCAACCACCCGCGAACATGTGGGGACCATGTGGCAACTGCACAGTCTCCTGCAGTTGCCTAAAAAGTCACCTAAGTGGGACAGGCCCATTAGGGCTTCCATCGTCTTTGGTTGAAAAACACAAACCTCCATCTTGTGAAGTTATAAAAAGCTGGCAATTACTAGCAGAACTATCAGCTTTTAAAATCTGCCATGCAGAATTAAATGTTATTTGTGTGGAATGTGGTTTATGTAGTGACACCTAATATCATCAGATTAAATTACTAAATTTCAGTCTGTAAATGTTTAATATGCATGCTAAAAACTGGTTCTTGTGCATGGATGTGGGCTGGAATGCGTGGGAAGAACTTGATGACTGCTGAAGGAATGGTGTGAGACTGAGAAAGACAAACAATTGCTAAAGTTACTCATAGGTTATTATGATGAAATAGCTCAAACCAAGTGAATGTAGTATAATTAGACAACCAATGGAGACTTTGTAGGAAGACAATGCACTCAATGCTGACAAATGTTACAGAGGCGGATAAAGGACTAGAGAAACTAGAGACTGCAGATGCTGGAATTTTGAACAATACATAAAATGCTGGAAAAACTCAGCAGGTCAGGCAGCATCTGTGGGAGGAATGGACAGACAGGAAGTTCATAAATGAATATGGTCACCTTGGTCTTCCTCAGAGGTATTGTGAATAGTAAGATTAAGCGAGAACTTACAAGTTTGAAGTTTGATCTTTATTTTATGAGGAGTTACGGAGAGCGATTATGTGAAGAAGCCCTGCCAGAACGCCTGCGCATCAATCTTCAAAGCAGCGGCGTGAAATCACAGTAACTACAGTCGAAGTGATATAGTAAGACTCAGAAGACTAGAACTACCAGATGATCTTTGCGATTATGAGGGCCGGGAGCGGAGGGCACGTAATCGCTCACCGTAACTCCTCATAACATAAAGATCAAACTTCAAACTGGTAAATTCTCGTTTACTATTACTATTTTATTTCGGAGTCACGTGAGTGATTCCGTGAAGATTTCAAAGCTCTGTGATTTCATGCCGTAGATACAGTTCCAAATCTGTGCTTTGGTTGACACAGGATAAACAAATATTGTATTGAACATTGTTTAAATGATACAATGAACGTCTTAAACAATAAAAGAACAGTAATAACCCCTCTTTCGAAGGGGAAATTACAAAGGAGAACTCAAACAGAACCCAAAACATCATGCCCAAATCCTTCCATTGCGAGGACAGGTTTATCATAAATCGTGAAAGGTTCCTTCACTGGACCATCCTGCGGTGAGGATTTGGTCTAAAGGCACGTCCTACGCCTTTGCTGCGTACGTTGACGCCACCCTGGTAGAGTCAGATTTAAACCCATCAGTGTCTACTGCAGCATAATGCAAACCTGTTTCGGCCATCTAGAATTAGTTTGTACTGACACCTTTGTATGAGGTTTTTTTGTGGCTGATGAGTATCGCTGTTTCAGAGCCTCTGAGACTCATGATGACCTTGATATATTGACTCAGGTGCGTAACTACACATAGTTTCAGGTCAATGGGGTATACTTTAAGCTTATTTTGGTTCCAGCCATCCCTGGCCTGCTTTGTTTGATTAGATCATATACATAAAACGTAATATTATCTACAAAAGAATGCATGCTGTCCAGTCGTAACTTTTGCAAAATCTGGGCCCATTGTGCTGACACTAGCGCCATGAATTTGAGCATTAACTTCTGGAAAGGCAGAGATGTAATTGGAGCCCATTGCCGAAGCAGTGTGAGAACTACACTCACATCCCAGATTTGCGTATATCTTGGCTGGGAGGGTTTTTGTTAAAATACCTCTCATGAATCGGGCCACCAATAGATGATATCCAACAGAGTGTTGTCTGGACACTTGTCCTAAATAGGAGGACAAAGCACTTTGAGCACTATTAATGGCACTATAGCTTAACTGCTCATCAAAATGCAATGTAGCAAGGAACTCCAATACATCCGGTATGCCTCCAGTATGATAAGATATATTTGACTGTAAACAGAACACCTCCCATTTCTTAATATGAGATGCATATTGTTTTTTTAGTACTATCTCTCCAGGCCACCGTAATCACATCCACGGTCCTACTCGATAGTCCGAGTCCCTGGAACAGTCTGGTCAGAAGACACAAATCAACAGATTAATACGATCATGTAAAGGATGACTCTCTCCTGTCCCAGGGTGAACCAACAAGTTACTGCATTTGGGGATAGTCATGAATGGCTGTGTGATCAGTCTCAGAACCAATGGGAACCATGGCTGTGTGGACCAGTTAGGAACTACCAAATGCCTAAAGCATAGTCATGCTCTATTTTGGTGAGACATTGACTGATGAGGCAGAATGTGGGAAAAGCGTAAGAACATACGTCCCCAACGTAGCGAGAATGCATCCACCGCTACTGCCCCTGGATCCGGTTCCCACGAGTCGTATTTAGGTAACTGGTGATTTAACCTGGATGCAACAGATCTATGTCTGGCAATCCATACCAGCTGACAATCATTTTGAAAACTTTTGGATTCAGCATCCAATCTGTGTTGTCATTGAATTTACGTGACCTGGTGTCTGCCACTTTCACGTTATCTCTACCTGGTAGGTAGATATCTGAGACCCAGATGTTTCTCGTAATGCACCAGTGCCAGATGAGGTTAGCCAGATTGTCACATAATAATGACCTAATTCCACCCATGTGATTGATATGCAACAGCTGTGGTATTGTCAATCTGAAGCTGCACATGTAAATCATGCATTGTTGAGCAGAATGCTTTTAGGCCATAGCATGCACCCAGCAATTCTACGTAGTTTATCCCATGCCTCTGCAGGATTAATGCCTCTTCCACATTCCATCTGCCGCCACAGCTAGACTCGGTATCAGTGGCTCCCCATCCCGAAGCACTAACATCAGTTTGTAAACTGAAGGTCATTGAGTCAGAATGTCTCTTGTACATCGTGAGACATTAGTTATCCACCATCGCAACTTGGCGATAGCTTCGGCTGACAACTGCATTGGTCTATTGAAATGACATACATGTTCTTTTAGTGCTTGTTGTTTAGCTCGTTGAACATTCTAAGGTCCGAACTGTACTGCAGGGAAAACCCGCCACTAATTTACCAATAACACTGGTTACTCATCGGATGGAGGGTTGTTGTTCATCAACCAGATTCCTACAGGCCTTCATAATTTACAGTTTTGGCCGTAGGCAAAGTAAATGCCATGTTAGTTAAATCAATGATGAACCCCAAATAGCTAGTCATTTTAGATGGTACTAATTTGGATTTAATTAGATGGGTGAGGTACCTAACCTCTCAAACAGGTGTTTGGTAACTGAACCCAATCCTCAGCTGCTTCCTGAGTTTTACCTATGATCAGAAACATCATCCTAGTATGCCATTACAATGCGATTCTGAGTGCGGAGTAGCCCTGATACTGGCTTCAACAATTTTGTAAATAACCTAGGGCTGAGGTTAACCCATTAGGCAATGCTTTAAATTGCCACAGCTGTCTCATCGAACTAAATTTTAAGTATCTACAGTAATGGTACTGAATAATATGCATCTTTCAGATCTATGGTTGCCATATAACACCCTTTTGATACCAGTTGCTTAGCAGTAGTGAAAATGTCCATTTAAAAAATGTTTATACTGGACCTAAGAGTTAAGTCTGGTTAGGTCCAGAATGACTCGACACCCACCATCGTTCTTTTGCCTGGGGATTATTGGACATAAATTGTTGAGGCTGATAAGCCGTCCTTTCAATTACCCCTTTTTTGGAATAATATTCCAATTTCATCATTCACCTGTAGAGCTTCTGGTATTGAAAACCCAATACCCGACTAGGTGTATTTTGTACGGGTGGATGTACTTCCGAGATAAACCCCATTCGAGACCCCCGGATACAGTCCAGTATGAATAGATCTGATGTTATGCAGCACCATGTATCATAGAACAATTGCAACCTACCCCCGACCGGTGACTGATCTCTAGAGGATATATCCTGGACTAGTCCAGTACTTGTACCTCCATGGTTGCTGGATTCCTTGGTCTCCTGGCCCTGTTTGTGGTGTGCATTGGAGCGTGCCAATGTTTTGGTCCTTAGGTAAGGGACGTATCAGATATTAAACTGATAAGAACAGATGCTACACTTGATCTTAGCCAAACCCCGAAGAGCGATACGTGTAGCTGGGGTCGCCCGGCTTGGTCCTTGACCTGCACCATCATCTCTAGTTCAATTACCCCTTCCTGTTCTGAAAGGGTATGGTTTTTGAGGCGGCATCCTGGTCTCAGGATGAGTTTTGATGAGGCCGATTGTTTTTGCTGGACATTAGAGGATCTGCGCAAGGCTGTGAACCGTGGGTTGAGCATAGGCTTGATGGCTATTTCGTGAATAATTAATTTTCAAAATGGGCATTACACAGCAGGGTCCATATCCTGCTGTGTTTTGATAGTGGTGCCCTTGTACCATTTGCCCAAACGCCATTATTCCTGCTCCAACCAGTTTTTAGGACTTTCTGCAGCCTCAATTCATGCGCCCTCATGATGCGTCCCTTTAGAGCGATGCACTGTTAACAGGTGTCTGATATCTCTTGCGAAGTTTCCTCCATTATGGAGTCCTGGAGCTGGTGAGAGCCAATATAATTAAATTGCTGGCCAGATTGTCAAACAATGCTTCACCAGTTCCCACCGGTATGGCAAAATTGCTGGCCACATCCGGCACACCTGGAACATTGCTCATGTGCTTTGGTGCATGCACATAAGCAGTGACACCAAACTTCAGGGTCAGATTTGCACTGCCCTGGCTCTCCCGGCTCATGCTCATGGGAGATATCATGCAGCCCTTAAAAAAGCTCTGCTGTTATGGGTCCCCATGCAGACTCGTAGGCATATTATCCTTCATACGTGTACAGCTCTTTTGCTATACGGACCTCTGCTGGAGGTTGCTGCTGAAAGCTGCTGGGGACCCAAGGGTATAAAATCCCGGCTGGAACACCTCCTGGTTGATCATTTTATCTTTGAGGTGTTCCACATTGTCCAGATGTCCCCAACCTTTATTTTTGGAAGGGGAAAACTCTTTCTGGCCTCACTCATCAGAGTTGACAGGCCTGGACAATTTAGTCTTAGCCTGCCTCCCGACAGGAGTGGCCACAGTGCTCTAGTGCACCAGAGTTGTTGCCGGTGGCTCTCAAGTCAGCGTTTCTAAGCCGGCGTACACCCGCTGATCGCAGCCCCACGGGTAGGTTTTACTTTATAGGCGATACACTCGCCTTATTTTCTCTGTTAATATTTGTTCCTTTGGAAGTGTCCCTGCTGGCTCCTGTAACCAGCCTTACAGGACCTAGTAAACCGCAGAACGTTTAAAACACATACCTGTGGGTGTTTGACTTACCGCTGATGGAGCCTGTCTGTGCGCCAAACGCACCTGACGTAATGACGCGCAGGCGCTCTGGCAGGGCTTCTTCACGGAATCACTCACGTGACTGCAAAGTAAAATTGTGAGTTTGATTAGGCTGCAGCAACAGATATTTCTGGGTTGAGATATCCAAAACATGGAGTTTTAGAAAGATGGGCATGGACTTAGGAGGTTCCATTTGACGTTGAAACTACAGCAGTACATCTTATCTTCGAGAGTTTGGTGGGAGAGGCAATGGTGACAACCTCAATATGGAGAAGTAAAAGTGAAACAATTCTTGAAGAAATGAAAGCAATTCTAAAACTTGTTGTTTGTTAGTTTCAGACAAAGGAAAAGATGGGTGTTGGGATTGGAGAAAAATGGTAATAAATAGCCAAGGAGATAAATGCAAGCAAGAGGAACTCAGGAAGTAACCACAAGCCCAGTAGCTATCTTGAGAGAAAAAAAACTGCTAATCTCCTCCCTCTCCTCCTGTCTTCATTGGGGACATCCGACACCCACTGGTGCCATATTGTATGACATACTTGCAGCCATATGCTGTGGCTGCAGGTTGAACTTATACCACAGTGCTATGCAAGGACTTCAGGTGTATTGTTCCAGAAGTTATACCACAGTGCTATGCAAGGACTTCAGGTGTATTGTTCCAGAAGAGCATAAGCAGCTTTAAAACTCAATTTTTATTTTAAATCCAGATTAATTGATTGACACAATTTTCTGCACTCTGAGCTGCACAATGAATTTTGCACATATCATGGACTCTTAACACAAGATCAATAATCTCAGGCACACCAAGAGCATGGGTCAGCACAAGAGAGATTGGTGCACTGAAGCAGCCCAATTTACAATATGAAGTTCTGGATTAATGGTCAGCGTGTGAATAAGATGAAGGTAGACACAAAATACTGGAGTATCTCAGCGTCCATGGAGAGAAGGAATGGGTGATGTATCGGGTTGAGACCCTTCCACAGACTGCAGATTTTAATATGTTTTGTCTGATGTATGACGGTGATCAAAAAAATGATAGTTTATTCTGCATGACCCAGTCTGAAGAAGGGTCTCGACCCAAAACGTCTCTCCATCTCTCCATAGATGCTGCCTCACCTACTGAGTTACTCCAGCATTTTGTGTCTACTTTTGATTTTATACAGCATCCGCAGTTCTTTCTCACACATTTTGTGAACAAGGTGATACTGGTCAGTTTGGCAGTGTGAGCTGGTCGTGGGTCTATTTTTAGTGAAGATATGAGATGCCAATGCCTTTATCAGGCACTGTTCCTAAAACTTACCTTTGCATTGTGCCACTTGATAGTAGGGTCTAGTTTGAGACAGGACAAACAATTTCTACTCCACCACAACAATGAATCAGCTGTTGAACATAATGGTCAGGGTAAGGCTACATCTGGAATTCGCAGCATTGATACTGATTATAATTGAAGCTACCGGCCGTGACATCTGTTTTTGACAGTGTCCCCACACTAACTAAGGCCATGTACATCAGCTTTGGAAGATTTCAGTTGGAGCCAGCCACGTTGCGCTTTCTGCATCAACCAAATCACGTTGTGGTGCATAAAATCTGGACAGGAAGTAAACCGGACTGGACAGCTTAAACTGATGTGCATTCAACATTTCATCAGAAGCAGGCAACAGAAGAATTTCCCCGACTGCTTTAGCACAGATGGCTAACAGTTGGTAAATGCATGAAAAATTAGCTCCAGATTTCAATTGCATTCACCTCCCAAAAAGGCATTCCTGCTGTCTCTTTTGTTGCTTTACTCAAATCTTCCCCAAATTTAAAATAAACTCGTCCTTGGCCATTAGCAAAACAAATAAATGTTTCATGTTACATGAAGCGGTGTTTCCTATATTCCTTTTTTAGATAATATTTCACAGTGAAAACGGTAATCATGTGGAATTTAAACATGTCAGGGTTTTCTCTGATAGATTTTAATATGTTTTATCTGATGTTTGATGGAGACCAAAACAATTAATAGTTTATTCTGCATGACCCATTGTTCTTTTGGACTATGTACTTCCTGTGCACTGTATTTTCATTTACTGTTGCTTGTGCGATTAAATTAGCCACCAATGATTTTCCAATTCTTTCAGATTATCCTTACAGAGCTATGATCAAGTTGGCTTTGGACAATGAACAGAATATAGTACTGGATTTGGAAAGTGGAAGCAAATGACAACAGCTTTTTCAGCAGATATTAGCCCTCAGGGAGGGGAAAATAGTCTTACCTCACTTTAAGACTGATAGTCATGGGGATAGGGGTGGAGAGGTGGGGGGGGGGGGGGGAGAGGAGGGGGGGGGGGGGGTTAACAGTGTTGCAATAGCCCCTGGGCTAATCATTCAGGATGTACATGCATATGCATGTAATATATGTTTAACACACCTCTCCAAAAGCAGTCAGTTTAAAACTCCTGCCTGTGTCCCTCCCCCAAAGTAATCAGCACATTTCACAGAAGAGATTTACAAAAAGGCTGACTGGACTGCAGGGCTTTATTTATGTAGACAGATTGGATGGGGGTACCTCTCTTTTGCAGTTTTTTGCCTCCTTCTCCCATTAGTCTGAAGAAGGTTATGAACCAAAACATAGTCTGTCCATTCCCTTCACTGTCTGACCCAGTTCTTCCAGCATTTAGTTTTTGTTATTGATTAAAATGTATTGTGTCGGAGTAAACCTGCAATGAAGGGGTGGAGAATGATAATGATGCTGGAACACTGCAAAGGGTTGAGAGAGTGTAAATGGGTGGTTGATGGCATGGATTTGGTGGGCTTATTTCCATGCTGGATCTCCTCAAGACTATAAGAAATTTTACAAGCAGGAAGAGGCCCATCAGGGTAATCTTGTTTGATAAATCAATCACGCTGGCAGCCTTTTCACCACGAGACCCAAACTCTATTTCCCGGACAGCTTCTTCAGCTGGATTCATTCCTCTTTCGTGATTTACCTGACAGTTTAGAGTTTGGAGTTTAGAGCTACATCATGAAAACAGGGCCTTCGGGCCACAGAGTCCATGTTGACCATCGATCACCCATCACTAGTTCTATGTTATCTCATATTCTCATCTACTCTCTACACCCTAGATACAATTTATAGAGGTCAATTAACCCGCAAGCCCTCACATCTTTTGGTTGTGTGAGGAAACCGGAGCATCTGGAGGAAACTCATGTGGTCACACACTCCAGGAAATTTCCATTAATAGCAGGAACTTGACAACTAATAATATTAATCAGCTGACATTTGAGTATTTCGAACAGGAATCATCATTTCTATCTGAGAGCACTACAACTTGGTCTGTTTCTCTGGTTCCATACAGTTATTTTCAATGGAAAGAATGTGCCTGTCAAAAAGCACCACTCCCCCAAAGCCACATAACTAAGTCACCTACCTTCACGTCCAAACATATACAACTGTGAAATTCCTAGGCCTTTCTATCTTTTGCACTCAGGAGAGGATCCAGATGAGGACGTTGAGAATGATCCCAGGAATGGTGATTGTGTTAACATAAGATAAACGTTTGACGGCATTGGACCTGTACTCGCTGGAGTTTAGGTGAAAAGGGACCTCATTGAGACTGAAAGGCCTGGATAGTGTGGATATGAAGAGGGTGTTTCCACTAGTGGAAGAGTCTAGGACCAGAGGCCATAGCTTCAGCATAAAAGGACGTACCTTTACAAATTTATAAAGGAGTTGAGGAGTAATTTATTTAGTCAGAGGATGGTGAATCTGTGGAATTCATTGCCACAGAAGGTTACAGAGGCTAAGTCAATGGATATTTTTAAGCCAGAGACTGACATATACGAGTGTAAGGGGTTGTGGGGAGAAGGCAGGAGAATTGGGTTGAGAGGGAATGATAGATCAGCCATGACTGAATGGCGGAGTATACTTGATCGGCTGAATGGCCTACTGCTTCTTCTATAACTTATGAATCTATGAACATATGAATGATACAAGTCCATCTGGGGCATTCTGATGGCCTCAAACATTTGGAGGAATAAGGTTGCGTTCTGATTGAAATTCATGTTGTTTTGCTCGTACACTTGGTATGCATAGAAGGGTAATAGGATCTTTAATGACCCTGAATAAGACATGGATATAGTTGAATCCAAAACCTTAGCAACACTGAAACCAAGGGAAGAAACGATCACACAGAAAATAAAACAGTTTTTAATGCCCCACCAAAAGGAATTTGCTAGATTGTTGCCATAGTACTATATAAGTTCATGTGTGCAGTTTCAGAGAGCAGTAGTGAATATTAGTCACTATTTACGTTTCTTATACAGATGCTTGCTGTAGCAGCATCAGCTCACTTTCACCTCATAGAAAACGGCCCACAGTCCTCCACATATCCAGGAGTTTATAACAGATGACCAAAGATTTTGTGAAAAAAAGACATTAAGGATCATAATTGAGAAAGGGAGATGTAAATGGGTAGGTTTTAAAAGCGGAATCCCAGAACCTTAGCCTTAGGCAATGGACGGCCTGGAGTGGAAAGATACAAATTGGAAAGCACCAGAGGCCAGGATTTAGTGAGGGGCTTCAACCTAAACTGTGATGATTTGTGCGGCTCCTTCTGCCACACCACTGGTGAAGAATGATAAAATAAATTAGTACTTTTCGATCAATAACTCATAAAAAAACAGAATAAAATAATTTTTAAAAGTCAATGTATTTTTGTTCGGTTTTCAGTAAATTATTTCGTGATTAACGGGAAAGAAAACATGGAGATGGCCTTAATTGCACGTCATAACTGGCTGAACTCTCAAGTATCATTTTGTAGCCAATTGAAAGAAGCCTATATCAGTGTGCACCAACTTACAAAATGCATTATGGCATTGTATAATTATTTAATTAATATTGATATTAAGGTGTTAATTAACAAAGTCATAGAAATTTCTGATATATAGAAATTGGGAATATTTTTATCCTATAGGTTATAAAATGTGAAGGATAGTACTCTACAAAACATCTTATTGAAACCTGAAATTACTAAGTAATAGGCCTGTCCCACTTAAGCGACTTTTTAGGCGACTACAGGAGACTATGCAGTCGCCACATGGTCGCCACATGTTCGCGTGTGATTGCCGGGGAGTCGCCTTCATGGTCATGAGGAGTTTCGCATTCTGGGAACTAGTCACAGCCTCATTATGGTGGCTGCAAAATTTTCAACATGTTGAAAAATTAGCGGCGACCTGCCATGGAGAGTAGCGAGAAATTTTGTGCCCTGGGTGAGTCGCCAGGAGGTCCTAGTGGGTTGCCAGGAGGTCGAAGGTTCTCGTAGGTTCTCATAGGTTGTAGCTGGTGGTGACCAGTGAATATCATTGGCTCAGTAGGGAAAAAGAAAGTAAACAGTAGTTTTCAGAACCAAGGATAACCGACCGGTAATATTAAATGTCCACCGAGCTTCACAGCTGTCTATCTCTGGCTTCTTAATAGTTGTCTCCACTCCTTCTCCCTCCTTCTCCCCGCTCTCCTGCCTCTTTCAAAGGACTTACCGCACACTGTGCTTTAGCCGTTTTAATTACAGCGCCAACGTTCCTGTTCATCACGGTGTGTGTCTGTATCACCTTGGCTTTGTACCGTGAGAATTTCACTCAGACAGTGCTCCCCCCACTTGCCCTGTCCCCCGCCTGCATAACGGGCTGGTGAAGGAAGCGGTGTGTGTGGTGTGTGTGTGTGTTTTCCACTCTGACAGTCGCCGTTCCAGTTGCCAGTTTTTCAGGCGACTGCCGGCAACATGACATCGCCTGAAAAATGGGACAGGCCCATAACATAAACTATTAAATTGTAATTATTCTTCAAATGACTCTAGCCAATATTTTTTTAATTTACAGCAGTTCTGAACATGTTGAGAATTTTCTAATTCATGCGCACTGTATTTTAAACATATAAGCATTGACATAAAGCTGTGATGTATTAAAACAATAGGATGGAAAATGTAGTCTCCATAACATTCCCTTTAAATAATAAGACAGCAAGACCACATATGTACTGAAATGAAATAAACAGAATTCCATTCTGAAATTGCTTTGGACTTTTCACATTTCTGCTCTAGTGATATTTTACTTCATATATGAATGGGAGTTCTTCATTGTGCAGTATTTCAACAGCTCCAGCGGAAGCCTGCACATCACCCACTCTTACTGATAAATGTCTTGGATGCTCAGTGAACAAGTGTGGCAAAAATCTGCATTGAAGAAGGCAGAAGCTATGTCCTCTGTACTCGGCAGTGACGGATGGTGTATGCACTTCTTCAAGTAATTCTTCTGTGGCCAGACCAAATAGATAGCGCATCTCTTTGTTCCAAATGCTACAGCAATGGAAAGGGAGACAGCAAGGAATAGAATCTGTGAGGCATTTTGTTTCTGGTCATTAATCCAGGATGTCATAAAGGTGGCACAGTCATGCAGCTGGAAAGGCTGTTGCCTCACAGCATCAGACACAGTTCAATCCTACCGTGGGTGCTGTCTGTGTGAAGTTTGCACATTCTCCCTGTGATTTGTGGGGTTCCTCTGGGTGTACGGGTTTCCTCTCACATCCCAAAGACGTGCAGGTTTGTAGATTAATTGGTCTCTGTGTACAGGGAATGGATGCAAAAACTGGGAATACATAGAACAGGTATGAGTGGGTGATCGATGGTCAGTGTGGACTTGGTGGGCTGAAGGGCCTGTTTCCGTGCTAGACCGCTCAATCAATGCCTCATGTCCAGATGAATTGAAAATAAAAGTGAACTACAGATGCTAGAAAACTGAAACAAAAACAGAAAATGCAGGAAGCACTGAGCAAGTCTGACAGCATCTGTGGAAAAAAGAACAGAGTTAATGTTTAAGGATGGATGGAAACCCTTTTTCAGAACTGGAAAAGAGGGAAAACAAATGAGTTTTAAGTTGCAAAGAAGGGGGGGAGGAGTGGGTAGAATAAATGGAATATGGAGGAAGGAGGATCTTATAGAGACACAAGGGACTACAGAGGCTAGAATCAGAGAAAAAATAAGCATGATCTTTGTGAGGCTCACAGTGATACTAAGGAAGAAGTCAAGAACAAGATGGAGGCTCAATTCAATCAAGCCCATGCCAGGCAAATGTATCAAAGCCTAAATACTTTCACGACAGGGTGATCTCTGGCAATGGTGCATCTCTACCTGATAAGCTCAATGCATTATATGCACGTTTTGAAGCAAATAAAGTCCCATCACTGCGCGAGCCCCCCATCCTTCACTGTCTCTGCCACTTATATCCCAGAGCTTAGATCTGCTTTCATGAAAGTAATCTCTCGGAAAGCTGTTGAGTCCTTATGGAGTCCTTGGATGGGTTCTGAAATTGTGCGCCAAGTAAATGGCCACAGTCTTCGCCAACACCCTGAGCTTTTCACTGCAACAGCCTTCTGTCCCCATCTGCTTCAATGAAGCCTCCAACATTTCAGTCACCAAGAAAAATAAAATGACCTCTGAATGGCTCGGACCCAGTTGTTGCTACATTGACCATAATGAAGAGCTTTGAAAGATTGGTAATGGCCCACATTTACACCAGTCTCCCTGACCAGCAGATGTCAGTCTGTCAGGATTGGTCATAACACTTCATCACCCTGACCCTCAACATGGTGCTCCTGAGGGTCGTGTGTGCTCAGTCCTCACCTGCTCTTCCCTCTCTGCACCTACAACCATATAGCCAAAATATAATGCCAATCCGATCTTTAAGTTCACCGATGATACCACGCTTGTCAGCTGAATTAACAACAATAATGAGACAAAGTACAGAGACAAAGATCATGCACATTGTGTCATGGTGTCAGAAGAACATTTTAGCCCATTAATGGCAGCAAGATGAAAGAATTGGTTGACCTAAGGAAGTGGGGGATAGGATGTGTTGGGGTGAACACAACCCTCTCCTCATCAACGGAGCTGCAGAGATGGTTATCAACCTCAAGTTACTTGGCGTTCACATCATCAGCAAACTAACTTGATCCTTTCACATTGTTGTGGTGATCAAGAAAGTGCTTCAGTGTATTTACTTTCTGAGGCATCAGAGAAGTTTCAGCAAGTCCATGAGAATTCTCTCGAACTTCTACAGATACGCTATAGAAAGTATTCCGATAGGATGCAGCTCATCCTGGTATGGCAACTGCTTTGCTCTTGACCACCATCTGAACCATCAGATAATGGAGACCATTGCCCATTCCATCATAAGCTTGTCACTTCCTTCCATCCAATCCATCTTTATGATGCGTTGCATCCAAAGACTGGAAATATCGGCAAGGATGCATGTAACTCTGGCCGTTCGCTTTTCTCTCTTCTACCTTTTGGGAGAAGGTGCATCAGCTTGAAAGCCCAGACAAACAGACTTAAAAGAACCGTTTCTTCTGCACAGAAAAATACTCCAGAATCAATCACCTCTTTTTTACCCTCCTCCTGGTGTTGCTGACATGACGATGCTGATTAAAATTGTTCAAACTACCAGTTATGATAGCAAAGGATTGGAGGATTATTAAAATTGTACCATTGCGTGCAAAGCAAAGGTGCTGAGCAAATTATTGGAATCCATTCTAAAGGAGAGATGAAACCTCCACAAAGAGAGACACAAATTAATTAGGGATAGTTGGCATGGATTTATTCAAGGAAGTTCGGACAAACGCGTTTGAACTTTTTGAGGAGGCAGCAAGTAGCATTGATGAGAGCAGTGTTTTTGATATTCGACATAGATTTTAGCAAACTTATTTTAAAGAAAACTTTATATGGAATCTAAGAGAGAGTTCAATACAAAACTGGCAGGAAGAAGTGGATCAAGGCTGATGGGTGGTTTTATGACTGCTATGGTTCACTGCTCAATCTCTTGCTCTTTGTAATATATATTAACCATTTCAATGAAGGGGGAATGATAATAGCATTTGCAGATGGTACAAATATTGGTCCTGTGTTTGAGAATGAAGGGAAACATGTTAAAACTGCCAGAAGTTATGGAACTCGAGCCACAGAATCACAGTCATACAGTGTGGTCACAAGCCCATTTGGCCCAACTTTCCCACACCAACAAACATATCCCATCCACACTAGTCCCACCTGTGACCTGAAACTCTGTAAGTCCATAAACATCAAACCTTATATTATCAAGATTTATGGATCTGGGAAGATGCAGTGAGCAGAGCAAGAAAGAGTAAAAATCCTTATTACAGATTCCATGTGCTTGCATCCATATCTTGATCGTCTAGTTTCATCTCTGTGATAACATGAATCCCCATTGCCAAAATAGAACCCTCGCAGTTGATTTATATACATTGTGCAGCTCACTCTACTGGGTCCTAATATTGTGCATCTACTTATTAATCAGTCAGTGGTAGCCTTATGTCAACCAGTCAGTGGTCGTTCTTATTCTTTTCTTGCAACTTGTATCTAGGTTCCAGACACTCCAGCACCACTCCGCAGCTTGTCCCAGCTCTGCAGAGAGCCATTCCAAATTGACCAAATCTCCAAGCAGCCCCAAAGCTTTTACCCCATTTTAAAGCCCTAGCCTCTCCAATTTGGCCAGGATTAACAATATCTTCAGATACTACATCCTGGATCATGGAACTTGGTTTCTAAAAATGTATGGATTGCTATTATCTCCTTACCCTGAAAAAGTCAATAGACAATAGACAATAGGTGCAGGAGTAGTCAATTTGGCCCTTCGAGCCAGCACCGCCATTCAATGTGATCATGGCTGATCATCCCCAATCAGTAACCCGTTCCTGCCTTCTCCCCATATCCCCCGACTCTGATATCTTTAAGAGCCCTATCTAGCTCTCTCTTGAAAGTATCCAGAGAACCAGCCTCCATCGCCAGAGAATTCCACAAACTCACAACTCTGTGTGAAAAAGTGTTTCCTCATATCCGTTCTAAATGGCTTACCCCTTATTTTTAAACTGTGGCCCCTGGTTCTGGACTCCCCCAACATCGGGAACATGTTTCCTGCCTCTAGCATGTCCAAACCCTTTGTAATCTTATATGTTTCAATAAAATCTCCTCTCATCCTTCTAAATTCCGGAGTATACAAGCCCAGCCGCTCCATTCTCTCAGCATATGACAGTCCCGCCATCCCGGGAATTAACCTTGTAAACTAGACTGCACCCTCTCAAAAGCAAGAATGTCCTTCCTCAAATTAGGAGACCAAAACTGCACACAATACTCCGGGCGTGGTCTCACTAGGGCTCTGTAAAACTGCAGATGGACCTGAAAACATATTTATTTGCACATGTAGTCAGCCACCTAATTTGTTTTTTTTCTTTTATTTACTGGACATATCCACTACTTCTCTGCTAAATACATTGGCATGTTTTGTTGGATGAATATTACTGTATGAATATAAATTGCTGATGATGATGATAATTTCCAATATTATTCCCATGTTTCCCTTTTGACTCTTCATCTACTAATTATTTTCCTTCCATATCAATTTATCCAATGTGCAACACTTTAACTTTGTGAGTATTTAAAGTTTGTCTTCCATCTGTCTACCATTTACATAAGTGATCCAAACCCCATTGCAAATCCTCAGCTGAATCCTTGTAATTATTCATCTTTGAACAGTTGTCTTCCCTGGCAAGATATTTGTACATTCTCAGCAGCTCTCAAGCCAATCTTTTCCACATAGTTTATGCATAATCACAACCTGTTTTTATTCTATTTCATTTACAAAACCCATTCTCAATAACTTTTCAATCAACACAAACTTTAATTGCTGGGAATTTATTTGTGGTTCAATGGAGGATTATGGTCTTCAGTCCATTATTGATGGATTGTTAATGTTATATCTCCATTTATTCAAATCTGTTACCATGGCTCAGGCTGAAAAATGTTTTGGCAAAAACAATGCCTGCAATTTGAATTTTAAAAATAACTGTTGGCATTATTTTATTTTTCCTTCCACTGTTAAGCCAGCTTGCATCTCCCAACTTTGATCAAATCAGTTCTAACTCCCAGTTGATCTGTTTTTCACTTCTGATGCTTCACTGATATAGAATTGCACTTAAAAGGTAGGCTCAATATTGTATTCAGTTTTGGAACTGGTCCCATGTACAAGCTGAACTATTCAATCTATTTTTTTGTGCCAATACAGATGCTGTTCTGCAATAAGTCGTGACATTTTTTAAAAATTCATAAAAATTCAGTACCCATCCCATGAGAAGATGTGCAGAGAGCTGCCTTCTTGAGCTGCTGCTGTCTTTGAGGTGTGAGTATAACCACAATGTTGTTCGGGAGAGAGTTCCAAGGCTTTGACCCACCAATAGTGGAGGTACAGTGCTACATTTCCAGGTCATATCTTCTGAGATCCTCCAATGATAAAGCAAGGGATCCTCTGTAATGAATCATTGGTGGCATGGCCTTATACAATGTCAGTGGCTTCCTTGTCAGAATGAGGTGAGCTAATAAATGTATGATCGCTTTGACTGCCAGGTAATAGTAAGATTAAACGAGAATTTACCTGTTCGAAGTTTGATCTTTATTTTATGAGGAATTACGATGAGGGATTACGTGAAGAAGCCCCGCCTGGCGCTTGATCGGCATACTTCAAAGCAGCGGCATGAAAAACACAGAACCAATAGCCGGAGTAAGATAGTAAGGCCCAACATAGACTAGAACTACCAGATGATCATTTATATTATGAGGGTTGGGAGCGGAGGGCACGTAATCCCTCATCGTAACTCATAAAATAAAGATCAAACTTCAAACAGGTGAATTCTCATTTAATCTTACTATTTTACTTCGGAGTCACGTGAGTGACTACGTGAAGATTTTATAGCTCTGTGTTTTTTATGTGGTAGATTAATTCAATACGACACTCTGTTTAGTCAATAGAGTAGTGAGTAAATAGTATTTTAAAAACATTGCTACAATTTATGAAATGTCTTTTAATCATAAAAAAACCATTTTTTTAATAATAACCCCTCTATCGTAGGGGAAAATTTTACAAAAGAAAAAATGATAATGATGTCAATGATAACATAAATCGATAATATAAATCAATAATATAAAACAAAGCAAGCATTTAAAGAGAACCCAGTACTGCGTGTCCAAATCCTGGCACTGTGACAACAGGTTTATCGTAGAACTTTGAAAAATTTTCTTCTCTACACCACCCTGCGGCCTCTAAAATTTGATCGAGTGGTACGTCCTGCACCTTCGCCGCGGACGCAGCTACCGCCCTAGTGGAGTGAGATTTAAACACATCAGTGACTATTCCTGCTAGATCCAAAACCAGTTTTAACCATCTAGAAATGGTTTGAACTGAAACTTTTGTATGTGGTTTTTTGTGCGTTATCAATAACGCTGTCTCAGAACCTCTGAGATTTTTGGTTACTTCAATGTATTGAGTTAAATGCTTAACTACACACAATGTTTCATCGATAGGATATGCTTTAAACATTACTCCAGTTCTCCCTGGTCTGCTTAGTTTGATCAGGTCATAAACATAAAACACAATGTTATCTGCAGCCACATGCATGCAATCTAACCGTAACAATTGCAAATTTTGTACTCTTTGAGCTGATACTAATGCCATTAACATTACTACCTTGAATGTTAACTTCTGCAAAGACATTGAAATAATTGGAGTCCATTGCTTAAGCAAAGTGCGAACAATGCTAACATCCCAAATTTCTGTACATCTGGGCTTGGGAGGATTTTTATTAAAAATTCCTTTCGTGAATCGGGATACTAATGGGTGAGACCCAACTGAATCTCGATCAGAAATTTGTCCTAAGTAGGACGACAAAGCACTACGAGCACAATTAATGGCACTATAACTCAAATGCTCATCAAAATGTAACCCAGCAAGGAACTCCAATACATTTAAAATGTTTTCAGTATGATAAGATATCTTTGACTGTCTACAAAGGCTTCCCATTTCCTTATATGCGACATATATTGTTTTTTAGTGCTATTCCTCCAAGCTGCACCTATAACATCCATGGTCCTGTCCGACAGTTCAAACTCTTGCAATGGTCTGATCAGAACCTGCAGATTAACAAATTCATATGATCATGCAATGGATGAACTTCTTTTGGTACTATTGTGTCAACAAATTGTCGCAACTAGGAATCGTCATACATGGTTCAATAATCATTTTTAGCATCAATGGGAACCATGACTGCGTAGGCCAATTTGGCACCATCAAAATGCCTTTGGCAGCGTCTTGCGCTATTTTCTTGAGACATTGCCCAATCAGACAGAATGGGGGAAAAGCATAAAAGAACATATTCCCCCAGTGTAGCGAGAAAGCATCCACCGCTACTGCCCCTGGATCGTGTTCCCAAGACACGTATTTGGGCAATTGGTGATGCAATCTAGATGAAAACAGATCAATGTCCGGCACTCCATACCGACTGACTATATGTTTGAAAATTTGTGGATTTAACATCCATTCTGTACTGTCTTTAAATATTCGTGATCTTTTGTCTGCCACAACATTGTCTCTCCCTGGGAGATAAATAGCTGACAGCCAAATATTTTTACCAATACACCAATGCCACATCTGGTTTACCAGATGATCACATGATATTGATCTTACTCCACCCATGTGATTGATATATGCCATAGCTGTGGTATTGTCTACTTGTATTTGGACATGCAAATCCTTCATAGTAGAACAATAAGCTTTTAATCCATAAAATGCTCCCAGTAACTCCAAATAATTTATACCATATGTTTGGAGCAATAAATCCTCTTGGACAGTCCATCTGCCCCCACAGCTGGTCTCATTATCCGTAGCCCCCATCCGAGAGAACTTGCATCAGTTTGCAAAAACACTACTGGCTGCTGAACTAAAATGTTCTTAACAGCTTGTGGAACATTCTCAATCCACCAATGAAATTCTGATAAGGCTTCCTTTGGCAATTGCATAAACCTATCAAAATGGCCTGCTCGCTGTATAAGCGCTTGAGTTTTTGCCCTTTGAAGATTTTGGTAATGCAGTGGACCAAATTCTACTGCTGGGAATGCTGCTACTAGCTTCCCAATAACCTTAGCAACTTCTCGGATGGAGGGATAAGGTTTGTTAATCAGGCTCTGACACACATTTGTCAAATCAATAACCTTATCTATTGGTAAAGTTACCAACATGGTAACTGAATTAATCACAAACCCCAGATATTCAATGGTTTGGGATGGCTGTAACTTAGATTTTGTTGGATGAATCAGGAACCCCAGCCTTTCAAACAGACTTGTAGTTGCTGAGACTGATTTTTCAGCTGACTCCTGATTAGTATTGACAATTAAAATGGCATCTAGATAAGCCATAACGATGTGTTTTTGTGCCCTTAGCAGTGCAAGTGCTGGCTTCAACAATTTAGTGAACAATCTAGGTGCTGAGCTTAATCCATTAGGTAATGCTTTGCATTGCCACAGCTGTCCCATCCACTTAAACTTTAAATACCTGCGAAAGTGATGATGAATTGGAATTGAATAATATGCATCCTTCAAATCTATTGTAGTCATATAACAACCTGTTGATACCAGCTGCATTGCAGTGTTGAAGGTGAACATTTTAAAATGTTTATGCTGGACAAATTTATTCAATTGTGTGAGATCTAAAATGATTCTACAACCCCCATCTTTCTTTAGTCTGGGGAAAATATTTGACACAAATTGTTGTGGATCCTCTCCTGTTTTCTCGATAACTCCTTTTCTACACAAATTCTTAACCTCTTTATCAATTTGAATTTTTTCAAGAACAGAAAACATCAAAGTATGATTAGGCTTATTCTGTCCCAGTGGATCCATACCTTCTACAAAATCAAAGGTAGATCCTAAAACAGTATCTAATATAACACAATCAGATGTTATACTGTCCCATTCATTATAAAACATTCGGAGACTACCACCAATCTGAGGTTCATCCAAAAATCCTTCTTTAATAGGATAAAGTTTTTGTACCTCTCCAACCGGACATAGTGATCTCCTTCGCCCAACAAATGGGTGCACATTCGGCTGTGCTAGTTGGTAATTCTTCCTTACCATACTCCTGCCTCGGCTTGTTCCAGCTCCAAAATCAAATCCCCTTCTCATTTGACTGGCCCTTCTCTGGCCAAAATTGAAGGGTTTCATAAGGCCAATAGTTTTTGCCTCTTCATCAATTTCTTTAATTTGTTTAGACAGATTTACTCTGAACAAATAACCAGGAGCTTCAACATTGCTTGATCTGCACAACCCTGCAAATCTTGGATGTAAAAGAGGCCGAATGGCAATCTTCCTCATACAATTTATCTCAAAAAATGAGTTGCAGAATAATGCCAACATATGCTTCTGAACTTTGGTCATTCCACAACCTTCCACTTGTCTTCCAAAGGCAGTGATGCCAGCCGAAATCAGCTTGAGGATTCTTTGAAATCGTATTTCCTGCGCCCGCATCATTGATGACATTGGCGCCCAAATAGCCGGATTCACTGTAGGTACCTTCAGTGAGGTACAACTAATAGGTGTGTTATACAAATATGCTGTCACAACCATAACAGCTTCTTGAAGCAGGTGAGAGACCATATAATTAATATTGGCCGCCAGGTTTTCTTCCATGGCCTCACCGCCTCCTCCAGGTATAGCAAAACTTTGTGCCACATCAGGTACACCTGGATATTTGTATTGTGGTGGGTACTCCTGACCGCAATCACCACTTTCAGAGTCAGTCTCATACAGCCCTGGTACTCCTGAAACTTGTTCAAAGGAGACTTCCTCCAGCCAATCCCGGGCACTGGAGTTTCAAATTCCCAATTCAAACTGGCACCATATTCATGATATGGAACCTCCTCAGGGGCTGCCTGGGAATATTCTGGGTTCTTAGACCCTTGGTTGATTATTGTTTGGAGTATTTTCTCCATTTGATCCATTCTGAGCCATAAGGCTTTCCTTTCTGGACCTTCTGAATCGGATTCATCAGAAACCTCAGGCCTTTCAGCTTTTCTTTTACATTTTTTAGGCACTGGGTTTTCCTCCAAAGTTTCTGTTTGTGGAGTAATCAAAGGCTCACTAACGGGTATTTCAACGGCCACCGGCATCGGAACCGGCTCCGCAATAATCTGCTGTCCCGACCCTTCTGCACCCCGGGATGCAGGTTTTACCCGCGATTTTTTTAACCTTCTCCATTTTAGTTTAACTCCTCCTGGTTTACCCATCAGCCTACGGAGTTTTGAAAACGCCCTGGAAGTAAAATAATTTCACTTACCTGCGGGCTGTTTCCTTACCGCTGTGTGGAGCTGCGCTCTGCAGCTCTTTCCTCTACCGACAGCGTCGACGTAATGCCGATCAAGCGCCAGGCGGGGCTTCTTCATGTAGTCACTCACGTGACTCCGAAGTAAAATTCATGTTCCCTGATATATCTAGAACTCTCTCAGATTGTAAATGCAATAAAACATGTTTTCAAAAAAGAACATGAAAAAATATTTAAAAACAAGGGAATAAGAAAACTCATTCAACTCAAAAATAAATACTTTAAAAGACCTAAGCTCTTAAATATTATTTTTAATCTAAAGAATTAATTGCAAATGTAAAAACAAAAGCAGAATGTTTTCACACTAAGAATCTAAAACTTTTTAAAAATCAACAACCTGAGACTCTCACAACTATTCTTTTCCTTTCAAAATAAGAGAGAAAATAAATGTACCGCTCTGTTTTTGTGCAAGGTTTTCCGATGAATGTTAAACAGGAGTGCAGGACTTCTGTTCAAATTGCTGCTCAACAAGGTTCCAGTCTTGAATGGCTGGTGGCAAGTTCTGGGTTTTCACATTGGCTTGTGCATGTGAATGAGGAATGTGCTGTCACTTGCAGTGGGTAATATTGGCAGCTACAGTGAGATTTCCCAAGAAAACAGTTGGGATTCATCTTCTTGCACTTAACCATTTTGAAAACAACTTCACAGTGACAACCTGACCTTGGGCAGCCAGTAATTAGAACAACTTGCTTCTCTTGCTTCTGCTGAATAGTAAACTGCACATCTACATACCAAAACTCATATCTAAATGTTATTTAGATATAAACATTTTATAAACATACAAAATATTTTTAGCAGGCTTGATCCATATCGGTTCAGAAATCTAGAAATCTTGTTGATAGTTGGCACTGACAAAATATCTTGGAAAGATCATGGGCTCTGTTTGCATATGTTATTTATGGATGGTACAAAAAAGGGACTTGGGAATTTTCTTGACTTTACAGCTCAGCATCTCTCAGTGAAAGCATACGCATTTAGTATCACCATCAATTTTCTACATTGTTGGGTAATTTATTATTTGTTTTAGAAGTGACTTTCCACATGAAGTTTGTCAAGCTACATTGGGTGTTTTCCAGTAACATAAAATAATTAGATTCATTGAAGACCTTCTGTTAACTGTTGGCTATGTCAATGGCTGCTCTTGACATCAGGGCAATGTTGAATCAAATATGGTTTCAGGGAGACCCATTAATATATATATATATATATATATATATATATATATATATATATATATATATATATATATATATATATATATATATATATATATATATATATATAATATATGTAGCACAAAGGTACAAATAGTAGAGACGCTACCTCACAATGCCAGAGGCCATGGTTCATTCCTGACTTTGGGTGCTATCTGTGTGGAGTTTGCATGTTTTCCTGTGATGATGTGGGCTTCTTCCAGGTGCTCTTGTTTCCTGCAATGTCCCAAAGATGTACGGTTAATAGATTAACTGGTGATCATAAGTTTCCCCCTCTGAAAGAGAATGCTAGAATCTGGGGAGTGGGGAAGTTGGCGAGAATGGAGGAATAACAACAAATATATAGGATTAATGTAGGATTAGTGTACATGGATGTTTGGCATGTAATTAGTGGGCCAAAGGACTGGTATCCATGCTCTATATCTATGACTATAAAACTGGATGACCAGAGGTATAACTACCTGCAAGTAGTGTCTCTCAATGTACTTTTGGAAGGTGCTGTCTTGTGATATTGAAATCAGCGCTCATCAGTTCAAGCCTTCATTTAAGACCAATCTTATCTCTTTCCATAAAACTAAGAGATAAGAACGATATATTCAAAATGCTCTCACACTGATGCTTCTACAACTTATTTGCGTACATTTCCTATGAATCTCTAGATACAATACTACAAGCTCAACCAAGTATAGTACCACCAATGGACACGAGTACAGAGCCCAACCAGCCACAGTCAGTGGTAGAGAGGAAAATGGAAGGGAAAAAGCCTCAGATCTGTGGCCTAAATCCTGCCAGAGGAAAGAGTGGGAGACCAGTAACAATGACCTTGTCCATCTTCTGGAAGGATTGAAGGGGTTGTGGAAAGAAAACTGGAGAAGATGGGAGACACCACATACAACTGTACAGCGGTGAGATTTGGGGTTAAAGTCATGAAACAGAGGTCACAAAAGGAACCAGCACACCAGTACAAGATCAGGAGGCAGCAGGAGATCAAAAGACTGGTGAAAGAAAGCAGCTGAGAAAACAGAGGATGAAGGACACAGAGACAGAAAGGAAAGGACTAGAGGCACTGCAGGCAGAAATAAAGCAGTGCCTGGCAATCCTGCGAAGAGCAGAATGCCTGAGAAATCAACACAAGAAGATAGAACGGGCGAGGAGAAGTTTCTACAGAGATCCGCATAAGTTTGTCAAAAGCCTCTTTGTCAAGGAGAAGAGCGGGATCCTGAGAGTACCTGTAAGGGAACTGGAGGAGCACCTGAGGAAGATGTACTCTGACAACCTGAGGCATGAGCCAGTCACCATTCCAGATGACATGCCACCTATCCACCCACCTGAGCACCAGATGGAAATAAGGCCTCCTACATGGAAGGAGGTGGAGAACACAGTCAAACGGGCAAGAACAGCATCAGCACCAGGGCCCAATGGCATTCCATACAGGCTCTATAAAAACATCCCTGGTGCCCTGAAATACCTTTGGAAGTTAATGAAAGTGGCATGGGGGAAAGGAATCATACCTAAGGCATGGCGAAGAACAGGAGGGATCTTAATTTCCAAAGAAAATAACTCCTCAACCATTAAACAATTCCGCCAGATCAGCCTTCTGAACGTGGAAGGAAAGATCTTCTTTGGTGTTATGGCCCAGAGACTCAGCATTTTTGCAGAGCAACAACTTCATTGACACATCAGTGCAGAAAGCAGGGGTACGTGTTTTCTCAGGGTGTCTGGAACATGCAAACGTCATCTGGCACCAGATACAAACTGCCAAGAAGGAAAAGAGAGATCTGCATGTAGTTTTCTTAGATCTAGCCAATGTCTTTGGTTCGGTGCCCCATGAGACACTTTGGGCAGCTTTTAATTTCTCGCAGGTCCCAGAGGTCATCACAAAGCTGGTAAAAGCTTACTTCCAGGACCTCCAGTTCTGCGACACAACACAGGACAACACCACCGCCTGGCAGCACCTTGAGGTAGGCATAATGGCAGGCTGTACCATTTCTCCTCCGGTTTTCACCATGGCAATGGAGCTCATCATTCAAGCATCATGATGGGTGGTCGGAGGGGAATGCTTGAAAAGTGGGCTGCGTCTTCCTCCAATCAGGGCGTACATGGATGACATGACCACAATAACAACAACAAAAGCATGCACCAAACGCCTGGTGGATAAACTCCAGTAAAACATCAAATGGGCATGAATGGGGATTAAACCCAGCAAATCCTGCAGCGTTTCCATCGTCAAAGGCCGGCTCACTGACGAAAGGTTCTGCATCAATAACGAGACAATACCAACTGTCCTGGAGAAGCCTGTCAAAAGCCATGGGCGATGGTACACCGCATACCTCAAGGATGCAGAGCAGGTGGAACAACTCAGGCAGGATACAATCAGTGGCCTCAAGCAAATCAACAACACTATTCTCCCAGGAAAGCTGAAGCTTTGGTGCCTGCAATTCGGTCTACTGCCATGACTCATGTGGCCAATTATCATCTACAAGGTCACTTTATCCCATGTCAACCAGCTGGAGAGACTGGTGAACTCACAGGTGAGGAAGTGGCTTGGGCTACCGAGATGCCTCAGCAGCATAGGGCTCTATGGGAATGGAGCCCTCTCACTGCCAGTCTCAAGCCTGGTGGAGGAATACAAATGTGCCAAAGTGAGGCTGGACATGACACTAACAGAATCCCGGGACCCAATAATAAAAGGTGTCGGTCCAACCCTAGCCACAGGGAAGAAATAGACTCCAGCAGCAGTGGTACTGGACGCAAAATCCGCCCTCCAACACCGGGACATAGTGGGCCATGTCCAACAAGGCTGAGGGGGCTTTGGCCTGGGAGCAATGAAACCTACCTGGCAAAAGGCTACTCCAGCTGAACGTCGGCACCTGGTGGTGGAGGAGGTACGCCACCAAGAAGAAGCAGCTAGGTGTGCCAAAGCCATATCCCAAGCCAAACAAGGCCGCTGGATGAGGTGGGATGGTGTTGAGAGGAGGAAGATCACATGGAAAGAGCTGTGGAGCATGGAGTCAAATAAGTTGAGCTTCATTATCAGAGCCACATATGACGACCTTCCCTCTCCCACAAACCTAAATCGTTGGCTGAGAGAGGATCCAGCCTGCCCCCTGTGTGCAGTTCCAGCAAACCTCAAGCACATCCTGGTTGGCTGTAAGACCAGCCAAACACAAGGCAGATACACCTGGTGACACAACCAGGTGCTGAGGTGTTTGGCAGCTGAACTCGAGTGCAAGAGAGTTACCACCAACGCCATGCCTATCAATGCCCAGATAACATTCCCGCAAATACCATCCTTCATCCGGGAAGGAGAGAAACTGGGGACTAACCCCTCGCCTCTTAACTCATGCCTACTGAATGCAGACAGGGACTGGCAAATGCGTGTTGACCTAGGCCAGAGGCTTTCGTTCACAGTTGAAATCGCAGTTACCAACCTGCGACCAGACCTCGTTCTCTGGTCCAACTCCTGTCGGCGTGTTTTCATCATTGAGCTGACGGTCCCATGGGAGGAAGCTGTGGATGAAGCTTATGAAAGGAAAAAGCTTTGTTATTCAAACCTTGCAGCAGAGGCAGAGGAGAGAGGTTGGAGGGTAAGGGTGTGTCCAGTGGAGGTGGGGTGCAGGGGCTTTGTAGCCAGTTCCACCGCAAGGCTCCTGAGGGAAGTAGGAGTCAAGGGGCAGGCACAAAGGAGGGCAATAAAAGAACTTGCCAATGCCGCCAAACAGAGCAATCACCGGCTGTGGCTGAAGAGGAAAGATGCTGTCTGGCTGCCACGTGACCATCTAGAGGCTAATCATAAGACACACACCCAGGTCTGATCAACCTGCGGTGGGCCTGCCTCGACTGAGGGTGTCTTGTGATAAAAGGCCGAAACACCCAGTGACGTTGAGGTACACAACTGAAGATGTGTCTGATTGGTAGCAAATTCACCTAGTGGTCATACCCAAGAATGTCGATTGTAGTGAAAAATCTTAGGAATCTTAGAAAATCTGTTCCTTCTCCATCAGAACTACCTGCGTTCTGGCTCAAAAATCACTCCTGAATGCACTTTCAATATTTTACCCTCTCAGTGCCTTTCACACTGAAGCAATCCCAATTAACACTGGGGAAGTTGAAGTGTTCTACTAGCCTAACCCCATTACATACATTATCCTGTGGTTTGCCTCTGTATCTGCTTTTCAGTCACTTGCTGACTGTTAGGAGGCCTGAAGTGTACCTCCAGCAAAGTGATCATCCCCATTTTGTTCCCATGCAATGGTTTTGATTTAAGTTTATTATTGTCACGTGTACCGAGATACAGGGAAAAACTTTGTTGTGCTTGCTATTCAAACAGATCAGATATTCTATACATAAATACAATCAAGTCAAACTCAAGCATAATAGATGGAGCAAAGGGGAAGATGCAGCGTACAGAATATATTTCCACCCATATAGTTGTATTTCAAGAACCTTTTGTGGTATCCTCCCTCATTACTGCAATCATAGATTCCTTTATCAATGGTGTAATGCCACCTATTCCTTCTCCATCCCCTCTCCATTGCACCTGGAGTCATAAGGTCAGAACGAGATACAGAACATAACAGCCACTTCACACTGACAATTAACTACCTCTTTTGCATTAATCCTACATGAATCCAATTGTGTTCTCCCTACATCCTCATGGACTCTGCAAGATTCTACCACTTACCTACAGACTAGAGGTGATTGAAAGTGGTCAATTAGCCTACCGACACGCGCATCATTTGGATGTGGGGGGGGAAGGTAGGGCACCTGAAGGAAACCCACACAGTCACAGTGAGCACAAACTCAAATAGACAGCACTGCCTCATAGCACCAGGATTGATTCCAGGTCTTTGGTGCCATGAGACATTGGCTCTATTAGCTGTACCACTATGGTGGCCAAGGCGTTAAAGTCTGTAATGTTCTTATAGACTAGCATTACTGCACTGATTTAGTTTTTCCTTGTATTTACTTTACTGCACCTTACCCACAGTCCCGTCCAAATGAGCTGATAATTAAGTCACTCGTGGTTAGTGACTGAAGTGGGTAGATCATGCCACTTTTCGCTCGTTACACATTTTCAGCACTGTTGTGCTGTTTCCGAAACATCAAGGACTTCTGTCAGAGCCTTTGCCCTATGGGAAGGTAGTGAGAGGACAAAGACAACAAAGAAGCACTTATCTGAGGTTAATTCAAGAAATATGTTCAGGCAAACTGAATAGCAGAGACTCCAGGTAAATCATGTTCTAAAGCAAATCTTGATCCAATTCAGTGAAAGGTTAAACCAATGGAATATAGGACATGGCTCAGTAAAATAACAGTGCAGTTTTTTTTTTTTTACTTTCTCATTATTACGTGGGCTGGTTGAAATTAAGGTAATGAGAGGTGAAATTTTCTGGAATGGTTACTTTATGTTCATTTACTGACTTAGCATTAAAGCAATTTAACAATTAATCTCTCGCCTTTATCCGTTAAAATGTAAATGAAACACACATGAAGGTCTAGATATTGCATTTCATAAAACAAAGGGGGCTTTATTGTCACCCTGGTACAACTAGATACTGAACAAGTCAAACAAGCTCCAGATTGTAAAGGCCATTAGATTGCTACAGAATAAATAAGTGAAACAGAATCTAGAGATTTTGGGGAATAGCCTGAGATTTGTAACTGGGTTTCTATGACAGATTATACTGACATTTTATATTTGTTTTGAACAGAAGATTTTATCCACTTTTTGAAGGGTAAAGAAACTGCATCCTTATGTTCAAGGGAAGAGAGAGCATTATTCTGTCACTAATCTGTGCTCCAATTCACACGGGAGCTCTCGATGTTATATAATGGTTATATAAGCCGGAAATATCCTCTGCTTCATGTCGCAAATGTATTTCTTACTTTATTGAATGCAAAAGATTAACCACCCTTCTCCTGAAATTAAAAACCTAAACAAATTGTTTCATGTTGAGATGGACTGATGTGGAAAGGCAAAAAGGCCAAAACGTTAGGGGCATGCAACAGCAACGACAAGCTAAGCCCAAGAATATTGTGAATCCTTCAAACACTTTGCGCTCTAGAAGCTCTCCTTTGTCTGATCTTGATAAATGATGAGCACCACAGCGGTGATGAGGGATGGAAGAGGCATGTGAAAGATCCTGATTCAGCAATTAGACTACAAATGAGACAGTTTGACATTTCGAATGGTATCCCTTTCTTTGACAAAGTCGAGGACAAGATTAGGTAATTGTATGGTTTTATTTAAAGCCCTGTAGTCAAACTGCTTCTTAATGAGCTGTTAGTTCCTTATGTTTAACCCCGTTTTCATTGTGATTTCAAAGCAAACTTTGTTATATATGATAGGTGAGAAAATTGCATCCTGGCATTTTCTTTTGCTAAATATATATAAAATCGAATCAGAGGAACAAACTAGGCCAGGTTGACTTGATTAAACCCTCCTCTTTCCATCAGCTATAATTATCCTATATGAGTAAAAAAAAATCAGGCTGCATGAGGAAAATGTTTTAAGAAACTTGACTCCACAGCACAAATTTGCTATTGGTTCACTACCAACCTGCATTACTCATAATCCCCTAGGGGTGACTTTGAGAAATGGCTACACACTTCACGGAGAGAAGTTAAGGCATGTTCTTAGGTTAGGAAAGGATTCTGGCATTGTGCTTGTTCGATATTACTGCTATCTCAAAGTGTTGGTGTTACACCTGTAGGTCAGAAATTCAAACGCACAGCCAAATTTTTCATTTGAATTTCATTCAATTTCGTCTAAAACAAAACTGCACATCCTGGTATGCATAGCGCATAAAATGACCTAAAATCATCTGGTTCCATGTACATGGCCCACAGAGCAAGTGGAGTACACATGCCCATGTCATGATGCTGTGCAATGCGCAAATGGTGCCTCTTCTGTGAAATGTATTCATGAATCTGTAATTAACACCCAGTGTGAATTAACACAGGGAAGAAGGCAGCGCTTGGCTCTCCACAAGCCATTGAAAGGGATCAATGTTTGTGTATTTGTTTATTCAGGATTCATTTAGGGGAAGAATGCATTGGGTTTTACAAGGCTGAAGACAATAGATGGATGACTTAGAATGCATTGGATGATCACTGAATAGGGTTTCCCTTTTATTGCAGCATCAAAGTTTGCCTGCCTTGAGAGGCTAGTCCTGGAACGCCTCCAATCCAGTCTACCAAGCTCCCTTGACCCACTGCAGCTTGCCTACGGCCACAAAAGGTTCACGGGCCACAGCAGGTCCATGGATTATGCCTGGCCCTACATTCATCCATGGAACACCTAGATATGAGATACACCTATGTCACATTACTTTTCATAGACTACAGCTCTGCCTTTAACACCATTTTCTTATCCAAGCTCATCGCGACACTTGTGGCACTTGAAATCAGCACAAATCTCTGCAAATGGATTCTCAACTCTTTAACCATCAGATCCCAATTAGTAAGGATAGGGGACAAATAATCCTCTATGATAATCCACAACACTGGTGCTCGGCAAGGTTGCGTTCTCAGCCCCCTTTACTCTTTGAATACCCACGAATTGCAACGATGTACAAATCTAATTCAATTTACAAATTCACAGACAACACCACCATTGTGGGCCGGATATCAAATAATGATGAGACAGAGTACAGGAAGGAGATTGAGAACCTCATAACCTGGTGTCAAGACAATAACCTTTCTCTCGATGTCAGCAAGACAAAGGAGATAGTGATCGACTTCATGAAGCGAAGCATGATGATGATGAAACACTGTGGATGGCTCGATTGTAATCATCTATTGTCTTGCCACTGACTGTTTTCACTGTACCTCGGTGGACGTGACAATAAACTATACTCAAACTCAAACTTAAACTCACCAGGCAGCCTGCATGACCAGGGGCAAGAGGAAAGAGTCAGTGGCAAGATTAGTTCACCAAGCAAATCCATAGGATGGCCAAAAACCTCTACAGGCATCTGTGCTCCAAGATCTGGCAGCCAGCTATCTGAAGAGCAAGTCATAGAGTCATGGAGAGTCATAGGAAACCAGCCCTTCAGCCCAACTTACCCAAACCGACCTACATGTCCCATCTATACTAGTTCTACCTACCTGTGTTTGGCCCATATACCTCTAAACCCATCATATCCATGTACCTGCCTAAATGTTTCTTAAATGTTGTGATAGTACCTGCCTCAGCTACTATCACAACTACCCAGCTCATTCCATATACCCATCATCCTTTGTGTAAAAATGTTACCCCTTCAGGTTCCTATTAAATTTCAAAGGTCATGTCACAAGTGATAGGAGTAGAATTTCCCTGATCTATTCCACTCACTATTATGTATACCTCCATAAGAACACTCCCTCATCCTCCTGCGCTCTAAGGAATAGAGTCCTATCCTGCTCAACCTCTCCCTGTAAATCAGTCCCTGCCAATATCCTCGTAAATCTTCCTGCACCCTTTCCAGCTGGACAACATCTTTCCCCTAACATGGTACCTAAAACTGAACACAATACTCTAAATGTGGCCTCACCAACATCCTATATAATTGCAACATGACCTCCCAATTTCTATACTCATTGAATGAGTGTTGCAGATGAAATGAAAATAGGTGAAAGGTCAGGAAGTGTAGAGAAAGCAGGGACTCTGCAGAAGGACTTGAACAGGTTGGGAGAGTGGGCAGAGAAGTGGCAGATGGAATATAGTGTAGCAAAGTGTGGAGTCATGCATTTTGGTAGTAGGAATAAAGGCGTAGACTATTTTCTAAATGGGGAGAGAATCCAAAATAGGAGATGCAAAGGGACTTGGGAGTGCTGGTGCAAGATTCCCAAAAATTTAATCTGCAAGTAGAATCAGTAGAAAAGAAAGCAAACTCAATGCTAGTATTTATTTCAAGAGGGCTTGTATACAAAAACAGGGATGCAATGCTGATGGTCCTTAAGGCGCTAGTAAGGCCGCATTTGGAATATTGTGAGCAATTTTGGGTACCATATCTGAGGAAGGATGTGCGAGCTCTGGAGAGGATCCAGAAGAGGTTTACAGGAATGATCCCAGCAATGTGTATGTTAACCTTTGATGAGCATTCGTCAGCACTGGGCCTGTACTTGCTGGAGTTTAGAAGAATGAGGGGGAATCTCATTGAAACATACAGAATAGTGAAAGGCTTGGATAGAGTGGATGTGGAGAGGATGTTTCCACTAGAGGGAGATTCTAGGACGAGAGGTCATAGCCTCAGATTTAAAGGACGTTCTTTTGGGATGGAGATGAGCAGAAATATCTTTCATCAGAGGGTGGTGAATCTGTGGAATTCTTTGCCACAGAAGGCTGTGGAGGCCGTCAGTGGATATTTTTAAGGCAGAGATAGATAGATTCTTGATTAGTAAAGGGGTTAAAGGTTATGGGAGAAGCAGGAAAATGGGGTGAGGAGGGAGAGATAGATCAGCCATGATTAAACGGTGGAGTAGACCTGATGGACCAAATGACCTAATTCTACTCCTATCACTTATGACATGACCTTATGAACAGAAGTTGATTGAAAAACTAAGAATCTCTAAGACAGTGTTGATTTATGTTACCATTATCATGTGAAAGTCCAGCCACGTGCCTACATGCAACCTGCTTTGTATCAGAGATGGAGGTCACCATTACCCAGAGTTCGTTGTGGACCAATTAATTCCATGTAGCTTTCACTGATAAATGATGTTTCCAAATTTACAATTCTTCATGGCACATGAAATGACCACCCAGCAGAGACCAGCACGCAAAGGGATCTAAACACAAAGTGCTGGATAACTCTGTTGGCCAGGTAGCATCTGTGGATGGAATGGACAAGTGACATTTCAGCTCGGGACTCTTCTTAAAACTGCATCTGCATTATCTTGCGTCTCCAGGTACAGGGATCTTCCAAAATTATAAGGTTATGGAAATTTAATGGAACGATATGTGGTAGTCATTTCCCACTGCAGGTTCTCTCATTAACTTGGTGCTCTACCATCATGCACAGACGGTGCCCCGCCATCAATAGCAGTACCTCACAGGTAGCACTCTGAGAGGTTTGCATGCTGCAATTCAAACATTATTTTCTGGATGAACAAATCGACATTCAGAGGATGGCCTCCCACCCTTCTCATGTTGAATGGCACAAAGATAGATGAAGAAACGTGGTGTCTGGCATTTAATAGAGATTGGCATTGGAAAATTGAGGCTCTGAACAATGAGTCACACACACACACACAACTTTGTTGTCATCATGATCCTCAGGTGAGCACATCAAGTGGAATTAAGAAGGGGGTCTATCCTTCAGTGTGCTTGCATATGTGCTTTTCCTCTGGCGTGGCTGGGTTCACTCATGCCTGGTCACTCACAATGATTCAATGATTCAATGACACTTCATTGTCACATGTACCTAAGTACAGTGAAATGCTTTGTTTTGCATACAACCTGGTAAAATCATATCATAGACCTCACCTAGGCAGCACCATGTGCTGATTCATCTTCTAAACAATCTTTTCCAGATTTCCTGGATGTAGAAACTGAGAAAGTGAATGTGAGCGTCAGATGCAGTGAAATAGTCTTAAAGTTATAGAGATACAGCATGTAAACTGGCCCTTTGACCAAGAACCATATCATAATCCTCCATTAATCCTCAATATTATATTCTTTGCCTATTCTCATGAAGCCCACCTGGATCCTACCACTGAATTCCAGGCACGGGGCCATTTAATCTACCAGTCGCACAACAGCAGAGCTGCTAGTGAGTGTCAAGGGTGAGGGTATTCCTGTCATCGTTGAAAAAGGTCACAGAGCTATGCAAGATAGAAACAGGCCCTTCAGCACAACTTGTCCACGCTGACCAAGTTGGTATTCTGGGCTAGGCCTATTTATTGTCTTTTTGCTGGTTGGTTAGCATGCAACTAAAGCTTTTCACTGTACATACGACAGTAAACTAAGCTCAAACTGAAATTATTTGCCTACATTTGGCCCATATTTCTCTAAAACCCTCACTATCCTTATAACTGTCCATAAGTCTTTTGAAAGTCATAATTGTTTTCTTCTCCTGCTCCATCTGGTAGCTCATTCCAGATACGAACTACCCTCTGAATGAAAAAGTTGCCCCTCTCACCCCTCAAAGCTTAAGCCTATGCCCTCTAGTTTTAGAATCCTCTGCCCTGGGAAAAATACTAGACTGGTCAATTTATCCATGCCCCTTATGATTTTGTACACTTTTCAATGATGTCAGCCTCCTAGACTCCAAAGAAAAAAGTCCCCACCTATCCAGCCTCTCCCTATAGTTAAATCCCGCAAGTCGAGATCTATCTAAGGTGTGTGATGTGTATTTGAGTGTAACTCTACTAATTTAGTAATGCGGATACAGGCAGGTAAAAATTGTTGATTTATTCAGTAACGTTGAGGTCATTCAATTTCTTATAGCATTGGCACTAAGTCCCGATTATATAATTGTAGTCATTTCTCTCCCTGATCAACTATTGATGCTTCATTGCAGTGTCAGGTGATTTCCTGGTCTCCTTGGCACTTAGAATTGTCTTCCAATTGTTCATCGCTCCTTCTGAGGCTTCAAGATCAACTTCCATGAATTGGCATTCACACACCAGTGCTCTGCTGCCTGGGGTCCCATGAATGCTGAACAAAGCTTTGCATTGGCTTCCAACAATGGTTAGATTTATTGGCCACCCATCCTTTAAGACCTCAGGCATGATGCCAGTTAGCACTGGTCTGTTTTAGCAGGGGCATTGATTAGTACGGGTGTCAGAGGTTATGGGGAGGAGGTAGGAGAATGGGGTTAGGAGGGAGAGATAGATCAGCCATGATTGAATGGCGAAGTAGACTTGATGGGCCTGATTCTAACACTTATGACCTTATGAATTCAGATGTGAACATGTCTTTCTTGTACCAATAAGAATAGTATCTGAAGCTCCCATGTGTGGTCAGGTTATGTGGTTGATAACTATGTATCAAAGGAATCAGAGAAACTGGAAGTGCATCTTTTAGTGGCTCGTGAGCTAATGGTGCCTTGTGCCAAGAAATAGAATCTATGGAAGCACAATGAAATTTCACAGTCAAAGCTCTCAATTAAAATAGTCACAAAATATGTTGATCACAATATGGTGGGTCATTTTATTTCTCTGTCTAAGCCATACAGTTCTCAAACTTCTCAAAATCTGAGGAAAGACATTCTTAACATAGAGGGAGTACAGAGAAGGTTCACCAGACTGATTCCTGGGATGGCAGGACTTTCATATGAAGAAAGACTGGATAGACTCGGCTTGTACTCGCTAGAATTTAGAAGATTGAGTGGGGATCTTATAGAAGCTTACAAAACTCTTAAGGGGTTGGAGAGGCTAGATGCAGGAAGATTGTTCCCGATGTTGGGAAGGTCCAGACAAGGGGTCACAGTTTAAGGATAAAGGGGAAGCCTTTTTGACCCAAGATGATAATTTTTTTTTTCACACAGAGAGTGGTGAATCTGTGGTATTCTCTGCCACAGAGAGTAGTTGAGGCCAGTTAATTGGCTATATTTAAGAGAGAGTTAGATGTGTCCCTTGTGGCTAAGGGGATCAGGGGGTATGGAGAGAAGGCAGGTACGGGATATTGAGTTGGGTGATCAGCCATGATCATATTGAATGGCGGTGCAGGCTCGAAGGGCCGAATGGCCTACTCCTGCACCTATTTTGTATGTTTCTATGTTTCTATGTTTCAAAGTCAATAGACAATAGACAATAGGTGCAGGAGTATGCCATTTGGCCCTTCGAGCCAGCACTGCCATTCACTGTGATCATTGCTGATCATCCACATTCAGTACCCCGATCCTGCCTTCTCACCATTGACTCTGCTATCTTTAAGAGCTCTATCTAACCCACTCTTCATGCAACACAGAAGCAGACCCTTTGGCCCAAATTGCCCATGCTAACCAATATGCCCCAATCAAGCTAGTCCCACCTGCCTACGTTTGGTACATTTCCCTCTAAACCTTTCCGATTCATGTACGTATCAAAATGTCTTTTATATGGTGTACTGCTACCTGCCTCAACTACCTCCTCTGGCAGCTCGTTCCATATACCCATCACCCTCTGTGGGAAATGTAGCCCTTCAGGTTTCTATTAAATCTTTCCCCACTCACCTTAAACCTCTGTCCTCTGGTATTTGAATCCCCCACTCTGGGTTAAAGATTCAGTACATTCACCCTAACTATTCCCCTCATGGTATAAGATCACCACTCAGCTGCCTGGGCCCCTTGTGACAATATGATTTGATCCCAAGATGAGCTTCAAGAAATAACCGGCTTAAACAGCATGACTGTGTACTGTCATATCTGTAAATTTGCTCAGCTCCTAGCCTGCTCAACTCCACTGACTCCAAATCTGCTGCCACCTCAATCTAAAAAAAATCCCTATTCATGGCCCTGCCTTTCCTCCTGTCTTTCTAACTCATACAGCAATAAAGCCTTTTGAAATTCTAAGTAAAGTAATATTAGTCCAAATTTCAGTTGATGAGAGCTGTGTTTTTAATAATACGCGTATGTTCTGTCAGAGTGGCTGTACAACAAGAGGCTTACAAAATATATCTGAAATGCACAAGTGAGTTAACCTTCCCTGAAAAGACTAACATTACAGGATGCAAGTCACTAGCGTAGACTGGTTGCACAGCTTGATTTCATTAAACTTAAACAGTGCAATAAAGACTGTTCCACTTTCATTTACAAAAAAAACTTAGATTTCTGTAAGCTAAGAATGTGTAAGGAAATGTTGATTAGGCTGCCTTACAATTATTACTTTCATACAAGAAATTGAAAGAAGCCATATGTGTACTGTAAATTACTGTAACTGTGTTGGAAAATACTTGGAGTGAGGTCATTTGATTTTCTAACCTTGTTCAGTTGAAAGTTTGTACAGATTTTGTGAGGCTCTGTCACAGGGTACATACATTCTTGAAACCCAAGGGTGAGAACATGTCCTTGGTGTAACCAAAGCCAAACAAATGTGTTTTATTCATCTGTTGAATAAGAGCAGTGAACCATTAATTGCCTGCTGATTTTCTTTCCTGTGGGGAAAAACTGCACATACTACCTCACCTGATATATTACAATGATGGCAAGCTTGCCCTGTTGAGAATTGCCACCGGATTCGATCTGCTTCCTACTAATTCTTGAAACGACGCTTTGGGATCCTGGTTCATTTTTCCTCTCAGGTGCCTTTTTGTTTACAAGTATCTAGTCTCCTGTGATATCGCTCAGATTGAGTTGGAACATGCAGGGAGTTGGGGGGGGGGGGGGGGGGGAGGGGAGGGGAGGAACTTGGGTCTGGACTGGGAGACAAAGAAGTTGGAATTGCATTTTCAATTGTCATAGGAGTAACCTGATATCAAGTCATTTTGAAGTCAAGTGAAACCAAATATTGGGTCGAGCGTAGAATAAATAAACCATAAAATGCTGCACTTTTTATGCTCCCACCAGGCCCCATTTTATAATTTCCCACTTCATAGAAATTGGGGTGTTGCTAACAACATACGAGGAGGAAGGTGCTTCAAAAAGTGGAAGTGAACAAAAACAGAAAGTCATAGTTATTTTGAGCTTATTGAAAATATCATATTTATTTTAATAAACTATAATCTGCATTGCAATAAGTGACAAAGAATTTGATCAACAATTAAGTACTGCAAATAATTTTAAAATATATTTTTGAGTGTCAATCTGTTTCTGCTTTTTGCATTGAACTGGTAATTTTTGAAATATATTGCTTGGTCAGGAAGTAGGTTGGCATAATAGACCTTATTTTAGAGGAAGGAATGAAATACTATCAAGATAATGTGGAGTGAAAATGATGGGATAAAGCCTATCGAGATAATAGACAACAATTGTTTCGAAAGAATGACAGGCGGGGCAAGTCCAAAGTTAATATAGTTCCTAGTGCATTTAGATTTACGTTTAGGTTTATTAGGTTTAATAAACATAAATGTAAATGCACATAGGAATAATAATAATTTTCGATTTACCCTGTTAATTCTTATTCTTCCTAACAATAGTGAATGTTGCCTATTCTTTCGTTGGGCTTTGCCTCATCATTTTCACTCCATATTATCTCCATGGCGTCATTCCTTAGAGTCAGAGTCATAAGTTCAGTTTAGTTTATTGTCACATGCACCAAGGTACAGTGAAAAGCTTTTTGTTGTGTGCTAACCAGTTTGCAGGAAGACAATACATGATTACATTCAATCCATTTACATTGTATAGATACATGATAAGGGAATAACGTTTAGTGCAAGGTTAAGCCAGCAAAGTCCGGTCAAGGATAGTCCGAGGGACATCAGAGGCAGATAGTAGTACATCAGAGGTAGATAGTAGGAATCATGGAGTCCTACAGCATGAAAATAGGCCATTCAGCCAATCATGTCTAGTGGCATCCATCGGTCCATCTGTATTTATCCTATCTTCCAGCACTTGGCCCATTGCCTTCATTTCCTAGGCAATTTGTGCTTGACTAGATTCTAAAATGATATGTTTCTCTTTTTCCACCACTCTCTTAGACAGTGATTTCCGGAAAAAGGCTTAAGCAACAAAAGCTTTTCACTGTACCTCAGTACACAAGACAATTGTAAAAAGCTGAACAAATGCTCATCACTTTCTTGCTGACACAGGTTCCTCATTTAATTCTCTTGAAATCTCTCATGCATTAGCAAGATCTATGTCCTCCAGTTTTATTCACCCCTAATAAGACATAAAGATTTCTGGAAACTTCTCTATCTCTACCAATGTACATTTGGACAGGTACATGGATACATTTAGATAGATACATGGATAGGACATATTTAGAGTAATATGGGCCAAGTGCAGGCAGGTGGACTAGTGTAGATGGGGCATGTTGGTCAGTGTGGGCAAATTGGGCCAAAGGGCCTGTTTCCATACTGTATGATTCTATGACACGATGATTCTACCCCTCATCATTTTATATGGTATGAGGCAGTTAGTCACATCAGATCCCAGGATCAAGTCATCCTTGGAATCCAAAGGCTCCGTATGGTCTGACATGGAAGATTGTTAGAAGGG
Source organism: Raja brachyura (assembly GCA_963514005.1). The sequence continues at coordinate 94,811,921 of OY740783.1, read as the reverse complement.
AGTTGCAGTATAATGCCAAAGAAGATTGAGAATAGAGTTATGGCACAGTCTTGACCGCAGTATGCACTGGGTATACTTCTTGGCAGAACGATTGGCAAGGTTGGAAGCCTGCAGAAAATTGGCTACACCTCAAATAAAAATTGTATATATTGTGCCTGGTAAGGAAGGTATAGCTGAGATTTACTCAAATAGAAAACGTAAAGGACAGATTTGGCTGGAAAAAAAACGAACATTTAAACAATGCAAGTCTTTCTTCATAAGCGGGAAGAGGAACCCCATGAATTGCAAATTGCTATAATTTGGTTGTTGATTTGCACTGTATCAGCAATGGCTTAGCAGAAATGCCATCTTGCATGTTTTTATGAAGTTGATGAAATTGTACGTTAATTGGCCCTAACCTCAACACAAAAGAAGTTAGCCCATTAATTAACGGTGTAAAAACCTTTTCAGAAATGTGTGAATTGTTAGGTAATTGATATTGACTGTGAATCAATCGCTGCTGCCCTGACGTACAATGGAAAATGTATAGATTCATTCCTTTCACTTGGAGAACTGTTTTAGATCTCTCTCTCTCTCTCCCTCTCTCCCCCTCTCTCCCTCTCTCCCTCTCTCCCTCTCTCCCTCTCTCCCTCTCTCCCTCTCTCCCTCTCTCCCTCTCTCCCTCTCTCCCTCTCTCCCTCTCTCCCTCTCTCCCTCTCTCCCTCCCCCAGGACACTGGCCAGAGGCCAGATTAATCTTGACGCGTTTCCCAGTAGTAGAAACTGGTAATCTCTTGTCCTCATTGCCCTCTCTCCAACTAACAATTTTCCTCCTACCTCTGCCCACCTCTGCTTAAACCGATTGTTAAAGAAGGAACTGCAGATGCTGGAGAATCGAGGGTTACACAAAAAGCTGGAGAAACTCAGCGGGTGCAGCAGCATCTAAGGAGCGAAGGAGATAGGCGACGTTTCGGGTCGAGACCCTTCTTCAGACTGGTCAGGGATCAGGGAAACGAGAGATATAAACAGTGATGTGGAGAGATAAGGAACAATGAGTGAAAGATATGCAAAAAAGTATTGGTGATAAAGGAAGCAGGCCATTGTAAGCTGTTTGTGGTGTGAAAATGAGAAGCTAGTGCGACTGGGGGGGGGGGGTGGGGGGGAGATGGAGAAGGAATGTCAGGGCCAGAGGGCTGAGGGAGAGGTGGGGGGGAGGCAGAATTGAGAAAATTCAATGTTTAAGCCCAGAGGATGCAGACTCCCCAAGCGGAATATGAGGTGCTGTTCCTCCAACTTGCGGTGTTGATCACTCTGGCCGTGGAGGAGGCCCAGGACCGAAAGGTCGGAGGTCGGGTTGGTTATTGCGGACCGAGCGGAGGTGTTCGGTGAAACGATCGCCCAGCCTCCGCTTGGTCTCACCGATGTAGATCAGCTGGCATCTGGAGCAACGGATGCAGTAGATGAGGTTGGAGGAGGTGCAGGTGAACCTCTGTCGGACTTGGAATGACTGCTTGGGTCCCTGAAAGGAGTGGATGGGGGAGGTGAAGGGACAAGTGTAGCATCTCTTGCGGTTGCAAGGAAAAGTGCCCAGGGAAGGAGTGGAGCGGGAGGGAAGGGAAGAATTGACGAGGGAGTTGCGGAGGGAGCGGTCTTTGCGGAAGGCAGACGGGGGGGAGATGGGAAGATGTGGCGAGTGGAGGGGTCACGTTGGAGGTGACGAAACTGGCGGAGGACTATCTGTTGTATGCGCTGGCTGGTGGGGTGAAAGGTGAGGACCAGGGGGACTCGGCCCTTGTTGTGAGTGGGGGAATGGGGAGAGAGGGCAGTGTTGCGGGGTATGGAGGAGACCCTGGTGCGAGCCTCATCTATAGTGGGGGAGGGGAAACCCCGTTCTCTGAAGAACGAGGACATTTGTGATGACCTGGTGTGGAACACGTCATCCTGGGAGCAGATGCGGCGTAGACGGAGGAATTGGGAATAGGGGATGGAGTCCTTACAGGAAGCAGGGTGGGAGGAAGAGTAGTCCAGGTAGCTGTGGGAGTCAGTTGGTTTGTAGTGGATGTCAGTCAGGAGTGTATCACCTGCAATAGAGATGGTGAGGTCAAGGAATGGTAGGGAAATGTCGGAAATGGTCCAAGTATATTTGAGTGCCGGATGGAAGTTGGTGGTGAAATGGATGAAGTCAGTCAGTTCTGCGTGGGTGCAGGAGGTGACACCAAAGCAGTCGTCAATGTAACGGAGGTAAAGGTCGGGGGTGGGGCCCTGGTACGCCGAGAACAAAGATTGTTCGACGTGCCCGACAAAGAGGCAGGCGTAGCTAGGGCCTGTTAACCCAGACTGCCTCCCCCCCACCTCTCCCTCAGCCCTCTGGCCCTGACATTCTTTCTCCATCTCCCCCAATCCATCCTTAGATGCTGCTGCACCCGCTGAGTTTCTCCAGCTTTTTGTGTAACCCTCTGCTTAAACCGAGCTCTGTCCTTTTTTCCCTTCTGTATGTTAAAACAAAGTTGAAAACTAACCTTTTTTTTCCCCTTTAGCAAGAAGAAAAATGTCAATAGCAAAAAAAGTTGTTTAATTAGGAAAGGCAGCATTAAGTTTCTGTGGCAATTTAAGCACTTTGAAATACTTTAGATAAGACTAGACTAAGTGCAGACCGTAGGGTCTGCTCCCCAATGCAATATTCCTCCACTCACCCGATCCCCCAACACAACCCGGCCCCCCAATGCAATATTTCACCATTCACGCATAACTCCCAAATACACAGGCGCAGCTCATTTCCCCTCATCCCCCAGCACCCCCTCCCCCTCTGCCTTACCCTCCCTCTTCTTTCACCTCTCCTCCTCCCCTCCCCCAATCCCTCCCTCACCTCTCCCTCCCTCTCCTTTCCCCTACCCTCAGTCAGTCACTCCCTCCCTCCATAAAAAGCAGCATCTGCAGTTCCTTCCTCCACAGGTCATTCATTGTTAGCTGTGGTTTAGACCCGCTTGACTTGATGATTGGACCAGTTTGCATCGTGTGTGTGTGTGTGTGTGTGTGTGTGTGTGTGTGTGTGTGTGTGTGTGTGTGTGTGTGTGTGTGTGTGTGTGTGTGTGTGTGTGTGTGTGTGTGTGTGTGTGTGTGTGTGTGTGTGTCTCAAAGTCCGTGCAAACTGCTCGGCCACCCTGCAACCCGACTCTCCCTCCCCCCCTCTGCCTACTCTGGCTCAGCCGCCACTTGGCCCGTCCCTGTCCTGTCCGCTGCTGCCACTTGGCCCGTCCCCACCCGCCTACTTGCTTGCCTACTCACTGCCACTGCCGGGCCTGGCTGGGCTAATCTGCGTGGCGGCGATAGACAGGATCTGTGCATGCGCGGTTTTTAAGATTTTCAAACATTCATAACTTTTGAAATAAACCATCGATCGGAACAAAACTTGTTGCACTTGAGCACAGGAGAATGGTAAGTAAGGTGCTGAAAAATAGCACTATCGTGTACCGTTTTTGTGCAAAAATAGAAAAACCACGCAAACAGGAAGAGCACAAATCAGAGTTTTAGTTATGTATAGATAAATAAATATAATGTAACTGCATTTCTTACAGGGTCAGGTAGAGAAAAGGACTGGAAGCAGGCTCTTTACCCTGTTGTGTTTGTAACCATCAACAAGCACAGTTTCTGCACCAATCCTACCCTAATCCATGTTTTTCTCCCTACCTTCCCACCAATTGTTAATGGAGATGTGCGGGGCAAGTTTTCTTACACAGAGAGTGGTGGGAACTTGAATACAATGCTGGGGGTAGTGGTGGAGGCAGATACTATAGTGGTGTTTAAGAGGCTTTTAGATAAGTACATGGCAGTAGAAAGAATAGAGGGAAATGGATTATGTACTGGCAGATGAGATAAATTTGATGTGGCATCATGTTTGGGATGAGTATTCTGGGTCCAAGGGACCGCTCATGTGTTGTACCTATCTATGTTCTATGTTCTAAATCCCCCCTCCCAAATTCTACTATTCATCTACACACGTTAGGCTTACCAGTTTACCCACTAACTCCACTCCAGTCTTCAAAACAACCATGAGATTAGAATGAAGTTAGACATAGTTGTTATTATTTAGATGTATTGCTCTTTTTAATCAAATGGTGCAGGTGTCACAGGGCAGGCCAGCATTTAATGCCCATCCCTAATAACCCTTGTGATTGTGGTAGTGAGCTGCCTTTTTGATTGCTGCTGCTCATCTGATGAAGATATTCCTACCATGCTGCTGGGTAGGTGGTTCCAGGATGGATAATGTGTTTCAGAGTCAGGGTTTGTGGAGAAACTGCAGTGTGTGGTGTTCCTTTGTGCCTGCTGCCTTTACAAAATATTCGAAACACCTGTTTTCACTTCTTCATTCTGGGGTATTGTGTGTAGATTGATGATAAAAAAAAGAATTTAATCAATTTTAAAATAAGGCTCTAACGTAACAAAATATGGAAAAAGTAAACGGGTCTGAATACTTTCTGAATGCACTGTATCTTGGTTCTGAACCAGAAGGTAATCCACCAGCATCCAAAATGTCTGAAGAAAGGTCCCGACTCACAACGCCACCAATCCATGTTCTTCAGAGAAGATGCCTGAGCTGTTGAGTTACTCCAACACTTTGTATCCTTTTATTGTAATTCAGTAGCACCATGGTTATTATTGCCTCCTTATTAAATTACAAACTGATGCAATTTTAATCCAGCAGCATCCGTGTTTGAATTCAAGCTCATGCACGTAGATCAAAAGTGCCAGTCTCAGCAAATTTTGTCCTGTGATAGTCGCAGTGTTGCCGTGCTCAGACACATTCAAAACCTCTAAGTGCTCCTCATAATGAATAAGGAGAAATTGTTTCCGCTAGCAGCAGGGTCAGTAATTAAAGACCATCAATTTAAAATAATTATGGTACATATTAGAACAGCACTCAAGAGATATTTCTTTCCAACAACTAGTTTAGTCATAATGTTCCCCTTGCATGATTCAATGACCTTCACAGTATTATTGCACCGAGAATCCTTGATTTTCTTGCTCTTCTTGCTGCCTTTTCTCCCTGGAGCTTGTGTCAGAGCTAACCGATACAAGGACTTCACGTATTAAAACTATCTACAAAGTCCAACCAGAACTAAACTGACAGACCAATGGGAGGAATGGCCCCAGCTAGTCATGGGAATTGAGTGTTAGATGCATCGCTTCCATTTTGACTCCTAAGCTTCCTACTTGAAATGCTTTCTGAATTAAAGATGGTTCTTCACTTTTGGACCATAACACCAATGGTATAGAGGAACATTTCAATACAATATGAAACTGAATTATATAACATCACTGATGTAAAATGATATATTGGAGACAGAAAAAACTGCAGATGCTGGAATTTTGATAAACACACAAAATACTGGTGGAACTCAATGGGTCAAGCGGCATCTGTGGAGGGAATGGACAGCCAACATCAGACTGAAGAAGGGTTCAGACCTGAAACATCACCTGTCTATTCCTTCTACTCATGCTGCATGACCTACTGAGTTCTTTCAGCATATTATGTTTTTAACATGATATATTACTGTTATAACATGATTAAATAACAGAACATATTTATTTTTATGTTTAAAATGACAATTTGTACGATTATTGTGTCTGTTCCTAGTGCTGTCATCTCTTTCGATTATATAAGGTTGATCACAAACAAACATGATTTGTCCCCTATCTAACTAATACATTTTGCAACTATACTTAAAACTCCTGTGGTGAAATTCAATATAGTTAACTCAAATTCTCACAAAGAAACTGTTTCACTTGGTCAAAACTATGAAGCTCCACCTGCTGTAAGTAATAAACCAGCAGGTAAGTGGTTTTAAACACCTTTCTGCAGTTATTTAAACTCTGTAAGGCTGCTTTCAGGAGCCAGCGGGAGAAAATTCAAAATGGAGAAAATAACAAAAAAGGCTGCTGTCGTTCGGAGCAAAATACTTACCCGCAGGACCGCGGTTAGTGAGCGTAGGTTGGCTAGGGAAACACCAGCTTCAGTAACGCTGGTTCCAAAGACGCCGACTACAGAACCACCGGCAGCTCAGCTGATTCCATCAACTCCGGTGCCTCAGGTCGCTGTGGCCACTCCTGTCGGGAGGAAGGCCAAAAGAAAATCGGTCAGGCCCATTGACTCAGATGAGTCTGACCAGGAAGACTCCCCTCCTTCAAACACGAAGGTCTGGGGACGTCTTGAGAAGATGAAACATTTGATTGAGCGAATGTTAAACCATGAAGTGTTCTAGTCGGGGTTGCATACCCCCAGGGTTCCCCAACAGCTCTCTGGAGCAGCCTCAGGCAGAGGACCATATAGCGAGGAGAACTATCAGCAACACGCCTATGAGTTCCAATGGGAACCCCCATTACCAGCACCTTGTTTAGGGCTGGGTGATACCTCCCTAGAGCAAGGCTCGGGAGAGCCCGGGCAGGGGAATCTGACCCTGAAGTTGGTGTCACTGCTCTTGTGCATACACCAAAGCACATGAGCCATGCTCCAGGTGTCCTGGATGTGGCCAGAAATGTTGCCATACCGGAGGGGACTGGTGAATCTAGCCAGCAATATTAATTATATGGCTTCTCACCAGCTCCAGGACTCCATAATGGAGGAGACATTGCTTCGTTACCAGACACCTGTTAACTGTGCATTGCTCAAGGTGCTCACCGTGAACTCGGCCATCTGGGGGCAAATGAGCGCATCCATGAGGGGGCAAGAGCTGCGATTCCAGAAAGTCCTCAAATTGGTGGTGGCAGGGATAACAGCATTTGAGCGAATGGTCCAAGGAGCGCCAATATCAGATACACAGCAGGATATGTTGGCCCTGCTGTGCAATGCACATTTTGAGCTCAACTGCATCCGGAAGATCACCATAAAGCCAACACTCAATCCATGCTTTGCGGCTCTATGCAAGTCCTCGAATGTCCAGGCGCCCAATTTTCTATTTGGTGAAGACCTGGCGAAGCAAGTTAAAGATCTGGAGGAAGAGGCAAAAACCATCGGCCTCATTAAAATCTATAGACCCTCGGCCTTCAGGCGAGCTACAGACGCTGGAGCATGGCAAGGACCGAGCAGAGTGTTTCCAGCTACACACTGTTTGCACGCACCTCTGCACACCCCCAACATGGCCAGGAGGTTGAGAAATCCAAGATCAACCATGGAGGTACGAGTAACTGGTTCAGTCCAGGATATATCCTCTGGGGAGCAGCCTCCAGTTGGGGATAGGTTGCAATTGTTTTATGATGAATGGTGCTGCATAACATCAGATCTAATTATACTGGACAGTATCCGGAGGTCTCGAATTGAGTATGTCAGGAATACATCCACCTGCACAAAATACACTTAGTCGGGTATTGTTTTTTTCAAGACCAGAAACTCAACAGGTGAATTATGAAATTGGGGTTTTATTCCCAAAAGGGATAATTGAAATAACGGCATATCAACTTCAACAATTTGTGTCCAATATATTCCACAGGCAGAAGAAGGATGGTGGGCGTCGAGTCATTCTGGACCTAACCCAACTAAATTCTTATGTCCAGTATAGACATTTTAAAATGGATACTTTCAGTACTGCTAAGCAACTGATATCAAACGGTTGTTATATGGCAACCATAGATCTGAAAGATGCATATTATTCAGTACCAATTCATTATTAGTACCGTAGTTGTTGAAACCAGTATTGGCGCTACTCCATGCCCAGAATCACATTGTGATGGCTTATCTGGATGATATTTTGATTATAAGCAACACTCAGGAGGCAGCTGAGGAGTCGGTTTCAGGGACCAAACACATTTTTGAGCGGTTAGGTTTCCTCATCCATCCAACTAAATCCAAGCTAGTACCATCCCGAATAATTGACTATTTGGTTCAATTGATATATCAGTGACTTTGCCTACAGCCAAAGCTTTTCAAATTATGGAGGCATGTAGCAATCTGGTAGACAAACAACAACCCTCCATCCGGCAAATAGCCAGTGTCATTGGTAAATTAGTGGCAGCTTTCCCTGGAGTGCAGTTCGGACCTCTGCACTATCAGAGTTTGCAATGAGGTAGAGAACAAGCACTTAAAGAACATGCAAGTCATTTCAACAGACCAATGCAGTTGCCAGCCAAAGCTATCGCCGAGTTGCAATGGTGGATAATTAATGTCTCACGAAGTACTAAAAACATTTTGACTCAACAACCCTCAGTTAATTTACAAACAGATGTCAGTGCTTCGGGATGGGGAGCCATTGATACCGAATCTAGCTGTGGCGGCAGATGGAGTGTGCAAGAGCCATTAATCCTGCAGAGGCATGGGATAAATTACTTAGAATTGCTGGGTACATTCTATGGCCTAAGAGCATATTGTTCAATAATGAATGATTTACATGTTCAGCTTCAGATTGACAATACCACGGTTGTTGCATATATCAATCACATGGGAGGAATTAGGTCAATATCGTGTGATGATCTGGCTAACCTCATTTGGGACTGGTGCATTACAAGAAATATCTGGCTCTCAGCTATCTACCTACCAGATAGAGATAATGTAGTGGCAGACACCAGGTCACATAATTTCAATGACAACACAGAATGGATGCTGAATCCAAAAGTTTTTTAAATGATTGTCAGCCGGTATGGCTTGCCAGACATAGATCTGTTTGCATCCAGGCTAAATCACCAGTTATCTAAATACGCCTCATGGGAGCCAGATCCAGGGGCAGTAGTCGTGGATGCATTCTCGCTACATTGGGGATGTACGTTCTTTTACATTTTTCCCCCATTCTGCCTCATCAGTCAATGTCTCACCAAAATAGAGCAGGACTCCTCCTCAGGCGTTTTGGAGGTTCCTGACTGGCCTACACAGCCATGGTTCCCATTGGTCCTGAGACTGATGACACAGCCATTCATGACGGTTCCCAAATGCAGCAACTTGTTGGTTCATCCGGAGACATGAGAAAATTATTCTTTACATGATCGTATTAATCTGTTCATCTGCAGATTCTGACCAGACTGTCCCAAGGGCTCGGACTGTTGAGTAGGACTGTGGATGTGATTACTGCAGCCTGGAGAGGTAGCCCTAAAAAACAATATGTATCTCATATTAAGAAATGGGCGATGTTTTGTTTACAGTCAGATATATCTTATCATACTGCAAGCATACCGGATGTATGGGAGTTCCTTGCTAAATTGCATTTTGATGAACAATTGAGGTATAGTGCCATTAATAGAGCTCGGAGTGCTTTGTCCTCCTATTTAGGGCAAGTGTCGGGACAACAATCTATCGGGTCGCATCCGCTAGTGTCCCGATTCATGAGAAGTATTTTTAACAAAAACCCTCCTAAGCCTTGACATACAGAAATCTGGGATGTGAGCATAGTTCTCACACTGCTTCAGCAATGGGCTCCAATCACATCTCTATCTGTTCAGAAGTTAACACTTAATGTGGTTATGCTCATGGCGTGAGTATCAATGCAACAGGTCCAGACATTGCAAAAGCTACGGCTGGACAGCATGCATTCTTCTGTAGATAATATTACATTTTATGTATACGATTTAATCAAACAAAGCAGGCCAGGGATGGTTTGAACCAAAATAAGCTTCAAAGCATACCCCATTGACCTAAGGCTATGTGTAGTTACACACCTGAGTCAATATATCGAGGTAACCAAGAGTCTCAGAGGCTCTGAAACAGCGATGCTCATCAGCCACAAAAGACCTCATAAAAAGGTGTCAGTACAAACTATTTCTAGGTGGTTGAAACAGGTTTTGGATTGTGCTGGAGTAGACACTCATGTGTTTAAATCTCACTCCACCAGGGCAGCGTCAACATCCGCAGCGAAGGCACAGGACGTGCCTCTAGAACAAATCCTCGGGGCTACAGGATGGTCTAGTGAATCAACTTTTTCAAAATTCTATGACAAACCTGTCCTGGCAGTGCAAAGTTTTTGGGCATGCTGTTTTGGGTTCTGTTTGATTTCATTTGTAATTTTCATTTGTAATTTCCCCCTGGGATAGAGGAGTTATTACTGTTCTTTTTATTATTAAAATGTTAATTGTATAATTTAAGCAATGTTCAATACATTATTTGCTCAATCCTGTGTCAACTGAAGCAGTGTGTCGTATGGAACTGGATCTACGGCATGAAATCACAGAGCTTTGAAATCTTCACATAGTCACTCACGTGACTCCGAAGTTAAATAGTAAGATTAAACGAGAACTTACCAGTTTGAATTTTGGTCTTGATATTATGAGGAGTTACGATGAGGGGCTACATGCCCTCCGCTCCCGACCCTCATAATCACAAAGATCATCTGGTAGTTCTAGTACTCTGAGTCTGACTATATCACTTCGACTGTAGTTACTGTGATTTCAGACTGCTGCTTTGAAGTATAACGTGCATGCGCCTGGCGGGGCTTCTTCACGTAATCCCTCATCATAACTCCTCATTATATAAAGATATATAATATAAATATCTTTATATAAATATAAAGAAACATAATTCAAACTGGTAGGTTCTCGTTTAATCTTACTATTATCCTTCATCCTTCATCATCCTGTGTTCCAAGGGATAAAGTCTTAGCTTGCTCAACTTCTCCCTATAGCTCAGGCCCTCGAGGCCTGGCAACATCCTCATAAATCTTCTCTGTACCCTTTACATCTCTCCAGAGGCCCACATTTAATTTTGGGCTCTTTCAGATGTGTCTTGGATTTCTGACTTCTCATGAAGAAATCATTGAAGTCCCTGTGGGTATTTTATTCAGGCAGTAACACTAGTCTATGACTTTATTTAAATCTACACAGAGGCCTAGGTATTTGCTCTTTTGCACACATCCTCAGTTTCTGGTTACGTCTGTTATTATTGTCTCCATTTCCAAGTCTGGAAACGCACTTTTACCTCTGTGCTTTGCTAACAGCCATTGTGGTTTTCTTCAAGTATTAATTTCCCAGTTATTCACCCTTTAAATGACAGTGAGATTGTTGAAGCAGAGGCATCTCACCTTTCAGCTCAAGAAGGTCCACCCTGTAAGTCGGTAGAACTGTGTATAATAATAATGCACAGATGGCAATGGCATGCATTGGATTTTAGTGAATGATGAATCCATTGGTTACTTAGAACAGAAGATAAACGGAAGCAGGAGCAGGACATCTGGTCCTTTGTTCTACTATTCATCAAATCATGGCTAATCTTCAGTACACAAGAGTTGCCACGTTTCTGGCACCGACAAAGCTACAAAACTTTACCGAGCAGTTTTACCTTCTGCCTGCCGCCGCATGTGGCAGCAGAGCTCCTCGATATTCCACAATAAATGGCGGAATAAAAACTATCAATGGAAGATTCATAATTATTATTTCACTTTACAAGGCAAAGCTTAGGATGTTTAGGAATAGTGGTGTAGGGGTGGGGGTGGAATGGATTTGGTGGAATGCTGAAAATGATAAACACAGGGAAAATATGTTATGTGAATTACAATACAACTTGCATGCTGAGCATATAGATTGTCCTCACCTTCCACCCTATCAGCCGTCGCATACAACATATAATCCTCCGATATTTTTGCCACCTCCAACGGGATCCCACCACTGGCCAGATCATCCCATCTCCTCCCCTTTCTGCTTTCCGCAGAGACCGTTCCCTCCGTAACTCCCTGGTCAATTCGCCCCTTCCCACCCAAACCACCCCCTCTCCTGGCACTTTCCCTTGCAACCACAGGAAATGCTTTACCTCCCCCCTCGACCATCCAAGGACCCAAGCAGTCTTTCCAGGGGAGACAGAGGTTCACCTGCACCTTCTCCAAACTCATCTACTTCATCCGCTGTTCCAAGTGTCAACTTCTCTAAATCGGCGAGCCCAAGCACAGGCTTGGCGATAGCTTCGCCCAACACCTCCGCTCAGTTTGCAATAACCAACCTGATCCCCTGGTGACTCAGCACCAACTCACTCTCATTCTGAATCCGACCTTTCTGTCCTGCGCCTCCTCTATTGCCAGAGTGAAGCCCAGCGTAAATTGGTCGAACTGCACCTCATATTTTGTTTGGGTAGTTTCACCCTCAGCGGTATGAATATTGACTTCTCCAATTTCAGATAGTCCTTGCTTTCTCCCTCCTTCCTCTCCCCTTCCCAGCTCTCCCACAAGCCTACTGTCTCAGCCTCTTCCTTTCTTTTTCCTGTCACCCCCTCCCCACCCAACATCAGTCTGAAGAAGAATCTTGACCCGAAACGTCGCCTATTCCTTCTCTCCATTGATGCGGCCTCACCCGCTGAGTTTCTACCGCATTTGTGTCTACATACAGATTGAGATATTCATTATCACACTATTTGGAATTTCCTAGAATATTTCCAGTTGGTTCATGTAGGAAAGAACTTTAGTGAGGCTTCTGCCCTGAGAGTACATCGATATTTGACTGGTTTTGTTGAAGTTGAAGTATCACCGGTAACAAAGTGTTAACTTGCTTCCCTGTTACTTTGCTAAGCTATCTTTCTTTCAATCTGCAAATAAATGTAACCAACATGTGTATTATCAAGAAAATTGGGTGAAAGTGGATGTACACTTTCTGGATGGGTTTCAAGTGCAATGTACCAAGAAACAAAACAAACAGTGCAGATTTGAAATGCCAGTTTAAGTTATGATCTAGCTCTGCCATTAGAGTATTGTGGGCAAGAGGCAAGTCTCTGTGAAAATACACAAAATAATGATCAAATATACAAAATTACATAAAAATCAAAGTGATATTGGGCAAGAAGAAACATAGAATGAATGCACTGAAGATAAACAAAGGCATTATGGTGGGAGAAAGTTTATTAGCTGTTTACCATGGCAATTCTGGCTTAAACCACACTGTCACCAACTGACTAATCCAGGTACCACATCTATGATTGCCTCTACTGAAACAAATCGCTGCATATTTCCTCACATTTTCAAAACAACATAATTTCTGAAGAAATTATGCCTGAAGAAGGGTCTCGACCCGAAACATCACCCATTCCTTCACCAGTCTCGCAGAGTTACTCCAGCTTTTTGTGTCAATCTCCAGTTTGAACCAGCATCTGCAGTTCCTTCTTACACCTAATTTCTTCAACTGCTGACTTTGCACAATGGAAAATCCAAGAACATGCTTATATTCAATAGCGGCAGAATCCAGCATGTGAGAGATAATTGCAACTGTGCTCACCAGAAATGGTGAGTGGATAATGCATCCTGAGATCCCCACCAGCACAAACCCAGTTTCCAGTCAACACCAGTCACTTGTAAAAACAAGGAACTGGAGATGCTGATTTAGACAAAAAGAAACAAAGAGTAACTCAGCGGGTCGGACAGCATCTCTGGAGATCATGGCACGTTCTTGTGAAGGAGCAGTCGAATGCTGATAAGACCATAGGACCAGACTGCATCTCAATTGTAGTATTGAGGACCTGATCCCTAGAATTAGCTGCACTTCCAGCCAAACCGCTCTCATACAGTGAAAACATTATAGCTTCCCTGAAAATGTGGAAAATTGTCCTGTTCACAAAAAGCAGAAAATATCCCATCTGTGCAATTAATCAACCAGTTATCCAACATCAGTAGTCAGCAAAATGATGTCAGCAATCAGTAGTCAGCAATGTCCTATTGAAACATAAAGTAGGCATCAGTAGGTTGTGGTTGAGTAAATGTCACTTGACAGCACTGTCATCAATAACTTCCATTGATGACAGTGCTGTCAAGTGACATTTACTCAACCACAACCTACTGATGCCTACTTTATGTTTCAATAGGACCACTCGGCTTCAAACCTCATCATAGCCTTGGTCTCAATCAGGATTGGAGAGCTATATTCCAGGGATGAGATAGGAGAGACTGCCCTTGAATTTGAATAGTGTAACATCGGGTCTTCTGGTAAAAATAAAGTTAATGAGCATCAAAGATAAAACACTCTAATGTTTGTCGTTGGAGCGTGGATGAAGCATAATTATCATCATTCCAACCTCAGGATATCATTGCAAAACTCAAATTTAATTCAAAACTCCTCAGCAATGGCCAAGAAAGTACACCGATGCTTCTGCTTCCTGCAGAAGTTTGGCAAGTCCTCAACAACCCTCCCAACCTCTACAGATGCGCCATAGAAAGCAACATAACATAATGCCTGGTTTAGAAAAAACTCTATCCAATACCAATAAATTATAGAGAGTTGCGGGCATAGCTCAGATATTCACACAATCCAGTCTCCCTTCCATCAACACCATCTACACTTCATACTGCCTACCCAAGGCCACCAACATAATCAAAGACCAGTCTTACTCCAGTCACTCCCACTTCTCCCCTCTCCCATCAGGCAGAAGATACAGAAGTTTGAAAACACATACCTCCACATTCAGGTACAGTTTCTTCCCAGCTGTTATCAGACAATTTAACAGTCCTCTCATCAGCTAGAGTGTGGGCCTGACCTCCCATTTACCTCATTGGAAACTATTGGACTTTCTTTAATTGGACTTTATCGGACTTCAATGTTATATCTTTGCACTAAATGTTGTATCCTTTATCCTTATCTTAAACTGCACACCACAGATGGCTTGAATAGATTCATGTATAGTCTTTCCTTTGACTGGCTAGCATGCAAACAAAACCTTTCACCATCTTGGTACACATGACAATAAAAATAAAATAAACGTAACTAACATAAGGAGGTACATTTTATTCACAATTCCTCAGCAAATGAGGCAGGCCATGTCTGCATGCTGCAAGTGGTAAATTGCAAGTGGTAGATGATCCATGACATTCATGCCAGACAATGGCCATTTTCATTAAGAACTGTCCAATGACCCACCCGTTGTGTTCAATTACAATATCATCCTTAAATCCCCAATTATTAACATCATGAGGTCACCAGTGAACAGAATTCTCTCTGGTCCAACAAAATTAATACCTTGGCTAGTATGGCTACAAGAGCAGTTCAGAGGTTGGTTATGTTATAAGAAATTACTTAACTCTTGAGATCCCCAAGGCTTACCACCATCTACAAAGCACCAGATTTGTGTATGAGGGAATATTTCCCCACTTAACTGGGTGAGTTCAATGCCAACAACTTTTTCAAGCCAGGACCTCATCAACAAAGCAATCTAATTGATTGGCCTCATCCGCCACCCTAAATGGACAGTCAATTCACTATTGCACATAAGCTGCAGTGTTCCTGGACTACACTAACAGTATGTTCCAAACCCATAACTACAACTATCAAGGAAAAAAAAAGGGTAGCAGAGGCATGAGGTCACCATCATCCTCAGGTTTCCCACAAAGTTATGTGTCATTCAAACTTGTAAACATATCACCTTTCCTTCACGTTGCTGGGACTGAATTCTAGAACATCCTACCCAACAGCACTGCCGTAGTGTCTTCTCCAGAAGAAGTACAACGGCTGCATACCACCACCTTATCAAGGAAATTTGGAGATGGGCAAGAATAGTTGACCTTGCTAGTAATACCCAGATCTGTAAAGTGAATGAATATAAAAGTAGTCCTAAATTGAAGCCTCTTTGGGAAAAGAGCTCAAAGAAGATTTACAATATTTATGCCCTTGTCTAAATCACTGAAAAAAAAACAGAATCTCGACCAACTAAGAATCCAATTCAAAATTAAGTAAATGGGCACTACATGCACACACACAGACACATACACATGTGTGCATGTATGCACACAAGCACACACCACACCACACACATATGCATGGGTGCAAATACATACACATAGACAAACTCACACACATGCGCACATACACGTGTGTGCATGCATGCAGGCAACCACATACCACACCATACACATGGATGCTTGGGTGCAAACACATACACATAGATACACACACACACTCACGTGCGTGCAGGCAAGCAGATAAGTACACACCACCGCATACACATGTATGCGTGGGTGCAAGCACAGACAGACATACACACACAATCAGCAGAACTATATATATACACAGTAATCTGCACACAGAAACCAATGACACTATATAGAAATTAAACCACACACAAAGGCACCTACATCTAAATCCTACATGCCACAGCCTGTACAAATAGTAACTTCAGACAAAGTAACCACCCAAACACAAAGTTTTGTGTGGTTATCTTTTCTGAAGTTTGTACAATGTTTGGAGTCAAAATCCAATCAATAACTCCTCTTCTGTGGAGTGTAACTCACGATTGAATAGTATTCTCAAGAAGATATTGCTGTTCTTCATTAAAATAGTTCAAATCTTTTTTTTATTATCATATTTGGGATGAATATTTCAATGAGTGGTAAACCTAAGGATCAGACCCCCTGAGGGGAAGCAGAAAGGAATGATTTATTTGAGAATATGTTAACTTGAATTATAGTAAATTAGTAATTTGAGACACAACATATCGTAAGTTTAGTAGATCTCAGATGAGCAAGCGGGCTCGGATTTAGGGGGCCAACTCGTTTTGGGGATGTAGGGTGAAAATGATGGGGGTGCTGGTTACTGGATGAGAAACCTGG
Organism: Raja brachyura; assembly: GCA_963514005.1. The sequence continues at coordinate 94,795,462 of OY740783.1, read as the reverse complement.
GGGGACATATTTCCATTGATTTTGACAAATTCAACAGAAACAACTTTTTCTGAAATCTATTTCTTGGTCACAAGGGAAGAAATTAGTTGAATTTGAAATGTGCGTGAGCCAGGCAGATATGATCTGGGAAGTCAAGGAGGTGATTGTAGGGGTCAGGAAAATCGACGGAAGGAAAGAGGGACTGACACCTCAGCAGGGTGTGTTTTGGAGGAGATGGGACAAATTAGGATGGGGGGGAAGAAGAAAATTATATGGAAGCCATAGTGATCAGGGGGTTTAAAGAGACGTGGGGTTCCCGAAATAGAACATGTTAGGTAATTGGGAGAAGATGGTGAGCCATGGGAGAGATTGGAAGGAATCACTTGGGAGATTTAGTTTTAGTTTAGTTTTAGTCTAATTTAGCGATACAGCATGGAAATAGACCCACTAAATCCACCCCAACAATCGATCATGGCACATGTCCATTCACACTAATTCTATGTTATCCCAATAATTCAATTCAAATAAAGAACGAGTGAAAGCTTGCCATATTTATTCAGACACTGAGGTATTTTCTGGCCACTGACCTCACAATCAAAGGTAGAATAGAGGTGCAACAGCTAAAAAAATCAACGGCAACCCTGAGCAACAAATGCAACCAATGTGTGTGCATTTCAGAATTCCTCAACTCAGCTGCAAAAGAAAACAAACCAGTCCCATATAAGGACTGTATCTGGTGCCATCAACTTTAATTTTTGGTGCAGCAAGAAAATCCTGTTTGTTTTAGAATGGGAGTCTGTTTTTTTTTAGTTCCCAGGGAGGATATTCATGGTGAGGTAGTTTGAAGAGGCAAATAAGAGGTTTTACTATTGAACCTACATAATACAACTGCATGGGTTCTGCCCCTTCACTGAATCCAATTATGAGAAAAACAACATCCGGGATTTTAAATGAAATAATTCAAACATATCTCTGCAGTTTGTTGTCTAGGGCTAAATTGGACAGTGACATAACTATACATAGCTTGGAAAGGCCACTCATTATTCATGTGTAGATGCTGGTTTACACCGAAGATAGACAACAAATGCTGGAGTAACTCAGGCTGCTGCATGTCCTGCTGAGTTACTCCAGCATTTGTCTCACTCAGTATTCATTGTTAACTGCATTGTATTTGCCACATTCAATTCTAGGTTGTTTGATAGTATTAGCTTGAACTCACCATTTGTAAAAATATGAACAATTAAATATCAGAATTTAAATTTATAAATGTAGCCTTACAAAAATTTAGGTTAAAAGTCATTTCTTCAAAAATAGCAGTTGAAATCGAGGAACTAAATAACATGGGATACATTAGAATCAGCAACCTACATGTGATTACTGGAAATTAATATAAATTTAATCTGTTAGTGGGTGAAAGGATGAATGATTAGGTCATAATAGGGTGCCTGGTTATAAAATGTTTCTCCTGATTATTATGCAAATTTCCTGCCTTTCCACGCCATCATTGCCAAATGTAAGGATATTTAAATTGTTTTAAGATGAGGAATCAAAACCGCCAGATGTCCAGCTACAAAGCAGAATTAATATTTTGACCTTTAGTAAGTCCTATTATTTCAATATCTGACAAACGGCAGATAGGAACAATCAACTGTACTTCATCCCCTTCCCCACAAATCGTTGTAACTGTAGCAATTGTGTGTTGGTAAGTGTGCTTTGTGGACAATTCAGCTTCAATTAGTATCTGTTAAACAGGCATGAACATACAAATGAACATTCGAATTGGGAGCAAGTGTCGGTCACTCAGCCCTAGAACCCTCTCCACAGTTTAATAAGATCTTGATAGGATTCTAATCTCAACTCTGCACACCCATCTAGGGTACAGAAGGGGTTTGCCAGAACGCTGAAAATAGACACAAAGTGCTGAAGTAAAGGGCCTGTCCCACTTTCACATCCTAATGCACAACCTTTTTTACTCATGGACATTTTTTATCATGCAATAAAAACGCCCCGATCTACTTGATGCCACGAGTACCTATGACTAGCATCACGGCCTGCTACGACCTACCTACGACCTCCTACGACCTCATTACGACCATGCTGCGAGTATGAGTCAAGGGCAAACTCGGCAGAGGTCGTGAATTAGGTTGTGAAAGTGGGACAGGCCCTTAACTCAGTGGGCTGAGATACTCAGGTAGCATCTCTGAAGAAAAAGGATAGGTGATGTTTCGGCTCGGGATCCATCTTCACACTCTGGGTCAAAACATGGTTGTAGGGCAGGAGACCAGTAGGAATCACTGAGGGGGAGCAGTGAGAGAGTCACAAACCAATACTGTTGGACTTTTCTCGTAGGCTGTGACCTCTTTTATTCTGGCAAAACGGATAATCCGGAAAGGGTCTGTCTGTTTGTCCAGTCCACACAGACAGCACCCAACGCCAGGATTGAACCTGGGTCTCTGGCACTCTGAGGCATAAATTCTACTGCTGCGCTACTGTAATGCCCTTTTTATGAATACGTTAATGAATAGGTTTATTGGCCAAGTATGTACACATACAAGGAATTTGCCTTGGTGCTCCGCTTGAAACTAACAGCACGACATACAGTAACAATTCAGAGTGACACATAAAACATTAAACATTAATAATAAAACATTATAGTTTAAACATGTGAATGAAATAAAATACCAGAGCAAATAGAGTCTATGGACTTTTAAATAAAGCACTCCTTAGTTCTCAACAGTGACCCAGAATTCAATAATCCCCCACAAAAGGAAATACCCTCTCCACCCTTTCAGAAGCTTAGAGGTTTTAATCAAATTCCCTCTAACTCTTCTAATCTCCAAAATACACATAGTCCACCTTAAATTACCAATAAATGGTCAAGTAAGCTTTCTCAGGATGGCATGCTACATGTTAATATCCTTCTTTGAATAAGATGGCCAACATCACACAGTAGTCCAGGTGTGATCTCAGAATGTCCTCCATATGTAGAACATAGAACAGTGCAGCACAGGAACAGGCCCTTCTGCCCAAAATGTCTGCACCATACCTGATGCCAAGACAAACTCTTAACTGCTTGCACATCATCCATATCATTCCATTCTCCATATATCCAAGTGCCTATCCAAAGGCCTCTTAAATACCACTGTGGTATCAGCCTGGACCAGACGCTCACTAGGCACATCTCCTTTTAACTTTTCTACTCACACCTTTAGACTTGCCCTCTGCTATTTGATATTTCCATCCTAAGGAAAAGGTCTGACTGTCTATACTATCTATGTTTTTCATAATTTTATAGACTTCTATCAGGTCTCCCCTCAAACTGAAGGACAACAACCTCATTTTGTATTCAATTCCCTTTGCAATAAATAATAATATTATCATCATAGTCATGGAGCTACACAGTATGAAAACAGCCTTTGGCCCATATTGTCCATGCCTACCAAGTTGGCATGCTAGGCTAGTTCTGTTTGCCTGCATATAGCTCATAGCCCTCTAAATCTTCCTTTTCGTGTATCCCTCCAAATGTATTTTAAAAATCGTAATTATATCCGTTTCTATTGCTTCCTCAGGCAGCTCATTCCAGATACAACTTTCCCATCAACAACGCCAGGCCTGTAGTTCCATGGCTAACTTTTTTTGCTCTTCTTAAAATAGCAATATTAACAACCCTCCAGTATGCAGGAAGTATATGGTTAATGATAATTGAAATATCTTTGCAAGGCCTTCACAATTTCCTCCCTAGCTTCCCACAATGTCCAAGGGTGCACTTGGTCAGGCCATCAGGACTTATTTACCTTAAAGCACTTTAAAACTGCCCCTGATTCCTTTTTGGTAATTTGTATCTGATCTAAGACATCCAACTCCTATGCGTCAATTCGTCAGCTTCGAAGACCTTCTTGTCAGTAAAAACAGATGAGAAATATTGATTTAGTATCTCCCCATCTCTTGTGGCTCCACACATAGACAACCATGCTGATCTTTGAGGGGACATTATTTTCCTAGCCAATTTTTGTCTCGTAATATACTTATAGAATCTCTTAGGATTTTATTTTGCTTTGCCTGCCAGCTCCATTGTTCCATTAGCTCTCCTAATTACTAGCTGTATCTGCATACTAGCTCTTTGGGAATCAAGCGCTGGGCTCATTCCTCAACACCTCGAAGTTTAGCAATGCCTCGCCATGTAGATAGTACGCTTTATTTTATTCTTGTGAAGAAGGGGTTGGCCAGTTAGGGTCAAAACAATTTTAAAAGGTCTGGTAGGGGTTTGAGAGAAATACTTAATGGCCAGATGTTGTCACTTACTACAATGCCGTCCTATTTCATTCCCATTTTTTGGCAAATGTACTCAAACCGGACAAATTGCTTGTTAAAATGTAGTCTCTGTTCCCAAGTGATCAGTCTGACTTGCACCTGCTCTGAACTGCAGCAGACTATGATAAATAAACTAAATAACAATAACCAAGGAAATCTGTATAAAGGAACAGAAGTTAACAGTTCAGAAACCAAGAGCGATCAATTGAGTATTCAGGAAGGTGGAGAAAAGAAAATGGACACTATTGTTGCAGCTTCATTCATAAGTCTTCTTGCAAAAAACCAACACCAGCTATACAATTTACTATCTCACCATATATCCACAGGTTCTGATTTAGAAAGCAGCTTGCATTAGTTCAATCAAGCCAACACTTAAGCAGCATTATTGCAGAGATTGTTGAAGCCCGTCAGACGTTATGGTTGATCATGGGGGAAACTGAACACCAGTTTCTACAAAAGGTCTGGAACCTTTATAAAAGAGTTGGAGATTAACAAAAAAGGTTCACTTTCCACAAGAGGCTAGGAAATCCTCCAGGATGAACCAATGGGAAGAGTTGAAACACTTACCCAGACAAAAGACACTCCAACTAGAGTCCACTGCAACTGAGTCTTCAATCACCTAAAACATATATTCATTTAATCCTTAATAGCTTTGCATTTTGGTCACTGTTAGATCACTATTTCAACTTCTCACTTATGTTACTAAATCACAAGAATCACAATTTGGATGAAAAGAGAGGAAGTGGTCAGGCTCACACTGAGGGGTTGCAGTCTTCTCTGGGTCTCAGACTAAGGTCACTTCCTCTGTTATGGCTGTTTTCACATTGTCACCATCAATGGTTAAAATATTCCTTCTTGTATATGTTTCATCTAATCTTCAAGAATGAACACTGATACTCCCCTGCCTAGGACTCTCATAATTCTGAGGTCATTCCTTCAAGATTGAGGTGAACAAGATATACATCTGTTCCATTGTTCCCCATAACTTAACTTTTCAATCATTGACCTTAGGACAGTTGTAACCCTGACACCAGGTGTCTACTGATTCAGTCTGGTTCTGCTTCCTTCTTCTAAAATTGACCATTGTACATGTGTGGTTGACTTATTTTCCCATCGCATATTTGGAAACTTTAGCTTTAGTTGTTAGCCTTATGGTTAGGAATTCAGCACATGTGATCAAATTCAATAAGGATGCGATCAGATTCCATCTGCAAACCACAGCACATGGTGGGCTCCCTCAAACTAATATTCAAATGCCCCCAAACATTCTGCTCCAAGTCTCAGAACTACATCTCACAGCTTCCATAGCCCGCTATCTTCTACAAAGGCATATCACCCAAAACACATGGTAACTCACTCACTAAAGCCCTTCCACTTTCTTACAGTACAAAGCCCTACACAAACAGAATGTTTACCATCGTACCATGGGGAATAAGCATGATTTTCATGGTTTGTCACTTTGAATGATAGATTGCCAGCCTTTATAGCACCAGCCACTCTGGGCTGGAGTGCTAGGATTGAATTATCTCCTAACCTTCCATCCTATTTCTATCTCCCTTTGTATTCTAAAGCACTTTCGATTTCCAAACTGCAAGTGCTTTAAGCATGCCCCTCTTAATCATAAACTCTTCACCCCCCTCACCCCTCTTCATAACCTCACTCTTCAGCCTTTCTTCTTTCAGAGATCAAGAGGACCCAGTTAGCCAAAGTAGCGATGGCTGTGCTGCAAGGCTGTGATGCAGGAAGCAACAGTACTCAAGTGCACATTTGCTGCCACCAACTATTAAGGAGCTTGGTGGTGCGACATGGGATGAGTCATCAGCCACAGTGGCTGACAGGTAGAGACTGGAGGAAAAAGGGAGCCTTAGTGCCAGCTCCACAATAAAGCTAGCTTCCACACCAATTTACCCAGAATGGACAAGTAAAGTAAAGTAAAGTATCCTTTATTGTCATTCAGACATTTCAGTCTGAACAAAATTGTATACCTTGCAGTCATAACATAGAATAAAATAACAAAACACACACTTAACACAGTTTAACATCCACCACTGTGGGTCTACCAGGCACCTCCTCACTGTGATGGAAGGCAAAAGTCTTAATGTCCTTGTCTCTTCCCTCCTTGTTCTCCCTCTAGATTGAGGCCAACCAGGCTTCCGGTGTTGGGCCCCCCCACCGGGTGATGGTAAGTCCAGCGGCCGCATCTGAGCTCCGCGAACGGGCCGGTTCAAACTCCGCGGCCCGGGGCGGATGAAGCTGCCATCCTCCAGTCCAGCGAACGAAGCTGTTGCTGCGGGTGCTCCAGAGAACCGGTCACAAACCTGGCACCTGCGAGCTACCGACTTTGTCGTCCACTGGGCCCCGCGGCCGAGTCCACAGTGGTTGAGTCCATTGCAACCTTCAGTAGATCAGGTTATAAAATGTAACGCAAAACCTGTTCTTTCACCTCGCCCCTTCCTACCATCCATGGACCCAATCATAAAGCAGTGACTTTTTTCCAGTCTAGTGTACAACATTCAGTGGCCACAATGTGATCTCCACTACTTCAGAACAATGTGGTCTCCTCAACGTCAGAACAACCAGCACAGATTTGGTGGTTGCTTTGTGGAGCTCCTGCATTATGTCTGCAGAGATGACCCTGAGCTTCCCATTGCCTGCCACTTTAATTCCCCCACACTGACTTGTCATCCTGTGGTCGCCCAACACAAGCTTGAAGAAGAACATCTCAGCTTCCACCTGGACACTTTGCAGTCTTCTGGACTCAATATTGAATTCCACGTTCAGCTAATTTGATTTCTTGGTCTGTGTCAGTTGTCCATCTGTGATATTGATGATATTGGAAAAACTGAATGAATTTCGCCAATATCACAAATGGAAAACTGATACAGACCGATAAATCTAGTTAGTTAAACTTGTGGAACAGTGCAGAAACAGGCCTTTCGGCCCACCGGGTCCATGCCGACCAGCGATCACCCCGTACGCTACCACTATCCTACACACCATGAACAATTTACAATTTTACCAAAGCTGATTAACCAACATACCTGCACATATTTGGAGTTTGGGAGGAAACAGGAGACCCCGTGAAAACCCACACATTCATAGGGAGAACGTACAAACTCCATACAGACAGCACCCATAGTCAGGATAGAACCCGGGTCTCTGCTGCTGTAAGGCAGCAACTATCACAACACCACAGTGCCACCTTATACATTGTAAATATACCTGCCAACATGCAAGTAGACTATCTTCTATGTAAATAGAATGGCAGATTATTCTATCTCATTTATAAGATCATTTTATGATTAATTAACCTAGCCCAGATAGACGTTCTGCAATGCCAATGCTACCATAATGTTGATACCATTTTAACATTATGGTAGCTAGTTTTATCTTTCCAGTACCAATTATGACTGGGAAAATGATCAAATATTTCTGTGTGATGGACTCGGAGACACAAGTGACTTCAGATGCAGGAATCTGGAGTGGGAAAAAAAGCTGTTGGAGGAACCCAATGTGTTGAGCAGCACCTGTAGGAGAAACACAATTGCTGATGTTTTGGGTCAAGATCTAGAAGTGGAAGAGGGATCTCATCTGTCCATTGGACTTTAGATGGACCCAGGTTGAGGAGCAGTAGCATTCCTGAACTGGTTTCTTGGCTCATTTGGAGTGAAGGGAATCGCTTCATGTGGAGGCTATGGAGACCACTAGTTTTCCACAAGAATAAGACAAAACCTGGAAATTGGGACACCTCAGCCTCTTCACGACTTATACAGGCACCTAGTTCAAAAGTATTTCAATTAAAGGACTTTTCAGGCTAAAAAAACAAATTTTACCCATTAGGACAATACATTGACACAACTGATAGAGCTGCTGCCTCACAGCTCCAGAAACCCAGGTTCGATCCTGACCTCAGGTCCCATCTCTGTGAAGTCTACTCTCTGTGACTGCAAGGGATTAATTCGGGTGCTCAGGTTTCTAGGTTAATTGGCCACTATAAATCGGCAGCAATGTGCAGGGAGTGGAATCAAAAGTGGGATAACATATAGCTGGTGCAAACGGGTGATCGATGGTCGGCATGGACTTGTCATTATATTGCCAGTGGAGCCGCACATTCTTATAATTGTTCCATTACTGGCATTAACTATAACATCAAAATACACAATTGAGCACACAGTTGTCCTGGCAACTTATTCAGTCCATGCACATCATCATTGACTCATTCATGACAACAAACTATAAAGTAGATATTCTAGCTTTACGATCTTACGTGAATAATAGAGTCAAGTCAAGAGAGTTTATTGTCATGTGTCCCTGATCGGACAATGAAATTCTTGCTTTGCTTCAGCCCAACAGAACATAGTAGGCATTGACTACAGAACAGATTTGTGTGTCCATATACCATTATATAAATATATACACACCTGAATAAATAAACTGACAAAGTGCAAATAAACAGACAATGGGCTATAAATGTTCAGAGTTTTGTCTGAGCCAAGTTTAATAGTCTGATGGCTGTGGGGAAGTAGCTATTCCTGAACCTGGTCGTTGCAGTCTTTAGGCTCCTGTACCTTCCACCTGAAGGTAGCGGGGAGATGAGTGTGTGGTCAGGATGGTGTGGGACCTTGATGATGCTGCCAGCCTTTTTGAGGCAGTGACTGCAATAAATCCCCTCGATGAAAGGGAGGTCAGAGCCAATGATGGACTGGGCGGTGTATACTACTTTTTGTAGTTTTTTCCGCTCGTGGGCGCTCAATTTGCCGAACCAAGCCACGATGCAACCGGTCAGCATGCTCTCTACTGTGCACCTGTAGAAGTTAGAGAGAGTCCTCCTTGACATACCGACTCTCCGTAATCTTCTCAGGAAGTAGAGGTGCTGATGCGCTTTATTTATAATTGCATCAGTGTTCTCGGACCAGGAAAGATCTTCAGAGATATGCACGCCCAGGTATTTGAAGCTCTTGACCCTTTCCACCATCAACCCATTGATATAAATGGGGCTATGAGTCCCCATTCTGCCCCTTCCAAAGTCCACAATCAGTTCCTAGGTTTTGCTGGTGTTGAGGGCCAGGTTATTGTGCTGGCACCATTTGGTCAGTCAGTCAATCTCTCTTCTATACTCTGACTCGTCCCCATCAGTGATACATCCCACAACAGTGGTGTCGTCAGTGAACTTGATGATGGAGTTCGCACTATGACCGGCTACGCAGTCATGAGTATAGAGTGAGTACAGCAGGGAGCTGAGCACGCAGCCTTGAGGTGCTCCCGTGCTGATTGTTATCGAGGTTGACATATTTCCACCAATACGAACAGTCTGTGGTCTGTGAATGAGGAAATCGAGGATTCAACTGCAGAGGGATACAATACCACAATACAATACCAATACCGTTTATTGTCATTTGAACCTCAAATGAAGTTCAAACAAAATTTGGTTTCTGCAGTCATACAACAAGAAAAGAACCAAGACACACACCAACACAATTTACACAAACATCCATCACAGTGAATCTCCTCCTCACTGTGATGGAAGGCAAAGTCTTCTCTCTCCCCTGCTCTCCATTCTTCTCCTGATGTCAAAGTCAAAGCCCCCGCGGGTGATGGTAAGTCCCGCAGCCATTAAGGCTGCACCAGGCGATTTAAGGCCCTGCCCGGGTCTTGATGTTGGAGCCCCCGGTGGGTGCTAGCAAGTCCCGCGGCCATTGAAGCCATGGTGGGCGATGTAAGGCGCCTCTCCGGGTCGCCTTCAACCCCGCAACTCGGGCGGGAGAAGTTGCCTTTGCGGGAGCTCCGAAAAGCGGTCTCCCACCAGGGACCCGTGAGCTCCCGATGTCACCGTCCACCGGACCTGTGGCTGGAGCCTATGAAGCTCCAGAGTCGGGTCGCAGCCATGCGCCACCACAGCTCTCCACACAACTGGTCAGTACCACGATGGTGAGTTCACCGGCTCCGCGACTGAAGCACCCGGGTCGTTCTGGTTGGAGGTCGCTCCACGGTGCTAGGCCCCAACGACAACGGAGACCCAACAGGGAAAAGGTCGGTTCTCCGGTACAGGGAAGAGACTTAACAGTTTCCCCCATCCACCCCCCCACACATACAAAGTTAAAAACTATAAAAAACCACTACAAACTATACACTCAATGGGACAAAAAATAATAAAAAGACAGACGGACTGCAGAGGCCGCTGCAACGTCGGTCTAGCCACCTGACTGGATGCGCAGTGACCCAGTTCTGCGAGTTTGGTAACCAGCTTAGAGGGGATGTATTAAATGTCGAGCTGTAATCAATGAATACCAGCCTGACATATGTGTTTTTGTTGTCTAAGTGGTCCAGAGTGGAGTGGAGAGCCAGCGAGATCGCATCCATTGTTGATCTGGTGTGGCGGTAGGCGAACTGCAGTGGATCCAGGTTTTTGTCGAGGTAGGAGTTGATTTGCGCCATGATCACCCTCTCAAAGCACATCATCACCACAGGCGTTAGTGCCATTGGTCAATAGTCATTGAGGCGCATCAACTTGTTCTTCTTGGGCACCGGTATAATTGATGCCCTTATAAAGCAGGTGTGAGGTGCAAGAATACCTCAAAAAAGTACTGGTGTCGGGTGTTGGTAAAGGGGGAAGAAAAACTGTTGAGTTGGTAGATTCCTTTTGCGAGATGTTTATAATAAAGTAACTGGCTTTTCTTCTTTCTTTCTCTATCTTTCCCTCTATTTTTTTCTCTCCAGTGTCTATCTCTTAATCTCCGGTCTCTAACTCTTCAAGGGTTTCCTTTCCCTCTGTCACGCTTTTGCACTTTAACATCTCTTTTTCACTTTTCTACTTTCTTTGCTGGTATTTCTCTCTCTTTTCTAAAGCCTTAAAAAAAATTAAGGGGGTACAATGACTGTAATACAATATAAGGGATGTACACTGATGTAACTTACGGTTCCTCTAATAAATAAAGGTATAAAAAAATAAAAATAAAGCAGGTGTGAACCTCAGACATCAGAAGTGAGATGTTGAAAATGTCCGTAAAAACTCCAGCCAGTTGGTCCGCACAGGTTTTAATAACACGACCGGGTATACCATCAGGTCCAGGCGCTTTTCGAGGGTTCACCCCCTCTGAAGGATCTTCTGACATCGGCCTCTGTGACTGTGACTGAAATACCATCACAGCGAATGGGGGCTCGACAAGGCACATCAGTGTTCTCCCTATCAAAGCGTGCATAAAACGCATTGAGCTCATCAGGGAGTGATGCTACGCCAACATTTGAGCTGCCTTCTGATCTCGCCTTGTAGGAGGTGATTGCATTCAAGCCCCGCCACAGCTGCCGAACATCTGTCTCATCCTACAGTTTGGAGCAGAGGTCCATATGGAGCAATAGCACCATATATGCAGGAAACACTCAGCAGGTCAGGCAGCATCTGTGGAGGTGTAAACAGAGTTAATGTTTCAGGTTGATGACCTTTGAAATCTTTTGGATTTCCAACCTCACCAGTTTTTTTGCATTCGATTTATTAGACATATGTTGATTGAAACCTAAAAGATCATGTGGGTGAATAGAAGAGGATATTTCCTCCTGTGGAAAATTCTAGAAGTAAGAGTCAGAGACACAAGAAAACTAAGCCGATGTATCTACTCATCCGGTGGAGCAGCATCTGCAGAGGCAAAGAAACGGTTGTCATTTCAGGATTAAGTCAGGTTTCCATTTTTAAAAAGAGGGACAACAAATTTAAGGCGAGAATGAAGCAAAACAATTATCTGGCAGAGATTTGTGGGTCAAACAAATGCTCTTTCTTAAAATATAGTTTTAAAATATTTTAATGAAAAATTCTTAGTAACTAAAGGGCTGCTATCATAAAGATGGATACTGGGCTAGTTGTCCAATTTGCCCATGCTGAAACTTTGGGTTTCCAGATAAATGTTCCACCCACCTCTTGACAGATGGTCTGCGGTGCTGGACCAATAATCAGTGGTTCCCAATCAGATGCTGTACTTAGTTTGATCGATGTCACAGCTGGCTCTGTAAATCTAATCATAAACCTGGATAACCTTGCGTGCTAATGTTCCAGCATTTCTATAATGGCAGAAATCAAGGCCCCAGCTGAAACTGACTCTTGTGAATCTGAACGAGACCAAGCCAAATGCTTTTCCAAATGTGTGTTAAGGCCTCAAAATGAATCAGACTGAATCCCACACAGACACTTAAACATTTGGAAGTGAAAATAAATGTCTCCACTGAATAGTGGCAATCTTTCTTTCCTGATAAGATTTCTTTGTTATTGCTCAATTGAAACATTAGGACCCTAATTATTTATACTTACATAAAAGCGATGCTTTGATATTTCTAAATGCTCTGTCGAAATTTAGCCTTTATTCCCTCTCATGCTTAATCCTTTTGGTTCATCTAATGCAAATTACACTCAGCTATGTCTCACAGTTAGTTCCAGCTGCATTTCCTGCCTGAGCAAAGTTATAACGTTCCATTCTTTTTAATCCCCCGAGGTCTGCAGAAATACTTTTGAAGCAGGATGAAAAAAAACAAAATTTACAAAGGCTTTGGATATTCGGGAATTCTTGTAAAGCGAGGGGCCATTTGTCATTCCTTTTACTTCATGGTGATCATCATTTTGATTGGAGTATGTTAATGAGGACGCTGCAATGAATTGTCTGATTGTAAAGGATTAGCGGGGCTTGTTCGTTGGATCCGATCACTTTGCTCAGGAACAGTATACAGAAGAGGGGAGACAAAATAAGCTGCAGATGCTGGTTTATACCAAAGATAGACACAAAGTGCTGGAGCAACTCAGCGGGTCAGACAGCATCTCTGGAGAAAACGGACAAAATATGTAGGAAGGAACTCCTACAGAAGGAGGAGAGTTGCTAATAACTTGTGTTGTTTCTCGTATTCAGTTGTGGCTAGGAATTGGATTTCACCCTTTTTGCTGGCGTGTTAGATGTGTAATATATTCAGTTCTATCACCCATTTGGATCTGTGTCACAGAGACTTATAGCCCACCGGGCTCACGTCAAACATCAAACACCCATTGCATTGATTCAATATTTTTGCTCCCCAAATTTACAACAACTCCCTTGAATTCTATGACTCACCATGACACTAAGGACAATTTACAGTGGTCAGTTTGGATTATGGGAGGAAACCAGAGCACCCAAAGGAAAACCACAAAGTAGAAACATAGAAACATAGAAAATAGGTGCAGGAGTAGGCCATTCGGCCCTTCAAGCCTGCACTGCCATTCAATATGATCATGGCTGATCATCCAACTCAGTATCCCATACCTGCCTTCTCTCCATACCCCCTGATCCTGTTAGCCACAAGGGCCACATCTAACTCCCTCTTAAATATAGCCAATGAACTGGCCTCAACTACCTTCTGTGGAAGAGAATTCCAGAGATTCACCACTCTCTGTGTGAACAATGTTTTTCTCATCTCGGTCCTAAAAGATTTCCCCCTTATCCTTAAGCTGTGACCCATTGTCCTGGACTTCCCCAACATCGGGAACAATCTTAAGAATGTTGTAAGTTTCTATAAGATCCCCCCTCAATCTTCTAAATTCTAGCGAGTACAAGCCGAGTCTATCCAGTCTTTCTTCATATGAAATTCCTGACATCCCAGGAATCAGTCTGGTGAACCTTCTCTGTACTCCTTCTATAGCAAGAATGTCTTTCCTCAGATATGGAGACCAAAACTGTACGCAATACTCCAGGTGTGGTCTCACCAAGACCCTGTACATCTGAAGTAGAACCTCCCTGCTCCTATACTCAAATCCTTTTGCTATGAATGCTAACATACCATTCGCTTTCTTCACTGCTTGCTGCACCTGCATGCCTACTTTCAATGTCTGGTGTACCATGACACCCAGGTCTCATTGCATCTCCCCTTTTCCTAATCGGCCACCATTCAGATAATAGTCTACTTTCCTATTTTTGCCACCAAAGTGGATAATTTCACATTTATCCACATTATACTGCATCTGCCATGCATTTGCCCACTCACCCAGCCTATCCAAGTCACCTTGCAGCCTCCTAGCATCCTACTCACACCTAACACTGTCCCCCAGCTTTGTGTCATCTGCAAACTTGGAGATGGCGCATTCAATTCCCTCATCCAGATCATTAATGTATATTGTAAATAGCTGGGGTCCCAGCACTGAGCCTTGCGGTACCCCACTAGTCACTGCCTGCCATTCTGAAAAGGACCCGTTTACTCCTACTCTTTGCTTCCTGTTTGCCAGCCAGTTTTCTATCCACATCAATACTGAACCCCCAATACTGTGTGCTTTAAGTTTGTATACTAATCTCTTATGTGGGACCTTGTCGAAAGCCTTCTGGAAGTCCAGATATAACACATCCACTGGTTCTCCCTTATCCACTCAAACATCCTCAAAAAATTCTTTAAGATTCGTCAGACATGATTTACCTTTCGTAAATCCATGCTGACTTTGTCCAATGATTTCACCACTTTCCAAATGTGCTGCTATCCCATCTTTAATAACTGACTCTAGCAATTTCTCCATTACCGATGTTAGACTAACTGGTCTGTAATTCCCCGTTTTCCCTCCAATCCTCAGAAACTACCCCAGAATCTAAAGAGTTTTGAAAAATTATCACTAATGCATCCACTATTTCTGGGGCTACTTCCTTAAGTACTTTGGGATGCAGCCTATCTGGCCCTGGGGATTTATCGGCCTTTAATCCATTCAATTTACCTAACACCACTTCCCGGCTAACCTGGATTTCACTCAGTTCCTCCATCTCATTTGACCCACGGTCCCCTGCTATTTCCGGCAGATTATTTATGTCTTCCTTAGTCCTTAGTCAATTGGTCTGCCATGTCTTTGTTCCCCATGATCAATTCACCTGTTTCTGACTGCAAGGGACCTACATTTGTTTTAACTAATCTTTTTCTCTTCACATATCTATCAAAACTTTTGCAGTCAGGTTTTATGTTCCCTGCCAGTTTTCTTTCATAATCTATTTTCCCTTTCCTAATTAAGCCCTTTGCCCTCCTCTGCTGGACTCTGAATTTCTCCCAATCCTCTGGTAGGCTGCTTTTTCTGGCTAATTTGTACGCTTCATCTTTTGTTTTGATACTATCCCTGATTTCCCTTGTTATCCACGGATGCACTACCTTCCCTGATTTATTCTTTTGCCAAACTGGGATGAACAATTGTTGTAGTTCATCCATGCAGTCTTTAAATGCCTTCCATTGCATATCCACAGTCAACCCTTTAAGAATCAATTGGCAGTCTGTCTTGGCCAATTCACGTCTCAATACCCTCAAAGTTACCTTTCTTTAAGTTCAGGACCCGTGTTTCTGAATTAACAATATCATAGGGACAACCTGCAAACTCCACGCAGACAGCATCTGAGGTCAGGTCTCTGGCAGTGTGAGGCAGCGGCCCTGCTGGCTGCACCACTTTGCCAGGAAAATACAGGAAAAGCATATGCTCAAAGCAGCACAATCTCAGTTTTTATGGAGAGTCAAGCACTACGGTAGAAATATACACCTTCCCATTGGGAGATGCCTAAAGGGCCTGTCCCACTTGGGTGTCATTTGCGCATCGTTTACGGGACATCATTTACGCGTCACGATGCACAACGCGCGCATAGTGCGCATTACGTGCACATGGTGCGTGGTGACGTAAGATGTGATGCCCCAGTATTTTGGGATGTACAAAATCTTCGCACGCCATCTATATGACGCGCAAATGACGCCCAAGTGGACAGGCCCTTAAAGAACTCAATACTGCTGGAAAGCTGGAAAGAGTGCAGGGAAGATTTACAAAGATTGTTGCCAGGATTTGAGACAGAGCTTTAGGGAGCTGTTTAAGAAGGAACTGCAGATGCTGGAAAATCGAAGGTACACAAAATTTCTGGTGAAACTCAGCGGGTGCAGCAGCATCTATGGAGAAAGGAAATAGGCAATGTGTCGGACCGAAACCCTTCTTCAGACTGATAGGGGGTGGGGGGAGGCGGGGAGAAGAAAGAAAAAAGGAGGAGGAGCCTGAGGGCTAAGGGAGAGGTAGGAAGGGGAGGAGACAGCAAGGGTTAACAGATTTGTGAGAAATTGAGGTTCATGCCACCATGATGCAGACTCCCCAAGCAGAATATGAGGTGCTATTCTTCCAATTTCCGGTGTTGCTCACTCTGGCCCTGGAGGAGGCCCAGGACAGAGAGGTCGGATACGGAATGGGAGGGGGAGTTGAAGCGCTGAGCCACCGGGAAATAGCAAAGGAAATAGGCAATGTTTCGGACCAAAACCCTTCTTCAGACTGATAGGGGGTGGGGGGAGGCGGGGAGAAGAAAGGAAAAAGGAGGAGGAGCCCGAGGGCTGAGGGAGAGGTAGGAAGGGGAGGAGACAGCAAGGGTTAACAGAATTGAGAGAATTCGATGTTCATGCCAAGAGGATGCAGACTCCCCAAGCGGAATATGAGGTGCTGTTCCTCCAATTTGCGGTGTTGCTCACTCTGGCCGTGGAGGAGGCCCAGGACAGAGAGGACGGAATGGGAGGGGGAGTTGAAGTGCTGAGCCACCGGGAGGTCGGGTTGGTTATTGCGGGCCGAGCGGAGGTGTTCGGCGAAACGATCGCCAAGCCCACGCTTGGTCTCACCGATATAGATCAGCTGACATCTAGAGCAGCGGATGCAAAAGATGAGGTTGGAGGAGGTGCAGGTGAACCTCTGTCCCACCTGGAACGACTGCTTGGGTCCTTGAATGGAGTCGAGGGGGGAGGTAAAGCGGCAAGTGTAGCATCTCTTGCGGTTGCAAGGGAAAGTGCCCGGGGAAGGGGTGGAGCGGGAGGGAAGGGAAGATTTGACAAGGGAGTTGCGGAGGGAGCGGTCTTTGCGAAAGGCAGACAGGGGAGGAGATAGGAAGATGTGGCGAGTGGTGGGGTCACGTTGGAGGTGGCGAAACTGATGGAGGACAATTTGTTGTGTGTGCCGGATAGTGGGGTGAAAGGTGATGACCAGGGGAACTCTGCCCTTGTTGCGAGTGGGGAGAGAGAGCAGTGTTACGGGGTATGGAGGAGACCCTGGTGCGAGCCTCATCTATAGTGGGGGAGCGGAGCCCCCGTTCCCTGAAGAATGAGGACACTTGCGATGCCCTGGTGTGGAACACCTCATCCTGGGAGCAGATGGAGCGGCGTAGATGGAGGAATTGGGAATAGTGGATGGAGTCCTTACAGGAAGCAGGGTGGGAGGAAGAGTAGTCGAGATAGCCGTGGGAGTCAGTGGGTTTATAGTGGATGTCGTTCAGGAGTCTATCACCTGCGATGGAGATAGTGAGGTCAAGGAATGGTAGGGAAGTGTCGGAAATGGTCCAGGTGTATTTGAGTGCCGGATGGAAGTTAGTGGTCAAGCGGATTAAGTCAGTCAGTTGTGTGTGGGTGCAGGAGGTGGCACCAAAGCAATCGTCGATGTTGCGGAGGTAGAGGTCGGGGATGGGGCCACGGTACGCCTTGAACAAGGATTGTTCTGGGCAGGTTTGGATTTTATTCCTTGGAGTTCAGGAGGATGAGAGATGATCCTGTAGAGGTGTGTACAATCATGAGAGACATAGATAGGGTGAATGCACAGTCTTTTACCCAAAGTAGGGGAATCATGAACCAGAGGACATAGGTTTAAGGTGATAGGGAAAAGATTTAATAGGAAGCTAAGGGACAACTTTTTCACAAGATGGTGGTATAATGAATGAGATACTAGAGGAAGTAGTTGAGGCATATACAATAAAAACATTTAAAAGCTATTTGAGCAGGTACATGGATAGGAAAAGATTAAAGCAATATGTGCCAAACATGCGCAAATGTGACTAGCTTAGATTGGGTTCCATGTCAGTGTGGGTGAGTTGGTCCAAAGGGCCTGTTCCCATGCAGTATGACTCAATGCTACATCATTCTTGTGCAGGCTATTGGGAAATTGGTTAAACCTAAGAGGATCTTTCTCTATGCAGTTTTAGAACAAATGCATTATGCACTACCTTGGACGTCAACAACACAGCAGTGTGCATGTGCGTGTATGTATGTGTAGAGATGCTCTGTACTAGACTGCTCTGGTCAAGAGCCAGCAATTTCTCAACCAACATGTGATATGTGATGTTCAATGGGTTAGCGATTGTATCTTGGAAATCTGGGGAGAATTGGACTAAAGGTGAAAGGACAATCAGTGAGGATGATACTGAGGCTGGCAGACACATGACATTGTATGCACCTCTTAAATGGCAATCTCTCAGAAATTCCTTGCAGTGTATTCCTAGTTTTCCATTGTCTTCACCAAAGTCGTCATTTAATTCCAGCAATGGAGGAAATGTGCAGACTGCAGCCCACAACAGCATTAAATTCTGGGAAAATACTAGGAAGCTGTGTCATGCATTGAAGTTTCTGAGACAATTTGCCAAATGGTGCAATTTAACCCAGAAATGCGCACTAAAATAATCTAAACCAAAGTTATAATTATATGTGTCATAGATGACAAAACAAACCCATGTGAATGAATCAATGTTTTTGGCTTTATAGTTTATATATGCTTTCAGAGATTTGAACACCTAAAAACAAATAAGATGCACGTTTGTTGTTTTACGTGAGATGTACTTAAACTGCAAGTTACAACTAAATGAGATAAATGTAAACTGCTTCACTCAAGAATTTGCTTAAATAATTATTATCTTCTGTTACCCCACCCCATCCCAAACAAGCATTTGTCAGACGACAAAAATATTTAACTTTCTGATGAAATACCAATGGATAAAAAGGCAATGGCTTGAAACTTTGGGGAAAGTTCCTTTGGAATATATGTGAGGTTGGAGTATGGCAGGGACTTTCATGGGAGTATCTGTGCTGGATAGACATACAGTATCAATAGTTGCATATCAGATGTGAGTTAAAAACAAGAAATGGCTGTTGGCTGAGGCCACCCAAGAGAATGTCTGAACAGGACCTCATCTTCCAATCAGGAGTCTCGCTTCAGTTGCTGAATGATTGGCCTGGAGTTTACAGTGGTAGTGGCAGCAAGACTTTTTGCCACCAGTAGACCGTGAAGCTGACAGCAGCTTAACTCAGTTAATGCGGAAGTCAAAAACTAAAAGTCTAAGCATCCCTGCTTTTTCATTGCAGCAGTATTTTGCATCTTTCCTCAAAAATTCAGAAGCCAATGACGATGAAAGCTTCAAATATTTATGAACTATTTTTATTGCACTAAAATCTGAAAATGCAATGGGGAGGTGAATTTAATACCACTGTTAACTCGAGTCAGAAGAAAGGTTTCGACCCGAAAGGTAACCTATCCATGTTCACCAGAGATGTTTCCCGAACTGCTGTTACTCCAGCACTTTGTGTCCTTTATCGTTTAATACCACTTGTTGTTACTTTGCTGTTCCCAGGTCTGAAGATGATATTATCTGGACTGTCATTCACTGAGATAATTACATTAAAATTATGTGCTGTTTAAAATAATATTAAATAATTTTTATTTTTAGAGTATATATGGTATTTCAGATTTTGTTTTAATTTCCTAATTTATATTCCAAAGTTTTTTTTTCACCATCTGTAAAATATTTAAATATTTTACATTTTGTGCTTTTTACCTGCTGGTACGCAAGCTGTTCTTCATTGTGATTTTTGCACAAACAACACAGTTAGGTCATGCAGACCACTCGAGCTCTTTAATGGATCAATCCAATTAAACGACTTTCCTGCCCAACGATTTTTCTTTTTCTCTTTCCAGCTCTTATCCAATCCTCCTTTGAATGACACAGTTAAAACCATCTCTGTTTCTTTTTCACGTGCTGCTTCCTACACCATTACAATTTGCTGTGTCGAAAAACATTCCTGCATTGCTTTTGCTTGCTTGATGATATTTATACACCAAATTTCCCCGAGATTTCCAAAAGATGCAGGCACCTTGGAAGTTGCTGGGAAATCTGGAACAGATTTACAGAGTGATCTTCTTTTCATTGTGGATAAATTGTGTGTTGATGGAGAGAGAAACCTTTGCTGTTGATCAAGGAGCATTTCAGTTATGTGTTTAGAGATACCGCATGGAAACAGGCCCATCGACCCTCCGGGTCTATGCCGATCATCAATCACCCATTCACATTAGTTCTGTTATCCCACTTTCGCATCCATTCCCAGCGTACAAAGGGCAATTTGCAGCAGCCAATTAACCGACAAACCTGTGTTTGGGAATTGGGAGGAAGCTGGAGCACCCAAAGGAAATCGATGTGGCCACAGGAAAAATGTGTAAACTCCAAACAGACTTAGAAACATAGAAACATAGAAATTAGGTGCAGGAGTAGGCCATTCGGCCCTTCGAGCCTGCACCACCATTCAATATGATCATGGCTGATCATCCAACTCAGTATCCCGTACCTGCCTTCTCTCCATACCCTCTGATCCCCTTAGCCACAAGGGCCACATCTAACTCCCTCTTAAATATAGCCAATGAACTGGCCTCAACTACCCTCTGTGGCAGAGAGTTCCAGAGACCCACCACTCTCTGTGTGAAAAAAGTCCTCATCTCGGTCCTAAAGGATTTCCCACTTATCCTTAAGCTGTGACCCCTTGTCCTGGACCTCTCCAACATCGGGAACAATCTTCCTGCATCTAGCCTGTCCAATCCCTTAAGAATTTTGTTAGTTTCTATAAGATCCCCTCTCAATCTCCTAAATTCTAGAGAGTATAAACCAAGTCTATCCAGTCTTTCTTCATAAGACAGTCCTGACATCCCAGGAATCAGTCTGGTTCCAGACAGTACCCAAGGTCAAGATTGAGTCCGGGTCTCTGGCACTGTGAGGCAGCGGTTCTATGAGCTGCGTCACTGTGCTGTCACGGTAATTGCTGCAACTGAGCAGTTGAAGACAACCTGCTTCTGTGGAAACTCAATGAGATCTGGACAATTAAACTTCCACTGAAGGGCCTGTCCCACTTGCCAATTTTTTCGGCGACTGTCGGCATCATTGACTGACCTATCAGATCACTGTAAAAGTCATGGTGTGATGATGTATTGACGCGTGGTGTCTCCTCAAGTGTCGCAACATTTTTTTGTCGCCGCTGGAATTTGAAATGTTCAAAATCTTTCAGCGGCCCTGATACATCAGTCAATGACGCCGGCAGTCGCCGAAAAAATCGCCAAGTTGGGACATGCCCTTCAGGGACAGGCACCTCAGTATCAGACGCTTAACTGAAACTTAAAAAAAACCATCTGAGAATCATAAAGTAAAAGAACATGGAAACAAGCCCTACGGCCCACCCACTCTCTGCTGATCATCAATCACCCATTTGCACTAATCCTACCTTAAGCTTATTTTTTTTAAATTCTCTCCTACATTCCCACTTCCCCCAGCTTCTACAACTCTAATACACACTTTGGGCAATTTTACTATGGCCAATTAATCTACTAGACCGCACGCCTTTGGGATGTGGGAGGAAGCCGGAGCATCCAGGATACAAACCCGCAGTGTCGCAGGGAGAACTTGCAAACATCGCACAGAGATTGGTGAAGAATAGACAAATGAATGTATCCGGAGAACATTGGGATTGAGCGATTGTTCAACTTGAAGGATTGAAGTTCATGGGTAGATTGATTAGAGGTTTTTTGACTGTTGAAATGCTAATGGAAAAAACTGTTTCTACTAGCAGGCAGGTTGTTTCCCAGAAGACACATTTAAAATAATTGACCAAAGCTACAGGAGGAATGATTGCTTCTAAACAGTCAGTTGTTATAATGTGGAACATCTTGCCTCAAAGGATGGTGCAAGCAGGTTCAAAGTTATATTAAAAACAGAATTACATCTCTCTTTAAAAAAAAAATAGGCCATTGAAGGAACAATCAGGGGTTGGGGTGGGTGGGGGGAGGGGCGGTGGAAGGTAGTGGTTCTGTTTGGCAACTCCTTCAACGAACTAGCACAAAGGAAAAACATTTCCCTTCCTTCAATGGAGTCATAGAGCCATACAGCAAGGATACAGGCTCATCAAGTACACAGAGATCATCAAACACCTATTTACACTAATCTTATATTGAAACCCAATTTTTAAATTCTCCCCAAATTCTCATTAACTTCCCCCCTCCCCCACCCCCATGACTGATTCGCCAACACACCCAAAGGAACAATTTACAAAGTCCACTAACCTACCAACTTGTACGTCTTTGGGATTTAGGAGCAAAGTAGAAACTCATGTGGTTACTGTGAGAATGTGCAACCTTTACATAGCACTGGAGGTCAGGATTGATCTTACTCAGTGGAAGTGAATATAAGGAGAGAGGACAGTAATGAACAAAATGTCTCATTGACCAAATATCAGTTTTCAGCTCCAGGAATTCAAAGTCCTGTCTGTCGTTGTTTCTAGAATCCACAAGAAGCAAATTCATTACCTTAACTATTCATTTAAAAAAAAGATTTCATAAACCAAGGTTCAGAACAACTTTATGTGTGATCTGAGCTACAAATTGAGGTAAAAATTGTTTGCGATGTAGCTGAAGGAAAAGCTGGTATAAAACATTGTCGTCCATTGTTGATGGACAACAAGGAATGTTTTTTACTGCAGACCAGGATATAAACTCCATAAAAAGGAAGATGAGTTTAGTGAATGGAATATAGAGAAATATGAAAATACACAGAGAACTGTTAGAGCAGGTGCAACTGGTTTATTTCTCTCTCCAACCAGGCTGTGTGTGTGTGTGCATCGATCATACATACACATCATATCTTTATTTACACAATACTCCGTCATTTTCAAAGTCTCTCAGTATATACCGATTTAACAATCTCACAGGTTTTCTGAACCTGTTGAGCTCCAGGGAATATGACATTGGCGTGGTGTTCATATCTTGACTTTAGGAAAGTGTCAGTTCTTGATAGTTCAGCAGAGTTCAGTGTCTTCTTGCAGACCTCCACTGTTGGAATTAGACAATCATCTTTCGGCAATTTCGATTTGAGATTGATCCTTTCACACCCTATATCTGAATTCACATATCATAACCTAGACCATGCTTTCTCAGTAGCATTTTGTTTCAAATAAGAAAAGAGAATGGCCTATCCTTACATTCATATGGAATCACTGTTGGGCTGAAGAAGGGTCTACACCCAAAACGTCACCTATTCCTTTTCTCCAAAGACACACTGAGTTACTCCAGCTTTTTGTATCTATCTTTGGTTTAAACCAGCATCTGCAGTTCCTTCCTACACACTGTTGGCATTACCCACGTAGAACCAAGAATCGTTAATGAAGGCTTCTGGTATGTGATGAAAGTAGCATGTCAGTCCATAGAAACCAATGAAGCTTTTTCATTCGGAAGAAAACACCTAATGCCTTTTTCCCAATGTGAGAATGATTTCTCTCACTTTGTCCTTTGTCAATGAACGTGTTTAGTTTTAGATACAGCGCAGAAACAGGTCCACACCAACCAGCGATCCCCATACATTAACGATATCCTACACACACTGGGGACAATTTACACTAAACCAAGCCAATTAACCTACCAACCTGGAAGTCTTTGGAGTGTGGGAGGAAACCGAAGATCTCAGAGAAAACCCACGCTGTCAGAGAGTACAAACTCTGTACAGACAGCACCCATAGTCGGAACAAACCCGGGTCTCCAGTGCTGCAAGGAGGCAACTCTACCACTCCACCACCGTACCACCCAATGCATTCTGTAGCATGCCAATGTGAAGGAATTAGTGATGTTTTGGGTCGAGACCCTTCTTCAATGATGTAATGGAATTGGTAGTTCTCAACAATCATCCACTGCTTAACCATGACATCTCCCAATCTATAAATTGAAGCAACAGATGCAAGTTTCAACATGCCTGTTGTATCGTAGTAAAGAAGGACTCATTTCCTAGACTTTTCTTCAAGTTGTATCCCAATTGGATTTTTTTTGGTAAAGCTAATGAGCTCATGTAGCTGCCTAAACATTTATAAAACTTTCTTTTCCATATCTGCAGCTATCAGAACATCATAGGGACTGCATGACTGATTTGTACCTTGTAAGATCTTGTGGAAGATGTGAAAAGCAAAGAAAAAAAGCCTACAGATGCTGGAAATCTAAAATAAAAACAGAAAATGCTAGAAACAGTGATCAAGTCAAGGTATAGCATAAGCTGAAAATTTGTCATGGTCCCTGGTCCCGGGGAGCTGTGTACGTGGCGGGAGTGTCCCGCAGAGCCGAGCGGGCCTGATCCGCGCCGCCAACAACCAGAACGACGACCGGAGACTCCGAGCGGGTGCCTCGGCGGCAACGGGAGCTTCAGTGGCGGTGGGGTCTCGTGGTCGATGAGCGTGAGGGGGGAGGAGAAGACAATGGGGACCCGGCATGTGGCAAAGACCCTGAAGAACAATGGGGACCCGGCGTGGGGGGGACCAGCATGAAGGATGGTGGGTGAGAAAGGGGGACCTGCTGTGGGGAGGCACTCTAGTTTAGAATCCTCTGCCCAGGGGATATGTCAGTGTTTGTTCACTTGTGCTGGTGAAGGCGCTGTGCACACAGCAGCCAGCCAACAGTCGCTTGTCTTTTTCTTTTTATTTTCCCTGTTAATTTCAAGTTTTTGTGTACCTTGTGTCTAGTGACTGTCGGCAGACCAATTTCCCTCTGGGGATGAATAAAGTTTATTGTATCGTATATCTGAAGAGGCAACAAAAGGAGCCTTTTAAGCGGTAGAGATAACGAGGTGGGGGTTGGCTCTAATAGGATAATTCCGGGGTGGCCATGCAAATAAGCAGTAAATAAGGTCATCTGATCAATGAATATGGGAGCAGCTAGAGTGTGAGAACATTACACCAAATAATGTAGATGTCACAAAATGTAGAGCAGGATGACAGAGCCTGCAGGACAAGTTGGTCACATCCTCCACCTCCAGAGAGTGAAAAAAAGGAAAAAGAAAACCTCTAACCTGAGCTGTTACTGAAGGGCAACTGATCCAGACAATGAAATCAAGTTTTTTGAAATCATGGAAGATGATGGAAGATGAGGTGTTGTTCCCCAAGTAACACATTTATGTGATAGATTTAAGGGCCTGCCCACTTATGCGATTTTTTTCGGCGACTAGCTGGCACCTGTCATAGTCACAGCAGTTCGCCGAACATTTTCAACATGTTGAACATTTTCGGCGACCTGCTGCGACTATGACGGGTGCTGACAAGTCACCAAAAAAATCACGTATGTGGGACAGGCCCTTTAGTTTGGTGAGACATTTGATACCTGCCAACTCTACATGTAGATTCAAGGAAATAAGCATTGGGGAATCTCCTTTCCCCAGGTGCCTGATTCACCCGTCATCTTGTAACAATCACATAGCCAAACAATCTTGTCCACTTTAGGCACAATGAGTGTTGCTCAGTCACTCTGACTGACCTTCAGCAACACTCAATTCTGTTTGGCTTTATTTAAAGCTTTCTTCTATGCAAATGGTACAGATAAGGCTGCCAGAAGATTGGTTTTATACTTGGCTTTATATGAAAAAGGCACATTTTCTCAACTATATGTCTAAGCATTATTTTGAAATGTCAATATTCAATACCATTTTCCAGTCCAGCTTTAATTTTCTGAACCAATCTTTGTCTGTTTTGGCATGGCACAATGGCACATCTGGTAGAGCTGCTGCCTCACAGAGCCAGAGACCTGGGTCGATCCTGACTTTGGTTGCTGTCTGTGTTTGCATGTTCTCCCTGTGACTACATGGGTTTCCTCTGGGTGCTCCGGTTTCTACCACTTCCCAAAGACAGGCAGGTTTGTAGGTTAAATGGCCTTTGTGAATTGTTCCCTGTGTGTAGCGATTGTACGTGAAAGTGGGATAACATAGAATTAGTGTGAATGGATAGTTGGCATGGATTCAATGGGCAGAGGGGCCTGTTTCCATGCTGTATCTCTAAACTAAATTAACCTATGGAGGCCGGTTGATGGGTGTAAGCAACAAAACCCATTGATAGTTCTACTGAAAGATTACTGGGGTGCACAGGATACTTATCCAGCCTTACGTTGAAGTAACCCTAGTCGTCATTAGTGATAATTGATCGATTAACATATATATGTATTCTCGCCTATTACATCAATGCTCTTAATGAGACACCAACCATTTTATAATACCATTGTCTTGAAATCATTCCGTTTCCCACTGCTGCTGGTGGCCTATCTGCTCTTTGTTTGGTTCTCCATTAGGGTCCACCATGTTAGTCAAAACATTTACTGCTTTAAAATGTCATATATACAACAGTTGCTTCCTCTATATCTAAAAGTAAATTGGAAATTTAGCCCTCCCTTTGTTCTGACATGAAAAATCACATATCCATGTTCTTCGGTGATGCTGCCTGACCTGCTGAGGTAGCCGAGCACTTTGTGTCTTTTTTTTTGTTGCATAATTTCAAAAACTCGCTGTTGGTTGCTTTTCTCATCTGCTTATGCTTTCACATCTGCTTGCTTCTCTCCACTGCAATTGTGCCAGTCTTTGCCCAAAATGGATGCCCGATTGTCTTTCAAGTTTTGTATCTTTACTCTTACTGGGCATAGATTTAGGCTGGTATTCTCACCTTAACTACACCTGCTTGCATTCACTCAGCCATAGTCACTCAGCAACAATCTACTCAGTAGCATTGTCCATACCTCAATGTTTTCAACTCACCAGAATGTTGTCATGATTCACTTTGAATCCTTTTTTCTTTCTTCACATGGATCCATTTCTTTCTACCTTTTTGCCAGCTTGTATCTATAAGTATGTAAGAAATATAGATAATTGCTGGAACACATGCAACTGTTTTAATCAACTATACTATATATGTACATACATCGTGCACGCAAGTCATAGATTCATAGATACATCACAATGGGCATGAGTTCATGCAATCAGATTTGCCACAACTGAGGGCGGCATGGTGGCGCAGCGGTAGAATTGCTGCCTTACAGTGCCAGAGACCCAAGTTCGATCCTGACCATGGGGGGCAATCGGTACGGAGTTTGTACCTTTTCCCTGTGATCGGGTGGGTTTTCTCCAGGTGCTTCGGTTTCCTCCCACACTGCAAAGATGTACAGATCTATGGCTATGGTTAACTGGCTTCAGTAAAAATTGTAAATTGTCCTTAGTGTATAGGATACTATTAGTGTATGGGGGTGATTGCTGGTCAGCATGGACTCGGTGGGCCGAAGCATCTGTTTCCGCAATAAACTAAACTAAAAACTAAACTAAATAACTCCAAACACAGCATTGTAATAAAATACCATATATATATATATATATATATATGGCTAACACAGACAAACATCGTAGAAATCATATGAACTTTAGATTATTACAGCAGAGCATCAAAATATGACTTTCATATCTACTGCTGGACTTTAATCATTCTTTGCAAAATTATGGCACTATAATTGCAGAAATGTCAGTGTATAGAAAGAAGAAATATAAAATTCATAAGAATGCAAACAATATTTTGTTGATCTCCTCTGCCATAAAAACTGTTAAAAAGCTTGCTAACGGTTGTGAAATGGTCACTGCTCCGTGATATTTGCTGTGCCGGACTAATAATCCAAAGGTTTGGACTAATGACTGAGAGGCGTGGGTTGAAATCCCATTGCACCAGCTGGGGAATTTAAATTCAATGAGTAAAAGAAATCTAATATGAAAAGCTTCTATCAGTATTGTTAATCGTGAAACTACTAGACTGTTCTCAATAGCCTGTCTGGTTTATTGGTGTCCCATGGGGAAGGAAATCTGACATCCTCAGCCAGCCCGATCGGTCTATATGTGACTCCAAACTCTGAAGTGAATCAGTGAACCACTCAATTCAATTTCAAGTAGCAGTAGGTAATAAATATTGGGCTTATCAGAGGTACCCAAACAAGCACAGAATTAAAAAGAAACGTCACCACTTTTTCTAAATTCTTGCTCTTTGCCTTTAACCTTTATATAAGGAAAGCTTAATTTCTTGCAGCAGTGAATTTCCTTTTGACTTAAAAGTGAATTGGGGAGAGTTGATATCTGTCGCACAAGAAGCAAAATTATAAGATTTTGAAAACAAAATAATTTAGATATGTCATGCTATTTCTTATTTAAATGCTTAATTTTATCTTTAATTATCCATTTTGATTGAACAAGGAACCAAAATGAGGATTTATTTGCAACTCGCAGCTTGTTAAGAATAAAACAGGTTTGAACAATGTTTTTTTGTAAACCTAAGGGCTGCTATCAGGAAACTCTTCTGAATGACATCATTGTGTGGCTTGCAGAGCTTGGGCGGAATAAATCTCTCATTCGTGATTGAAAAGATATACATATTCTAATGTACATGTTCTAAGAGAACATATACATTTTCTAGTTTTACCACCAGCAAACTGCCAAGTACAAATTGTAAACTTTTTAATACTTTGTTTTCGAAGTAAGGAATTATTTTCAATAGGACGTATTTATTGCAACTTTTCCGAACAGTTATTTTGAATGCAGGCATCGAGCATTCCTGAATGGTAAAAGAAAAATGTTTGTTTGTCTGAGACTAGGTGGCAGACAGAATGAGTTTGAACATGCTTATAGCTGCAAATCCTAAGCTGCAGTGTCTCACATTTATTATTGATAATGTCTGACCAACATTTCCTTGTTCCCTCCAGAGAGGTACATTAAAATTAAATATTACTTTCATTTTAGTTTTCCTTCCTTAACAATTAACGGACAAGACCCGATGGGCACAGAGAGGGGAACTGATAACTGTTTCAGGCACGGACCTTGGCTCAAAGTTTCAATTTTACCCAAGACTTCAGGTGTAACTGACCTGGTGTGGCATACAGTCGGCATCAATAATGTGACACCCTGTACACCTTCAGACGCCAGTTTCCTGATAACTCCAGTACTGTTGCAGTAACTCACACAAAAAGGTAGGTAATTCATTATTTATTGTAAAGCTAAATGAATCATGAAACACTTAACTTCTTCAAGGCTTCTTTTAACAGACGTACAGATCTTTCTGCTTCTTTATCCACTAAAAATCTCATACCCCCTTATCTTAAACTCTCTGATCTTGGAGACCCAACAAAGGCAATAATCTCTTAATCATCTTATCTAGCTCTGATGCTGCATTCAGGGATCATTGGACATGTATACTCTTGTTCCTCAGTATTTCCTAGGGTACTATTCTTAATTATGTATATCCTAGCCTTTTGTGTCCTTCCAAAATGCATCATCTCCTCTTACCAACTCATCAATATCATTCCTTAGCTGAGACTCCATTCCTCTCTGTTAATAACCTCAACAATGTTTTATGTCAGCTTACTAATCATACCTCCCATGTTCATATCCAGATTGTTAATGTATATAACCTATAGCAAGGGTCCCAACACTGACAAGCCATTGGTCACAGGCTTCCAATGATAACAGTTGACCATCAAGTACTGCTTCCGATCAGCAAGTTCCTTTCAGACTTAATTGGTCAAATTGCCCTGAATTCCTTGGGTTCTTACATTTTGAATCACATGCCCATGTGGGTCCTTAAAGAAGTCTATGTAGACGACATCAACTCCACTACCCTCTTCAACACCTCAGATACAGGGAAATGGGTGTCTGCTCCTCCCTATGCAACCAAGTCCATGACTTCCTCAATGTTAGACCTCAATAACACACCTGCAAGCAAAGGTATTCCTCACTGTGATGAAAAGGCACTCAGTCTTGACATAGTGGATGTACGGAGGACCCTAAAAGGACTGAACGCACGAAAGGCGGCAGGCCCTGATAACATACCAGGGCGGGTTCTCAGGGAATGTGCTGATCAGCTGGCACATGTCCTTACGGACATATTTAACACCTCGCTGAACCAGGCTGTCCTCCCATTATGTTTCAAGACTGCCACCATCATACCAGTGCCAAAAAAATCCAACATACAATGTCTCAATGACTACCGCCCTGTAGCACTCACCCCCATAATGATGAAGTGCTTCGAGAGGCTGGTCAGGGACCACATTACCTCCAGACTCCCCTCCACACTTGACCCATACCAGTTTGCTTACAGGCCAAACCGCTCCACAGAGAACGCTATATCCTCTGTACTCCATCTGAGCCTGGAACATTTAGAGGACAAAAACACCTGTGTGCGAATGCTGTTCGTGGATTTCAGTTCAGCATTCAACACCATTATCCCCCAGCACCTGATAAGCAAACTGGTTCCATTGGGCCTCGGCACCCCCATGTGTAACTGGCTACTGGACTTCCTCACTGACAGACCCCAGTCTGTGAGGGTTGGAAATAACACCTCCAACACCATCTCTCTGAGCACCGGCTCCCCTCAGGGCTGTGTCCTGAGTCCACTGCTGTTCACCCTGATGACTCACGACTGTTGTGCCAGGTTTAGTACAAACCACATCATGAAGTACGCAGATGACACAACAGTGGTGGACCTCATCAGGGACGACAATGAGCTGGCTTACAGGGAGGAGGTGAAACAACTGGTGGACTGGTGCAATACGAACAACCTGATCCTGAATGTCGAAAAAACAAAGGAGGTCATCGTCGACTTCCAGAAAACCCGGCACAGTCCCATACCACTTCACATCAATGACAGCGATGTGGAGGTGGTCAGCAGCACAAAGTTCCTGGGGGTGCAGATCACTAACAGTCTGACCTGGTCGAATAACATCTCATAAACAGTTAAGAGAGCACAGCAGCAGTTGCACTTTCTGCGCCGGATGAGAAGAGCTCACCTCCCCCATCCCATCCTCACTACTTTCTACAGGGGCACCATAGAGAGTATTTTGACCAGCTGTATCTCTGTCTGGTTTGGGGACTGTAGAGCCTCCGACTGGAAGTCTGTGCAGAGTGGTGAGGACAGCGGTAAAAATCATCAGGACCTCTCTCCCCTCAATCGGGGATATTGCGACCAAACGTTGCGTGTCTAAGGCCAGCAGTATTATAAAAGACCCCACACATCTCCATCACGGACTGTTCACTCTGCTGCCCTCAGGAAAAAGATATCGCAGCATAAGGAGCAGAACATCAAGGTTCTGCAACAGCTTCTTCCCACGAGCCATCAGACTCCTGAATGCCATGTAATGGGCTGCCACCATTGTCTATTTATCCTTTTATCCTTTTTATCCATTTTATCCATGTCTATCCTTCTGTTAATTTATCGTGTTGCACAGGGAACCAAATGCATCGTAATTTCGTTTGGAACTGCATATATCAATGTATTTCTAAATGACAATAAAGTTTGTTTGACTTGACTTTTGACTTGAATCAGGACAGATTAGCAACAACACCTCCTCCACACTAACCATCACTATAGGGTCACATCAAGGTTGCATGCACAGTCCTCTGCTCTACTCTCCCTATACTGGGAGTGTCTAGAACCGGTAGTCATAGCCTCAGAAATAAAGAACGTTCTTTTACGAAGGAGATGAGGAGAAATTTATTTAGTCAGAGAGTGGTGGATCTGTAGAATTCTTTGCCACGGAAGGCTGTAGAGGCCAAGTCTGTGGATATTTTTATGGCAGAGTTAGATGGATTTTTGATTAGTACAGGTGTCAGAGGTTATGGGGAGAAGGCAGGGGAACGGACTTAGGAGGGAGAGATACTGGAGATCAGCCATGATTGAATAGTGGAGTAGACTTGAGCCGAATGGCCTAATTCCACACTTATCACGTATGACCTTATACCCATGATTGTGTAGTCAGACACCGTTCTAAATCCATATTTAAATTCGCCATGATACCTCCATCATTGGATGAATAATGTGTAAAGTCAGTGTACAGGAGGGAGATTGATGAGTGGTATCAGAACAACAATCTTGCTCTTAATATTGGCAAGACCAAGGAGCTGATTGTTGGACCATGCACCTGACTTTATTGATCGGATAGCAACAATGGAGAGTCAACATCTTCAAGTTTGGTGTGCACCTCTCTGATGATTTGTCCTAAGTCCAGTACATTGATGCAATCTCAAAGAAAGCTCACCAGCGCAGATATCACCTGCAGCAATTAGGAATTTAATTGCTCCTTGTCATATTTAGTGCATATGACAAAACAAAACACTCCTGACTTTTGAAACATTCACCATATAGAATATTCCCCTAACAGACCCATGCTGACAGACCGTTGTTAATCACTGCCCCTCTAAATGCAGATTTCATCCCTGTTGCCCTTTTTGAATAAAGGTACCATGTTTACTGTCCTCCAGTCATCAATCATCAAAAACCATTGTCAATGTCTCAGCATTCTCCTCCCTTACCTCCCACGGCAGCCAAGGATACACCTCATCAAGCCCTACAGAAAGATAAAGCCCGCTGAGACGTCTACCACCTCCTTTTCAACAATAATTTGATCCAGAATTTCACCTTTCTTTTCCCTGAATGCTCCAACTATAATGTCTTCTCCATAGTGAATATAGATGAGAGTAACAGATTTAAGACCTCATTCACATCCTCTGTCTTCACCTATAAATTGCCACTTTGATCCCTAATGAGCCCTATTCGGCCCTTCTGCCAGCACTGCCATTCAATATGATCTTGGCTGATCATCCAAAATCAGTACCCCGTTCCTGCATTTTCCCTCTATCCCTTAATTTGTTGATAATCTTGTCCACCAGTGCCATTTTGTGGCTCCTCTTTGTCTTCCTGATTAGTTTCTGTACTCCTGTCTGCTCTCTTTTGTTTTCAATTATCTAAACCTGCTATTACCTACTATTTTCTTCTTTATTTTACCTTTACTGACACACGACATCTGGTGTTTGATGTTGTTACTCCTTGGGCAATTCATCAGGATTATAAATTACCTATTTACACTCATGAGAACCGAGTGAATTTGAGAGGGAGAAGGGTAAATCAGAGGTGTCAGTATTACGGTTGAACAAAGGGGACTATGGAGCCATGATGGAGGAGCTGGCCAAAGTTGACTGGAAGGAAACGCTAGCTGGAATGACAGTGGAATAACAATGGTAGGTATTTCAGGGAATAATTCGGAAGGTGCAGGATCAGTTCATTCCAATGAGGAAGAAAGATTCCAAGTGGAGTAAGGGGCGACCATGGCTGACAAGGGAAGTCAGGGACAGTATAAAAATAAAAGATAAGTGCAACATAGCAAAGATGAATGGGAAGCCTGAAGATTGGGTAACGTTTAAAGAGCAATAGAAGATAAGGAAAAAGGCAATACGGGGAGAAAAGATGAGCTACGAAGGTAAGCTAGCCAAGAATATAAAGGAGGATAGTAAAAGCTTCTTTAGGTATGTGAAGAGGAAAAAAATAGTTTAGACCAAAGTAGGACCCTTGAAGACGGAAACTTATTATGGGGAACAAGGAAATGGCAGATGAGTTGAACAGATATTTTGGATCCGGGAGGACACAAAAAACCTTCCTGATGTACTGGCCAGAGGATCTGGGGTGCCGGAGGAACTGAACAAAATCCACATTAGGCAGGAAATGGTGTTGGGTAGACTGATGGGACTGAAGGCTGATAAATCCCCAGGGCCTGATGGTCTGCATCCCAGGGTATTTAAGGAAGTGGCTCTAGAAATCATGGACGCATTGGTGATCATTTTCCAATGTTTTATAGATTCAGATCAATTCCTGTGGATTGGAGGGTAGCTAGTGTTATCCCGCTTTTTAAGAAAGGCGGGAGAGAGAAAACAGGGAATTATAGACCAGTTAGTCTGACATCGGTGGTGGGGAAGATGAAATAGCGGCACATTTGGATAGCAGTAACAGGATCGGTCTGAGTCAGCATGGATTTATGAAGGGAAAATCATGCTTGACTAATCTTCTGGAATTTTTTGAGGATGTAACCAGGAAAATGGACAAGGGAGAACCAGTGGATGTAGTGTACCTGGACTTTCAGAAAGCATTTGATAAAGTCCCACATAGGAGATTAGTGGGCAAAATTAGGGCAATTGGGGGTAGTGTGCTGACATGGATAAAAAAATTGGTTAGCAGACAGGAAACAAAGAGTAGGGATTAACGGGTCCCTTTCACAATGGCAGGCAGTGACTAGTGGGGTACCGCAAGGATCGGTGCTGGGACCGTAGCTATTTACATTATATATTAATGATTTAGATGAAGGGATTACAAGTAATATTAGCAAATTTGCAGATGACACAAAGCTGGGTGGCAATGCGACCTGTGAGGAGGATGCTATGAGAATGCAGGGTGACTTGGAAAGGTTGGGTGAGTGGGCAGATGCATGTTGGATGCAATTTAATGTGGATAAATGTGAGATTATCCACTTTGGTAGCAAAAACAAAGGAGGAAGATTATTATCTAAATGCTGTCAAGTTGGGAAAAGGGGAAGTACAATGGGATCTGGGGGTTCTTGTTCATCAGTCAATGAAAGTAAGCATGCAGGTACAGCAGGCAGTGACGAAAGTGAATGGCATGTTAGACTTCATAACAAGAGGAGTTGAGTATAGGGGCAAAGAGGTTCTTCTGCAGTTGTATAGGGCCCCAGTGGGACCACACCTGGAGTATTGTGCGCAGTTTTGGTCTCCAAATTTGAGGAAGGACATTCTTTCTATTGAGGGAGTGCAGCCTAGGTTCACAAGGTTAATTCCTGGGATGGCTGGACTGTCATATGCTGAGAGAATGGAGCGGCTGGGCTTGTGTACTCTGAAATTTAGGATGAGAGGGGATCTTATTGAAACATATAAGATTATTGAGGGTTTGGACATGCTAGAGGCAGGAAACATGTTCCTGATGTTAGGGGAGTGCAGAACCAGGGGGCACAGTTTAAGAATAAGGGCTAAGCCATTCAGAACGGAGATGAGGAAACACTTTTTCACATAGAGAGTTGTGAGTCTGTGGAATTCTCTGCCTCAGAGGGCGGTGGAGGCCGGTTCTCTGGATACTTTCAAGAGAGAGCTAGATAGGGCTCTTAAAGATAGCGGAGTCAGGGGATATGTGGAGAAGGCAGGAATGGGGTACTGACTGTGAATGATCAGCCATGATCACATTGAATGGCGGTGCTGGCTTGAGGGGCCGAATGGCCTACTCCTGCACCTATTGTCTACTGTTAGTTTGTGAGGAGTCGATCAGCCATTTACATGGTGCTTCCATGTGCCTCTAATGCATAGAGGTAATATAATGCATATTGATCCTCAATACCATCTCAAATGAACCTATTCCCCTTTAATTGGATGTGGGCCAGATGTTCCCAGGCATACGTGGATATGTTTCATTTGGAGGATTTGGGGGGAGTTTACAATGACAGAATTGATCAAAAATTTTATTTGTCATCTCGGGATTTTAGGAGTGATCACTTTGTGCCCCACCTCAGACATGCTTGTATCGTGGATAATTCAAATGTTCTGCTGTTAGTGTATTTTGACGTAGCTGAAACAGACCAACCTCTGAGCGTTTTTTAGTGTGCATCAATGCATTGTTTGACAAGCCTCTCCACCTGTAAATGGTTGTTGCATTGAGAATCTTTGTTGGTGGTCTGAATAAATTATGCTTTATTGGAAAAATAATGTTCGGTCATGAAGTCCTATGGGACAGTAGTAATTCCCATCTCTGTATCCTGGTGCCTGCACTGCCAGAGTCACTGATTTTGGTTCTACAAAGACTAAAAAACGTTATAATCCATAATGTAGATTAACCCTTATTAATCCATGTCATTTATAATCTCCACTACACATATGTGCATGCCACCCTTTACATGGTATCATGGTACTACACAGCTTTACACTAAAAGGTCAGTCAGCTCTGTCCCTCTCTCTCACAAGCTAGCAGAGCTAGATGAGAATGGCTGGCTGTTTGAATGTTCCTGTTTGCTTGTGGGATAAAGATTGATCTTCACTATGTGTGTTGCTTGGATCATTAATAAACACATATCAAGGATGGAAGTAATTTTACTGAGAAACATTCTTACTCTGAAAATGATAAACAGCAGTTCCTTTCCAATCTGCATATAGTTCTGGATGTAGAGATGTACAGCATGTATCAGCCCACTAAATCAACCTATACTTACACTAATCTTACATCATCCCAATATTCTCCCCACGTTTTCATCAATGTGCCCCTTTGATTCTACCCACTCAGGCATACATTAGGAGGAATTCATAGTGGACAATTAACCTACCAATGCACATTTTCTTGGGATGTTGGAGGAAACTGGAACACCCGGGAAAAACACATACCATCACAAGGAGAATGTGCAAACTCCACACAGATAGCACACAAGGTTGAACATGCTGTGAGGCAGCATCTCTGCAAACTACACAACTATGCTGCTCTTGTTTATTTCTGAATAATGTGTGAAAATACTATTAGTTTTTCCTGGCCATCATCCATAACATAACTGATGATTGTGGTTGATCCACTGCACACACAAACAATACGAGTGGGTTAACTCAGCAATGTTAACCATGTAGGAAATGCAAGTCGCTTTCACTACTGAGGTTAGGTTGGGAGAATGGTGGCAATGTACTTGTTCCTCCCTTCAATACATCTTTGCTATTAGTAGCTGGAAGGAAAGCAGATTCCAAGAATGTTACCAGCACTTGTGGACTTGAGCTATAGGGAGAGTTGGGCAGGCTAGGACTTTATTGTTCAGAGCACAAGAGAATGAGGGATAGAAACATAGAAACATAGAAAAATAGGTGCAGGAGTAGGCCATTCGGCCCTTCGAGCCTGCACCGCCATTCAATGTGATCATGGCTGATCATCCAACTCAGTATCCCGTACCTGCCTTCTCTCCATACCCCCTGATCCCTTTAGCCACAAGTGCCACATCTAACGCCCTCTTAAAATTGAATGGATTAAAGGCCGATAAATCCCCAGGGCCAGATAGGCTGCATCCCAGAGTACTTAAGGAAGTAGCTCCAGAAATAGTGGATGCATTAGTGATAATCTTTCAAAACTCTTTAGATTCTGGAGTAGTTCCTGAGGATTGACGGGTAGCAAACGTAACCCCTCTTTTTAAGAAGGGGGGGGAGAGAGAAAACGGAGAATTACAGACCAGTTAGTCTAACATCGGTAGCGGGGAAACTGCTAGAGTCAGTTATTAAAGATGGGATAGCAGCACATTTGGAAAGTGGTGAAATCATTGGACAAAGTCAGCATGGATTTACGAAAGGTAAATCATGTCTGACGAATCTTGTGGAATTTTTCGAGGATGTAATTAGTAGCGTGGATGGGGGAGAACCAGTGGATGTGGTGTATCTGGACTTCCAGAAGGCTTTCGACAAGGTCCCACATAAGAGATTAGTATATAAACTTAACGCATACGGCATTGGGGGTTCAGTATTGATGTGGATAGAGAACTGGCTGGCAAACAGGAAGCAAAGAGTAGGAGTAAACTGGTTGTTTTCACAATGGCAGGAAGTGACTAGTGGGGTACCGCAAGGCTCAGTGCTGGGACCCCAGCTATTTACAATATACATTAATGATCTGGATGAGGGAATTGAAGGGAACATCTCCAAGTTTGCGGATGACACTAAGCTGAGGGGCAGTGTTAGCTGTGAGGAGGATGCTAGGAGACTGCAAGGTGACTTGGATAGGCTGGGTGAGTGGGCAAATGTTTGGCAGATGCAGTATAATGTGGATAAATGTGAGGTTATCCACTTTGGTGGCAAAAATAGGAAAACAGACTATTATCTAAATGGAGGCCGATTAGGAAAAGGGGAGATGCAGCGCGACCTGGGTGTCATGGTACACCAGTCATTGAACGTAGGCATGCAGGTACAGCAGGCAGTGAAGAAAGCGAATGGTATGTTAGCTTTCATAGCAAAAGGATTTGAATATAGGAGCAGGGAGGTTCTACTTCAGTTGTATAGGGTCTTGGTGAGGCCACACCTGGAGTATTGCGTACAGTTCTGGTCTCCAAATCTGAGGAAGGACATTATTGCCATAGAGGGAGTGCAGCGAAGGTTCACCAGACTGATTCCTGGGATGTCAGGACTGTCTTATGAACAAAGACTGCATAGACTCGGTTTATACTCTCTGGAATTTAGGAGATTGAGAGGGGATCTTATAGAAACTTACAAGATTCTTAAGGGGTTGGACAGGCTAGATGCAGGAAGATTGTTCCTGATGTTGGGGAGTTCCAGGACAAGGGGTCACAGCTTAAGGATAAGGGGGAAATCCTTTAGGACCGAGATGAGAAGGAATTTTTTCACACAGAGAGTGGTGGGTCTCTGGAACTCTCTGCCACAGAGGGTAGTTGAGGCCGGTTCATTGGCTATATTTAAGAGGGAGTTAGATGTGGCCCTTGTGGCTAAGCGGATCAGAGGGTATGGAGAGAAGGCAGGTACAGGATACTGAGTTGGATGATCCGCCATGATCATATTGAATGGCGGTGCAGGCTCGAAGGGCTGAATGGCCTACTCCTGCACCTAATTTCTATGTTTCTATGTTTCTATGTTAAATATAGCCAATGAACTGGCCTCAACTACCTTCTGTGGCAGAGAATTCCAGAGACTCACCACTCTCTGTGTAAAGAATGTTTTCCTCATCTCGGTCCTAAAGGAATTCCCCCTTATCCTTAGACTATGACCCCTTGTTCTGGACTCCCCCAACATCGGGAACAATCTTCCAGCATCTAGCTTGTCCAACCCCTTAAGAATTTTGTAAGTTTCTATAAGATCCCCCCTCAATCTTCTAAATTCCAGCGAGTACAAGCCGAGTCTATCCAATCTTTCCTCATATGAAAGTCCTGACATCCCAGGAATCAGTCTGGCGAATCTTCTCTGTACCCCCTCTATGGCAAGGATGTCTTTCGTCAGATTTGGAGACCAAAACTGTACGCAATACTCCAGGTGTGGCCTCACCAAAACCCTGTACAACTGCAGTAGAACCTCCCTGCTCCTATACTCAAATCCTTTCGCTATGAATGCTAACATACCATTTGCTTTCTTCACTGCCTGCTGCACCTGCATGCCTACTTTCAATGACTGGTGTACCATGACACCCAGGTCTCGTTGCATCTCCCCTTTTCCTAATCTGCCACCATTCAGATAATAGTCTACCCTCATGTTTTTGCCACCTCACATGTGATAACCTCACATTTATCCACATTATACTGCATCTGCCATGCATCTGCCCATTCACTCAGCCTATCCAAATCACCCTGCAGCCTCCAAGCATCCTCCTCACACCTAACTATACCCCCCAGCTTGGTGTCATCTGCAAATTTGGAGATGTTGTATTGAATTCCCTCGTCCAAATCATTAATATATATTGTAAATAGCTGGGGTCCCAGCACTGAGCCTTGCGGCACCCCACTAGTCACTGCCTGCCATTCTGAAAAGGACCCATTTAATCCTACCCTTTGCCTCCTGTCAGCTAGCCAGTTCTCTATCCACATCAATACTGAACCCCCAATACCGTGTGCTTTAAGTTTGTATGCTAATCTCTTATGCGGGACCTCGTCGAAAGCCTTCTGAAAGTCTAGATATAACACATCCACTGGTTCTCCCTTATCCACTCTACTAGTTACATCCTCGAAAAATTCTATCAGATTTGTCAGACATGATCTACCTTTCGTAAATCCATGCTGACTTTGTCCAATGATTTCACCACTTTCCAAATGCACTGCTATCCCATCTTTAATAACTGACTCTAGCAGTTTCCCCACTACCGATGTTAGACTAA
Source organism: Raja brachyura (assembly GCA_963514005.1). The sequence goes on along the minus strand of OY740783.1, from coordinate 94,755,643 downwards.
CTGGTCTGTAATTCCCCGCTTTATCTCTCCCTCCTTTTTTAAAAAGTGGGGTTTAAAAAAGTGGGATGATCTTATCTCTATAAGATCGTAAAGGGGATAGATGGGGTGAATGCAGTCTTTTACCCAGAGTATGGGAATCAAGAACCAGAGGACATATGTTTGTGATAAGGGAAAAATTCAATAGGTATGTGATGGGCAACCTTGTCATACAGAGGGTGGCAGGTACATGGAATCAAGTGCCAGAGGAGGTAATTAAGGCAGGTACACTCATGACTGTGCAGCAAAATACCAATTCAACTCAATTCCAAGTTTGCCAATGACATCACCTTAGCAAGCCATATATCAAATAATGACAAGACGGAATGCAGAAAGAAGATTGAGAACCTTGTAAACTAGTGCCAATACAACAACCTTTCCCTCAATGTCAGCTAGACAAAGGAGATTGAGATTGATTTCAGGAAGTGAAGCAATGCACACAACCCGGGATACATTATTGGCACCGAAGTAGAGATAATCAAAAGTTAGAAGTTCCTAGGAATTAATATCACCAGCAATTTATCCTGGACCAGACACATCAAAACTATGGCCAATAAACTACTTCCTTAGAAAGCTTAAGATGTTCAGCAGGTCCCCAACAACCATCATCGACTTCTACAGATGTGCCGTTGAAAGCATTTATTGGGATGCATCACAGCCTGGTTTAGGGATAGCTCCATCCAAGATCACAAGAAATTGTGGAGAGTTGTGGACATAGCACGGACCTTCACGCAAACCTATCTCCATTTAATTTACTCCATCTACACCTCGCACTGCCTCGGCAGATGACCAGCATAATCAAGGACTAATCTCACCCTGGTCACTCTCTCTTCTCCCCTTTCCCATTAGGCAAGAGGTACAGAAGATTGGAAACACATACCTCCAGATTCAGGGACAGTTTCTTCACAGCTGTGTCTGGCAACGGAACCAACCTATCACCAATTAAAGACCAGCCCTGCCCTACCATCTACCTCATTGGATGCCTGTGAACTAGTTTTAATCAAACTTTATCTTGTACCCTTGATCCATTATCAATGCACTCTGGACGGCTTGATTGTAATCATGTATAGTCTTTTCCTTGACTCAAAATCACGCAAACAAAAGTTCTTCACTGTACCTTTGTACATGTGACAATAACAAAGTAAATTAAACTAAACTACAATAACAATGTTTAAAAGACAATTGGACAGGTACATGGATAGGAAACGTTTAGAAAGCTAAGGGCCACATGCAGGCAGGTGGGACTAGTGTAGATGGGACATCTTGGTCAACTATTTTTCAAGTTGGGCTGAAGGCCCTGCTTCCAAGTTGCATTAATCTATGTCGCTATGACTGTTCCTGCTTTCCCTGGGAGCATTCTTAGCTGTGTTTATCTATTGTTTAATGACCAGCTCCTAACTATTTTCCACAGGGAGAGAGAATGTAAATTCAGAAGTCTCTCACTAATATCAACGCACCTCGATGGTGGCACATCTGGGAATTAATATTTAGAAATACGTTAACTATCTGTGCCCTGTTTTGTAATCTGTAAATCTGAGCAGACTTGTTCACAATACCCCAGAGTACTCTTGGCAATTAGGCAGCCATCTTAGCTAACTAATAGAACCAAATGCTAAACACCTGTTACCAAGGATTGGGTTTCTCATTTGGTTCCAGCTTCTTTTGCATGATAGTAACCTAAGTGGTAGTTTCATTTAGACTAGACAGTTTGCCTTGGCCTTATTAATAGATTGTTACCTCATATTTGTTTTAGCTGCTTATTGTTGAACAATTATCCTTTGTAAACTTGAAGCACCAGATACCTTGTCTGTACCTATACTTGTTAGGCGAAGATAAGTGGCCTGTAGATCTAAGAGGAAGCAGGCATGCACTTAACTCCAGATAAATAGAAACTACAATTGTGCTGATTTTTCAAGTAGTCACAAAAGGAAATTAGGTATTGAATTCAGTTGACAACTGCTAAAATGAAGCCATCAGCAGAAAGATGGGATAGAATTGAAAGAAGAGACAAGCAAAGTGTTTGAATTAAAAGAGTATCTGCCATAAAGGAATTTGTGTTTGAATGTTGAACTGTAGTAAACAACCGTTGAGGAAAATCATTATTTGCTACTGAAATGAAAACCAAACTTATTCAATACCGATTTGGTCATTTCATGCAATACCTGTTTCACATCAGGTTGGCTAGCTTTACTGAATTGAGGGTTTTTGATGTTGATTCTTTGTCATCCAGGACCTGAAGCACAGGTTCTTAGAGAGGCAACAGACTGTTGGTAGTATGGAAAATGCAATGGACAGAGAGTACAAAAACTTTTACAAATCCTTTCATGTAATGTTACTGCAGAACATGGAGTTGGTAGAGATAATATATTGGGAATCTGGAGAAGAGAGTAGGAGTTGCCTTATTGGACTGTTGCAAGAAGAGAGCGGTATCCCACAGTGTTTAATTCTGGGCTGACTTCCAATCACTATGTCAATCAGTTGTTTGGATAGCATCCCTCCAAAAATAACAATGCTAACATTTACAAACTATTCCAAAACAAAATATTACACGGATAACTACTAATGGCTTCAAATTCAGTCAAGAAGAAATGTTCACTTTAATCCCTCACGTGTGAGTCATGGTTTCCCACAATGTCATGTGATTACATCGTTTTCTGAGCTGAACTTTGCCACTATGGAAATTTGACCAGGAACATGGGATTACGATCTTGGGTAAGGGGATCTACATTTTCCATGTTGGACCAACACATAACCGCATTATTTCAAGTACAATGTTGCGAGAGGAAGGTGGGTCATCTAACATGTATCTCCAACTGTATTGTGGGGTGGGAGATTGCAACCTTCATGTAGTCCACCCGGTTTTGACCAATGCAATCATCCTGACGTGCACAAACAAATAGATCAAATAGAACAAGTTTACCTACAACTTTAGGCTGTGCAGGCCATACGCAAGAAGAAGACGAAATGTAAAATCATCTCTCAATCTCAAAACTCATGGGATTGAGATATAGGAGAAGTTTGGGCAGACTGAGACTTTATTCCTTGGAGCACAGAAGACTGAAGGGTGATCCAATAGAGGTATGGGACGTAGATAGGGTGAATGCATACTATCACTTCCCTAGTGTTGGGGAATCCAGAATAGATTTAAGATGAGAAGGGAAAGATTTAATTGGAATCTGAGGCATGGCATTTTCACACGGAGGTTGTACGTATAGGAAACCAGCTGCCAGAGGAAGTGGTTGAGGCAAGTACAAAAACAATGTTTAAAAGCTATTTGGACACGTGCATGGATAGGAAACATTTGGAAAGATATGGGCCAAATGTGGGTAAATAGGACAAGCTTAGATGGGCATCTTGGTCGTAATTGGTCCTGTTTCCATGCTGTATACCTTCATGACTGTGACTCATGTCCAACAACTCTCCCCTAAAAATGATCACCCTACTCAACCCCCTGTCGAGACACCAATTACCTAAAAGTATTGACACACTGATCACCTGTCCTGACCCCAACCGTGTGCACCATCACCCCCGAATAGCCCATTCCCAAAACCTGCATGGAAGTTGTGGGCCAAAGATGCCTATTCCTGTGATGTACTGTTCTAATCTAATTAATGAAATGCCTCTTCTTGTCAACAGACAATCCTTTCCCTATGTTCACCCCGACGTATGCAGACCCAGGACCAAATTGGACCTACCAGCTCTAGGCCGCCGCCGTGCTCCCCAACTTACGTCGACTCGACTCCTAGCTGACACACGCTCCGTCCTGCGCTGAGCTTGCTGCGGGCTGGATGTGGCCCGCGGGCCATAGTTTGGAGCGTACGTACGGTACGCATGATATGGTAATTACAGTTAGCACTGGCTTAAGTGCAGCGCTAGCTTCCTCCGTGGTGGCTGGGAGCACTTAGGGGGGTCAAGGGGCCAGAGAATAGGCCTAATTTATGTTTCAACATACAAGAAAACATGGGGAGGATTGTCCCCCACCTCTCAAAACATGGGAGTGGCACGTGCCCCCCCCCCTGGATTTCCGCCCATGGCTTACGGGACACCTACTGGAGTGGCAGAATTTGTATTGGAGAGGCCGTCAGTAACACCTGGCACTTTGACCTTAAGACTCTGAACAAGTTCCCAGAAGTGTAACCACACTCAATGCAGTCAGGGTGCACCCCCAGTGACTAATCACCACTTCTCCGCAGGCTGAACTTCTCAGTACAAATGCCAAAGATAGATAATGAAGATTACCGCTTGCACATTATCTATTGTACAATTCACCTCGGGGATTAGGTTCTTTGTAGAATTCAAGGTCCAGTGAGGATTTGATAACATTCAGGATCATAAAGACTCCAAACGAAGTGAATAAAGAGTAATCATTTCCATGTTAGAATCAGAGAACCCAGATTTAAACAGAATGACTAAAGAAGCAATGTGACATGAACAAAAATATTTTACACGTGGAAATATTTGACTGACTGGATGACTTTTAATGTGAATTGGATAGACAAAAAATCAATAAATTAATAATGCAAAAAAAAACAGGCCCTTCGGCCCACCGTGTTCAAGACTACCAGCGATCCCCGTACACTAGCACTAACCTATACTCTAGTGACAATTTACAATTTTACCAAAGCCAATTAACCTACAAACCTGTACATCTTTATAGAGTGGGAGGAGCCCGGAGGACCTAGAGAAAACCCATGCAGTCACAGGGAGAACGTACAAGCTCTGTACAGACAGCACCCATAGTTAGTATTGAACCCGAATCTCTGGTGCTGTAAGGCAGCAAGTCTACCGCTGCGCCACTGTGCCAAACGTTGGTGGTCCAAATACTAGAAGGAAAATGTTTTTAGGCCTCCCTTTTATCTTTATGGCAGCATGACTTTTGTTACCTTTGCATTCTCTACACTTGTGCAGGCTTTGAGACAGTAGGAGACAAATGTTGGGCTGGGAGTTCTATCCCCCAGTCAGTTACACTTTGGTCTGAATAAAATGACTTGTGCAGCAGTTGCTTCCAAACTTGTTAGTGGTTTTCTATTAACATCTTATACCTTTCAAATGTTATTCACTATAGTCCAAGATCCTTTGCATTGTTCAGTGTTGGAAAAGAGGAGACATGGTTACATACTCAGATATGTAAAGTTCATCATCATTATCTTGTGACCATGGTCACAGATGAAATGAATGTGCAGGGATTGATATCCTCTGTTTCCTGTGATTTTCACAGAATTTGTGTGGGCACTCAAAAAAATGTCAGTGAAGTCAATGACCCATTAGCTTGGTAAATTGATTCTTTTTAAAGTGCAGATGCTGAAAACCTGAAACAAAAACAGAGAAATTGTGTTTTTCTGCATGTTCGCACCATTTTCCTTTAACTTGGTTCCTTTTAGTGCACTTCAGGCTGGGGTAAGAAAGGAAATGAAACAGTCAATGCATTAAATACTCAGCAGGTCAGGTCAAGCAGTATCTGCGGGGAGATAATTAATGTCTCAAGTCAGTGAACTTCCTAATGCAGCAGTCAAGTTATTGTGATGTTACCTTCATCTCCAGCACCAGCCCGGGAAGAGTCAAAGGTACCGAAGTTCAGAGTAACAGTGATTTTCACTGCCATGGTCAAGGGGGCTGGTACTGATGTGGGGATGAGGATGCGTCAGCGTTGATGGTTAGTGTCCTTGAGGACCTGTTTTAAGAAGTAAAATGGCCTCAGGCATTGCTCTTCTGTCAAATTGATGTAGGGCTCATTGGATCTTTTTTTTAAATCAGCACACTGTTCTAATTAACAGATTAGCCAGGAAATTATTCACAGCTGCTCCTGCCTGTACAGCTTACTTGGCCAGAGGAGCTGTGGAAACCATGTTTTAGGTATAATTCTAGGTTATCAACTGCAGTTCACTTCCCACCTGTTAGTCATCTCTTCCAGTGTCTCCAACTTAGTTAAACATAGCCTACTCTTCCTGACTTGTTACTGCCTTCCCATTAAAATCATATACCCTTTAAATATTGTTCACGACAGTCAGAGATTCTCTTTATTGCTCAGTGTAAGAAAGGATTTTATCGTTAATTTTTTTTAAATCTAGATAACATTTTGAGAAATATTTAATGGTTATTAAAATATTAAATGGTTATTATCCTCCAATAACATGTAAAGACTGTAAATAAGAAAAAAAAATATTTTGCCTGTTAGGGTCATTATATTGAGCTACATTCAATAAATAAAGAATCAGGAGGAAATGTAAATATTTTGCTCATGATGCATAAGGTTTAAGAGGAAGGTGATTTGAAAATACCTCCACAACAAGATGAAAGAGTGCATGTTAAAGAACAATGTCATTATGTGTAGTCTGGCTTCAGTTAGCAAAGTAAATGAGCTCTCTACTCAAGCCACCATTATGATAACCAGAATCCAATAGACTTTTCCAAGAAGTTACAAGAGCTGTTCTTTACTACAAATCACATGCAGATATCCAAGTACAGGGAATAATCTAACTGACATGTTCTCACATGGTTTGGTATCTAATCCTCAGAGAGTATGAAAGCTTACATGCATAATTACTTGCATACTGTAAGCAAATCTAAACCTAATGTGTCTCATTTTGTTTAGATTCTGGTCACCACTACAACCAATTGAAAACTGAAAACGATAACATCCAGGTTCAGGAACAGCTCCTTCCCTACAGCCATCAGGCTATTAAACACCACAACCTCAAATAAGCTCTGAACTACATAGACCATTATTGTTATTATTGCACTATTATTATTTGTTTTATTTCATTGTTCTATCTGGGGCATATGACAATAAAACACTCTTGACTCTTAATTATGGAACAATCACACGTATTATATGCCTCAGAAGTAAATGGAGAAAATAATTTACCTAAAGAGAGTGAGATAGTTTGGAGAAAACCAAGAATACATTTATCAGCTGATAATACACCGTTTTTTATTATCTCTGTACTCAGTATTGTTGATGTACATTGTACATTTCTCTCTCACCCACTATGCCTTTGGTTGAACAGAACACACACTGCACTTTGGTTCTTGGCCGCCATGACAAGCTCCTTGAGTAGCCTTTTGGCAGTGATTTCCCTGTGGTAGATGGCTGGTAGACCACTCTGATTTTACCTCAATCAAATTGATCACGCATCTTGGAGATGGCAATGATTACAACATTTCTGAGCGGCCCTGGATTATCTTTCGCTTCCAAAGTGTGAGCAATGAAGCTTTGTGCTCGCAACTGAGGTTCTTAACCACTGGTTTTAAAACTTCACAGGATATCATTTTTTTTTTGTTTTTGGGTTGGGTGATGGCCTTTGCGATAAGAGGTAAGACCAGTCCAGTGGGCTGCTGAGAGGTGGAATCAAAGGCACTCACATCAAGGAAAGATTTGCATCATGGAATGTGTTCTCTCCAGTGGGCATTGCCTGACAGGTTTACCTCCATTCTACCTCTCAGTGGGGTGGGAATGGGTATCTGAGTCATGGATGGACTTCACAATGCGACACTTGTCGTGGCTCTCAGCAAGTTATGACCCTCGTGTTTTTTCCACCCACCATCTCCTCTTTAGGTCACAGGGTTCCTGTTGGACCTCAGTCTTCTGGAGGCTGTAAATCTACTTTTTTTCCCTTGAGCTACGGTGGTGCTTCCAATCCAGAAATGTTTTCGTTTGGTGCTGATTAGCTCCTTGATCTTCTGGTCATTCTCATCTTTTTTTGTAGAGAAACCAAGAGCCTCTTCACAATTGCCAATTACAGTGTTTTTAAGGTAGCTCACGCACTCTTGTCAGGCGGTGGCGTCTATTGATTGGGAGTCAATAGGCTGGCTTCGAGGCAATGAAGAACCGACTTTGTGGATTTATAGCAGAACTTCCTTTGTGAGACCCTAAAGAATTGCCAGTGACAGCACTTCAGTTGATGGCAATGTTTTGAGCCCAGGTGATGCCATAACCCCATAATCGCGTGTAACAGCTAGTGCTCAGTCCAATAATCATCTGTGCCTGCTGTGGATATTCCCAGCAGCGACAGACCTGAATGTTGGTATCATATGTCAGGAACTTGACATCAGCAACACCATCTTCAGATACACATAATGGTTGGGCAGTTTAAGAAACAAAAACAGTGAATGCACTTCTTCTGTTGGAAGAGGAATGTTGTCCCCATGGGGTGAATTTGGTCATCAAGAATGAGCTTGTCATGGTGCCTCATCAACTTGTTGTGCCAAATTTTGTGAGTGCTTCATGACACTTTAACTCATGCTGAGAAGTCCAGAGACCCAGGTTCGATCCCGACTACGGGTGCCGTCTGGATGGAGTTTTTACGTTCTCCTTGTGACAGCATGGGTTTTACCACACCCCAAAGATGTACAGGTATTGCAGATTAATTTGTTTCAGTAAAAATTGTTCCCAGTATGAAGGCTAGTGCTAATAGAGTATAGAGTGATACATCATGAAAACAGGCCCTTCGGTCCAACTTGTCCCAGCTACATTAGTCCCACCTGCCTGCGTTTGGTCCATATCCCTCCAAACCTGTCCGATCCATCTACCTGTCTAACTGTTACTTAAACATTGGGATAGTCCCAGCCTCAACTACCTCCTATGACAGCTTGCTCCATACACCCACAATACCGTATGATGTATTTAAATCGCTAGTCGGCTTGGACTTGATAGTCCGAAGGGCCTGTTTCCCCACTGTATCATTAAACTAAACTTCGTTAAACTAAACTAAACTAAACAAATCTAAACTAAAGTCATAGGTAAACAAAAATGCTGGACAAACTCAGGGGGTGAGGCAGCATCTGTGGAGCGAAGGAATAGGTGACGTTTCAGGTCGAGACCCTTCTTCAGACTGATGTGGGGGTGGGGGGAGGTGGGAAGAAGAAAGGAAGAGGCAGAGGCTGTGGGACAGCTAGGAAGGGGAGGGGAAGGAGGGAGAAAGCAAGGACTACCTGAAATTAGAGAAGTCAATGTTCATACCATTGGGGTGTAAACTACCCAAGCGAAATATGAGGTACTGCTCCTCCAATTTGCAGTGGGACTCACTCTGGCGATGGAGGAGGCCCAGGACAGAAAGGTCGGGAGGGGGAATTGAAGTCCTGAGCCACCAGTTGGTTAATGCGGACTGAGCGGAGGTATAGGGCAAAGCGATCGCCAAGCCTGTGCTTGGTCTCACCAAAGTAGAGCAGTTGACACCTAGAGCAGCAGATGCAATAGATGAGGTTGGAGGAGTTGCAGGTGAATCTCAGCCTCACCTGGAAAGACTGCTTGGGTCCTTGGATGGAGTCAATGGGGGAGGTAAAGCGACAAGTGTAGCATTTCCTGCAGTTGCAAGGGAAAGTACCAGGAGAGGGGGTGGTTTGGGTGGGAAGGGATGAATTGACTAGGGAGTTACGGAGGGAGCAGTCTCTGCAGAAAACAGACAGGGGAGGAGATGGGAAGATGTGGCCAGTGGTGGGATCCCGTTGGAGGTGGCGAAGAATGTCGAAGGGCTCTGGTGAGACTACATCTGGAGTATTGTGTACAATTTTGTCTCCTAACTTGAGGAAGGACATCCTTGTGATTGAGGCAGTGCAGCATAGGTTCACAAGATTGATTCCTGGGATGGTGGGATTGTCATATGAGGAAAGATTGAAAAGACTAGGCTTGTATTCACTGGAGTTTAGAAGGATGAGGGGGAGTCTTATAGAAACATATAAAATTATAAAAGGACTGGACAAGCTAGATGCAGGAAAAAATGTTCCCAATGTGGGGCGAGTCCAGAACCAGGGACCACAGTCTTAGAATATAGGGGAGGTCATTTAAGACTGAGGTGAGAAAAAACGTTTTCACCCAGAGAGTTGTGAATTTATGGAATTCCCTGCCACAGATGGCAGTGGAGGCCAAGTCACTGGATGGATTTAAGAGAGAGTTAGATAGAGCTCTAGGGGCTAGTGGAGTCAAGGGATACGGGGAGGAGGGAGGCATGGGTTATTGATAGGGGATGATCAGTGATGATCACAATGAATGGCGGTGCTTGCTCAAAGGGCTGAATGGCCTCCTCCTGCACCTATTTCCTATGTTTCTATTATCTGTTGTATGTGACGGCTGGTAGGGTGGAAGGTGAGGATAAGGGGGACTTTGCCCTTGATACGAGTGGTGGGAGGGGAGTGAGAGCGGAGCTGCGGGATATAGAAGAGACCCTGGTGAGAGCCTCATCTATAGTCGAAGAGGGGAACTCCCATTCCCTAAAGAATGGGGACATCTCCGATGCCCTGGTTTGGAACACCCCATCCTGGGTGCAGATGTGGCATAAACTAAAGTCATGTTCATCGATGTAAACACCTCAACCCTAGAAGCACAGGAGGTCTTTTTGACTAACTGTGAAAATATCCAGGTTCCAATCCAGAGAGAGACAAAGTAATCTTCTTGGACCAATGCCAGGATGGGAAAAGGAGCAGCAGATTGGCAAGGTCTATTTGGTAAGGAAATGATGGGAATTGTTCATTCCAATGGGGTTGTTTTCCTGACAAAATGCTTCGAGCACAATGTTTGCAAAGACATATTTCAACAAAGAGACTAACGCAAGGCCTCATGGCATTGAAGGATGTACTGAATACAATTTGCAGACATGGATTTAATACTCACAAGCAGAGAAGTATTTCTAATGGAGTTACTTCAGACCATATTCTCAAGTTATGGGGAACACTCAAAAGAATTCCTTAGAGATTTAGTCCATAGATTTTATTCACATCTTCGGGGTGTCCATGGATCCAGAAAGGTCAGAGCCATTCAGCCCATTAAATCTATGCAAGAGCATTCATTCCATCCTATCCACCTGGAATATTGGAACTTTCAATTTTGGATGTTCCTCAGCACTGTGGATAAAAATAATAACAAACAGATGTGAAATGCATTTTCTTATTGCCTCATGTGTCAGCAACAATTCAAGTTTAACAACAGCATTAACGTATATAATACATAGTGAACTGCATATGTAATGAATTACTCTTGGGTAATGTCAGATGATTGAAAAGATCTCATTGTTCACCCTGCTACACACATTGCTTAATGTTCATCTCCAATTATAAAAGATTAGATTCTTCCAACACAGAAGGAAGCCATTCAACCTATGGCATTAGTTTCGGCTCTTTTCTAAAGCTACCCGATAAGTTACCCACCTCAGTTGTTTCCAACTTCCAATAAATTAGTCCTCTTCAAGAAAGAAACAACATCCTCATTTCCTCTCTGGGTTCTTTCGCCAATTATTTTATATCTCTGATTATCTATCCTTTCCACAGAGCCAAGTGCTTTCCATACTCATTCTATGAAAACCTTGCAGAACTTCTAATGAATCTATTGGGTTTCTCAAAAAGTTGTTTTACTCTCAGGATAACAATCCCAGTATTTCCGATCTCACCCCCTTAAATGAAGTCCTTCATCCCTTGCTTCATCTTGACAAATCTCCTTGTTTCCTTCACAAACGGCTTCACATCCTTCCCAAAGAATAATTTCAAAACTGCACATGATGGCCCATCTGAAAGCTAAATAACAGTGGGTAAGCTTTATGGGCCTGTCCCACTTACGGAACGTTTTCAGCGACGACCAGAAAGACGCTACGACTCTTTGGACGACTGAGGAGACTACTCACGACCATACAGGCGACACCCCAGCGACATGTCATGGTTTGAAGTCTGTATGGTCGTGATTAATCGCCCAAAGAGTCGTACCTTGTTCTGGTCGCCGCTGGATTTGCAACCTGCAACGACCTATGACGGGCGCCGGCAGTCGCCGAAAATGTCTCGTAAGTATGACAACTTTCTTTCTTATTTTGTAGAAGACACAATTACAAAAACAAATATCCCACACTCTTTTTGCTATCCAGGAATGTTTACTGAAATTCTTGTTTGCACTAATGCTTTTTGGCTATGCCATCTGTGCTGATAAATTACTATTATCTTGCATCATATGGTTTGAGGCGATGCTTTAGGCTGTACTTTCAAATTAAGATAAAAACAAAATTTACTAGTAATTCAAAGGAAACAGTCAAGTGCACCACATGTTTTCATCCATATTTCATTACATACATAATATTCCCTAAGGTAAACTCTGTGTACATTATGGTTAACTCAATTAAATAGGCTTGCTTCAACTGTTTCCAGTGGCAAAGGGTCAGCAACCAGAGGACACCGATTTAAGGTTATTGGCAAAAGAGCCCAAGGCCACATGAGGAAAGCATTTTTTCAATGTGGATATTTGTTATGATCTGGAATGCACCCTCTGTAAGTCGAGTAGAAGGAAATTCAATAGCAGTCTCCAAAAGGGAATTGGATTAATCCTTGAAGGAAAATAATTTGAAGAGCTAAAAAGCCACAGCAGGGGTGAGAATAATTGGATATCTCTTCCAAAGAGCTAGCTCAGGCACGATGAAATGAGTGGCCTCCTTCTGTGCTACATTATTCTGATTCTATGAAATGCCTCAAAAAGGTTGCGGGTAACTGCGTCTGTCCAATGCAGTGGACCCGGAGAGTGATTGCATTGTACTCGAGTATGTAGCATTCCGTTGAAAGCTATTTCTTGTAATAGGGCAGAAATATCTCAGTGAATTAGATTGTCAAACTTCTTTTTGCATCTGATTATTCTAAATGCAAATATGCAGCCTGGGGAGATTAGTAAATATCTGGCAATATAAAGCATTAGGACTTGATATAAATAATAATGATGGAAAGAGCGTTTTGTGTAGGAAGCAACTGCAGATGCTGGTTTACACCGAAGATAGACACAAAATGCTGGAGTAACTCTGCAGGACAGTAATGAAAATACTGGAAATAACTAACAAAGCCGGTAGCACCTGTAGAGAAAGAAATGTATTTAATCAGCCAGATTGCCCTTGACCAGGTCTATGCAGTAATATCCCTGTAATTATTCTTTCATTTTACAGTCCGTTGTGTGGCTCCCAATATTCTCAAGGCCTCATCCCCAGGGCTGCCCTTGTGAAGGGGATTGGCCTGTGACATGTGAGTAGGTCCCAGAATATTCAGACTGCTCTGAGTGTCTTCTGATAGCTAGAAGCTGCCAAAAGGCTTCTGACCCGATGATCAGAGAGATCTGAATGAATGAATGAATGAATACTTTATTGTCACATGTGACAAGTCACAGTGAAATTCTTTCCTTGCATACCCAAGATCCCAAAACAGTACACATACTTCTCAATCATTTTAAAGAAAGAAAGGACATATGCACCATTGAATACGATCAGGCAAAAATGACCAAATACAAAATAATTTAGTAAGTGTGTGTAAATGCACAAAATGTTGTGATTGGAATTGCCTGCTTGCCTGCCCCAATTTTTAACTTTGCTCATATTTTCTAAAAATTGCTCTTTGTAGAAGTCATGATCGTCTGCACTGATCCGAGTCCTGTACTGTGAAGTAGCCTCAACCTCCTGGCAGAGATTCCAGAGGTCCTCTCTCTTCTGGTTATGCAAAAGGCTTGGGACACTAACAATTACAGGTTCAAATATGTTGAGTAATAAAAGCTGAGGCTGGCAGATGCAAGAAGCAAGAAGCAATATATAAATGAAACAGTGAAGTCCATCTAACTAGCAGCACTTCATTGGTTTGTTATGTGGCTTGCTCCAAGATATTTTGTGACTGCTCAGTCAATGTAGGTCATGGAATACACTCTTAGAATCATCACCAGGCCTGCATCTGATACCAGGCAAGCAACAGGCATGCTGAAGTGAAATATGCCCAGAAGTGTACAAAACAGTTAGTAGTTGCTCAACAACCAGGAAATTATGACTGCAGAATCTACTACACCAAATAGCTTTTAAATAGCAACAATGTTCCACCAAGTAACTCCACTTTATTTGTCATATATATATAAAATGTGAAAAATATACATCTTCTAGATGCGCTGGGACGCATCCTCAGTGATGTGACCTGGAGTCATCGGGTGTTTCGGGTCTCACAACATCAGACAACCTCGCCCAGGCGACCAGCCGGGGTTGATCAGGCCCCGACTTGCGTCCCAGCAGCAACATCCCACGGATCAGCCATCTTAATAACTACTCTGCAGGGGTTGGGAGACTCTAGTGCATGGAGGGACTGGGCTCTGTGGGGTGACTCCTGGCCGGGCTCCTCCTACGTCTCACCAGGTTCAAGGCCTGTGCGCTGCACCTCTTTCTCCTTCTCCGAGCATTTCATTCTCGCCTGATGGATGTTTAGGCCACGATGGTTCATCAGGCCTTTCCGTAGCTTTGTTGGGTGTCTTTCTCACAAAAGACACAGACTGGGGTGCTAACCCAGCTTTTCCCGGGTGCCGTCTTTCCGTGCCGTCAACTGTCTCTCCAGTAGTCACCAAACTATTCTTGGTTGTCACCCAATCTATTCCTAGGTGCCACTGGCTGAGCCAGACTTTAATGTGAAAAATATACTTCTTCTAGATGCGCTGGGACGCATCCTCAGTGATGTGACCTGGAGTCATCGGGTGTTTAGGGTCTCACAACATCAGACAACCTCGCCCAGGCGACCAGCCGGGGTTGATCAGGCCCCGACTTGCGTCCCAGCAGCAACCGCCCACGGATCAGCCATCTTAATAACTACTCTGCAGGGGTTGGGAGACTCTAGTGCATGGAGGGACTGGGCTCTGTGGGGTGACTCCCAGCCGGGCTCCTCCTGCGTCTCAACAGGTTCAAGGACTGTGCGCTGCACCTCTTTCTCCTTCTCCGAGCATTTCATTCTCGCCTGATGGATGTTTAGGCCACGATGGTTCATCAGGCCTTTCCGTAGCTTTGTTGGGTGTCTTTCTCACTTTGTTGGGTGTCTTTCTAACCCAGCTTTTCCCGGGTGCCGTCTTTCCGTGCCATCAACTGTCTCTCCAGTAGTCACCAAACTATATATATATATATATATCAATATTACTAAAAGTAAAATCGTGACCGCTTTTGACTCACTGCAATGTGATTTCCAAGAGAACGCCGCCACTTATGGCCATCATTTTTGGCCACCTCGCTCAGAGTCCCACTCCGCTAAGATGGACCAGAGGACTTATCCCATTAATGAAACATAAAAGACTTATTAATGTTTTGAAAAATGTTGACATTCTCTCTGCTGCCCCTGCTGGTGGGAGGGGGGAGGGACTATAAAACCCGGAAGTGTTGTGCCTCAGTCAGTCTCCGCAAGATGGGGGAAGTGAGAGGGTCATGTCTCTCAGTCTGAGCTGTGAATAACAGTGAACACATGTCTACTAAACTGTGAGTGTGGTTTTAATGGTGCAAATGGTGGTTTGGGTGCTTTGGGTTGAAGTAAAAGGCACTGCAAATGGCGGTTTGGGTGCTTTGGGTTGAAGTAAAAGGCGCTGCAAATGGTGGTTTGGTTGCTTTGGGTTGAAGTAAAAGGCACTGCAAATGGTGGTTTGGGTGCACTTGACAACTTCCTGTTTGCACTGTATATTAATTTTAGAGCTGCTAACCCAAGAACCCATACCAGCGCTCCAAAAAGCCCCCCCACTGGCCACCAATATTGGAATTGGTGGAGAGGTGGAATATTGCGTCGGGGGACCAGCACTCCCATGTGAACATGGGACCCAACGGGTCCCACTTAGTCTAACTAACACACACACACACACACACACACACACACACACACACACACGTACACACACACACACACACACACACACAAAAGCTGGATGCTAATGCTAACTCGGATATCAGATATTTGTATGGTAGTACTAGCAGCCAGCACAGCACATATCTTGACGCTGTTCACATCATAGCAGGGGACTTTAATCACGCGGAATTGAAAGCAATGCTCCCCAAATTCTACCAGCATGTTAAATGTGCTACAAGAGGAGCTAACACACTGGACAAGGTCTACTCCAACATTAAGCTGGTCTACAGGGCTCGACCACTACCACACCTGGGCCAGTCTGACCATATGTCCCTGCTTTTAATTCCTGCATATACCCCCCCTCAGGAAAACTGCTCCTACCATCACAAAGACCATCACAACTTGGCCTGATGGTGCCTCTCAGCAGCTGCAGGACTGCTTCGACAGGACCAACTGGGATGTGTTTGAGCACCAGGACCTGGAGGTGTTCACAGACAGTGTACTATTTTACATTAAAAACTGCATGGACACTGTCACAGTGGACAAACGCATCTGTGTCTACCCCAACCAGAAGCCCTGGATGACCCGGGGGGTCCAGCGGCTGTTAAAGGAGAGGAACACTGCTTTTAGGTGTGGCGATAGGGCCTTATACAGCACGGCCCGAGCTAACCTGAAGAGAGGCATCAGAGAGACCAAATCAAACTACAGGAGGAGGATAGAGGACACACCTGGACAGTAACAACAGCAGGCAGGGGATCCAGTATCTCACCAACCACAAGACCAACCTTGGAGCTGCTGAAGGTGACGCCTCGCTGGCAGAGGAGCTGACCCTCTTCTTTGCTCGCTTTGAAGAGGAGCCACAGAGACAGCCATATCACACCCACATGGTCCACAGCAGCTTTACCCTCAAAATAGAGGAGCATGAGGTGAGGTGCACGCTGCGGGCCTTCAATCCGAGGAAGGCTGCTGGACCCGATGGTGTCTCTGGACGCGTGCTGAAGGACTGCATAGACCAGCTGGCTGGAGTATTTACGAGGATCTTCAACCAGGCTCTGGCCTGGTCCACTGTCCCACCCTGTCTGAAGTCCTCCACCATAGTCTCCTTGCCAAAAAACCCCCACATTTGCAGCCTCAACAACTACCGGCCAGTCGCACTCACACCAGTGGTGATGAAGTGCTTTGAAAAACTGGTCCGGGGTCACATCACATCACTCCTGCCCCGAAGCTTTGACCCCCACCAGATTGCGTATAGAGCGAACAGATCCACAGAGGACGCTGTAGCCACAGCCCTCCATGCTGCACTGTCCCACCTGGAGCAGCGGGGGAGCTATGTGCGGATGCTCTTTGTGGACTATAGCTCTGCTTTTAACGCCATCCTTCCCCACAAACTGGTGAATCAAACTGGGGCACCTTGGACTTCCACACTCCACCTGCATGTGGATAAATAGCTTCCTGTCGGGTCGAAGCCAGAGAGTCAGAATGGGCCATCACACATCCACGGCCCTCAGCCTCAGTACCAGCTCTCCACAGGGCTGCATGCTGAGCCCCCTGCTGTACACCATCTACACATGACTGCACCCCCACCCACCACAGTAACACCATTGTCAAATTTGCGGATGACACCACGGTGGTGGGGCTCATCTCTGGAGGGGATGAGTACGCTTACAGGGATGAAGTGGAGCAGCTGACAGTGTGGTGTGAAGAGAATAACCTGCTCCTCAACATCTCAAAGACAAAGGAGCTCATAATAGACTACAGGAAGAAAAAAACGGACATTACACCACTAATCATCAGAGGGGGCTGTGGAGAGGGTGGAGGATTTCCGCTTCTTGGGAATCTACATTGAGGAGGACCTGACATGGAGCATGAACACCTCTGCACTGCTAAAAATGGTCCAGCGGACACTGCACTTCCTGAGAATGCTCAGGAAGAACAACATCACCAAGAGACTCCTGCTGTTCTTTTATTGGTGCTCCATAGAGAGCATTCTAACATACTGTGTATACATGTGGTACACCAGCTGCACATCGGCCCAGAGGAAAGCGCTCCAGAGGGCTATTGACAACGCCCAGAAGATTGTCGGCTGCCCTCTCCTCACTTTGGAGGACCTACACAGTTCCCACTGTCTCACGAAATCCCAGAACATTATAAAGGACATTTCCCAAGCCGGCCACTCCCTGTTTGAACTGTTGCCGTCAGGCAGACGGTACAGATCAATGAGGACAAGGACAAACAGACTAAAAAACAGTTTTTATCCCACAGCAATAACTACACTTAATGTAGCCACCAAATGAGCGCAGGTGCGCTACATACCAAATGGATTGTGAAATCAACAGAAGAATGTATGGTTGTGTGTTTATGCTTATTTTATGGTGGTGTGTGTATGCTCACGTATCGTTAGCTTTTAGAAATGTGTGAATGGTGCACTGACTGGTTGGCATTTTAACTTTGTTGTACATGTTTATATGTTATAATGATTATCTATCTAACTCAGCGGGTCAGACAGTATCTCTGGAGACAAGAAATAGGTGATGTTTCAGGTCAAGACCCTTTCTTAGACTGAGAGTCAGGGGAAAGGGAAGTGAGAGATATAGACGGTGATGTAGAGAGATATAGAACAAACAAATGAAAGATATGCAAATAAGAAAGATCTGACTCACTATATAATTATTTAGTGGGATTGCAGACAACACAAGTAGGGATGGCTGTCAAGCTATGCAGCAGGACAGTGGGATATAGATCAGCTATAGAAATAGGCAAAGAATTATGGATGGAGTTTACTTTGAGCAAGTGTGAGGTGTTGCACTTTTGGGAAAGTCCTGATGGAGGCGTTGAAGACCTTGAGAAGCATTGACGTATAGAGAGATGTTGGGGTCCATGTCCATAATCCCCTGTGAGTGGTGACATAAGTAGAATGAGTGGTATAAAAGGTGTATAGTGGATACTTTGGAGGGTGCAGAAGATGTTTTGACGAATGTCCCTGGATTAGAGGGTATCAGCTATAATGAGGTTGGACAAACTTGGATTGTTTTCTCTAGAACATCGGAGGCTGAGAGTTGACCTGATGGAAGTATGTAAGAGTATCAGAGGCATAGATGGAGTACACAGTCAGAAACGTTTTCCCAGGGTGTGAATGTCAAAGAGTGAAGGGCATAGCTTTCAGGTGAAAGGGGCAAAGTTTGTAGGGGATATGTTTTTTTTCATAGAATGTGGTGGGTGCCTAGAATGCACTGCCAAAGATGGTAGTAGAAATATGTGAGGGGCTTATGACATAGATATGACAGGGACAGAGGGATATACAGGGAATAGAGATATATGGATCACGTGCAAGCAGGGGAGAATAGTTTATCTTGGCATCATGTTCTGCATGGATATTGTGGGCCGAAGGGCCTGTTCCTATGCTGTACTCTTCTATGTTCTATATACCAACTTCATGATATATTAGATTTTAATGAACTTTGTTCCTATGCTGTATTTGAACCCTTATTGCCTTTTAATCATTCCCAGTATCCTTTGCTATCTCTGTTTTAATTTCCTGACAATCATCTGATAGTATTTTTCTGCAAGGAAGTAATCAAAGAAACATCTCAATGTATGGTCAATATCATTTAAGTTCTGCTTTTGGTATTGATTTCATGTGACTTGAAAGAAAATATATGCCCTGGAAATTTTTTATATGGGGAAAAAAGTGAATGTAAAATCTATTGGTTGGCAATTTGATGCTTAAACCATTAACAACGTAGTTTATATTATCATGTGACACATGGGGCCTAATTACATAGTTACAGAAAATGTTCCAAATATTTAAACAAGTTTAGGAGAAATTAATGTATCATAACGTGCATCCTACAAACACAACCTGGCTAAACTTCACAGGGAAATTTCAGTACGACTAGGATATAGAGTTCATAAAATATCCCATCAAGTCCCTAAGTAATAGAGGTTCATAAGTGTTTCCACATACAATCAGAGTGTATTTTCTTTCCTTTAGAAAGATAAATTAGAGCAATTAAGTTTCCTCCCAGTGGTAATTTCCAAGAAAGTTTTGTCCTGATGCTATCTGTCATGGAGGTTACCTTATTTTTTTATGTCTGAAAGATGACAGTTTTCAATTCAATTTGATTGTCTCTGATGCTTTGATCCTAATTTGGTAAAGAATGATTGATCAAATTTATTAGTGTTTTTTTTTAGAGATATGATGACTTTGGAATAGAATTGCACAAAATTGAATTTCTTAAATATGTTAAGAATCATTTTGCTGGAGCTAAGTTGCCTTTCCAGAATATATTTTCTTTCTTTTCCTCTTCTTGGGTTTCTCTGTCACATGCTTCTCTTCCCCCTCCCTCCACTCCCTCCATTTCCTCCCCTGAACATGCAGAAGATCAATTCCCAGACCTTAATCAATTCCACACCATAAATGACTACCCAAACCTCTCCAGCATATTATATGCTTGCAATATTGCAAAACATTTCAACTCCCTTGAAGCATCAAATATTTGAGATGTTATATTGTGAAAAAAACAAAAATGCAGAAGTCTATCACTTGGTCATGCAGCATCTGTGGGGGAAATGGAGAGGTGATATTTTGGGTCAGAACCATTCTTCAGACTGATTGTAGTGGGGAGAAACAACTAGAGAAGAAGTGGGGGCAGGTCCATGCCTGGCAGGCGGATGCAGGGGGTTGGGGGGGGGGGTGGGTATTTTAATTGACAGATGAATTGACAACGGTCAGAGATAAACAGGAGACAAAAGGTGTAATGAGAGAAGAGGAGCAAAATGTGAAGCCTGAGGTAGGGATATGCTGAGTTACTCAGGCACATTGCATTGTTTTAGTAAACCAGCATCTGCAGTTCCTTGCGTTTACATTTAATATGTTACGGTTGATATCAGGAATTTGAGATATCATCCTTTCCTAATACTCCATAAAATCCAGAGTCATTTGTCAACCTTCAAAATGGAGCACCAAGACATTTATACCTGAAGGTTACATTTACGAGGTGTGGGAAGGGGAGACAAATATCATCCCACAATCTTGAAGAGCAAACACAAATGGTTTACAGTTGCGATTCATTGCTTCAACACACAATATTGCGGAAAAGGGAGGTGGGGGGGGGGGGGGGGGGGGCAGGGGTAGTTCTCAGATTAGCTTGATAATTATAACATATCCCAATGCAAATTCTGACTGAATATGGCCCCACTGTGATTACATTAGACAGGAACCAAGATTCAAGGGCACAGTGTGCTGACGACTAGTATTCTGACATGCTACTTTTTTTAAAGTGAAACTTCAAGGGAATGTGTCTGTTGCTTATAGAAGACAGGACGTTGTGCTGGAAGGGTTAGTTTGGCTGGAGGTCTCTGACCAGTGGAGTTCTGCAGAGATCTGTGCTGGGACCTCTATTGTTCACGATGTATACAAGTGATTCGGCGTAAATGTAGGTTGGGAAGTTTGCAGATCACACCAAAATTGATGGAGTTGAGGACAGTGAGGAAGGCTGTCAAGCTGATGTAGATCAGCCACAGAAATGGGCGGTGAAATGGCAGATGGAAGCTAATCCACACAAGTCTGGATCATTTGTGGAATTGTTAATTATTACTTTGGTTCAGAATAAATTCCCAAATCAATCTGAGAAGATGTATGGGATACCTAAGGTCAGTATTTGTATTGCCTAAAACAAGTTAAAAATGCAAAGAGAATGGATTATTTTGCAATCATGATTACCTGGGATAATATTCTAGTGCCAATGGTACAAATGGAACCAAAATGTTGCCTCTTGCATATGGACTCGGTGGACTGCTCTGTATATACTGCAGTAACTGGGGGGATTGTGTTTATATACAGGGATAGTCTTGTGGATCTGTATGCAAAAAAATGAATTTAACTGTACCTGGTACACGTGACAATAAATAAATCATTGACCTTCGGCCTTTGTCTACACACATCTTTGCATCATTAGGCATCTCAACATTAAAAATGGAGAAGCAGACAGATGTCTGAAAGCTTAAATGAAACCACCTCTGGACAGGAAGTTCTGACCTGGTGGAGGGAGGAAAAAAAAGAACAACAAAAATGAAATAAAGAACTTTCTTTTGTTTCATAGATATGGAATGTGATTGCATAAGGGAAAAATAAAATAAATAATTTATACTCCTCATGAATGCACAACTTCATTCAGATTTGGAAGGAAATGACAATCCAATCTAAAGTTCATCTTGAAGTATCCTTCTTTTTTGATATTTCATTTAAATTGTATCAAGCCTTGTAATCTCAACCAAAAATCCTAATATTACCTCTGGTCAGAGTTCCATTTCCTGCCACCATGTCCAACTGAGCTCGTCGTACACAAAGGAAAGTCATTCCAGCAGCTTGTATGGATGAGGCACAAGGCCATCAAACTACTTTCGGTGCGGTGAAGATGAACTCTCTGCGCCATAGTGTTATTGATACAATGACTGCTCATTAAAACTTACTCCAATGTGCTGCAGTCTCAGTTACCAAGCACTTTTTTTTATGACTCCATTGTTAATGAATTTATGCATGTTTTTAGCAGTGTTTTATGATTGGGCATTTATTGGTCTCAAATGGAGCTGCTGGAACTACTTTTTAACATCTGCAATTCATTTTCTCATGCATCCTAATATCGTTGCAAAACTGATCCAACTCGTTTCTCTCTAACCTTTGTTCAACCATTCCTTCAAATCTGATTCCAGACTTATTTTCCAGTTTGAGGCTGTCACTTACTTCTTCCTTGTTCTTTATTATCGTGAATTTATTTTTCATGTGTTGTTGAATATTTCTCTTGTGTTTATGTCCCCGCTTGTGTTATTTCTTCCTTTCGTGTCCAATGTAATGGTCCCGAATGTGATTAGTGGGCTGTTGCTTGTCACCCACCATAGCGCTAATCTTCAATTGACCACACAGCTGAAACACGACACTGTCAAAACTTTCTGTACTTCTGTACTCTTTGTAGCACAGGCTGGAAGTTACTTGCAGTCCACATTCCTCTCCCTGTGATTCTCGCTGCAAGTACTACTCAATATGTCTTGGTCAATTACAATTATGGCTTGCACTGTTGCAGGATATACAGTATAGAACATAGAACAGTATAGCACTGGAACAGGTCATTCGGTCCACAATGTTTGTGCTGAACATGGTGGCAAGTTAAATTGATCTAATCCGCCTGTAAATAATCTATACTGCTCCATTCCCCACACTTCCATGTGCCAATCTAAAAGCATCTGCCTCCACATCTCCATATAACTGTCTCCCCCCTCACCTTAAGCTATGGCTTCTAATGTTGGACATTTCTACCCTAAGAAAAATGATCCGACTATCTACCCTATCTATGCCTCCCATGATTATACATATGATAAGTTATATTACGGAGTCATAAAGTCAAACAGCATGGAAACTGGCCCTTTCAGCCCATAAAGTCTGCATCAACCATCTTTCTTGTTCTTCATTATCTTGATTTTCTTTGTCATAACTTCCTGAATATTTTTCTTATGTTTTTGTCCCTACTCATTAGTTATTTCTCCCTTTCGCATCCCATGTAATAGTCCAGCCCATTTTTAGGGTTGAACTATTTAACATTCTTCTTCCTTTAGTAAATGTGGGGAATTAGAAGATAGGAGTATAGAAATACATTTTTTTTAAAAATGATCCTTTAATTGCTCACAGTGCTGCCATGACGCTGCTTTTGGAAGTCCAGTAAAGATCATAATCTTCAGCCGTGGGTATTCATGACAGCACTGGACAGTTTCCCTATGCTTTATCAACTTCAACCCAAATGCAAAATGTTACAGGTGCCAACACTGAGCTTCAGGGCTGCGATCTTGGAACCCAGTATTAAAAATAGGCATGTGCACATAACCAGCAGTGCTCTCCCAGTGACTGGAGAGTGAATCTTTCTAAATAATGGATGTTGCAATGAAGGGAGAAGGAGGGAGAGATGTTCTCCGTTGGCTATGGGTACCTGGGCAGGGTTTTGGAGAATGCTACCTTCATGAAACATACCTTCTCAAACGCTACAGGTGGGGGCTTGTAGCATAAGGTTGGCAGGGAGGCCTCTATTCGGAATAACATTTGAATGAGTACAGTCAGTGGATACCTGTACTTTGTGGGACCCTGCAGTAGTAAGAAATCTGTGTGCCTGTTCTGCCTGCCTCTGCGGGCTGAAGGAAAGATAGTTGAAGCCGTCCCTCCTTATGTTTAGAGTTTTGTTGACTGAATATAACCATGAACAGCAGACCACAAGCTGTGGCACAGATCAACAGCAGTGGCCTGGAATGATCCTGAGGCTGGGAAGCTGAGAATGGCGAGTGAGCTTGATATCCTCGAACTGAGCTGCTTAGGCTTGTGCCTGGGCCTGCATTTAAATTCACAGGCGGTCACAGGTCTCAGAGAAGACTGAAGAAGACATTTCCCTTCAGAGAAGTAAAGTTTCCTGGATAAGCCGTTGCCAGACTCTTCATCCCACATGATTGCTTTGGTTTCCCGTGATATCTCTTGTAATCACCATGCTACCCAGTCAGTTGGTATTGTAGACCAATCTCCATTGGGAAACAGGTTGGAATTCAGAAGATGCAAGTAAGACTTTGTCTTAAATGGGTACAGCATCTAGAGAAAGACGCGAGACAGCAGAGTGTTGTGGAGTAACTTGTCAAGGTATGCAGTTTTGACGGTTGGGTCTTTGAATGGTTTCTGGGGAGAAGGGTTAGCAAAAGCTCTTAGTTCTGTTAGTAAATAAGGAATGTTGTTTATCAGACCAGTGAGGCTGAAAATGATGCTGGAGACAAACTTTGGACATTGCACTATGTTGAGCTCATGAGGGAATTTTATGTTGGGAAAATGTTTCCAGCATAACAAAAATCCCACTGGAAAATCACAAATCGTGTTTCTGCCAGGTCCTAAGAGCCATGGAAATGAACATAATATTGTTCTACTCCACGTTAAGCCTTTTTCCAATTGAACAGCACAGTATTTTAGTTTAGAGCTTTGAGATGGATTTGCAAGGCCACACTGATGCATGAGCAAGTCTCTCTCATTCGAGTTATCACTGTTCTCCACTACCATTCCAGTTAGCATTCTTCCCCCCTATTCCTCCTGAAGAAAACATTGTGTCCCCTATGCTCCTACGTGGGATGGTACCAGATTTCCTCATGGACCCACATAGATGGATATTGGTCACCAGTTTACCTCATAAATGGCGTGACAACTTCGCTCCTGCTTTCATTCCAAGTAGACTTCCACCCCCTACTTCCACTTGGGGGAATACTGTTCCCATCCTTATTCTTGTTCAGGGTCATGTTCTCTCCCTCTTAGTTCAATTTAAAGTATTATTCTTCCCACCCTTTCTTCCATTCATCCTCTTCGCCCTTTCACCTACACTCAATGGTCCACTCTAATGCTGCCTCCAGACAATGCACTGCATCAGGCTTCTCCTCATCTCATCTTCCTCACCCCAGACCCCACCCCCCCCCCCCTCTTCCATTCTATCATTTTTATTAATATTATAGATCCTTCTTCAATCTGTTGCTGACACATTGAAATCTTTGAAGTTATCACATGGAATATTCAACAAATGTATGCAGCCTGCCCCACTAGATTTCCAAAACGACAATTAAGTTTAAAATGTACCCTAGTACTTGTAGCAAGAGAAGAGAAATAATTCAGAATCAAATACAAAACAATTATGATGCTGACTGGCTGCTTGTACATATAATATATAACATATATTTTTATTATTTTTATTTCAGTTTTCCAGTTTCTCATTTTCCTTTAAAATACTGTAGACACAATCCTGCAGAAATATATATTATATCCCAGGCAATTCATACAATCTTGTGTTTGCTAATTGTGATTTACCCTGCCTGCTGATTACATTGACCTACTCATTCAGAACCATGGTAATGATTTAGAATTATAATCTAAAGCATACTGCTGTTTTCCACAAAAAAAAATGGATAATTGGAAAAGTAACTTTAGCGTCATCTGCTATCTCCTTTGATTGTTGAGAATGTGGAAAAATGTCTTTCATTATATGTATACCTGCTACTTTATGTATATTTGTTAGAAAATGTAACTAATTTTGTTTTTTGTGAACCTGAATTTATTGTACTTTAAAGAGTCTTGAGAGATTAAAACAACACAATCATAAATCTGTTTTCCAATTAGTTATGGTTATCCTCAGGTTCAAGAAGGCTGGTGTAGTGTATACTAGTATCTCCATGTCCTAATTCCTGACCTTTTTAACTCTCCAACTGTAATCATAAAGATTATTTCTTCAGAAGCCAAGAACTGCACTTGCCACTGCATGGTTTCTGCTCTCTATCTCAATGCTTCCAACAGCACTAATCTGCCAACTCTATTTTGAGTGCATAGTAAAATGCAAGGTCAACAGAAAATCCTGGTTTGAATTCAGTCAAAGCCAACTTTCGGAATGTTCCAAAATAAAACGTTAAACAATATCTACATCACAAAACAAGATTTCAGCATGAATTGCATCAAACTTGTATGGACTCTTTTAAAGTGCACCTCATTTCCCAGCTATGCTGTCAAATATTTGCACTAATCTTTAGTTTATATCAAAGTTGTCAGTTCACATTATAGATACAGTAACTCTTATCAATAGCCAAATGAGTATACCATCTTTTGTTAGGACTACATAGACAATGCAGTGGTCTATGAAATTATGTCCCTCTTCAGCTGAAATTCAGCCAGGAATAACACTCAGTGATCACCTTCTGGAAAAGCTCGCTTCACAATTCATCTTTGATTTAATCCCTTTTCAAGTGAAGAATCAAAGTAAGTTATACAAATCGTACGCTCGGTTTGAATGCCAGCCAATGTTCTAGGCAGGCATCGAGCTTTCTGATATATTAAATGACCATAAAATATATGATATTAAAATGTCAAAGTTATTTTTTTTAAAGTCACGGTTGTGATGATTAGTTTTGTATTGTGGTATGAAAAGACCCCTCATAAGTCGAGGATCTATATATCCTTCTCGCTCAATTGGGAGTAGGATTTTTTAATAACTATGCCAATCAAAAGTTGCTAACATTAAATTCAGTTTTTACAGGCCTGGTGCCAGTAAATAAGTTACAAACAGTGCTGTCTAGCTGTCATTTGATAGTAAAAGGTCAGCTCACAAGGAAGCTTTTTGTCTTTTTTACAAAAATGCTGAAGCAAGCAATGTCAAAATCCAGCTGCAACAACATGAAGGAGCAAAGACAAATGATCGCTTTCACTGTTGGAGAGTGGGTACGCGGTCTCTAGTACTAAAGCACTCTGCAGTAATATAGAAACAGCTGTAATAACTGAAATGCTATGGATTCTCTCTCCACTCCCTCTCTCTGTAAACAAAATTGCAAAGAAACTACATGAGAGGAAAATAGTACTCTGCTCAGCTGGAAGGGACAGGAGGTGTTGCTTTCTTTATGAACTTGCTCTTTCACCTTTTGAAGGGAGGTGTCATAAGTTAAAAGTGATGGAGTGCACTGACTGTCTGTGACCTGCTGTGTTGGAGATGAACTTGAGACAGGATGCTTTCGCTCCAAGAACTGCCAAATACTAGTTGTTGCCAAGTGACAGCACATGGATTATATGGAATGCGTGGAAACCGTATCACTCATTCAGGCTTCTGGATGGAACAGAAGGGATGCTTTCTCTCTCATTATTCACCAGTCTTGTCACAAGGATTAGACAGACGGGTTGCCAGGCAACGGTACCGAGGAGGTCCTCTGCACACCTGCACCAAACAAGAAACCCAATACGAACTTGTCAAGTCCTGGAGGCATTCTGTTGTGGGAAAAATTATGTTCACTGGGTTTAGCGGGGAATTTTCTTGTTAATCAAATCCCTTTGCATTTACTTAATGAGTACCCATTCCCTAATACAGCTGTCAGAATTGTCTACGATTACCACGAGAGATGGGACAAACTCAGGGAATCAAATTAGAATAAATTGCACCAACATGGTGCACAAGTATGAAGTAGATCTGACTGCGTTTTGGAATATTGCGCTTTCTATTCATAAACTATCGGCAGAAAGGGTGCACTGCTGTGTGAAAAATGTTATTATACGGCTTCTTAACTGGGAGACAAAGGAAGTCCTGAAGGCAAACATTCTGCACTGGAATGTCTTGGAAACTTGCCAAGCTGCTAATGAAGTAGTCAGTACTGTGCACTGCATCCACATACGTTATGAAAGCATTGCTGGCTTATGCAAATTGCCATTCTCATAAACTGCATTAGCATTTCCTCCATCAAATGAGGTATAAAAGGGATTGTGACCAACTGATTTCATTGGGACAATTCAGTGGTAAATATGTGTTTGTAAGGTTTCACCAGGGCATTATGCGTTCCCATAAGATCATACCTCAGCCTGATGTGCTACTATCCAAAGAGAGTCGAGTAAACTAACAAAGTATTAAAAAAGAAAAGACATTCATTCCTCTAGTAGATTTGTTTGACCACAAAGTGAACTTAAAGTAAAAGTAAATTTTAGAGGCATAATACATCAACCTTGACCATTTGTCTTCCACTCGTTATACTGTTACACAATACATCAGCCAGCTCCAAATCCTATGGAAATATATCATTCAGTATGGTTAAACATATTGCAATTATTCGAGTTGTTAGCAATCATTTCAGGATAGCTGAAACATTGTTTAAGATCTTCAGATGTGCAGAAAATTATGGTAATCTGCTAAATAATTGGTATGGATTAATTCTGAGAACAAAACAAATAAATTATTTGATAAACTAGAAAAGTACATTACTTTGTGGTTGTGCAGAATTATTTAATTTAGTTCCAATATTTTAATGATGTATGGCTAAAATTAAATTCAGTGTAAATGGCACGTTCAATCATTTTTAGAACATCTAATAGAAATGAATACATAATTCACATTCAATACACAATGCAATGATCAAGTGATGATATTTTGTATACACAGCTCTTTCCCAAACAAATATTAACTTTCTTTAGTTATCCCCTGAAAAGAATTGTTGCTAAGTTTGCAGATGGATTTTGCATATTCATTTGATATCAAAGAAACATAAAAACACAAATGAGTGATAATATACTTATACATAGATGCAATATCCAACAGCATTTTATCTTAAATACAAATTTGTCAAGGATTGAAAATAACTATTTGGCGATAAAATATTTGTAGGCATGTAATTCCTCAAGAATTATTATTGAACAATAATTGCTGCTGAATTAATAGAGCTTCCACATAACTGATTCAGTTGATGATCATCAAGTTGAATAGAGGCCATGTTTAGTGAATTAAGCTTAGCTATTAATCAGACAAAAATAAAATTAGGACTGAAGCCTATTACATCTTTTCTTAATTAATTTATGATTTGTAAGCATTGTTAGCAAGGTCAGCATTTATTGCCCTTGACAAGTGATGTTAATCCACCTTCTCGAACTGCGGCAGTCCTTCTGTGGAGCGTATTCCCACCATATTATTGGATAGAATGTTCAAGGATTTAGACCGAATAACAAAGAAGTATCAGTGATACTTCCATGCAACCCGAAGGGCAAATCACAGGTAGATCACAGGTGCCTGCTGCCTTGTCCTGTTGATGATATTTTTGTCTGATCTCGGAGGTGTTATCAGCATTGTAACTGCATTAGCATTTTGTCAGTCATACACACTGGTGACATTATGTGTCAGTGTATGGATAGAATAGTAAGATTAAACGAGAACTTACCAGTTCGAAGGTTGATCTTTATTTTATGAGGAGTTGCGATGAGGGATTTCGTGAAGAACCCGCCAGCACGCATGCGCGACATTCTTCAAAGTAGCGGTGTGGAATCACAGAAACAACAAAGAAATGACTTGGCATAGTAAGATTGAAGAGACTCTAATTACCAGTTGATTATGATCGAGGGTTGGGAGCGGAGGGCACGAAATCCCTCATCGCAACTCCTCATAAAATAAAGATCAACCTTCGAACTGGTAAGTTCTCGTTTAATCTTACTATTTCATTTCGGAGTCACGTGAGTGACTTCGTGAAGACTTCAAAGCTCTGTGATTACACGCCCTGGACCACGTCCATGCTGTCACACACCATTATTAAGGATGGATGGGAGTAAACAACTTTCCAGACTGCTTGTACTGAAAAACAAGAATAATATTTATTAACAATCAAAGCAAAAACCCCTCATTCGGGGACATCTCTACGTTCTTGACCTGCATTCAGCACGGCCTCCGCGAACTGTAGAGGAGCGGCAACAGGCTTGTTATAGAACCGCTGAAAGATGGCTTCATTCGCCCATCCTGCTGTGGCGAGAATATGGTCCATGGGCACCTCCATGACCCTCGCCGCCGACGTTGATGCAGCCCTGGTGGAATGGGATTTGAAGACATTAGTGTCGATACCTGACTTACCCAAGACGATCCTGAGCCACCTGGATATCGTCTGGACCGTCACTCGATGATGAGGTTTCTTGTGAGTGACAAGCAGGTACTTCTCCATTCCCCTTAGGTTTCTCGTCACTTTGACATAGTGACGGATATGGGCGGCTAAACATAGCCTTGCATCAGCGGGGTATGCCGGGAACTTCAGCTGCAGCCCTGTGAACCCAGGTCTATGCTGCTTGAGTAGCTCATCTATAAAGAAGACTACTTCTGCAGGGGTAGAGATCATCCTCTCGATCTGGATTTTATGGAGTGTCTGTACCCTCTGCGCTGAAGTCAGTGCCAGTAACATCACCAGCTTCAGGATGAGTTTGTCCAGCTCTAGCCCCTCCATGGGTGACCACGTCCTGAGCAGGGTTAATACTTTCCCGATATCCCAGGTGATATTATAGCGTGGTCTGGGCGGATTCGAATTGAATATTCCCCGCATGAGCCTGGACACCAGCCTGTTGGATCCTACCTCAATATTGAGGTAGAATGACAGCGCACTCCTGGCGCTGTTGATGGCACTGTAGCTCAGGTGTTCATCATGGTGCAACCCCGCCAGGAATTCCAACACGTCGGTTATGGTTACAGCGTCATATGCAATTTGGGAGCGGCCGCAGTAGGTTTCCCATTTCCGGATGCGGGAGAGGTATTGCCGCCTGGTGGACTCCCGGCATGACGCTCCAATGGTATCCATTGTTCTGGGTGATAGGCCATACCACAGTAATGGCCTGTTCAGAACCTGCAAGCCAACAAGTTTAGATAGCTGTGGCAGGGATGTGGTTCCCCTGACACAGGGTTAGTCACCAATTGTGGGCAACCCTCTAAGAGGACCCAAGGTTGACTGATCATATCAAAGACCACCGGATACCATGGTTGCGTAGGCCAGTCGGGTATGATAAGAATGCCCTTGGCAGCATCCATCTGGATTTTCCGTAATACCCGATTGATGAGGCAAAATGGAGGAAATGCATAGAAGAACCATTTCCCCAGTCCAGCGAGAACGCATCCATCGCCATTGCCCCAGGATCTGGTTCCCACGAAACGTATGTTGGTACCTGATGGTTCAACCGCGACGCAAAGAGGTCGATATCCGGTTTACCAAATTTGGCTGTAACTTTAGCGAAGATTTGAGGATCCAACATCCACTCGATGTTGTCATTGAATTTGCGTGACCTGGTGTCCGCCACAGTATTGAGCTCACCTGGTAAATAGGTAGCTGAAATCCAAATATTCTGCTGAATACACCAGAGCCAAATTGTATTTGCCAATTCATCACATGAAATTGACCTGGTACCGCCCATATGGTTTAAGTATGCCACCGCAGTGGTATTGTCTATTTGGAGAAGGACATGAGCATCAGTAAGATTAAAACAATAACTCGAAGTCCGTGAAATGCTCCAAGCATCTCCAAATAGATAATCCCTTGTGACAATAACAGAGTAGATTCAAGGGTGTCCCATCTGTCCCCGCAACTAGAGTAGTTGTCCGTAGGTCCCCAGCCATGGGAGCTTGCGTCTGTTTGTAAGTATACCATCGGATTGGGCAAAATGATGGGCTGAAATGAGTCACAGATATTGTCCACCCACCATTGTAACTCAATCTTAGCTTTAAGAGGCAGCTGCATTGGTCTGTCGAAATGTCCAGCGTTTTGTTTTAACGCTGAGATCTTGGCTCTTTGCAAATTTTGATAATGTAAAGGTCCGTATTGAGCAGCTGGAAAAAGTGCTACGATCTTGCCAATCACCTTAGCAGTTTGTCTAATTGATGGTATACTGGCCCAGACTAAATCCTCACATACTTGGGTGACATCCCCAACTTTGTTAGCTGGTATGGTGGCCCTCATGCGATTGGAATCCACCGTGAACCCCAGATAATCCATGACCTGTGAAGGGCAGAACTTTGACTTATCTGGATGGATAATGAACCCCATTTCCTGAAAAATTGCCACAGTGGCTGAAACTGCCAGTTCAGCTGATTCCAGGGTGTTGCCAACAATCAAGATATCATCCAGATAGGCCATCACTATATGATGTTGTTTCCGTAGCTTAGCCAGAATAGATTTGAGTAATTTAGTAAATAGTCTAGGGGCTGTGGTAAGCCCATTTGGCAAAGCCCTGTATTGCCAGAGCTGATCCATCCAGATAAATTTTAAGAACTTCCTGTGGTGTTTCCGAATGGATACAGAATAGTATGCATCTTTTAAATCAATGCATGCCATAAAGCAGCCATGAGAAATCAATGACTTGGCTGTTTCGAACGTGTCCATTTTGAAATGGATATATGTTACAAAGGTATTCAAATGGGTCAGATCAATAATAACCCGACATCCTCCATCCTTCTTGGGCCTAGTAAATATGTTGGATACAAATTCAATTGGTTCGTGTATAGTGTTTTCTATCACGCATTTTTCTTGTAACCTTAAGATTTCAGCATAGCCTGCTGCCATTTCATTGCTAGACAGCGTAAATTTCCGATCGGGCATATGCTGGGATGGAGGGATGTTGCCATTGATGAATTCAATCTCATGGCCTTGAATACTTTGTAAGATAAACTCATCCAAAGTGATAGTTTCCCATGCCCCCGTGAAGAACCGTAGTCGCCCACCAACATGTGAAGTTAAGCACCCAGGTGCATGAAAACCAGACCGCCTTACCTCCATGGTTACCGGCGGTCCTTGACATGTTTGGCGGGACGTGGAGGTGCTGGGTTGGGCTGATGATGCGGTGCCCGCATCTTCCATGGTGGCCGCTGGGGGCCTTGCCCTAAAAAAGGCCGCGGCTGCTGAGGCTGTTGGTATTGGGGCGGAGCTGGAGTGTAGGTTCATGCCGGTCTGGTGGCAGGGCCTCGTGGCCTGAAAAATGGCCCTTTCTTGGCCGCCTGCCTGGGCGAGATTTGAGACCGCATCAGTCCCACCGTTTTGGCGTGGTCGTCCAGCTCCTTGACCCTCTTCGGGAGATCTTCCCCAAACAACTGTCTGGGCGGTGGCGTTGGAGGTGCTTTGCACAACCCTGCGAATTTCGGGTTGAGCGTGGGTCGGATGACACTCTTCCGGACGGCATTGATCTCATGCTGAGTGGCACACAGCAGAGCGAGAGCATCCTCCTGCTCCGTGCTTAGGTCCTCCCCGTCCACCGACCGCGCAAACGCGGTAATCCCAGCAGTAAGCAGCTTCAGGATGCGCTGGAGCTTTATCTCCTGGGTCCTGTGCCTGTTTATCTCCTTGTGCCTGTTTATGGCCTCTGATAGAACCTCCTCCTGGAGCTGATGATTGGTCAGGAAGTCCACGGTGGCAGCCAGTTTGGGGTTGAGGGGTAGTCCCGATGTCTCTGAGGATGCGAATTTCGCCGCTACATCAAGGAGTTCTTCCTGCGGGACCTCTGATGGAGCTGGTGTAGGGTCCAGAATGTCCTCATCCTCTGGCTGCCTGAGGCTCCCTGTTGATAATGGTGAAGCCTCCCTGTGCCCTCTGGAGCTGGATGCCTGCTGCCATTGATTCTGTTGCAAGAGGAGCTCCAACATCCGCTCCATCCGGTCAATACGCCCCTCGCCCTTAGAACTCGGGCGGTCGGAGTCCTCATGTTCTGCTGAACTGCTGAGGCTCCGTTCATCGGCCCGCACCTCGTCAAGGTGAACCCGGTGTCGCTTCCAGCCGCCGCGGCAAAGCTGAGCGATTCCCGCGCGGGAGGTACGCTCAAACGCCTCTTTTTGGCGGAGCCTGATCCCGCTGCCTCGGAGGGCAAACGCGGTGGAGAGGCGGCACCCAATGCCTCAGCACGGTGACCCGACGCCCGCGCGGGCTTGCCGGCTGCCCACATCGTGGGCCTAGCCGACGTACGGTCCCGTCCTCCCATCCACGGAGGACTCGGTGACCGTGGCGGGACTCCTCCCAAGTGACTCTTCCCGGTCTCGCTGGTTGGGGAGTCAACACTGGTCCTGGTAGGTCTCCCAGTGGACTTGAGTCCCGCCATAACACCAGTCCACATTTTAGCGGCAGGTGACGCCTTAGCCCCTAAAGGGTTAGGCTTACGGGCTCCATCCCTCCTTCTCCTCCGAGGGCTCAGGGAGAAGGGCCGTGCAGCCGCACGCGAGCCCTTGCCCAGGTCGACCAACGAGCCCGTTGGCGACCTCGATACGGAGACAGGGTCTACCTGCTCCGCTGGTACACCGAAATCCTGCTCCTCGAACTCGTCACTGGAGCTCCGGTGTATCGGTGGGTCAGGCCCTGTAGCGACAGGGCTCCCCGACTTCCTCGCCTTCTTCCCGGCCTGACTCGCAGATGCAGCCGTTGATGAGGGCTCCGGGACAGGTGGCCGGCGACTCCGGACGGACGTCCTACGGCCTTTGTTCCTCCCTTCCATGTCCCTGCTGAAAGAACACACTTCCAACAGGAACCAACCAACTTAAGGTTAGTGTCACTTACCTTAGCGGCTCCTTATGAAGGGATGGCGGGGAGCCGCGCTCCACCGCCAGCCGTCGGCAGCAACGTGTTGCGACGATGTGTCGCGCATGCGTGCTGGCGGGTTCTTCATGAAGTCACTCACGTGACTCCGAATTGAAATGAATATTTAAGATGATTACTGTCGCGTGTACTAAGGTGCAGTGGGAAGCTTTGTTTTGCATTCTATCCAATCAAATAGTAAGATTAAATGAGAACTTACCAGTTTGAAGTTTGATCTTTATATTATGAGGAGTTACGAAGAGGGATTACGTGAAGAACCCCGTAAAGCCGTTGGTGCGGCAATCTTCAAAGCAGCAGAATTAAATCACAGGTAACAATGACCGAAGTATAATGGTAAGATAACAAAGACTAGAACTACCAGATGATATTTGTGAGGGTTGGGAGCGGAGGGCACGTAATCCCTCATCGTAACTCCTCATAAAATAAAGATCAAACTTCAAACTGATAAGTTCTCATTTAATCTTACTATTTTATTTCGGAGTCACGTGAGTGACTACGTGAAGACTTCAAAGCACTGTGATATCATGCCGTAGCCACAAACCCGGCATTCACACTGCATCGATTGACTCAAAAAGTCGTTAATAATCAATAATGCATCAATGATAACATTGTTAAATGAATAACGGTTAATTTACAAACAAAACAATAACAACCCCTCTAACTCAGGGGGAAACTATAACAGAACTCAAAACAGAATCAGCAAACACCCCCAGCCTTGTAATCGGCTTATGGGAAAACTTTTGGAAGGTCAGCTCACTGGACCATCCTGCGGCCGCGAGGTATGGTCTATAGGCACGTCCATCACCCTTGCCGTGGAAGTTGATGCAGCCCTGGTGGAATGAGATTTGAATTTATCAGTATCAATCCCAGCACTTCCCAGAACCTGCTTTAACCACCTTGAAATTGTTTGCACCGACACCTTACTGTGTGTTTTTTTGTGGCTAATAAATAATGTAGACTCTGTTCCTCATAGGTCTCTGGTGGCCTCAATGTAACGAGATAAATGGGATACTACACACAGGCGAGCATCTGTGGGGTATGCTGAAAACATAATCTTACATCCCGTCATGCCTATTCTACTATGTTTGAGCAAATCATAGACATAAAAAGTAATAACATAAAAAGTAATAGACATAAAAAGACATAAGCATCTGCCGATATCTGCATTCTGTCTAGCCATAGCTTTTGCAATGTTTGCACACGTTGGGCTGATACCAACGCCATAAGCATGACCACCTTCATGGTTAGTTTGGCTAGAGATAGGCTTGCAAAGGGAGCCCACAGGTGAAGAATCATAAGAACTTCACTCACATTCCAAATCCCGGCTTACCTGGGTTTAGGAGGATTAGAATTGAAAACTCCCTTCATAAATCGAGAAACTAACGAATGTGTCCCTACTGAATGTACCTCTGAACTCATGGGTAAATAAGAAGACAAAGCACTTCTGGCTGTATTGATCGCACTATAGCTTAATTTTTGATCAAAATAAAGAGTGGACAAGAACTCCAATACGTCTGGAATGCCTGCAGTTTGATATGAGCTATTCTGCTGTAGACAGAATTCCTCCCACTTCCTTATCGAGGTGATGTACTGCTTCTGGGTACTATCCCTGCAGGCCGACGTCAGAACATCCACGGTACGATCAGACAGTCCTCTCCCCAGGTATGGCCTCCTTAAAATCTGCAAATTAACAGATCAATACGATCATGTAAAGGATGTTGATCGCCAGTTACTGGATTTACCAGTAGCTTTTATGTTTGGGAAT
Organism: Raja brachyura; assembly: GCA_963514005.1. The sequence goes on along the minus strand of OY740783.1, from coordinate 94,719,381 downwards.
AATCATGTGAGGCTGACTAGCCATTTGTAATAAGAGAGGAAACCGTGGTTGTGTAGGCCAATCCGGCACTACCAATACTCCTGAAGCGGAGTCCTGCTTGATCTTTTGCAAGCATCTATTGATGAGACAGAATGGAGGAAATGCATAAACAAACATTCCACCCCAATGCAGCAAGAATGCATCCACCGCTGCTGCACCAGGATCTGGTTCTCATGAAACATATCTGGGCAACTGATGGTTTAGTCTAGATGCAAACAAGTCAATATCTGGCATTCCATACTGAGCAATCACTTGATTAAATATGTCCTGATGTAACATCCATTCAGTGTTATCATTGAATTGGCGTGACCTAATGTCAGCTACTGTGTTGAATCTACCTGGTAAATATATTGCTGAAAGCCAGATATTTTGGTCAATGAACCAGCTCCAGATCTGATTAGCCAGCCTATCACAAGACTGTGACTTGACTCCACCCATGTGGTTTACATATGCCACTGCTGCAGAGCAATAAGCTTTAAGCCCATACCAGGTTCCCAACAGCCCTCCTAATTGAAGAATGGATGTCTCATGAGTATTCCATCTGCATCCACAACTGGAAGACATATCTGTAGCACCCCAACCCAACGCACTTACATCAGTCTGTAATATTATGGAAGGTGGTTCCACCAAAACCTCCCTAGAACTTTTTGAAACATTTATAATCCACCATTGGATGTCGGAAATTGCCCCAGCTGACAATGGCATAGGCCTATCAAAATGGCCCACTCAGTGCCTGTTCTTTTGCTCATTGGAATGGTTGATAATGCAGAGGTCCATACTGCACAGCTGGAAAAGCAGCCACCAATTTACCAATTAAACTGGCTACTTGTCTAATTGAAGGCCATTGTTCTCTAAGGAGATTAACACAATCCTCAATTAACTGCTGTGATTTGTCCATAGGCAAAGTTACTAACATGTGATTTGAATTAATGGTAAATCCCAAATAAGCAATGATTTGAACTGGTGATAATTTGGATTTATCTGGATGAATGACGAACCCTAATTGTTCAAAAGTGAGTTTAAGAATTGAAACAGATGACTCAGTTACAGCACGAGTCTTTCCAACAATTAAAATATCATCTAAATAGGCCATTACCACATGCCCTTAATCTCGGAGTAATGCTAATACAGGTTTTAACAATTTAGTAAATAATCTAGGAGCTTAAGTTAACCCATTAGGCAGTGCTTTGAATTGCCACAACTGAGTCATCCAGATAAATTTCAAATACCTCCTATCATCACCATGATTAGACACTGAGTAATATGCATCCTTTAAATCAATGCTGGCCATATAACACACTTTGGAAACAAGATGTTTGGCCGTAGAAAAAGTTTCCATTTTGAAATGCCTATAGCAAACAAATGAGTTCAAACTCGTCAGATCCAAAATAATTCTACATCCCCCAGTCTTTTTAGACCTAGGAAAAATACTTGACACAAACTGACGATTTTGACCAACTGACTTCTCAATCACCCCTTTCTTGTGTAATGTATTAATTTCTGCTTGTATGAGCACATTTTCTTCTTCTGAAAATATAAGTTTCCAACTTGGAACATGCGGATTAGGTGGACACACAGTAGAGTAAAATTCAATTTTTATCCCTTCAATACTGTTAAGTATAAATGAATCTGATGTTATCTTCTGCCATTGTTTGAGAAACAAATGTAATCTTCCCCCAATTTGAACATCTATTTATCTTGATTCATTCTCTTTAAGTGGCATTTTTCTCACCTGCATACGTCCTGGCTGACCTTGTTGGCCCAGGTCCTTTGTAGGAAAAGTCATCCTTCCCTTCACACCAGTGGCAGGCTGCCAGTTCCAATACTGCAGACCTGAATGGCTAGTTCCTTCCCCTGCGTCCGAACTGGTACCCCGCCGGTAAGGGAAAATCCTCTTTCCTTGTTTGCCACCCGGTTTAATGAGGCCCATTGTTTTAGCGTCCTCATGACACTCTTTGACTTGCTTGGCAAGATCTCCTCCAAATAAAAGATTGGGTGGTTGTACGCTGGGCGGCTTGCACAAAGACGCCAGATTGGGATTGATAACTGGCCTAATAGCACTTCTTCTAATATTATTGATTTCGAAATAAGCACTACCAGTGACTAAGATGGCGGCGCCCTGTGCGGCTGCATTGGCTCCCGACAGGAACAGAAATTTAAAGGTAAAAACCCACAAACTTACGTGCTCAGTTCAGAATCTGACAGTCGCTTTTCGGTGCGACTGTCAGTCCGGGTTGAAACTGCATGCTTCCAGCAGTTCCCCGGCCGTTGATCGGGTTACTCTGGAGACTCTACGGAGTCTCGGACTGCTGCGTCGGCTGGAGCCAGCGGCCTACGAAGCCGCGGAGTCTCCTACCAGCACTGGCCGCACTCGGAGGAGGAGGAGACGGTGCGACAGGAAGCAGAAGCACGGCACTCGCGGGGGGCTAACGGCGAAACTGAAGGCTAACCTCTGCAGGACACCGCTTCCGTCTATTCTGCTCGCTAACGTCCGCTCCCTGGAGAATAAGCTGGACTACCTGAGGCTGGACCTGGTAACCAAACGGGAGGTGAGGGAGTGCTGCGCCCTGATCCTAACAGAGACGTGGTTAAACTCCTCTGTTCCCGACGGCGCCATTAGCGTGGAGGGGTTAACAGCATTCAGTCTGGACAGAAGCTACGCTCTCAGTGGGAAATCCCGGGGTGGTGGTGTGTGCATTTACACTAATAACAGCTGGTGTAAAAATGCCACAGTGGTGTCAAATTATTGCTCCCCAGACATTGAGTTTTTGACAATAAAATGCAGACCCTTCTATATGCCCAGGGAATTCACCATTATAACCATCACAGCCGTGTACATCCCACCCAGTGCAAACACTAAGTAGGCCCTGAATGCTCTTTATTGTTCCATTAGTGACCTACAATCTACACATCCAGATGGCGTCTTCATTGTTGCTGGGGATTTTAACCAGGCCAACATGAAGACTGTTGTCCCACATTACTACCAGCATGTAGACTTTGCAACCAGGGGAATCAATACACTGGACCTAGCCTACACTAACATCAAGAAGGCATTCAAGCAGTCCCCCGCCCCCACCTTGGCTCCTCAGACCATATCTCTGTGATGCTAATTCCTGCATACAGGACCCTGCTTACCCGAGAAAAACCTACGGTGAAGCAGGTTAGGGTCTGGCCAGAGGGAGCTATGACAACACTACAGGACTGTTTTGAATGCACGGACTGGGACATGTTCAAGAAGGCTGCAACTGTCAGCCAACACATCAACCTGGAGGAGTATGCTGTGTCCGTGTCTGCTTACATGGAGAAGTGCATTGAGGATGTCTGTGTCACCAAGACAAACACTGTACGGGCCAACCAGAAACCCTGGATGACCACAGAGGTACGTAGAATGCTGAGAGCACGTAATGCCGCGTTTAAATTCGGCGACGTGGTGGCACTCAGATCCGCAAGAGCCAACCTGAACCGAGTCATCAGGCTGGCCAAGCGTGCCCATGGTCAGAAAATCCAGAGCTTCTTCCATGACCCCAAGAACACCAGGCGCATGTGGCAGGGAATCAAATCAATCACGGACTATAAGACTGCTTCACCACCCTGTGATGACAACATTGAGTTCCTCAATGAACTCAACAACTATTTTGGTCGGTTCGAGGCATTAAATAACACACCTGCAAGCAAAGGTGTTCCTCATTGTGAGGAAAAGGCACTTGACATAGTGGATGTTCGGAGGACCCTAAAAGGAGTGAACGCACGAAAGGCGGCAGGCCCTGATAACATACCAGGGAGGGTGCTCAGGGAATGTGCTGATCAGCTGGCACATGTCCTTACGGACATATTTAACACCTCGCTGAACCAGGCTGTCGTCCCATTATGTTTCAAGACTGCCACCATCATACCAGTGCCAAAAAAATCCAACATACAACGTCTCAATGACTACCGCCCTGTAGCACTCACCCCCATAATGATGAAGTGCTTCGAGAGGCTGGTCAGGGACCACATTACCTCCAGACTCCCCTCCACACTCGACCCATACCAGTTTGCTTACAGGCCAAACCGCTCCACAGAGGACGCTATATCCTCCGTGCTCCATCTGAGCCTGGAACATTTAGAGGAGAAAAACACCTATGTGCGAATGCTGTTCGTGGATTTCAGTTCAGCATTCAACACCATTATCCCACAGCACCTGATAAGCAAACTGGTTCCATTGGGCCTCGGCACCCCCATGTGTAACGGGCTACTGGACTTCCTCACTGACAGACCCCAGTCTGTGAGGGTTGGAAATAACACCTCAAACACCATCTCTCTGAGCACCGGCTCCCCTCAGGGCTGTGTCCTGAGTCCACTGCTGTTCACCCTGATGACTCACGACTGTTGTGCCAGGTTTAGTACAAACCACATCATGAAGTACGCAGATGACACAACAGTGGTGGGCCTCATCAGGGACAACAATGAGCTGGCTTACAGGGAGGAGGTGAAACAACTGGCGGACTGGTGCAATACGAACAACCTGATCCTGAATGTCGAGAAAACAAAGGAGGTTATCATCGACTTCAGGAAAACCCGGCACAGTCCCACACCACTTCACATCAACGACAGCGATGTGGAGGTGGTCAGTAGCACAAAGTTCCTGGGGGTGCAGATCACTAACAGTCTGACCTGGTCGAATAACATCTCATCAACTGTTAAGAGAGCGCAGCAGCGGTTGCACTTTCTGCGCCGGATGAGAAGAGCTCATCTCCCCTCACTACATCCTCACTATTTTCTACAGAGTATTCTGACCAGCTGTATCTCTGTCTGGTTTGGGGACTGTAGAGCCTCCGACTGGAAGTCTGTGCAGAGAGTGGTGAGGACAGCGGAAAAAATCATCGGGACCTCTCTCCCCTCAATCGGGGATATTGCGACCAAACGCTGCGTGTCTAAGGCCAGCAGTATTATAAAAGACCCCACACATCTCCATCACGGACTGTTCACTCTGCTGCCCTCGGGAAAAAGATATCGCAGCATAAGGAGCAGAACATCAAGGTTCTGCAACAGCTTCTTCCCACGAGCCATCAGACTCGTGCCATGTAATGGGCTGCCACCATTGTCTATTTATACTTTTCATCCATGCCTATCCTTCGGTTAATTTATTGTGTTGCACAGGGAGCCAAATGCAACGTAATTTCGTTTGGAACTGCATATATCAATGTATTTCTAAATGACAATAAAGTTTGCTTGACTTGACTTTTGACTTGATTACAGAGTCGCAGTGCATCTTGATGGGCTTCCGACATATGCCCTTTATCTACTATAACGGCAAATGCCGTAAGCCCTGCTGAAAGTAGTTTTAGTACCTTTTGAAATTTTAATTCTTGAGCTCTGCCTGACACCCCCAACTGTGTCCAGATCAGATGCTTTACCATAGGCACCTTAAGTAAACCACAATTGATAGGGGCTTCATATTTTTTAGCCGCCTCATCCATGGCCAATTCCTGCAGCTGGTGAAAGAGCATAATATTGTATAGCTGAAGCCAATTCATCCCCTAACGGCTCTCCTGCATCTCTAGGCACTGCAATTGTTTCTGCTATATTAGAGATAATTTCCAGCTCCACTCCCTTATGGCTCTCCTCCACCACTGACTCGGCGTCAGCAAACTGCACCGGTATAATTTCCTCCTCAAAGGTAGGATATTCTTGCAGCCCTATTATAGGCGCTGCGAGCACAGGCTCTCCACTAGCCTGGCGTGGGCACCACTCCTCCTCACGGAGTTCGTCCCTGTCGAGCATCTTCTGCAATAAGACCTCGACTTGGGAGAGCCGTGAGCAAACGGTCTCTCCTTTTGAGGCTAAAACCTCCAGGCCCGACTCTGGGTCCACGGGCCTATTTGATTTTCCAGTAGCCTTACGCCCTACCGGTATGGCTATGCTGCTCACAGGCAGCGGGTCCGATGTCGCTAGTTCCATTGTTGGCGTCGGACTTGGTGTGCTGAGCGGGCAATACTATCCTGGTCATCGACCCTTTTTGCTGCGGAGTGCCTCGCCGACACCTTCTTCACTTTCTGTAACATTTCTAATGGAATATCGACAACCGCTGCTACAGAAAATGAACGCTAGAAAAGTTTGAAAACTTACCTTCTGTTTTAAACTTACCGCTTGGAGGAGCTCTGCCGACTACACCAAAGCGTCTGACATAATGACGCACCAACGGCTGTACGGGGTTCTTCACGTAGTCACTCACGTGACTCCAAAGTAAAATTAGATAGTATTGCACATAATACAATCAGCCCAAACTCAAGTCCCATGGGTGGTGTGAAGGGAATGATTTAAAATGCAGAATATAGTTTTCAGCATTGTACCTCAGCAGTTCCAGAAACAAAGTATAATGTCTGCAATGAGGTAGAGATAAAACGGAGTGTAGAGGAGAATCAGACAGTACCTTAGCTCATAGAAGGGCTGTTCAGAAACCTGATAACAGTGGAGAAGAAGCTGTTCCTGTTGGATCGAGTACTAACCAGTGGGCAGTCATGCTCCTGGGAGGCACCAACTTCTGGAGTGAGTTTGCAGCTGGATTCATCCAGGCAAATAGGAAGTACTTCATCACACTCTTTACATGTAGATGCTGACAAGGTTTTGAGATTTAAGAAGTGAATATCTTGTGGAAATATAGCCAGCCTCTGCTCTATTTCATTTCGGAGTCACGCGCTCCTCGCCAGCCCTTCATAAGGGGCCACGGAGGTAAGTATCCTACCTTTAGTTGGTGGTCCTTGTTGTTGGTTATGTCTTGCAGCAAGGACATGGATGGGAGTTCCAAGGGCCGGAGGACGAGTTCGCCGGTCAACAGTTCCGGGGCCTTTACCATCGGCAGTACCTGCAACGCAGGCCGGGACTCAGGTGGAGATGTGGGTAAGCCCTGTGATTACAGGTCCAGATCCGCCAGCACACCACAGCTCGGAGGAGTTCGACGAGGAGGAGTGTGGTGTGCCGCCAGAGCAGGGGGACCCTGCCATGGCAGTCAGGTCGTCAGCGGGCTCGCTGGCGACCTCGAGCTGGGTGCGTGCGGCTGCACGGCCCGTTCCACTCAGCCCTCCGAGTAGGGGAAGGGCAGGAGCCCAGAAGCCTAACCCTGCCAGGGCTAAGGCATTGCCTGACACGGAGGAGCGGTCAGGTTCCAGGGCGAGACCCGGGGCGGCTGTGAGGTCCAGCCGGCACACCCCGACTCTCGACGCCGGGACGGGTCGGTTGAGTCGGGTCTCGTCACGGTCGCCGAGCCCCCCATGGATGGGTGGGCGAGACCATGCGTCGGCAAAGTCCACGATGTGGGCAGCCGGCAAGCCTGCGCGGGCTTCAGGCAGCCATGCTTCGGCTGGTGCCGACACCACGCCGCAAGTGCCCTTAGTGGCAGCGGCTTCAGCTCCCGCTAAACGGAGGCGGTTGAACACGCCCGCGCAGGAATCGCGCAGTTTCGCCTCGGCGGCTGTTAGCGACAACTACCGGCACCGGCTGGGCCTCGATGAGGTGCGGGCCGATGATAGGAGCCCGGTTTTCTTTTCAGAGCCGGAGGACTCCGACCACCTGAGTGTTCAGGGTGAAGGGCGTATTGACCGTATGGAGCGGCTGCTGGAGCTCCTGCTTCAACGTCAACTACAGCAGGGCAGCAACAGGCACAGGGCGTCGTCACCAGCCTCTACCATCAGCCTGGAGCAGCAGGAGGAGGAGGTTTTGGTGGATTCCATACCACCTCCGTTGGAGGTGCCAGCGGAGGTTCTTCTGGATGTGGCGACCAAATTTGCGGCCCCACATTCATCTGGACTTCCTTTAAACGCAAAGCTGGCAGCCACTGTGGACTTTCTTAACAACCAGCAACTACAGGAAGAAGTCCTCATTCAGGCAATGAGCCGTCTCAAGGCTCCATCCAATTGCAACTCCCTCAACGTGCCTGTGGTCAATACGCCGATATGGGGCAACATCAGTGCGGCTATCCGTCAACAAGAGGTAAAATTGCAAACCACCGCCACCGCCGCCCCGTCAACTCTTTGGGGAGGACCTCTCGAAGAGAGTCAAAGAGCTTGACGAACAAGCCAAAACGGTGGGGATCATGCGCTCTCAGAGTGCCCCCACACCGTCAGGCTCAAAAGCTCCATACATTCGCTCACGAGGGTCTGCTAGTACCTCGACGAGGACCCACCCTCAAGCTCCACAACGACAGCAACATCAGACCCAGCACCAGGGGTCTTATTTAGGACAGGGTCGACAGAGACCCTGGTGGAAAACGAAGACGCCGCGCCCTCAAGCCAACCCAGCACCTCCACGTCCACCCACACGTGTCAAGGACCGCCGGTAACCACGGGGGTGAGGGGGTCTGGTTCTCTCTTTTCTCTTTGTTTAACTTCACATGTTGGTGGTCGCCTTCGGCTGTTTTTGGGTGCATGGGGTAATTTTACTGGTGACGAGTATGTGTTGCAGAATATTCAGGGGCATAAAATTGAGTTTATTAATGGCGACATTCCTCCATCCCCGCACATGCCCGGTCGAACGTTTAAATTATCTGCTGCAGAACAGGCAGCAGGCTACAAGGAAATTTTAAGGCTTGAACAGAAGGGAGTGATTGAGAAAGCGGTGCATGAGCCAGTTGAATTTGTTTCGAATATATTCACCAGACCTAAGAAGGATGGAGGTTGTCGTGTCATTATTGATCTAACCCGTTTGAATACTTTTGTAACATATACTCATTTTAAAATGGATACGTTTGAAACAGCCATATCATTGATTTCTCATGGTTGCTTTATGGCATGCATCGATTTGAAAGACGCATACTATTCAGTTTCCATCCAGAAATACGACAGGAGGTTTTTGAAATTCATCTGGATGGGGCAACTCTGGCAGTAGAAGGTTTTGCCTAATGGGCTCACCACAGCCCCTAGATTGTTCACTAAATTAGTGAAACCAATTATGGCTTATTTGAGACAGCGACATCATATAGTTATGGCCTATTTAGATAATATCTTAATTGTGGGCCGCACCCTGGGATTGGCTGAACAGGGAGTTGCAGCTGCTGTCAATATATTTCAACAATTAGGGTTTATTGTCCATCCAGAGAAATCAAAGTTCTGCCCTGCCCAGGTGATTAATTACCTAGGGTTCACGGTGAACTCTATGAGCATGAGGGTTACCATACCAATTAACAAGATTGAGGAGGTTACCCAGGTGTGTCAAGGTTTAATCCGCACCAATATACCATCGACTCGGCATACAGCTACAGTAATTGGTAAGCTTGTAGCTTTGTTTCCGGCAGCGCGATATGGACCTTTGCATTATCAGAGTTTGCAAAGAGCTAAAATTGCTGCGTTAAAACAGGACGCTGGTCATTATGATCGATCAATGCAGCTGCCGTCCGAAGCGATAAATGAGTTGCAATGGTGGGTGTGCCACATTAGCAGCTCATTCAAGCCTATAAGGGAGGCTAATTTGGTGGTATATTTGCAGACTGATGCAAGCTCCAATGGCTGGGGAGCTACGGATAATTGCTCTAGTTGTGGGGGCAGATGGGACACCCTTGAGTCAACGATGTTGTTGACTCAAGGGATTAACTATTTGGAGTTGCTGGCAGCATTCCACGGACTTCGTGCGTATTGTTCCAAGCTTGTTGGAGCACATGTCCGTCTCCAAATAGACAACACCACAGCAGTGGCATACTTAAACCATATGGGTGGTACCAGGTCAGTTTTGTGTGACAAATTGGCTAACTCAATTTGGCTCTGGTGTGTTCAAAGAGACATTTGGATTTCAGCTACCTATTTGCCAGGTGAGCTTAATACTGTGGCGGACACCAGGTCACGCAAATTTAATGACAATATTGAATGGATGTTGCATCCTGAGATTTTTGCTAAAGTCACAGCCAAATTTGGTAAACCGGACATTGACCTTTTTGCGTCACGGTTGAACCATCAGGTACCAACCTACGTTTCATGGGAACCAGGTCCTGGGGCTATAGCGCTAGATGCATTCTCGCTGGACTGGGGGAATTGGTTTTTCTATGCCTTCCCCCCGTTTTGCCTCATCAGTCAAGTATTGCGTAAGATTCAGGCAGATGCTGCCAAGGGCATCCTTATTATACCCGACTGGCCCACACAGCCTTGGTATCCGGTGGTCTTTGACATGCTCAACGTACCTTGGGTCCTTTTGAAGGGTTGCCCACAATTGGTTACTCACCCTGTCTCAGGGGAGCCACATCCCTGCCATGGCTATTTAAATTTGTTGGCTTGCAGGTTCTGAACAGGCCGTTAGTCCAATACGGCCTCTCGGCTCGGACCATGGATACCATCGGGGCGTCGTGTCGAGAGTCCACAAGGCGAAGATACCGCTCGCATATTAAGAAGTGGGAAGCCTACTGCAGCCGCTCTCGCATCACGTACGATGACGTGACAATAACCAATGTCCTGGAATTCCTCGCGGGGTTGCACCATGATGAACACTTAAGTTACAGTGCCATCAACAGCGCCAGAAGGGCGCTATCATTCTACCTCAAGATTGGGGTAGGATCCAACAGGCTAGTGTCCAGACTCATGCGGGGTATATTCAATATGAATCCGCCTACACCACGCTATAATATCACCTGGGATGTCAGGGACGTATTAACCCTGCTCAGGACGTGGTCTCCCATGGAAGGGCTCCAACTGGACCAACTCACCATGAAGCTGGTGATGTTACTAGCGCTGACTTCAGCTCAGAGGGTACAGACACTACACAAACTTCGTGTCGACAGAATGATTTCTACCCCTACAGAAGTAGTCTTTTTCATTGACGAGCTACTAAAGCAGCATAGACCTGGGTGCACAGGGCTGCAGCTGAAGTTCCCGGCATACCCCGCAGATGCTAGGCTATGTTTAGCCTCACATATCCGCCACTATGTCAAGGTGACGGCACGCATCAGAGGAATGGAGAGATACCTGCTTGTCACTCATAAGAGACCTCATCATCGAGTGACAGTCCAGACAATATCCAGGTGGCTTCGAGTCGTCTTGGGTAAGTCAGGTATCGACACTAATGTGTTCAAGTCTCATTCCACCAGGGCTGCATCGACGTCAGCGGCGAGGGTCATGGAGGTGCCCATGGACCAAATTCTCGCCACAGCAGGATGGGCTAATGAAGCTGTGTTCCAGCGTTTTTATAACAAGCCTGTTGCTGCTCCTCTACAGTTCGCAGAAGCCATGCTGAATGCAGGTTCAGAACGTGGAGATGTCCCCGCATGAGGGGTTTTTGATTTGTTATTCATAAATATGCTCTTGTTTTGCAGTATGAACTATTGAGCAAGTTTGTTCCTCCCATCCATCCCTGGTAGTGGTGTGTCAGCATGGACGTGGTCCAGGGCGTGTAATCACAGAAGCTTTGAAGTCTTCACGAAGTCACTCACGTGACTCCGAAATGAAATAGTAAGATTGAACGAGAACTTACCAGTTCGAAGGTTGATCTTTATTTTATGAGGAGTCGAAGTGAGAAATTTCGTGCCCTCCTCGCCCAACCCTCAATCACCTTGATCTGGTAATCTTAGTCACTTCAATCTTACTATGCGAAGTCATTTCTATTGTTGGTTTCTGTGATTCCACGCCGCTACTTTGAAGTATGTCGAGCATGCGCGCCGGCGGGCTCTTCACGAAATCCCTTACTTCGACTCCTCATAAAATAAAGATCAACCTTCGAACTGGTAAGTTCTCGTTCAATCTTACTATTCCTATAGCCACAGTATTTACACGTTTGGCCCATTTTACGATGTAGTCAGTGGTGACTCCTCCAATAACAGTGGGAGATAGTGAACATTAAGGATGGGTAGTTGGACTGTCCATTGCTGGAGATGTACCCTGGCAGTTTTCATGGCGCACTTGGATGGCATTGCATCTTGCAGGCATGGCATGCTTCATTTTACGAGGTGTGAGAACAGAAGATAACATTGTACGATCATCAGTGAGCATCCTCACCGACCATGAGAGGAAAGTCAGTCATGAGCCTATTGCAGATGGTTGGTCTAGGACAATGCCCTGAGGAATACTTCACAGTACTGGGGATGGGATGCTAAAAAAACAAAGTCATCTACCATTTGAATATTTTCCCCTTGATAGCCATTGACTTTATTTTTGACCTGGACTTCCTTAAGCCATACCCAGTCAAATGCAGGCAGGATAGGCTTCCTCAGTTCTTGTCCCTATGGTGGACCACTTTTAATGTGATCCAGAACCAAGCAGTCCTGATAAAATGTTCTAATCTCTGACCTGTCTTCCAACCATCTGGCTAGCAAAAAAAAAACCCTCACCTGTATCTATCTATTACCTGTCTGCCATGCATTGGCCTGCCTTTCCTCTCTCCCAGTTTTCTTCCCTCCTCCCCCCCAAAACTCTGAAGAAGGATCTCAACCCAAAATGTCACCTATCCATGTTCGCCAAGGATGCTGCCTGACCCATTGAGTTACTCCAGCACATTGTGTTCTTTTGCGGTCCTGACAAAAGTCAAGCATAGTATTGGTGAGCAGGTTCTTGATTTAACAAGCATCATTTTGTGAATTTATAGATTGGTTGTGGAATAGGAAGCTATTTGACTCGTCATGACTATGCCAACTCTCTACCAGATCAGCTTTCTAGTTCTGCATAACAATCCCCTTGTGTAGCCTTTCCAATATTTCAGCACCATCGATTTATCCAGTTCCCTCTTGAAAGCCATGATGGAACCAATCTGCAGGACATCAGTGGGAATGTTTTATGCAGCATGTTGTTGCAGCCCAGGATACACTTTCCGGGTCACTTGTCATTCTATCCCCCACCAGGATGGTCTCAAAGCCCTCCGGTTCTTCTTCGACCGGAGAAGCAAACTATACCCGTCCACTGATACTCTCCTCCGCCTAGCGGAGATGGTCCTTACCCTCAATAACTTCTCGTTTGACTCCTCCCATTTCCTCCAAAAACAAGGCGTAGCTATGGGCACGTGCATGGGCCCCAGCTATGCCTGCCTCTTTGTCGGGTATGTCGAACAATCCTTGTTCGAGGCATACCAGGGCCCCATCCCCGACCTCTACCTCCGCTACATCGACGATTGCATTGGTGCTACCTCCTGCACCCACACACAACTGACTGACTTAATCCGCTTCACCACTAACTTCCATCCAGCACTCAATTACACCTGAACCATTTCCGACACTTCCCTACCATTTCTTGACCTCACTACCTCCATCGCAGGTGATAGACTCCTGACCGACATCCACTATAAACCCACTGACTCCCATGGCTATCTTCTTCCCACCCTGCTTCCTTTAAGGACTCCATCCCCTACTCCCAATTCTTCTGTCTACGCCATGTCTGCTCCCAGCATGAGGTGTTCCACACCAGGGCATCGGAAATGTCCTCATTCTTCAGGGAACGGGGGTTCCCCTCCACTACTATAGATGAGGCTCGCACCAGGGTCTCTACCATAACGCGTAACACTGCCCTCTCTCCCCATCACCGCACTCGTAAGAAGGGCAGAGTTCCCCTAGTCCTCACCTTTCACCCCACTAGCCATCACATACAATAAATAGTCCTCTGTCAGTTTCGCCACCTCCAACGTGACCCCACCACTCACCACATCTTCCCATCTTCCCCCTCTGTGTGCTTTCCACAAAGACCGCTCCCTCCGTAACTCCTTTGTCAATTCTTCCCTTCCTTCCCGCACCACCCCCTCCCCGGGCACTTTCCTTTGCAACCGCAAGAGATGCTACACATGTCGCTTTACCTCCCCCCTCGACTCCATTCAAGGACCCAAGCAGTCGTTCCAGGTGTGACAGAGGTTCACCTGCATCTCCTCCAACCTCATCTATTGCATCCGCTGCTCTAGATGTCAGCTGATCTACATCGGTGAGACCAAGCGGAGGCTTGGCGATCGTTTCGCCAAACACCTCCGCTCGGTCCGCATTAAGCAACCTGACCTCCCGGTGGCTCAGCACTTCAACTCCCCCTCCCATTCCGTATCTGACCTCTCTGTCCTGGGCCTCCTCCATGGCCAGAGTGAGCACCACCGGAAGATGGAGGAACCGCACCTCATATTCAGCTTGGGCAGTCTGCACCCTAGTGGCATAAACATTGAATTCTCCCAATTCCGTTAGCCCTTGCTGTCTCCTCCCCTTCCTAGCTCTCCCTCAGCCCTTGGGCTCCTCCTCTTCCTTTTTCCTTTCTTCTCCGCGGCCCCCCCTCCCCCCCCCCCCCATCAGTCTGAAGAAGGGTTTCAGCCCGAAACGATGCCTATTTCCTTTGCTCCATAGATGCTGCTGCACCCACTGAGTTTCTCCAGCACTTTTTTCTACCCCCTTTATTGTACACTTGAGTCCTCTAGTTTTTGACCCTTCCACTGGTGTACAGACCCTTACTCTCCAGTCCCCTCATCATTTTATATACTTTCTCTTCAAGGCGAAGAGTCCCATCCGAATCTAGTTATTTTATTGAAATAATAAAAGCACCATTGAACCATGTAACAGTAGCTCTTCATCCCCGGAATCAATCTCGTAAATCTTTTCTGGACCTTTCATATTGGTTTCTTATCCTTCCTATAATGTGGTAACCAGATATGAACACAATATTCCACTTCAGGCTGGCTCAGTCTTTTACAGGAGTTACACATGACTTCCCTGCTTTTATACTCTGCATCCATTGAAAAATCCCCAAATAGTCTGTTTTATTCATAGACCATAGAACAGTTCAGCAGAGAATCAGATCCTTCAGCCCCCAATGTCTCTGTAGAACATGATGCCAAGTTAAACTAATCTCCTTTCCCTACATTTGACTATTTCACCATTCCCTGCATATTTATGAGTATCTAAAAGCCTTTTAAACACCCGTGTAATTATGCTCTCTACAGCTTACCACCTTAGTCTAGTTCAGTAAAACACTGAGTCAAGCACTGGATCAACTATTTCTTTATTCTGATTAACAGAAAACAAACTTCCTATCCGATACCTAACCAATACTGTGGGTCCGATCCTTGTCTCTACTCGTCCAAGCCATTCAGCCTCATGCGAATAGACACCGCCAGCAAGTCACACAGTCCCGAGTGCACTCCCAGAAGATCGACCCCGATCCACGTGGTGTCCCCTCTTTTACAGGGCATCGGGCATGTGGCGCGAAACTATATGGGGGGGGGGGGGGGGGGAGGGGGCAGCCCCTACAAGCCGATCACAAATATAGATCATATAATACATTTATTGACAGTTCCCTAACCCAATCACAAAGTACCCTATTACATTGTTTCCACAGAAAGTTCTAGTTGGAAGACAGTTTACTAAACTAAAGAAACATTTCCACAGGTAGCATAAACAATTTGAACAGGGCTCCATACTTTAACCAATCATAAGATAACATCACAAACATTCTGCAACATAATTAATAATACTTTACAACACCCCATCCTATGACCAATCTTAATCATGCATTTGCAATCCTGCTCAGCTCTTTCTGCAAACCCTCATACATATTAACAATAAGGACATCTGGACCTCACCTTATCCTCAATTTCCTCCCAGGGTCCAGACACCTTGGAGCCATGACTCATAGCCCTGCAACCTTTCACAGAAAGAGGACAAGCAGGCTTTGCAAATACAGAGATTCTCCATTTTGTGACATGTTTTACTTGGCCAATATTATCACCCCTATCATATCTGTTTCCACTGCCAACCCTGGGAGCATGTTGCAGGCATCCACCACTACAGTAAATAATGTTCCTTACATATCTCCTCTAAACATTATACCCACAGGGTGCAGTCATATGATCATCAAGTTATAATTGATTCAGCCCATCAAGTCTACTCCACCATTCGCTGAAGAAGGGTTTCGGCCTGAAACGTTGCCTGTCTCCTCTGCTCCTTAGATGCTGCTGTACCCGCTGAGTTTCTCCAGCTTTTTGTGTACCCTCCACCATTCATTCATAGCTGATCTATCTGTCCCTCCTAATCCCATTCAGTTCTTCCCACCTGCTGCCGCTTCTTTCTGTCGGCTATCACTTTGTCCACTCCCTGATTGATCACCTCCTCCTCCTACACCCGTCGCTTTATCCATGAGGCCTCTCCTCCCCCTCTACCACTGCCACCTCCACCTCTCGCAGAATCGCCGACATACTGTATCTTCGAAGATGTCGGTGACTGCGGGGAAGAAGGAGGAGGTGGCAGTGGAGTGGAGAGCGGACAAAATGACGGCTGACATGAAGATGCAACATCTGAGAGGGGAGGGAGTCCCATAGTGACCAAGAGCTTCCTGAGGGTTGCAGCGGCCTGCGGAAAGCCCTGACGCACAGGGGCTAGAAGGTGAGCTGCAACAACAGCCGCGTAAACTGGACAACGTGATGGCTGATGAAGAAGGGCTCAATGGTGCAGACCAGTGACATCCACACCTGGTTTTAAAGTGAAACAACATAAAGTGTTGGAGTAAGCCAGCAGACTGAAGCAGCCTGAAGAAGGGACCTGATGTCACCTATCCATGTTCTCCGGAGATGCCACCTGATCTGCTGTTTTCTTCAGTGCTTTGTGTTCTTTCGTGTATTAACCATCATCTGCAGTTCTTTGTTCAACTCCACACAATGATAATACCTTACTCGGTTATAGCGGGCAATTGGCAATAATGGACACTATCCTCCCCCCCCCCCCCCCAATCACATGATCAATTATAACTTGGTTTATTGTATTTCCATTAGGTCTCTCCTCAACCTTTGTCACACCAGAGAAAACAATTCAAGTTGTCCAACCTATTCTTGTAGCTAATACACTCTCACCAAGGTAGCATTCTAGAAAACCTATTCTGCAACTTCTCCAAAGCATTCACATCATTCCTGTAATGGGGCTACCAGAGATGCACACAATACTCCAAATGTGGCCTACCAACATTTTATAAAGCTGCAATATGCCTTCCTGATGCTTATATTCAATGCCCTGACCAATGAAGGCAAGCATATCATCTGCTTGTTTTTTGGGATATGGATCCTTCAACATGTCTGCTCTGTGTCTCATAGATCTGCTTCCATTCCCCCCTCCTTTGTGACAGAGTCATCATCTTTCATCCCACCAGCCTCCACATCCAACACATCATTCTCTGACATTTCCCCCACCTCCAATGTGATCCCACCACCAGTCACAGCCCATTCCACTTTCTGCAGAGATCACACCCAACACATCCCCTTGATTCTCTACTCTATGTCATATGCCTGCTTTACCATTCCATCCATTTTCAGGAAACTAAGGATTTGAACCCCAGCTCCTTTTGCAAATTAATGCTTTTAAAGTCTTGCCATTCATTTTTATACTTAATGGAGTTTAACTTCATACTTAAATGCCATCTGCCATTTCTCTGCCCAATTCTGCAATTCATATCCAGCTGTATCATTTGACAACCTTCTTCAGTGTCCGCAACCTTCTTCATTGACTGGGGTGATGCATTGGCACAGTTGTTAGAGCTGCTGCTTCATAGCGCCAGAGTCTTGGGTTCGATCCTGACCTTGGGTGTTCTCTGTATAGAGTTTGCGTGTTCTACTGACTGCGTAGGTTTTCTCTGGGTGTTCCGGTTCCCTCGCACATGCCAAAGCCCAAATACATGTGTATTTGTAGGTTAATTGGCTTCTGTAAATTGTCCCTAATTTGCAGGGAGTGGTTAAAAAAAAAATAGGATGACATAGAATTAGAATGAACAGGTGACCAATGGTTGGTGTGGACGCTGTGGACTGAAGGGCCTGTTTCTTGTATATCTAAACTAAAAATTGAACTAAACCCAGCCAATGGTTATATTGTCTGCAAACTTACTAAACAACCCATCTATATTTTCTTCCAGGTCATTTAGATATATACACACATCAGAGGTCATAGAAACGTAGAAACATAGAAAAATAGGTGCAGGAGTAGGCCATTCGGCCCTTCGAGCCTGAACCGCCATTCAATATGATCATGGTTGATCATCCAACTCAGTATCCCGTACCTGCCTTTTCTCCATACCCCCTGATCCCTTTAGCCACAAGAGTCACATCCAATTCCCCCTTGAATATAGCCAATGAACTGGCCTCAACGACCTTCTGTGGCAGAGAATTCCAGAGACTCACCACTCTCTGTGTAAAGAATGTTATCCTCATCTCGGTCCTAAATGAATTCCCCCTTATCCTTAGACTGTGACCCCTTGTTCTGGTCTCCCCCAACATCGGGAACAATCTTCCAGCATCTAGCTTTTCCAACCCCTTAAGAATTTTGTACGTTTCTATAAGATCCCCCCTCAATCTTCTAAGTTCCACTGAGTACAAGTCGAGTCTATCCAGTCTTTCTTCATATGAAATTCCTGACATCCCAGGAATCAGTCTGGTGAACCTTCTCTGAACCCCCTCTATGGCAAGAATGTCTTTCCTCAGATTTGGAGACCAAAACTGTACGCAATACACCAGGTGCGGTCTCACCAAAACCCTGTAAAACTGCAATAGAACCTCCCTGCTCCTATACTCAAATCCTTTCGCTATGAATGCTAACATACCATTTGCTTTCTTCACTGCCTGCTGCACCTGCATGCCTACTTTCAATGGTGTACCATGACACCCAGGTCTCGTTGCATCTCCCCTTTTCCTTATCTGCCACCATTCAGATAATAGTCTACCCTCATGTTTTTGCCACCAAATTGGATAACCTCACATTTATCCACATTATACTGCATCTGCCATGCATCTGCCCATTCACTCAGCCTATCCAAATCATCCTGCAGCCTCCTAGCATCCTCCTCACACCTAACTATACCCCCCAGCTTGGTGTCATCTGAAAATTTGGAGATGTTGCATTCAATTCCCTCGTCCAAATCATTAATGTATATTGTAAATAGCTGGGGTCCCAGCACTGAGCCTTGCGGTACCCCACTACTCACTGCCTGCCATTCTGAAAAGGACCCGTTTATTCCTACCCTTTGCTAGGTCCCAGCTCAAAAGGGACCTAGGTCCCAGCACAAATCCCTGCAGAACACCACTGGTTACAGACCTCCAGCCAGAATAACATCCTTCCACCACCACCCTCCTCCTTTTATGGGTAAGCCAGTTCTAAATCCAAACTATCACTTTCTCAACCTCTTCAGTGTTTGCATTCACATACGCCCCTGAACATGTGTTCCTGCAATCCTGTTAGAACAGGCTCTTTTATGTTATATTGCCTCTCATTCTTCCTACCAAAATGAACCATCTAACTATTCTCTTCATTAAGTTGAATCTGCCATGCACCTGCCCATTCCACCTGCATGTTTATATCCTCTTGTAATCTATGACAAACATCTTCATATTTCACAATACTATCAGGTTTTGTACCATCTGCAGATTTAGAAATTGTGGCATTTTCTCAACAACACCTTCCTCACATTGCAGATGGCTTAAAGTACTCTTTTATACAAATTCTTACATGTCAGAATTAGACACTTTACCTCACCAGCCAGCATTTAACTCCAGATAAAACTACTTCTTCTCCCTCTTACCACTGAGAATCTTTTATTCGTATCTCCTTCATGTACTTATCTAGCTACCACTTAAATGTTTCAATGCTATTCACTTCAACAACTTGATATCACAATGTTAAAGCCATAAGCAGTGAAAGCTTTGCAATCATTACGACAGGGAAATCTGGGCCAGATTTGTTGTACCAATGGCATGTCAATTCTTGAAAATTATTTGTAGTTTAGACTGTGCAGTTAGCAGCATAACTACATGGTGGAACTGAAGAAAAGATTAGTAAAATGACACTTCTGCCGTTGTGTAACATGGAGGGTTGATGTAGGGGAACCTGCAGATGTAATGTAATGTAATGATGTCTTATTCGGACTGGATGGATGGTTCCTGGATTGGATAACTTTAAAGTCTTAGAAATGTCCTTTGAGCCAACCACAACCATGCTGACCTTTTTTGCACATTTACTCTTATCCCCTTTACTTGCATTGGGATTGCATGTTTCTATGCCTTGCCTCTTTAAGTGTCTGTCTAACCAACTCATAAACATAGCAATTTTATCCGATTTCATCAGCTCCTCTGAAAGTGCATTCTATTGATCAGGATGTCAATTAGTATGAATGGGCAAAAAGGCCCGCGTGGACATGGTGGGGTGAAGGACCTGTTTCTATGTAAAACTGTATGACCCAATGATAATTATGCCTCATCAAATAATTGTTCTAGATATGGCCCATCAGCACCATACACTTCCTCATCAACAATTTGAACAAACTCATGACCAGTAAGTACGTATTTTCATTTTCAACGTCCAGATGACAAGGTCTTACAGCCTTTGTTCCAAGTATGAGAAATGCTTTTTGATACTCAATCTTCAATTTGTTTAACGCTTAATTCTAAAGTAAAAGTTTGTGATTTCCTACAATCCATGGAAATGTCACCAATTGTTATAGTTAACAGCCTGTCCCACGAGCATGCGACCTGCATGCGGCAAGCAAGACCAAACCGGAAGCGGGGGCCATTCGGGGGTTGTGCGGAGGTCGAGTGATCCCCTTACGGGGCCGGTCCCACCAGCATGCGCCTGCATGCGACGAACGCGACCAAACCGGAAGTGGGGGCCGCGCAGAGGTCGAGTGAGTGACGTGAAATTCGAGCAAAGTCCGCGGGACGTTCGCGCATGACGTATGGCGTCAAGATGCTGCGTACGGCGTTGAGACACTGTGCACGCCCGTCGAGGTGGTGTGTACGGCGTCGAGGTGACTGCGGGCCGACAGGCCGTTGCCGCGTGGAAGTTTTGAACACGGTCAGTTTTTCGGAGCCCCGCGCGATGTCGGGACCAGCTCCGCAAACTCCATATGGCTCCGGTGATTGAAGTGGGACCGGTCCCGCGAGGCCGTATGGCTCAAGCGACCACGTTAGGTCGCGCTCGCCGCATGGAGTCGCATGCTGGTGGGACAGGCCCTTAAGGAATAGTAGAATGCAATGCATGGATGGAGTTGCACAAATAGTGCAGCAGGGAGGTCTTCGTACTCCGGGCCCATTGGATCCCCAGCTCAATATGAACAATCAGAGTAAACTTGCAGTGCAAGATTTAAACCAATGTTGAAGGGTGCTAGAGATGGCAACTGGCAAATGAAACCTTTGAGAGAAAAATAAGACCTCGGGGAACTCAATGTGGCAAAACGAACAAGAAGTGTGGAATGTATGCATTGAGTCATGAAACATCTGTAGAAAGAGAAATAGGGTTGAGATTTCAGATTGGTGATCTTTCAAATTCATTAACCTGAAACATTACTTTATTTGTAATTGGTACTATACTTTTACTATATTAAACAAATTACTATATTTGTTTATTTTTGTCACGTTTACCGAGAGACAGTTAAAATAAATATTTGCACGCTATCCACTCCAATCATAGCACACAAGAGTACAATTAAGCCAACCACAAGTACAACAGGTTGTGCAAAGAGACAAATACCAGAGTGGAGAATATAATATCACAGTGTTATCACATTATACAGGGAGAGTGCAGATAAAAATAGTGCAAGGACCACAATGAGGTAGGCTGGGAAACTGGAACAAGACCCTTAGCTTATGAGAGGTCTGTCAGTTGTCTTAAAACTGTGTGGAAGAAACTGTTCCTGAATCGGATAGCACATGCTTTCAAGCATTGATATCTTCTGCCCGATAGGAGAGCAGAGAAGAGACAATGACCAGGGTGTAAATGCTCCTTAATTATGTTGTCTGCTTTCCCAAAGCAACGTGAAGTCTAAATGGAATCAATGGGAGTGAGGCTGATTTGTTGGTGGACGGGGCTACATCCACAACTCTTTGTGATTTCTTGCAGTCTCGGTCAGAGCTGTTACCAAACCAGACTGTGATTCACTTGGTATGGTGCATCTGTGGAAGTTGGTAAGAGATTTTAGTTTAGTGTAGTTTAGAGATACAGCACGGAAACAGGCCATTCGACCCACCCAGTCCGTGCGAACCTGGGATCCCCGTACACTAACATTATCCTACACACACTAGGGACAATTTACAATTTTACTAAGTCAATTAGCCTACAAACCTCTACGTCTTTGGCATGTGGGAGGAAACCGGAGCGTCCAGAGAAAACCTATGCAAGTCACGGGCAAAAGGTATAAACTCCATACAGACAGCACCTGTAGTCTGGATCGAACCCAGGTCTCTGGTACTGTAAGGTAGTGACTCTTCTGCTCAGCCACCGTACAGCCCAGCGTTGGAGACAGGCTGAACTTTCTTAGTCTTCTGAGGAAATAGAAGCAATGGTGTGTTTTCTTGGCAAAATCTTCAATGTGGTTGTTCCGGGATATTTATGCTGAGGATCATAAAGGTGTTGGCCATCACTACATCACCATATTGATGCTGACTGAGGTGTGTACAATAACAAGTTTCTTCAATGTCCATTGTTTTGTCCAAGGTCCAGAATTTTTTGCATTTATTTCAAATTTCCAGAATCTGCCATATTTTGCATTTATAATGAGAGGGGCAAAACGTTTTGGTGTAAGAGAGTAGTCAAGAAGTAAGAGTTAACTGTGCGGCAGTCTAAGGTGGGCCTGGAGTAAATGTAAGTGTAAATGACAGGAGCTATGATCCAGATTTAACAGAAATATCGTCCAAGAAACATCAAGATTAAAGATCTAATACTGGTTTGAGCTTGGGGGAATTAAATGAAACATGGAGTCTCTTGCAGTGTGGAAATACTTTAGAATAGTGAACAACATATCACCATGGTTAAAATAATTAGGGAAATGATGGCAATAATTGAATGTAAAGGGAAGCTAAATGTCTGGATAAAGGTAAAGAGAATTAAAAGAAGCTGAAAAAGTTTGTGAGGGTAATAAGATGAATATTGAGATTACACAGAAAAAAAGAAACAGGCACAGGTTATAAAACTATATTAATAGTTATCAAACAAATTTAATAAAATATATTTTATAACCAGATAAACATTAAAGGAAAAGTAAATGGACAGACGCGTTTGGGGAGCTGGAAGAGCTTTACGTGGAGGCAGTGGGTATGACATGGTTAAGAAAGGAATGTTTTATATCTCTTGTTACTATAGAATGAAGCATTTAAAACTTTGGCAGTGCACCAACCAGAGGGGATATATCTCAGGTTACTGATGGAAAAATGGGTGGAAATTAAGCCTATCTCAACTTTTGTCCTCTCTACTCCCACAGCCTGCAGAGAGACCGTGAGGTTTGTGGATGTCTATGTCACTAAGAATGATACAATCCAGGTCTGTTACGTTTTCCACTTCGCTTATTTTCTGAGGCACCCAAGATGTAAAAAAAAAGTAAATTCAGGGAAACTGACATAAAGACAGGAAATACGGGAAAGGCTCTTACTGAAGGAAGGCGATTGATCTAAAATGTAAATTATTTCTCTCTTTTTCTCTCTCTCTCCTCTCATTCTCCCCCTCCCTCTCTCTCTCTCTCTCTCCCCCCTCACTCTCTTTCTCTCTCCACTGATGTTGCATGACCTGCTGAATATTTACAGCACCTTTTATTCACTGAGCCTCCTTCCTCCACTCTTTCTGGTCTCACTCCCGTCGCTCTAAACCTAACTTGTTCATTTGACAGTTCTTGAGCACAAAAAACAAACTTCTGGAGGAATTCAGCGATGAAGCAGCGTCTATTGGGGCAAAGGAATTGTCAGTGTTTTGGATAGAGACACTGCTGGTTATTTTCTCCTTTCCATCACCCACAGATGCTTCACAAACTGCTGAGTTTCTCCAGCAGTTTTTATTTACTCTACAATCCCACATCTGCAGTCTCTTGTGTCTCATTTCTTGATTCCTTAATCTGGTGACCACCCAGCGTCCCTTATTGGCTACTCATGTTAGTCGATATTGTTATTAGTTCTGAGACCTGACGTCCTCTCCCCCAATATTAAAAAATAATAATAATCTGGTATAGAAGGAGGGAACTGCAGTAAGAGGCAAGGTCTAGCATAGGAGGTGAAGTCTGTTGGAGAGGGTGGGAACTGGAGGAGGACCTATCTAGGTGGAAGCAGGGCCTGGTCTCGGTAGGAGGTGGGGCCTGGAGGGGTAAGTGGAGAGAGTGGAGCCTGGTCTCAGAATGAGGCAGGACCTTGGGGAGGAGGGGGAGTGGCCTGGTGAAGAAGGTGGGGCCTAATCTCAGCGGGCGATTTTTATTAAATCTACTTTTTCATCAGTTGACGACACACCAACTTTTGAATCTGCTGTCCTCGCAATGTGCCACAAACTGTCTTCCTCCCTATCCATCACAATATGGCTATGATAGAGACAGGACTGGCAGCTTAATGTCCCACGGTACAGGTGCTACAGGTGAGATAGAGTTGGGGTTAAAAGAGGAGAGGGTGTTGCTTCATTGATTAAGGAGAAAGTCACGGCAGTAGATCGATATGATATTACTAATGGTTTGCCTAGTGCGGCCATATGGGTTGAGCTGAGAAATCAAAAAGGGGATGACCAAATTGTTGGAAATGTACTTTAAGCATCCAAACTGTCAATGGTATTTAGAAGAAAAATATTTGCCAGGAAATCGCAGACAGATGCAATACTGATAGGAAGCCTTGAACCGAAACGTCACCCATTCCTTCGCTCCAGAGATGCTGCGTGTCACGGCAGAAGATCGAGATGATATTACTAATGAATTACTCCAGCTTTTTGTGTCTATCTTCAAACTAATAGGGTTATCATGGTATGGGATTTTAACTTACCCAGTATCGACTGGGATTGTCATTGCGTTTAGATGAGGTGTATGTCCCTGGCTACTGAGAGACTGTGCGGCTCAGCTGGCGGCGCCTCTCCAGACCATTTTGAACACTAGTCTCCACTCGGGGAGGGTACCAGGTCTGTGGAAAAGTCATGTCTCGTGCCGGTTCCCAAAGCAGGGTGGCCGACTGCGATTAGCTACTACAGACCGGTGGCCCTTACATCTCATGTGATGAAGACAATGGAGCGGCTACTTATTTGTCTCCCGAGGCCACAAGTCCAGCACACACTCGACCCACTACAGTTTGCGTACCAGGATAACATTGGCGTGGATGACGCAGTCCTCTACATGCTACGCCGGATTTACTCCTTTTTGGACGAACCAGGTGGATACGTGAGGATTATGTTCTTCGACTTCTCGAGTGCGTTCAACACCATCCAACCCCTGATTTTGAAAGACAAGCTTGGGGTGGATTCCACCTTTATCTCCTGGATATACAACTACCTGACGGGTCGACCACAGTTTGTTAAGCTGGGGGACTGTGTTTCCGGGACAGTGGTGTGCAATGTTGGAGCCCCACAGGGAACAGTTTTGGCCCCGTTCCTCTTCACCGTGTATACTGCAGACTTCAAATATAAGTCTGATATATGCCACATACAGAAATATTCAGATGACACAGCGATTGTGGCATGTGTAAGGAACGGACAGGAGGAGGAATACAGGGACTTGACTAGTGCTTTCTGTGTCTGGAGTAAAGAGAACTGTCTCATCCTGAATACAACCAAGACCAAAGAGGTGGTTGTTAACTTTGGCAGGTCTAAGCTCCCCCTTCAGCCGGTTAACATTGAGGTGGTGCAGTCTTATAAATATCTGGGAGTGCACCTTGATAACAAATTGGACTGGTCTGTCAACACCGATGCCCTCTACAAAAAAGTTCAGAGCAGTCTCTTTTTCCTCAGAAGGCTCAGATCCTTCAATGTGCGCAATGAAATGCTGTACTTGTTTTACCATACTGTGGTTGCAAGTACCATTTTCTACGCTGTGGTCTGCTGGGGTAACAATACCACTGCTAAAAACAGCAAGAAGTTGGACAAGCTGGCAAAACGAGCTAGCTCAGTGTTGGGAGGGGGGGGGGGGGGGGGGGGGGGAGAGTGGACTCCGTGGTGGATGTGCTTGAGAGACGTATGAGGAGCAAGGTGCAGGTCATCCTCGACAGCTCTGGGCACCACATCCATGAAATTCTGGAGGGTCAAAGGAGCACACGGAACAACAACCGGCTCCTCCCCCTGCGCTGTAGAATGGAGCGGTTCAGGAGATCCTTCACCCCTGCAGCCATTAGATTTTATAATACCGACCGCTAGGCTGTATGGGGATGCTTTGCATTTTTTATAGTTAATTTTTGGGTCTTTTTAAGCATTTATTGCTTTCATGTATTGTCCATATTGTATTTTATGTATGTCTTGTCTGCTGTCATTCTGAATGTGTGGGTTTGTTGGTTGTTGGCTTCTGGACATTTGAATTTCCCTGAGGGGATCAATAAAGTAATTATTATTAGTATTAATTTATCAAATGTGTTCAGGAAAGTTTCTGAAGGCAATATGTAGATGGTCCTACAAGGGAGAAAGCAAAGCTTGATCTAATCTGAGGAATTTGAGGAGGGCAAGTGATTGCAGTGTCCGTGGACGATCCTTTTGGGACCATAGTTCTGTTAGCTTTAAAATATTTATGGATAAGAACAGGATGGGCCCACAAGTTTAAATTGTGAATTGATGCAAGGCCAACTTTGATGGTAACAGGCAGAAACTTGCTAATGTTGATTAGTGTAGGTTGTTTGTGTGCAAGGAATGTCCTGGTGCAGTTAAGAGGGTGATGGCAAGAGTTCAGTGCATGCATATTCCAGTAAGGGTGAAGGGGAATGCATGTGGGAGTAAGGAAACTTGGATGATGCGAGAAATTGAGGCTCTAGTGTCGACTCAGTAGGACAAAAACGGCTTGCTTCTGTGTTGTGGGGATGATGATATAGGCTGTTTATGTGATATCCACTCGGGGAGGAGCAGAATTTTTTGGAATATCTAAGTTATTGCCTTTGGTCACCATCACAAAATCTGTTCCCTAGCAACAATTCCATCCTCCAACTTGTGCATTCAGTACATTGCTGGCATGATCTTGACTTCAATTTTGGGACTCATTTTTACTTAAGCTTTCTCTTGTTTGATCTCTTGAATATTAACGAACATTGCCTCTCCATCAGCCAATCTGCTGTTGAAACCTTCACACATCTCTGTGGTACGTCTTGCCTCATTCTTTCCTATGAAATCCATCTTGATCTCCCAGATTCACAACTTGTTTCAAGTCCCAATAACCTCAGACGTTATTGACCTATATGGTCTTCCAGTTAAGTGCAGCCAGAATTCAGTTCAAATTTCATACCTTTGTTTTCAAATCGCTCCAAGGTTTAGCTCCTTGAAGGCATAGTAATATGCTCTACATTATAATCCTGAAATCTCATTCATTCCTGAATATTATTGTTCGTCCACTGATTGCAAAATCTGGAAATTCTTCTCTAATCCATTGCACCTCACTTTCCTCCATTAAGATTTCCAGTCTGGAGTCGTAGACCCATGCAGCATGGCAACTGGATCTTTGGCCCATCAGGACCACATCGACCATCACTGCACATTAACACTAACCCCATTTTATTCCCTCAACATTCTCTTCAACTCCTTCCCGAGTCCACCACTCTCTAACACACTAGGGGCAACTAACTACCTGCGCACCAGGAGGAAACTCTTGTATTAGAGGGAAGCACATACCAACTCCACACAGATGGCACCCTGGTCAGGATCAAACCCAAATCACATAATCTGTTAGTCAGCAGTACAACAATGTGTAACACTGTGCTGCTGCTGTTTGGGGAATCTATCTCTTTGGTCAATCATTTATAATTTGTTTTTCTGTTATGTGGCTCAGAACTATTTTTGTGTGGTGATACTTCGTTGAAGCCACAGATAATGTTTCTACTGTATTTTATGCATTATGTAAATACTGTAAATGTTGTTGCCAATACAATTTAGATTGGATTATTACTTGAATCCACATATTTCAATTGATCATCTCTGACATAGCTGACAACTAAAGTGTCGAAGTGTACCATTGAGATGTTAGCATGTGACACAACCTTTGACGATAAATGAGTTAATTAATACATTAGAGGAGTATGCTGATAGGAGTAATTATCCAAATTAAATCCCATGGGATTAGAAGTAATGGCAAGGTGGATGTAACATAGTTGAGAACAAAACAGAAACACTGTTCAGTTTAGTTTAGTTTAGAGATACTGCATAAAAAAAACTGCCCCTTTAGCCCTCCATGTCCACACCGACCATCGATCATCCATTCACACTAATCAGACAAGGGGCAATATGGAGAGGCCAATTAACCTATAAAACCATGCACTTCTGTGATGTGGGAGAAAACCAGAGCATCCGGAGGAAATCCGCGCATCACAGATTTAGAGGGATATATGAACCAAATGCTGGCGCGTGGGCATGTAGTGTAGATGAGATATGTTGGTCAGTGTGGGCAAGTTGGGCCGAAGGGCCTGTTTCCATGCTGTATGCCTCTATGGCATAGTATTTTATTTATTTCTTAACACCACATTTACGAAGGACTTCAAGGTTCCAAATGTGGAACAAAAGATGCTCATGAGAATGGTACTGTGTATGCGATAACATCTACGGAGCGAGGTGACTCTCATACATGGTATATCTTCATGGAGCAGAGATGGCTAAGAAGAAACTTGATGCTGTTGTTCAAAATCAAAAATGGTTTTGATGGACCAAACAATGAGAAATAGTTTTCACGCGCAGAAGAATCAGTGACCAGAGCTACAGCTTTAAGGTAATTCATAACAAAAGGCAAGATAAGGAATTATGTTTTGCACCATAATTTGTTGGCCTCTAGAATGCACTGCCCAATTAATTGTTTTGTTTGATCAAAACTCCAAAATATATAAATATACAAAGGATTAAAAGCAAGTGGAATTGATTTTTTAGAGCAAATTATTAATCATGGATGAAATGAGCCAAAATATATCCTTCTATGCTGCAGCATTTTACACTCCATCTTTCTAACTCAGTACCTTGACCTATTTCAGATATGTCAACATGATATTAACATTGTGTTATTGTAAAAATGTTCCAGCTTTAATGAGGAATGCAATCTAAAGAATGCACTTGCACAATTTTAGTTTGGATGCAAGGGAAGATGTGAAAGTATCACATTCTAAAATTTATCCCACCTCCCACTAGCCAATTAATAACTCTGGTGAAAATCAAATCCCATTTGTGTCTGTAACATTGATAGGAAGCAGAGAAGTAGGATAAACACAGATGCCACAAATATGCTTCATGTTGATCCAGTGTCAACACCTTCTAAAGTTCTTTGAATGCAAGAGTCATACACGTGCTGCATATTGCAGAATTGGCTCGTCCTCTTTGGTCACACATTCATCTTGTAAACATATGTCAGAAAATTCATCAGCCGCCGTTTTGAAAAGTATGAGTGTGGATAGGAGAAATGTACTTCCTGATTAAATTGTTAATAATTTCTATAATCTATGAAAACTTTGCTTTTTGCAATGGGATTAAATGTCTATTTTTTCAGGAACACATGGCTAATGCTTTAAGATCTCTAATAATCTAATATTCATAGTAATGCCATTGTGGTTACCCAAATATATGAATCATCATAGACCCATCTTTCTCGACATTAAATAGCTAGAACTCTGATTCCTAGAACAGAGTGGGTGGAAATCGTGGGAAAATAACTAGAGGTCTTAACCTGAATATAAGCTTCATGGAAAATTCATTAAGCATAGTAACCTTCCTCATTAATCATTTCTTCTGATGGATTACTTCTTCTTGTAAGTCAGTGTAAACTAAAGCTAAGAATGCCATGTTAATAATGAGTGGAACTTGATCCATGAGAGATTGCATGTACCACACCCCGAACCTGCTCACTAATTCCCATTTTCATCATAAAGCAATTTAATACTTAAAACTGTAGTATTATGTACATGATTTGGTCTCTTATGTTAAACTCTAACCTGGCACATTGCCACAATATTCTTTTACTAATCATACTTACCACAATTTCTTGAATGTTCACGTGTTTTAAACCTTCGTTGGAAAGCCACACTGCCAAAGAAGGGTGTGGGGATTACAACGTACAATTAACCAAGACTTTTTGATTTCAAAGGAGGCAGCATGCCAACATTGTGCTGTCTGCTCATTTCAATAACTTCAACATCCAGCGAACTCTGCCTCCATTGCTTGCACAGTTGATTGGCTAGGAACAGCAGCAGGGACCAATATCATGACTGTCCAGATCCCATTAAAGCTAGCCCAAAGGGGAGGTGCATTGAGGCTGGATCGGGTACGGATTGTCTTGTTGGAAACTAATCTGACCTGGGAAATTCTGAAGAATGGCGCAATAAGCGAGAGATGGGAGCCAACATTTTTGGACAGCGTCGTGCAAAGTTTGGCTGAGGATGTGTAAAGAAGGAGAAATGTTTTAGATTTACAGTGAGGCCAACTTTCACAAGACTGTGGAAGTCATTTCCAGATGTCAAATCCTGATGAACTCAGTCCAGTGGCTTAGGAAAATCGATGAACTCATACTACTGCTCAAGGTCAATGCATATGTCTTCAAGTGCCTTCTCTCACCAATCATTTCACCACACCTACACATCAAATATGTCAACCAATTAGGAATGAAACCCAACATCAATTTCCTTAACCTTATCCTTGCACAGACTTAGCGCCGTTGTAATCCTCACACCCACATCTAACAGCTTGCAAATACTGCCAGTAATTTAACCCATGACCTCCTGTTGGGTGTCTGTCTTGTAATCCTCCTCCCTGCTGCGGCAGCTGTGTGCCCCCAGTCAGTCTGTGTTCTAGGAGTAACGTTAACACATCCACCCAGCTTTGAGCCAGAAAACTGTCTTTCTTTTCCCTGTATGTTTCTGCAACCTGAAGCGACAGTAGAGAGGACCAAACACTTGCGAAACTGTAGCAACAATCACAGGAAATCAGCTAACCAGCAAGTAGCCTGGAAGTAATGTACAATCACTTTCAAAGCTATGTTGTGGCTTCCTCCCTGCTGCTGGTTACATGTTCTGCGGTGCAAAGCTAAGAGAAGTCACTAGCTGGAGTGTAAAGCTTCAAGATGGTTACATAGCATCAAATCACTATTTCATGTCATGATCACTGGATACTTACACTCAACATTCGTTGAGCTAACTCTGGCACCTTAACCAACATGGCATCCTTTTCAATTAATGCCTCGGATGCTGCATTGGAGCTCTAAGAATGCTTGTGGATGATAATGCACCCAGTTTGGGACTGTTTAAATCATATACACTTTAAATCATACGTGGCTTACAACACGTGGAAAACACGAACAACAGGCAGCGCATTTTCAATTCATGATTCAGAGGTCACTGGAATTGGAATTCCAAAAATATTAATGTACCTATTGGAAATTTAACAAATTAGCTGACCCCGAGCTAAAAAAATTTAAATAATTACTCGCTGTTCAGAAATATATTGTTCAGCATTTTCGTGATTTGGAGATACAGTGCTCACAGGGTTAAATGAATCCTGCATCACTTGCCAAATTACTCAAGCTGTTTCAGAAGGCTTGGCCAAGTATGATAAATAAGTACTGAGAGAAGACAAGTTATTATATGTACCTGCTAGTTCCCCAAGAGAATAAAAGGTTATGTGTGCCAGAGTACAAGCATCTGTAATATATTAAATATTTGGAAGTAATCTGAAATCCATCATTTTTTATCAGAAAAATATTGAGAAATAAAATGAGCTCAGGCTGTTGATACATATTTTGATGTGTGGGTAGCCAGGCACGGCCACAAGTTACAATCCATCATCCCAGGTTAGCTTGCGTTATCAGGAAGAGATACAATCAACACTGCAAATGGGTACATTTTCCACCAACTTTAGTTACAATTAGTTTCTCTAAATATTACCTCAAGTGGGTTGGAAGTTGCTACCAACCCAGATTTATGTTCTAGGTTCAGTCATGTGCTCGGAGTAATGAAATGGCATTGTAAATCAGGTGCTAGAAACATCCATGTTTGAGGGTCATTCGTGTGCTACGATCAAACGCTAACATCAAATACTTGCTAGGATCAATCACGTGCTAACATCAAACACCTGCTAGGATCAATCACCTGCAGAATCAATCACTTGTATAAAACCAATCACCTGCTGAGATCAATCGCTGGCCAGCATCAGGGACCTGTTGTAGTCAATTCGCTGCGCAATGAATCACCTTTAAGAATTATAACCTGATTGGATCCAGCATCTCAGTCACCTATACAACCCATGACAGTTAGGACACAGTGCTGGAGTAGCTCAGTAGATCAGGCAGCATCTCTGGAGAACATGGATAGGAGGAGAAATTGGTTCTCAGTGTGGGATTAGCTCAATGTATATATAAATGTTTTCTACTTAAAACTGAAATTAAACAATAGGAATATTAGATCAATCTGAATAGTAGATCAATCCCGGCCTGAAACATTATCTATCCATGTTCTCCAGAAATGCTGCCTGCCCTGCTGAGTTACTCCAACACTTTGAGTCCTTTTGTGTATCTACAATTCCTTCCTTCTACAATAATATTTAGGATGAATCAACAGTTCAGTACGTTCACTAGTTAGGAAGAATCAACTGCTCAGAACACTCACTCTCACACACCAGGATTAACAGCATGCTGAGATCCATCACCTGCTAGGATCAATCACAAGCCAGGGGCAATCACCTGTATGGTCCAATGACCAGCTAAAAACAATTGCCTGCTAGAATCAACCACATGCTGGGATCAATCACTTGCTAAGGACAAGCACCTGTTAGGTTAATTTACCAGAGGGAATGTGTGAAATCTTGAGAAACAAGAAAAATAATTCAAGCGAGCAAAGCTTGAGGAATCATAAAAATCTAAGAAAATGTACAAACAGAAGGAGACCATTCAGCCCAGAGCTACCCAGCAATATGTCATCATCCAGTACTGTATCTGCAACCATGCAGGTCACTACTTTTCAAGAACATATACAAATACTGTTTAAATGTTATGAGATTCTGTCCTTACCCATCTTTCAGAAAGTGAATTCTAGATCCCTACAACACACTGGGAATAACACAATGTTCTCCAGCTCCTTGACCAATTACTTTAAATCTAAGTATTCAATGTTTTTGATTCTCTTATAAGGGAGATGTGACCTTTTCTATTTACTCAACCAGACCCTAATGATTGTTGTACATCTCAGATAAGATTCACATCAGCTTTTTATGCAATACATTTCTATGCAATACTGGAAAACAGTTCTAACTTTTCCAATATTTCCTCATCCTCACTATTCTTCTCCAACATTATATATTTTTTTCCAATAATGTAGTAATCAGAACTAGCCTAACCAGTCTTATTTAGTTCTAGCATAATATCCTTGCTCTTATATTCTCTACATCAGCTAATACACAGAAGCATGCTTCTTTACGATGTCATTTACCTTCCAGGATGTAGCAACTTACAATCAAAGATATTTTTATTTTCATTGATTCGCAGAATCGTACAGCACAGAACATGCTGTTTATCTATGCTATTCCAATTTTCCTGCATTTCATAGAATCATAGAAAATAGGTGCAGGAGTAGGCTATTTGGCCCTTCGAGCCTGCACTGCCATTCAATATGATCATGGCTGATCATCCAAATCAGTATCCTGTACCTGCCTTCTCTCCATACCCCCGATCCCTTTAGCCGCAAAGGCCACATCTAACTCCCTCTTAAATATAGCCAATGAACTGGCCTCAACTACCTTCTGCGGCAGAGAATTTCACAGACTCACCACTCTCTGTGTGAAAAATGTTTTCCTCATCTCGGTCCTAAAAGACTTCCCCCTTATCCTTACACTTGTTCTAGAGTTCCCCAACATCGAGAACAATCTTCCTGCATCTAGCCTATCCAACCCCTTAAGAATTTTATAAGTCTTTATAAGATCCCCCCTCAATCTCCTAAATTCCAGCGAGTACAAGCCGAGTCTATCCAGTCTTTCTTCATATGGAAGTCCTGCCATCCCAGGAATTAGTCTGGTGAACCTTCTCTGTAGTGCCTCTATGGCAAGAATGACTTTCCTCACATTAGGAGACCAAAACTGTATGCAATACTCCAGGTGTGGCCTCACCAAGACCCTGTACAACTGCAGTAGAACCTCTCTGCTCTTGTACTCAAATCCTTTTGTTATGAATGCCAACATACCATTCACTTTCTTCACAGCCTGCTGCACCTGCATGCCTACTTTCAATGACTGGTGTACCATGACACCCAGGTCTCGTTGCATCTCCCCCTTTCCTAATCGGCCACCGTTCAGATAATAGTCTACCCTCCTGTTTTTGCCGCCAAAGTGGATAACCTCACATTTATCCACATTATACTGCATCTGCCATGCATTTGCCCACTCCCCCAACCTATCCAAGTCACCTTGCAGCCTCCTAGCATCCTCCTCAAAGCTAACACTGCAGCCCAGCTTTGTGTCATCCGCAAACTTGGAGATGTTGCATTCAATTCCCTCATCCAGATCATTAATATATATTGTAAATAGCTGGGGTCCCAGCACTGAGCCTTGTGGTACCCCATTAATCACTGCCTGCCATTCTGAAAATGACCCGTTTACTCCTACTCTTTGCTTCCTGTCTGCCAGCCAATTCTCTATCCACATCAACACTGAACCTCCAATACCATGTGCTTTAAGTTTGAATGCTAATCTCTTATGTGGGACCTTGTCGAAAGCCTTCTGAAAGTCCAGCTACAACACATCCACAGGTTCTCCCTTATCCACTCTACTAGTTACATCCTCGAAAAACTCTATAAGATTCGTCAGACATGATTTACCTTTCATAAATCCATGCTGACTTTGTCCAATGATTTCACCACTTTCCAAATGTGCTGCTATTCCATCTTTAATAACTGACTCTAGCATTTTCCCCATTACCGATGTTAGACTAACTGGTCTGTAATTCCCCATTTTCTTTCTCCCTCCCTTTTTAAAAAGTGGGGTTACATTAGCTACCCTCCAATCCTCAGGAACCACTCCAGAATTTAAAGAGTTTTGAAAAATTATCACTAATGCAACCACTATTTCTGGGGCTACTTCCTTAAGTACTCTGGGATGCAGCCTATCTGGCCCTGGGGATTTATCGGCTTTTAATCCATTAAATTTACCTAACACCACTTTCTAGCTAACCTGGATTTCACTCAGTTCCTCCATCTCATTTGACACCCGGTTCCCCGCTATTTCCGGCAGATTATTTATGTCTTCCTTAGTGAAGACAGAACCAAAGTAGTTATTCAATTGGTCTGCCATGTCCTTGTTCCCCATGATCAATTCACCAGTTTCTGACTGCAAGGGACCTACATTTGTTTTAACTAACCTTTCTCTCTTCACATATCTATAAAAACTTTTGCAGTCCGTTTTTATGTTCCCTGCCAGTTTTCTT
Source organism: Raja brachyura (assembly GCA_963514005.1). The sequence goes on along the minus strand of OY740783.1, from coordinate 94,684,120 downwards.
TCATAATCTATTTTCCCTTTCCTAATTAAACACTTTTTCCTCCTCTGCTGGACTCTGAATTTCTCCCAGTCCTCTGGTAGGCTGCTTTTTCTGGCTAATTTGTACACTTCATCTTTTGCTTTGATACTATCCCTGATTTCCCTTGTTATCCACGGATGCACTACCTCCCCTGATTTATTCTTTTGCCAAACTGGGATGAACAATTGTTGTAGTTCATCCATGCAGTCTTTAAATGCCTTCCAATGCATATCCACCGTCAACCCTTTAAGAATCACCTGCCAGTCTATCTTGGCCAATTCACATCTCATACCCTCAAAGTTACCTTTCTTTAAGTTCAGTACCCATGTTTCTGAATTAACAATGTCACTCTCCATCCTAATGAAGAACTCAATCATATTATGGTCACTCTTGCCCAAAGGGCCACGCACAACAAGACTGCTAACTAACCCTTCCTCATTACTCAGTACCCAGTCTAGAATAGCCTGCTCTCTCATTGGTTCCTCTACATGTTGGTTTAGAAAACTATCCTGCATACATTCCAAGAAATCCTCTTCCTCAGCACCCCTGCCAATTTGATTCACCCAATCTATATGTAGATTGAAGTCACCCATTATAACTGTTTTACCTTTGTTGCACGCATTTCTAATTTCATGTTTGATGCCATCCCCCACTCCACTACTACTGGGGATTTGGTCTATACCCTTCTATTCTTTTCCTAATTAAGTATTGGTCCATGTACTTTTTAAAAACAATTATTTGCCCTACCTCTACCACTTCCGCTGGCAGCTTGTTTCATAAACTTGCTACCCTCTATGTGAAAAACTTTCCCCTCAGATCTCCTTTAAATATTTCCCCTCCACACATTGTTACTATCCACCTATCCATGTTCCTTGTGATTTTATAAACCTCTATACCATCACCCCTCAGTATCCTGGGTTCCAATGAGAACATTCCCAATGTATGCAATTTCTCCTTGTAACTAAAGCCCTCAGTTCCCGGTAACATCCTGGTGAATCTCTTCTGAATTTCTAACACAACCCCATTTTTTTATAGTGTGGTGATCAGAACTGTACACATGATGCCCAATGTGGTTAAATCAACGTCAGTTACACCTACAACATGAAGTTCAGTACTCAATACCACTGCCTATGAAGGCAAGGAATCTAAGAGCCTTTTTCATGCACTTGCGTTGATATTTTCCTGGAGCTATGAACATACTCCAAATGTCTCTTTGTGTTTCCAATGTTTCTACCCTCAACAGCCTCTTTTTTGACTCCTTTCACTTTTTTCGAGTTAAAGATATTGCTATGGGCACTCGCATGGGCCTCAGCTACGCCTGCCTCTTTGTTGGTTATGTCGAACAGTCCTTCTTCTAATTGTACACTGGCATCATCCCTAAACTCTGTCTCTGACACATTGATGATGTACCACAATGCCTTCTGCACCTGTGCAGAATTCAATGATTTCATTAACTTTACCACTAACTTCCACCCTGCCCTCAAATTCACTTGGATAATCTCTAACTCCTTTCACTCCTTTCTCGATCTCTCTTACTCCATCACAGCGAACAGACTGTCGACTGTCATCTACTATAAACTTCCCAACTCCTACAGTTATCTGGACTATACATCCTCCCACTCTGTCTCTTGCAAAGATGACATCCCCAACTTTCAATTTCTCTGTCTCTGCCACATCTGCTTCCAAGATGAGGCTTTCCCTTCTAGGATATCCAATATGTCTTCTTTCTTTAGACGGAACGAGGATATTCCCCTAGTCCTTAACTTTCACCCTCCGCAATCATTCTCTTACATTTCCCAACATGATCCCACCACTATTTACACCTTCCAGTTGCCAACCATTTCCACTTTCCACAGAGACTGCTCCCTCCACAACTCCTTGGTTTACTCATCTCTTCCCACACCATCTATCCGCTCCCCAGGTACTTAGGCTTGCAACTACAAGAGAAATAAAACCTGTCACTGTACATCCTCCCTTACATTCATCCAGGAACCCCAGCAGTCCTTCCACGTTGAGTCAGAGGTTCACATGCACACCTCAGCTCAGTTACTGCATTTGGTGCTCCTGTGCATCGGCATGACCAAGCGCAGACAAGGCAACTGTTTATCCAAACACTTGTGCTCTGCCCCCCCAAGGGCTGCTCGATCTCCCAGCTGCTAACCATTTTAACTCCCCTTCCCATTCCTGTACTGACTTTCTGTTCTGGGTCTGCTCAATTGCCAGAATGAGGCAACATGCAAAATGGAGGAACACACATTGACTTCTCCTATGTCAGGTAGTCCATGCTTTCTGCCTCCTTCCCCTCCCCTTCCCAGCTCTCCCACAGTCTACTGTCTCCGCCTCTTCCTTTCTTCTTACCCCCTCACCCCCCCCCACCACCCCACCTCCACATCAGTCTGAAGAAGGGTCTCGACCCGAAACGTAACCTATTGCTTCGCTCCATAAATGCTGCCTCACCCGCTGAGTTTCTCCAGCATTTTTGTCCACCTTCATATTCTTCTTGGGTAGCTTACAACTCGACGGTATGAACATTGAATTCTCTAATTTTAGGTAATTAATCTACAAACACCACACCTTCCTCCCCCTTTTTTTTCCTCCTCTCTTCTCTATACCTCACCTGGATGTGCACCCATTTCTCCCTTCCCCCTTTCCCCCCCCCCATCTCCTTCCACCTCTATCCCTTCCTCTGGCTTCACATTTCATACCTCCTCTATCCTTTTCTTCTTATCTCACACATGTTGCCTTTTCATCTCTCGCCTTTGTGTAACCATCTTCTACCAGTCACATCTCCCCCTCTCACCTGCATCCATCTATTAGACTTTGTCCCACCCCAACCTCTCTTCCCAATATATCAGTCTGAAGAAGGATTCCGCCCGAAACTGTCATATAACCATGCTCAAAGGAGATGGCCTGACCTGCTGCGTTACTCCAGCACTTTGTGTTAATTTTTATAAATCAGCATCTGCAGTTCCTTGTGTCCAGAAGTTGTGTTTCTATTTCTGCTTCTTTATTAATCATGTGATAACTAGTATCATCCTTCCCCATATTGGCCAATGCCTTCAGTTCTTTACTCATGTCAATAAATTCCATGTTTGTAGGTACAGATAGTTCCCCTATACTGTGTGTTTCCATAAAACACAACGATGAATTCAGAAATACTATTTGCATTATGCAGGCAAAATTGATCATAACGCAATTTAGAAATTGTCACAAATTGACAAGCAGAAAAAATTGCTGTTTTGAATTCGTATAACATAGGTGGGGAAACTGTTTCCCCGTCACCTCCCAGCAATAATCAGACACCAATGTCTCTTAAGAAGATAGCTGCCACTTTAAACCATGGGTGATCATTGAAATTCACAAGCAATCACTTCTGTTGACACCTCTGCCAAGATACACTATTAAACAATGAACTTTGTAATAGCAAGTTTGAAACTCTCTATTTCCTCATCCTCTTCCTCCCAATGACACAGTTGGTTTTATATTGCAATTTCTATAACATGAGAATTCTTATGGACCTGTCCAACTTAGGCGATTTTTCAGGCAACTGAAAAACCGGCGACTGTCAGAGTGGAATACACACACACATCGCTTCCTTCACCAGCCCGTTATGCAGGCGGGGGACAGGGCAAGTGGGGGGAGCGCTGTCTGAGTGAAATTCACAGGGTGCAAAGCCAATGTGATACAGCCACACACCACAATGAACAGGAAGGTTGGCGCTGTAATTAAGACAGTGAAAGCGCCATGTACGGGAAGGGTCACGCAAGTCCTTTAAAAGAGGGGGGGGGAGGGGGGAGAGGGGTGGGGGAGAATGAGTGGAGACAACCTTTAAGAAGCCAGACATACACGGCTGTGAAGCTCAGCGGACATTAACATTACCGGTCGGTTATCCTTGGTTCTGAAAACTACTGCTTATGTTTTTTTTTCCCAATGAGCCAATGAAATTCACCGGTCAGCACCGGCTGCAACCTATGACAACCTTCGACCTCCTGGCAACCCACTACCACTGTACCTACGGCACGAGGATTCTCGCTACTCTCCATGGAGGCTTCATTCTGGTTGCCTCTAATTTTTCAACATGTTGAAAAATTCGTGCTGACCATAATGAGGCCGCGTCTAGTTCCCAGATTGCGGGAACTCCTTACGACCATGAAGGCGACTCCCTGGCAACCTTCCACGAACATGTGGCGACAGCATAGTCTCCAGCAGTCGCCTATAAAGTCGCCTAAGTGGGACAGCCCCTTTAGGAATGCAATGTTTACATAATAGCAGAACAACCTACATATACAGTTTATCATAAACTAATTTTTTGTCTGTTTTCTAACTTTTATTCTAAACTCGCTTTTTAATGTTCTGCCTTCCATATTCAGTTCTCCCCTTCCCCTGAATTTTTGCTACCAAGCAACTTTAAACACTCCATAGCAATACTAGCAAATCTACTGGATGCTGCTTGGTTCAAATGCAGCCCATTCAGACTATCTCAAGAACAGGTCCCTGTACCCCTGGAATCTAAAGGCCTTCCTCCTGCACCATCCCTCCAGCCCTATATTCATCTGTACTGTACTCCCCCTCCATTTCTACCCTGTCAGATAGCACTGGAAATAATCAGGAATTACTATATTTGAGATCTTTATTCTTAATCTCTTTCTTAAATCATTAACATCGGCCTGTCATGTTGTTGGTACCATTTTAGATCTGCCACATTTGCTTGTTCACAATTCCCTTCTCGAATATTGTCTAACCACTCAGTGATATTATATGGTCAAAAGGAATAGGAGTAGAATTAGGCCATTTGGCCCATCAAGTCCACTCCACCATTCTATCATGATTTAACCTACCTCCCTCCTTCCTTGACCACATCACCGGAGAGGCAAGATCCCATTCAGGAATCTTCTGCAGAAAGAGCAGCTGGCTGGAATATCCCAACTAACTATTGCTTTCTTGATCATTCTTCTCACTCCCTGTACAGTTAAACTACACTTGGTGCTAAAGTCTTGGCTTTGCATCCTCTCCCAGGACATCATCTTGAATCACCAAAGAATAGGTTGTGAACATAATTCCGGTAGATAGAATTGGTGTACAGTGCATTCAGAAAGTATTCAGACTGCTTCACATTTTCCACATTTTGTTACATTACAGCCTTATTTTAAAATTGATTTTTTTAAAATCATCAATCTGCACACAATGCCCCAGAATGATGAAGCAAAACAGGTGTTTAGAAAATGTTGCAAAGAAATTAAAAATAAATAACTCAATTTACACTTTTATATGTACTCAGACCCTTTGCTATGCATTCAAAATTGAGCTTAGGTTCATCCTGTTTCCATTGATTATCCTTGAGATGTTTCTACTACTTGATTGGTGTCCACCAGTGGTAAATTAAATTGATTGGACATGACTTGGAAAGGCACACACCTGTCTATATAAGGTCCCTCAGTTGACAGTGCAAAAACCAAGCCATGAAGACATAGAAATTGTCTGTAGACCTCTGAGACAGGATTGTGTCAAGACACAGATCTGGGGAAGGGTATAGAACAATTTCTGCAGCATTGCAGGTCCCAAAGAGCACAGTGGACTCTGTCATTCATAAATGGAAGAACTTTGGAATCAGCGAGGTGACCAAGAACCCGATGGCCACTCTGACAGAGTTCCTCTGTAGAGATGGGAAAAGCTTCCAGAAGGACAACTATATCTCCACTAATTAGGCCTTTATGGTAGTGGCCAGACGGAAGCCACTCCCCAGTAAAAGGGACATGACAGCCCGCTTGGAGTTTGCCAAAAGGCACCTAAAAGACCATGAGAAACAAGATTCTCTGGTCTGATGAAACCAAGATTTAACTCTTTGGCCTGAATTCCAAGTGTCATGTCTGGATAAAACCAGGCACTACTCATCACAGTGAAGCATGGTGGCGGCAGCATCATGCTGTGGGGATGTTTATCAGTGGCAGGAACTGGGAGACTAGCCAGGATCGAGGCAAAGATGAACGGAGCAAAGTGCAGAGAAATCCTTGATGAAAACTTTCTCCAGAGCGTTCTGGACCTCAGATGGAGGCGGATGTTCACCTTCCAACAGGACAACGACCCTAAGTACACAGCCAAGACAATGCAGGAGTGGCTTTGTGACAATTCTGTGAATGTCATTGAGTGGCCCAGCCAGAGCCCGGACTTGAGCCTGATCGAGCATCTCTGGAGGGACCTGAAAATAGCAGTGCATTGACGCTCCCCATCCAACCTGACAGAGCTTGAGAGGATCTGCAGAGTAGAATGGGTGAAATTACCCAATACAGGTGTGCCACGCTTGTAGTGCCATACCAAAGAAGACTTGAGGCTATAATTGCTGCCAAAGGTGCCTCAACAAAGTACTGAGTAAAAGGTCTGAATACTCATCAAAATGTGATATTTCAGTTATTTATTTTTAATTACTTTGCAAAAAATTCTAAACACCGTTTTTTTATTATGGGGTATTGTGTGTAGATTGCTGATTAAAAAAAAAAAAAAAAAATCCATTTTAGAAAAAGGCTGAAACGTAACAAAATGTGGAAAAAGTGAAGGGGTCTGAATACTTTCTGAATGCACTGTGGATAGTTAAATAGGTGGATGAATATGATGGGCTGAAGGGGTTATATTGAGGCTCCACAACTACCATTCTGTGAATGTAACCCTCTAACAATTAGTATTCAGAGTGGAATTCTGGTTGCGATACAAGATACTATCAGGAAGCACCTCAAATTCCACTGTCTTTTGCGATCAGGCAGTCACCAAGCCTCACTCTGCATGCTTTCTCTTGAGGTGAGTGACCACTTCCTGAAATGTACAAAATACTCAGCCTCATGGGTGGACTGGTGTGTTGTCAGCTACTTCTAAAGCTTCAATGTTTGAAGCTCCAGTTTCTCCAGCTCTCAGTCATCTGCAGTCGTTCAGGACCTGGGATGTATACAGTATTTCCACAAGGCAATTGACGTGGACTCCTTGGGTGTGAGTTACCCCATCATGCCTCCCCTCACTGCACCAAATTCACATCAACCAAAATACTGAGTGTTGTACTCTCTAAAGACATCATGGAACAGTTACACAGCTAATAAGGCTCCCACCTCACTGTTCCAGCAATCCACGATCGATCAATATCAACATCAATAACAGTTTTATTCGTCACGTGCAAGTGAAATGAATTTGCCAGCAGCGATGAAAAAGAACACACAAAAACACAATAAAACATTTTTAACACAAACATCCACCACAGCATTCATCACTGTGGTGGAAGGCACAACATTTTGCCAATCCTCCTCCATTTTTCCGCCGCTGCGGGCGTCCAGATGTTCAGACAAGGCAAAGTCCAGATAAAGTCCAGGTAAGTCCTGAATCATTGCTTCCCCACTGGAGACCGCGGCTTCAGGTTGGTGTAGGCTGCAGTCCGGCGGTCGAAGATTTAAAGTTCCCGCCGCTCCGCAGCCAGAAGCACCGCTGACAGCAGGGCCTGCGGTCAGAGCTCCTCTCCAGGGGTCCCCGGTGAGGGACCCCACTCCCACGGTAGAAGTAGGCCACGGGCCGGTGGTCGGAGCTTCTTCTCCTCCCGGGTCACCAACGAGGGATCCCAGGCTGTGGACGCCGCGCCAGCTGGAGCTCTGCAGACCGCAGCTTCAGGCTGCCTTGGGCCAGCGAACGGAGAGCTACCCTCTGGCGACCCCTGGCGATGGCTCGCCCACTCCACGATGAGAGTCCGCGCTGCGCCCACCGCTGAAGCCCCGGGTGCGTCTCCGGGAAAGGCCGCCCAATCCTCGATGTTAGTCCACGGGGAGGCGACATGGAAAAAGTCGCCGCTCCATGGAGGAGGCGACCGAAGCAGTTTTCCCCTTACCCCCCCACACCACCCCCCACACAAGACACACAGAGAGACATTAAAAACACACATGAAAACACATTAATAAAAAAAAAGATTGAAAAAACTAACACGCGGCTGGCAGGGCTGCCGGCTTGCAGCGCCCCACTGACTATCAGGAAACTCCTCAAATTCCACTGTCTTTTGCAATCAGGCCGTCACCAAGTCATCTGATCTCTGACACTGTCTGTGTGGAATTTCCATGTTCTCCTAATAACCCAGTGTGTTTCATCTGGGTGTTTCAGTTTCCGCCCACAATCCCAAAGTCAGTTCAAATGCTAGATTAATTGGACATTGTAAATTTCTCCTTATGTAATGTGGGTGATAGAATAGGAGTTTGGTAGGAACACATCACTGGGAAAATTCATAGGGAATGGTATTGTCTCTGCCTGCACAGACTTAATGTGTCAAATGGCCTCCTTCTGTGTTGAAAGCAATATGTGATATGGTACTTCATAATCAATCTGAAGAAGGGTCTCGACCCGAAACTTCACCCATTCCTTCTCTCCAGAGATGCTGTCTGTCCCACTGAGTTACTCCAGCATTTTGTGTCTACCTTTGATTTAAACCAGCATCTGCAGTTCTTTCCTACACATGGTACTTCATGGAACCAGACTCCATGCAAAACATTCCTTCACTAATACCAGCCAAAGCTCTGGAGACCTGAATCAGCCTTTGCTTGCATTTATTCCTACTAATCAGTTTTAACTAGCCACCCAATTAACGTGATAACTGCCATTAACAAGCAGTTTGTTTATCATGTGAATGAAACTATTTTAAAAAAGTCAAAATTGCCAAATGCTGACACAAATGTAAAACTTAACTGAATTCTAAAAAGAGATTATCTCCTGAATCACCAAAATCATAAAAATAAGAGTCAATGGTCAAGTTTGTTTTACAGTTTTCAGGCTTCTATACCTTTGTCTCGATGGCAGGAGTGAAATTAAAGTACGCAGGGTTTTTGTGGGTCTCTGACTATGCTGGCTACCTTTTTGAGGCAGTGACTCTTGTAGATCCCTTCAATTGGGGGGGGGGGGGGGGGGGGTCAGTGCCCATGATGGACGGTGGTGTTCACCACATTTTGCAATCTCCTTCATTACTGGGCATTTGAGTAGCACCTGTAGAAATTCTAAAGAATATTTATTGACAGACCGAATCACCTCATTATTTAATAATCTCGGGTGCCGTGCTATTGACTGTGTGCGTTTATAAAGCATTCCTTTCTGGTAATACATTTGGATAGGGCAAACAAGGCAAGAAAGTACTACAATAAATAGTAAGAAGTTTTGAGGAACAGTTTGAAGTACGTGCCCATAAATGCTTTAAAATAGAAGGTTCATAAGGCGGCACAGAAGGTTCAGAGGGTACTTGTCTTTTGTTGGATTTGTTTAAAATCCATGAATCATTCTGCTACTTATTTGGTTTATCTTAACATTATCAAAAATAGGCTGGAACAGTGGCTGATCTCCAAAATGAAGCTTTGGTACATAGGAGCGCAGATTTTAATAGACCTAATAGTCGTGTCTGCCCTTTATACTGATGTGGTCCCTTTTTAATCAAGAATTTTGAATTTGTACTTTTTCACAAGGTTCTACTTAATTGAAACTACAGGAAATTATCAGTAATTGGAGGAAAATATATTAGTAACTTTCAAACCACTTACTATTGTTTCTATTTAAAAGATCTTCTTCTTCGGCAAGCCCTCAGAATTAAAGGTGACTTGCTTCCAGACCTGGGTTCAGAGGTATCCAATGATGCCTCTGTGCATCTGTAGATCCTTCTGTAGCACAGGGCAGACAGTACCCATAAAAGATGGATTTGTGCGTAGTTGTGTGGTGGTCTGATCTTTCCAACGTTACATAGGTCTTCCGTGTCCATCCTATACATGGATGAGATTATCACTCCCAATACCACACCCAATGCTCCTTCTCCACTTTGAATAGTCAAGGGCCAAAGCTTCTCATTATTTTTTTCAATGAGTCTTTGAGGACCTCTTTAAAACATTTTGCTCTGTTAATTTGGTAATTTCTTCCCATGACACAATTTGGAATAGAATATTTGTTTTGGGCGTTTAGTATTGGGCATACCAGTGAAGAAAGCAAATGGTATGTTAGCATTCATAGCGAAAGGATTTGAGTATAGGAGCAGGGAGGTTCTACTGCAGTTGTACAGGGTTTTGGTGAGGCCACACCTGGAGTACTGCGTACAGTTTTGGTCTCCAAATCTGAGGAAAGACATCCTTGCCATAGAGGGGGTACAGAGAAGATTCACCAGACTGATTCCTGGGATGTCAGGACTTTCATATGAGGAAAGATTGGATAGACTCGGTTTGTACTCGATGGAATTTAGAAGATTGAGGGGGGATCTTATAGAAACCTACAAAATTCTTAAGGGGTTGGACAAGCTAGATGCTGGAAGATTGTTCCCGATGTTGGGGGAGTCCAGAACAAGGGGTCACAGTCTAAGGATAAGGGGGAATTCCTTTAGGACCGAAATGAGGAAAACATTCTTTACACAGAGAGTGGTGAGTCTCTGGAATTCTCTGCCACAGAAGGTAGTTGAGGCCAGTTCATTGGCTATATTTAAGAGGGCGTTAGATGTGGCACTTGTGGCTAAAGGGATCAGGGGGTATGGAGAGAAGGCAGGTACGGGATACTGAGTTGGATGATCAGCCATGATCACATTGAATGGCGGTGCAGGCTCGAAGGGCCGAATGGCCTACTCCTGCACCTATTTTCTATGTTTCTATGTTTCTATACCTGATGTAGTTGATTGAGTTTAATAGGCCCTCAATGCTGGGAAAGTTGGTCTCAGAAAGGATACCGGTTATCAAGAATGATTCACATCCTGCTATTAAATTTGAAGGATTTTACAGAGTCAACATTGTTGGTGCCTCTCCAGTGTATTGAGGTGCCAGTTACATGTGGTTGTGAGCTCAGAAATATACAGGCGGGCAAAGATTAATGTTTATATGTGTATGAGTTTTATGCCAGGAAATGAGGTCTTGATCTTCAAATACTCTTTTCATCGATCAACCACAGTTTGTGGGTGTTTAATGAAGGCAGTGGTCAATTTCATCATTGATGTTTGCCTTCGCTGAGAGATGGCTCCTACAGTACAAATAATCCACAATTTCCAGGCTCTCGTCAATTAACTTTTATTGTGAGAGGACATTGTGGTGCAGGGCTGATAGTTTGGTAGAGGACCTAGGTATTATGGATTTTGAGTGAAAAGCACATCCTCTCTGATGCCTCAGTGAACTTTGGAGCTCGGCAATGCAATCATCTCCATGCTACAGCTTGTTACTGAGGTTTGGGTGAACTTTGTTCTGGAATATTGTTGCCATAGTTTCCATTACTCCTGAAGATTAGCTCTGACAGAAAGCTTGTTGATGGTGAGTTCCAGATTGCTACAAGGATTGGAAAACATGTTGGATCCATGACACAACCTATTTTGGCACTGGTTTTTCACTAAGATTGATATTATTGCAATATCGCTTGGTAAACTACGGTGGAGCCATAGGATCCATAGGATCAAGATGAATTTCTGTGGGCCACCACATGTGAGGATGGTGTTTCATAGTTCATTTTAATTGATGAGGTCAAAGATTTCAGTGAGTTTGAGGAAGGTCATCCACACATGACACAGTTGTTTGTTAGCTGCTAAGTGAGAAGCATTTAGTTTGGGTTGGTGCAATGGGGCGATAAAGTGGATCTTCTTGCAGTGGTGCTTCTGTTACCAATGATGTTTTGCAGCTGGGTTGATGAAAATAGTAGAACAATTAGGCTGGGGTTCATCTAGCATCATCAGTATCTCTTATGGCATGGGAAAGGCAGGTACCTCTGTGGTCCTTCACTTGGGTAAAAAGTTATTAGTCCACTTACCCGCCAATTTCTCAGTGGTTAACCATAAAAAGTGATTGCTATATGTTAATTGTAAATAGGTCCTTGAATAACAAAAACATGACAAGACCGAAGGATGATGGGCAGGGAGGGTGGGCAGGTGTGGAACTGCAAGTTATGTGCAGCACAGGCTATCAAACAAACACAATAAAACATTCTATGAAATGCTACTTAATGTCTGCAACAATGCATTGCCATAGATAAAGAAGATATAAATCTTCCATGTTTTAATTTAAACAGCAATTTCATTGTTTACATGAGTAACTCTACATTCATGTGAAACATTAAAACCATAATACGCTTGACTGAATTACAACTTAATCATTAGGTGCAGGCCAATGGCTCTCTACATGCACACATAAGAAATTACCAGTGGCATTTTCGTGGATTTTGTTTAATAGTTTAACAATTGTTTTGGGAAATGTAATTGGCTATAACCTGACAAGGTCTGCAATTATTCAACTGATTTACCAAATGGATGCATTTTGTATCAATGGTCATGGTGCTCAAGAGATATGGGCCTTTCAAACTTTCAGTGGAAGACCTGTATGATCACATTGTGCCCTGCTGAACCTCCAAATGACCTCAAAAAGGCAATCAAATGTTTCAGCCTTTTAGATTCTATACTGAATTGAGCAATTGCAGATAATCATAATATCATGTGATTATAGAATTAGACCATTTGGCCCATAAAGTCTACTCTGCCAATCAATCATAGCTGATCTATCTCTCCCTCCTAAACCCATTATCCTGCCTTCTCTCCAATAACCTCTCACACCTGTACTAATCAAGAATCTATCTATATCTGCCTTTAATATATCCACGGACTTTGCCTCCACAGCCTTCTGTAGCAAAGAATTCCACAGATTCACCGCCCTCTAACTAAATAAATTCCTCTTCATCTCCTTCCTAAAAGAATATCCTTTAATTCTGAGGCCATGACCTTTAGTCCTAGCCTCTCCCACTAGTGGAAACATCCTCTCCACATCCACTTTATCGAAGCCTTTCACTATTCTGTATTTTTCAATGACCCCCCCCCATTCTTCTAAAACTCCAGCGAGTTCAGGCCTAGTGCCATCAAATGCTGATCATATGTTAACCTACTCATTCCTGGGATCATTCTTGTAAACCTCCTCTGGACCCTCTCCAGAGCAGCACACCCTTCCTCAGGTATGGTGCCCAAAATTACTCACAATATGCCAAATGCAGCCTGACCAGTGCCTTATGAAGCCTCAGCATTACATTCTTATTTTTGTACACAAGCCCTCTCGACCTACCAACCCAGTCTTGTATCCCACTGTTCCAGCTTACTTTCTTTCTTCTCTGCTGGTCATTTCAGATTTAATTTGGCTCATCCAGATAGACAGGCATTGTTAATCAGCCTTTATCACCCACTTTCAGCTGGTCCCTCCTCTGTGCAGGTCATTCAATTGCTCCTAGTCTTCATTCTATCGCCCTTTTATTTCCTCTAGCTTTTCCTCCTTTCTGAGTGTCTGAATCTTTTTATTTCTATTTTTTCCCTGTTCGGAAGAAAGATCATGGACGCTGATATGTTATTTCTTGTTTCTCTCTCCACAGATGCTACTTGACACTCTGGTCATTTTAAGTATGTTGTGTTTTAATCCCTGAAGCAGTGCACAGGCTTAAACAGAAATTATGGGGACTGAGCAATCACATAAATACAGGAGGCTAATTTTGCATTTGAACATTTTGATCATCTGTCATTTTTGAAATATAACTTCAGACAACAGAATAATCAACAAACCTACTATTTACAAGAGCTCTAATTTAACCTGTTTTAAATTCTAGACTGGCCCTTTGAGCAATGAAACAAATGTCACGAGGGTGCAGCAGTAGAGTTGTTGCCTTACAGCGAATGCAGCACCGGAGACCCGGGTTCGATCCCGACTACGGGTGCTGTCTGCATGGAGTTTGTACGTTCTCCCCGTGATCTGCATGGGTTTTCTCCAAGGTCTTCGGTTTCCTCCCACACTCCAAAGACGTACAGGTTTGTAGGTTAATTGGCTTGGTAAATGTAAAAAAAATAGTCCCTAGTGGGTGTAGGTCCTAGTGGGTCCAGTGTCCACAAGACAAGACAACGTATCTAATTAATTCACCAACGGAAATGAAATCAAGCTGAATATTAAATTTGTTGGTGTTTCTTTGTGAATGGATAATTTGTAGAAATTGAATGTTGTATAATAGGTTTCTGTGCTTTGTGGACATAGTGGTCAAATACTATAGTCAACAAAATATCTGCATGGAAGCATTAAACTTTCTAGCAGTAAAATTATATTTTCAAGATTTTTGGAAATGAAAAATCACAAATAATGCACAAAATCATATTTTAAGATGTTTTAGTGAAATACATAGATGTGAATGGTCCATTTAAATTCCAAGAAGATAATGGTGGTAAAATAAATATAAATAATTTAGAAATACATACTTAATTCTAAAAAAACGTCTCCAAATATCGGCAGCATTGTCACAACTGGTAGAGCTGCTGCCTCATGGATTCATTGACCCGGGCTCAATCCTGACCTCTGATGCTGTCTGTGTGGAGTTTGCATATTCTCTCTATGATGACGTGGATCTCCTCTGATGTTCCTGTTTCCTCCCACATCTCAAAGACATTTGGGACACCCAGTTCATTTGTTACTGTAAATAGCCCCAAGTGTGTAGGTAACAGGCACATGCCGTCAGGGTAAGCAAGGTAGGCACTGCCTGCCCTGACTAAAATTATTAAATGGCAATTATTAAATATAAATAGTAAAGGCGTGGGAGAATTATGCATATCTAAGATATCGATCTCTTCGGTAGGCATAATTCTCCACGCCTTTCAACCGCAGCACTTGTAACCCTTGAAAGTCTGTGCAGCGCAATTGCCGTCAGCGCTGCTTCAAGCCATCAATTTCAAGCGGAGCTGAAGGCAGCAGAAATTCTGCCTTTGCAGTACTGCGCATGCCCAGCAGCCTACTGCGCACGCGCAGCATGAGTTTCTTGGCGAAATTTTCAAATATGGATTGTCATTATTTTAAGAGAATCTTAGGAAACAAAGAGTGAAGAATGGAGTTTGTGTACCAATAACGTGGTAAGTACATTTCTTGGTGCTTTATGTTTTTAAATACTGTATTTCCCAGGGTGGGTGGGGAGAGCTCCTTTCACAGTGTTTGGGGAGTCTGGCCCGGGGTGAAGTTGCAGGCAGGGCTGGAGCGTTGTGAAGGAGGGATTCGGGGCAGTAACCCACTTGCGATGCTCCTTGCACAGAGCCACCACATTGTGGCTGGGGAGTGAATTAGCTCAGGTGGCTGCGAGTGGCCGCCGGTACTGGACAGCACCTTCTGCCAGTCCCCGCTCACCCCTGGGAGTGCTCTTCTGTCTGAAAACCTCTCTCCTGCCGCTCACCGACATCGCTCATGTCAGCTGCTTCCCGCAAATCCTTAAATTCCGACAGGGACCAATTGAGGTTACTCAGCTGTGGGAATTTAAGGATTTGCAGGAAGCAGCTGACATGAGCGAAGCCGGCGAGCGGCAGGTGAGAGGTGTTCAGACTGAGAGCACTGCCAGAGGTGAGCGGGCCGGCAGAAGGCACTGAAGTGGCAGCCGGTTTGCTGTCGTGTCCCGGCGGTCGTCGCAGTCACCCGAGCTGCTTCCTTCCCCGGAAGTGGCGGCCTGTTCTGCTGTCCGTGCCCGGAGTGCTACGGCAGCGGTGAGTGAGTCTAAACTGATCTCCGATGCCCTCCTTCTCAACACTCCTGCCCTCACTGCAATTTTAACCCCTGGCACATCCTATGCAAATTCACAACACTGGAAAAAAATATTTGGTTGAAAATATTTTTGACAGCTTTATGAAAGTGTTGTGCATTTAATCCAGTTCCCCTGCTCTTTCACCGCATCGTATTTTCTTTACCTTGTCAAATATCCGCAACCCCAGCCCAAACCCCAACATTCAATTTCCTTCTAAATATATTTTGGATTTTGTTTCCATCATTATTTCTAATGGGTATCCCATTTCCCAACAGGCTGCTGTTCAGAGGTATTCCTTTAACTTTATATTCTATTATTTTTGTGATGACCTTGAATTTATTTCATTGAGTTACAGGTTCAATAACCAATGGTAAATCTTTTATCAGAGTCTATTATTAACGTCTTGTGAAAAATGCCTCATTTCTCCTGCTGTTTCTGAATTCTAATATCCTGCAGTTATGCTATCATCTTACTGCATGTCCTCTGAAGTCTTTTTATGATATTTAACTGCCTCATTGAGGCATAATGCCAAAAGTGTAAATAATATTCCAACTAAACCAGTTTCTATAATGTGGGTTGAGAATACCCTTTTCCCTTTTGTACTCTATGTAACTATTTAACAAACTTACAACCGAGTTTTCACTGCTGTATTAACTTATCCATCCACTTTTATACAGTACTAGGCTTAGTGAGACCCGTTGGGTCCCATTTTCACACAGGAGGGCTGGTCCCCCAATGCAATATTCCACCTCTCCACCAATTCCAATATTGGTGGCCAGTGGGGGGGGGGGGGGGGGGGGGGGGGGGGGGGGGGACTTTCTGGAGCGCTAATATGTGTATTGCGGGCTGAAGGGACTGGTTTCCAGAGGGTTAGTGTGGACATTGTGGGCCAAATGGATTCTTGGGGCAGCAGCTCAGTCACTTAAGCCTGATGTGCTGGCAGCTCACTCATGGCTGGTGGGCTGGCAGTTGACTCACAGCTATTCCTTGAAATTCCATTTCAAGCAGGGTGCAAGGCCACCAAATTCAAGTGCAGTTTCCTACCACTTCAAGCAGGGTGCAAGGCCACCAAATGCAGGTCCAGTTTCATGCCCTTTCTGGCAGGGTGCAAGACAACCAAATTCAAGTGCAGTTTCATACTACATCAAGCGGGGTGCAAGGCCATCAATTTCAAGTGTAGTTCCATACCACTTCAAGCAGGGTGCAAGGCCATTAAACTCAAATGCAGTTTCATACCACTTCAAGCAGGGTGCAAGGCCACCAAATTCGTGCAGTTTCATACCACTTCAAGCAGGGTGCAAGGCCACCAAATTCAAGTACAGTTTCATACCACTTCAAGCAAGGTGCAAGGCCACCAAATTCAAATGCAGTTTCATACCATTTCAAGCAGGGTGAAACTACCATAAAACCACACAAAACACCACATAAACACCACACTCACAGTTCAGTAGACATTCAGTGTTCAATTAATTCACAGCTCAGACAGTCGTGACCTCTCCCTCCTCCATCTTGCAGAGACTGAGCCACACCCACACTTCTGGGTTTTATAATCCTTCCCCTCACCCACTGGAAGGGGCATGGCCTTCATGGCATGACTGACAGGAGAGAGATTCTGAACATTTTTAACACACTAATAACTATTTTATTTTTCATGGATGGGAAGAATCCTCTGCACCTGATGAGCAGAGGGGGACTGAGTAAATTGGCCAAAAGTCACAGCCGTAAGTGGTAGCATTTTATCTAAAATCAATATACATTGCAAACAGGAAGTTGTCTAGTTTAGACTTGTAATCATTTGCCATTTCAAACCAACCATCACCAACCATTTGCTGTGCTTTATTTCGAACCAACCACCATCAACCATTTGTTGTGCTTTATTTCAAACCAACCACCACCAACCATTTGCTGTGCTTTATTATAAACCAACCACATTTTCATTTTCAAACCACATTAAGGGCACTCAAGGTCAGTAAAACCACACTCACAGTTTAGTAGACACGTATTCAGTGTTATTCACAACACAGGCTGAGAGACGTGACCCTCTCGCTCCCCCCATCTTGCAGAAACTCATTGAGGCACTCAACATTTCCGGGTTTTATAGTCCCTCCGGAAGGGGCGTGACCTTCAGGAGAGAGAATCTGAACATTTTTTAAACACTAATAACTCTTTTATTTATAATTGATGAGAAAAATCCTCTTGTCCTGTGCAGCGGAAGGGGGACTCTGAGTAAGATGGCCAATTTCTTCACGTTGTTTCATCTGCTATTTATCTAGCCAACACATTAAACTACAGTCCAACAATTCAATGTTGGATTGTTAGATGCTGCAGAAGATTGTACATTTAACTTCTGAAAATCTTTTATTTCTATTGTCGGCAAGATTCGCAGACTTTGAAAATATTGATGTTGTGGACAAGTAGTGCAAGCTCTGTTGTTCTTTAGGGTGAAATTATAATGGAACATTCCAAAATTCAACATTAGTGATTAACACTAGTAACATATATAAACTTTGGACCACCTGTAAAACCTCGGCAAGTCTGGTCCAATTAAGTTGCTTAAAACTGATTGTATTATTTATGGATTCTTTACAAGGTTCAAAGGTTAATGGCTGGGATTGGGATCCCCCAAATAAAGCATTCAAGCTTACAGATAGTTGTTTAGGGAAAAATAGATCAAAAGGTTTTTTCCATGGCTGTGCTACTAATAATGTATGTGTTTAACAAAGTTTCCCTCACTAAGTCAAAAGTTGCCAACTACTTCAAAATGAGTGTTGGGTGAAGTTGCTCCCTTCATCTATATATTGAATGCCCTGCGAGTGCTAAAATGAACATTCAGTCCTGCAGCACACAAAACCTTGCACCACATGGTTGAATTTATGTTCCAATGTATATTTTGAAATGGCTCTGCAAATTTATAATCAAGAAAGATTAGAATATTTGGATGGAGGAGTGATGAGCGGTTGATAGTTGACTAAGCAATATTTTTTTCTACCTTCCAAAATGATCAACTGCATGCTTCCCAGAATTAAATTCAACCTGCACAAACAAAAATAAATCTCATTCATGCATTTTGGATCAGGCTAAAATTGGGAAATGCAGGGAATTTTTACCACCCAGTTCTCCCCTCAACCAACATCCATAAACCCAATTTGTGTAAAAAGCAGGAGTTACTATTAAATGCGAGCATTTGAAATATCCTGACTCCTAAGTTTAAAAAAAGGTTCTTTATGAATTCAAACGCAGATCTTTTGGCTCCCTTCCAACAATCAATCAGTTGTAAATTGTGAAATCAATCAATTAATTTGTTAAACTGAGCTGACTCTATGCAGTATAGGAGTGCGGCACTTACTGTACAGGGTGGTGTATCTACGAAACAAGTTTTGTGAAGAAGTGGTAGAAGTGTACACAATTACATCATTTAAAAGACACTTGGAGACGTAGAAGCTTGAAAGGGCGTACCACAAGATTCAGGAACAGCTTCTTCCCCACTAATCAGACCTTCTGTAAGCTAGGGAACAGTCTCAATTTCTACCTCATTGCAGATATTGGACTTTTTCGCTGGAACTGTTATGCTGCAATGCTGAGCAACTATATTCTGCACTCTGATTTATTTTTCAACGCTCTATCTTTATTACTTGTGTTTGACTTGATTACATTCATGTATAGTATGATCTGATTTGATTGGATAGCATGCAAACAAAAGCTTTGCACTGTACCTTGGGACACGTGACAATAATAAACTTAAACATGGAGGGAAGTGTGGAACTATCTATGTTGGGCAATTTGGTTGACATGGACGAGTTACGCAGAAGGGCCTTTGTCTGTGCTGCACAGCTCCGCGACTCTGTGGGGTCTTTCTTCCTCACAGAACATGGACTTCACTCTGAGCTTCAATTTCTCAGACTAACTGCTCCACAAGCAACTCTTCACATTGCACAGTGATTAAAGCTTTTGCTAATGGTGGATCTGACGGCAAGTGAGTTGCCTAAAACTTGCACAAAGAAACCTGAAGGTCCTTCCCACGGTTTAAAAGTATGATGTTGGAAAATGAATTACCGCAGCTGTGACTGTCTGGAAGCCATCACTCAACAGCAAACCCTCCATCTAATTAATACAAATTCTGTTGCAGCTGGAACATGGCTAAAGTGTTCCTGAATGACAGCAAGAAAATAATTTGTGTCTAATCAATGGCATAGTTCCTAGGCGCACCGGTGAGATCAACGTAGAGCACCAGGTTGAGTGGATTTGCAAGGCTAGTGAGCTGCATGAAAGACCAGTGGATGACAGCATTCAGTGGTACTTGGTGAACCCATTTGACCTGAACTGACTCAATTCCTTGAAACATCTACTTGAAATGCAGTGGATATCATCTATAATTGTATATCAAGGCTCCTCACCGCAAGTATATTAAGGTGCCTGACTAAGGGAACACAACATCATCCAATGAGAAATGATGCAGCCAGGGAACAATCAAAATGGAGCGACAATGCACTTACGTATATTGGTAACGAGTCTCTTGATAAAGCAGCCAAGAAGGCGATCAAAGGTAATAAGGAAACAGCCTTAGCAGCAACTATCGGCTTCATGAAGGTTCCAGTCAGTGATTAGAAAATTAATTAAGTGAAAGCACCTGTACTCTTTGTGATTTCCTTATGTCAGAATGAAATACCTGGCCAATACTTACTATTAAAAGCTTGATTTCCTCAATGTTGATCATAGTAGGAAGGTTTCAGAATTGACTCCCTGAGAATAATAAATACAGTCAATAACCTATGTATCGGTCAATCTGCCGTTTCACTATGATCCATCTGTGACTTTTTTAAGACATTGCCTATCTTCCGGGGCACGTTTAATGTTGGCTTTAAAGCTCCATCTTCTGCCACACTTAGTTGCTCATATAGTCTGGCCAGAAATACATGGTCAAGCGGTTCAGCACTTTTGGGAACTGTACACCAATGTACTACTGCAATTTTCTCTTCACTTAAATGTAACCTCACAGGACCTGGCTGTAAACACATTATTACACATTATTAGGGTGGCACAGCGGTAGAGCTGCTGCTTTGCAGCGCCAGAGAACCTGGGTTCGATCCTGACTACTGGTGCTTATCTGTATGAGTTTGTATATTCTCCCCGTGACCTGCATGGGTTTTTTCCAGGATCGCCGGTTTCCTCCCACAGTCCAAATACATAAAGGTTTGTAGGTTAATTGGCTTAGTAAAAATTGTAAATCATCCCTAGTGTATGTAGGAAAATGTAAGTGTGTGGGAATCGCTGGTCGACGTGGACTCAGTAGGCCAATGTGCCTGTTTCCATGCTGTATCTCTAAACAAAAATACATAGTGGAAAGGTTGATGGTCTAGGTTGCCTGGCAGTAATGTTGCTCCAGTAATCATAGATAATCCTTAGTTGGAGCGACAGTGGTCTCGATTGTCCAGTTGTGAGGCACACACTGTGCCATTATCATAGCAATGGTGATAAGTGTACAAATGCTGAGAACCCGAGAAGAAACTGTGTCTTCTTGCTCATAAACAAACACTGCAAGTAATGTTTGAAAGCATCTAAAGACTGGTGGCCATTATTCACTGACTGGGTACATGTGAGCTTGGGACAATGTGAATACTGCATTAGTTCCTCGGTTATAGGAGCAGAATATGGCCATTCAGCCCATCAAGTCTACTCAGCTGTTCAATCATGGCTGATCTATCTTCCCCTCTAAGGATTAATAAGTATTTATTTGTGTGAGTGTGTGCCTGCATCTGTCTGTCTGCATGTGCAGCCACCTAGTGTGTGTGTGTGTGTGTGTGCACCCCTTACTGTGTGGCTGTATGTGTTTGCTTCTGCATGAGTGAATGTTTCTGTGTGTGGGGGCAGTGTGCAAGTGTGTGCAGGGAGCTATTGAAGCTGTGCCAGGGGCCAAAGCTTTTATCAAAGCTGTTGAAGATTATTGAGTGTCCCAGACATTCAAAATCAATTTAAAACATCCATATAGCTCTGGAAATTAATTGAAAAATCAAAAACACAAAGAATATTAATAACTGCACTGAACTCAATTAATTTGGAAACCATTTAAATCAACTAGTACTTACCCTTGTCTCCTTTGAACCTGCACAACTCCAGGAGGTAGATTCCCTGCAATAAATGTTGGATTATTTCACAAAACACATTTCACTGCAGGACAAGGGCCAGATTTACGTATAAGGTAGACAAGCTTAAGCTTAGGGTCTCGAGATCTAGGGGGGCCTACTCACCTCGCTGCCTCACCGGACCCGTCCAACCTCGCCGCCCCACCGATCATCCGCCCACCGGGACCTCCTACTCTTTGCCCGCTGACCCAGGCCACTCCAACGCCGTCACCTTACCTGCAGCCTGGACAGCACCGGGCCTGAAGCTTCCACGCTACAGACTCCCACTCTCCCGGGTTTGACAGCACTGGGTCCTAGTGCTAGTCAGCCAACCATGGTAATCTCAGTGGCTATTCCACTGGGTCTTCCCCATTCCCCTCAAACCATGTGACCCCAGCTCTTCCCCACCTAAAATAATTTAAGTAATTTAATTAAATAGATCCTGGAAAACCAATAACCATTGGTGAAAAACCAGTCCAGGCATTACATTTTGGGCTTCAACCCCATCCTACCCTTTGGGCTTCTACCCCATCCTAACTGTGTGATAGTTGTCTGTGCGTGATGTGTGTGTGGGAGGGAGAGAAGGGAGGAAGAACAGAAGGAAGGGAGGGAGGGAAGTAGAGAAAGGAGGGAAGGAGTGAAAGAAGGGATGGAGCAAATGAGAGAAGGGAAAAGAGAGAGGAAAGAGGGAGCGAAGGAGAGGGAGGGAAGAAGGAAAGGAGAGAAGGCAGGGAGAGGGCCGGCGGCAGGAGCGGATGCCGGGGTCCAGCGGATGGGTGTGAGATGAGGTTGAGGTTTGTAAACGTTGCTCCAATCCCCGGCCCGACCCTCCATGTATTGTTCACTGCGTCTCCCCGGGGAGAGAGAGGGGTGGAGCCGGGGCTGTGTGCGTGAAGCACGGCAAGTGGATGGGCGGGAGTGCTGCCCCGGGACTGTGAGGGAATGACCCACCTCCCCCTCTCCCCCTCCTCCATTCCCCCTCACACCCTCCTCCATTCCCCCTCACACCCCCCTCCCCGTCTACCCCTTTCTTCCCCCACCACTCCTCTACTCTCTCTTCCCGCCCTTCTCTGCCCCCTCCACCCAGGGTACATCTACCCGAGCTGAGAGTAGATTACTCTGGTGCGGGGCCCCCTTACTCGTGGGGCCCAATTGGGAGCAATTGGTCCAATCGGCTTAAGGCTGACCCTGGCCTCACCTTTATCCCCCTCCGTCCCCACCTCAATGAGCTCTGCTCCCGCCGCGATTTGGAGCTCTTCTTCCGTCGCCTCCGCCTCACACCGTTCTTCCATGGGAAGGAGTCCTCGCCCCATTGATCATCCCTTTTCCCGTCTCCAACGGACCCCCTCGTCTTGGACCCCGCCTCATGGCCATTGGTACAATGAAATTTGGGGGTCACCATCCAACATTGGAACGGGAGAACATTCTCAGCGGCTTGGACTTCCGAATCGGCCACTTCCTACCGGAGATCGCGGCTCCCGAAGTCCACAGGCTGAGCTGGGTGGAGATTCACGCTGGCGGCCCTCGGCAAAGGGATCCCAGGGCTCCGCGATGTTGAAATCAGCGCAGCCCGAGGCTGGGCGCTCTGCAAACCACAGCTCCATGATTTTGTAGCAGCAGGCCCAACACTCCAGAGCTTCAAACGGCGATCCAAGTGAGGCATCGCCCACTCCACATTGAATCCAATATGTATTTTAAAACCAACTGTTTAATGACAACAAACAGTAGGATCTAAAAGTGTCACACTGTCATTGTCGGGTAGTCATGGTCCTCTAGTCGTGGGGGTGGGGGATTGGTATGGGGAGAGGCCTCACTAGTGAAATAGCTTTGGGCCTCTCTTCATCTAAATCCGGCCCTGCGCAGGACTCCTTGATGAGTCCAACATCAGAGTGCAGCAAAAATGTAGAGGAAGGAACTGCAGATGCTGGTTTAAACTGAAGAGACACAAAATGCTGGAGTAACTCTGCGGGACAGACAGTATCTCTGGAGAGAAGGAATGGGTGACGTTTCGGGTCGAGACCCTTCTTCAGACCGAGTCTGCTGCCTGTTCCGCTGAGTTACTCCATTTTTTTGTGACTATCAGAGTGCATCATGCAGGATCCCAGCAAGGAGCAGCTGGTAGGTTTTGGGCTTTTATATTACTGTGCAAATGCACTTACACTCACACTGCAGATTCTCTGCCAATGTGTTAGGTGCAAAATTAACCAGTTTTTGGTAGGCACAAAGTGCTGGAGTAACTCAGCAGGTCAGGGAGTCTGCCCACTGAGTTACTCCAGCACTTTGAGTCTTTTTTGTCAACCAGCATCTGCAGTTCCATATGTCTAAGTTTTTGGTGGGTTTTTTTAAAAATTGTGATTAGGAATGAAAATTCATTTTAACATTCTGACATTTTAGTGTCATGTGTCATGCACCGTCAGCTGCCAAAACCGTGTTTACCTTAACAATAAAACTTAGTTTTAATCTTGCAAGAATATTCATAATTACATCATTGTGACCTTATTTTGAGTTGGCATTCTCGTTGTCTCTCGCTGAAACTTTCAATAGTAATTGAGTTACATTATGAGAAATTGTGTGCTTTGGACTTCATCAACAAGGATTTGGAACTGGGTGGGTCTTGTGGGAGTCATAGACTGGGTGGAAAGCAGACTCTCATTCCGCATTTTGGGCTGGTTTCAAACGAGTTGACTGCGGTGAAAACACAGCATTCAAACTCTGTGTATCTCCCAATGGTTCTGACGATGTAGTAAATTTTCGTTAGCATTCACAGGGTGGGATTTTGTGAGTTTCCACTGAAATGGAAAGTTATCAGGACCTCCTGTATGAATCCCCAACATATGCTCTCAGTATGTCTGCCCAGGGCAGAAATTATGTTTTAAGCCAAGTAATCATTTTGTCTTTTAACTGTGAATCAAATTACTACTTTTGTAGATCTTGGTCTCCACCTCATTTAAACTAAATTGTCTCTTTGTCATCACCTCTTACTGACTGCAAGGCGTCAAAACCTCAGAATGAATAGCGTTGCAATCAGTCAGCATGGTAGCATTATTTGAATAATGGCCTGCATCCTACAAAAAAACTCCAGAATAATCCCTGGTTTAGTTTAAAAAAACTGTTTAGAAACTCGTTCAATGTACCATTGATTACATTAAGGTATTGATAACTGATAAGACAAATATGCATTTAAGTTGTGATTATGATCTCACACATTGCAAACAAAAGTAATACCTGTAAAAGCTGAAAAGGATTAAAAGTTGCCAGCAAGTTCAGTATGGAAAGGGGTGCATGTTAACATTCAAGGGTTGTTCCAATGATTATGCAAAATGGTAAACATGACTCAATCCTTCGGCAGTGCTGGGGATTGGAGGCAGGGGGACGATACAAGACTCTAAACATAATGCAGCACATCTAGGGGAGGGGAAAGGGGTTTATTTCGCAATTGTAGACAGAGAAGCTGAAGTGCAGCAAGGTGACTGCAGGTGAGAAAAGAATAGTAAATGCTTACAGATGGAGCAACAGAGGCAGTACAGGGTAAAAAATAGGATGTCGGAGAGACAGTTCCAAGAAATTCAAGGTTAAGCCACAGGCAAGAAATGCTTTGGAAAATTGAAAATTGCTGCTGAAAGCACATAGAAAAGTAAAAGACCCCAAAAGTTTGGAAAGGATAAGGGAAAAAAAACAGGAAGTAGTTAAAAACGATTTCTAACCTTTGAAGCAGGCATGGATGTGATTTATGATTATGAAAATATGTCTTTGGTTACAGGGCTTTGGGTATACTGGGATCATTCATTATGCACTGGAATGTTTGCAAACTGATAATGATTACAGTTAGGGAGTTTACTTGAAGTATTGGCCTGGTAATAACACCATTTTTTTCATTGCTATTGTATATTCAAAGCCATCATTGCCACATCCTACTTGCCGCAATGGAATTTAATTAACCCTTTTAACCCTGAATATAATTGGAGTTGTGCACATTTTGGTTGGATGAGGAAGGAGAAGTGGTTCAAACAACTGTTATCCCTAATTTAGTTACATGAAACAGACATTGAAGTTGTTCTACGCATTAGGAGTCATGCATTTTGGTAGTAGGAATAAAGGTGTAGACTATGTTCTAAATGGGGAGAGAATCCAGAAATCGGAGGTGCAAAGGGACTTGCAGGATTCTGCAAGTCGAATCGGTAATAAAGAAAACAAACTCATTGCTAGCATTTATTTCAAGAGGACTTGTATACAAAACAAGGATGTAATGCTGAGGCTCTATAAGGCGCTGGTAAGGCCGCATTTGGAATATTGTGAGCAATTTTGGTCACCATATCTGAGGAAGGAAGTGCTGGCTCTGGAGAGGATCCAGAGGAGGTTTACAAGAATGATCCCGGGAATGAGTAGGTTAACCTATGATGAACGTTTGACGGCAATGGGCCTGTACTCACTGGAATTTAGAAGAATGAGGAGGGACCTCATTGAAATATACAGAATAGTGAAAGGCTTGGGATAGAGTGGATGTGGAGAGGATGTTTCCACTAGTGGGAGAATCTTGCCTAGAGGTTATAGAATTAAAGGACTTCTTTTAGGGAGATGAGGATAAATTTTCTTTAGTCAGAGGATGGTGAATCTGTGGAATTCTTTGCCAAGAAAAGCTGTGGAGGCCGTCAGTGGATATTTTTAAGGAAGATGATACTTTTTGATTAGTATGGTTGTTTGAAATTAAGGGGAGAAGGCACAAGAATGGGGTTAGGGGAAATTGGTCAGCCATGATTGAATGGCAGAGTAGATGATGGGCCGAATGGCCTAATTGTAGTATTATCCATATGACCTTATGATTATACGCCTATGAATGTAATTGAACTCAAGCAGGTACGGAGGAGATTCAACGGAATGTTGCCTGGATAGAACGTTATGGTTAAAAGGAGAGATTGGATGGGCTGATTTGTTTCATAGAGAAGAAGAGGCCAACAGATAACTTATAGAGTATATAAAATTATGAGGTAGATAGATAAGGTAAATCATGTTTCTTTCTTATAGTTAGGTGTACAACTGCAGAAGGACCAATTTCCTCCTATATTCGATTCCTCTTATAAAGGCCAATGTGCCATTCCCTTTCTTCACTGCCTGTTGTACCTGCATGCTTACTTTCAAAGACTGTTGCACAAGGACCCCCAGATCCTGTTGTACTTCCCCTTTTCTGAACTTGATGCCATTTAGATAGTAATCTGCCTTCCTGTTTTTGCTACCAAAGTGGATAACCTCACATTTATCCGCATTAAACTGCATCTGCCGTGCACCTGCCCACTCCACCAATCTGTTCAAGTCACCCTGCATTCTCGTAGTATCCTCCTCACAGTTCACACTGCCACCCAGCTTTGAGTCATCTGCAAATTTACTAATGTTACTTTGAATCCCTTCATCCAAATCATTGATGTATATTGTAAATAGCTGCGGTTCCAACAGCGAGCCTTGCGGTACCCCACTAGTCACTGCCTGCCATTCTGAAAGGGAACTGTTTATCCCTACTCTTTGTTTCCTGTCTGCCAACCAGTTCTCTATCCATGTCAGCACTCTACCCCCAATACCATGTGCCCTAATTTTGCCCAGTTATCTCCTATGTGAGATCTTATCAAATGCTTTCTGAAAGTCCAGGTACACTACATCCACCTGCTCTCCCTTGTCCATTTTCCTAGTTACATCATCAAAAAATTCCAGAAGATTAGTCAAGCATGATTTCCCCTTCATAAATCCATGCTGACTCGGACCGATCCTGTTACTGCTATCCAAATGTGCGGCTATTTCATCTTTTATAATTGACTCCAGCACCTTCCCCACCACCGATGTCAGACCAACTGGTCTATAATTCCCTGTTTTCTCTCTCCCCCCTTTCTTAAAAAGTGGGATAACATTAGCTACCCTCCAATCCACAGGAACTGATTCTGAGTCTATAGAACATTGGAAAATTATCACCAATGCATCCACGATTTCTAGGGCCACTTCCTTAAGTACCCTGGGATGCAGACCATCAGGCCCTGGGGATTTATCAGCCTTCAGTCCCATCAGTCCATGCAACACCATTTCCTGCCTAATATAGATTTCCTTCAGTTCCTCCGTCACCCCAGATCCTCTGGCCACTACTATATCAGGAAGATTGTTTGTGTCCTCCTTAGTGAAGACAGATCCAAAGTACCTGTTCAACTCATCTGCCATTTCCTTGTTCCCCATAATAAATTCACCTTTTTCGGTCTTCAACTTTGGTCTTAACTAATTTTTTCCTCTTCACACACCTAAAGAAGCTTTTACTATCCTGCTTTATATTCTTGGCTAGCTCACCTTCGTACCTCATCTTTTCTCCCTGTATTGTCTTTTTAGTTATCTTCTGTCGTTCTTTAAACATTACCCAATACTCTTGCTTCCCGCTCATCTTTGCTATGTTGTACTTCTTCGCTTTAATTTTTATACTGTCCCTGAAGTCCCTTGTCAGCCATGGTCGCCCCTTACTCCCCTTGGAATCTTTGTTCCTCCTAGGAATGAACTGATCCTGCACCTTCTGTATTATTCCTAGAAATACCTGCCATTTTTGTTTCACACTCATCTCTGCTAGTGTATCTTTCAAGTCAACATTGGCCAGCTCCTCACTAATGGCCCCATAGTCCCCTTTATTCAACTGTAACACTGACACCTCCAATCTACCCTTCTCCCTCTCCAATTGTAGATTAAACCTGACCATGTTATGGTCACTACCTCCTAATGGCTCATTAACCTCGAGGCCCTTTATCAAATCCGGTTCATTACACTAAATCCAGAATTGCCTTCTCCCTGGTAGGCTCCAGTACAAGCTGTACTGAGAATCCATCACAAAGCACTCTACAAAGTCCCTTTCTTGGGGTCCAGTACCAACCTGATTTTCCCAGTCTACTTGCATGTTGAAATCTCCCATAACAACCACAGCATTACTTTTGCTATATGCCAATTTTAACTCCTGATTCAACTTGCGCCCTATGTCCAGGCTACTGTTTGGGGGCCTGTAGATTATTCCCATTAGGGTCTTTTTACCCTTACAATTCCTTAGTTCTATCCATACTGACTCTACATCTCCTGTTTCAATGTCACCCCTTGCAAGGGACTGAATTTCATTCCTCACGAACAGAGCAACCCCACCCCCTCTGCCCACCTCTCTGTATTTTTAATAGGAGGTATACCCTTGAATATTCAGTTCCCAGCCCTGGCCCTCTTGCAGTCATGTCCCATAACATCATACTTACCAGTTTCTAACTGAGCCTCAAGCTCGTCCACTTTATTTCTTATACTTCGCGCGTTCATATACAGCACTTTGACCTCCGTATTCACTTCCCCCCTCGCACACCGCTCGCAATTGGCCCTGACCTTACTCTGTTGTCCCTTCTAGAGCTTTCCTTCCCATTAATTTGAGAATCTTTTGTCATTTTTCCTGTAGCCACTTCCCCTTCAACTCCATCTTTATACTCCCAATTTGTCAATCCCCCCCGCCACTATTTAGTTTAAACCCACATGTGTAGCCCTAGAAAACCTGCCTGCCAGAATGTCGGTCCCCCTCCAGTTAAGGTGTAACCCGTCCCTTTTGTACAGGTCACCCCTACCCCAGAAGAGATCTCAGTGGTCTATAAATCTAAATCCTTGCTCCCTGCTCCAGCCCCTCAGACACACATTCAGTTCCCCTCTCTCCCTGTTCCTGTCCTCACTAGCACGAGGTACTGGAAGCAATCCAGAGATAACCACCCTAGAAGTCCAGCATTTCAGTCTTCTTCCTAACCCTCTGAACTCATGTTGGAGAACCTCCTTCCTCTTCTTCTCGATGTCGTTTATGCCTATGTGCACAACTACTGCCTTCTCTCTCTCAAGGATATTCTGAATTTGGCTCATGACATCCTGAACCCTGGCACCAGGGAGGCAACAGACCATCCTCGCATCTCGTCTGCCGCCACAGAATCTCCTGCCCACTTTTCGGACAATAGAGCCACCCACCACTACAGAGAAGAGAGAAAAAAAGTTCAGTGTGTGTGTGCATATATAAACATTCTCACAAATACACATAATATATATTTAGATCATATAACGCAAATATATACACAAAAAACAAACAATAATATTGCAATAATAACAATAATAGTCTATGTAGTTCAGAGTTTATTTGAGGTATAATAGCCGAATGGCTGTAGGGAAGAAGCTGTTCCTGAACCTGGACGTTGCAGTTTTCAGACAAAGGTTCAAGGTGACAGGTTGAAGGTTTAGAGGGGATCTAAAGATAAATACTTTCACGGTGAAATCTGGTTGAAATCTAAAATGCACCTGGAGAGGTGGGAGGTAGAAACTCTCACACCATTTAGAAAGCATGTAGACAAATACTTGAATCAGCAAAGCTATAGAAGGCCGTGAACCTAATACAGGTAAATGAGATTAGTGCAGATAGGTACAATGGGAGTCATGGGCATGGTAGGCCTAAAAGGACCTGATTCATACTGAACAATCCAATGGCTGCAAACCTGTTCTGCACTAATGCTGGTTGCACCAATTGTACACTCATTTGGCATCTACAGAATGGATGGCAGTGTTACATTCACCATATGTGACAGAAGCAGCCTATTTGGTCAAATAGTCCATCTCATCATTTCTACTCCATCTGAACATCCTCTCACTCTACCGAAGCAACCTCAACAAAGTATTTTATTCCTTTTGTCCCCATGTATACATCCTCCCTCGTGTAGAAGAAAGTACTTTACTAATATATTTTTACCTGTACTATTTTGAGCCGTTATTATCTAAACCTTCATTAGTACCAAGCATGGATAAAGCTTCTAATTAGTGGTCAACAAATACAAATAAAGGGGAAATGCAACAAATAAACCCACACAATGCTTTTCCAAAGAAAATTGCTTAAGGCACCATCTGTTTTTACAGTCCCATTAGGATAGCATAATAAGAATGAGATATGAGGCATGAACCTGTTCGAACAATAATATTAACATTTCTAATACATAACTTTCATCTTTGAATGATTATTTTTGGTTCCAGGCATCTATTTTATTAATCCTGTAATAAGATTTGATTTCACTGTATTCTCTCTTCTCTGGATAAATACATCAATGAAAACACAGAATTCATAAGGTGCTCCAGAGTTGAATGATGCACATCATTTGGTTGAATTGACACCAATGAGTAAAACAGAGGGAAGCTGTGAGATCAAGAATCACTTGTGACGAATGGCTAACCAATCTTTCTTAGGTCTACAGCAACCTGCACTTAAGTGGGCTTAATAGATACCATCTGTGATGAACATTCAAGTAATTTAGTGAAGATTTTGAAAATGGATGGAAGAGATCATAAAAAAGCAGTGGAGAGGGAAGAATGGGAAAAGAATGTGTCAAAAGCGGAGAAGAAAGGAATACAGGGTAGCTATTACAAAAATTACAGGAAAATATCTCAAGAATCAGGGGTGTGAGCCGGGGGGGGGGGGGGGGGGGGGGGTTTAATGACAAAGACAGAGGTAGAGATAAGAAAAAGGGGATGTCAGGATGAAATACAAGAAGAGATGAAGATATTGTTGCATGCAGGGGCGGAAATCGCTATCAAAACATGGACAACACACAATTTATTGGTGCTGCACGCACGCATGAGGCTTCAGCCATGGGCCCTGTGGGCAGTAACATTGGGAGCTGATCTGGTTGCTGATCGACTCTGAAATCCAGCAACAGCAGCTTTGTCTGCCCTGAATCATGGGGCTTCAATCGCCCTGTTTGTGGGGCCTTTCATCGCCTGACGCAGCTTAAAATCGGCCACGGGCCCTTCCATCGCCCGGCGGGGGTTCAACATCGGGAGCCTCGATCGCCTCGATGCAGCAATTTGACCGCGGGCCGATGGAAAAATCCCATGGCTGTTTTTCAGCTGCGCCCGGCCGGGCAATGAAAGGCCCCGCAAATGGGCCGACTCCAGCTCCGCTCTATGATCTTTGCTCAACACGTGTCTCCCTCCTCCAATCACCGCACACTATTCTCAGTCCCATACCCCTACTTCCGCCTCTGACAGACACATCCCTCCTCCAATCATCGCACGGAATCATCATAATTCCCTCCCCACTGCCTGCTGACCGACGTCTCTCTCGTCCAATCGGCGGCCTCGATCATCAGTCCCACCCACACTGTCTCGTGGAAAGCGGAGATTTTTAATAGAATTTTTGTCACCGAGTTTCAAAATCGGATTACAAAACATGGGGGTGGGGATTGTTCCCCACCTCTCAAAACATGGAGGGGGTGTGTATCTCCAGGTAGAGATCTTCTACAAGTTTCTCCATGACCTTGGGTTATCATACCTCGCTTGTCCTGTGATCAATGACATACATACTGATGGCTCACAGATTGTCGAATCTGTGCACTGCCCCATCGGAAATGACCAAGACCTGTCCACAATAATACCACCAGGAGCGCCGCAAGGTTGGCAGCCTCGCCAACAGTCTGTTTGTTTCTTCGTCTTTTTTCTTGTTATTTTTAGTGTGTTTTTAGTAAATGTTTTCCGGTTTGTTTTATCTGGGGGGAGGCGTATGTTGCAAAACATGCTTGGCTAATAAAGTATTATTATATTTTAATGGTTTGTAGAAATGATTATCAACATGTAAAGATGTTATTCAGAGGGACACTAAACCAAGAATGTTTTCCTCTTTCCAGCATGAAGAAGGCATTCTTGTACTAATGGAGATTTCTGGATTGTGACCTCTTTATCCCAGTTTTTCTTCTTAAGTAAATGAAGGATACTATACACATTGATAATCATATCATGTGTTGGGTAAACATATGGGATATCACATTAGGATGAATCACAACAGGAATTTCTTAACAACTTCTCTTTGATTCCTCCCACTTCCTCCAAAACAAAGGCGTATCCATGGGCACTTGACTGTATGGGGCGACAGCTATGCCTGCTTCTTTGTAGGGTATGTCTAACAATCCCTGTTCCAGGCATAAACTGGAGGCTTGATCCTCATTCCCCACTTCTCACCACTCCTTCCCCAGTCCAGTTCTGTTTCTTCAAGTTGTGTACCATTGTTAGGGAAAAGAAAATAATGGAAAAGAATCACAATTGCCTAACATTCTAAGAGGGTCTTTAATGGTTACATTATGTTGCTGTAGGCCATGCTCTTGCATGTTCTTTATAAAAACAATACATGTTTTCTGCTGTGTATAGATTTGAGTGTACCCGGTATATCTTGGGTGTGGCAACAAAGGGAGCCTCCATTGTTTACATCGGATTCTACAATGAGTCTGTATAATTAATATAAGGCCTAATATAAGGATTAAATCCGGCAGAGTTTATAGACCTATGGTGACTTCCGCACCTTACGTCCTTTCGGTTGAAATCTTTGTTTTGGGCTGGGATTTTCCTTTTTATCTTCAGTGTATGTTAGCTCCTTTAAGGTCCTTAACCACCACCGTTAATGTGCAAACCTTGTTTTAAATTGTTTGCAACATTGTGGTAAATCACATGTGACATAATTATGATAATCACTTCCCCTGAGTCATTTGCTTCTTTCTTCCTGCTGTGGATCAGCTGTGGCTTAGTGGAAGCACTCTCCCCTTTGAGACAGAAGCTTATGGGTTTGAGTTTCACATGAGATTTGGACTCAAACTCCAGGCTGACATGCTGGTGGGGTACTGATACTGATGAGCCATTGTATTAACACAGGCTTTTTGGATTTGTTGTTAAATAAAAGGTCGCAATTGGGCATAGAAGACCCAAAATAATCATCCACAAGCATTTGCAGTAAAGTGATGGAAACATGAACACTTAGCTAATAGCAGTAAGGACATGTATGAATGTTACTTCAAAATCTAGAAAAAAAAATTCTGTTCATGCCCTTGTTCAAAAATGACTCGCTGGTGCTTGAGGATGTCTTGAGATTGGGAGAGGTGCTTTTTAGATTTAGAGGGATTTGGGCCAAACACTGGGACTAGTGTAGATGGGACATGTTGCTCAGTGTAGACAAGTTGGGCCAAAGGGCTTTTTTCCACACTGTGTGACTCTATGATTCTCTAAAGATAGCTCTTCATTTCCTTTATGGAAGTTTGTTGTGCACTGGCCAGAATCACAGTGAATGTGGGAAACATTAGTTTAGAATCTCTTCTCACAGGTATATTATCATGACCATAAGTTATTGAAGCAGTTGGGCCATTTGAGTCTGCTGCACCATTCATGGCTGATCTATTTTCCCCTCTCAATCCCATTCTCCTGCTTTCCCCATGTTTCCTTTGGCACACCTAATCAAGAACCTATCAATCTCTGTTTTAAAAATTCAGCATCTGCCATTCCGTGTGTCACCATTGTCAGTTTATCTTTGCTATGGATTTCCAACATTTCGCTTCACAAATGGTGTGGATTGGGGGAATGGTTCACCACAAGCGATATTTCAATTGTTACTGAGTGAAATTGTCACTGAGTGGAATTTCAAATGTTACTGAGTGGAACACAAAATAGAGAGGCAGATTGAGGCAAATAGAGGTTAAAGAGAGCAAGTTCATTAGACAGACCCAGCACGAGGACAGCAGAGTAAGGGAAGACTGATGGGTTAAACTGCATTTATTTCAGTGCAAGAGGCCATACAGGTAAGGCAAATGAACTCAGGGTGTTGATAGGTACATGGGACTGGAATATCATAGCTCTTATAGAAACACAGCTGAGGGAGGAACAGGACTGTTAGCTCAATGTTCTGGGGTACAATTGGGATTGGAGTAATAAAGGTGGAGGTAAGAGGGAAGGAGGAGTTGTGTTTTGATTAGGGTGAATATCATGGTGGTAGATATACAGGTTATTGCTGGGGATTATCCAGAGGGGCTACATGGGTGAAACTGAGAAATAATTAGGTTATGATCACTTTCATAGGGTTGTACTATAGGCTCACAATAGCCAGTGGGAATTAGAGGAATAATAGGATTATAATAGTGGAAGATTTTAACTTTCCAAACAAAGACTGGTAGTGGCTTAGTGCCATGATTTTTGAAGGGGAGAATTAGATTAATTTTTCAGGAAACTTTTCTCAATCAATATACAGATAAGCCTACTTGAGACATGGCTAAACAGGACCTTCTCTTGGATAATGCCAGGGCAGGTACTAAAGTGTAAGTGTTGGAGCACTTTGGGACCAGTTATCATAATTATGCTCATTTTAAAATAGTTATGAAAAGGATAGGAGTAGTGCAAAGTGAAAGTCCTGAATCGAGGCAAAGACTGATTAGGAATAGTCAGAAGATAGACACAAAAAGCTGAAGTAACTCAGTAGAACAGGCAGCATCTCTGGAGAGAAGGAATGGGTGACATTTTGGGTCAAGACTATTCTTCAAACCAATAGTCAGCATAGCTTTTTGAGTGGGAAATTGTGTCTCACCAATTTGACTGAATTTTTGAAAGAGATAACTGAGATGCTTAATGAGAGCAGTAAGGTAGATAATATCAACATGGACAAGGTATTTGACAAGGTACTAAAGTAGGCTGGTCTGGAATGTTAGAGTGCATGGGATCCAGGGAGAGCATCTAATTGATTTCAAAGATAGACACAAAATACTGGAGTAACTCAGTGGGATAGGCAGCATCACTGGAGAGAAGGAAGTCTGCAACAAGTGATGTGCAATAATCCAGTAGCCAAGCTTCAATATAATTTCCAGATTTATTTAATTACTTGAATTTGAATTTCCCATCTGAGATTGTGGGATTCTCCCTCGTGTCTCTAGAACAATTGTTTGGAACTCCAGATGTTTTTCAGTAGCTTAACTATTTTTTATCCATTCAAGCAAGGTGGGATTCATAGGCTAAGCTAGCAACTATTTGCACATCCCTAATGTTTTTGAGAAGCTGTTGACGAGCTTCCTTCTTGACGTACTCCATCTCCTGAGGTGTGGGAATACCGAAAATTGTGTTACAGATTGAGTTCCAGAACTTTTACCGAGTGAAATTGTCATGGAATGGTGATATACTTCCTAGTTAGGAATGGTGTGTGGCTTAGAGGCTGATTTCTCGGTGGTGGTGTCTGATACGTTTGCAGCCATGTCCTTCTAGCTGGAAAACGTCGTAGGTTTGGAAAGTACTGTCCGCTGTGTTAGTGAGTTTCTGCAGTGCATCCAATAGATGTTACAAACTACTGCTACTGTGCGTCATTGGTGGAGTGAGTGAATAATTGTGGATGTGGTGCCCATCAAAGTGACCTGCTATATCCTGCATGGTGTTATGCACCTTGAATGATGCTGAAGGTGCAGTCCACCAGGCAAGTGGAGGGTATTCCTCCCTTGCTTCAATCTCCAACAATCTCCTCCCTTGCTTCCCTTTGCAAACTGAGTTAGATCTCTGGGGATTTATCAACCTTTGTGTGTCCCATAATATCTAATACTTCTCATTCTTCATTTAAAACAAACCTGAGGAGCAAACTTTTCACACTGAGGGTGGTGGGTATATGGAAAGAGCTGCCAGAGGAGGTAGATTTAACAGCAGGTACCTTAACAGCATTTAAAAGACACTTGGACGGATACATGAAAAGGGAAGATTTGGTGGGGTATGGGCCAAATGCAGGCAATGGGGCTGGCTTACCTAAGACATCTCAGTCAGCATGGACGAAGGGCGTTTTTCCATTCTGCATATCTCGATGACTACATGGCTATTGGTTGTAGTTGCAGAACCAGGCTATGTATGGGATGTGAGGGATTAAGTTATAAGAAGATCCTGTGCAGGCTTGGACTCTTTCTTTGGAGCATAGGAGGCTGAAGATTAATCTTATAAATGTGTATAAAGTCATGTGTGGCACAGATAGAGTGAATCCGTGCAGCCTTTTTTCCCAGGGTTGGGGAATCAAGAACTGGTGAGCGAGAGGGAAAAGATTTAATAGGAACCTGAGGGACAACCTTTTCACACAGAGGGTAGTACATGTGTGGAATGAGCTGTCAGAAGAAGTGGTTGAGATCAGAACAATACCAACATTTAAAAGTTATTTGGATAGAATATTTTTAAAGTGCACAAATAGGCCTAGTTTAGATGGGGATCTTAGATGGGGATTTGGATGAGTTGGGTCAATGAGCATGTGTCCATGCCATATGATTCCATGACAACATGATAATGTATCATTTCTATAATTCTATAAAATGTGCATTTCTAACACTGCAAACTATTTTGAACTGGGAATGCTGCATTTGCAACCCAATTGTCCTGGACTTGATTGGCGAAGTTCTGAGCACTGTTAAGGGCTTGTGCAATGTAATCAGGCCCGGTAGGAGAACCGGAACAAGCCCCATCCATAAATCTGCTGAGTAAATATTTGGAAATAAAGATTTAACAAGAGGCCTGAGGGATAACGCTTTCACTCAGAGGGTGAAATTGTTACCCCTCAGAGGGTGGATAGCCACATGGATAGGAAAGGCTTCGAGGGATATTGGAAAAATGCAGACAAATTAGACTAATTTAGAATGGGTGCATTGGTCGGCATGTACAAATTGGGCCGTAAGACCTGTTTCCATGCTGCATGATTCTATTACTCTAAATCTTTCATAAATATCACATCCACAATTTTTTCATTTGTCAAATCCATTCATCTTAGAGTCACAGAGTCATAAAGTGATGGTTGAAAACAAGCCCTTCGGCCCAACCTGCCCATACTGGCCAACATGTCGCAGCTACAGTAGTCACACCTGCTCATGTTTGGTCCATATCCCTCCAAACCTGTCCTATCCATGTACCTCTCTAACTGTTGCTTAAATGTTGGGATAGTCCCTGCCTCAACCACCTCCTCTGGCAACTTGTTCCATACACCCACCACTCTTTGTTTGAAAACGTTATAGCTCAGATTCCTATTAAATATTTTCCCCTTCACCTTACACCTATGCCCTCTGGTCCTCGATTCACCTACTCTGGACAAGAGATTCACAACGCTGCACCACAATGACTGCCTGTCTCCACCTCTCCCCCCCCCCCCGGACACTGTATATGTATAGATGTATATACTCATACTACTGCGCAATTACTTGTTCATCCGTAAGTTCGCCCTTCGGAGATACCAACTTCAGATTAAAGATTGAATTGAAAAAAAAAATTTAATTATGCATCTACCCTATTTATTCCTCTCCTGATTTTATACACCTCAATCAGATCACCCCTCATCCTCCTGAGCTCCAAGGAATAGAGCCCCAGCCTACTCAACCTTTCCCTATAGCTCAGACCCTCTGGTCCAGGCAACTTCATTTGAAGTGATTTGTGAATTTCCTTGATGTTCAGAAGTGT
The DNA here is from genome assembly GCA_963514005.1 of Raja brachyura. Next base: position 94,646,192 of record OY740783.1, on the reverse strand, counting down.
TCAAAAAACTTGAAATTATTTTAAACTTTAAAAAGAACAAGAATAATCTGCGATTTTTTAAATAATTAAAAACATTATTACAAGCACAAATAATCACAAAAAATATTACTTTCCTCTGTGTCTTTCCCGCTCAAAGGCATGAACTCCTCAATGAAGGAAATGGACTTGTGGATCTTGCTCTATAACTAACTTGGCTCAGAATGCCTGACCAGATGCCTCAGTTACCCAGGTCAATCCCAATCTCCAGTGCTGTCTATGGGCAGTTTCCACTTCTCCATGTAACCGTGTGGGTTGCTACCAGATTGCCTCCAGCATCCCAAAGATACGCTGGTGAACAATGTTCAGAAGCTATCAAAAACTTTTAAAAAATAAATGAACAATTACTTTTAATGCAAAAAAGATAAGAAAAAACACCTGTGTTGGTAAACAATTAGAAACAATGCATAAGCAATTAAAAATTATAATTTATCATATTTGTACTTTAAATGGTCACTGTAAATTATCTCAAGTGCTAAGTCGGTGGTTGGTTGGAGAATCATTGTGGAACTGATCGAGAGTCGAGAGAGGACCGAATTCAAGAAAATACGTGGAGGAATAGGATTGATGAGATTATTCTGAGAGCTGGCTTAGACTTGATTGGCTGCATGGCCTCTTTCTATGTCATGCAAAACAGAAAGTGCTGGTGAATCATCAAGTTTGTGCCATTGTTCTTCCATGTGGAGACCAGCAGTGCAGCGCACTGAGAGATTCATTGGCTGGAATCTGTCAGCAAATGTGGCCCACCAACAGTTGGAAGCGTAAATGCAGATGTCCCAAATTTGCTTACGATGATGGAGGTAAATACCCACAGTTCATTGCAAAACTGCTGCCTGTTTCCAGCAAGATTCAGTTCACGTAGCAATTCAATTTTCTAAAAGCAATTCTTAAAAAAAAAAGAATCATTCATTGCTCATTGTGAACAAGGAAAACCCAGAACAAATACTGGCCTTGTCTGATGTTCAAGCTTAACTTTCCCCTTGAGGGTGAGTTTCAACAGTTGCGTGCATGTTCGTCTGTGGGAGAGAGAGAATGCTGAACTGAGGGAGGTCCATTCACACATCATTCAAATGTGCTTCCTGGTGGGTCAACCAAGGGACAGGATTGATGGCTTCTGTGGAGATGGCTGCAGGCTGGACCACACCACACTGCCAGACTGAGGAGAATAAATAGAGTCATAAATCTGACCACAGTTTAAACAACTTTCCTTTAATGCTTAAACTCCATCAAATTAATAGCATTCATTTAACGATATTCAGTATTGCAAATAAGTGTGGCAGAAAATAATGAGCAAAAATAAAACTGTTGGAGGAACTCAGCGGGCCAGGCAGTATCTGTGGAAGGAAGTGGACAGATGATGTTCGGATGGGGGCCCTTCTTTGGAATCTAAAAATAAAGTTTTGGATCCCTTTAGTTTAGACATTGTAAAATAATGTTTTTTCATCCATTAAACAAAGTGATATAATCAATTTTCATTACTTTAACTGCATTCATGCATTTTGTGACTCTTCAATTTGGTACTTTCATTCACTTGTCTTATTTGTAATTTATTTAACCTATCTGAGAGCCATTCTTCTAAATGTAAAAAAAATTAAAAGCCATCCTTGTTGGACAGATAATTGAAGGAAAACACTCTCCATTTATTTTTCGCCTGCACTGTGATATATTTGCAGAGATTGTTGAATATCTCCAATTCCATAACATTGCCAGTACTAATTCTGAGGCCACAAAGTAAATTATATTGTGTTCGACCATCTCATTTATATGCTTATTGTACTTTGCTGGAGTTGTACAATAATAAATTCTGAGGAATATTCTGAGTAGCCTGCTGCTTAAAGAGAGACTTAAAGTGGCTCCACATCCATAGGCACAGCAACAGAAATATGCCTGGTTCTGAAGATATAGCACATAGAACAGAACAGAGTAGAAACTATGAACTGCAGATGCTGGTTTATACTAAAGATAGACACAAAGTGCTGGAGTAACTCAACGGGTCAGGCAGCATCTCTGGAGTAAAAGGATAGGTGGCGTTTTGGGTCAGTACCCTTCTTCAGACTGAGCGTAGGGGGTGGGTTGCAGAGGTTGAAGCAATAAAAGACCAGGGCAAATCAGGGCCAGCAACAAATGTCCTCAGACAGGGTGGTGGAAGGGTCTTGACCTGAAACGTCACCTTTTCCTTTTCTCCAGAGATGCTGCCTGATCCACTCAGTTACTCCAGCTTTTTGTGTCTATCATTGGTGCCCTGGTAGGCAAATTGTTGGCTAGGGTAGATGTGACCTCAATGAAATAGATTTTGCTCACTTGATGCACACAGAGGATTTTCCACCCGAGAGATGACTGGGGCCAAGAGTGAAGGAGGGTAATGGTAGTGAACAAGAACAAAAACTGCTTGAAGGAAGGCCCACCTGAATGAACACATTGGACTTTATCTCAACGGCTCTATTAAAGATGATACTTTCTAGCTTGCCAAATAAACGTATGTAAGGGATATTAAAACATATGCTGCATGCCACTTGACATCACTGTGCTTGCTCAATGGCCTATCTGTGCAACCTCACAAGGGAATCTCTTGCAATTTTTTTGAAGAGCACTCCCTTACAGCACACCATTATCTTTGCAATAAAAATTGGTCATGAATGGACAAAAATATTACATGATCCAATAGGATTTCTAGGCCGAACAGTGTGATATACCCACAGCGGCTAGCACTGCTGGTAATATATTAATGCAAGACAAGTAAGAATATAAATCTTACATATGGCACCTACTATTTTATTCTGAGACACCACTGTAGTTTGATGAATGATCAAGTTACTGCAAACATAGGACATAGGGGGAAATGAAATGTTTCTGACAGGATGCTTAATTTGGCCATGTAGATGGTCCAACCTTGCCATAGATGGTTGTACAAGTTATATGATTGTGAATAAATTCTCAGGATTATATTATGAGTGTGTTTCTGCTTTTTACAGGGAGTCCTATAGCAAGAGTACGATAGAGTTAAAAATTATTCTTTGCACCATACCATTGTAAGTTACCGATTCCACCAGCATATCACTTTTCTTAAGTCCCAATGATTGTTTCTCTTCTGTAGAAGTGAGGGAAAATCAAAAGGCCAGCTACTACCTGTTTTTGTTTGATTCTCCTGCTGGGAGATCACCACACAACTAATGGAAATATTTATTCTTGTCGGATGGTCTTGTCTCTGGAGATGATAATCTTGCTGTAATCTCCTTTTAACCAAAGATAGGGGTGAAGTCAAAATCATTCATGTTGTTTTTCTTTAATTATTATCAGTATAATGTGTCTTAACGTGAGAACACTATTAAGAGGAATTTCATTTGAGCTTATTTCTAAATTCACAATGTGGGGAAATAAAGCTGGTGCCATTGGTTTTAAATAATAGCAAATGTGCATTATATTAATTAATTTAACATACCAGACAATCTCAGTTCCATCAAAAAATGAGCTTATATCTAGAAACTGATAGATTGAACAGGACAACCAAGCTAATGCACAAAATATGTCAAAACAAAATTTCTTAGTAAGCCACTACCTCTGTTTTCAGACTTGCTGATATGTCTGTATAAAATCGCACACAGTTGGCAAAGGACTAATTAACGATAACTAAGTGGATATCTGAGCAAGAATACAAGGCAGTAATCTTATCAAGGGATTCAATTATGTCATAAACTGCAAGAATAAAGTTCAACTGCTTTATAATCAACATCGCAGGCCTGAAATGAGATAAGAGTCTGGAAACCTCTTCCATGCAAGATTATTGAATCTCCAGCTGCAGGCATCAGGCTTCGAGGCCAATGGCCAATGCATCTGAGTATTCCATTAAAGCAATGGGTACAGTGAAAGATTAACAGCCACGGTGCTACCATTGTGTATTAATCCAGTGATAATCCACGGCTGCTGTTCACTGGGCAAAACAGCATTATATAATTTTTGTCTCTTTTTGAAATCAATGGTTCTGCATCGAGATACAGTTGAGAGCTGTTTCATACCCTGGAGCATGCTCAGGAAGCCAAGGTTCACTAACACATTCCACAGTGTCATCTTTATAAGCTGAAACAGCTGCATTTGTTTTTACTCAATCTGACTTTTCTCTTAAGTGTAATAGGAAGGAGTTGGAATGGATGAGACTTTTTTTAACAAAAAAAAAAGAAGAAAAAGAACCGCTGTGGCCCATTACAAGGGAACAGAAGGAGAAATATAAAAATCACTTTTTTTGAGGAAATATAATCCACTGATCCTAGCTTTGAGGCAGTGTTATAGTGAAAATAAAGTTCAGGCTTTGTTCGTGGACTTCTAAACTGGAATTACGTTTCCTTTTTTTTTCATAAAGTGAACACAGAGAGCATTTTTTGATAGCATAACAAGACCATTAAATCCGATGCTCAGTTGGGGGTTAGCCTGGACCCAGACAAAGGCTTAAATTTCAGAGACAGATTGTTTAATTTAACTGTTAAGCTGCTATTGTAATATAATAACCAGATCAATTTGACCACTTTTCTCATCAGCCTTGGCTAATATGTTCTACATTAATCAAAGACTTACATTAAGTCACATTACAAATCCTTGCTCCCTCTGATGGTTTGGTAGATAAATGCACTGCCCCGGTGTGCTGTTGAGACCAGGAAACCCTAGATGCAATCAACAACAACATATATGCTACCTGCCAATTTTCTCAGTCACTGGTGTGGATCTGGTAATTCCTGCACCATTGATTAGCTAAACAAAGGACATGGTGTCACAAGTACCTGGTGCCTCTTACAGGCATCCTGAATGTCTTAAAGGGGAGGTGCAGGTGAGAATATTTCTCCAGCCAACATGGAAAAGTTTGCAAAGGCTAACCGTTTTGGAGAGTGCACACAAAGTTTTATACATTACACTGGGGGCTTGAACAAAAGTAAAGTGCTTGTGGAACTCAACGGATCAAGCAGCATCCGTGGAGAGAATGGACAATGTTTTGTGGGGAGACCCTTCTTCGACTGCACACCAGGTTTCTTGCTGATAGAAGTGGGGTTTAGGGATGATTTATTATGTCCTCAGGGGTTATTTGGTGCAGGAGCAGCTGTGGTAGCAAAGGATCTTTCTGATCTTTAAGTAAGCAAAAAATTGAGGTGGTGTTTTAAATACAATTCTAGGAGCACAAATGCTGAACAGGAAATAGTTAAGTAATCTGATACGACGTGCCATGTCAGTGAGTTTATCTTCAAATTTTATTTTCTAACATGGAGATACAAAGAGCCTGAAGACAAAGGAATCTGGAGCAAAAAAAACATCTGCTGGAGGAACACAGCGAGTCAAGCAACATCTGTGCTGGGAAATGGACAGATGAGGTTTAGGATACGGAGCCTTCTTCCACAGATGCTGGCTTACTTACTGAGTTACTCCAGCAGTTTGTGTTTCCAACAATTGCATTTATACTCCTAGCCACTGCTCAATCTGCAGCATGATAATCACCTATATGCAATAATTCTGACTTAATCCATGCTTTAAATCAGCTTCACACTCCCTGCACTGTTGCGATTCTCAGAACACTCATCTCACAGCCTCGTGCAGGATGGCAACTGCTTATCCAAAGGAAAAACACAAAGTGCTGGAATAATTCAAATGTGGGTCAGGTGGCATCTCTGGAGAACAAGGATAGGTGATTATTCAGGTCAGGGCCCTTCTTCATTTTTTTCACCCAGCTTCGCCACATCAATTAAATATATTGCACAATGCGCACTGACACACTTCACCCTTTATTGCAGAAATTTGTGATTATTTAATAGAATAAAGAATTGGAAGGGGGAGGCATGGCTGCAAGCATTAACACCCTTCGGGCAAGCAGTGCTGGCCCAGATGGGAATTTGCGACAGTATGGAGCAATCGGTGCCGGATGAGGACATACAAAAATGAATCCGTCACGCTCCCCACAGTTTTCAATCTCTTAATGTAGAGATTCAACCTTATACATCGTCCAGGGTTAGTGGGTATCAAGGGCCACCCACTAATAAGGTCATAAGTGACAGGAGTACAATTATACCATTCAGCTCATCAAGCCTACTCTGCCATTCAATCATGGCTGATCTATCTCTCCCTCCTAACCCCATTCTCCTGCCTTCTCCCCATAACCCCTGACACCCATACAAATCAAGAATCTATCTCTGCCTTAAAAATATGCATTGACGGCCTCCACAGCCTTCTATGCGGGAGAATTCCACACATTTACCACCCTTTGACTAAAGAAATTCCTCTTCATCTCCATCCTAAAGGAATGTCCTTTAATCCTGAGTATGACCTGTAGTCCTAGACTCACCCACTAGTGTAAACATCCTCTTCACATCCACTTTATCCAAGACTTTCATCTTATAATCTTCTTCCTATAGCAATGCAGCAAGAGATCATTTATCCCATCTTACAGAGAAGCTATCCCACATTCATTACCCCACCTCGTTTCTTGTTAGAATCTATTCCCTTTCACACACTCTCATCAATTATTTGATTCTTCTTGCAATTTAACAGGGTAACTTAAAGGCAATTTACGACAGGGTAACTTACAGATGCTAATTAACTTACCAATTATTCTTTGGGCTGTGAGAGGAGGAATCCCATGTGCTCAAAGGGAGAATGTGCAATGTCTTCACTGACAGCATCCAAGGCCAGGGCTGATCCTGACCTCTGGAGATGCGAGGCAACAGTAGTAACTGTAGTGCCAGCATGCCACCCATGAGGTTTCACACATTCTGATGTTGACACCAATACACAATCCAAGAAGACAAGGACTACATGCTAATAATGAATGCCCAGCCAATGTACAAGCGGCCATTGAATACGCCATTAGTATTGTCAAAGAATGATTCTGCTGCCTGGACCACTATGGAGGAGTTCTTTAGTTCTCTCCAAATGGCAAGTTCTCCAGTGTTATATCTTTGCTCTTGCCACCAGCTTTCCCGTGATCCATTGGAAGCAGGAGAAACATAGACAAGAGAAGAACAAGGAAAATGAGAATTGTAGAACGACATAGACACTTCCTTTCTGGACGGACCTCCTCCACGGCTGTTCTGTTCAAAACATTTTTTTAAATGTTGTAGATCAAATTATGTATACGTTTGAATGAGTTTCTTTTGTCATAAAGTATGTATTTTCCTTAGTTATCTCTTCCTTAACAAGTTCCATACAAAATCATTTTGCTTAAGAGACATTTAGATAGGCACTCAAATAGGCAAGGTGTAGAAGGATACTAATGCAGTTAAATGGGATTAGTGTTGATAGGCACAAATGTCAGCATAGATGTAATGGGTTGAACAGTTTGTTGATGTGCTGTGTGACTATGAATGTATCACTCAAAGTCACAGGATATAACTTAAAGTAGACACAACTTTATGAGAATCCTTGATAGATGAGATTATACTTATGTGATTATCCCTGAGCATCAATTTCAATGCATGACCTTTGAATGTTTGAAGTAACAAAAAAGTATAACATACCATAATTATCAATATATAACATCCGTCCATGAATATGAGATTGCAGTTTGGCTTGATTTAATAAATGTGCAATATGATGTCTTGTCAAAACATTATTTTCAGTGTAAGAAGCTTCTGTCAAGTGCAAGAGACAAGAGGTTAATTATTCAAAAGGATGAGTCATAATTAAACTCATAAATTAACCCAATTGCCTGTAGTTCTAATTTAATTAAAACAAACCCATTAAATTTCATAACCTCCTGTCTCTCCTAATGAAATAAGAGAAAACTCTCCAAGGAACCAACCAAATCAAGAACATTGAACTTAGCAAGTTACTGAACGTTTGCAATTTGCTTTATTATACAACATATAAATCATCAGGTTTGAGGTACTTGATTTGCAGTATTTCAGACTGTTAATTAACCCATATGTATATTATAGGGCGTTCTTGCAATTAAAGTCTTTGGTTAACTGCAATTAATTTAAGATAATCACAGAGGACGGGTATGACTGATATTACGGACGTCATGTGTAATTAGAAAATGTTTTGGAATTGAAACTTTCGATATTCATCCAGTATAGTTGATTCCAGCATATTCCATGGAAATATGTAAGAGCCTTTTACATGTAAAAGGCAGACTAGAAGATAATGTTATGCTTGATGATCTGATGGTACAGATCTTCTGATACCTTAGTGTTTGGCTGGTCATTTTATGATGGAGTGAATAATGTCACTTGCCCAGAAACTGCAACCTTGTGTATTAATACATATGCATCTTTAACAGGGAGCTACAGGCCATTCTATTTGTAACAATCATTCTGTTTTTACAGATGTCCATAAATGGATTTTGTCATAAGTAAGAAAATACAAAAATTCACTCCGATATGGTAACTATACCTCCGCAGTATTGTAATGAATGGCATCAAAAGTACTGATGACTGATAAGGCTGATAAGACTGAATAATTATGAAAAGTGGAATAAAAATTACTGCTATTCATAGTAACCTTTGAATTTAATAGCATTATGGAGCTCGTTCGTATATATGGGTGTCGAGTTTGTAACTGGGGATGGCCTGTAAAATGAAATAACTTCCAGATATGAAGTGCTGAATTTATATAGTTCTTGCACCTCCAGGGTATTTGTGAGCAAGTAGCTGTGAAAATCATTTTGCTCAGTTGGTCAGCAGAGGAGGGTTGCACTGTGGCAAATGTTTAATTAAAAATTGAGATTGTCTTGTTTAAAAACTGTACAATTATCTTAAAAAATAAGTTTTGATGAAAAAATGCTGCTTTCTGTTTGCTAAATGAGAAAATAATTTAAAGACAAAACATAAAAAATTAATAGTAAAGCTAGCCTTGGTAGATTCAGAAAGAAAAATTAACATTCCTAATGTGATACCTTAAAAAAACCCACGTATTTATAATAGAAATCATGAAACTACATTGTGAAATCACATCCAGCCAGAGATTCACAGTCAAGCCGCATGGGTGGGAAATAAGATATCTTAATAATGTAAGTCCTAGATAGAGTGGATGTGGAGAGGATGTTTCCAGTCGTGGGGGAGCCTAGGACCAGAGGGCACAGCCTCAGAATAATAGGATGTACCTTTAGAATGGAGATGAGGAGGAATTTATATTGCCAAAGGGTGGTGAATCTGTTGAATTAATTGCCGCAGACAACTGTGGAAGCCAAGTCATTGGGTGTTTTTAAAGCAGAAGTTGGAAGGTTCTTGATTGGTAAAGGTGTCAAAGGTTATGGGGAGATGGCAGGAGTATGGAGTTGTGAGGGGAAAATAGATCAGCCTTGAATGGCAGAGCAGACTTGATGGGCCGATTGGCTTAATTCTGATCCTAAATCTCATAGTCTGCACATATGCTGTGGACTGATAAATTGTGCCATTCTGAAGAGAGATGGTGTGAAGGCGATATATCCACTGTTGCATAATCCCAACCAGTTTATCCTGCCCTTCGAAGAGACCACTGTTGACTGAATGGTTGATAGTCCATCTGCCCTCTAGGAATGAAGACCATCAGTCCAGACAAACTAAAGAGAGAGATAACATACAGTGGGAATAAATGAACAAAAGGAAAGTGCTAAAGCTCAGTAAAGAGCTTTTGCAACAATGGAAAGAATTGGCTTAGCATCTGAGTAAGGAAATTAAATAGAAAATGGCACAAGCTCATCGATAACTCAAACAAAGGCCGGGTAATATCATTGTTAGAAGCAATTCTCCAGTGGTTTCACCATATCTATTACACACATAGGGGAAGAAATTGATATCATGTTGGAAGACGAGCATTGGAAGTTGTGAAATATAAGTAACCCACAACAGTCTGGCCCAGTGGAGGTTATGCATAACTTATATTCTCCACCTCATTATCACAGCTGAAGAACTCAGCCATTGTCAGGCACATTGCTTATTACATATTCATTCAGTGAGTGCAATTTCAGGATGGGTTAGCATCAGGTAAACGTTTACTGGTGGTTACTGATGCATTGACTACCATTCTTAAAGGAGAGTTGCTTGTGGTCTTAAGCTGCTGCAGGAAATAATTTAGAGGCTCTGGGAAGTGTGCTGTTGCAAGCAGGGTGTGGCTGCCTCAATCTTCCTATGTTATCATGGACATCTTAGTCAATGAAGTCATCAATGAAGGGATCAGGGAATATGGTACGGCAGCCCTGAGGTAAAAGAAAAAACTTACCCAATCTTATTGAAGATAGGAGCAAGTGTGAGAGACCAATGGCCTACCTCAATTTCTTAAGTCCCTATGCCAAAATTTACATTGTGAGGTATGCAAATTTGTTCCAGCCGTGCAATATCTATCCACATACCTAACTTAGAATGTCACACACTTGTCTTTATTTCAATGCTCACACCATCTACTCTTAAACTACACGACTTCCAGCTGTTGAAACATGGCAAGCACATTGCAAAATACATCAACACATTTCTCTCTCTCTCTTGCAAGGCAGACGGCCCACAGTCACTGACTGTAACAGAGGACTGGTAGTGAACAACAATACATCAATCAACTTAGCAGGGTAAAGGATGACTTCCCTTGCCCACTGAGTAGAGAGCTCGAGCACTTCCCCGTAGCAGGGTGAGGTTGAAAACTGGGAGATGAGGCTGGAGTTCCCTTCAGGTCCTTGTGAAATCCCCAAGGCAAACAGATGGAAGCCACAGTGACTATCACTGCCTCATGCAGGATAATCTTGGGAGCACAACTTGAAGTTGATCCAACATTGGAATGAAGAATCTTTGGAGAGCATTTCCAGCTGAATAAAGTGGGGGTGACCCTGTGACCTGTGCTCTCTGACAGGAGTGTTCAGCTCAAGCAAAGCTTTTTGGCCCTTCTTGCCCTTCCAGGGATAACAAAAAGATCCAGTGTGATTGTCACTAATGTCCTTGGGAATCTCACTTTTCATTAAATATTTCACAGCACAGTTGATAGGAACAAACCCATTTTCTAGTCAATTAGTGGGAGCAGGGTGGTGTGATGGGAGAAAGGGGTTCTTCCCGCTGCTGAACAATAAGTGTCCTGCATGTGTGGCTCATATTAACTGTTTAGCCACTGCTGACACTGCAAGGTATTTTTCAAATCACAGTTGCGGGATGATTGCCACCACCATAGAATCATAGAGCCATACAGTACGGATAAACGTCGTTCGGCCCAGCTCATCCATGATGACTATGATGCCTATCTATGCTTGACCCATATCCCTCTAAACCATTCCTATTCTTGTACCTGTCCACATGTCTTTTGTTATAGTACAGGCACCAAACACTTCTTTTGTCATTCCATTCTATACACCCACCTTACTCTGAAAAAAACTGGCCCTCAGGTTCCTATTCAATCTTTCTCTTCTCATGTTAAACCTATGTCCTCTCTAGTTATTGATTCCTCAACTCTGGGGAAAAAGACTGTGTGCATTCATTCTATCTATGCTCCACCTGATTTTATACACATTTATAAGATTACCCTTCAGTCTGTGATGCTCTAAGAAATAAAGGGCCAGCCTACGCAACCACACCCTATAACTCAGACCTTCAAGACCACGCAAAATCTTCAAACGTTTTTTCTGCATTTGATCCAACTTCATGGCATCTTTCCTATAGTAGGGTGATCAAAACTGAACACAAGTGTGGTCTCACTAACGTCTTGTACAACTGTGATATAATGTCCCAATTTGTATACTCAATGCCTTTACTGATGAAGGCCAGCTTACCAAAAGCCTATTCTTCCCATCTGGCAGGCACTTGCACTGCATTCTTTTCATTTTACTGTGTTATTCAGTTTGCTAAGTAGTTTGGACTATTCCAAATAGCACCGTATGCTGATGTTTCTTGAATTAAACTCTTTGTAATTTGGAATGCATGGACCCAATTTTGCAGCCATTAGCAACATAATATAATTATCACTGAATATTATTCCACATGAATAATAAAGTGCATTAAAAATTAGTCATAACCATACAGGATAGAAACAGGCCCCTCAGTCCATCAAGTCCATGCCACCCATCAAAAGGCCATTTGCATTAGTCGTACACTAATGCATATTTTCTTTCGCATTCCTATCTACCCCTTGCCTCCAGATTCTATGACTCACCTACACACGAGTGGCAATTTGCACTGAGCAATTAATTTATCTTCTAGCACATTTTTTGCGATGTGGGGAGGCAAATCAGAGCACATCGAGGAAATCCATGTGATTGCAGCGAGAACATACAAACTCCATACATACAGCACCCAATATCAGGATGGAATCATGTTTTGAAGACCAGGATTGAATCAGGGTTTGAAGAGCACGATCGACACCACTGTGATGCCCTCTTTAAAGAAAAAGCTTTTTAATAGCTCACAATATAACATTTCCCTTTACAGATCCACAAACATCCTGGCTGCTTACTTGCTGACTTTAAAGTATTACTTTGGAGCCACAAAAAACAAGATTTATTGTTCCCATGTGAAGATGTTGCTTTAAGAGGGGTGTGGAGGAGCTTGAGTTACACCAGACGGCAAAAGGCCGGGAGAATGATACATTTGAGGAATAGAACTTGCACGGAGGAGTTCTGTTGGTGGAAAATCACAGATGTTTCCGAGCTCATCATCCAACAACTTCAAGATAAAGTCTTGAAACTAGAAGTGCTTTAATTGCTCCTTATCTTGTGGGCAATAGGAATTCAGGCTTTTATCTTGTACCAAGTTAAACCTCATTTTCACTGCGCCGTGTACAGTAAATATTGAGGCCATGCTGCACAATGTCAGAATCCATTTCCTCATCATGATGTCAATTTTCCATATCTGTTGAAATAATGCATTAGATAAAGTAGCATGAGATAGTTCAATAGGATTTCAACTTTTGCATGGATACTGTATGTATGGGGTAAAATTCTCTTCCGAATAAGTTTTCTAATTAAGAATGTTTTCTTAATTTATGTTCACACTTCAATCTTGTTGATGAATGACTGACCTGAAAGTCACCAATAACAGTACTTTGTTGCTGTTGGCTTTTGTGCTATCTATGCTGTGAGGAACACACTACATTTAATTATTTGAAGGACTTTGTATTGATTAGCTTAAATCGTCCTCTTTAGACCAGAGGTTTTTTTAAGGTGGGGAACAAATCCAGTCTTCACCCCTCCATAACTGCCTAGCCTGCATTTACTTACCTTAGATGGGATGTTTGAGAAGTGAGTAACAGGCTTCTTCTTGTTTTCTTTGCATCCAAAGGATACCTGGTGAGTAAGGTGCTTTACCATCAGAAAATCAACAGGATATATTAAATGAGGTAGCACTGAGCCAATGATTGGAATACATTTTAAGACAGATATAATTCAAGAATGTTTAATTGCCATATCTACTGACAACAGAACAATGATATTCTTACTTGCTGCAGCATAACAGGCTAGTAAACGTAAACGCACACAGATAAGATAAAATAAACAAGAAAAATCAATACACTAATAACTACAACACTAGTGCAAAAAAAAACAAACATTGTTATGAGTGCAACCAAAGACAGTCCCATAGAAGTTCATAGTTGAAGTTGGTGTTGTGTAATGTTGGTTGTTGGGAAGAAGCTGTTACTGAACCTGGTGGTCACAGTTTTCAGACTCCTGTAACTTCTTCCAAATAGTAGGAGTGCAATGAGAGGGTGGCCAGGGTGATGTGGGTGAAAATAAACTGCAGATGCTGGTTTAAACTGAAGATAGACACTAAATGCTGGAGTAACTCAGCGGGACAGGCAGCATCTCTGGAGAGAAGGAATGGGTGAAGTTTCAGGCCGAAACCCTTCTTCAGATGATGTGGGTCTTGATTTCCCATTGACGGTGTCAGCTGATTCAATAGAGTTATCCAAAAGGGAGAAGAACTTCCATTTTATATAAAATAGGCCATCTTACTCTATTTGATTATGTACCTCCTTATCAGAAACAATTTAATGATTCCTTGAACTTGCAATATGCATTCCTAAATACTGTCTTAGTAATTTACTGGACGGTTTACACCCTGGCTGAGAAAGCTCAGCTTCTATTCCACTTTTATTCCTGAGTTTTAACTTTTTCCTTGATAGCTGTAAACATTAAACAGTTTGCAAAGATAAGGTCTCTTTAAAATCTGGAAAACATAAACAAAATCACCATAATATATAACATCAATGTAGAAGCAAAGTACTGCTGATGCTGGAAATCTGAAATCAAAGGAGACAACACTGGAGATGCTCAAGAAGCTAAGCAGCATTGATGGGATGCGAAAAAGAGCTTTACAAGGTGACAGAGTAGGTGGAAGGCCAGACAGAACTGGAGTCAATGGAAAAATGTGGAGGGGAAAGGATGCAGAGGGCCATTGCTATCTAAGAGATGATGACATTTATAGTCAGTGCTACCAGAGAGGATGTTTAAGAAGGAACTTCAGATGCTGGAAAATCGAATGCAGACAAAAATGCTGGAGAAACACAGCGGGAGAGGCAGCATCTGTGGAGCACAGTAAATCGGCAACGTTTCGGGTCGAAACCCTTCTTCAGGGTTTCAACCCGAAAGGTTGCCTATTCCTTCACTCCATAGATGCTGCCTCACCCACTGAGTTCCTCCAGCATTTTTGTCTATCCACCAGAAAGGATGGTCTTTTTCCTAATGTCATGTGAGCATCTGTCACTGCAGATTCTGCCTGATATGCTGATTATTTCCATCTTTTATGCTTCCTCAACCTGTTGTTAAACTTAAGTTCTGATAAATACAATTATTTTCCTTGCTTGCCTCTGCTCTTTGATAATCAATCCTCCGTGATTATATTCGAAAAACCATTCACAAGGATCCAGATGGAAAATGGAAAGATATCTGCCAAGTTTAACTTCTTAAAAAGTAAACAAATGTCTGCATTGAGCCTGAATATAACAACAGACTCAGAGAAGTTTCTGGAACTCTCAGCAAGATGTAATCAGAAATCTTCAATCAAATTCGCCAACATGTTTCCTTTGACTAAATCCAGTCTTCGAATAGCACAAAGAGACTAAATTCAACAACTCTCAGATTTACAGTATCCTGGCTTAATAGGCAAGTTCAGCCAAAGATTTCCAAGGGCTGCAGGCCAATGGAAATGGTGGGTTCTTTCCACCTTGGAACCAGGCAGTGTTGTTGGTTCTTAATCTAAACATGAAAGACAGGTGTCCACAAATAATTATACCTAGGAACTTTTGCTTTCAGCTAACTCTAGGATCCTTCAGCTTACGGCTGCAGTTACAACAGCAACAACTTAGTCGCATTTAATGTAATAAATATGCTCCAAGCTGCTTCGCAAAGCTGCGCCAAGCTGCACAGGGAAAAACTGGAAATGGACCAGAAGTGTCTGAAGAAGGGTTACGACTCAAATCAATACCTCTCCATGTTCTCTAGGAATGCTGCTTGACATGCTGATTTAATCCAGCACTTTCTGTTCTTTAATGGACAATGTAAAATGAGTCAAAAGTTGGGTCGAGGGGGTTAAGGAGCCTCCTGAAAGCAGAAAGCAGAGAGATTTAGGGGGGAAAAAATTAGAGAACTTAGGATGCTGGCAGATGAAGACATGGCCACCAGCGGTGAAATAAATACATGTGGCATGATGGAGAGTTCAACTTTGCAAGAATGTGGTAAACGTGGAGGCTTGTCGGGCTGGAGGAAGTCACAAAGGTGGGGATACGTGGGATCTCAAGCGGCTTTGATAATGATAAGAATTCAAAAAAAGATGTTGATTCACCAGGAGGCTTTGTAAATCTGCACAAGACGGATGGGTGAACTGGTTTTTTGCATGAGTTAGGATGTGGGTCACAGAGATTTGAATTACGTCACAGTTAGCTGTTAGCATGGCCCACGGTCACCTTGGTGGGGGAGGAGGCATGAAAAAGGTTCAGGCATCCTAGAAATGTGCCCAGGTGCGTAAGGACTTATACATTTCTTGCCAGCATATGTTTTGCTGTTCACTCTCCAACTAGTGCCACTAACACATACTCAACATGGAAGATGTTAAAACGAAGCTTGCGAGTGAATAAGGCATTACATCTGCCGTGTTCCCTGACTAGTTTATTGCAGCCACTCTCAGAGGGCCAAAGCACTTGCTACCATGATTGATAGAGCTCATTTTTTATACTTCATTTCAAGATCAACCCTAAACCGCTGGAGACCCAGCCACTTCAGTAAATTACCAGCGATTCAGGGGCAAAATTGCATATTAGGAATTTGAACTTGGCATGATTCGAAACTCTCAGGAGATGCTGGGGCAAATCCAGGAAGTTACCAGGTATGCTGGGAGAGTCAAATTCCTGAGATGTAATTTCCTGTTCTCCATCCATGTGGAGCTTGTAACTTGATCATGCAAAGTTTCTCCAATCTTGATCCATTTCCTGGAATGTTATAATACAAATTGCAATTGCTGCCTTGTATGTATAATTTCACAGTGATGCCTGCTGAAAAACTGCTCATATATCTGTCCTGGTGATTATAATTTGTAAGATGCAGTATCGCTGCAAAAGATTTCACAGACTTCATAGGTTTTGGGCTCCACGCAAGATCGACTTCTGGTGCAATTCAACTTGGATTTGCATTTTACAATTGGAATCAGGAATATTAGCAGCCACTTGGTCTGTCATTGAAACCAAATGTGTTGTCACCTATCAGCTCCATAATCTTGTGCATCCATCAATGGCAAGCAAAGAGGAAATTCTACACTCGATTGTGTTATGCCCCTCAATTCAGCACTCCATTATTAAAGAGTGAAAGTATTATGAAACTGTGCTGCTGAAAACTGCAGCATCAAAATAGCGGCTTTTAGTCATGAAGCCAGCACAACAGTATATGTGCATTTTCACTGGACAATGCTTACAACTAAGGAAGGAATGCTGTGACCACACTAATCAAATCACTTTTGGTCGGCGGCTGACATTGTGTTGTGCTGCTGACATGGAGGGTTCCAGCCCTTAAAAGAACAGTCAACACCAGGACACTGCCCTGGTGCAAGTAATATTGCTGAAGGTTGTAAAGAGGTTGGACAGGCCGACGATGCGGCACCCAGGTTCACAGAGTGTTAGCCAGGTGTGTGAGAACTGACCCAGTACATCAAGCGAGTGGGCCAACCGGATTTTGGATTTTGGAAATGACGCCAAAACATAGCTGATCTATATCACCTCTCAACCCCATTCTCCTGTCTTTTCCCCATGACTTTTGATGCCCTTACTAATCGAGAACTTTGGACCCACACTCACACAGGAAACACAGGGAATCCCAGCTAATCTTGCCTGAACTGCCAGCATGAGTTGGAAGATCCAGTTCATTGATGTGGCAGCCCCATCATTCCCAAACAAAAAACACCTCCACAGCCATAGCACTACCTCATGCACCCAAGTAGCCCATGGACATCTCAATACCCTGCGTACTCCTAAGCTGAATGACTCTAGGACGGCATCTCCCAACAGATACTATGGCCAGGATGCTGCAGTCAGCTTGCTGTTGACGTTAATGAAACTTAAGCAAAAGTGATCTCCCCAGTGGAAACTTCCACAAACTGCCAGAACCCTTCCTGATGAAACAACTCATGCTGCGCCTGCATCAAAACCTGCCATCACCAAGGTCCCTTGGCAATTCTATGTCCTGGCATGGTTTCTGAGAGCCCACCTGCATCGATTCTTCAATTAAAGAGGAGTTTGTGGAAAGAAAGAATGGTACCTGAAGTCCTGTGTTGATTGTTTGACTGTTGTGGCCTTTTTACCCATGCTGTGGCTTCATCCAGTTTCTACCCTGGGAGCAGTCTGCAAAGGCTCTGACTCCTTCATAGAAGGCCATAATCCTATACATCTGGGTCATGGTCTAAACTGTAATCCCTTTGCCGAGTCTTGCCAAAGATAGAGTGAATCAGAAAGTCTGTGAACCTTTAGTCTAATATTCCCATCTGTTGCCTGTTCCTTTTCTGGAACTATCACTTGTTCCTCTTCATACGTGTCTAGTTCTGTAATACATTTACTGTCAACGTCAATTGGAGTGTAGGAGGCTCTGTCTGACACGAGAGAGATGGTGCAGGCAGCTCTGGACTGCTGCCTGGTTTAGATGAGAGTAATTCAGACAAGCTGTTATTTTTCAGAGACACAAGAAACAGCAGATGCTGGAATCTTGAGCAAAACACAAAGTGCTGGTCGGATATCTCGGGTTGGGACCCTTCTTCAGGCTGATTGGAGTGGGGAGGAGAAAGTTGGAAAAGAGAGGGGTCGGTGGGACAAAGCCTGGCAAGAGAACGGTGCATACAGGCAATGGGTGTGGGAGGAATTTGTTTCAAAGATGAATGGAATAAAGGGCCTGTCCCACTTGGGCGACCTAATCCGTGAGTTCTGGCGAGTTTGCCCTCGACTCATGCTCACAGCATGGTCAACACGAGGTTGTAGGAGGTCTTCGTAACTCTCCTTCATGCTCGAGTGTACGTCTCCGCGTACTCGAGGCCTTAGCTAGGTCGTGCCGTTCTTTTCAATAAGCTAAAAAATACCCGCATGTAAAAAAAGGTCGCCATGGAAAAAATCGATATTTCTTTTACTCGTAGGTTTAGTCGTAGTAGGTCGTAGTAGGTCGGCATGTTACTTGTAGGTAATCAAGGGTAGTCGAAGGTAGTTAAAGGTAGTCGTAAATAGTCTTCACCATAATCGAAGTGAGGTCGAAGGGGGGTCGAAGGAGGCCGTCTTCACTCTCCACTATTCGGTGCCCAATTTTCCCGAAGTTAGTCGTAGCTAGTTGTAGCTAGTCTTCAACATAGTCGAAGGAGGTCTTCAACATTTCATTTTTTTAAACTCTTTTAAACTCGCCAATTTGGTCACCCAGTGGGACAGCCCCTTAAGTGACAAAGGCTAAGGGAGAAAAGGACATAAAAGGGTAAAAGATAAAGAGATGAGGAGTGAAATGTAAAGCTTGAGGAAGGGAAAAGGCTGGAATGGTACAGGGGGGATGAGAAAGGGTGGAATAAAAGTAAAATGGGGAACAGACAAAGTAGTGATGACGGTGTGGGTGTGTGATGGGAGATGCTGAATTTTGTGTGCCACGGTAAAGGGAGGAGGGTTGGTACTTGAAATATTCCTTGTAATCTGTTATTTCCAGCATACAAAGTCAAAAAAGAATTTGGGGTCCAGTACACTCATTCAAACAATGTGTCACGTTGATGTGTATGTTGACTGTGTATGATTCTTTGATTCACAGTCTCCCCCCAACCTCTCCCTCACTCTCACCCCCCCACCCACCTCCCCCCCACCTCCCCCCCACCTCCCCCCCCCCTTTAAAGGACTTACCGTAGCCGTCTTAATTACAGCGCCAACCTTCCTGTTTATCGCGGTGTGTGTCTGGATCACCTTGGCTTTGCATCGTGTGTATTTCAGACAGCGCTCCCCCGCTTGCCCTGTCCCCCGCCTGCGGTGGGGTGTGTGTGTGTGTGTGTGTTGTGCAATTAAATGATTGCCAGATGTCTATAATTGTTCAGGGAATCAGTAGCTGACAATTCTTTCTGGGATAGCGAGGAGGTTTCTTCTGAATTTTGAAAATTCAAATATCATTACTCATCAGAGATGGCAATTTATCAGTCCGATTAATGTAATTATATAATCACAATTACTTGTTTTCTTAATTTTACTTATTTCCCAATCTTAACAAATGTTAAAAAAATCACATTGAATTAAAACCAGCCAAAGCTAAATCAAATTAGATCTCTGAAAATACATTTTAGATAGAAGAACTTTGTTTGAACTGAGAACTTCAAACTAATGTAAAAAATCCACAACGAAACATAACAAAACAAATGCATAGGAGGGAATGATCTTCCGGGAATTCAACTTTGATTGCCTGAACACATGTGTGATCTTTATAGCTATGGCGTGTTGATAAGTTGAGCTGAGCCATTAAAAGTTCACAGTGTTGTAGACAATCTAATGAAAAATATTTTTATAAAACCTTTGTAATATCTTATAAGTCTGCAGGAACGATAGTTAACTAGCCTCTGATACCCTGTTAATCAGTCTACAGGAAGTGATCTTAAACATTTCTGTCAGAAAACCTGCCATTTATCTTACTATTATCTTTGGAAGGTTAAATACAAGACATGCAGAATGTTGTTCCTTTATTTTCCAAATGCCTTGCTCAGCACAGTCAAATTTGTGCTGTATTGCCTGCTTAATTGCTATGGAAATGTGTAGACACTTCAATATCCTTGGTGACCACAGCAGGGTAAATTGCTTTGAATTTACAGTAAAATATTTTCCTCTGGTAATAGAATTTTTCTCAAGGTTGCATTTAACTCCACGTGAAGAACAAAATGGCAAAATTTAAATTATACAAGCATATTTTGTACGTCAAAATAAAATACAATAAATACACAGCAGGTGCATCAGCAACAGTAATAAAGTTACAATTTACTAAAAGCACTATAAACCAAACAGGAAATGTTATTCTGGGTTAGTTCTTGCCAATGTTTCTGGTATCAAATCCTACCTAAAACCTGGATCCATTCTTTTTACTGATCAACAAATTGGCTGGTGACTGAAAACCATCACAAAGTTGTAGCTCTTAAAGAGGGAAGAGGTTCCACCCTGGAGCAAAGGAACAGGTCATTTACACATTAATAATACTGGGTGGGATGCTATATATTTTCATCTTCCTATCCTGGATTATATCACGGCTCGAATTTTATATCAATCTTATGGTGGACACCTGTAATTTTGCTTACCTTGTTTTGAAGTACCGTAGCACTTCTAGTCGCATACCAGGAAATAAGATGCCTAATTGATAACAGATAACTTTCTTCATTTTTAGGCTTCATTAAAAAAAGTGAGAAATCATATCATAATTTTAACTTTAAAGCGTGCAGTAAATTTATTAAACAAATAATGATAAATCAAATAATCAAATGATGACAAAGCATACTAACACATTTATGGTCAAAACATAAAGTGCTGAATAACTCAATAGGTCAAGCAGTACCTTAAGGTTGGTTGAGAGTGCAATCGTCAGCATTGGTGGAGGAAAGGTGTGGCTTTAGGTTGGGACCCTTCTTCACACTGTGCCATTTTTTGTTTTGCTCAAGATTCTCGCATCTGTACTTCCTTGTGTCTACACATTCATGGTGCTTTATTCACCTCCATTAGGTCAAAAGGAAATGACTACAATCCTGAAACTGCAGATTACATTTGCTATGCCTTGAATAAAATGGCAATGTGTTCTTTGTATATTAAATAGTTTTCTGCCAAAAAAAAAACAAATTTCAAGTACAATCTGCCTGCTAGCTTTCCCTTCACAACCTCAGTATTAGAATCTAAATACTTTTAAACGGCAATAAATAGAATTGTAATGCTGAATTTCTTCATTTGATGCACAATGCATGGAAGGTAAAAAAGGATGATAAACATCAGAAATTGCCACCAACTGTATTTGTGGAAACAGAGGGAAATGAGGGCTTTCTGAGCTAGCGATTGTTAGAAGCTTAACTTGCAATGTTTGATGATGAGAAATTATTTTTCAAGCATATATTACTCCAGGCAGTCTATATTGTCAAGTCGTATACCAAGAATTCCATCACTTAAATCCCCATCATTGGTATACTTTCAATTTTTGTTCTGGGACCTCTGAGTGTGTGAGAGATGCATATTCAGAAGCAACTAACCATGATCATCAACCAGCATTGTCACTTGTGAAAATGTGTTATGCACATTCAAAACCAACAGATTTGTTGGGCCTTGCACATTGTTCACATCATCTTTCAAATAGGTCCCATTAAATAATTTTCTTATTGATTGCTTCCCCGTCTCCCTCCCAATACCCATCTTCTCAGATCCCCCATACAACTGTCAGTCTGTCCCATCATAAATCACCAATGAAAACCACTTTTCCAAACTCAATGGTATCTCTCAGCCCAAATGCAAACAATCCCCCATGACCCCCAATCACTCAACCTCCAATCTTAGCCAAATACTGTCTCCAATTATCCTCTGACCTTGGACTTGTTTCTTTATCAACCTCTCTGGTACATTTCATTGCATATTCTTCATCTATGTTCATAAGTTCATGTTCTTGGAACAGAATTAGGCTATTTGGCCCATCAAGTCTACTCCGCCATTCAATCATGGCAGAACTATTTTCCCCTCTCAACCCCATTCTCTTGCCTTCTTCTCATAACCGCTGACACCGGTAATAATCAAGAATCTGTAAATCTCCACCTTAAAAATATCCATTGGCTTGGCCTGAAGCCTTCTGTGGCAATGAATTCCACAAATTTACCTCTGTTTTCCCCTGGGCTATCTAATGACTACTCCCCAGAGACAACAAATTGAAGAGTGGCTGTCTGCCCCTGGGCTAATGATAGAAGAGGGACTGTCCATACCTGGACTGCTGCAGGAGTGTGAATTGTAAACATACAACATAAAAGTGAGAAGCAGAACGAGGTCACTGAGCCCTGAAGCTCCTCTGCCTTTGTATTAAAGCATGGTTGATCTGATTATTAACTTAATTGTTTAATTCTGGAAGAAAACATCCTTTCCACATCTATCCTGTCAGTCAGATCTTATATGAGTGTCCCTCATTCGTCTAAACTCCAGTGAATATAATTCTACCTATATCCAGTGAAAATAATTGCTCCACAATGGTTTTACCAATTCCTTACCTAACTGAAGAATAACCTCTCATCTTTTCTATTAAATTTCCCAACAGTTAGTTTTCCTAATTACTGAATACTATCTTTTGCCATTTATGAAATAGATGACAGAGGTCCCTCTCTGCCTTGGAGCTCTCCATTACAACATTTTTTCTTTATTTTTCCTTCCGCAAATTAACGCTTTCCTACATTATACTCTATTATACTCCATTTATCAGACCATTAATATTATTATTGGTTTATTATTGTTAACTATACCAAGATACAGTATATTAAAAAAAATGTGTGTTATCCAGACAAATCATATATATATATTAGTACATCCATTCATGTAAAGGGGACAATAGAGAGTGCAAAATATAGTATTACAGCTACAGAGAAAGTGCAGGAAAAAAAAAGTGCAACAGCCACAACGAGGTCATGAAATCCATTCCTAATATATGAGAGGTTAGTTCAAGAGTTTTGTAATAGAGGGGAAGAATCTGTTTTTGAATATGGTGGCACGTGCTCTCTAGATTTTGTATGTTCTGCCTGAGAGGGGAGAAGAGAGAATGACTTGGGTGTAAGTGGTCCGTGATATTGCTGGAGCTGCTTTCCTGAGACAGCGTACAGAATAGATGCAGCTGATTGAAGGAATTGGAAGGGGGGGGGGGGGGGGAGGGGGAGGGAGTGTGGGGAGGGGGGTGGAGGGAGTGGAGGCTAGTTTGCAGGCTGGACAGAGCTGCATTCAGAATTTGCTACAATTAATTTCGGTCTCGGGCAGAGCAGTTTCCATATCAAGTTGTGATGTATGTGTAGGATTTCTATAGTGCATCCAAGTAAATTGGTAAGAGTTAATAATTGTGGACGAGAACTGGCTGGCAGATAGGAAGCAAAGACTAGGAGTAAACGGGTCATTTTCAGAATGTCAGGCAGTGACTAGTGGTGTACCGCAAGGATCAGTGCTGGGACCCCAGCTATTTACAATATATATTAACGATCTGGATGAGGGAATTGAATGCAACATCTCCAAGTTTGCGGATGACACGAAGCTGGGGGCAGTGTTAGCTGTGAGGAGGATGCTAGGAGGCTGCAAGGTGACTTGGATAGGTTGGGTGAGTGGGCAAATGCATGGCAGATGCAGTATAATGTGGATAAATGTGAGGTTATCCACTTCGGCGGCAAAAACAGGAGGGTAGACTATTATCTGAACGGTGGCCGATTAGGAAAAGGGGAGATGCAACGAGACCAGGGTGTCATGGTACACCAGTCATTGAAAGTAGGCATGCAGGTGCAGCAGGCTGTGAAGAAAGCGAATGGTATGTTGGCATTCATAGCAAAAGGATTTGAGTACAAGAGCAGGGAGGTTCTACTGCAGTTGTACAGGGTCTTGGGGAGGCCACACTTGGAGTATTGCGTACAGTTTTGGTGTTCAAATCTGAGGAAAGACATTCTTGCCATAGAGGAACTACAGAGAAGGTTCACCAGACTGATTCTTGAGATGGCAGGACTTCCATATGAAGAAAGACTGGATAGACTTAGCTTGTACTCGCTGGAATTTAGGAGATTGCGGGGGCATCTTATAGAGACTTACAAAATTCTTAAGGGGTTGGACAGGCTAGATGCAGGAAGATTGTTCCCGATGTTGGGGAAGTCCAGAACAAGATGTCACAGTTTAAGGATAAGGGGGAAGTCTTTTAGGACCGAGATGAGAAGATCATTTTTTACACAGAGAGTGGTGAGTCTGTGGAATTCTCTGCCACAGAAGGTAGTTGAGGCCAGTTCATTGGCTATATTTAAGAGGGAGTTAGATGTGGCCCTTGTGGCTAAAGGGATCAGGGGATATGGAGAGAAGGCAGGTACAGGATACTGAATTGGATGATCAGCCATGATCACTTTTAATGGCGGTGCAGGCTCGAAGGGCCGAATGGCCTACTCCTGCACCTATTTTCTATGATTCTATGAATAAAGACATGCTAAATTGTCTTAGTCTTCTGAGAAATAGAGGTGTTTGTCTGTTTTGTAGGCTAATTCGTCATTGTGGTATTACCCACTCACATTACTATATCCCTTTATAATCCTAATATGTTCTCTTGAAAGCTCACTTTCCCACCTACCTTTATGTTAAGGACCATATATTTCATCCAAGTTATTTACATAAACTGCAATAAGTTGAGGTCCCAGCATAAATCCCTGGGGTGTGTTGTGTTAAATTGTGACATTAAGTACACCCACATGCATGTACACAAAGGCAACCACACATGTGCAAACATACACATATGCAGACAATCACATATGCACGTGCATGCACACGTGCATATATAGACACACACATGTATAGACACATGTATATACACTCAGACATAATGGCACACACATGTACACAAACACACATGTATGCATGTGCATGCACACATGAATGAGCATGCAGACACAAATACATGCAGACACACACAGTCAAAGACACAGAGACATACATGTGCACACATGCAGACCCATAGAAGCGGACATAAAAACAATGTACACATACAGATATTTGGACTTCTTCACCTCACTCCTTATTTCCATGTCCTTCGCCCCCTCCTTATCTTGACATTAAACCTGCAGACATCCCTTTTCCTGAACTGCATCGTTTAGAATTTCATTCCCCTCACCTCCCTCTGCTTACTACATTTTCTGACCTCCTATAGACCTCCCATAGATCTCCATCCTTCAGCCCTAATACCCCAAGCCTCTCTGAGCAAGCACCCACATTCCTGTTTGTGCTTCAGCAACCAGACCATAGCTCCTCAGCTACCAATCCGGTCAATTGGGAGCAGCCACTGTCTTGTGGCTCTACAGCATCCCACACCATGGGCATTTCTATTCCTCTGTAATGTTCGATGCGGCCCCTTATCAAATGCCTTCTGAAAATTTAAGCTTATCAAGACTGATAAAATCGTTGTTCTGTGAAATACGTGCACCAAGGATTCCCTGGTATTAACTCATTCTTTTTGGTTCATACTGCCGAAATGGATACCGATGGATGGCTACAAAATAATCTAAGCTACTGATTATGTAAAAAAAGCATGCATAAATTGCAAAGTGCTAAATGTCAAAAGCATCAATGCTGTTTGCAGAGGTATCAGTACTGTTGGTAATGGCAAATTATGAAAGAACTCTATGACTCTTCAACTGTTGCAGCTTCTCATCTCCACATTTTTCTATTTTCTTGAACTATATTTGTACTTGAACGTATTCTCTGCTACCACATGTTTTGTGTACACCCTGAATCTGCCTGGAAGCATTAGACCAGCTCTGCCTACAAAAGAAGTCTCTAGGAATAGTACTGAAAGCAGATACTACAGAAACTATATTTTATACTTCATATTAAAGAGGTAACAGAGGACTGGAGAATGAGGCTAATGTTGTTCCTTTATTAAGGGCAGCAGACAAACAAGGGTTTATAGAAGCCTGGGGCCCTAATCAGTGCTGGGGAGATTATTGAAGAAGTTTCTTAAGGATATGATTTTCATAAAGCATGGACTTATTTGGGATAGTCAGCATGGCTTTGTGCAGAGGAAGACTTGTCTCACAAATTTGACGAGTATTTTTTAAAGAAGGTGACGAGAAAGGATGATGTGTGTCCTTTGTATGGATGTTGAATATATGTATTTTAGTAAAGCAAATGACAAGATCCATCATGGTAGGCTGACCTGAAAGATGAGATCACAAGGGATCCATGGTGAGTTGTTAAATTGTATACAAATTTTGCCTGGTCATAGAAAATAGGGAGTAATGGTAAGGGAGGGGTATTTTTCTAACTTTCGGTCAGTGACCAAAGAACACTGCTGAGACTTATGCTGTAATTTTATTAATTAATATAAATATAGGAGGTCTTATCAGTAATTTTTTAGATTACATAAAAATTGGTTGAGCTGCACATAGTGAGGAAGTTTGTCAAAGGACACATGAAGATATACATCAGTTGGAAATTTAGGTGAATAAATGGCAATGTAATCTGGGCAAGTGTGAGGTTAATGCATTTTGGGAGTTCAAATGCATGGGGAAAGTATTCGAGAAAAGGTGGGAAACTTGGGAGCATTAATGTACAGAGGGATGTTGTGGTGTAAGTTAAAAGGTCTCTGAAAGTGGTAATATAAGTGGATGGAATAGTAAAGAAGGTGTACAGCATGTTTGCCTTCATTGGTTGTGACAATGAATCTAAAAGTCAGGAAGTCATGCGGCAATTGTATGAAACTTTGGTTAGGTGACATTTGAACTATTGTGTGCAGTTCAGGTTGCCACACTGTAAAATGCATATGAAGGCATTGGATAGGATACAGAACAGGTTCATGAGGATGTTGTCTGACCTAGAGTGTATTAGCTATAAGGAGAGGCTGGACAAAATTAAATTGTTTTCTCTGGAGCATCAGAGATAAGGGATGATCTGATGGAAGTATGGACACTTCTGAGAAGCAGAAACAGAGTAGATAGGCAGAGACTTTTTCCCAGGGTGGAAATGGTGACCGATTAGGAAAAGGGGAGATGCAACGAGACCAGGGTGTCATGGTACACCAGTCATTGAAAGTAGGCATGCAGGTGCAGCAGGCAGTGAAGAAAGCGAATGGTACATTAGCATTCATAGCAAAAGGATTTGAGTATAGGAGCAGGGAGGTTGTACTGCAGTTGTACAGGGTCTTGGTGAGGCCACACCTGGAGTATTGCGTCCAGTTTTGGTCTCTTAATCTGAGGAAAAACATTCTTGCCAAGAGGGAGTACAGAGAAGGTTCACCAGATTGATTCCTGGGATGGCAGGTCTTTCATATGAAGAAAGACTGGATAGACTTGGCTTGTACTCACTAGAATTTAGAAGATTGAGGGAGTTGGACAGGCTAGATGCAGGAAGATTGTTCCCGATGTTGGGGTAGTCCAGAACAAGGGGTCACAGTTTAAGGATGCGGGGGAAGTCTTTTAGGACCGAATTGAGAAAATCATTTTTCACACTGAGAGTGGTGGATCTGTGGAATGTAGTTGAGGCCAGTTCATTGGCTATATTTAAGAGGGAGTTAGATGTGGCCCTTGTGGCTAAAGGGATCAGGGGGTATGGAGAGAAGGCAGGTACAGGATACTGAGTTGGATGATCAGCCATGATCATATTGAATGGTGGTGCAGGCTCAAAGGACCAAATGGCCTACTCCTGCACCTATTTTCTATGTTTCTAAATATCAAATACTCGTGTAAGGCAAATGGTTTGACTCACAGAGTCAAGGGGCTGTCCCACTGCGGCGACCTAATCCACAAGTTCTGGCGAGTTAGCCCTAGACTCATACTCGCAGCATGGTCGACACGAGGTCCTAGGAGGTCATTGTAACTCTCCTTCATGTTCGAGAGTAGTCCCCGCGTACTCGAGGCCTCAGCTAGGTCGCGGTGTGTTTTGCAACATGTTGAAAAAGTGTCGTGAGTAAAAAATGGTCGCCATGGAAAAAATCAATACTTTTTTTACTTGTAGGTTTAGTTGAATTAGGTCATAGTAGGTTGGCATGTTATTTGTAGATAATCGAGGGTAGGCTAAGGTAATCGAAGGTAGTCGAAGGTCGTCATAGATAGTCTTCAACATAGTTGAAGGGAGGTCAAAGGAGATCGATGGAGATCGTCTTCATTCTCCTCTATACGGTGTCCAATTTTCCCGAAGCTAGTCGATGCTAGTCTTCAACATAGTCAAAGAAGGTCGAAGGAGGTCTTCTACATAGTCAAAGGAGGTCTTCAACATGACATTTTTTCAAACTCTCCTAAACTCGCCAATTAGGTCGCCGCAGTGGGACAGCCCCTTTAGGTTGCTCTGCCAGGGAAAGTGGTTGATGCAGATTCAAACGAACATTTAAGAGACATTTAGACAGACACATGAACAGGTAGGGAATAAAGGGATACAAACATGTGTAAACAGTTAGGATTAGTTTAGAGTGGCATCATAGTCTCGCGGACATGGTGGGCCAAAAGGCATGTTCCTGCACTATAATATTCTAGGTTTAAAATGATATTGAAAGACAGAAGAAGGGTCTTGACACGAAACATTGCCTATTTCCTTTGCTGCATAGATGCTGCCTCACCCGCTGAGTTTCTCCAGCATTTTTGTCTACCTTTGAATATCAGTATGTTAGATCAATGATAAATGCCTCAGAATACATTTAATGCCAGCTCTGAAAAGGTGACCTACAAATAATTAGGAATATGAATATCTTAAAATGGACAAGACAGTGATAAGACAAACTTTCTTTTATTCCCTTGAAGCTTAGGCTCAAATCTAAAGCAGACTGTATTTCAAAGTGCCACATCTGACAGCTCCGATATGTTTAACAAGCAAGCTAAATGCTCACATATACATTTTCTCTATACATTTAATTGGACCTTTTGCTGATTAATAGTAAAGAAGTTTGATGCCATTCTTAAGTCCAATTTGGCCACTCTCAGTGTGTTACGTCTTTGGAATATGGGAGGAAACCGGAGCACTCGGGAAAAACCCATGTGGTGACGGGAAAAAAAGTACAAACTCCACACAAACAGCACACCCATAGTCAGGATCAAACCTGGATCTCTGGCACAGTGTGGCTGCAACTCTACCACTATGCCAGCATGCTGCCCCATGCCATGCCGGGACTGCAGTATATCACTCTCTAGGAACCTGATCGCAGGAATCCAGGTGGACACTCCTGTACAACACTGAGGGAGTACAAAACTGTTACAGTAGTTCCATTATCGCATGAATGAGATATTAAGTAAAGCTCCACTGTATTCTTTCAGATGGACAAACAAAATCAGATAACACTATCTCAATTGATTAACATGTGTTCCCACTATCCTTGCCAATTTTTGCATCTCAATCAATATCACCTAAAGACATTTTATAACATTCAGCTTACTTAGCACAAATTCTGCTATGCTTCCTATATTACAGTTGGAACTACACCTTTAAAAATACTTAATTAGCTGTAAAGCACTTTGGAAACTCCTAAAATTGATGTTTCTTGATAATTGGATTGATATTTTGGGGGTTCAGATGTTTTGCTGCTTTCAGGAAACTGGTAAATGAATTAAAATGCTGATGGTGTCTTATTTTAAGTCTCACTACCTTAATAAGTTCCAGTTTACAACTGCATTAATGAATTTCAAAATGCTCCACCTGCAAATAATTTCAGGCTCCACTCTGAAGCTAGTGCTGTGTATTGAGGATATTTGGGTAATTTGCATATCTATCTATGTTTCTAACATAGTTTAAAATAGGAATCAGTTGCTTGGGATTATTTTTCATATGGCCTGATAACAATTTGTTTAGTCTAGAGCAGGAATATTTATACAGTTGGGAAAATTAATCTTATGCCCTTCCCGTGACACTGATGGTAACATAAGCCTGCACTGTAGGTTAAAATATTTTCGTAATGACATTATGAATTTTGATAAGAATGATGAAATAGAAGTTAATAGCGGTTTTCTTATGAACCAGTGCAATCAAAGAGGCAAACCCGCCTTATCATCAAGGGAAGCACAAAGAATTATTTGCCTGGAAATTAAGTTTCTCTTTAATAGATGTTCTGTTAAGTTAATACATCTTAGCTTGTGCTGGTGTAGTTAAGCACAGCTTTGGATCACAATTGCACCACAAATTGGTGTTTAGAATGTGTTGAAGATTTGTTCTCTTAAATGAGGTTCACATAGATAAGTGGCTTTGTTATACGCATCTGCCAAACTATTTGAGTGTAATTGACATCGGAAGTTCAACTGGAGACAACTCCTCTCTGCTAAGTCACGTATCCGCTGGAAGTGGATGCACTTCTGTCTGTGCTCAAATGGCTACAGGGAAGGCAATACAAGGGAGGGAACAGGCTTCCATTTTTGTGATGTGGCCCTTAGTTGAGAGGAGGGTGAATATCCAGAAATGGTGCAAAACTTAGAGAGGAGGTGAAAACAGTGACTATGGAAATCATTGTCAGGAATGTTGCACCACACTTCAGAACAGTCCAGGAAGAAATGTCACTACCTCATTAGACTTCTGGACGTTAGTAATTTTGCCCCCCACGGAATGCATCCCATCCATCGAGTGGAAGATACAGAAGCTTGAAACAACATGCCACCAAACTCAGGAACAGCTTTGTGTCTTCTGTTATCAGACGGCTAACCCATCCTTCTATAACAGGGGTCGGCAACCTTGGTCTGCATAGGAGCAAAGACCCATATCTGTGAGCGGATGGCAGGCCACATCTATCACCATGGTTAACAAATAATTAATGATAGTTTTTTTTTAAATCGCAACAAAAATGGAAGAAAAAGACAATTACCTCCGTGACAAACTGCAACTAAAGTGCAACTATGTGGAATGTGGAATTCCTCACCGACCCAGCTGATGCTACGCTTTTCTCCAGCCCGCTCTCAGCCCACTTCAGTTTCACAAGGGGCCGCTTTCACTCTGGGTGGTTGGGAGGATGGAAGAGGGGGTGGGAGGGTAGGAACAGAGAGAGAGAATGAGTCGACAAGTGCTGTTATATGGAATTGGCTGTGCGTGTGTGAGAACTACTCTCAGATAAGTGTCGTGTGTGTTTCGTGTTACGTCTGCGGACGTGATCTCGGGTTACGGGCCGGATCCAGCCCATGGGCCGTAGGTTGCCGACACCTGTTCTATAAGATAGTCCTGTTCTTGCAACCTACTTTTATTACGGACATTGGACTTTTCTCTCTAACTGTAATGCTACAATGCAGTAAAGCTATATTCCACACTGGGTTTTTTTCCTTTGCTCTACCTGTCGTACGTGTGTATGGCATGATTATACTCATGTATAGTATGATCTGGTGTCATTAGATAGATCACAAACAAATGTTTTTTCACTGTACCTCGGTAAATGTGACAATAATGAATCAATACCAAAACAGCCTTGAAACACAAATGTACACGCAAGTGAAACTGTTAATCATGCCAATGCAACACATTGAATAAGATGGCTCAGCAAAGGTACCTGTTCCAACACATCAGAGGAAATCACATGTTCAGCAGAGATTCTTCCTCCTGGCATGCTCTGGGATGATGCAGGTTGTCTTCCCATTAGAGTCGTGGATGCCATGGGTACAGAAAATATTCTGTATCCCTCTGGATCATTATTTTGCTTCTTTGCTTCATATAAATTGAAGTTTTATCTGAGGAAACCTGTAGATTTGTTGAGCACTTCTCCCAACAGTGCCATGCACTTCCATAGCCAGGCTTTTATTCTTGCCTTTATCATTGGGAGATACCAGGTCCCCCACCCTTCTACTCTGAGTACGCACACTTATTTACCAGAGATAGAAGAAGATACCAACACATTGGGCCTGATGCCACCGTGCAATAGGTGTTGGAACCAAGAAAGCTGCACATGCTAAAGAGAAGCACATAATTCATATGGGGTGTGGGGGAAAAGCTGACATTAACCTTATTCTAAAAGATGAAAGGGAAAATAAATATATATGTTTAGTTAGATCAAAGGGATAGGTAAGCGGTGCATGCAGTATCTTTACATGGAGATGACACATTAATTTGCTCTGGAGAGCTTTGATAAAAACCAACACGGAAAAGCTGTTCTAGATGCATGAGGAAATGTTTGGCACGGTGTTCGATCTGTTCAATAGAATGCAAGGGATGTCAAGGAACAAAGGGAGTACTTTTTCAACTTCTCATAAGCCTTATCCTGAAACTGATGTATCTATTGGTGCCAGAATGAATGGCGTGGCAGATTTGTGCACCGTGAGTTACCTGCAGAAGCCATCCAAAATCTTTATGTTTAAGTAAGGACTCAAAAAGAAGAGCAGAGAAATGACAGCTCAGAACACACTGCTCATCTGCATTGTTAAAGGTCTAGAGTGGTTAATGGTCAGCACAGATTTGGTGCGCCAAATATTCTATTTACATGCTATTTCTCTTAACAACTCTTTTATGTTGACTCCATGAGAATTCAATAGCAGCTGCATAAAATGGATTACTGCAGTTACACAGCCCAGTGTCAAACCTGTTTCTTGTAAGTGCTAGTGACAATGTTGAGCTGGGAAGTGCAGCTTCTTTCTGGATGCCAATCTCTACTTCCACTCTGGTTCAGAGGTTAAAGCCCCTTGTGTGCTCTGTAGCGAACCACACGAGACTGCAGCTCCTCAGCTCAAGTTATGAGAGGCAATATGTCGAGAGGTATAGATAGGGTAGACAATCAGAACCTTTTTTTTCCAGGATGGAAATATCCAACACTAGAGCTATATCCAATAGCTATAAGGTGAGAGGAGGAAAGTTTATTAGAGATGTGTGGTGCAAGTCTTTACACAGAGAGAAGTGGGGGCCAGGAACACATTGCTGGGGGTGGTGGTGGAGATAGTTACGATAGTGGCATTTAGGGGGTTTAGGTTGGCACATGAAAGTGCAAGGCATAGAGATTAGATCAGTTTAACTAGACATCATGTTCGGCACAAACATTGTGCAGTACTTATATACCCAGAGTTGCCTGTGTGCATCCATCTGAAGAACCAACAGCGCACCCAACCGAATGCATCAACCTCCTACCTACCTTATGTGCTTCTCTTTAGCATGTGCAACCACATTGAGGGCACTCCCTTAAAGTACTAAGTTAGCAAACTGCCAAAAGACAGTCATTAAATGGAAGAGGTGATTAGACTTCTTTGATGTTAATGGACTGAGATTTATGTTGATTAAAATCTTTTCTTCAAATCATTCATGCTTAACTGCTTCAATGAAATCTGCCTTTTGGGTGACAAGGGTGTCTTAAGAAAGATGGAGCACTGTATGGTGCTATAGTTCTTCACTTATTTATTTTAGCTTTCATTTATTTTAGAATGCTAAAAGCAGACACATCACAGAAGTGACTATGCTATTTAAAAATGTCAAATGCCTGAATATCCTTGGCATTCCCCTTGAAAAGTGAACAGGAACTGACAAAGCAACTTTATTTGCAGACAAGTGAAAAATGATTAGTATCAGGAGGGGCCCGACTATTGCCATTGCTCACACCATTCATCCTATTCTCTGGATCAAAGTGATATCTTCCTGTCCTATGTTGTGCCAAGGGGTGAATCCTCAGTGGTTCTTAAAGGAAGCACTTATGCCTCCACTTGGAGCCAATTCATCATTAAAGCGCCTGTCCCACTTGCCGTTTTTATCAGGTCACTGAAAAATTTGCAATTTGACGCGTGGTGTTTTTTCAAGTGTTGCAACATTTTTTTTGTCGTCGCTGGATTTTGAAATGTTCAAAATCTTTTGGCGACACTGATAGGATGCCGGCAGTCTTCTGAGGAAGTAGAGACATTGATGTGCCTTCTTCGCTGCCGCTTCAATGTGGTTGGAGTAGAACAATTAAACGGTATTAGATAAACAAGAAACTCTCTGCCAGATCAACTTCAGCACCATTGATGCTGACCTGGGTGTGGACACGTCAATGAATGGCTCCTTTATTTTGTTAACACCATATTACTCAGCTCTCTACCTTCTTCATGTACTCCTTGTTGTCATTGTTCGAGATCCACTATGGTGGTGTAATCTGCAACCTTGTAAATGCAGTTTGAGTAGAATTTGGCCGCACAGTCATGAGTATATAGGGAGTATATTAAGGAGTAGAAGCCTCATGCAAAGACAACCAATAATAAACGGTGCCAATGGTTTCCGAATCTTCACCACCAGAAAATCCAGGCCCATGTTCAAAATTATTAACATAACAAAACTCAAAATATTAGTCATCGATGGGATACCTTGGGTAAAATAGCATAACATTTAAGATTAAAGCACTCAAAAGATTAAAAATCTCAAAAGTATTTATATTTTCAAGGTTATTACTATTATACGCTTGTGAAGAAATCTGTAGTTTTAATAAAACCCTCCACAAATAACTAAATACTTCCAGATAACAATTCTATTTTGCAGCAGCCAGACAATTAGTGTAAGTGCTCTTCATTTAAATAATATTCACAACCAAGAACAAAAAGATTGGCATGGACTGGATAGCTTTTTAACCACATTGCCTTGGGGACTTTAAAACAAGAATATTGGTTACATTTGGAAGCATTAAGGGCCTGTCCCACTTAAGCGACCTTATTTGCGAGTTCAGGAGACTCTGCGCTTGCCACAAGCTCGCCACATGGTCGCCACATGTTCGTGGATGGTCTCTGGTGAGTCTCCTTCATGGTCGAGAGGAGTTCCTGCATGGTGGTAACTATTCACGGCGTCAGTATCGTCGCCAGGACGAAAATCAATACTTTTGAAGTCGTAGTGCAGTGGTAGTGGGGTCGCCACACCGTTGTAGGTAGTCGAGGTAGCTGTAAGAAATCTCCTTTGCTGACCGGGCATTTTAATTGGCTCATAATAGGGGGAATAAAAACGTAAGCACGAGTTTTCAGAACCAAGGAAAACCGGCCGGTAATGTTAAATGGCCGCTAAACTTCACAGCTCTGTATCTCTGGCTTATTAAACGTTGTCTGGCTTCTTAAAAGTCTCTCCACTCCTTCTCCCCCCCCCCCCCCCTCTCTTTTAATGGACTTACCGTACACTGTGCTAGCCGTCTTTAACCTTCCTGTTCATCGCGGGTATAACCTTGGCTTTGCACCGTGTGAATTTCAGATAGCGCTCCCCCGCTTTCCCTGGCTCTGTGTGTGTGCGTGTGTGCGTGTGCGTGTGCGTGTGCGTGTGTGTGTGTGTGTGTGTGTGTGTGTGTGTGTGTGTGTGTGTGTGTGTGT
Source organism: Raja brachyura (assembly GCA_963514005.1). The sequence goes on along the minus strand of OY740783.1, from coordinate 94,610,847 downwards.
GTGTGCGCGCGCCACGCTGATGGTCATTCCAGCTTGCGGTTTTTCAGGCGCCTGCCCCCAAGCTTGAAGGTCAGACAGTCTGCTGAAATGTCATGTAAGTGGGACAGGCTCTTTACAGTGCTATAATGCACTTAAACTTTCACAATAACAACCAGGCTCGTATTGTTCACTGGAAGGCAGAGGATGCATTTCACTGCTGAAAGGCAAAAGTTGAACTGTTTCTACACATCATAACTTTATGATTATAAAGAACCAGGTCTTGGATGTCATGGGGACACACAGCAAGTGCTGTTGTCTCACAGCTTCAGAGACCTTGGTGTTGACTGAGCAGAGTGTGCATATTCTCTCCATGATCACATAGGTTTCTCCCAGGTGCTCTGGTTTCCTCCCACATCCCAAGTATGTGCCGGTAGGTTAAGTGCTGTGGCACATTGCCCCTTATGGGAAGTATGTGGCAAAGGTATCAAGAGAGAGTTGAAGGGCATGTGTGTGAGAGTTACAGCAGTATGAAGGAGCAGTGCTACAGGGGAATAAAGAGACCGATAGGATTGCTGGGTTGGAAGCTGGCACAGAACCTGATGGGCTGTATGACCTCCATCTATGTCATTGCAAATATTCACTTTGCATGGAGCAATATGCTTGTAATTGGGCTCAATTGTTTAAATTTCTGATATTAAAACATTCTACTCCCATAATTCATTTGTCATCATCTAATAGATCAATGAAGAAGCTAGGCAAAATTATTGTAGAAAGGTATTATAAAAACAATTAGTTTCTTCAAATATGACATATATTACTGCACAGTTTTACTTAAGATTAGAAATTAATCTATAGTGGTATTGGCACTGTCTATGAAATTTATGATCATTTCAGTTCCTTGCAAAGTCACTTAACAATCTGCACTCAGATTACTTGTGAAGCAAAAATTGAATGTCCGACAAGGTCATACAATGGGATTTAAAAATCTCAAGTTGCTGTGACAATAGAAAATAGCTAGAGTGAAAATGAATAGCTTAAAAATGATATTTTTCTAAACTAATACTTGAGCTGCAACTTCTCAATAAAGTACCAGAAACAGAAATGCCTGTATCATCATTTGACGATAGCACACTATTCACAACCTTTACTACCTGCAGCTGATCACTATTTGATGGCATGATTACTAAATTCGTTATTTGTAAACTAATAAATAATCCAACACCCCATTAATTTGAACAAGTTTCATGAATCTATTTCAAAAAAGAAACTGCCATCTTCCACGTTTTCTAGCACCAAAATCTGTATGTCCACCATTATTCATACATTCACTATTGCACAACATTATAGATACTTTGCCTACATTACAGAGAAGGAGGTAGGATCTCACAGTGATAATATGAATGCTAGGACACAATCTGAACTTGGTGTCAAACTTGACATTAAGATTGCAAATAATCTGATCTAGTTGCAGATAGTCGCTGGGGAGCGATGTGGGGTCTGTCAGAGGAATACTGAGTATGTAGAACAAAAGTGTTGGTTGTTGACCTAAGGAAGCGAGTGGGAGAACACAATGCTGTCATTTTAGAAACATAGAAACATAGAAAATAGGTGAAGGTGAAGGCCATTCGGCCCTTCGAGCCAGCACCGCCATTTATTGTGATCATGGCTGATCGTCCCCTATCAATAACCCGTGCCTGCCTTCTCCCCATATCCCTTGACTCCACTAACCCTTAGAGCTCTACCTAACTCTCTCTTAAATCCATCCAATGACTTGGCTTCCACTGCCCTCTGTGGCAGGGAATTCCATAAATTCACAACTCTCTGGGTGAAAAAGTTTTTTCTCACCTCAATCTTAAATGACCTCCCCTTTATTCTAAGACTGTGGCCTCTGGTTCTGGACTCGCCCCAATTGGAAACATTTTTCCTGCATCTAGTTTGTCCAGTCTTTTTATCTATATTATTAAAAGTCTGATCTTGACCGCTTTTGGCCCACTGCGGTACAATTTCCGAGAGAACGCCGCAACCTATGGCCGTCATTTTTTTCCACCTTGCTCAGACCAGAGGATTTTTCCCGTCGATGAAAAATTAGAGAGATATTAATGGTTTTAACAAATTCCCCATTCTCTCTGCTGCCCCCAATGGCGGCAGGGGGAGGGACTATAAAACCCGGAAGTGTCGTGCCTCACTCAGTCTCTGACAGACCCAGGAGGCCAGAGGGTCATGGCTCTCTGAGCTGTGAATAACACTGTGTGTTTGTTGGATGTCATTTAAAGCATGATTTTGCTTCAGCAGCAGCAGCCTGTACAGCAGGCTTTAAAGATTTGCTTTACACACAGTATATTCAACACGTTCTGAAGTTACTTTGCAGTGTGAGTGTGAGTGTGTGTGTGAGTGTGTGTGTGTGTGTGTGAGAGAGTGTGTGTATCTGTTTGTGTGTGTGTATCTGTTTGTGAGTGTGTGTGTGAGTGTATGTGAGTGTGAGTATGTGTGTAAGTCTGTGTTTGTGAGTGTATGTGTGTGTGAGCATGTGAGTGTATGTGTGACCGTGTGTGGTCTCAGTGACTGAGCTGCCAGCCCAAGAAACCATTCAGCCCACAATGTCCATACTAGTCCTCTGGAAACCAGTCCCTTTGACCCACAACACCATGCTAGCGCTACAGAAAGCCCCTCGCCCCCCACTGGCCAGCAATATTGGAATTGGTGGAGAGGTGGAATATTGCATTGGGGGACCAGCCCTCCCATGTGAAGCTGGGACCCAACGGGTCCCACTTAGTCTAGTAATTTTATATGTTTCTATATTATTTCCCCTCATCCTTCTAAACTCCAGTGAATACAAGCCTAGTCTTTTCAATCTTTCCTCATATGACAGTCCCAACATCCCAGGGATCAATCTCGTGAACCTACGCTGTACTGCCTCAATCACAAGGATGTCCTTCCTCAAATTAGGAGACCAAAACTGTACACAATACTCCAGATGTGGTCGCACCAGAGCCCTATACAACTGCAGAAGAACCTCTTTACTCCTATACTGAAATCCTCTTGTTATGAAGGCCAACATTCCATTAGCTTTCTTCACTGCCTGCTGTACCTGTAAGCCAACTTTCAGTGTCCAGTGTACAAGGACGCCCAGGTCTCGCTGCACCTCCCCTTTACCTAACGTAACCCCATTGAGATAATAATCTTCCCCCTTGGTTTTGCCGCCAAAGTGGATAACCTCACATTTATCTATATTATACTGCATCTGCCATGCACCTGCCTACTCACTCAACCTGTCCAGGTCACCCTGCAACCTCGTAACATCCTCTTCACAGTTCACACTGCCACCCAGCTTTGTGTCATCCGCAAACTTGCTAGTGTTGCTCCTAATTCCCTCTTTCAAATCATTAATATATATGGTAAACAGTTGCGGCCCTAACACCGAGCCTTGCGGCACTCCACTCGCCACTGCCTGCCATTCTGAAAAGGACCCGTTCACTCCCGTTATTATTGAAGCTTCCCCTCAGATGATTGACAGCTTCATGTTCCTGGCATCTATATCACCAGCAATCTAAGCTGGTCACACTGTTACGGTGAGCATAAAAGCACAAAAGTGTAGTTTTTGTCCCAGGTGTCTGAGGAGATTCAACAACGATTCTCTTGAACTTAAACAGATACACTATGGAAAGTATTGTGATAGGATGCATCTTAGACTGGTATGCTCTTGATCGGCTGTACCTGCGGAGAATGGTGAACATAGCCCGATCCATCAGAGGCTCGGCACATCTTTCCATCCAGTCCATCTTCACACCACTTTGCATTAGGAAGGCAGGAAATATTGTCATGGTGACCTGCCAACTTGGCAGTTCCGTTGCCCTCTTCTACCTTCTGGGAGTAGATACAGGAGTTTGAAAGTTCAAACATAGAGCCCTAAGAACAGCTTATTCACCACTGTATGCCACTTTATCCACCACTTTATCTTTGTATGCTTCATTGTCACCTTCCCCCACCTAACAATGATCTATTCTATATGTTCCATGATTTTCGGCCCCTTTGATCTCATTTTCACACCTTACCCATCCATATCTCTGTGTCTCCCTCTATCCTGACTCTCAGTCTGAAAAAAGAGTCTAGACCCAAAATGTCACCCATTTCTACTATCCAGGGATGCTGCCTATCCCACTGAGTTACTCCAGCATTTTGTGTCAATCACTGCTGTCGGACTTCTGAACCAATCACCTCCAGGAGGTGCTGCCATGTGCTCTTCCTCTTAAATCTTTCTCATTTAGTTATTCTGTTATTGTACTTTAATATTTTATTTGCATTACTTCGTATTGCATTACAATAGGACAGGGTTCTGGAGTAACTCAGTGGGTCAGGCAGCATCTCTGGAGGACATGTATAGATAACATTTCGGGATGAGACCTTTTTTTCACACGGATTCTAAAGGGGGGGGAAGACGAAAACTGGAAAAGGGGAGAGGCAGGACAAAGTGAGGCAGGACAAAGTGTGGTGATGGGGGGATGGGTTGTCAGGCATGTAGTTGGAATAAAGTCCAGAGACGGGTTTGAAAAGTTGCGGATTGTGAAGCCAGGGAAAGGAAATTAGCGGGGGTGAGAAATAGGTCGGAGTCCAGGTGGGGCACAGGGGAGGGTAGAAGGGGGGGTGGGGGGGGAGGGGGGTGAAGAGAGGAGGGTGTGAGGGAGAAACGGGGGGGGGGGGGGAGGTTAACACTTTGCACCAACCCGCTCTTTCACACTATGTTGCACTTTTTATTGTATTTACTGTATCATTACCATATGTACACTGTTTTCTCTGTGAGCTTCTTGTGAACAAGGAATTGCTTGGTGTATATGACAATAAACAAAGCTGGAAATCTAAAATCTGGAAAGTCTAAAGTGCTTTGCAATATTTAAATGGAAATTTCTGCTCTTTCTGTACTAGACGATGATGGACTAACAGCCTAGCAAATCAGAGCTGGGTTGAAGCTGCCACCATAGGAGATCAAATTTAAGTGGTGCAGATGTAATTTATCATTGATAAGTTGAAACTTGAATCATGTCCAGTGTTTGCTGCTTCATTACCCTTTGGCACTTACTTGCTGAATCGATCAGATTGATTAGTTCTAAGATCAGGAAAGCATGATGCGTCTGCTGTTTAGCACGTCAACTGCTCAATATTGTGGATGCTCTTTCTGTGTCATTGCATTTATGGCTCATGAATCAGTAGTGTGATAGCTTCTGTACTGAAAGTTTTGTGCCAGTTTAGAGAGTGAAACTAAACTACTTATTTTACGCAAAATGTATTTGTATCAATGATCTATAGAAGAAAACATTTTTTTTAAACATGGAAATGGGAATAAAGTTTGCCCATTTAGCCCTTTGAGACAAAACTGCCATTCATTACAATTATAACTTTTGTCCATACCTTATTCTAGCTCGTTCCCCATATCTCTTGATGCCTTTTATGTCTATAAATCTTTCTACCTCTTTCTTTAGTTTATTCAGTGACTTGGCTTCTACTGCCCATGATTAGAGAATTCCACAGGATTATCTTTCTCTGAACAAAATCATTTTCTTCTCTTTGCATTCCTAAAAGTCTAACCCCATATCCTGAGATTGTGACCCATTTTTGCCAGCCAGAGGAATCATCCTTCATGCATGGAGCTGATCAGACACCGTCAGAATTTTGCGTATTTCGATGAGACTTTCTCTAAGTCATCTACACCCTATTGAATATTGGTCTAGTCAATCCAATCTCTCCTCGTACAAATGTCTCGCCATCCCAGGGATCAGTCTGGTGAATCTGCATTTGTGCAAAGTTTAGCCATTCTTAAGGGGCTGTCCCACTTGAGCGACCTAATCTGCGAGTTTAGAAAAGTGTCTCCTTCATGCTCAAGGGAAGTTCCCGAATACTCATGGCCTCAGCTAGGATGCGGAAAATTTCTCAGTATAGTTTTACAGTCTGGTTTTATATTCCTTGCTAGTTCATTTTCAAGCTCTATCTTTAATTTCATTTCGGAGTCACGTGAGTGACTTCGTGAAGAGCCCGCCGGCGCGCATGCTCGACATTATCGTCGTAACGCGTTGCTGCGACGGCTGGCGGTGGAGCGCGCTCCTCGCCAGCCCTTCATAAGGGGCCACGGAGGTGAGTATTCCACCTTTAGTTGGTGGTCCTTGTTGTTGGTTATGTCTTGCAGCAAGGACATGGATGGGAGTTCGAAGGGCCGGAGGACGTCAGGACAAGTTCGCCGGTCAACAGTTCCGGGGCCTTTACCATCGGCAGTACCTGCAGTGCAGGCCGGGACTCAGGCGGAGATGTGGGTAAGCCCTGTGATTACAGGTCCAGATCCGCCAGCACACCACAGCTCGGAGGAGTTCGACGAGGAGGAGTGTGGTGTGCCGCCAGAGCAGGAGGACCCTGCCATGGCAGTCAGGTCGTCAGCGGGCTCGCTGGCGACCTCGAGCAGGGGGCGTGCGGCTGCACGGCCCGTTCCACTCAGCCCCCCGAGAAGGGGCAGGGCAGGAGCCCAGAAGCCTAACCCTGCCAGGGCTAAGGCATTGCCTAACACGGAGGAGCGGTCAGGTTCCAGGGCGAGACCCGGGGCGGCTGTGAGGTCCAGCCGGCACACCCCGACTCTCGACGCCGGGACGGGTCGGTTGAGTCGGGTCTCGTCACGGTCGCCGAGCCCCCCATGGATGGGTGGGCGAGACCATGCGTCGGCAAGGTCCACGATGTGGGCAGCCGGCAAGCCTGCGCGGGCTTCAGGTAGCCATGCTTCGGCTGGTGCCGACACCACGCCGCAAGTGCCCTTAGTGGCAGCGGCGTCAGCTCCCGCTAAACGGAGGCGGTTGAACACGACCGCGCGGGAATCGCGCAGTTTCGCCTCGGCGGCTGTTAGCGACAACTACCGGCACCGGCAGGGCCTCGATGAGGTGCGGGCCGATGATAGGAGCCCGGTTTTCTTTTCAGAGCCGGAGGACTCCGACCACCTGAGTGTTCAGGGTGAAGGGCGTATTGACCGTATGGAGCGGCTGCTGGAGCTCCTGCTTCAAAGCCAACAACAGCAGGGCAGCCACAGGCACAGGGCGTCGTCACCAGCCTCTACCATCAGCCTGGAGCAGCAGGAGGAGGAGGTTTTGGTGGATTCCATACCACCTCCGGTGGAGGTACCAGCGGAGGATCTTCTGGATGTGGCGACCAAATTTGCGGCCCCACATTCATCTGGACTTCCTTTAAACACGAAGCTGGCAGCCACTGTGGACTTTCTTAACAACCAGCAACTACAGGAAGAAGTCCTCATTCAGGCAATGAGCCGTCACAAGGCTCCATCCAATTGCAACTCCCTCAACGTGCCTGTGGTCAATACGCCGATATGGGGCAACATCAGTGCGGCTATCCGTCAACAGGAGGTAAAATTGCAGCGGATCCTGAAGCTCCTCACGGCCGGTATTACCGCCTTTGTGCGGTCGGTGGACGGGGACGAATTGAATTTGGACCAGGAAGATGCCCTGCCCCTCCTGTGCGCGACCCAGCACGAAATTAACGGGTTTCGCAAAACCAGCATCCGCCCAGCGCTCAATCCAAAGTTTGCAGGATTGTGCAAACCACCGCCGCCGCCCCCGCCCCGTCAGCTCTTTGGGGAGGACCTCTCGAAGAGAGTCAAAGAGCTTGACGAGCAAGCCAAAACGGTGGGGATCATGCGCCCTCAGAGTGCCCCCACACCGTCAGGCTCAAAGTCTCCATACATTCGATCACGAGGGTCTGCTAGTACCTCGACGAGGACCCACCCTCAAGCTCCACAATGACACCAACATCAGACCCAGCACCAGGGGTCTTTTTTAGGACAGGGTCGGCAGAGACCCTGGTGGAAAACGAAGACGCCGCGCCCTCAAGCCAACCCAGCACCTCCACGTCAGCACACGCGTGTCAAGGACCGCCGGTAACCACGGAGGTGAGGGGGTCTGGTTCTCTCTTTTCTCTCTGTTTAACTTCACATGTTGGTGGTCGCCTTCGGTGGTTTTTGGGTGCATGGGGCAATTTTACTGGTGACGAGTGTGTGTTGCAGAATATTCAGGGGCATAAAATTGAGTTTATTAATGGCAACATTCCTCCATCCCAGCACATGCCCGCTCGAACGTTTAAATTATCTGCTGCAGAACAGGCAGCCGGCTATAAGGAACTGTTAAGTCTTGAGCACAAAGGAGTGATTGAGAGAGTGGTGCATGAGCCAGTTGAATTTGTTTCGAACATATTCACCAGACCTAAGAAGGATGGAGGTTGTCGTGTCATTATTGATCTAACCCGTTTGAATACTTTTGTAACATATACTCATTTTAAAATGGATACGTTTGAAACAGCCAAATCATTGATTTCTCATGGTTGCTTTATGGCATGCATCGATTTAAAAGACGCATATTATTCCGTATCCATCCAGAAATGTGACAGAAGTTTTTTGAAATTCATCTGGATGGGGCAACTCTGGCAGTACAAGGCTTTGCCTAATGGGCTCACCACAGCCCCTAGATTGTTCACTAAATTAGTGAAACCAATTATGGCTTATTTGAGACAACGACACCATATAGTTATGGCCTATTTAGATGATATCTTAATTGTGGGCCACACCCTGCAATTGGCTGAACAGGGTGTTGCAGCTGCTGTCAATATATTTCAACAATTGGGGTTTATTGTCCATCCAGAGAAATCAAAGTTCTACCCTGCCCAGGTGATTAATTACCTAGGGTTCACGGTGAACTCTATAAGCATGAGGGTTACCATTCCAATTAACAAGATTGAGGAGGCTACCCAGGTGTGTCAAGATTTAATCCGCACCAATATACCATCGATTCGGCACTTAGCTACAATAATTGGGAAGCTGGTAGCTTTGTTTCCGGCAGCGCGATATGGACCTTTGCATTATCAGAATTTGCAAAGAGCTAAAATTGCTGCGTTGAAACAGAACGCTGGTCATTATGATCGGTCCATGCAGCTGCCGCCCGAAACGATAAATGAGTTGCAATGGTGCGTGTGTCACATTAGCAGCTCATTCAAGCCTATTAGGGAGGCTAATCCGGTGGTATATTTGCAAACTGATGCAAGCTCCAATGGTTGGGGAGCCACGAATAATTGCTCTAGTTGTGGTGGCAGATGGGACACCCTTGAATCAACGATGTTGTTAACTCAAGGGATTAACTATTTGGAGTTGCTGGCAGCATTCCACGGACTTCGTGCGTATTGTTCCAAGCTTGTTGGAGCACATGTCCGTCTCCAAATAGACAACACCACAGCAGTAGCATATTTAAACCATATGGGTGGTACCAGGTCAGTTTCGTGTGACAAATTGGCTAACTCAATTTGGCTCTGGTGTGTTCAAAGAGACATTTGGATTTCAGCTACCTATTTGCCAGGTGAGCTTAATACTGTGGCGGACACCAGGTCACGCAAATTTAATGACAATATTGAATGGATGTTGCATCCTGAGATTTTTTCTAAAGTCACAGCCAAATTTGGTAAACCGGACATTGACCTCTTTGCGTCACGGTTGAACCATCAGGTACCAACCTACGTTTCATGGGAACCAGATCCTGGGGCAATAGCGCTAGATGCATTCTTGCTGGACTGGGGGAAGTGGTTTTTCTATGCCTTCCCCCCGTTTTGCCTCATCAGTCGGGTATTGTGAAAGATTCAGGCAGATGCTGCCAAGGGCATCCTTATTATACCCGACTGGCCCACACAGCCTTGGTATCCGGTGGTCTTTGACATGCTCAACGAACCTTGGGTCCTTTTGAAGGGTTGCCCACAATTGGTTACTCACCCTGTCTCAGGGGAGCCACATCCCTGCCATGCCTATTTAAATTTGTTGGCTTGCAGGTTCTGAACAGGCCGTTAGTCCAATACGGCCTCTCGGCTCGGACCATGGATACCATCGGGGCGTCGTGTCGAGAGTCCACAAGGCGAAGATACCGCTCGCATATTAAGAAGTGGGAAGCCTACTGCAGCCTACTGCACCATGAAGCTGGTGATGTTACTAGCGCTGACTTCAGCTCAGAGGGTACAGACACTACACAAACTTCGTGTCGACAGAATGACGTCTACCCCCACAGAAGTAGTCTTTTTCGTTGACGAGCTACTAAAGCAGCATAGACCTGGGTGCACAGGGCTGCAGCTGAAGTTCCCGGCATACCCCGCAGATGCTAGGCTATGTTTAGCCTCACATATCCGCCACTATGTCAAGGTGACGGCACGCATCAGAGGAATGGAGAGATACCTGCTTGTCACTCATAAGAGACCTCATCATCGAGTGACAGTCCAGACGATATCCAGGTGGCTTTGAGTCGTCTTGGGTAAGTCAGGTATCGACACTAATGTGTTCAAGTCTCATTCCACCAGGGCTGCATCGACGTCAGCGGCGAGGGTCATGGAGGTGCCCATGGACCAAATTCTCGCCACCGCAGGATGGGCTAATGAAGCTGTGTTCCAGCGTTTTTATAACAAGCCTGTTGCTGCTCCTCTACAGTTCGCAGAAGCCGTGCTGAATGCAGGTCAAGAACGTGGAGATGTCCCTGTATGAGAGGTTTTGATTTGGTATTAATAAATATGCTCTTGTTTTGCAGTATGGACTATTGAGCAAGTTTGTTCCTCCCATCCATCCCTGGTAGTGGTGTGTCAGCATGGACGTGGTCCAGGGCGTGTAATCACAGAAGCTTTGAAGTCTTCACGAAGTCACTCATGTGACTCCGAAATGAAATAGTAAGATTGAACGAGAACTTACCAGTTCGAAGGTTGATCTTTATTTTATGAGGAGTCGAAGTGAGGGATTTCGTGCCCTCCTCGCCCAACCCTCAATCACCTTCATCTGGTAATCTTAGTCACTTCAATCATACTATGCGAAGTCATTTCTATTGTTGGTTCTGTGATTCCACGCCGCTACTTTGAAGTATGTCGAGCATGCGCGCCGGCGGGCTCTTCACGAAATCCCTCACTTCGACTCCTCATAAAATAAAGATCAACCTTCGAACTGGTAAGTTCTCGTTCAATCTTACTATTTCAATCCGTCTCTTGGTCCCATTTTGCTGAATTCTAAACTACTCCCAGTACACAGTCTTCTTCCTTTGCGGAAACTTTATATGTTTTTTTTCTTTGGATCAAATGCTATCCTTAGCTTGTTTTGTTGGGCATGATCATGTCTGATTTTTTTCCTTTTGTGAAAACATGCTGAGCAATGAGAAATACAATTTAAAAACTGTCTGAAGGTGTATTTGCTATAAGAGTCGATGACACACCAATAGAAAAGAAAATAAGTTGTAAAGAGAACACAGTGAAACTGTAAAGCGTTATTGATGGGTTAAGTGAGTGGACAATGATTTGGCAAATGTATTACAATGTGGGAAAATGTGTACTTGTTTATATTGGAGCTACATAGAGCTACAAAGCATGAAAACAGGTCCTTCAGCCCAACTTATCCATGCCGAATTAGTTTCCGAACTGCATTGGTTCCACTTGCTGCACCTGGCCCATATCCCACCAGACCTTGCCTATTCAAGACCCTGTCTACATGCATTTTAAATGTTGCAACTGTACCCACTTCTACCACTTCCACTGGCAGCTGATTCTCTTTATGCACCACCTTCTGTAGCCACTTTCTGTTGAATCAGTCCAATAAGTTTACGTCCACTGCTGCAACATATTAACATCCTTCTTCAAATGAGATAAATAACCTCCCTAATTTCTTGGTTTAATTGCATCTCCCCTTTTGTAAGTCTTGCACTGATTCTTTCTGTATTCTTGTGAGTGGAATTTTTTAAGTGTGTTCAAGAAAAATATTCCCAATAGACATGTGCATACCCCTACTATAGAAGGGACAAAACTTAATATCCTCTTGAGAAATAAGGCAGGGCACCTGAGGCATTTAATTTGTCTATTCTAGGGGACAGAGAGTAAATGCAAAACTTACAAAACTTGGGACAGGGGTGGTAACAAATCAAAGTTAAGAAAAAAAACATGAATTAAAATATCTGTGCTGAAAGAACGGTGATAGGTGAAGCTGCGAACATTTTAAACTAAGAACTGAGATTTGATGCTAACCACAGTGATTAAGTGAAAGGAAAAGCTTTCACAAAATGAAATTCATCCTTAAATAATACACATAGAACACTGTATGAGTTTTTAAGCTGGTGTTGAGGTTTGTCTTCATGGAAATCCTACTTTGTAGGTATCTCCAACTACAGCAATAATCTTGGAACATGAGCATTTCCAGTGCTTACTCTTTTAATGGGAGTAGCAGCTTTCCTGCTTTCTTTTGTGTGGAGGTTGGCTTGGCTTACATCTCAGGGATCGGAAAGACTTTCCAAATATCTCAATATATTAACTCAACCTTAGATTTACTTCCATTGTGCATAGTTCTGAACAGATGGTTGAAGCATCAATAACTAAGAGTCAAACACTTAAACTAATTGAGAAAAGAAGCAAAGATAGTACAGTATAGACACTGCCCAGACTGCATAAATATTCTATGGACTGTCTGTGACCTGATGTTTCTGTAAATTCGAAACAATGTTGGCTGAAATCGCAAAAAAATTGCACTGCTGGGTAAATTAGTTATGGATTAGTACAGATCTTAGTTAATTTTAGTTTCTAGTGAGAGGGATACAGGGAAAGGTTGGGTATGTGGGACTAACTGGACACTGCTCCTGAAGATGGATTAGGAGTGCATAGAGATGTATGGTACTTTGACTCCAAGGGTTAAATTATGGGGAGAGGATACACAAACTAAGTGACACAACTCTTGAAACAGGTTTTTAAGGAATGATTTGATTAAAGTTTTTCTGGACATTAAGGGGAATTATTTAGTTTAATTTAAAGTTTAGTTTAGGGATACAGCATGGAAATGGGCTCTTTGCCCAACGTGACAGCACCAACCAGCAATCACCCATACACCAGTTCTATCCCTCACACTTGGGACAATTTACAGAATCCAATTAACCTAAAAACCTGCACGTCTTTGCAATGTGGGAGGAAATCGGAGCACATGGAGAAAGCTCTTTGCACAGGTAGAACGTACAAACTCCATACAGACAGCACCCACATCAGGATCAAACCCGGGTCTCTGGAAATCCAAACCATGAAAGAATAATCTAAATAATCTGTAAAAATGTTAGAAATCTTCCATATTCAGCGGTTGGTTGAAATTTGGAACTCTCTTCCACAAGGAGTAGTTGAGTTTCTTTCCTGATTGATGGATTCATAATAAACAAAATTATTAAAAGGCTTACAGAAAATTACAGGAATATGGGGTTAGGCCATGTATCAGCTATGATGTCAACAAATCACATAACAGAATTGAAGTGTTAAATTACTCATTTTAGTTCCTAGCTTAAAATCACGTGGACAAACTTTTTCTAGAACTACCAACGTTCTGGCCCCAGCCTCCTCCTCCCCCCAAATAACCTGACAACCATTCACCTGACTCTATAAACTGACATCCTCCTCATTATGCCTGAACATTGCTGGTTGGGCTTCACCTGACTCTCAGAAGCTCCCTCCTTAAATCTTCTGCTCTCTTCATTTCTCCATCCATGAATGTTTTTCTCCAAGTCCGTTGCTTTAATCAGTTTTCTTTCATCATTCCCGATTTCTCTTTTGAAGGACCATCAAGGTTTTTCTGTACATATATATAGTGCATAGGTACCTTTAAGGATAGGTTTTTACCATATCCTATGATTCCCGGTGCATTGTTGCACCCAAACACTGCAATTTAGTTGTGAGTTACTGCCGTCAATAAAGAATAGCTCAATATTTTGTATTGCTGCAAACAATAGTCAAATAATGTCACCGTGATTGCAATCATGAAATGCTTTGGGATATTTTTTTCATTAGGCAGAAATCACATTACTGTAATTCATTAGTGATGTGGAGCAAAAATTATTAAATATGTATTGAACAATCTAGGACTATGAATTTGCAGCAGGTCTAAATATAAAATGAATATAACTAGGTTATTTCTCTGTTTTTTACTATGTCAAAACAATAGCAGGAATAAATGTCTGTTTGTGCATTTCAAATTAAATCTATTACATATTTTGTTATGGAATACTTGTGAGCGTACAAACATATAAATCAGGAGCAGGAGTGGGCCATTCAGCCCCTCAAGCCTGCTTTACTATTTAGTTTATTTTTTAGGTTAGAGATACAGTGCAGAAACAGACCTTTCAATGCATTTGGACACTGAGATACCTCTGTACTCCAGAGCATGACAGTAGCTCACTATTTTCCTGCCAAAACGTAAATTTCTCATTTTCTCACTTGATAATCCATTTGCCACATCTTTGCCCACTCATTTAACTTATCAATGCCTGTTTGTGACCACTCAATATCTGCTTCACAATTTCCACCTATCTGCCGATCTCTATTCAGTTGGCCATAAATTGGTTACACACGGGTTCTCTTTCAGAAATTTATGATGATTTTCTGATTAGCTTGAATTTTTCACAATGCCCTGCTATAATGTCTTTAATAATAGCTTCTAATGATTTCCCTGTGTCAGGATTATGTTAACTGGCCCATAATTTTCTGCTTTCTGCCAGTCCCCTTTTTGAATAAGTAAGTTGTATGTATTATTTTCCAAGCTTTTGGAAACTTCCCCAAATCTATGGAATTTTAGAATATTAAAACCAAATCTTTAACCATCTCACTGGGTAATTCCTTTAAGAGGTTTAGGTGAAGTTCATCAGGATGTCAAGACTTGTCAACTCACAGCTCCAACAATTTGATCAGTTCCCACTTCCCTGATCATTGCAGTTTGCCCAAGTTCCTCCCCCTACCAATTCACTACGGGGTTATTACTTGTATCCTGCATAGTGAAAGCTGATGCAAAATACATGTTTAATCCGCCTATCATCTTTTTGTTTTATTTTACAAATTCCCCAGACGCACTTTATTTAGAACCAATGCTCATTTTACTTATTCCCTTTTTAACATCTTTTAAAACTCTTCTCATATTTCTGCAATTTTATCTCATACTCAAATTTTTCTTTCCTTATAAAATCTTGTAGTCATTCATTACTGATGTTTATGTTCTGCCCACTCCTTTTACAGTTTGAAGTTTTTACGGTCCTAATAAGTTGTATGAATCATAATTCACTTACTTCCTCTATACTGTGATGCATCAACCTCAACACTAATCTTTAAAAAAAAATGTAAGTGACAGTATCATGATTGTAACAGTACGTTGGCAACAATACTCATACTCACTTTAATAGCCAGGTATGTTTTGCAACATACGAGGAATTTGATTTGCCATACAGTCATACTAATAAAAGCAACAGAACACACGAAATACACTTTAACATAATTCCTGGGATGTCAGGACTTTCATATGAGGAAAGATTGGATAGACTCGGTTTGTACTCGATGGAATTTAGAAGATTGAGGGGGGATCTTATAGAAACCTACAAAATTCTTAAGGGGTTGGACAAGCTAGATGCTGGAAGATTGTTCCCGATGTTGGGGGAGTCCAGAACAAGGGGTCACAGTCTAAGGATAAGGGGGAATTCCTTTAGGACCGAAATGAGGAAAACATTCTTTACACAGAGAGTGGTGAGTCTCTGGAATTCTCTGCCACAGAGGGTAGTTGGGGCCAGTTCATTGGCTATATTTAAGAGGGCGTTAGATGTGGCACTTGTGGCTAAAGGGATCCGGGGGTATGGAGAGAAGGCAGGTACGGGATACTGAGTTGGATGATCAGCCATGATCAAATTGAATGGCGGTGCAGGCTCGAAGGGCCGAATGGCCTACTCCTGCACCTATTTTCTATGTTTCTATGTTTCTATAAACATTCATCACAGTGACTCCTTAACACTCCTCACTGTGATGGAAGACAAAAAAAATGGAGATTGCTAAGTAAATTCAAGTTAGCTTAGGTACACATGCTCTATTAGAAAGTAGCTATCACATTTTTGCAGAGCCACATTAGTAATTAAAGTCATCTGGTAAAAGGTTATTTAAAAAAAACATAATTGGAGCAAAGAAATTACAGCCAATTGGCTCACTCTGACTGTGGCAATCATAGTTTTTCAACTACACTCGACCGCATTTCAATGCCTTCATCCATTATCTTTGTTTATGTTCTTCCTTTCCAAATCATTATCAAATCTGTTATAAATAATACTTTGGCCTAATAATGCTTTGGCACTCAGTTTTTAATTAGATGCTGTGTCAGTACCTCAGGTCTAACACAGCCCTGATGCTGAGTTTGGATCTCACTTTGAAAAGATGTCTTGATCCCAAATCCATGCCAAAATGAGCTCCAACCAATCCTCAGTTCTTCTGCTGACCTGTAGCAGCCATTGAACCAGCAGACTCTGGCTAGGGAGGGAGGGGGGGAAGGGTGGAGGGGGGGGGGGAGTGAAAGAAAATAACTTCCTGTGTATTTGTTTGGCAATAGTTATTATTCCTCCTAACAATAATGAATATCATCTTGTGTGAGATTACCATCCACACACAACTCAACACAGGCTGCAACTCCACCTTTTGCCAATGAGGGTTACTGACTTCATTTGTTGGTTGATGTTACTGGCAGCATCTTTTGTGCACTGAATAATTGACCTTTATGCAATTTCTATCATAGTGAAAGCTTCTCGTGTGACAGTAATGCAAGGTCATGGAGTCTTGTACCACAGAAATAAGCCATTCAGCCCACTTCCTCCCTGCCGACCTTTCTAGTCTTTGCACATTTGCCCTCATAAGGTCATGTGATAGGAGTAGAATTAGGCCATTTGGTCCATCAAGTCTACTCTGCCATTCAATCATGGCTGATCCTCCCTCATAACACCATTCTCCTGCCTTCTCCCATAACCTCATTAGGACCATATCCTTCTAATCAATGTACCCGATTCCACACCTCCCCTGGCAGCACGTTCTAGAAATCATCCCGCTCTGTGGAAAATTCTAACCCCTCAGATCATCTTTAAAACTCTTACCTCTCATCTTAAAATTATGTCCTCTTTCCTACCAGGGAAAAAAAAGATTTAGACTACCTACCCTATCAATGCCTCTCATAACCTAATTTCTTTATTTCAGGTTACCCCTCATCCTCTTTCAATCCTGGGAATGCAAGTCCAGCCTATTCAATCTCTCTCCAGAACCAAAGTCGTCCAATCCAGGCAACATCCTGGTGAATATCCTCTCCATTTTAAGGAATGCATTCATTATCTTTTGTGAGCCTATCATGCCATTGGTCAGGTCCAGCAAAAGCACATGGCATGCAGCATTAGTCTTGCTCACCAAGGTTGGCCTTAATGAGAAGATAGAGACTTGCATTACCATTATGTAAAGGGAGCCTGTCCTCACCTGGTACACCAGGGAAAAGTCAGGTGTGCTTTCCAGCCA
Organism: Raja brachyura; assembly: GCA_963514005.1. The sequence continues at coordinate 94,593,507 of OY740783.1, read as the reverse complement.
AGCCTTTCTTTAAATGGCTCCTTGGGCATTTTTTCACAAGACACCTCCCCAAAACTGCCATTGTCTTTAGGGTCCCAATCATCTTCACAATTGACCTCCATCACCTTTTTTCCAGCTGTATCTTAAATCAAGCAGCCTTGGACACACACCAACCTCGATTACACCACACTCTTTCCAGACTCCCCTATCCCACTAAGCCCTGTGATAACCCTGTGCCTAAACAACTTCTTCTCCAAACTTCTCAGTTACAGAAGCCAGTGAACAATAAGCAGCTGTATACAAACAAAATGTAAGAGCTGTTCTATTGTGCTTGCAATCAGGAGCAATGGGTGGATAAAATGTCATTGCTCATAGGTTTTTCCCAAAATTGACTTTGCTCCACTCCAACCTTTGACGTGTTACTGAAGAACGTTGTAGAATTTGACACTCCACCTGACCTGCTATTCAACATGATCTTATCTGGCCTTATCTCCTTTTCTGTTTCAGTTCCCCATAGATCTCTATTCAGTGACCTTTCTCAAATATATCCACGTCCTCTTTAAATACCCCAGAGCTCCAGCCACCACCAGCGTTTGGGGTAAAGAATTCCAGATATTCCCCTCCCTCTGTGAGGACTACATGATGGTAGCAAAGACTGACAAAAATTTATTGGAATCAAAAAGCCCAAGATCCTTAAGTCAACTATCCTTTTCAGGGTATACATTCTTCTATACCCACAGATAAGTTCCGATAAAAGTTTATGATATTTCAGTTAATTTAGATCTTGTATCTGACCTACTTCAGCTCAAATTGACATTGTTTACCTTCTGTGCAAATTCTATTTATTTTTTATAAAGCTTTTAATAAATCTTTGTTGTCTTATGGCACTGGGGAGTAACAGTAAGTGAGAAAAAAAATCACAACTTTGTTGAAATATATAAATCAAGAAGCCTCCTAAGTGAGTCATCCATTTTGTTGAAAATTGGTACCTGTCAAAATGAATCACTGGTAAGAAAATTCAATCTCCTCTTCAATTCAAAAAACGAAGCAGTGCATCATATTTTGTCCTTGGATAGAGAACAGTCTTCACCTGAAGTTCGAACTTTGTCTTATCCTATTGTTGAATTTCAAATGCTTGATAGAAAATAATTCATCTTCTCTTCAAATTACATAGTGGCTTTGTGATGCAATAATTTTAATGCACACCTAATATGGGTTCTGCAACTTTAAGACATTTGAAATGAACTAAAAATTGATTTCCATTCTGGAAATTGCTATTTTTGGTAGTATTCCTTTTGTTAATACAAATGCTGCACAGTGGTAAATGGAGGTGAACGTCTGCCATCCTGCTCCCCAAAGGTTTATTCCTTATGTAGAACCTACCAATCTCCCCTCATCTGGCCATATGCGTCCATGCACTTCAAATAAATTGATTATTTGGCAGAATGTTTGCTGGCGCGTTAGAATCCCTATGGGTCTTTCTGTATTTTCTCCCATCTGGCACATTCCTAACTTGCTATGCAGGAAGATGAATTTGGCAAATGGCATACAGGGAGAATGGAGACTTTTTCAAATGTATTCCTCATGGGTGACTTTAGATTGAACGGATCAGTTTCACTTCTGTAAAGAGGCTTTAATAAATTTCTTCAGCTGTCATTTAGCTATGCAGTAATATGGACGATGAACTAATTTCACTCGCACCTATTTTCCATAATTGGAATATGCGAACAGACCTAGCATTCGATTGAGATTGGAGAGGTGCTTGAATGAATGTTTTACAGTTTTCAGCCTGGATGTACAAATGGAGAGAATGCCAGATATCTGATTCCTTTCCCCATCTCGTGACAGTGATGGGGGTTTCTTCTGGAGTTTGGGGAAGCTGACAGCTGGTCTAACAGAGGCTGTTGACTCACCAGCTGAGCTTTCAGTTCAGTATGGTGCTGTGATTAGCTGCAGCCGCCTTTTATCTTCGCCAAAGTACTTTCACTACCATTTCCTAAAATCTCATGAGACATGGCTTAACTATTTCAGATGAGATTGAGTTGCAGTTGTGTATTCCAAAACAGGTTTGCCAAGGGTCAAAAATGGCTTTTAAAAATGGAAAATATTCATCCACAATGTACAGCCAATTCAATTTTGGACGATTTTAAAGGCTGAATATATTGTCTAGTAGAACGCTTACTGAGACTTTGAGGTGAAGGCTGTGCAGAATTTAACTGCAGGGTCTCATCTGAATCCCACTAATCAGTTACTTGGCCCTAATGGGCTGAAAGTGGCAGCTGGCTTGCACGTGAGCAACAAAGATCAGAAGGCCTAGAGGTTGTCCACCAGCAGTAAGGAAATGCCACTGGCAACAAAGGTGGCGAATGCTGAGGATAAGGTTGTGCTTCAAGGGCCTTGCACCAGGAGCTAAGCCTGGGATGTCAAGTTATGTTTCATTAGCAGTTGAACAACTATTGCTCCACTTGGCCTCACAAGGGAACTATTTTGAATTTACTTTGGTTTGACTTTCTGTCACTACCAAATTAAAGAGAGAGAAAATATTGCATTTATTTATCTTTTGGCATTTCTTTAGGGATGTCCCTTCATGCTTTGCAGTCAATTATATATTTAACTGATATTGTAGAGTAGAAAACGATTTAAATGCTTTTTGATCCCAGGTACATCATAGGATCCAAGTTGATGTATATTGTTGAGAATCCTACTAAAACTCAAAAGATCCCTCAGTCACCACAAAACCCAAAGGTGGTAAAAAGGGGGGAGACGTAGAATGAAATAGCAAAAGGTTCAGTCCAATTTAACTCCTCCTTTAGACAATAGGTGCAGGAGTAGGCCATTCGGGCCATCACCACCATTTACTGTGATCATGGCTGATCACCCACATTCAGTACCTGTTCCTGCCTTCTCACCATAACCCTAACTCCATTATCTTAAAGAACTCTATATAACACCCTCTTAAAAGCATCCAGAGAATTGGCCTCCACTGCCTTCTGAGGCAGAGAATTCCACAGATTCACAACTCTCTGGATGAAAAGGTTTTTCCTCATCTCCGTTCTAAATGGCCTACTCCTTATTCTTAAACTGGTTCTGGACTCCCCCAACATTGGAAATATTCTTTATTCCTTTCTCATTAAAATGTGCCTATTGTTAATTGTGTTAGCCTATTGTATTCAAGTTACTCATTATTCTTTAGTAACAGAAATGAACAAGAACGTCTTGAATATCACAGATGCTTAATGTTCTTTAACAATCCACTGAAATTAAAATTTGGAAGATTCCCATTTCAACATTCAGACACGCATACTATTTAGGAGAAGCAAGGAACAACAGATATTGGTTTACAAAAACCCCCCACAAAATCTTGAGTAACTCAGCAGGTCAGGTAGCATCAATAACATGGATAGATGACGTTTCAGGTTGAGACCTTCGATCTGCACATTAATTAGCTGACTTTGCCAGTTGACAGACATTTGATACATAGGACCTTAAAGCAGATGTAATGCAGCATTAGTAGGGATAGGTGATTTGCAATTTAAGACTCATTAACTGTGGTCCAAAATGAAATTGACTTAAAACTATGTTGGGCAGGCTTTCTCTTGCAACTCAGTAGAACTTACAAATCTTAGCATTCTTATTGCCTGAAGTCAGGTTCACTTCAATGATCATAGATCACAAATCATCTCCGGAAACTTTTTGATCTGTATGATTCGTCAAAACCTGGCATGCACTTGGTCAACTAGCCATTGATTAATCTTTTCATGCATATTTAAGATTTACTAAAGAAATTTCGATATTGCTTTAATTTCACACTAACTTTTCACTGATAAGCCAGTGCATAGTCATTGCAATTACTTTTTAACAGTATAATTTAGACACACACAGTGATTTGCTACCTACCAGTTTTACTCATTTTTGAAACTGCAAGTAATATGAGTAATAACCACAAACACAAGAATAACTTATTCCATTTATAGGTCATTAAAGCAACAGTTTATTTTGTACCACACCATGGTATTGGAATGCTGTACTACTGGCAAATTGACAGTCCTCTTACAATATGTGTGTGGTCTGGCAATGGTGAAAATAAAAATCACATTTCCACAGCTGCCACGTCATCGACCAACACACTGGAACTCTGTATTCATGAGGCAGCATGTCAAGGAACTGGAAAGTTGCAGGAGATATTCTTGCACCTACAGTATGTTTACTGCTGTTGTATTTGTACTTTACTGTACAAAATCAAAGAAGTAAAGCAGCTGGGATTTCTCAGTGAAACTCAACAGTTTAATTGAAGTCACAGATTTAAGTTTCATATTAATTCAGTACCTATGAAGCAAGTTACAATTGTATAGAAAATTTTACTTTGAAACTAATATGCAACAGTTGCTGCGTGGTAATCTCAGGAGAAATGCAATTCGTGCAGCACGATGTGGAGGGCAACAAGGCACTAAATCTATTAAAAAAAGGTTAAGCGAGTTTGTTTTTATATGTATACATTGGCTCAAATCAGACTGTTTCAAGGCATTCAGCCAGTGACATATAATGCCATCATACTAAGAATAGGAAATAATTTTTCTGTTTTCCCTCCCAAAATAACAAAAAGACCATGTTCCATTTTAGCTGTAAGTGTTCTTGCTAGAATGAGATTTTTAAAAAGTTGTTTAAAACATAAAGGAAAAGTTGTGATTGTTATGAATACTGTAATAGACTGTTATTTTATCATTCATGAGGCAAACTAAATCACCTTGAAGTAAAATCTTATTTTATTCTCGTCAACATTCTTTATTTGCCAATAGGGCGTACACAAGACTTTAAATTTGATCACTTTTGGAGGGGTATATTAAATAGGTGCATGATATCCAACCATTTAATGTACAGTACCTGGCTCAATGAGCAATGCACTGTGAACATTTAATGTACCCCTCCAAATGAACAATGCACTAAATGAGAACTTGTTGTCCAGGGGGGGGGGGGGGGGGAGGGGTGTGGATCAAACTGCTTCGCTGTAAATGCTTGTATGCTAAATAAGACAAATTCTACCAATAAACAAAGCCTTAAAATATTTCAACAGTCCATTTACATACAACAACATATATTGTGTATGCATGACCTCTCCTTTCTCCAAAGATATGGTTAGTAAATTTTGGGTGGTAACATAGAGACAGTTTACCATATCTTTTCTTTGAGTTGAGATTATTTATCTGCTAAAATTGTATTATGTATAAGAACAATGAGACAAACATGGAATTAATTACTGAATGGACTATGTTATGTGTCAGCAGATGTCAAACCTGGACCGGTACCAACACATTCTGCCTGCAGCCTTCTGAACTTATCATTACTGACTACTGGGGTAAACGCCATTAAAAGACAAAAGTGAATAGAGGGTCAATGTAACATTTCAGTCCCAAATTTAACCCTGTCTTTCCATTAGGAAATGAACAGGCAAATTGTTAAAATGGTAAGTGGATACACCTATTGTTCTGGTCAGCCCCTCCCTTTTGAGATTTAACTTCCTGAATTTTCAGGGTGTATGAATCGTGGTCTTTGACACACCTGCAAAGATTGTATTCATGAGCATCAGATAAAAAGAGTCGCAGTTTATTAATGGGTGACACAGAAGTTTGTCAACACGGAAGCTTTAGAGTTCCTATTTCTCAGGTTTTCCTGGTGTTTACTGCAGGTTATTGTGTGGTGTTGACCTGCAGTCACATGGTTTCTTAAACTCAACTACAGATCTTTTTATCATCACAATTAGCTTTGGGTTGAGGCTATATAGGAGAATGAGTTAGAATAAACCAGGCCTCGTGCTTCCAAGGAGCTGGATGGAATACTGCCTGCTTTGGTTACTTGTACTCTTAATTCCTGAACAAATCTACATATTTCAGGGGGCGGCACGGTGGCACAGCGGTAGGGTTGCTGCTTTACAGCGTTTGCAGTGTCCGAGACCCGGGTTCGATCCCGACTACGGGTACTGTCTGTACGGAGTTTGTATATCCTCCCCGTGCCCGCGAGGGTTTTCTCCAAGATCTTCGGTTTCCTCTCACACTTCAAAGATGTACAGGTTTGTAGGTTAATTGGATTGGTATAAATGTAAATTGTCCCTAGTGTGTGTAGGATAGTGTTAATGTGCAGGGATCGCTGGTTGGTGTGGACTTGATGGCCAAAGGGCCTGTTTCTGAGCTGTATCTCTAAACTAAACTAGAATTACAATGGTGAGAAAAGTATTCAAAATAATTTCCCTGTATTCATGAATATTTTGAAGCAACAAACCTGATTACATTCTCAGAAATGAACCTTCACTAATCGGAAATATCATTATCAGGGTGGGACAATTTTAGATGGAATCGTTTTTATGTTGTAACTGTTAAGAGAATCTTAACACTCACTAAAGCCCACTAGATGGCTTACTGAGATGCCTTCATCACATAAATAGAATAAGATCTCCCTCTGTATATTGTAGCTGGTATTGCCATTAAAAAATATTTTTGAAATTATGTTGCAACAAGAAGTATGTAAATATATTTTAAAGAAATTAGGGAAGTGCCAACCTCACCTTCCGCTAACAGAAGTGATGTTTGTAGTTAGGAAATGGGGATTCAACAGCAAATTTCACTTACATTGCTGTTATTCAATAGTTAGAACCAAATATACCACCGCAGTATTAGGAGCTCAACTACTTAGGTCATTATTTAATAAGGTAATGGCTAATCTGATTTAAACATCAACTCTACATTTCCATCTACTGGCAGTAACCTTACAACCCCTTGCTTATCAAGTATCTATCTATATCTGCTTTAAAATATTCAGACAACACTTCCACTGCCTTTTGAGGAAGAGAGTTCCAAAGATGACAGCCCTGAAAATGAAATATTAAATGGGAGACCCTTTATTTGTAAACAGCGATTTTTTGTTCTATATTCTCTCACAAAAAGGAAACATCCACTCGATATTTGTCCAGCAAGCACTCCTTAGAATTGTAATCTTTTAGTCTCTTTCAATCTTCCAAATTCCAGCAGGTACAAGCCTTGTTGTTCCTCATAAGACAGCTCATCCATTTCAGGTATGAGTTTACTAAGCCTTCTCTGAATGGCATCCAATGCATTAAAAATCTTCCATAAATAAGGAGACCAACACTGTACGCAGTACGCCAGATATTGTCTCATCAAAGCTCCAAATAACGGAAACGTAACCTCCCTGCATTATTAAATTCATCTAACCGTAAGTACTTACATTCTATTACCAAAACAAACAGAGCCAGTGACGTTCTCTAACTTTGAAATTTGTTAGTGTGTACCTTCCAGTGTCAGTTAAAGTGACAATTGCTTCATTCATATTGATTTTGTGAAATATTGCTTAACATTACAAAATAAGTAGAAGAAAATCAAAATAAAACTGCAGATGCAGATGTCTGCAATGGAAACACTCAGTATGTTAAGACAGCATCTGTAGCTAGGGAAGCATAGATAACAGGTCAGAGTGCAGTTCCATCATCAGGACTCATTTAGCTAACAAAGGCCATGCTTATAGTTGTGCGAGATATCCCACAGGAACATTCACTTTCTATTATTCAGTAGTAATATGAACAAATGAATTAGGAGCAGGAGTTGGCCACTTATCTAGTCAAGCATATTCCACTATTCAATCAGATCATGGTTGAATTAACTGAAAATTGAACACTGCTTTCACTTCCATCCACAATAACCTTGTACACCCATGTTTGAACAGAGTTTGCCTGAACAATAGTCTAAAGGGCCTGTCCCACCAGCACGCAACTATATGCGATGAACGCGATCAAACCGGCAGCGGGGGCCGCGCGGAGGTCGGGTGATCCCCTGTACAGGTCCGGTCCCACCAGCATGCGCCTGCATGCGGCAAGGGCAACTAAACCGGCAGTAGGGGCCGCGCGGAGGTTGGGTGAGTGGCGTAACGCGGCACAAAGCGAGGCGAACTTGAAGCAAGTCCAAGGTAAGTTCGCCAGGACTTAGAGGGGCACACAGAGAGGGGCACCGAGACACACACATACAGGGCCACGGAGCCACACACATAGAGGGTCACGGAGGCGCTTACGAATAGTTTCACGGAGGCACGATGTCCGGGCGGTATGTAAATGTCGCGGCGACTGCGAGCCGACAAACCGTTGCCGCGCGGGATTTTTGGACATTGTCGGTTTTTCGGAGCCCCGCGCGGCGTCGGGACGAACTCGGGACAAACTCCGCACAATTCCGCACGGCTCCGGCGATCGAAGTGGGACCGGCCCCGCGACGCCGGACGGCTCAAGCGACCACATTAGGTCGCGCTAATCGCATCGAGTTGCATGCTGGTGGGACAGGCCCTTAAGTCTTTTCCTCCTTAAAAGAACCCTTGTTCTTTCATTTGGAACTTGGATCACATTGGAAAATAAAATAAATCACGGCGTATAAATTTATCGGCAATCTTCCTAATACTGCTTTAAAAAGCTCTAAAAGTAGACTGAAATGTATGAACAATAAAAGCGGCAGGGGCTTCCTTGTGTAACTCTGTTCGGTTCCAGGAAGCAGGTTCTAAATTCCCAACATCATTAGCACCTTGCCTCATGACTCTGATCTGAGGAAATAGCCATTAGAGTGTAACATCACAATGTAGCCAGACTCAATCAGCCACTGAGGACAGTGAGCACAGAATATGTGCATGTCACATTGATGGGAGGTGTGCAGCAGAGTCCTTCCATGGATACAGAGAAGCTAAAAATGTCCGAAGTACAGTGTACACTGGAGAGACTTTTTATGCAAAGGGCTCTTAGAGGGAAGGCACGTGTGAATTTATAATTGTGATTTTTGAAGGTCACAGAGAAATGCAGGTGTCAGGGTCAGAATCAAGAACCAGTTATGCTCCCAGAAACCTCGCATTAGGACCCTTGAAGGTGTAGAAATGAGGAACTGCAGATGCTGGTTTACAAAAGAAGGCACAAAGTGCTGGAGTAGCTCAGTGGGTCAGGCAGCATCAGGAGAATATGGAATAGGTGATGTTGCGGGGCAGAATCCTTCATTAGATTGAAAAGTGTGGGGTGGGGGTAGGAACGATAGAAAACTGGAAGAGAGGAGGGGCAGAGGGCCAGGACAAAACCTGGCAAATATTAGGTTGACACAGGTGAGAAGGGTTATTTGAAAGGCTGGGAATTGGACAAAGGCCGGAGATGAAAAGACAGAAGGTATGAGACAAAAGTATTGAAGAGTTGCAAATTGTGAAGCTAGAGGAAGGAATGCAGATGAAAGGGGAGGGTAGAAATGTGTGAGAGTCCAGGTGGGGCACAGGGGAGTAGAGGGGTGATAGGTAAAGAAGAGAGGAGGGGTTGTTACATGGGGAAGAAGGGTGTGCAGCGGGTTAAGAAGTTACAGAAATAGGAGAAATCAATATGCATACCGTTGGGTTGAAAGCTCCCCAAGCGGAATATAAAGTGTTGTTTCTACAGTTTGCGTGTGACCTCATTTTGGCAATGGAAATGACAGTATGGGAATGTGAAGAGGGTTTTCTCCAAGATCTTCGGTTTCCTCTCACACTTCAAAGATGTACAGGTTTGTACGTCTTGGTGGACCTAACATAAGTGTTTAGCAAAATAGTTGCTGAGATTATGCTTGACATCGCCGATGTACAGGGGGCCACATTGGGAATACTAGATGCAGAAGATAAGGTACACTTGAACCTCTGTCTCATGTGGAAGGACTGCTAAGTCATTGCATGGATGTGAGGGAGGAGGTATAGGGACGGGTGTTACATCTCCTGCAGTTTCAAGGGAAAGTACCTGGGAAGGGGTGGTTTGGGTGGGAGAGGATGAGTTAATCAAGAAGTTGTGAAGGGAGCAGTCTCTGTGGAAGTCGGAAAGGGGTGGAAATGGGAAGATGTGAATGGTGGTGGGATTACATTGGACGTGATGGAAATGTTGGAGGATGATATGTTGGATGCGAAGGCTGGTGGAGTGAAAGGTGAGGACAAGGGGAACTCAATCCTTGTTCTGTTTGGGGGAAGGGGGAGCAAGACCAGAAATCCAGGACAGAGTAGATATTGGTGAGGGATCCATTTATGACAGCAGGGGGTGAAATCTGATTGATTAAAGAACGGTTTCTCGGATGTCCTAGGTGGTTGCTGCTGAAATATACCATATATTACAGCTTGCTGATCACTGCCCTATTGCAGGAGTCAAGAATAACTTTATTGGCAGAATGGAGAATTTTGTTCAATACATTAAAACTAAGAAGGGCCATTTAGCTACACTTAAGGGCTCCAAAAAGTACAGGTGTTTATGTGTGTCAGTCAAGCTCCTCCATGACATCTTCTTGCCTTAATGCCCTTTGCCGCCGCACCCCCCCATCCCCCACCCAAAGGTGTCTCCTGTCTGCCAGGAAGACTCAAGCACCCGCACGTATGATCACAGGGTCAATGTAACAATCAAATTGCACCTTTACTGTTATTAAAACCTGGTTTCTTTGGAAGCAAATATATGTCCCATAATTAATGCCATTAGGATTGACAATCCCATAGGAGACGAATTTTGGATGTTGCATCACCATTATCCACATCATTTCGGCAAGCTGAAAGCCAGTCAAACAATCCTAGCGTACTAAAAGTCTCGCAATGAAAGTACCATACAGTATTAAGTACTGGGGTTAACATGCACAAAACTAGTTACTCCAACTACAGCACACTATATGTCTGCACTACCCTTGCAGTGCAACACATGCTCAATCCCAACGGAATGCCTAGGAAGATCAAGAGAGCCATTTGTCCTCACATGTAATATTGCTCAACCCTAAAATGCAGAGTGTGTATTGTTAACTTTGCCTTACTCCACAGATACCGTGCTTCTTGTCTTTTTTTCTATCATTTTCTATTTTTGTTTTAAATTTGCACCAACGACAGTAGTTAGATTTTCATCATCTTTGGCTGATTATATACTTGAAGCCTCAGGCAAAGGATGATCCACTGCCTCTCATCCCAAGGCTACACACTATCTGCCATGTACCTCCTGCTGGGATTGGACTCCTACTTCCAATCTGGCACCATTCCCAAATTTCACAGCACTTCCACTGGAAAGACCAGTAAACTTGAAACCAATTCAAACCACGGAACTATACAGCCATTCTTTAATTTACAAAAGGAATGCATTTCTGGAAAATATTTTGTTCGGTGAAACTGCATTATTTGAAAAGATTAGGTGAAATGCATTATGTATGGAGAGCAGCTTGCAATTTAGTACAGTGAAAAAAAGCTTAATCAATCAGAGATACGTACACCGAAGAGTCAATCACATTATAGGGAACATTCATAAAATAAACAATCATGAATCAAAGAATACTTATAAATTGAAATAAATAATCATTTGCTATAATTAATTAGCTGCCGGAGAGATGTATGTTATTGAATCCACTACCTAACCAAATTAAATTGGGAGCAATATATTGTGACCATCTCAGAGTGACGCAAAGGATAATGGATGACTGATGTTGCACACTGTCAGCAGCCCCTTTGATGCACTATCATTTACTTTGTGTAATGATAGGGTAAGAAATAATTGTGTCCAAATCATTATTGCAAGTGTGCTACATGCTTCTGACTGCAAGCTCTGAACTTCATCAGTACTAGGTTTTCAATATTATATGGCTTTGATCTAACACGTCATCATTGTTAATCTGCAGCAGACCTAGACTCAATCTGAGACAGGTGGTATTTTCAGAACTGCTGACCCTATTTTTTTGCTCCAGAAACCACTCTAAAATACTGCCAGAAGACATATACAATGTCCTTCCTGACAGGAGAAACAAAGAAGTGGAAAGAAAAATGCCTGAATGTTAACTGTGGTTTGGCTGCAAAATAGTTCACAGTCTTGGCCTGTAACCTAAGATACAGAGCGGTCTTGACACAGTTGATGTGGGAAGATGTTTCCTCTTGTGGGAGATTCTAGAACTGGGGTCAGTGTTTAACAATAAGGAGTGCCATTGAATGCAGAAATGAGACAGTTTTTTTTCTCTCGGAGGAATGCAAGTTTTTGGAACTTTCTTCCATAAAGGAAAGTTGAAGCAGAGTATTTTAATACTTTTAAGGCGGGGTAGTTAGGTTCTTAATAAGTATGGGGATGGAAGGTGTAGGAAGTAACTGCAGATGCTGGTTAATACTGCAGATAGACACAAAATGCTGGAGTAACTCAGCGGGTCAAGCAGCATCTCTGGAGAAAAGGAATACATGACCTTTTGGGTTAGAACCATTCTTCAGATGGAATGAAATGTTACTCTCAGAAAATTAGGTTATAATCAGATCAGCCCGTGATCTAATTGATTGGTGGGGCAGGCTTGAGGGGCCCTGTGGTCAAATCCTGCTCCTAGTTTGTATGTTTTTATGCGATGTAACTAACCCCCCTCCTGAATCTAACAAACTCATGCTTTTCCTATGGTTGAACTTCATACTGACGTGCAGGATCAGTCAACCTGGAGGCCTGACTGCCAAGGCTGCCCTCTCAGCTACATGGTCAGAAAGCGGCACCAAGGCCTCAAAATATGCCAAAGGCCTTTTACTGGTGTTATAATCTGCAATAATCTGCAATCTGGTATATAGTCTGCAACCCCGTTCGATCCAGATGGAAGGCTCTCTGGTCCCTCATCTCAGGAGCTGCTCCCCTGAGCTGCAGGATCTCAGATTTAGCAGCAGCCAAACTCCAGGCCATCTCTGTCTCTGGGGTCAAAGGTAAATACTTTTAGGCCCCTTACTTCAGTCTTTGTGATTAATCATTTGAGAATTTTGATAAATATGATGGCTTAATAGCCCAGTTCCTGTGTTCAGCAACGAGTGGCCCACATTTGTCACTGACACATGGACGAAGTTTGGGCTACCCTTGCCTAGTGCTCACAGTGGAAATTTTAGAGAGAGGCATGTTCCATTATTGGGCAAGTTACATTTCAAAATAATCTGCTGTGCAAATTAATTTGGTGAGGAAAAGCTTTAAAACAAGCTGATGTATTTTCTCAATAGTTACATAGCACACAACAGACGAAACATGTATAACTTTTGCAGACAACAATGTATGATGGCTGGCTGCAGAGTATCTACGCACCTTGTGTAACTTCTGACTGCATTGATTCTTCTAACCCATGACTGTATTCAGAATGCCATCCACTATTTAGCACAGTCACATAATTAGACTGGAACATTTGTACCCTTACTTTTCTGGAGCATAGTCTTTCTGATCCAGCTATGTTCTGCCTTTTTTTTAAACTGTGAAGTCGCAGATCCAATACTTTGAAACGTGTTTGTTGCTGAATATCAAGTTGCAAGTAATTCTTCATTATTTTAGCACTTGCTCACCTTACACACAATTCACATTGTGAAAGTTCTAAAAAAGTTCTTCTTCCCAAAACACTCCATTGTCTCTACGCTGTCCAGTACTGAGTTTTGTCCAAAGGGCCAGACTTCTCCACATCTTTCACACAAAGATAATCTCTTCTGTTATGTTTGTTTGAACCTGAAACCTAGGATATATATTTTTTCGGTAAATACCATGAGGGCAAGTAAGATTTGACAATAAATACAGCCATGCTAAGCCCAACCATGTGCAAAATATTTAAAAGGAAGATAGACTCAAACTGGAGTAACTCAGCGGGACAGACTGCATCTCTGGAGAGAAGGAATGGGTGACATTTCGGGTCGAGACCCTTCTAAAGACTGGTGTCATGGGAGTGGGCAGTACATAGATAAGGAAGTGTATAGATAAGGAAGTGTATGTAAGTCAGATATACCAGAATCTGACCTCGGCCTCAATTCTTACTTCCACATTGCAATAAGTAAGCACCAAGGTCAGGAACAGACTGACCTATGCTACTGGCTGGTATAGAACTGTCTGATTGCCAGATGACACCATGAAGGAAACTTGCATAGTTAAAGCACTGCCCCACGGTGCGAGTTCATTCCAAGATCTCTCCTGAGTTTAAAAAAAAATCAAACTCGTGGTAAACACGGCGAATGAACGCAGCGGGTACGTCGGAGCTCGGGGACATCTCCTAGTGGCTCGTAACGCTAACAGCAGGTACTCTGGAAGACTCGCTAATGGCAGGTAAGCTCGGGAAGACTCGTGAAGATTTTTCAACATGTTGAAAGCTCCGAGTACTGACGAGTGGCCATTACTGTAAATGTCCCAGTTCGAATCAGGGCAAACTCGGGAGAGCTCTTGGAATGAACTCGTACCATGGGACAGGGCTTTAAATTGTGAAGAGGATACTATCAACTGGATTGTAGGATATTTTGGGGTCCATTGAACTGGCTCACATTCTTGTATACAGTGGCTCATTGTGTTTGATGGAGCCAGGTATAGTTTGAAGAGGATATAGATATGCCTACCTATTCTTATAATTAGATGGAATATACAGAGAGAAGGGAGAGAATATAGAATGTTGATACCTCAGCACAGCAAGCACAGGAAGTTGAAAACTTTACTCTACTGCGAAAAAACTTGTTTCATGTAAAACAGTATCAGGAGTATTTATGCCATATTGTTCAAATTATGCATATATTGACCAAGGAAAGGCACAAAATGCTGGAGTAGCTCTGCGGGCCAGGCAGCATCCCTGGAGAAAATGGATAGGTGACATTTCATGGAAACTTGGAGTCTGAAAAAGGGTCTTGACCTGAAACGTCACTTATCCATGTTCTCCAGGGATGCTGCCTGACCCACTGCCCAACCCACTAATCCAGCATCCTGTGTCTTTCCTCTATAAATTAGCATATGCAGTTCCTTAATAAAGATGCATTGTCAAATAAACCGTTCTGAGTTGATTTGATCTGGGTTAATATATCAGAATGTAATTTCCAGAATAAGGCTTTAGTCGTTCCAAATCAGAACTGCAGTGGGCAGATAGGATGCAGCTACTGTTACACAAATTGGATATTCTACTCAAACAATCAAACACATTATAGACGATTGTCTAAAGACCAATTTTAAGATGCATTTGACTCACAAAGATGGCCAAAAACCACAGTGATACTGGGTAGCGTTTTTTCTAAAATCAATATACAGCGCAGACAGGAAGTGGTCAAGAAGAGACTTTTAATTATATAGATATATTGATAGCTTTTCAAGATCATGCACAAATGGCTGAAGAGGCTGTGGCAAGGACAGACTGGGTTTCCATTCAAATGCATTGAGTGGTATGAAATTCCTTACTCACACAATAGATATAAATTAAGTACAGCACAGTCATGCCAAATCTGTGTGTTCATAATCAATAAAATAAACAATAATTACTGCATATTTGGGATTAAAAATGGACTTCTATGTCTCAGTCCCCCAATTCCAATTGAAGACAAATCAAAACAAATATTTTTATTTTCCATATTCTTTCTCTCTCATTAGTTCTCTCCAGCTTTATTTCCCTCTGTACATGATTTGACAATAAATATATTATTCTAACTTAACCATCTTTTTACAGGTCCTTGCATAATTAATGTAATGTTTCAATCTGAATGATGAAGAAGATATCCAGCTGTCTACATTGTCAAATCCCAGTTTCCTTGTTATGAGTACAATAGTATAGTAAGATTAAATGAGAACTTACCAGTTTGAAGTGTGATCTTTATTTTATGAGGAGTTACGATGAACGATTACGTGAAGAACCCCGCCAGTCGGCATGCGTGTCAATCTTCAAAGCAGCGGTGTGAAATCACAGAAGAACAACAAATTGAAGTATTATAGTAAGATTATAACTCTAGAACTAACAGATGAGCTTTGCGATATGAGGGTTGGGAGCAGTGGGCACGTAATCGCTCATCGTAACTCCTCATAAAATAAAGATCAAACTTCAAACTGGTAAGTTCTCATTTAATCTTACTATTTTAATTCGGAGTCACGTGAGTGATTCTGTGAAGACTTTAAAGGTCTGTGATTTCATGCCGATCCAAATCCAGGCGTATCACTGCAAACAGTTGACTCAGGAGGAGTGAATTAGTAACAACATTGATTCATGATACTGATTAACATATTAATGCTTTAATTCACAAATAACAAAAATATATACAATAGCGACTCTTCTCTCCCTTGGAGAAGCTATGAAACACCGTTTAACACAGAGTGGGCAAACACCCCGGATTCAACAAGCAGCCTGTTGTAGAACCTCTGAAAAGTCGATTTATTTGACCATCCTGCGGCTGCAAGGTTGTGGTCTAGAGGGACGTCCATTGCCCTCGCCGCTGACGTTGATGCTGCCTTGGTAGAGTGAGATTTAACATTTTGAGTATTAACTCCTGCACACCCCAGGACTTGCTTCAGCCATCGTGAGATGGTCACGATCTCACGATGCCCCTAATAGGAGCCCCTAAGGCTCTGTGTGACATCAATATATCGCTTCAAATGTGCCACTACACACAGCCATGAATCTGTGGGATAAGCTGACAATACAAGCTTGTATCCAGACATCCCTGGTCTGCTCTGTAAGTATTGAGTAAGTCATAGATGTGAAAAGTGACATTATTTTGTGATGACACCATCCTGTCCAAACGCAGTTTGTGGAGAGTCTGAACCCTTTGCGCTGATGTAAGCGTCATGATCATAACCAATTTGAGGGTGATCTTTAGTAAAGACAATGATGTGGCTATTCCCCATTGACGGAGCACCGTGAGTACCATGCTCACATCCAATATTTGAGAGTACCTAGGCCTAGGAAGATTTGAATTAAACACACCCCTCATGAATCTGGATATTAACGGGTGGGACCCTAAAGATTGGAGTTCTGAACCCTAGCACAGGTACGCAGACAGGGCATTCCTGGCACTGTTGATGGCACTATAACTCAACCTTTCATTGGAGCGCAAGTGGGATAGGAATTCTAGCACATCTGGGATAGAGGCTGTGTATGTGATGTTACCATGTACGCAAAATTCCTCCCATTTCCTGATATGGGAGAGGTATTGCCTTTTTGTGCTATCCCTCCAGGATGACGTGATGGTATCCACAGCCTGATCGGATAGTCCCAGACACGGCCTTCTTAAAATCTGCAAATTAACAAATTTACACGATCATTCAATGGGTGTGGATCCCCAGTCACAGGGTGCACCAATAAATTTTTCCACTTTGGAACCACCATAATAGGTGCGTGGTTATTTCCGAAATGAGCGGGAACCATGGCTGTGTAGGCCAGTCGGGTACCACCAGAACCCCCGTAGCGGTGTCCTGCTTGATCTTAGTCAGGCACCGGCTGATGAGGTAGAAGGGGGGAAAGACATATAAAAACATTCCGCCCCAGTGCAGTGAGAATGCATTCACCGCCACTGCCCCTGGGTCTGGTTCCCATGAAACATACTTCAGTACCTGGTGATTAAATCGATATCTTCAGTACCTGCAAACAAATCAATATCTGGCATCCCATACCAAAGGACAATTTCATCAAATATATCCTGATTCAACATCGACTTGGTGTTGTCGTTGAATATGCGTGACCTGGTGTCTGCCACCATATTAAGTCTGCCTGGCAAGTAGACAGCTGAAATCCAAATATTCTTTTTTATGCACCAGTGCCAAATAGTGTTAGCCAATCCATCACATGATTTCGACTTGATTCCACCCATGTGATTGACATACGCCACTGCCGTGGTGTTGTCAATCTGCAATTGGACATGTAAGTGATGCTTAGTGGTACAATAAGCTTTGAGCCCATAGAATGCTCCCAAAAGTTCTAAATAATTAATTCCATGGGATTGGAGAATCTGTGCCTCATGCATATCCCATCTGCCTCCACAGCTAGACCTGGTATCAGTAGCACACCAACCTAGGGCACTGACATCAGTCTGTAAAATAATTGAAGGCGCTTTTGTCAAAATTGTGCCATAACAATTTAATATGTTTTTAATCCACCACTGTACCTCTGCAATGGCTTCAGATGGTAAGTGCATGGTCCGGGTGTAATGATTTGTATGTATTCTCAGTGCCTGTACCTTTGCCCTCTGAAAATGCTGTTAATGCAAAGGTCCATATTGGGCTGCTGGAAAAGCTGCTACCAATTTACCAATTAAGCTCGCAACCTGTTTAATAGAAGGTGATTTTTCCTTTAAGAGCTTGATACAGCATTCAATTAAATCTACTCTCTTGCCCTGGGGCAGAGTTACAGACATGTGATTGGAATCAATTGTGAAACCCAGATAGTCAATTAAGTTAACAGGCACCAATTTCGATTTAACTGGGTGGACAATGAAACCTAGCCTCTGCACCATGAATTGAACAGCTGAAACTAATAACTCAGCTTCGTCATAGGTGTTTCCAATTATTAGAATGTCATCCAAATAGACCATGATTACATGGCCTTGTGACCGTAATAACCCAAGTACTGGTTTTAGCAATTTTATAAATAGGCGAGGGGCTGAGGTTAATCCATTAGGTAGAGCTCGAAATTGCCACAATTGTCCCATCCAGTTAAACTACAAATATCTGCGATAGTCTTTATGAACAGGCACTGAATAATACGCATCTTGGAGATCTATACATGCCATATAACACCCCCTGGAAAGCAGTTGCTTGGCAGTAGCAAAAGTTTCCATTTTTAAATGTTGATACTGCACAAACGGATTAAGTCCTGTTAAATCCTAAATCATTCTATAACCACCATCCTTCTTTAGTCTAGCAAACACATTAGACATGAATTAATGGGTCTGATAAACTGTTTTCACAATTACTCCCTTGAGGCATAGTTTTGCTATTTCAGCATGGATCATCAAATTCTCTTTTTGTAAGATGATGAGTGCCTATTTCAGTTTGTGCTGGGTGGGTGGACACAGGTTGGGAATACATTCAATTTTAAACCTTTGAATACTCTGCAGTATAAACACATTCAAGGTTATTTTATACCATTCTCCCAGAAACCTGTGTAACCTTCCCCCAACTGGTAGGCAATTATCTCATAATATGTTTCGACAAGAGCCAGACCCACCTACCTCCATGGTTACTGGTGCTCTTCACCTGGTTCTGGGTGGAAAGGGTATTTTTTCCCTTGCTGCTGCTGTGGAACGCCAGTTGCACACATTAAACGGTCGGCTTGGTCCTTGCCCAGCCCCGGTTTTAGCTTGACTCTTTTAGCCAGGTCTTCCTCAAATAACAGGTTCGGCGGCTGGACTGTGCCAGGCTTGCACAGTGCAGCAAATCTGGGATTAATGGTGGGGCGGATGATGCTCTTTCTGAGACAATTAATCTCAAAGTGCACATTGCACATGAGAGCCAAGGTATCCTGCTGAACTTCAGTCAGGAGCCCACCATCCACCGACCGACCAAACGCCGTTACTCCAGACGCCAGCAGCTTGAGCACCCACTGCAGTTTAATTTCCTGCGCTCGGATGCTTACCACCATGTGGCCCCAAATGGTATGGTTTACTGTCGGCACCTTCAGCGGAATACATTTCTCTGGGGTCTCGTACTTTTCGGCAGTAGTGTCCATAGCCAGCTCCTGGAGCTGGTGGGAGGCCAGGTAATTTATGCTGGCAGCCAACTCCTCTCCAAACGGCTTGCCAGAGTCTGTAGGGACGGCAAACCTGGCCACCAGGAATAGGACCTCTGGCGCTTGCACCTCGTCCTGTGGGGCAGCCTCCGTCTCTGAGCCCTCTCAATCGGCGTCAGATTCAATCTGACCCGGTATACTCTCCTCGCCGTGGAGGGAGATACTTGGCAGCCCTGTAGGTGCTGCTGGCACAGGCTTTTGGAGAGGCCGGCGCTCTTGATGGGGCATCCTCTCCAACAGGAGCTCCATCCTGGATACCCGTTCTGCGGTATCCATTTCTAGGGTCGAACCCTCTCGGCCGGACTCGTCTGAGTCTATCGGCCGGACAGACTTTTGAGTAGCCTTACGCCCCTCCAGCGTAGGCACAGTGTTCTCGGACACCAAGTCCGCGGTCGTTGGTTTGACAACTAACGACTCCGTAGAGGAGCTAGGCGGCCGCTCGCTACCCGCACTCCCGCGGGCTTGAGATATCTTCGCTGCGGCTCGCCTAGCTGCTCTGGATTATTTCATGTTTGTACTTGCCCTCCTGCAACAAGAATTACCAAACGCAGAGACCTCCCTCAAGTTTAACACTTACCTGAGTTTTGGGTCATTGTGGACTCATGGGCATCTCATAGAATCATAGAAATCATAGAAAATAGGTGCAGGAGTAGGCCATTCGGCCCTTCGAGCCTATACCGCCATTCAATATGATCATGGCTGGTCATCCAAACCAGTATCCTGTACCTGCCTTCTCTCCATACCCCCTGATCCCTTTAGCCACAAGGGCCACATCTAACTCCTTCTTAAATATAGCCAATGAACTGGCCTCAACTACTTTCTGTATCTCAGGTGAATATACTCTTCTAATTTAGTGTACTGCATTCAACATTAAAATGTCATCTCCTCTATATTGTAAAATATAAACACAGTTAAGCCAAGCAGAGCACCTGTTTTCAGTCTGTAGCCCTAACCCTGAATTTTCCATTTGCTTCTACTTTAATTCTCTATTCTACTCCAATCTGCCAAATATGTATCTGTGGCCACTTGCACTATTATAATGAGGCCCAATGTAAACCTGAAGAACAATACATCATCCTGTGTGGGAAGGCTGCAGCCTTGCGGACTTAATATTGAATTCACCAACTTCAGGTGGCACAATTTCTCCATTTGTATCAGAAAAGGCCAGCACTACATCGACAACTGCATTGGTGCTATCTCCAGCACCCACACACAACTCACTGACTTCATCCATTTCACCACTAACTTCCATCCGGCACTCAAATACACCTGGACCATTTCCGACACTTCCCTACCATTTCTTGACCTCACTATCTTCATCGCAGGTGATAGACTTCTGACCGACATCCACTGTAAACCTACTGACTCCCATGGCTATCTGGACTACACTTCTTCCCACCCTGCTTCCTGTAAGGACTCCATCTCCTACTCCCAATTCCTCCGTCTACGCCACATCTGCTCCCAGGCTGAGGTGTTCCACACCATGGCATCAGAGATGTCCTTATTCTTCAGGGAACTGGGGTTCCCCTCTCCAACCATAGATGAGACTCTCACCAGGGTTCCTTTATACCCCGTGACATTGCTCTCTCTCCCCATCCCCCTACTTGTAACAAGGGCAGAGCCCCCCTAGTCCTCACCTTTCATCCTACCAGCCGTCACGTACAACAAATAATCCTCCGTCATTTTTGCCACCTCCAACGTGACCCCACCAATTGCCACATCTTTCCATCTCCTCCCCTGTCTGTTTTCCGCAGAGACCGCTCCCTCCATAACTCCCTGGTCAATTAGTCCCTTTCAACCCGTACCACCCTCTCTCCGGGCACTTTCCCTTGCAGGAAATGCTACACTTGTCACTTTACCTTCCCCCTTGACTCCATTCAAGGACACAAGCAGTCGTTCCAGGTGCGACAGAGGTTCACCTGCACCTCCTCCAACCTCATCTATTGCATCCGCTGCTCTAGATGTCAGCTGATCTACATCGGTGAGACCAAGTGTAGGCTTGGCGATCGCTTCGCCGAACACCTCCGCTCGGTTCGCAATAACCAACCTGATCTCCCGATGGCTCAGCACTTCAACTCCCCCTCTCATTCCGAATCTGACCTTTCTGTCCTGGGCCTCCTCCACGGCCAGAATGAGGACCACCGGAAATTGGAGGAGCAGCACCTCATATTTCGCTTGGGCAGTTTGTACCCCAGCGGTATGAACATTGACTTCTCTAATTTCAGGTAGTCCCAACTGTCTCCTCTCCTTCTCAGCTCTCACTCAGCCCTCTGACACCTCCTTTTCCTTTCTTCTCCCCCCCCACCACCACCCTCACATCAGTCTGAAGATGGGTTTCGGCCCGAAAAGTTGCCTATTTCCTTCGCTCCATAGATGCTGCTGCACCCGCTGAGTTTCTCCAGCATTTTTGTCTACCTTCTGCTGGAAGTAATCTACCATTGACTTCTCTCCACCTGGGCAGCACAATGGCACAGCTGGTAGAGCTGCTGCCTCACAGCGCCAGAGACCCGGATTCGATCCTGACCTCATGTGCTGCCTGAATGGAGTTTGCATGCTCTCATCGTGACCTAGTGGGATTCTTCCAGGTGCACCGGTTTCCTTCCACATCCTAAAGACCTGTGGATTAATTGGCAGCTGTAAATTGCCCATAGTGTGTTGGGAGTGGATGTGAAAGTCGGATGACATAGAAATGGTTTTGAAAATTTGGAGCTATTTTTAAAAATGCTCCAAATTTACTGAAAGGATAAATGATCCTAAGTTAACTTTCCCAGTTCAACATCCCTAACACTGTGGCCTTTGATATACTCAACTGAACAGGCAAAGTCGTAAGCATATCTGACACCAGACTCTTGAATCAGAATTCTGAGCTTTGTTGTAGGAAGTGATTACCATACAGAGGAAAAAAAATCAAGGATAGGCTCAATGTTTCTTCGAAGACATACAACATTCTAATGAATCTGGAGAACCTTTAGCCTATTGCACTCAGAGTGGAGGATGAGCATTCGGATTGGTATCGTGAACCTTGAGGATATGCTTGAGGAAGCACACAGAGGGCTTGCATACATCGCAGAAGAAGTGAACCACAAAACTGCTCATCCCATTAATCATATCCTGTTTATTGAAAAGTCTATGGTTCTAATATTAGCCTTGTTGGCCAGTCAGCTCAGATGCACACAGTGGAAGCAATTCATCCTGGAAACCAAGAAACTGCTTGAGGATCAAAATCACTCAGTCAATATAAACAAGCTCCTGTGCAGTAACACAATACCCATCCTTTACTTATTTAATATATCTGCAGCATTGACGTCAGTACCAATTCCATCCTCCTTTCCTTTTCAATTGGTCAACGTTCATACTGCTGGGTTGTAAGCTGCCCAAGCAAAATATGAGGTGCTGTTCCAGCGGTATGATCATTGATTTCTCTCATTTCAACTAACCCTCGCATCTGGACCTCATCCAGCAAGGTTATATTTTTTTTACTCTTCCTTCTTGTTCCTTGTTGAGTCAGCAGCCTAGCAGGACCACTGTCAAAAAATCGTTAAGTAACCAGAGGTCAGCTGAAGTCTTTCCATGTGCAGCTTTCCTGTGCACCGTGGACTATCAAGAATTACGTACCCTTGGTGCAGTTTCACAGAAAAGGCATGAAGCAGAAATTACACATGGCTTCCCGTTACCCAAGCATGCTCTAAATAAGCTCGGATTTACAAGCAGAAAAGTGCATAAAGAAATGTTACATTATGTACTATGCATGGGTTAAGGTCATGATCAAGCTTAATTATTGAATTTTTGCACCGCCATTCAATTGCATTGTGCATAAATAAAACATATGATTTGTTTCCACTTCTAGACCACTGTATTTTGGCTGCTGTGGGAATATGCATGCATTACAGAACAATCAGAAAAGATGAAAGAGCACAAACAGAACAAAATGTTGAATAAGATCTTGGCTGCACTGGTTTCCAGAGGTCCTGACAAGGTTATACATATTTTGATTCTGTGTATTCAACATATACTGGGGACATCTATTTGGGAATATGCAGCTGAATCACTTACAGGGCAACCTGGGGGTAAAACATGAAGGGACCATGTAATAAAGCTCTTCAATCAGAATCCTATCTTACTTGTCATAACTCCATTGCTCACCAGCCTTCACTCTTTCCTCAGTGTCAAAATCTCTACGTTCCTTCAAGTTTTTATTCCAGAACACCTGAACTTATGTTCTTATATTTTCTCTCCTCATTTTCAAAACCACTGGAAATCTGTTACTGTCCATGTATTTTATCACTTCCTCTAACATCTCATAAGTAGTCCAACAGTAGAGGGCATACAGTAGCCATAAAGTGAGAGGGGGAAAGTTTAATGGAGATGTGCAGGGCAGGTTTTTTACACAGAGAGTTTTGGGAGCCTGGAACACACTGCCAGGGGTTGTGGAGGAGGCAGATATCATAGAGGTGCTTAAGAGGTCTTTGGATAGGCATGTAGAAGTGCAGGGAACAGAGGGATATGGATCACGTACAGGTTAATGAAATCAGTTTAATTTTGCATCACGCTCAGCACATACATTTTGGGCTGATGTAATTTGCTAATGCATTAGCGTTATCACCTCACAGCACTTAACCTTCACACTTTAAGAGACTTTAAGATTTTGCCTTCCAACACAGGGAGGAGTTGTTTGGTGAACATCACTGTGGTGGATGTTAAATTTATTGTGTGTTTTTGTCATTTTTATTATATGTGTGACTGCAAGGCAACAAAATTTCGTTCAGACAGAAAGGTCTGAATGACAAAAATAAAAATCAATTAAATTCAATTCAATTCAACTATTAGGTTATTCAGAATTTTGAGAACGGATATAGCTTTCAATTAAAAAAACCTAAAGTTAAGTTTCAGTACATTCAGCTAACAATGTAAAGTCTTTTTAAAAATATTTTGGCAATATGCTAAGGCTTTACATTTGTGGAGCTTTTTTAAAATTGGTGCAAGGGTTTCCATAATGATGAAGATCAACAAGAAACTATTATGCGCACTATTGGTTGACTAAAGGAACCAACCATGGGTTTCTGGCACAGGTTCATTATCCACATTCACTAACCATAGTTAGGAAGCCAAGCCACAAACAAGCTCAGTTTACCGGACATGAGCTGACTGAACTGAGGAAGTGATGAACACCTTGATGCTTCATCTAACTGCAGCCATTTGTGAATCTTGCTCGCCAGCAGGCTGTGGATGCCACAGGCCTTATGGCAAAAATGAATGTGTGATCACACATCACATATAACTAATGAGATCTTCAGGGGGCAACACTGAATCCCAGAGAAGGAAAGAAGTTTATTGCCCCGAGCTATCAACACCACCACATAATGGGAAGCATTGAGAAATAAGGAAAGCAGCAACAAAGCAAAGAACAAAGTGAAGACAGCTATTAAATGGAGATAGCTGTGAAATTAAATCCATGTGTAACATCTGCTATCAGTAGTGCAGTGCACAAGGCTGCCACAGTTTCAAATAAATAATTAACTGTGTTAAATTATCTTGTTATGGATGATATGTTCAAATGAGATTGCTATCTCCTCAGTTTTTCCATACATTTAAATTTATTGCAGCAATACAATAGGTGCTGCAATAAATTGTTACCCCTTTCCTTCTGGAAGTCCAAACTTAAATCCCATCCAGAAAAAGGATGAAAGGATTCTATTTTCTGCTCGTATTATGCTATTGGTAAATGGCCTCCACTTAGTTCTTGGTCAGGGATGTATGTAACACAGGCTAATTCAACTCAATACTAATTCAGACTCGCATTCAACTGTAAATTCTGCTCTGAGACAGAACAAGGTTGACGTGAGATGCACAATCATATAAATTATTTGATTGGTTGTTCTGCAGAAGGAGAGCACTCAGGCCTGAACCGTTCTCCATAAAAGCAATCCAGTCAATACCACTCCAAGCTTTTTCTCCACACGGCAGAACTTATTTTTCCGTCTTGACAACCTATCCAGCTCCCTTTTGAAAGCAAAAATTAACCTGCTTCCACCCAAAGGTCGAAGAAAGATGATACATGCAAATACGTTCTAAAGGCAAGAAAAAGCCCAAACTTATGAAACTGTTTGGCTATCAGCAGGAGACTTGAATGCCTGTGCCAGAAATGTAAGTTACTTTCTCTCCTGTTTCTAACAATGCTTCAGATAATGAATTCCAGATCATGAATATTCAAGGCATTCAGTTCATCTCTTCAACTCATCTGATTCTTTTGATATTATTTTTATTGGCTGAAGCATTGAGAACAGTTACATCTTTCATTCCCTCAGGATCCTTCATAATTTTGAATACATGTTTGGTGCAGAACCGTGTGTTTTTTAAGACAAAGGTGAGGTTGTGTTGAAAAATGCAAACTCTTTGATTGTTGCCTGTCCCTGAGAATAATGTGTTTGAAAAGGGTTTGTTTTGTTATTAGATGGCAAGGCTCTACAATTTTTCATGGCTAATTTCAATGAAATATCAAACATTTAAAAAAAACGGACTCATTCTAGTTTTCCATGCATCTGGATGGTCACTATTCACTTTATATATATTTACACCATCTACAGCTCTCTCGACAGTGGCAAATTAACAGCAGTCTCACTCATCAGCTATCCATACTTCACAACCAATCCTACCCTCCCCCAAGTACCAATCTCAATGCCCAGACTACCAATCACATCAATTAACTCTCACTCTTGTCCCTCCAAGACTCACTCTCTTCTCTTTAGCAGAGATTAACTCGGTTTCTGTCTCCACAGATACTCCTGACCTGCTGAATATTTCCATCAGTTTTGGTCTTTATTTCAGCATTTGCAGGATTTTATTTTGCCTTTCATTTAGTTTAATTTAGTTTTAGTTTGGAGATACAGCGTGGAAACAGGCCCATCGGCCCACCGAGTCTGCACCGACCATTGATCCCCGCACATTAACACAAGCCTACACACACTTGCGACAATTTACATTTATACCAAGGTATACAAACCCAAGCCAATTAACCAACAAACCTGTATGTCTTTGGAGTGTGGGGGGAACCAAAGATCACGGAGAAAACCCACGTGGTCATGGGGAGAATGTACAAACTTCGTACAACAGCACATGTAGTTGGGATCGAACCCGGGTCTCCGGCACTGCAAGCGCTGCAAGGCAGCAACTCTACCGCTGCGCCATCGTGCACCCAGAATTTACTTGCAGCACTTGTAGCAAATATGCTGAGCAGTCTTCTCCTCAGCAGCCTAGCTGGTTACTGCAGTAGCTTGGGGGTAAATCTGGGGTTGCTGACCATAGGTCACTGCTGGAATACCAGTTGTGGAAGTAAAATTGCTGACATTTTGAGAAGGTGGCTCTCAAAATGTTAGTTGATAAAATACGCACAGCCAGGAATAAGATTGAAATACAATTGGGAAGAACTGATATTTTTTTTTACATCTGGAGTTGTCGGCAGGAAAGTGAGTTTGAAGTAGGAAAGAGTTTCTCTTTCAACTACAGGAGATGGAACACCAATCCCTGCACCCCCTCCCTCACCTCCAACCAGGGTCCCAGCAGTCCTTCCAGGAGAGGCAGGGGGTCACATACACCTCTTCAAATCTTGTCTACTGTATTTGGTGCTCCCTATGTGGCCTTCTTTATATCTGAAAGACCACCATTTTGCTGAACACTTGTGCTCTGTCCATCAAGGTCTGTCGGATCTCCCATTTGCTAACCATTATGACTCCCCTTTCCATCTCCATACCAATCTTTCTGTCCTTGGTCTCTTTCATTGATATATGTTGACAGCCACCTCTCAGCAAAAGATATTCCGCTGGGGTAGCTTACAACTTAACAGCACAAAAACTGAATTCTCCAATTTAAAATAATGCCCGCCCCCCCCTTCCCCACACACACTCTCTCTTCCTTGCACCCTTCCCCCCCCCCAAAAAAAAACCTGATGCACATCGATTTCTCACATTATCCCGCCCCAGTTACCCTGCCCCTTTCCACTCCTTCGATCACTCATCTCCCATCCCCAAGAAACAGAGTTAGCTAACTGTTTAACTTAGAGAAAAGTAGGTGCTGTTTCAGGCAGTTCAGAGTCAGGATGTATTTTTCTGGACCATGGTGTGGTCTAGACCCTGATACACTTTGAGTATGTTGGGAATTTTAGGTATACTGGTAAAACATTTTAAATTTAGGAAAGCAAAAAGAAAACCATTGCACTATTTGCACATGTTATTGAATTAAAAAGGCAACATACTGATATGTAAAATTGTTCATTTTAGATGAGCTAATTTGTATGTGTGTTATTTTTAAAAAGAGTTCCATAGTTTAAAGAGGCAAATAATCTTGGAGATATTAAAGAAAGGCGCAATAGTGCCACCTAGCAGCAGCAGTACTTCAAGCCTAATAGTGTAGAAATACAGATAAGCAAATATTGAAGCATGCTTTACCATTACTAAATATGTAAATACTAGACTAGGACGGTATTTCAACTGGTGGACAGTTCCAGATGATCCAGAAAAATAAAATCGACTGAACTCAAATTTAACTCTTCTTCCGGGACTTCAATCCTGAAATGAAAATACATTCTTGAGACGATTATAAACTTCTCTCAATATCAATATCAGTTTTATTCGTCACTTGCACTTTATGTGCAAGTGACGAATAAAACTGATATTGATATTAATGCACTTTATGTGCAAGTGAAATGAATATGCCAACAGCTGTACAATGAAAAAGAACACATATAAACACAATAATTTTTTTTAACACAAACATCCACCACAGCATTCATCACTGTGGTGGAAGGCACAAAATTTGCCCAGTCCCCCTCCATTTTCCCCGTGGTTGGGACCTCCACCCTCCGCAGCCGCTGCTGCAGGCATCCAGAAGTTCAGACAAGGCAAAGTCCAGATAAAGCTGCTGCAGCACCAAGACCAGCATCCCAGAACTATATTGTCTCAAGCCAAGTTGTTCCGGTGCATTTTATAACACTCACATCAACTCAATAATGTTGAAAATTATCAGCTTGAGTGTGGTCCTGACCTCCCATCTACCTTATTGGAATCATTTCAATTATCTTTAATCAGTCTTTATCTTGCACTAAATCTTGTATCCTTTATCTGTACAAAGTGGATGGCTTGATTATAATCATATATAGTCTTTTATTTGACTGGATAGCATACAAACTAGAGCTTTTTAAATTGTACTTCAGTAGACATCACAATAAACTAAACTAAAATTAAACTTCACTCCATAGCTCATCACTTAATTAGCGCAAACACTAAGTGTAAAGTGTTGAATTATAGAGTTGAGAGGCACCATTTGACCCAAGGTTTTAAGCATGGTAAAGTCGATGGAAATCAGTGGGAAAACATTCCAACAACCTTGCATCAGTGAAGATGGCTGTGATTGCTACAGGTCAATTACCCCAGCCTCAGGACAGGGTGGTGTCCTAGACCCAGACATCTTCAGTTGCTGATTTCTGCGATCTCCCAGTAGCCGTACACTTTACTTCCCCTTCTCATTCCCATACTGACCTTTCTGTCCTGGGCCTCCTCCATTGTCAGTGAGGCCAAACGCAAATTGGAGGAACAGCACCTCATATTTTGCTTGGGCAGCATACAACCCAGCAGTATGATTATTGATTTATCTAACTTCAAGTAACCTTCATATTCCCTCTCTCTATGTCCCTCCCCCACCCTAGTCATCAATCTGTATTCACTGTCAACCTGTTGAGTTTCACTGCCTGTAGAACTCATTATCACCTACCATAAAGCCAATGGACCATCGTTGCTTTTTGCATATCTTTCATTCATTTGTTCGATGTACCTTCTATAATCTCTCGTTTCCCTTTCCCCTGACTCAGTCTGAAGAAGGGTCTCGATCCGAAATGTCACCTATTCCTTTTGCTAAAGATTCTAGCAACTGTGGTCTGTGCCTCTAGACAGATAAGTATGATTTCTATTGTTGAGTGGTTGTTAATTCAGCATTGGAAGACCTTTCATTCTGATGCATTATAACTGGATTGGAACGCTAATGAGGTAATACGATCTACTTGCGTCAAGGTCTGTAACTGACCAAGCAAACCTATTTGATCAATATGACTGCTAGGCTGTAATTTTAAAGCAAATTTAATCCTATATTCAAATTAAATTTCAACTCTTCTAGCTGGTATTTTTGATTCTGACCAGCAGAGGGCAGTCACACCCAAAAACGTGTCTGATTATATTAAAAGTTTGCAACAGTAAATAGAAATGCCTCCTTTTCCTGGAAAGCCACCCCACAACATTGATGGTATTATGTGTTATTTCCAATTATTAGGAAACAATCCTCTTCAGAATTTAAAAAAAATCCCTGCTCTATTAATTCTTACTTTGTCATATTTATATATGTATTTCTTGTAAAATAAACATCTATTTCAGACTTGATCTGTTTAATGAACATCCTCATACTTTTGGAATAGCTAATGTCACACTTCCACTGCCTTAGTACATAACAATTACCTTCAGGTAATGCAGGTTCGCACTTACAGAATTTACAAGTAATTTCTCAAAAATGTGAGATATAGAAGAAAATTCACATGCAGAATTTGTGAAAGAGAAGTAAATAAACACAATTGATTTTCAACTCGCTTTTCTTGATGCAAGCACAGATGACATGACATTGCATTATGGTAGATGCCATACAGATCATTTTCTAGAAATTCAACCCCCTCAATGCAGAGGTTAACTGCAGCCCAGATCTAATCGTCACTCAGTGGAAAAAAATATCTATTGATACAAATTAATAAACAAGGACTTGAACATTGCTACTTCTTTGTCTATAACTGATGAAGTGTGAAATATAATAGGAAATAAGTGTGATCAGCAAGAAAGGAGTAGCAAAGGGCTAACTTAATTAGAGGTCCTACTATTGACAAAATGCTTGGAATGTGTCTTGAGAAAACAAACAACCTAATTTGTTGCAGAGGCATTATTCTAATGGGCTTGTCCCACTTTAGGCGACAAAAGGGCATCAATTATGCCAGTGCCCAAAAAGAGTAAGGTGACGTGCCTCAATGACTATCGACGTGTGGCACTAACGCCTGTGGTGATGAGGTGCTTCGAGAGGTTGATCATGGCGCAAATCAACTCCTACCTCCTACCTCGACAAAAACCTGGACCCACTGCAGTTCGCTTACCGCCACAACAGATCAACGGTGGATGCGATCTCGCTGGCCCTCCACTCTGCTCTGGACCACTTGGACAACGAAAACTCATATGTCAGGCTGTTATTCATTGATTATAGCTCGGCATTTAATACTATCATCCCC
Organism: Raja brachyura; assembly: GCA_963514005.1. The sequence goes on along the minus strand of OY740783.1, from coordinate 94,562,727 downwards.
TCCAAGCTGGTTACCAAACTCGCAGAACTGGGTCTCTGCGCATCCCTCTGCAATTGGATCCTCGATTTCCTCATTCACAGACCACAGTCTGTTCGTGTGGTGGAAATGTGTCAGACTCGATAACAATCAGCACTGGAGCACCTCAAGGCTGCGTGCTCAGTCCCCTGCTGTACTCACTCTATCGCCGGTCATAGTGCAAACTCCATCATCAAGTTCGCTGACGACGCCACTGTTGTGGGACGTATCACTGATGGGGATGAGTCAGAGTATAGGAGAGAGATTGAGCAGCTGTCCATATGGTGCCAGCACAATAACCTGGCCTTCAACACCACCAACACCAAGGAACTGATTGTGGACTTTGGAAGGAGTAGGATGGGGACCCACAGTCCCGTTTAGATCAACGGGTCGATGGTTGAAAAGGTCAAGAGCTTCAAATTCCTGGGCGTGCACATCTGTGAAGATCTTTCCTGGTCCGAGAACACTGATGCAATTATCAAGAAAGCGCATCAGCGCCTCTACTTCCTGAGAAGATTACCGAGAGTCGGTTTATCAAGGAGGACTCTCTCTAACTTCTACAGGTGCACAGTAGAGAGCATGCTGACCGGTTGCATCGTGGCTTGGTTCGGCAACTTGAGCACCCTGGAGAGGAAAAGACTACAAAAAAGTAGTAAGCACTGCCCAGTCCATCATCGGCTCTGAACTTCCTTCCATCGAGGGGATTTATCACAGTCGCTGCCTCAAAAAGGCTGGCAGTATCATCAAAGACTCACACCATCCTGGCCACAGACTCATCTCCCTGCTACCTTTGGGTAGAAGGTACAGGAGCCTGAAGACTGCAACGACCAGGTTCAGGAATAGCTACTTCCCCACAGCCATCAGGCTATTAAACCTGGCTCGGACAAAACTCTGAACATTAATAACCCATTATCTGTTATTTGCACTTTATCAGTTTATTTATTCATGTCTGTATATATTTATATAATGGTATATGGACACACTAATGTGTTTTGTAGTCAATGCCTACTATGTTCTGTTGTGCTGAAGAAAAGCAAGAATTTCATTGCCCTATCAGGAACACATGACAATAAACTCACTTAAACTTGAACTTTTTAGGCGACTGCGGGAGGCTATGCAGTCGCCACATGGTCGCCAGATGTTTTCGGGTGGTTGCCGGGGAGTCACCTTCGTGGTCGTTAGGAGTTCCGATATGCTGGGAACTAATTGCGGCGTCATTTTAGTCGCCGCAAAATTTTCAACAAGTTGAAAAATTTGCGGCCACTAGAATGAAGTCACCATGGAAAATTAGGGAGAATTCTCGTGCCGTAGGTTGGTCGCCAGGAGGTCCTAGTGGGTTGCCAGGAGGTTCGAAGGTTCTTGTAGGTTGTAGCCGGTGCTGACTGGTGAATTTCATTGACTCATTGGGAAACAAAATGTAAGCAGTAGTTTTCAGAACCAAGGATAACCGACCGGTAATGTTGATGTCCACCGAGTTTCACAGCCGTGTATGTCTGGCTTCTTAAAAGTTGTCTCCACTCCTTCTCCCTCCTTCTCTCCCCCCTTCTCTCCCCCCTTCTCTCCCACCCCCCCCACCCCCACCCCTCTTTTAAAGGACTTACCGTACACTGTGCTTTAGCCATCTTAATTACAGCATCAACCTTCCTGTCCATCGTGGTGTGTGTCTGTATCACCTTGGCTTTGTACCGTGAGAATTTCACTCAGACAGCGCTCCCCCGCTTGCCCTGTATCCCGTCTGCATAACGGGCGGGTGAAGGAATCGATGTGTTTGTGTTCCACTCTGACAGTCGCTGTTCGAGTTGCCGGTTTTTCAAGGCGACTGCTGGCAACTTGACAGTCGCCTGAAAAATCGCCTAAGTGGGACAGGCCCATAACACTGCTGCAGGATTATAACTGCTGGACTAAAGACCATCTAATGTACTCTGTTAATTCTATTAACCTACCTGTAGCTCCAAAACAGTAACATCAACAGAAGCAATGCCACAAGAATATCAAAAATTGTAATCAGCATCCTTCTCAAATGTCTCCTCTCAATGATGATGAGCTGCTCGAGAATTACAGTGGGCTTCTGATCATCCAGAGAGAGTGGACATGGTCCCCACCGCATGTTGACTCCGAGAAAAATGCAGGCCTTTTATGACTCCATGACAGTATGCAAACCATGAAACATAGAAAATAGGTGCAGGAGGCCATTCGACCCTTCGAGCCAGCACCGCCATTCAATATGACCATGGCTGATCGTCTGCTATCAATAACCCGTGCCTGCCTTCTCCCCATATCCCTTGACTCCACTAGCCCCTAGAGCTCTATCCAACCCTCTCTTAAATCCATGATGTCATCGCCATGTCTACAAATGAATCATTGTCTGTAAAGGCTCCTCAGCTATTCAAGGTTAAACATAACTTTCCATCTCAATGACTTTGTACTGCATTATCCCAAGATCCTTGGTTCCTTTGTCCAGAAATGTATTGATACCTGTTTTGAACAAACGATCTGATTGAACCTACACAGGCTCCCAGGGCAGAGAACTCTAAAGATGCACAGTTTATGTGAGGAAAATACAGTCCTAAGTAACTTGGGTGGGGTGTGTGGGCAGCGGGGTGTGTGGGAAGCAGGGTGTGTGTGTGTAGGGGGCATGTGTGTGTGGGGTGGGTGTTTGGGGCAGTGCGTGGGGGGGGTGGGGTGTGTGGTGGTGGGTGGGTGTGTGTCGGGAGAGAAAGGGTTGTAGGGGTGGGGTTGTGTGGGGGTCTGTGTGTGGGCAGGGGGGCTTGTGGGGGGGAGGGGTGTGTGGGCCGGGAGGAGGGTGTGGGCTGGGAAGGGGGTATATGGGCGGGGGGGGGGGGGGGGGGTTGTGTGGGGAGAGGTGTGTGTGGGCCGGGGGAGTGAGCTTGGAGAAAGCTCCAAGCGGGCGCTGTTCGTTCTCCTCCGCTGGGATCAGAGTCTCCGCTTTCCATTTGGCGACATCCGCAACTCAGGCTGGGCTGCGTCGGTTCCCCTGCTGCTTGGGTCGGGGCGGGGCTGGGCCGCTTCGGGTCCCTCCAAAAGTCCGGTGGAAACCTCCGCCGGCTACCCTCAGGTCCAGTAAAGACGCGATGGCGCAGGAAGGGGCGGACCATCCTGGGGAGTGACAGGGGAAGAGACTAATCCGCGCAGCGCTGACTGGCAGAAGAGATCGATCTGCTCTCACGCAGTTTTAAAGATTTTTAAACCTCGCTAACTTTTACGACATTCAACCGATTGGAACAAAACTTAGCGCACTCACAGCACAGGAGAACAGTGAATGAACTGGCAAACAAATCGTAACGCTATGGCGGACCGTTTTAGCGCAAATAGAAAGAATGCCAAACCGGAAGATACCAAGATCAGACTTAGTTATGTATAGATAGATATAGATTATCATGGAGGATGTTTTCTCGCCAACCCTTACTGATTGCAGTCTATGGGTCAGGAGGTCAAGGATTCATTTGAAGAATGAATCCCAAGTCCAGGAGTTTGGAAATAAGTTTGGATGGAATTATTGTGTTGAAGGCGGAGTTATGGTCAATCAAAAGGTGTACTTATTGTCTGGATAATCCAGGGATGAGCGTAGAGCTTGTCATCATCAAGTATCATCGTCTTTCATCACTTAAAAACTGTTTTAATTTTGTTAGGTGAACCAAAGTGAATAACTTAACACCTTATATTCCATCTGTCATGTCCACTGACTCACCTTGCCAATATATTATTAAATCCTTCTTATATCCTCCTCTCTAATCACAATACCATAAAGATTTGTTTCATTAGCCATCATGGAAATGTGCCATCTGGTTCCCTTGGGCAATCACTGATATGCATTGTATTTGGGTGGGACTCAGCACCAAGCTCCACAATACCCCACTGTCAAAACGTGCCAACCTTAAAAAGATCTGTTTATTCCCAATCTTTGCTTTGTTCACAATGTTTGCATAATTCCCAGTTTTGAGTGATCAAAGTTTATGGACCAACCCTCTGCAAGGAACCTATCAAAATCATTCCATAAATCCAAATACTACACATTCATGGGTTCTCCTTTATTCTACGAGTCATGATTCAAAAACTCCAGATGAGTGAAACATGATTTTCCTTTCATAAATCCATGCTGACTTTTTGTTCTTTGACTCGCACAGACTTTGTGTATTTTTTAAAATACTGTCAAGTCACTGCCAGTACATTCCAAACAGGATTGCCCGCAGTCTATCTTTTTGTTTCGATACCCCCACATAATCCCTTCCGCCCATTCGTCCACTCCCCCTCCCTTGCACCTTTTCTTTATTCATCCTACCTTCCCTTCCTCCTCTACCCTTCATCTCTCCCACTCCTCCCCACCTTGCCTTTCCTCTCTTCCCCTTCCTATCCACTCTTTCCATCTCCCCTCCCCAATCCCTATCCTCCTCCCCCTTCATCCCTTCCTCTTTTCCCCATCCACCCCTTTCCTTCCTCTTCCCTCCACATCCCTTTTCCCTTCCTGTCCCCTCCTTCCTCCCATTCTTGCGCTTTACTGGCTCCCTCTCTCGCCTCCCTTCCCCTCCCTCTTCACCTTGTCATGTGTCACCCTCCTCACTCTCCCCCAAGCCTCATCACCAACTCTATCCACCCTCTCATTCTTCCTTTCCCCCTCCCTTACCCCATCCTCTCCTCCATCCATCTTCAACCTATTTTCCTACCTCCAGTCCTCCCATCTTCCCCTTCACTTCCCTTTCTCTCCTGTTCCTTCTTCCCTATCCGTCCCCTCTTGCCTTACCCTGTCTTCTTTCCCCGTTACCCTCTTCCATTCTTCCTTCGACCTCTTCCTTTTCATTCCTTCTTCCCATTCCACTTCCCTCCCATCCCTTCTTTTCTCTCCTTCCTTCTCTTCCATTGACCCCCTGTTCACCTCCCCCTTTCACCTTGCCCTATCTGATCCTACCTTCCTATCCCTCCGCCACCAACCCCCATCTACTCCACTTTACGTCCAATCTTTTACCCACTTCCACCTCCCTCCCTCCGCCTTGCCCAATCTTGACCCCTCCAACTTCCTTCCCCTCAATCTCCCTCCACAATTCTTCCTTCCCCTCTTCCCCCCCCCCCCCCCCCGTCAACCCCACCCTTCCCCTCCCTCCACCTCTCCTGTTCCCTATTCTCTCCTCAACCCCCCCCCCCCCCCCCCGTCCCACTCTCCTTTCCACACCTCTGTTCCGGGCTCCTCCCTCTGGCCCCGTTCCTCTCCTCTTGCTTTGTTTCCCTCCACATACCCTCCCTCCTCCCCTTCATCTTCCTTCCCCTCCCTCTCCTCTCCCAATCATCTCCCATCCTCTATTTGCCCATCTCCTCTCTTCCCCTCCCCCTCCTCTCCTCCCTCCCTCGCTCGCTCCCCACTCCCCTCCCCTCTGTTAGATAGGGCTCTTAAAACTAGCGGAGTCAGGGGACATGGAGAGAAGGCAGGAACGGGGTACTGATTGGGGATGATCAGCCATGATCACATTGAATGGCGGTGCTGGTTCGAAGGGCCGAATGGCCTCATCCTGCATCTATTGTCCCCCCTCTCTCTCTCCCTCTAACGGTTTCTGTCCGGCTCCGTGTCTCGAGCCTGCCTACGTCGTTCCGCGCGCATGCCCGTGCGGGCTGGCCGGGCCCGGGGGCTGCGTCGCGCAGGCGCGGTGCTGCGCTGCGTGAGCGAGTGAGTGAGTGAGTGGGGGGATTGGGTGCCGGGACGTGCGGAGGTCCGGGTGATTAACACGGCTGTGTGCCCTGAAAAGCCGGCGCCGGCCCGCTCAGCGACCAGGTAAGTAAGTAGGCAGGCCGGCGGGTCGGGCTGCAGCGTCCCCGAGTAAGGGGGTCACCTCCCTCACCCCCCAGCGCCCAGTCACGCTGCCGGCCAGCGCCCCTCCATCCCTGGGACTGCCCTCCTCTGGCTGCAGGCGCAGAGCCTTGTCCCCCTCGCCCCCTCCCTGCACACACTAATCGCATCAAACAATTACATCTACGTGCTGCTGCATCAAAATATCCCGGTCCCAGCTGAATTATCGTGGCTTAAAGTTACTGATCCTGGGAAATTTCGAGGATCCTTCGCAGAAAGCTGAACGGAACTTGGCTTCCAGCATAAAGTGATTTTATAAATGTTTTTACTTTTGCTGTGATGAATGCAACAACTGATTCTTTGCTTGACTATATCGCAAACGGTGTGATGACAAGTCAGCTCAATAATTGCGCACTGTCGCTTATCCTTCCATTAGTTCTCCTTGTTACTTGCAATACTTCAATATATGAAATGAATATTTCAAAATAATTGTTTGGAACAAATAACCGCTTTGTCATCCAAATTTTGTCACCCCGATATGTATTGAATTATAGAGATTGTACAGCAGAGAAACGGGCTGCCCTGTTAACTGAGTTTACACTTGTTTTTCTCCCGTTTTTCCAGTAAGTCGTCAGTATTGTTAGTTTTTGCTTTGGCTCGCATTTATTTAAATGTTTGGGATTCCTCCCGTACTCTGATCTCTGAAATACAGATCTATTCAAGAAGAAACGAATGTCTCAAATAAAAATAAAGTGTTGGAAGCACTCAGCTGGTCAGGCAACATTATGTGATGACACAATTAATGTGTCAGGCCTGAGACCCTTTCTCAAAACGGATACCTAAAACTGATATCACCTTATTAAAGAAAAAAGTGAACTAGAAAGTGTACCTGTTGACAAGTCACAATGGAAATTGCTACCGAGTTAATTTCAATAGTTAAAAGCAATATAAACGAAAATAACTTAATTTAATTACTGCTCCTCCAATAGTCTTGTTGGGTAGCAGTGATGTCAGCCTTGTTTCTCTTTCATTTCTCCTTGCATCTCATGGTAGACACTGCTTTGTAGCTGCCACCTGGTATTTTTTTGTATCAGTTGCCTCTGCACAAACGCCCTTTTAGGCCCTTTGTGTGCTTTTTAAAAAATAAATATGAGAGTTTGTATTTATAATTCTCTGTGGTGCAGGAACCCAGAGGCATATCTTCAGTTTGTTTTGGGATACTGTTACCTACCTATAAACACTTTGAGAAGTTTCTAACTTATGTTCACTTTTTCCTTGAATCTAATCAGCATTGTTGTAAGTGCACCGTTGTTTTGAATTTTACTAATCTAACCGACTCCACTAATCTCCTATGTGATACTTTGACAAATATTTCTACAAGTTCATAACATCAAAGTTGGCCTGCCCCAATTTAGAATTTAACTTGACGATAGATACAAAAAGCTGGAGTAACACAGTGGGACAGACAGCATATCTGGGGAGAAGAAATGGGTGACATTTCAGGTCGAGACCCTTCTTCAGACTAACTACACTTTAACTTGTTGGTTGACTGGAGTAGGTTGGTTGCAGGCAAACAGATGTTCGGAGAGTACAACCTCACCGTTTCCCAGCCCCGCACTGCCCGATTTTACCATCTCCCCAAAATCCACAAACCTGACTGTCCTGGCAGACACATTGTTTCTGCCTGTTCGTGCCCCACCAAACTTATTTCCACATACCTCGACTCCATCCTATCCCTCCTGGTTAAATCCCTCCCTAACTATGTTCAAGACACCTCACACACTCTTCGTCTCCTCCATGACTTCTGTTTTCTAGGCCCCCATTCCCTCATCTTCACCATGGATGTCCAGTCACTCTACACCTCCATCCCCCACCAGGAGGGTCTTAAAGCCCTCTGTTTCTTCCTCGACCGCAGAACCAACCAATCCCCGTCTACTGATACTCTCCTCCGCCTAGCGGAGCTGGTCCTTACCCTTAACAACTTTTCGTTTGACTCCTCCCATTGCCTCCAAATCCAAGGCGTAGCTATGGGCATGCGCATGGGCCCCAGCTATGCTTGCCTCTCTGTAGGGTACGTCGACCAATCCTTGTTCGAGGCGTACCATGGCCCTATCCCCAAACTCTACCTCCGCTACATCGATGACTGCATTGGTGCTACCTCTTGCACCCATACAGAACTCACGAACTTCATCCATTTCACCACTAACTTCCATCCGGCACTCAAATACACCTGGACCAAATCTGACATCTCCCTACCATTTCTAGACCTCACTATCTCCATCGCAGGTGACAGACTACTGACCGACATCTACTATAAACCAGGCACGTGCCGTGAGTAATTACCCGGGGTAGGCACTCAGTCGGCTTTTTAAAACATTTAAACATGCGCAGATTGTTCTCTCCGTAAAAATAAAAAAATAAAAATAAAAGCAGTAACAATTCAATTTGCCCAAGGCTTCCTAGTCTCCTTTATTCTGAATTACTGAATATGGGGGGGGGGGGGGGTAGATTGATGGCAGGTGGAGAGATGGTGGGAAAAATGGGAGTACAGGGAAAGGTTGAATCAGTTGTCATCTTATTGAAAGACAACACTTGTTCAAGGGTCCAATTGGGGGCAGAGTTCCTTTCACAGCGTGTGTAGAGTCTGTGCCAGGGGTATAGTTGAGGGGAGAGCAGGAGTGTTGAGAAGGAAGGGGTCGGGGATAATGCCAGTAACTTAGTCGCTCACCGCTGCCGCAGCTCTCCGGGCGCGAAGCCACGCACTGTAGCCGGGGATAGAAGCAGCTCAGAGAGCTGCGAGCGGCTGCCGGGACCCGTCAGCAGAAATGGCCGCCACTTCAGCGCCTTCTGCCGGCCTGCTCACTTCTGGCAGTGCTCTCCGTCTGAACACCTCTCACCTGCCGCTCGCTCATGTCAGCGGCTTCCTGCAAATCCTTAAATTCCCACAGCCGAGTAACCTCAATCGTGCTGTCGGAATTTAAGGACATGAGTGAGGCCAGCGAGCGGCAGGAAAGATGTTTTGCACGCCTCCGTGCAAGGAGCGTCGCAAGTGGCTTTATCCCAATCCCCTCCTTCACAACTTTACCCCGGGCCAGACTCCCCAAACGCTGTGAAAGGAGCTCTCCCCACACCCCGGGAAATACGGTATTTAAAACCATCACCAAGAAATGTACTTACCACATCATTGGTACACAAGCTCCGTTCTCCTCACCCTGTTTCCTAAGATACACTTAAATAATGCCAATCCATATTTGAAAACCCCGCCAAGAAACTAACGCTGCGCATGCGAAGTGCTGCAAAGGCAGAATTTCTGCTACCTTCAGATCCCGATTGAAATTGACGGCTTTAGGCAGTGCTGACGGCACGTGGGCTGCACAGCCCTTTAAGGATTACAAGTGCTGCGGATGAAAGGCACGGAGAATTATGCCTACCTAAGAGATCGATCTCTTAGGTAGGCATAATTCTCCCATGCCTTTACTATTTATATTTAGTAATTACTATGTTATAATTTTAGTCAGGGTAGGCAGTGCCTACCTTGCCTACCCTGACGGCACGTGCCTGCTATAAACCCACTGACTCCCATGGCTATCTGGACTACACTTCTTCCCACCCTGCTACCTGTAAGGACTCCATCACCTACTCCCAATTCCTCCGTCTACACCGCATCTGCACCCAGAATGAGGTATTCCAAACCAGGGCATCGGAGATGTCCTAATTCTTTAGGGAACGGGGGTTTCCCTCTTCTACTCTAGATGAGGCTCTCACCAGGGTCTCTTCTATACCTCGTAACTCTGCTCTCACTCCCCATCACCCCACTCGTAACAAGGGCAGAGTCCCCCTTGTCCTCACCTTCCACCCTACCAGGCGTCACATACAACAAATAATCCTCCGACATTTTCGCCACCTCCAACGGGATCCCACCACTGGCCACATCTTCCCATCTCCTCCCCTGTCTGTTTTCCGTAGACACTGGTCCCTCCGTAACTCCCTGGTCAATTCATCCCTTCCCACCCAAACCACCCCATCTCCTGGCACTTTCCCTTGCAACCGCAGGAAATGCTACCCTTGTCGCTTTACCTTCCCCCTTTACCTTCCTCCATTCAAGGACCCAAGCAGTCTTTCCAGGTGTGGCAGAGGTTCACCTGCACCTCCTCCAACCTCATCTATTGCATCCACTGCTCTAGGTGTCAACTGCACTACATCGGTGAGACCAAGCGCAGGCTTGGCGTTCACTTCGACCAACACCTCTGCTCAGTTCGCAATAACCAACCTGATCTCCCGGTGGCTCAGCACTTCAACTCCCCCTCCCATTCCGAATCTGACCTTTCTGTCCCGAGCCTCCTCCATGGCCAGAGTGAGGTCCACCGTAAACTCGAGGAGCAGTACCTCATATTTCGCTTGGGTAGTTTACACCCCAGTGGTATGAACATTGACTTCTCCAATTTTAGGTAGTCCCTGCTTTCTCCTTCTTTCCCCTCCCCTTCCCAGCTCTCCCACAGCCCACTGTCTCCGCCCCTTCCTTTCTCCTTCCCGTCCCCCCATCCACACATCAGTCTGAAGAAGGGTCTCAACCCGAAACGTCGCATATTTCCTTCGCTCCATAGATGCTGCCTCACCCGCTTAGTTTCTCCAGCATTTTTGTCTACCTTCGGAAAGTACGATACTTTTAAAAGTATAATTGTGAAAGTTCAAGATATGAAAGTTCCTGTTAGAGTGAAGGGCAAGGCAGATGGAGTAAGGACGCTGGATGATGTGAACAATCAAGGTGCTGGTCAGGAAAAGGAATGAGGCATGAGTTTGATGTAGACATGTGGGATCCAGTGTATTCCTGGATTGAATAGCATTCTAAGGAAGTATGTTAGAAAGAACTGCAGATGCTGGTTTAAATCGAAGGTAGACACAAAATGCTGGAGTAACTCAGCGGGACAGGCAGCCTTTCTGGAGAGAAGGAATGGGTGACGTTTTGGGTCGAGACACATCTTCAGACCATTCTTAAGAAGTAAATCAGGAAGGCAAAGGGGTAAGAAATAGTGCTGGCAGATAAGATTAAGGTGAATCCAAAAAGATTTTATCAGTATAGTAAGGGAAAAAGGATAACTGGAGAGAGAATTCGGCTTCTCAGATACTAAAGTGGTAATAATCTGTGTGGAGCCGCAGGAGATGGGCATGGTCCTCAATATTTCTCTGCTTTTACTGCAGAGAAAGATGTGAAGACCAGGAGGCTCTGGGGAAGAAATTGCAAAATAGATAGATCCTCCCGGCGTGATTGTATATATCTGAGGACACTGAGAAGCTAGAGAAGAAATTGCAGGAGCCCTGGCTGATATATAGGAATCATCGTTAAACACAGATGACGTGCCGGAAGACTGGAGGATGGCTAATGTATGTCTATTTAAGAAGGACTGCAAGGAAAAGCATGGGTGTCTGTGTATTGAGTATAGGGGGGTTGCACGTAAGGTCACCGGATTAGAGGCTTGACGCACGGAGCCGCTCAATCAATCTGGAGGACATCGCAGCTTCCGGTGTATGTTGTTAATACACAAAACGCGTACCTTCCTACCTGTTAAAAAACGCCAAAATTGTGAATTTGTTCGTTGTAAAAAATTGTGGACGTCGGGGTAAGCGTGAGAGACATCTATCTACTTCAGAATTCCAAAAGTGAAGAGAAATGAAGGTAAAGAGAAGCGGGAACTGAAGGGACAACAATAGCTAAAGTGGTTGGCGAACATTGGCCGTGCAGATATCAAATTGGAAAATATTGGGAATTATCGCCGTTGTTCACGGCATTTCATCAACATTAAGGCATTATGTATTTTTTTCTTTATTCTTTTGGTATCTAAAAAGTTTCAGAAGTGATAAATCTGGCTGTAACATTTTAAAATCGCCCATGGTTCTGAAGTGGGTTTTTACATGCAAAAAGAAAACGCTTCTGAAGCTAAATTTATCATTAAAACAAATCTCCAGACTTACAAGTGGTGTGTGGAAAAGTAAGTTTTCTATCATTATGCTCTTGAGATGTATATTTTGGCAAAGAATACAATTTTCTGACAGCTTAAACACCCATTCCCTTTCAATAGGATATTGTCAATTTACTGAGGTGGATTATGTCCAATTAACATCTAACAATTATGCCATTCCTTGGCTTGCATCTGAGTAAAATGTAATTCAAAACCCATGTATGGTTTGCGATTTTTGAATGATAAATTTTGCTTCAGAGGCGTTTTCTTTTTGTATGTAAAAACCCACTTGAGAACCATGGGCGATTTAAAAAATTTACAGCCAGATTTATCACTTCTGAAACTTTTTAGATGCCAAAGGAATCAAGAAAAAACTATTTTAAATCTCGATATCTGCTCGGCCAATGTTCGCCAAGCACTTCAGCTGTCGCTTCTATCTACCGTCATTTCTCCTCACTTTTGGAATTCTGAAGTAGGATAAATGTCCCTCACGCTTATCCCGATTTCCATAATTATTTACAGCGCAAAAATTGACCATTTCGGCGGGTTTTAACGGGCCCGCTACGCTGGAAACAATGGACAGTGCTTACTTGCGGTTCATCGCGTGTACTCCAGTTGGTGTAGCGTAGCAACAGTACGGGTCACGGGTCGTGACCCGACTGCCATGCAACCTCCCTATAGGAGTTGTAATGTTATGCTGCAGTTGTACAATGGGTTGGTGAGTATTGCTTATGTGAAGGATGTCATTAAGCTGGCATGGGTGCAGATAAGATTTACGAGGATGTTGTCAGGACCCGGGGCCCTGAGCTATAGAAAGAGGTTGGGCACTAGGACTTTATTCCTTGAAGTGCTGGAGGCTGAAGGGTGATCTTATAAAGGTGTATAAGATCATGATGGGAGCGGATAGGGTGAATGCACAGAGTATTTTCCCCGGACTAGGGGAATCAGGAAAGAAGACATAGGTTTAAGATGAGAGGGGAAAGATTTAATAGGAAGCTGAAGAGCGGACAAACGCACCAACATCAGCGTTTTGGAGGAAGCTAACATGACCAGCATCACCACCACAATAATGCAGCACCAACTTCGCTGGACTGGCCATGTCAACTGCATGTTCAACGCACGTCTCCCTAAACAGATCCTGTACTCTCAACTGAAGGAAGGTCGGCGAGCCCCCAGCGGGCCAAAGAAACGTTTCAAGGACAACATCAAGAACAGTCTGAAAAAATTCCACATCACATTGAGCAACTGGGAGCACATCGCACTGGACAGGCGCTCCTGGAGGAAATCCATGCAGGACGGAGCTGCACGTCATGAAACGGAACAACGCCGTGTCGCAGAGACAAAGCGACAGCACTGTAAGGAGAGAGACAAGAGGGCTCGACAACTACCAACCATCGCAAGTCTCCACTGCCCATGTTGCACCAAGGTGTGTGGATCGCGGATCGGCCTCTACAGACATCTGCAGACCCACAAGTAGACGACCCTATGGAGAGGAGAGGACAGTCATACTCGTTTCAAGTGACCACCGATGATGACTCTGAGTCCTGGCAGAGATATTTGAATCATTGTTGAACACGTGTGTGGTGCTGGAAGACATAAGATGGCTAATATGCCTCTAAGAAGGACTACAAAGCAAACCTAGGAACTGTAGACCAGTAAACCTAACTGGACCATAACCTAACAGTTATTGTAGGAATGTTACTGGAGAGGTTTCTGTGGGATAAGATGGACATGCATTTGGAAAGATAGTTTAATTATGGTTAGTTGGCAAGGTTTTGTGCATGAGCGATCATGAATTTGATTTTTTTGAAGAAGTAACAAGAGGACAGGGCTGCAGACATAGCCTATATGCACTTCAAGAAGACATTTTGATAACATTCCACAAGGTTGATGGAAGGCTGCTTTTGGGATTGGGGGTATAAGACTAGTGGTGTGTCTCAGGGATCCGTACAGTGGTCATTGCTGTTTATTATCTATGCCAATGATTAGAATGAGAACGTACAAGGCATTATTTGTAAGTTTGCCAATGACATGAAAATAGCTGGTATCATAGATGAAGAAGATGGTTTTCAAGAAATGCAGCAGGATCTAGATTGCTCGGCAAGTGGGCTGAGCAATGGCTAAAGAATTTTTATTCAGATACGCGTGTAGTGCTACATTTTGGGAAGTCAAACCGGGGCAGACCTTCAGAGTGAACTGTAGGGGCCTGGAGATTGTTGTAAAACAATGAGATCTAGGAGTACAAGTAAATGGTTTCCTGAAAGTGGTATCACATTTAGAAATTGTGGTGATGAAGGATTTTGGCACACTTGTGTTCATTAGTCAGGGAAATGAGTATATAAGTCGGGACATTTTGTTACAGTTGTACGAGACGTGGTGAGGAGGCTCTTGAGCATTATTGTCAGTTTCGGTCATCCTGCCATAGTAAAGATACCTTTACACTGGAAAAAGTGCAGAGCAGATTTATGAGCATGTGGCCAGGACCCGTGGGCCTGAGCTATGGGGAGAGGCAGGGAGGGCTGCAACTTTATTTCTTGGAGTACAGGAGGCTGAAGGATGCTTTTATAGAGATTATAAACTCATGAGGGTGATAAGGTAAATATATATTGTCTTTTCCCAGGATAGGAGAATCAAGAATTAGAGAGCATAGGTTTAAGGTAGTCTTAACCAACACCAAGAAAATGGACCACATTACACCTGTCCTTAAATCTTTGCACTGGCTCCCTGTGTGTAAAAGGATAGATTTTAAAATTCTGTTACTGGCATACAAGGCTCTGAATGGTCTGGGTCCAAAATACATCTCTGACTTACTTGTTGTTTATGAGGCACCTAGACTCCTCAGGTCTTCGGGGACAGGTTTACTCCATGTTCCCAGGGTCAGAACAAAAAGGGCTGAAGCAGCATTCAGTTTCTATGCTCCACACCTGTGGAACAGGCTCCCTGAACACCTGAGGTGTGCACAGACTGTAACCACATTTAAGTCAGGCCTAAAGACACTATTGTTTGATGTAGCTTTTTCATGACCCAACATGCGGGTAATTTTAATCTTCTAGTTTTAACCCTTTTATGTGCTTTTAAAATCGCCTTAATATTTTAGTGATTTTGTTTTACTATTCATGCAATTGGCTTATTGGCTATTCTGTTGTCCTGTGTTGTATTGTGGTTCTGCAATGTTTTTTTAAACTATGTTATTCTCTTGTTTCTTTTGTAAAGCACTATGAATTGCAGCTTGTATGAATGGTGCTATATAAATAAACTTGCCTTGCCTTGCCTTGCCTAAAGTAACATGTAGAGGATTTCATAGGAACTTGACGGGAATTTTTTCACTCAGAAAGTGGTGGGTAAATTGATTGAAATTCCAGAGAAAGGAATTGAAGTATGTATAATAACAATGTTTAAAATACATTTGGGCATATGTATGCATAGGATAGGTTTAGATTGATATTGGCCAAACACAGGCATATGGGACTAGCTTAGATGAGGCATCTTGGTCAGCATGGATGAGTTGGGCTGAGGGGTCTGCTTCCTGCTACATAACTGCCCCTGTACATTTGTATAAGGCGGATTTGTTTTGCAAAATTTCTCCACTGATATTAATTAGCATTCTTTGACAATTTTTTGCAGATCGCATGCTTTCTTCACAGGTTTTATAAATTAATAGCATTTGACACATTTGAGATTTTTGAGCATGTAAAGACATTTGATAATGTACTTCACAAAAGATTGTTACATAAAACATTAGCAGGAAACAGCATGAATAGAGACTAGGAGTAAATTTTCACTTTTAGATTGGCAAACAATTATTAGGGCAATCTTGCAGGCAGCAGTACTTCGCTCTCATTTATACCTAATTTACATTAAAGAAAAAAATATTTTGCTTTTTAAACTATTCTAAAGTTTTTCAACACAGAGTGGGAAATATTTGGAATGAATTACCTGATGAGGTAGTAGAGGCAGATACAATTTACAAGGTTACAATGGCTTTTTGGACCGCTATTGGGATTGCGAAGAGGTAGAGGGATGTGGGCCAAAAACAAGCATATGGGATCATGGTTGGCAAAGATGAGATGGGTTGAAAGGCCCTGTTTCTATGCTGTATGCTTCTACCAGGCACGTGCCGTCAGGGTAGGCAAGGTAGGCATTACCTACCCTGACTAAAATTATAACATAGTAATTACTAAATATAAATAGTAAAGGCATGGGAGAATTATGCCTACCTAAGAGATCGATCTCTTAGGTAGGCATAATCCGCCGTGCCTTTCATCCGCAGCACTTGTAACCCATGAAGGGCTGTGCAGCCCACGTGCTGTCAGCGCTGCCTGAAGCCGTCAATTTCAATCGGGGCTGAAGGCAGCAGAAATTTTGCCTTTGCAGTACTGCGCATGCGCAGCAGCCTACTGCGCATGCATAGTGCTAGTTTCTTGGCGGGGTTTTCAAATATGGATTGGTATTATTTTAAGTGTATCTTAGGAAACAGGGAGAGACAAATGGAGCTTGTGTACCAATAATGTGGAAAGTACATTTCTTGGTGATGTTTTTAAATACCGTATTTCCCGGGGTGGGGCGAGAGCTCCTTTCACAGCGTTTGGGGAGTCTGGCCCGGGATAAAGTTGCGGGGACGGCACGAATGTTGTGGATGAGGGGATTGGGATAATGCCACTTGCGACGTTCCTTGCACGGAGGCGTGCAATGCCACCGTATTGAGGCGGGGCGGGGGGAGAAGTAGCTCGGGTGGCTGAGCGGCCGCCGGGCCGGACAGCGGAACCGGCCGCCACCTTAGCTCCTTCTGTCGGTCCCCGCTCACCTCTGGCAGCTCTTCGTCTAAAAACCTCTCTTGCTGGCCTCATGTCCTTAAATTCCGACAGCGCGATTGAGGTTACTCGGCTGTGGGAATTTAAGGATTTGCAGGAAGCCGCTGACATGAGCGAAGTCGGCGAGTGGCAGGTGCGAGGTGTTCCGACGGAGAGCACTGCCAAAGATGAGCGGGCCGGCAGAAGGCGCTGAAGTGGGGGCCAGTTCTGCTGTCGGGTCCCGGCGGCCGCTCGCAGCTCCCCTAGCTGCTTCTATCCCCGGCTACAGTGCGGTGGCTTCGCGCCCGGAGCTGCAGCAGCATTGAGTGAGTGAGTTACTGGCAGTATCCCCGACCCCCTCCTTCTCAGCACTCCTGCCCTCCCCACAACTTTACCCCTGGCACAGACACGCCACACGCTGTGAAAGGAACTCTCCCCCCAATTGGTCCCTTGAACAAGTGTTGTCATTCAATTAGATGACAACTGATTCAACTATTCCCTGTACTCCCGTTTTTCCCATCATCTCTCCACCTGCCATCACCCTTCACCCCCCCCCCAACCCATTCAGTAATTCAGAATAAAGGAGACTAGGAAGCCTTGGGCAAATTGAATTGTTACTATTTTTATTTTTAATTTTTACGGAGAGAACAATCTGCGCGTGCGCGGTTTAAATTTTTTTAAAAACCTGACTAACTGCCTACCCTGAGTAATTACTCACGGCTCGTGCCTGGCTTCTACGATTCAGGACATCTATGCTTGGGTGGAAGTAATTCAGATTGTCAGTCCAATTTGTCCTACAAAAATAGTTATGCACTGCTGCATGAGATTGGTTCTGGGAGTTGGGTAACATTTCCATATGAGAAGTATTTAAATATAGTTGACCTACTCTCACTGTTTGAGAGAAGAATGAATGGAACATGCTAGATTTTAAGGAATATTAATAAACTGAATGCTGAGAGGCTGCTTTCTTGAGCCAGAGTCGAGAATGGGAAGTATAGTCTCAGGAAATGGTGACTAGTTATTTATACTATGATGAGCAAACATTTATTTACACAGGACTAGAAATATTTGGCATTCTCTAGTTCAGTGATATGGTTGTTCTACTGTTATTCAAGATGAAATTGATAGATGTTTAGATAGAATTGGTAAATAATTTAAGTGTTAAAAACAATTTAATGCATCACATTGTGTAGGAAGGAACTGCAGATGCTGGTTAACACTGAAGATAGACATAAAATGCTAGAGTAACTCAGCGGGACAGGCAGCATCTCTGGAGAGAAGGAATGGGTGACGTTTTGGGTCTGAAGAAGGGTCTCGAACCGAAACATCACCCATTCCTCCACTAATGCATCACATTATTGTGTACAGTGATAGTTTTCTATTGATCTTGTCATTCTAGTATTTGTTACATGTTAATCAGTTTATCTGAAATTGTTCCGCAGCTAGTTCTGCTGTTGTAAAATAACATTCATTTTGCACATTTACTAAAATCTTAAATGACACTCTTTTTTGAAAATTGCTATCATTTGATTGTTTTTAGATATGAAGGCATTGAGATTTCTGATATATGTTTAGTGAACTTGTCTTCTGAAAAATGTTTGGCTATGCAAAATCAGTCTAGTGGTAATTAGTTTTTGCATGCACAAATTGGAACATTTTAAGGCAAACTTTGAGGTATAATAATGTATGAGTTTGCTATGCTGACTCATTTAGACAGAAGAGGTACCTATCAGAAACCAGTAATTAAAACAGATTCAGCCAACCACTTGACGATTGTTAACCACAACCAGGAGTTATCTCAATGGAATCAATCAAATTTGTCAAAAATAAGCCTCACTTTGAAGCCTGATTTATACAATTGACTGCTGTTGTGGTGAGTGCTGCCTTCTGAGGTTTTGCTGCTGTAACTGAAATGTCACTCAAGGATAACAAGAAAACATTTCTTAACAAACTCTTAACATGATCTAATGATTGTAGGACATTAGATTATTTACCCAGGCACAATATAATTTCATTTTTTAATTTCTAATAATTTAAATGGATGTCCATAATTGTACACATTTACAGGTAGCTCTGCTGTAACTTTTTAGTTACGTTCCTAAAACACCTTGTATTATAGAAAATCACATTATAAAGACAATTGCCAATGGGGAAAGGGGCTTTAGCGGCTCGAGAGTTTTAGACTCTCAATAACAAAAATTAAGGTTTTTTCAACGAGTTTATTTTTTTATAACTGCATGCTAAAATATTAAAGGTTGCTGGTTACATTTTGTGATAGAGTATGGTTGAATGAGAAACAATAGCTTGTCAATTTCTACCCAAAGTTAAAGCAGCGGCTGTGTTTCAGGCGCAATGGTGTTTGATTAGTGCTGGGAGGTTACATGGAAATGGGGTTTTCCCCTCTATACTATTTAAATCCAAGACAACATTTTTTCTGCTTGTCATTTTCCAAATTAGCTTTCATGTGGTTCTCTAGTTCCTGATCAAAATAGTGTTATAGAAAATTCAGCTCACACAATGCAAACAATAATCCCCAATTCATTGCTCATGTTATTTCCAGTTTGCCTTATGGAAAAAAATGTGTTATAGCAAACAACCTGTATCTTGATATGTGTCTATTTGAATTTTAGGAATTGCCTAAAATACAAGTCATGTGGACCAACAGTTTATCATGGCAGTATGCCATTGATAGCTTTGTGTAATCATCTGACAAATATAAAGAGTAAATATACATATAGATAAGAAAAAATATATATGTAGGAGAAAACATGAAAAATATATTTAAAACATCAGTCTTTTGTTTGAGTACATGATTTGATAGATCTACCAAACAGATCTTCAAAGCTCATTGTGATGGGGGAGGGTTAGAAAGTTGGAACGTGTCTTTGTGAACGTGTTTTTGAAAGCTTTTAAAATTTATTAGCCTTCATATTTGAAAAAGACGTTTAGCGATCCAAGCGAAGTGCTTTGTTCTTTCCCTCTTCTCTTCCAACTTTCTAACCCTCCCCCATCACAATGAGTTTGAAGAAGGGTCCCAACCTGGAACATCAACTATCCATGTTCTCCAGAGATGCTGCCTGACATGCTGAATTGCTTCAGCACTTTGTGTATTTTTTGTAAACCAGCATCTGCAGTTCCTTGTTTATACACGTGTAGTTTTACTATTTTGTTTGAAGTAACTGCAACTGACCTTTTTAGTCAGTTGCAGTTACTTCAAAGTCTGCTTCATAATTCCAATGTGCATGAATGTATTTTGCTTCAGCAAGGTCAGAAACTCAGCAAGATGCAACAACACAGGCATAAACAAATCCCAACAACTTGCATTATTTCTTGCACACATTTCTCTTGAGACCTCACATGGTTGCTCGTTGGCATGCTTAGATTTTGCTTAAATTTGTTTAATTTGTAATGGGAAAGTATGTATAGATCTGTTGATACCGTAGAACTGGCCTGTTATTAACATTAGATCATCACAACATGAAATGTGTTGCAGAAGTGGATGAGTTTCCTTTAAGTCATTCACTAGGTGCTGTATCTATATCATGAAATAGCTGTTACCCATCTATGCTGCCCATTTTTCAACACATCTTAATCCAAGCTGTTGTGATTGCTGATGTGCACTGATGAAGAGATATTTTTGGAACATTGCAATTTGTTAATTTAGTTGGATCACGGGGCTTCATTAATTACAGATGAAAATTTCATACCACACAAGTTGATTAATTATTGCTTGCAGGTTGTCAAGCATTTTGGGGAATTATTGTTATGGACAATGCATAATGCTAGTGCGTAATTACAAAGCAGACAAAGTAAATAGCTTGAACCCTGTGTAGTAATAATTGTAATTGCTTTTGTACAATACATACTAGATCACAATAAAAATTGCTGCTGTTTCCTTCTGTTTTCATATTCTTCCATTGTAGCCTTTTAATTTGGTTATTAATGTTTATGCGATTAAAAATATGTATCCTGCCAAGCAGATATTGTAAACAGCATGACATTCTTTGCTTTTGATGTTGGAATTGGCACAGCAGGACAACTAGTCTGGATGCTGCTTCACAGCTCCTGTGACCTTGGTTCAGTTCTGTCCTCTAGTGGTGTCAATGAGGAGTTTGCATGTTGTCTGATTGCATGGGTTTCTTCCAGGTCCTTTGATTTTCACCCAAGTACCAAAGTCGCACTAGTAGGTAGGCTATCTGGCCACTGTAAATTGTGTCAGTGAATAATTCATTATGTAAGGAATGTGGGTAGAATTAATTGATTTAGAAACATAGAAACATAGAAAATAGGTGCAGGAGTAGGCCATTCGGCCCTTCGAACCTGCACCGCCATTCAATGTGATCATGGCTGATCATCCAACTCAGTATCCCGTACCTGCCTTCTCTCCATACCCCCTGATCCCTTTAGCCACAAGTGCCACATCTAACGCCCTCTTAAATATAGCCAATGAACTGGCCTCAACTACCTTCTGTGGCAGAGAATTCCAGAGACTCACCACTCTCTGTGTAAAGAATGTTTTCCTCATTTCGGTCCTAAAGGAATTCCCCCTTATCCTTAGACTGTGACCCCTTGTTCTGGACTCCCCCAACATCGGGAACAATCTTCCAGCATCTAGCTCGTCCAACCCCTTGAGAATTTTGTAAGTTTCTATAAGATCCCCCCTCAATCTTCTAAATTCCAGTGAGTACAAGCCGAGTCTATCCAATCTTTCCTCATATGAAAGTCCTGACATCCCAGGAATCAGTCTGGTGAATCTTCTCTGTACCCCTTCTATGGCAAGGATGTCTTTCCTCAGATTTGGAGACCAAAACTGTACGCAATACTCCAGGTGTGGCCTCACCAAAACCCTGTACAACTGCAGTAGAACCTCCCTGCTCCTATACTCAAATCCTTCCGCTATGAATGCTAACATACCATTTGCTTTCTTCACTGCCTGCTGCACCTGCATGCCTACTTTCAATGACTGGTGTACCATGACACCCAGGTCTCGTTGCATCTCCCCCTTTCCTAATCTGCCACCATTCAGATAATAGTCTACCCTCATGTTTTTGCCACCAAAATGGATAACCTCACATTTATCCACATTATACTGCATCTGCCATGCATCTGCCCATTCACTCAGCCTATCCAAATCACCCTGCAGCCTCCAAGCATCCTCCTCACACCTAACTATACCCCCCAGCTTGGTATCATCTGCAAATTTGGAGATGTTGCATTGAATTCCCTCGTCCAAATCATGAATATATATTGTAAATAACTGGGGTCCCAGCACTGAGCCTTGCGGCACCCCACTAGTCACTGCCTGCCATTCTGAAAAGGACCCGTTTACTCCTACCCTTTGCCTCCTGTCTGCTAGCCAGTTCTCTATCCACATCAATACTGAACCCCCAATACCGTGTGCTTTAAGTTTGTATGCTAATCTCTTATGCGGGACCTTGTCGAAAGCCTTCTGAAAGTCTAGATATAACACATCTACTGGTTCTCCCTTATCCACTCTACTAGTTACATCCTCGAAAAATTCTATCAGATTTGTCAGACATGATTTACCTTTCGTAAATCCATGCTGACTTTGTCCAATGATTTCACCACTTTCCAAATGCGCTGCTATCCCATCTTTAATAACTGACTCTAGCAGTTTCCCCACTACCGATGTTAGACTAACTGGTCTGTAATTCCCCGCTTTCTCTCTCCCTCCTTTTTTAAAAAGTGGGGTTACATTAGCTACCCTCCAATCCTCAGGAACTACTCCAGAATCTAAGGAATTTTGAAAAATTATCACTAATGCATCCACTATTTCTGTGGCTACCTCCTTGAGTACTCTGGGATGCAGACTATCTGGCCCTGGGGATTTGTCGGCCTTCAATCCATTCAATTTACCCAACACCACCTCCCGGCTAACCTGGATTTCACTCAGTTCCTCCATCTTATTTGACCCCCGTTCCACTGCTATTTCCGGCAGATTATTTATGTCCTCCTTAGTGAAGACAGAACCAAAGTAGTTATTCAATTGGTCTGCCATGTCCTTGTTCCCCATGATCAATTCACCTGTTTCTGACTGCAAGGGACCAACATTTGTTTTAACTAGTCTCTTTCTCTTCACATATCTATAAAAACTTTTGCAGTCAGTTTTTATGTTCCCTGCCAGTTTCCTTTCATAATCTATTTTCCCTTTCCTAATTAAGCCCTTTGTCCTCCTCTGCTGGATTCTGAATTTCTCCCAGTCCTCCGGTAGGCTGCTTTTCCTGGCAAATTTGTATGCCTCATCTTTTGTTTTTATACTATCCCTGATTTCCCTTGTTATCCACGGATGCACCACCTTCCCCGATTTATTCTTTTGCCAAACTGGTATGAACAACTTTTGTACTTCATCCATGCAGTCTTTAAATACCTTCCATTGCACATCCACTGTCAACCCGTTAAGAATCACCTGCCAGTCTATCTTGGCCAATTCACATCTCATACCTTCAAAGTTACCTTTGTTCAAGTTCAGAACCCTAGTTTCTGACTTAATTTTGTCACTCTCCATCCTAATGAAGAACTCAACCATATTATGGTCACTCTTGCCCAAGGGGCCACGCACAACAAGACTGCTAACTAACCCTTCCTCATTACTCAATACCCAGTCTAGAATAGCCTGCTCTCTCGTTGGTTCCTCCACATGTTGGTTGAGAAAACTATCCCGCATACATTCCAGGAAATCCTCTTCCTCAGCACCCCTGCCAATTTGATTCACCCAATCTACATGCAGATTGAAGTCACCCATTATAACCGTGTTACCCTTGTTGCACGCATTTCTAATTCCCTGTTTGATGCCATCCCCAACTCCAATACTACTGTTAGGTGGCCTGTACACAGCTCCCACTAGCGTTTTCTGTCCCTTAGAGTTTCGCAGCTCTACCCATATCGATTCCACATCCTCCACGCTAATGTCCTTCCTTTCTATTGCATTAATCTCCTCTCTCACCAGCAACGCTACCCCACCTCCTTTTCCTTTTCGTCTATCCCTCCTGAATATTGAATATCCCTGGATGTTCAGCTCCCAGCCTTGGTCATCCTGGAGCCATGTCTCCGTGATCCCAACTATAGCATAGTCATTAATCGCTATCTGCACCTTCAACTCATCCACCTTATTACGAATGCTCCTCGCATTGAGACACAAAGCCTTCAGGCTTGTTTTTACAACACTCTTACTCCTTATACAATTATGTTGGGTAGGATTATTATAAAAATAGTGGTTTGATGGTCAACATTGACTGTATGGTCAAAGGGATTGATTTCCATGATGAATCTCTATGATTCTGGATTTGAGGTTGACTAAGGGTTGCCAAATTTGTTTTGACATATTCACAGAAATGTTGTCAAATGACCATATGATATCCATCATATGATATTTGGTAATATGATATTAACCCATTGGTTGAAAATGTCATTGCATTTGCCTTAGATGAGTTTCTGATTTATTGTTGAACCCCAAATAAAATGTTTAACTTACTGTTACCTGCGGAGATGAATAAATGTTATGAATCAGAGGTTCAGATTTATTATTGTCAGGTACTGTGAAAAGCTTTGTTTTGCATGCTATGTAATCAGATCAGATAATACCATATATTAATATAATCAAGTCAAACTTGAGTACAATCGGAAAAGCAAACGGGAAGGAACAGAGTGCTGAATATAGTTCTCGGCATCGCGGAGCACCAGTTCCATAGACAAGATTTCAATGTCCGCAATGGGATAGAGTCAGGCACGGAAATCGCTATCAAAACATGGGGGGGAGGCCGGGGACACACAATTTCCTGGCGGCTGCGCGCGCATGCGCAAACTCACACGCGGGAGGCTTCAGCCGTGGGCCTTGTGGACGGTAATTACGGGAACGACGACCCAGGCTTACGGCCAGCGCGGAGAAGCAGGGCTAAATCCAGCTCAACTCTGCCTGTCTCGCCCGGTTAACCTACAGCCCTGCCTGGACTGATGGGACACCAGTCCGGAGCCGTGGAGCTAACGCTGCTTCTCCGCGCTGGCCGTAAGCCTGGGCCGTCGTTCCCGTAAGTCCAGGCAGGGCTGTAGGTTAACCTGGTTGGACAGGCAGAGTTGAGCTGGATTTGGTGCTGCTTCTCTGCGCTGGCTGTGGGCCTGGGGGCACCGCTCCCGTCTGACTACTGACGTCTCTGGCCACCCCCGAGCGTGGGAGGGGGGAGGATCACTCGGGTGGGGACGGGGATGGTACAGTGACGGTTCGGCAACGATTGCGGCGCCGGAGACCCAGGATCGATCCTGGCTGCAGATGAGGCGCAGGTCTGTGTCTAGGGCTGCCGAGAGTGTTTTTCACTTGCGACCCTATGACCTGGACATGCAATTCAAGCTCCGCTCTATGATCTTTGCTCCACGGACGCCTCCCTCCTCCATTCATTGCGCTCTATCCTCAGTCCCACCCCCCTACATCCGCCTCTGACCGACACCTCCCTCCTCCAATCATCGCGCTGAATCTTCATGGTCCCATCCCCACCCCACCCCCCCCCCCCCCACCCCCCAATTGCCTGCCTACCGATGTTTCTCTCATCCAATCGCCGCCCTCGATCATCAGTCCCACCCCCACTGTCTCGCGAAAAGCGGAGATTTCACCGTGTTTTAAAATCCGGATTATAAAAAATGGGGGGCATCGTCCCCCACCTCTCAAAACTCTACCCAGCCCACTCCCATTGTGTGGGCTGGGTAGAGTTGAATTGGACAATACCCTAGCATTTGGAAGGACTGTTCAGAAGCTGGGAAGAAGCTGCTCGTGAGTCTGGTGGTGCATGCTTTCAAGCTTCTTAACCTTCTTCCCAATGGGAGTGGAGAGAAGAAATAATGACCGGGGTGAGACAGACTTTGCTTATGTTGGCTGCTTTCCGAGATTGTGAAGTATAGATTGAAGCAATGGTGGGGAGTCTGGTTTGTGTGGTAGACTGGGCTACATCACAACTCTGCAATTTCAAGTGGTCTTTGGCAGAACTGTTCCCAAACCGAGCTGTGATGCAACCCAACAGTATGCTTTCTAAGGTGCATCTGTAGAAGTTTGTAAGAGTCATTGGAGTAATGCCAAATTTTCTCGGTTAGTTCAGGAAGTTGGGGCGTTGGTGTGCCATCTTTGTTATCACTTCAATGTAGTTGGCCACAACAGATCATTGATAATATTAACACCAAGGAACTTGAAGCCCTCAACTGTTTCCACTCTGGCACCATTGATGCTGAATTAGGGTATATATTCCACCATGCTTCTTGTTTTGACTTTTGTGACATTTTACAATACACAGTCACAAAACAGAACAAAAACACAACCACCTTTATTTTTATACCATTCACATCTACTGCAGAAACTCAGCTTCAAGGAGACTGAGTGCAATGGAAGTAAAATTGACAGACACTGAAATTATAATAAGATACACAGTGCTGTATACAGTGCCCTCTATAATGTTTGGGACAAAGACCCATCATTCATTTATTTGCCACTGTACTCCACAATTTGAGATTTGTAATACAAAATAATCAAATGTGGTAAATGTGTATATCGTCAGTTTTTATTAAGGCCTTTTTAAAATATATTTTGGTTTCACCATGTAGAAATTACAGCAGTGTTTATACATAGTTTACCCCCCCACACCGCCCCCGTTTTCAGGGCATTGTAATGTTTGGGACACAGCAATTTAATGTAAATGAAAGTAGTCATGTTTAATATTTTGTAGCATATCCTTTGCATGCAATGATTGCTTGAAGTTTGGAATTCATGGACATCACCAGTTGCTGGGTGTCTTCTCTGGTGATGCTCTGCCAGGCTGTATTGCAGCCATCTTTATTTTATGCTTGTTTTGGGGGCTAGTCCCCTTTGGTTTTCTTTTCAGCATTTAAAGGCATGCTCAATAGGGTTCAGATCGGGTGATTGACTTGGCCACTCAAGAATTGACCATTTTTTAGCTTTGAAAAACTCCTTTGTTCCTTTAGCAGTATGCTTGGGATTATTGTCTTGCTGTAGCGGCCAATGAGTTTTGAGGCATTTCTTTGAACTTGAGCAGATAGGATGTGTCTTTACACTTCAGAATTCATTATGCTACTATAATCAGCAGTTGTATCATCAATGAAGATAAGTGTGCCAGTACCTTCAGCAGCCATGCATGCCCATGCCATAACACCCCACCACCGTGTTTCACAGATGAGGTGGTATGCTTTGGATTTTGGGCAGTTCCTCCATACTTTGCTCTTGCCATCACACTGATATAAGTTAATCTTCGTCTCATCTGTCCACAAGACCTTTTTCCAGAACTTTTAAGTACTTCTTGGCAAACTGTAACCTGGCCATCCTATTTTTGCAGCTAACCAGTGGTTTATATCATGCAGTGTAGCCTCTGTATTTCTGTTCATGAAGTCTTCTGCAGACAGTGGTCATTGACAAATCCACACCTGACTCCTGAAGAGTGTTTCTGTTCTGTCGGACTGGTGTTTTGGGATTTTTCTTTATTATAGAGATAATTGTATCACCAGCTGTGGTGGTCTTCCTTGGACTGCCAGTCCCTTTGCAATTAGTAAGCTCACAAGTGCTCTCTTTCTTCTTAAAGATGCTCCAAACAGTTGATTTTGGTATGCCTAAGGTTTGGCTGATGTCTCTATAACAGTTTCATTCTTGTTTCTCAGTCTCATAATGGCTTTTTTGACTTTCATTGGCACAACTTTGGTCCTCGTGTTGAATAACAGCAAAAAAAGTTTCCAAACGTGATAGAAAGACTGGAAGAAAGACTGGGTGCTGAGAGCTCTCTTATACCTGCATTAAGGAGGCAATTAAACTCAACTGAGCAATTAACATAAAACATAACATAACAAATACTTTATTAATCCCCTTATTCAGGGGAAATTCAGATGTCCTTGCAGCAGAATAATAAAAATACAACATAGCATTAAAGAAATTTAACATTAAAACATAAAAACATCCCCCCACAATGGTTCTCACTGTGGGGGAAGGCACAAAGTCCAGTCCCCATCCCCATGTCCACCCAAAGTAGTCGGGCCGATTGAGGCCTCCACAATCGCCGCCACGGAGGCCCGATGTTCCTGGCTTTTCCCACCGGGTGATGGTACTCCGGCGTCGGTAGACCCTCTCAGTGGCTTGGAGTGCCAGGAACAGCCGCCACCTTACCGGAGACCGCGGCTTCCAAGCCAACAAGCCGCGCTGGATGGAGCTCCACACACTGGCGATCTCGGCGAGAGATCCCAGGCTCCGCAAATGTAAAGTTCAGCGCTGCCGCCCACTGCTGGCCGCTCCACAGACCCGCGGCTCCGCGATGTTTTTATCGGCGGTCGCAGCATACCGGAATTACAACACAGCGACCCAGGCAAGGCATCGCCCGCTCCGCGATAGCGCTCCAGCGCTGCGCCACCTCCAAAGCAATTGCAAGCGCCTGTGAAGCCATATGTCCCAAACATTATGATGCCCTGAAATGGGGGGACTATGTATAAACACAGCTGTAATTTCTACGTGGTGAAACCAAAATGTATAAAAATAGCCTTTAATAAAATGATGGGTCTTTGTCCCAAACATTATGAAGGGCACTCTATCTCTCACTCCCATTATCCTTTTCCACGCTCTCTTCAGAGACCCTGATGCTGTCATCCTTAAAACCTCTGAAGTCACGTATTCTCAATAAATGATTATATGCATGATAGCCTAAATGCTGCAAGTGCTTGAATTTTGTGTTAAAAAGATACAATCTTGAGTTGCCAGTGATGGTGCTTTGGAGACTAATCATTTTAGATATGCTACTTAATTCCAAGATCGTTGCTGTGACACCTTTATGGATGTCTGTCCTAGTGTACCATATTATGCCAAGTGCAGGTACACAGTGTATTGTCTCATAACCTTCCTCTCGCAAGATTTTCAGTTGTCTTTTTGATTATAATAGTGTCCTTTGTTTCTTGCTGATAGAAGATGATCGAAAAAGACATTACATTGTTAAAAAAAAATTGACAAACAAGTTAACTGGCTGCATATTTATATGTTGCAATGTGATTTGTTTGCATTTCCTTTCAGGAGCTGCTTAATATAATTCTAATTCCAGTGAATTTGATTTTGTCTTGGCACTGGAAACATGTTAGAAGGCTTGGGTAAGTTCTTTCAGTTATTATGTTTTGTAAAAGGAACAGTTGTTGTCAATTATATGTAACTAGAAATGCATAATAGTGCTGACACTGATTTGTGCATTCACCTGTGCAGTCCAACGTGTGGATAAAGTCCACGTCAACTGCATTTCAGATTAATCTTGAAAGTGGTTTTGGAGAAGTAGAATTATAATAAAACAACTACTTGTAAGAGGTGGCAATGGAATAAATGTTTCTGAATTGGATTTAAGAACCAAACAGGTTTTCTTGGTGCATTGAAATTGTATCCACAGCTATTTATCAATGCTAATAAAATATTAGGTGACAGAAAAAAACCTTTATGAAGAGGATCTTGATTTATTTAACAAATAATAAATAGGAAAATAATGGAGTGGGGCTGATTAGGTACCGAAAAGGAGATATAGGTTAAGGCTACTGTATTGAATCTGTACCTACACCTAGGTACAGCAGGCAGTGAAGAAAGCTAATGGCATGTTGGCCTTCATAACGAGAGGAGTTGAGTATAGGAGCAAAGAGGTCCTTCTGCAGTTGTACAGGGCCCTGGTAAAACCGCAGCTGGAATATTGTGTGCAGTTTTGGTCTCTTAATTTGAGGAAGAACATTCTTGCTATTGAGGGATTGCAGCATAGGTTAATTCCAGGAATGGCAGGACTGTCATATGATGAAAGAATTGAGTGACTAGGCTTGTATTGACTGGAATTTAGATGAGAGGGGATCTTATAGAAACATATAAAATTATTAAGGGATTGGACACGCTAGATGCAGGAAACATGTTCCCGATGTTGGGGAAGTCCATGGGCCACAGTTTAAGAATAAGGGGTAAGCCATTTAGAACTGAGATGAGGGAAAACATTTTCATACATAGAGTGTTGTGAATTTGTGGAATTCTCTGCCACAGAAGGCAGTGGAGGCCGATTCACTTGATGCATTCAAAAGAGAGTCAGATAGAGCTCTTGGGGCTAGTGGAATCAAGGGATATGGGGAGAAGGCAGAATCAGGGTACTGATTGTGGATGATCAGCCATGATCACATTGAAGGGCCGAATGGCCTACTCCTGCACCTATTGTCTATGTATCTATGTATCCTTCACAAGGGAAGATATGTTAAGTAATGGAATAGCAAGGGAGCATAGAACAGTGAAACTGGGTATGTATAAAAATAATTGTGAGGTACTTAAAGGGTTGCTGAACTGTCAAAATAGAGAAATAGTCAGTCCAGGTGGATGCTGTCTTCGGTGGCAACCCCCAGATTTCTGAAGCTATGAAAATATTATTTCTGCTGTGTAAGTTTACAGCTGAGGCTGAAGCTGCCACCAACAAGGCAGATAGGTTTCTACCAGTTGGTCAACAATTAAACAATAATCCAGGATACAATTGCCATTTACAAAATAATGGCTAATAAATTAAAATAAACTTTACTGAGTACTTTGTAGTTTGTGTGCAAATTGATTTGTGTTTCTTTCAGTCTCTCACTGTTTGCAGCGGAAATGCATCTCTGTTTCTCTAGTGCCTCTGGGTTAATGGCTAACGATAATCATGTTAAGGATTTACCTGGACCAAAATAATTGCAGATGTTTATGAAGGCAGTTTACTTCACCTCATTAGTATTCAGGAATGGGCAATAAATGCTGATCATGTTGGCAATAATCATATTGTGATCATCAGTAAATTAAAAATTGTATGAACGCTCAAAGGGCAATATAAAGATTAAAAAAAACATACTAGCAGCCAGCAAAATTGAAGTCCATGGAATTTGAAAAAATAAGTGGCAGCATGAATATAAAAACTAGGTAAGACACAGAATGCAGAATGTTGTGGTAAGTGATTCCTCAGACTGGAATAATTTTTGCAGTTATGTTTGGAGGACTTTGGATTGACAATAATTGCAATCTTTGATGTAAATGAATGAACCGTGGAGCATAATTTCAGTTTATCAAAGACATGACACTTGATAATTAGTAAGTTAGGGGAACCCAGGGTAATGGACAATAGGTGAAGGAGTAAGCCATTCGGCCCTTCAAGCCAGCACCACCATTCAATGTGATCATGGCTGATCATCCACAATCAGTACCCTGTTCCTGCCTTCTCCCCATATCCCCTGAGTCCACTATCTTCAAGAGCCCTATCTAGCTCTCTCTTGAAAGTATCCAGAGAAACCGGCCTCCACCACCCTCTGTGGCAGAGAATTCCACAGACTCACAACTCTCTGTGTGAAAAAGTGTTTCCTCACCTCTGTTCTGAATGACTGACCCCTTATTGTTAAATTGTGGCGCCTGGTTCTGGACTCTCCCAACATTGGGAACATGTTTCCTGCCTCTAGCGTGTCTAAACCCTTAATAATCTTATGGTTCAATAAGATCCCCTCTCATCTTTCTAAATATATTGGAGGCCGCAAATTATTAAATTGAGGATTGTTGAATGACTTATTTTATTTGACCAATGTTGGGATTCATTTTTTAATAAAATTTGCAAAATGAAAGATAAAGCTTGCTGCAACTGTGGTTATCCCATTGATGAATCATTTTGAAGGATTAATAAGACATATATCAGAATAAATGTATTTAGCAATGCTGCATGTAGATTCACATCTGATAATTTATATTAGATGACTTTTCTCTATGCGCTGGTTCATATTAAGCATGTGCCTCTGATATTTTGGAGAGAACAGCATCTCCATATATCAGTAATGTTGCAATTCTACAAAATCAGGAAAAGAAATTGTTAAACTAGTCACATTGAAAATTACGTATACTAAACTTGCAAAAAAATGAAATGTATTTGTAGATACCCAACGCACTTTGCTGGCCGTGGAGCGGTTACAGGCTAAACTACGAGAAAAAGGGGATGCTGCAAATGAAGAGAAGCTGAGTTTATTGAGATCTGTGCTGCAGAGCCATCTCTTCAACCAGATCCTGAACCTGCAGAGCTCTGTTCAACAGTTGAAAGATCAGGTGAGATTCAACCCTACGTTATAGGGGGCATTAAAACTGACTTTTTAATAGTGGTGATAGCATTTAATCACAGACTGTAATTGTGTGTGCCATGGTCAATGCACATTTCCAGGAGCATTGTGTATCCAAAGAAAAGCATTATTCTTGCACAAAGAGTCGAATAAGTTATGTACCTTACATTTAATCTTTCTTTGATTTGGTGCAAATGAGCATAAATAAAATGAATACATTTTGACATGAGGTTACAGCTTGTTAGATTTCCTATTCATCCTGGTAATTGTTATTTAATGATTCAGATAAGCAATGTTTCCCCTTTCCTTGACTTTTGCAAATTCAGAAGTTATTGTTAGTTGGCTTCAGATACTGGTGCATAAATTTCTATGTAATTTAAAAACCCACTCAACTACAGAGGCAATCCATATTCTCATGACAGATCCTTGGCCTCAAGTACAGTGTTTCTTTTCTATTTTTGACTGCCAAACATAAGTTGATTTGATCATTTTCGACTCTAATAAATGTGAATAATAAACTAATAAAGTGTGATAAACTTGCATTTTGTAACAATGTAAAAATGATAATGTGGCAGGAACAACGTACAGCAAATGCTGGGGGTTTGAATTAAAAATGAAGTACTGGAAATACTATGTTGCTCAGGAAGCATTCGAGGGAAACATTAGCACCTCAAGTCAATGACATTTGTCAAAACTTTATCATCTTTATTTCTCTATTGTTTATGTGTGTATAACACCTTATTGTTCTAATGAAAATACATTACTTCATTAATTTGTTTAACTTTCTACGTCTATCAGTAGTCTTGTATATTTAAATGAGATTACCTCTTACTTATTCAAACACCAGTGAGTGTAGACCAAACTCCAGTAAATATATACTAAACTCCACGAGTATAGACCAATCTTAATCCTTTCTCAGAAATCAAAGGATCATTCTTGCTGATTGATGCTGCATTTTTCCATGGCAAGAGCATGGTCCTTCAGTTGGCAAGACCAGAGCTGTGATCATTACTCCAAATTAGGTCTTGCCAATGTCTCATTCAAGAAGTCTTGTGTTCTTTGGGTCTAGAAAACTCATCTATAGACTGCATTATCCAAGACTGAACAGCATTTTCGTGAATGCAGCGTTTTGTTCTAGTGAAATTAGAGTGTTAATGTCACAGAATCTTGAGAAGTTTGGGCTCCTTGGTCCACGGGCATTTGTCTGAAAAAGTACATCAGCAATCTTAGTATCCAGTTGAGGACATTGCTGGAGTATCGTGACATTGGCAAACCACTTTGTATCTTGGGCTGTGATGGCAGCAGCGAGAGCTTTCATGGCTGCTAGCGCACTTGCCATTCTGGAAAGGAGAGGCCCAAGCACGGCACAAAACCTTTAGCATGATTGGAGTTGAACCCCCATCCCATGTCATCTTAATCATTGCAAGGGTGCATTAAAATGGAAGGAATTGGAAGGAGGGCCGGTAAGTGGACCGGTTGCGGGAAGGAGTGCACTACCTCGACGGTAGAGTTGGCCGCTGGAAGCCCTGCAACAGCCTGTAGCATAGCTGGACCGGCGCCGATCCAAGCACGTGGACTGGATGCGGTCTACAGCTGTGGAGCAATGGCGGAGGACACTGCGGCTACTTTGAACTTGATGAAATGGTGGCAAACATGACTGCACCGGCATTATATGCACAATGATTTTTACAATGTAATGTTTAATTGCATATGTAACAATAAATATCCATTCAATGAATTAATATATCCTCTTGTAGGCTGTTCTTTTGCCATGATCTCATTCTCCGAGGAGTTGCTCTAGCGATGATCAGTGCCTGTTTCTCCATTGTTGGAACATCGCGACTGCTTTTTGTGAAGAGTGGGTGTGTTTAAATGTACAGTTCCTGGTTTCCTCTTATATTTGCTGCATTTTATGCTCTTGTTATCTAAATCTGTGCACCTACTGCTTGATATTGCGTTACAACGTTGTGCGATTCTTGCTGTTAAAAGGAGCTGGCTATTAATTCATACCACTGTAAGAAGTTATTCTGGAGCTCTGCTCATGTGACTGCAAATGAGATTCATTAAAGATTTAGTGGAAACTATTTAAATATCCTTGTTAATGTAGTAAACACGCCTATACTTTATACTGGAAGTCTCATGAGGCCTCACTATGCAGAAGTACCATGTTCTTTCTGGTTTTTGAGTTACATTTTGCAGAACAAAATGATCAAGTGAATCTATGGAACAGAAATTGTAAGCAGTATCCAGGCAGTCAAAAAACTACTACCTGGAATGTGTCTTATCTCAACAGATTGCCCTGTTTAAATGAGTGGAATTCCATTTGAATTGTAAACCAAATTCCTTGCTTCCCTTTCTTGGGCAGTAGCTCACGGTATAAGAACAGGGGTAGGACATTCAACCTCTCGCATCTTTTCTAATGCAAAGCTGCATCTCAGCTTCATATACAGTATCCAGTTTTGATCTCTATCCTGTGAAACCCATAGCTGATTTTCAGATTTAATGTTCAATCAAGGTCTAAAACTAAAAACTGTGCCATTTTCTCTTCATTCTTTTTTGAAATATCAAACTGTTATCTTAAAACCTTCACCTGCTGTCTCCTCTACTTTTACCTCCCAATGATTATGAGGAGCTCATAGACTTTGCAACAAAAACGGAGGCAGCTGCCTATGCTATCATTCTATTCATTGGTTTTCTGAGATTCTCACTAATTTCCCATTAAAAACTCACTACTATCGCTACAGGCTCATTACATCCACAAGACCTGGCTGTGCTTTCTTAGTTTGATTCTCACTGAACTGTTGGTTCCATGTTAGCTGATATTGTCAACAAGGTGGGAGGGAGGGGGGCAGAACAAAAATCCTATAGTGGAGCTGAGCTGTAGGGTCTGCTGCAGAACCTTCTCGATCTTTCTGCGCCTTTTAAAGAACGGGGGTGGGGGTGACCTAACTCGTGCATAACAGGAGATGTTTAATCCAAAGCCGGGCCGGGAGGGTGGGAGGAACACGGAGAGGGAAACGGAGTGGGACACAGACACAGAGAAACAATAAAATTCAATGCTATTAAAAAAAGAAATAACAATGTTTTAGTCCACTGCGGGGGGGTGGGGGGCAGGAGGCAGGTGGGCCTCGATTTGAGGGCATTGTGACATCAGCAGCTGACAAGCGGCGATTATATTTTAAAAATTGAGTTTTGTGAATAATTGTATTCAAAATCTGGGGAAATAATTGACCAAGGAGTGGAGTTAAATCCCTACCAAAATAAGTAAACATCTCCGCGTTTTTGTGCGTCTGGTTTTGAGGAAATAAGTTTCAAAGGCAAAATCTCTCACACACACACACACACTTTTAAAAGTATATACAAGGTTTTTGAGGAAATACGTTTCAAAGGCAAAATGACACACACACACACACACACACACACACACACACACACACACACACACACACACACACACACACACACACACACACACACACACTCTTTTAAAAGTATATACATATGATATGATGTTTAATGTTTTGTGTGTCATTCATAATTGTTACTGTATGTGGTGTTGTTACTTGCGAGCAGAGCACCAAGACAAATTCCTTGTATGTGTACGTACTTGGCCAATAAAGTTATTCATTCAAAACCTGTAATTTTATGTCCATTTTTCCTGGGACTCTTCCAGAAGATGTTTGAATCTTCCAGTCAGATGTTTAGCCATGCCACATTACCAGAATAGCTTTATCCATCCATTCTATTTTAAGTCAAGATAATCTGTTTCTTCAAATCCTTGTTAACCTGTCTGCAGCCTTTGACATAGTTAACTACAGTGCCGTCTTCTTCTAATGTCTCTGTAGTTATCCAATTTGGTAGCATCTCAATTTGTTTTATTCATATCGACCCAGAGAATCAAAAACAATGTTTTTTCTTCCCCTTACGCGCACCTTTATTATTAGTATTGAACAATAGTAAGATTAAACGAGAACTTACCTGTTCGAAGTTTGATCTTTATGAGGAGTTACGATGAGGGATTACGTGAAGAAGCCCCGCCTGACGCTGTATAGGCATAGTTCAAAGCAGCGGCATGAAAAACACAGAACCAATAGCCGGAGTAAAATAGTAAGGCCCAAAATAGACTAGAACTACCAGATGATCATTTATATTATGAGGGTTGGGAGTGGAGGGCACGTAATCCCTCATCGTAACTCCTCATAAAATAAAGATCAAACTTCGAACAGGTAAGTTCTCGTTTAATCATATTATTTTACTTTCGAGTCACGTGAGTGACTACGTGAAGATTTTAAAGCCCTGTTTTTTATGTCGTAAATTAATTCCATACGACTCTCTGTTTAGTCAAAACAGTAGTGAGTAAATAGTATTTTAAGACGTTGTTACAATTTATGTAATAAGTCTTTTAATCATAAAATAGAACAACTTTTTAAAAATAATAACCCCTCTATCCCAGGGGACAATTACAAAAGAAAAATTGATAAATGATGTCAATTATAACATAAATCGATAATATAAATCGATAATATAAAACAAAGCAAGCATTTAAAGAGAACCCAGTACTGTGTGTCCAAATCCTGGCACCGTGACAACAGGTTTATTGTAGAACTTTGAAATGTTTCTTCTCTACACCACTGCGCGGCCTCTAAAATTTGATCGAGTGGTACATCCTGTACCTTCGCCACGGACGTAGCTGCCGCCCTAGTGGAGTGAGATTTAAACACATCAGTGTCTATTCCTGCTAGACCCAAACCTGTTTTAACCATCTAGAAATGGTTTGAACTGAAACTTTTGTATGTGGCTTTTTGTGTGTTATCAATAACGCTTTCTCAGAACCTCTGAGATTTTTGGTTACCTCAATGTATTGAGTTAAATGCTTAACTACACACAATGTTTCATCAATAAGATACGCTTTAAACATTACCTTAATTCCAGTTCTCCCTGGTCTGCTTTGTTTGATCAGACCATAAACATAAAACACAATGTTATCTGTAGTCACATACATGCAATCCAACCGTAACAATTGCAAAGTTTGTACTCTTTGAGCTGATACCAATGCCATTAACATAACCACCTTAAATGTTAATTTCTGCAAAGACATTGAAGTAATTGGAGCCCATTGCTTTAGCAAAATGAGAACAATGCTAACATCCCAAATTTCTGTATATCTGGGCTTGGGAGGATTTTTATTAAAAATACCTTTCATGAATCGGGATACTAATGGGTGAGACCCTACTGAATCCCGATCAGAAATTTGTCCTAAATAGGATGACAATGCACAATTAATGGCACTATAACTCAAATGCTCATCAAGTGTAGCCCAGCAAGGAACTCCAATACATTTGAAATGTTTGCAGTATGATAAGATATCTTTGACTGTGTACAAAAACTTCCCATTTTGTTATATGCGACATATATTGTTTTTCAGTGCTATTCCTCCAAGCTACATCTATAACAACCATGGTCCTGTCCAACAGTTCAAACTCTTGCAATGGTCTGGTCAGAACCTGCAGATAAACAAATGATCATATGATCATGTAATGGATGAATTTCTTTTGTTACTGGTTGTGTCAACAGATTGTCTCAACTGGGAATTGTCATACATGGTTCAACAATCATTTTAAGCATCAATGGGAACCATGACTGCATAGGCCAATTTGGCACCACCAAAATGCCTTTGGCAGCGTCTTGCGCTATTTTCTTGAGGCATTGCCCAATCAGACAGAATGGGGAAAACCATAAAAGAACGTATTTCCCCAGTGTAGCGAGAAAGCATCCACCGCTACTGCCCCTGGATCGTGTTCCCAAGACACGTATTTGGGCAATTGGTGATTCAGTCTAGATGCAAACAGATCAATGTCCGGTACTCCATACCAACTGACAATATTTTTGAGAATTTGTGGATTTAACATCCATTCTGTATTGTCTTTAAATATTCGTGATATTTTGTCTGCCACAACATTGTCTCTTCCTGGGAGATAAATAGCTGAAAACCAAATATTTTTACCAATACATCATTGCCACATC
This sequence comes from Raja brachyura, assembly GCA_963514005.1. Next base: position 94,525,042 of record OY740783.1, on the reverse strand, counting down.
TGGTTACCAGATGATCACATGAAATTGATCTGACACCACCCATGTGATTGATATATGCCACAGCTGTGGTATTGTCTATTTGTATATGGACATGTAAATCTTTTAATGTAGAACAATAAGCTTTTAATCCATAAATGCTCCCAGTAGCTCCAAATAATTAATACCATATATTTGGAGCAATAAATCCTCTTGGACAGCCCAACTGCCCCCGCAGCTGGTCTCATTATCCGTAGCCCCCCCCATCCGAGAGAACTTGCGTCAGTTTGCAAAAACACTACTGGCTGATGAACCAAAATGTTCTAAGCAGCTTGTGGAACATTCTCAACCCACCAATGTAATTCTCATAAACTTCCTTTGGCAATTGCATTGGCCTATCAAATGGCCTGCTCGCTGAATAAGCGCTTGAGTTTTTGCCCTTTGAAGATTTTGGTAATGTAGAGGACCACATTCTACTGCTGGAAATGCTGCTACCAACTTCCCAATAACCTTGGCAACTACTCGGATGGAGGGATAAGGTTTGTTAATCAGGTTCTGACACACATTTGTCAATCTATCACCTTATCCATTGGTAAAGTTACCAACATGGTAACTGAATTAATCACAAACCCCAGATATTCCATGGTTTGGGATGGCTGGAACTTAGATTTTGTTGGATAAATCAGGAATCCCAACTTCTCAAACAAGCTTGTAGTTGCTGAGACTGATTTTCAGCTGGCTCCTGATTAGCATTGACAATTAAATGTCATCTAGATAAGCCATAACGATGTGTTTTTGTGCCCTTAGCAGTGCAAGTGCTGGCTTCAACAATTTAGTGAACAATCTAGGTACTGAATTAGCATCTAGTTGCCCAATTAACCCATTAGGTAATGCTTTGTATTGCCACAGCTGTCCAATCCATTTAAACTTTAAATACCTACGAAAACTATGGTGAATTAGGACCAAAAAATATGCATCCTTCAAATCTATTGTAGCGATATAACAACCTGTTGATACCAGCTGCATTGCAGTGTTAAATGTGTCCATTAAAATGTTTATACTGGACAAATGTATTCAATTGTGTGAGATCTAAAATGATTCTACAACCCCCATCTTTCTTTGGACTGGGGAAAATATTTGATACAAATTGTTGTGGATCCTCTCCTGTTTTCCCAATAACTCCTTTTCACACAAATTCTTACCCTCTTTGTCAATTTGATTTTTTCCCAAAAGCTGAAACATCAAAGAATGATTAGGCTTATTCTGTCCCAATGGATCCATACCTTCTACAAAATCAATGGTAGATCCTAACAAAGTATCTAATACAACACGATCAGCTGTTATACTGTCCCATTCATTATAAAACATTCGGAGTCTACCACCAATCTGAGGTTCATCCAAACATTCTTCTTTAATAGGATAAATTTATGTACCTCTCCAACTGGATGAAATGATCTCCTTTACCCAATAAATGGGTGTACATTCGGCTGTGCTGGCTGGAAATTCTTTCTGATCATACTCCTGACTCGGCTTGTCCCAGCTCCAAAATCAAATCCCCTTTTTATATGGCCAGCCCTTCTCTGGCCAAAAGTGAAGGGTTTCATAACGCCAATAGTTTTTGCCTCTTCATCCATTTCTTTAATTTGTTTAGACAAATTCTCTCCGAAATAAACCAGGAGTTTGAACATTGCTTGGCTTGCACAACCCTGCAAATCTTGAATGTAACAGAGGCCGAATGGCAATCTTCCTCATACAATTTATCTCAAAATGAGTTGCAAAATAAAGCCAACATATGCTTCTAAACTTTGGTCATTCCACAACCTTCCACTTGTCTCCCAAAGGCAGTAATGCCAGCTGAAATCAGCTTGAGGACTCTTTGAAATCAAATCTCCTGCGCCCGCATCATCGATGACATTGGCGCCCAAACACCCGGGTTCACCGTAGGTACCTTCAATGAGGCACAATTAATAGGTGTTTTATACAATTCTGCTGTCTCAACCATAACAGCTTTTTGAGGCAGGTGAGAGGCCATATAATCAATATTGGCCGCCAGGTTTTCTTCCATGGCCTCACCGCCTCCTCCAGGTATAGAAAAACTTTGTGCCACATCAGGCACACCTGGATCAATATATTTGTATTGTGGTGTGTACTCCGGACCTCAATCACCACTTTCAGAGTCTGTCTCATACAGCCCTGGTACTCCTGAAACTTGTTCAAGGAGACTTCCTCCAGTCCAATCCCAGGCACTGGAGTTTCAATTCCCAATTCAAACTGGCACCATATTCATGATATGGAACCCCCTCAGGGGCTGCCTGGGAATATTCTGGGTACTTAGACCCTTGGTTGTTTATAGTTTGGAGCATTTCTCCAGTTGATCCATTCTGAGTCATAAGGCTTTTCTTTCTGGACCTTTAGAATCAGAGTCCTCAGAAACCTCAGGCCTTTCAGCTTTTCTTTACATTTTTTAGGCACTGGGTTTTCCTCCAAATTTTCTGTTTGTGGAGCAATCAAAGCCTCACTAACGGGAATTTCAACGGCCACCGGTATCGGAACCGCTCCGCAATAATCTCCTGTCCCGACTCTTCTCCCCGGGACGCACGTTTTACCCGCTGTTTTTTTGGCTTACTCTATTTCTTTCTAACTCCTCCTGGTTTACCCACCAGGCTACGGAGTTCTGAAACCCGCCCTAGAAACGAAAATCTCTCTTACCTGCGGGCCGTTTCCTTACCGCTGTGTGGAGCTGCGCTCTGCAGCTCTTTCCTCTGCCGACAGCGACGACGTAATGCCGATCCAGCGTCAGGCGGGGATTCTTCACGTAGTCACTCACGTGACTCCAAAGTAAAATTATTTATTCTTGGCACTCTTAAAATTTTCACTTGATTGAGTACCCAATCAAGTGCTCTCTTGACTTAAGCTTCTATACGTTAAATTATCTTTGCATCTCTCATTTCACTCCACACGACTAAGCCTATTCATTCACTTGTCCCTTTCAACTAGTCAAAAAGTTCAACTTAGCAGGTGGCTCAGCAAGTGAGTAAAGGCACCATAGAATTCAAGCTTACAGTTGCTGACTCTGATATTGATATAAAGGGTAATGTGAAATTTAGCTTAGAAGTAGGGGCCCGGTAATTAGATTGCCCAACATTTATTGACTGCTTGATTATTTAGTCATTTATTTAATGCTTGATTATCAACAATGACTAGTTACGCATCTAGACAACTATGTTCTGCATGATTGATGATAACCCTTACTATCAAAGTTATTCCACGGACATTTGGCACATTGATACAGGTAGTTCCGCTACACCACAATTTATTATAACACGATTTTGATTGAGGACTAGAAAATCAATTACAAGTTACTTTGGAAATTGATGAGCTGGAAAAAAAATGCTGTCTGGGAAAATAACAGTCCAGGGGAAAAAACCTGTGTTACCTCTCTGCAGTAATTAGACACTATTGACTCCTAAGAACACAGTCTATGTTTCACCACAGGTAGCCATTGAAATTGACCAATTGCTTCTATTAACACTTATGCAATGCTACTCCATTAGGTAGTGTAACATACAGCCTTAAATATTTGTAATTTACAGTAATGAAAATAAATTTATAGCTATTTAAATGAAAATTCTACTGGGGAATAAAATGTTGTTACAGTGAGGCTGAAACACTCTAGCCCCAACCCCCAACCTATTGACAGCTTTTTGTGTAACCCTCGATTCTCCAACATCTGCAGTTCCTTCTTTAACACTATTGACACATGTCTTCAGAGCATGATTTTCTGTAACCCCAGAATTCTTAAAAATATAAAGACTCTGTGCATCTATCTATTCCTCTCGTGATTTTGTATACCTCCATAAAATCTCCCTTCATCCTCCTGCGCTCCATGGAATAGAGTCCCAGCCTACTCAACCTCTCCCTATAGCTCACACCCTCTAGTCCTGGCAACATCCTCGTAAATCTTTTCTGAACCCTTCAAGCGTGATAATATCGTTCCTATAACATGGTGCCCAGAACTGAACACAATATTCTAAATGTGGCCTCACCAACGTCTTATACAACTGCAACATGACCTCCCAACTTCTATACTAAATACTCTGACTGATGAAGGCCAAAGTACCAATTACATTTTTCATTTCTGTGCAACGTGTACTTTGCACTTGCAATATGAAGCAGCCACTTGATAATCAACTAGATTCTATCTTCTATCTGGCCTCCATCTGCGTATTATTGTTTGAGAGACTTTTCAGTATTGCCTTTTTTTGGTTTGTAGGATGTAGTAAATGTTTTGACTGTGTACTACAGATATGAATACTTCAGGGTTATTCTACATCCTGTCCATTTTTTGTTCCAGTTTTTGCTAAACATTGCCAAACATTCTTCATAAATTCACTGCATTGCCCAAAAATTCTGTGTTCTCATTTGAGGAGCACATTTATGTGTTATGTTCATTTAACATATTAAATCTGAAAGAGTATCTTTAGTGAACTAAAAACAGTAAATACTCAGAAGATTAGTAAGGATCTGGAAGGAGTGATGCTTTGGCTACTGATGTTTCATCACAAATTATAGTTTTGTTTCAGGTTTCTCTTTTTAACTATATGTTGGTGCAATTACTGTGCTATTTGTTACTTTTTAAATAGGTGAATATCACACCATCTTCTGTACGCTCAAACATTGATCTTTCTCAAGCATCTGGTTCACCTGTCACTTTGGCTTCTTCTCCGCTAAATGAATCCTACATGATTGCTCAACAGAATGGAATTAAAGAAGTTGATCAAGAACCTCCAGTGCAGCCTGGTTCCCCTTATGTTAACGGCAAGCGGTCCAATGAAGAGCTTGAGCAGATTTTGAGGAAAATGTCTCATGTAAGAGGATGTCTTGTTATATTTAATGCAGCTGTTAGACATATGAGAGCCTATGTAATGTATAGTTTAAATTAATTGCACAGCTCATTTTCAAACTTGTCGCTTTTGTGAACCAAATAACCCATCTCAGCATGTTTCTGATATGCATTGAGGCAACTATTTTACAACTAAAAGGATTATTTGTATTAAGTGTCAAATAATGTTAACAGTATCGGAAAAGATTTAGCTTCTTTTCACATATTAACAAATCTCGTATGATTTTGACAAAGTTGGTGTCATGTTAGGAGATTGCTTTCTCACAGCATCAGATCTCAACTTGTATCCTTGACTACTCTAGTAAAACGGTAATTTGTTTGATGAATTGGCCATTAGACCACATTGAGGTTGATCCAAATTTGCCAAGTTGAAATATTGTCCCTCGGCTTTATCATTTGCAATTTTTATATGGGTGGGCTCACCTTTTGTAGAACTTCTGAACTGATATAACTTGCTATGTGGTGAACAGTTTGTCGCTGTTAGCAATGAACAGAATCTCTTTTTCATCAGGGCCGACCAGTTGAATACATAAATCTGGTGAAACCTCCCTGTGGTGGTTTGGGGTTCAGTGTAGTAGGACTCAAGAGTGAACATAAAGGAGAACTGGGGATCTTTGTCCAGGAAATCCAAGAAGGCAGTGTATCTGCAAGGTAAGAAATGTTCAGGCATTGCCGTCAACTTTAAATGTTTTTTTGGTTTTAAAATGTCCTATGATTGCCAAACAAATGTTCTGAGAATCTCAGTTAATTCTTATGTTAATATATCAGAAGTTGTAAATATCGTCAAATATTTGAGTACAAATCTGTGATTTTTAATGTTAATATATCAGCAGCTGTAAATATGTAAACCTACTTTTTATTAATATATTGTCTTACTGATCATATATGCATCTTAATTTCTTCAGTTCAGCTGTGAATTGGATAACAACTTATAGCTATTTTCTAGGTCTCACATCTTTCCTCTGAAGCACTTGCATTGTTTTTAGAAACAAAATTAAAAGACAAGTCATTCAGGACCAATTCTGCTCTGACTTGATGCAGTTCATGATTCGCGATGGTGCAATGAAGGAATTGCCAAGGATTCTAAATTGCTTCTGCTGTTTGTGATTTATTTTAATATTACAGTGGTGGTTTTGTCAGATTATATTTATGGATTACAGCACCATTAGTTAAATGACTGATGCCTTTCATTTTTTGTAACACTGGGATCAGATCTTTAGAGATCCTTTATGATTTATCTCTGGCCATTTCCTGCCATATTTTTGAAAGTTAGGGAAGTGAAGGGGCATTAGACATCCTGGCATCATTAATATCTAATATCTGCGCCCACGACTTTGTGGATCAGGATTTGAAACTTGCTGCTGCTAAATCTCTGGACACACTCGCTGACAATGGAAGTTCTCTTGCAGCAGTACTGAGAGATTAGTCAACCAAAAAATGGCTTATCTTTTGTGAGATCATCCCCAGCCATTCTTTGAAATGGCACCCTGATACAGTTGGTGTAGAATCAGTGTTACGGATGTGATGTATTGATTGGATAACAAGTGTTATATTCAGAGCTGAAATAATCACCTATCTTAAGATCCCATCAACTGGCACGCTTGTTAAATTTGTAGAGTTGTCAAATACTGCCCATTCAAGAGTCCTTGGATTGTGATGGAATTGTCAATCAATTTTGGAGCATTTTTTGGACAATAAGAATTATAAAAGTATACCACCTGATAAGTTGTATTCAGATTCCCTGTCAAGCAAGAAGTGCAATTGGAGTATCTGGTGCATTTGACATTTGGGCACTTGAACAATTTCTGAACAAATGAATTGGTGGAATTTCATGACCAGTAAGGGCTTAAATTGTAAAGTTTAATTTTACTTACTAGCTGCATCTCAGAACTATGATTGGCATACTGTTAAATAAGGAACTGCAGATGCTGGAGAATCGAGGGTTACACAAAAAGCTGGAGAAACTCAGCGGGTGCAGCAGCATCTAAGGAGCGAAGGAGCTTCTTTAGAAACAATCATGATTCCCAGGATTGGAGTATAAATTACAGAAGTTGAGTTATCCTTCGCTCCTTAGATGTTGCTGCACCCGCTGAGTTTCTCCAGCTTTTTGTGTAACCCTATGAGGGGCTAGAAAATCAGTGCAGGATTTAGCTTGGTATTTATATAACTGTGCTTCTTTAGTAAAAATGTGCTTCTTTAGAAACAATCATGATTCCCAGGATTGGAGTATAAATTACAGAAGTTGAGTTATCCTTCGCTCCTTAGATGCTGCTGCACCCGCTGAGTTTCTCCAGCTTTTTGTGTAACCCTATGATTGGCATACTGTTTGTTATAGTTTGTAACGCCGCGTTATGTGCAATTGTTGATGAGGGGCTAGAAAATCAGTGAAGGATTTAGCTTGGTATTTATATAACTGTGCTTCTTTAGTAAAAATGTGCTTCTTTAGAAACAATCATGATTCCCAGGATTGGAGTATAAATTACAGAAGTTGAGTTATCCATGTAAAAATCACATTGTATTGATTTTTTTTAAATGATTGGTGCTTTTAGCACAAGCAGGTGATTGCAGTAATGATATTTAAATTTGCCTCTGGTTGGTGGCACAGCAGAATTGGAAGGAGCATTAGAATAGTTGAATAATAAATATGTTTTTTGTAACATATATATATATATGTATGTATATATATATATATATATATATATATATGAAACGGGTGTTTTTCTTCTCCCAGATATTGCTAATATTATTTAAAGCTGATGCTGGAAAGCCTGGTTCATTATGAGCAGATGATTTGATTTATATATTTTTGCAATCAATATATCAAAACTGTCTAATGACACGTTACATTAAAGTTTAAGTACCTGATCCATCAAAGCTACTTAGGATTTTCATCCATTTTCTGGTTATTAAATGATGTTTTTTGAAATTGTCACAATAGGAGATAAACCTCATTAATGCGCAAAGTGAAATAATTAAAAGTAGGTTTTTTTATTTGTTCTATTGATAGAGATGGCAAACTAAAAGAAGCAGACCAAATCCTTGCTATCAACAGACAGCCTCTGGACCAGAGTGTCACCCATCAACAGGCCATTGGCATCCTGCAAAAAGCTACTGAACAGGTTCAGTTGGTGATTGCCAGGGGATCCATTTCATATTTATCCAGTCCAGTGATTTCACGTACACCATCAGATGCAAGTACACTTTCAGCACATTCTTCTACAGTAAGTGTAGCATGCTTCAAAGTCTAAGTAGATCCTAGAGGTTATATCCTATTAAATAACAAAGAAAGCAGCATAAAGAGGTTCAGTGTTTGTTTTCAGACTTTCTGGATTGCTCTTGCAAAAATCTGGGCTACCTTAATGTCCCAAATGCCCTGCATTATTGTAATTTTCTGAAATTAATTTGTTATTTGTCTGATAAAGCATCATTTTGTAGAGTTTCTTGGGCTTTATTGGAATTATTTGAAGTATACATTTTGCGTACACACTAATAACTGTTGCAAATGTTATTGTTGATTATTCTACATTCACACAAAGTTGTTAAGAATACACACATCTAATACATTGAATGTAACTGTTGCAGTTCTGATTTGTTTTCATTTGGGGAAATGTTATTTTCTGCGGTATAAATAATAAAGATTAAGCCTTTGCATGCCTCACCACGTTGCTACTGTGAAAGGAAGCAAAAAAAATTGGCAAGAGTCTAAGGTTCAAAAATCTACTCATTACACTTCTCCACCTAATCCATGTCCTCATCATGTTATGCCCAAAGGCATTTTTTTTTGTTTGGTTAATGAATAGCAATAAAGGAGGTAAACTAAAAATAAATCAGCAATTCAGAAAGTAACCTATATTCAGGAAAATATTAATTGGTAACCCGTCTTCTGCTTTTATTAATTTTAAGCAGGGTGTTAGGGATTGTAAGTTAAATAATATGTTGTGGCTTGGCATCATATGCTTCAGGTTAGAGCTCCAAATATGAATAATTATCTGTTCAATGGTTTATATTCATCATTCTGTGTGCCAAAACGATGTATCAATGACATGTGTATGTTAAAATTAAAATATATATATTTTAGGATTGATTTGTGGTCATAGAACGGAATATTGAACTTGCTGTTCTCATTGCATCCAAAGTTCAATTTAAGCCCTTGATTCCATCCTATCATATATTCAGTCCCAACCGCCTGACATTCAAGAAGCCTCACATTCCCTTCAATTCTTCCAATAGCTTTTAATTTATAGACCTCCATTGCCTCATATTTATCATAGATGTTCAGTCCTTTGAACACCACGAAGGTTCCAAGGCACTCTGTTTCTTCCTTGAACAGAGACTTCATTTGATTTCCCTCTACTAATACTCTCTTTCGTCTGGCGGAATTTGTCTTCACCCTCAACAACCTTTTGGACTCCTCTCATTTTCTCCACTTAAAGGTGCAGCACTTACATGGGCCCTAGCTATGCCTGCCTTATTGTCGGTTACATTGAGCCGTTCTTTTTCCAAACATACACTGGCACCATCCCCAACTCTATTTCCGCTACAAAAACCGCATCAGGCTGCCTTTTTAATTTAATTAGCTTCACCACTACTATCCTGCCCTCAAATTCACTTGGACTGTTAGTTTTACCTCATCCATTCCCATCATCTGCGACCAAACAATTCTTTTAGACGACACAAGGATTGATTTTTCATTTCTAGTATGCTGCATTTGGTGCTTGAGCTGTGTTATTTGTCTATATTGAAGAAGCTGATTGCAGCTTGGATAATCTCTTTGTGGAGCACCTGAAGTTTGTCAATGGCAGTGATCCTCAGCTTCCAATTGCCCATTCTCTATAGCATCTCTGTGTCCTTCTATACTTTTTCGTTGAGGTCCAATTTATGATTGAGGAACAGAACCTTATCCTTCATCTGGGCATTTTGTAGCCTTTGGGATAAGCCTATTGAACACACCATTCTCTGTATCAGAATCTGTCAATTGTACTTGGCCTTTCCTCTCTCCACTGACATGCCTGAACTGTAAAGCATTTCCTGCATGCACCTTTTGGTTTCAGATCTGAACAATAGCTTTGATTTATATTTAAACATTTTTACATGTTCCACCTGTACATCACTCCACCTGCTTTTATTAAAAATCAACCACATGGCTCCTTAAACAACAGCATCATTATGGTAACCCTGGTTTCACCTTTGTTTCCCTTCACTATATTTGCAGCTTGAACCAAATGTTTCTCACGTTCCCAGTTTTGAAGGGTTTTTAATATGAAACATAACTCTGTTTCTCTTGCTCAGCATTTTCAGTTTTTATCTCAGATTTTCAACACCTGTTTTTTTTTAATTTTAAAGATATTTCTTCTGTTTTGCATGAACAGAGTGATTTGCCATGAATTATCTGAAGTAATTTAATCAGTAAAGTTGAAGAAATTATTTTTTCTACGTGATATTTTTTGATGGTCATCTTTGAATGCATTTTTATTTGTGGGTGTTATGTCTGACTAATTCTTGTTTATGAATGTCAAGTTGTGGAATGGAGACTACATAATCATTATTGAATACGTCTATTCTCAACAGGTCAATTGGCAGATTGTTGAAAGTATAGAGTTGGTTAATGATGGCTCTGGTTTAGGATTTGGAATTGTAGGTGGAAGAACAACCGGTGTTGTTGTGAAGACCATTTTGCCTGGAGGAGTTGCTGACAGGGTAAGGAGCTAAATATACCATCAGTTGCATAATGTATTATGTCATTTCATCAATCCTGTTCGAATCTGCAGTGTTTAACGATTGGGATGATAACTGAGAGAATATTGTTCATTTTACAGTAATCACAACGATTATTCAGTCTCAGGAGTACTACCTTACTTCAGGGTGTTTGTTCAGGGTGCCATAAAAAATCCTGTCTATCACAGAGATGCCCATATCCTATAGATGGTAAAAAGTAAAGCATCCACTAAACTCAATGTTCTTGTTTCTATATCTTCGTCGCTAATTGTGTGTAAGTGTGGGCATAGAATATAAAAGCAATAATTAGTCATACAGTTGCTTGCTAATTTTTGTGCAAACCTTTAAGCGCCTGTCCCACTTGGGTGTCATTTGCCCGTCATTTACGCCAACAACAAACCCTGGTTCACCAGGGCAGTACGTGAGCTCCTGAGAGCACGGAATGCTGCTTTCAAGTCCGGGGACAAAGACGCCCTTAGTACTGCTAGGGCTAACTTGAACCGGGGTGTGAGAACAGCCAAGCGTGTCTATGGACAGAAAATTCAAGCACACTTCACAGACACTAAGGACCCCAAGCGCCTGTGGCAAGGCATCCAGTCTGTCACCGGCTACAGGCCAACACCCCTACCGTGCGAGGACAACACAGACTTCCTCAACACACTTAATACCTTCTTCAACCGGTTCAACACCACCACACCAACAAAAGCCCCTCCCTGCCCAGACCATGAAACACTTCACTTGGACCCAGCTGATGTGCGGAGGACCCTACTCAAGGTGAACCCCAGAAAAGTTGCAGGTCCTGACAACATACCGGGGCGTGTGCTCAGAGACTGTGCTGACCAACTCACAGCTGTTCTCACGGACATCTTCAACACCTCTCTGAGCCAAGCCATCATCCCAGCATGCTTCAAAGCCACCACCATTATACCGTTACCTAAGAAATCTCCAGCCTCAACACTGAACGATTATCGGCCCATAGCACTCACGTACATCATGATGAAGTGCTTTGAAAGGTTTGTCAAGGCCCACATAACATCCAGTCCCCCCTCTACACTTGACCCATTCCAGTTTGCATATCGTCCCAACCATTCCACTGATGATGCCATAGCAACAGCACTCCACCTAAGCCTGGCTCATCTGGAAAACAATGACAGTTACGTGCGGATGCTGTTTATCGACTTCAGCTCCGCCTTCAACACAGTCATCCTCCAACACCTGGTGAATAAACTCGGAGAATAGGCATCAGCACCCCACTATGCAACTGGTTACTGGACTTCCTTACCAATAGACCACAGACAGTAAGAGTTGGCAAAAACTCATCAGAGACCACCATCATGAACACCGGGGTCCCACAGGGATGTGTGCTGAGCCCTCTGTTGTTCACGCTGATGACACATGACTGTTGTGCCAAACACAATTCGCAGATGACACTACAGTGGTGGGCCTCATCAGCCACGATGACGACTCGGCCTACAGAGAGGAGGTTCAACAACTCATCAACTGGCGTGACATCAATAACCTTCAACTCAATGTCAATAAAACAAAATAAATAATTATGGACTTCAGGAAGAAACAAACAGCACACACCCCACTCACCATCAATGGTAGTGCAGTGGAGTCTGTGAAAAGCACCAAGTTCCTGGGAGTGCACATCACAGATGATCAGACATGGTCCACCAACACCATCGCCCTAGTCAAGAAAGCACAGCAACGCCTCCACTTCCTTCGACGGATGAGGAGAGCCGACCTCCCCCCTTCTGCCCTCACCACCTTTTACAGGGGTGCCATTGAGAGCATTCTTACCAGCAGTCACTCAGTCTGGTATGGCAGTTGCTCTGCTGCTGACCAGAAGGCCCTACAGAGAGTGGTGAGGACAGCGGAGAAGATCACCAGATCACCCCAACCAGCAATCCAGGACTTATACCCATCTCGCTGTCGCAAGAGAACAACCAATATCATCAAAGACACCACCCATCCAGCACACAAACTGTTCACCCTCCTTCCATCCGGCAAGCGCTACCGCAGCATGCGGTGCAAAACCACCAGATTCAAAAACAGCTTTTTCCCTCAGGCCATCAGACTACTCAACTCATTCAAGAAAATTCTATGAACATTACACAAACAAAGATCAACTGACTGTCAAATAACTTTAACTCAATGTCTGCAGTATGCTATTTGAACTTTCTATATTGTATCTTTTATTATTGCACTTAAATAACATACCTCAAAATGTTACTAAACTCTGGCACACTGTGAATTTCTTTTTTTATATAATGTCTATTTTTAATGGTATATTTTTTAATGGTATTTTTAATGGTATATTGTCTGTCTGTGTTATAAATATTACTTGCACATTTGGAGTATGGGGAAACGTAATTTCAATCCTCTGTGTAACTCCTTGTTGCATTATTTGAATTGACAATAAAGTTTACTTTGAACTTTGACATCCTAAAAATTGGTTGGTGCGTCGAGACGTGCGCATGACGTGCATGGCGCGTGGTGAGGCATGCTGGTTTATGCAGTGCCGCGCGGCGCCCCAGGATTTTGGAATGCTCAAAATCCTCGCGCGCCACCTGCGTGACATGCAAATGGCGCCCAAGTCGGACAGGCCCTTTACTCTGAGTGATTGCTTTGAGGATGATAAGTGCATGTATGGCATTTAGAGTCATGCAACACGGAAACAGACTCTTTGGTGTAACTCATCCATTTTGACCAAGACGCCCCATTTAAGCTGGTTCTATTTGCATGTATTTGGCCCCATAACCTTCTAAATGTGTCTTTTAAATGTGTAAGAAGGAACTGCAGATGCTGGTTTAAACCGAAGAAGGACAGAAAAAGCTGGAGTAACTCAGCGGGACAGGCAGCATCTCTGGAGAGAAGGAATGGGTGATGTTTCGGGTCGAGACCCTTCTTCAGACTAGTTAGGGAATAGGGAAACGAGAGATATAGACGGTGATGTGAAGAGATAAAGAACAACGAATTAAAGATGTTCAAAAAAGTAACAAAAGTAACATAGACAGTGATGTAGGGAGATAAAGAACAATGAATGAAAGATATGTAAAAAAGTCACAAAAGGAAACAGGCCATTGTAAGCTTTTTGTAGGGTGAAAATGAGAAGCTAGTGCGATGGGTGGGGGAGGGGTAAAGAGAGAGGGGATGCCGGGGTTACCTGAAGTGAGAGAAATCAATATTAATACTACTGGGCTGTAAGCTGCCCAGGCGAAATATGAGATGCTGTTCCTCAAATTTGCTTTTATCTTCACTCTGACAATGGAGGAGAAGTGTCCAGCAAACGGTGGTTTCGCCGCCCCGTACCTCTACTCCAGCCCCCCACGGGCCACCAACAGGGACTCCGCCGACCCTCGCCTCTCCACCGCCCACCAGCGGGCCGGAGCCGTCGCCTCACCTGAGTTCCAGGCTCAGCACCAGGCCCATAGTCTCCAGGATGCAGACTCTGACAGCACATGGTCTGAATCTGCTGTGTCCTACTGCTCCCCCCCCCCTCCTACAGGGAACCTCAGTAGTGATGGTTCTTCTCCTTTCTCCTCTTAACCAGGTTACCCACGACCGCACCCCACCCATACAATAGTCCTCATGACCCCCTCCTCTCTGAACAACCACCATGCCCACCACCAGATCTCACCTCGGCCATTGTCCATTCCCCGCTCCTCCTCTGACCCCAACCCCCACCCTTGTCGTGTCTTCACCATCCCCCCTGACCTCTCCATTTCTGATACAGAATGGTCTGTCCTCAATAGAGGCCTCGCCTTCGTTCCCCTCTGCCCCCACCTCAACGAGTTCCGGGTCTGCCACGATGTAGAGCTTTTCTTCCGTCGCCTCCGTGCCTTTTTCTCAGTGATGAGCCTTTCTCCCATCTCCTCCGGTCCACCTCCTCTTGGACTCCCCAATGTGGCCTTCTACCCTCTCTGGACCTCTTTATTTCTAACTGCTGGCGTGACATCAACCATTTCAACTTTTCCATTCCCTTTACCTACTTCAACTTTACCCCCTCTGAACATACAGCCCTCCACTCACTCTGCAGCAACCCTGACATTACAATCAAACCGTCTGACAAGGGAGGTGCCATGGTAGTCTGGCGCTCTACCGGGCTGAGGCCAGGCGACAACTCTCAGACCTCCTCCTACTTGTCCTTGGACCATGATCCCACAGATGAGCACCAGGCCTTAGTGACAGACACCATTGCTGATTTCATCACTTCTGGCTGTCTGCCCCCCACAGCCTCCAAACTTATTGTTTCCCAGCCCCGCACAGCCCATTGTTACCTTCTCCCCAAAATCCACAAACACAACTGCCGTGGCAGACCCATTGTTTCTGCCTGCTCCTGGTCCATGGAAATGATTTCCACGTACCTCGCCTCCATCCTATCCCCACTGGTCCAATCTCTCCCGACCTATGTCCAAGATACCTTGCATGCCCTTCGTTTCTTTAATGACTTCCGCTTTCCGAGCTCCCACTCCCACATCTACTATGGATGTTCAGTCACTCTACACCTCCATCCCCCACCAGGAAGGCCTTAAAGCCCTCCGTTTCTTCCTCGACCGCAGAACCATCCAGTTTCCCTCTACTAAAACTATACTACGCCTAGCGGAACTGGTCCTCACACTGAACAACTTCTCCATTGACTCCTTCCACTTCCTCCAAGTTCAAGGCATAGCTATCGGCACCCGCTTGGGCCGCAGCTATGCCTGCCTCTTTGTAGGGTACATTGAATAATCCCTGTTCCAGGCGTACACTGGCTCTATTCCCAAACTCTATCTCCGTTACATTGATGACTGCATCGGTGCTACCTCCTGCACCCATGCAGAACTCATGGACTTAATCAACTTCACCACCAATTTTAATCCTGCACTCAAATTTACTTGGATCATCTCCGACACCTCCCTCCCCTTTCTTGATCTCACAGTCTCCATCACAGGAAATAGACTATTGACTGATGTCTAGTACAAACCCACGGACTCCCACAACTATCTTGAATACACTTTTTTCCACCCTGCTTCCTGCAAAGACTCTATCCCCATTCCCAATTCCTCCGTCTACGCCGCATCTGCATCCAAGTTGAGGTGTTCCATACTGGAATATCTGAGATGTCCTCATTCTTTCGGAAATGGGGATTCCTCTCTCCCATCATAGATGAGGCCCTCACTTGTGTCTCCTTGGTACCTCACAGCTCCGCCCTTGGCTCCCCTCCCCCTAGCTGCAACAGAGACAGAGCCCCCCCCCCCCTAGTCCTTACCTTCCACCCCATCAGCCGCCCCATAAAACACAATCCTACAAAATTTCCGCCACCTCCAACGGGATCCCACCACTAGCCACATTTTCCCATATTCACCCCTTTCCGCTTTCCGCATAGACCGTTCCCTCCTCAAATTGCCTGGTTGACTCAACCCTTCCCACCCAAACTATCTCCTCCCCAGGTACCTTCCCCTGCAACCGCAGTCGATGCAACACCTGGTGCTATACCTCCTCCCTCGACTCTGTCCAGGGACCCCGATAGTCCTTTCAGGTTAGGCAGAGATTCACTTGCACCTCCTCCAACCTCATCTACTGTAACCGTTGTTCAAGATGTGGACTCTTGCACATCGGCGAGACCAAATGCAGACTAGGTGATCGTTTTGCGGAACATCTTCGCTCAGCCCGCCTGAACCAACCTGATCTCCCAGTTGCTGGACACTTTAATTCTCCTTCCCATTCCGACACAGACCTTTCTGTCCTAGGTCTCCTCCATTGTCAGAGTGAGGCTAAATGCAAATTGGAGGAACAGCATCTCGTATTTCGCTTGGGCAGCTTATTGATTTATCTCATTTCATGTAGCCCAGCATTCCCTCTCTATGCCTCCCTCTCCCAAGCCGCACTCGCTTCTCATTTTCACCCAACAAAAAACTAACAAACAGCTCTGTTTCCTTTTGTTACTTTTTTACATATTTTTCATTCATTGTTCTTTATCTCTTCACATCACCGTCAATATCTCTCATTTCCCTTATCCCTAACCAGTCTGAAGAAGGGTCTTGACCCGAAACGTCACCCATTCCTTCTTTCCAGAGATACTGCCTGTCCCGCTGAATTACTCCAATTTTTTGTGTCTTTCTTCAGGTGTTTTAAATACCATTGTAGTATCTGCCTCTTCTGGCAGCTCGTTCCATATACCCACTGAGTGGAAAAAGTTGCTCCTTGGATTTAAAGTCCTGGACTGCCCACTGATTGTAGCTCAGGCCCTTGATTCCTGGCAACGTCCTTGTGAATCGTCTCTGCATTTTTGCAAGCTTAATGACATCCTTCCTATAACAAGGTGACCAACAATGAACAAAGTACTCCAAAAATGCATGGGCAGCTATATGCAAAGAGTGGGCAGGCTAGGACCGCTCTAGGTCCTTAAAGACTTAAATCTTTAAGTCTTGTACAACTTTCTCCATGTTAGACGATGTCCATCTACATCAAGAGCTGTCCAATTGTTTCCTATTACCAATGCAATGCTCTCCAACCACTTTTGATCAGAAAATTATTTTGGGTATCATTTCTGATCTTTGCCATGCATTTAAAACATGAGTCTCCTTGCATCAATATGCTTGTGCATTTTGACAAATGTTCTAGTTGCATTTACTTCTCTTTTCTTTATAGCCAATGCTATAGTTTTTTCACATGTATTCAATGTTAAAATGCAGGAAATTCCCAACATTTAAATAAGTTATTGCATTATTTAGTTCTCACATTGTCGAACTCCATAAATGTAATCTAGATTTGATGATTGTCATTTTCCTGCAATAACGTTTCCACAGCTAACATCCTGAACTTTACTTGTATATGTACTCTGCTAATTTGAACCATATTTCTTTACTACTTGTCAGCTTTATTTCGACTTTTGTGCTAGCTGCCATCTCTAACCACAGGCATTGACCATTGCCCTTTTCTGATGACCTTTCTATTCTTTTGGTTGCCTTCATTTTCACAATGGTCTTGTTTGCCTGATAGTGACAGTACATTTACTCGCACTAATTCACCTGTTTAAATGTGTACATATTTTATGCTTTTATTTCACATCTGATTGTTAGAATGATTGCATTTTTTGTTTTATCAACTCGCTTGTCCTTTCATTTTCAAGTAATCTAAATTATGGTTTATCATATCTCCACAACTTTAATGTAGACATATCTATATTGTAGTCAAGTTGGAAAAAACGTTTGTCATCCGATATGCCTACATCATAATATTAATCCCTCTATTTGTATTTAAAGGATGGCCGACTTCAAAGTGGGGATCATATTCTCAAGATAGGAGATACCGACCTCCTGGGGATGGGTAGTGAGCAAGTTGCACAAGTGCTACGGCAGTGTGGAAATCGTGTTAAATTGGTAATCGCTCGAGGGGCTATAGAAGATTCCTTGGCTGCTGCCCCCCAAGGACTTCCTGCTCTACCATCTGTACCACCGGTAGCAGAAGAGGCAAGTAATTGTACATGTGATCCCTTGAATAATGGAGCAGGACAATAATTTTACACTTCGTAGTTTTTGGCCACAGGGCTTCCTAGTGGAAAGTTTGTAGGTTACTATCTCTTATCTCCTGTTAACGACGTTTGATTGAATAATTTCAGCATGATATTTTATTTGGCAAAGTTAGAACTAGTTTACTTAAAGCAAAACATAATATGCTAGTACAATCTTTGTTTCTTTTTAAGCCTGAACCAGCTTTCTCTCAGCATGTCGATGGAGATGTATTTGATGTGGAACTTACAAAAGATGTTCATGGGTTAGGCATAACTATTGCTGGTTATGTTGGAGACACAAATCAAGGTATTAGGAGAGATTTTCTGAAATCAAGCATTTTTTTTTACATTTTACCTTAGTGAGAGGAACATTTCAAATTTTAATTTGTCACAAAAGCTGAAATTGTATTTATCATCTTAGATATATTTGTGATTGATTTTAGTGAGGAAGGATTGTTGCTTTAGTCAGGTGCATCCATATTAGGCTGGATCATTGTTTCCCATGATTCGGATGTAACATTTAATAACTTTATATATTTTCAGTTGCTGTCACAATTCCTGACAGCCATAATTGCAGAGGATCTTGATATCATGGTCTTGTGACATTAAACATGTGAAATTCAATTGATTTCAGATTTGGATATTACTTAAAGAAATGGAATGGTCATCTGAAAATTCACTGCACCTTCCATACCTAGTTCAGAATTTATTTTCCTACTTAAGTCTACGTGTCTTTCTAAATATTGACAAAGCTGGTTAACCTGACAGAGTCGCATGTTTGTTGTGTTACATGGCAATATCCATTCTGCAGCTCACTCTTTCAGTGAGCAAGCCTGTATACCAGCTGACAAGCTTAATACTAGCTGTAATAGTTTATAAAATATGATAAATTGTAATTCTTATTGAAAATGAAATTAGGGGTTAAAATTATTGTTAGCTTTTAGTTTACCCTGCAATCTGCCATTGAAATTGCAGTTTTCCTAAGTTGGGCATATTAATGCACTTTGTAATTTAGGACTTAAAACAGGATAAGAAATTTAAACCCTCAGGATTTCCCAATACCATTAATGAGTTTGCCAAACATTTCCATTGATTTGCTTTTGACATTGTGTTTTGAATATTATTTGTTGAGCATTATATTAAATCTAAGATAGACACAAAATGCTGGAGTATCTCAGCGGGACAGGCAGCATCTCTAGAGAGAAGGAATGGGTGCCGTTTTGGGTTGAGACTCTTCTTCAGACAGATCAAGCTGATTCTCTCCAGAGATGCTGCCTGTCCTGCTGAGTTACTCTAGCATTTTGTGTCTATCTTCAATATAAACCAGCATCTGCAGTTCTTTCCTACACATAATCTACCGTTGAACAAGAGCATGCATGATAATGTCCTGAGTGATGTCAAAAATACATAATTTCCTTATTAATTGGAAGAATTAAAATAATTTACTATTTGTTGAGGCCTTTTGTCACAAAGAAACAATTCTATTGAAGAAAACTTAACAAAGTCAACTGACACTATTCACTTAGTAATTCACAACAAGTGATAAAACAAGTGTTTTCTAACTACAAGAAAGAAATGAAAATTGGGACAGAATTATTTACCATCATTGTTCTTTTATATTCACTTATTTTTATGTGTTCACATTGAAATGTTATTCTAACAAATTGTATTTCTTTGATATCATTTGGTGCTTATTAAGAAATAAGACTGGAATTTAGCTTTTTGGTATTATATTAAAATCCTTCCACAGTTAATAGTGAAATAATATTTTTTGCCTGTTGCACAAGACAGAGCTGCATAATTTTACATTATTTGAATTTGGTCCTTTATGCAATGAACCAGTAATTAGCTGTCACAGTTGTTTAAACGTTGGTCGGGTTTTCCTATAGAATACAAAGACCACACCTGAATAAACCCAAAGTAGTAGGGGGATTAGCACTCCCTAATTTCATGTATTACTATTGGTCTGTAAATATCAGAAATATGATTCAATTGTTGGATAACTCTCCCCAGCAACCGGAGTGGATCATGGAGAAAGAGGACTGCTCCTCTTTTAATATTGGCGCGATCCTTCTCTCACCAATGACGTTGAATAATACAAATGACAACAAAAATCCAACTATTAATAGTATAATCAGAATTTGGAAACAAATAAAATATAACTTAAAATTAAGAAATTTATCTCTTCTATCTCCTATCGCTAAAAACCCTCTGTTTAAACCCTCAATTACAGATAACGCATTTATACAATGGGAAAGAGCAGGAATTAAAACTTTGGGAGATTTGTATGAAACAGGAAAACTACTATCATTTAAACAATTACAACTAAAATACAATTTGGGTAACAATCAGTATTTTAAATATTTCCAAATATGTGATTATCTGAAAAAATATGCACAATAATTTCACAATATGCCATCAGACATACTGGATGAAGCAATGAATACAAAGGCTGAATCAGCAAACTTAACCTCATTTATATATAATATTATACTTAATGCAGTAATACCAACAAGTGAAGGTATCAGAGGAGATTGGGAAAACGAATTAAGCATAAAATGTCCAATGAAAGGTGGAAAGAGTATTTATTAAATGTGCATACATGCTCAATTAACGTAAGACAAATTCAAAGGTTTTGGATTGAAATCTTTTAAATCTTCACAAAACTGTTTAAAACCAAAATGGCACCAAAGCCAGAATGGATTATTTTCGGAATAACAGAAGGTAGCTCGGAATTAAATGTGTTTCAAAAGAATCTATTTGATTACGGCTTAATAATAGGAAAAAAAGCTAATCTTAAAATTCTGGGAAAATGCCCCTATACCAACAGTAAATATGTGGATTTCAACTATGTTTGAAACACTACATCTGGAAGATATGAGACTCCGCCTGGCAGGAAAATCAGATCGTTTCTATCAAACGTGGTCTGCATTTATAGAATTGCTACAAAGATAGGGTGCAAGAGTACCTTGGGCCTTAGTAAAGGGGGATGAAAAACTATCGAGTTGGTAAATTCCTTTTGCGTGATGTATATAATGTAGTAACTGGCTTTTCTTTTTTTTTTTTTTTCGCTCTTTTCTTATTCTTTTCTAGGGTCTATCTCTTAATCCCCTTTCTCTAACTCTTTGACCAAGGGTTTTTTTCTTCTCCCCTTTGGCACGCTCTTTCACTTTCACACTTCTTTTCACCTACTTCATTCTCTCTGTTTCTATTCTTTTTCTTTAGAAGCCATAAAATTATGGGGTACAATGACTGTAACAATATATATGTGACGCACACTGATGTATTTACCTCTATTAAATAAAAACATTAAAAAACAAAAAAAAAATGTTCATTGGTTTTGGAATTGCCTAAAGAGGAAATATATCTGCAGATTTGTATGGATATGTTTACTCTTGCAGAGCCTTCTGGCATCTTTGTGAAAAGCATCACTCAGGGAAGTGCAGTTGAGCAGGATGGAAGAATACATGTTGGGGACCAGATAATAGCTGTAAGTATAATCTGAAATACCAATCCAAATGGAGAAACAGATTGAAATGGATCATCCTCTTCGAGCCTCTGGGTAAAGACATTTGAAATGTTTCTGCTTGGTCTTGGACTTGTGATAGACAAATGATAATGGCAATGTTAATGAAACTGTTACCTTCTATTAGTTGTTTGATTACCCTCCATCATGCTCATTTTAGATGTGGCAGGATTATAAGGCTTTGTCCTGGCACATTGTTCAGGATAGCTATTACATGCAGCCTTCTGTTTATGAGCATCACATAGTCCTCTAGCTTCACTAAGTTCACACTTCCTCCTTGAGTATGAAGATAGACACAGAATGCTGGAGTAATTCAGCAGGACAGGCAGCATCTCTGGAGAGAAGGAATGGGTGACCTTTCGGGTCAAGACCCTTCTTCAAACGTCTCGACCTGAAACGTCACCCATTTCTTCTCTCCAGATATGTTGCCTGTCCCGCTGAGTTACTCCAGCTTTTAGTGTCTATCTTCGGTTTAAACCAGCATCTGCAGTTCCTTCCTACACATTTCCTCCTTGAGTATGTTTGGTATGTTTCCTGGGAAGTTCTGTACTCAGTGATTCTGAGATCCCTACCCGTCAACATCTTTGAGGCTACCATTGACTGCAAGTTTAGCTGGATGAGCCTCTTGAATACCGTGGGTACAAAAGTCCTTGCGCCAACTACAAAGCACAAGAAAATATTATGACAGAATACCGACCACATGTTTGCATGAATGTAGCTCCAACAATTATTAATTAGTTTGATACCATCCGGAACAACGGAACCAAATTGATTTGCCGTACACCATAATGTTTGGGACACAACAATGTAATGTAAATGAAAGTGGTCATGTTTAGTATTTTGTTCCATATCCTTTGCATGCAATGACTGCTTGAAGTCTGCGATTCATGGACATCACCAGTTGCTGGGTGTCTTCTCTGGTGATGCTCTGCCAGGTCTGTAAGTTTCCAAAGGTAATGGAATGACTGGAGGAAAGACTAGGTGCTGAGAGCTCTCTTATACTGCATATGGAGGCAATTAAACACACCTGAGCAATTACATAGACCTGTGAAGCCATGTGTCCCAAACATTATGGTGCCCTGAAATGGGTGGACCATGTATAAACACAGCTGTGATTTCTACATGGTGAAACCAAAATGTGTAAAAGTGGCCTTTAATAAAATCTGACAATGTGCACTTTAACCACATGTGATTTTTTCTATTACAAATCTCAAATTGTTGAGTACAGAGGCAAATAAATAAATGATGGATCTTTGTCCCAAACATTATGGAGGGCACTGTATAATCAAGACTGCTAAGGACAGTGAAAAGTGCTCCTGAACATCTCCACATGGAATTACTACATTTAGCATAAGTATAAATCACCTTTCCTCATTGACCAAGGGTCATAATAGTGATATGTTGTATCTAATAGGACTCTAAGAATACCTTCATTGAAAGGTCTATAGCATTCCAAGAAGGTCATTCACCATTTCTTCAAGGCTTGGTTTCCACTGCACCACCATTTGCATTCACTCTAAAATAGTAAATCCTGCAGTGGGAACTCAGATTTTTGTCATACAAATTAACCTTGAGGCCAATCCTGCTCAGACAATGGGCAACACTGCTTACATATGCAGTATCCAATTGGACCTTCAGGGTTTGACATCCCTGTGTAATCAGCCCTCCACTGCATTACAGTGACTGATAAAGGAATCGCACCCATTGAGTGCAGTGGCTCCACAGAACAAGAACTTGCTATCCTTTCTGAAAAATGTAGTATTTGCCCTCCCAGTTTGGACAGGTTGCATTGACTAGAACCAAGGATTATAAATATTACCCTACATTTTAATTGATAAATGTATTAACAAATTTCTGAAAAAGTCTGGCACTCTGCCACTCCCAACCTATCCTGACAGTTGTACATTTTGTAAAGAGGCTTTTGACGGTCAGAATTGCTCAGGTTTGTCCTACAATCTGCCCAAATTCCGGGGCACCATGGTAGACAGGCACATTGAATACAGCCACCACAGGAGAAAAAACATAACAATCTTTTTAAAAATATAATGTGGCATGGTTATTGCTTATAAATAAAGTTTGAAGTGTTTATCTCATTATGACTTGACATTTCATCTTGTTGTTAAGCTGTTTTTTAATTGTGGTGGTCGGTGATGGGGCAGAGTTAAGATCTGGGACGATAGGTGAATGGAAATTGTATTTACAATTACGGATTTTCATTAACAATTTGGGCAGTAAAGGACTATCTAGGTTTCCTTCTGCTGTACACCCTTCCTCTCTCCAACTAAGGGCTAGATAGCTGGGCAAGAGGGCATTCTCTCATAATAGAGTACTGTGTATCTTGCAATCTGCTGAATATTCCTCCAAATTACTGACAGTGGAAGCTGCAACAGACCGGGGCCATGACATATCAGATTTCATATATGAACATAGATTTGATTGTATACCATCTGCACAAGTGGCTTGAGTCATTTTTATCAGATCTTGTTGCCATTGGCCAGACTTTGATCCGCCTTCATGGCTGAAATATTTTGACCCAATGAACTGCAGCAATTTGGCATAGAGCAGGGGTGGGGAACCTGTGGCCTTCTAGGCCATTAAGTGCGGCATTTTGAATGAATCCAAATTTTGTAGAACAAATCCTTTTATTTTTATTAATATGTTTTTGTCCGTCTTTTATTATTTTAATTTTAATCTTAAAATGAACGTATTTAAAATACCAAAGAGTAAAAGAAGGTTCAACAAAATAATCCTATATCAAATTGAAGTTTCTTGGATGCGGCTTTATTAGATTACAGCTAACTTAATGTGGCCTTCCAACATGAAAAGGTTCCCCACCCCTGGCATAGAGGCATGTTATAGTGCTTCTACAGCAGTTTGACTGCAGTCATTGTATCTTGCACAATCAGGAAGTTTGCAATCCCAGCAAAATTGCATGCTCTCTCCTGCTGGTCCAGGAGAGTTGAGTTCAGATTCTGTTTGGGGAAAAAGGGTTGATGATATTGTTTGATTATGTCAATGTATTGACCCAATTAGCAAGATAGCTTTTTGTACTTGAATGATTCTGGTTCTTAAATAAGCTGGACTTGTTTTATATAAAAGCTTGTGCTGAATAATGCTGTGATTAACCTTTTCTGTGCACTGTTGGCAGATGTACCCAGTATCCACCATTTCACTTAGCAATATGTTGTCTGTTCTAATTTTCTCTTCAATGGTGCAAATATCTGCAGTCTTAATTTTGCCCTCTGGTTTCTTCTATCATGCTTATATGTTGTTTTGATCAAATACATATATAATGTGCAGTGTTAGATCTTGATTAAACATTTCTCATTATCTGTAATGCTGTTTTAAAAAAAGCCTTGATCACATAAAATTTGAAAACATTTAAAGTAAAATCATTTGTCGTTTCAGCCATCTAACTCATCTACAGAAATTATATTTAATAATTTGGGCTGTTTTGTACTACTTGAATTACGTAATCTGAATGCATTTGTATTCCAGGTGGATGGAACAAATATTCAAGGCTTCACCAACCAGCAAGCCGTGGAAGTGCTTCGTCATACAAGTCAAATGGTGTGTCTCATTTTAATGAGAAGAGAAATTAAACCAGAAGCCTTGATGCAGTCTGAGTGTAAAGGTGAAGTGAAACCTGATAAGAATGGAGATGTCATCACAGTAGATGACAAACCCCCCACAGGTAAATTGGTTGTTCCTGTCTTTACCATATCTTTTATTTGCTATTGTCACTGGTTCACAATCATCTTTTATGCCACTCTAGAGCTTTAGAACAATGACCAGATTATTTAACGTTGCTGTATTTATAATAATTCAATTGAATACTTTACTACTGTCCAATAATCAAAGTGTATGTGGAAAGTTAAAATAAATTGAAAACTGAAGTGAAAGTGGAGAAAGAAAAAAAAAGAGCTATAATGTATTCTGCACAAAATTGGGATTAAAAAAAAAGATTTTCTTAATATGATTGATAAATGATGTGAATATTATTTTTCAGTCAGTTCTGTTCACCTCATGAATTATATTGGAAATCACTGATTTCTTTGATAAATCAGTTGGCACAAATGTTTTTGTGAACTATTTGTAGTATTGAATGAAGAACCATCACCACCAGAGATCAGGACTTCAAGTTCTGCCCCAATCGATGAACAAGAAATTGAATCTGAGTTGGAAGGTGAAGTCAGGTTCACAGTCACCGATACTTCTCTTGGTGGTAGGAAATGCTTTTAAAATCAATTGGCTTGATTATCAGGCATTATGTCAAACTTTGTTTCCAAGCAGTTTGATGCCTTTAGTGGTCCGTCTAGCACCTATTTTAGAAATACAATATGTCAATTGCCAAATGTAAGGACAGCAGTAGAGCTATTGCCTTGTGGCGCCAGAGACCCGGGTTCGATCCTGACTACGGGTGCTCTCTGTATGGCGTTTGTACGTTCTCCCCGTGATCTGTGTGGGTTTTCTCCAAGATCTTCGGTTTCCTCCCACATTGCAAAGACCTGCAGGTTTGTAGGTTAATTAGCTTGATATAAATGTAAATTGTCGCTACTGTATGTGGGATAGTGAAAGTGTGTGGGGATCGCTGGTCAGCACGGACTTGGTGGGCTGAAGGACCTGTTTCTGCGCTGTCTCTAAACTAAACGTACTGGTTAACACAATATATGAATCAATGAGGTTTGGGATTTCTCCAGACCTTTTTGCTGGTAGTATTTGGAAACTGATTGAGAAACTAATATGCTTGCTATCATTATAGCCTACAGGGTTGGGATGTTATAAATCCAACTAAAGCCTCATGTTCTGTCTCTCAGAACAACCATGTGATGGCAAGACGTTGACTGGTGAACTGAGTTGAAAACAATATGTCACCGTGACTCCTTTCTCCAAGCCATTGACATCTGAACTTCAGCACCTGATCCCCTTCCTTTTACTCTATTTACCCTTGACCCCAACTGCCAGAAATCTAAGCTCCTTGTTTCCTCCCCCCATCCCCCACAATTACATCTTTCAGGCATCCCAATGTCAACAGTGTCAATCCAGGATTCTTGATCTACCTCCGTCACAACATGTAAAATCTGCTGCATGACCACCATTGTTTGACCACCCCTTTTACAAAGCTGGCATTTGCATTGCCTTTTCCTCTGCCCTAGTTTCTGACAATGTGTGCCCAGTATTTCACCAGGACTTAAGTCAAATTTCGAACTCTCACTGCCTCTGTCTCTCTTCCTTTAAATAGTTGCTTCGAAACTTCTCAAGCAGAGCAGAGACACCCTCTCTCCCCTCTCCCCTCTCCCCTCTCCCCTCTCCCCGCTCCCCCCTCCCCTCCTCCCCTCCTCCCCTCTCCTCCCGTCTCCTCCCCTCCTCCCTTCTCCTCCCCTCCTCCCCTCCTCCCCTCTCCTCCCGTCTCCTCCCCTCCTCCCTTCTCCTCCCCTCCTCCCTTCTCCTCCCTTCTCCTCCCTCTCCCCTCTCCTCCCTACACTTATCTTTAAGGATTTTCCCTGCCCCGTCCCCACTACAATGTCTCAGCCAGAGACATTGCCTATCTAGGTTCTCCAGAGATGCTGCCTGATCTGCTGAGTTATTCCAGCACTTTGTCTTTGTTTTTTTGTAAACCAGCATTTGCAGTTCATTTTGTCTACAATAGAAGAGGAATGTTTATTTGTGAACTTTTAAAGAGATGTTAACATTTTCAAAACCAAATGGCAAACTGGTGATTCTTGTGACAGACATTTTTGAAGGGTGATTTTAGTGAGACCACAAATCTTAGATGGAAAAAAGAAATTTGCTTTATTAATCTTTTTATTTCAGGATTTCAATTCAGTTCGTCAGAAGAAGAAAGCCTTTGTGTTAAATGGCAGGAGATTGTTGGTGCTAACTATGAAATTGTGGTATGTTTATTTAAAAATCTTCATTTGTGAGTCAATGTCCCGTAAACATTATTATGAGCCTGTCCCACTTAGGCGATTTTTTAGGCGACTGCCGGCGACTAGGCTGTCGCCGGGGTGTCGCCTGTATGGTCGTGTGTAGTCTCCTCAATCGCTCCAAGAATCGTAGCGTTTTGAAATGTTCAAAATCTTTCAGTGACAGTCGGCGACCGTGGGCTTGTCATAGCTTGTCTTCTCCTGACGTAGGTGCTGTCGTAAACTGTTGTAGATTGTCGCCAGGATGACGTAAGTTGTTGCCAGGTGACGTAGGTTGTCGCCAGTGCTGACTTTGGTGAATTCCATTGTCCTAATCGCCGGCAGTCGCCTAAAAAATCGCCTCAGTGGGACAGGCCCATTAGTCCAGTCGCCGGTTTTTCAGTGACCTGCTACGACTTTGACAGTTGCCTAAAAAATCACCTAGTGGGCCAGGCCCTTTAAACTACCACAGTTCTTTAATGATGCACATCGTTAGCTACATATTAATTTCATTCTACCTATTTCCATTCGGAACTTGTCATGAACTGTAACCACTAGCTTCAACCCGCTTCTCACTCACTGTCTTAGGCTG
This sequence comes from Raja brachyura, assembly GCA_963514005.1. Next base: position 94,496,926 of record OY740783.1, on the reverse strand, counting down.
AGCAGACTATTCACAAACATGGCATTCCATTTGATATGGACTTAAGGATTTGACTCCATCTGCTCTGTCACTAAGACCATCCATTTCCTGCTCTGTCATTGTAACATATTGATGCAGTAATTCTTACTTATTTCCAGCCATCTTCCCTTTTTCCATCCAGAAAACTGAACTTGTTCAAAACTGAGGGCCTAACCCCATGGTGAATACTGATCCACTTTGACTGTACTTGTTTCAGTGACAAAAACATAGATTGTTGTAGTTAACAGCATCTAGAGTCTATGGAGATGAATAAATATATGATAGATCGAGGAATAGAGGGGAATGGAGAAAAGACACAGAGGAGGTGTTGTGGCCAGCATCGGTGCCTATTTCTTATTTTTGCAATCTGGGACAATTCCTTTGACACACAACTTTAAACTGTTACTTCAATCCACTAATCCTATTTTTGGATAGAATTTAGAGAAAAATAACAAATCTAGCACTTATCTAAATCTGTCAAGCCTTTCACTTATTTTCAGGTGACACAAGTAACAAAGTTCAGTGAAAGCAGTGGCCTGGGCATAAGTTTGGAAGCCACAATTGGGCATCATTATATTCGTTCTATTCTACCTGAGGGCCCTGTGGGGCGCAATGGCAAGTTATTTGGTGGAGATGAGTTATTGGAGGTAAGCAGTAATTCGATCTCCAGTTTGTTGGAATGATAACCTAGTGTTCATTGGGTTTTTACTATCAATTATTTACTTTTATGACTTTTTCTTGGAAGAAGAAAATCTAACATTTAACTTTTTTTTTGAATATTCATCTTTTGTTTTTCTTATAGAGAATGTGAGGTTAAAGTCAAGGATCGTTCCAAACTTTTCTCAAATATGCCCTTTTACTACTGACTTTCCCTACAAGCAGCCGCTACAATTCATGGGGGGAGGCATAAAGGGGAAATGTGAAGGTCCAGCTGTGAAGCTACAGGACTTCATAGCGTCTTGGATCTCCTTTATTACATTCCAGCCTCTGTCTCTACCTCCACCCTCCCCTACTAAACTGGCTCCATCTGTGCCTTTGTGTTTATCTTTTTATCTGTCACCCATCAGGCACTGTCTTATGGCACCACTCCTTTGGTTCCATCTGCCCATCATCCCCTTCCTCACCTGATTCTTCCTACCACCTGCCAGACCTTGCCTCATCTCTATACTGACTCACTCCACTCTATGCAGTCTCAATCCAAACTATTGACCATACCTCTACCTCCACAGGTGCAGCCTGAACGGTTGAATTCCTCCAGCAGTTTGGTTTGGTTCCATCATCTATGGTCTCTTGTGTCTTAAGGATCTGTAATTTCCTGGTTTCCATCCAATCACTTTCACTTGTTTATAAGCAAAGGCATAGGCTCTGAAATGTCATCCATCTGCATCTGTGTGGTGTTTTTGACATGTGCATTCTAATTGTAATTTAGCCAAGTGGATGTTGTAACATAAAACCCCAAGGGCATGACATAGGTGCAGAATTAGGCCATTTGGCCCATCGAGTCTACTCCATCATTCTATCATGGCTGATCTATTTTTTCCTCTCAACACCATTCTCTCCCCATAACCTTTGACGCCCATACTCATCAAGACCATCAAACTCCATGACTTGGCCTCCACAGTCGTCTGTGGCAAATCCACAGATCCACCACCCTGACCAAAGAATCTCCATTCCAAGTTATGTCCTTTTATTCTGATGCTATGGCCTTGATTGTAGTCCCTCCCACTACCCTAAACATTCTCTCCACATCCACTCTAGCCTGGCCTGGACATTGAAGTGGTTTGCAGAGGCTGAATGTAAATGATACAATGTAGATTGGACCACATTGTCTGGCAGTAGTCGGCACAACTTACATAGAAACATAGAAAATAGGTGCAGGAGTAGGCCATTCGGCCCTTGGATCCTGCACCGCCATTCAATATGATCATGGCTGATCATCCAACTCAGTATCCTGTACCTGCCTTCTCTCCATACCCCCTGATTATATTTATTTTACTGAATGGTTTAATAATTTACCTACCTGATCCATTTGCCATGGGAAGTAATTCTGATGCACTTGAAACAATATATAGGAGTTATCCAATATAGCAATCATTTTGGAACTGGAACAGAAATTCACAAGTTTTATATGCTAAATGTACAGTTGCAATTTGCTCAATAGTATTGGAGAAATTCCTAACATCACTCTATATCCTTTTGACCATCTTTCATTGTTCTTGCTTCTGTTTTGTTTTAGTTAGAATTAAACAATAATCTCAAGAATGTTAATACGATTGTAGAATTGTTTGCATAGTGATAACGCAAATTTAAAACATTAAGTTAACTTGGCGAGGAGGGAATGTTATCTCAAAAGAAATAATATTCTAGTTAAAAATGTTTAACTTTAATTCAAATGTTATCAAGGAACTGATTGTTCTCTGCATTTTAGGTGAATGGTATACCACTCCTTGGTAAGAATCATAAAGATGTTGTCAGTATTCTAAAGGACTTGCCTATCAGTGTCACCATGGTCTGCTGCCATCCCATCCTTGAGGTCAAAATGGAAATTGATCTTAACAATGTGGTTTCCAAAGAAGAACCTGTTCAAGCAAATGAAGAGGTATTGTAATGATGGTATCTAACACAATATTCTTATTCAGCTCTATTGTTAAAATGGTATTTTTGAACTTTGTGATAGAAATGTTTGCTTCATTTTGGTGGCTTTTTTCATGATAATGGATCGTGTAGAATTAAACTTGTATGTTGTGGCTTCAAATTAAGTATTCCAGTACAAAACTGCCAGGTCACATCATTCACATGAGTAATTGGAATGCAAAGATTGGATTATTAGCTTCTGTTAATAACTGGTTGCTGCGGGAGGTCGAGCGTTTTGTTGATAAAGTTGGCGATATATTAATTTGATGATCGTTTCTTTGTAAACTGTCAACATAGGCAGTATTTGATTGTGTTAATACTCTGTATGTTTATTTTTATTTTTTGAATAAAAGTATTTGTATGATTTAAAAAAAAGAGAAAATCAACTAGCCTTTGATAATGCGAATGTCACTGATCCTGAACCTGCTGGCATGATAAGTGCATGATTTGACGTACAATGCTATCATGTACAGCACAATGAACTTTATTGAATTAAGGGCAAATACATATTATAACAAAATTAAACAGGTAATTATTTATATCAGACAAATTAACAGGATGCATGGATACTAAATTCCTGCTATTTATGGAAAGCTGTGCAATTTCTCAAAGTCCTCTGATTCATCATAAAAACATAGAAAATAGGTGGCAGGAGGAGGCCATTCGAGCCAGCACCGCCATTCATTATCATCATGGCTGATCGTCCCCAATCAATAACCCGTGCCTGCCTTCTCCCCATATTCCCTTGATTCCACGAGCCCCTAGGGCTCTATCTAACTCTGTCTTAAATCCATCCAGTGATTTGGCCTCCACTGCCCTCTGTGGCAGGGAATTCCACAAATTCACAACTCTGGGTAAAAAGGTTTTTTCTCACCTCCGTCTTAAATGGCCTCCCCTTTACTGCCTCAATCACAAGGATGTTCTTCCTCAAATTAGGAGACCATCAGTATGTTAAAATGGCTAACAATTAGAATGTTAGAATGGCTAGCATATTCTGGCAATCAAATCTGGATTAAGATAAAGGAACAGGTGAACATTTATTTTGCAGTGGGACTGAGAGCTGGAAGCAGCATCAAGTGATGGAGTTGCAAAATTCTGCTTTTGTTGTCTAGCCACGTCTTAGGGCGACTAAACTAGTTATTTGCCATTTCCTTTCAAGTCTGACATTCTTGGACTTAAGAAAGAATTGATGAGTAGTACGTAGGATGAGTGGGTTGACTGACAGAGAAATAGGGAATAAGTGCATCAAAGCTACAGTAACAGCGGGACAGGCAGAGGAGAGAAGGAATGGGTGACGTTTCGGGTCGAGACCCTTCTTCAGACTGAAAGTCACAGGAAAGGGAAACGAGAGCTATAGATGATGATGCAGAGGGATAAAGAACAATGAATGAAAGATATTCAAAAAAAGTTACAATGATAAAGGAAACAGGCCATTGTTTGTTGGGTGAAAACGAAAAGCTGGTACAACTTGAGTGGGGGAGGGATAGAGAGATAGGGAATGCCGGGGTTACCTGAAGTGAGAGAGATCAAAATTTATACCACTGGGCTGTAAGCTGTCCAAGCGAAATATGAGATGCTGTTCCTCTAATTTGCATTTAACCTCACTCTGACAATGGAGGAGACCTCGGACAAAAAGGTCAGTGTGTGAATTGGAAGGAGAATTAAAGTGTTCCGCAACGGGGAGATCAGGTAAGTTCAGGCACACTGAGTGAACGTGTTCAGCAAAACGATCGCCCAGTCTGCGTTTGGTCTCGCCGATGCACAAGTCTACGTCTTGAACAACGGATACAGCTGATGAGGTTGGAGGAGATGCAAGTGAATCTCTGCCTAACCTGAAAGGACTATTGGCGTCCCGGGACAGTATCGAGGGAGGAGGCATAGGGACAGGTGTTGCATCTTCTGAAGTTGCAGAGGAAGTCACCTGAGGAAGGGGTGGTTTGCGTAGGAAGGGATGAGTTAACCAGGGAGTTGCAGAGGGAATGGTTTCTGCAGAAGACAGAAATGGATGGAGATGGGAAGATGTGACTAGTGTTGGGAGGTGGCGAAAATTTTGAAGGATTATGTGATGATTGCGGCGGCTGATGGGGTGAAAGGTAAGGACTAGGGGGACACTGTCTTTGTTGCGACTATGGGTAGGGGAGCAAGGGCAGAGCTGTGGGGTACCGAGGAGACACGAGTAAGGGCCTCATCTATCATGGGAGAGGGGAACCCCCCCCGTTCCCTCAAGAATAAGGACATCTCGGATGTCCTGGTATGGAACACCTCATCTTGGGTGCAGATGCGGCGTAGAAGGAGGAATTGGGAGTAGAGGATGAAGTCTTTGCAGGAACCAGGGTTGGAAGATGTGCAGTCGAGATAGTTGTGGGAGTCAGTGGGTTTGTAATAGATGTCAATCGATATTCTATTTCCTGTGATGGAGACTGTGAGATCAAGAAAGGGGAGGGAGGTGTTGGAGATGATCCGAGTAAATTTGAGTGCAGGATGAAAATTGATGGTGAAGTTGATGAAGTCCAGGAGTTTGCAGTGTCACAATCGTCAATGTAACGGAGTTCGGGAATAGAGCCAGTGTACGCCTGGAACAGGGATTGTTCATAGTATCCTGCAAAGGGACAGGCATAGCTGGGGCCCAAGGAGCTGGGGTTCCTTTGACTCCTAAGGTGTAGGCGTTGAAGGAGAAGTTGTTACGGGTGAGGACCAGCTCCGCTAGGCGGAGCAGAGTGTTAGTAGAGGGAAATTTGATGGTTTTGCAGTTGAGGAAGAAAGGTCTTCCTGGTGGGGAATGGCTGTGTAGGGTGACCGAACGCCCATAGTAAAGATGAGGGGCTCAGAAAGCGTAAAGCCCCTGTCCCACGATGTGAGTTCACTAAAGAGCTCTCCCGAAAAAAAAATCAAACTTGTGGTAAGTACCTAGAATGTACCTAGCGGGTACATCGGAGCTCGTGGATGTCTCGTAGCGGCAGGTGGTAATGGTAACAGCAGGTACTCCGGAAACGCGGAAACTCGTGAAGTTTTTTCAACAGTGTGAAACATTTCCAAGAGTAAAAAAATACTTGTGATGAAGTACCACGAGTTTGATTTTTTTTTTTTTACTCGGGAGAGCTCTTGGGTGAACTCGTATCGTGGGACAGGGGCTTTAGTCATTAAAGAAACAATGGGCATGTGAGGTATTTTGGACATTGGTTGGGAGAGATTGGACCAGGGATGATAGGATGGAGTCAAGGTACGTGGAAATCATTTTAGTGGGACAAGAGCAAGCAGAAACAAGAAGCCAGAGAAAGTTGTGTTCATAGATTTCTTCGGTTTAAACCAGCATCTGCAGTTCCTTCCCGCACATGAAGGCTACATGTATAGTTATTCCACAAGAAATGAGAGGATTAAATTGAATTTAATTTTATTGATCTATCAGGTCATTAATGATTGGAGAGATATTTTGTATGGTCATTAAGCTAAAATATTTACCATTTATGTTGCTTCATCTCGGAAGTTCCCAATATTTTGTGTTTTTTTTCTCATTGTATCTTCTACCCACTGCCTGATTTTGTAAAACCATTGCAAATGCATCTTATTTATGTAATTACTAATTAAACTTTTTTTTAAATTGGTTCTTCAGTTTCATCCAACTACAGTACTTGATTTATGTTTTAAAATTATGGTAAAATAAGTGTTTGTATTCAAAATTTATATCTTGGTGTGCGTTTGTCAGTAATAATAAGTAATTCAAATTAATATATTGCAATCATTTTTCCAGGTATTAGAATTTCTTCCTTCATCAGCAACTCTGGCTTGGCGTAGTGATCAAGAGGAACCAGTTGGTGAGAAAATGTTTTTACAGGTACTGTTTCTGTTTTGAATTTAATTTAAATTAATATTGAATCCATCTATTTCCGAAACTTGGTGATGACATCATGATAGGTTCAGGCATGAGTCCGCAGACAAGTAATAGAAAGAAAACAGAAATGCTGGACGAACTAAGCCAGTCGAACAGCATTTGTGGAAGGAGAAATCAATCAAATTTAATTCGAGAAACCTTCCTCAGAACTGGGGGAACAGTGGAAGAATTATATTTTTCCAAATATAATTTGGAAAAATATAATTCCAAATGCAGCTAGTTGGTGGAGCGTGGAGTAAAGTTCTGACCATTAAGATGGCATTTTAGAGTTGAGAAAGACACATTAGCATGCTAGTCTGAAATTATAAGAATGCAGTATATCTGAAGTTGGAAAATTCAGTGTTGATTTCAGAAATTTGCAAAATGCCCACAGGAAAGATACAATGTGACTCTGTAAAGTGACCACTCAATCATGCATGCAGTGTATCTGCAAGGACTTTAAATAATTAAAGTGAAAATGTTTTGGAGTTAAATTATCCTCGAGACTTCACTGAACACTCTTTCAAATCTTTCCTGACTGTAAATAAAAACTAATTTGGATCTCTTTTTTGCTTAGACCCCTTCAAATGAAAAGAAACTAAACCAATACATTTATCTTCTTGCCAGATATGTTGAATTGAACACCAAGTTTCTGAAGGATGCGGAATCGTGATTGGTCCATTTTCATAATTACTTTATTAGCCAAGTATGTTTTGCTTCATATGAGGAATTTGATTTGCCGTACAGTCATACCAATAAAAAGCAACAAAACATGCAAAAATACATTTTAACGTAAACATCTACCACAGTGACTCCTCCACATTCCTCACTGTGATGGAAGGCGAAAAAAAGTTCAATCTCTTGCCTTCTTTGTTCTCCCATGTCGATCCCAGGCAAGGGATTGCAGGCTCAGATGGTAAGTACTCGGCAGCATGGTGGGGCCCAAAGTCATTATCAAGCAAGGCCTCCAGCTCCATGATGTTAGGCCGCAGAGCGATCGGAGATACGATTCAGAAAACAATCACACCTCCGGCAAGGTGAGAGGTTGAAAAAAAGTTTCCCCTGACCCCCTACCCCACCCCCCACATAAAACAAACCAGAGAACATTAACACATACTTTTAAAACACACAAAAAACCCCAAAAAAGACAAAAAAGCAGACAGACCTTGACGGCGCCACCCGGTTAACTTTGGAAAAAATAATTTCTAAGTTTAACAGCAAGATTTAGATTTTTCTGTCTGTTTCCTGGCTGACCCTGCTGTGGTGATGAGGGCCTTAGATATTTACAGTACTCAGGCAGTGCTGAGGGACAAGGATGGAATTGAAGACCTCGTGGGGAGATTGGCAGGGCCATGGAGGACGTTATTATTCAGGACCACCTGGGAGATCAAAAAGCTTGCATTGGATGAATGGAGATGCTGGGAAGATTCTTAAGACTTCTGAGTCAGAGGGTTGTGGGAGAACACTTGCATCTTGGACTGCACACTGCAGGTCCAGGGTGAAATAGTCAAACTTGATTCAATGATTAATAAAGTCTATCATCACCCTGTTGTTTTGCAGAATCTTGCGCTCTCATGGACCATCACATCTATTAAGCAGTGATTAAAATCATTCTGATTGCAGCCAAACAACTGTTTTATTGCGATTCATGTTAAATTCCTTGCTTCTGAACGCTGTCTCCATTTGTAAAAACTCAGGATAACTCTTATATTTATCACTTTCACAACTTGCCTCCTGCCCTCTCTTTAAAATTGTCCTCTTTATTTTACATTGGTTTTCTTGGTTCTATATACTAAAATCTATCAAATTTTACTTCCATGTGAAGTTGCATCTGCTGTGCCTAAAAAGAAGACACAGAGTGCTGGAGGAACTCGGCCGACCAGGCAGCATCTCTTGGAGAGCACGGACAGCACTTTTGTCTTTTTTATAAACCAACAACTGTTGTTCCTTGCTTCTGGGTTATCTATATCCTCTTCAAGCCTGTCGATGCCTTCCTACCTGTTTATCATGTGTAGTGCCATCTACAAATTTTGATATGGTTCCCTGTACACACAAGCTCACATCATGAATACATGAATGAATGAATAAGTTTATTGGCCAAGTATGTACACATACAAGGAATTGTATGCTCGCAAGTAACAACACGACATACAGTAAACAATTAAGGATAAAGCATTGAAACATAAAGAATAAAACATTATAGTTTAAACATGTGAATTAAATAAAATGCCAGAGCAAAAGGAGGCTGCAGACTTTTGGTTATTGAGTAGAGCTACTGCTTGTGGGGAAAAAAGCTGTTTTTATGTCTGGCTGTGGCGGCTTTGACAGTCCGGAGTTGCCTTCCAGAGGTAAGTGCTTCAAAGACGTTGTGGCCAGGGTGAGAGGGGCCAAGGGTGAGACTGACCCTTGCAGTTCGTCAAGGCGGGAAGGATGCAGTCAAATTCCTTCTCAGATGATCGAATGACTCGCTACAGCCTCCGGATGTCGTTCTTGGTGGCTGAGCCAAACCAGACCATGATGGAGAAGGTGGGGACAGACTCTACGATGGTAGTATAGCATTGGACCATCATTGCTTGTGGCAGAATGTGTTTCCTCAGCTGCCGCAGGAAGTACATCCTCTGTTGGACCTTTATGACTGTGGAGTCAATAGTGGCCCCCCATTTAAGGTCCTTGGAGATGATGGTTCGAAGGAACTTAAATTATTCCACAGATGTGACCGTGGTGTTGTTGATGGTGTGTGGGGGAGGGGATTGTCTTAAGAGTATTGAGCCGCAGGTTGTTACGAAGGCACGAGGACACCAGCTGTGTCACTTGAGCAAAAATGTAGAAACCTAGATGCTACCAATGGCCCTTATGAGACACGAGTGCATACTTTCCACCAGTTAAAACTACAACAGTTGCCATGACTTTTGATTTCCTGTCCTTAAAACACTTATAAGCCATATTGCTTTCGGCCCTTTTATTCCAACAGCTTTATTTTATTTGTTGTAGAGAAAAAACGCACGGAAACAGGCAAAAGCCCCTTTGGCCAACCAGTCCATGTCAACCCTTGGTTATGTCTGGTTACCCATTCGCACTAATCTTATATTAGTCCCAATTTTTATTCTGTCCAATTATCATCAGCTCTCCCTTGATTCAATCACTCGCCTACATACTGCCGGCAATTTAGGGTAGCTAATTAATCTACCAATTTGCACATTTTTGAATGTGGGGTGAAACCAGAGCCACCAGACGTAACCTACACAGTCACTCTCCACATAGCTAGCACCGGAGGTCGGAATTGAACAGAGGTCTCCGGTACTATGAGGCAGTGGCTTTACTAGCTGCATCAATGTGCCACCCTTTGATAAACCTATTGTGTGGCATGTAAATACATTTTGAATTATTTATTTTTTTCAAATGTTTTTACAGATGCACACTGATAATGAATTCACATCAACCTCTGAGGCAGAAAACAGTGCTGTGGTTGACATGGACAGAGAGCAGAGTTGTGTGGATGCACAAGGATCTCAACTAGCTATGTGGGAAGCTGAAATCCAAAACATTGAATTGGAGAAAGGTAGTTCTGGGCTTGGTTTCAGCATTCTGGATTATCAGGTGGGTAATAATAATCTGCTCACAGTTGTATGACACACTCTTCCAGGTTTTAAGCTGTTTATTATTAAATTCTGTATATATTTTTCAAATAAAATGCAATTTATATAGAGATGTACATGAACGGGTGTACTAAAGGTTAAACCTGCGGCGATTTCAAACAAAAGGAGATTTTTGGCTTCAACTATAACATTTTTGCACCTAAAATCACAGGATCCAGTTGACCCACTTCGGACAGTCATTGTGATACGGTCATTAGTACCGAGTGGTGTGGCTGAACAAGATGGTAGACTTCTTCCTGGAGACCGACTCATGTTTGTTAATCACATTAACCTGGAGAATGCTACTCTTGAGGAAGCTGTTCAGGCGCTGAAAGGTGCATCAGGAGGCAGCGTTCGTATCGGTGTAGCCAAGCCTTTGCCGGTAAGTTTGTACTTGAAAGGTTTTGATATGTAAGTCATTGAAACGTAAATTGTGGCATTTCTTCAGTGCATGGGTAACAAACCCTGTTTTCGCAGTCGAAACAAATCTGATATTTTGCATTTGACATGGGCCACACGTTACAAGTATTTATGCAGGTCATTTGTGAGGATCGTGAAAAATTCATATCCCATAGTTTGATGGGTCCCACTGAAAAGTTCCCATGGGCCTCATATTTGGTATGTGTTGATGTATGCTTTTTTTTTTTAACATTGCATTTTGGGAAAAAAGTGTTCTTACAAGATGGAATGGAATATAAATTGGGTACTCAAACCTAATGGAGTATTTCAGGAAATAAGACTTCTGTAATTCGGCATCAGATACTAAATCCCATCCAACCAAAGTGAACATTCCAACCAGATTTAAGATACTGTATGTCCCGGCAATGAAGACGCACCTGCATTGAAGACGCACCCCATTTAGAATTGCTAAATTTTGAAAAAAGGCTGGCAGGACATAGAATTTGTCACGCTCAAAAAAATAAAAAAATTAAATTAAAAATAAAGAAATTAACAATTCAATTTGCCTAAGGCTTCCAGATATCCTCCATTCTGAATGACTGAATGGGTGGGGGGTGGAGGGTGACGGCAGGTGGAGAGATGGTGGGAAGAACGGGAGCACACCGGGACAAGTTGAATCACTTGTGATCTTATTGAATGACAATACAAGTTCAAGGGAACAATTGAGGTTACTCGCGCTGACACAGGAGTAACAGGAGTAAGCTCCACAGCCCGCTGTCCTGTTATCCATCGCCCGCTGACCCGCTCCACTCTCTGATCTTTGCTCTTGAGCTGGTCCCCTCACTGTCCGGTTTCCGAGCCAGGTCAAAAATAGGGATAACCAGAATTTCAAAACTAATACCAACTGTTTTTGTGCATGTCTTTGTGACAAGACAGCAGCATTCTTATTCTCTCTGTTATCCTCACTTGACCGACAACCGCCACAAACCTCCAAAGCATGTCCCCATGCAAATTTACATTAAAAGACACGGACCGAGCAGTGAATGCCATGCAGAGTCACCCAGCTGAGGTGGCGACCGGTTCCGCTACCCGGCCACAATGCGGTGGCTCTGTGCCCGGAGCGCCGCGGCAGCGGTGAATGAGTGAGTTGCTGGCATGATCCCCGACCCCGTCCTTCTCAATGCGCCTGCCCGTTCTGACCCGGGCCAGACTCCCCACATGCTGTGAAAGGAATTATTCCCCCCCCCCCCCCCCCCATCAGCTGCCAGCAATGAGGGATAGACTTGATGTTGCTGTACTGAGGGATAGCCATGTCTATCTTTCTTGGCTAACTACCTATCCTTCGGCCTCCAAAACGCAGGTAGATTTTTGTACCATATATTTAGGTAAAAATAGTCTTCATTGCCGGGAATACGGTACATGTCAATCAATTGCAAATTTTGTTCAAGGTAACATTTTGTACTCTTTAGTACTCTGATATTGTGCCATTTAACATGAAGCTGCTTTGGATGCTGAAGCTGCCACAGTCACTCGGAAAATGTTGCTAGTATCCATACCTTACTGTACTGTTAAGAAATTATTGTAGATAGGTGTAATTTCAAGAAAATAGCTCATTTTGCACTGCTTTGATTTTAAAACTGGAAATGATCACTGATTCGGCAGTTACTTTATTCCAGGAGACTGATCTTCCAAAGATTGCATCTAAACTGATTCCAATTGTCATTTCTGGCAATATTTAAGTTGTACATTTTGCAATAACCTATTAAGCAGCAGAAGAAAAGATGAATTGAGCTGATCGTTATTGGAGCATTGGCTTGTGTTTGTTGAATTTTAATTGTGTTGTGAAGATAAATGGACAGAAACACAGTACTTAGTTGTGTTGTACCTGTATGTTGTCTGAACAAATGGTGTAAAATTGTATGTTTTTTACGTTTTAATCATGTAGCTGGTTGGAGATTTTAAATGTGGACTTATTTTCTTTTACGTCTTTGCATAAATAACTGATTTTTTTAATGACTAAATTGTAATTTACTTCAAATCAAATTAAATTATATGTACTGCATTCAATTTTGAGATGCCTTGCCCTTTATTATTTGGTGCAGTTTCTTTTAAGACAATTAAATTGTAAAATAAACTGACAAGAAGCAGCATGTATTGTGGGGAGACACATGAGACTTCAGATGTTGAGTCTGGAGCAGAAAATTTGTGCTTGAAGTATGCTGTTTTTATTTACTTATGTATCAAGAATTTCCAACATATAGAATTTAATGGAGTACATTTTTATGTGATGCAGTTCTTTTATTCTCAATAATGCCAGGCCATTACAAATTTGTATTGAAAACTAGGATATCCTCAATAAAAAGCTTTCTCGAAAATTAACACAAAGTCTTCCAAAGTCTTGGGACGGCATGGTGGTGCAGTGGTGGTGTTGCTGCCTTACAATGCCAGAGACCCGGGTTTGATCCTGACTACAGGTGTGATCTACACGGACTTTGTACTCTCCGAGATCTTCATTTTCCTCCCGCACTCCAAAGACGTACAGGCTTGTAGGTTCAAGAAATAACTGCAGATGCTGGAAAATCGAAGGTAGACAAAAATGCTGGAGAAACTCAGGGGGTGAGGCAGCATCTATGGAGCAAAGGAAATTTCCATAGATGCTGCCTCACCTGCTGAGTTTCTCCAGCAGGTTTGTAGGTTAATGGCTTGGTATGAATGTAAAATTGTATCTAGTATGTGTAGGATAGCGTTAATGTGCGGGGAACACTGGTTGGTGCTGACTTGGTGGGCTAAAGGGCCTGTTTCCGCATTGTCTATCTTAACTAAACTAACGATAGAATTTCAGTTATACATGTCCGCTGCATGTGATATACGCACACTTCACTCTTTCAGCAGTTTTCTCCAGAGGATGGAGATGTGCCTACTAATGAAGAATCCATACTCTCCTTTGATCAACCTTGTGATGGTGTTGATGAGGAAGCTGCCGATGCTGCTGTCTTTCATGCAGAGTTAGCAATGGTTAGTTGATACTCCTTTGTGACTAAAGGTTCTTTTGTAACTTGTCAGTTTCTTTGTTGCATGTTGCAATCAACAGCTTTAACAATGGGTTGGGAAGAAGTGCATCTTTATAACTGTTCATAAGCGCATCTTCATAACTATGCTTTTCTGCCTACTAACTGGTTTGTTCAAGTTCACATTTATTGTCACTTAACAAATTAAACTGGCATTATAGATCTGCTAACTGTATAAATAATTATTGAAACCTAAGATCAAGGGGAAGGAGTTCATCAGCACAAAAATTAATCCACAATTCGATATAATGCTTAATAGAGAGCAACTTGTATAATATGAATAATTCTAGCCAGCACTTTTATGCAGAATATATTGGCTTTGTGCGGAGTACAGCATATGTTTACCAACCTATAATAAAGTGTGATTACGGAAACATTGGGAATCAATAAGAGGATAAGTTGTAAAAGTTGAATGACGTTTTCAATTTATCGCCTGGATTAGAGAGGAACTTGGAGTGGGAGCGGGAGTAATTCTTTGTCATGTCCCATGGTTACCTGCTTACCATTCTTGTTCAATGTATTTGTGATGAAAATTATTCATCTTTGAATTGAATTATAATCAATATCAGGTCTCATTAGACCCTGATCTTCAACTGTATAGTCTGCTTTGTTTCTCTGATGTTTCTGACCGATAATGGGAATATTACCCAGGTTTAATAGCTTTTTTTGACAATAGATAAAAATAGGTCATTTGTTTTTCTTCCATGCACATCATGTGCTTCTCTATACATGATTTTTTAGGTAGAAGCGGCTGAAACTGAATTTGCTGATGATAAGACATCTGAGGAAGAGGACCTCCATCAGGCCTCCACCGTGGCCATGCATGGCAGTGCATGTAGTGAAAACCTCTCACTTCCATCAATGTTTTACAAGGTATTGAAACTGCTTTGCTCTCATTGAAACTGCCCACTATATAAATATGCATTTTTAATTAGTATATTGGTCTGATATAAAGAACTATTCTTTTAAAATGATAAAACCTATAACATTCCAGATGGGTAAAGAGTGGATAATTTAGCAGATGAGGAAGGATCAAACTAGCTTATTGCCTTGCCATTGGTAATGAAAGGAGGAAAGGTGCACATAAAACAAATTAATATAAAGACAAAAGGTAAAGTTAGGTGAAACTCAGAAAGAGATTCTGTATTTCATGTTTTAGGGACTGTGAGTGAGTGTTGATCAGTAAAGATTATTAGGATAGCACAGAGTAGGATGCCTTAGTGCAGTTATGCATTTTCTATCCATGCGGGCACTAACACTTGCATCCTGTTAGTATCAGTTTTGCGAATACATTTGTTTTTGGTCCTATATTAGATCTATTTCAAAAGCACGTGTATGCAATCCTTGGATAAGGGATTATGGATCCAGAAGGATGATATGTGGAAGTGAAACACCAATGAATGCATTGTTAGAAAATATTTCCCAAATCTTATTGCGATCTTTGGTCATTAAAGATAGTATCTCTCAGCAAATGCACCGCATGTTTCTCTCATTGTTGCAAGTAATATATCCCTAGCAGAATATTCATCATTAAAAACTCCTAACATCCTTCTGCACACCTTATCTTCGCACATTTATCAAAACTTCAGTTTGGACAGTTTAATTCAGTTTATTATTGTTATGTGTACCAAGATACAGTGAAAAGCTTGTTCTGAAGGCTGTTTAGTCAAATTATTCTATACATGACTACAATCATGCACAAGCAAAAGAGGGAAATTAGTGTAATTTCTTCTGGGATAGCATGCAAAGAGTCGCCACGTTCTAACACTATCATGCAACTTTTAAGTCACAGATCTCTTTAATGTCAATTTATTTTCTTGCTTCCAGTTCTCTTCCCTCCCCCCCCCCCCAACCTGAAACATTACCTATCCATTTTCTCCAGAGATGCTGCCTGTCCCACTGAATCATTCCAGCATTTTGTGTCTATCTGTAAAGTCCAATCTCGATGTGCAATTTCTTATTTTCTCACTTTATGGCCCGGTATCCTGGCAAATCAATAATATAAGGATCAAACTGGCCCAGTGCAATACTATCGGTTCCTTTTAATACCACTCTGTACAGTGTAGAGAGCAAGCTGTAGAGTGCAAGCTGCACTCTATCTCCCCTGGTTGCTGTGAGGCCTTCATCAGCCGCCTCTACCAACTCCACAACCTGCGATCAGTACTGCAACTATCCTGTGTCTCCTCCTGCAGCCATCCTCCCACTTACGTGCGCCGAGGACACCATATAATTCAAAATGGCAGGCTGCAGGAGTGGGTGCCGTTGTGTATGGCTGCTCTGCCTGCAGTCTGCCCTTTCACCCACTTTTATTTTTAGTCCTGTTAAAAAACAAATGTTAGCTAGAGGTCTTTTTTGTGGGGGGAGGGGAAGGGGGAAACTTTATTTCCTAGTCCCTACCAAGTGAGGCGGCTTCCCTCCGAGCTGCTTCGCATTTTCCTCGCGGCCTACCATTGAGACTGGAGCGGCGTTTCCTGTCGGGAGCGGCCAGACTACAGCTTCGGCGGCGGCGGAGCAGCGCTGGGACACCGTGACGGAGCGAGCGATGCCTTACCGGGTCGCCGTGCGGCAAGCTCCGGAGTGCTGTGACCGCCGACTCCAACATCTGAGGAGCTGTGGCTGCGGGCATCCAGCCGCGGGCGGCGCTGGATTTGGAATACCGCGAAGCCTGGAATCCGAGATCGCCAGAGTCGGAGCTCCAGCCAACGCGGCCTGAGGACTACGGGTGCCGCGGTCTCCGGGGAGGAAGCGGCTGCTCCAGACATTTCCAAGCTGCCGAGGAATATTCACCCGACGCCGGAGTTCCAGCTTTCCGGCAAAGAGGGCCTGAAAACATCGGACTGGCTGCGGAGGACACAAATAGGCCCAGACCTCGGGTGATTTACAGAGGAAGAGGACTTAACTATTTGATGCCTTTCCCCACAGTGGAAAATGGGGGGACGTTCATGTTGAATTCTATAATGTATTGTGTCATTTTTCTTATTTTAAATTTTTCTATGGATGTACGGAAACTTTATTTATTTTATGTAAAGCACTTTGGTTTCAACGCAAGTTGATTTAAACGTGCTATATAAATAAAATTTACTTTACTTTACTTGATATACCCCTTTCTGAACTGACCACGGAAGGATGCTTTCTGAGGTTGTGGGAGATGAGCTCTCAGACTCGCCTCCTATGCCCTTTATCTTCTGCCACCATTTTCTGATCACTAACAAACCTGAAAGTTATTGGAGATCCCTTTAAATAATGCAGGTGGAATGTATTGTTCTGATTGTTAAAAAGCAGACTTCCCTTTATGTTGATCCCATCCACTAACTGAATTGGTGTGGTCTGTGAGGGTTGGAATCAATTCAGCATTTCACCAGCTACTTACACAACTTTCGTCTTGCATAAATGCAATTGCAACACAACAACCATCAGATAAATTTGGAATGAAAAGCTAAAATCAGTGAATGATGACGGAAATGTTCCGATTCTTCTACACAGTAAGGTGGCACGTATAGAATAATTTGATTATAATTGGGATTGGAAATGGATAGGAGATCAGAGGAAAGCATTGCAGTTGAGCCACAGATCATGTGTTAAAGGAGAAAAATGAAAGTATGTTTGAGAAGAAATTGATATGGGGCTCGAGAGTGGTAGAGGGTTGCATGATAGTTTGGAGCATGATGATCATAGGCAGTTCATAACTGCCAAGAAATTCTGGCAGTTATGAACTGCCTATGCCTATTAACTTCTATTTATCATTCCATTGGTGCCTGTTTTATTTGAAAATGACATGGGTTGTTACTTTACATGGTCTGTTGCGCTGTCTCAGCACTTCTCTTGCCAAGACTGCTCTTGAAGTTCAAACGGAGGAACTGCTATAATTTAGGTATTTTCACACAGACAAACCAAGTGGGATGAAACAAAATTGCAGCAGATAACTCGAGCAGCAACATGGTGCAAGTGCAAAGATCGATAGTTCTTACTTTCCTTTGACATCATGCTACTTTAATGCATTTAAATTATTTGGAAGAGCACACCTCAAAGTTGTAAATAAATATTTTCCTTTTTGAAGGATGAACAGGAAAGTTCATTGGGTGATTGCAGTGTATCCTCCATCGAAGAAAATGAAGGGAAACGGATGTCCTTAGCCAGAAGATTTGTGAAAACCATTACCATTGCAAAAGACAACACTAGTCTTGGTGGGTGCTCAATATCAATTCCTCAAGCCTGCTGCAAAAGAAGTGTTTTGCATTAATCATATTCTTTGAACTCTCTTTGTTTATTATCTAACACAATATGTTATCACTACCGTGGATTTTTATACTTGCTGATTTTCAGGGCTCTTGGATGGCAATATTACAGCGGTCATATGTTACAAAATGCAGAGCAAAGACAGGGCCATTGTACAGAGGAAGCATGAGTGCCACTTCAGGATCTGATGTATATAGCTCATATGTTTTGCTGGTGAATGGCTGCACTTTGTCTTTGTCTTCAATTAATAGCATTGCAAGATTATATGAGGTTGCAGACCCAAAATTTATATACGTTCTTTCTCTAAGAGCTATGTTTATTTTTAAACAAACCCTTTAAATAGTTTCCCTGATAGATTAATTAATTATAGAAGAGATGAGCTGTACTCACAAACTAGTAGGATTCCAGATTTGATGTTTCACTTGATGTTAACACAGACAAACCAAGTGGGATGAAACAAAGAATTTGTTTTAAAAAGAGGATGTTTACAATAATACTGAAAAATACGCCATGCTTTGAAGTGTACAGATTTTGCTTGGCTGACCAATTTTCTGGGTTATTGGATGTTATTTCTGTTAATACACTACATAGGGTGGAATTGTAGATAGTGAAGATGGTTGTCAAAAATTGCTGCAGGATCGTGATCAGTTGGACAGGTAGGCAGCAGAATGGTTGATGGAATTTAATGTAGAGAAATGTAAGATGTTGCATTTAAAGACCAACACGGGCAGGGCATACACAGTGATTGGCAGGGCTCTGGGGCGTGTTGAAGAGGAGCGTGATCTAGGGGTGCAGGTACATAGTACCTTGAAAGTGGCGTCACTGACAGATAGTATGGTCAAAAAGACATTTGGTATGTTGGCCTTCATCAGTCAGAGTATTGGGTATAAAAATTGGGAGGCCATATTACAGTTCCATAGGACATCAGTGAGGCCACATTTGGAATATTGTGTTTAGTTTGGTCACCATGTTATCGGAAAGATGATGTCAACCTGGAAATAATGCAGAGAAGATCTACAACGATGTTGCCGGGACTCGACGAGTGCGCTATAGGGAGAGGTAGAGCCGGCTAGGATTTTATTCCTTTTGAGCACAGGAGGACGAGGGGTGATCTTATAGAGATGTACAAGATCTTAAGAGTAATAGATAGGATGAATGCACACAGTCGTTTGCCCAGAGTAGGGGAATCGAGAGTCAGTAGGCATAAGTTTAAGGTGAGGGGGGACAGATTTAATAGGAACCTAAGGGGTCATCTTTTTACTTAAAGGGTTGTGGGTGTATGGAACAAGCTGCCGGAGGAGGTAATGGAGGCAGGTACGTTTATACAGGTACATGGATAGGATAGGTTTAGAAGGATATGGGGCGAACACCTAGCAGGTGGGACTTGTGGAGGTGGGCAAGTTGGGCCGAAGGTCCTGTTCCCACACTGTATGACTCCATAATACTGCTGACAACTATAAATCACTTTATTGAGATGTTACACTCTATTCTAATCAATTTTCTAGTGAACCCAGTAAATTTAAAGGAAGAAGAGGGTGGTGCATTGGTAGAGTTGTCACCATACATCGCCAGAGAACTGAAGTTGATCCTGACTATAGCTGCTGTCTGACTGGAGTTTGTACGTTCTCCCTGTGACCGCATGGGTTTCCTATGGATTCTCTGATTTCATTCCAAAGTTGTGCAATATGTAGGTTAATTGGCTTCTGTAAATTATCTCTAGCGTGTAAGATTGAACTATTGTTTGGGTGATTACTGGTCAGTGCGGACGGTGGTCCGAATAGCCTGTTTACACGCTGTATAACTAAACTAAACTTAAAAACTAAGAGGAACTGGAGCCCGATGAGTGGAAAGGGGTAAAGGAATCATTATCGTGATTCAGGTGCCGAACCAATGGGGTTTCTGAATTGTCGTTATTAAAATATTAGAGTTTTGCTGTATGAGGGTTCCATTGTCTCATATACTTTTTACTGATCAGTTCGGAAGTGCAATGGGATGGGTGCAAGGTTAGCACTGATCAAACTCTGGTAAAGTGATTTTGCCTCCTCCTCACAGCTGATACTCATCACTTTGTTGGGACTTGATGTTGAGGCTGCAACCGGGTGAGATATTAGAAATAAATTATGGAATGAAAGGCTAGGTTCGGTAATGATAACTACCAGACTGTCCTAATAAGATCATGAGAAATGGTACATGATTTGGATACTTTGATTAAAAATGACATTGCGAAAGGACAGGACGTGAAATTTGATTAAATAAATTCAGTGCAGCTAAGATATGGGTCAGGTGGTGCAAAGATTATAAGAATGACTTGGAGGGATATTTTTTGAAGAAGCTGCTAGTCATGTACCGATTGGTTCAAGTGTTTTTGCAGTACAGGTAAAACAATAAATGAAGGGTGGTGAGCCCTGTCAACTGGCCTCAGTCAGGCGAACGACAACAAACAGAGACAGCAGCAGTGCCGCAGCTTGACGCCAACCCGGAGCTTGCGTCCTTTTTAGGGCGGGGGGTGGAACCGGATGGCATCACCCAGCGGCAGACTTCTGCTGCCTCAAACGCAAGAAGAAGAAGGGTGGAAAGCATTAAAATCAGGGATGAAAAATAAATAAGTAACATTTGTGAATGTAGACTTGTGTGACCCATGTAAACATTTTTTATTCAGACTGAACATGGATAATTGGAATAAATTGCAGGACTCACAAAGGAAGATTTTGAAAAATGAGGATTCATTTCACCCTTGACTACAGTCTGGAGCTATATACATAGATAATGTATCAATAAGTGTTACTTTGCATATCTAAAACATTTAAAAGTAAGCATTTAATTTCAACTAGGGTTTTTTGATTACACATCCACATACAGGTGACCCCTGCATTATAGCGGGAACAGGTATGAGTGGTATTTTCCTAGCAAACAGCCGTATTGTGATTTTCTGCAAATCGTGTCATCTATTTTGTGCATTAAGAAGAAAATACACTTTGTATTGGCTTATTACTTTTCTTACACATTTCTGCGAGACTAAATTTTATTCCATATATCAAATTTTTGGGTGGTGATTAGTTAATTCTTTAAGGGCAAATTTCTGTAAAGGTTGCAACGCAGGGGTCACCTGCGGTTTAAAAAACATACACATCTGTTTAATTGCATGTATTTTGCCGCCATCTGCTGTATATAACTGCATCCTGCACCAACACGTAACCATTAGTGTACTCTCAAATTGGCAAATAAAAAATATATCTGAGGAAGAAGGCAAAGCACAGTTTTTTTGTGGATGTTGCAATGTTTGCGATGTGGAGGGTAATTTAAATTTTAAGTATCATAATGCACACAATAAATGTATGCATAGTTCAGAATGTAGAGGAATTTGACCTTTGGTCCACGATGTTTGTGCTGAACATGCCTATTTAAACTATTTAATCCCATCTGTCTTCACATTATCCATGTTCCTCCATCCCTGCATATCCATTTATCCATTCAAAAGTCTCTTAAACACCACTGTCGTATCCGCTTCCACCACTGGCATTGGCTGAATGTTACAGATACCTACCACTCTCGGCATTAAAAAAAAACTTGCCCCACACTTGCCCTTTTGAACTTTCCCCCTCTGAATTTATAGCTATGCTGTCTTATATTTCACATGTCCATCCTGGGAGAAACTTTCTGCATACCCTATCTTTGCCTCTCAAAAGTTTGTAAACTGTTTAGGCGTCCTCTCAGATTTGAAATGCTGCCCTGCTGCAGAATGAGGAATATTGTGAGTTTATCTGAAAAGACAGGAGAGGGAGACACAGTGTTGCTCTCCATATTTGCTGTTTAGAAAGTATCAAATGCCAGAAGTTAATTTGAAATTCAGAACTTCCGAATATAATCTCTGGATTATTTGCATGAGCCAAGTGTAAATTTGGTTAAGGAACAGAAGATTAGGGAGAAAGTCAAGAGGCTGAAGCAGCTTCATTTCATGAGATAAGTGGATTGTGCAGGATGGAAAAGTGATATTGGATGAGGTACTATCTGAACCAGGATATATCATAGAAACATAGAAATTAGGTGCACCGCCATTCAATATGATCATGGCTGATCATTCAACTCAGTATCCCGTACCTGCTTTCTCTCCATACCCTCTGATCCCTTTAGCCACAAGGGCAACATCTAACTCCCTCTTAAATATAGCCAATGAACTAGCCTCAACTACCCTCTGTGGCAGAGAGTTCCAGAGACTCACCACTCTCTGTGTGAAAAAAGTCTTTCTCATCTCGGCTGTAGTAAAATAAATAGGGTGGTAAATGAGATTTGAGAACTTGGGTTGTGGGGAAGGAAGCTGGTGGGACAGGATAAAAGATAGCATCGGTATTATTTTCTGAACGAATTAAGAATTTAAACAGCCAAAGATTGCTTTAGACACTGCAATTTATAATGACAGAGACTCTTAGACTTTGGAAGTTTATACTGGGTTCTGGGGAAAATGGGAGGAATTGTAGTGGGAGAATAGCCAGACCTTCAAGATGAAGGCCAAAAACATTCCATTGGTAAAAGAGGATATAGTGAGAAGAAACAGCAGAGAGTTCTCTCTCTTGAGTACGACATTAGGTTAAATGTCAACTTCAGCATTGGACAGCTTACGGAATTTGGGCAGTTTGGTGTGATGGATCCTGATAAGAGCTGTGAAGTAGCATAGTGCATAAATTAGACAAGCACGTACCAAAAGTAACATGGTTTTAATGGGTAGTTTAGCTTTCACGTGGCTGAGATTAAGGAGTCAAGCTTGCATATAAATTTCTGCAGTATTGTTTTCTGTAGCATGTGACAAAAACGGGTCATATTAGATTTTGTATTGGATAATGAGCATTAACAAAGTGCATGATTAGCCATCATAATATCTTTATGCAAACCATTGCTTGAAAACGAGGCATAACATTCTAGATACGAGTAAAGTTGATGCTTATGATGAATAGCAGGCTGCCTTGGGTACATTGGCTAATTTTTTCCTACAGATGAACAGTGAAAGCTGTTTAGAAGTTAATTCCCGAGAGACAGGGACAGACAATACAATAGATGATATCGTTAACAAGCTTAACATTAACAGAGACTCACCAAAATTAATGTTAGTGAAATAACAAGAAAATAAGAAGTGGCAAATTCCCTGGACCAGATGGATTTCATTCCAGGATTTTAAAGGAAATGTATACGAATTATATAGCAGTTTTAACCTTAAACCTCCAAATCCTTCAGGTTAGAAAATTATGCCTACTCCATTTAAGAAAGGTGAGAAAGAGAGAAAATAAAAAAAATCAGAAAAAACAACTGCACTGGTTTTTTCCCAGCTGCTATCTGGCAACTGAATCATCCTACCACAACCAGAGAGCAGTGTTGAACTACTATCTACCTCTTTGGTGACCCTCGGACTATCCTTGATCGGACTTTGCTGGCTTTACCTTGCACTAAATATTATTCCCTTATCATGTATCTATACACTAAATGGATCGATTGTAATCACGTATTGTTTTTCTGCTGAGAGCTTAGCACTCAACAAAAGCCTTTAACTGTACCTCGGTACACGTGATATTAAACAAAACTAACTGCTTCAAAGTCCAAACTTTATTGAATTTTGATCGTTAGACAATTGAAATCTCTGACTGCAGCCCAACAAGATTCAGCTAGAATTTTAATTGAAATGCAGTAGCTGCTGATTTGATATTTAAGTGCTTTGGAGAAAAACTAACTATATATTATGAATGTATGTCAGAATAAATAGATAGCGTTTAATTGAATGTTTTCATTTTTTTCTGTATTTTTATTTTGTCATTTGTATGAAATATTTTCATCAAAATATTTTGGTAACTGTACAGGAATGACCGTGAGTTCCAGTAAGGATGGCTCAGGAATGATAGTGCGTAACATTATTCACGGCGGCTCCATTAGTCATGATGGCCGAATTGGGGTAGGTGACTGCATCTTAGCAATGAATGGGGAACCAACGACAGATCTTACCAATGCACAGTCCCGTGCATTACTACGAAGACATTCTTTAATTGGACCAGATATAATGTAAGTAACATTTACATGATTGCTCATGCATAAAGTAATAAAGTAAATAATAGGGGACCATAAACATAATAAAGTAATAATGTCTATTCTGGGGAAAAGTAAAATGTTATTGCCTCTTGGAGCGAGATCAGGGTCAAAGAGCTTTGTCAAAGCCGGTATGTAGTATGTCTAATTGCGCAAAAACCTTTGTCGTACATAATTTACATTAATAACATTTAAATAAACATTTTGTTTGTAATCCCACCCTTTTTCTCACTGTTATCACCATTCTTTTTTTCCCCTTGCTTTTCACCATGTCATTTAAGTCTTTCAAAATGTTATTGTTTTATTAGTTCTGAGGCATAAACATGGCAATCAAGACTCCTTCGTGTTTTCAAGACAATTTGCAAAATAGCAAAATAGAAAAAAGCTGCACAATTTAGAATTAGATTTTGCTATAGAAATAGAAGAATGTAAAATCATTTTCAATTTGGAGTGCCTGAAATTCGATACCCTTAAATTTTCCCTTTTTTTTAATTTAGTTTAAACTGAAGATGCTTATCCAAGTCTCAACGAATGCTGATACAAAATCTTTAATGAATGTACATATTTATTCAACATGAAAAAGATTAATTGCAATGGTTTTTGAAAGACTAAATTAAAATTAAAAAAATTGTAGGCAATTATTGTGCAGGGATGCTGTCTGAAACAAATAATCAAATTAATGTTATAGATTGTGTTGGAAGGAACTGCAGATGCTGAATTAAACTGAAGATAGGCACAAAAAGCCAGAGTAAGTCTAGGCAGCATTTCTGGAGGGAAGGAATGGGTGACATTTCAGGTCAATACCCTTCTTCTGTCTCGACTGAAAACGTCACCCAAAAACCTTCTCTCCAGAGATGCTGCCTGTCACGCTGAGTTACTCCAGCTTTTTGTGTCCATTAATGGTACAGATTCAGTTTTCTGTATCATCAACATCAATTTTTGCTAATTCTAATATTATGGCTCTTTCCATTTTCTCTGTTTTGTAAATATAAATTCATGTCATAACATCGATTTGTATGGACAACCTTTGATTAAAGTAAATTTCAGACAATGCTTTCTAATTTTAAAAAAGTACTTTAAAGTCAGCTTAATTTGCTTGGGAATATTGACCTTTGGCACACTTTATACAAATATGTAAGCATATAAAAAATAAATGCTCCATGAGTACAGATTATTCACCAAGAAACTGTTTAAATCATACAGTGTTTACGAAGTTACCATTCAATGAGTAAGTTCCTCAAGCCTTTTCCAAGTAAGTTCCTTGGAGTCATTGCAAACTAGTGATCCATTGAAATTTTATTTCAAAGAAACGTTGATATAGTTAATGAAGGTGAAATATTGAACCATGACAGAGTGCACTTTATTTTTGGCATAACAACATCTGAAGTTCGCTTCTCCATATAAGTTTTTTTTTTGCCTGGTCCTTTGCTCCTTTCTATGATTTTTTAATTTGTTTCTTAAGTAATCGTTACCAGAGCAGATAGATGCCCCTTGCTAGAATGATCAACTTACTTTGGGGTCACAATGACATTTGTGGTGTTTTCACATTCTAGATCAAAGCACTAAAACATTGATTGTAACAGTTTCTGCTTTGTGCTAAAAGCTCAGATCCAAGGATAATTTTGTAAAGTCGTTGTGCCTTTATAGTTATGTTCAACAACTATTTTATTTGGATAAATAGGAGGCAATTTTAGACTGTTGATCAAAGGAATTTTTGAGAGCTTGACCTGAAAGCATTGTAAAAGTGAATGTCTGAAATTCCTCCTGTTTAGTTAAAATGTTTGGAATGCAACCGCATAATAAATCTTGATTTTGAATCTTTTCAATCTACAAATTGTTTATTTAAATGTAGATTAATAATCCAAATAGTGTAGTACAAATGCTTTGATTCTTTTTTTCATTGCATATGCCATCGAGTGAGTGAATCATGAAAAACTGATCTATAAATACTCCATAAATTTTACTTAATTTAAAGAACTCAGTAACTTTGCCAGTTGGTTGGTAATTAATCCACCACTTATTAATTTAATATATTGTTAACATTAGTTCACCTCTTATTAATTTATTGTGTTGAATATTTTAAATAATTTGCATAATTTTAATGGACACTATTTTTGTCACTCTAATTTCTATATATTAAATACACATATATATATAAAATGGCATTGCAGAATAAGCCTACATTTCACATTTCCAGTAATGAAGAGCTGCATATCTAGGATTCGGAATGAGTGTACTCATCAATTTTACATATAACCTCTACAGTAACTGAGAATTTTGCAAGGAGAGGAGAATCATTTCTGATTCTTTGAAGAACATAAAAAAAGGATAATGATTTTTGCATCTAAGTATGTTATGGAACAAGGAACTTAAATAGGCAGAGTTAAAATGCAGATCAACCATGTATTTTTATTGAATGATGGAACAGAGTTGACAGACTTAATGGACTGCTGCTCTTACTTTGTTTCTATTCTAATGTGAAGGAAAACCTCTTGCAAATGGCGCTATTGCTTTTACAAGTTGGAGAATCTCTAATCATTTAAATAAAAGACATAAAAGGGAAAAAATGCTGGACTAATTGGGTGGCTCTTTTGGAAATTCAACATAAATAACATGGGCAACAGGGAGACACTCTGTGCAGTTTGATGCAACATACAAAGTGATACAAATAACATTTTTGTATACAATTATTTCCAGCAACGATTCACAAATGCAGTATTTAATATAATACTTACATGAAAATAGTTAAAGGTTTGTGGCACTAGTGTAAAAGTTCCTACGTCATATGCTTTTCACATTCTAGATCTCCTTCTGCATCTGGTGATGATCAGTCCTCATTTTACGTGTGAGTATTAGAGTATTTTAAGTTGCTGTGAGCTTGTGGATCATGAAAGTCAGTACAGCAATAAATTATATCTTTGTAATAAATCCAGCATGCTTTAATCATTCACTTAAGAGCTTTATCCAGATACATATACTTTCAATCTTACAGATCTATCCAAATTATTTTGCATTTGTAATGTCATTATTTGGTTTAAATTTGATTTTTTTTCACATTTCAGTCATTTACTTTGCAACAATTAAGGCTGAGGGTCCCAAAATTTACAATTGGCTGCAACTTGGCTCATATAGGAGGATCCATCATTAACCCCCCTCCCCCATCTTCATAATCGTACTTTATTAGCCAAGTATGTTTTGCAACATTCGAGGAATTTCATTTACCATACAGTCATACCAATAAAAAGCAACAGAACATACAAGATACATTTAACATAAACATCCACCACAGTGAGTCCTCCACATGTGATGGAAGGCGAAAAAAAAGTTAAATCTCTTCCCTTCTTTGTATTCCTGTGGTTGGGGGCCTTGAGCCTTCCATTGACGGGGCGGCCTTGCCTCCCGTAGCCGGCGTAGTTTGGGCCCTCACGTCGGGGCGATCAAGCTGCTGCATCGGGGCGGGTGGGGGGGGGAGGGAATCTTGGCTCCCCCGCGCCAAATGTTTCCCCTGACCCCCTCCCCCACCCCCCCACATAAAACAAACCAGAGAACATTAATACATACTTTTTAATTACACACTAAAATAAACAAAATAAAGACGAAAAGACAGACAGACTGTTGGCGAGGCTGCCATCGTGCGGCACCCCCCTGGTACTATACCGAAGAAGAGTCCTGACTTGAAACGTTGTCTGTCCATTCCCTCCACTGATGCTGCATGACCTGCTGAGTTCCTCCAGGATTTTATTTTTTGCTCACGATTCCAGCATCTACAGTCTTTTGAGTCTCCAGTTGGTTGTAGCTTCTGGTATTCTATGCAGGTAACTTTTTATTCCAGTATTGTTCACTGGCTTTTTGATTTGCATCCGAACAACTGAAACTAAATATGGGTGTCTCTTTAACGCATAGTTGGGGAGCTGTAAATTAGCCCTAGGATCCTCTAAATTGCAAGGAGAGATTGTTGGAAAAAGTGAGTATTGTTCCTAATCTCCCTAAATACCCCCTCTTCCAGAAGCAAGTTTATGATGCTCTTCCGACCCCTCCCTCCTCCCTCAATCTGCTCTTCCAAAAGATAATATCTGATTTGGAAAATAAATCCAAAGGAAATCATTGTTATGCTCTGTTCAAGGAACAACCAGTAACATGAGCATACAAAGGGAAGGTATTATTGAGGCTGAGGCATCAAACAGCTGTTTTCTATCTGCCACATAAGGTTGCAGGAACTCAGAGTGTCCAAATCTCGTGATAATGGACTGAAGACAATGCGTTGATTTGAGGTCTCAAATATTCAGACACTTAAATATTCTTCTCTCGAGTCTCTTAATCACGCAACCTGATTTCTTCAGAGGATGGAATGCTTAAGAGAGATTTGATAGAAATATATAAAATGATGAGAGCTCTGATCATAGTTGTTCATAGGAGACTGATATATCTGATGGAAAAGTAATGGCACAGTAAAATAAGAGAAGAAAATTAAGAGTGACCTGGAGAAACATGTTTTTCTTAACCTCTCGTATGTTGGAATCTGGAATGTATTGACTGCATACATGAACAGATACACGAGTAGACTGAGTACATACAGGCAGATGAGATTAGATTGAATTGGCATTATGGTCAACACATACATGGTGGGGTGAAGGGCCTGTTCTATGTATGATTGGGCAAATGCCTGCCTCCTGTTTTGTAACCCTTCTGTGATTGTTAGAAGCATATGTTTGCAATTATTGCTTTAGATCCTGTAATTATTATTGAATCAAGAATATACATTTTTGGTTAGAGTCATAAACTTGCCTTACAAAAAATCAAAAAAGCACAGAAATACACTTTGTCTGAGCCAAATAGTTGCACCATTAACCAGATCAATGAATTAGAGATCTAGCAATATATAAAGTATACATCTTTAATAATTAAGCTACTGGAATATTATGGAACATGGACACTAACATCATGGGCTATTATTGTGTAAGTTTTATGCATTACAAAGTACCTACTATCACACACTTCTGTTCATCCCCATCCCAGAGTTCATAGAAATACTATTTTCGTTTCCCCAATTCATTTTAGCACTTATGCTCTTGTATACCCATTATAATCAACTTATTTTTACATCCCATGTCATTTACATGCCCTAAATTTACAGCAAATATTCACAAGTTTCTAACTCATTGTTATTCTCAGTTTCAATTTGATGCTACTGCTCTGAGAATTAAATACTCCTCAGTATTACTGTGGCAGTAAGATGCAAAAGACAATAGTTGCAGGAGTAGCCAGCACCGCCATTCAATGTGATCATGTCTGATCATCTCCAATTAGTACCCTGTTCCTGCCTTCTCCCCATATCCCCTGACTCCACTATCTTTAAGAGCCCTTTCTAGCTCTCTCCTGAAATTATCCAGAGAACCGGTCTCCACCGTCCTCTGAGGCACACGGTGTTTCATTTACCTGTGAATAACGCAACATCGGAAAAGAGTGATAATTAGGGGCTGAATTGAATGATTCAAGGTATGATGGGGAAATCAAGTTATGCTGATTTTAGTTGAATTTAGGGATTAGAGATACAGCATGACACAGGCCCTTCAGCCCACCGAGTCAACGCCAACCATCGATCACCCCTTCACACAATTTCAATGTTAACCCATCTTCACTTCCACTCCCTACACACTGGAAGTAATTTACAGAGCAAATTAACATACAAAGCCCCACGTTTTGGGGATGCGAGAGGAAACTCTCATGGTCACAGAGAACGTGCAAGCTACACACAGATAGTAACCGAGGTCAGGATTGAACCTTGGTCTGGTGTTGTGAGGCAGCAGCTCTACCAGCTGCACCACTCTGTCAGCCCAACAAAAATGATGGCACTTTTGATCAGATGTGGAAAAATCGCAGATACGCATATTTAGATTTTGGTCTACATTATTCCATATTTATAATTATTGTTGACTAGAAATCGCAAGAAAATATTGTCAGTTTAGTAAAACTGAAATGAACTATAGATCGTCAGTTATATACAATTTCAGTTGAAAATACTATGGAAGAGCAAGGCTTGAAATGTAAATGTTTTATTGTAAGACCTACAGTGTTAAACTGATCATCGAGCTGCCAGTTACATTTATGCAACAACTTGGCAAATATTAAACAATAATCTAGACGTTCATCTGCCTGCTTGAAAATCTTGCAAAAGAATTATAACAAAGGTTGTCCATGATTGTTTCAATTCTGGATCTGGGACTGCAAATTTTAATAGCAGCCAAGGAATTGGGAGTTACTGGTCATTAGATTCAGAACTTCCATCACTGTGTAGAATCTGGGATCAGAGCCAATTCTAGGTAGTTGATTTGGGGGGTAGGATTGAAGAGGTCAGAGATTTGATTAAGACCGTGCATCCTTAGTTCTGGGCCTTTGAAGAAAACGATGGGGGGAGGGGCTTATCCAGAACTGGAGTCTATTGGTAGTAGGCATCATTGTAAGTGGAAGATTGGTGAATGGTTGAGAGCAGCGCAGATAGTTTTTAAAATGTTGATCAAATATGTTGGTTCTGAGAATAGCCAACTGTGATGGATCCTTGCAACATTGTGCCCTAATTTCTCAGGCAAAGGATGATTTGTGACTGAAGGGCCTGTCCCACTTTTGCAACCTAATTCGCAACGTTATTTACTCATGGACATTTTTCATCATGCTAGAAAAACGCCCCAACCTACTCGATGCCACGAGTACCTACGACTAGCAACAGGCCTGCTACGACCTCGTGACGACCATGCTGCGAGTATGAGTCAAGGGCAAACTCAGCTGAGGTTGTGAAAGTGGGACAGGCCCTTTACTACCAGAGTGAACCCAGAAATAGTTGCAACTGCTGGGGTTTACTACATTTTTAGTCTGAGGTTCTGTGTATTTATCTCTATTTGCAAATGTGTATTGCCAATTAAAAAAGTAGCATTATCTTCACAGGTTATAACGATTGAAGTGTATCTGGATAAATTTCAAATTTTATTTTGTATTCTTGAAACTAATCATATTTTCATTGTTACCTATTTATCATGATAACAATCAAGGTTATAAACTAGTTCTGCCTTGTATTTCTAATTTGTACCTGCATCGTAGTCTGGATCAAACCCAGGTCTCTGGCACTGTAAGGCAGTAACTTTACCACTGTGAGACTGTTCTGCCCCTTAGGTTGAATGCGTTACAGAATGTGTCATCTGACTTGTGGGTGGGGAGGAGAGAGTGGATGAAGTTTACCCGTTAGCAGATGGAACATTTTAATGACCTGGATTTTATGATACCTGCAATTCTGTGCATGAGGACTGTCTTGGACTTCAAGGCATGTCTATCAGTTTTTTTTCCCGCTGTGTTTAGATTATGTGAAATCCACCAGCATGCCATAAGGAGGGGAGGGATGGAGGTGAGGGCAATGCACTTGTTTATGAGAGACCAAAGTAAGTTTTATTTTTAGTGAATTTTTTAATTGTTTCCGTTTTTTAAACTATTTCAAGTTTTTAATTTTAATGACTTTTTAAGTTTTTAGGTTTCTGTATGTTCTTGGGTATTTCTGCATGTTAGAACCATTCAGAAAAAAAAAAGATTTTAGAAACATAGTGCTAGCTATGCTAGGTGGACTTAGAATAGAGACAGGTGTGACCAAGTTGGCTGTTAAAGATTTCCAGTAATATTGTGGGCAGGGGTGATTCTGTCTCGTCCACATAATGGAGAGCTCTATACCCAGGAACATCCAGCATGTTGCCTTGGGACATCCACTCAGGTAAGTGTGATGTTGTTGTAGGCCAGCAGTATATGGACAAAATTGTTGATGAATACAAATTCTGGGCTATTGTTTTGAACATTTGCACCTGTAAACGGACGAGTAACAAAGATTGATTGTTATTTTCATACTCTTCTGAAATATACTGCATTAAAGGTCATGAAAATAATTGTGCCTGAAAAAGAATATTTGTGTTTGTTACATAACTTCATTACAAGGTTTACCCTTATCACTTGTGGCTACGACAAAATTGACTTGTAAGATGGGTACGAGAGTTTTCTGATTGTATTTATAATTAAAACAATCTGTTCAAAATATGGTATAGTAATTTTTTGCTTTTACTGACTTCATAAGCCAAGGCATCTATATATTCTTTGTGAGCCAAGGCATCTATCTGCATGTTATTGCTGTTGACCTGTACATATAAATTAAATGGCATCTAAACTGCAATTTTTTATTTGTAAATTCAAAGCATCTTTAAATCCTTTTAACTCAGTAAAGGAACTCTTCCAACCGTCGGCCAAAGATCTGAACTAGTTTGGAGTTCTAAATAAGATTTAAAATTTAAGACTCAAAG
This sequence comes from Raja brachyura, assembly GCA_963514005.1. The sequence continues at coordinate 94,464,675 of OY740783.1, read as the reverse complement.
AGTGCTTAGTTGTTTGTCTTCATGACACTTTATATTTGCGTGAAACAAGGACAGTAAAATATTGGATTCCTTCATATTGTTTTAGTTTTTTTACATGTTCTTAATCTCATTTGTTGTAGTGTTACATATGTGCCTGCAGAAAATCTGGTCAAATATAGGACCATGATGAGTCAACAACTTGATGAAATTACTGCAATTGAAAGTTTATCTCTTCTGCCTGTCAGGTAATATCTAGTTCATCTTTTGGCGTAGTTTATTTTTAAACGTATATATTTTGATATTTTTTGTAGTTCTCTAATGATGAATTAGTACTGTAATTTTTAGTATTCATTTTACTATGTACATACATAATTTTAGTTTGCAGTAAGAGTTAATATTACTATTACATGTGTTCATTCGGGATTTAATTGATGTTCAGAGGAAGCTTAAATTGATTAGTATGTTTGTTTTAGTTTGCAGTTCAGAAATGGGCAGTCATTCAGCCATCTTGTCCCTTGACCATTTGTATAATCCGTCTTCTTATAATAGACAGGTTTGCTATTATGTCAAGCAAATACAAAATACTGCACCTTATTCTTTCATTTGTGCCTCACGGCACAATGATAGCAATCTGGGTATCCCAGCACCTCATGCTGCAAACACATCCCGGTTTGTATCCTGACATGACCAACCATCTGCCCAATAATAAATCTTTCTCATATAGTCACAAAAAGCTGGAGTAACAGCGGGACAAACGGCATCTGTGGAGAGAAGGAATGGGTGACATTTCGGGCCAAGACCCTTCAGAATGTCACCTATTCCCTCTCTCCAGAGATACTGTTTGTCCTGCTCAGTTACTCCAGCTTTTTCTGTCTATCTTTGGTTTTAATCAGCATCTGCAGTTCCGTCCTACACAATAAACCCTCCTCACCTGTATCAATCTATTGCCAGTCAGGCTTTGTCCTGCCTTTCCTCTCTTCCAGCTTTCTTCCGCCGATTGATAGTTGATGTGGACTCGGTAGGCCGAAGAGCCTGTTTCTATGCTGTATTTTTAAACTAAACAAAAATGTAAAATGTACCTGATATTTTGTCACTGCTTCCAAATTATTAAATAGAAATTTCATGTTTTTTGTTTTCAGTGCTGAACTCCCCGAGAGAGAGGAAGGCGAAGGAGAAGAGAGTGAGCTTCAGAATTCATCTCACAATAACTGGAAACAAGCTCGACGGTATGTAAATTTATTGTTTGTCTAGCATTGCATAAGAGCATTGATATTAGGAATAAAGAACATCTTACTTCACTGTTAGCTCACTTACATGGTGAAAGACACAAAATGCTTGAGTTACTCAGCGGGACAGGCAGCATTTCTGGAGAGAGGAATGGGTGACGTTTCTGGTCAATGCCCTTCAGATTAAAGAATGGTCTCGATCCAAAACATCACCCATTCATTCTCTCCAGAGATGCTGCCTGTCCTGCTGAGTTACTCCAGCATTTTGTGTCTACCTTTGATTTAAACCAGCATCTGCAGTTCTTTCCTATACATGGTGATAGATACAGCCAGCAGTAGTAGAGCAAAAGGTTGCGCCACCAACACTAGAAATGAGAATGCCAGTGGGTTTAAGCAATTCTGTCAAGCCGAATCTTCCCAATGCATAATTTTACCCAGATGGGGTGCGTCTGAAATTGCTGAGCTTGGCTATGACTGAAGATGTAATTGGTGTTTTTCAGACTTCCTTTAATTTGGGTGTAAGATTTGGAGTGTTACGGATGTTTGCTCTTGCAAAAAAAAAGGCCGATGGCTGATTCTGATAACTTTAGACCAACTTCCTAATGTCAGTAGTAGGAGATTTACTCGTCAAAAGTCAAAGTCAAACAAACTTTATTGTCATTTAGAAATACATTGATATATGCAGTTCCAAACGAAATTACACTGCATTTGGCTCCCTGTGCAACACAATAAATTAACCAAAGGATAGGCATGGATGAAAAGGATAAATAGACAATGGTGGCAGCCCATTACATGGCATTCAGGAGTCTGATGGCTCGTGGGAAGAAGCTGTTGCAGAACCTTGATGTTCTGCTCCTTATGCTGCGATATCTTTTCCCCGAGGGCAGCAGAGTGAACAGTCCATGATGGAGATGTGTGGGGTCTTTTATAATACTGCTGGCCTTAGACATGCAGCGTTTGGTCGCAATATCCCCGATTGAGGGGGAGAGAGGTCCCGATGATTTTTTCCGCTGTCCTCACCACTCTCTGCACAGACTTCCAGTCGGAGGCTTTACAGTCCCCAAACCAGACAGAGATACAGCTGGTCAGAATACTCTCTATGGTGCCCCTGTAGAAAGTAGTGAGGACGGGATGGGGGAGATGAGCTCTTCTCATCCGGCGCAGAAAGTGCAACCGCTGCTGCGCTCTCTTAACCGTGATTATTAGTGCGGAAAAAGTAATCCTTATTTGCAAAACTGCCAGTTATTGTTATTGACATGAAGAGGCAAATAGCTTTCTTTTGATGGGATTAAATATTTTATCAAATACCTCAGGAGCATTCACATGTACAACATTAATCATTACCTTTATCCATTAGTGCATTAAAAGTCTCATTTGAGTTAGTCAAGCATAATTTAAGTAACAAGTCCATGACAGCTATTATTTGGTAAGTCTTTTTTTTAACTGACAATACATTTTATCTTGATGTAATGTCTCTAAAAGGTTCTTCCCAACAGTAGGCTGACTGCAATATGCTGTTTCATGCTGTGCCTCTGTCCATTTGACAGATGCAATGTCTTTAATCCCCACTCCAAGAAGATTTGGGCAGTCTCCGCAATCTCTCAACAATCTTGGATCCTTTCTATCTGGACCAACTGACATTTGTACTTTGAGTGTAACCAACATGTAACTTAAATTGAGGGAACGCAGGACAGTAAATAGTGGTATCTTTAAGAGAGTCCTCATTCAGAAGAATAGTTGCTGAATGCCCTAAAATGCATAAAAGTAGATCAATCCTAAGATGTCCTGTTTCTTTAATAAATGTTGTCATTTACCTTTTCATCAAAAATTGAGATTATTTTATTATAATCTCCTCACTTCTCCACTGTACTTTTTGTATAAAGCTCAGTTTTCAATTATATTAGGAGCTTGACATTATTAATTAACCACTGTTTACCATTTCATTTTAATCTATAATGTGTTTCTTTTTTGAAGGCTTTCAAATGTTAGTTTTATCTATCTAAGTTTATTTGTTGTCAGCCTGAATCCCTAACCATTAGAATAAAGCAGGGTGCCCGAGCTACCAATACTTAGTTGACTGGAGTTCTTTGGGAAATGATTAGCCTCAGGGATTAGAGTATTGATACATTCTGTATAAATCCTTATTTGCCTCCAACAAACTTTACTTTCTGGGCCTCCACTTCCTGTCCCTTATGCATTGTATTCTTTCTGTTAACTAAATGGTTTTGATCAGAATGCATTGGATCAGATTTAGATATAATTCATCTTTCCAATGTCTGTACCAATTTCTTACTGTACAGAAATTCTAGGGTTTGTTAACATTTCTTCCCAACTTTTAATGACTTGTTTATTTTGTTCTGCTCTGAATAACCTCAAGGAAATACTTATTTTGTTCTGAACTTTAGTGTGGAGCTCTGGCGTGAGCCTGGAAAGTCCTTAGGAATTAGCATTGTTGGTGGAAGAGGAATGGGTAGTCGCCTGAGCAATGGAGAGGTCATGAGAGGAATATTCATTAAACATATTCTGGAAGACAGCCCGGCTGGAAGAAATGGAACTTTAAAGACTGGTGACAGAATTGTCGAGGTATGTGTTTTATATCTATGGATTAAAATATATACCCATTCTAATGGAGTAATGGAGCTCGGTCAGGGACATTGGCTGAGAACTAAAACTAATATATGACTCCCAGGTTTTAGAAATGAAAGGAAAATATCAATGGAAATAATGAAAAGCATTGCTTCCAACATCAGTAAGTTCTAATAAAAAAAAATAAAAGTAAAATTTATGATGGCACTGTTTGGGGAAAGTGTTCAGTAATTTCCAAATTCCTATACTATAAGGTGCTCATTAAAAAATGGTGAAATATCATGTAAGCGATAAACTAAACATCACCATTAAACACACCAATGTAGCGGCACCAAACGTGGTGAATAAGGCCAGACATCAGGCATGTTCAAACAGCTGTTTTATTCCGGCCGGGCGCGGCGGCCATTTTTGTAGTCGGGCGACCGCTTGTTTCAGGAAGCCGCGCTGGCAATTTTTCCGGCCGGCCGAAGCAGCCCCAACCAGCGCAGCGCCCAGGGATCCTAGAAGTCTGCGCCGGTGAGGAGAAGAAGGGCATCTTTGGCAGTCACCCCAGGTAAGCCTGCCCTATCGGGTGGCTAGGCCCTGGGCAGCGGCCAGCGGGGCCAGGTGCAGTGCAGGACAGGGCATGGAGCTGTGGCCGCAGTGAGTTCTGTTGCGGTGCTGTGGCTGAAACCGTGTCCGCGGTGCGGCTGGATCCGGTGCAGGGCCTGGAGCGGTGAATTCCGGTGCAGTGCAGGCCCTGGAGCCATGTCGGCGGTGCGAGGCCTGGCCCTGATCCGCTGTCGGGAGCGGGAGAGCGGCAGGTACTCTCTCCGCTCTTGGGATGTGCGTCGGTGATGCTGTGGGCAGGAGGCTGCTACGCTTGCAGCTCCTGCAGCAGCTGGTTGGGCAGCGGCGGCTGGTACAACTGCTCCGCTCCAGTGGTCAGCACCGGGCAGGTCATGTGGGAGAGCTCTGCGGCTGTCACACAAGGCCTGGAGCGGTGTGGGGGTTGAATGCGGGGCCTGGTCCGTTGCCGGAAGCGGGAAAATGGCAGCAGCCGGGACTTCTCAGCTCCGGTGAGTAGCAGCTGGTGTGGAGCGGCGGCAGCCCCAAATGTAGCAGTATACCTTGCTGTAGGGCCAGGTTGGCGGCAGCGTCGTTCTGCCGGGCTGGGCAGTTGGCTGCAGGCATCAGGTCTCCCGAGGCTGCGTGCGTGAGGTAAAATCCAAATTCAGTTTGAACACTCGGGGGTCACCAAGCGGCACCAAACGTGGTGAATAAGGCCAGACATCAGGCAGGTTCAAACAGTTGTTTTATTCAGATGTTACATGTTAAGTTGGTCTGCTAACATAATTATCATTGCTGCTGTAGCTGAGCGAGGTTGTTCTCTCGGGCTCAGCTACCTGTTGACTCCTTAGGTCTTGAGGTGAGATAACCTTAAGTAGCAAGACACTCCCTCTAGCCCATGACGTCACGTGCCAGCCCTCGTACCTACTGACGAGGGTTCGACCATAAGTGGTCTGCTGTCGCCACACCAGCTTTAAATTAAATTTGTAAAAAATACTTACTATTGAAGTTTGTAAATGCACATCATTTCCCATTTATACTATACCTTTGACAAATAGAACTGATGTAAGTCTGAGGGGCACATAACTTCAACTCTGATGTATTGTTTCTGATATTGACTACAATCCTCCAAGTGCAAATTCAAGTTCAGAAGCAGCATCCCCTCTTTCCCAAAGTTGCTTAGCTTGTCACAGCCACCCTTTAGTATTATACATCTGAAGATTTTCCATGTGAGTTAAGATGTCTGAAGCCACTAATTCTGTATAATGGTAAATAATTGAGTTAGGTGCTTGAAAAGAGAATATATCGACAATAAATTAAGCCTAAATTGAAAGCATGATGATTTTGGGATCCATGATATTCTGTAAGTTTTTAGTGCAGGATTTATTTTAATATATATTGTATATATTTTTGCAGGTAGATGCAGTTGACTTGCGTGATGCAAGTCATGAACAGGCAGTTGAAGCCATTCGGAAAGCAGGCAATCCTGTGGTGTTTGTGGTGCAGAGTTTAATAACCAAACCAAGGGTATGTAAATTCCAAAGCATGGGAAGAGATAGACAAAGTACTTTGTAAAATATAAAAAATCAATGCTGAAATGTAAAGTGCCCTCCATAATGTTTGGGACAAAGACCCATCATTTATTTATTTGCATCTATACTCCACAAAAAAATCACATGTGGTTAAAGTACACATTGTCAGATTTTATTAAAGGCTATTTTTATGCCTTTTGGTTTCACCACGTAGAAATTACAGCTGTGTTTATACATAGCCCCACCATTTCAGGGCACCATAATGTTTAGGACACATGGCTTCACAGGCATTTCTAATTGCCCAGGTGTGTTTAATTGCCTCCTTAATGCAGGTATAAGAGAGCTCTCAATACTGTCTTTCCTCCAGTCTTTCCATCACCTTTGGAAACCTTTATTGTTGTTTGTCAACATGGGGACCAAAGTTGTGCCAATGAAAGTCAAAAAAGCCATTATGAGTGAGAAACAAGAATGAAATGGTTAGAGACATCAACCAAACCTTAGGCTTACCAGAATCAACTTTTTGGAACATCATTAAGATGAAATAGAGCACTGGTGAGCTTACTAATCGCAAAGGGACTGGCAGGCCAAGGAAGACCTCCACAGCTGAGGACAGAAGAATTCTCTCTATTATAAAGAAAAATCCCCAAACCCCACCTGTCCGACAGATCAGAAACACTCTTCAGGAGTCACGTGTGGATTTGTCAATTACCACTGTCCACTGAAGACTTTGTGAACAGAAATACATAGGCTGTACTGCAAGATAAAAACCACTAGTTAGGTGCAAAAATAGGACGGCCAGGTTACAGTTTGCCAAGAAGTACTTAAAAGAGCAACCACAGTTTTAGAAAACGGTCTTGTGGACAGATGAGTCGAAGATTAAGTTATATCAGAGTGATGGCAAGAGCAAAGTATGGAGGACAGAAGGAACTGCCCAAGATCCAAAACATACCACCTCATTTGTGGAACACGATGGTGGGGGTGTTATGACCTAAGCATGTATGGTTGCTGAAGGTACTGGCTCACTTATCTTCATTGATGTAACTGCTGATGGTAGTAGCATAATGAATTCTGCAACGTATAGACACATCCTATCTGCTCAAATTCAAACAAATGCCTCAAAACTCATTGCCCAGCAGTTCATTCTACAGCAAGACAATAATAAACATACTGCTAAAGCAACAAAGGAGTTTTTCAAAGCTAAAAAATGGTCAATTCTTGAGTGGACAAGTCAATCACCGGATCTGAACCCAATTGAGCATGCCTTTTATATTCTGAAGAAAAACCTGAAGGGGACCAGCCCCCAAAACAAGCATAAGCTAAAGATGGCTGCAATACAGGCCTGGCAGAGCATCTCCAGAGAAGACACCCAGCAACTGGTGATGTCCATGAATCACAACATTATGGTGCCCTGAAATGGGGGGGGGCTATGTATAAACACTGCTGTAATTTCTACACGTTGAAACACAAATGTATAAAAATGGCCTTTATTAAAATCTGACAATGTGCACTTTAAGCACATGTGATTTTTTTCAATTACAAATCTCAAATTGTGGAGTACAGAGGCAAATAAATAAATGATGGGTCTTTGTCCCAAATATTATGGAGGGCACTGTAACTTAGCAGGCAGACAAGAAGTTAGCTTTCTCCTGTCAGGTTTTAATATGTTCATTTGGTCAAACTAATTTTCCTGTGAACTTTATTCCTGTTTATTCATCTGCATCTCTGCTCACTATTCCTCGTTAATCAGTGTTATGAGTGAGCTAAATACCTGAAAGCACATACATGTCTGGGGTAATGCTTTTAGTTTTAACTTACTATTCTGTATTTCTGCTCTCAGCTAAATGCTCCCGATAGCCAACCACCTTTTTAACCTCTGTGCCTGCTATCTTTTTTCAAAATCTAAAATGGCTGTTCCTCATACAATTGAATTAGAATCATAATGAACTGTGGTTGTTTCCTGGTTCAAGCCTATTTTAGTTTGGTTTCTGGGTTCCTCTCCTCTGAAGTTAAAATTGGCCATAGAGATTGTTGCATAGGACTTACCAGCAAAGAAGTATATGGTATTGGAGGACAGGTATAATTTTGTTATGCAGTCCTGAAACACTGTAGATATTTTATCAGCATGTATGTTTGAACATGTCCTCCGACCCTAAAATGCATCCATTTTGATCAATGAATTAATCATGATTCAAGGTAAAATTTGAAACCATATTTTGAAAAATAGTTTCCATAATGATAAAGTTGCAATGAACATTATATCTAGGTAAAATTAAATATTTAATTGGGAACAAATGGTTCGATGTTTAATTCTTGATCCATGGGAAAATTTCCTTATTCTTAGTTGAAAAACATATTTATTCACTCTCTTAAATAATTGTGTTAAATAAAAAATAACTTTTCTCTGATATTTAAAGTAGATACAGCATCAGAATTTTTGTTGATTACCATTTAATTTAATTGTGAATATTATTCATGTAAATGCTAGCAGCAGTACAAAAACCTAGTATACCATAGTTTCTGAATATATGGCAACCTGGCTTCATATTTTGATGACTTCACTGAGAAATGTCAAGTTGTATTATTGCTAGAACTATATAATTTGAGGTACACCCATTCGGAAAAGCTTTATACCAAAACTAAATAAATTATTTGATTCAATCTTTGAATATGTTTTGCAGCTTCGTTGCTTGCATGCTTTGATCCGTTTTGGTCATTTAGAGTTGCATTCATTGATTCATTGTCTGTCAAAATAACTTATAGTCAAGATTCAAATGTTATTCCCTGGAACCAAGGCTAGTTTCCTTTCATTCATAGTATGCGTTAGATGTTTACTTCAAACATTTTATCTGAAAAATAAGCGCATATGGAAATTGTTACCTTTAAATATCAGAGCTATTTGTATGACAACGTGAATGATTCTTTGAGCATTTGTAATCCCATGTCAATAATATTTTTGTTGAATACTTTTTTGATATTTTTTTCCCTATCTTTACATTTTGCTGCATTTCACCATTGTCATCATAGCCAGGCTCTTTTCATAATTATTGACCATTACTTGCTACAAATCTCTACCAGTTCATTCTCCCTTGATTCATATGACATATAAGTATCATGTAGGTGATTTCACTTTCCATATTACACTAAATTTAAATTTAAATAAAAGATCAAATTGCACTAAATAACATACAAATAATTCATTCAGATTTTGTTAATAGACTTTATAGACAAAAGGTGCAGGTGTAGGCCATTCGGCCATTCGAGCCAGCACTGCCATTCAATGTGATCATGGCTGATCATCCCCAATAAGTATCCAGTTTCTGCCTTCTTCCCATATCCCCATGACTCCGCTATGTTTAAGAGCCCTATCTGGCTTTAGAACTGGTATAAATAAACACGTTTTGCAATAAGGACCAACACTTGAAGTCACTAATTGCCTTTTTTATGTAGTAAATTACTTGTAAGATCGTAAGCTTTTATTCAGTGACCAAGTTTACTGAGTTAATACAAGCATTAATATTTGATGGAGTTATAAAACTGTGAAATAACTCATGAAAATAATATAAAAAAACATAATATAGCTTATGTTTACTTTTCAGCGTCTCTTGGAGAGGATAATTTGCATGATTTCTAACACATTCTTGACATTAATTAAAGCCATTCAGGAAATATTGGTTCCAGCCTTGGTTTTGGAGGGAGATCCGATTTTGTAATTTGATGTAAAAATGCATGTTTTATGGTCTGGCTCATAGTTGTAGTAATTATGTACATCCAATGAGAAGTTTTTCTCAAAAGCAATGTGGGCCAGAGCAACATCACAGGGATGTGAATGCTAAACTCATCCTTATTTATTCCTGTCATTTAATGCTTGAGGTATTTGGGATTTTCATTTTTTTGTGTGCTTTGTTGTAGATTATGACTTTACTTTTGTCTTGGTTTCAGAAACAACCTTTGTCTTTCCTGCAGTCTAACCCTTTGCCTGAATCGAGCAACAACAGCGGCAGTACTAACCCATTTGCTGACTCTTTTCAAACCCGCGTTAGACAGGTTGGATGATGCTTGCGTGTTTTTTTTTGTTTCCAATCTAAAAACTTTTTTGATTGGTGTGTTTGCTTTGATGTAATTACTCTTTAAAATTTTATATTTATTAGCTTTTTTTAAAAAACTAAATGCTAGCTTTTGTGTTTGGCAATATATAACTGATATAACATATTTTACCGGTTTTCTATCTCAATTCTGAACTTTGTATATTCTTTTAAAAATAACATTGAAGAAACTTCAAGCTTGTGAAGTCTAGCCCATTTCAATTTCGGAGGTTTTGTTTGGGGACATTTCTAAACTGGTGTGTTGGAAGTGTCGCATCTTCGGTAACAGTAATGATCCTGCGTAAAATGAGTTTGGACTGACTTAACTGGGCTCCTGGAGGAAATAAGTCCACAACTGAAAACATGTAACTGAAATATTGTTCAAATGGTACAGGTGGGCAGGGGGGAAGAGAGAAATGAAGGGAGAGGGGGAAAGAGAGAGAGGAAGAGGAAGATGTGGAGAGAGATAGTTGGGAGAGACGGGTAGAGGTGGGGGTTTGGCAGGAGAGAGAGATACAAATTATATGGAACTAAGTTGATCATTTTTGTCGTAATCTTACTCTTTAAAAAAAAACATAATTTTAATATCAGCTCTGGTTGAACATTTTCATACGAGGAATTGTTTCTCTTTATCTCCCATTATTTTGTCCATTTTAAACAGCCAATTAGATCAGCAACTTCCCATAATTTTGGGAACCCAAAGAATGTTCATTGAGGTTGATCTCATTATCTAAATGGTGATAACAATTTGATTAATCATGCTGAACCGCCCATCTACTTCCCATAGTTATGGGAATCCAAAGGAATAATTCTATCTTTGTCCTGCCCCCTCCCATGACATCAGTCTGAATAAGGGTTTCGACCCGAAACGTCACCCATTCCTTCTCTCCAATAATGCTGCCTCACCCACTGAGTTACTCCAGCATTTTGTGTCTAAGGTTGATCTCATTACCTAAACAGTGATACAATTTGGTAAATCACGTTGATCTCTGAATAGTAATTTTTCTTCTGAAATTTGGTGCCCAAAAATTGGATCAGGCCTGATGTTATAGAACTGAACACAATACTTATCGATTCTAAACTTCTTTAATTTTGAGTAAGCATTCCATTGTCAAAGTTGATTACTATTTGTTCCCATTTGTCAACTTTTAGTGATTTTTGTTCAGGAGCAGCTAATTCCTTAATTTCTTCATTGCTCGTAAACCTTTTTTATTAAAAGAAATATTCTAATTCCGTGTCCCTTCATAAATAGTTGTTTCCAAAATTGAAATCCATTCGCAATACTCTTACTCTCATTTAGCCTATCATTATCATTCACACGTTTCCATTCACACTTAATATTCTTTGAATTTAGTGTCATCTGCAAATGTGGATACACAACTCAATTCGTACATTCAGGATGTACATTCAATGTAAATAATGAAAAGTCAAAGCTCACTCTTTAATATCTGATCCACATGCCCATTACTCATAAGTGAACCTTCAGAACCCTGTGCTATTCTTTGATAATGTTAAACTTCTGCTCACAGTTCTGCTGGATCTCTGAACATTTTTTTCTTTCACCACCACACTGCCTTTCCACTCAAATAAATGGAGGTGCTCAGAGCTTATAGTTAAAATCCATTCACTCAGTATTTAATCAGATTGAACTGTGAAACCTTTGACCCATGTGGTTTAGCTCCTAAATGAGTATGCTCTAAATAATTGACAAAACATTTTTTCTTCATAAAGTTAATGATTACCAAAAGTAATTTAACATCATTCAAAATTATTTCCTCTTTACATTATCAAAAGTAAAGTGATGTCAGAGTGAAAGTATTCTGGAAAACAAGAAGATTGTTTTCCTCAACATTTCCGGATCCACCACTTTCTCTGTCTGGTCCAATATAGTACATGGAGATCATAGTTGAGAAGATTTGAAGTCGTAGTACCTGGCTTTCATTGAAAATTATGTTCCCTATTGATTCCATTGGTGATAGGACTTAATATTGAAAACATTTTTTAAATAAGAATAGCCTAAAAATGCAAGCATTTTTAAAGGCATGCTAAATTATTGCCTGACCTGCAGTTTCACAGTGCTATGTTTGATGGGCTCATTGTAGATATTCATTTTCTAACATCATCTATGCATTCTAATAGACCTGTAGGTTTTCAAATGATGAGAATGCATTCTGTCAAGTGCCCTATTTTATTATCAAAAATCAATTTTATGAAAATAAATTCAAGGTTAATGAATCACCTTGGTGAGGTCATGTCCTATTGATAGATCAACTGCAGGATAAATTTAATATGTTTAAAAAATTCAATGATAAACCACCAGTAACCATTTGATGAGTTTTGCCTTTTATCCTGTTTGTTTTGTCGTCTTAGGTTTCTGCATATCAAGCTAGGACTTTTCCACGTCCTTTCCCAACTAACTCATTTGCAAACAATCCATTTAAGGTTTGTCTTACATTGCTGGGTTTTTAGATAGCTATTCTGTGCTTTCATTTACATGTGAATGTGATTGTTCAAGGTAATGTGGAGAATTGAAATAAAATGGGTAAGAATTGTGGTGCTTTGTGTGGAAAATGTCAGTATTTACACGATTAAGACATTACAAATATTCAGATTCCTACAATTTTGGAAGCTTGGTTAAGGTTCCATGGATAGGAAAGGTTTGGAAGGATATGGCGAAATGTAGACAGGTGGGACTAGTGTAGATGGGGCATCTTGTTTGATATGGGTCAGTTGGTCTGTAGAACTTGTTTCCATGCTGTATGACTCTTATGACCCTAGAATTATTTTCTGTTGCATTATGATCGCAATGAATGAAACATTATACTTAGTTTCTTACCCACCGAGTTGACAATTTAGCAAAGTGGCTAGCTGAGCCACACCTTGCAAGAAGGGTCATGTATTTGCCACCTGGTTAGTTCTGATCTTTGCTGGAAAGCAAGAAAGTTGCAATTTTATATATATTTAAGAATGAAAACATTGAGTAGATCACTCTTCTTGATTTGCTACTCTGAGATTCAGCAGACGTGTGCGAAAGAAGCAATCACCATAATTATTAGTTAGTGATTGGATTTAGCTAGCAGTGGTGTCTCCCACAGGCCAATGGCCTATAAACATTCACTGTTTTGGCACCAAAAAGAACAACCACTAACGTCATGGCCCAATAAGTGTTAACACTGAAGAGAGGAAATTGGAGGAACATGCTGATAAATATCTTTAAGGCTTTCTCCTGATAGTCCGTTTTTTTTTAATTTGTGAGTATATAGTACGCGTACCACAATGAGTTTTTAAATATCTAATCTCAATTTTGGATCTTGTTCTCCTTAAAACAAACCACCAGTAGTTTTGGTCCAACTATTAGATGATTACAGTAAGAAAAAAAATTGGATTTTCCAATTAGAATTATCAGATGACTGTGCCCTGAGTGAATTTCAAGCTGCAATAATTCATCTATGATATGTCACATTGAGAAAGGATTATGGAATTAAGGAGGCATAGTTAAAAATAGTTTCCCGTCCTTTTCGCAATAATTACTTTCTCCAGGTACGTTATTGCAAATTTTTGTGGAAATCTCCCTGAAACCAAGTTAAAATTATTTAAAAACCAATATTTTCCAATAATTTCTGCTCCCTATCCAGGAGAATTTATAATCATTTTGTAATATAAGAAATAAATAAGAAAGAGAAATGTGTAACCCATGTTGTAAAAAAACATTCATATGTAATTGTAGATAGTTTCATTGCCACAAAGATTTCAATTTGGCTACCTAGAGAACAATTTGATTACTGGGAGCCAGGTATGAGATTCCTGCCAGAATTGGTTTTAAAGTTAGATTCCTAAAGTGGAATAGCACCAGAAAGGACTTTTTGGCCCGGTATGTTGATACCGAGTTTTTTTGCACATCTACACTAATCTTATTTTCGCCATCTCCAACAGGATCCCACCTGGCCACATCTCCTCTCCTTTCTGCTTTCCGCAGAGACCGTTCCCTCCATAACTCCCTGGTCAATTCGTCCCTTCCCACACAAACCACCCCTCCCCTGGTACTTTACCTTGCAACCGCAGGAAATGCTACACTTGTCCCTTTACCTCCCCCCTCTACTCCATCTAAGAACCCAAACAGTCTATTCAGTTGAGGCAGAGGTTCACCTGCACCTCCTCCAACCTCATCTATTGCATCCATTGTTCCAGGTGTCAACTGCTCTACATTGGTCAGACCAAGCGCAGGCTTGGCGATCGCTCCGCCCAACCCCTCCGCTCAGTTCGCTATAACAAACCTGATCTCCCGGTGACTCAGCACCAACTCCCCCTCCAATTCTGAATCTGACCTTTCTGTGCAGGGCCTCCTGCATGGCCACAGTGAGTCCCACCGCAAATTGGAGGAACAGCACTTCATATATCGCTTGGGTAGTTTACACCCCAGCGGTATGAACATTGACCTCCAATTTCAGGTAGTCCTTGCTTTCTCCTTCCTTCCCCTCCCCTTCCCAGCTCTCTCACAGCCTACTGCCTCTTCCTCCTTTTTCCCGCCCCCCCCCCCCCGACATCAGTCTGAAGAAGGGTCTTGAAATAACCCGAAACATCATCTATTCCTTCGCTCCATAGATGCTGCCTCACCCGCTGAGTTTCTCCAGCTTTTTTGTCTACCTTCCTTTAGTGTGGTGACCACAGCTGTACACAACATCCAAGTGTGGCCTAACCAGTGTTTGTAATGTTGCAAAATAATGTCCCAATTCTGATATTCTATGCCACAACATGTAAAGGCAAACTGAAGTGTCATCTGCCCTTTCACCTTCTTACCTACCTATGTTGTCACTTTCAAGGGATCTTGTTTTGATGCTGTGCTTTTCTTGGTTGAATAATAAGCAATTCATGCGCACTCTGGGAAGTGGATATATGTTTGAAATACAGAAAAGCATTTGAGGATGTGGTAAGGCAGATGAATATTAAGTCCTGGTGATCGCGATTGGTCAAAGCTACAATGTTGCTCAGAGTAGAATATGAGGTTGATGGAAGATGAAAATCAGCTGTGATCTTAAACAGGGAGTTATTGAATACCATGCAACACTGCATTCCTGAACCAGGAGTCTGACACCTCTTGTTGATCTTGACAGCTGGGCCTTCTTACTGATTCATTAATGCATGCTTTAAATGCTTCTGTGGAAAATCACTCTGGCTTGTGAATCTTTAAAATTCTGTACACCAAGGGGCAGTGGCTGTTTTGTCTCTGAGTATTTCCAAGGCTAAGATCAATTGCTTTTTAGAATCTGGGAAAATAAATGGATATAGGAGACACAAAGACCTGCAAATGCTGGAATCTTAAGGAAAACACAACGTGTTGGAGTAACTCATTGGGTCAGGCAGAAGCTGTGGAAGACATGGGCGAAGCAGGTTTAGCGAGTCACGTTGTTTACTCGAGCTCTTGTTTCGTTATGTTCCTATGTGGAAGGTCATACAACAGGTAGTCTGGATGATACAATTGTGATGGCAGTCATTTGTCCAGAAGTGCATTTCAGGTATAAACAAATTTGAAGTAACATATATATTGTACTCCCATCATCTCCAACCCATTACTGAAAATATTTGTCGTTCATGTCTCTGTTGTGTTTTTTTAAATAGTTTTACATTGCTTGTTATAACGTAATGTAGATATCGAATAATCAGTTGGTTATGATTAGAAACTAAAAGCTACAATGCCGCATTATATAAATGTACTTATCTGAAAGTAGACCTAAGATGAAAAATGCTTGATATTATTAGATGTTTGCTTTGTGCCTCACTGTGTTGTGTGTGTTTAACATGCAGGTATCCAATCAATCGGATATAGAGACTGAAATAACATCAGCACTCACTGGTTCACTTTGGTCACCGCCTGTTGAAAGCGAGGAGACCAGCAGTATTGTGCAATTACCAGGGAATAATGGCGAAAAGTCAGAAGATGAATTAGAGGAAGATGATGAATTTGGATACAGCTGGAGTATGTAACATCTGATAAAAATCATTGCTTATCAATTACAATATATCCATTCTATGGATCTTTATACACAATATCAATACTAATTTAAACATAGAGGATGGTGTCCTTAATGCAAGTCCTTGCAGTGCAAATATTCCTTTCACTCAATGTTATGGGGGGGGCAAATTCTGAAAATAAACAAGAAACTTTTGACATCAGTCATGGACTGTCAAACAGAAACTTCAATGAAATAGTAAGGATCAGTCATCATTCTGAGGATGAGAATGGAAACTGCAGCATGTTTCTGTATGCCACTATGCAGGCAGTCATGCATTAATCACCCAACCTCCTCAGAGGAAGAGTTTTCTCCCTAATTCAGCTTGGTAACATCTTATTTTCATTCTAGCTGAGAATGCAAAAATGTAGATCTTCAAATTTGTTAAATATGTTAAATAGTGTTGAGGGAGTACTTTGCATTGCAAATGTTTTACCTTGCTGCGATTAGAAATATTGTAACTTAAAATTTGCTATGTCATAAGGAATAGGAGTAGAATTAGGCCATACGGCTCATCAAGTGCACTCCGCCATTCAATCATGGCTGATCTATCTTTCCCTTCTAACCCCATTCTCCTGCGTTCACCCCATAACCTCTGACACTTACAAATCAAGAATCTATCTATCTCTGCCTTAAAAATATCAACTGACAGCCCCCACAGCCTTCTATGGCAAATAATTCCACAGATTCCCTCTGACTAAATACATTTCTCCTCATCTCCTTCCTCAAAGAACGTCCTTTAATTCTGAGGGTATGACCTCTAGTCCTAGACTGTCACACTAGGAGAAACACCCTCTCCACATCCATTCTATGTAATCTTTTCACTATTCTTTGATTTGTCTCTTTCATTATTCTTGTTGCTCTGAATTACCATTATTTGGTTTTACCCTGTGCTAATCACTAAATAGAACAGAAGTGTTGTTCAGAGCCATGGTCTTTGAATTAATAACAGTAGATGTTGCTGTAAATGTGAAGCGTCCTATTTTTACCTTGGGTAGAATTGGGCCACTCTCTTCACATTATTATTAAAAACATATTACCATCCAAATGACAACATTTTCACCTACCCTAACTCACGATAGCCAGTTGATTATCTGCAAACTTAGTCGCAATGTGTTCAGCTACTAAATCAATAACGAAACACAAAAATCACCACTGATCGATGTTTGATCATAGACCTTAATATGGCTCGTGTCGATTTTTGTTTATTCCGTCAGAATTCTGGGACGATCAAAGAAATAGGCTTCCAGCTAGCACGAGCAACACATGTGCCTGCCCGTTCAGATTTTGACAGGCAACATGGTTCAAGCTAAAAAGCATGTTAACTTATCGTGGTGTAGAATTGTGAGATGTTGAAACATTTTTAATGCAGTGGGTTGTGTGGAAGTATAATTAGTGTAAGAACAAAATGAAGAGCTGTAAATTCTGGTAAAGATCTTAAATGTTATTCCACACAATCAGGGAAGATCAAACAACGCTATGGAAGCTTGATGGGTGAGCTGCATATGATTGAACTGGAAAAGGGGAAGAGTGGACTGAGTCTCAGCCTAGCTGGCAACAAAGACCGATCCAGAATGAGTGTTTTTGTCGTTGGCATTGATGAAAATGGAGCTGCTGGCAAAGATGGCAGGTTACAGATTGCAGATGAATTGCTGGAGGTAAGTATCTTTTTGCATATGTTTCACATAACAATAGTGTAACAAACAGGTGGACCAACCATATTAATTTAAATATCAATGTTCAAATAGATCTTAGGAGATTTGTTATTTGATGGTCTTTCAAAGAAACCAAACTAAGCATCATACACATGTCTTTTTTTATTTCAGCATTTTAGTTTTTACTAGGCCAAGGGGGACCTGTTGGGTCCTGTCCCCTCAACGTGCGGTGGAGGGGGGGGGAGGGGCCTTACGGCGTCAACACACACTAACCACCCCCCACACACTCAGGCAGCGGGAGGAGGGGGAAGGGGGGAAACATAGATGGAGGGGGAGAGGGAAGGGGGGAGAGAGAGGAGGGGGAGGGGAGATGGGTGGGGTGGAGAGAGGGTAGGGTGGAGAGGGAGAAGGAGAGAGAGGGGGGAGGGGGAAAGAGGGGGAGGGGAAAGAGGGAGAGATGAGAGGGAGAGTGGGGGGGAAGGGAGGTGGATGTAGAGGGAGAGGGGTAAGGTGGAGGGATGGCAAGGGGGAGGGGGGGGAGGGGGGAGAGAGAGGGGGGGGGCGCTGCGCTGTGGGATGGCCGGCCAAGTGTTGACACAATCAGGGTCTGCCTATGTTGACAGTTTGCAGGCAGGCGATCATCGAGTTGATAGAAACATAGAAATTACGAGCAGGGGTAGGCCATTCAATATGATCATGGCTGATCATCAATTCAGTATCCCGTACCTGCCTTCTCTCCATACCCTCTGATCCCCTTAGCCACTTCTAAGGGCCACATCTAACTCCCTCTTAAATATAGCCAATGAACTGGCCTCAACTACCCTCTGTGGCAGAGAGTTCCAGAGACCCACCACTCTCTGTGTGAAAAAAGTCCTTCTCATCTCGGTCCTAAAGGATTTCCCCCCTATCCTTAAGCCTTTACCCCTTGTCTTGGACCTCTCCAACATCGGGAACAATCCCTGCATCTAGCCTGTCCAACCCCTTAAGAATTTTGTAAGTTTCTATAAGATCCCCTCTCAATCTCCTAAATTCTAGAGAGTATAAACCGAGTCTATCCAGTCTTTCTTCATAAGACAGTCCTGACATCCCAGGAATCAGTCTGATGAACCTTCTCTGCACTCCCTCTATGGCAATAATGTCCTTCCTCAGATTTGGAGACCAGAACTGTACGCAATACTTCAGGTGTGGTCTCACCAAGACCCTATACAACTGAAGTAGAACCTCCCTGCTCCTATACTCAAATCCTTTTGCTATGAAAGCTAACATACCATTCGCTTTCTTCACTGCCTGCTGCACCTGCATGCCTACTTTCAATGACTGGTGTACCATGACACCCAGGTCGCGCTGCATCTCCCCTTTTCCTAATCGGCCACCATTTAGATAATAGACTGCTTTCCTGTTTTTGCCACCAAAGTGGATAACCTCACATTTATCCACATTATACTGCATCTGCCAAACATTTGCCCACTCACCCAGCCTATCCAAGTCACCTTGCAGTCTCCTAGCATCCTCCTCACAGCTAACACTGCCCCCCAGCTTAGTGTCATCCGCAAACTTGGAGATATTGCCTTCAATTCCCTCATCCAGATCATTAATGTATATTGTAAATAGCTGGGGTCCCAGCACTGAGCCTTGCGGTACCCTACTAGTCACTGCCTGCCATTGTGAAAAGGATCCGTTTACTCCTACTCTTTCCTTCCTGTTTGCCAGCCAGTTCTCTATCCACATCAATACTGAACCCCCAATGCCGTATGCTTTAAGTTTGTATACTAATCTCTTATGTGGGACCTTGTCGAACGCCTTCTCGAAGTCCAGATACACCACATCCACTGGTTCTCCCCTATCCACGTTACTAGTTACATCGTCGAAAAATTCCACAAGATTCGCGAGACATGATTTACCTTTCGTAAATCCATGCTGACTTTGTCCAATGATTTCACCACTTTCCAAATGTGCTGCTATCCTATCTTTAATAACTGACTCTAGCAGTTTCCCCACTACCGATGTTAGACTAGCTAGTCTGTAATTCCCCGTTTTCTCTCACCCTCCCTTCTTAAAAAGAAGGGTTACGTTTGCTACCCGCCAATCCTCAGGAACTACTCAGAATCTAAAGAGTTTTGAAAGATTATCACTAATGCATCCACTATTTCCAGAGCTACTTCCTTAAGTACTCTGGGATGCAGCCTATCTGGCCCTGGGGATTTATTGGCCTTTAATCCATTCAATTTACCCAACACCACTTCCCGACTAAACTGATTTCACTCAATTCCTCCTTTGACCCGCGGTCCCCTGCTATTTCCGGCAGATTATTTATGTCTTCCTTAGTGAAGACGGAACCAAAGTAGTTATTCAATTGTTCCGCCATATCCTTGTTCCCCATGATCAACTCGCCTGTTTTTTAACTAATCTCTTTCTCTTCACATATCTATAAAAAACTTTTGCAGTCAGTTTTTATGTTCCCTGCCAGTTTTCTTTCATAATTTATTTTTCCTTTCCTAATTAAGCCCTTTGTCCTCCTCTGCTGGTCTTTGAATTTCTCCCAGTCCTCTGGTATGCTGCTTTTTCTGGCTACTTTGTACGCATCATCCTTTGCTTTGATACTATCCCTGATTTCCCTTGTTATCCACGGATGCACTACCTTCCCCGATTTATTCTTTTGCCAAACTGGGATGAACAATTTTTGTAGTTCATCCATGCAGTCTTTAAATGTCTTCCATTACGTATCCACCGTCAACCCTTTTAGAATTGATTGCCAGTCAATCTTGGCCAACTCACGTCTCATACCCTCAAAGTTACCTTTCTTTAAATTCAGAACCATTGTTTCTGAATTAACAATGTTACTCGACCATATTAAGAAGAACTCGACCATATTACGAAGAACTCGACCATGAAGAACTCGACCATATTCTCTCCAGTAATGCTGCCTCACCCACTGAGTTACTCCAGCATTTTGTGTCTAAGGTTGATCTCATTACCTAAACAGTGATACAATTTGGTAAATCACGTTGATCTCTGAATAGTAATTTTTCTTCTGAAATTTGGTGCCCAAAAATTGGATCAGGCCTGATGTTATAGAACTGAACACAATACTTATCGATTCTAAACTTCTTTAATTTTGAGTAAGCATTCCATTGTCAAAGTTGATTACTATTTGTTCCCATTTGTCAACTTTTAGTGATTTTTGTTCAGGAGCAGCTAATTCCTTAATTTCTTCATTGCTCGTAAACCTTTTTTATTAAAAGAAATATTCTAATTCCGTGTCCCTTCATAAATAGTTGTTTCCAAAATTGAAATCCATTCGCAATACTCTTACTCTCATTTAGCCTATCATTATCATTCACACGTTTCCATTCACACTTAATATTCTTTGAATTTAGTGTCATCTGCAAATGTGTCTAAGGGCCACATCTAACTCTGCAAGGGGGCACGCACAACAAGACTGCTAACTAACCCTTCCTCATTACTCAATACCCAATCTAAAATAGCCTGCTCTCTCGTTGGTTCCTCTACATGTTGATTTAGATAACTATCCTGCATACATTCCAAAAAATCCTCTTCCTCAGCGCCCCTGCCAATTTGATTCACCCAATCTATATGTGGATTGAAGCCACCCATTATAACTGTTTTGCCTTTGTCGCACGCATTTCTAATTTCCTGTTTGATACCATCCCCAACTTCACTACTACTGTTAGGTGGCCTGTACACAACACCCACCAGAGTTTTCTGCCCCTTAGTGTTTCGCAGCTCTACTCATAACGATTCCACATCCTCCAAGCTAATGTCCTTCCGTTCCATTGCGTTAATCTCCTCTCTTACCAACAACGCTACCCCACCTCCTTTTCCTTTTTCTCTATCCCTCCTGAATATTGAATATCCCTGGATGTTCAGCTCCCAGTCTTGGACACCCTGGAGCCATGTCTCTGTGATCCCAACTATGTCATAATCATTAATAGCTATCTGCACGTTCAACTCATCCACCTTATTACGAATACTCCTTGCACTGAGACACAAAGCCTTCAGGCTTGTTTTTATAACGCTCTTACCCCTTATACAATTATGTTGAGAAGTGGCCCTTTTTGATTTTTGCCCTGGTTTTGTCTGCCTGCCACTTTTACTTTTCACCTTGCTCCCTATTGCTTCTACCCTCGTTTTACACCCACCTGCCTCGCTGCTCTTGTACCCACGATGTATCGGCAATTTTATCAATGGAGCGCTCGGCCTCCTGCAGCCACCAGTGTTAGTGGAGGGCCTCCGGGGTTCCCGTGGACACGGCGTGTTCCCTCTCCGGGGACATGCGGGCGTGGGCCTGGAGGAGGGGCGGGCGGTCGGCTCTGGTGCAGCCGTCGGCTGCCCGCAGCCTGGACCCGTGGGTGGTCATCTTGGCCGGGCACAGGGGCAGACGGACAGAGAGATCCCCCCATCCCTCCCGGCCCTCCACCCTCGTGTCAGGAGCGTGGGGCTGGTATGTGGCCGGGGCTTGGGGATCGACCCCTTCGGATGGTCGAGTGGGGACTGCGGCCTCTCACACTGCATGTGCAGGTGAGGCGCAGTCTCTTCCTTGCCGCGGAGGTGGCGGGCCGACTCGTGTGTCTGCTGCATGCCTCAGCTGTGTGCGTCATTCTCCACCCCGGGTCCCTGATGTTGGGGGGGGGGAACGACTCCCTTGTGGATGGGCTTCCACTGAGGACCGCTCCCGCCGTCAGGTGGTGGCGCGGACTGAAATAAGAACGAAGTATGAGTGGACTGTGAGTCGGGAGGTGACAAGAAGACTGTGAATTTTTTGACACTTAAAAAATATCCAATTTTGAATGCAAAAATAGTTATCTTATGATATGCTATTCTTACAGATTAATGGGCAGTTACTGTATGGACGTAGTCATCAAAATGCTTCTTCAATAATCAAGAGTGCACCCTCAAAAGTGAAAATTATTTTTATCAGGTATGCTTAATTTTTCAGATTTATGCTTACAATGTATATAAGGAACGTTACGTTTTTAATTGATATACAATGCATGCAGACACACAAATTATAAATTTGATGGTGTCACATTGCTCGTCATTTAATAGCATGTGAATTGGGATATTGCATCAAAACCTACAAATAGTATATTTGCGCAACATTTGGATGCATGTATGTGAAACTTTGGTACTATGGGTATTCTGAGGATCAATATATGAATTGTGCCAGATACTAGGTGAAGCCTAGTCCAATTGTCTTAAAAAATTATACACAACAGCCAAAATATCACATTGATCAATATAGAACTTTGATATGAAATTGGTTGTATTATTTTAGAATTCCAAACACCATCCTATTCCCTATATTTGTATAACAGTAAAGGCATTAAGTAAAATAATGAATGCCCCCCCCCCCCCCACATCGGGGACCTGGATTGGAGAGTGCCGCACACAGCTGTGGCATGCAATAGACACCTGAGCTGGCTCACGGTCTCACCAGCCGCCCGCCATCTCCGCGGCAAGGAAGAGACCGCGCCTCACCTGCACGTGCAGTGTGAGAGGCCGCAGCCCCCGCTCGACCATCCGAAAGGGTCGCTCCCCAAGCCCCAGCCACATTCTAGCCCCGCGCTCCCGACACCTGGGCACCCGGTACAGAGGGGGGAGGGATGGGGGGGGATCTCTCCGTCCGTCTGCTCCTGGCCCCGGCCAAGGCGGCCACCCGCGGGTCCAGGCAGCGGGCAGCCGACGGCCGCACCAGGGCCGACCGCCCGCCTCTCCTCCAGGCCCATGCGGTGTCCACGGGGACCCTGGAGGCCCTCCGCGAACGCTGGTCGCCGCAGGAGGTCGAGCGCTCCGTTGATAAAGTTGGCAATACATCAACTCGATGATCGCCTGCCTGCAAACAGTCAACATAGGCAGTCCCTGATTGTGTCAATACTCGCGCTCAGCCGGCCGTCCATAGCGCAGCGCCCCACCCCGCACCTCCCCCCTCTCTCTCCCCCACCCCCTTCATTGACGGTATCTCTCATTGCCTGCTTACAAGTTGGTTGCTGGTTCATTTTTTAAAATGTAATTCAGTTAGCCCAAAGTACTGTCAGGTGCTGAAACACTTTTTAGTTGATGGGCTTATCTCAAATAAAGCATAAATGTTTGCACGGCGGGCCCTAACTGTGATTGACAACCTGAATTTCTGAGCTGAGGTTTCTGGAGTGGGACTTAAAACCACAACTTTCCACTTCACAGCTGAGCTGGCCTCCAACTGAACTATAATTATGTATACAGTGCCCTCCATAATGTTCGGTACAAAGACCCATCATTTATTTATTTGCCTCTGTACTCCACAATTTGATATTTGTAATAGAAAAAATCACATGTGGTTAAAGTGCACAATGTCAGATATTAATAATGGCCAATTTTATACATTTTGGTTTCACCATGTGGAAATTACAGCTGTGTTTATACATAGTCCCCCCATTTTAAGGCACCTTAATGTTTGGGTCACAGCAATGTCATGTAAATTTAAATAGTGGTTTTTGGTATTTTGTTGCATATCCTTTGCATGCAACTTTGCATGACTGCTTGAAGTTTGCGATTCATGGACATCACCAGTTGCTGCTCTCTGTGATGCTCTGCCAGGCCTGTATTGCAGCCATCTTTGGGGGCTCGTCCCCTTCAGTTTTCTCTCCGGCATATAAAAGGAATGCTCAATTGGGTTCAGATCAGGTGATTGACTTGCCCGCTCAAGAATTGACCATTTTTTAGCTTTGAAAAACTCCTTTGTTGCTTTAGCAGTATGTGTGGGATCATTGTCTTGCTGTAGAATGAACCGCCGGCCAATGTGTTTTGAGGCATTTGTTTGAACTTGAGCAGATAGGATGTGTCTATACACTTCAGAATTCATTATGCTACTACCATCAACAGTTGTATCATCAATGAAGATAAGTGAGCCAGTGCCTTCAGCAGCCATACATGCCCAGGCCATAAAGCCCCCCCACCACCACCCTGTTCCACAGATGAGGTGGTATGTTTTGGATCTTGGGCAGTTCCTTCTCTCCTCCATATTTTGTTCTTGCCATCACTCTGATATAAGTTAATCTTCGTCTCATCTGTCCGCAAGACCTTTTTCCAGAACTGTGGTTGCTCTTTTAAGTACTTCTTGGCAAACTGTAACCCGGCCACCCTATATTTGCGGCTAACCAGTGGTTTGCATCTTGCAGTGTAGCCATTGTATTTCTGTTCATGAAGTCTTCTGCGAACAGTGGTCATTGACAAATCCACACCTGACTCCTGAAGAGTGTTTCTGATCTGTCGGACAGGTGTTTGGGTATTTTTCTTTATTATAGAGAGAATTCTTCTGTCCTCAGCTGAGGTCTTCCTTGGCCTGCCAGTCCCTTTGCGATTAGTAAGCTCACCTGTGTTCTTTCTTCTTCTTCCAAACAGTTGATTTTGGTAAGCTTAAGGTTTGGCTGATGTCTCTGAAGAGCCTGTCCCACTTAGGTGATTTTTTTGGCGACTAGGCTGTCACCACATGGTCGCAGGGTGACACCTGTATGGTCGTGAGTTGTCTCTTCAAGTCATAGCAACTTTTTTCTTGTCGCTGATAGATTTTGAAATGTTCAAAACGTTTTGGCGACTGTGGACTTGACGTAGCTTGTCTTCTCCTGTCGTAGGTTGTCGCCAGGATGAGGCAGGTTGTCGCCTGGTGACGTAGGTTGTCACCAGGTGATGACTTCAGTGAATTCCATTGGCGACTACCTACGTCAACCGGCGACAGTTACCAGCGACTGAATTATCTTCAGTTGTCTTCAATTGTCGCCGACAGGGTCGTAGCTTGACGCGGGAGGACATAGGTTGACTTTGGTTGTCGTAGGTTGTCGCCTGTGTCATCGTAGGTAGACGTCCTAATCTTCGGTTGTCGGTAGCTTGCCATAGCGTGACGTTGTCTAGGTGGTAGGTTGTTGTAGACATTGCCTAGGGGGAGGTCCAGACGTGGTTTTATGGCGACCTGCTACGACTGTGACAGTGGGACAGGCCCTTAACAGTTTTATTCTTGTTTCTCAGTCTCATAATGACTTCTATGACTTTCATTGGCTCAACTTTGGTCCTCACGTTGATAAACAGCAATAAAAGTTTCGAAAGATGATGGAAAGACTGCAGGAAAGACTAGGTGCTGAGAGCTCTCTTATACCAGTATTAAGGAGGCAATTAAAAACACCTGAGCAATTACAAACGCCTGTGAAGCCATGTGTCACAAACATTATGGTGCCCTGAAATAGGGGGACTATGTATAAAAAACATTGCTGTAATTTCTACATTGTGAAAGCAAAATGTATAAAAATTGCCTTTATTAAAATCTGACTGTAACCACGTGATATTTTCCATAACAAATCTGAAATTTTAGTGTATAGAGGCAAATAAATAAATGATGGGCCTTTGTCCCCAGCATTATAGAGGGCACTATAAATAACACGATAGAATGTTTCTCTTTCTGTAGAGATATTTAAGATTATAGCTCATGGCATCAAAGCACTTTACCTCTGTACTTTCTGCAATAGATAATTTTTCTGAACATTTGTAATGAATGCTGTAACCTAAAACGTCACACTCCCCAAATCTAATTTGAAGAGATTACTTAAAGCAAAATGAATTTGACTCTCAGGAATTTTATTTCTCTTATAGAAGCACAGAAGCAGTCAATCAAATGGCAGTCAGTCCTGTAAAATCATCTGATTTGACATCAACATCAGGAACCCAGCATGAGGTAGATATATTAAGTGAAATGCACCATTGCTGCAATTCCAGCAATCTGTGTGAAAAGGAGTGAAATTGTGAGCATCAAAAAACAGCTTTTCAGCTCTCTGATGGATTAATGATGTTATTGTGCATGTATGTAAAACCACAGTATGCAGCAGTTAAAACGTGCCATGTAGTATTTGGAGTAATATCACTGCGGAGGACTGACATAGAATTGTGCAACACAGAAACAAGGCCTTCAATCCTCTATGTTTACTCCTAATATCATGTTACCTATCTCTACTGATCCCATTTACCAATGTTTGGTCCTTAGCCTTGTATGTCTTTTTGATTCAAATGCTTATCTAGATACTATTTTTAATGTTGTGAGCATAACTGCCTCCACCAGTCTTTCAGATGACATCCATCTATGGGTAAATAAAAGATTTCCTCATAACCCCTCTACTTCCTTTACTCCCCGCTGTATATGTAGGCCCTCTGGTTCTAAAAAATGTTTTAATGTGGAAAGGTTCTTTATTATCCACCCTAAGGGGAAAGAATGCTCACAAAGGGATAGGAGAGTATGGCCAAGTGTAATAGGGATCGATGTGAAAGGTGAGATGCGTAAGGAACTAAAAGTATTGTATATGAATGCGCGAAGTATAAGAAGTAAAGTAGATGAGCTTGAGGCTCAGTTAGAGGTTGGTAGATATGACATCGTGGGGATTACTGAGACGTGGCTGCAGGATGATCGGGCCTGGGAACTTAATATTCAGGGTTATACATCCTATAGAAAGGATAGGCAGGTGGGCAGAGGAGGGGGGGCAGCTCTGCTGGTGAGGGATGGAATTCAATCCCTTGCGAAGGAAGACATGGGGACTGATGAGGTAGAGTCAGTGTGGATTAAGTTGAGGAATTGTAAAGGCAAGAAGTCACTAATTGGTGTTATCTACTGACTGCCCAAATAGTAGCCCGGATGTAGGGTGTAAGTTGCAGCAGGAGTTAAAACTGGCATGCCACTGTGGTGATGGGGGATTTCAATATGCAGGTAGACTGGGAAAATCAGGTTGGTTCAGGACCCTAAGAAAGAGAGTTTGTAGAGTGGCTCCGAGATGGATTCTTGGAGCAGCTTGTAATGGAGCCGAGCAGAGAAACGGCAATTCTTGATTTAGTGTTGTCCAATTAACCAGATTTGATAAGAGAACCCGAGGTAAAGGAACCGCTTGGAGGTAATGATCGTAATATGATTAGTTTTAATCTGCAATTTGAGTTAAATCGGAAATGTCAGTGATGCAGTTGAACAAAGGGGACTATGAAGGCATGAGAGAGGAACTGGCCAAGGTCGACTGGATAGGGATCCTAGCAGGAATAACAGTGGAACAGCAATGGCAGGAATTTCTGGGCATAATCCGGAAGACGCAGGATCATTTCATTCCAAAAAGGAAGAAAGATTCCAAGGGGAGTAGGAGGCAAACGTGGCTGACAAGAGAAGTTAGGGATAGAATAAAACTAAAAGAAAAGATGTATAACACAGCAAAGAGTAGCCGGAAGCCAGAGGATTGGGAAACTTTCATAGAACAACAGAAGGAAACAATACGGGCTGAAAAGATGAAGTATGAGGGGAAGCTGGCCAGGAATGTAAAGAAAGACAGTAAAAACTTCTTTAGATATGTTAAGGGAAAAAGAATAGCAAAGTCAAATGTGGGTCCCTTGAAGGCAGACACGGGTGAAATTATTATGGGGAACAAGGAAATGGCAGAAGAGTTTAACAGGTACTTCGGATCTGTCTTCACTAAGGAAGGCACAAACAATCTCCCAGAAGTACTGGAGGATAGAGGATCTAAGGGGTTAGAGGTACTGAAAGATATTTTCATCAGGCGAGAAATGGTATTGGGTAGGCTAATTGGACTGAAGGATGATAAATCCCCTGGGACTGATGGTCTCTGGACTCTGGATCCCAGGGTCCTCAGGGAGGTGGCTCTAGAAATAGTTGATGCATTGGTGATCATTTTCCAATGTTCAATAGATTCATGATCCTGTGGACTGGAAGATAGCTAATGTTATCCTACTTTTCAAGAAAGGAGCGAGAGATGGAAAACAGGGAATTACAGACCAGTTAGCCTGACTTCGGTGGTGGGAAAGATGCTGGAGGCAATTATTAAGAGGTAATAATGGGGAATATGGATAGGAGTAAAAGGATTAGTCCAAGTCAGCATGGATGTATGAAAGGAAAATCATGCTTGACTAATCTTCTGGAATTTTTTGAGGAT
This sequence comes from Raja brachyura, assembly GCA_963514005.1. The sequence goes on along the minus strand of OY740783.1, from coordinate 94,436,097 downwards.
GTGACAAGTAAAGACAAGTAAAGTGGATGAAGGGGAGCCAGTAGATGTAGTGTATCTAGACTTTCAGAAAACCTTTGATAAGGTCCCGCACAGGAGACTGGTGACAAAAATTAGAGCACATGGTATTGGAGGTAGGGTGTTGACATGGATAGAAAATTGGTTGGCAGACAGGAAGCAAACAGTAGGAGTGAACGGGTCTTTTTCAGAATGGCAAGCAGTGGCGAGTAGAGTGCCGCAAGGGGCCGCAACTGTTTACCGTATATATTAATGATTTGTAAGAGGGAATTAGGAGCAACAATAGCAAGTTTGCGGATGATACAATGCTGGATGGCAGTGTGAACTGTGAAGAGGATGTTAGGAGATTGCAGGGTGACCTGGACTGGTTGAGTGAGTGGGCAAATGCGTGGCAGATGCAGTATAATATAGATAAATGTGTGGTTGTCCACTTTGGTGGCAAAAACAAGGGGGCAGATTATTATCTCAATGGTGTTAGGTTAGGTAAGAGGGAGGTACAGCAAGACCTAGGTGTCCATGTACACTGGTCACTTAAAGTTGTCGTGCAGGTACAGCAGGCAGTGAAGAAAGCTAATGGAATGTTGCCCTTCATAAGAAGAAGATTTCAGTATAGGAGTAGAGAGGTTCTTCTGCAGTTGTATAGGGCTCTTGTTAGACCACATCAGGAGTGTTGTGTACAGTTTAGGTCTCCTAATTTGAGGAAGGACATCCTTGTGATTGAGGGAGTGCAGCATAGGTTTACGAGATTGTTCCCTGGGATGGCAGGACTGTCATATGAGGAAAGATTGAAAAGACTAGGCTTGTATTCACTGGAGTTTAGAAGGATGAGGCATATATCCCTGACTTTAGAAAAATGTCCCCAAGAGCCCCAAGCACCAACGAGCAGCTATTACCGTAAATCTCCGAGTTTGAATCGGGAGAAACTCAGGAGAACTCTTGAATTAGCTCGTACAGTCGGACAGCCCCATTAGAATAAAGGGGGGGGGGCATTTAAGACTGAGGTGAGAAAAAATGTTTTCACCCAGAGAGTTGTGAATTTGTGGAATTCCCTGCCACAGAGGACAGTGGAAGCCAAATCACTGGATGGATTCAAGAGAGAGTTATGGGGCTGTCCCATTGTACAAGCTAATTCAACAGCTCACCCGAGTTTAAAAAAAAATCACACTCTTGGAAGCACGTAGAATGCACGTAGCGGGTACGTCGGTGCTCGGGAAGTCTCTTAGCGGCTCGTAATGCTAACGGCAGGTACTCGGGAAACGTGGTAAGCTCGGGAAGACTCGTGAAGATTTTTCAACATGTTGAAAAATATAAAATTATAAAAGGACTGGACAGGCGAGATGCAGGAAAAATGTTCCCAATGTTGGGCGAATCCAGAACCAGGGGCCACAGTCTTAAGGGCCTGTCCCACTGTACGAGGTAATTCAAGAACTCTCCTGAGTTTAAAAAAAAATCAAACTCGTGGTAAGCACGTAGAATGTACGTAGCGGGTACGTCAGAGCTCGAGACGTCTCTTAGCGGCTCGTAATGCTAACGGTAGGTACTCGGTAAACGGGGTAAGCTCATAAACATTTTTCAACAGGTTGAAAAATGTCCCCAAGAGCCCCAAGCACCAACGAGCGGCTATTACCGTAATTCTCAGAGTTTGAATCGGGAGAAACTCAGGAGAACTCTTGAATCAGCTCGTACAGTCGGACAACCCCATTAGAATAAAGACAGGGTGATTGTTTCGCGGAACACCTTCGCTCAGCCCGCCTGAACCTACCTGATCTCCCGGTTGCCAGACACTTTAATTCCCCTTTCATACACAGACCTTTCTGTCCTAGGTCTCCTCCATTGTCAGAGTGAGGCTAAACGCAAATTGAAGGAACAGCAACCCATATTTTGCTTGAGCAGCTACAGCCCAGTGCTATGAATATTGATTTCTCTCATTTAAGGTAGCCCTGGTATTCCCTCTCTCTCTCTCTATCCCTCCCCCACCCATGTCGCACTAGCTTCTCGTTTTCACCCTACAAACAGCTAATCTATGGCCTGTTTCCTTTATCATCTTTACTTTTTTGCAGATATTTTATTAATTGTTTTTTATCTCTCCACATCATCAAATATATATCTCGTTTCCCTTATCCACCAACCAGTCTGAAGAAACGTCACCCATTCCTTCTCTCCAGTGATGCTTTCTGGCCCGCTGAGTTACTCCAGCTTTTTGTGTCTGCAACGGAATATATATCAGCTACATAAATGGGGGGAATAATGGCAGACAACGTTTAATCCAAGCATGTGAAATGTTGCACTTTAGGAGTCAAATGTAAGGGGAAAAAATACAATCAATGGCATGATTCTTAACAGCATTGATGTACAGAGTGATCTTTGAGACCAAGTCCTTGACTCTCTGAAAATGGCAACACATGTAGATGGAGTGGTAAAGATGGCATCATGGTATGTTTGCTTCATAGGTCGGGGCATTGAGTATACGAGTCAGGAAATCACAATGCAGCTCTATAGACTTTGATTAGGCCGCATTTGGTGTATTTTGTGCAGTTCTGGACACCCCATTACAGGAAGGATGTGGAGGTTTTGAAAAGGGTGAAGAGGAGATTTACCCGAGTGATACCAAGATTAGAAGGTATTAGCTACAAGGTTGGGCAAACTTTAATTGTTTTATCTTGAAAGCCAGTGTTTACAAAACCTAATAGAAGTTTATACCATTTTGAGAGATGGAGTTCGAATGGATAGTCAGAACCTTTTTCCCAAGATGGAAAAACCTAATATTAGAGGACATAGCTTTAAGGCAAGAGGGGCAATGTTTAAAGGGGATGGGTGGGCCAAGTTTTTTTTTTAAACAGAGTGGTGAGTACCTGAAGCAGAGAAAATCGTGGCATTTATAATCTTTTGGATAGACATGGACAAGCAGGGAATGGAGGGACATGGATTCTGTGCAGGCAGGTAAGCAGGCAGTCTTGACATTATGTTCAGCACAGTCTTTGTAGGCTGAAGAGCTTGTTCTTGTGCTGCAGTTCTCTATATTTCTATGCCTTCTACATTCATATCAAAACCATCAATTTATATGACTAACAGCATGGGTTTGATTACCAATCCATGTGCTACACCACTGCTCACAGACTTCCAAACAGAGAGGGAGCCCTCCACAATCACCCTCTGTTTCCTATTACAAAGAAGCTTTGGAAGCAAGAGGCACCTTACTTTGGATTAGTCGTATAAATTTTGGTTGATTAAGAAATAATTGGCATAATGGCACCGGGTGCAGCTTCTGGAGTTATTTAACCTGAAGATATGCAGTTACTAGACTCATAATGAAAGATCAGGCAAGTGCAAAAAAATACATAGAGAGTATGTTTATGCCCATTAGAGGAGGTACAGTGCTCTCCGTCGTGTTTGGGACAAAGACCCATCATTTATTTATTTGCCTCTGTGCTCCGTTTGTCTTTCCCTCGATCCTGACTAGTTTTCCAGTTCCTGCTGCTGAAAAACATCCCCACAGCATTATGCTGCCACCATCATGCTTCACAGTAGGTATGGTATTAGCCAGGTGATGAGCGGTGCCTGGATTCCTCCAGACGTGATGCTTGGCATTCTGGCCAAAGAGTTCAATCTTGGCTTCATCAGACCAGAGAATCTTGTTTCTCATGGTCTGAGAGTCCTTTATGTGCCTTTTGGCAAACTCCAAGCGGACTGTCATGTGCCTTTTACTGAGGAGTGGCTTCCGTCTGGCCACTACCATCAAGGCCTGATTGGTGGAGTGCTGCAGATACAATTGTCCTTCTGGAAGGTTTTCTCATCTCCACAGAGGAAATCTGGACCTCTGTCAGTGTAACCTTCGGGTTCTCGGTCACCTCCTTGACCAAGGCCTTTCTCCCCCGATTGCTCAGTTTGGCCAGGCAGCCAGCTCTATGAAGAGTCCTGGTGGTTCCAATGTTCTTCCATTTAAGAATGATGGAGGCAACTGTGCTCTTCGGGACCTGCAATGCTGCAGAAATTGTTTTATACCCTTCCCCAGATCTGTGTCTCAACACAATCCTGTCTCGGAGGTACAGGAACAATTCCTTTGTCTACTTGACTTGGTTTTTGCTCTGACATGCACTGTCAACTGTGAGACCTTACATAGACAAGTGTGTGCCTTTCCAAATCATGTCCAATCAATTTAATCTACCACTGGTGGACTCCAATCAAGTTGCAGACACATCTCAAGGATAATCAATGGAAACAGGATGAACCTAAGCTCAATTTTGAGTGTTGTAGTAAAGGGTCTGAATACTTATGTAAATGTGATATTTCAGTTATTTATTTTTAATTACTTTGCAAAAATGTCTTTACACCTGTTTTCGCTTCTTCATTCTGGTGTATTGTGTGTGGATTGATGATAAAAAAAAGAATTGGTTTTATAATAGGCAGACTGGTTTTATAATAGACAGACAAACACAGGACAGTATTAGAAGAACCCTACATATAATACACAAGATTCAAAAGGAAAATACGCGCGCTGGCCTGATAAGCCTAGATGCGGAAAATGCTTTTGATAGGGTTAATTGGGAATTCTTATATCAAACACTAGAAAGATTTGGCTTTACCAAAGATTCAATTCAAGTTATTAAAGCAATTTACAAGCAACCTACTGCAAGAGTAAAGGTGAATGGTCCTTAACTGAGAGATTTATGTTAGGAAGAGGAATGAGACAGGGATGTTGGCTTAGCCCTACTCTGTTTGCTATATATATTAAACCATTGGCTCAAGCGTTTCATCAAGATAGGGAACTGAGGGGAGTAACTATAAGAGACAGAGAACATAAAATTGGCCTTTTTGCAGATGACGCAATGATGTATCTCACAGAAGCAAACACCTCCTTTCCAAGGATGATGGGGATCATAGAGACATTTAATTTTTATGCAGGATATAAAGTGAATATTTCAAAAACTCAAACCTATTTAATTGTGCTCCTCCAGAAGAAATCAAGCAAAAGTATAATATTAAATGGTATTCAAAATCAATCAAATACCTAGGGGTACATATACCAAAAAAAATATCAATGTTGTGTGGGGCCAATTATAATCACATCAACCAAAACGTAAGAAACGATATAGAAAATTGGTCCACACACCCAACGGATTTTAGTAGATGATAAATGTGGTGAAAATGAATATTTTGCCAAGGCTATTGTACTTGTTTCAATCTCTGCTGATAGAGGTACCATTAAAACAATTCACAGAATGCGATATATTAATATCTAGATTTATTTGGGGAGGAAAGAAGGCCAGAGTTTGATGCACTACACTCCATTTGCCAAAGGACAAAGGTGGAATGGCACTTCCAAATTTTAGGATATATTTCTATGCAGACCAACTTCGACCACTAATTAATTGGTGTGAGGGCAGCAATATAGCTAGGTGGAGAGAGATTGAGACATATATCCCTGACTTTCACATCCAAACACTCTTGGGAGAACAAGCGCTTCCTGAACATATCAGGAGTATAATCGATCCAATAACGATATTTACTTTAGAAACCCGGTTCACTCTTACCAGACAACTTAAACTGAATAAAGGACAAAAAGGTTTAAGATGTATAGCTTTGGATAGTAAATTTAAACCAGGGATGTATGACTCAACATTTAAAGTGGATGAAAAAAGGAATGACTGCATTTTATACTGTTACTGAAAATGGAGACCTAAGAGGTTTTCAAGATTTGAAGGATAGATTTGCACTTCGGAACCAAGATTGCTTAGATACCTCCAACTGAGAGATTATTGCAATAAAAAAGTGAAAAGGGAGGCACTAGAAGAAAAGAATCCAGTGGTAGAAGTGATAGTTAATGCGTATCATCAAAAATAGTAAGATTAAACGAGAACTTACCAGTTTGAAGTTTGATCTTTATTTTATGAGGCGTTATGGTGAGCGATTATGTGAGGAAGCCCTGCCAGTGTGCATGCGCGTCAATCTTCAAAGCAGCAGCGTGAAATCACAGTAACCACAGTCAAAGTAATATAGTAAGACTCAGAAGACGAGAACTACCAGATGATCTTTGCGATTATGAGGGCCGGGAGTGGAGGGCACGTAATCGCTCACCATAACTCCTCATAAAATAAAGATCAAATATCAAACTGGTAAGTTCTCGTTTAATCTTACTATTTTACTTCGGAGTCACGTGAGTGATTCCATGAAGATTTCAAAGCTCTGTGATTTCATGCCGTAGATCCAGGTCCATACAACACACTGCTTCGGTTGACACAGGATAAACAAATAATGTATTGGACATTGTTTGAATTATACAAATTAATGTTTTAATAACAAATGGAACAATATCGACCCCTCTCTCCCAGGGAGAAATTACAAAACAGAACCCAAAATAGCATGCTCAAATCCTTCCATCTTGAGGACAGGTTTGTTATAGAACCGTTGAAAAGTCCCTTCACTGGACCATCCTGCGGGCCCGAGGATTTGGTCTAAAGGGACATCCAGTGCCCTCACTGCAGATGTTGATGCCGCCCTGGTGGAGTGAGATTTAAACACATCAGTGTCTACTCCAGCACAATCCAAAACCTGTTTCAGCCATCTAGAAATGGTCTGCACTAACACCTTTCTATGAGTTTTTTTGTGACTGATGAGCATCGTTGTTTCGGAGCCTCTTAAACTCTTGGTGACCTCAATATATTGACGTAGGTGCATAACTACACATAGTCTCATGTCAATGGGGTATGCTCTAAAGCTAATTTTGGTCCTGGACGTCCCTGGCCTGCTTTGTTTGATTAGATCATATACATAAAACATAATATTATTTACAGAAGAATGCATGCTGTCCAGTCGTAGCTTTTGTAATGTCTGGACCCGTTGCTCTGAGACGAGCGGCATGAGCATGACAACTTTAAGTGTTAGTATTTGGAAAGACAGAGATGTAATTGGAGCCCATTGACGAAGCAGTGTGAGAACTATGCTCACATCCCAGATTTCCGTATATCTAGGTCTAGGAGGGTTCTTGTTAAAAATACCTTTCATGAATCGGGACACCAATGGATGAGATTCGACAGAATGTTGTCCCGACCCCTGCCATAAATAGGACAATGCACTCCCAGCATTATTAATGGCACTATAACTCAATTGCTCGTCAAAATGTAATGTAGCAAGGAACTCCAATACATCAGGTATGCCTGCAGTGTGATAAGATATATTTGACTGTAAAGCAGAACACCTCCCATTTCTTAGTATGAGATTCGTATTGTTTTTTAGTACTATCTCACCAGGCCGCAGTAATCATATCCATGGTCCGACTCGATAGTCCGAGCCCCTGGAACGGTCTCGTCAGAATCTGCAAATCAACAGATTAATACGATCATGTAAAGGGTGACTCTCTCCTGTCATAGGGTGAACCAACAAGTTGCTGCATTTGGGGATAACCATGAATGGCTGTGTCATCAGTCTCAGAACCAATAGGAACCATGCCTGTGTGGGCCAGTCGGGGGCTACCAATAGGCCTGAAGCGGAGTCCTGCTCAATTTTGGTGAGACAGGCAGAATGGGGGGGAAAGCGTAAAAGAACATACCTCCCCAATGTAGCGAGAATGCATCCACCACTACTGCCCCTGGATCCGGTTCCCATGAGACGTATTTAGGTAAATGGTGATTTAGCCTGGATGCGAACAGATCTATGTCTGGCAATCCATACTGGATTAAAAAGTTCTTCTTTTTAAGAACGTTTTGGTTCAGCATCCATTCTGTGTTGTCATTAAATTTACGTGACCTGGTGTCTGCCACCACGTTATCTCTACCTGGTAGGTAGATTGCTGAGACCCAGATGTTCCGAGTAATACACCAGTGCCAGACGAGGTTAGCCAGATTATCACATGACAATGACTTAATTCCACCCATGTGATTAATATATGCAACAGCTGTGGTATTGTCAATCTGGAGCTGAACATGTAAAGCATGCATTGTGAACAGTACGCTTTTAGGCCATAGAATGCCTCCCAGCAATTCTAAATAGTTTATCTCATGCATCTGTAGGATTAATGCCTCTTGCATACCCCATCTGCCGCCGCAGTAAGAATTGGTATCAGTGGCTCCCCATCCCGAAACACTCACATCAGTTTGCAAAACAACTGAAGGTTGTTTACTCTGAATGTTACTAGAACAACGTCAAGTCAAGTCAAACAAACTTTATTGTCATTTAGAAATACATTGATATATGCAGTTCCAAAACGAAATTACGTTGCATTTGGCTCCCTGTGCAACACGATAAATTAACAGAAGGATAGGCATGGATAAAAGGATTGATAGACAATGGTGGCAGCCCATTACATGGCATTCAGGAGTCTGATGGCTCGTGGGAAGAAGCTTTTGCAGAACCTTGATGTTCTGCTCCTTATGCTGCGATATCTTTTTCCCGAGGGCAGCAGAGTGAACAGACCGTGATGGAGATGTGTGGGGTCTTTTATAATACTCCTGGCCTTAGACACGCAACGTTTGGTTGCAATATCCCCGATTGAGGGGAGAGAGGTCCCAATGATTTTTTCCGCTGTCCTCACCACTCTCTGCACAGACTTCCAGTCGGAGGCTTTACAGTCCCCAAACCAGACAGAGATACAGCTGGTCAGAATACTCTCTATGGTGCCCCTGTAGAAAGTAGTGAGGATGGGATGGGGGAGATGAGCTCTTCTCATCCGGCGCAGAAAGTGCAACCGCTGCTGCGCTCTCTTAACTGTTGATGAGATGTTATTCGACCAGGTCAGACTGTTAGTGATCTGCACCCCCAGGAACTTTGTGCTACTGACCACCTCCACATCGCTGTCATTGATGTGAAGTGGTGTGGGACTGTGCCGGGTTTTCCTGAAGTCGACGATAACCTCCTTTGTTTTTTCGACATTCAGGATCAGGTTGTTCGTATTGCACCAGTCCACCAGTTGTTTCACCTTCTCCCTGTAAGCCAGCTCATTGTCGTCCCTGATGAGGCCCACCACTGTTGTGTCATCTGCGTACTTCATGATGTGGTTTGTACTAAACCTGGCACAACAGTCGTGAGTCATCAGGGTGAACAGCAGTGGACTCAGGACACAGCCCTGAGGGGAGCCGGTGCTCAGAGAGATGGTGTTGGAGGTGTTATTTCGAACCCTCACAGACTGGGGTCTGTCAGTGAGGAAGTCCAGTAGCCAGTTACACATGGGGGTGCCGAGGCCCAATGGAACCAGTTTGCTTATCAGGTGCTGGGGGATAATGGTGTTGAATGCTGCACTGAAATCCACGAACAGCATTCGCACATAGGTGTTTTTCTCCTCTAAATGTTCCAGGCTCAGATGGAGTACGGAGGATATAGCGTCCTCTGTGGAGCGGTTTGGCCTGTAAGCAAACTGGTATGGGTCGAGTGTGGAGGGGAGTCTGGAGGTAATGTGGTCCCTGACCAGCCTCTCGTAGCACTTCATCATTATGGGGGTGAGTGCTACAGGGCGGTAGTCATTGAGACATTGTATGTTGGATTTGTTTGGCACTGGTATGATGGTGGCAGTCTTGAAACATAATGGGACGACAGCCTGGTTCAGCGAGGTGTTAAATATGTCCGTAAGGACATGTGCCAGCTGATCAGCACATTCCCTGAGCACCCGCCCTGGTATGTTATCAGGGCCTGCCGCCTTTCTTGCGTTCAGTCCTTTTAAGGTCCTCCGTACATCCACTATGTCAAGACTGAGTGCCTTTTCCTCACAATGAGGAATACCTTTGCTTGCAGGTGTGTTATTTAATGCCTCGAACCGACCAAAATAGTTGTTGAGTTCATTGAGGAACTCAATGTTGTCATCACAGGGTGGTGAAGCAGTCTTATAGTCCGTGATTGATTTGATTCCCTGCCACATGCGCCCGGTGTTCTTGGGGTCATGGAAGAAGCTCTGGATTTTCTGACCATGGGCATGCTTGGCCAGCCTGATGACTCGGTTCAGGTTGGCACTTGCGGATCTGAGTACCACCACGTCGCCGGATTTAAACGCGGCATTACGTGCTCTCAGCATTCCACGTACCTCTGTGGTCATCCAGGGTTTCTGGTTGGCCCGTACAGTGATGGTCTTGGTGACACAGACATCCTCTATGCACTTCTCCATGTAAGCAGACACGGACGCAGCATACTCCTCCAGGTTGATGTGTTGGCTGACAGTTCCAGCCTTCTTGAACATGTCCCAGTCTGTGCATTCAAAACAGTCCTGTAGTGTTTTGTCCTGTACACGTGAGACTTTTGTTATCCACCATTGCAACTCGGTGATAGTTTCGACTGGCAACTGCATCGGTCTTATCAAAATGACCTGCATGTTTTTTGACTGCCTGTTCATTAGCTCGTTGCACATTCTGATAGTGTAGGAGCCCAAATTGCACTGCAGGGAAGGATACCACTAATTTGCCAATAACACTAGCCACTCGTCGGATGGTTGGTTGTTGTTCATCTACCAGTTTGCTGCAGGCCTCGATAATTTCTAACATTTTGGCCGTAGGCAGAGTCACTGACAGGTTAGTTGAATCTATCGTGAACCCCAAATAGTCAATGATTCTAGATGGCATCAATTTGGATTTAGTTGGATGGATGAGGAACCCCAACCTCTCGAACATATGTTTGGTAACTGAAACAGAAAATTCAGCTACCTCCTAAGTGTTGCCTACGATCAGAACATCATCCAAGTATGCCATCACAATGTGATTCTGAGCCCGGAGTAGTCCCAATACTGGTTTCAACAATTTTGTAAATAACCTAGGGGCTGAGGTTAACCCATTAGGCAAAGTTTTAAACTGCCACAGCTGTCTCATCCAGCTAAATTTCATGTATCTACGGTATTTGTAATGAATTGGTACTGAATAATATGCATCTTTCAGATCTATACTTGCCATATAACATCCTTTGGAAACCAGTTGCTTAGCAGTACTGAAAGTTTCCATTTTAAAGTGTTTATAGTGGACATAGGAGTTCAGTCGGGTTATGTCTACAAATGACCCGACGCCCACCATCCTTCTTTTGCTTCGGGAATATATTAGACACAAACTGCTGAGGCTGATGAGCCGTTCTTTCAATGACCCCTTTTTTGAATAATGTTTCAATTTCATAATTTACCTGTAAAGTTTCCAGTTTTGAAAACACCAATTCCCGACCTGGTGTATGTTGTGTGGGTCGATGTAATTCAAAAATAAACTCAATTCGAAACCCCTGGATACTGTCCAGTATAAACTGATCTGATGTTATGCAGCACCATTCATTGCAGAACAATTGCAATCTACCCCCTACTGGTGACTGGTCTCTAGAGGATATGTCCTGGACAAGTCCAGCTGCTCATACCTCCATGGTTGCTGGATTTTCTTGCCTCCTAATCCTGCTGGGGATGTGCACTGGTACGATGGGGACCCCGGCTTGGTCCTTGCCCCGCACCAGCATCTGTGACCCGTCTGAAGGGGTATGGTCGACGAGGCGGCATCCTGCTTGTGGAATGTGATTTAATAAGGCCGATCGTCTTTGCCTCTTCATCTAAGTTCTTGACTTGCTTTGCCAGATCTTCACCAAACAGGTTAGGTGGCTGTATGTTGGAGGATCTGCACAGTGCTGCAAATTTTGGATTTAGAGTTGGCTTGATGGCGTTTTTCCTCAGGCAGTTGATCTCAAAGTGGGTGTTACACAGCAGGGCTAACATATCCTGCTGTGCATCTGATAGTGGTGCCCCTTCGACTGACCGCCCAAATGCTGTTATACCTGCTCCGATTAGTTTTAAGACTTTCTGCAGCCTTAGTTCATGCGATCGCATGGTTGCACTCATTTGCCCACAGATGGCCTGGTTCACAATGGGCACTCTGAGTGATGCACAATTTACAGGTGTTTCATATTGTTTTGATGTTTCATCCATTATTGATTCCTGGAGCTGGTGAGAGGTCATGTAATTAATGTTTCTAGCTAGATTTTCCTCCATTTCCTTACCAGTTCCTGCCGGTATGGCGAATTTGCACGCCACGTCCGGCACACCTGGAGCTAAGCTCGTGTGCTTTGAGGTATGCTCCTCTGCTATACCACCAACTTCAGGGTCAGTATCATACTGCCCTGGCTCTCCCTGCTCATGCATTAGGGAGGTATCATGCAGCCCTTGACATGGCGCAGCTGATATGGGCCCCCGTGCAGATCCGCGGACGCAAGGTTCCTTCTGTTGATACAGATCTTCCCTGTATAGACCTCTGCTGGAGGTTGCTGCTGTGGGCTGCTGGGGTAACCCAGGAGTATAGAACTGTGGTTGGAACACCTCATGATGGAGTATCCTTTCCATGAGGTGCTCCATTTTGTCTAGACGTCCCCAGACGTCTTTCATGGTGGGAAGAGAGTCCTCTTGGCCTGATTTATCAGAGTCGACAGGGCTTTCCGACTTTCTTTCGGCCTTCCTCCCGACTGGAGTGACCATGGCACTCTGTGGCACCGGAGTCGCTGCTGCTGGTTGTTCTGTCAGCAGTTCTGGAGCCGGTGTAAGCGCCTGCCCGCTGACTGCAGTCCCGCGGTCAGTTTCCCTGCCTTCCCGGCGGCACGCCTCGACCTCCGTTTAATTGATTTGTCCATGTTCCCGCTGGCTCCTGAAACCAGTCTTACAGAACTTTTGGGAGCGTTTGCCGCCTAGTTAAAAACGTACCTGCGTGTTTTTAACACGCTGATGTAGCTGCATTCTCCAGCCCGTCGTTGCGCCGTGCATCTGACGTAATGACGCGTATGCGCACTGGCGGGGCTTCTTCACAGAATCACTCGAAGTGACTTCGAAGTAAAATCATCAAGGATTATTTCTAAACTTTACCATAGTTTAATGCAATGTCAAGCTAAAACTACATTTTATGTAAAATTTAAGTGGGAAAAGGAATTGAACATCACAACCTCAGAAGAAGAATGGCATCATATGTGTGTAACACTACAGACATCCACTAATTCACAAAAATTGGGAGAATTTAATTTGAAAACTTTGATTCGGTTCTTTATTATGCCTAACATAAAAAGCAAGCAAATTCTAAGGCAACAAACATGCTGGAGGCAATGTGGCCAAACAGATGCAAATCATACACATATGTTCTGGAGTTGCCCAAAAATAGAACCATTTTGGGACAGAGTGAATTCAGAATTAAAGGAGGTATGAGGATATATATTCTCCAAGAAGTGTGCCATTTTATACTTGGGTAATATAACTACAGTGGTGCTGAATGAAGATCATTACTTGGTTAAAATCCTACTCACAGCTGGCAGAAAGGCCATTACAAGGAACTGGCTTGCAGCAGACACACCCAGACTTAGACAATGGTTAGACATAGTACAGGAAATATTTGTCATGGAGAAAATGACATATTCTCTACGAGTGAAAGAAGATGAGTTTAACAGAAAATGGAGAAAATGGATTAGGTATAGAAATAAAGATATCAACACTGTATAATTCTATTGACAATAATGTAAGTTATTAGGAAATGTTTTAATAAGAAAATAGTTCTGTATACTGCATCATTAATTGTAAACTGAACCCCCCCCCGCTGTGCTGTTGTATGTTTCACTGCATTGTTGTATGTTTCATTTTTATATTTGTGTTTTATTTGTGTATGCATAAAAGACTAAAGTGAAAAAAAAAAAAATTTAATCCATTTTAAAAGAAGGCTGTATCATAACAAAATGGACAAAGTGAAGTGATCTGAATACTTTCTGAATGCACTGTGTAAACACAGCTGTAATTTCTACGTGGTGAAACCCAAATGTATAAAAATGGCCTTCATAAAATCTGACAATGCGCACTTTAACCACATGTGAATTTTTTTCTATTACAAATCTCAAATTATGGAGTACAGAGGCAAATAAATAAATGATGGGTCTTCGTCCCAAACATTATGGAGGGCACTGTACATATGTTCTTTGAGGCTGAACTTTTCAGTCTGAATGGGAATGATAGGATGATAAAGCATATAATGAACATTGCTTTCTGAATGTCTATAGCAATAATTGTTCAGTTATGTTTAATTTTAATTGCATTTTGAATGAGCTGGTTCTGGCACATAGTAATATTTAAAATATTAACAAATGAAATCATGACTTTAACTTTCCAGAATGTTCCAGAAAAAATAGTTAATCTCTTTTTCAGGGTGGAATATGTCCAGCTTCATTTAAGAATACTCAGGATATTCTACTTACTAAGGTAAGTTTCTTTAAATTTGTAGTATCTTTGGGATTCATATCATTTTTCAGAGAAAGAAAATTGGGGAAACATTTTTGGATGTGTAGAAAATCGGGACACATTATAATATTCTGAGAAAATAACACTGCCATTTGTGACTTTTAAAATACTCTTGATGTCATTGCTCAAGAGTAGCTACTGTTAAACAGATTGCTGCTGCAATAATTGACGGTTCAGATTTTGTATTATTTCCAAGTCATTGACACGAGGCAATATTTTGAAGTCTGTTTAAATTTGTTTAGTTTAAAACTGGGTGGCCCCATTCATGGATGCGGTCAGTTTTGTGCACAGTAAAAGGAGTATTAATCAGAAAACCCGAAGTCTGAACATAAGGGAGTTTTACCTTTTATGGCATATTTCTCTTTTTTAAGCAAATTATCCATTTCAATGCCAGCCTAGTTGTTGGGCTTAACGGCATTGAGTGCAATACCCACAGTCTTGGAGTAGGCATGGAGGCCAAAGTTGAGATAGTGGGAATCCAGGGGATGGGGGAAGGTGAATGTCCAAATTTTGCAGGAGGATGTTGGGATTGACAATTCCTTGGTGAAAAATGGGCCTCAGAATGAAGCAAAGTAAAACGTAAGGTTGCTGGGGTCAAAAGAATTCTGCTATTCCAGTCTTTGAACAATCGTGAAAATTTAGCTGATGCGGGCCTTTTCTAGCAATTTTTCTATAAACCACGATATATGGTCTTCAAGGATTAAGCTTGGAAGCTGTTAAATATGGCATACAAAGCATCACTGGTGTCTGGTCTATGTATGGGAAGCAGGTTGGTTGTCATTCCCACAGCCACCTGTTCCACACAGAAGTGAGGTTAGTCTTGAAATTTTGAAATCTGTTACGTCCACACTAACCCTTTTTCTTGAAACTGAAATGTCATGCAATATATTCATGAAATGTTGATGTTGTAGCGGCACCAAACGTGGTGAATAAAGGTGAGACTGTTTCAAACAATTGTTTATTCAGGTTCGACACGTTAGGTTGGTGCGCTAACTTAAGGTCTCGAGGTAAGGTAACCTTAAGTACCAGGACACTCCCTCTGGCCCATGACGTCGCGTGCCTGCCCTCGTACCTCCTGACGAGGGTTCGAGCATAAGTGGCCCGTGTATAGGTTGACGCCACAATGTCACTGATAGTGCTGGCATTTGTTATCCATCCCTCATTGCCTCAAAAGATTCAGCCACATTACTGAGTGTAGGCCAGACTGGGTCAGAGTGAGAGGCCACAGTTTGTGTCTCACTGCTTCTAACAGTATGAAGACTATCTGCTCTTTGAGTTTGCTTGTGCCTATCAGTGGCAAGCACTTTTAGAAAGAAAAGGACATATTGAAAAAGAGTATTTTCATTTCATTCCCCAGATGGAAATTTTGCTAGACTTTGCTAGAAGTCCTTTTGTACCCATGCGAGTAACAACCATCTTTAATACTTCTACTAAATTAGGAGACAATTTTGTCTGGATGTATAAATAGAAAACTAAGTATGTTCTTGCTTGTACAGGATCAAAGTGGACTCGGCATTGCAATTAGTGAAGAGAGTACAAATGATGGAGTGGTCATCAAGAATCTAACAGAAAATGGAACAGCATCAAAGGTAATTTGCAAGAAGAGAAACTCTGGTTATAAACTTTCAGAGACAGTTATGAACTGAACTGAGTTTTCAATAGATTTATGATTTTTTTTTAAATCCAAAGTAGCTCTGCCTTGAGATGGGGGTAGGGAGAAACGTTGGTTTTGAGGGTTCCAGCCAGAGGAATTATGAGTTGTAGAGCAGTCCTCACCCAACAAAATTTGACAAAAGTCGATAATGTACATGCTATTGTCATTGCAGGGAAGAGAGCTTGCAGAGGCGGTCTTTTGGTCAGGTGTTCGTGAATTGTGATGTGGAAAGAGAGAGACCCAGGGCAATTTTGCTGTGAGGGGCAGTGTGGGAGTGAATTGGCTAGATGATAGAAAATGAAGATTGTCAGGGGAATTAATGTGGAACATGAGCACAGCACCAATGTGGGTGGGTGGGAGAGATCACTAAGAATGAAATTTTAAACATGTTTAAAAGTGTGATGTTTTGAACTGCATGGTGGCAGCACCAGCCGACATCTTTTGGAAAATGCTGAATTCAGTGTGTAAGGCCTCCTTCATTCACAGTGTTCATCTGTGGGATACAATTTTGTGCAAGTAACATTGCCCACATGTGCCATAGAGTCGTGTGGTGTGGAAACAGGCCCTTCGGCCCAAATTGGCCACGCCGACCAACATGCCCCAATCACACTAGTCCCATCTGCTTGCTGTTAGCCCATATCCCACTAAACCTACCAGACCCATGTACAGTGCCCTCCATAATGTTTGTGACAAAGACTCATCATTTATTTAATTGCCACTGTACTCCACAATTTGAGATTTGTAATAGAAAAAATCACATGTGATTAAAGTGCACATTGTCAGATTTTAATAGACAATTTTTACACATTTTGGTTTTGCCATGTAGAAATTACAGTTGTGTTTATACATTGTCTCCCCATTTCAGTGCACCATAATGTTTGGGACTCAGCAATGTCATGTAAATGAAAGTAGTCATGTTTAGTATTTTGTTGCATACCCTTTGCATGCAATGACTGTTTGATGACTGTGATTCACTGATATCTCCAGTTGCTGGGTGTCTTCTCTGGTGATGCTCTGCCAGGCCTGTATTGCAGCCATCTTTAGATTATGCTTGCTTTGGGGGCTAGTCCCCTTCAGTTTTCGCATTAGCATAAAGAAGGCTTGCTCAACTGGGTTCAAATTGGGTGATTGACTTGGCCACTCAAAAATTTATCATTTTTTAGCTCTGAAAAACTCAATTTGTTGCTTCAGCAGCATGTTTAGGGTCATTGTTTTGCTGTAGAATGAACCGCCTTTCAATGAGTTTTGAGGCATTTGTTTGAACTTGAGCAGATAGATGTGTCTATACACTTCAGAATTCATTATGCTACTACCATCAGCAGTTGTATCATCAATGAAAATAAGTGAGGCAGTACCTTCAGCAGCCATACATGCCCAGGCCATAACACCCCCACCACATTGTTTCATAGCGGAGGTGGTATGCTTTGGATCTTGGACAGTTCCTCTCTCCTCCATACTTTGTTCTTGCCATCACAGATATAAGTTAATCTTTGTCTCCTCGGTCCACAAGACCTTTTTCCAGAACTGTGGTTGCTCTTTTAAGTACCTCTTGGCAAACTGTAACCTGGCCATCCTATTTTTGTGGCTAACCAGTGGTTTGCATTTTGCAGTGTAGCCAGGTATTTGGGGATTGTTCTTTATTACAGAGAGAAGTCTTCTGTCATCAGCTGTTGAGGTCTTCCTTGGCCTGCCAGTCCCTTTGCGATTAGTAAGCTCACCAGTGCTCTCTTTCTTCTTAATGATGCTCCAAACAGTTGATTTTGGTAAGCTTAAGGTTTGGCTGATGTCTCTAACAGCTTTATTCTTGTTTCTCAGTCTCATAATGGCTTCTTTGACTATCAATGGCACAACGTTGGTCCTCATGTTGATAAACAGCAATAAAAGTTTCCAAAGGTGATGGAAAGACTGGAGGAAAGACTAGGTGCTGAGAGCTCTCTTATACCTGCATTAAAGAGGCAATTAAACACACCTAAGCAATTACAAAGACCTGTGAATCCATGTGTCCTAAACATTATGATGCACTGGAATGTGGGGGGGGTTATATATTAATAATTTCTACTCGGTGAAACCAAAATGTATAAAAATGGCCTTTATTAAAATCTGACAATGTGCTCTTTAACCACATGTGATTTTATTTTCTATTACAAATCTCAAAATAGTACAGAGGCAAATAAATATATGATGGGTCTTTGTCCCAAACATTATGGAGGGCACTGTACCTGGTCCAAATGTTTCTTATAAATTGTGATGGTACCTTCCTCAACTAATTTCTCCGGCAGCTTGTTCCATACACTCACCACGCTTTTGTATAAAAACAAAGTTACACCTCAGTTCCCATTAAATCTTCCTCCCCCTTTCCCTCAAGCCCATGACCCCTGGTTCTCGATTCACCTACTCTGGGCAAAATATTTTGTGTTTTTACTGATCTATTCCTCTCATGATTTTGTAACACCCCTATAAGATTACTCCTCATCCTCCTGCACTCCGAGGAATAGTCCTAGCCTGCTTAACCTCTCCCTAAAGCTCAGTCCCTCGAATGCTGGCAACATCATGGAAAATCTTCTCTAAATCCTTATGAGCTTCACAACATCTTTCCTATAACATGGTGACCATAAGTGAACACAATCCTCTAAATGTGGCCTCATCAATGTCTTGTATAACTGTGACATGACCTCCCAACTTTTATACTCAATACTTTGACTGATGAAGGCCAATGTACCAAATGCCTTGACTCCCCCCCCCACCCCCCAGCCACCCGTGACACAATTTTCAATGCACCTGCACATCTGGATCCCTCTGCTCCACAACACTTCCATTCACTGTGTAGGTGCTACCCATGTTAGACTTCCCAAAATACACCTCACATTTTTCTGCATTCAATTCCATTAACCATTTCCCAGCCCACCTGCCCAACCAATCAAGACCATCCTATAATCTATGACCACCATTTTACTATCTACAATACCTCCCACACACAACGTGTGTGTGTATGCGTCACACCCACATAGGATCAGACACAGGGAGGCAGCTGGGCACATGCGAACGTCATAGAAGACCAGAAATAAACTTCCTGTAGGTATGTGTGATAAAATACTATTTTCGAGTGCACAAAATTAATGAACTGTGCGAATTACGTTCTAGGCCTGTATTGTTTGTGTTAATTAGTGACTAATAGATTTATGTTTTTCCAGGATGGAAGGGTTAAGGTTGGGGATCGAATCTTGGCAGTCGATGATGAACCTGTTATAGGTCACCCTATAGAAAAGGTATATGTTAAATTTTTCATTTTATTTGTTGTAGAGTGTAGTCATTTCACTACGTTACACTATCAGTTAATATGTTCAACGATCTTGGATATATACAAATTAATAATGTTTCCATTTTACAACCCCTGTTGAATAAATTGGTAAAGCAAAACAGCTGAACCTCCACTTAAAGGTTTCAGTCAGAAAAACAATTATTCCACCTTAATTTTTAACAATTTCCATTAGCAGTAGCCATTTTAAATATTCTATACACCCACTACCAGTCCATCATGTCTGATGTGTGCACTTTGTACATAAATGCACTGTGTTTGGGCAGCAATTCCCAAACTCCTATCAACAGGGTATCTACAACCTGCAAATCCCCTTCATTTCCCCATCCTCCTTTGTGGGAGATAAGTTTACTTTAAAGGTACTGTGTGGAAGCAGGCCCTTTGGCCCACCGTGTGCCGCACCGACCAGTGATCCTTACACACTAACACCATCCTACACAAACTCGGGACAGTTTACACTAATATCAAACCAGTTAATCTTCAAACCTGTATGTTTTTAGAATGTGGGAGAAAACCAAAGATCTCGGGGAAAAACCCACCCGGTCACAGGGAGAACATACAAACTACGTACAGACAGTAACCAGGATGGAACCCGCTTCCGCGAAGCTGCAAGCCCTGTAAGGCTGAACAGAGTTTGTACGTTCTCCCCATGACCTGCGTGGGTTTTCTCCAAGATCTTCTGTTTCCTCCCACACTCTAAAGACATCTGGATCCAGATGTGCAGTTAACTGGCTGTAGGATAGTGTTAATATGCAGGGATCATGGGTCGACGAGGACCTGGTGAACAGAAGGACCTGTTTCCGCACTGTATCTAAACTAAAAAACTAACTACCACTGCGCCACCGTGACAAATATGAATGTATAATTAAATTTGACATGTGATCTTGGATAAATCAAAACTGAAATCCAAAATGTTGATGTACTACTTAAAAAGAACAAAATCAAGAAATTGGTCATTTTATTTGTCAGATGTAGCTTTATTGTGTGAGACCAGCATTTATTCCACATCCTTTAGAAATTTAGAAATCCTCCACTGTTCAGCTGCAAGCTATGGGTGAAATATTTATACCTATAAAATAACTTTTCTTTATTGAACAGCTTTTGATTTAATCCACCTTGCATTTTGTCTTTTGGTTGTAGATTATTAAACTAGCTAATGCTTATAATTCTAGATATTGAACATACAGATCTCTGAATGAAAATGAAACCCAATTTTCCAAAATTATACCTCACATTCTTTGATCAGCAAAAAATCTTTTTAACCAAAAACCTTACTAATGTGCGAGTAATTAGAATACATTTTGTCAATACGTATATTTGAGGATATCACAGTGGTCCAACTAGTACACTGCTCCATCACAACTCTCAGCCCAGGTTCATTCTTGATGTCCATAGCTGCTGGTGGAATTTGCACCTTCTCCCTTTGACCACGTGAGTTTTCCCTGAGTGTTCCAGTTTACTCCCATGCTCCAAAGATTTGCATATTGATAAATTGATTAGATATTGTAAATTAACCCAAGTGAATGATAGAATCTGGAAAAATTTGATGTGAATGTGACGGATTGGGTTACAGTGAACATTCGAGGGGAATGGGATTGCTCAGAACTGGTCGAAATGGCTTCCCACATCCGAAGGGTGTATGGCAGTTCATTCACATTCCTGGCCATTCGCGACGGTTCATTAAATTGATAACAAGCACTTTGTTTGTTTTTTTTTAATTTTCCAATTGTTGAACATAGCCAGAGTGTTTCTAAGATAGTATCCTAATCATTAAATGTACAAGCTGTATAATATGTCTGTATAATATACATTTTTAGTTATTGCTTAATGAAATGATAAAAAAACAACTGCTAACATCTGTTCCAGTCCTATCACAGTGACTGGAAAAGAGCAGCAGAGAGGATCCATAGTTGGTTAGTCAGGAGGAATAGAATGTAACAGCAAGAGCTAATTACAACTTCAGTCTCCATTTCCTAATTGCACCAGCCAAATTAAGATGCTATCTACACGTCAGACAGGTACTAGGCACTGCCTTGAACATTTTGCAAATATCTTTGGCAACCACACCTATTCTTTATTCCATGTATCCTAAACTGCAGTAATATTTCTATCAGTTAAGTCGTACAAATTCCGCATTTTCATTCTCCTCACATGTTTCTACGACAGTCTTTTTTCTGGACCTTCCTCACTGTATAGGACAAATAATCCATATTATTGTAATGTTTTCTTCAGGGTATATGTTCAGACACTGTTAGGATTTCCTTTCCACACCAAGCAACGTGTGTTGGACTCCTGAGTCATTCCTGGGTTCGCAATCAGTCAGAGTACTCTTGCCCCTCTGATCCAGCAGCACTGAAAACGTTCATAGTAGTATTGATATGGAGAAAGAATCTGATTGCCATCTGGATGGAACATTTGGCAACGAGAGACCCTTTTCAATAGAGAATACGTGCAGGAGTAGGCCTTTCGGCCCTTCGAACCAGCGCCACCACTCACTGTGATCATACCCCGTTCCTGACTTCTCCCCATGACTCCGCTATCTTTAAGTGCTCTATCTAACTCTCTCTTGAAAGCATCCAGAGAATTGGCCTCCACTGCCTTCTGCGGCAGAGAATTTCACAGATTCACAACTTTTTGGGTGGAAACGTGTTTCCTCATCTCCGTTCTAAATGGCCTGATTCTTAAACTGTGGCCCCTGGTTCTGGACTCCTCCAACATCAGGAACATATTTCCTGCCTCTTGCGTGTCCAATCCCTTAATAATCTTATATGTTTCAATAAGATCCCCTCTCATCCTTCTAAATTCCAGTGTATACAAGCCCAGTCACCCCATTCTTTCAACATATGGCAGTCCCGCCTTCCTGGGAATTAACCTTGCGAACCTATGCTGCACTCCATCAATGGCAAGAATGTCCTTCCTCAAATTTGGAGACCAAAACTGCATGCAATACTCCAGGTGTGGTCTCACTATGTCCCTGTGCAACTGCAGAAGGACCTCTTTGTTCGTATATTCAACTCCTCTTGTTATGGAGGCCAACATGCAATTAGCATTCTTCACTGCCTGCTGCACCTGCACGTTTACTTTCAGTGACTGATGAACAAGGACACCCAGATCTCATTGTACTTCCCCGTTTCCTAACTTGACACCATTCAGATAATAATCTGCCTTCCTATACTTGCCATCAAAGTGGATAACCTAACATTTATCCACATTAAACTGCATCTGCCATGTATCTGCCGACTCGCCCAACCTGTCCAAGTCACCCTGCATCCTCATAGCATCCTCCTCACTGTTCACACTGCTACCCAGCTTTAAGTCATCTGCAAATTTGCTAGTTACTTTTAATCCCTTCATATATGTCATTAATGTATATTGTAAATAGTTGCGGTCCCAGCACCGAGCCTTGCGGTACCCCACTAGTCACTGCCTGCCATCCTGAAAGGGACCCATTAATCCCTACTCTTTGTTTCCTGCCTGCCAACCAATTTTCTATCTATGTCAGTACCCTACCCCCAATACCACGTGCTCTAATTTTGTCCGCTAATCTCCTATGTGGGACCTTATCAAAGGTTTTCTGAAAGTCCAGGTACACTACATCCACTGCCTCTCCCTTGTTCATTTTCCTAGTTACATCATCAAAAAATCCAGAAGATTAGTCAAGCTTTGTAAATCCATGCTGTTACTGCAATCCAAATGTGCCGCTATTTCATCTTTTATAATTGACTCCAGCATCTTCCCCACCATCGATGTCAGGCTAACTGGTCTATAATTCCCCGTTTTCTCACTTTCCCCCGTTTCTTAAAAAGTGGGATAACATTAGCTACCCTCCAATCCACAGGAACTGATCCTGAATCTATGGAACATTGGAAAATGATCACCCATGCGTCTACGATTGCTGGAGCCACTTCCTTAAGTACTCTGGGATGCAGACCAACAGGCCCTGGGGATTTATCAGCCTTCAGTCCCATCAGTGTACCCAACACCATTTCCTGCCTAATGTGAATTTCCTTCAGTTCCTCCGTCACCCTCAGTCCTCTGGCCACTAGTACATCCGGGAGATTGTTTGTGTCTTCCTTAGTGAACACAGATCCAAAGTACGTGTTCAACTCCTCTGCCATTTCCCTGTTCCCCATAATAAATTCAGCTGTTTCTGTCTTCAAGGGTCCAACTTTGGTCTTAACTAATTTTTTTCCTCTTCACATACCTAAAGAAGCTTTTACTATCCTCCTTTATATTCATGGCTAGCGTGGCGGCCCCTGGGGGTTAGGTCACTCCTTGGGTCATCCCCCTCGGCTCTTGAGGGACAGGAACGTGGGTCTGCCACGGGATTTCCCAGATCCTGCTAGCGGGTATGTGTGTTATCTCTGCTGCATTAAACCACTTTGAACCTGCCTGACGTCTGGCCTGTTCCTCACCTCATCCAGGTCGCTACAACTGGTGACCCCCGTCATTCATCACACATCGTGGTGGATAACAACGCCGTTGCAATTAAACTCCCGACTCTGTGGACCGAAGAGCCTGATATCTGGTTCCAGCAGGTAGAGGCACAGTTTGCTCTGTGAGGGGTAACTGTTGACGAAATAACATGGTCAGCGCGCTTGACCAGGCGACTGAGAGGCGGGTTAAGCCTTACCTCAGCAACCCCTTGTTAGCTAACAAATATAGGGGGCCTTAAAGACCACCTTGTCAGTAGGTTTGGCCTTAGCGAATCTGAGCGGGCAGCTCGGATTCTCCGAATGGACGGTCAGGGCGACCGCCAGCCATCAGCCCTCCTGGAGGACATGCTCGCCTTAATGGGCGACCACCGGCCTTGTTTTCTATTTAAATTCGCTTACCTGCAGCAGCTCCTGCCCGACATCCGCCTGCAGCTCGCCACCGATACCTTTGCCGACATGCAGGCGCTGGCCAAGCGTACCGACCAGCTGTGGATGTCCCGTCAGCAGGACTTGGAAGCGCTGGCCGTTCTTCCCGCGGTGTCGGGAGGCTTTGAGATGGTCGGGGCCGCTATCGACCGCGTCTCCACTGCTACCAGTCGGCCTCCGCGGCGAAATCCGGCCGCAAAAGGGCATTCCAGTGCTGACATGTCGCTCCAGCACGGCCCGCCTGCAGTTCCACCCAATGCCAGCAGAGGTCGCTATGGTTCAACCCAGCCAACTTCGCCTGCAGTTCCACCAGACACCAGCAGAAGGGGTTGGTGCTATTATCATCATCGCTGGGGAGCTGCAGCCAGGCAATGTCGCCACCCTGTTCATTCCCGGGAAACGAAGGGGCCGGTAGTCAGTGATTCCTTCGGCGGCCGGCCGGCCATATTCATCGCGCCTTATCCTGGGATCGCCGCACTGGGAGTCAGTTCCTTGTAGACACTGGGGCCGAGGTGAGTGTACTGCCTCCCACCATTGCTGACATCCGTGCGGGCAAACGTGGCCCGCTCCTCACCGCGGCCAACGGGAGTGCTATTCGCACCATCTCCCTCAACTTTGGCTGCAACTGTTCTTCGTGGGAGTTCATCATCGCCGACGTTTCTCTGCCGCTGTTGGGCGCCGATTTCCTTCAAGCCCATTCACTGGTCGTGAATGTCAAGCGGCGGTGCCTGATGCACTCCGTCACACTGGAACCGATCTTCCTCCGCGTTCAGGACTTCAATGCCCATTCAGGACTTCAATGCCAGAGCATCAGTATTCTCCAAGGTGGGCCTCGTGCGAGGGTACAACCAGATTCCAGTCCACCCCGACGATATCCCTAAGACAGCCATTAGAACACCATTTGGCTGTTTGAATTTGTGCTGGTGCCGTTTGGTTTGAAGAACGCTGCGCAGGCCTTTCAGCGGCGTGTGGACTGTGGCCGTGGCCTGGACTTTGTATTCGTGTACTTGGACGACATACACGTGGCCAGTCACTCGCAGCAGAAGCACCGCATTCACCTCCGTCGGTTGTGTCAGCGCCTCAGCGATTTTGGGTTGACTTTCAACTCGTCCAAGTGCCGTTTAGGGGTGACGGCCATCGACTTCCTCGGCCATCATGTAACTCCACACAGGATGGTGCCTCTGCCGGCCAGGGTGGACCCTGTCCGCAGGTTCCCCCGTCTGACCACAGTTAAGGTCCTACAGGAATTCGTGGGGACGGTCGCCTTTTATCACCGTTTCTTGCTGGCAGCGGCCACAAACATGCGTCCGCTTTTCCACCTGATTGCTGGTCATCGCAAGGAGGTTGAGTGATCCGACGAAGCAACAGCCGCATTGGAGAGGGCTAAGGAGGCCCTGGCTGGGGCCACGATGCTCATCCACCCACGAGAAGACACCCCGACCGCCCTGATGGTGGACGCTTCTGAGGTTGCGGTTGGGGCAGTGTTGGTGCAGCTCGTTGACGGATGCTGGCGGCCACTCGCCACCTTCAGCAGGCATCTCAGTGGTGCTCAATGCCATTACAGCGCTTTCGACCATGAGCTCCTTGCCCTGTACCTCGCCGTGTGCCACTTTCGCTACTTCCTGGAGGCGAGGCCTTTTACTGCATTTACGGATCACGAGCCACTAACCTTCGCGTTTGCCAAGGTTTCAGACCCGTGGTCTGCCCGGCAGCAGAGGCGGTTGCTGTATGTGTCCGAGTACACCACCTCCATCCGCTTCGTCGAGGGAAAGTATAACAGGGTGGCCGACGCCTTACCGCGACCTACGGTTCATGCGGTTCTCCAAGTCGCTGAGGGTATTAATTATTCCACCCTGGCAGCCGCACAGCTGGTCGATGAGGAGATGGCCGCCTATTGAACTGTGGTATCGGGTTTGCAGTTGGAAGACAATGTCTGTGGTCCTGGGGGCGCAACGCTGCTGTGCGATGTCTCCACTGGACTTCCGCGACCCAATGTCACCGTCGCCTGGTGGCGCAGGGTGTTTGAGGTGCTCCATGGGCTTGTGCATCCCTCCATCCGGCGACAACAGCCCTTGTAGCCTCCCTCTTCTTGTGTAACGGGCTGCGCAAGGAGGTTGGACATTGGGCACGCACCTGCATCCCGTGCCAGACCGCCAAGGTGCAGCGACACGTTCGTGCGCCGTTGCAGGAGTTCGCCATCCCTCGGCAGCGGTTCAACCACATTCATGTGAACATCGTGGGGCCGCTGCCGCCGGCCCGGGGCATGACCTATTTCTTCACCGTGGTGGACCGCTTCACGCTGTGGCCTGAAGCCATTCCGCTACTTGATTCCTCAACGGCCACTTGTGCTCGGGCCTTGGCTGCGCAATGAATCCCCGGTACGGTGTGCCACTGGACATAACATCCGACCGGGGGGCCTCTTTTCACGTCGGAACTGTGGTCGGCCATGGCACGCCTCCTGGGGGTTCGCCTACACCACACAACGGCTTATCATCCGCAGGCAAACGGAATGGTTGAGCGGTTTCACTGCCAACTCAAGGATGCCCTGAAGTCACGGTTCAATGATCCGGACTGGGTGAAAGCTCTGTCGTGGATTTTGCTCGGGATCCGTACCGCACCCAAGGAGGACTTGGCCTCCACCTCTGCCGAGTTGGTGTATGGGTCCCTGTTGACGGTGCCTGGGGAGTTCATCCCGCCGGCACAGGGCCAGGTGGAGCAGCCGTCGGAAGCTCTGCAACATCTTCGGCAGGTGCCCACGTCTCGTCATGGGTCTTTCCGTCCACATGTTCCCTCTGCTCTGGAGGACTGCCAGTTCGTCTTCCTTCATAGGGATGCTCATCGAACACCTCTCCAACGGCTGTACGAGGATCCTTTCCGAGTCCTAGAGCATGGCTCATCTACATTCGTCCTGGACATGGGGTTTCGTTTGCACGGCTGAAGCCGGCGCATATTGACATTGATCGGTCAGTGCTGGTAGCGCGGCCCCGTAAGCGAGCGGGCCCTCCGTCTAGGGTACTCCGTCCTCTGCACCTGTTGGTCAGTTTCCCATTCCTGTGCCGAGCATGGTGCGCACCCGGTAGCAATGTTACAAAATTTTGAGATTTTAAAAATAAAGTCTGCAATTTATCCCATCAGATAAAGCAAAAAAAGAAGTTTAATTTGACACCTATATCACTTTCATATCTTCAGTATCAAAAACGTTATGGCCATTTTCATACTCGGAAATTAGCATCTTGTTCCCCATTGCTTTTCCATTGACTTAACACAAAAGGTGTGATCAAGGACAGTCAAAAGCCTATAACTTTCGTAAAAATTAAGGGAACTGAATGAAATTGTCAGTTATTATAGATTGAAGCATTCTGAAACAAATATGAAACAATCTTACTTGGATGACCTGAAATTAAAGCATATAATTCGTTAGTTGCCTAATTGTAGCTAATTACAAAATTAAATTACTAGCTCAAAACATCTATCTATTTCTTAAGAAAAGGTTAACATTTTTTTAAATCCTAAGTGTCCAAATAACATTCACACAAGAATTCACAATATAACATGATTTTTAAATCTCAGTGTCATTAATTTATAGGCCAAGTGGAAGGAATTTAATGTTTAATTCCCGAAATTAATGGCCATTTTAATCATCTTGCAAGTGGGATTTTGTGGAACGCGATTGATTGGAACGCTGTGGTTGCGGTGAATTTAAACCCCATATCGGTAGGAAAAATACTGCCGGTTCGTATGGGTCCCAAGTCACCTTTTCGCAACGTGTAGTTTGGATTAAAGGAATCTTAAGAAGCAAGTTTATATGAAAAAATAAACGGTGTACCTTGCCTTGTCCCCTACGTGAGATACGTCCCGTTGTCGTCGTTGACGGCATTAGAAGATGATTTAAATTTTACTCCTGCTATTAAATTATCCAGCGCTAATTGTAATAAACTTCCTTTCTCCCTCTCAAATTGTAGATTAACACTTATCATATTATGGCCACTACCTCTTAATGGCTCCTTTACCTCAAGTTCCCTTATCAAATCCGGAATTGGCTTCTTCCTGGTAGGCTCCAGTACAAGCTGCTCTATGAATCCATCTCGAGGGCACTCCACAAACTCCCTTTCTTGTGATCCAGTACCTACCTGATTTTCCCAGTCTATCTGTATGTTGAAATCTCCCCTAACAACCATAGCATTACCTTTGCGACATGCCAATTTTAACTCTTGATTTAACTTGTACCCTATATCCAGACTGCTGTTTGGTGGTATGTAGATAACTCCCATTAGAGTCTTTTTATCCTTACAATTTATCATTTATATCCATACTGACATACATCTCCTGATTCTATGTCACCCCTTGCAAGGGACTGAATTTCATTCCTTACCAGCAGACTGCCCCACCCCCTCTGCCCACCTGTCTGTCTTTTCGATAGGACGTATACCCCTGAGTATTCAGTTCCCAGCCCTGGTCCTCTTGCAGCCATGTCTCTGTAATTCCCTCGACATCATACTTGCCAATTTCTAACCGAGCCTCAAGCTCATCCACTTTATTTCTTACACGTTGTGCATTCATATATAATACTTTTAATCCATTACTCCACTCACCTTTCACATTGATTCCTATTTCACTTGGCCATATTCTCCTATCCCCTCCTGAGGTTTCTGCCCTGTTATTTCTGGTGTCTTTCTTAACTTTTCCTATACTCTCTTTTCCTTTAATTCCATCCTTCTATTTTCCAGTTTGTCTCCTCCCTTCCCACAACTATTTAGTTTTCACTGCTGAACAGTGGATTGCCAATCCACACCCTGCAACTTGAAATGATGGTGAGCGGTTGCTGTCTATCCATGAGTTGCACCATCAGGTCCATGATGCCAAGTCCTCCTGTAAGCCGCCACCCCCAATGCACAACCCACCCCCCCTCTTTTACATCCTGTTCTGTCATATTTGTAACCCAGAATATTCAGCTCCCAGTCCTGCCCTACCATGTATGTTTCCATGATTCAGTAATATCATAATACCAAGTGCTGATCCATGCTCTACACTCACCTGACTTACCTATGAGGCCCCCCACATTAACCTATCTATCTCTTTGAACATTGGACTTGCTTGATTTATCCTGCACTTGTTCGAAATGCTGGTCTGTGTGCACTCAGAATGGGGAAGGAGCATTTTAGGTCTCTGTGAGAACCACAAATCTTTGAGTGAACATAGAAGCCCAACAAAATGGTGAAAGAAGCACATCACGTTTACTACCTATTTCCCTCAACAAGTTTCACCTGCACCAATTCAGGAGTTCAGATTGTTTAATTGTTATATAAAGAATTTACGGTGAGGCAGGCACCGCAACTATGACAGAGGCTGATGATTCATCATTGGGCTCATCAACCACCTCCAAACCGGTGTAGAAGCAAGTTGTCCTCAACGCTGAGAGAAAGCAGAGAAGATTCAATTTTTTTTTAATTCATCTAGCCAAGTAATTAAAGAGTGTTTCACAAGATTTAATTATTTAATAATCTTTCAAAACACAGTGCCAAAAAATTGAATACGTTAAAACTTGTGTAACACATTTATGTCATTAATTGGTGTATGGTGTTTGAGTATAGGAGCAGGGAGGTTCTACTGCAGTTGTACAGGGTTTTGGTGGGACCACACGTGGAGTATTGGGTACAGTTTTGGTCTCCAACTCTGAAGAAAGACATTCTTGCCATAGAGGGGGTTCAGAGAAGGTTCACCAGACTGATTCCTGGGATGTCGGGGCTTTCATATGAAGAAAGACTGGATAGACTCGGCTTGTACTCACTGGAATTTAGAAGATTGAGGGGGGATCTTATAGAAACTTACAAAATTCTTAAGGGGTTGGACAAGCTAGATGCAGGAAGATTGTTCCCGATGTTGGAGTCCAGAACAAGGGGTCACAGTCTAAGCATAAGGGGGAATTCCTTTAGGACCGAGATGAGGAAAACATTCTAAACAGAGAGTGTTTAGTCTCTGGAATTCTCTGCCACAGAAGGTAGTTGAGGCCAGTTCATTGGCTATATTCAAAAGGGAGTTGGATGTGGCTCTTGTGGCTAATGGGATTGGGGAGTATGGAGAGAAGGCAGGTACGGGATACTGTTGGATGATCAGCCATGATCATCTTGAATGGCGATGCAGGCTCGAAGGGCCGAATGGCCTACTCCTGCACCTATTTTTCTATGTTTCTATGTTTCTAATTCATCGTAGCCTCTTATGTATATATTATAACTAGAATAATTTCCATTGGAGGCATGCACTCTAAGTTATTATTCTAATGGGACTTAATTAGTAGACCAAAGTAATGTTCATACACAATTTTGAGCCTATAGCACATGACTGTCAGAAATGCTTGATTGTGCAGAGCGTGGAACATAAATTAACTTTGGTTCTGGATACCCTATTTCAAACATTGCTGTTGTCTTCCCTTATAAACATATGTTTTCAGACTATTCTCGCATGTTTTTATGTTTGCAATGATCAAATTAATGTGAATGTGCCAGTTGCTGAATATGATCTTTCCTGAGGAACTGAAGCCTTTTTGACACAAATGCATTATGAGTTCTATTTTGACGCACCACAGTGTGCATTGGATTTTTTAATCTCGGAGGGATTTCCTTATTTTTAATTCAAATTGAACCATGGAATTTCCAAATTATGAAAATATTCTGGTTATAAATTAGGTCAAGTAACATTACGAGTTGACCATCAGACTTTTGAGTGATTTGGTGCTAACATCATTCGTGCAAACGAGAACCACAGATGATCTGCCCCGCACAGTGATGACAAGCAAGTAGTGCAGAGTATGTCAAGAGGACAGCGTACCAAATTCAACGAGGAAAGTGGCAGATGCATACATTGTTGCCAAGTGGTGTCCATTGGGTTTACAACTCGGCATTGTCCAGGGAGTGAGGTAATCCAGCCCAATGTAAACCTCCAGTCTCCATGGTATTTTAAATGTAAACCATTTTTCCAAAAATTTAATGAGCAAATTGTAAAGAGGATAATTTAGTTATATTTAACATTGATAAATTTCTCTAACTTTTCTAGGTTATAAGTTTGCTGAAGCAATCAAAAAATACAGTTAAACTAACCATCAGATCAGATGATGTGAATTCACAGCAGCCTCAGACACTACCTGCTGTCACCGCTTCGATAGATGTTAAAAGTATTCAGCCTCCTCCGATGCACAACCCTGTTGCCTCACCTGATCTAGATTCCAGCAATAAGGGTAAGTAACCAATATCTTTTATGTTCAGATTGTTATTTAACACTCATGCATCAATTTTCCTTCTGCTGCTCAATGACTTTCAGCTGTCTGGTTCTAAAGATTAGAATTTGCATTCTAAATCTGCCTCAGTAGCAGATCCGTCTGTGTAAGGATGCTCCTTCAAAACTATCACGCTGCAGGCTTAGACACCTGTCCTGCTATTTTGTTTAACATTTTGTTTTGGTGTTACATATTGTCCAATAGCATTCCTCTGAACGTTTTAGGAAACTGATAATGATAAAGGCATTACTTAACTCACCAATAATGTAAAATAAAAGCTATATTTGTTGAAATGTGCAATAAAACTAGAAATATTGGAAACACTCAGTGGTTCAGGCAACATCTGTGTAAAGAGAAACAGATTAATTTTCTGGGCCGAGACCTTTCATCAGAATTTTGATGCAGGGGCTCACATCTGAAAATTTAACTCTTTGACTCTGCTGCAAGTTTCCAGCATTTTCAGTGTGTATTATATATAAATTCAAGGTGTTTCTCAGCCATAAATAATCATTATGAAATGAAGAGCTCAGAACAGTTTTCTCAGTTGACAGACAACTGCTGCACGGGCAACTGCTACATATGGGCCTCTTCAGACATATCTCGATCCATGTGACAGAAATGGGAAATATTCTAAAATACTACATTGTATTACAAAACAAACAAGCAAAAAACAACAAAAACAACAAACAAACAAACAACAAAAAAAAGGACACAAGTAAAGATAAGACACAACATTAATAAAATTAACAATAAACATAAAAACATCCCCCCAGAATGGTTCCCACTGTGGGGGAATGCATCAAAATTCCAGTCCCGTCCCCTGTTCACCCATAGTCGGGCCTATTGAGGGCTCCTCAGACGCCGCTACGGCAGCCCAATGCTTCAAGCCCTCTCGCCGGATGATGAAGCTCTGGCGTCGGGTGAACACTCTCAGCGGCTCGGAGTGTCTAAAGCAACCGCTTCCTCCCTGGAGAACGCGGCTCCCGAAGTCCGCGGGACGGAGCTCCGACACTGACAAGCTCGGCGTGAGATCCCAGGCTCCGCAGTGTTTGAAGCTCAGTGCCGCCCCTGGCTGGAAGCTCCACAGACCGCAGCTCCGCGATGTTGGAGTCGGCGGTCACAGCATTCCGGAGCTTACAGTACGGCGACCCGGGTAGGGCATCGCCCGCTCCACGATGGTGCCCCAGCGCTGTGCCGCCGCTGAAGTCCTGGCCGGTCCCGGCAGGAAACGCCGCTCCAGACTGTTGGTAGGCCGCGAGGAAGGGGCGAAAACACGGCTCAGAGAAAAGCCGCATCTCCAACCAGGTGGGACTGAGAAAAATAGTTTCCCCCTTCCCCCTCCCTCAACCCCCCACATAAAAGGACTAGAAGACCTCCAAAACAAACACTTTTATCTCACTAAAAATTAAAAATAAAGGTGGAAGGAATAACATCTGCTGGCAGGGCAGCCATTCTCAACGGCGCCCCTACTGACAGAACACAGAACAAAAACACATTGTACATGAGTACAGGAAAGTTAAGTTGTGAGCATTTGTCTGTCATTAATATCAGCAACAGTTGAATTTGTAGCAGCAACCCCATCACGTTCAATTGTAATATATATCTTACAGAAAGGCTTGGCATCAGATCGCTAATCTGAAAGCTAGATATTTACTATTTTTTTGTGTCTGAAGTATCTGTTCTTGCAATTCCATGCAATAAAAGTAGAATTTGCTGTAAATTTATAATTCAAAGACTCGAGCAGATCTTCAACACCGAGTTCATCAACATTAGACATGGCAACTTGTCCAATTATCCCTGGACGAGAAACAACCATTGAAATTTCCAAAGGGCGCACTGGACTTGGGCTTAGTATCGTTGGTGGAGCAGATACCTTACTGGTGAGTATATTTGAGGAACGTAAACTTAAGTCTTTATCAGTGTTTAGTAGATTCCTGTAGCATATTTCATAAAGCTGTCCCATTGCATATTTGAATATTGTTTAGTACTATTTGGTGTATTTTGGAATAAAGACAATAAAGCATATTATAGCGATGTTACAAAACTTACCTTCAGCAGCGCTGCAGTTCTGCCACTGACCGTGTGCACGGCTTTGGCGCCTTTGAGGGGGGGGGGCGGGATTAAAATCCAGTTTTCTACTGCCTGTCAGAGGCGGATTTCCTCGGGGTGCTAGCTGCTGAAGAAAAATCGATCGGACTTTCGTTCCCGGTGGGCTTTTTGTAAAACGCGAGAGAATTTAATGATTAGATTAAAATAAAAAGCGACTTCTAACGCCCTCAACGCCTACAACGTGACGGATGGCAACAACGGGACAAAACAAAAGTTAAGTCATTTATTTTACATATAATCTTGCTTCTTGTGATGGTTTTAATCTAAATTTACGTTATGAAAATGTGATTTTGGCCCCATATGAACCGGCAGTGTTTTTCCTGCCAGTATGGAGTTCAAATTCAACGTTCCAATCGATCGCGTTCCAGAAAAACCCACTCACAAGATGATTTAAATGCTCTTTTTTTTGGACTATCATGTCATAAGACCATCTAAATCGTCTATATTTTGTGTTATTGTCCATCCATGATCAATATTTTTATACTAAATATCAGTTTCAGTCCCATGTATTGTGCAAAAAAATAATAATTTTGATTATATTGAGTGGATGTTTCTAGATTAATTTATGGGAATTAAACATTAAATTCCTTCCATCTGGCATATAAATTAATGACAGTGAGACAACAGATAGTCCTCCGCCAGTTTTGCCACCTCCAACGTGACCCCTCCACTTGCCACATCTTCCCATCTCCCCCCCTGCCTGCCTTCCGCAAAGACCGCTCCCTCCGCAACTCCCTTGTCAATTCTTCCCTTCCCTCCCGCTCCACCCCTTCCCCGGGCACTTTCCCTTGCAACCTCAAGAGATGCTACACTTGTCCCTTCACCTCCCCAATCCACTCCTTTCAGGGACCCAAGCAATCCTTCCAAGTCCGACAGAGGTTCACCTGCACCTCCTCCAACCTCATCTACTGCATCTGTTGCTCCAGATGCCAGCTGATCTACATCGGTGAGACCAAGCGGAGGCTGGGCGATCGTTTCGCCGAACACCTCCGCTCGGTCCGCAATAACCAACCCGACCTCCCGGTGGCTCAGCACTTCAACTCCCCCTCCCATTCCGTATCCGACCTCTCGGTCCTGGGCCTCCTCCACGGCCAGAGTGAGCAACGCCGCAAGTTGGAGGAACAGCACCTCATATTCCGCTTGGGAAGTCTGCATCCTCTGGGCTTAAACATTGAATTTTCTCAATTCTGTTAACCCAGGCTGCCTCCTCCCCTTCCCACCTCTCCCTCAGCCCTCGGGCCCTGGCATTCCTTCTCTCTCTATCTCTCCCCCACCCAAGTAGCACTAGCTTCTCATTTTTACACTACAAACAGCTGACAATGGCCTGTTTCCTTTATCATCGATACTTTTTTGCATATCTTTCATTCATTGTTCTTTATCTCTTCACATCACCGTCTATATCTCTCGTTTCCCTGATCCCTGGCCAGTCTGAAGAAGGGTCTCGACCCAAAACGTCGCCTATCTCCTTCGCTCCTTAGATGCTGCTGCACCCGCTGTGTTTCTCCAGCTTTTTGTGTAACCTTTTAAAAATCATGTTATGTTGTGAATTCTTGTGTGAATGGGATTAGTTTGATATTTGGATACTTAGGCTATTTTAAAAATATATCCTTTTCGTAAGAAATTGAATCTACGGGACATTCTTAATGGGAAAGTAGTAGGCAGAAAGGCATGTCATGCGTGGTTTGAAGAGCAAAAACTTGTAGTTTACAATGCCAAAATTGAAAAATTGAGGAAAAACAAGGTGTACAGAGTTGCTTATTGGTTACAATCTGAGGAGTATCGTGATGCTACTGATTATGATATGCCAATGTACCAGCTAGCAACTGATCTTCTCCATAAAACCTGGTCTATTGCTAGAAATAGTAATTTATTTACCTATCTGTTACGGACTTACAGCATATAATACAACAATATTAAAGTTCTGATCTTGTGAATATCAGAACTTTCAAGGCAGTCTGGGTGTTTATTACTATTTCCGTCCCAACGATCAATTTTGCTATTAACTACAATTAGGTAGGTAATTAACTAATTATATGCTTTAATTTCAGGTAATCCATGTAAGATGTTTTGTTTCAGAATGCTTCAATCTATAATAACAGAAAATTTCATTCAGTTCTCTTAATTTTTAAGAAAGTTATGGGTTTTTCATTGTCCTCGATCACAGCTTTTGTGTTAAGTCAATGGAAAAGCAATAGGGGAAAAAATGCTAATTTCCGTGTATGAAAATGGCCATAACAAAAACTTGATTTTTAAAATCTCAAAATTTTGTAACGTTGCTACATATTATTTATTATTTGAAACTTCTGCCATGAATATTTATTTAATAATGGATTGTTCTATTTGTACTAGTGTGTCACTTATTTTTGTCAGGATTCTAACTTGGAAATTGCCTGATTCACAAGCATCGCATCATGTGGGGTCGGGAATTGCAGAGCAGCCTTAACTCTAGCTGCTGGTGGGGTCTCTCTCTTGACCTCATTGAGGGAATGGCAAGGATCCAATGCCAATATGGTTTGAATAAAAAAAAACTGCTGGGGGAACTCCACAGAGGTAAATAGGTAGATGACATTTCAGATGGGACTTTCGGCAAACAGGGTTTGACCCTTATTCTAGAAAGGACCATGTAAAAAGATGAGAGTGATCAATTTATGGCAAGATTAAGGATGGAGTTGATGAACTCCCTATTTCTCCTGGCCCACAAGCCTTGCTGAGAAGGCAAGTGATCTTTCTACAAAGCTTTTCAGGCATCTTTTAAATACCAAATTTTACAATGCTTGAGTGTCTCAGGTCATATGGGTTAAATCTGTATAGTGCACATTAACTTTTAAAATAGCCTCGATGTCATATTCAAATAGGCTACCCACAAACCCCTTCTTCTGCATTTGTCAAAGCGGAACGTTTTCTATAAGGTGCTGGTCAGGCTGCATTTGGAGTACTGTGTGCAAATTTGGGGCCCATATCTGAGGAAGGGTGCGCTGGCTCTGGAGAGGGTCCAGAGGAGGTATAGGAATAGGGTTACTTTATTGTCACGTGTGAATAAGCACAGTGAAATTTGTTGCTTGCATACACAATGTATACAAATAGCATGCAAATAGCATTTACAAGAATTATTCCAGGAATGAGTGGGTTAGCATATGATGAATGCTTGACAACACTGGGCCTCTACTCGCTGGAGTTTAGAAGGTTGAGGGGGGACGTCAATGAAACTTATAGAATAATGAAAGGCATAATAGAGTGGATGTGGAAAGGATGTTTCTACTGGTGGGAAAATCTAGGACCAGAGGTCACAGTCTCTGAATTAAACGCCGCTCTTTTAGAAAAGAGGTGTGCAGAAACCAAATTCATATCCTATATAGAACATGCAAAAGTACAGCACAGGAACAGGCACTTCATTCCACAATGGCGAACAGTGTGTAACTTCTCTGTCAGAAGAAACAGTCACAGGAAAGCAGATCTGTTTCATTGGATCCACATCTATTTCAAACCCACTGCTTAATCTCGAACCGTCCAGGCCAGCGTAATTAGCCACAACATTATGTTCAATAGACGTCATAAATAGAAAAACTGAAGACAGCGCAAATAGGTTTTGTGCCCTGGTTGAATTATTATGTCACGTGCCCATAGCTGCAGGAGAAAATTCACTCAATTAATTTTATGTCACCAGTAAAATTCACAAAATGCATATTTTAAATGGTTATTCAGGGTTGGGGCACCATGATCCCGCTTTCTCGTCCATCTTGCTATGCCCACTCTCATGCCCACATGTTATCAGAGGAAAACAAATGAGTCATAAGCAGTGGGTGGGTGCAGGACAACCATTCTGAATTGTTTTTTCCAAAGAAAGACATGGAAGCCATGATGGCCACAAAGAGGGATAACCCATGAGAACAATTACAATTATGTGAACATATTGATAAGCAGGCTGGAATGGATCAAAACCATTTTGGTCTTGATGGAATTCATCCTGAAGAATTGACAAGAAATAGAAAATAGTTGGGTGAGAAATTGGCCCTCATTGTAAGTGACCATAAGGTCCAAATACAAAATAAGATGATTGTATATTTGAGAATAACATTGAACACTTCAAATTTTAGAGTTAAATCAGCTCTATATCAATTGAAAAAGTAACGATGAGTTTGCTGTTTTAAAATTTTTAACTTTTACTGATTGGTATCTGGGAAAACATTAAGTTTATGTTGAGAAATGTTTTAATTACACTTCCGTTGTAGGGTGCCATAATTATTCATGAAGTGTATGAAGAAGGAGCTGCAGCAAAAGATGGCAGATTGTGGGCTGGAGATCAAATACTAGAGGTAAAGGCATCTGAAACAAGAAAATTACTGCTGTAGGATCATACTAGTAAAGAAAAATCACCTTATCTCAGTCCTAAATGGCTGAACCCTATTCCTAAAACCATTACCTCCCCCCTCCCCCAGCATGAGAGTAATCTCTCAGCATGTATAATTCCAATTGCTTTTATTATCTTGAATGTGCTTTTAGATTATTTCTCATTCTTCTAAACAGTCAAAAGAGATACACGTTCTTACAAGGTCTCCTTGTGATGAGTTTGTTAGAAAATTATTTGTTGCAAGAAATGGTACTGGTGGATTGCACAGGAAAGGCCCCTTACCGATGACCTTCTTCCCTCTCTCGGTTCCACCCTCAAACTCTGATCAGTCAGTTCAATCTTTCATTGAAAGACCTCTCTAACCTGCTTGTCTGTGCCTTCTGCCCTATTTCTCATCTGCTATTTCCCTTCACATTAGTCCACTAACAACATGATAAATTTCTCAGCCTATGTCTCTCTTACGTGAAGAAGCTTAATTTTTGAACAACCTTCTCAACTTGTCCTGCACTATTAAAAATTGGTGCATGCACATATCAAGATTACTTGAATGGATATGGTTAGGTTTAAAAGGTTAGGGGCCAAATGCAGGCAACTAGGACCAGTGTAGATGAGGCAAGTTGTTTGGTGTGGGCAAGTTGGGCTGAATGACCTGATTGTACACTGTATGATTCTATGATTAACAATTTTATATCAGTTCAATCTTCGTGAAATGGCAATGGCTTTGTTCAGTACTTGATGATGTTCATTTACAATACACGTTTACATTTGATTTTGTGCAAGTAGGTTCGTTCAGTAACTTGGGTAAAACTACATTCCAGCAAATCTTCTGCTTCGTCCAGTGGCTTGATTGTGGCCTTGGTAAATACTCTAACCATGAGTTTTGCTCTGCATTCTCAATGTAATCTCAAATTCAATTGTGTTTCCTTAGGTTAATGGAATAGATTTGAGAGTTGCCACTCATGACGAAGCAATAAATGTTCTAAGACAAACTCCTCAGAAAGTCCGGCTGACAGTCTACAGAGATGAAGGCCATTATAAGGAGGAAGATATATATGACTTTCTCACTGTTGAATTGCAAAAAAGGCCGGGTAAAGGGCTTGGACTGAGTATTGTTGGAAAAAGGTATCAAAAAATATTAAATTCACTCAGAAAATGTAATTGGACACAGAACTTTTGTGCATCGTTTCTTAGGAATTATGTTTGCTATACTTGATAATACTTTATGTTATTATTCTATAATTGGCTTTTCCGGGTGAAAAGATCGTAGACTTTAATTACACAAGCCTATATTTCAATAACACTTGGAGATGTAGTTCACAAAGCATAAACTATGGAGAGGAATACTGGGTCAAAGAACAAAATGTTATTTGTTGACAGAAACCTAGTCAAACATGAGATCTGAGGAGGTTTTTAATAACATTAAATTCAGAGGCGTGCCGAAGGAGTTTAAAAGCATAGGTCCTCTGGGCAATGGCGCAAGAGGTTAGCTAAAATTCAAAGAGAAATTGTAGCTCTAGAAATGGGTAAATATTATAACAGGAGCACATTCTGGAAAGGATTTAAGCATGTCCAAGAATGATATGAATGACAAGAATGTGGGTAGGGGCAACAGTATATGATGATGGAACCAGAAACCAGTGTAGGTCAGTGAGAATTGAGGTGAGAGTTGATCCAAGTTGTAACGGTCACCAGAGTTTTATGTGGACTCCAGTGCGCTGTGACAGAAGAACACAGACATTGGTTTCATTCTGAGAATAGGACGGAGATAAATGTGACCCCCCCCCATGGCAAACGAAACTCTGCACTGCAGGAATGTATATGTTTTAATTTAAATTGGTAGAAGCAAAGAAAAACATATAGTTTACAGATTGTTCTATATAGCATGAACAATTGATGAGCTTGGTGTGCAAGAAAATCTCTCTAACAAATTGTGGAATATTTGTAACCGAAATATCGTGTATAAAATATAGTCGTTCATACTATTATGGACTACTGCTAATAGAAGCATTTTTTCTTCCGTTTGAGTAAAGCTGGTTTTGTTAAATGTGACTGAAGTCTGTACTGCATCTCAACAGGAATGACACTGGAGTTTTTGTGTCTGACATTGTGAAGGGAGGAATAGTAGATCTGGATGGGAAACTGTTGCAAGGGGACCAAATACTCTCTGTGAATGGTGAAGATGTTCGAAACTCAACCCAGGAGTCTGTTGCTGCTATGCTAAAGGTTTGATTAATGTACATTTTTACAATAACATACTTGACCGAGTCAGCTGCATTTGTGATGGAGATGCATTTTCCTTATGCACCTATCAATCATGCTCTCATTCAAAGGCTTTCTAAAACTGA
The DNA here is from genome assembly GCA_963514005.1 of Raja brachyura. The sequence continues at coordinate 94,395,981 of OY740783.1, read as the reverse complement.
GAAATGGCTAGTCAATAATTAGGAAACATTTTTAGGACCTATCATAATTTTTCAAAGCAAGTTTTTTTTTAATTACTTCAACTGTGACATTCAACCTCCTGCTGGCACTGTTTAATAATTCAGTAATATGTAAGTCACAGAGAGCCTTTAAGAGTGAAAAAAATGCATAAACACAGCATGAATTCAATGCTTGTTGAAACCATTTCATTTCTCTAGTTATTTAAATGACAGAAAAATAAATTTAACTCTTTGGTTCACATAATAAATGAGATGTAAAATTCAGAGGGATTCATGGAGATGGTGTCTGTAACTGTAGGAAGGAACTACAGATGCTGGTTTACATTGAAGATAGGAACAAAATGCTGGAGTAACTCAGCGAGTCAGGCAGCATCTGGAGAGAAGGAATAGGTAACGTTTTGAGTTGAGACCCTTCTTCAGAGAAAAAGAGATAGCCAGAAAGTGAATAGTGAAAGCAATGATGAGGTACTTGAGGGAGAAAAATATACTTTTTTAATATATTTGTTATAAGAATCAATTTCTTGGCCATCTTTGCCTGGTCATTACTAAATTAATTATGTCTAAACTCTTTGTCCAAAGATTGATCATTGGGGTAGCGCCAAAAGATCCTGATAATAGCCCGGTTTTTCTGGAGTAAATATGTAGATCTTTGTTCTGCTCCTTGGACCTTCTTTGTTCTACAATGCCTTATTAAAGCTTTGTCTTTTAACAGACTTCTCATGTGAGCCAACTTCCACATACATATTGTTTGTTAGAGCTTGCAATATAATAACTGTATCAAAGAAACAAAACCTTAAAGACAATGTACATCACATTTTTAAAAATTCCTAGCTTTGTTCTCAAGCGTAAACATTTGGTCTTATCGTGTCTCTGGTACTGGTGTATGATACAAACATGTGGCCATGCATTTGTGCAGCTGGTAGAGCGACTGTCTCACAGCTCCAGCGACCTTGGTTCATTCCTGACTTGGGGTACTCCCTGTGTGGAGTTTACACATTTTCCCTGTGAGAGGATTGGCTTTTCCAACTGCTCCAGTTTCCTCCCTATACCAAAAGTAGTATAAATTATTGGATTATTGGCCACTACTGCCCTGATGTGTAAGCATGTGACAGAATCTGGGGGAAGTTGATGGAAAAGTGGGAAAACTTAAATGATGTAGAATAGGATTAGTGATGGTTGGTTTGGACTCAGTGGCTTGAAGGGCCGGTTTGTGAGCTGCATAACTAACCTAATTTCCCAAAGGTCTTGCCACACAATATCTCTCTCAGATCATTAAAGTACATGATAAAGGCAATTATAAAATGATAATACAAGAAACTCCCCAGATTATCTGACTTTATTTTCTACTTTTTACAAGTTGTAATGTTTTTAGGAAGTAAAACAATAACCATTCACTTCTGATTTTTAGTGTGCACAGGGCACAGTAAAATTGGATGTTGGCAGGTTGAAGACTGGATCATTCTCATCTGATAGAAGAGGTTCTCAGAGTAGCCAGGTTTGTATGCTGAAACTGATTTGTGACTTATTCTGCAGTTAAAATTTGCTTAATTGTAGAATTCAAACAGGAACCTATTTATCTATTGTTTGCTTTATGTAAACTTAAGAATGTGAGTCATAATCAATGGGTATTGATCATTTCAATCAAACACAGTGAAATAATGAAGAATGACTTGGTGTATACAAGTTAAAGTAAATATTTAATTTTACCAATTCTTTAAAATAGTCTATTTTAAATTGCATTAAAGTATATAATTTTCCAAATCTCTGATTGAGAAACTAAAATACAAAATTGGTTGAGTTCACTGTATACATAAATCAATACAGACCTTGATTTTGTTGCAGTAAGGATCAAAACCAAATACAGCTTTTTTTTAGAAACCTCAAGTGTTACCACCACAAAATATTCTGCTGATGTCAGTGATGTTTGTCTGCACCCTTTTTACAATTGGTTTCCTTCATGTGCTCACACTACTTCATTCACCTGTAGTTAAATAAATTGGCCTTGAAGAACCCGTGCATATGGTGGAAGACAACTTGAAGCAGCAATATTTTTTTAAATTGGTTCAATTGTTTCATCGACTTGGCATTTAATGAAGATGTCAGAAAAATACACATTTTAAGTAATGATAACCAAAAACTAGCAGAATTTCCCCTTAGAAGAAATGGTGAACTTTCCTGCCAGCTCCCATCCAAAAATCTAGCCCCTGATTGAAGTGTCAGTTTTCTTTTGCATATCTGTAGAAGAAAACAACTAATCTTTGTAAGTTTTTTTCTTATTTTTGAAAACAATAGAATTATTGGCAGAGTATTATACAAATACAAAATTGTTTGTATGAAAATAGAAAGCCTCAGATAGATTGTTTAGCACTACTTCAAGAAGAATTGTAGTATACTATGTTACTTAGTCAGTAAAAGCTGGTTGTAACTGCCTATAACATTGGAGAGTCAGCAGACATGAAACATACCTACTAACAGATTTGGAGTATTCATGTTTTGTTTGAAGAAAAATAAGTTCTTTAACTATGTTTAGTAGTTTTAGTTCAGCAGAATTAATATTTATTTAAAAAAAATAAGATACTAGTACAATGTTTTTTGCTTTCCTGTTCTTCTCATCTTATAACTGCTTCTCAAATAATTACTGCAATTAGTAAAAAAGCCCCAATTTTGATGAATGGGGATGAGATGCTGATGTATGCTGGCGATATTTTTTGTAATAACGCAGGATTTTGAGCATTTGGAAAAGTTTATTTTGTACAACTACTTGAAATTAATTAAATCTTGCTTTTTTCATGGCACAAAATCAGTTCATCCTTTTATGCTCAATTGAATTGTGATTGCAATACTAAAATTTCTCAAATGGCTTAAACTTCTTTCCCAGATTTTTTTTTTTAAACTCTGTGTAATTTGATAATACTTCTGACCCAATCGTGGATGTTGTAATTTTTAATATTTTTTAATCTGTATTATCAAATAACAAACTGCTGGAATAACTCAACGGGTCAGGTAGAATCTATGGAGATAAATGGATAGACCACAATTTATGTCGGGACGCTTCAGACTGAAGTGTCTTCACAGATTGTAATCAGACTTTAGGCTAAACTATCTGACCATTTTGCTTCAAAGATGTAGTCTGACCTGCTGAGTTCCTCCAGCAGTTTGTCTTTTGCTCAAGATTGCAGAATCTGCAGTCTTTTGCGTGTCCACATTACAAAATAAACTTTCTTATAGGTTAGTGCAATGAATGAAAGATTGTTAATTTTCAAAAGTTAAAATATACCTTGATTTACAGAGAATTTAAATATCAAGCAAATTTGCATGTTACGCAAAGCAATTGTTGTTAGGACATGTGTAATTGATGCCATATTAATTAAGACTATTCCCTCAGGTCAGTGAAGGGAGTAGTGGTGGTGGGATGACCTCTTTCTGTTCTGCTGCTTCGGGATCTACTCAAGCTGATGTATATGAAACTGGACACAGAAAACATGCCTGTAAGAGTTAATAGCTTTACTTGCAACAAGTGGCAATATTAATTCCAAGTGTCATTCCGGATGGCATTGTCAGTGCATGACTTAAGTCTGCATTTTCAGAGAATCACAAAAAGCTTTTAGTGATCTTTAGTTGCTACAGATAGGTTTTGCTTTAATGATCTATCTCTTCTTAATACTTGCATGCAATAAATCAGATGTTCTTAAAATCGTTAGCAATAACAATGTATATGTTGGTTACGATTTAAGAAGACCTCTCAACTGCATTTAGAAATTTGCTAAATGCCGTTTGGAAAATTGTAGCACCCAACTAAAGTTCAAAACAAAATGGCTGACGATAAGTTTTGCTAGTCTGCAAATGGTATCAAATAGGTTTTGTCTTCGATTGAGTAGGTGGGCATGACTTTTTGACTTGTACTAGCTGATTTACCTAATTTGATAATTGACATTTATTTGAATTTATGTAAATGAGCCTCAACCCATCTTGACATGGTATCTTTAAATTTACCATCCATAATGTTAATATGAATGCACTGATATAATATCTCTATGCCTCGCATTTAGGAGTAGTTCAGAGCACTTGCAAAACAAACTATAAAAATGTTTTTGCCATCAGAGATCAGTTTTTCAGAAAACAACCGAATGTTCAAATGAAATTTTCTAAAAATCATAATGCAAAAGTGAAAAATATACATCAATTTATTTCAGTATTAACATGACAATTAGAATTATAGATAGAAAAACAATCTTGCTGTTCTGTCAGGAAGCTGCATCGGACTGCTTGAATTTCCCAGGTATCAGTTTTAAAACATTTTAGTAGTCCAAGATAATCTCCAGCTCTGACTGGTACCATTAGCATTTCAACTATTTTTCATACAGAGTGTCCTCCCTCTGCGTATTTTTGCAGGACACAAGCTGCTGCTACTGGCAGCATATCTTGTCTTGATTGGCTAAAACATCTTTTAGAAGGCAGTATGTTTGTAATTTATAATAAGGGTTTCTTGGCTCTAGTAAACATAATTGGTTTAAAGATAAAGATATGGGAGATGGTGTAAACAGATTTTGCAAACTCCCAAAACCCAACCTGCAAACTCTGCTTGGCCCATTTCTGGGCATTTCCAGTCAATAATTCTGATGTGATTTCTACATCTTACGTGCTGCATTGCAATACTGCAAATTAGTCCATGGTGTTTGGGGATGCCATTTTAGGTTTCTGTGGCCTCCGATCACTCAAGTCCAGTTATTTAGCTGTTCCACTCCTACACCCATAGTACCACCTCCGCCAGTCTGTAAATCAAGTGAACATCCTAATTTTTCAATCCCTACTCCCTCTTGGTAAGACACCAGTCATCAGCATGCAAAGGAAAAGGTATTTTTGCAAAGGAACAGATACAGCAATGAACTTTGCAGCAGTAGAGTTGTGGAGTGGTTCATTGCATATCATGCAACAACTTGCTCTGAGGGGGCAAATTTCTAATCCATTAATCTTAACTGAGCACCTAATGTGTATCCTCTTTGTTGTACAGTTCTTTCTCTGATTAAAAAGAGTACATATTTCTAACACCTTCTGCTTTCTATACTATTCAAGTTTTAACCTCTCATATTGCACACACAAAAATAACACCATGTTAACAAATGTGTTAAATGGTTTTTTCTATTAAATGTGTTAACATTATATTGTTAATGAATTTAATAAAAAATAGCTGTTTGACCATTTTTTCCTCTATTTGTGCTTTTGCCAATGCAATGATTTATGTTTGGTTAATCAGCACAGGGTTTGACATTAGGTACAATCTCATGCTTCAGATTAATTTAGAACGCCTTTATAGCTTAAAATTTTAGTGTATTTAGGTGGCCTACTAAGTCAACCAGATTGTTCACCTTGCATGACTTGATTGTGCTGCAAATTATAAGTGCTCATGGACACACATTCTCAGTTTGAAAATGGCAGCTGATGAAGATACTTCATTTATAATGTTTGCGATGATTGCCAAGCCAGCTAGGATCATTCCATGAAATTTAATAATGTGCAAATATAAAAGATTCCAGCATTTTCCAGTACTTTGTTTTGTCTTTTCCTGGTAAATTACTCATGGATTAAATTTAAGGATTTGAAAGCAAAATTTGTTCATTTTTTTAAATAAAGGGACCGAGGTCCAAGGGCTAAGGTCCGTGGAGTTCACAAAGGTAAGTTGCTCTTTTAACATTTCAGAAACAAACTATTCAGAACCATTTGTATTTTAGAAATACAAAACATTGCATGGTTTACACGCCAATGCCTCTACTTCCTTAGAAGGCTAAGGAAGCTTGGCATGTCCCCTACAACTCTCACCAACTTCTAGAGGTGCACCATATAAAGTAATTTATCAGGATGCATCCCAGCTTGGTTTGGGAAAAGCTCCATCCAAGACCGCAAGATGTTGCGTGAATTGTGGACGCAGCCCAGACCATTACACAAACCAACCTCCCTTCCATTGACTCCATGTATACCTCACACTGCCTCGTCAAGGCCAGCAGCATAATCCAGGATGAGTCACACACCTGGCCACTCCATCTTTTCCCCTCCCCACATCGGGCGAAAGATATAGAAGTGTAAAAACGCACACTTCCAGATTCGGGGACAGGTTCTTCCCAGCTGTTATCAGGCAACTGAATCATCCTACCATAACCAGAGAGCAGTTCTGAACTACTATCTACCTCATTTGTGACCCTTGGACTATCCTTGATCAGACATTGCTGGCTTTACCTTCCACTAAAAGTTCCCTTATCACTGTAAATGGCTCGATTGTAATCATGTATTGTCCTTCCACTGACTGGATAGCATGCAACAAAAACCTTTTCACTGTACCTCGCTACACGTGACAATAAACTAAAAATGTAATTTGGTTTACATTTGTAGTGTCATCAAGTTGATACATTCCATGTAGGAAGCACCGATGCCACTCATGGTCCCTTTGAAGCAATGTACCCATAAAGTATTTGATAAAGTTTCAGCTTGGTTCAATACTTGTTTAACATGCATGACATAAGATTACTTTCTATTCCTACATAATTTTGTTTCTTCCAATTCATAATTCATGTGATGTTGGTAATTATAGGGTCCTACAGATTCATTGGGAATCAGCATTGCAGGAGGAGTGGGAAGCCCACTTGGAGATGTTCCCATTTTTATTGCAATGATGCAGCCAAACGGAGTGGCAGCCCAGACCCAGAAACTGCGGGTAAGTTAGTAGGTCAACAAAATAGAGAGAGTACAGTGGAGATTTACTAGAATGTTGCCTGGGTTCCAGCAACTAAGTTACAGAGAAAGGTTGAACAAGTTAGGTCTTTATTCTTTGGAGCGCAGAAGGTTAAGGGGGGACTTGATTGAGGTCTTTAAAATGATGAAAGGGATTGACAGAGTTGACGTGGATAAGCTTTTCCAATTGAGGGTAGGGAAGATTCAAACAAGAGGGCATGACAGAATTAAGGGATAGAAGTTTAGGGGTAACATGAGGGGGAACTTCTTTACTCAGAGAGTGGTGGCTGTGTGGAATGATCTTCCAGCAGAAGTGGTGGAGGCAGGATCGATTTTAACATTTAAAAGTAAAGTGGATAGGTATATGGACGAGAAGGGAATGGAGGGGTATTGTCTGAGTGCAGGTAGAAGGGGAAAATAAATGGTCGGCACGGACTGGAAGGGCCGAGAAGGCCTGTTTCCGTGCTGTAATTGTTATATGGTTTAGTTTATGGGCATTAAAGTACCATGAATTATATAGTCTTTTCCAAAAAGTGTTTTATTTGTCTTTTCTCATTTCCCATATGAGAATCTATTCAAAATATTTCCATAAATACCTTGCTTGTTTTTAGCTTTTGTCAGTTAACATGTAAATTAATTGGAATATTGTTGAAATGCAGTATTACATGTAGAATTTTACTTGTATCTGTTCATACTTTGTTGGCGAACTTTGGGTATGCAAGCAAAGAATTTCACTCTGACTTGTCACATGATAATAAAGCATTAATTAATTCATTCATTCATACATTCATTTAACAAACTCATAGTATGGTTCTTGAGTGTGACATCTTCCTGCTTATTTTACGGGTTTTTTCTGTGCAAATGGGCAGTTTTCATTGTTTTGTTTCTGTATATAGTGCTTCATTTTCAGTTTTTTTTTAGTTGTGTTGCTGAGATGAATTTAAATGTGTTGTTGCAAATGTTGAGCTGCACAAAGCTCCCAAAAATGTATGATTTGTCAGCGTTGACAATTTACTAGGAATGAATGGATGAATTTTACCTCCAGAAAAATATCTTGCTTTGTCCTAGCAATGATCCTCTTTAATGCTGCTGTTCCACTCACCCGGGGGTGTTATAAATTAAAACCAGTCATGTCTGAGACTTGGACCACCAGGTGCACTAAAAGCAGACATACAAGATCATCACCCGTTAGTCAGCATTTGTTATAATGTGGTTCAACTCTGGCACCGTACAAAGCCTTATTCTAAAGGAGTAAAAAGATGGTGTATTTCCAGTTGGTTGGCTTTACCTTACATAATATGTAACTTTTAGTAGCTGTGCAAAGTATAACTTTACACTCTAAAAGGCTTGTTTAAAAAACTGATTCAGCAACTAATTTGTAATCCCCTTTTTTTTAAATATAGGTTGGAGATAGGATCATTAGTATTTGTGGAAAATCTACCGAGGGTGTGACCCATTCACAGGCAGTCAACTTGCTGAAAAGTGCTTCAGGACGTATTGAGTTACAGGTAAATTTTTTAAAATTATGTACGCTGTGACTTTGATTAACATTGGCTTGATACTTATTGGGAAATTCCGGTGGTTCCATGTCAGAAACTCTTATCAATAAATTTCCAACTGTTTGGTGTCCATTTCAAGTCCATTATCTGAGCGTGATCTTGCAGCAATACCCCAACACTGATACTACATAAAATCTGTCCACTGAACCTGCACACACTTCAACCTGCTAGGAACCGTGTCAATTAATTTCGGTGGAGAGAAGCATTTGCAAGGGCACTAAGAAAATAGAGTATTTGATATTTTTGACAATTGAGCTCCTTTAAAAAGTTTTTTTTTAATATAATAATCTTTAATGTTCTTATTGGCAACTGCTTGAATATCATGGACAATCAGGAATATTTATCATTTTTGACAACAGATTAACCCTAGGGTATAGCTTGGCCACCTGTCAAAGCCTTTTCTCTAATTTGAAGGCAGGGCTTATTGTACTCAAAGGTTTCAACGGTCTTTTATTGTCACGTGTACCAATTAAGGTACTGTGATATGTGAATTACCATACAGCCAAACTAAAAAAGCAGCAAGACACACAACTGCATAAAAGTTAACATAAACATCCACCACAGTGGATTCCCCACGTTCCTCACTGTAATGGAATCTTCTCCCCTCATTTTTCTTCCGCGGTGAATCGGGACGATGGAAGCTCCCTCAGCCGGAGATCGAAGCCTCCGCGTCGGAGCAATCGATGCCCCCGTGTCTGGTGATGGAAGCTCCTGAAGTCGGTCTCTAACCAGAGACCGCGGGCTCCACGATGTTAAAGTCCGCATGCTCCCGTGGAGCTCAGAGGTCGATCCCTGGCAAAGGCATCGCGGGCAATGCGATGTTAAAGTCCCGTAGGCTCCGGCGGTGGAGCTCTCGAAGTCGGTCTCCTTAGCAAAGGCCGCCAACTCCTCGATGTTAGGCCGCAGTCCGAACGGAGATGCGATACGGAAAAAAATTGCATCTCTGTCGAGGTAAGAGATTAGAAAAAGTATCCCCAAACCCCCCCCACATAAAACAAGCATAAGAACACAAAAAACATACATTTAACACATACTAAAAAAAAACAACGAAGAAGAAAGGGACAGACAGACTGTTGGTGTGGTAGTCATTGCTGGCGCCACCCAATGTTAAGCATGTTCTTGGCATTGAGGTACTTAGCAGTTAGTTGACAGTTATTTCTTTCACATTGTTTAGCCTTTCCTAGCCACGCACCTACATCACATGCAAAAATTCCATATGAACATTTTCATTCCTTATCTCATATTTCTGGGTAGAGATTTGTGAATTCCATGAGGGTGGATCTCCATTACCAAGCTACCATAACATAGGGTTTGTTGCATAGATTAAGATTACACAAGGCACTGGATAAAAGTTTGATTGTTCATAGGTTGTTGCAGGTGGTGATGTTAGCGTGATAACAAATCAGCAGCAGGAACACGCAGCAACTACCCTTTCCCTGTCAGGGCTGACAGCAAGTAGCATCCTTCACGATGATCTAGCGTAAGTATTTTCTTAAAATATGATGCGACTATTGTTTAAAACCTGAATCATGGAACTGGTATAACAAGCCTTCCTTGTCAAAATCAAAGTGATTGGAGTTGAAGAAGAAGTTGAACGAAGAAGGGTCTCGACTTGAAACGTCGCCTACTCCTTTTCTTCATAGATGCGGCCTCACCCGCTGAGTTTCTCCAGCATGTTTTGTCTACAGTTGAACAAATGAATGAGTTCAACCAGGTGAATGAATGTGCTGGTTGGGTCAGGTGGAGGTGAAAAAAGTTAAGCCCTGTTCAAGGGATAAGTGAATGGCTTGACCATTAAGCTATGGGAGAAACAACATGGAAGATTGACATTTTCAAAACATCACGATTGAAGATATGCTGTAGCAGAGTGAACATTCACAACTATGAGCATTCTAGGCCTATTGATCAGATGGTTAGGAAATCGTATTTCTTGAAGAAACAGATATTAGAAAACAAAAAAGCATGATCATAGTGTAACGCAGCATGGAAACAGGCCCTTTGACCCAACTCTTTTGTGCCAACCAAGATGCACTATCTCTGCCAGTCCTATTTGCTGTAATTTGGCTCATATGGTTCATATTCTTTTCAAACATTTCCTATCGATGTAGCTGTTTAATATATTTTAAATGTTATTACACATGCATCAACTATTACCTCTGGTAGCTCGTTCAATATACTCACCGCCCGCTGTGTGAAAAAGTTCCTCAAGTTCTTATTAAATCTTTCTCCTCTCATCTTAAACCTATGTCCCCTAGTTCTTGATTCACTTACCCTGGGCAAAAGACTGTGCTTTCACCCTATCTTGATTCTTCAATAAGTGTACCCTCAACCTCCTGTGCTCCAAAGAATAAAGTGCTAGCCTGCCCAACCTCTCCCTGTAGCTCAGATACTTGAGCACTGGTGACATTCTCGTTAATTTTCTCTGCACTCTTTCCAACTTAATGGTATATTTGCTGAAAAAGCAAAAAAAAAGTTTACAAGTCACAGGTTGGAACTCAGCTCAAGGATCTGCAACGATCTGAGGGTAAGGAGGTTTAGCAAGATAAATGCCATGGTAAAGGGACTTCCGCTGAATGTAGGGATTGGAGAAGCTGGAACATTCTTGACATAACACCAGTCAGCAAAGGTTCGAATAAGGGCATTTCAAGAAGAGATTTGAGAGGGTTTTTGGAATGGAACTATTTCCTGTCAAGTTGGTTGTTGGAGGTCATAAATTAGGAATGCACTGCCTGAAGAAATGATAGAATTGTATTCTCTCAGAATTTTTGAAAGATCGATGGAAATTAAGCTTGATTTTAATTATGAGGAAGATGATGGAGTATGGAACTACGTTGCACAGGCCAACTTAACTAACAATCACCAATCCTTTCCTTTCAGCTGCTTGTATTCCAATTGGTAATGGTGCCATTATCTCATCTGTAGCATCTGTGGACAAATGTCCGTGCAATACTTAACATCATTGTTTGCATTATTCTTCAGGCCTCCACAATATAAGACACTTACTTTAGACAGAGGTGCTGATGGTCTTGGTTTTAGCATTGTTGGTGGATATGGTAGCCCTCATGGAGATCTGCCTATTTATGTTAAAACAGTCTTTGCAAAGGTAAGCATTCAGCAGAAGTGTTCAGTGTTCTCATGCATAGATGCTATGGTGCTTTTCCAATATAGCTTCAAAGGCATGTTAAACTAAGCAAACCATTATACTGGAAATGTTGCTCTTTCAGATTATTTAAATATACCAGCTGGATTACCTGTTAGCCAGAATAGGGCTAATTTTACATTTCATTTCAGACGTGCTGGGGATGATGGGGAGGGAGATGCGGAGGGTAATTGGTTAGGTACACTGGTTCATGCCACAAATCACTTGCATGTAGTGAAAAGTAAGAGCCCAGAGGTGAACCAAGGATGGCGTGCACTACCCATGTGATCAAATAACTCAAGTGGCTTAGTGATGAAGAGGAACGTGAAGTCATATTTAAGCTCTCCAGCACCCACAGAACCTGATGAAAGACAAAGGAAGTGTAGGAAAGAACTGCATATGCTGGTTTAAATCGAAGGTAGACACAAAATGCTAGAGTAACTCAGCAGGACAGGCAGCATCTCTCGAGAGAAGGAATGGGTGACGTTTCAAGTCGGGACCCTTCTTCAGACCCGAAACGTTACCCATTCCTTCTCTCCAGAGATGATGCCTGTCCCGCTGAGTTACTCCAGCATTTTGTGTCTACCTCCGAAAGACAAAGGAAGTTTGGGAAAGGTTGACCTTAGACAAAAATCTGTACATAATCCAGAAATGTGGAAAGAGGTATGGCACTTGCAAATATATGGGAAATTGTACCCATAAACACTATATTGTATGTCCAATAATAAAACGGGAAATTAAATAGATGCAACTTTAGGCACATAATCAGGCAGATGCATTCTGGTTTCCATGCACACAAATTGCAGAATTAGAGTAACATCATCACTATAAACAGATCTAATGGAAGGATATTGTGACTTTTAGGGAGCAGCTGCAGAAGATGGCCGCTTGAAACGTGGTGACCAAATCATTGCTGTCAATGGGCAACATCTAGAAGGTGTTACACATGAAGAAGCTGTCGGTATTCTGAAGCGTACAAAGGGGACGGTTACACTAACAGTACTCTCCTAATCGGAGCTTTAAGATAAATCCTGCGAATGATTTATGTTGATTTAATGGACAAGACAGTAATAAGGGATCGTTTAGTGAATAATTCCACTAATTTAATAGAGAATGCATTTTATGAATGTACATCTGAGTTTTTTTGTTAATGAAAAATACAGTATTCTTGAACCTATGAAAAAAATAATAATTTGGAATTGATAAATAGAAGTGAAAATGAAAGAAATTAAGCATAGCTAACGCATAATGTTAAATTTATGCATCATGTTCTAGAGATTTATTGTAGAAGATAACAAAGCTATCTTCCCTACAAAAGCAAGCTATTTACAATACTTTTAAAATGTGTTATTTGCTCTGGTTGATAATCTGGCTTTGTATTATTAAACAAGTCAAAAGTAGTACTGTTACCTTTATTTCTGTATTTTCCGTGTAAATGATTCCCAGTGGAAGGAGCCACAGCAGCACAGGAAGGTTTAGAACAGCAATGAAGTAAATAGCTAATTATTTTGTTTTTGAAGGATAAAAATGAAACCTAGGTAAGAAAAATACTCTTAGGATGTGTAGTTGTAAAGATTATATTTGTCTAAATATTTTATTTGTATGTTGGTATCCAGACCCAATTCTGGGAAATATGAAGTAACAATGTCCAAATCTGCTGCTGTTCAAGTCAGTAGCTGCTGCAATGCTTTGGGCATAACACAGTATTGAACTTATCAGTTCAGATATAAAAAAATATTCTGTTCTGTGAAGTTAGCTTTTGTCTTCAACTGTAGAAGGTAGCCCGCAAAGTGCACCATGCCCTCTTTTTTTAAACATGTGCAAGATTAATCCTTTTAATTTTAATGGAATGAAAATTGGTCAGATTCCATGAGAGCCATTCCACTTTTCTGAATTACCACCCAAAGTGAAGTCAAACTCAATCCCTGTGAATTTAACTCAAATATATTGCTGCTTTTACGTAACAACCATTTAAAGTTATTTTAATTTTATGTTCAAGAGCATTGTTTCTTTGATTCACTACTTGTGAGCAAGAATTGACAGTAAATTAGTCAATTACGCTTGTGTAGGAGCATGCTACCATTGTATGATATTTAGTTTTGATACCCTGTCCACTGCTGAACTTTATTGTGTACAATCTTTTGAAAAGCATCTATTTTTTGACTTTAGTTTGCAATTGTTTTAATAGTAACTAATTTTTATAACTGTACAGACAGTTTTAAAATCTTAAAAATGGATTTTGTCATTGATATCTACTTTTCTTAATGTGAATGTAAAAGCAATAAACCATTACAAAATTGCTCATTATTGTTAAAACATGTTATGTTGCATGTCTGCTGAAAGAATTAATATTTCATTATTTATTTCTTGATGCCCTAATTTTTCACCTTTTTCCTTGCCTGAACAATTAATTCCACCTGTTCCATCATCCCGAGCTACTCAGATCACTGTAATTCACAGTCAAGAGCACACTTAGCTTAGTGTTTAAGTATTATGCAATGTAAGCAAGGATGGGGAATCATTCAATTTGCACATGGGATGTATAGAGAAAAGCAATTTAGTCAGCTTTCACTGCAAACGAAAGTCAGGGAAAGCTACAACTTAAAAATAAACACTAAGACGCCAACACAGAAGTGAATGTAAAGTCTAATACAAAGACCTTTAACAGCGAGAAATACATTTACCTGTAATGAACTGCTCGTGTGTTGCTAGTTAAACAGGGCCGAATGGCATAATTCAGCTCCTCTGTCTTATGTTCTTATTAAGGGTGTCAAAGGTTATGGGGAGAAGGCAGGTGAATGGGTTTGAGAGGGAAAAATAGATCAGCCATGATCGAATGCCAGAGTGGACTCAATTGGGCCGAATGGCCTAATTCTACTCCTACATCTTATGGGCTAAATTTATTAAGAATCTTTAGAAACATAGAAAATAGGTGCAGGAGGAGGCCATTCGGCCCTTCAAGCCAGCACCGCCATTCATCGTGATCATGGCTGATTGTGATCATTTACACAAAGGTTTCTGGAAGCGAGGTGATGAAAAAGTAAATTCAGAAAGAAGAATGGAGAATCTGAAAAAGGGTCCAGACCAGAAACGTCACCCATCCTTTTCCTCCAGAGATGCTGCTTAACCAGCTGCATTACTCCAGCACTTATTGTCCATCTTAAGAAGAATGGACTTTTGATCAAACTGCAGGAATTTGTGAATTATGATGAAACAAGGAACTGCTGAAAAGTCTGAAGAAGGGTCCAGACCCAAAACGTCTCCTATCCATGTTTTCCTGAGATACTGCCTGACCCGCTGAGCTACTCCAGCACTTTGTGTCTTCGAGTGTATTATGATGTCGTCCACAAGCACAGAACCTGGAATGTTAATGGAATAGACAAACTTCTGGATCTGTAAAGTTGCCACAAGCATAGTATTATATATTGATTCCATACATTCTGACCTTAACATTTCTTTCAAACAGTGCTCCAGCTATGGATGACTCCGTTTCTACAAGCCATACAAACAGAACAATTCATTAAAAAAAAACCACAAACAATTCAATTCACACAAACATCCATCACAGTGAATCTCCTCCTCACTGTGATGGAAGGCAAAGTTCTTCTCTCTCCCCCGCGCCATTCTTCTCCCGATGTCGAAGCCCCAGGCGGGCGATGTTAAGTCCCACAGCCATTGAGGCCGCGCCGGGCGATGTACGCCTTTAATTAAAAGGCTTTTAAATGCAATTAGAATCATGTAAATATATAGGGTGGCAATCCTGTTGCCACTCAAATACCACTTGTTTTATGAAATGACCATTGCAGTTTGAGTATTTAACATTAATGTTACCAAATTTCAACCTCTGCCCACTGGCTTCAAAGTTTAGTCAAGTTGCAAAAAGTGCTGGACTATAATCTAGACAAATACCAGTTTGTTCTGATGCCGCAGTGCGCTCGAGATTTGAGCTGCATCTTCATTAACATGGTTTGGCTAGCAAGCCAATGCTGGTTTCATTGTTTTGTTTATATTAAACCAATTGCAACAACACTCGAGAAACACAACACCATCCAGAGCAAAGCAGCTTTTAATTGACATGCCCTCCACAACCATAAGCATAACACTCCTTCCAACTATTGTGTGTGTCATCTACAAACTGTGCTGTGGCAACTTACTGCACAACTGGCAGTTCAACCAGCTGGAAGGACAAGGGCAACAGCAAGAGAGCCCCACCCCCAGAAGGGGCCTTTGCAAGTTGCACACGATCCTTACCTGGAAACATATCATAACCTCACTGGTTCTTGATTGTCATGTATGAACAGCTCAGTGCAATTATTTTGCACAACCACAAACGCAGTCACCTATATGTTGGCCTGTTTAAATCATAGAACGCTTACCTAGGTGGGAAGATGGCCTCAGAAGGGACAGATGGACTTTAATCCTGTAAGTTATCCATTTAGAGAGGCCCATTAAACAATAACTGTTAGGACCTAGGAACAGAGGGACCTTGGTGTGCATGGCCCAAGACTCTTTGAAGGTATGGAGGACACGCGTTCATTAGCTGGGGGGCCGAACAAAGAGCAAGTCATAGTACAACTATAAAACATTCATTAAACTATGGATGGAGTACTGGATATAATTCTGGTTGCCACACAATAGGCTGAGATTGTATTAGAGAGGGTGCAAAGGGGATAACCAAGCTGAAATGTTTCGGAGACTGAGTTTGTTTTCTGTGGATCACAGAATGCACAGATGAACACAGGGTGTAGGTAGGATAGATATAAACTTTTCCCCATAGCAAGCAGTAGCTCAAACTTATGCCCACTGACCATAGATGAGAGGCAAGACTTCCTGTTCTACCTTGTATATATTTGAAGCATGGAACATAGTGTTTGAGAGTGTAGTGCAGACAGGCGTGGAGGCCTCGGCGGTAAAAACTCACAACGATGGGGCCTTGGCGGTGGTGAAGCCTCGCGGTGGCGGCAATGCTTCGTGGTGTCGGGGGAACTCTTGGGGGGGAGAACCATGGACAATGGGTAGGTATGTTACAATACCTACCTTGAGCAGCGCTGCAGTTCTGCCGCTCCCCGTGTGCGTGACTTTGGCGCCTTTCAGAGGAGGGCGGGTTTAAAATGCCATTTTTCCCTAGACAGTCCAAGTCGATCCATGTCGGGCGATTTCATCGCTAAAGGGAAATCGCTCCAACATTTCATTCATGAAGCTATTTTTAAACTACGCTGGATTATTTATTAACTAGAATAGTTTAAAAATCATCTTCTAAAGTTGGAGGGGGGGGGGACAAAATGAGGACCCGGCGTGCTTTGTAATTTTGTCAACATCGTAGGTGGCTGCTGTTTGTATACATTGTGTATGCAAGCAAAGAATCTCACTGTGCCTAGTCACATGTAAAAATTAAGTATTCCTATTCCTATCCTACATGCATTTAGGTGAACACGTGAAAAACCAAGGCATGGAAAAGCTGCTGGATTAGTACAGTTGGGTTCCTGATGGCCAGAACAGGCAATGGGCCAAAGGGTTTGATGATTATAACTTTCTGGAATTACCTGTTCAGGAAAGACCACTTATGTTCCCCACCCTCATCATCTCAAAGAACGTTAAGAATGGGCCAGAAGTCAAGAGTCAAGAGAGCTTTATTGGCATGTGTCCCAGATAGGACACGTAAGAACAATTCTTGCTTGCAGCAGCACAACAGAATATGTAAACATAATACAGAACAGGAGATAAAAGTTCAGATTGTCGATATACCATAGACCATATATATATATGCAATAAATAAACAGATACAGTGCAATAGTAATAATAGACTGTTATTGTTCAGAGCATGTTTGATGTTGTGTTTAATAGCCTAATGGCTGTGGGGAAGAAGCTGTTCCTGAACTTGAATGTTCCAGATTTCATGCTCCTGTACCTTTTTCCTGATGGCAACAGAGAGATAAGTGTGTGGCCAGGATGGTGTGAGTCTTTGATGATGTTGGCAGCCATTTTGAGGCAGCGACTGCGATAGATCCCTTCGGTGGTGGTGAGGTCAGAGCCGATGATGAACTGGGCAGTAGTCACAACTTTCTGCATTATTTTCCGCTCCTGGACATTCAAGTTGCTGAACCAAGCCACCATGCAGCCTACTCTCCGTAGTATGCTCTCTACTGTGCACCTGTAGAAGTTCGAGAGAGTCCTCCTTGACATACTGACTCTCTGTAATCTTCTCAGGAAGTAGAGGCGTTGATGTGCCTTTTTTATAATTGCATCAGTGTGCTGGGACCAGGAAAGATCTTCGGAAATATGCACGCCCAGGAATTTGAGGTTTTTGACCCTTTCCACTGGTGGGAGAGTCTAGGACCAAAGGCCATAGCCTCAGAATGAAAGGACATACCTTTAGAAAGGAGATGAGAAGTAATTTCTTTAGTCAGTGGGTGGTGAATCTGGAATTCACTGCCACAGACAAATGTAGAGGCTATGTCAATGGTTATTTTTAAGGCAGAGATTGACAGATTTTTGATTACTATGGGAGTCAGCGGTTATGGGGAGCATGCAGAAGAATGGGGTTGAGAGGGAAAGATAGATCACCCATGATTGAATGGCAGAATAGACTTGATGAGCAGAATGGCCTTATTCTGCTCCTAGAACCTATGAAATTAGATCTGCAGATGCGTTGGCCATCATGATCTTCACGCACAATTTTCACATATAAAGAGTGGTAACTTTGTTGATAAACAGGTCAGGTTGCACATGTGGGGAGCTGCACTGGTAGAATCCTTCACTTCAAGGATGTCACTTGTCACATTGAGTCAGTATGCCCAAGCAGCCTTCTCATTACTCAAGAAGGCAATAAATATTGCGTGCAGGCCCTTCCGAGGGAAATTCCAACGTCGTAATGTGCTACAAACTAGTTTGCGTAGCATATATCAATCGTAATGACTTGTAACCATGAGCAAGCCCAGCAGATCAGAACCACATAACTTTGCTGTCAAATGCAGACTTGCTGAGGCATAGCTTGGTGGCTAGACGACTTGGCAGAACTCAATGACCTCTTTTAAGAATCACATTACAACCTCTTGCATTAAAATGATTCCAAGCACTTCTGTTAATTTAAAATTTCAAAAATAAGTTTGAACATTTTTTGCAACGAATTCCTGCACAGAAACTATTCCGACCATCATAATCAGAACATGGAATTGAGTATTCATTTGAATGGTGCATTGATGCCACTGCTCTTCCACTCGAAATCTGGTTTCTTGTACTCAGTTCACACAGAGCATTAGATTCATCAATTGATGTTCATGTTTGGCAGGACAATGCCAAATGAATGCTATTCAAGGAGTAACAACCAAATTCTGAACCTATGTGTACACACACACACTGTTCAATTCATTTTTACACGGATCATGATCTACAATTTTGTCATCACAAGACGAAACAAGTTGAGACCCAAATCTCAAAAGACACGGTTTCACATGTTGCAATCCAACAAACATCTCATCAAATGCATGCTGTGTTTTTGTATTGCAATGTAAATCAGTGGGATTAAATTGTTTGAAAGCTTCACTTGAGTTTTTGCACTAGGGGGCAGCCTTACATTAATTAGCATTTCCAGATGTAAAAAAACTTTCAACGCAGCATATGGCTTGGTTAAACTACAGATGCAATTGTCAAATCTCACTATGTTCAGTTTTGTGCAGAAACAGTTGTCTACATTTCCCCTTTATTACTGTAGAATGCTTGATCCCAAGTTAAATGGAATTAAATCAGAAACAATCGACCCAGGCATGCAGTTTAAAAACATACGGATAAATTATTTTCATTGTTCCTGATGAGCTTCATGTACCAACTTCATTAAGTGTTTAAATGTTTTTTCCAGTCATTGAAAGCAAGGCAAAAAAAAGGACTTCATAACTTTGCGAGTTTGAAAATTATACCAAAGTGGGTGGTATTGTACATAGTTTAAATGGTCATCAAAAAGTACAGCAGGATCTTGATCGGTTGGGCAGGTGGTCTGAGGAACGGTTAATGGAGTTTAATACAGATAAGTGTGAGGTGTTCCATTTTGGGAAGTCTAACCAAGGCAGAACCTACACAGTGAATGGTATGGCTCCATAGAGCAAAGGGATCGAGGAACGCAGGTACATAGTTCTTTGAAAGTGGCATCATAGATAGGGTGATGAGAAGGCTTTTGGCGCAATGACCTTCATCAGTCAGAAGCAGTTGAGAGGTTATGTTACAGTTGTACAAGACATTGGTGAGGCCTCATTTGGAGTATTATGTTCAGTTTTGGTCACCCTGTTAGAGGAAAAATAGTATTAAGCTGAAAAGGGTGCAGAGAAGATTTACGAGGATGTTGCCGGTACTTGAGGGCTTGAGCTATTGGAAGAGGTTGAACAGGCTAGGATTTTATTCATTGGAACGCAGGAGGATGTTACAGAGGTGTATAAGATCATGAGGAATAGATATGATAAATGCACTTTTATTCATAATTGGGGAATCTAGAACCAGAGGACATAGGTTTAAGGTGAGGGGGGCGGGAGATATAATAGCAGCCGGAGGGACAGCTTTTTTACACAAAGGATGGTGCGTATATGGAATGAGCTGCAAGAGGAAGTAATTGATCCAGTTCACTTACTCCATGCAATATATGCTCCCTGTAGGAAGATTGCTGTTCCAGTGCACACAGATTACGCCTATTGCATAGTAGGATGTCCTGGCCCTCCCTTTAGGAAAGATCCCCTGCAGTGGGTCATGCCAAGAGGTGATGCAGGTCCAATTTGACTCATGGGCCTGCGTTTGGATGATCTTGCTGGAACATATTTCGGTTTTGGTGTAAAGTCAGCCACCCGACCCGAAGGGTCCCAATGAGAAACGTTGCATATTGCCTGAACATTTATCTAATCTTGTTGATACAAGAAAAAGAGAAATCATTGCAAGAAATCAGTATTTATTCTATACAAGATGTTCTACACTGCAGCAACTTACCAAGGTTTGAACAATTATTTGATGTATGGACCAAATGCTGTGAACCATACCAACATGGAAAATCATTGTTGCCTTTTATAGTCAACATGCCAGTATTCTGATACTTCCCACTCTGCATCTACCTTCTCCATATGAGCCAAGGCAACTCTTCACCAGCTGCAAGGACAGTTATGGAAGGGAAATAGGTGCTGGATTTAATAGCCACATCCTTTGAGGATATATATTTTTAAATTTAGACAGTGTACATGGATAGGACAGTTTCAGAGGGATATGAGCCAAATGCTGGTAGGCGAGACTAGTGTAGATGAGACTACACGTTGTGGGCAATTTGGGTCGAAGAGCCTGTTTCCATGCAGTAAGACTCTATGACTCTGACTCTGTCTTGCATATGAATGAATACAAAATAGAATATTTTTTCAGGAGAGGGAATCATTCAGCTCCTGTTATCACAAAATAATATTTTTTTCTTTCAATCGCATTGACCATAACTGCAGTTAAAGATCATAAGACATGGGAGAATAATGAAGCCACTTGGCCCATTGAGTTGGTTCCACCATTCGATCATGCCTGATTTATTTGTCCCTCTCAACCCCATTTTCCTGCCATCTCCATAAACTTTGACATCCTTACTAATCAAGAAATAATCAATCTCTTTAAAAATACCCACTCCCATCTGTGGCAATTTATTCCACAGATTCACCATCCTCTGTCTAAAATAAATCTTCCTCCACTCCATTCTAATAGCGCATCCTTTTATTCTGAGGTTGTCCCCACTGGTCCTAGACTCTCCCAATTTTGGAAACATCCTCTCCACATCCACGCGGTCTAGGGCTTTCATTATTTGGTAAGTTTCAATGAGATCTTCACTCACCCTTCCAAACTCCAACGAGTCAGGCCCCGAGCCATCAAAAGCTCCTCATACGTTAATCTAATCCTTCCTGGGATCAAAAGATGATCCTGAAGTAGGATAAGTGGAGCTGGAAATTGCAACCTTAGTAGTTTTACAGAGCAGACTTTCAAAAAATAAAAACTTTTTCTGGAGAGAAATAGCTGTGAATGAAATGGGAAAATTGTTTCCTGTCAGGAAGCAATGTCAAAATAAATTGCCACACCGAGGGAAAAATTAGGGAAGAGATTAGTCTTTTTTAATTGGCATATTGGATCGATAAAGCATTAACATATGCTGGTTATACTTAGTGAAAGCACAAACAGAAAGAAATGCTGAGAGATCAGGATGTAGTTTCAACTGCAAAGATTTGTTGTAATGGATGTTAGAACCTGTGATTTATGTTATTTGTAACGCTGTCCAACTAAATGATTTTTTAAACTTATTATTGATGTGGCAATGCAGAAACCTTTACCGATTTCCTGCAAACTAATGCATTTAAAAGGTTTATTAATTCATTTCCATGATAAATGCACAAATTCAATAAAAGGAAATGTTGTATTTTAACAACTGTTTTCATTGATCCCACTGTACTACTTAACGGTCGTATGGTAATACGAATATCACTGCACCGTAATTGGTACATGTGACAATAATAGACCTTTAAAACCTTTTAAAACGATTTCCTCAGACTCTGAAAAAAAGTGGGCAAGGAAGTTCATTTACAGTTTCATTCAATTATTCGTCTTATGATCTTCCAGTTCCACCTTTTACCTCAAACTCCACTGGAATGTTGGTTGGTTCACTTCAAATGCAAGGAATTTGGTTGTTGAAACAAAAGAAAGTCTGAAACCAAGAATATACTGAGAAGAAAATTGGGTAATTAAAAATGTTACAACTTTTAAACTAGTTAGGGTTAACATCTTACTGGCGCTGGCAATATTTGTAAGCTTTAACCAGCTCCGAATGGACAGGTAGTTCAGCAACAGCATAACTAATGGGGAATTTGCTGGTTCGAGGTACAATATTCAATTGCAGACCCATTTCTGCTTGTGGAATAGCAACACTGGTAGATACTGCAACTGATAATTATGAGTTAGGCATAATCACCAGTGCCTTTTATGAGTTGCATTTCTAATGCAACAGGGCAGTGTCAGTTTTTCAGGCAGCAATTAAAACTGCGGCAAACCTGCCAGAATACTGGGAAGGTGAAAACTATGGCAAATATATTTATATTAAAAAAATCTATTTAGAATTTACTTTAGAGATACAGCATGGAAACAGGCCCTTCGGTACACCAGGTCCGTGCCAACCAACGTTCACCCAGTATCCTACACTCAAGGGACAATTTACAGAACTTGTCAATTAACCTACAAGCCTGAAGTAATCACAGAATGCTGGAATAACCAACCGTGTGGGAGGAAACTGGAACACCCAGAGAAAACCCATGCGGGCACAGGGAGAACGTACAAACTCTGTATAAATAGCACTTAGTCAGGATCGAACCCAGGTCTCTGGCGTTGTAAGGCCAGAGACCTGGAAAGCAGCAATTTAAACGAGGCACATTTACAGAACCTGGGAGGGGTTAACAAAGCTGCCATTTAAAAAAATAACCTAAAAAATAAACGGCAACCCAGCCGTCACGCCACTAAGCTGCTCTAGTCCACTTCACTGAGATGTCTCAGTAACAAAGCAAGTTATTAAAGAGACCTCAGGTGGAGCACAGACAACAAACTATCAATGATGATGAAGTGGAGGCTGAGTTGTGAGCTTCAAGTTCCCAGATATAAATATCAAGAACAATTTGGCCTGGTTCAATCACTTAATGCAACAGCCAAGAAAACACACCAATGCCTCGACTTCCTCAAACGATTAAAGAATTCACCATATCCCAATAAAGCATTCTATCGGGATGCTTCACACTTTGGTATGGCAACTGCGCTGCCCAAGACTGCAAGAAATTGATGATAGTTATGAATGCAGCCCAGTCCATCACACAAACCATCCTCCCCAATCCATCTCCCAACCAAATCTACACTTAATTCAACTTCATGAAAGTAGCCAACATGATGTACCCTGGTCATTCTCTCTATTGATTCAAATTTCAGGAACAAGAACACTGTTATCAAACTCTTGAACGGTCCTCTCATATACTAAGGATGTGTTCCCGATCTTCAAATCTGCCTCATTTCAGCACGTTTATCTACATTTTTTTCTGATTTGCCTGGGTAGCATGAAAAGTTTTTTTCCACTGTATCTTAGAACACTTAACAATAAACTAAACCAAACATCCATTGCCAAAAGGAAGCAATAATGTTGATGCCCATTTGGGCTCCAAGCTGAATTTCTCTTGCTGTTTGATAATTTCACATATTGTCACCATTCCAACAAGAAACACATCCTATCAGAATGCATCACAACTTGATTTGACAACATATTGCAGGCTTGTGGATGTAGCCCAGTACATCACTGAATCCAGGCTCTCCCTACACTTTACGCTACTTCAAGTAAACAGGCAACATAATCAAGGACTACTTTGACATTGGTCATTCCCACTTCTCCCCTCACCCGTAGGACAGAAGATACTAAAGCTTAAAAGCATGTATCACCATATTCAGGAATAGCTTCTTCCCCTTTGTAACTTCATCTGCACTTTGAAATTGTAACATTATGAAACTGAAATACTATTTTGCGCACTATTTATTCTTCTGCTTATGGATCTTTATTATGGGTTCAAAATGAGCTCCAAAGTCTAAAGTTGAAATTGAATTCAGAAAGCACCCCTCATGATTGTCAATTCAGCCAATGAATCAGGGAGAAAGTGGGACCACTCAAGAACAAAGGAGAGAATCTATGCTTGTAGTCGGATAACATAGGTAAATGAGTCATTTGTATCTGTATTCACAGAGGAGAAGGACTTGGAGGACAGCGATATCACTGTGGAGAATACAAATATATTAGGGCAGTTGAGATTGAGAGGAGGTGGTGCTGAGACACATGGAGAGCATTATGATGATACCAGATTAACCCAGTCACAAAGGAGACCTGGTCCCCCAACGCAACCTGTTCCCCAACGCAATATTCCATCATTCACCCATAGCCCCTAACTGCGCAGGTGCAGCTCATTTCTCCTCATCTGCAGCACTCCCCCTCCCCTTCATCCGCCCACTTCTTTACCCTCCCCTTCCCCCCTCTCCAATCCCTCCCTCACCTCTCCTTTCCCCTACCCTCAGTCACTCCCTCCCTCTCTAACTCATCTCCCCTCTCTATCCCCCTCTTATCCCTCTATCCCCCACCTCCCCACTCCTCACCTCCCCTATCCCCCCACTATCCCTCCTGATCTCTACCACTGCACTCCTCATCCTCTATTCCCCACTCCCTATCCCCCCCACTCCTCCCTACACTCCCTCTATTCCCCCTCCTCCCCCACTCTCCCTCCTCACCTCCCCCACTTTCCCCACTCTCCCTCCCTGCCCCTTCCTCTCCCTCAATAGCCCCACATCTCCCTCCTCACCTCCCCAGGATCTCGAGGTTGCAGCAGTCGGCCTCGCAGTCATCCTCAGAGTCAGCCTAAGAGTCCCCCTCCTCACCTCCACAAGATCTCGAGGTTGCAGGGGTCGGCCTCGGAGTTGACCATGTTCGGAGTCGGCCAGGCTCTGGGCGACACAGCTCCAGTCGCGCTCCAGCTGGTGGTGATGCACAAATTCTTTCTGCTCATTCCGCTCCTTCAATTTTCACTGCCGGTGAGTGACGGAGGACCCGGCCAATCAGTGCAGCGATTTTGTGCCGGAGGGGGCGTTGCCGTCCCGGCATGGGTGTCGCTGTCCCAGGTGACTGACAGGGAAGGAGACCAATCTGCGTGGCTGTGACGGGCAGGAGAGGAGACCATTCTGCGCATGCGCGTTTTTTACGATTTTTAAACCTTAATACCTTTTGAACTATACCATCGATCGAAACAAAACTTGTTGCATTTGAGCACAGGAGAATGATAAGGAAGGTGGTGAAAGATCGTAGCACTATCCTGTACCGGTTTAGCGCAAATAGAAATACCACGCTGACCAGAAGAGCACAAGATCAGAGTTTTAGTGATGTATAGATGTTCCCAGAGCTTGATGGGATCTATCCCAAGTTATTGAGAGAAGCAAAAGAGGAGATTGCTGGATTTTTGATGAAGATCTTCGTTTCCTCTCAAGCCATAGGCGAGGTCCCAGAGGGCCTGAGAGTGGCCAATGTTGTTCCTTAGTTTAAGAAGGGAAGTACAGAGAATCTAGGGAATTATACAACAGTGCCATGTAAGTCAGTAGTAGGAAAACTATTGAAGAGAATTCTTTGAGATAGGATTTGCTCCCATTTGGAAGAGAATGGGGTAATTATGGGTTGCCAGTGATTGAATTAGTTTAGAAGGTGACAAAGGAAATTGATGGTGGGGTGGTAGATGTTGCAAACATAGATTTTAGTAAGGCTTTTGATAAGGTCCTGAAGCAATTCAGCTTGTATCGGAGCCTACCAGGGAGAAGGCAATTCTGGATTTAGTGTTATGTAATGAACCAGATTTGATAAAGCACCTCGAGGTTAATGAACCATTAGGAGGCAGTGACCATAACATGGTCAAGTTTAATCTACAATTGGAGAGGGAGAAGGGTAGATCGGAGGTCTCAGTTTTGCAGTTGAATGAAGGGGACTATGGGGCCATGAGGGTGGAGCTGGCCAAAGTTGACTGGAAACTTTGACTAGCGGGGATGACAGTGGAACAAAAATGGCAGGTGTTTCTAAGAATAATACAGAAGGTGCAGGGTCAGTTCATTCCTATGAGGAAGAAAGATTCCAAGGGGAGAAAGGGATGACCATGGCTGACAAGGGACGTCAGGGACAGTATAAAAATTAAAGCGAAGAAGTACAATGTAGCAAAGATGAGCGGAAAGCAAGAGGATTGGGTAATGTTTAAAGAACAACAGAAGATAACCAAAAAGACAATAAAGGGGAGAAAAGATGAGATACGAAGGTAAGCTAGCCAAGAATATAAAGCAGGATAGTAAAAGCTTCTTTAGATATGTGAAGAGGAAAAAATTAGTTAAGACCAAAGTTGGACCCTTGAAGACCGAAACAGATCAATTTATTATGGGGAACAAGGAAATGGCAGATGAGTTGAACAGGCACTTTGGATCTGTCTTCACTAAGGAGGATTCACAAACAATCTTCCTGATATAGTAGTGGCCAGAGGATCTGGGGTGACGGAGAAACTGAAGGAAATCCACATTAGTTTGGCCGGGAAATAGGCGTGGTAGTCGGGGAGCCCTGTTGGTACAGGGCCCGACCCGCCGATACACCGGAGCTCCAGTGGGAGTTGGTGTCCTGTTGTGGCGAGTGTGTAGCGTGTTCTCTCTTCACAGGTACGTGGCCGGGAAATAGGCGTGGAAGTCGGGGAGCACTGTTGTTACAGGGCGCGACCCGCCGCTGTGCAGGAGCTCCAGTGCTGATTCGAGGAGCAGGAGCTCCAGTGCTCGAGGGGCAGATGGACCCTGCTTCAGTATTCAGGTCGCCAACGGGCCCGTTGGCGGCCTCGGGCAAGGGCTTGCGTGCGGCTGCACGGCCCTTCTCCCTCAGCCCTCCGAGTAGGGGGAGGGGAGGAGCCCGTAAGCCTAACCCTTCTGGGGCTACGGCATTACCTGCCGCCGAGTTGCGGACTGGTTCAAAGGCGGGACCCAGGTCCACTGTGAGGTCCAGTGTCGACCCCCCAACCTCCGACGCCGGGACGGGTCATTTGGGTAGGGTCCCGCCACGGTCGCCGAGTCCCCCATGGATGGGAGGACAAGACCATGCATCGGCAAGGTCCACGACGTGGGCAGCCGGCAAGCCCGCGCGGGCGTCGGGTCTCCATGCTGAGTCTGGTGCCGACTCCCCGCCGCATTTGCCCTCAGTGGCAGCGGCTTCAGCTCCCGCCCAACCGAGGCGGTTGAACACACCTCCCGCGTGGGAATCGCTCAGCTTCGCTGCGGCGGCTGGCAGCGACAAATACCGGCACCGGGTTCACCTCGATGAGGTGCGGGCCGATGATAGGAGCCTCGGCAGTGTTTCAGAGCCTGCGGACTCCGACCGCCCGAGTGTTCAGGGTGAAGGGCGTATTGACCGCATAGAGCGGCTACTGGAGCTCCTTCTGCAACAGAATCATCGGGAGGAAGCATCCAGCTCCAGTTGGCACAGGGAGGTTTCACCATCGTCAGCAGGAGCCTGAGGCAGACGGAGGAATGTCAGAGACATCGGGACTACCCCTCAACCCGAAACTGGCAGCCACCGTGGACTTCCTGACCAAACATCAGCTCCAGGAGGAGGTCCTATCGGAGGCCTTAAAAACAGTCACAAAGCCCAGCGAACTGCTACTCCCTTCAACGAGCCCATAGTCAATACGCCACGGTCGCCGAGTCCCCCATGGATGGGAGGACGAGACCATGCGTCGGCAAGGTCCATGATGTGGGCAGCCGGCAAGCCCGCGCGGGCGTCGGGTCTCCATGCTAAGTCAGGTGCCGACTCCCCGCTGCATTTGCCCTCCGGGGCAGCGGGATCAAGCTCCGCCGAGGAGGCGTTTGAGCGTACCTCCCGCGCGGGAATCGCTCAGCTTCGCTGCAGCAGCTGCCAGCGACAACTTCCGGCACCAGGTTCACCTCGACGAGGTGCGGACCGATGGACGAAGCCCCAGCAGTTCAGCAGAACATGAGGACTCCGTCCGCCCGAGTTCTAAGGCCGAGGGGCGTATTGGCCAGGATGGAGCGGATGTTGGAGCTCCTCCTGCAACAGAATCAAAATTTTCGGGGAAGACCTCCCCAAGAGGGTCAAGGAGCGGGATGACCACGCTACGACGGTGGGACTCATGTGGTCACATATCTCGACCAGGCAAGGCCCTGCCATTAGGCCAGCAAGGGCCTCCGCTCCAGCTCCGCCTCAATTTCAGAATCCAGCACCTCCACATCCGGCCATGCATATCAAGGGCCGCCGATAACCATGCAGGTAAGGTGGTCTGGATTTCATGCACCTGCATGTTGAACTTCACATGTTGGTGGGAGACTACGGCTCTTTCCGGGGGCATGCGGTCCCATCACGTCTGATGAGTTTATCTTACAAAGTATTCAAGGCCATGCGATTGAATTCATTAATGGTGACATCCCTCCATCCCAGCATATGCAGATCGGAAATTTACACTGTCCAGCAAAGAGCGGCAGTAGGCTATGCTGAAAAATTTACAGTCACGAGGAGGGATGGAGGATGTCAGGTTATTTTTGATTTGAACCATTTGAATACTTTTGTAGAATATACCCATTTCAAACTGGAAACGTTCCAGACATCTAAGTTATTGGGTTCTGGGGGCTGCTTTGTGGCATGCATTGATTAAAAGATGCATGCTATTCAGTATCCATTCAGAAATGCCACAGGAAGTTCTTGCCATTTATCTGGATGGATCAGCTCTGGCTATACAGAGCTTTGCCAAATGGGCTTACACACCCCTAGATTATTTCTAAATTGCTCCAATCAATACTGGCTACACTAGGAGACAAAATCACATAGTGTTGGCCTGTCTAGGTGATATCCTAATTATTGGGAATCAGCCGAACTGGCAGTTTCAGCCCCCGTGGAAATTTTTTCAGCAAATGGGGTTCATTATCCATCCAGATAAATCAACGTCCTGCCCTTCACAGGTTAAGGGTATCTGGGGTTACGGTGGATTCCAATCACGTGAGGGCCACCATACCAACTA
Source organism: Raja brachyura (assembly GCA_963514005.1). The sequence goes on along the minus strand of OY740783.1, from coordinate 94,366,945 downwards.
ACTAGGTTGGCGATGTCACCCAACTATGGTAGGGTCTAGTCTGGGCCAGTATACCATCAATTCGACAAACTACTAAGGTGATTGGCAAGATTGTAGCGTTTTTCCAGCTGCCCAATACGGGCCTTTGCATTATCAAATTTGCAGAGCGCCAAGGTCTCGGCGTTAAAACTGAACGCTAGACATTTCCATAGACCAATGCAGCTGCCTTTCAAGGCACAGATTGCGTTACAATGGAGGATTGACAATATTTATGTCTCACTTAAACCCATCATTTTGGCCAATCCGATGGTATACTTACAAACAGACGCAAGCTCCCATGTCTGGGGAGCTACGGACACCTGCTCCAGTTGTGAGGGCAGATGGGACACCCTTGAATCTACCATCTTGTTGTCACAAGGGATAAACTATTTGGAGATGCTGGGAGCATTTCACGGACTTCGAGCTTATTGTTCTAGCCTTACTGATGCTCATGTCCATCTCCAAATGAATAATACCACTGCGGTGGCATATCTAAACCATATGGGCGGTACCAGGTCACTTTCATGTGATGAATTGGCAAATACAATTTGGCTCTGGTGTGTTCGACGGAATATTTGGATTTCAGCTACCTGTTTCCCAGGTGAGCTCTATACAGTGGCGGACATCAGGTCACGCAAATTCTATGACAACATCAAGTGGATGATGAATCTCCAAATATCCGCTAAAATTACTGCCAAATTTGGTGAACCGGATATCGACCTCTTTGCGTCATGGTTGAACCATCAGATACCAACATACGTTTGTGGGACCCGATCCTGGGGCAATGGCGATGGATGCGTCTCGCTGGACTGGGGGAAATGGGTTTCTATGCATTTCCTCCATTTTGCCTCATCAGTCGGGTGTTGCGGGTAATCCAGACAGATGCTGCTAAGGGCATTCTTATCATACCCGACTGGCCTACGCAGCCATGGTATCCGGTGGTCCTTGATATGATCAGTCAACCTTGGGTCCTCTTAGAGGGTTGCCCATAATTGGTACAAACCCTGTGTCAGGGGGACCACATCCCTGCCACAGTCATCTAAACTTGTTGGCTTGGAGGTTCTGCACAGGCCATTACTGCGGTATGGCCTATCATCTAGAACCATGGATACCATCGGAGCGTCATGCTGGGAGTTCACCAGGCGGCAATACCTCTCTCACATCCGGAAATGGGAAACCTACTACGGCCGCTCCCATATTACATACGACGCTGTAACCATAACCGACGTATTGGAATTCTGGCGGGGTTGCATCATAATGAACACCTGAGCTACAGTGCCATAAACAGCGCCTCAAGTGCGCTGTCATCCTACCTCAATATTAAGGTAGGATCCAACAGGCTGGTGTCCAGACTCATGCGGGGAATATTCAATTCGAATCCGCCCAGACCACGCTATAATATCACCTGGGATATCGGGGAAATACTCACCCTGCTCAGGACATGGTCGCCCATGGAGGGCCTGGAGCTGGACAAACTCACCCTGAAGCTGGTGATGTTACTGGCACTGACTTCAGCGCAGAGGGTACAGACACTCCGCAAAATCCGGATCGACAGGATGATCTCTACCCCTGCAGAAGTAGTCTTCGTCATAGACGAGCTACTCAAGCAGCATAGACCTGGGTGCACAGGGCTGCAGCTGAAGTTCCTGCAATACCCCGCTGATGCAAGGCTATGTTTAGCCGCCCATATCCGTCACTATGTGAAAGTAACGAGAAAACTGAAGGAATGGAGAAACCTCACCATAGAGTGACGGTCCAGACGATATCCAGGTGGCTCAGGATCGTCTTGGGTAAGTCACGTGTTGACACTAATATCTTCAAATCCCATTCCACCAGGGCATGCATCAACGTCGGCGGCAAGGGTCATGGAGGTGCCCATGGACCATATTCTTGCCACAGTAGGATGGCGATCGAAGCCACCTTCCAGCGGGTCTACAATACATCTGTTGCCGCTCCTCTACAGTTCGCGGAGGCCGTGCTGAATGCAGGTCAAGAACGTGGAGATGTCCCCGAATAAGGGGTTTCTTTTGTTGTTACCAAATGTTGCTCTTGTTTTTCTGTACAAGCAGTCTGGAAAGTTGATTACTCCCATCCATCCTCATAAGTGGTGTGTGACAGCATGGACGTGGTCCAGGGCGTGGAATCACAGAGCTTTGAAGTCTTCACGAAGTCACTCACGTGACTCCGAAATGAAATAGTGAGATTGAACGAGAACTTACCAGTTCGAAGGTTGATCTTTATTTCATGAGGAGTTGCGGTGAGGGATTTCGTGCCCTCCGCTCCCAACCCTCGATCATACTCAACTGGTAATTAGAGTCTCTTCAATCTTACTATGCCAAGTCATTTCTGTTGTTGTTTCTGTGATTCCACACCGCTACTTTGAAGAATGTCGCGCATGCGTGCTGGCGGGTTCTTCACGAAATCCCTCACCGCAACTCCTCATGAAATAAAGATCAACCTTCGAACTGGTAAGTTCTCGTTCAATCTCACTATTCTCTGCCTCAGAAGGCGGTGGATGCAGGTTCTCTGGATGCTTTCAAGAGAGAGCTAGATAGGGCTCTTAAAAATAGCGGAGTCAAGGGATATGGGGAGAAGGCAGAAACAGGGTACTGATTGGGGATGATCAGCCATGATCACATTGAATGGTGTTGCTGGCTCGAAGGGCCGAATGGCCTACTCTTGCACCTATTGTCTATTGTCTATTGTCCCTCATGGTAGGCTGATCCAAAAGATTAACATGTATGAGATTTACGATGACTAGTGTATGGATTCAGAACTGGCTTATTCATAGAAGACAAAGGGTTGTGGTGGACGGAAGATATTCTGGCGGAAGTTCTGTGATTCACCGAATTCCTCAGGAATCTGTGCTGCAACCTCTGGTGTTTGTGATACATATAAATGACCTGCATGTAAATGTAAATGTCAGAGAAAGGGTCTCAACACGAAAAGTCACCCAGGAAGGCTGTCAAAAGATACAGTGGGATATAGAGTTGCTGCACATTGGAAAGTTGAATGTTAGGAGAAAGTTTGCAGTTAATGGCAAGACCTAAACAGCATTGGTCTGCAGACGGATCTTGGAGTGCAAATTCATAGCTCACTGAAGGTGGCAACACACATAGATTGGGTGGTAAAGAAGATGTATGGTATAGTTGCCTTTGTTGCTAGGGGCAATGGATATAAGAGTCAGGACATTATAATGCAGCTCCATGTGACTATGACTTTGATTAGAGTGAATTTGAAGTATTGTGTGCAGTTTTGGTCGCCATATTACGAGAAAGATGTTATGGCTTCAGAGGGGGTACAGAGTTTAACCAAAATGCTGCCTGGATTAGAGGGTTTCAGCTACAGGGAGAGATTGAATATACTTGGATTGTTATTTCTGGAACGTCAGAGGTGAGTGGAGACTTGATAGAAGTATATAAAATCTGGAGACATAGATAGGGTAGAGTCAGAACCTTTTTTCAAGGGTGGAAATGTCCAAAGCTAGAGGGCATAGCTTTAAGGTGAGAGGGGGAAAGTTTAATGTAGATGTGGCGGGCAAGTTTTTTACACAGAATAGTAGGGGTCTGGAAAGCATTGCCAGGGGGGTGGTGAAGACAGATATGATAGTGGTGTTTAAAAGGCTTTTAGATAGACAGATGGAAGAGCAGGGAATAGAGGGATATGGATCATGTACAAGCAGATGAGATCAGTTTAACTTAGCATCATGTTCAGTGCATTGTGGGCTGAATGGCACATTTTTGTGCTATACTGTTCTATGTTCTGTATATTCTATGACTGGCTTTCCCACAAATTGTGTGAAAAATATACATTTTCTAGATGCGCTGGGACGCATCCTCATTGATGTGATCTGGGGTCATCGGGTGTTTCGGGTCTCACAACATCAGGCGCCCTCGCCCAGGCGACCCAGCCGGGGTTGATCAGGCCCCGACCTGCATCCCAGCAGCAACCTCCCCCAGATCAGCCATCTTATTAACTACTCTACAGGGGTTGGGAGATTCTAGTGTGTGGAGGGACTGGGCTGTGTGGGGTGAGTCCTGGCCGGGCTCCTCCAGTGTCTCACCAGGTTCAAGGCCTGTGCGCTGCACCTCTTTCTCCTTCTCCGAACATTTCATTCTCGCCTGATGGATTTTTAGGCCACGGTGTTTCATTAGGCCTTTCCGTACCTTTATTGGGTGACTTTCTCACGAAAGACATAGACTGGGGTGCTAACACAGCCTGTCCCGGGTGCCATCTTTCCATGTCGTTAACTGTCTCTCCAGTAGTCACCAAACTATTCTCACCCAGACTTCAGTGTGAAAAATATACATCTTCTAGATGCGCTGAGACGCATCCTCATTGATGTGATCTGGGGTTTCCAGGTGTTTCGGGTCTCACAACATCAGACACCCTCGTCCAGGCGACCCAGCCGGGGTTGATCAGGCCCCGACTTATGTCCCAGCAGTTTAAGTTGGCATCATGTTCAGCACAAACAATGTGTCTGAAGGGCAGATTTTTGTGCTGTACGGTTTTATGTTCTGTATGTTCTGTGACTGGCTTTCCTACAAATTTAATTTCATGAAAGATCAATTGAATTTAATATAAACTAGACCAAGGTGCGGGGGAGGGGGAGAGAGTGAGGGAGGAGAGAGGGGCGCGGAAAAGGGGGAGGGGGGAGGGAGGGGGGAGGAAGAGGGATGCCGGGGGAGGAAGAGAAAGGCTGAGGAGAGAGGCGGTGGGGGAGAGAGGAGGGGAAGAGAGAAAGGAGGGGGGCAGAGAGAGGAGGGGGGTAGAGAGAGGAGGGGTGGCAGAGAGTGGAGGGGGAGAGAGAGGAGGGGAAGGGAGAGGAGGGGGTAGAGAGAGGAGGGGGAGAGAGAGGATGGGGAGGGAGAGGAGGGGGAGGGAGAGGAGGGGGAGAAAAGGGGGAAGAGGGGGAGAGACGGGGAGGGGGAGAGAGGTGGGGGAAGAGGGGGTGGAAGAGAGGCTGGGGGGGAGAGAAAGGCTGGGGGGGGAGAAATACAGGAGGAGGGGGGGAGAGGCCTCCAATGATCAGCAATGATCTCTGGTGGAGGGCAGAGAGGGAGCATGTGGTGGGGCAGAGAGGGAGGGGGGCAGAGTGGGAGGGGTGTAGTGTTTGGGGGGTGGGGCAACGTTGTCAGAGGGGAGGGCTGGTTCCTGAACCTTGCTTCCGGCTTCAGGCTGCAGGCTGGAGTCAGGGCCCAAGAACGGGTGGTTGGGGGGGACGGACATCACTCGCTGCGCGAGCAAGAAGACAGCCGGGATTTTTTTAAAGGTCATGTGAGCGGCACGGCAGGGCGACGTGACTCGCACAACGTGGAGCCATTGTCACGTCATCAGCCAAAGCGAGCGGTTTTCAATTTCTAAGTTATTTGAAATTTTTTAACATTTTCATAAATAACTCGAGAAATAAAGCATTAATTTTTCAGATGAGGCAATTTCGAGATCCATGGGATAAAACTCTACAGGAATATGTAAAACTTTTACACACATCCAAGATCCGAGTTTTAATAGTTACTGGACCAAGGGGGACCCGTTGTTTCCCGACTGAACGCGCGGATGAGAGGTGGGGGAGAGCGGGGGGGGAGAGAGGGGCAGGGGAGAGAGGGGGGCAGGGAGGGGGGAGGAAGAGCGATGCCGGGGAGGAAGAGAAAGACTGGGGAGAGAGAGGAGGGAGGGAGCGAGAGGAGGGGGGGGGGAGAAGCAGGAGGGGGGGTGAGAGAGGGGGGTGGGTGTGAGAAAGGAGGGGGGTGAGAGAGGAGGGGGAGAGAGAGGGGGAGAGGGAGGAGGGGGAAAGAGACGAGGGGGAGAGAGAAGCGGGGGGGAGATAGAGGCCCGGGGGGGGGGGGTGGTGAAAGAGAGGCCGGGGGGTAGAGAGAGAGTTCGGGGGGAGGGAGAGGCCAGGGGGAGAGGCCGGGGGGGAGGGAAGAGAGTCCGGGGTGGTGGAAGAGTGCCCAGGGGGGCTGAAGGGTGCCCGGGTGGGGGTTGGGGGAAGAGAGCCTGGGGAGGAAGAGAGCCTGGGGGGGGGGGGAAGCGAGCCCTGGGTGGAGGGGAGAGAGAGCCCGGGGGGGGGGGGGGGTGGCGGGGGAGAGAGAGCCCAGGGGGAGAGAGAGAAGAGGCGACTGAGGAGCCGAGAGAAAGCTCGGGAGTTCTCGGGAGACCCGAGCCGAGGCACGAGCGTGCAGCGCTCGGGACATTGCGAGCACTCGGAAGCCCTCGGAAGTCATGGGAAGCTGCAGTACAGAGCCCACTTGCTTGTTCTTTCTGCGTCTTTTGAAGAACCGGGGGGGAAGGGGAGTGGGGTGACGTGACTTGCTGCGCGTGGAACATAAGGCAGCAGGACATGAATAGCGGAGCCATTGTGATGTCATCAGTGAGACCACCTTGTTTATTTTGCAAATTATTTGAAATTTTTGAACATTTTCATAAATAACTCGAGAAATAATTCATGACATTTTCAGATAAGGCGATTTTTGATATCATGGTGTAAATCTCTCTCAGAATATGTAAAAATTTCACCGTTAGCGCGTCGTGTTTTTGAGGAGATGTGAAACGCACACGAACATCACACAATACACACACATCCAAGATCCGAGTTTTATCAGTATAAAGATAAGAAAGATAATCAAAGGGTGAGAAATTCCAAAAGGTGCCTTCGCCTAGAGGTCTGCTCATGTACACAATTAATAACCATTATGAATCCAACTTGACCAAATCCATTCTGAACCCATTCCAAGGCCAAGGACATCATTCCGGGCTTGAATTGGGTACCAGCTTGTAAAACTGCCCTTTTAACATGTGGAGAAACATTAAATAGATATCTGAATTATAGAAGGATGCATTTACAAATTCAGAGTGACAAATCTGTGTCAAATAATCAATGTAACAGTGCTCAAGTCTTCAAAAAGAACCAAAAAGTTGCATAAAATTAACATTTCATTTTTGCTAGTCCTCATATTCAAAATTCCCTTGCCAAAGATGAGATTAATTTCTTACACTGTTGTCTCCCTTATGGGTCGCATAACTGGGGCAAAAAGGATGTTCAATAAGAAACACAACTATTGATAGCTTAATTGTATACTATCATCTATACATATTCACCATCCCAGGGGCCAGCTATGGAAAATCACCACAGATGCTATCCCAAACAATTCCTACATACCATCAAAATTAAGCATTTTCCCAGGTAAAGTTATGTTAAAAAAGGAGGGAGAGTGAAAGCGGGGAATTACAGACCAGTTAGTCTAACATCGGCAGTGGGGAAACTGCTAGAGTCAGTTATTAAAGATGGGATAGCAGCGCACTTGGAAAGTGGTGACATCATTGGACAAAGTCAGCATGGATTTACGAAAGGTAAATCATGTCTGACAAATCGGATAGAATTTTTCGAGGATGTAACTAGTAGAGAGGATAAGGGAGAAGCAGTGGATGTGTTATATCTAGACTTTCAGAAGGCTTTCAACAAGGCCCCGCATAAGAGCTTAGCATACAAACTTAAAGCACACGGTATTGGGGGTTCAGTATTGATGTGGATAGAGAACTGGCTAGCAGACAGGAAGCAAAGGGTAGGAGTAAACGGGTCCTTTTCAGAATGGCAGGCAGTGACTAGTGGGGTACCGCAAGGCTCAGTGCTGGGACCCCAGCTACTTACAATATATATTAATGATTTGGACGAGGGAATTCAATGCAACATCTCCAAATTTGCAGATGACAGCAAGCTAGGGGGTATAGTTAGGTGTGAGGAGGATGCTTGGAGGCTGCAGGGTGATTTGGATAGGCTGAGTGAATGGGCAGATGCATGGCAGATGCAGTATAATGTGAATAAATGTGAGGCTATCCACTTTGGTGGCAAAAACATGAGGGTAGACTATTATCTGAATGGTGGCAGATTAGGAAAAGGGGAGATGCAACGAGACCTGGGTGTCATGGTACACCAGTCATTGAAAGTAAGCATGCAGGTGCAGCAGGCAGTGAAGAAAGCAAATGGTATGTTAGCATTCAAAGCGAAAGGATTTGAGTATAGGAGCAGGGAGGTTCTACTGCAGTTGTACAGGGTTTTGGTGAGGCCACACCTGGAGTATTGCGTACAGTTTTGGTCTCCAAATCTGAGGAAAGACATTCTTGCCATAGAGGGGGTACTGAGAAGATTCACCAGACTGATTCCTGGGATGTCAGGACTTTCATATGAGGAAAGACTGGATAGACTCGGCTTGTACTCGCTGGAATTTGGAAGATTGAGGGGGGATCTTATAGAAACTTACAAAATTCTTAAGGGGTTGGACAAGCTTGATGCTGGAAGATTGTTCCTGCTGTTCGGGGAGTCCAGAACAAGGGTCACAGTCTAAGGATAAGGGGGAATTCCTTTAGGACCAAGATGAGGAAAACATTCTTTACACAGAGAGTGGTGAGTCTCTGGAATTCTCTGCCACAGAAGGTAGTTGAGGCCAGTTCATTGGCTATATTTAAGAGGGCGTTCGATGTGGCACTTGTGGCTAAAGGGATCAGGGGGTATGGAGAGAAGGCAGGTACGGGATACTGAGTTGGATGATCAGCCATGATCACATTGAATGGCGGTGCAGGCTCAAAGGGCTGAATGGCCTACTCCTGCACCTATTTTTCTATGTTTTTATGTTTCTATGTTCCATCTTCCAACCACCGACAGTTGAGCTGTAACCTTACTATCCTTATGGTGTTGATCTCAGCAGCAAGTAGCTTAATAATAATGTACATATATAAAACTACAGGCCTTTAAGTGCACAATTTATTAAATCAATAAATTGTTTATTTAAGCCAGAATGTCAGCAATTAATTGCAGAAGATCCGTGTTTGAGATGTTAACAATGAAAGATGTTTTATGAAAATATTATTGATATCAAATTTACCAATGCCTTCTCAGCATCAGTTGGTTCCCTGCTCTGAGTTTACAACTGCGAATGAAGATTTGGTAAAAATAACGAATAACAACAATCACAGGGCAAAGCAGCCTTGACATGATCTAAAGATCACATCAATAGCAGGTTAGAAGTTCACCTGCTTCTTTCTTAACAGAATGAGTGATAGGTACTGGAAAAATAGTTTAAATGGTATATGTTATGTTTCAGATAAAACCACTTGCAGTACAAATTCTAATTTGGGGGATTATTGAAGAAATGATTGCCAAGTGGTACTCCCTTTGTCTTTAGTAAATTGTCGACGTATCTCTAGTATACCCACACAGACACTGTTTTGTGCCAATCTCATTCAATTGGCATGTAAAATTGCAATTTCAGCTGTTTCTAGCATCTGTGTCTCTTTTTGATCTCCCCCTCCACCCCTCCCAGTTGACTAAACAAACTGAACAGCAAGCACCAGTAAATCAGTTTATGTCCAGCAGCAGCTGCCATTGCAATACATCTGCTTCTGTTCTGGAGGAATGAGAAATAGACCATTCTACAGTGCAGTGCCACAATTGTTCACAAAGCTTATTTGGTGGGATGCTTGAGACAGTTGCTGGACTGAATACTGACAAACAACCCACTGATGAGTGGCTAACCAATTTAATTTGGCCACTGCTGTATCTTTCTTGATCTTTACAGTAAAGAAACGTATAGAGAAAAAGTTCCCTTTGCAATCTGCAGCAAGATGACAAAATAAAATATTCCAAGTCTTACAATTTAAGAAACAGCAGCATTATAATTTCATTTTTTTCATTTTCAGTTCAGAGATTCTCATTTTGATTTTCTCAACGTTTATTAACGTTTAATGGACTATTTTCAGTTAATTACGATTAAACAGTCAAGCATTTCAACGTATGGTCTCTGTATATACAATTAAATTAAAACCAGTTCCTTCTTTTTCTTTCATGTGGTCTAAGCAAAGACATTGAATGTTTTGGCCATGCTTTTACTCTCCTGCCTCACTTCACGAGGTAAAACACAGACCAACATCCCACAAACTAACAGAATTAGTCAGCGAGCTATTTGAAGCCCTCATCAACACTCCAAAAGCAAAGCCAAAAAGCAGAAATATTTTCTTCATTGCTTAATAGAAAATTATATTAATTCGCTTGCCTTAATAATTTCATTTTCTTACAATGCATTATATTTTTCTCTTAATTCTACCTTTTGAACTTGTGTTTGGCTGATTGTATTCATGTGTAGTATTATCTGATTTGTTTGGATAGATTGCAAACAAAAACTTTTCACTCTACTTTGGTACATATGACAATACAATTGACATGACAATTGGACATCCGGTGGCGCTGTTGCTAGCTGCTTCTGCCTTCAGTCCGGTATATTTTTGTTATTTTTGTTATGTTTGAAGAGCGTTTTTTGTGGGGTTTTTAATGTGTTTATGTGGGGGAAGAGGGTACGGTAAGGGGGATACCGTCCTTCAGTCGCTTCCTCGAGAGGATGCAACTATTATTCGAGTCGTGCCCTCCCCCCCCCCCCCCCCCCTCCCCCTGCGGACTACCTACTGGATTGGCGCGGCCTTTCCTGCCGGGACCGACCAGAGCTCCAGCAGCAGCGGTGCAGCGTTGGAAACATCGCGGGGCAGGCGATGCCTCACCGGGGAACGCCGTTTGGAGCTCCGGAGTGCTGGGCCTGCTGCACCGACATCGCGGAGCTGTGGTTCGCGGAGCTCCCAACGTGGGCGGCGCTGACCAACATTGCGGAGTCCTGTGACTCTGCCCGGCTCGGCCTGTGGACTTCAGGAGCCGCGGACTGCAGTGGGAGGTGGCTGATCTGGAGGTCCGGGCCGCTGAGGATGTTCTCCATCGGGGTTCCATCGTTCCCGGCGAGATGGCCTGAGCATCGGGCCGCCTGTGGCGGCGACTGCGGGTGCTCGGGAGGCCCCGACCACGGGTGAACATCTGGGAAGATCGGCGGGGAGGCTGGCTGGACTATGGTACCTTCCTTAACTTTGGTGCCACTGTGGGGGCATGTTGTGTGTGGACTTCTGTGTTTGTGCTTTTTTTAAAATATGTTTATTTATTTATTATTTATTTTTATGTTACTGACTGTAAGGAAAATCCATTTCTTTGTATCTAAAATGAGATAATGACAATAAATTGAATACAATACAATACAATACAATACAATACAAAATCTAAACCTAAACCTAAACCTAAATCTTACTTACCATTTATTCTTTGAGTAGCATCTTCCATCATAATTTATCAACTATTGGGTGGCTCAGTGGCACAGCAGTAGAGTTTCTGCCTTATAGTACCAGACACCTGTGCTCAATCCTGACCACGGGTGCTGTGTGTATGGAGTTTGTATGTTCTCACTGTGACTGCATGGGTTTTTCCGGGTGCTCTGATTTGCTCCCACATTCCAAAACATGCAGGTTTGTAGGTTATTTAGCTTCTGTAAAATTGCCCCTTGTGTGTAGTATGCGAAACTGAGATAACCAACTAGTGAACGGGTGATTGTTGGTTGGCACAGATTTGGTGGGCTAAAGGATTGGTTCCACACTCTATCTCTAAACATTAAATAACTTGTTATGCAGAAGTTCTAATAAGGTCTGGGTGCGGTCAGTGGGGTGGGGGAAGTGGGGGCAGGAGTTAAGGCATATGACACAAACCTTGAACATCATGACGTCATCTGGATCTTCCCCACAACAAGCTGAATTAGGCTGAAATTCTTAATAGCAACGCAACAAAGAGGATACCTAGATATTGCAACACATTTAATAAATCAGAGTTTTACTCTACTATCTCTAGTCAATTAAATTCAGGAAAAAAGCCTTTAACAGAGAGCACAGTGCCGGAATATAGCAATAGTTTACCATCAGGGTAAACTTGAAATTTCAAGTAGCGAGAGGAGATGAGTTGGTTTGTGGGAACTGCTCCAGTACATCGCGTGCGCGGGCCGACCGGTCTTTGAATAATGGTGCCAAAAATGGCAGCGCCGCATGCATAATATATGAAAAAAGAATTTCACTCGTTGTTCATATATTACACATGCGGACGCTGCCATTCTGTGCAGTTGCATATGTGACAAATAAAGCACTATTGAGGTACCATATGCACACTCGTAGTATCTGACCATCTCCATCAAGCAAGTATGATACTATTGTTTCTGTTGTGGGGAATGGGCACTGTGAGGATCATCAATCATGAAGTAACAACATTGTCTGGATACTAAATTATTGCAGAAGCATCATGGAAGCTGCCAGTGGAGTGATGACTCTCTGCCCCACTTATCCCAGTTGTTGCACTATCCTGGACGCAAAAGTTTGGCTTGTGACAGAAGTCACTCGAAGCTCCAAGAATAGTTAAGATGGCAGACATATGCCTCTTTAGATGGAGCCTGAAGTTTCTTGCTTGACTTTAGAAGTGCAATCTCAAAACAATACGCCAATTGATTTTGGAAGATGGTGGTTGCTGCACATTAAACCATAGATTAGCCCATTCTGCTTATCAAGTCCATGTTGGCTGCCAATAGAGCAGTTCACCGTGCTCTTTGTTCGATCAATCACGTTAGACATTTACGTTCCACAGAAGCTGTTTTCTTCATCTAAATCTCGGTGATGACCATTTATTCCATTGTCCATTAAATGCTTGTCCAACCTTCCTTAAAATACAAATGCAGCCTTCCTTTAAATATATCTCTATCTTTACCCTTCCACGACAATGCTTTGAATTCTCTGTGCCGTTCAGCTCTAGTGCTTATGCAGGTTCAGCCTTTTATCCCATCACTGGTCTGCTAATGAAGCAATAAGCCGTGGTATTCCCTAACCTGAACCACCATGAGACTTTAAAATACACTTTTAATCAAAGTTTTGATCATCATTCTTAACACAAGACATTGCATGGACATTGGGGATCTTTTGGACCTTGGAGGGCTTGGAGGATTTGAAAGTCTCAAGAGCTGGAGAGAGTTGGCAAATTATGGGCAATGTAATGAGGAGCATTAGACGCCTGGAGACTATTGGAGTTTGTTGCTGGTTAACACACTGACAATTACAATTAACATGAGGTGAATGCATGTCATCCAAGGATGTACACAAGGAAGCTACTCGCTCTTTGATTTCAGTATTTTCTCTTTGTGGAGACAGGTCAGAAATGGAAATTGCATTGGACAGGTGTCAGAGGATGAATTATAGTCATGTCTGGGGTCTGCATGTGGGCAAGTAATGGCCTGTTCAAAACCACCTGGCTGCATGCACATCTTTTATTCATCCCAAGCCATCCATAGTTCAATACATTATATCTTGAATCTTTTTACAGATGTACTTAAGTGGGTATTGACTTGTGACAGATTTACATGATTTAGTAGTGCAGGTAGTAAGCCATTTAAAAACAATGCTTTAGTAAATAGTCTGAAAGTCAGACCAGTTGACAGGGCTGATTTTATAATGTGATGATATTTAAGTAGAACTGGTTCATTGTGTGCGACCTATTTCAGTGCTATTGCACTTTAGTTTAATTAGTTTCCTGGTGGCACGGTGGTGTAGCAGTAGAGCTACTGCCGTACAGCGCCAGAGAACTGGGTTTAAACCTGATTACGGGTGCTTGTCTGTATGGGGTTTGTATGTTCATCCCGTGAGTGTGAGTTTGCTCCGAGATCTTTGGTTTCCTCCCGCACTCCCAAGACGTACAGCATTGTAGGTTAGTTGGTTGGGTATAAATGTATAAAATGTAAGCTTGTCCCTAGGATAGTGTTAGTGTGCGGGGATTGCTGGTTAATATGGCCTCAGTGGGCCAAAGGGCTTGTTTCCTCACTGTATCACTAATCTAAATTAAACTGAACTAGATTTGTGAAAGAAAGGATTTTAAGATTTTAAAAAAGACACAAAGTGCTGGTGTAACTCAATGGAACAGGGAGATCTCTGGAAGACATGGATAGGTGACATTTCAGGTCCAGACTCTTCTTTGGACTCAAAATTCAGTTCTAAATTCTAAGATTAACCTTGTGATGTGGGGACAACCAAAATAATCCTGTTTTCCTTCAAATCAATAACTCCAGGCACATCCTTGCAATTCTTGTAACTTTCTCTTATTGTGAATGAACTCAGGGCATGATCTACTCAAGAACAGTAAGTGGTTGCAGTCAACATCAGACCAAAATATTCTGACAAGTAAAAGGAAGATACCCCTACTCTCTTTTGTTAGTATTAGCGTATGCGGTTATGCACATAGCTGTGTTTGGATCTCTGCTGCGAACAATATTTATGTGGCATTAACATAGAATGCATACCCAATACAAAACAGTCTGGTGATGTTGTGGTAAAGGTTGGAGATCATCCATTAGACATAAGTAAATCATGACTTCAAGCATGAAGCCACTGGCCCCCTTTTGGAGTCTCACATTCCAGCTGATACTTCCTTAACCTTGTTCCATAACTCAATATAAAGGAGCACCATCTCCCCAGCCTAGGATATTTAAAAAGGGACTATCCTTTATTTACAGATTAGTGGCTGGTTAATTTCTACAACAAATGTTAGATCTTTACATTTTTGTAATACTTTCCATGATTCTTGCAATGTCAATGCCTACAGCAAACAATGTGGCAGAGACTGAAGGATTTTGAGGTGAATCAGGTCTAATATTCAAACCAATTTATTTCAATAGCGAGCGCCCCAGAAGCCCTTCCTTTTGGAATCAAACAAAAGTTTCACTAGGTCTGCAAAATTGTGATCTCAATAGGAATGGAGCAAAAATTGAAAATATTTAAAAACATTTATCAGGTTTAAATTCCATCTGCCAATGCTCTGCCTTCATCAATATACCTTGTTACTTCTTCGAAAAACTCAGAAAGAGGTTGCATAAAACCATGCTGACTATCTGTCCCTCCAAATTTCTCCCAACAACTTCTCCAACCTGGTTTATCCCTGCTGCCCTTCTTGAATAAGAGGACCACATTTGCTGTCTGCTACTCATCTGGCACCTCACCTGCGGCCAACAAAAATTTAAAACTCTACCAGGGCCCCAGCCTTTTCCTTTCTTGTCTTCCGTAGCTGACTGAGGCACATCTTACCTGGTCCTGGAGATTTATCCAGCCTTGCGCCACTTTTTCACCTCTCCATGTTGCAACTCCTGACATTCGGAAGAACAAAAGCTTCCACCTGTATATTCCCCGCAAGTCACCCACTAAACTGGAATGCCATTGATGGTTCCTGGGATGAAAAACACAGATTGCTGGCCTATTTTACCCTCCTGTGCAAACTATTCCCTGAGCGCAGGAAGATGAGAGGTGATCTTAAAGAGGTGTATAAGATCATGTGAGGAATAGAACGAGTCTCTTGCCCAGAGTAGGTGAATTGAGGACCTGAGGACATAGGTTTAAGGTGACGAGGAAAAGATTTAATAGGAATCCGTGGGCTAAGGTTTTCACACAAAGGGTGGGTGTATGGAACAAGCTGCCAGGGTTGGTAGTTGAGGCTGGGACTATCCCAACATTTAGGAAACAGTTAGACAGGTACATGGATAGGACAAGTTTGGAGGGATATGGACCAAATGCTGGCAGGTGGGACTAGTGTAGCTGGGACATGTTGGCGGTGTGGGCAAGTTGGGCTGAAGGGCCAGTTTCTGTACTGTAAGGGCCTATTTCCACACTGTGACTCTATAAGTAGACAACCTATAACCACCTTCTCAGGGGCAATAAAAGCTGAATACTAAATGCTGATCTACCTGGTAATGCTCACACCCGTGGAAATGAATGTTAAAAAACGGTTAGCTCTAAGCAGTATAGGCATGCTAGAATGTTATTAGTCACATGAGAATGGGCACCCTGTTGAGTTAATAAACCCTTGAAACTTGATATAATTGTATAGGGTATGTGACACTGGTGTATTTCCCTTTTGTTTCCATCATATTCGGTGCTATCAAGCCTGACAATCTCATGCCCACTTTGAGTGGTTTAAACCCCTTTATGCCAGTATTGAAGTTTGTGGACTGATTTTTCAAACTGCATAATTTACCATATTGAGAAGCAAATGAATAAAAAGAGATATTACTTTGATGCTGCTATCCCGGTAAGTTAAACTTAACCTCTGCAGCATAAACAATATTTCCTTTGTTTGGATGGATTTTACTCCCTTTATTGCTGATTTCATGTGGTAACTAATAGATATTTCTATTCTTTCACCATCGATGCTGACTACACATACATTGTCATTTTCTTGGCAGCTGCAGGCTGTATCTTGTAATATGCTTGGCCATTTTTATGAAGGTCTTCAAAATTTATTTTTATCTCGATCTAATTAATATTACCATTATGTGAAAGAGCATTGGCTGGAAGCTTCAAAGAGTCTATTAATCGTCCTGTGTCCTGTGGAGGAGTTTTGGGTTACGGGGCTGTGGACAACTTCTAGCAGCAGCCCGGGGTTCGTATTAATATTTCTGTCATGTCAGAAAATGAAGTGAGGCTTTCAGAAGGAGCAACACCAGACACACTGAGGTTGTTTAATGAATTGGAACTCTATTTTAGCAGCAGGACCTGTCATCCAATTGGCTAGATTTGAATTAAGTCAAACAATGGAGCTTATTAATGCCTCCAGAAATCAGTCAAGTGAGACAGTTTGTATCCTAAACATAAATTAGTTATAAGGTGCTTTCGCAGGTAGGTTCCCAGGATTTAAGCCATGAGTTAGAAAGACAGGACAAAGGTATCGTTCTCTGCAATTTATAAAACTCCTAGATCTGTTTCCAAGTTACTATGGAAATTGGAAATAATCACCACACAATCCGGCCATAACAGAAACAATATTATATCCCATTGCATGCACCTACTAAGGGGCCTAATGTTCATTATTGTATTATTATTACAAGACTTTTAATGTTGCCTATGTATCCATAAGTAGCCATAATGTTAATAATGTCCACAAGGTTTAGCACAGTTATAATTTTACACACAGCTTTATTTAAAGGCAATTTACATTTGATAATGCATTGTTGCAATTATTATGACCGATTTTGAATTCTATTCACATCATTGTAGTATGATGCAGAAGACTGCAAGAATATTGTAGTCAGTTTAGAACAACGATATTATGCATTCAACATAGTTTATTTCAACGTTGTTGTATGTACTACTATGGACATAACTTCTAAATCGCCTGCTTCCATGGGGTAACCGGTATGAATCCTGAGGAAGAGATCTGAAAGGAATGTGGGAAAAGGCCAGATATATTGCATTCTGTCACATCTATCAAAAGTAGCTTTGATCTCAACATAAATGCTGAGAAAATGGACACAGTATATTTGGGAAGCATGTTGGTGAATGTGTCACCTGCCTATAGGTTCACCTTACTTGCTTATCCGGGTGACAGAAATTAGACTTTAGACTTTACACTTTAAAGATATAATGCGGAAATAGGCCCTTCAGCTCTTCGAGTTCAAGCCAACTAGCGATCACCTTGTACACTGACACTATCCTCTACACTAGGAACAATTTACAATTTTAACAAAGTCAATCATCCTACAAACCTGTACGTCTTTAGAGTGTGGGAGGAAACTGGACCACCTGGAGAAAACCCATGTGGTCACAGGGAGAATGTACAAACTCCATGTAAACCCATGTGGTCACAGGGAGAATGTACGAACTCCCGTCCCCCAACGCAATATTGCACCACTCACCTGTTGCCCCAACACAATCCGTTCCCCAACCGCAATATTCCACCACTCACCCATTGTCCCCAACTGCGCAGGTGCGGCTCATTTCCCATCATCCCCAGACACCCTCGCCCTCCTCTTAACCTTCCCTCGACTCCCCTCCTCCACTCCCTCCATCACATCTTGCTCCCTCTCCTTTCCCCGACCCTCAGTCACTCCCTACACTCAGTCACTCCCTCCCTCCCTCCATAACCCCTCTCCCCTCCCTACCCCTGACACGTTGGGCCACGTTCCCCCAACACATTATTCCACCACTCACCCGTTCCGCCAATGCAACCCGATTCCACCACTCATCCGTTCCACCAACACAACCAGTTCCCCCAATGCAATATTCCACCACTCAACCATAGCCCCCAGCTGTGCCGGCGACGCTCATTTCCCCTCAAGAGCCCCCTCCTCTTCACCCTCTCTCTTCTCTCCCCTCTCCTCCTCAACTCATTCCCTCACCTCTCCCTTGATCTCCTTTCCCCTACCCTCAGTCACCCTACTCTCAGTCACTCCCTCGTTCCCTCCATAACCCCTCTCCCCTCCCTATCCTCCTTTATTTATTATTTATTTCAAACAGAATAAAATAATAAAAAGCAAGTGTGAAACAGCATACAAAAAACAAAACAAGAATATTTATAAAGTGTCATAAACAGTATCTATAAATAAATGAATTTGTATGTGTCCGAAAAGGAGCAGGAAGCAGCCAAAGCTTATTAATTCCCACCCCTTTTTCAACTGCTTATAATTATCTTATACAAATTTTGCAGCTATATGTACACCATATGTACACCAGCAGCTATATGTACACCAAATTATTTACATTTATACACTAATCAAATATTTACAAAGCCATACAAAAAAAAAGAGAAAAAGAGAAAAAAGGAAAAGAAAAAACCCTCATATACTATACAGCATCTCTTAGTCATACATGCAACCCATCATCCTATAATCACCCTTCCCACACAATCACCTATCCTCATCCCAATATCCTTTAAAAAAAAGTGTTTTTGTACATCTTTTTAAACTGAATTATGTTTGTGCTAAGTGTTATCTCCTGTTCCAGACCATTCCACAAATTCACCCCACAGACTGCTATGCACATACTTTTAAGAGTTGTTCTGACATTGAGTTTTTTTTAATTATGTTCCCCTCTCAAATTATACCCACCCTGTCTTTCCATGAACAGTTTTTGTGTATTTCCTGGAAGTAAATTATTTCTTGCTTTGTACATGATTTGCACAGTCTTAAATTTAACCAGATCGGTGAACTTCAGTGTATGTGACTTTAAGAATAATAAATTGGTATGTTCAAGATATCCAACGTTATTGATAATTCTTATTGCTCTTTTTTGTAATGTACATAGGTTGGTTTTGTAGGTGTTACCCCATATCTCCACACAGTAACTCAGATATGGCAATATGAGTGTGTTATACAGAGTATGTAATGATTTGTTGAGATCATTGTGAGGTGGAAGCTGCTGATTTTTTAATGAGATCCTATTGTGATGTCATTGTGGGGTGGAGCACTGCTGATGGGTAGTTTATGGAAATGAGATCCCATTGTGATGTCATACCCTGCTAACTGCCACTGCAACTTCAAGTGATTTTTCTCAAACTAGATTTTGTGAAGATTAAAATGTGAATAACGTAAAATATACCGTCAATCTGAATGAAACTTTGATATAACACACCACAGGACAATGGTGGTCCAAAGATTGTAGCGTTATCGTGTACCATTTTGACGTATTTCCAGGAGCACATGGGCATGCACACAGAATCACAAACAAGATGAGAGTTTTAGTAATATATACTAAACCAAGTGGGATCCATTGGGCCCTGTTCCCCAACGCAATATTGCACTACGCACCTGTTCCCTCATCGCAATCTGTTTCCACCAGTCACCCGGTCCCCCAACCCAACCCGTTCCCCCTGGACGGACGGCTGGCTTCTGGACGGGCGGCTGGCTTCTGGATGGGCGGCTGGCTTCTGGACGGGCGGCTGGCTTCTGGATGGGCGGCTGGCTTCTGGACGGGTGGCTTCTGGACATGCTCATGGACTCAGCCCGGCCTCCAGCGGGTGCCGGAAGGGGCGTTACCTTCATGGTGACAGACAGGCGAGAAGACCAATCTGCTAATCTCACAATTTTTTAAACCTTCATAACTTTTGTAATCTTCCACCAATCGGAACAAAACCTGGTGGCTTGGAGCAGAGGAGAATGGTGAGTAAGGTGGCGAGAAATCCTAACGATATAGTGTAGCGTTTTTGCGCAAACTGGAAGTGTGGTCAAGATGAGAGTTTTAGTAACAAGATAGATAGATAGATAGATAGATAGATAGATAGATAGATAGATAGATAGATAGATAGATAGATAGATAGATAGATAGATAGATAGATAGATAGATAGATAGATAGATAGATAGATGATTGATTGATTGATTTTCACATTGTGTGTCAGTTTCAGACCTCCTTATGGTACACAAATTAGGATAACAATGTAAACACATCTTGGTATTAGAAACCCTGAAGAGTTTGGTCAAGATCATCTCTCTGGTCATTTGTCTGTGAATGTGATTACTGACAATAATCAACTCAATCCCATAGAACAAGATGAGCTGTCACCTTGATACTCTCTCATTCAACATATGTACGATAAAAATTGCTAAGTGGCAGCAAAGCTTCTTTCCTCTCTTTGCACAGAGAGACTGGAAATTCTTTGACATTCCTAAGTTTCTTAAAGGATTAAGCACTCTAGCTGAGCCTTTCTTACACAGTTTTGCATGATGTAATGTCATAAATATTAGTACGAGCACTTCAGTTAGCCTCTATGCTTTGATGTTACTTCACAATTATTAGTGTGTACATAAGATGAGCAAGAGAGGATCAAGATGACTGAAGCAATGACTTCAATCATGTTACCCAGTTCAGTTCACTCAAGTAGCACGATTGAAGGAATTGCCCCAAATGTTTGAATTTACAGTGACTCGAATGAAGAAAACAGATGCAGATTCAGGAGCCTGAAGATGGGTCTCGACCCGAAACGTCACCCATTCCTTCTCTGCAGAGATGCTGCCTGTTCCATTGAGTTACTCTAGCTTTTTGTATCCATTCCAGATGCAGGAGGGTTGAATACAGCAACAAGTAGTGAAACTACTGTGTTTCATGAATTTTAACCATCATTTGTTACTCATCCACTGCTTCTCATGTCAGTAAGGAACATGTGAGAATGTGTATAAATCAAAATGGGCAACCATTGGAGAAAAACAAACTGACAATGCCATTCACAACGTGTCTATTTTAGTCAGTTTGCTTTCTGAGTTCCATTAATTTTATACGTCCCTTTCATTGCTTTCTTTCCCTTGGAAATAAAATATATGATGTCAGGTCTAATCAGTGAGTGCACAAACAAGAATGTTTACTTGTCATACGAACTGGGAATGGAACAATGAAATTATTACTTGTTGCAGTAGTAGAGGCACATTAACACAAGAACACAACAAATAAATGTACAATAATCAATAACACAATAAATTTTCAGTAATATTAGGTAATGAGGCTATAATAGTTTAAAGAACTGTGTTAAAGAAGGAACTGCAGATGCTGGAGAATCGAGGGTTAGACAAAAGGCTGGAGAAACTCAGCGGGTGAAGCAGCATCTAAGGAGCGAAGGAGATAGGCGACATTTTGGGTCGAGACCCTTCTTCAGACCTTCAACCTAATATTACTGATCATTTATAAATTTAGTAAACCAAAATATGTGGTGCAATAAAAATTCCATAGTAGATTTTTGCTGAGGTAGGGTTGTGGTTAGGATTGTGTAGTATGGTTTAAGAAGTGAGAAGAAGCTATTCTTTAACCTGGGCATTATGGTTCTCAGGCTATTGTACCTTCCACCCGATATTAGCAATGAAATGAGAGTGTAGCCAGAGTATGTGGATCATGTGAGCAGCCTTTCTGAGGCAGTGGTTGTTACAGATCCCTTAGATGATGGACTGGTCAATGTCCATGATGAACCAGTCAATATCCGTGATGGACCGCTCAATATCTGCCACTTTCAGTATCCTCTCTACAGTATACCTGTGGATGTTTGATAATATTTATACAACATTCGTAAAAGCAAAACACAACGTGCTGGAATTACTCAGTAGGAGGACATGGGCAGGTGGTGTTTCAGGTTGCGACTCTTCTTCAAACCATACAGCTTGACCCACTGAATATCTTCAGCACTTTGCATTTTAGAAACATAGAAACATAGAAAATAGGTGCAGGAGTAGGCCATTCGGCCCTTCGAGCCTGCACCGCCATTCAACGTGATCATGGCTGATCATCCAACTCAGTATCCCGTACCTGCCTTCTCTCCATACCCCCTGATCCCTTTAGCCACAAGTGCCACATCTAACGCCCTCTTAAATATAGCCAATGAACTGGCCTCAACTACCTTCTGTGGCAGAGAATTCCAGAGACTCACGACTCTCTGTGTAAAGAATGTTTTCCTCATTTCGGTCCTAAAGGAATTGCCCCTTATCCTTAGACTGTGACCCCTTGTTCTGGACTCCCCCAACATCGGGAACAATCTTCCAGCATCTAGCTTGTCCAACCCCTTAAGAATTTTGTAAGTTTCTATAAGATCCCCCCTCAATCTTCTAAATTCCAGCGAGTACAAGCCGAGTCTATCCAATCTTTCCTCATATGAAAGTCCTGACATCCCAGGAATCAGTCTGGTGAATCTTCTCTGTACCCCCTCGATGGCAAGGATGTCTTTCCTCAGATTTGGAGACCAAAACTGTATGCAATACTCCAGGTGTGGCCTCACCAATACCCTGTACAACTGCAGTAGAACCTCCCTGCTCCTATACTCAAATCCTTTCGCTATGAATGCTAACATACCATTTGCTTTCTTCACTGCCTGCTGCACCTGCATGCCTACTTTCAATGACTGGTGTACCATGACACCCAGGTCTCGTTGCATCTCCCCCTTTCCTAATCTGCCACCATTCAGATAATAGTCTACCCTCATGTTTTTGCCACCAAAGTGGATAACCTCACATTTATCCACATTATACTGCATCTGCCCATTCACTCAGCCTATCCAAATCACCCTGCAGCCTCCAAGCATCCTCCTCACACCTAACTATACCCCCCAGCTTGGTATCATCTGCAAATTTGGAGATGTTGCATTGAATTCCCTCGTCCAAATCATTAATATATATTGTAAATAGCTGGGGTCCCAGCACTGAGCCTTGCGGCACCCCACTAGTCACTGCCTGCCATTCTGAAAAGGACCCGTTTACTCCTACCCTTTGCCTCCTGTCTGCTAGCCAGTTCTCTATCCACATCAATACTGAACCCCCAATACCGTGTGCTTTAAGTTTGTATGCTAATCTCTTATGCGGGACCTTGTCGAAAGCCTTCTGAAAGTCTAGATATAACACATCCACTGGTTCTCCCTTATCCACTCTACTAGTTACATCCTCGAAAAATTCTATCAGATTTGTCAGACATGATTTACCTTTCGTAAATCCATGCTGACTTTGTCCAATGATTTCACCACTTTCCAAATGCGCTGCTATCCCATCTTTAATAACTGACTCTAGCAGTTTCCCCACTACCGATGTTAGACTAACTGGTCTGTAATTCCCCGCTTTCTCTCTCCCTCCTTTTTTAAAAAGTGGGGTTACATTAGCTACCCTCCAATCCTCAGGAACTACTCCAGAATCTAAGGAATTTTGAAAAATTATCACTAATGCATACACTATTTCTGTGGCTACCTCCTTGAGTACTCTGGGATGCAGACTATCTGGCCCTGGGGATTTATCGGCCTTCAATCCGTTCAATTTACCCAACACCACCTCCCGGCTAACCTGGATTTCACTCAGTTCCTCCATCTTATTTGACCCCCGTTCCACTGCTATTTCCGGCAGATTATTTATGTCTTCCTTAGTGAAGACAGAACCAAAGTAGTTATTCAATTGGTCTGCCATGTCCTTGTTCCCCATGATCAATTCACCTGTTTCTGACTGCAAGGGACCAACATTTGTTTTAACTAGTCTCTTTCTCTTCACATATCTATAAAAACTTTTGCAGTCAGTTTTTATGTTCCCTGCCAGTTTCCTTTCATAATCTATTTTCCCTTTCCTAATTAAGCCCTTTGTCCTCCTCTGCTGCATTCTGAATTTCTCCCAGTCCTCCGGTAGGCTGCTTTTTCTGGCAAATTTGTATGCCTCATCTTTTGTTTTGATACTATCCCTGATTTCCCTTGTTATCCATGGATGCACCACCTTCCCCGATTTATTCTTTTGCCAAACTGGTATGAACAACTTTTGTACTTCATCCATGCAGTCTTTAAATACCTTCCATTGCACATCCACTGTCAACCCTTTAAGAATCACCTGCCAGTCTATCTTGGCCAATTCACATCTCATACCTTCAAAGTTACCTTTGTTCAAGTTCAGAACCCTTGTTTCTGACTTAATTTTGTCACTCTCCATCCTAATGAAGAACTCAACCATATTATGGTCACTCTTGCCCAAGGGGCCACGCACAACAAGACTGCTAACTAACCCTTCCTCATTACTCAATACCCAGTCTAGAATAGCCTGCTCTCTCGTTGGTTCCTCCACATGTTGGTTGAGAAAACTATCCCGCATACATTCCAGGAAATCCTCTTCCTCAGCACCCCTGCCAATTTGATTCACCCAATCTACATGCAGATTGAAGTCACCCATTATAACCGTGTTACCCTTGTTGCACGCATTTCTAATTTCCTGTTTGATGCCATCCCCAACTCCAATACTACTGTTAGGTGGCCTGTACACAGCTCCCACTAGCGTTTTCTGCCCCTTAGAATTTCGCAGCTCTACCCATATCGATTCCACATCCTCCACGCTAATGTCCTTCCTTTCTATTGCATTAATCTCCTCTCTCACCAGCAACACTACCCCACCTCCTTTTCCTTTTCGTCTATCCCTCCTGAATATTGAATATCCCTGGATGTTCAGCTCCCAGCCTTGGTCATCCTGGAGCCATGTCTCCGTGATCCCAACTATAGCTCAAGTATAGCCCAACTATTTTGCTCAAGAATCAAGCAGATATGCATTTCCTTGTGTATCTGTTCATTACAACAACTTGAATTGATGTAGCTTTAAAGATGTAATCCAGTGGTTGGATTCTGAAGTATGTTTCTTCATGTAAAAAAAACAATTTTGCATTAGAAACATTGGTGAGGATAACAGTTTTCAGTCACCAAGGTGTAAATTGGACAGAAATTTCCAATGATCACACATGCAGAGCTGGGGCATAAATTGCGAAGCTCCTGCCTGTATCACATTTCCCTTCCAGAACTTGTACCATTGTATTGTGCGACTCGGTATTGAAAATATAAAATTGCAATAAACTCAATTACAGCAATATTTCAAGGACCGAGAATTAATTAATTTGCAGATGTGAGTTTTCATTTCTTCTGATTTTAATTGTATTTGAGGATTTAAATTAAAGGGCAATTTAAAAAAAAATTCAAATCTTTGATCATTTATCTAAAATTTTTACTTTCTTTCTTTTGGGCACATAATGTAATATGATATAATGTTATATCTTCAAAAAGATTATTCCTTGTTTAGATCATCTTGTTCTTCATTACAACTTATTTCGTCTAACTGATTACAGAGATATGAGCTGATCACACAAACCCCAGCTAGTCTGCAGAGCACTTAGACAAAACGACATTCCAGTTACAATATGTTTCAGTGAAGAATCCTGGAATGTCTTGAGAATAATCTTGTAAATTTAGCAAGGTGTGAAAGACATTAACAGTAGTCATGAAGAAGGGAAAATTAAATTGTTGGAAATGAGAATTGTTACAAAAATGGGGAAAGTTTAAGACTGATGTCTCAAGTAAAGGCTATATCTGACAACATAAAATAAACCAGAAATGGTTATAATTACATTGAAGTATTTGCAAGCGATTAATCTAATTTTTCTTAGAGATGGCCACTATGGAAGATGAATATTAGGTTTCTCAGATAATCATGAAAAAAAATTAACCTTAAATTTAACCAAATAGCATAATATAGCATGAAAATATAATTTACAGACAAGATGTTAGAGATAGCAACTTTTATTGCAAAAAGTTTGTGCTGCCACAAGTGTTATAAAGGGAAAAAGTTATGTTTTGCAGTTCCAAGCGATGAACCTTGACATTACAATAATTATTTGGATACTAAACTTGTACAGACAAACTATGTACGGAATCTTACCTCTAAATGTAGACCACAGTCAGCTGATTGGTGTTTGCTGTTGCTTGTTAAATAAAGAACAAAAATTTTTTTTTTTAAATCCTTAAGTTTGAGAAGACCTTTAACAAATATCAAACAATGAAGAAAAACTGGGAATTCACGGAGAGATGGGATAAATAAAATGGTAGAGTAAACATCATAAAAAATAATTTCTGTGGAATTTATTTATATCTTTGAGAGGGTTTTTAGATTTCTTTGAAACCGTATCCAAAATCTAACACAGGTTCATAGAGGTGAGACATTTTGGGTAAATGAAGCAGTCATTCCCCTTATAGAAGTCAGAGCCTCACACATATACATTTTAATTCAGGAAACTATCTACCAAAAAAAATTTGACATCTTAAGTAGATTTAAGCAAGCAAAAAGCAGTAATGAATATTTTAATAATGCATGCTATATAAAATACAAAATACACAAGATTTATAGCATTATTCCATAATATTGTGAAGACAATTTGAGGTCCAGTAAGATGACATAATAGATTGAAATTCCAAATATATATATTTAAGGTACAATAGCTGCAAGAGAGAAGCTACAAGGAAGTGCAAATGCTGGAATCTTGAACAAAAGTTCTGGAGTAACTCATCAGGCCAGGCAGCATCTGTGGAGAGAATAGACAGGTATCTTTTCAGGTTGGGAGGCTTTACTGCAAAATGCATTCAATGAATCCTAGAACGGTTAAAATGTTTTCATATATGAAACTACACCAACACAAATAGCAGAAATTGACATAGCAATGAGTAGGTATGTTGCAAAACTTACCTTGAGCAGCGCTGCAGTTCTGCCGCTCCCCGTGTGCGCGACTTTGGCGCCTTTCAGAGGGGGGCGGGCTTAAAGTGCCGTTTTTCAACAGGCAGGACAAATCGATGAATGTCGGGCGATTTGGTTGCGGAAGAAAAATCGCTCCGACATTTCATGAATGAAGGTATTTTTAAATTACTCTAAATTATTTATTAACTAGAGTAATTTAAAAATCACCTTCAAAAGCCGTGAGCACCGACAACCGGAAGGAGTTTGCGTAGGGGAGAAGAAAAGGTAAATAGTTTATTTTTATATTAAAAGTTGGTTTTTCGGGAGGCTTTAATAATATTTTTTGTTGCGAAATGGGGTCCAAAAAAATGTATGAACAAACAATATTTTTCCTCCCGACTTCTCTGTTAACCGCAACGTTCCAATCCACCGCATTCCACTAAAACCCACTCGCTAGTTGATTTAAATGGCCATTAATTTACAAGAATCAAACACTAAATTCCTTCCATTTGGCCCAGAAATTCATGAAAATGAGATTTAAAATTTATGTTATATTGTGGATTATTGTGTGAATGTTATTTGGACACTTAGGCAATTTAAAAAAAGTTTATCTTTTCTTAAGAAATGGATAGATGTTTAGATCTACTCATTGAATTTTGTAATTAGCTACAATTAGATAACTAACTAATTATATGCTTTAATTTCAGGTCATCCAAGTAAGATTGTTTCATATTTGTTTCAGAATGCTTCAATCTATAATAACTGAAAATTTCATTGAGTTCTCTTAATTTTTAAGAAAGTTATGGGCTTTTAACTTTTCCAGATCACAGCTTTTGAGTTAAGTCAATTGAAAGGCAATGGGGAGCAAGATGCTAATTTCCGAGTATGAAAATGGCCACAACTTTCTTAATACTGAAGATATGAAAGTAAATTAGGTGTCAAATTAAACTTCTTTTTATGCTTTATCTGATGGGACAAATTGCAGACTTGATTTTTTAAATCTCAAAATTTTGTAACATTGCTACAATGAGCACTGAGATATTGTAAGAAAGTTTATCTGCACAAGTTTTGATTATTAAAATGCCGTGCATCCAATAGGATAGGCATTCCTCAACAACCTGCATAATGCTTCTGAAAAAGAAAACAACATTTTTAAAAAATATTCATGATCATTGTTACAACATTTTGGGATGAAGCCGCAGTTAAAACATTAAAGTTTAACTTGGCTGCTATGATCCTCCATTATGACAAAACCTAGGGCTTATAGCTTCCATCTGTCGCTTGAAAATACAGGACTAATTATATGCCAGTGGATAAAGTAATTATTGGCTGTCACGAGATGATTTACATAATTCTATAAGTGGATATGGGGTCAAAGTGAACTATTCTTCTGAACTATTTTAAAGGGCTTGGAAAAATATAGCTTTTGGCACCAGCATAATTGCAGATGTGAAAATATATTGTCAAACTTGGTTGTCCATTTTGGTTCAGGAAAAATACATTTGGCCTCAAGACTCTAAAGCGTGAATGAAAATGCATGAAAGACCTTTAAAATAGTAATGGCAAAGTCACTAGCCAGTAAAAAGGTTGAATGAAACATGAGCTCAAAGGAGAAAACTTTATTGTATCATGATCTGAATAGATTATATAGAAAATACACATGGATATCCTGACACAGAACGATGCAAAAGTATTACTGGAGATCTAGGCTGCAGGTCAAAGGTTATGCGTAGACATATTCAAGGGGTTTCCAGTAATAAACTTCTCCCTCAGAAAAAAACAGGAATCACAAAACAAGGAAACAAAGTTGTTGCACAAATACAATTACTGAGCAACAATATCTTGATTTTAAAGGAAAGAGCAGAATCTTGTTACTTGGAAACAAATTGTCTAATGGTGTAAAACTAGTGCTCGATGATGGCACCTTAGTTTAAGTCCTCTAGAGTTTTATTCCCATTGTAGTGAATGGAAATATGAATCAGGACAAGCTTTAAAGAGACTTCTGTCTTATGGCCATACACTTTACCGGTGTTCAGTACATTACGATTTGCCTGACCGGGATCCTCAGTTCAATCAAAAGTTTAATCAAAGGAAATGCAATGAACCAATTTGCATTATGTGGATCCAATAGCTATGTCAGCAATTGATTTGTTTTCCCTGAAATAAATTGCTACTTACTGTATAAAACCATCCTACATGAAAGAAGCCAACTTTGGGCGGAACAGTGGTGCAGCTGGCAGAGCTGCTGCCTCACAGCATCGGAGACCCGGGTTCGATCCTGACATTGTCCTGTGGAATTTATGCTTTCTCGCTGTGACCTTGTGGGCTTCCTCTGGTTTCCTTCTACATGCCAAAGATGTGCATGTCTGTAGGCTAATTGGCCTCTCTAAATTGCTCCTAGTCTGTGGGTGGGCGGCCCGACCCACGTCGCAGCAGCCTCTGCAGTCCGTCTGTCTTTTTTTATTTTCTTGTTTCGTTTGAGTGTAGTTATAGTGTTTTTTTTTAACTGGGTATGTGTGGAGGGGTGGGGGGTGGGGGAAACTTTAAAAATATTTTCCCTATACGGAGGACCCGACCTTTTCTCTGTCGAGTCTCCGTTGTCGTTGGGGCCTAGCACCGTGAACGACCTGGGGCTCCAGTGGCGGAGCCTGCGGACTTACTCACCATCGCGGAGCTGGCCGAGTTCGGAACGGGAGGAGCTATGGTGGCGCACTGCTGTGGCCCGACCCTGGAGATTCGGAGGCTCCAGCCGCAGGTTCGGTGGACGGTAACATCGGGAGCTCGCGGGTCTCTGGTGGGAGACCGCTTTTCGGTGCTTCCGCAACGGGAACTTCTCCCGGTCGAGTTGCAGGGTTGAAAATGACCTGGAGCGGGGCCTTACATCGCCCGGCGCAACTTTAATGGCCGCGGGACTTGCTAGCGCCCGCCGGGGGTTCCAACATCAAGACCCGGAGCGCAGCCTTGCATTGCCCAACTTATCTACCATCACCCGCCGGGGGCTTTGACTTTAACATCGGGAGGAGAATGGGGAGTGCAGGGGAGAGATAAGACTTTGCATTCCATCACAGTGAGGAGGAGATTCGCTGTGATGAATGTTTGTGGAAATTGTGTTGTGTCTTGGTACTTTCTCTTGTTTGTATGACTGCAGAAACCAAATTTTGTTTGAATCTCAATGAGGTTCAAATGACAACTAATAAATTGTACCATTGTATCATTGTAATCGGCAGGAAGTGGATGTGAAAGTGGGATAACATAAGTCGAGTCTGAACGGGTAATCGATAGTTGGTAAGAACTCAGTTGGCTGAAGGACCTTTTTCTATACTGTGCCTTTTAATTCAACTTTGAAGATGTTTTGAGATTATGCAAAGCTTCAAACGTCTCATGGTTACTTTTGCTCATTGGGAATATCCCTTTAAATGTAAGTTGCTGGCTCGGGTATCAACATTGCTTGTCACACTGGTAATTGAGTCAAGATCAAAATCATATAGCCTGTACATAATTATTTGTGCAATGCAGTGACAGGGTAATCAACCCAGCACTGACTTAGCTGACAGTGTTTGCAAAACTGAAGAGCTACCGGGTACCAAACGCTCACATGGGAAAAAAGATGACCTTCGCAAAAATCATTGGTTTTAACCGGTCTGACACGATGCTAATGGATTGTTTCAATGTGGAAAGTGCAAATGGCCAGTGGAATGGTCAATATTCTGTCACTATCAATGGAACTCAGGCATAACCTTCAACTGTCCCTAAAGTTATTGGCCCTGGATATGCAAACAATTGGTGACAGCTATGTTTACGTCTTTTCTGTAAATTCATTGCACAGGACATTCTCATGAGTTAGTATGACTGATCAATAAACAGGTTAAGTACCTGTTTGTCTCCTAAAGTATGACAGACCTCCAGGAAGACAGGCAGGAATTCCTTGTATGAAAATATAGGTGTATTGCACCTGTTACTTGGCAAGAAGATGGACACAAAATGCTGGAGTAACTCAGTGGGTCAGGCAGCATCTCTGAAAAAAAGGAATAGGTGACATTTCGGGTTGAGAACCTTCTTCAGACTCACTTACTTACTTGGCCATTACTGATTCCTTTTTGGCACATTTGCAGTGCCTCATTCAGCGGTGTTCGCAAGGGTATTATTACAAGGGATGCTAATATCCACATGAAATAGGCCAGGGTAAGCAAATCACCACATCAATCCACATTGTCAAACCAATCCCCTTCCTTAACCTTGCACCTTCAGCAGCAGAATGAATCTCTCACCAATACTCCTTGAAGAGACGATTGATGAATTGCAGGCAAGCTCGATTAGATTTCTACTGGATGATGGTATGATTTATCACAAAGGTTTTGAGCTTGCTTATATAACTGAAGTCTATTTGAAGTGGTGGATCAGGTTAGAAGGATATTCCCAGGTGGCCAAAGATGATTCCTGCAAAAACAAGTACATGAAATGTTAATAATTGGATAGCTCTGATAATGGGGGAGAGGATGCATGTTTAGTTAACCGGTATTGTTTCTGATTCTGACAGGGGGAAGCACAGAGTCAGTGCTAACCGTAAATATTGGAAAAAGGCCATTTGGCCCAACTTGTCCATGTCAACCAAGTTGCCTAATTGAGCTAGTTCTATTTGCTTACACTTAGCCCATATCCCGTCAAAACGGTTCTATCCATGTACCTGTCTAAACTGTACCCACTCCTACTATTTCCTCTGGCAGCTCATTCCACATACAGCCAATTATCCCACAAACCTGGACGTCTTTGGAGTGTGGGAGGGAACCAGAACACCCGGAGAAAATCCATGTGGTGACAGGGAGAACATACAAACTTCACACAGACAGCACCTGTAGTCAAGATCGGACTTCAGTCTCTGGTGCTATTAGACAGCAACTCAACTGCTGCACCACTGTGATGCACCTCATCATAAATCTATTTCCTCCAGTTTTTAGATTTCCCTACCTGTGGAAAAGACTGTGACTAATCATCTTATTTATGCCCTTATAATTTTATAAACTTCTAAAAGGTCACCCCTCGGTCCCCTGCTCCAATGTAAAAATATCCAGCCTATCCAGCCACTCCTTATAATTCAAAGTTTCCAGACAAAGTGACATTTTTTGCACTCACTCCAGTTTAATGACCTCCTTCCCATAGCAGTGTGATCAGAACTGTACACATATTCCTGACATGCAAACTCATGCATTTGACCAACGAAGAAAGTGCTTGTTACGCTTGCCTTCATCATCCTGCCTACCTGTATCACCACTTTAATGAAAAAATATACCTCATCGTTGGGTCTCTGTTCTTTGCACTCTCCAATGCCCTCCATTTATTCTGTACATTCTGGTCTGGATTTGTCTTATCAAAATATATGCTGCATATGTCTGAATTAAATTCCATCTGTTACTCCTTGGCCAATTTGATCTAGTTGATCTAGATCCCATTGTAATCTCAGTTCACCTTCTTCACGGCCCACGATACCAACAATGTTGGTGCCATCTCTAAGGATTTCAAAGGTTCTTTATTTGTCACGTGCACCAATTGGTGTAGTGAAATGCGGATTGCCATTGCAGCACATTAAAAAAAGAATACAACATAACAATAATAAAGAAATTTAAACATAAAAACATCCCCCCACAATGGTTCCCATTATTAGGGAAGGTGCAAAGTCCAGTCCCCATCCCATGTCCACCCATAGTCGGGCGTATTGAGGCCTCCACAGTCGCCTTTACGGAGGCCCGATGTTCCAGGCTGATCTCGCCGGGTGATGGCGCTCCGGCGTTGGGAGAATCCTCTCAGCGGCTTGGGATGTCTGGAATGGCCGCTTCCTTTACTGGAGACTGCAGCTTCCAAAGCCGACAGGCCGCACTGGACGGAGCTCCACCGCTGGCGATCTCGGCGAGAGATCCCAGGCTCCCAATGTAATGTTCAGTGCCACTGACCGCAGCTGGCTGCTCCACAGACCCGCAGCTCCACGATGTTCATCGGTGGTCTCAGCTCACCGGAGTTCCAGCGCGGCGATCCGAGCAAGGCATCGCCCGCTCAGCTCCATGATAGCGCTCCAGCGCTGTGCCCCCGCCGAAGCCGATGTTCTGGCCGGTCTCCTCAGGAATCGCCGCTCCAGTCCCCGATGGAAGGCCGCGAGGATGGGTCGAAGTTGCTGTTCGGAAGAAGCCACCTCTCCAACCAGGTGGGGACCCTGAAAAGCAGTTTCCCCCCACCTCCCACATAAAAAAGAATATACCTCCAAAAACAAAACACTCGACTCACTAAAAATTAAAAAAAGAGGTGAGAAAACGGATAGCTACAGGCTGGGCAGCCACACCTATACAGGACAGCGCCCCCCGTCGGGACCCATCTGCAAACCTATTAACCACATTTGCATCCAAATTGTTAATATAAGTACAGGCAATGGTGGTAAGGCCACATTTTAAAGGTTGTGAGCAATTTTGGGCACCGAATCTGAAGAAGGATGTGCTGGCTCTGGAGAGGGTCCAGAGGAGGGACAAGAATGTGGAAGGCTGTGGAAGCCATCAGTTGATATTTTTAAAGCAGAGATAGAAAGATTCTTGATTAGTACATGTGTTAGAGGTTATGGGGAGAAGGCAGGAGGATGGGGTTAGGAGGGAGAGATAGTTCAGTCATGATAGAATGGTGGAGTAGACGATGGGCTGAATGGACTAATTCTACTCCCATCACTTAAGACCTATGATCTTATGACCAAGTCCCACCCTCTGTCTCTGACGTGCAAGCCAATTTTGTATCCAACTTGCTTGCCCTGGATCCCATGTGACCTTCCAGACCAGCCTGCCATGCAATGCAGACCAGCTTGCCAAAGAATTACAGTAAAATTTAGTAGCCAATATTCCATACAAGAACTATTATTCAGTCTCGGACAAGGATAGCTGCATGAATAAACACTGTTGGTCTGCAAAGAACCATATCTCAATACAATGGTAAAAAAAAGTTGCTTTGGGTGTTTGAATATTCAGAGGTAGTCTTGTCAATTGTTTGTAATTTTACAGAACCACTTGTCTGCACCCAACATGTTGAAGAAAACTATGCAATTGTGACCACTAAAGCTGTATTTTATTACCTGCTGTTATCATTATGCTTAAAGAGTCGTTTGAGTTACTAGTGACAGATTAGCCCAGGAGATGTTTCTACCAAGTCTCCTCTTGAATGTCTGCTTGTGCTAGATAAATCACTTTAACTTTTGCAGCTCTCATCTCTGTGTGATCAGTTTTTATTTAATATTTAATACCAATTGAAACCAGCCTGAATGACCTAACGTTAATATGAAGTGCCATAAGCAAAATGCATTAAAGCTGTAGTAGGCATTAACAGATGATTCACAAATGTTTCAGACCTGGAAAATGGTGAAGGGTGGAATAATGTATGAATGGGTGGTCCCCATGTTCTTTAGATGCTGCAGTAGATCCTTTGGTGAAAGCAATAGAAAGTAGAAGAGATGTGTTGAATCTATAGGGAGCCAGGTGATCTCGCACTCTTGCACCATGTAACTGCAGGTATAATCCCAGGAAGCAGGTGCTCCAGGACCAGGAATTTGCACCACAAAATATATTTTAATAATCATGGATGCTAATAGCCTCATCATTCTGGTCATGGCATCATGACCACTATTATATTCTTATCCAACAACACCATTTAATAAAATGTGCAGGAAGGAACAGCAGATGCTGGTTTACACCGAAGATAGACACAAAATGCTGGAGTAACTCAGGCCGCATCTCTGGATAGTCTGAAGAAGGACTCGACCTGGAACGTCACCCGTTCCTTCTATCCAGAGACGCTGCCTGTCCCACTGAGCATTCTGTGTCTACCATTCAAAGAAATATCGCTTTGCCTTTCACGTTAGGGTTGTGAAGAAACATTGATGGAAAACGTTTGATACCCTGGTTATTGCTAATTTGTGGCAATATCTGAATGGTTGAGTTAAATGCCCTGGTTTAACGACACACTGCCCTTGGTTGATCTATGTTTTTTATTTAAATACATTGTGAGCCGATCACATTTCTAGCTTGCGAACTGTTTGGGTTATAAAAGTTCTCAGGAACAGAACCCTGACATAACCTAGGGAAGATTGTTATTGAACTTGTTTTGTCTATTGTAGTAGATATCATCTCAAGGATTTCCATTGATTTATAAAACTTAATATTTTACTACTATGAAGTCATTTCTATGTTACTGCACATGACACTGCTGGGAACTGAAGGTATTGATCAATAATACTCAAAAATGAACATCTTTGGGTCAACTAAATCTATACAACATTTCTAAAAGATGTGATATTATGTGTTAATGTTATATATTTTAACTAAACCCAGAATACTAAGACTATTGAGTCAAATGAGCATGTTAAAATTAGTGATCAGATTATTTAATGCAAATCAGCATGAATTTCTTATTATGAAGTTCAGACTCGCTTTGAAAATTAGATCTTTGGCTGCCCTACCAACAGTTTGTATTAGAAGGAAACCATTATTATTGAGCTTCATGTGTTCTTGGCTGAAATGAAACATATGATAGTGTTTATTTTGCAACAATTTAAAAAGTGCTATGTTATACAGGTACCCCTTAAGAGTATTCTTCCAATGCACTTCCAATGACAGTAATGTCAACATTTACACCATCACCCTCAAACAAATACAAATAATGCCACATTGTGAGCAATTGTCACTTAATCCTATAATGTTTTGGCAACTTCAAAAATGTTTCAGATGTAAGAGAGATGTTAGCTGAAGCACCAGATAGTTCAGGTTGAATGAAGCCACTGATCAGTGTCCATAGAGGATTGATGACTATTTGTTTAGGACAATGTCCAAAGGGCTTAGTCCTCTTGACCTTCTATGCCCAACTGAGGAAGTATTAAGCTTGAAATGCATTAGATTTTTGAAGTAGGCCACCCATGAATACCCACCTTTACTTCTGCTTTGTGCTTTGAACTTAGTGAAACTAAATCTTGTAGCCTTTTAGTAATACTGAGTTAAATCACTGTCTTTGTTTTTGCAGACGTTATCAGTTCTGGGTGGACTGAAAGTCAACTGTATATTCCTGCTGCTAAAATACACATTCTACTTCTTCTCATGAATCAGGAGAGTGTTTCTAGAAAATGTCAATCTAATTCCTGAAATAAGAACTCTGAGTTCCATCACAGCAAGAGTTTTCCAGCAAGTTAGTGTAAACACTTCAAGGACGTTCTCCAAGACCCCTTTAAAAATGATACATCCTCACCGAGTCTTTGGCCAGTGATCGTTACAAATGGAAAAGGAACATCTGGGAAGATATCACAGACTCTGAGTCTCCAGGATTGGAGCAAATAGAACAACAAACATAACATTTGAAGGAACATATCCCAAGCAAGTCGCCCACCTGCCCTATTAAGTACATCAAAAGGTGCTGTGTTATTCAGATGCCCCTTAAAAGGTCATCTAATCCTAATGGATGCTGCACTGGCTTGGCAACATCAAAAACATTTCACATACATCCTGCAGAGTTTAAATTGTACTCTCCAGATATCTGACAACCCACAGAACCAGAGTGGAAGAAAATAACATTTAACCCTGAAGGATTGCACAAGGAAGAAGAAAGAGAAGAAGAAACTAAGAGTTTGTTAAAATTTACACCCAAACGACAAATATCTTAATTGTGAATCTAATGAATCTACACTCTATAAATAACCTTCAACCATGATGCTTGAAGATGGGGCAATGCAGCAAGAGTAAAATCCAACAGATGATTGGAAATTGAATGGAAAATTAGATGAACAAACTAATATCGATGTGCCACTTGGTATCGGTTGGTTCAATTTTCAGGCAGAGGCATAACTCTCTACATCACCATCTATATCTCTCATTTCCCTTTCCCCTGAAGAAGGGTCTCAACCCAAAACGTCACCTATTCCTTTCCTCCAGAGATGCTGTCTGACCCGCGGAGTTACTCCAGCTTTTTGTGTCTATCTTTGACTGATTTACTCGGCCTGACTCCACATATGATCTTAATTTATGCAAAACAGGCTTTAATTATAGTCACACTGTTAATGACTGTTAATATTTACCCCCTGACTATTTTAATATAATCATTTCCCCAGCCTGTCTATAAATTAATAAGCGTTAGAAGTAAATCATAGAAATATTGTTCAGAGAAATATTCCAGCTAAGTGATCAAATTATATTCTTCTGCACACTTATCAAAAGAGGAATTGTGTAATAGTTTACCATTATTTTCTCTGTTAAGGTACAGTACAATAAACTTCACAGATTAATAGAAGATTATTATTTTCAGCCAGAAGCCTCCTCTGCACAGACATTGAACTTCTTAGTTACTCGTTAGGCAAGTGTAGATACAATATTTACTTTGATAAATAGTATAGAACTACGAATTTCTGCTACTCCCAAGAGTGAAACCTCCATAAGTTGGGTGGGGGGGTTAGTGGGAACTATTGCATGGACTCCACTTGCTACAGCTGATTTAGCATGACACCCACCAACTATAGTCGGTAATCAGTAGATTTATTTTTACAGTTACAATCATCAGTAAGACTGTTTCAAAAACACTGCTGTGCATTTGTTGGTGTTAGGTTGCAGTTGTATATGTGGTAGTGTAAACCTGTAGGGACATGCTCTCTAGGTTGCAGAACTAATAAGAGTAATATTTTGGTGGATCACATGAGATAATGTTACAAAATCTGTCTCAATGACACTGGCCAGATAATATTCCTGTTGGAACTTTTGTTTCAAATTTGTTATTTTTTGTGGATCGTGCTCAGATTGCAGTTTAGATCCGCATCTCACTCCTAAGGCTGGGAATGTTCAATTTCTACTGTGGAGTGCAGTACTCACTAGGGCACAATGATATTTCAAAGCACATGTATCTACTTGTATACATATTATACTGTTAAACTCCTTAACACAAAACTGCTGCACATGACCAGATGTAAATGAAATTTCTATAGATCTGATGCATGAAACACTCATATATGCTGCAGAAATCACAATAGAATTTATCTTCAACTGAAGAATAGCAGCACATAATTAGTAGGGACATACTAGCGTGATGTTATTGTAGATTAGAAATATATGTCAACACAGAAAACATTTGAAATTATCATTCCAGCTAAATGTAACCGGAGGGATTTACTACATGTATCTAGCATCTCATCTGAAAGGGAAGGTCCTCTTTAACACATTATGGTGACTCATTACTGAGCCAAGATGCTGGTTTAGATGATGTGGTCAGTTTAGATTATGTGGTTGAGTGTAGTTTGAAATTAGCTTTCAAATTACCATGTGCGATACTTTTTTAATGATGTAGGAAGGAACTGCAGATGTTGGTTTATTCCAAAGATAGACACAAAATGCTGGAGTAACTCAGCGGGACAAGCAGTATCTCTGGAGAGAAGGAATGGGTGAGATTTTGGGTCGAGACCCTCCGTCAGACTTTTAGATTGATAACCTCAATTTTTAAAGAAGGATATTAGTAATAATAAAAAGTCAAGGATGACTCTACATAGCTCTACAAGCTCCACAAGCAAGGCTAAAGGAATCAAGGAATATGAGGAAAAAGCAGGAATGGGGTACTGATTGTAGATGATCAGCCATGATCATATTGAATGGCGGTGCTGGCTCGAAAAGTCAAATGACCTACTCCTGCACCTATTTTTCAATATTTCTATGTTTCAATAAACAAGTGCAGACGTAGGATTCAGCCAATTTGTAAATTGGATCAATACGTTTAAACTTGCTGTTTGAAAGGATATGGTGAATGAGTTCGAATATACTTTGAGCTATCAAATTTCAGCAATAACCTGTTATGTACATTTCTATAACACAGGGACAAAAAGTAATCTTACAGTGGCGCAGCAGTAGAGTTGCTGCCTTACAGCACCAGAGAGCCGCGCTCGATCCTGATTACAGGTGCTATCTGTTTGAAATTTGTACGTTCTCCCTGTGACTGAGTGGGTTTTCTCTGGGTGCTCCGGTTTCCTCCCACACTACAAATATGTTGCGGTTTGCAGATTAATTGGCTTTGGTAAAATTGTAAATTGTAAATAGTGTGTAGGATAATGCTTGTTTATGGGATGATCGCTGGTCAGTGCAGACACGGTGGGATGAAGGGCCTATTTCTCCTTTCACATTCTTAATGGTTAGAAATCACAAATCTCTTCTATTGAAAAATACCAGTCTTAAACTTTCCTGATAGTCATGCCCTCTCATTTCTGGATTCATATTTGTAAAACATTTTGGCATTTTCTTAAACTCACAGTCCTACAACATGGAAACAGGCCATTCAGCCCAACATGAGCTGGCAGTGGACACCATTCATGTTAATCCCAAATTCAATTCATTTATTTCCATAATGTTGATTCAAGTAGCTACAAATTCTAAAGGGAGAAGTGTAAGGGATCCAAAAGCACTTTGCTGATATTCAGACATCCAGACATGGATATATCTGTTGGCATTTTGATGGTGAATAAGCAAAGGGCACTTATAGCAAGAGAAGCTGTGGCGAGGAAGAAAAAAAAGGGGAAATTAACTCACATCCATATCTACTTTGTTCAGAGAATAATACTCAGAACTGAATCACAGGCAATTGGATATCTCTCGTTTAATATAGGCAAACTCACCGACATCTGTCACAGGGCAGGTTAAGGGCTATGGTCTTGGGTTGTCAGTTTTGATGTTACTGACTGAAAATGGAAATATTTGCCATCTCTCTGCTGCCCAGGGTTGATTAAAGGGAATCACTATTTATTTTCAAAACGATAAATGCTCTCCACTTGCAAAATTCACATAATAAACTTGACACCGTCAATAAAGCCACCCATTTGATCAGCGTCCCATCTACTACCACTAACATTCGCTCCTGCCCCACCAGTGCCCTATGGTGAACTACTCTTTTATATTCAGTCTGGTTTAAGCAGTGCAGCCTAACTTTAATTGGCCTTATACCGAAGATAGGCACAAAATGCTGAAGTGACTCAGTGGGACAGGCAGCATCTCAGGAGAGAAGGAATGGGTGACGTTTTGGGTCGAGACCCTTTTTCAGACTTCATTGGTATGAGCTACACTATAGGCTTGCCGTTGAAGCATTCAATCAATGAACAGTGTGATTAACAATAGCTATGTGCTAGAATCATTATAATTAACAAGCCACATGAAATTGGCAGTATGCCTCCAAAAGACTGAATGGGCAGAGGTTAATCAGACATTACAATCCCTCTGCCCATTTTCTAGTGTGATCAAATTCAGTCACCATTTTATTTAGTCAATAAAGCTGTAAGCTTTATTGAATACCAATGCTGCAGACTAAATCTATTACAAAGCTGCTTTCAAACAAATGTCGGATTTTTTTCAATCCTGCGTGACACAAGCAGCTATTTGTGAAAGTGATCGACAGTTACTTAAAAAATGTTAAATCCTAGTAGCTGCTTTCAGGGATATTTCAAGGTCAATCAAAAATCTGAAAAGCTGTTTGGAACTCTGAAGAAAGATTAGCTTGAGCCTATAATGATAAGAAACATAAGAAAGCAGTGATGGTTCTTGTAAAATCGATGTACAAAAGGGTAGCATAACATTACAATTGTGACCATTTGAACTCAATAATTTTGTTCTTTTCCCACTATTCAAATTTCACTGGTAAGCCCTTTCTTATTTTACATTCCCCAACATTAAATTAAATTGCATCGTCTCTGAACTAATGTGTTTATGAAATCCTAGTTTACTATTTGTCATGGTATGTTTTGCTATAGGTGCGCCCATGTTAATAATAAAATAAATAACAATCCTGGTGCGAGAATACTTCACTAAATTTTTGTATTTAATTCTTAAAATTTTAATGCAAGTTATGCCAATTTAACAAAATAACATCATTGATACATGTTACCGGAGCTAAAACTAGTCATTTTATCCCTGTAACTACTGGATACTACAAAATATTAACAGGCCATTACATCTGATTTCTCTTTCTTCAACATTTTTTCCAGCCACATGCTGTGCTTGGACACATTTACTGAAGTGATATGTGAAAACTCAGGAAATAGACAAAACTAAGTATTTTATCTTTTGGCAAATGTTTCACAACTTAATTACCTGCCTTCCCCATTTCTACATATCTGCTGTTCCACAAATCCCGTTGAAATCAATGGATGCTGGCAATTTGCACCATGTCTAACCTGCATTCAGGATCCAAGGGATCAGGGTGTCAGAGTGGCACGGCTAGTGAAGCTGCCACCTCACATCTCTGGACACACAGTTTTGGTGCTGCCTGTATGGAGTCTGCACGTTCTCCATGTGACTGTGTGGGTTTCTTTTGGGTTTTCCCATATCCCCCAGTGTGTAGGTGAATGGTAAATTCTGATGGGAATCAGTGGGAATATGGGGAGAATAATATTTGATTAGCATAGGATTGATGTAAATGGGTACTTGATGTAGGTATGTCACTAAACTTACCTTTAGCGTTGCTGCAGTTCTGTCACTGGCCTTGTGAGCGACTTTGGCACCTTTAAGGGGGGGGGGGGGGGGGGGGGCGGGGTTAAAATGCGTTTTTTCCCTTGCCATCCGGAATAATATTTTCTCAGAGATTCGTTCTGACTGCCGGTAAGTGAATTTTTTTTTTAAAATCGTCCGACTATCTCAGCGCTGCAGTAAAATAAAAATTAGCTCCTAATGCCGTGAACGCCGATAACCGGGATGGATTTTACGTAGGTGACAGGTAAGTGAAAGCTGTTTATTTTTTCATATAAACTTGCTTGTTTAGATGACCTTAATCAATATTTCATGTTGCGAAATGGTGATTTATTCCCCCGTATGAACCGGCAGTGTTTTTCTTGCCGATATTAGGTTTAAATTCACCGCAACCGCAACGTTCAAATCCATCGCGTTCCAGAAAATCCCACTCGCAAGCTGATTAAAATGCCCATTAATTTACGGGCATTAAACACTAAATTCCTTCAATTTGGCCTATAAATTCATAACAATGAGATTTAAAATTCATGTTATATTGTGAATTCTTGTGTGAATGTTATTTGGACACTAAGGCTTTTAAAAACATGTTAATATTTTCTTAAGAAATGGATAGATGTTTAGATCTAGTAATTGAATTTTGTAATTAGCTACAATTGGGTAACTAACTAATGATATGCTTTAATTTCAGGTCATCCAAGTAATATTGTTTCATATTTGTTTCAGAATGCTTCCATCTATAATAACTGGAAATTTCTTTCAGTTCTCTTAATTTTTAAGAAAGATGTTGGCTTTTGACTGTCCTCGATCACAACTTTTGTGTTAAGTCAATGGAAAAGCAATAGGGAATAAGATGCTAATTTCCGAGTATGAAAATGGCCATAGGTTTTTTAATACTGAAGATATGAAAGTGAATTAGGTGTCAAATTAAATTTCTTTTTATGCTTTATCTGATTGGATAAATTGCAGATTTGATTTTTTAAATCTCAAAATTTTGTAACATTGCTACTTGATGGTCTGCAGGATGAAGCTGTTTCGTGAGAATTTGAGAATATTCTGCAGCAGGGATAATGGGGAGTCTTGCAGGGAAGAGCAGTACCTTGCTCCACAAAATGAGTGGAATCCTTCCATTTTAGGGAATTGACAGGTTTATTTTACTGTGAAAACAAAGAAGTCCCAAACCTATAACCAATTAAATGGATTAATGCTGGATTTGCATACATAACCAGTAAAATCTGGTTAGTGTGGGAAGTAACCCTGTTGCTGACTTCCAATATACTGAAGACAGACCCAAAATGCTGGAGTAACTCAGTGGGTCAGGCAGCCTCTCTGGAGAAAAAGGAATAGCTGACATTTTGAGTTGGAACCCTTCTTCAGACTGTAAGTTAGTGGTGAGGGGAGTGATAGTGGGGGAAGTGGTGGTGGGGGTGGAAGAAAAACTGAAAGGCCAGAACAAATCAGGGCTGGTAAAAAATGACTTCAGGAATGGTGGAGTTCAGAGTCCATAATGGCCCAATGTTGGCTGGGGAAGATGTGCCAATGAGTGGGATACAAAGATGAGAACAGTGAAACTACTAGGATGACTCGGGTGAGGGAGGGGGGGTGAGAGGAAAGGGGTGGGATGGGTGGGGGTGGAGAGAATGCAAGAAATCACTGTTCATACCGCTGAGTTGGTCAAAATGAGCAAAATGCCATATTTCCCTCAGCAATTTTGACAAACTAAATATACAGCCTGTACAGTGGTGGTGGAATATTGAATCTGGGATGAAATGTTGCTTATTCAAGAGATTGCACGATGTGTCACAAAATCGTGTGGCACATGTGTTGTTTGTGAAATGCTTAAGGGGCTGATAAAGACAAATCATGCGATGCATTTGTCGAGCTGGATAGAAACAAAGATCCAAGTTAATTTTAAGGAGGAAGTTAAAGATTTAAAAAATCAGCATTTTGGCATTTATTGTTTAAAATTAAGATGTTGCTCTTATGCCTTGTGCAGGTGCTGTATCTGAAAGCTGGTCTTGAAATGTATTCCAAACCCTCAGCACCTTTTTCATAGAAAGTTATTTGCCCCATTATTTCCTGCCATCCACATTTTTTGCTCTTTACATTGTTTCTCTTCCTGCCTTGTTATTCCCCATTATTGTTGACACTTAAATTCATTCCAATATATTTAAATATTTTGAATCACCAGCATCAGGGTGATGAAGTGAATCTTTTTTTAATTTTCCAAAGCATGGTAGAATCATATGTTTTGCCCTGAACCTCAAGCACAATTGCATGTCCTTCCACCTTAAGTTCATGTAAGCAAATAAAAGAACAGCCTAATACAAAAGCTCACATTAACTTTGATCATACCTCGATTCTTTTTGTGGAAAACTGGGAAGAAATGTAGAAATGTGATCTCTCCCTTTATTTAATGAAATCACTGCCACAATCCCCAACAATCCACCAATTATGGAACTCAATATCCTACCCTACCATTCTTGCTTACACCGATTCCTGTTTCACTCTCAATGCACTTTCTGCCCCAATCCTCAGGTGCGCTTTTGCGGTGATAAAAGTTGACAGCCCAGTCATTTTCAATATTACAGCAGATTGACCTTTCCTGAGACGTGGTTGTCTATTAGCACTGTTCTCACTATAGAAAATAGAAACTGATAGAAACTCACCATTGAAAATATTAAACTTTTCAATCTTCTTAGCTATTTACATTTCTTAGATGCTAAAATGTTGTTCAGTACTGCAAGTGATCTGTGCATTTTATCATTAGGACCTTGTCCATATGTGCAAAATCCCCTCATAAACTGGAAGAAACCTTAATGTCAGAAACTAAAGTAGGTTTGCGATCAGCTGACGATTGGAAAGAGCCAGGGCTTCAGCACTGCAGAACTGAAGGTGGATTTAATAAAGTAGCCTCCTGTGATCCATTTAATGCCTTTAGTTTGATGAGCCACAGATTGTGAAGTGAGACTGGCTTCCAGTATATAAAAGAGCTGAGTTTTATTAAGGGGATCTCAGACTAACTTTTATTAATTTCAAAATCTATTCTCCCTGTTTTCAATTCAAGAACAACAGTTCGTGTTT
Source organism: Raja brachyura (assembly GCA_963514005.1). The sequence goes on along the minus strand of OY740783.1, from coordinate 94,322,732 downwards.
TAGGTATAAACCCCATGTTTACTTTTTTCTGCATTTACATTTAAGGTGAGCAATGCTTGTACAATGCATAAGAGGTAGGTTGTTTCATACACCCACCACCCTTTGTGTGAAAAGGTTACCTCTCAGATTCCTATTAGATCTTTTCCCCTTCACCTTAAACCTATGTCCTCTGGTCCTCGATAAACAATTCTGGGCAAGAGACTCTGTGCATCTTCCTGATCTATTCATCTCATGATTTTATAAATATACACATATACACATACACAGTGTACATAAAAGAAAAGCTGTTCAGAAAATGGTTGAAATGAGAAGGAAAAGACAGAGGTGCGGCTGGTAGAGCTGCAGCCTCACAACACCAGAGATCTGGGTTTTATCCTGACCTTGGGTGCTGTCTGTGTGATCCGGGTGCTCCAATTTCTACCATATCCCAAAGAGGTGCAGGTTAGTAGATTAATTGGCCTCTGTACAATTGCCCCCAATGTGTAGGGAGTTGTAAAAACGTGGAATAACATGGAAGTAGTGTAAACGGATGATTGAGGGTCCATGTGGGCCAAAGGGCCTGTTTCTATGTTTTATCTTTACATTACACTAAGCTAGAGTGATACAGAAAATTTGGTGCACGTTTCCAGAATTAATTAATCATCCGTTCACACTAGTTCCATGTTATTCCACTTTCTTATCAACTCCCTACACATTGGGGGCAATTGTACAGAGGCCAATTAATCTATCAACCTACACCTCTTTGAGATGTGGAAGGAATTGGAGCACCTAGATCACTTCAGATCACAGAGAGAACATGCAAACTCCACACAAACAACGCCCAAGGTCTGGTTCAAACCCAGATCTCTGGTGCCGTGAGGCAGGCAGCTCCACCAGCTGCGCCACTGTCTTTTCCTTTCCATTTCAACCATTTTCTGAACAGCTTTTCTTTTACGTGTATGTGTATATGTATAAAATCATGAGATTAATATAACACGTAGATGCACAGAGTCTCTTGCCCAAAGTCTAGCTTTAGATTAGACAATTGAATAGCTATGGGAACAGGCCAGACACAGGAGAGTAAAAATGCTGGTTAAATAAAAGATAAATACCAATGCATCTTTGACGAGACAATCCACCTGTAAATAAGGTTCAATCTACTCCATTCCCTTTGCATAGGCACTGTGTGTGAAAACAGCATGTTTCAGGGAGATCTGAAGAAACTTTGCAAATGTCCATGAACCCAAACAAAAGCTACCAGTGAAATCAAGTCAAGTTTATTGTCACATGCACAAGAATGGTGAAGTTTACAATAAAAACCATGTGTTCACCAGCATCGCAGGCACACATACAACGTACAAAACATAATTGGACATATGAAAAGCAAAAGGCTGTGCAAAAACAAGTAGAGAAGAACATTTAAACAATTAGACAACAAGTTCATGGTTGCGATGGAAAGCAATATAAGAGGATACATTTTGATTGGGTTAGCCTATTTGTAATTTTGTAGTTAAATTATAGTCCTCTGTGTAAACCCTACTGCAAAGAAAACACCCCCCTCCACTGGCACTTGTCCACGACACAGTGGAACTGCCATATTCTGTTAAATAAGATGCACAACTTTGGGATATAAAACCACATAATTAACTTTGAAAGCAAATCCATTGCCCTTATATAATTATGAATCTGAGGTCCCTTTCTTGTTTTACTCATGAAATCACTTTCCTGGCAATGCTGGGAGAATTTTGTCTGTACTTCACAACGAGCAGGCACCCCATACGGGATAATTAAATAACAAGAAACAGAATAAAATTGATCGTAAGTGAGCTCCTAGCTCCAAATTTACAATAGAATATCTTATATCTGATGTCATTTAATTCTTCAGTTTGAAAAGTACACCTCCTCCTCAGATAACAAGTAATTAAATCCTCTACATCAAGTACAAGACAAATTAATCAGAGGAAAGGCATGAAGAAAGAATTAACTGAATAAAAGGAAAACTCAATTAACCCACTTGGTATAATGTTTCCACAAATGGACTCAAAGCATTAGGACATGTCACAAAACACAGCAGAAGAATTAACTATAATAACTGCGTAATATTTGCTCCTTTGATTGTAAAGGGAGATCGCATTTGATATATTTGGTGGTCATGTATTGTCCCCGGACATGGTTAATTAGGTACAGTAATATGAGATTGCCAAGGGAGGATGGAAATTCTGATCCTTAGATTGTATTTTCTGTGGAAATAAATCGTAGGGAAAAAGAAGCTCTTCTTAAAAGTAAATTTCATTTAAATTCATACTTAATGAATAAAATAGATTAAGAGAAGCAAAGGAGTGGTTTGCCAATGTGACAATTTCTTTGCAAATGAACTGGGAGGGTAGACCAGGAGCGAGTCAGACCATATTTGGAATACAGTAAGCTGTTTTGAGCTACATATCTGAAGAAGGGTGAGCTGGCATTGGAGATGGTCCAGAGGAATGATCCCAGGAATGATCCCAGGGATAAGGGACGGTCTCATTGAAACCTATCGAATAATGAAAGGTCTAGATAGAGTGAATGTGAGGAGGATGTTTCCATTAGTGGTGGAGTCTAGAATCAGAGGGTACAGCCTCTGAATAAAAAGATGTACCTTTAAAATGGAGATGAGGAGGATTTTTTTCACCCTGAGGGTGATGAATTTGTGGAACTCATTGCCACAGACAGCGGTGGAGGCTGAGGCATTGGGGATTTTTAAAGTAGAGATTGATAGGTTTTTGATAAATAAGGGTGTCAAAGGTTACAGTGAGAAGGGAGGAGAATAGGATTGAGAGGGAAAAATAGATCAACCGTGATTGAATGGTGGCCTAATTCCGCTCCTATGTCTTATGATCTCATAATCTTATGAACTGTACAGGCCCCACCCTGCCCAGAACAGAACATCATATTTACCATCACAAAATTCTTGCATCTCATGAACAAATTACTTTCTTTAGTTGATCTGATCATTTAAAATTGGCCATAAAAATTGGTGATGTTGATTGAAGCAGTCTCTATTTTATTTATGTTAGGACATCCTGCCATTTCTTCTAGTCAAGTCAAGAATCAGTGTTTAATTGTCATATGTACTGAAAACGGAACAATGAAATTCCTGCTTCCAGCAGCAAACAGGTTTGTAAACGCAGTACACAAAGATAATGTGGTAAACAAAAAATGCAATTTTTTTTAAATGTGTGCAAAGCAAAACTCCAAAGTCCCCAGCACAACCAGGACAGTTCATATTTAGTTAATATGATGGTTGTTGGGAAGGAGCTATTCCTGAACCCGGAGGTCATCTTTTTCAAACACGTATACCTTCTTCCAGATGCAGGAATGAAATGAGAGCATGGCCAGGGTGGTGTGGGTCCTTAATGATGCTAGCTTCCATTTTGAGGCAGCTCTTCCTATACAGCCTTTTGATGGAGGGGAGGTCCGTACCTATGATGTACCAGGAAGTGTTGACCACATTTTTTAATCTCCTTTGTTCCTGGGCATTGGAGTTTCCGAACTAGGTGGTAATGCAACCAGTCAATTTGACCTCCACTGTACACATGTAGAAGTTCAAGAGTGTATTCACCCACATACCAAATCTCCTCAATCTTCTGAGGAAGTAGAGGCATTGTGGACTTTCTTTATGGTTGCATCAATATGCTGGGCCTAGGACAGATCTTCAGACATATGCATGCGTATGAACTTGAAGTTATTTACTCTCTCCTCCACCGACCTATAAATGAAAACGAGTTTGTGGACTTTCGGCCTTCCTCTTTTAAAGACCTTGGTTTTACTGACATTGAGAGCAAGATTGTTGTTCTGGCACCATTCAATCAGACAATCGCACTCCCTATTATCCTCTGACTCAGAATTTGTAATTCGTCCAACAATGGTGATGTCATTGGCCAATATTAAGATGTAGTTGGAACAGTGTCCAGCTACATAGTCATGGGTGTAGAGTGAGTTGAGCAGGGGACTGGGCACACAGCCTTGAGGTTCCCCTGTGCTGATGGCTATCGAGGAAGAAGTATTGTTGCCAATTTGTACCGGTTGTGGCCTGTTGATAATGAAGTCAAGGATGCAGTTGCAAAATGATATGCAGAGACTCAGTTCCCTGAACTTGGTGACATGTCAAAAGCTAAAAATAGTGCAGGTGTGCGCTCTAAATTGTCTTCCTCCTCTCACCTTGTGCACTTCTCATTATCAGCAAGTCTGCCAGAAATCTATGTGAAATATCAAAGACCACAGGGAGGTAAACAAAAATGCTGGAGAAACTCAGCGGGTGAGGCAGCATCTATGGAGCGAAGGAATAGGCAACGTTTCGGGTCGAGACCCTTCTTCAGACTCAAGGCCACAGGACCACAGGAATGTCAGTTCAAGGACTAACACAGGACTTTGGGCAACGTACAGAGACTGAGGTCTTATGGTGAGAGGCAGCAGTAAAGGATACATTTTTTACACAGAGGGTGATTCAGTTCTGGAACATGGTGCCAAGGCCGTTGGTGACATTGGATGCACTCAGCAGGTTTGAGGCTTTTAGACAGGCAAGAAATAGAAAAGATACAGGATAAAGCAGAAAAAAAAAGAACTCAACAGATCAGGCAGCATCTGAAGGGAATGGCGGGGCCCTTCTTCAGACTGGATGCGGTTTCAGGTTGGACCATTTTGCAATCTGAAGAAAGGTCCCAACATGTCATCTGTCCATTCCCTTCATAGATGTCGCCTGACCCACTGAATTCCGACAGCGCTATGTGTTTTACTATGGATTAGCATAGACGAGCACCACTCTATCATGTTTCCAATATAAAGTGTCACGCTATTTCATTTCGGAGTCACGTGAGTGACTTCGTGAAGAGCCCGCCGGCGCGCATGCTCGACATATCGTCGTACCGCGTTGCTGCGACGGCTGGCGGTGGAGCGCGCTCCTCGCCAGCCCTTCAGAAGGGGCCACGGAGGTAAGTATTCTACCTTTAGTTGGTGGTCCTTGTTGTTGGTTTTGTCTTGCAGCAAGGACATGGATGGGAGTTCCAAGGGCCGGAGGACGTCAGGACGAGTTCGCCGGTCAACAGTTCCGGGGCCTTTACCATCGGCAGTACCTGCATCGCAGGCCGGGACTCAGGCGGAGATGTGGGTAAGCCCTGTGTTTACAGGTCCAGATCCGCCAGCACACCACAGCTCGGAGGAGTTCGACGAGGAGGAGTGTGGTGTGCCGCAAGAGCAGGGGGACCCTGCCATGGCAGTCAGGTCGTCAGCGGGCTCGCTTGCGACCTCGAGCTGGGTGCGTGCGGCTGCACGGCCTGTTCCACTCCGAGAAGGGGAAGGGCAGGAGCCCAGAAGCCTAACCCTACCAGGGCTAAGGCATTGCCTGACACGGAGGAGCGGTCAGGTTCCAGGGAAAGACCCGGGGCGGCTGTGAGGTCCAGCCGGCACGCCCCGACTCTCGACGCCGGGACGGGTCGGTCGAGTCGGGTCTCGTCACGGTCGCCGAGCCCCCCATGGATGGGTGGGCGAGACCATGCGTCGGCAACGTCCACGATGTGGGCAGCCGGCAAGACTGCGCGGGCCCCAGGCAGCCATGCTTCGGCTGGTGCCGACACCTCGCCGCAAGTGCCCTTAGTGGCAGCGGCTTCAGCTCCCGCTAAACGGAGGCGGTTGAACACGCCCGCGCAGGAATCGCGCAGTTCGCCTCGGCGGCTGTTAGCGACAACTACCGGCACCGGCAGGGCCTCGACGAGGTGCGGGCCGATGACAGGAGCCCGGTTTTCTTTTCAGAGCCGGAGGACTCCGACCACCTGAGTGTTCAGGGTGAAGGGCGTATTGACCGTATGGAGCGGCTGCTGGAGCTCCTGCTTCAACGTCAACAACAGCAGGGCAGCAACAGGCACAGGGCGTCTTCACAAACATCAACTATCAGCCTGGAGCAGCAGGAAGAAGTCCTCATCCAGGCAATGAGCCGTCACAAGGCTCCATCCAATTGCAACTCCCTCAACGTGCCTGTGGTCAATACGCCGATATGGGGCAACATCAGTGCGGCTATCCGTCAACAGGAGGTAAAACTGCAGCGGATCCTGAAGCTCCTCACGGCCGGTATTACCGCCTTTGTGCGGTCGGTGGACGGGGACGAATTGAATTTGGACCAGGGAGATGCCCTGGCTCTCCTGTGCGCGACCCAGCACGAAATTAACGGGTTTCGCAAAACCAGCATCCGCCCAGCGCTCAATCCAAAGTTTGCAGGAGTGTGCAAACCACCGCCGCCGCCCCCGCCCCGTCAGCTCTTTGGGAAGGACCTCTCGAAGAGAGTCAAAGAGCTTGACGAGCAAGCCAAAACGGTGGGGATCATGCGCCCTCAGAGTGCCCCCACACCGTCAGGCTCAAAGTCTCCATACATTCGATCACGAGGGTCTGCCAGTACCTCGACGAGGACCCACCCTCAAGCTCCACAACGACAGCAACATCAGACCCAGCACCAGGGGTCTTTTTTAGGACAGGGTCGGCAGAGACCCTGGTGGAAAACGAAGACGCAGCGCCCTCAAGCCAACCCAGCACCTCCACGTCCACACACGCGTGTCAAGGACCGCCGGTAACCACGGAGGTGAGGGGGTCTGGTTCTCTCTTTTCTCTCTGTTTAACTTCACATGTTGGTGGTCACCTTCGGTGGTTTTTTGGGTGCATGAGGTAATTTCACTGGTGACGAGTATGTGTTGCAGAATATTCAGGGGCATAACATTGAGTTTATTAATGGCGACATTCCTCCATCCCAGCACATGCCCGCTCGAACATTTAAAATTATCTGCTGCAGAACAGGCAGCCGGCTATAAGGAATTGTTAAGTCTTGAGCAAAGGAGTGATTAAGAGAGTGGTGCATGAGCCAGTTGAATTTGTTTCGAACATATTCACCAGACCTAAGAAGGATGGAAGTTGTCGTGTCATTATTGATCTAACCCGTTTGAATACTTTTGTAACATATTCTCATTTTAAAATGGATACGATGAAACAACCAAATCATTGATTTCTCATGGTTGTTTTATGGCATGCATCGGTTTAAAAGACGCATATTATTCCGTATCCGTCCAGAAATGTGACAGAAGGTTTTAAAAATTCATCTGGATGGGGCAACTCTGGCAGTACAAGGCTTTGCCTAATGAGCTCACCACAGCCCTAGATTGTTCACTAAATTAGTGAAGCCAATTATGGCTTATTTGAGACAACGACACCATATAGTATGGCCTATTTAGATGATGTCTTAATTGTGGGCCACACCCTGGAATTGGCTGAACAGGGTGTTGCAGCTGCTGTCAATATATTTCAACAATTGGGGTTTATTGTCCATCCAGAGAAATCAAAGTTCTACCCTGCCCAGGTGATTAATTACCTAGGGTTCACGGTGAACTCTATAAGCATGAGGGTTACCATTCCAATTAACAAGATTGAGGAGGTTACCCAGGTGTGTCAAGATTTAATCCGCACCAATATACCATCGATTCGGCACTTAGCTACAATAATTGGGAAGCTGGTAGCTTTGTTTTCGGCAGCGCGATATGGACCTTTGCATTATCAGAATTTGCAAAGAGCTAAAATTGCTGCGTTAAAACAGAACGCTGGTTATTATGATCGGTCCATGCAGCTGCCGCCCGAAGCGATAAATGAGTTGCAATGGTGGGTGTGTCACATTAGCAACTCATTCAAGCCTATTAGGGAGGCTAATCCGGTGGTATATTTGCAAACTGATGCAAGCTCCAATGGTTGGGGATCCACGAATAATTGCTCTAGTTGTGGTGGCAGATGGGACACCCTTGAATCAACGATGTTGTTAACTCAAGGGATTAACTATTTGGAGTTGCTGGCAGCATTCCACGGACTTCGTGCGTATTGTTCTAAGCTTGTTGGAGCACATGTCCGTCTCCAAATAGACAACACCACAGCAGTAGCATATTTAAACCATATGGGTGGTACCAGGCCTGTTTCGTGTGACAAATTGGCAAACTCAATTTGGCTCTGGTGTGTTCAAAGAGACATTTGGATTTCAGCTACCTATTTGCCAGGTGAGCTTAATACTGTGGCGGACACCAGGTCACGCAAATTTAATGACAACATTGAATGGATGTTGCATCCTGAGATCTTTTCTAAAGTCACAGCCAAATTTGGTAAACCGGACATTGACCTCTTTGCGTCACGGTGGAACCATCAGGTACCAACCTACGTTTCATGGGAACCAGATCCTGGGGCAATAGCGCTAGATGCATTCTCGCTGGACTGGGGGAAGTGGTTTTTCTATGCCTTCCCCCCATTTTGCCTCATCAGTCGGGTATTGGGAAAGATTCAGGCAGCTGCTGCCAAGGGCATCCTTATTATACCCGACTGGCCCACACAGCCTTGGTATCCGGTGGTCTTTGACATGCTCAACGAACCTTGGGTCCTTTTGAAGGGTTGCCCACAATTGGTTACTCACCCTGTCTCAGGGGAGCCGCATCCCTGCCATGGCTATTTAAATTTGTTGGCTTGCAGGTTCTGAACAGGCCGTTAGTCCAATACGGCCTCTCGGCTCGGACCATGGATACCACCGGGGCGTCGTGTCGAGAGTCTACAAGGCGAAGATACCGCTCGCATATTAAGAAGTGGGAAGCCTACTGCAGCCGCTCTCGCATCACGTACGATGACGTGACAACAACCGACGTCCTGGAATTCCTCGCGGGGTTGCACCATGATGAACACTTAAGTTACAGTGCCATCAACAGCGCCAGAAGTGCGCTATCATTCTACCTCAGTTTGGAGGTAGGATCCAACAGGCTAGTGTCCAGACTCATGCGGGGTATATTCAATATGAATCCGCCTACACCACGCTATAATATCACCTGGGATGTCAGGGACGTATTAACCCTGCTCAGGACGTGGTCACCCATGGAAGGGCTCCAACTGGACCAACGCACCATGAAGCTGGTGATGTTACTAGCGCTGACTTCAGCTCAGAGGGTACAGACACTACACAAACTTCGTGTCGACAGAATGACGTCTACCCCCACAGAAGTAGTTTTTTTCATTGACGAGCTACTAAAGCAGCATAGACCTGGGTGCACAGGGCTGCAGCTGAAGTTCCCGGCATACCCCGCAGATGCTAGGCTATGTGTAGCCTCACATATCCGCCACTATGTCAAGGTGACGGCACGCATCAGAGGAATGGAGCGATACCTGCTTGTCACTCATAAGAGACCTCATCATCGAGTGACAGTCCAGACGATATCCATGTGGCTTCCAGTCGTTTTGGGTAAGTCAGGTATCGACACTAATGTGTTCAAGTCTCTTTCCAACAGGGCTGCATCGACGTCAACGGCGAGGGTCATGGAGGTGCCCATGGACAAAATTCTCGCCACAGCAGGATGGGCTAATGAAGCTGTGTTCCAGCGTTTTTATAACAAGCCTGTTGCTGCTCCTCTACAGTTTACAGAAGCCGTGCTGAATGCAGGTCACGAACGTGGAGATGTCCCCGCATGAGGGGTTTTGATTTGTTATTAATAACTCTGCTCTTGTTTTGCAGTATGAACTATTGAGCAAGTTTGTTCCTCCCATCCATCCCTGGTAGTGGTGTGTCAGCATGGACGTGGTCCAGGGCGTGTAATCACAGAAGCTTTGAAGTCTTCACGAAGTCACTCACGTGACTCCGAAATGAAATAGTAAGATTGAACGAGAACTTACCAGTTCGAAGGTTGATCTTTATTTTATGAGGAGTCGAAGTGAGGGATTTCGTGCCCTCCTCGCCCAACCCTCAATCACCTTCATCTGGTAATCTTAGTCACTTCAATCTTACTATGCAAAGTCATTTCTTTGTTGGTTTCTGTGATTCCACGCCGCTACTTTGAAGTATGTCGAGCATGCGCGCCGGCGGGCTCTTCACGAAATCCCTCACTTCGACTCCTCATAAAATAAAGATCAACCTTCGAACTGGTAAGTTCTCGTTCAATCTTACTATTCCCCATCAATATTTGCAGACATTTACAACCATTACTGGTCATCTGATGATCAATGGCTAAACTTCTCTGGCCCAGGGCTTGAACTCTTCACTGTAAATATACTTCTGTGCTCATTTTCATGCTGGCTCATCTTGCTGCTCAGGAAGTTCATATACACAGCTGTCATGGGCCAGGATACTGGAGAATAGAGATGCTTTGACGCTGAATCATTTATCCAATTGGTTAATTACATTGTGGTTGGGTGCCCTCGCTCAGTGTAGCCAGATGGCTTACATTGCCAGCGACCCAGGTTCAATCCAATCCTCAGCTGCTGTCTGAGCAGTCTGCACATTTTCTCCATTGGTTTCCTTTCATCAAAAGACAATCACTAACATGTCTTCTGATCCTCCACACTTGTTTATATTTTTCCCCAGGGACAATAAGCAGCTGCAGTGATGTCAAATTGCATCCACACGAATTTCTTTTCCAACAACGCTCCTTCACACTCGAGGCTTGAAGCTTGAATTACAAAGGGCCCAACCTTGGCTGCAGGGTTATCCTTGAACCCTTGTAGATAAGTGCATCTTTAATTTTATTTTTGTCTTTGCTGCTAATCCACTTAAACTATCCAACCCCCCCCCCCCCCCCTCCGCTCAATCACTATCTAACCTGATCTTGAATCTCCAATGATAGTTATTCTACTTTAACTCTCTGCAATTCCACGATATCTCACACTAACCTTATCCCTGTTTGCAATCCTCTTACCTCCATTGATTCACTGACCACAACTCTAGACCAATTCCCTGAGGAATTGTCTGAAGAAGAGTCCCGACCCAAAACGTCACCCCTCAATTTTCTCTAGTGATGCTGCCTGACCCACTGAGTTACTCCAGCACTTTATGTCCATCTTTGGTATAAACCGGCATTTGCAGTTCTTGGTTTCTACTCCTTACCTTTCCCTTCATTTACTAGTCTCTGTTCACCAACGTTTCTCTTCTTCCTTCATACCCCAATCCTCTCTCTATTCCCTTTCGCACTGTTTTAACTCTTTATTCTTTACCCTAATCCCTATCAACCCTGTCTCTACTCTCTACTTCTCCACCCGTATCCTGTTTCACAGTAAAATGACACTTTTTCAGACGTTACAATTTCTCGCCCAGGGAATCTTTGGAATAGAATTTCCACATTGCTGCATCTAATAAAAAGGAAAAATTATTACCCCAGGTTATTGGTGGAGAAATCTGCCCTCAGATCACTCTGTTCATAATCCTTAACCTCAGGCTGATGATATGACTTTCATCTTCAGTTAGGAGCATTTTGTAAGCTGCTTTCAGTTGGAGCTCCATTACCTAAAATATTCAGTATTGTTAGATAGCATAATTGCTTTCAGCAAAAAAAACAAACTCTATTGGTCTTTAAATACAGGTGTGGTGCCGGAAGACTGGAGGGTGGCAAATGTTGTGCCTCTATTCAAGAAGGGTTGCAGGGAAAATGCTGGGAACTATAGGCCGGTGAGCTTAACATCTGTAGTTGTGCTTGATAAAATACATCACTTGATGCTCTTGAACACATCATCAATGATGTAACCTGGGGTCATTGGATGTTTTGGGTCTTTCAATATCAGACACCGTCACGCAGGCGACCCAGCCATGGTTGATCATACCATGACGTGTTCAGGTGGCATTGGAAAGCTACTAGAGAGTATTCTGAGCGATAGGATATACAGGCATTTACATGGACCGGGGCTGATTAGGGATAGTCAACATGGATTTGTACGTGGGAGGTTGTGTCTCACAAAAATGATTGAGTTTTTTGAAGACATGACCAAAAAGGTTGATGAGGGCAGAGCTGTAGATGTATATATGGACTTCAGAAAGACATTCAACAAGGTTTCACATGGTAGGCTGCTCTGGAACGTTATGGGATCCAAGGTGGGATAGCTGAAGAGATAGAAAATTAGCTTAATGGAAGGAAGCAGAGGGTGATGGTGGAAGGTTGCTTCTCGGAATTAAGGCCTAGGACTAGTGATGTGCCTCGGGGTTCGGTGCTGGCCCATTACTGTTTGTCATCTGCATCAATGATTTGGATGAGAACATACACGGCAAGATTAGCAAGTTTGTAGATGATACAAAAATTGGCAGTTTTGCAGGTAGTGAAGATGGCTGTGAGAAATTGCAGCAGGATCTTGATCGATTGGCTAGGTGGGCTGAGGAATGGTTGATGGAATTTATTACAGAGAAGTGTGAGGTGTTGCATTTTGGGAAGTCGAACATGGGCAGGACCTATACAGTGAATAGTATGCCTCTGAGGAGTGTTGTGGAGCAGAGGGGTCTAGGAGTGCAGGTGCATGATTCCTTGAAGGTGGAGTCGCAGGTGGTCAAAAAGGCTTTTGGCACATTGGCCTTCTTCAGTCAGAGTATTAAGTATAGAAGTTGGGAGGTAATGTTGCAGTTGTATAAGACGTGAGTGATGCCGTGTTTAGAGCATTGTGTTCAGTTCTGGGCACCATGTTATAGGAAAGATGCTGTCAAGCTAGAAAGGATACAGAGAAGATTTACAAGGATGTTGCCAGGACTAGAGGGTCTGAGCTGCAGGAAGACGTTGAGGAGGCTGGGACTCCTTGGAGCACCGGAGGATGAGGGGTGATCTTATTGAGGTGTGTAAAATCATGAGAAGAATTGATCAGGTAGATGCACAGAGTTTCTTGCCCAGAGCAGATGAATCGAGGACCAGTGGATATAGGTTTAAGGCGAAGGGGAAAAGATTTAATAGGAATTTGAGGGGTAACTTTTTCACATGAAGGGCAGTTGGGTGTATGAAACAAGCTGCCAGACGATAGGCACAAAATGCTGGAGTAACTCAGCGGGACAGGCAGCATCTCTAGAGAGAAGGAATGGGTGACGTTTTGGGTTGAGACCCTTCTTCAGACTGACAGTCACGGGAAAGGAAAACGAGAGATATAGATGATGTAGAGGGATATTGAACAAATGAATGAAAGATAAACAAAAAAGTAACAATAAAAAAGGAAACAGGTCATTGTTAGCTGTAGCTAGGTGAGAACGAAAAGCTGGTGTGACTTGTGTGGGGGAAGGATGGAGAGAGAGGGAATGCAGCGGTTACTTGAAGTTAGAGAAATCAATATTCATACCCCTGGGTTGTAAGCTGCCCAAGCGAAATATGAGATGCCCCTTCCATCTTCCAGTTTTCTCCTCCCCCCGCACCCCCCACCACAGAAGGGTGAAGAGGGTTCCAACACAAAATATCCCCCTTTTGTGTTATCCAGGGATGCTGACTGGTGCACTGAGTTCCTCCAACATTTTGTGTCTATCTTGGATGTCTCCTTTGTTTTGCTTCTTAGAATTACTATTTGCTAAGAGCAGTATGCCAGATCACACATTGATTGTGACCTCTTTCGCCATATATACTGCTATATCTGTTGTGTTGTTCAATTTTCCACTCTTAACTCATGATGTATTAGTTGGAGGCTATTTAAACTACCGATTATTCTTCTGCTCAAATAAGTATTTAAGTTTGCTTCCTATATACAACACCATGTAACAAGATAGACACATAAAGCAGGAGTAACTCAGTGGGACAGGCAGCATCTATGGAGAGAAGGAATGGGTGACGTTTCGGGTTGAGACCCTTCTTCAGACCCGAAACGTCACCCATTCCTTCTCTCCAGAGATGCTGCCTGTCCCGCTGAGTTACTCCAGCTTTTTGTGTCTATCTTTGGTTTAAACCAGCATCTGCAGTTCCTTCTTACACACCATGTAACAAGAGCCCGTTAGAAGAATTGTAAGCATTCCCAAGACCTGATGTTCCACTGCTAGAACTTAACTGATTGTTTACCATGCAAAAATACATTGGTCAAGTGTGGATTTGTTGGTTTGCAGATCAGGGTAAACATTAGCATGAATTTTAGCAGTGGAGTTTTCCGAGTAATCAAAGAGGTGCAGATTATAGAATCATACAGCATTGAACCTATTGTGACTCTCAACTGGTCAGCAACTTGTCACACAGTTCTGGTCTCTGGCTTTGCTCTATATAATGCTGTGGATAGAAGTAATCTCCTGTTATTTAGAAATCATTCTTTACATCATGTTTGCTTTCCTTGAAGCAGAGGAGGCTGAGAGGTGGCCTGTTAGAGGTATATAGAATTATGAAGGGAATGGATACAATAAATAGTAAGAATATTTTTACTCGGGGTAGGAGAGTGAGTAAGATAAAGGGGCTCAGATTAAGGTGAGAGGTAGGAAGGTTGGAGGAAATCTGAGGGGGAATTCTTTCATACAGAGAGTGATTGGTATTTAGATTGTAGTGCTAGACACTAACGCATCATTTAAGAATCATCAAGGCATAGAAATCATTGCTGTTCAGGTCAAATGTGGAAAAATGGGATTAGCATAGTGCAATGGTCGGGATGGACGTGGTGGGCCGAAGGACCTGTTTCTGTGCTCTGCCCTCCACAACTTTCCCATCCGCTCTTTCCAATTCTTTGAAGTTGCATTGATTTTCATTGAGAACACAGTAAAACAAAGAGCAAATAACATTTTTTTCCTATAGAGAGCAGCGCAAACAGGCAGTCTTGACAGGTCTGTTAGCATTTCTCTCCAAAATTGTTTGCTCTTGACATTGCTGAGTGCAATATAATAGAGAGAAGCAAATTTGATTTGGAAAGACTTAAAATCACTGCTTTATGTTGGAGCTTCATATTTCACACAACTTTTTCACTCTTGGGTAATGGGAGTCTGCCTTAAGTTACAGTTATCTATTTGTAACACTGCCACTCTCCATAAAGAAAGTATATAGTGCGGAAAACATGTCTTTAAATGGCAGTTGCATGGAAAGAGAAGTTTGTTCCAAATCTCTGGAGGATAACCGGCCTGTGAGATTCGCTTCACAGGAGAATGAGTGTTGCAGATTGGAAAGCCATTTTCTAGGAATGCAAAAGCATTAATTGTCACATCCTGCCAGGATATGCCAAAGTGAACTTTGGAGCATCCATAAATATTGGTGGCATACTTCAGTGTGTAGATTAAAAACCCGATGATCATTACCCTGAGGTAAATACAGAGCAGTAATTACAGCTTCAGCCACAGACTGATATCTCTCGTTTGACTTATAAAAAGAACAACTTTGACCTTTGACAGAGTCTGTTGAGTCGAACTTTCTCACGCTGAGCACATTCCACTTGGGTTCTCGAGAAGCAGACTGAGGGAGCATACTTTGCAACTCATTGACACTGACATCCATGTCAGCAGCGTGGGAGAGGACAGGGCTTGGGACAGGCTTCTGCCCTGGGCCACATAGACTCATCCCTGGATGGATTATATTGGGCATATTTGTTGTGATTTCAACCGGTGCTCTCAGTTCAAGACAAATCTAGTCAGAAAGCAAAAAGAAGGCTTATGTTTAGAGAGAAACACAGAACTAGAGATGAAAGGCACAAAATGCTGGATTAACTCGGCATGTCCGGCAACATCCCTGAAGAACATGGATAGGCGACGCTTTGGGTTGGGACCCTTCTTCAGACACATTTGGTGTCTTTCCTTGGTAAACCAGCAACTGTAAGAAACAAGGAACTGCAGATGCTGGTTTAACAAATAAGACTCAAAGTGCTGGAGTAACTCAGTGGGTCAGGCAGCGTCTCTGGAGAACATGGGTAGATGATATATCAGGTCGGGTTCCTTATTCAGGATAGGACGGAGATAAAAATAAATGCTTGATGGTTGGCATGGACTGAAGTATCGGATTCTGTGCTATCTCTTTCTCTGGCAAACCTCTTTAGTAAGTTGAAACTTCATTTTTAGGTCATCTTAAGACCATAAGATCAAATGGCGTAGCAGAATTGATAGGCTAAATAGCCTAATTCTGCTCCACCATTTGATCATGGCTGCTCTATTTTTCCCTCTCAACCCCATGCACTTGCATTTCATTTCGGAGTCACGTGAGTGACTTCGTGAAGAGCCCGCCGGCACGCATGCGCGACATATCGTCGCAACGCATTGCTGCCGACAGCTGGCGGTGGGGCGCGCTCCTCGCCAGCCCTTCAAAAGGAGCCGCTTAGGTAAGTTAAACTAACCTTAAGTTGGTTGGCCCTTGCTGTCGGTTTTGTCTTTCAGCAAGGGTGTGGTTTGGAGTGTTTGGAAATGTCTGGACGAAGTTGTCGTTTGACCGGCCCGGCGCCCTCATCGGTTACACCTGGGGCCGGGAAGAGAGCGGGGAAATCATTGCCATCTGCTGCTGCAGGTCGGGACCCGCTGAGTCGCCACAGCTCCGAGGAGGAGTGCGTGGAGGAGGACGTCGGGGTGCCTCCTGAAAGGGTGGACCCTGCCACAAGTTCGCCTTTGGCGACAACGGGGAAGGGGTCTCGTGCTGCGGTCCGACCCCCCTCCGCTAGCCCTTCATTAAAAGGCAGCAGAGGAGCCCGTAAGCCTAACGCGGTTCGGGCCAAGGCTCAACCAGCCGCCATGGAGCGGTCTGGTGCAACGGCGGGACCTGGGTCGTTAAGGTCTGCTATCCAACTCCCAACCCCCGCTGCCGGGACGGGGGGCTTGGGTACGGTCCTGCCTCGGTCGCCGAGTCCCCCATGGATGGGTGGACGAGACCATGCGTCGGCACCGTCCAAATTGTGGACAGCCGGCAAGCCCGCGCGGGCGTCGCTCCATGCTTCTGCTGGAGTCGACCCCAAGCCGTCAGGGCCCTTTGTGGCAACGGCTTCTACTCCTGCCAAGAAGAGGCGGTTGGACACCTTGCCCGCGCGGGACTCGCATGGTTTCGCTGCGGCGGCCGAAAGCGATCCATTCCGGCACCGAGATCACTTCTCTGAGGTGCGGGCCGATGATAGGAGCCCCGGCATGTTTTCTGAGCCGGAGGACTCCGACCATCCGAGTGTTCAGGATGGGGGGCGTATTGACCGCATCGAGCGGCTGCTGGAGCTGGTACTCCATAATCAACAGCAGTACGCACCCACGGATATCGTCAGGCACAGGGCCACCTCGCCGGTTTCCCTCATCAGCGAGCCACAAGGGGAAGAAGGGTTTGACCCCACCCCAACACCGTCGGAGCCACCGACAGCTGAGTTACTGGACGTGGCAGCCAAATTTGCTGCACCAATTACAACTGGACTTCCGCTCCAGCCAAAGCTGGCAGCAACAGTGGACTTTCTCACGAATCATCGGTTGCAGGAGGAAGTACTCTCACAGGCCACTCAGCGCCACAAGGCCCCGTCCAACTGTAATGCCCTCAACGTGCCACTGGTCAATACGCCTATATGGGGCAACATCGGCGTGGCTGTCCGCCATCAGGAGGTTAAACTCCAGCGGATCCTCAAACTCCTCACGGCCGGTATTACCGCCTTTGCGCGGTCGGTCGATGGAACGGACCTGTCATTGGATCAGGAGGATGCGTTAGCACTATTATGTGCCACCCAGCATGAAATCAACGATTTCCGGAAGAACAGCATCCGTCCGTCTATCAACCCAAAATTTGCTGGGTTGTGTAAGCCACCGCCGCCCCCACCGCCCCGACAACTCTTCGGGGAAGACCTTCCGAAGAGGGTCAAGGAGCTGGACGAGGTAGCCAAAACGGTGGGACTTATGCGATCTCAGATCGCCCCCAGACCGATGGTGCCAAAAGCTCCCCCTGCTCGACCGCGAGGTCCGGTCGCATCAGCATCAAGACCATATGCTACTACTCAGCACTACTACCAACAGGGCCAGCAGCAGCGGTCTTTTTTAGGGTCAGGCACACAGCGACCCCAGTGGAAGATGAAGCCATCTTATCGTCAGCCCAACCCAGCACCTCCTCGGCCACCCAAGTATGTCAGGGACCGCCGGTGACCATGGAGGTAAGGCGGTCTGGGTTTCTTTCCCCTGCCCCTTTAATCTCACATGTGGGAGGGCGACTCCGGTTCTTTGCTAAAGCTTGGGTATCAGTTACTTCGGATAAATTTGTTTTACAAAATATTCGGGGTCATTCTATTGAATTTATTCACGGCAACATTCCTCCATCCCAGCATATGCCTAAACGGAAGTTTACGCTGTCTGCTGTTGAGCAGGCAGCAGGCACGGCTGAAATTTTTCGTTTGGAACAAAAAGGCGTGATAGAGAAAACTATTCACGAGCCCATTGAATTCGTCTCCAATATATTTACTAGACCAAAAAAGGATGGAGGTTGTCGGGTAATTGTTGATTTGACCCAGTTGAATACCTTTGTAACATATACACATTTCAAAATGGACACCTTTGAGACAGCCAAATCACTGATTTCGCATGGTTGCTTTATGGCATGTATTGATTTAAAAGATGCATACTATTCAGTGTCCATCCGGAAACATCACCGGAAATTTTTGAAATTTGTCTGGATGGATCAGCTCTGGCAATATCGAGCCTTACCAAATGGGCTTACTACTGCCCCTAGGCTCTTTACTAAATTACTTAAACCTATTATGGCCAAATTACGCATAGAACATCATATTGTAATGGCTTATTTGGATGATATTCTGATTATTGGCAATACTCTGGAAGCAGCTGAAAGCGCTGTTTCAGCAACTGTTACTATATTTCAGCAACTGGGGTTTATAGTTCATCCAGAAAAATCGAAGTTTCACCCATCCCAGGTTATGGATTATTTGGGTTTCACGGTGGACTCTATTCAAATGAGGGCCACCATTCCATTTCACAAGGTGGAGGATGTCTCCCTTGCATGTCAGGATCTCGCATCCGCCAGTATACCATCTATTCGGCATACAGCCAAGATAATTGGGAAAATCGTAGCTTTATTTCCGGCAGCCCGGTTTGGGCCTTTGCATTATCAAAACCTGCAAAGGGCCAAAATTATTGCGTTAAAAAAGAACGCTGGTCATTTTGACAGACCTATGGAGCTGCCTTCTGATGCTAAGGTTGAGCTACAATGGTGGGTGTCCAATATTGGCAGGGCATTCAAACCCATTGTTGTGCCCAATCCGGTGGTATATTTGCAAACTGACGCAAGCTCTCTAGGCTGGGGAGCTGCGGACAGCTCTTCTAGTTGTGGAGGCAGGTGGGATCCCCTTGAAGCTAGCATGTTGCTAATACAAGGGATTAACTATTTGGAGCTGCTTGCAGCATTTCACGGACTGCGGGCATATTGTGCTCATCTTAGTGGTACTCATGTCCGTCTCCAAATAGACAACACCACAGCGGTGGCATATTTAAACCATATGGGCGGTACCAGGTCAGTCTCTTGTGACAAATTGGCTAATACTATTTGGTGCTGGTGTATTGATCGAGATATTTGGATTTCAGCCACCTATTTGCCAGGTAGGCTTAATACTGTGGCAGACACCAGGTCATGCAAATTCAATGATAGTATTGAGTGGATGCTGCATCCTCAAATATTTGCCCAAATTACAGCCAAATTTGGCCAACCGGATATCGACCTTTTTGCGTCCCGGTTGAACCATCAGGTACTGACATATGTTTCATGGGAACCAGACCCTGGGGCATTAGCGATTGATGCATTCTCGCTAGACTGGGGGAAGTGGTTTTTCTATGCATTCCCCCCGTTTTGCCTCATCAGTCGGGTATTACAAAAAATCAGGATGGATTCTGCCAGAGGCATTCTTGTCATACCCGACTGGCCTACACAGCCTTGGTATCCGGTGGTCTCTGACATGATTAGTCAACCTTGGGTCCCTCTAGAGGGTTGCCCGCATGTGGTTTCTCACCCTGTCTCAGGGGAGTTACACCGCTGCCATGCGTATCTAAAATTACTGGCTTGCAGGTTCTGACCAGGCCATGGATGCAGTATGGCCTTACCACCCGGACCATGAACACCATTGGAGCATCATGTCGAGAGTCAACCAGGCGGAGATATCTCTCCCACATCACCAAGTGGGAAGCCTACTGCAGTCGCTCTCACATCACCTATGACGATGTCTCCATAGCCGACGTCCTGGAATTCCTCGTGGGGTTGCACCATGATGAGCACTTGAGTTATAGTGCCATCAACAGCGCCAGGAGTGCGCTATCATTCTACCTCAACATCGAGGTAGGATCGAACAGGCTAGTGTCCAGGCTTATGCGGGGAATATTCAATCTGAATCCGCCTACACCACGCTACAACATCACCTGGGATGTCAGGGATGTACTTACCCTGCTCAGGTCGTGGTCACCCATGGAAGGGTTACAGCTGGACCAACTCACTATGAAATTGGTGATGCTACTAGCGCTGACTTCAGCACAGCGGGTTCAGACGCTCCACAAACTACGTATTGACAGGATGACGTCGACCCCTGGAGAAGTAGTCTTTTTCATCGATGAGCTACTTAAGCAGCATAGACCTGGGTGCACAGGGCTGCAGCTGAAGTTCCCGGCATACCCTGCAGATGCTCGGCTATGTTTAGCCACTCACATCCGTTACTACATCAAGGTGACGAGGAGCATCAGAGGAATGGAGTTGTACCTGCTTGTCACTCACAAAAGACCTCACCATCGAGTGACAGTCCAGACGATATCCAGGTGGCTCCGGATCGTCCTGGCTAAGGCAGGTATTGACACTAATGTGTTTAAATCCCACTCCACCAGGGCTGCATCTACGTCGGCGGCGAGGGTCATGGAGGTACCCATGGACCATATCCTCGCCACAGCAGGATGGGCGAATGAAGCTGTGTTCCAGCGTTTCTATAATAAGCCTGTTGCTGCTCCCCTTCAGTTTGCAGAGGCCGTGCTGAACGTCGGGTGTGAACGTGGGGATGTCCCTGATTGAAAGGGCGTTATTTGTGGTGTTATTAATAAATCTTTTTCTGTTTCAGTATAACCTCGTTTCATCAACTTGTTTACTCCAAGCCATCCTTGCTAGTGGTGTGTCCGCATGGACGTTGTCCAGGGCGTGTAATCACAGAAGCTTTGAAGTCTTCACGAAGTCACTCACGTGACTCCGAAATGAAATAGTAAGATTGAACGAGAACTTACCAAGTTTGAAGGTTGATCTTTATTTCATGAGGAGTTGCGGTGAGGGATTTCGTGCCCTCCGCTCCCAACCCTCGATCATCTTCAGCTGGTAATTAGAGTCTCTTTAAATCTTACTATGCCAAGTCATTTCTGTTGTTGTTTCTGTGATTCCACACCGCTGCTTTGAAGAATGTCGCGCATGCGTGCCGGCGGGCTCTTCACGAAATCCCTCACCGCAACTCCTCATGAAATAAAGATCAACCTTCAAACTTGGTAAGTTCTCGTTCAATCTTACTATTCTCCTTGTAACCTTTGATATCCTT
The DNA here is from genome assembly GCA_963514005.1 of Raja brachyura. Next base: position 94,301,537 of record OY740783.1, on the reverse strand, counting down.
ACTAAATAAGAAACTGCTCTAAATATACCCAATGACCTTGCATCCAATGTCAACTGTGGCAATGAATTCCACAGATTCACCACCCTCTGGCAAAATAAATTACTCCTCGTCTCCATTCTAAAGGTAGGTGTTTTTATTCTAAGGCTGTGCCCTCTGGTCCTACACTCTCCTGCCACTGGAAACATCCTCGCCACATCCACTCTATCTAGGCTTTTCATGATCCGCAGGATCATTTTCAGAAACCTCCTCTGAACCCTCTCCAATGCCAGCAGATCCTTCCTCTGATGTGGGGCCCACAACTGCACACAATATTCCAAATATGATCTGATCAGCAGCTTATATAGGTATCCTCAGCAGTATATCCTTGCTTTTATATTCTAGATGTCTCAATGAATACCTCAACTTAATCCTCAACTTCTTGATCAACAGAACCACAATCAATGAGGATATGTGATAAATCAATCATACACCAACATGGCTGAAGCTTACAAAGCCATCCCCCTCCCCCACCTTGGTCAGTCTGATCACATCTCATTGTTCCTGCTCCCTAAGTACTCCCCACTCATCAGACGGGTTAAACCAACTGTGAGGACAGTTAAAGTCTGGTCAGAGGAAGCGGACTTCACACTTCAGCAGTGTTTTGGAAACACTGACTGGAAGGCGTTTGCAGCCCAGGCCACCCTTGACTCCCACACGGACATTGACTCCTACACATCCTCTGTTCTGGACTTTATAAACTCCACCATCAATAGTGTCATCTCCCTCAAACAGGTGACCATATTCCCGAATCAGAAGCCATGGATGAACAGCGAGGTCAGGCTACTGCTGAAAGCACGGGACACCGCTTTCAGGTCAGGCGATGCTCGAGCCTACAGTTCAGCCAGGGCTAACCTGAAGAGGGGCATCAAGAAGGCCAAGCACTGCCATAAGCTCAGGATTGAGGAGCACTTCAACAACAACTCCGACCCCCGACGCATGTGGCAAGGCATCCAGGCCATCACGGACTACAGACCCGCCAACACCACCCCCACATCCAGCAACGCCTCCTTCCTTGAGGAGCTCAATCACTTCTATGGCCGCTTCGACAGGGACAATCTAGAGACAGCCATCAAGGCTGTGCTACCTGCCGATCACCAACCCCTCACACTCACCCCCTACGACGTATACGTGGCACTGAGTAGGACTAATGCACGTAAAGCTGCTGGCCCTGACGGCATCCCCGGGCGCGTGCTCAGGGTCTGTGCGGCGCAGCTGGCAGACGTCTGGACTGATATCTTCAACCTGTCACTTGCCCAGGCAGTTGTCCCCACGTGCCTTAAAACCACCTCCATCGTGCCAGTGCCAAAACACTCCACTGCGGCAAGCCTCAACGACTTCCGCCCAGTTGCACTTACCCCCATCATCACCAAGTGCTTCGAGAGGCTGGTCCTGGCACACCTCAAAAGCTGCCTACCCCCCACACTGGATCCCTATCAGTTTGCCTACCGCAAGAACAGGAGTACGGAGGATGCCATCTCAACGGCACTTCACTCCGCCCTCTCCCACCTCGAAAACAGAGACACTTATGTAAGAATGCTGTTCATCGATTACAGCTCAGCATTCAACACCATTATACCATCAAAATTGATCACCAAACTCGGTAACCTGTGCATCGCTCCTTCCCTCTGCAACTGGATACTGGACTTTCTAACCAACAAACCCCAGTCTGTTAGGTTAGACAAGCACACCTCTTCAACCCTCACCCTGAACACCGGCGTTCCACAGGGCTGTGTGCTGAGCCCCCTCCTCTACTCCCTCTTCACCTAAGACTGCACACCTGTACATGGTACTAACACCATCATCAAGTATGCAGATGATACAACGGTGATTGGCCTCATCAGCAACAACGATGAGTCGGCCTACAGGGAGGAGGTCCAGCACTTAGCAGCATGGTGCGCTGACAACAACCTGGCCCTTAACTCCAAGAAGACCAAGGAGCTCATTGTAGACTTCAGGAAGTCCAGGGGCAGCATGCACACCCCCATCCACATTAACGGTACGGAGGTGGAACGTGTTTCTAGCTTCAGGTTCCTGGGAGTCAACCTCTCCGACAACCTCTCTTGGACCCACAATACCTCAACTCTGATCAAGAAGGCTCACCAGCGTCTCTTCTTCCTGAGGAGACTGAAGAAGGTCCATCTGTCTCCTCAGATCCTGGTGAACTTCTACCGCTGCACCATCGAGAGCATCCTTACCAACTGCATCACAGTTTGGTATGGCAACTGCTCTGTCTCCGACCGGAAGGCATTGCAGAGGGTGGTGAAAATTGCCCAACGCATCACCGGTTCCTCGCTCCCCTCCATTGAGTCTGTCCAAAGCAAGCGTTGTCTGCGGAGGGCGCTCAGCATCGCCAAGGACCTCTCTCACCCCAACCATGGACTGTTTACCCTCCTACCATCCGGGAGGCGCTACAGGTCTCTCCGTTGCCGAACCAGCAGGTCCAGGAACAGCTTCTTTCCGGCGGCTGTCACGCTACTCAACAACGTACCTCGGTGACTGCCAATCACCCCCCCACCCCCCGGACGCTTATTATTATTTATTCAAATCATTTGCTGTGTCGCTCTTCCAGGGAGATGCTAGATGCTAAATGCATTTTGTTGTCTCTGTACTGTACACTGACAATGACAATTAAAATTTAATCTGAATCTGAATCTGAATCATCATTACAGCTTGTTTCAATTTCAGTTTAGGTTATTGTCACTGTACTGGGGTACAGTGAAAAGCTTTTGTTGCCTACTGACCAGTCAGCAGAAAGACAATACATGACAATACAATCGACCCATTTACAGTGCATAGATATGATTTATGATAATTACGATGGATACATCTATGCTATTACTAAAACTCTCATCTTGACCACTTCCAGTCTGTGTTGTTTTTAAATTTGTGCAAAAACGGCACCCTATATTGCTAGGATTTTTCGCCGCCTTACTCACCATCTGCTCTAAGCCACCAGATCGGTTGTTCCGATCGGTGGAAGATTACAAAAGTTATGAAGGTTTAAAAAATCGTGAGACCAGCAGATTGGTCTTCTTACCTGTCAACCACCATGAAGGTAATACCCCTTCTGGCACCCGCTGGAGAACAAAGCTCCGGAGGCGCGGCTGAGTCCGAGAATATGTACAGAAGCCGCCCATACAGAAGCCGCCCATCCAGAAGCCTCCCAGAATAAAGCTGAAGCAGTGGAGTGTGGTCTGAGTTATGTGGGTGGGGGCGGGCTGTGTTCCGTGGGCAGGGGCAGTGAGCGCAACAGGTGCTGGGGCCAGGAGCAGCTGAGTGAGTCCGGAGTTGGGTCCTGGAGCTGGTGAGTGCAGTTAGAGCTGGGGCCGGGAACCGGTGAACCCACAAACCCCCCTCCCACACACCCCTCCCACATGCCCCCCCTCCCCCATAGCCCCCCTCCCCTACACCAACCCTCCCCTACCCTACTCCCCCCTTCCCCTACAACCCCTCTCCCCTGCACTTCCCTCCCCTACACCCCTCCACCCCCAACCCACCACATCCCCCTCCTCTACACCCCCTCCCCCCTCCCCTACACCCCTTCCCTCCCTTACACCACCCCTCCCCTCCCCTACACCCCCTCTCCTACACTCTCCTCCCACAGCACCCCCCCACGCCTCCCCTCCCACGCCCCCCCCGCACCCCTCCCCCACAAACCCATCCCCCACCCTCCTCCCCCCTACACCCCCCTCCCCCACCCACCCTGCTCCCACACACACACACCCTCCCATGAGTGAGTGAACTGTGAGGCAACAAGCCGTGAGTGAGTGAATTGTGAGGCCACAAGCCGTGAGTGAACTGTATCCACAAGCCGTGAGTGGGTGAACTGTGAGTCCACAAGCCATGAGTGAGTGAACTGTGAGTCCACAAGCCATGACTGATGAACTGTGAGTCCACAAACCGTGACTGAGTGAGCTGTGAGTCCACAAGCTGTGGCTGAGTGAACTGTGAGTCCGCAAGACATGATTGCGTGAACTCTGACTCCACAAGCCATGAGTGAATGAACTGTGAGTCCACAAGCCGTGACTGAGTGAGCTGTGAGTCCACAAGCCGTGACTGAGTGAACTGTGTGTCCACAAGCCGTGATCAGGGGCGTCACAACCCTTCAGCTGCACCTGCGCAGTTGGGGACTATGCATAAGTGGTGGAATATTGAAATTGGTGGAGAGGTGGAATATTGCATTGGGGGACCAGGCCTCCCATGTGAGAATAATCCTCGACAGAACCTGGAGTGTCAAGACAAGTCAAGTTTTATTTGCCAGCAGCGGTACAATAAGAAAAGAACACACAATACACAATAAAAATTTAACACAGACATCCACCACAGCATTCATCACTGTGGTGGAAGGCACAAAAATTGGCCAGTCCTCCTCCATTTTCTCCGTGGTTGGGACCTCAATGCTCCACAGCCACCGCTGCGGGCGTCCAGATGTTCATACAAGGTAAGTCCTGGTAAGTCCAGAATCGGTGCTTCCCCACCGGAGACTGTGGCTTCAAGTTCGTGTAGGCCGCAGGCCAACGATCGAAGATCTAAAGTCCCCGCCGCGCCGCAGAAAGAAGCACCGCAGACTGCAGGGCCAGCGGTCGGAGCTCCTCTCCAGGGATCCCTGGCGGGGGACCCCGTTCCAGATGGTAAGTCCCCACTGTGCCAGCGGTAGAAGTTGGCCGCGGGCCGGCGGTCGGAGCTCTTCTCCTCCCGGGTCCCCAACGAGGGATCCAAGGCTCCAGTCGCTGCGTCAGACCTCAGCTTCAGGCTGCCCTGGGCCAGCAAATGGAGCACGACCCCCTGCGAGGGCTCGCCCGCTCCGCGACGAAAGAGACCTTGCTGCTGAAGCCCCGGGCTCTTCTCTCTGGGAAAGGCCGCACAATCCTCGACGTTAGGCCATGGGGGAAGCAACATGGAAAAAGTCGCCTCTCCGTGGAGGAGGCGACCAAAGTGGTTTCCCCCTTACCCCTCCACACCACCCCCCACACAAGACACACAAAGAAACATTCAAAACACACATTGAGACACAATAAAAAAAACAAAAAATTGAGAGAAAACTAGTGTAGTCCATCTGGTCCAGCTGATTTATCCACCTTTAAGCCTTTCAGCTTTCCATGCACTTTCTCATTAATAGAGACAGCACTCACTTCTGCCCCCTGACTCTCTTGAATTTCTGGTTCATTGCCGGTCTCTTCCACTGGAAAGACTGATGCAAAAATGTATTCAGTCGGACCATTTCTTTCAGTCTGCCATTTCTTTGTTCACCATTACTACTTCTTTAGCGTAATTTTCCAACTGTTCAACATCCATTTTTGCTTTTCTTTCACACTTTATACATCTGAAACATTTTTGGATATATTTTTTTTAAATTATTTGCTAGCTTACCTTCATATTTCAACTTCTCCCCTTATTGCCTTTTTTAATAACTTCCCAATCCACAAGCTTCACGCTAATCTTTGCCATATTATATACCTTCTCTTTTGCTTTTAAGCTATCTTTGACTTCCTTGGTCTCCCACAGTCACCTCCTTTTTGTATGTTTCTTTTTTTTTGGGATGAAAAGATCCTGCGTCTTTTGAATTATTCCCAGAACCTCCTTCCAATGCTGCTCCACCGTCATTCCTGCTAGGTTCCCTTCCAATTTACTTTAGCCAGCTCCTCCCTCAGAACTCTTATTTGAAAGTAAATTCTCCTCCATTTTCATCCACTGCTTTCAATCCATATTAACTAAAGAAAACAAGATGATTAACAAATTCAGCATCTTACAGTGCCTATACTGCTGACAGACGGCATCTTTGTATAACAAATTATAGCACCTTAACTGGGCATAACTTGGCCAAGTATTCCAAATGTTAAGGCAATTGAACTTCTTTCCTGTTTCCAAAGTACCACTTAGACCCACTAACAGCTAAAAAAGCTATGTTCTCATAATTATCATTAAACAGAACTCCATACTGGAAAATATATGAACATTTTGACCATATGGTTTTAGTTTAATTTGGATTTACATTGTTTTACTCAAGTTTCAAAACTAACATAAAAAAGCTTGACCAAGTTATGATCCCATAGAAACATTTAATCTCACATTTAATACAACATTCCATCTCACATTTAATACAACCTTTGCCCATGCTTTTAAAAGGAAAAAATAAAACTTTTAATGCCCCGAGATCCGAGAGTAAAAGGGAGGTAACGTCAGCACCATGACCGTGTCTTCTTGGAATTTGAAGCAATTACAATGATTGATAGATCCTGCTGAGTGGCGTTAGAGATGAGAAACCTAACCAGTGCCTTTTGTAAATATGTTGATATATGAGAAGGGATGTCAAAAACAACGAAACAACAATGACCACTTCGATCTTCCAGCATGGGATTCTTTGGCCAAGAAGGTAAACATAATTTGCTGCTCTTCTTGCAGTTGAATTGTTGTAACAGATGCAATTTAGTGAGGGTCAGGAAGGGCTGGAGAAGCCCCCACAGAGTCGCCCTCCAGGTGGCAATTAAACCAGAGCCAGGGTTTCCTTCTGGGAGCTGTAAACACACATTGAAACCTGTTCTTGATACATAAACTATTTGCTCCATTTAATCCACGTCAATAAGCAAACTAACCTATTCTATTTCTGATTGCACAAACCAATTTCTATCATCATTAATGTCATGAATTTTTGAAAAGTACTAGTAGAAATTTGTGGATTTATTTGGTGTACCGTTTCACAGAGTTGTGTCAAAATCTTTTGCGTGTTGAATTGATTTATAATGCAGCAACTGTTGCTGTCTGTTAAATACTTGTTGAAAATGTGATGAAAGGGTTTGTATTTTGGCTTTTCAGCACTCAGCGCGCCGAACCTCACTTGTCAGGAAGTGGAAATGACCGTAGATTATATGTCTTGACCTCTCTCAAATTCTCTGAGCTATGCTGAGAATTGAGATGTGTAAAATTGATCTTTTGAATCCAATATCTCATCCTTTCTCCAGTTGGTGCTGATCCAGGTTTGGGTTCATAAACCCTAACTGGCCATTGTGCTTAGAATCAGTCATGGAGTCATACAGCATGGAAACAGGCCCTTTGGCCCATCTTTTCCATGCCGACCAAGATACCTCATCTGTGCTAGTCCCATTTGGCCATATTTACACTATATACCCTTTAAACCTCTCCTATCCATGTACTTGTTCAAATGTATTTTAAATGTTGGTACAGTACCTGTCTCAACTACTTCCTCTGGCAGCTCATTACACCATCCTCTGTGTGAAAACGTTGCTCCTCAGGTTCCTATTAAATCTTTCCCCTCTCACCTTAAATCTATGTCCTCTGGTTCTTCAGTTCAGTTTCAGTTTAGTTTATTGTGACATGTACCAAGATACAGTGAAAAGCTTTTTGTTGCATGCTAACCAGTCAGCAGAAAGACAATACATGATTACAATCAATCAAATTACAGTGTATAGATACATGATAAAGGAAGTAGGAATTTGCTGCAGGAATACAGATCTAAGAGTGTGGAGTGATTCTAATGTGAGTTTGTAGATCTGCTTCTGTGGCTAGCACGCAAATAGTCGCCTGTGTTGGGTGCCATCTTGATTCCCCTACTCTGGGTAAAAGATCCTCCTGTGCTCCAAAGAATCAAGTTCTAGCCTGCCCAAACTCTTGTTTTAATATCTGTCTGCTTACAAAATAAGTAAACTAGCATATAATATACAGAGAAAGATGGTGACCTGCATTCCTCTCATGCATGCAGCTAGTCCAGTCGCTGAGTGTTGAAACGCTGATTCCTGAAAGCTTTTCAAAGCATTTTTGCTAATCATCATAGTGTCTATTTGATTCACTAATGTTCACTTTCATCACTGCCACCTTGTTTTGATATCTGTCTGCTTACAAAATAAGTAAACTAGCGCATAATGTACAGAGAAAGATGGCTTCACACACACTCATGTTAGGATCAAAAACAGGAATTATTAATTTCCAAGTCAAAGGTCCTCGACTGATTTACTGAGCATGTGCGAGAATGAGTGCAGCTCATAGGCATAAATTACATGGATATTGTCACAACTCTCCTGGCAACATCCTTGTAGATTTTCTCTGCACCCTTTCCAGGTTAACAACATATATTCTATGGCAGGGTGACCAAAACTGAACACAACGCACCATCTATAGCCACACCAATGTTTTGGATATATCTACATAGTGAGGATCTTGTGGATAAAGTTGTTGTCTGTCAGTTTCGGAGATCCGGGTCCAATCCTGTCTTCAAAGGTTTCAAAGGTCTTTTATTGTCACATGTACCAATTAAGGTACAGTGACATGCCAATTACCATACAGCCATATGACAAATAAAGCAACAAGATGCACAACTACATAAAAGTTAACATAAACATCCCCACAGTCCAATCTTCTTCCTCTATTCTCCCGTGGTTGGGGCAGTCGAATAATTCCGTCGGGGTGATCGAAGCTCCCGCAGCCGTTGGTCGAAACCCCCGCATCGGGACGATCAAAACTACTGCGTCGGGGCAAATGAAACTCTCGAGTCGGGGCGGTCGAAACTCCCACGGCTTGGAGTTCCCGGTTGGTCTCTGACCAGAGACCACAGGCTCTGTGATGTTAAGTCCACAAGCACCCAGAGTTGGAGCTCTGAGGTTGACCACTGGCAAAGGGATTGTGAGCCCCGCGATGATAAATCCGCAGGCGACCGTGGTGGAGCTCTCAAAATCGGTCTCGAGGAAAGGACGCCAACTCCTCAATGTTAGGCCTCAGTGCAGACGGAGATATGATACGGATTTTAATTATATATTTTTTAATCCCATCTCTGTCACGGTAAGAGATTAGAAAACGTTTCCCCGAACTCCCACCCCCCACATAAAACAAGCTAAAGAACACTAAAAACATACATTTTAACACATACAATTACTGTAAAACACAAAGAAGGAAAGGATAGGCAGACCGGTGGTTTGGGTGCTGTCTGTGTGGAGTTTGCACAGTGTGGAGTTTTCTCCCTGTAACCGCATGGGTTTCCTCAGTGTGCTCCGCTTTCCAAAGATGTGAGGGTGGGTAGGTTAGTTGACCTGCAAATTATACTTTGTGCGTTGTAGCAGGACGCCTCCATAACACAGGGATTATCAGTATCTGTTTCAGGAGTCTGCTGATCAGGATGCATATGTGTTGCCCGTCTGTCAGAATTAGTTCAATATAACATGAGCTTCAAAGTTGAGGATGTTGGCCTGGGAGAGGACAGGGACTTTTGGTACACTTGTCGATGGATTTGGAAAATATTCTGGGGGTTGTTTCATTGGTACCTCTCCATTGCTTTGAGGTGAATATAGTAGTTAAAACCTGCCTCTGAAGCCTGGAGAAGGTTGGAGATGACTTCTGCAGGCTGTAAGGTCTGTGGTAGGTGTGGCATCTTGATCACAGTCTAGGTTCCTTCCACTGCTGGACATTGACGCGCAGAGTCTGTGGGCACACTCATCAAACATGGTAGGTATATCCCAACAAGAAGGCAATATGAATAGCAAGGGTGGTTGATACCATTGAATGTGTTGAGGATGTATGAAGAGTGTTTGCACTGTTTTTGTTCTGTACTGTATGTGTTTTATATTCTGAATAAACTTTATTTTTTGAAATTTTAAAAAATGCGTCTAGATCTTCAAACATTTTTCCTCCGTGGGCAAAATAAATGTAGGAACAAGCTGATCATTACCTTGTTTACCTCATAAAAGGAAGAGTACTGATTTTGTCTATGGAGCAATAGCCAGGAGCTACGGGTCTCAGTGTAAGCAATGGTTATGAAATTGGAAATGCGACTACTAGCAAACGTGACACCAATTCCAAATGAGAAATATCCTTGCCGTTTTTAGATGTCCATATTATAAAATGAGATAAGTCCTTACAAAATGACTTTAGTAAATCAAAGTGGCCCCATTATGATCATTATTACCATTTAAAAGATATTTGGACAGGTACATGATCAGAAAGGTTTCAGGGGATATGGGTCAAATATGAGCAAATGGACTAGCTTGGATGGAGCATGTAGGTCGCCAGACAAGTTGGGCCAAAGAGCCTGTTCCTTGAATTTATGACTATGACTCGATGAACCCTCTTTGACATTCTGACTCCATGACTTCCAAGTCAAAATGAGTACACAATGACAACTAAGATTCCCTCATGCAGTTTCTTAAAATTTCACACTCTGGGATCTAATTATTGATTTAGTTCCCTAGGACGTTACTGTTCCCTGTCCCAGCCTTATTTACCATTCCACAAAACATCACTTTGCATTTATCAGCATTAAATTCCATTTCCCATTGCTCTACCCATTCAACAGCTCTCCAGTATCATCCTGCAGTGGAAGGATATGTTTATTATCAGCAACACCTCATATATTATGGCATATGCACACCTATTTGTCAAACTTCCTTTCACATGCAAATTATCAATGATTATAACAAACACTATGTATCCCACACCAATCCCTGATTTACACCACCTGTCAGAATATTCAAATGACAAAAATAACCTTCCATCATCCGACCTTTCTGTCCTGGGCTTCCTCCATGGCCAGAGTGAGTCCCACCGCAAATTGGAGGAGCATCACCTCACATTTCGCTTGGGTTGTTTACTTCCCAGTGGTATGAGCATTGATTTCTCCAATTTCAGGTAGTCCTTGCTTTCTCCCTCCTTCCCCTCTCCTTCCCAGCTCTCCCACAAGCTACTGTCTCCGCCTCTTCCTTTCTTCTTCCTGCCCCCCCCCCCACCCCCACATCAGTCTGAAGAAGGGTCTCGACCCGAAATGTCACCTATTCCTTTGCTCCATAGATGCTGCCTCACCCACTGAGTTTCTCCAGCATTTTTGTCTACCTTCCATCATCCCTGTGTCATTGGATCCATTTATCAATTTACGCTAGATTCATGGGGTCTTATATTTTGGCCAATCTCCCATGTCGTAGTCATAAAGTCATAGAACCATATACCATTCAAACAGGTTCCATGGCCCAACTCATCCGTTGCTACATCTAAGCAAATCTCATTTATTTACATTAGGCCCACATTCCACCAATCCTTTCCTATTCATGTACCTGTTCAAGTGTCTTTTAAATGCTGTTATAGAAACCTAGATCAACTACTTCTTCTGGCAACTTGTTCCATATGCCCAATCCCTCTGTGTTAAATGTTGCCTCAGGTTCCTATTAAACCTTCCATGTGGAACCTTGTTAAGGTTTTATTGAAGTCCATGTAAACTGTATTAACTACTTAGTCACCTCTCAAAAAGTTCAATCGTGTTTTTTCAGACAAGATCTCCCCTGAAAAAGCTGTGGTGATTACTTTTGATTAATCTGTAAGAAACCAAAGTCCAGGTGAATTTGAGGGCAGGGCTAAGTTGAAGAAGGGAATCCAGCCCAAAACCTCACCTATCCGCATTCTCCAGAGATGCTGCCTGACCTGCTGATTTACTCCAGAACTTTGTGTCTACCTTTGATTAATCCAAATGTAGATTAATCCTATCCCTCAAAATAATTTCCAATAACTTCAATGCAGTGGTTTGGAGGTGGGATGAAATTATACTGATCTGAAGACTCAAGCTCCCTTGACTGACTCCCTTGATAGTTCATACAGTGCAGAATCTCTAGCCTGGAGGTTCATATTTGTATCTGTACATGCCAACATTTCAGTAACTTCAGGTAATGGAGCACAACTGAGAGCATTATTGGTAAGTCTGAAGCTTTTAATTGCCTTTGCTTTATATAAGCATTCTGACATGTCTTGTTTGCATGACCCCAACCTTAACATTCAAGGTTTTGCTGCAGTCTCTGCATTTTTCCACTTGTATCTGGGAGATATATCAGCAAACATATGAAACACAAAGCAATTTGTTTCACCACAAGGAAATATGATATCCAGCAGTGCCTCCGGAGACAGGTGTCAAAGCCCACTGTCGGAAAGCTTGTTTACCTAAAGGACCTCCCTGTTTGAATCATGGAACAATAAAATCAGAGGAGAGTTTATGATGCAACCAGGCTGCTACTTCCTTGAGACTGCTTTCATTGGAGCTGAAGTGTTCAAATCATTTGAACTGTTTGTCAGATCTTGCCAAGGACACAACTCAATGCCTCTCAATGAAGTTTAAGGTTAATAATCCAAATAGCCAGAGTTTGCGTAGCGGATTGCAATGCAGACAGCTGTGGAACTCTTTACTTCTTTCAGCTTTCCCTTACCTCAGCAATCTGCAGACTTTTTAAACTCTCCCGTGGCTTTTACAAACAAGAGCTGGAATGCTCAAGACTCAGAAATTCAGTTTCAATATTTATGCCTGCTAAAAGCATTTGTTGATGAGTGGAGCTTTCAGTTACTCACCACATGCACACTTCAAATCACTCTGTGCACAGGCAACATGGGCAAAGATAGAGCAGATAGCAGGAATATTTTCCCCATAGCAGAGGTATTGGAAACTGTAGGGCACAGGTTTAGGCTAGAGGGTAAGAGGTGTGGAGTGGACATGAGGAAGAACACTTGCACCGAGATGGTAGTAGGAACCTGCAACCTTTCCTGAGGGAAAGGGTGAGGCCAGTACTTTCACCACTTTTAGTATCGAGTTGAGCCGAATCCACAGAGCACAGAAGGTTTTGGTCTAATGTACGGTCAATGGTATTAGCAAAATGGTTACTTGATAATCAGCATGGGCCTGATGGGCTGAATGGTCCATTTCTTTGACATATGATTCTACGGCTTTATAACAGACCCAGGCCACCTCTCTAGAAGATCAATACAAAGGACAAAGCAGTGTGCGTCATCTACATAATGTATTGCAGTTAGTGACCCAAATGATGTTAGTCACCCAAACAATAATTTTCAAACACGTGACCTCTATCTCCAGGAAGGACAAGGATAACTCTACCATTTCCATGCAAACACCAACTTCACCATCCTGACTTGGAAATATTATCACTGGTCCTTCACAGCCAAAGGGTACAAACCCTGCAACTGCCTCCTCATCTTCATGATGGAAGCACCTTCACCAGAAGGACCTCGGCAGTTGAGGAAGGTGGCTCACAACTACCTTCTCAAGGACAATTAGCAACAGATGGTGGGTTACCAATGATGCCCAGATCCCCCAAATAATTTTTAAATTATCTTTGTGGCACTGATTTGAAATAGTACAATTTGTAGTGGATAGCAGAAAATGTATCTAGTTTCTCTCTAGTGTATCCATGTACTTAGATTCTACCCTTTTTTGTTCTCGTTCTGTTTTCTTGGAGAGTGCGAGGGTGGAAACACCCAACTCAAACAAGTTTGTGCTTCAGTTAAATATTACTTTTGTAGTTTACTGTGTAGTGTATGGACTTTCTTGACCATTGATAAAAGGATGCCAAATACAGGCACGGAAATCGCTATCAAAACATGGGGGGGAGGGAAATTTCCTGGCGGCCGTGTGCGGACATGCGCACACATGCGAGGCTTCGGCCGTGGGCCCTGTGGAAGGGAACATCGGGAGCTGACCTGGTTGGTGACCGACTCCGAACTCCAGCAACATCAGCTTCGTCCGCCCCGAATCGTGGGGCTTGAATCGGCCCGTTCACGGGGCCTTTCATCGGCTGGCGGGGGCTTCACCATTGGGAGCCTTGATCAGTTTGATTTTAAGCCGCGCCGGGCGCTGAAAGACCCCGCGAACGGACCCATGTGAAACAGGCATGGTGAAGCTTGAAGCTTGAAGGTGATATATTGAATCTATTAGCAAGAGAACTACTTCACTACCACCTTTCTTCAGTGGCTCCTACAGCATTGTCAATGCTGTTCCTTGCCCAGGCATTAAGGAAAATTTTACTGATAACCAGAAGCGGAAATAGCCACTACCAGTTTTGTGTCAGTAGAAAAGTAGCTGGCACATTCCTCACACATGGGTTAAATTGGCAATGTTAGCTAAATGATCTGTAAGAGAGTTACAGTGAGACATAGCAATGAAACACATTCAGCCGGATGCCTTCAGCCTATCGAGTTCATACCAGTCACTAATTCTGCGTTGATACAATTCATTCTACCCACAGCCCTATCAATTCCCTTATGTCCTGGTGTGAAATGTAAGTTATTTTCATCCCTGGAAAGGGGAGAATGGGAGATTAGTCAGATTGCATGTTGCCTATGCAGTCATACTGGAGCACTAGCATCTGCCGACAAGAGGTAAAATTACGTGACCTTTTTAGGCAACCAATGTTTTTCTCATTCTGGGATAAATCTCAGCATTTCCAACTATAGTCTTACTGTATTTTGGGACTATCTAGCTTTGCCTTGATAGTACATAATTTGTACGATTGCCTTTATAAGGCAACAACACTCTTACATCCTGTCCTATTCCAGAGAACAGTTTGTGGTCTATTATAATCATAACCGGTTTAAGTTGCAAATTCTATGATTGCAGAAAGATGGTAGACAGTAAGTTGCATGATTAGAATTTTCAATTCATTCTGTTATTCACTTGGTTATTAAACTGGGAATTAAACTGAAATAGACTAAGATAACATTTTCAGATTTCCCCTTGTATTCACAGTGTTTCATATTTTTATTGGATTATCAATTCAAGCTATGTTTAATGAGGATACTTAATTCATATGTTCATCAATTCATAAGTGATAGGAGCAGAATTGGGCCATTTGGGCCATCACGTCTACTCTGCCATTCAATCATGGCTGATATATCTCTCCCTCCAAATACCATTCTCCTGTCTTCTCCCCATAACCCTTGACACCCATACTAATCAAGAATCTATCTATCTCTGCCTTAAAAATATCCATTGACTTTGCCTCCACAGCCTGTGGCAATGAATTCCACAGATTCACCACCCTCTGACTAAATAAATAAATAAATTCCTCCTCATCTTCTTCCTAAAGGAACATCCTTTAATTCTGCGGCTATGACATCTGGCTCTAGACTAGTGGAAACATCAGAATATTTTTTAAAAGGCATTCACACGCATCTGGGATACATCTGTGAGTTGGTGGTGGGGAGGTAGTCTTACTCAAACTGTTTCTAATGAGTCTAAAGCAAAAAGATAAGATTTAGTGATTTTCAGAGCATACATCGGAGGGCAAAATTGTGTGAGATAGCGTATTCATAGGGAAAATATTAATTTAGAGTTGGAAGGAGTGATTTTATGGACAGTTCGTAATACAGTTATTATTTGTTCTGTATATTGGCAGAAGTTATTGTCCATTGCTAGCTGGCCAACAGGGGTGGTAGATGGTATTTTTCTTTAATTGCTGATCTGTAGCTGTGTAGACATTTGATGTCTGGGTATTTAGTTAGTGCATTAGTTGATGATTATTGGCAATTGAGAGTCAAGCACATAGGCAGAGAACTGGCATCACTAGGCATAATGGGGGAGCAAGTTTCCATGCCAACGGGCACTATCAAACCAGTTAGGTTTTAATTGTGTTCTTCCACATCTTTGATCACTGACACTGCTGCCAATTTTAAAACATAATGTGAATTTGCAAATGGTCGGAATCTGAACTATTAGTTCCTGAACTATTGGTGCAGGAATTTAGTTTTTAATCATTTCACTCCTCCATGCATATTTACCTGGAAAGTTCAACTGTGAAAGTGTGCAACAAAGTGCCCGAAAACTGTCATAAACATTTATCTTTTTAAGCATGAAATGATTCAAGCAATTTACTTTTCAAAAATAAGCAATTCCCATCTTCTTTAACACCTTGAAAAGAATTTTCCAAATTTTCCTAATGCAAGTCCAGAAAATGTAACAAAAGCTTGTTCCTTTGAAATTCACAAATGGGCAACGTCGTATTTTGGTTTGGATGCCCTCTCAAATTGCTGATAAAGCCACACTTTCTGTGTCAATGCTGGATGATATCTGAACCATTTCAACAACTAAATATGTTGACGCAATGATGTTATTGACCTGGCCCAATACAAAATTCCAACAATAGGCTATAAAATTCTAACAATCTGTAGGTTATTCTAAAATGTTGTTTCTAAAATATTGTTTTTCATCATAAAATGGGGGCAACACAGTGGTGCAGTGGTTGAATTGCTGCCTTACAGCACCAGAGACCCGGGTTCGATCGTGATTACGTAGCTGTCTGTAAGGAGTTTGTATGTTCTCCCCTGCGTGGGTTTTCTCAGGGAGCTCTGGTTACCTCCCACACTCCAAAAAGATTTGTCGGCTAATTGGCTTGGTAGAATTGAGAAAAAAATATCCCTAGTGTGTGTAGGAACCTGCTAATGTGTGGGAATTAGAAACATAGAAAAATAGGTGCAGGAGGAATATCTGCCCATTCACTCAGCCTATCCAAATCACCCTGCAGCCTCCGAGCATCCTCCTCACACCTAACTATACCCCCCAGCTTGGTGTCATCTGCAAATTTGGAGATGTTGCATTGAATTCCCTCGTCCAATTCATTAATATATATTGTAAATAGCTGGGGTCCCAGCACTGAGCCTTGCAGTACCCCACTAGTCACTGCCTGCCATTCTGAAAAGGACCCGTTTACTCCTACCCTTTGCCTCCTGTCTGCTAGCCAGTTCTCTATCCACATCAATACTGAACCCCCAATACCGTGTGCTTTAAGTTTGTATGCTAATCTCTTATGCGGGACCTTGTCGAAAGCCTTCTGAAAGTCCAGATATAACACATCCACTGGTTCTCCCTTATCCACCCTACTAGTTACATCCTCGAAAAATTCTATCAGATTTGTCAGACATGATTTACCTTTCGTAAATCCATGCTGACTTTGTCCAATGATTTCACCACTTTCCAAATGCGCTTCTATCCCATCTTTAATAACTGACTCTAGCAGTTTCCCCACTACCGATGTTACACTAACTGGTCTGTAATTCCCCGCTTTCTCTCTCCCTCCTTTTTTAAAAAGTGGGGTTACATTAGCTACCCTCCAATCCTCAGGAACTATTCCAGAATCTAAGGAATTTTGAAAAATTATCACTAATGCATCCACTATTTCTGTGGTTACCTCCTTGAGTACTCTGGGATGCAGACTATCTGGCCCTGGGGATTTATCGGCCTTCAATCCGTTCAATTTACCCAACACCACCTCCCGGCTTACCTGGATTTCACTCAGTTCCTCCATCTTATTTGACCCCCATTCCACTGCTATTTCCGGCAGATTATTTATGTCTTCCTTAGTGAAGACAGAACCAAAGTAGTTATTCAATTGGTCTGCCATGTCCTTGTTCCCCATGATCAATTCACCTGTTTCTGACTGCAAGGGACCAACATTTGTTTTAACTAGTCTCTTTCTCTTCACATATCTATAAACACTTTTGCAGTCAGTTTTTATGTTCCCTGCCAGTTTCCTTTTATAATCTATTTTCCCTTTCCTAATTAAGGCCTTTGTCCTCCTCTGCTGGATTCTGAATTTCTCCCAGTCCTCCGGTAGGCTGCTTTTTCTGGCAAATTTGTATGCCTCATCTTTTGTTTTTATACTATCCCTGATTTCCCTTGTTATCCATGGATGCACCACCTTCCCCGATTTTTTTCGTTTTCCCCCTCTGACTCACTGAGAACTCTCCTCCCACTTGGGCTAGAGCCACTCAATGCCTCTCAATGAAGTTTAAGGTTAATAATCCAAATAGCCAGAGTTTGCGTAGCGGATTGCAATGCAGACAGCTGTGGAACTCTTTACTTCTTTCAGCTTTCCCTTACCTCAGCAATCTGCAGACTTTTTAAACTCTCCCGTGGCTTTTACAAACAAGAGCTGGAATGCTCAAGACTCAGAAATTCAGTTTCAATATTTATGCCTGCTAAAAGCATTTGTTGATGAGTGGAGCTTTCAGTTACTCACCACATGCACACTTCAAATCACTCTGTGCACAGGCAACATGGGCAAAGATAGAGCAGATAGCAGGAATATTTTCCCCATAGCAGAGGTATTGGAAACTGTAGGGCACAGGTTTAGGCTAGAGGGTAAGAGGTGTGGAGTGGACATGAGGAAGAACACTTGCACCGAGATGGTAGTAGGAACCTGCAACCTTTCCTGAGGGAAAGGGTGAGGCCAGTACTTTCACCACTTTTAGTATCGAGTTGAGCCGAATCCACAGAGCACAGAAGGTTTTGGTCTAATGTACGGTCAATGGTATTAGCAAAATGGTTACTTGATAATCAGCATGGGCCTGATGGGCTGAATGGTCCATTTCTTTGACATATGATTCTACGGCTTTATAACAGACCCAGGCCACCTCTCTAGAAGATCAATACAAAGGACAAAGCAGTGTGCGTCATCTACATAATGTATTGCAGTTAGTGACCCAAATGATGTTAGTCACCCAAACAATAATTTTCAAACACGTGACCTCTATCTCCAGGAAGGACAAGGATAACTCTACCATTTCCATGCAAACACCAACTTCACCATCCTGACTTGGAAATATTATCACTGGTCCTTCACAGCCAAAGGGTACAAACCCTGCAACTGCCTCCTCATCTTCATGATGGAAGCACCTTCACCAGAAGGACCTCGGCAGTTGAGGAAGGTGGCTCACAACTACCTTCTCAAGGACAATTAGCAACAGATGGTGGGTTACCAATGATGCCCAGATCCCCCAAATAATTTTTAAATTATCTTTGTGGCACTGATTTGAAATAGTACAATTTGTAGTGGATAGCAGAAAATGTATCTAGTTTCTCTCTAGTGTATCCATGTACTTAGATTCTACCCTTTTTTGTTCTCGTTCTGTTTTCTTGGAGAGTGCGAGGGTGGAAACACCCAACTCAAACAAGTTTGTGCTTCAGTTAAATATTACTTTTGTAGTTTACTGTGTAGTGTATGGACTTTCTTGACCATTGATAAAAGGATGCCAAATACAGGCACGGAAATCGCTATCAAAACATGGGGGGGAGGGAAATTTCCTGGCGGCCGTGTGCGGACATGCGCACACATGCGAGGCTTCGGCCGTGGGCCCTGTGGAAGGGAACATCGGGAGCCGACCTGGTTGGTGACCGACTCCGAACTCCAGCAACATCAGCTTCGTCCGCCCCGAATCGTGGGGCTTGAATCGGCCCGTTCACGGGGCCTTTCATCGGCTGGCGGGGGCTTCACCATTGGGAGCCTTGATCAGTTTGATTTTAAGCCGCGCCGGGCGCTGAAAGACCCCGCGAACGGACCCATGTGAAACAGGCATGGTGAAGCTTGAAGCTTGAAGGTGATATATTGAATCTATTAGCAAGAGAACTACTTCACTACCACCTTTCTTCAGTGGCTCCTACAGCATTGTCAATGCTGTTCCTTGCCCAGGCATTAAGGAAAATTTTACTGATAACCAGAAGCGGAAATAGCCACTACCAGTTTTGTGTCAGTAGAAAAGTAGCTGGCACATTCCTCACACATGGGTTAAATTGGCAATGTTAGCTAAATGATCTGTAAGAGAGTTACAGTGAGACATAGCAATGAAACACATTCAGCCGGATGCCTTCAGCCTATCGAGTTCATACCAGTCACTAATTCTGCGTTGATACAATTCATTCTACCCACAGCCCTATCAATTCCCTTATGTCCTGGTGTGAAATGTAAGTTATTTTCATCCCTGGAAAGGGGAGAATGGGAGATTAGTCAGATTGCATGTTGCCTATGCAGTCATACTGGAGCACTAGCATCTGCCGACAAGAGGTAAAATTACGTGACCTTTTTAGGCAACCAATGTTTTTCTCATTCTGGGATAAATCTCAGCATTTCCAACTATAGTCTTACTGTATTTTGGGACTATCTAGCTTTGCCTTGATAGTACATAATTTGTACGATTGCCTTTATAAGGCAACAACACTCTTACATCCTGTCCTATTCCAGAGAACAGTTTGTGGTCTATTATAATCATAACCGGTTTAAGTTGCAAATTCTATGATTGCAGAAAGATGGTAGACAGTAAGTTGCATGATTAGAATTTTCAATTCATTCTGTTATTCACTTGGTTATTAAACTGGGAATTAAACTGAAATAGACTAAGATAACATTTTCAGATTTCCCCTTGTATTCACAGTGTTTCATATTTTTATTGGATTATCAATTCAAGCTATGTTTAATGAGGATACTTAATTCATATGTTCATCAATTCATAAGTGATAGGAGCAGAATTGGGCCATTTGGGCCATCACGTCTACTCTGCCATTCAATCATGGCTGATATATCTCTCCCTCCAAATACCATTCTCCTGTCTTCTCCCCATAACCCTTGACACCCATACTAATCAAGAATCTATCTATCTCTGCCTTAAAAATATCCATTGACTTTGCCTCCACAGCCTGTGGCAATGAATTCCACAGATTCACCACCCTCTGACTAAATAAATAAATAAATTCCTCCTCATCTTCTTCCTAAAGGAACATCCTTTAATTCTGCGGCTATGACATCTGGCTCTAGACTAGTGGAAACATCAGAATATTTTTTAAAAGGCATTCACACGCATCTGGGATACATCTGTGAGTTGGTGGTGGGGAGGTAGTCTTACTCAAACTGTTTCTAATGAGTCTAAAGCAAAAAGATAAGATTTAGTGATTTTCAGAGCATACATCGGAGGGCAAAATTGTGTGAGATAGCGTATTCATAGGGAAAATATTAATTTAGAGTTGGAAGGAGTGATTTTATGGACAGTTCGTAATACAGTTATTATTTGTTCTGTATATTGGCAGAAGTTATTGTCCATTGCTAGCTGGCCAACAGGGGTGGTAGATGGTATTTTTCTTTAATTGCTGATCTGTAGCTGTGTAGACATTTGATGTCTGGGTATTTAGTTAGTGCATTAGTTGATGATTATTGGCAATTGAGAGTCAAGCACATAGGCAGAGAACTGGCATCACTAGGCATAATGGGGGAGCAAGTTTCCATGCCAACGGGCACTATCAAACCAGTTAGGTTTTAATTGTGTTCTTCCACATCTTTGATCACTGACACTGCTGCCAATTTTAAAACATAATGTGAATTTGCAAATGGTCGGAATCTGAACTATTAGTTCCTGAACTATTGGTGCAGGAATTTAGTTTTTAATCATTTCACTCCTCCATGCATATTTACCTGGAAAGTTCAACTGTGAAAGTGTGCAACAAAGTGCCCGAAAACTGTCATAAACATTTATCTTTTTAAGCATGAAATGATTCAAGCAATTTACTTTTCAAAAATAAGCAATTCCCATCTTCTTTAACACCTTGAAAAGAATTTTCCAAATTTTCCTAATGCAAGTCCAGAAAATGTAACAAAAGCTTGTTCCTTTGAAATTCACAAATGGGCAACGTCGTATTTTGGTTTGGATGCCCTCTCAAATTGCTGATAAAGCCACACTTTCTGTGTCAATGCTGGATGATATCTGAACCATTTCAACAACTAAATATGTTGACGCAATGATGTTATTGACCTGGCCCAATACAAAATTCCAACAATAGGCTATAAAATTCTAACAATCTGTAGGTTATTCTAAAATGTTGTTTCTAAAATATTGTTTTTCATCATAAAATGGGGGCAACACAGTGGTGCAGTGGTTGAATTGCTGCCTTACAGCACCAGAGACCCGGGTTCGATCGTGATTACGTAGCTGTCTGTAAGGAGTTTGTATGTTCTCCCCTGCGTGGGTTTTCTCAGGGAGCTCTGGTTACCTCCCACACTCCAAAAAGATTTGTCGGCTAATTGGCTTGGTAGAATTGAGAAAAAAATATCCCTAGTGTGTGTAGGAACCTGCTAATGTGTGGGAATTAGAAACATAGAAAAATAGGTGCAGGAGGAATATCTGCCCATTCACTCAGCCTATCCAAATCACCCTGCAGCCTCCGAGCATCCTCCTCACACCTAACTATACCCCCCAGCTTGGTGTCATCTGCAAATTTGGAGATGTTGCATTGAATTCCCTCGTCCAATTCATTAATATATATTGTAAATAGCTGGGGTCCCAGCACTGAGCCTTGCAGTACCCCACTAGTCACTGCCTGCCATTCTGAAAAGGACCCGTTTACTCCTACCCTTTGCCTCCTGTCTGCTAGCCAGTTCTCTATCCACATCAATACTGAACCCCCAATACCGTGTGCTTTAAGTTTGTATGCTAATCTCTTATGCGGGACCTTGTCGAAAGCCTTCTGAAAGTCCAGATATAACACATCCACTGGTTCTCCCTTATCCACCCTACTAGTTACATCCTCGAAAAATTCTATCAGATTTGTCAGACATGATTTACCTTTCGTAAATCCATGCTGACTTTGTCCAATGATTTCACCACTTTCCAAATGCGCTTCTATCCCATCTTTAATAACTGACTCTAGCAGTTTCCCCACTACCGATGTTACACTAACTGGTCTGTAATTCCCCGCTTTCTCTCTCCCTCCTTTTTTAAAAAGTGGGGTTACATTAGCTACCCTCCAATCCTCAGGAACTATTCCAGAATCTAAGGAATTTTGAAAAATTATCACTAATGCATCCACTATTTCTGTGGTTACCTCCTTGAGTACTCTGGGATGCAGACTATCTGGCCCTGGGGATTTATCGGCCTTCAATCCGTTCAATTTACCCAACACCACCTCCCGGCTTACCTGGATTTCACTCAGTTCCTCCATCTTATTTGACCCCCATTCCACTGCTATTTCCGGCAGATTATTTATGTCTTCCTTAGTGAAGACAGAACCAAAGTAGTTATTCAATTGGTCTGCCATGTCCTTGTTCCCCATGATCAATTCACCTGTTTCTGACTGCAAGGGACCAACATTTGTTTTAACTAGTCTCTTTCTCTTCACATATCTATAAACACTTTTGCAGTCAGTTTTTATGTTCCCTGCCAGTTTCCTTTTATAATCTATTTTCCCTTTCCTAATTAAGGCCTTTGTCCTCCTCTGCTGGATTCTGAATTTCTCCCAGTCCTCCGGTAGGCTGCTTTTTCTGGCAAATTTGTATGCCTCATCTTTTGTTTTTATACTATCCCTGATTTCCCTTGTTATCCATGGATGCACCACCTTCCCCGATTTTTTTCGTTTTCCCCCTCTGACTCACTGAGAACTCTCCTCCCACTTGGGCTAGAGCCAATCAGTGCTTTCTCCTGCTTCTCTTTGTTGCTGTTGCTTCAAAATCCACGGGAACACTGAGTAAAGTCTGCCTGTGCTTTGTCTCTCCTTTTCAACTGTTTTCCCCCTCTGACTCACTGAGAACTCTCCTCCCACTTGGGCTAGAGCCAATCAGTGCTTTCTCCTGCTTCTCTTTGTTGCTGTTGCTTCAAAATCCACGGGAACACTGAGAATTGCTGGTTAGCGTGGTCTCGGTGGGTCGAAGTACCTGTTTCTGCGCTATATCTCTAAAATAAAATAAATTAAATTATTTATCTTAGGGATTATGGTGCTAAATGGATTAATTTCCATTTTTAATATCTGAAAAGATCTGCAAATTCTATAAATCCCTTTCTAAAGTTAAAAATGTGATATGTGCCTGGAATTCATGACCAGTTTTAGACATGATTTTCATCGTCTTGCAGTTCATGTGCACATTTTGCTTATTTTTATGTTAGTGAATTACTCTGTGGGATAGTCAAAGATCTGGCAATGGATTCAGCACTTTCCTTGGCTACATTTATTTGAGAGCAGAACAAGCATCTGTATAGAGTGTATGTGGAGAGGATGTTTCCACTAGTTGGAGAGTCTAGGACTGGAGGTCATAGAATTGAAGGTTGTGTAGCGGTGCCTGCTGGGGCACACAGGTATCGAAGCCGCGGTCACGTGACTCGGGAAGGGCTGCCATTTTTCACGCGGTTTGTTGTTTGAACAAACGTTCCTCGAGCAGATGCCGGACGAGGTCCGTTTGATGCTCGCCGGGGCCGACTTCAGTGATCCCCAGCACCTACGAGAGAGCCGACGAGTTATGGACCCACAGACGCCGGGACGTTTGTTCTTTCACCCGCCCTGCTGTCATGGCTAGGGTGTAACCTAGAAGACACCGGGACGAAGGTCAGGACTCGCCCAGCGCCGAAGAATCATCGCCACAGCCGGAAATGTGCAGCCGACGACATTTGTGTTATTTGTGTTAACCAGAAGTATTAAAAAAATGTAGAAAATACCTATCGGCATCAAATTAAGCTGCTCCACGTCACTATTTCACCTTGGAATTCCACATTGATCTCAGAATAACTTTATTCTGCTGAGACTGGCTTATACACAAAGATGCGCACACAGATGGCTTGCTCTGTGATTATGTTCAGAAAGAGAAAACAACTGCAAGTGTTTGAAAGAATGAGATTCAAACAATAATTAAAGAGCAGGGTGCATATCTGAGAAGATACTGCACTTCTCATGGAGACATAACAAAGAGAGAACTGAAAAGCATCAAGACATTGGGCTAAGAAGCAGAGATCAAAAAGATGTTGTCTGCAAAGCAAACCAATACAGAAGAGAGAAGTCAAAAGACAGAAAAGATAATGAATGAGGAAGAAATTTTGAGCATCAAAAATTAAGGACACATTCTTGTGAAGCTAAAGGAGGTGCTGCTGCCATGAAGAAATGTAAACATTTTTAAATTAAAGACAGAAGATACCTCGTTCACAATGTTACATGATGATGTAGAAGTGAATCATGTATTAGGACACCCAAATCCCATTGCATTTCAGCAATCTTTTCCCATTTGTATAATATGCTGTTTCAATATTTTACTTTGCCAAAACATTTTCTAACCTCCAGTCCCCCCCCCCCCCCCCCCCCCACTTCCAGTCTGAAGAAGGGTTCCGACCCGAAATATCGCCAGTTCCTTTTCTCCAGAGATGCTGCCTGACCTGCTGAGTTACTGCCGCACTCTCTGTCTTCCTATTCTGTTTTTCATTTCTGGAAAGTCAGACTATGAAACGTTACATATACAATACCTCAGACCGTACAACATTACACAACCATGCACAATGTTGGCAATACATTGCTCGGACATAAAAGCTTACCCTTATCTTAACTGCTTACATGATTTCACACAATCAGAGAAATTCCCTTTGTTCCACCCATCTGCCTCTCCCACCTTCTTTGATACTTCGATTAACCTGTTGCCACAAGGAACTGCAGATGCTGGAATTTGTTGTGGAAACACAAAATGCTGGAGGTACCTGTTGAGTTACTCCAGCACTTAGTGTTTACATAACTTATTTTTCAGTTTCTTATTTCTGAAGAAGAATACTGGGCTTGAAACATTAACTATTTCCATTTTCATAGATGCAGTCTGACCTGTTTTTTTAAACCGCATTTTCTGTTTACCCTTGCAAGAGGGTTTGCTAATTTGACAGGGGTATGGTCAATGAAATAGGGGTACAGTGTCACTGAGGACATAGAAGGAAAATTAAGTCATAGTCATAAGTGCAGAAATAGGCCCTTCAGCCCAACAGGTCCATACAGATCACGATGATCCATCTGTGTTTGTCTGCGTTTGGCTCATGTCCCTCATAGGATTTCCTATCCATGTACCTATTCAAATATCGTTTAAGTATTGTTATTGTACCTACCGCAACTATTTCTGGCATCATGTTAAAAAAAATTCTCCTTGCAAATTCCTTTAAACCTTTTCTCCGCTCACCCTAAATCCATGCCTTCGGGTGTTTCACATTTCAAAGCACAAATTGTTTTTTATGAATTCCATAGCTACCAACAGTTAGACAGATACATGGACAGGACAGGTTTGGAGGGATATGGGCTAAACATGGGCAGGTGGGACTAGTGTAGCTGGGACATGTTGGCCAGTGTGGGCAAGTTGTTTCCAAGCTGCATCACTCGATGACTTTCTATGACTCTACCATGGAGGAATTTGAACTTATTATTGTTAGTTCAGGCCTCTGGAGTGCTAGTCCAGTACACTTAACACTGTGCCACTATATCACACCCCTTTTAAATCGTCAAGGAGTCATTAACACAGAAATGCCGCACCATTCAGCCCACCTTGTCCATGCCAACCCTTTTTGCTCACCGACACTAATCCCATTTTCCTGCATTAGGTCCGTATCCTTTTGTGAATTGAGTTTAACTTACAACATTATCCTTCCCCCTTCCCATGTCCGTCAATAGGCAGGGTAATTAGATACAGTTGTGGAGTGAAGTAGGGAGAGAGAGGCAGACACATATAGAAGGAAAACTAAATGACCAGGCACATGAGAGGAATGCAAGGCTGAATTGCATTTATTTTAACTCAAGGAGTCTAACAAGTAAGGCAGATGAACTGTGGTGATTAACATATGGGAACATATTGTTGCTATCACAGGGATAAGACAAGTAATGAGCATAATAGAAAAATTATCAGAAAACTTTCTGAAGGATGGGATTAATCTGCACTTATAAGGTAAGGAGTGATCATGGATAATCAAGATGGCTTTGTTTAAGGAGGTCTTGTGTGGAAATTTTGAATGGATTTTACAAGAGCGTGACTAAAAATATTGATGAGGTTTATGCCGGTGTAATCTACATGAATGTCAAGAAGGCCTTTGACAACGTCCCACTTAGAAGACTGGTCCAAAACTTCAGAGCACATGGGACGGAGGACAAGTTGATAAATTGGATTTGATATATTAAAATTGCTTGGTAATGGGAGGCAAAGGGTGATAATCAGAGGTCCTTTTTGTGACTGAAAGTCTATGACCAGTGCTCTCCAACAGGAGTTGGTGGTGAGACCTTTATTGTTTGTCAAATACATTAACAATCAGGTATGACTGTAGGAGGCATGATTAGTAAGTTTGCGGATAACACACAATTTGGAAGTGTTGATAAAGCTACAGAATGATGAGTTGGTAAGATGTGCAGAGAAATATCAGTTAGTATGTAATCTTGAAACATGTGAAGTGTTACCTTTTGAGGACTAATTAATATTAAGGACCAAGGAGTTGCAAAGGAAAAGTGGGACGTTGGTATTTCATCCAAAGATCTCCAAAGAAGCAGATAACGCAATGAAGAAGGCATATGGGATCTTTGCCATTATTAGCCAGAGTAAAGAATATAACAGTAAAGAGATTATGGTACAAATACAAAAATTATTCGAATTGCCACTTCTTTATTCGAATTGCCAATTCTGGTCACTTCATGAGTGTAAAAATGTGAAGACACAAGAGACAGCAGATGCTGAATTCTTAGCAAAAACACAAACTGCTGGAGGGACCCAGAGGGATCTGGCAAAGATGCTGCCTGATCCACTGAGTTCCTTTGCATTTTTTTCTGTAGTACTACAGAATACTGTGCAACTCTAGATTAGCTGAGCAAGATTAAGGATGGCCCATTATTTTTTATTTTTGGTGGATTACAACCAATTAATCCATAACCTCTGCAGGCATTTCCTTTCAACCCCTAGGATGTAGTCTACCAGGTTCAGGGGACTTGTTGTGTTTAGGCCCATAAGTTTGTTTGAAGATTATCTCCCACATACCATGCTCAAAAAGTCGTCATCCGAACTGAATTCTGTTTGAGGAAGGGACGTAACCCAAGGTGTCCCCTGCCCATTTTCTTCTACAGATGGTGCCTGACTGGCTGCGTTCCTCCAGTGGTTTGAATACTGTAAAGATGTAGTTGCACTCGAGGAATTTCAAAAGGAGATTCACCAGGACATCACCAGGTTGGAACAGTTCAGTTAAGGGCCTGTCCCACTTTCACAACCTAATTCACGACCTCTGCCGGGTTTGCCCTTGACTCATACTCGCAGCATAGTCGTGACAAGGTTGTAGGAGGTCGTAGGTAGGTCGTAGGAGGTCGTGATGCTGGTCGTAGGTACTCGTGGCATCAACTAGGTCGGGGCGTTTTTCTAGCATGATGAAAAATGCCCACGAGTAAAATATTAGGTCGTGAAAGTGGGACAGGCCCGGAGGAGAGACTGGAAAGGCTGGATTTGTTTTCTTTGGAGTGCAGAGGGCTGAGAGAGACACGACCGATGAATACACAATTCCCAGGGGCATAGATTGGGAAGATTGTGAGAACATTTTCCCTTAACAGAAGCGTTTATGACCAGAGGGCATTAATTAAGTGGTAAAGGATAAGAGGACACTTGAGGAAGATCTGTTTCATCAAGGGTATGGCTGAAGTCTGAAGCACACTGCCTGAGGTGCTGGTGGAGACAATTACTCTCACGATATTGAAGGCGTATTTAGATGAGCACTTTAATCACCATGTCAGAGAAACAACAGACTAAGTTTTAGGAAATTAGTATTGAGGTAAGTGATGTGCAGACAGTTGGATATCATGGGCCAAATGGCCTGCTTCTGTGGTGTATGATTCTAAAATGCTGACAAAAACCATGCTGAATTGTTTTAACCTTTTTTAAAATAAAAGCCTTATTACAATTACAGATATTAGGTTAACTGGCCTGCAGTCTGAAGAAGGTTCTCGACCCAAAATGTCACCCATTCCTTCTATCCAGATATGCTGCTTGTCCAGTTAAGTTACTCCAGCATTTTGTGTCTATCTACAATTTCTAGCTTTGGGTCTCTTCCTTTTTGAATAAGACTGTGGAGTGGATATAGGGAGGTAGGGTTATGGTATAGGGAGTTAGAATAGGGTTAGGATATAGTTAGACCTTATGGAGCTAGGGCATTTGATAAAAAACAGGTCCTCAAAGTGGTAATTTCTGGATTCCAGTTCAGATGCTAGTAAGGTCAGATTATGTCATAAGGTCATGTGATTGGAGTAGAATTAGGCCATTCGGCTCATCAAGTCGACTCCGCCATTCAGTCATAGCTGATCTATCTCCCCCACCTAACCCCATTCTCCTGCCTTCTTCCCATAACCTCGGACACCTGATGAATATGTGACTAAGAAACTGGTGCAGGAGGCAGAGGTTCAACTTTTTCAATCATTGGGATTCCTTCTGGGGCAGAGATACCCTGTACAAGAAGGATGGGTGACACCAATATCCTGGGAGAGGGATTTGTTGATGCTACACGGGAGGGTTTAAACTAAATTGGCAAGGGGAAGGAACCCAGAGCAGAAAGAAAGCAGGTGAGAAGTTGGGGGAAGATACTGTAGTCAAAGGAAGCAAGATTAGCACACTAGGCAGACAGGTGCACACCAAAGGGAGAGGAAAGACTGGTGCTTTAAACTGTATTTAGTTCAATGCTAGAGGCATAACAGTTAAGGCGGATGATCTCAGGGTGTGGATTGGCTTGGGGGAATGAGCTATTATAGCCATAACTGAAACATGGTTTAGAGCTGGGCAGGACTGGCAACACATTGTTCCAGGGTGAAGATGCTACAGGCATATCAGAGCTGCAGGTAAGGGAGGAGAGGGGTTGGCTTTTTGATTAGGGAGGACATAACTATTGTGCTCAGAGAGGATATTCCAGATAGGCTTTATGGGTAGAAATTAAAAACAAGAAGGGAATGATCACTTTGATGAAACTATATTAGAGGCTGCCCGATAGTCATCATGAATTCAGGGTGCAAATGTGTAGGGAGATTACAAATAGCTGTAAAAATAATATGGTAGTATTTATGGGAGATTTCAGTTTCCCTAATATTGACTGGGACTCCCATAGTGTAAAGGGCTCAGTAAATGTAACTTGTTAAATAGAGTCCCGGTGTTAGAAGTATACAGCAGGGAAACAGGCCCTTTGGCTCACCTTGTCCATGATGACCACATTTACATACTGATCTCGAACCGTAGTTTATATTCGGCCCATATCCCTCTAAAGCCTTTCTCTTCATATATCAGTCAAAATGTCTTTTGGAAGTCGTAATCAAGTCCGCTTCTATAGATTCCTCTGGCAGTTAATTCCAGATATGGACCACCCTCTGAGTTAAAACCGTTGCCCTGAGGTTTTTCTTAAAACTCTTCCCCTCTCACATCCAGTCTATGCCCTTTAATTTTAGAATCCTCTACCCTGGGAAAAAGACTGTAAGAATTCACTTTATCCATGCTGAATCTTGTACATCTCCATAGCAACACCCTCGGCCTCCTGCACTCCAAAGGAAAAAGTTCCAGCCTATCCAACCTCCCTATAATTCAAGTCTGCAAGTCCAGATACCACCCTGGTGAATCTCTTCTGCACGCTTTTTCACTTAATAACATCCTCCTTATAGTTGGGCGATCAGAACTCCACACAGTATCTAAATGTGGTCCCACCAATGTTTAGCTGCTTCATAGTATCCCAACATTTGCCCTGAATATAATATGAAACCTGCCAAAGGTCTTCACTGCATTGTCCACCTGTCTCACCACTTTCACGAAACAATGCACCTGTACTCCCAGATTATTTTGTTCTGCAATGCTCTCAAGAGCTCTGCCATTTAATAGCAAAATCCTTCCCTGGTTTGACATACTAAAGTACAACACATCACAATTCCATTCACCATTCCTTGGCGCACCATACCAACTGATCTAGATCCTGTTAGATATCCTTCCTCACTGTCCGCTATCCCACTAATTTTGGTGTCCCCTGCTAATTTACTAACAATGTTAACTACATTGTCATCCAAATCGATAATGTAGATAACAAACAGTAGACCCAGCACTGACCCCTGCAGCACATCACTGGTGCCTCCAATCAGAAAGTCAATCTTACACAATTACCCTCGGATTTCTTCCTCCATGCAAATTTTGCATCCAATTGGCTAGCTCACCTGAGATTCCATGCAATCTTACCTTCCAGTCTCTCCTACCATGTAAGACTTTGGCAAAGGGTTTTGCTAAATTCTACATGGACAACGTTCATTGCCTTGCCAACATCAATTCTCTTGGTGGCTTCTTCGAAAAACTCAGATTTGTGAGACATGATTTTTTATGCACAATCCCATGCTGACCATTCTTAATCAGTCTGTTCCTATCCAAATATTGGTAGATCTTGTCCCAAAGAATCCTCTCTAACAACTTTTCCACCACTAACGTTGGGTTTCCCGGCCTGTAGCTCACTGGCTGTTCCTTGCTGCCCTTATTAAATAATATACCTGACGAGAGAGAAACAATTTACCCTCCAGTCTTCCAGAACTTCACCAGTTGCTCGAAACGTTGCAACTTTCCCTACAAGACCTCCACAATTTGCTCCCTAGCTTCCTACAAGTTCTGGGGATGCACTTGGGCAGGCCCTAGGGGTTTAACTGCCTTAATGCACTTTTTAACCACCAATACCCCCTCTTTGGTAATTCATATATGATCAAAAAATCACACCTATGCCTCAATTCATTTGCTAATGTGATCTTCTCCTCGGTAAATAACATTGTTTATTTAATATCTCGACTATTGTGGCTCTTCACAAAAATGGTCATGCTGAGCTTTAAGGGACCCCTTTTATTCTTAATATACCTGAAGAATCTCCTAGGATTTTCCTTTACCTTGCTTGCCAGCTCTATTTCATATTCTCGTTTTGCCCTCCTGATTGCTTTCTTAAGTGAACTCGAAAACTTCTTACACTTGTGGAGGGCCTCGCTTAATACCGACTGCCTAAATCGTACCTGTCTTCTTTATTTTCCTGACTAGAGCCTGACTAGAGATTGTGTCTCACTCTGTGTAACTATGTAGATCCAATCCTTTACATTGCTCCAAGGCACTGGAAACAATATCTCATTCCATGATTGCAGACACCACATATTCCAATTATTTCCTTTATTTACACCTGTACCACCCTCCAATGACACAGGCAATCTTCGTCTAATGTTAATCTAATGCCATATGTACCAAATTACCACTCTAGCTTTAGGTCAAAGCCATGACTGGCACCCACCAACTATCAGGCAGATATTTCCAGCAGATTATTTAAACCACGTCAGGTTTTCCCTGTGCTACTCTGCTAAATTGTCCTCTGCACCTTCCCCACCTCTCTCTTATTATTGGATCATGTTCTTTGGATTACTAATTAACCAATGCACCAAATGTACACACAAATAATTCCTGCAGTGATTTCTTTTATGGCTATGGAGAGTGCAGTTGTTTTCAGAGTGTCGCAGGTCTCAGAGTTTCGTACTTGACCAACTTTAATGTTTATGAAAATTGGTCGGCTCATATAAAAACTGGTTAGATAAAAACAATACAGTAATTATCCTTCTTTTGACAAGAGCTCCTCTAAATGAACTTTATATTCTTTGCTGCATTCCTTAAATTGTTTCTCTCTCGTCAGGTATAGAAGCTAATAGATCTGAAGGAAGATACTGTTGAACTGCTGCTGCCTCAATTTTTTTACGAAGCATTAATTAAATACCTGTATAGCTAGAACTAGATTGCAATAGCTTGTTGTAAGTGTTCTGCCTGTGGGAACAGTTCCTCTTTATTTACTTTGTTTAGGCCCTTAATAATTTTGATAGGTTCCATTCAGTCAACACTCAACTCCTTTACAATTTGAAGACAATAATCTCAATTTTATTTAGTTTTGTTTAGTCTTAAATCTTATATTCCCAGGACTTTTCTATCTTTAAAAGGTATTTTTGGATCCTCTCTGACAATCTTTTCCTGATTACACCATCTTGTTGCATAATTCTTCTCATCTTGTCTTTATTTTGCTAGTTTGCATATGAAATTTCATTGTACCTGTTCCTCAACGTCCTTTTGCATATGACAATAAATTTGACTTGACTTGACTCAAATGATGGTAATTAAACATATGTTATGTATATCCGCACTCTTTTGGGAAACAGGATTGTATATTACACCTAAAACATAACTTAAAAAAAAGAGCAGATTCAGATGGTTAAAAAATTAAACTTGTTTTATTTTGAAAATATGAAGTCCCCTATTCCAAGAAGAATATCACTAGGAAAGTATCACAACAAAACAGGACTTAGTATTTTTTTTCAATGGAATGTGTGTGTTTGTGCTTCACACAGAAAAGGTATCTACATATTCAAGAGTTACAAGCTGGGAGCGAAATAATCGTCCTGCCCATCGAATCTGCTCATAAAGAGACTTGAATTATATATTGCTTAAAGAACATATAATTTATGCCAGAACTTGACGTTTCTTTGGTGACTATATGATTACATGTTTTCACAATTGCCACTGATTGAGATTTTGCTAGGTCACTCGTATATTCAGAGAAGAAAGCCTAATAAGCTTTGATTTTGTGTGAACGTGAAAACTGGAGAGAGTGGTGATTAATAGTAAGATTAAACGAGAACTTACCAGTTTGAGGTTTGATCTTTATTTTATGAGGAGTTGCGATGAGGGATTTCGTGAAGAACCCGCCAGCACGCATGCGCGACATACTTCAAAGCCGCGGTGTGGAATCACAGAAAAAACCAAGCCAAGAAATGACTTGTTATAGTAAGATTGGAGACTCTAGTTACCAGTTGACTTTATGATCGAGGGTTGGGAGCGGAGGGCACGAAATCCCTCATCGCAACTCCTCATAAAATAAAGATCAAACCTCAAACTGGTAAGTTCTCGTTTAATCTTACTATTTCATTTCGGAGTCACGTGAGTGACTTCGTGAAGACTTCAAAGCTTCTGTGATTTCACGCCCTGGACAACGTCCATGCTATCACACACGCTACTGAAAAGGTGGACAGCAGTAATCAATTTCCGTCACTGTTTCTCTGAAAAAGTAATAATATTTATTAATAACAACAAGAAAGGCCCCTCACTGAGGGGTAACTGTATGCTCTCGGCCTGCATCCAGCACGGCTCCTGCGAACATTCCAGGTACGGTGACGGGTTTATTGTAAAACCGTTGAAAAGTGGCTTCACTGGCCCATCCCGCTGTGGCAAGTATCTGGTCCATGGGCACCTCCATGACCTTTGCCGCCGATGTTGATGCTGCCCTGGTGGAATGGGATTTAAAAACATCAGTGTCAATACCTGCCTTGTTCAAGACGATCCTGAGCCATCGGGATATCGTCTGCACCGTCACTCTATGGTGAGGTTTTTTGTGACTGATGAACAGGTATTACTCCATTCCCCTTATTTTCCTCGTCACTTTGATATAGTGGCGGATATGGGTGGCTATGCATAGCCTAGCATCAGCGGGGTATGCTGGAAACTCCAGCTGCAGCCCTGTAAATCCAGGTCTATGCTGCTTGAGCAATTCATCAATGAAGAAAGTGACCCGTTCAGGGGTAGAGATCATTCTGTCGATCTTGGCCTTGTGAAGCGTTTGCACCCTTTGTGCTGAAGTAAGTGCCATCAACATCACCACCTTCAGGGTGAGTTTGTCCAATCCGAGCCCCGTCATGGGTGACCATGTTCTCAGCAGGGTCAGCACTTTGCCAATATCCCATGTGACGTTGTAACGGGGCCTCGGCGGGTTGGAATTAAATATCCCCCGCATAAGTTTGGAGACCAATTTATTGGATCCTACCTCAATATTGAGGTAGGACGATAGCGCACTCCTGGCACTATTGATGGCACTATAGCTGAGATGTTGATCATGGTGTAGCCCCGCAAGAAATTCCAGCACATCTGTGATGGAGACGGAGTCATATGCAACGTCCATGCAGCCACAATAGGATTCCCATTTCCTGATGTACGATAAGTACTGCCGTCTTGAGGACTCCCTGCATGATGCTCCCATGGTATCCATTGTCCTTGAAGATAGACCATACTGAAGTAGTGGCCTGTTCAGATCCTGCAAGCCAATAGATTCAAATGACTATGGCAGGGGTGTGGTTCCCCTGTGGCAGGGTTCGTCACCAATTGAGGGCAACCCTCTAAGAGGACCCATGGTTGACTTATCATTCCAAGGACCACCGGATACCATGATTGCGTAGGCCAGTCGGGTATAATGAGGATGCCCTTGGCAGCATCGAGCTGGATTTTCCGCAATACCCGACTGATGAGGCAGAATGGAGGAAAGGCATAGAAGAACCATTTCCCCCAGTCTAGCGAGAATGCGTCCATCGCCATTGCCCCAGGATCTGGCTCCCATGATACGTATGTTGGTACCTGATGGTTCAACCGTGACGCAAAAAGGTCAATATCCGGTTTACCAAATTTGGCTGTAATTTTGGTGAATATTTGGGGGTTCAACATCCACTCGATGTTGTCATTGAACTTCCGTGACCTGGTGTCCGCCACTGTATTGAGCTCACCTGGCAAGTAGGTAGCTGAGATCCAAATATTCCGTTGAATACACCAGAGCCAAATTGTGTTTGCCAATTCATTGCATGAAATTGACCTGGTACCGCCCATATGATTCAGATAAGCCACTGCAGTGGTATTGTCTATTTGGAGACGGACATGAGTGTTAGTCATGTTTGAACAATAGGCTCTTAGTCCGTGGAATGCTCCTAGCATCTCCAAATAGTTTATCCCTTGTGCTAACAACAAAGTAGCTTCAAGTGAATCCCATCTACCTCCACAACTGTTGTTGTTGTCCGTAGCTCCCCAGCCATGGGAGCTTGCATCTGTTTGCAAGTATACCATTGGACGAGGCACAATGATGGGTTTAAATGAGTTATGGATATTGCCAATCCACCATAGTAACTCAAGTTTTGCCTTAACCGGCAACTGCATAGGTCTATCATAATGTCCAGCATTTAGTTTTAATGCTGTTATTTTTGACCTTTGTAAATTCTGATAGTGTAAAGGTCCATATTGAGCAGCTGGAAATACTGCTACAATTTTGCCAATTACCCTGGCAGTTAATCTGATAGACGGTATACTGGCGCAGACCAGGTTCTTGCATGCTTGAAACACATCACCAACTTTGTTAGTTGGGATGGTGGTGATCATGCGATTGGAGTCTATCGTGAACCCCAAGTAGTCCATGATCTGTGCGGGGAGGAACTTTGATTTGTCTGGATGGATTATAAACCCCATTTTTTGAAAAATTTCCACTGTGGCTGAAACCGCCAACTCTGCTGATTCCAGAGTGTGCCCAATTATCAGAATGTCATCCAAATAGGCCATGACCGTATGATTTTGTCTCTGCAGTGTAGATAACACTGGCTTGAGTAGTTTGGTGAACAGTCTGGGGGCTGTAGTAAGCCCATTGGGCAATGCTTTGTATTGCCAAAGCTGATCCATCCAGGTAAACTTCAAGAACTTCCTATGATGTTTCCGAATGGATACTGAATAGTATGCATCTTTTAAATCAATGCATGCCATGAAGCAGCCCTCCGAAATCAAAGATTTGGCTGTTTCAAATGTGTCCATTTTGAAATGGGTGTATTTTACAAAGGTATTCAAGTGAGTTAAATCTATAATGACCCGGCATCCACCGTCTTTTTTAGTTTTAGTAAATATATTAGACACAAATTCAATTGGTTCATGTGTGGTTCATTCTATCACACCTTTGTCTTGTAAACTCAAGATTTCAGCATAGCCTTCTGCCAATTCTTTTTTGGAAAGCACAAATTTGCGATTCGGCATATGCTGGGGTGGAGGCAATTGGCCATGAATAAACTCAATTTCATAACCCTGAATACTTTGCAAGATAAACTCATCTGAAGTGATGGTTTCCCAAGCCTCCTTAAATCCCCGTAATCTGCCCCCAACTCGTGAGGTTAGACATGCAAGTGCATGGAATCCAGACCCCCTTACCTTCATGGTTATCGGCGGTCCCTGGGATTTTTGGTGGGACGTGGAGGTGCTGGGTTTCGTGGTTGGTGCGGAATCCGCATCTTCCATGCTGGCCGCTGAGGGCCTAGCCCTAAAAAAGGCCTGGGCTGAGGAGGCTGTTGATATTGAGGAGGTGCCGGAACGTAGGTCCTTGTTGGCCTGTCGGTCTGACCTCGTGGCCTGAAGTAAGGTGTCTTCTTGGCCGAAGGTCTGGCCACAAAATGTGGTCTCATCAGACCTATGGTTTTCGCATGGTCATCCAGCTCTTTGACCTGCTTTGGGAGGTCTTCCCCGAACAGCTGTCTAGGTGGGGGGGTAGGAGGTGCTCTGCATAGTCCCGCAAATTTGGGATTCAAGGAAGGTTTAATAATGCTCTTCCGGAAAGCGTTGATCTCGTACTGCGTATTGCAGAGCAGAGCTAGAGCATCCTCCTGTTCGG
The DNA here is from genome assembly GCA_963514005.1 of Raja brachyura. The sequence continues at coordinate 94,264,691 of OY740783.1, read as the reverse complement.
TGCTTAGATCAACCCCATCTACCGACTTTGCAAAAGCGGTGATCCCAGACGTAAGTAGTTTTAAAATCCTCTGCAGTTTCACTTCCTGCGCTCTGATGCCCGGGCTGATATTACCCCAGATTGGCATGTTCACAATCGGCACGTGGAGTGAATTGCAGTTCCCTGGAGCCTTGTGTCTCTCCATGGCCTTCACAAGGACCTCCTCCTGCAATTGATGGTTGGTAAGGTAATCTATGGTTGCGGCCAGTTTGATGTTGAGGGGTTGTCCTGATGATACGGGTAACCCGAATTTGGCTGCCACATCCAGCAGATCTTCCTGAGGGACCTCAGGTGCTGCTGGGGCATGTACCAGGATGTCCTCCTCATCTGGTCTTATGCTGTCCATAGATGGGGACGGGGATATATCCATGAGTCCCCTGGAGCTGTGTGTGTCCTGTTTCTGTTTGAGAAGAACTTGCTCCAATATCCTCTCCATACGATCCAAGCGCCCTTCATCAGGCGGGTGTGGGAGGTAAGAGGCCTCGCGCCCGAAGGAACTCCGGAGGCTCCGATCAGCAGTCCGTACCTCGTCGAGGTAATATCGGTACTGTGATGATGTGTCGCTACCAGCCGCCTCGGCGAAGCTGAGCGATTCCCGCGCGGACCTGCTCAAGCGCCTCCTTTTCGCTGAGCTGGACCCGGCTGCCTCGAAGGGCATGGGTGGGGAGAGGTCGGCACCTGACGCCGCAGCGTGGTGACCCGACGTCCGCGCGGGCTTGCCGACTGTCCTTGATCTGGACCCAGACGGCGTACGGTCCTGACCTGCCCCCAGCGGGGGAAGCGGTGACCTAGGCGAGGCTCCACCCTTGTGACTCCTCCTGGTCCCCCTGGGTGGTGAGTCGACACTGGCCCTCCTTGGTCTGCCAGTGGACTCGGGCCTGCCTGATTCACCAGACCACTTCCTAGTGGCTCCTGGTGAGACCTCAACCCGCGAAGGGCTAGGTAGTGGAATTGCATCCCTGCCTCCTTCAAGAGGGCTCAGGGAGAAGGGCCGTGCATCAGCACGCGAATCCCTCTTGCTCGTCTCTGCAAACGACCCAGTGGGTGAGAGCGAGATGGAGTCAGGATGCACCTGCTCCGGCGCTGTACCGACTGTTTGTACTGCAGGTACCCCGCTAGGGCATAGCTGCGTCGGTAAACCGGATCCTGTGAATACAGGGCTCCCCGGCTTGCGCGCCTTTTTCCCGGCCCGTCCTCCTGCCGTGGAGGGGGGCTCCGGGTTGGGTTGCCGACAACTCCTTGTAGAAGTTTTACGGCCTTTATTTTTCCCGCTGTCCATGTTTCTGTGGAAGAAAACACAATTACTTACACAGAACAACCAACTCAAGGTTGTTAGTACTTACCTGAGTGGCCCTTATGAAGGGCTGGTGACGAGCCGCGCTCCTCTCCAGCCGTCGACTGCAATGCGAGCGACGATATGTCGCGCATGCGTGCTGGCGGGTTCTTCACGAAGTCACTCACGTGACTCCGAAATGAAATTTAAATTGTGTCATGTTCAATGGGCCTGACTTAAAATGCTCTTGACATTAGTAAAATCTCTCTCATGAGGAAAGGCCCTGAGTAGCTACAGTCATAAATATCTATCCATCCAGGTTAGAGTTAATCTATGGTGTAAACTAAATGGACGCACAAAGAACTGCAGATGCTGGTATCTTGAGCAAAACACAAAGTGCTGGAGGAACTTAGTGGTTCAGGCAACAGGTGCAGAAAATGGATAGGCAATATTTCGAGTTGGGAACCTACTTCAGAATAAGACTGAGTTACTCCAGCACTGTGTTTTGCTCTTTAATTTAGTTTAGTTTAGAGATACAGTGCAGAAACCGACCAGGGATTATCCCATACACTAGCACCATCCTACACACTAGGGACATTGTTTACCAAAGCCAATTAACCTGCAGACTTGTATGTCTTTGCAGTGTGGGAGCAAACCTGAGCACCCCAGGAAAACCCATGTGGTCACAGGGAGAACATGTAAACACTGTACAGACAGCACCCATAGTTAGGATTGAACCCGAGTCTCTGATGTTGTAAGGCAGCATCTCTACCACTGAGCCACAGTGATGCCCTGCTCTACAACAGGAATTAATCGGCAGACAATGCTGTGTGTCAGCGCATGATGTCCACAGCCAGAACCACAATAACCACATCCATCACTCTCATGCTAAATACAAATATGTGATTATCATGTAAAAACGTTGTCACTCATATTTCTGGTGCATATAGTCTGATCTGATAGCAAATTTTAGAGCACAGCATTTTTTAAAAGGGGGATATTGTAGTAATGGTATTAGTTTCTTGTGAAATATTTATAGCTGGGACACAGGTGCACATGGCACCATTTCATAATTGAAAGATGGCACAAAAAGTGGCAGTGCTGCAAACATTGAAAAGCATAGTGATAAACATCAGAAGTTATAAACTAATGAATGGAAAAGGTGGATGTTTGTGAGGTGATGGTAGGGGTGAAATTTAATGCAGAGAAGTATAAGTTGCAAGAATTACTTAAATATAAAGGGCACTATTTTTAAGGGAGGTGCATGAAAATAGATACTTATTTAGGCAGGGTTACACAAAAAGCTGGAGAAACTCAGCGGGTGCAGCAGCATCTAAGGAGCGAAGAAGATAGGCGACGTTTCGGGTCGCGACCCTTCTTCAGACGCTTCTTTCGCTCCTTACATGCTGCTGCACCCGCTGAGTTTCTCCAGCTTTTTGTGTAACCCTCGATTCTCCAGCATCTGCAGTTCCTTCTTTAATACTTATTTAGGCATATATATTTGAAGGAACAGAAGTTAAGAAAATGCTTACAGAATCTAAGCAGAATCAAAAACAGAGGGCTAACCGATAATAACTATTCTCATTCCCCTCCAAAGGTAATTTGTGGAGATCCACTGGAGTTTTAATCTCGGAACAGGGATATCTGGTTGTTGGAATGACTACAAAAATGACAGGGGAGTAAATATTAGAGGAGAACAAAAATAAGAGTAGGAAGAACAGTAGTACATTTTTTAAAAAAGAGCTAGGAAAGGCAACACAATATACAGGGCATAAAATGTGAATGCACAGACATTGCTGCCTCGGCAAGGCCACCAGCAAATTCAAAGATGAATTTCACCTCGGTCACTCGCTCGTCTCCCCTCACCCATCAGACAAGAGATACAGAAGTGTGAAAACGCACACCTCCAGATTCAGGGACACTTTCTTCCCAGCTGTTATGAGGCAACTGAACCATCCTATCACCACCCAGAGAGCAATTCTAACCTACCATTAACCTCATTGGAGACCTCGGACAATATTTAATTGGACTTTACACTGTAGATGGCTAGATTGTAATCATGTTTAGTCTTACCACTGACTGGATAGCATGCAACAAAAAAGTATTTCACTGTACTTTGGTGCATGTGACAATAAACTAAACTAAACTAAAAAAATTAAGGGCCTATTGCTATGCTGTACAGTCCTTTGTTCTAGATGATGGAGTCCGTTTGTAAGGAAATGGGGAAATAGTGCCATTGTTGATTGGTTACATAATGTAATTTCCTACAGTGTTCATGCTTCAAATGATAGAGGAAATTAATATTCAGAGCTTTCAACTGCAAATAGGGTCACATGGCTTTGTGTATCACATTCAGAATGCATGCAGAGGTTTAGTATTAATGGAATCACATTGCTTGAAACTCGTTCCACACACACCCTCTTCCAACTCCCTAATGCAATATAAGTCTATTCACCTGCCACCACACATCTCTCTCTTCATTGACAAGTCATAGTGAATCGTAATATGCTGGTCTATCAGATGCGATAGCTTTGTGTTATCCTACTCGTGTCACCGAGGAGAACTAAAGCAGAAAGCTAATAGGAGAACATTTTTGGCAGAACAATTATTATTAGTTTAATACACCAGATTCATAACATTAATCAAAGCTCAGGAATTTAATTTGTAGTTGGAAGTTGAGAATTAATGGAAATTAATGCTTTTAAATATTATTATTTTTTAAAATATCTTTATTTATTAGTGGTACTGTAAGTTACATCAGTGTACATCCCTTGTATTGTATTACAGTCATTGTACCCCTTAATTTTTATTTTTATTTTAAGGCTTTAGAAAAGAGAGAATAGAGAGAAAAATAGCAGCATAGAAAGTAGAAAAGTGAAAAAGAGATGTGAAAGTGCCAAAGCTTGACAGAGGGAAAGGAAACCCTTGAAGAGATAGAAACGGGAATTAAAAGATAGACCCTGGAGAGGAAAGAAAAAGAAAGAGGGAAAAATAGAAAAAGAAAAAAAGAAAAGCCAGTTACTTTATTATAAACATCTCGCAAAAGGAATCTACCAATGCGACAATTTTTCTTCCCCCCTTACCAAGACCCGACACCGGTACTTTTTTGAGGTATTCTTGCACCTTATCCTTGTAATAGATTTATAAATGCAGACCACGTCTTATAGAAACAGTCTGATTTTCCTGCTAATCGGAGTCTCATATCTTAATACATTTTAAATTGTATTAAGGTGTGTCTTACATTTATTGAGCATTTATGCACGTTTAATAAATATTCTCCCCATCTTTCTTTTGGAATTTTTATACTTAATTATTTTTTCCAGTCTCTCCTGATACCATCTGTTGTTGGTATTTCTGCATTTAGAATACTATTATATGTATATGATATTAGGTTTGCTGATTCTGCCTTTGTATTCATTACTTCTTCCAGTAAGTCTGGAGGCATATTGTGATAATCTTGTGCGTATTTTTTCAAATAGTCACAGATTTGGAAATATTTAAAATACTGATTGTTTCCCAAATTGTATTTTAGTTGTATGTGTTTAAATGATAATCGTTTTCCCGATTCATACACATCTCCGAAGATTTTAATTCCAACTCTTTCCCATTGTGTAAATGCTTTATCTATAATTGAAGGTTTAAATGAGGGGTTTTTACCAATAGGAGATAAGAGAGATACGTTTCTTAATTTTAGATTGTGTTTTATTTGTTTCCAAATTCTGATTGTACTGTATATAATTGGATTATTGGTGTAATTTATATTATTCATCGATATTGGAGAGAGAATGATTGCTCCAATATTATAAGGAGAGCAATCCTCTCTCTCCATAATTGTCCAATCAGGTTGTTGGGGAGAGTTATCCAGTAATTGGATCATGTTTCTGATATTTACAGACCAGTAGTAATACATAAAGTTAGGGAGTGCTAATCCCCCTACTACTTTGGGTTTATTCAGATGAGCTCTTTGTATTCTGTGGGATTTATAATTCCAAACAAAATTTGTGATATCTGAGTCCAGTTTTTTTTTAAACTTTTTGGGTAAATATATTGGGATAGATTGGAACAGGTATAAAATTTGTGGTAGAAAAATCATTTTTATGGCATTTATTCGGCCTATTAAGGACATCGGAAGCGTTTCCAAAATTTAATCAAGTTACATAGTTTCTTAATTAGAGGGTTATAATTTTCGTCAAACATATCTTGATATCTTCTAGTAATTTCGATGCCCAAGTATTTAAATTTTTCCGTAGCTATTTTGAAAGGAAACTGTAAAAGATGCGTAGAGTCTTTTGGTTTTATTGACATGATTTCACTTTTATTCCAATTTATTCTATATCCTGAGAATGATCCGAAGTCCTCTATTAATTTTAAAATATTTGGTATAGTAATATGAGGTTTTGTGATGTACAAAAGTACGTCGTCAGCATATAGTGATATTTTATTATTGGAGCATTTTGTTTTATATCCATGGATATTCGGATGAGTTCTAATTCTTTCCGCTAGGGGTTCAATTATGAGGGCAAATAACAATGGTGATAATGGACATCCTTGTCTCCCAGTTGAAATTCTTGCAATACCCTGAGCATATAATCCCATTCAACCTGATCGAATGCTTTCTCTGCATCCAATGATATGATTGAGAGTTTTTGATCTTCAGTTTGGTGTGAATGCATTATATTGAACAGACATCTCAAATTATTAAATGATTGTCTCTTAGGGATAAACCCCGTTTGATCCGGATGTATTAATTTACTAGCATATTTACTTAGTCTTCTAGCTAGTATTTTCGCTAATATTTTTTGATCTGTATTTAACAACGCAATAGCTTTGTATGATCCAGGTTCTTCCTTATCCTTATCCACATCCTTATCTTTCTTAAGTATTAGTGTGATCGTGGATTCTGCCAGTGTTTCAGGTAGTGTTTGTTCTTTGAAGGCATAAGTATACATTTTCTGTAGGCGGGGGTAAATATGTCATAAAAACGTTTATAGAATTCATTACTAAATCCGTCGGGACCTGGTGTTTTTCCATTTTTTAATGAGATTATTGTTTCTTCTATTTCCTTATTTGAGATTTGTGCTCACAATTCCTCTTGTTCCTGCAACTCTAATTTAGGAAGGTTACAATTCTCCAAGAACTCTGTAACTTTGTTGGTTCCATTATCGTTTTAGATGTATACAGATTCTCGTAAAATTGTGCAAATCTTTTATTAATATCACTCGGCAAGGTCAATATTTCCCCTTTGTCTGATTTAATCTTTAAAATTGTGTAATCCTTTTCTCGTTTTTTTAACTGACGTGCCAGAAGTTTGTGGGGCTTATCCCCAAATTCGAAGTGTTCCTGTCTTGTAATTTGTAATGATCTTATGACTTTCTCTGATAATAATTTATTTAATTTGAATTTCAATATTATTATTCTTTTATGTTTATCTGTAGTGGGGTCTTTAGCGTTTTCTATGTCCAGTTGTCTAATTTGTTCTTCTTATTGTCTTTGTTCGTTCTTATTTTTCTTATTTTGAAAAGCTTGATATGAAATTATCACGCCTCGATTAAATGCTTTAAAAGATTCCCATAATAATGTAGGTGATATTTCTGTCGTGTCGTTTATTTCGAAGAAAAGGTCCATTTGTTCTTTTAAATATGTACTCCCTTGCGGGTCTTTTAAAATTTGTGGATTGTACCTCCAAAACGGTTTGTTCTTAGTCATTCCTTCCATTTTTAGAAAAAAAGTTATTGGGGAGTGATCTGAGACCGTATTTGTGTGGTATTTTGGTTTAGAAGTGTGGGGTATTAGTTTTGTATCCACCAAAAAACAATCTATTCGTGAATATGTCTTGTGTACCATAGAATAAAACGAGTAACCCTTGCTGGTCGGATTTGCAATCCTCCAGACATCTGTTATGTTTGTGTTTTTTATGTATGTGTTTAGGAGTTCGCTAGTTTTGGATTTCGTAATACCTCTTTGTTTTTGATTGGATTTATCTAAGTAAGTGTCTAAGACACAGTTAAAATCTCCGCCGATTATGACATTTTGGTAGTTATATTCTGCAATTATATTCAAGATTTTATTGAAAAAGTGCGGGTTGTCAAAGTTGGGCGCGTGTATGTTTACCAAGGTAATTGGGACAGCATGGATCTCCCCGGTAACTATCAAATATCTCCCGTCCTTATCTGTTAAGGTATTTTTGGGTTTAAATGGAATGCCTTTGCGGATAATAATGGATGTTGCTCTAGATTTCGATGTGTATGACGAGTGAAAGGTTTGACCTATCCAGTTCACCCTCAATCTAGCTTGGTCTTGAAGTTTAATATGGGTCTCTTGTAAAAAGGCAATATCAGTATTGTATGCTTTCAGCTGAGCTAGAATCTTACCCCTTTTAATGCGTTCGTTAACACCCCTAACCTTCCAACTACAAAATGAGATTCCTCCCAGTTTATTTTGGTTATCGTCTTGCATTTTGAATAGATTTAATACCTATGTGTCTTGCGGTGCATTTGTACCTCAGGTCTTTGGATATAGGGGGATCATTTACCCTACAATGTTCAGTTAGTAGATTCCCTATTAGTTAGTAGACTATCAAGGATAGTCCTTGAATAACAAAAACACACAAGTGATTAAATGTGAAAATGATTTTAAAAAAAACTAATACAAGTGAGAATACAGTGTCCGAGTTTGTCGGCACTGTAACAAGTGACCCACCTGTAGGTGGGAAAAAACATTTTATTGACTTCCGTGTCGATATAAAACAAACAAATAGCTCTGCTCCCTCAATTAATCATAACATATTGGAACGGGACCAGTTTAAAAAAAAACCAGATATATAGTACCCATTTACAGAATATATGTCCATTTCCTAGGTATTTCTGGATATAACTATAATTTTTGTCTACTGAGTGTTAAGCGTATATTTTAACGTCAGAGATCATCAACTATTGGTTGAAGGGGTTAACCTGGAACTAAGCCAGTAGCTCGCCTCTTCCCCTCACGCCCCGGTTATCTACTTAAGAATTCTTAATCTACTTAAGAATTATTAGGTTAAATTAAAGTGTTAATTTGAAAATCCCCATTTCTTCAAGATTCAAGATTCAAGATTCAAGATTCAATTTTAATTGTCATTGTCAGTGTACAGTACAGAGACAACGAAATGCATTTAGCATCTCCCTGGAAGAGCGACACAGCAAATGATTTGAATAAATAATAATAAGTGTCCGGGGGGGGGGGGGTGATTGGCAGTCACCGAGGTACGTTGTTGACAGCCGCCGGAAAGAAGCTGTTCCTGGACCTGCTGGTTCAGCAACGGAGAGACCTGTAGTGCCTCCCGGATGGTAGGAGGGTAAACAGTCCATGGTTGGGGTGAGAGAGGTCCTTGGCGATGCTGAGCGCCCTCCGCAGACAACGCTTGCTTTGGACAGACTCAATGGAGGGGAGCGAGGAACCGGTGATGCGTTGGGCAATTTTCACCACCCTCTGCAATGCCTTCCGGTCGGAGACAGAGCAGTTGCCATACCAAACTGTGATGCATAGAAACATAGAAACATAGAAAATAGGTGCAGGAGTAGGCCATTCGGCCCTTCGAGCCTGCACCGCCATTCAATGTGATCATGGCTGATCATCCAACTCAGTATCCCGTACCTGCCTTCTCTCCATACCCCCTGATCCCTTTAGCCACAAGTGCCACATCTAACGCCCTCTTAAATATAGCCAATGAACTGGCCTCAACTACCTTCTGCGGCAGAGAATTCCAGAGACTCACCACTCTCTGTGTAAAGAATGTTTTCCTCATCTCGGTCCTAAAGGAATTCCCCCTTATCCTTAGACTGTGACCCCTTGTTCTGGACTCCCCCAACATCGGTAACAATCTTCCAGCATCTAACTTGTCCAACCCCTTAAGAATTTTGTATGTTTCTATAAGATCCCCCCTCAATCTTCTAAATTCCAGCGAGTACAAGCCGAGTCTATCCAATCTTTCCTCATATGAAAGTCCTGACATCCCAGGAATCAGTCTGGTGAATCTTCTCTGTACCCCCTCTATGGCAAGGATGCAGTTGGTAAGGATGCTCTCGATGGTGCAGCGGTAGAAGTTCACAAGGATCTGAGGAGACAGATGGACCTTCTTCAGTCTCCTCAGGAAGAAGAGACGCTGGTGAGCCTTCTTGATCAGAGTTGAGATATTGTGTATCCAAGAGAGGTCGTCGGAGAGGTTGACTCCCAGGAACCTGAAGCTAGAAACACGTTCCACCTCCGTACTGTTAATGTGGATGGGGGTGTGCGTGCTGCCCCTGGACTTCCTGAAGTCTACAATGAGCTCCTTGGCCTTCTTGGAGTTAAGGGCCAGGTTGTTGTCAGCGCACCATGCTGCTAAGTGCTGGACTTCCTCCCTGTAGGCCGACTCATCGTTGTTGCTGATGAGGCCAATCACCGTTGTATCATCTGCATACTTGATGATGGTGTTAGTAACATGTACAGGTGTGCAGTCATAGGTGAAGAGGGAGTAGAGGAGGGGGCTCAGCACACAGCCCTGTGGAACGCTGGTGTTCAGGGTGAGGGTTAAAGAGGTGTGCTTGTCTAACCTAACAGACTGGGGTCTGTTGGTTAGAAAGTCCAGTATCCAGTTGCAGAGGGAAGGAGCGATGCACAGATTACCGAGTTTGGCGATCAATTTTGATGGTATAATGGTGTTGAATGCTGAGCTGTAATCGATGAACAGCATTCTTACGTAAGTGTCTCTGTTGTCGAGGTGGGAGAGGGCGGAGTGAATTCTACAGATCTGATTAGTATTCATTACTATTTCTATGTTAATATTCTATGTTAATATTGTCAAGGAAATTAATGCTATTCCATTTAGGTTATTCATTCAATCTGATATATAACAGTAATAGCTAAGCCAGTCTGTTGATGAGCTCTGCTTTTGTTGTTTATGTTTTTCCAGCTTGTCTTGGAACAGAGTATGTCCTTGAGTTCGCATTCCGCCGATAAGACGTCTAAACAAAGTTCCTTCTTTGGGCAGTGTGCCACCATTCTGGGTGCAATAGTAAAGAGAGAGGGTGTCCAAAATGTCCAACCTTTCCAGCTAGTCCTTCTGTTCCACGATGGTTAGAGCATATTTGTACGCCTCCTCGGGATTTGTGAACGATTTTTGCTGTTCTTTGTAGGAAATGCGCATGCTAGCTGGGAAGTAAACACCATATCAGACCTTCTTATATCCTTGGAGAGCCTGCTTTGCCTTAGAGAATTGATTTCGCTTTTGCATGATTTCATAAGGGTAGTCCCTGAAGATTTTAAAAGTAATTACACCATACATCAGAGGCACGCCATGTTTGATATTCCTCATAATCTCTTCCACATCAGCAATGCCCCGGAATTTCACAATAATCTGTTGTGTACGTTCTGAGCCATCCTGAGATTTTGTTTGAATCTAGGAACCTGGTGTGCTGCTTCCATTTTTGGTAGTTTAGGGAGCTTAACAGCCTCTTTAATTAATCCCGCAACGAACTCGCAAGTGTTATCTCTCTCGGCTCCCTCTGTTACACCAACTAATCTTAGGTTATAACGTCTCAAACGAGCCTCGAGGTCCAGACATTTGTCTGAAACTTTAGCCAGCTGCGTCACCATCCGTTGTGTAGCAAGGTCTTGTTCTGATTTCACCTTCTTCATCTCCTCCACCATTCTAGCCATCTCATCCTCCATCTCATGCATTGTTAACATACAGGTTGATACAGTGTTCAGCACATCGCCGAACTTCTTCGTGGTATTTTCTTCACCCTTATCAATTTTCTCTGATAGTTCATCTCTCACATCATGTGTTCCCTCTTTTTTCCATCCACCTTTACATCTTTCAGTTCACTTACCGAAAGCTTTAATTATTCAAACTCTTTGTCCTTGGCCAAATCTGCTTTGAGTCTTGTAGCCATATCGAAAAGTACCTTTTCTTCGGAAGCCACTTCAAAATAAATCTGCAGGCTTTGTCTGGCTTCCCCAGGAGAGGTTTTAAAACTGTCCTCTGAGTGCTCTAATATTATTTTAAACAGAAAATATTTTGTTAAAATTATTTCAAACAGGAAGTTATTTAAACAGAAAATATATAATGATCTGGAAACTTATGAACAGCACTTTTCTAATATGGAAAAAGAGAAAAAAAATGACTGGTGAAAAAATATTTCCATCATAAAGGAAATATGTGAGATTGCCTGATGATTAAGATGGATTAATATTTTGTTACCATGTAAATAGAATATTTCCCTTTCCTGTGCAGTCACATTCTAAACCGAGCAAGCCATTTTTGGAAGGGTAGAGAAAGAAACACCAACAAGCAATGATTAGAGCACATTTGGAGACGAATATTATACTTACATGAACATACTCTCAGAAACTAGGTGTATTATCATGAATGTATACGTCCTCCTGGGCTATAAATAAGGCAATGGTAGCCCATTGGAGGACCTATACATTCGTAATAATCCAGCCTGTACGTAAGACTGAGCATCTGAAAGACCAACGGGATGGATTTGTTAACATTTGTGGGACTTCAGGCATCTGCTGCTGTGGAGGAACCTAGACTGTGAACACATTTTCGACTTGCGAATGATCCCATTAATAAACAGGTCTCAGGAACGGAATCCTGCTGTAACATGGGGTTTACTTGTAGCTCGATACAAAAAGCTTGTGTCACTCAGAAGGAGTGGGTGACGTTTCGGGGTGAGACCCTTCTTCAGACTGAAGATCTTTGGTTTCAAGTCAAAGTCAAAGTCAAAAGAGTTTATTGTCATGTGTCCCTGACAGGACAATGAAAATCTTTATTTGCATAGCTCAACAGAACATAGAAGGCATTGACTACAATTCTATACATAAATACACCCATGACTTAATAAATTAATGAAGTGCAAATAACAGATGGAGGGAAATTAATGTTCAGAGTTCCGAGCCAGGTTTAATAGCCTGATGGCTGTGGGGAAGTAGCTTTTCCTAAACCGGGTTGTTGCAGTCTTCAGGCTCCTGTACCTTCCTGTACCTAAGGTAGCAGGGAGATGAGTGTGTGGCTAGGGTGGTGTGGGTCCTTGATGATGCTGCCACCCTTTTTAAGGCAAATGCTGGTTTAAACCAGCATTTGCAGTTCCTTCTTACAGATTACATCTAGTTGGCTTAGCTTTCATTTTACATGATACAGAAATCCCTCTTGTTGATAACAATTGATGCAATCGAGTTCGCTTTTCCTTTACAGGATACCTAAGCCTCTGCTGAGTCTACAAATTCTGAGCAAAATTAAAATCTTGTATTGAGACCTGGCAAATAAGATTATCTATCTATCTATCTATCTATCTATCTATCTATCTATCTATCTATCTATCTATCTATCTATCTATCTATCTATCTATCTATCTATCTATCTATCTATCTATCTATCTATCTATCTATCTATCTATCTATCTATCTATCTATCTATCTATCTATCTATCTATCTCTTTAAGTCTCCTCTTGTTTGCATGCATGTCTGTGATTCAGTGAGCTCAAGGAACTACACCAACACGGTACACAATAGCCCCAATATTTTTGCACCACCTTACTCACCTTTGACCTGTGGTCATTTGTATAGATTTCCCAAGTTATTAACATTAATACGTTAAAAAAAACAACTTTGAGAAGAATAACTGTGACTACTGTGTGCGTTTTCTGGTAGTTGCAGGTATGACGTCACAATGGCATCTCACAGTCCTCCAATCACAATGGGATCGCATTTAGTTATGCTGTCGTGAACATTCCGCCCACTGACAATGATATCACAATGGGATCTCAGCTGCCACCCGACAGTGACTGAGGGTAGGCAAAAGGAGAGGTGACAGAGAGACAGATATAGTGATAAAGAGAGACAGAGAGACAATACGGGGTTAGTGTGTGTGTGTGGCGGGGGGGGGGGGGGGGGGAATTAGTGTGTGTGGGTGAGGCAGCCCACAATTACATCACAATGGGATCAGCAGATTCCACCTCAAGGGGGGTAAGGAGGGAGTGAAGCGACCCCACTTGCCCCGCCTCTTCCGTGTTTACATAAAAAAATAAAACAGCGCCCACACTTGCACCGCCCCTCCCGTGTTCACTTGACTGGCGTCAAAATGACACACCATGGATCCTCATAGTGGCCTTTCAAGACCGGAGTGTCACCATGGGGAGTGGGGGTTTTCATGTGGAAAGAATTGATTGTCTTTAGCTTATTTTTCATTTTCATTTTGAGTTGCATTTTAAAAAAGCAAAAAAAAAATTGCGGTTTTCATAAACATTGACTTTATTGAAGGATATAAAATACATTTATGTCTCCAATGGGGTGTTTTCAAGTGGGAAGGATTGATTGGCGTTTTTCACAAAAAATTGTACCTACGCCCCCCACCCTCCCCTCCCACATGGGAGTTTTCATTGTGGTGGGGTGGAACAGGGCACAAGTTTCATTTCCCTGTGGGGGGGGGGGGGGTTGGTGTGTGTGTGTGTGGGGGGGGGGGGGGGGTGTGAGTGGGGGGCTATGGGTTAGTGGTGGAATATTGCATTCTGGGACTAGCACTCCCGTGTGACGCTGCCCCCCACCCACCCCCCCGCGTTGGGGGAAGGGGTCCAACGTGTCCCACTTGGTCTAGTATATATTACTAAAAGTCACATCTTGTATGGACGTCTGTGTGCGTGCGTGCGTGCGTGATGCCGGAACTACGCCAAAATGGTACACAATAGCACTAACATTTTTGCACCACCTTACTCATCTTTGTCTCGTGGTCATTCGACTCAAGTTTCCTTCAGATTTGATGTTATATTTATTGTTATTTACAAGTTTAAAAAAGCAAACTTTCAGAAGAATAACAGTGTTGTGAGAGTTTTCTGGCAGTTGCAGTTATGATGTCACAATGACATCTCCCAGTCCTCCAATCAATGGGATCTCATTAACATATGCTGCCGCCCACCGATGACATCACAATGGGATCTCAGCTGCCACCCGACAGTGAATGAGGGTAGGCAAAAGGAGAGGGAGGGAGAGGTGACAGAGAGACAGATATAGAGATAGAGAGATAGAGAGAGAGAGACAGATATGGGGTTAGTGTGTGTGGGGGGGAGGGGGATTAGTGTGTGTGGGGGGCAGCCCACATTGGCATCACAATGGGATCAACAGCTTCCACCTCAAGGGGAGTAACATAGAAACATAGAAAATAGGTGCAGGAGTAGGCCATTCGGCCCTTCGAGCCTGCACCGCCATTCAATATGATCATGGCTGATCATCCAACTCAGTATCCTGTACCTGCCTTCTCTCCATACTTCCTGATCCCCTTAGCCACAAGGGCCACATCTAACTCCCTCTTAAATATAGTCAATGAACTGGCCTCAACTACCTTCTGTGGCCGAGAATTCCAGAGATTCACCACTCTCTCTGTGAAAAATGTTTTTCTCATCTCGGTCCCAAAAGACTTCCCCTTTATCCTTAAACTGTGACCCCTTGTTCTGGACTTCCACAACATCGGGAACAATCTTGCTGCATCTAGCCTGTCCAACCCCTTAAGAATTTTGTTAGTTTCTATAAGATCCCCCCTCAATCTTCTAAATTCTAGCGAGTACAAGCCGAGTCTATCCAGTCTTTCTTCATATGAAAGTCCTGACATCCCAGGAATCAGTCTGGTGAACCTTCTCTGTACTCCCTCTATGACAAGAATGTCTTTCCTTAGATGAGGAGACCATAACTGTACACAATACTCCAGGTGTGGCCTCACCAAAACCCTGTACAACTGCAGTATAACCTCCCTGCTCCTATACTCAAATCCTTTTGCTCTGAATGCCAACATACTATTCGCTTTCTTCACTGCCTGCTGCACCTGCATGCCTACTTTCAATGACTGGCGTACCATGACACCCTGGTCTCGTTGCATCTCCCTTTTTCCTAATCGGCCACCATTCAGGTAATAGTCTACTTTCCTGTTTTTGCCACCAAAAAGGATAACCTTACATTTATCCACAATATACTGCATCTGCCATGCATTTGCCCACTCACCCAACCTATCCAAGTCGCCTTGCAGCCTCCTAGCATCCTCCTCACAGCTAACACTGCCCCCCAGCTTGTGTCATCCACAAACTTGGAGATGTTGTTTTCAATTCCCTCGTTCAAATCATTAATATATATTGTAAATAGCTGGAGTCCCAGCACCGAGCCTTGCGGTACCCCACTAGTCACTGCCTGCCATTCTGAAAAGGACCCGTTTACTCCTGCCCTTTGCAGTAAGGAGGGAGAAAGATTTTTAAAAAATCAGTTTTAATCAGATTCTTTGGTAGAGCTTTCTTTTATTAAAACAAATTACAGAATTTTCCAATGCTGCTTTTCGCCGTGCTCCAAAATACAGCGGGGGAACAGCCAATCTTTGCCTTGACAGGGACAGAGCCGGCGCGTTAACGGCCTGTCAGCCAGAGGGAAGGCAGGAAAACTTCCAATCCAGCAGCAGAGTGGCTCCTTTAATGGATTCATTCCACAGTGATTTCAGTTCGTTAACAACCCCCCATGCTCCCTCCCCCCTCCCCCTCCCCCCACCTCCTCTCCCACCCACCTCCTCTCCCCCCCCCCTACTCGGGGTCTGAAGCACGTTCGGGGACCAGACCTAACAGGTCTGCACTTGGTCTAGTATATTACTAAAACTCTCATCTTGTTTGTTTGCAGGTTTGTGTTGTACCTCCAGTTGCGCAAAAACGGTACACGATAGCACTACAATCTTTGGCCCACCATACTCACCATTGTCCTGTGGTGTAAATGAAACATGTTTTGTTGAGATTTATGGTATATTTTAAAAGTTATTTAAGAAAAAAATTACTTAAAAAACGCCACCACCCGTGCATACACAGTTGGGGGAGAGTACCCGTACACTTCTTTACTGCATCACAAAGGGCAGCCATCAGGTCCTCAGCAGCGCCTTCATAGTTGTGGTATTTCCTTAATTTAGATCGCCATTTTTTTTCACAAAGGCGACAAGGGTACGATTTAAAAAACAGCATTTTACTGGTGCTCTGGGGCCACGGGGATCCTCGGCCGGCTCCAGGGGTGGGGAGAGTCCACGCCGACGATCCGGGGCCTGGGTGCTGAAGCTGGCTCTCCTCTGGGCCCGCAGGGATCTGCTGCCTTGGGGCTGAAGCTAGGGCTGGGTCTGCGGAGCCAGCGGCGGCCGGCTCTGGGGGTGGGGAGAGGCCACGCTGACATTCCGGGGCTTGGGCACTGAGCCTGGCTCTGAGGCCGACAGCTGCTGCTGCTGCTCTGGGCCCGCGCTGCAAACTGAGGTTGCACCGTGGGTCCGAGGCCTGGGTGCTGATCCTGGTTCTTGAGGCCGACGGCTGCTGCTGCTCCGAGCACGCAAGGAGGGAGAGGAGCGGCAACCACGAGATTCTGGGGAGGTGAGGAGTGAGAGTGGGGGGATTGAGGGAGAGGAGGGATTAGGGAGAGAGACAGGTTGGGAGAGGGAGAGTGGGGGAGGTGAGGAGGGAGAGTAGGGTTCGAGGGAGCATAGAGGGAGAGTAGGGGGGAGTGGGGGAGGTAGGGTGTGGGGAATAGAGGGAGAGGAGGTCATTTGGGGAGGTCAGAAGGGATAGTGGGGGGATAGGGGAGGTGAGGAGTGGGGGAGGTGGGGGATAGAGGGATAGGAGGGGGTTGGGGTGGGGAAAGGAGCTACGGGGGGATGGAGTGACTGAGGGTCAGGGAAAGGAGAGGGAGGGAGAGTTGAGGGAGGGATTGGGGAGGGGATGAGGGGTGAAAGAAGAGGGAGCATGAAGAGGAGAGGGAGGGAGTTCTGGGGGATGAGGCGAAATGAGCAACCCCTGCGCAATTGGGGGCTATAGGTGAGTGGTGGAGTATTCCGTTGGGGGAATGGGTGAGTGGTGGAATATTGCGTTGGGGAATGGGTAGCGTTGGGGGACCAGGCCTCCTGTGTGACAGGGACCCAATGGGTCCCACTTTGTCTAGTAATGTTATAAATATACATTTGGAAGTTAAAGGAGACACTAAAAGTCTCACCATTACAATTTCTAGATGCATGAATTCACAGCATCTCTCAGTTCTGAACATGGTTCAATTCAGCTATAAATTATTTTATAATGACACAAAAATATATCAAAATGTATTTTACTTACTTCATCAAAATAATGCTCTACTCATACTTAACAATCTGAGACAATATCTATGAACTAATTATTATGTATGTGATACACCATGGTATGCCATTATAAGAAACATATTGCCACATCTTAAGAGATCATTGATGCATAGGGGAATGGTTAGGCACAGTTTCATATTATTCCTGTACATTGAATGTAAATTCAATCATTTCACAATGACCTAAAATAGGTAGCTTCTGATAAAACAGGAAGGGTGAAATTGTTATAATGGCATTTATGCTTATTAAATATACAGTACAAATTTAACATTATTTCTCTGAAGTCACCTATTTATAAATGACAATGGATTATTTATAATATTGGACTGTTATCGAAATGCAGTTAAAAATTCTGTCATCATTTTGTTGTTTCTATTGATTGTTTAAAATTAGAATTAATAATATTTAAGATTGTAATACTTGTTTGATGTTAAATATACCTGCTTTTCTCAGAAAGGAAGTCACTGGACATGTATGGAAAAGTGACAAACTAATTTTATATATCACAATCTTTTTACTTCTTGTTATTGCCTGCAATACATTCATCTTTCAGTATTATTTTGATATTAATGCTTAACATTTCCTGATTGACACAATTTGATTTAAGCATTCTTCTCTTTTTCATGTCTATGTTGTTTAAAAATAACTGAGGTTTTGCAGTTCAGATTTGTGGTGACCTGCTTGATTGCCTTTGAAGCCTTTAATGGCCGGTACAGCTTAAAGAACGGGCAAAAAATGAAGTATAAAAAAAGCTCATATATTTTATTGCACGGATAAAACACATCTGTCTTACCACTACAGAAAATATGTATCGTTAACCAGCATGCTGTGATTTTACAAGACACCGGATGCTTCAAGGGAGTTAGTGAAAAGTATATTTTGAATGTCCTTCATTTTATCTGAATAAAAGTCCTGCAGGCCTTCCTGATGACATGTAAGAACAGAAGATTTCTTCCACCAGCCTCTCTCATGTTGTCATTATTTTGAGACATATGGTCAGGAAGCACTGTCAGAGAGAAGAGGGTTGTAAAATGATTTAAACCCTAGTAACATTTGGTTGAAGTAGCTTTAGCATATCGAACTCACGCCTGCTCCTCGATAAAGGTGCCAATCCTCGTATAACCTCTCTACAAACACGAGGCATCTGTTTGCTCTGCTGCGACGGTCTGTTCGTGGAATGTGAACCACCACTGGCAAGGCTTTTCACTGAACCAGTCCCAGGAGAGAGCAGAGAGTTCATGGAGATGTGCAAAGGATGCCATATGGTTAAAAATTTTGGAGCAATAATTTCTTCCTGAGAGACAGATCATGCTTCTGTCAAGGGGGCTGTTCCAGTCTGCAATGAGTGAAACATCAAACTGGGTTTTCTGTTTGGCCTTTTTGTCTGCTTAGCAAATCAGAGAAGAAAAAGCCCTTCATCAGTGGCTATGCAGCCAGTTATTTTGGAAGAGACACAGAAACCTGTAGATGCTGGAATCTTGAGCCAAAAATATAGTGCTGGAAAAGCTGCTGAGCTCTGCAACCTTGGAGAAACATCTACCTCATCTGCTGCAAAATACCAGGTTGTTCTAATATCTGTCTTGGATCTGCACCCAAAGGGTGATAAATCCCTGGATTATACATACCCATCAGCTACCTATTCCTTTCACTAGGGTCCTAAGGGGACACTTGGTATTTCTTCATAGTTGGTAACTGGTCGGCGTAGACGAATTGGACCAAAGTGCCTGGTTCTATGCTGCATAGTTCTATGAGTCTATGACTCTCTGGTAATTATAGTCAAACACCTGTAGGGTGTATTAAGATAAAATCTGAGGTTCTTGTGGAACAAGTTTAAACCAAACCTTTATCCATTAGAAAAAAGGAGTTTAAGAAAATTGAAGAAAAGTTAAATAATGTGTTTGGTATCCTGTGGAGACACAAGAAACTGCAGATACTGGAATCTTGAGGAAAACACAAAGCACTGAACAAACCCAATGGGTCAGACAGCACCTGAGGAGGTAATGGACACATGACGTTTTAGGTCGGGACTCTTCTTCAGATTCGAAAAAGGGGTCCTGACCCATATTGTCAGCCGTCCAGATGCTGCCTGACCCATTGAGTTCCTCCAGCACTTTGTTTTTTGTTCAGATTCTATGTTGTCTAAAATAATATGTACATTCATAATAATTTTCAGTAGGATGTGTATCTAATTTCAACACATCTATTTGTTTCAGGCACAATGTCAGCTTTCAGTCTTAGTTTAGCTTAGTTTAGAGATACAGAGTTTGAAAACAGGACCTTCATGCCAACCTACAATCACCACATACACTTGTTCTATCCTAGACTCTAGGGACAATATTACAGAAGCCAATTAAACTACAAACCCGCACGTCTTTGGAATGTGAGAGGAAACCTGTCCACGTGGTCACAGGCAGAATGAGCAAACTCCGTTCAGTCAGCACCCATAGTCAGGATCAAACCTGGCTCTCTGGCTCAGCAACTCTACCGTGCTGCCTCTTCTACATGCTCATATTTCTTTCCACATTCCACCACACCCCAACTCATCTATGCGGGTGCAAAAGACCATTAGATGGTAGGTACAAGGATAGGAAAGGTTTGGAAGGATATGGGTCAGGCGCAGGCAAATGGGGCTAGCTTGGTATGCAACTTGATCGACATGAACGAGTTGGGCTGGAGGGCCTGTTTCAGTGCCGTATAGCTCTATGACCTCACATTCATGGAGTGTTTTCCCATTCATCTAAAATAAGAATCCCTCTTCAGTGCGTCATTATGGAGGAAGTAGGAGGTCAGCAGACTCATCATCCTTATTATACCTTCCCACGACATTCCTGCACAAAACCCTGACCTAGCTTGGTCATCAGATTGAAGGAGGAGAAGCAATCCAATAACTCACCTTTAATTGGGGGGGAAGCTTGTACATGACTGCGCTTGTGTAAATAAATCATGGAAACTGTCAGTGTGTCTTCTAGACTATTATTTCTGCAATTGCATCCCTGCTGTACATTTTGAGTTGTCTCTGAGAACATGCTCTATACTACATTTCTGAATTAAAGCTACAAGAGTACATCAAGTTCAAGTTCACATTTATTTGTCACATGCACCAATTAAGGTACAGTGAAATGGGTTACCATGCAGCCATACAATCAAAAAGAGCACAATAAATAACGTTCAGTCAGTCTTCCTCCTTTGTTCACCCGTGGTCAGGGCCATGAACCATCTGTAGTCGCCGCTACGGACGGCCCGATGTACAAGCCCTCTGGTCAGGATGATCGAAACTCCGACGTCCGGACGGATCGGAACACACACTTGGAGTTCCCGAATCGGCCACTTTCTTACCGGAGATGTTATAGGCCACAGGCCGGTGGTTGGAGCACTTCTGGCGATCCCCAGCAAGGGATCGTCCTGCTCCACGATGTAAGTCTGCCGCGCCTGCCATTGAAGCTCTGGGCCGGTCTCCGTGAAAGGCCGCATCAAACCAGTTGTTAGGACGCGAGGAGGGGCAAAGATGCGACAAAGGAAAGCTGCATCTCCGTCGAGGTAAGTGACTGAAATACGGTTTCCCCCTATTCCCCTCCCACCACCACTCACATTAAAAACATACATTTAGACATGCTAAAAAACAAAAAAAGTCGAAAGGACAAACAAGCAGCTGGCGAGGTTGCCACCCTCGGCGTCACCTGATGACATGTTGCATTTTAAGAATCCACACACTTTGAAAAGGCTTAATCCCTATGGGAAGGTGCATCACAAAGAAAGATATGAATCAGCCTTAAATAAAAACAGAAAATGCTGAAAATACTCAGCTTTGGTGGGAAGAGAAACATAGTTTTGTTTTTCTGGTTGAAGACACTTCCTCAGAAGAAGCCATTCTGAACCTGGAGATTATTGTTCTCAGTCTCTTGTACCTTCTTCCTGATAGGAGTAGCAGAATGAGAGTTGGTCACAATGGTGTGGGTCTTTGATGAGATTAGTTGCATTTTTGAAGCAGCACTTCCTATATTTCCCTTTGATGGTGGGGAAGTCAATACCCGTAATGGACCAGGCAATGTCCACCACTGTCGGCAGTGTTTGCCAAAGCGGGATATGATGCTCTCTACCATTCATATGTTGAAGATCAATATAATATTCAGCTATATGCCAAGGGAGGATTTGCAAAGGAAGTTGAGGCATTCATAAGATTTCTTTGTGATTGTATCAATGTGCTGGGCCCAGGACATATTTTCAGGGATGAGCACACCTGTCCTTGGCATGCACAACCCTGAAAGTCCATCCTGGGCCCAGCACCAGGCAGATGTTGACACTCTTCACCACCATCCCATCCCGTCATACATCCTCATCTTTCCCTTCCTGAAGTCAATAATCAACCTAGTCCCAGAGGAGGTAGTCAAGGCAGAGACAGGTATGGAGGGATATGATATGGAGGGATATGGACCAAACGCAGGCAGGTGGGACTAGTGTAGCTGGGACATGTTTGCTGGTGTGGGCAAGTTGGACGGAAGGGCCTGTATCCTTGCTGTATCACTCTATGACTCGATGAATAGTCTTGCCAGCATTGAGAGCACAATTGTCGTTCTTCCATGTAATCAGATTATCAGCATGATTTAGTCACCCTCTTATAGCCTTTAGAGAGACTCCTTCACTGGAGTGCATTAAATATCGACATATCATTAAGCTGTAGGTTGGCGTTGTGCACAAAGCAAGGAATGTCAGCGGCACTCTAATAAAGAATACATACTCATGAAAATAAGTAATGTGCGCATTCTGTTGAGGCATCACAATCTTCATGGTGGTATTCATGGAAAGTGTTTGTGATCTAGTTTCAGAATCTTGCATAGCTAATGTGGAAATATGAGTATCCTCGGGTATTCCAACAAGACGCACTTGGTATTCTATACTATCTGCTCCTCCAGGGATTAAGGTACCTCTTTACTTTTCAAATATTCAAGTGAAAATGCATCCTGTTTTGGCAATGTTGCTTCTGTTCAAGGATGGCCTCATACAGAGTAATAACCAGAGATGCAGTTGTTCCCCCTGATATAGACATAGAGAAACTTAGAAACATAGAAAAATAGGTGCAGGAGTAGGCCATGCGGCCCTTCGAGCCTGCACCGCCATTCAATATGATCATGGCTGATCATTCAACTCAGTATCCCATACCTGCCTTCTCTCCATACCCCCTGATCCCTTTAACCACAAGGGCCACATCCAACTCCCTCTTGAATATAGCCAATGAACTGGCCTCAACTACCTTCTGTGGCAGAGAATTTCAGAGACTCACCACTCTCTGTGTAAAGAATGTTTTCCTCATCTCAGTCCTAAAGGAATTCTCCCTTATCCGTAGACTGTGACCCCTTGATCTGGACTCCCCCAACATCGGGAACAATCTTCCTGCATCTAGCTTGTCCAACCCCTTAAGAATTTTGTAAGTTTCTACAAGATCCCCCTCAATCTTCTAAATTCCAGTGAGTACAAGCCGAGACTATCCAGTCTTTCTTCATATGAAAGTCCCGACATCCCAGGGATCATTCTGGTGAACCTTCTCTGAAACCCCTCTATAGCAAGAATGGCTTTCCTCAGATTTGGAGACCAAAATTGTACGCAATACTCCAGGTGTGGTCTCACCAAAACCCTGTACAACTGCAGTGGAACCTCCCTGCTCCTATACTCAAATCCTTTTGCTATGAATGCTAACATACCATTTGCTTTCTTCACTGCCTGCTGCACCTGCATGCCTACTTTCAATGACTGGTGTACCATGACACCCAGGTCTTGTTGCATCTCCCCTTTTCCTAATCTGCCACCATTCAGATAATAGTGTACCCTCATGTTTTTGCCACCAAAGTGGATAACCTCACATTTATCCACATTATACTGCATCTGCTATGCATCTGCTCATTCACTCAGCCTATCCAAATCACCCTGCAGCCTCCTAGCATCCTCCTCACACATAACTATACCCCCCAGCTTGGTATCAACTGCAAATTTGGAGATGTTACATTCAATTCCCTCGTCCAAATCATTAATGCATATTGTAAATAGCTGGGGTCCCAGCACTGCGCCTTGCGGTACCCCACTACTCACTGCCTGCCATTCTGAAAATGACCCGTTTATTCCTACCCTTTGCTTCCTGTCTGCCAGCCAGTTCTCTATCCACATCAATATTGAACCACCAATGCCGTGTGCTTTGAGTTTATATACTAATCTCTTATGTGGGACCTTGTTGAAAGCCTTCTGAAAGTCCAGATATAACACATCCACTGGTTCTCCCTTATCCACTATACTGGTTACACCCTCGAAAAATTCTATCAGATTCGTCAGACATGATTTACCTATTGTAAATCCATGCTGACTTTGTCCAATGATTTCACCACTTTCCAAATGCGTTGCTATCCCATCTTCAATAACTGACTAGCAGTTTCCTCACTACCGATGTTAGACTGGTCTGTAATTCCCCACTTTCTCTCTCCCTCCTTTTTTAAAAAGTGAGGTTACATTAGCTATCCTCCAATCCTCAGGAACTACTCCAGAATCTAAGGAGTTTTGAAAAATTATCACCAATGCATCCACTATTTCCGTGGCTACCTCCTTGAGCACTCTGGAATGCAGACTATCTGGCCCTGAGGATTTATCTGCCTTTAATCCATTCAATTTACCCAACACCACTTCCCGGCTAACCTGGATTTCACTCAATTCCGCTATTTTATTTGACCTCCGGTCCACTGCTATTTCCGGCAGATTATTTATGCCTTCCTTAGTGAAGACAGAACCAAAGTAGTTATTCAATTGGTCTGCCATGTCCTTGTTCCCCATGATCACCTGCTTCTGACTGCAAGGGACCAACATTTGTTCTAACTAGTCTCTTTCTCTTCACATATCTATAAAAACTTTTGCAGTCAGTTTTTATGTTCCCTGTCAGTTTCCTTTCGTAATCTATTTTCCCTTTCCTATTTAAGCCCTTTGTCCTCTGCTGGATTCTGAATTTCTCCCAGTCCTCTGGTAGGCTGCTTATTTTGGCCAATTTGTATGCCTCATCTTTAGTTTTTATACTATCCCTGATTTCCCTCGTTATCCACGGATGCACCACCTTCCCTGATTTATTCTTTTGCCAAACTGGTATGAACAATTTTTGTACTTCATCCATGCAGTCTTTAAATATCTTCCATTGCACATCCACTGTCAACCCTTTAAGACTCACCTGCCAGTCTATCTTGGCCAATTCACGGCACATACCTTCAAAGTTACTTTTGTTTAAGTTCAGAACCCTTGTTTCTGACTTAATTATGTCACTCTCCATCCTAATGAAGAACTCAATCATATTATGTTCACTCTTGCCCAAGGGGCCACGCACAACAAGACTGCTAACTAACCCTTCCTCATTACTCAATACCCAGTCTAGAATAGCCTGCTCTCTCGTTGGTTCCTTCACATGCTGCTTGAGAAAACTATCCCGCATACATTCCAAGAATTGTGTTACCCTTGTTATACGCACTTCTAATTTCCTGTTTGATGCCATCCCCAACTCCAATACTACTGTTAGGTGGCCTGTACATAACTCCCATTAGCGTTTTCTGCCCCTTAGAGATTCGCAGCTCTACCCATATCGATTCCACATCCTCCATGCTAATGTCCTTCCTTTCTATTGCATTAATCTCCTCTCTCACCAGCACACTACCCCACCTCCTTTTCCTTTCTGTCTATCCCTCCTGAATATTGTATATCCCTGGATGTTCAGCTCCCAGCCTGGGTCACCCTGGAGCCATGTCTCCATGATCCCAACTATAGCATAGTCATTAATAGCTATCTGCACCTTCAACTCATCCACCTTATTACGAATGCTCCTCGCATTGACACACAAAGCCTTCAGGCTTGTTTTTACAACACTCTTACCCTTTATACAATAGACAATAGACAATAGGGGCAGGAGTAGGCCATTTGGCTTTGAGCCAGCACCGCCATTCAATGTGATCATGGCTGATCATCCCCAATCAGTACCCCATTCCTGCCTTCTCACCATATCCCCTGACTCTGCTATTTTTAAGAGCCCTATCTAGCTCTCTCTTGAAAGCATCCAGAGAACCTGCCTCCACTGCCCTCTGAGGCAGACAATTCCACAGACTCACCACTCTCTGTGAGAAAAAGTGATTCCTCGTCTTCGTTCTAAATGGCTTACTCCTTATTCTTAAACTGTGGACCCTGGTTCTGGACACCCCCAACATCAGGATATCCCAGAATGCGTTCACCTTTGTTAGACAACACAGATTCTTTTCCACATCTCCCCTGAATTCAGAGCCATGGACCTCACCAGTAATGAATTTCAAGTACATAAGCCATCATCAATAATGAAATGTCGCCTATGGTGAAATATTTCCTTACAATAGATCAAAATCTCATTTGTCTGAGACATTTATTTGCTTGAGGATATTCAGCATATAATTTGATAGCTGAATCTACCAGTATTTAGATGATATCGTATCATTGTCATTTGCCTTAATTTGCATAACATGCATTTTATTACCTGGTGAACAAGGTGTATCATAAAATGAAAACATGAAGTATCATACTCCTCATGGGCCTGTCCCGCTTAGGCGACTGCAGGAGACTATGCGGTCGCCACATGGTCGCCACATGTTCGCGGGTGGTTGCCGGGTAGTCGCCTTCATGGCCGTGAGGAGTTCCCGCATTCTGGGAGCTAGTCGCAAATTTTTCAACATGTTGAAATATTAGCGGCGATCAAAATAAAGCCGCCATGGCGAGTAGTGAGAATTCTCATGCTGTAGGTGCAGTGGTAGTGCGTTACCAGGACGTCGAAGGTTGTTGTAGGTTCTCAAAGATTGTAGCCGGTGCTCACCGGTGAATTTCAGTGGCTCATTGGGAAAAAAAACTGTAAGCAGTAGTTTTCAGAACCAAGGATAACTGACCGGTAATGTTAATGTCCACCGAGCTTCACAGCCGTGTATCTCTGGCTTCTTAAAATTGTCTCCACTCCTTCTCCCCCCTCTCCCCCCCCCCCCTCCCCCGCCCTCTCCCCCCACCCCCCCCCCCCCTCTCCCCCCCCCCTCTTTTAAAGGCCTTACATGACCATTCCCATATACTGTGCTTTCACCGTCTTAATTACAGCGCCAACCTTCCTGTTCATTGCGGTGTGTGTCTGCATCACATTGGCTTTGCACCGTGTGAATTTCACTCAGACAGCATTCCCCCCACTTGCCCTGTTCCCTGCCTGCATAACGGGCTGGTGAAGGAAGCGATGTGTGTATGTTCCACTCTGAGAGCCACCGTTCCCGTCACCGGCAGTTGCCTGAAAAATCATCTAAGTGGGACAGGCCCATAAGCCTCTTTCCACCAACTATGCAGGAAAGAACTGCAGATGCTGGTTTAAATCGAAGGTGGACACAAAATGCTAGAGTAACTCAGCGGGACAGACAGCAACTCTGGAGAGATGGAATGGGTGACATATGGGTCAGTCTGAAGAAGGGTCTCGACCCAAAACATCACCCATTCCTTCTTTCCAGTGATGCTGCCTGTCCCGCAGAGTTACTCTGGCATTTTATGTCTACCTCCTTTCCACCAACTTACTGTTTTCCTAATGCCTTTATGAAGAACTACAAAGGTCAAAAAGTGTTTGAATGTAGGCCCTATTAAAAAAATAATACTGGTAAGAGCTAAACGTGCAAATTTCTCCTTTGCTTAAAATAAAAGCAGAAATACAGGAAATTCTCAACAGGTTGAGAAATCTGCATCTTCCCACAGCCTAAACGGTTATTTCCAGCAAATACTGTCTTTATTTATCAGATCCTCTGCTTTTCCAGGTTTGTCGATAGAAATCAATATTCATACCACTGGGTTGCATATTGGCGAGACCAAGCGTAGACAGGGCGATCGTTTCGCTGAACACATTTGCTGAGTCCGCCTTGGTCTACATGATCTCCCGGTTGCCAAACACTTTAACTCCCCTTCCCACTCTGGGGTCCGGGTCGGCACCACGGAGGCATGAAGTGGGGCGTCGACAGCAGTGAGGTCTCAGCGGCAGCAGCGTTGAAGCCTCGCCACGTTGGAGCCTCGGCAGTGGTGAAGCCTCACTGCGGTGGCGATGCCTCACCGTTCGACCCGCGGTCGACGGTCGATGAGGGGGGAGAGGATGGGAGGATTGCCGTGAGAGGTGAGGGGAAGGATAATGGACAATGGGGGGGGGGGGGGAAGGACAATGGGGATCCAGTATGAGGGAACCACTGTGGTGGTGGCGGGGGGGTGGCAAAAGGGGTAGCCGGCGTGCTTTCTAACTTTGTCAGTGCCATATGTGGCTGGCTGCTGTTTGTATACATTGTGTATGCAAGCAAAGAATCTCACTGTGCCTAGCCACATGTAACAATAAAGTATTTGTATTCCTATTCCTATTCCATTCCCATACTGAACTTTCTGTTCATTGTCAGAGTGAGGCCAAATGCAAATTGGAGGAACTGCACCTCATATTACGCTTGGGCAGCTTACAACCCAGTTGTTATTATTCAATTCTCCAACCAAATAATCCTTGCATCTGCAATTTCTCTGTCCCTCCCCCTAGTCGTTGTAGTAGTTTCACTATAGTCTTATTGAGTTTCATTGTCTATATAACTCATTATCACCTAGCTCACAGCCAGCAATGGACCATTCTCTTGATCATCGTTACTTTTACATTTCTTCTATCTCTCTATATCACCGTCTATATCTCTCATTTCCCTTTCCCCTGACTCTCAGTCTGTCGAAGGGTCACGTCCCGAAACATCACCTATACCTTTTCTCCAGACCTGCTGCCTGACTCGCTAAGTTGCTCCAGCTTTTTGTTTATCTTCAGTATTCTTTACCATTAATTTTTAAGATTCTGTGATGCCCAAAAGTTTTATTTCCCATTCAACAGCCAACTGAACGAAGGCCCTCCTGACACCTGGAAGAACAACTGTTTGGAGTTCAGAACCAGGAGTGTTGAGGTGGAGGTGAAGGTTGGGCTGGCAAGGCTGAAGGATCTGACTCTCCCTTCTTCTTAATAAACCAGACGCTCCTGTCTGTTTCTCAGCAGAGTTTCCCAGCTGTACTAAAACCTGCTATAAAATTCCCAGCGACATTGCATTTTTAACTAGGCTCTCAAATGTGTCATGGTTGATCCATTTTAACCTTAAGTTCCTCACGAGAGTCTGGTATAAAATAGTAAGATTAAATGAGAACTTACCAGTTTGAAGTTTGATCTTTATTTTATGAGGAGTTATGATGAGGGATTAAGTGAAGAAGCCCCGCCAGGCGCATGCACGTCATACTTCAAAGCAGCGGCGTGAAAACACAAAAACAATAGCCGAAGTGATATAGTAAGGCTGAGAAGACTAAAACTACCAGATGATCTTTGCGATTATGAGGGCCGGGAGCGGAGGGCACGTAATCCATCATCTTAACTCCTCATAAAATAAAGATCAAACTTCAAACTGGTAAGTTCTCATTTAATCTTACTATTTTACTTTGGCGTCGCGTGAGTGACTACGTGAAGATTTCAAAGCTCTGTGATTGCATGCCGTAGATCCATTCCATACGACACACTGCTTCAGTTGACACAGTAGTGAATAAATAATGCATTGAACATTGCTTTGAATTATCCAATAATCATTTTTTAAATAACAAAACAGTAATAACCCCTCTATGCCAGGGGAAATCGCAAATGAAATTTATAAAGGCAGAGCAAATCAAATCAAACAGACCCAACACAGCATGCCCAAACCCTGGCACTGTCAGGCCAGGTTTATCATAAATTTTAGAAAATTTAATTCCTTAGACCATCCTGCGGCCTCGCAGCGGATGTTGATGCCGCCCTGGTGGAGTGAGATTTAAACACATGAGTGTCTACTCCAGCGGGATCCAAAACATTGTTTACCATCTAGAAATAGTTTATACTGACACCTTTTTATGAGTTTTTTTGTGACTGATGAGCATTGCTGTCTCAGAGTCTCTGAGTCACTTAGTTACCTCGATATTGACTCAGGTGCTTAACTACACATAACGTTTTGTCAACAGGGTATGCTTCAAAACTTAGTTTGGTTCTGGCCATTCCTGGCCTACTTTGTTTGATTAAATCATACACATAAACATAATGTTATCTGCAGAAGAATACATACTATCTAGTCGTAACTTTTGCAATGTTTGCACTCTTTGCGTTGATACTAGCGCCATGAGCTTAACCACTTTAAGTGTTAACTTCTGAAAAGACAATGACATAATTGGAGCCCATTGCCGAAGCAGTGTGAGAACTATACTGACATCCCAGATTTCTGTATATCTAGGTTTAGGAGGATATTTGTTAAAAATTCCTCTCATGAATCGGGACACTAACGGATGAGACCCGATAGGTTGTTGTTCTGAACCTGCCCTAAATAGGAGGACAAAGCACTCTGAGCACTATTAATGGCACTATAATTCATCAAATATGTAACATAGCAAGGAACTCTAATACACCCGGTATGCTTGCAGTATGATAAGATATATCTGACTGTAAACAAAACATCTCCCATTTCTTAATATGAGACACATATTGTTTCTTGGTGCTATTTCTCCAAGCTGCAGTTATGACATCCATGGTCCTACTCAACAGTCCAAAGCCTTGGAAAGGTCTGGTCAGAACCTGCAGATCAACAAATTAATACAATCATGTAATGGATGACTTTCTCCTGTTACTGGATGCACCAACAAATGACTGCAGTTGGGGATAGTCATGAATGGCTGAGTCATCATTCTGAGCACCAATGGGAACCATGGCTATGTAGGCCAGTCTGGAACCACCAAAACGCCTGAGGCGGAGTCCTGCTCTATTTTGATGAGACACTGCCTAATCAGGCAGAATGGGGGAAAAGCATAAAAGAATGTACGTCCCCAATGTAGCGAGAATGCATTCACTGCTACTGCTCCTGGATCCGGTTCCCATGAAACATATTTAGGCAACTGGTGATTTAGCCTGGATGCAAACAGATCAATATCTGGCAACCCATAGCAGCTGACAATTATCTTAAAATTTCAGGATTTAACATCCATTCTATGTTGTCATTAAACTTTTGTGACCTGTTGTCTGCCACCACATTGTCTCTACCTGGCAGGTAGATAGCTGAGACCCAGATGTTCCTGGATACACCTGTGCCACATGAGGTTAGCCAGATTATCACATGATACTGACCTTATTTCTCCCATGTGATTGATATATGCCACAGCCGTGGTATTATCAATCTGGAGTTGAACATGTAAATTATTCATTGTGGAACAATAAGCTTTTAATCCATATAATGTACCCAACAATTCTAAATAATTTATACCATGCCTGTGCAGGATTAAATCCTCTTGCACACTCCATCTACCACCACAGCTAGACTCGCTGTCCGTAGCTCCCCATCTGAGAGTGCTCACATCTGTCTGTAAAACCACTGAAGGTTGCTGAACCAAAATGTTTTTGGTAGTTTGTACAATATTGATAATCCACCATTGTAATTCAGCTATGGCTCTGGTTGGTAACTGCATAGGTCTATCAAAATGACTTGCATGTTCTTTTAGTGCTTGTTCTCTAGCTCGTAGCAGACTTTGATAGTGCAGTGGTACAAACTGCACTGCAGGAAAAGCTGCTACTAATTTACCAATAACACTGGCTACTTCCCGGATGGAGTGATATTGTTTTTCAGCGAGACCTCTCTGAACTCCACAGCCTTGGCTGTAGGCAAAGTCGCTGACATATCAACTGAAACAATGACACATCCCAGGAACCCTAACCTTTCAAACAGGTATTTGGTTGCTGAAACCGATTCCTCAGCTGTCTCCTGAGTGTTGCTTATGATTAAAATATCATCTAGATATACCATTAACATATGATTCTGGGCCCGAAGTAGCGCCAGCACTGATTTCAACAATTTCTTGACCAGCCTAGGAGCCGAGGTTAACTCATTGGGTAATGCTTTAAATTGCCACAGCTGTCCCATCCAACTAAATTTCAAGTATCTCCGATACTGACGATGAATTGGTACTGAATAATATGCATCTTTTAGATCTATAGTTGCCATATAACAGTCTTGTGATAACAGCTGTTTTGCAGTATTGAAGGTGTCCATTTTAAAAATGCCTATACTGAACATAGGAATTTAACTAGTTTAGGTCCAGAATGACTCTACATCCCCCATCTTTTCTCTGTCTGGGGAATATATTGGACACAAATTGTTGAGGATGGTTTGTCGTCCTCTCAATTATCCCTTTTTTGGGACAAAAACATAATTTCTTCTTTTACATGCTGAGTTTGTGGTGCAGAAAACCCCCAATACTCTATTAGGCATATTCTGTACAGGCGGATCAATTCCTGACATAAACTCTACTTGAGCCTGACACAGTGTCTGGTATAAACCAATGAGATGTTATGCAGCACCATTCAACATACCAATTGCAACCTAACCCCAACCGGAGGTTGTTCCCCAGAAATGTAATCCTGGCCAGAATAAATCACCTGTACCTCTTCTGTCGGCCTTGAAGTCCTCCTTCTTCCCATATTGGGGTTGTAGCTGGGATACGCAGGTGAGTAATACCGTCGTCCCACTGGCCCCACTCTGCTTGGCCCTGCCCCTGGATCCGTCACCTTTTGCGCTGAAAACGACCTGCGAGGTGGTATCCTGGCAGAAGGGACGTATGTCTTCATGAGACGGATTGTTTTGGCATCTTTCTCCAGGTCCTTGAATTGTTTGATAAGGTCCACCCCAAATAAATAATCTGGGTTTAAATGTTTGTAGACCCACATAGCGCTGCAAATTTTGGGTTCAACGTCAGTTTGATGGCTATCTTCCTGATGCAGTTAACCTCAAAATAGGCGTTGCAGAACAGGGCCAGCATGTCTTGTTGGGTACCAGACATCGGTGCCCCCCGGACCATTTTCCCGAATGCAGTGATGCCTGCTGCCACCAACTTGAGGACGCGTTGAAACCTCATTTCTTGTCCCCGCATCGTTGCACTCATTTGTGCCCATATTGCCGAGTTGTGGGCAGTCTGAGTGACGCACAGTTTACAGGTGTTTTGTAACGTGTGGCCATCTCCTCCATGATCGTATCCTGGTGCTGGTGAGAAGCCATGTAATTTTACATTGGCAGCTAAGTTTTCCTCCATAGCCTCACCAGTACTGCCCTTCCAGATTAGCAAAGTTTAGCGCTACGTCCGGGACACCTGGGGCGTGGCTCGTGTGCCCTGGTGTGTGCACAAAAGCAGTGACACTTGCTTCAGGGTCAGATTCCTCCTGCCCTGGCTTCTCCTGAGTCATGCTCTAGGGAGGTCTCTTCCAGACCTAAACAAGGTAATGGAGAGGATAATTCCCACTGGTATCCATAAGCGGTGTTTTCTTCTTCGCTGCATGGACCTCTGCGAGACGCTGTGTGGGGAATCCTAGGGGCATTCGACCCCGATTGAAAATGTTCATGGCTCTTTAAATTTGGAGCATTTTCCCATTTGGTTGAGATGTCCCCATACCTTTAAATTAAAAGGAGGGGAGTCTTCCACATCATCAGACTTATGAGATAAAATGAGCCTGAGAGTACTTTGTTTTGGTATTCCTCCCTGGTGGAGTAGCCCGAGTGCCCTGAAGCATTGGAAACTGATGGAGGCAGTTGAGCTGCCAGTAGAAACAGTAGTCGGTATTGGAGCCGGCATTAACGCAGCCGTTATCTCCAAACCTGACCTAAATAGCGGTAATCGTGGAGCCGGCTTTAGCGCAGCCGTTATCTCCTGACCCGATCTATACGTTGTAACCGCGGTCCCCGCGCGGTCCGCTCCACTACAACAGATTATATTAACAATATCTCCATATTATTAACTCTAGCTGGCTCTCCGAGCCAGACTCACAGAGTTTTAAAAAATACTCGCAGGGAAGGTTTAACATTGACTTACCTGCGGGTTACTACTTACCGCTGGTGGAGCTGAGCTCCAGCCCGTCGGTGCGCCATGCGTCGGACGTAATGACGCGCATGCGCCTGGCGGGGTTTCTTCACGTAGTCACTCACGTGACTCCAAAGTAAAATTATGATTGACATTGATGATACATGATAGGAAAATTGAAATAAGATTTTGATTTGAATATGTCCACTTCACAAGGAAATAAAATATTTATGAAAATATATTTAGCATTTTTTTTCATAAAGCACAACAACAAGGCAGTAAAATCCGATGGTGTTGATTTAGTGATTTGAAAAATCAGGCCTAATGCTATGGGGGTTAAACCATCTAACTTCAGACAGAAATACTGTTTTTCGGCTGAATCTATTCATGAAGAGCAAATGTTAGCTTTTCACAATCAGTGTTGCTGTTGTTTCTGTTGCTAAGCATTATTGTACAGTGTACATGGTGCCCTTTTAATGAGATGTCCTTAAAGGGTGAACACTTATGGCCTGTTCCTGCAGTCAAACAGAAAAAAAAGTATAAAGATGAGACATACCAAGATCGAATTAATTTTTAACCTGATTCATCAAGAATGCAGTAAATATTTACACAAAGGAATATGTGGTGCGACAATTTGGTAATGTTTGCAGAGTGATGGTATGGCATAGTACAGAAGGCCACTTGAGCCATTGAGTCTGTGCCAACTCTTTCAAAGAGAAATCCAGTTAATACTTGAAAAGCAAACAACTACAGATGCTCGATAAAGACATCAAGTTAGTCCTGTCAGTTCTTTCTTTATCGCTTTCTTCTGATTTTTATTTACATTTCCTTCAATATTTACCTTGTTCCCTTTTGTAACATGCTACTGAATGTGTATTTACCACCCAGGTAGCATGTTCTACATCCTCAGTGCTTTCAGTATGGAAAAGTTATTCCAATGATTCATTTTAAGTTCCTCCTCTTTAACTATTAAGCCGTCAATCATTGGAAAAGGTTTCTCCTTCTTTACCAAAGGACATCATGGTATTAAACAGCTCTATCAAATTTCCTCAGTCTTCTTTCCTTGGTAGAAAATAACCCAAACTTCTCCTGTTGGCTTTGCTGATCTTTGTAACCATTCCTCGCTTCAACTTGGACTTTCCTCATAGCTCTTATGTGCATCCTATAATATATTTTCAACAACTGGGCATAATATTCAACTGAGGTGACCAGATTTCATAGGGACATAGAGTCCTACGGCATGGGAACAAATGCTTCTGCCTAACTCGTCCATGCCAACCAAGGTACCCCATCTAAGCTAGTCCCATTTGCCTGCATTTGGCCCATATCACTCTAAACCTTTCCTACCCTGTCCAAATGTTTTTTTTTTTTTAATACTGTTACACTGCCTGCCTCAACTACTTCCTCTGGTAGTTCATTCCATTTCATGTTTCATGTATCTTGTGTTTTATGACTGTTGGCAGATCAATTTCCCTCCTGGGATAAATAAAGTTATATCGCATCGTATCGTATCGTATTTACTGTGAAGGTTTTATCCTGGTTTTGACTTCCCACCATGCAACACCTCATAGTTGTATGAATTAAATTCCATTAACCATTCCTTGGCCCACTCACCTGGCTGATCAAGATCCTCCTGATAACCATCTTCACTATCAACAAAACCATTCGTTTAGCATCATCTGCAAACTTTACTAATCATGCCTTGTATATTCTCATCCAAATCGCGTATGTAGATGACAAACAGCAAAGGATCCAGCACCGATCCCTGATGCACATTAATCACAGGCATCCAGCCCGAGAAACAATCTTCCATCACCACTGTTTGCTTCCTACCATGAAGCTAATTCTGTAGCCAAATCTGATGTTTTGTACAATTTAGCATACATCCCTGGCTTTTGTCTCTTCATCTCCATTTGCTAAGCTGAGGAAATCATAAGCTTTATTTTTGTAATCTTTTGTACATTTAGTATATCTTTGTTTCATCATCATTCTTTGCAAGCAGGTTCCCCTAGCCTTCAACTTCATGCTCCTTTTTAAAAAGTGTACAATTCAACTTGTATTCTCTGTACATTAATTACTGTCAAAACTAAAGCCATAACTGTATTTTCTGGACAGAAAAATAGTAGATTACCTTCAGTATTTGTAAACCACTTTAAACCAAATTTAACAGTTGGTTTATGAGTAACTAACTTATTATTTAATTACACATCAATGAAGCATTGAAGGAAGTGCCAGCAAACATATGCTAATAACCTGATTCACAGGTTCAAGGTGGTTTACATGCCTTGCTGAAAAATTGATTACCTGATTCTTGGCAAAAATATGCCTGAACTCTGAAACAAATTTGACAATCGACAATAGACAATAGACAATAGGTGCAGGAGAGGCCACTTGGCCCTTTGAGCAAGCACCGCCGTTCACTGTGATCATGGCTGATCATCCACATTCAGTACTCCGTTCCTGCCCTCTCACCATAACTTCCATTTAGGTTTCCAGATCACATTTCTTGATTGAGTTTGTTCTGACCCATGGCCCATGCTACGAGAAGTGGTATTACAATGGGAACACAGTGCAACTTAAATGTATCATGGTTCAAGATTCTCCGTGAATATTTACCCATCAGTTTTGTCGTGGTAGGTAGCTGGGAAAATATGCAAAAAAATTCAATTTTTTAGAGGCATATTTAGTGAATTTTTATGGGCGCAAGTAGATAGGTGACCAGTGTCCATCGTAAATTCACCGACTCCACAGGTATCCTGATCACACCTCTTCCGACCCTGCCTCCTCTAGAATAGTTTAGTTTAGTTTATTGTCACATTTACTGAGGTTCAGTGAAAAGCTTTTTTGTTGCATGCTATCCAGTCAGCAAACAGACAATACACGATTACACGTCCACAGTGCAGAGATACAAGATAAAGTTTAGTGCTAGATAATGTCTGATAACATAAATTCTGAGAGTCTCCAATGAGGTAGGTGGTAGGTCAGGACCGCTCCGTGGTTGATGATAGGATGATTCAGTTCCCTGATAACAGCTGGGAAGAAATTGTCACTCAATCTGGGGACATGTGTGTTTACACTCTGTACCTCTTGTGTGATGGGAGGGGGAAGAAGAGGGAGTGACTGGGGTGAGACTGGTTCTTGATTACATTTATGGCCTTGCCAAGGCAACTTGAAGTGTAGATGGAGTCAATGGAAGGGAGGTTGGTTTGCATGATAGTCTGGGCTATGTCTACAATTTCCTGCTCTCTTGGATGGGCTGTTTTCAAACCATATGGTGACAATCTCCTATTTGATAGCTGGCCCACTTCGGTGGTGTCGTTTGCGAATTTGTAAATTGAGTCAGATTTCAATCACATCTTCCCATTCCCATCCTTTACTGCTTTCTACACTCCCCCTGCAACTCCTTGGTTTGCTCATCTCTTCCCATCCAAACTGCCTCTTCCCCAGGTACATTCCCCTGCACCCACAGTAAATGTAATACCTACCCCAACACCATCTTCCTCACCTCCATCCAGGACCCCAGCAACCCTTCCAGTTTGGACAGAGTTTCACATGTACCTCATCGGACTTAATCTTGGGCCTTCTCCACTGACAGAGTGAGGCCACAAACAAAATGGAGGAACAGCACCTCATATTCTGCACGGATAGCTTACAACCCAACGGTATGAACATTGATCTCTCCAATTTTAGAAAACACAATCCCCCGTTCCCCCATGTTTTTTTCTTCTTTCCCCCATCTCTCTATCCTGTGACCATCAGCATCCCAACCCAGTGTGCACCTATATCTCCCACTAACCCACCCCTCTTCCCCACCCATTCCCATCCACCTGTATCCCTCTTTCTGGCTCTACATTTCACTCCTCTGCTCTTCTAATCTGACACACAGTTGTCTCTTTCTTTTGTGTCCTTTAGTCCCCTTTTGAGCCCGTTTTGTCTTCAACACATCTGCCAACTAAACAAAACCTCTCCTGTTTCCACCTATCAATTGCTGTGGTTTTGTCCTGCCCCCACCTCTTTTCTGGCTTTCTTTCCCCTATTCCAATTAGTCTGAAGGAGTGTCCCGACTCAAAATGTCGCCTCTCCATCTCCTCCAGAGATGCCGCCTGTCTCGCTGAGTTACTCCGGGACTTTGTGCTCTATGATAGGTGGAGCCAGCTGTGGTGGGCGTGGTGGGCAAATTGATTGACGTGAGAGGCCTAAAACCAGAGCTCGAAACCACATGGGACAAGATGGTGGTGAAATTACAGGTGTGAAAATTGTGAGCTAGCTTTTAAACGAAATGCTTCCAAACATTTTCAGTTTTAAACAATAATTCCTTCCCTTCTTGGCACCATCATCCATTTGGATTTTTCCACAAATGTCCCAGTGGGTAGAACGTGACTGGAGCACAGAATACATCTGGTCCATAAAACATGCACTCTGAGGGGTACTGTACTAAAAAATGGAAGTTGGGCTTTTTAAACTATTTTTGCGTAAATGGAACTGACGTTATAAATCAAAGGTGTTGATGGAATCAAGGATGACTTCAGTCTGTGCAGCATTCTATAGTTTGTTACCATAACAGTGTTTTTCTGCCTCCTTGGATTTTAGCTCCATTTGTTTTGCAGTAAGCACCAAAGAATGGGTCCATCCTTGCAAAAATTCTTTATCCTTTCTCTCATTTAAGAAGGAACTGCAGATGCTGGAATACTGTCTACCTTATCCGTTCTCTCTGCACTGCCGGGTATGTTTGGAAGAGGACAAGGTTTATTTTGGCACAATTGGATGCCACTGCAAAGTGGGGACTTTGAAAGACCCACAAAAGCATAAGAGAAATAAGTTCAGAAGCTCCTGGACATATTCCCATGACAGCTGATAAATGTGGTATAATGATCATTTTCATGCAAATCTTTGGGGAGATTTCCATGTAAATGAATAACACATTTTTTTGCACTAACCTAATTATCTTCAATCTTTTACAAAAAAAATCCTCGTGGCAGTGCTCATTACTGCAGGGCTTTACATACAAAATGCAAACCGAAGATGCTGGCAAAGTGTAGAAATCATCGACTAGATGACATTAACTTTGTTTCTTGCTCCAAAGATGCTGCTTCACGGCTGAGCATTCCTAGCAGTTTCAGTTTTTACGTCATATTTTTACTGCATATTATATGAATTCAATCCTGGCCTCAGATGCTGTCTGTGGGGAGTTTGTATGTTCTCTCTTTGACTGTGTGGGCTTCCTCAGGGTGCTCTGGTTTCCTCCCACATCTCAAAAATGTATAGGGTTGCACATTAATTAGCATCCGTAAATTGCCTCCAGTGTGCAGGGACTGGATGAAGAAATAGGTTAACATAGAACTAGTATGAATGGGTGATCGATGGGCAGCCTCAACAGTGGGCCGAAGGTCCTGTTTCCATGCTATATATTTCAATCAAAAAGCAGCTATTGCAAGATTTCTGTTGAATTTCATAAAATCACATCACTTGTGAATAAAATTTAAATTTGCCCCCCAAACTTTGTACAGTGTCTACCATCATAGTTATGATATTTTAAGATGATTTTAAGGATGCATTTTAAAAAATCTATTTCTCATCTTTGAGATTGGCAAATTATTTGTTCTACATTTGCTTGCAATTTAAACTACAAAAATACTCTGCTCCATCTTCCTGCATATGGACCACAGTTGAAGAGTGCGGCTCCATCGATGAGAATTGCACAGAGATGGTCGAGGAGAGGAACAACTCCCTGACTATTTGGCAATGGTAGATTAGGCAATGTTCAAGGACTCAGCAATGGATTTGAACAAATATGCCACAGTTGTACCTGACTTCCATAAGGAAATATGCAAAGGAAGGCATTCCCACCAAGACCATCTGAGTGTTCCCAAAACAGATGCCTTGGATGAACTAGCAGGCCTGCAATCAACTGAGGACCAATTCTCTGGTAATTATGTCTGACGATATAAGACCATGTAAGAAGTCCACATATGACCTCGATAATGCATTTAGGAAAGTGAAGAAACACTTCTGGTTTAAACTGAAGCATCAGACGGATGTTCAGCAGTTGTGGCAGGGGTTGCTCGCCATCAAAGCAAGAAAGCAAAATTAAGTAGTAGCACGAGGGCATTGACACATCTTCTATGCTCACTTCAAAGGAAAGAACATTGATGTACCTACTCAGCTCTCCACAGCCTCTGACAGCACTGTTAACTCAGTCACCATGGAGAAGATTCTTTATGAACCCTCAGAAAACATCCACCTCCGATAATGTGCATCCACCTCCGATAGTGTACAGGTCATGTTCATAAAATCTTCCTGGACAAACTGGCTACTAGTTTTGGCAGACATCTTCAACCTCTCATTAGATCCACAACTTCCTCATTGGTAGACTTCAATCAGTACAAATTGACAGCAACATTTCCTTCTGGATAACCATCAGCTTTGGAACACTTCAAGAAAGTGTGCTCAGTCTCCTGCTCTAATCTCTCTATACCCATGACTGTGTAGCCAGATACAACTCCAACGCTATCTTTAAATTTACTGACAACGCCATTATTTTTGGATGAAGAATGGGTGCTGATGAGTCAAAGTACAGGAAGGAGATTGATAATCCACACACGCAGGCTGCTGATGAGTGCAGCCCCCAGCGATGCATGTTGCCGTTGAACCAGCAGACCCCTGTACGGAGCCGGTTCAGGGTGATCCACTCTTTGCGGGGCATGTCCGAGCCGGGTGGGGCTATGGTGTTCCGTGCGCATGATCCTTTGAAGGGTTCAAACTGTATTTGGGGAACAATAATGGAAGAAAACGCATAAAATTGGAGAAAACAGAAATAAATCCAGCATGATGATATCATGATATGTTTCTTTGGGTTTAAGAAGGAACTGCAGTCCTGCCCTTTCCCATGTCTCAAGAAGGGTTTGTATATTTAGGAATACCCATCCCCGCTTTTTCACATCCCTGTTTGCAGCTAACTACATGCCTCAAGTTAGCCAAATGAAGGCTGACTTTGAGACATGGCGTAGTCTGCCACTCACTATGGCTGGGAGAGTGCAGTCAGTGAAGATGACTGTACTTCCCAGATTTCTTTACTTGTTCCAATGTTTGCCGGTTTTCCTACCCAAGTCATTTTTTTAATTCAGTTAACCAACCTATAACCTCCTTTATATGGGGTAACAAGGTTCCAAGGGTCAATAAGTGCACTCTCCAAAGAGGTCGTGAAGTAGGTGGACTGGGCCTTCCTAGCTTTATTAATTATTACTGGGCATCCAATATCCAAAAGATATTATTCTGGCTCCACCGACCAGATACAGACTGGTGTCTGCTTGAATCGTAATCCTGTTACTCCTCGTCTCTCCCAGCTTTAGTATATTCTTCCCTGCCATTGAAACCCTCTAGATTTACATCCAACCCTATCGTACTATCAACCATCAAAATGCTTAACCAATTTTGTTGCCATTATAAGCTTACAACAGCTTCAGTTCTGGGTCCCATTCACAGTAACCATTTATTCCCCCCCTCTACACTTGACTCAACCTTTCGACAGTGGGGTTTGAATGGTCTTATGTCCTTTAAGGATTTATACACTAACAACATATTTGATAGTTTTGACTACCTACACAAAAAACATGGCCTCCCACATAATCATTTCTTTAAATATCTTCAGGTTTGCCACTTTGTCATGAAACAATTTCCTTCTTTTCCTGATCTCCCTCCTGTCACAGTGTTGGATAAACTCACTCTTACCTTTGCAAATAAAGGACTGATCTCTGCAGTATATTCTCGATTGATGTATTTAGGAGATCAAAACCTGAACAAAGTTAAAGCTAGGTGGGAGGATGACCTTGGTATGGATCTGTCTGAGGAATGCTGGACAGAAGCGCTGAAAAAAGTCCACTCCTCGTCATCATGTGCTAGATTGGGGCTCATACAATTTAAAGTTTTACATAGGGTTCATTTAAGCAAAGCCAGGCTTGCTAACATATATCCAGGGACGGACGCTGGCTGTGACAGGTGCTTGTTCTCTCTAGCCAATCTGGCTCATGCATTCTGGTCTTGCCCCAAACTTGTTAACTACTGGGCAGTGGTTTTTAAAACCATCAGTGAAGTCCTTGGGATGACAGTGAGACCTTGCCCGCTTGTAGCTGTATTTGGTGTAACAGATAAAACCTTGGATTTAAATACAACCCAGTCTGATATCATTACATTTACATCACTTTTGGCCCGTAGGAGAATCTTGCTGGTCTGGAAATCTAACACTCCTCCATCTGCCGCTGCTTGGCTGGAAGACGCCATGTTTTTTTTAAGGTTAGGAAAGATTAAATTCACATTGAGGGGGTCTGTGAAAATTTTTTATTTGAAATGGGAACCCTTTTTATCATACTTTGAGGGTCTAAAAGAACTACCTATTGACTGAGGGCACTTGACATTAAGTGGGGATCTGTCTTTATTCTGTTTTGTTACTTTATTATTGTTAAAAAGTGCATTTGATTTTGTGATATATTTGGATTGTGAAAAAATAAGCTGCCAAGGGATGTTTAGGGAGGGTGGGTTAGGGTGTTTATATTATTATTATTATTATTTATAAAAAACAAAATGGAGGAAAATGTAATGCCATACATCAGATGTACTGTGAATTTTTTTTTCCCTCCAATAAAAAACTATTAATTAAAAAAAAAAGAAGGAATTGCAGATGCTGGAAAATCTAAGGTAGACAAAAATGCTGGAGAAACTCAGTGGGTGAGGCAGCATCTATGGAGCTCCATGGATGCTGCCTCACCCGCCGAGTTTCTCCAGCATTTCTGTTTACATGTTTCTTTGGGCTCTGCTTTATGCAAGTTTTACATTCAAGTGTATGAGATCCCCAGCTCGTAGCAAAATACCTTATAGACGGGTGGCTGCTATTCCCATCAGCATGCTTTTTCAGGAGGTTCTGAGTCATACGTCTGCTCGAGGGATTTGAAACCTCATGAAAACACACAGATTGTAAATCATCCTGGTGAAAAATAGGGAGTTTTTAACAATGTGGCTTCAGATTTGTAACTTCAGCTGACCTTTCCAAGTATCTTCAATCTTTTTCGCTGTGGTACAATGACTCTTCAATGTTCAGCATAACTGGTCATTTTAATTAAGTGAATGGAAAAATAAACTGGGTTCATCAGTAGGCTCCTGTTAGTCTAGATTGAATCTTCCCATTAAAATCTGCATATAGCAGTAGGCTTAGTTGTGAAAGGAAGCAAATGTATTGATTTATTTTGTTGTAGACAGTAATGGTTTTCTTCCATTTCACCTGACTATGTGGCTGGGGGAATATTAATTTTGCCATCTGAACAATAACTTTGTGAAGCAGACAGCATTATTTTTATGAAAAAGAACAGCTCAGCTTTTTCTCTAGGTATCAAATGATTGGTGGGCTTCCAGGAACATTTATGCCTGGTTGCAACCCATGTTAAAAAGTGAAGTGACTCCAGTTTGTCACATTAAGTTAGCATTGCTTCAGTGACACTGAGCAGAGCATATTAGCTAGAACCACGCAGCAGGATTGTGTTTGTCATGGGAAAACTCACATTCCCAGATAATGGCGAGAGTGTGGAACCTGCTACCACAAAGAGTAGTTGAGCTGATGATCAAATAAATTTTTAAAGAGATGTTTGATAAGTGCCTGAGGAAGAATTGGAATCAGAGGATTTGCTGCTGGGACCAGTGGAAAAGGGGCTTTGAGATGCTTGTGTGGAGTTAGTTAGATGGAGAATAGTTAGATGTACGTTCCAGAACGATCCAGTCTGTAAACTATCTCGAAACTAAACAATCGCTGTGGAAATTTACATAATGAAAACAGAAGTACCTATTAAGTATGGTCAATGTTGACCATAATGTAATGTTGACCAATACATCCTTCAAGTAAAGACTCTGATATACTGATTCTAATGGGTCAGTGCTGCCTCTTGCGGGAGCAATTCAATCAGTCTCTCCCTTCTCCTCCCCCCCCCCCAGCCCTTCTATTTTCTTGCTCCTCTGCAAAGAAGCAAGCTTCGACCTACTTCAGTGTTGTTATGTGTACTATATATGACATTTTAATTTTGCTCAAGTGACTTCAAATGAACATTTGAACGGTGTTCAACTCCACACCGTTGACTCCGGCGACTGTGCAATCCTGCTCCTTCTTGACCTCAGCACAGCATTTGATACTGTCGACCACACCACCCTAATTGACCGTCTTCGGTACTGGGTTGGTATTGATGGCACTGCCCTGAGCTGGTTCATCTCCTACCTCAAAGGTAGCAGTTTCTCTACTAACATAGGCAACTCTTTCTCCTCCCCAGCTAGCCTCTGCTGTGGGGTTCCACAAGGTTCCATGCTTGGCCCCATTCTCTTCTCCCTGTATATGCTCCCCTTAGGTCAAGTCATTCAAAGGCACGGCATTTCCTTCCATTGCTACACAGACGATAATCAACTATATCTCCCCCTGAATCCCAAAAAACAATCAAATCTGCTTAACCTTATCCGCTGCCTCGAGGATATAAAGTGTTGGATGGCTCAGAACTTGTTCCAACTAAACGAGAGTAAGTCTGAGATCATCCTTCTCGGCCCTCGGACTCAATCAAAATGATAGCAGGCAGCCTTGGAAGCCTTACCCCAT
The DNA here is from genome assembly GCA_963514005.1 of Raja brachyura. The sequence continues at coordinate 94,220,710 of OY740783.1, read as the reverse complement.
TACTCAAACCTCACGTCAAAAACCTTGGCGTGATATTTGACTCAGCATTGAAATTTGACAAACAAGTCAATGCCGTGGTAAAAGCTAGCTTCTTTCAGCTTCGGACGATAGCTAAAATAAAACAATTCCTCCAGTTTGATTACCTCGAAAAGATCATCCACACATTTATCTTCTCCCGCCAAGATTACTGCAACTCCCTTTACACTGGCATCAGCCAATCTTCCCTGTCCCGCCTGCAACTGGCGCAAAAAGCCGCAGCGAGACTCCTGACGGGCACCTGAAAAAGGGACCACATCACCCCGATCCTGGCCTCTCTCCACTGGCACCCTGTGCAGATCCGAATAAATTTCAAGATCCTCCTTTATGTCAACAAAGCCCTCAATGGACTTGCCCCCACCCACATTAAAAGTCGGCTCACCCACCACCCCACCTCCAGGTCCCTCAGATCGGCCGACTTGGTGTTACTGAACATCCCGCGGTCTAGGCATAAGCTCAGGGGCGACCGGGCCTTTGCGGTTGCATCTCCTAGACTGTGGAACAGCATCCCTTTTCTCATCAGAACTGACCCCTCCATCGACTTCTTTAAGTCGAGACTAAAAACTCATCTCTACTCCCAAGCCTTTCTTGACGTCCTCTGAGCGAGGGCTATATGTATATAGTGATGTTTGTATTTAATCTATGAACCACTGTTGTCTGTTATACTATTCTTATACCAATATAAAGCTCTTTGGCCAACGAGAGTTGTTTTTTAAATGTGCTATATAAATAAAAGTGACTTGACTTGACTTGATTGTGCATTGCCTGCCTGCATATGCCCAGTGTGTTTCATATAGAAACACACCTGTCGGTTAGGCCAGTAACTACTTTGCATTGATTGAAATATGACTCTGCAGCACCAGGGTTGAGTATCTCTGGTCCATTGTGTGTAGTAACGTGAAAATCTGCATATCCCTTGCCTCATTCCCATTCTCTGTTGGTTCAATGTTGGCTCTGTCAGCTCTGAATCTGAAGTCCGTGGCGTCCAGAGCATGATAAGAGCCCTGTGGACAAAAATGCAGTTTACATTGTAATACCGAGAGAATTCTGTACTTCTGGTTGAATTTCTCAGGTGGAAATAAAAGATTTGATGGCCTTATCACAACGAGGAGCAGGAAAATAATTCCCACAGTGCAGGTCAATATTTACCTCTTGGTCAACATCAGAAATCTATCTAGTTATTATAATGTTATAATTCACATACTTCTGGCTGTAAAGTACTTTTAGACTTCCTAGTGATGGTAAATAAATGATAACAACATATAGTCATAGAGTTGTACAGTATGAAAATAGGCCCTTTGGCCCAACTTGTTCATGCTGACCAGGTTGAAGACAATGCTGATCAAGTTGGTGTCCATGCAGCCCAACCTGTTGTATTTTCTGCCCAAGTTGTGGTCCTTGCTGCCCAAGTTGTTATCCTTGCTGCCCAAGTTGTAGTCCATGCCGAACAAATTTGCACTGAATAATTGGATAATAATTTATCAGGGATGTTGAAGCACAGGAGTGACATAGAAAATTAAACTGGCAGGCAATCATTTCCTGCCTTTTCTGTTTCCTTCAAATGGTCTTCCAAGATTTCAAATTAGTAGCCAACATATCCATGCAAGTTTTTTTTAACTCATAAATTGCCTCAATTTCTAGGCTGGCATATACTTAGATGGGCAAATGTTCAATAATTTAATACCCAAATCATAACCTCTGTAGTGTGAAGCAGTTTGACTGCCCTCTTGGCTCAGGAACAGTTACGACCCACATTGTCACCTATTTCTTTTCTCCGGAGATGGCTCCTTGACCCGCTGAGTCACTCCAGCATTTTGTGGCTATCTTCACTATAAACCAGCATCTGCAGTTTCGTCTTATACCTTTTGGCTGCTCCACTGTGAATGTCCCTCAAGGCATGCCTACTTGAAGAATTCTTCTTCTCTCCAACGAGATTTCTGCAACATCCTCTCTCACTGCTCCCCCTCTGGGAAGAAGGGTTCCAACCCAAAACATCTTCTATTCCTTTTCTCCAGAGATGCTGCTTGACCCACTGAGTTACTCGAGAATTTTGTCTCTCTTGGTTCAATTGTTCACCTCTATTTTTACAAACTACTTAAAAGCCCCTTGAATGGTAAATGGATAAGCTTTTGGAAACCTTGAAGGATCAACAGCAGAATTGTGCAACTCCTTGTCTTCTTCCTCTCACAAAGGTTTTGAATGACCTTGCTATGGAAAATTTGGCTGCAGCATTTACTACATTATTAGTTACCACAGTTCGCTTAGCTTTCAATAACCTGAGGACATTAAAGGAGCCATGTCTTTGCCAGCTCCTTATGCCAATACCTGAGAAACAAACAGACAGGCTCAAATAAGTGTGTACACACAAACATTGTTGCTGTGATTCTGCCAGTGGATTCCAGACATGTTTATAGGTGGAGCTGGCAGATTAGTGTTTCACCTTTACTGACACGTCAGTGCACATCAAAGGTACAGTGCATGCAGCAATTTTTTACTGAAATACTTGTCTACTTTCTATCTATATATTTATAAACTCTGTTAAAAATCTGGCTCCAACAAGGAGTGTTAAACACAAAAATGTAAAAACCTTGATGACCAGGTAATGTCCCACAGACTCATCCATTCACAATGCACCGATTCCACCTGCTATCTTTCTCAGCACACGACCCAATCCTTTCCCTCAACATGAATGTGGATAATTTCCCGTCTTTGCCAATTGCCATGATGCACTCCGGGAATGAAAATGAGAAAATTACATGTGTGCAGCCTGGATTTTTCCATCCATTAATTTTAATGGATGGAATTCCATAGGCTGTGCAATGGGACTTTGCAGTCCCTGCAGGCAAGAAATTCATGGGAACATTGACGTGTAAAATCACCTTTTTAATTCCCTCTTAAACTTGCTTATATTCTCCTGCTTAATAGGTTTCCCTTTTCACATTCCAGAACTCATCAAATTTGGGTAACAAACAATATTTTGCTTCTCTTCTTATTTTTTAAATCCTACTTTCAACTTTCTTTCTCCTCAGATTGAACCCTCTTGTTTACTTTATGCCTGCTCCATTGATTGTCGTTCCCTGGTAGCTGTGCCTTAGATGGTGTAGCAAAGCCATGAAATCCATGAAACTGACCACTGGGACTTTTCCATACATGGAATAGCTTTCCAACTCCTTTGCTGCACAGGTCTACAATGCAGAGTACAAAAGGAATTTTGTTGTGTTGGAATGTAACCATTTTCAGGTCTTTGAACGAGGGAGACTGATATAATTGCTCTATGAGGAGTTGACAGGGATTTGATGGAAAGAATGTGCTGCTGTTTCAAAATCAAAAAATGCATCCATTGTCCACCTCCATTTTCTCTGTTACATGGACTAACTTGTTTTCTCCAAGTTACAAGGAACCGGAGATGCTAGTTTACAACAAAAGAGACAGAGTGCTGAGTAACTCAGCAGGCCAGGCAGCTCTCGAGAGTGTAGATAGGTGACGTTTTGGGTTGGGACCCTTCTTTGGATTGACTCTGGTAGTGGTAGGGTGGGGTGGGGGGGAGGAAGAAAGCTGGAAGAGTGGTGGTGTAGGACAAAGCCTGGCAGGTGATAGGTGGATATATGCAAGGGGGCGGGGGAGGTTAGAAAGGTCAGAGTTAAAAAAAGACTAAAGGGCCTGTCCTACAAGCATGCAACTCCATGCGATGAGCTTGACCTAACGTGGTCGCTTGAGCCGTCCGGCGTCGCAGGGCCGGTCCCACTTCGATCGCCAGAGCCGTGCGGAATTGTGCGGAGTTCGTCCCGACATCGCGCGGGGCTCCGAAAAACTGACTATGTTCAAAAATTCCACGCAGCAACGGTTTGTCGGCTCGCAGTTGCGTCGACGCATTACACACCGCCTCCTTGACCCTCTCTGTAGGTGCCTCCGTGACCCCCTATGTGTTTGGCTCTGTGGCCCTCTGTGTGTGTGCTTCTGTGCCCCTCTCTGTGTGCCCCTCTCTGTCCTGGCGAACTTACCTTAAGACTTCGCTCCAAGTTCGCCTCACTTTGCGCCGCGTTGCGCCACTCACCCGACCACCGCGCGGCCCTCGCTGCCGGTTTGGTCGCGCTTGCCGCATGCAGGCGCATGCTGGTGGGACAGGCCCTGTACAGGGATCACCCGACCTCCGCGCGGCCCCCGCTTCTAGTTTGATCGCGCTCATCGCATGGAGTCAGATGCTGGTAGGACAGGCCCTTAAAGGTGTGAGATAAGGGTAGAAGAGTTGTGAATTGTGAAGCTAGAGAAAGAAATGTAGATGGAAGTGGAGCGGGTGGGGAGAAATGGATGCAAATCCAGGTGTGGTCAAGGAAAAAAAGGGGTGGAAAAATGGAGGGGGTGGGCGGAAGAAATTGAGTGGTTCGGTAAGGCAACACCAGATGCAATAGATGTGGTTAGAGAAGATGCATATGAACCGTTGTCTCAATAGAGGGAGTACAGGACCTGGAGCACCAGAGTGTGATAGAAGGAGCACAGTTATTGGGGCTAGACACAAAAACCTGGAGTAACTCTGCACCTCGGGTCGAGAGCCTTCTTCAACCCAAAACGTCATCCATTCCTTCTCTCCAGAGATGTTGCCTGTCCCGCTGAGTTACTCCAGCTTTTTGTGTCTATCTTCGGTTTAAACCAGCATCTGCAGTTCCTTCGTACACAGTTATTGGGGCCCTAGTATGTGATAGAGGGAGTGCAGCCTGATTTAATCCCATCTGCCTGTACATGATTCATATCCTTCTACATCATGCCTAGTCATGTGTCTGCCTAAACGCCTTTAAAATGTTGTTATTGTATCTGTTTCCATTATGTCCCCAGCTAGTGCCCTTCAGGCACCTTCCACCTTCTGTGTGAAAAATAGTTGCCTTGCAAATTTCAATTAAACTTTCCCTCTCACCTTTAATCAATGCTCTCTAGTTTTTGACATTTCTACCCTGGGAAAATGATTGTCTATTGACCCTACCTATGCCTCTCATAATTTTAAATATTGAATCATGTAGCAGATTATCTGAGTTTTCTCATTGTTAGAACTTCAAAAGATTTGTTAAGGGATAATGTTTATCAGCAGTTACTAAGCAAGATTGAATTGAATTCCAACACATGAATCGAACTATAAATTTCAGAACCAGCCTGACTGCCTTAGAAGCGCAGGGTGTGTAAGCAGAGAGGTGACTAAGCAAATGTAATGATAGAAGCCAAAGAATAAAATAAACACCTTGACTAATATGAGTTGTCAGGTACGGATGTGGTGCCCAGGAGGCTGAATCTCAATTTACGGAGGCAGAAAGTGAAGATAACTGACTTATTTCAATGTTTAAAGGAACAAATAGGAATTAGGTGCGGGTTAGGGGTGAGATGAGGTGGAGACAGGGGAGACATGAGGGTGAGCTGGTCGAGAGAAGATTACTTGACAAATTGCATGGAAATTACCCGTTGATGATAAGTAGGGTCAGTGCAATGAAACAAATATACAAATAGTTTCCTATCCCTTAATATATGGTCTTGACTGGTCTTCTAAATTTAAGACTAAACAGCACATTCCTATGATTTTTGTATTTTACAGAGGTTATTATCTATTTTACAACATCAAACAAATTTCTAGGTTATTTTCCTTTTAAGCACTGATCAATGCTAAGAGTCATGGAAGGATGAAATCAGAAAGAAATATCGGCGGATAATGTGATAGGAGGAAGAAGGATTTCTTTACTTAACAAAATCAAATTAACAAACACAAATGAGCTCTTTGGAGGAAAGTGGACAACTACACTCGATTATTTTATATTCTGCTGTTTATTTTCCATTGGATTAAATGCATGATCGTTGAGAAATGAATTATTCAAAGTAATTTAGCGGTTATTTTTTAACTCAGCCTGAGAGTTAAGTGCATGTTAAAAGGTCATGGGAATATCTGGCCCGCAGCTCGCAATCCACTCCCAGAGTGAGGTTGACTCTTTGTATCATATCATCTGTGTTATTTAACTCCTTGGGAATCAGATATTAATTAGCAAAAATGTGCAGAGTTGCATTTGGATATAAAGCCTGCTTGCCCGCCCTGGGTAAATCCAGCCAAGTGCTTATTTGTGACACAAACAAATCCAGATTATGGTTTGATTCTTCAAGTACATTTGCATGCAATAATTAATGGTCTGTATCTCCAAAATGAATTCTGTAAAATTGACTACTTGATGGGTAAGGTGAGTTTATTATGTTAGTCTAGAGTCCAGAGTGTTTAATTTGTCACATGTACCAGCAACAGAACAATGACACTCTTACTTTCTGCAGCTTTACTGGCCCATTAATGTAATGACACCACAAATAAATATTCAATCATCAAGAATACAATAAATTAATAATCTGTAATAATAGGTAATCTGTCAAATAGTAGGTCAAAGCCAAAGTACGTGTGCAACCAAAACAAATCCATAGTAGATCATCAATGCTAAGGTAGTGTGTAGGAAGGAACTGCAGATGCTGGTTTAAACCGAAGATAGACACAAAAAGCTGGAGTAACTCAGTGGGACAGACAGCATCTCTGGAGAGAAGGAATGGGTGATGTTTCTGGTCGAGACCCTTCTTCAGACTCTATGGTAGTGTTACAGTTAGTGTTGAATAGTGTTCAAGAGGTTCACAGCCCTTCACAGCCTGAAAATAATTGACATCAAATCATGATGTTGTGGGAAAAAGCTGTTCTTGAACCTGAGGTCACGGGCTCTCAAGTTCCAGTACTTTTTTACTTTGGTAGTATTGTGATGAGAGTGTGGCCATGGAGGTGTGGTTCTTTAATGATATTTGATTCGTACTACGTCTTCATTCATCTGCCGGAGTTAGATTTTCTCTCAACTCCCAAAACCTGGCAGTTTACATCCATGTAGATGCTGGTTGGTGGGAGGTCATAACAATAACACTCATGATGAAAACAAAGCTGATGTAATATTCAAGAAGGTCTGTTACTGGGTAAACACTGCATCTATATGAAAAATAACATATGAACAACTGTTCAACACATGAACAACTGAGTTTGGAGAAGGGTCTCGACTTGAAACGTCACCCATTCCTTCCATTCCTTCAATCAGAGCATTGGGACTGGTGATCAAATGCTTTGACAGACAAATCAGAGAGATCCAATTTAGTGGGATTCTGAAGAATAAGGAAGAGCTAAATAGTGCAAGGGAAGGGATTGAGAAAAGCACATACAGCAATACATCAACAGTCAGCAGAGATAGCAGGGGACAAAAAAACTAAAAAGGGAGAAATGCTGAATTATTGAAGGCTTTAAGACTGGAGGGTACAAAAAAGACGAGTAAGGCAATGAGGGATTTGAAAGCATGGTTGAACAATTAAGATGGGGACTGAAGAAAAAACAGAGACTGGAATATTGAGTAAAACACAAAGTACTGGAGGAACTCAATGGGTTAAGCAGCATCTGCGGAGGGAATGGGTCGATGTTTCGGGTTGGGACCCTTGAAGGGGTAGTTCCCTTCACAATATGACCACTGAGGTATTAGACCAGGGAACCAAATGTTTGGTTCAAATGTAAAGTTTTAATGAGGGTCTTAATTGAGGACAGGGAGATAGCAAGGTGTAAAACTTTGGAGAGTGAATTTGCCAAGACTTTGGGTAGCAGAAGGTGTGGCTGTGAATAACAAAGCAGTTACTGTTGGGTGATTATGATTCCAACACTGGCAATATGGGATATCAGGCAATGTCTGGGCAGGAAATATTCACTGAGAGAGGTCTTGATGAAACCACAAAGTATTTACAACAACAAATATATGAATATTGAAATGCTGGAGTAACTCAGTGGAACAGGCAGCAAGACTGAAGAATGGTCCCAACCCGAAACGTCACCCATTCCAGCATTTTGTGTCTACCTTCGATTTAAACCAGGATCTGCAGTTCTTTCCTACAATATTAAAATCAGTGTGTGTTTAGCCAAATATTAACATAGGGCAGCAAGCATTTAGATGATCATCAAGTAGAGATGAAATTAGCATATTTATTGCAGAGTTACAGACACATTCTGATGCAGGGTTTTGACCTGAAACATCGACCATTCCTTCCCATCCACAGATGCTACTCAACACGCTGAGTTATTCCAACAGATTGTTTGTTGTTCACTAAAGGTAGTGGCTTTGTCGTTGTCAGCCCTGATGAACTAGAGCAAATGTTCAGTAATAGCGGAATAGACTACTTCATTTCTTTTTGTGCAGATTTTGCACTCTATGGGTCAGGATCATTGAGGGAAATACACTTAACAATCTATATATAGGTATGTTACAAAACTTACCTTTAGCGGCGCTGCACTTCTGCCGCTCCCCGTGTGCGCGACTTTCGCGCCTTGCAGAGGGGGGCGGGCTTAAAGTGCCGTTTTTACACAGGCCTGGATAATCGATGAATGTCGGGCGATTTGGTTGCTGAAGAAAAATCGCTCCGACATTTCATCAATGAACGTATTTTTAAATTTCACTACATTATTTATTAACTAGAGTCATTTAAAAATCACCTTCAAAAGCCGTGAGCGCAGACAACCGGAAGGATTTTCCGTAGGGGAGAAAAAATGGTAAATACTTTATTTTTATATTAAAAGTTGGTTTTTCGGGAGGCATTAATAATATTTTCATGTTGCGAAATGGGGTCCCCAAAAAATGTATGAACCCCCAGTATTTTCCCCCCCGACTTCACCGCTAACCGCAACGTTCCAATCCACCGCATTCCACTAAAACCCACTCGCTAGTTGATTTAAATGGCCATTAATTTACAGGAATCAAACACTAAATTCCTTCCATTTGGCCCAGAAATTCATGAAAATTAGATTTAAAAATTATGTTATATTGTGGATTATTGTGTGAATGTTATTTGGACACTTAGGCAATTTTAACAAAGTTTATCTTTTCTTAAGAAATTGATAGATGTTTAGATCTACTCAATGAATTTTGTAATTAGCTACAATTAGATAACTAACTAATTATATGCTTTAATTTCAGGTAATCCAAGTAAGATTGTTTAATATTTGTTTCAGAATGCTTCAATCTATAATAACTGAAAATTTCATTGAGTTCTCTTAATTTTTAAGAAAGTTATGGGCTTTTAACTTTTCCAGATCACAGCTTTTGAGTTAAGTCAATTGAAAGGCAATGGGAAGCAAGATGCTCATTTCCGAGTATGAAAATGGCCACAACTTTCTTAATACTGAAGATATGAAAGTAAATTAGGTGTCAAATTAAACTTCCTTTTATGCTTTATCTGAAGGGATAAATTGCAGACTTGATTTTTAAAATCTCAAAATTTTGTAACATTGCTACTATATAATTAAAAGTGTAATCTTGACCACTTCCTGTTTGCACTGTATATTGATTTTAGAAAAAACGCTACCCTGTATCGCTGTGATTTTTGGCCACCTTACTCACAGTCCTCCTCCGCTGAGCCAGCCCGAGTATTTTTCTCATCTATGAAAAATAAAAAAATTATGTGTTTAAAATGAGTGTTTAGGTCCGACTGTGTTTAGTCCAAAAGTCCCGCTCATTTCGCGACTTCCGCTTAGTGGACAGGTCGTGCTGATTGTGTAATTTCCGATGAGTGCAGAGGTCACACCAATTGCGTAATTTCCGGTAAGTGCAGAGGTCACGCTGATTGTGGAAGTGCCGCTGACTGAGAAAGCACCACAATGGAGCGTGTGAGTAGGTTCAAGAAAGTTTATTGTCATACATATGGTGTGTGAGTCAGTGTGTGTGAGTGTGAGTGTGAGCGTGAGTGTGTGAGTGTGCATGTGAGTGTGTATGTGAGTGTGAGTGTGTGTGTATGAGTGTGTGAGTATGTGTGTGTGAGTGTATGTGTGTGTGTGAGTGTGTGTGTGTGGGTGTGTGTATGAGTATGTGTGTGTGTGTATGTGAGTGTGTGTGAGTGTCTGTGTGTGAGTGTGAGTGTGTGTCTGTGTGTGAGTGTATGTGTATGAGTATGTGTGTGTGTGTGTGTGTGTGAGTGTACGTGTGAGTGTATGTGTGTGTGCGTGTGAGACTGTGTGAGTGTATGTGTGTGTGTGTGTAAGTCTGTGTGACTGTGTGTGTATGTGTGTGTGTGTGTGTGAGAGTCTGTGTGAGAGTGTGTGTGTGAGTGTATGTGTGTGAGTGTATGTGTGGGTGTATGTGTGTTTGTGAGTGTGTGTGTGTGTGTGCGTGTGTGTGAGTCTGTGTGTGTGTGTGTGAGTGTATGTGTGCGTGTGTGAGTGTATGTGTGTGAGTGTGTGAGTGTATGTGTGAGTGTGTGAGTGTATGTGTGCGTGTGTGAGTGTATGTGTGTGAGTGTGTGAGTGTATGTGTGAGTGTGTGAGTGTATGTGTGAGTTTGTGAGTATATGTGTGAGTGAGTGAGCATGTGAGTGAGTTTTGAGTGAGTGAGTGTGTGAGTGTATGTATGTGTGAGAGAGGTGGGGCGTGTTTGTATGTGTGTGTGTGAGTCTGTGTGTGAGTGTGTGTGTGTGTGTGTGTGTGTGAGTGTGTGTGTGTGTGAGTGTGTGTGTGTTTGTGTGTGTGACTGTGTGTGTGTGTGTGAGTCAGTGTGTGTGAGCATGTGTGTGTGTGTGTGTGAGTCTGTGTGTGTGTGTGTGAGAGTCTGTGTGTGTGTGTGTGTGTGTGTGAGCCTGTGTGTGAGTCTGTGTGTGAGTCTGTGTGTGTGTGAGCGTGTGTGTGTGTGTGTGTCTGTGTTTGTGTGTGTGTGTGAGTGTGCGTGTGTGTCTGTGTGTGTGTGTGTGTGTGTGTGTGTGTGTGTGTGAGAGTCTGTGTGTGTGTGTGTGAGTGTGTGTGTCTGTGTTTGTGTGTGTGTGTGAGTGTGCGTGTGTGTGTGTGAGCGTGTGTGTGTGTGTGTGTGGGTCCGTGTGTGTGTGTGTTTGTGTGTGTGTGTGTGTGAGAGAGAGTCTGTGTGTGTGAGTCTGTGTGTGTGTGTTTGTGTGTGTGTGTGTGTGTGCATTGGAATTGGTGGAGAGGTGGAATATTGCCCCCGTGTGAAGCTGGGACCCAACGTGTCCCACTTAGTCTAGTATACTATATGACCACTGAGACATTAGACCCAGGACCAACTGTTGTAGAAACATAACATATGAATGAGAGTCTTAAATGAAAAAAGGAAGGTCACAAGGTGTAAAATGTTAGAGGGTGAATTTCCCAAGGCACTGGGAAGCAGAAAACAGAATGTTGACGTACAGAGTATGCATTGCCATTGTCTGGGCACTTTTTATATATGTTACACCATATGACTTAAAAAATGCCTTATTATGTCATACAATTAGTCACATTCTGCCAGTGTCTGTAGGAATGTGCAGAGGCTTTAGCTATCAACTGAAGTGGATTTCACACTTTCTGTAAGATAGAAAGTATGAAATTTGCTTTTATGGCTTGCCCAACCTGACTCATCCATTCCCTTATCCCATGCTGAAAGCATCCTGGTATAATTTGTGGTTTAATATAAAAGCCAGTTTTGAGACCACATCTGAAAAGCAAAAGTTAAACCAAATATTAATTGCAGTAGCGGAAGCATGTGCCTAATGAGCACAGTGTATCTGTACTAAAAGCTGACTTTGAATATTCTTGTCACCTGATGCTAAAGTTTCAGTAGGAGGGTTACACAAAGAGGTTTGCCAAGCTTCATAAAAAATGTTTGCACATCTGGTAAAGGCTGAAGGACTCTGGGCGAAGCCAAGTTGGGGTAAATTATAGCAATTTGTCATTCAAGTAAATGTCACATAAAACCACATGGAATGTTACAGCTTTCAAAAATGTGTACATCAATCCTTTTTTTGAGAACCTGAAGAAAGATTTGAATCTTTTATTCAGAACCATCTTTTGGGTCATTTTTGCACTAGTTTTGAAAACACATTCCATTGCCAACTGAAATACAAAACATTGAGATAACCGGTTATAATCTGATTTTTTTTGTAGAAATATTACTGTGTGTAGAGTTTAGTTTATCGTCATGTGTACCAAGGTACAGTGAAAATCTTTTGTTGTGTGCTAACCAGTCAGCGGAAAGACATAACATGATTAAAATCGAGCCATCCACAGTGTACCAATACATAATATGAATAATGTTCAATGAAACAAGGCAGACCTACATACTTGTGTACATTGAAAATGCTTCCATTATTGACTTTTACATTTTCTTGGGTTTGAGAAGTATAATCTGCAAAATTTGTCTGTGCATTTGAGGTGATAATAGCGGAAACTAAAACCACAATCAGTTATTCTGTTGGTTTACATGGTTCCAACACCTGGTGAAAACATTCACATTGATGTCGGATATACAGCTCCTCTCGGAAATATGCTTTCTTCCAATAAGTCACATCATCATACAAAAGAACTCATTTGTTTCCAAGTCACTGGCGCAATCCCAACAAAGTGTCTCATTGATTTAAATACCTTACTGAAACATCTTATCATAGGCCAGCAAAATAGTGTCCTAGAGGAAATAATTAATGCAGTGTACATTGAATTACTCCTTGTTCAGTTTTGGTGCCCTGTAACAGCTGGAGTCTGTGACTAGCTTTCAAACATCCTTTCCTTGTCTCCTGCTTGACCGTCTAGACCTTGTTCAGATCCTCTAATGTTGCTAACATTCTGTTCATTATTGGGTTTCAATCTCTGCCACTCAAGCAGAACAGCATATGTGCAAATGTATATTCTGCTGAAAACAATGTGTTAATATTATATTGGTTCTGTTATACCAGAGAATAGTAAGATTGAACGAGAACTTACCAGTTCGAAGGTTGATCTTTATTTTATGAGGAGTCGAAGTGAGGGATTTCGTGAAGAGCCCGCCGGCGCGCATGCTCGACATACTTCAAAGTAGCGGCGTGGAATCACAGAAACCAACAAAGAAATGACTTCGCTTAGTAAGATTGAAGTGACTAAGATTACCAGATGAAGGTGATTGAGGGTTGGGCGAGGAGGGCACGAAATCCCTCACTTCGACTCCTCATAAAATAAAGATCAACCTTCGAACTGGTAAGTTCTCGTTCAATCTTACTATTTCATTTCGGAGTCACGTGAGTGACTTCGTGAAGACTTCAAAGCTTCTGTGATTACACGCCCTGGACCACGTCCATGCTGACACACCACTACCAGGGATGGATGGGAGGAACAAACTTGCTCAATAGTTCATACTGCAAAACACGAGCAGAGTTATTAATAACAAATCAAAACCCCTCATGTGGGGACATCTCCACGTTCGTGACCTGCATTCAGCACGGCTTCTGCAAACTGTAGAGAAGCAGCAACAGGCTTGTTATAAAAACGCTGGAATACAGCTTCGTTAGCCCATCCTGCTGTGGCGAGAATTTGGTCCATGGGCACCTCCATGAACCTCGCCGTTGACGTCGATGCAGCCCTGTTGGAAAGAGACTTGAACACATTAGTGTCGATACCTGACTTACCCAAAACGACTGGAAGCCACATGGATATCGTCTGGACTGTCACTCGATGATGAGGTCTCTTATGAGTGACAAGCAGGTATCTCTCCATTCCTCTGATGCGTGCCGTCACCTTGACATAGTGGCGGATATGTGAGGCTACACATAGCCTAGCATCTGCGGGGTATGCCGGGAACTTCAGCTGCAGCCCTGTGCACCCAGGTCTATGCTGCTTTAGTAGCTCGTCAATGAAAAAGACTACTTCTGTGGGGGTAGACGTCATTCTGTCGACACAAAGTTTGTGTAGTGTCTGTACCCTCTGAGCTGAAGTCAGCGCTAGTAACATCACCAGCTTCATGGTGCGTTGGTCCAGTTGGAGCCCTTCCATGGGTGACCACGTCCTGAGCAGGGTTAATACGTCCCTGACATCCCAGGTGATATTATAGCGTGGTGTAGGCGAATTCATATTGAATATACCCCGCATGAGTCTGGACACTAGCCTGTTGGATCCTACCTCCAAACTGAGGTAGAATGATAGCGCACTTCTGGCGCTGTTGATGGCACTGTACTTAAGTGTTCATCATGGTGCAACCCCGCGAGGAATTCCAGGACGTCGGTTGTTGTCACGTCATCGTACGTGATGCGAGAGCGGCTGCAGTAGGCTTCCCACTTCTTAATATGCGAGCGGTATCTTCGCCTTGTAGACTCTCGACACGACGCCCCGGTGGTATCCATGGTCCGAGCCGAGAGGCCGTATTGGACTAACGGCCTGTTCAGACCCTGCAAGCCAACAAATTTAAATAGCCATGGCAGGGATGCGGCTCCCCTGAGACAGGGTGAGTAACCAATTGTGGGCAACCCTTCAAAAGGACCCAAGGTTCGTTGAGCATGTCAAAGACCACCGGATACCAAGGCTGTGTGGGCCAGTCGGGTATAATAAGGATGCCCTTGGCAGCATCTGCCTGAATCTTTCCCAATACCCGACTGATGAGGCAAAATGGGGGGAAGGCATAGAAAAACCACTTCCCCCAGTCCAGCGAGAATGCATCTAGCGCTATTGCCCCAGGATCTGGTTCCCATGAAACGTAGTTTGGTACCTGATATAGCGGATATGTGTAGCGGATATGTGAGGCTACACATAGCCTAGCATCTGCGGGGTATGCCGGGAACTTCAGCTGCAGCCCTGTGCACCCAGGTCTATGCTGCTTTAGTAGCTCGTCAATGAAAAAGACTACTTCTGTGGGGGTAGACGTCATTCTGTCGACACAAAGTTTGTGTAGTGTCTGTACCCTCTGAGCTGAAGTCAGCGCTAGTAACATCACCAGCTTCATGGTGCGTTGGTCCAGTTGGAGCCCTTCCATGGGTGACCACGTCCTGAGCAGGGTTAATACGTCCCTGACATCCCAGGTGATATTATAGCGTGGTGTAGGCGGATTCATATTGAATATACCCCGCATGAGTCTGGACACTAGCCTGTTGGATCCTACCTCCAAACTGAGGTAGAATGATAGCGCACTTCTGGCGCTGTTGATGGCACTGTACTTAAGTGTTCATCATGGTGCAACCCCGCGAGGAATTCCAGGACGTCGGTTGTTGTCACGTCATCGTACGTGATGCGAGAGCGGCTGCAGTAGGCTTCCCACTTCTTAATATGCGAGCGGTATCTTCGCCTTGTAGACTGTCGACACGACGCCCCGGTGGTATCCATGGTCCGAGCCGAGAGGCCGTATTGGACTAACGGCCTGTTCAGACCCTGCAAGCCAACAAATTTAAATAGCCATGGCAGGGATGCGGCTCCCCTGAGACAGGGTGAGTAACCAATTGTGGGAAACCCTTCAAAAGGACCCAAGGTTCGTTGAGCATGTCAAAGACCACCGGATACCAAGGCTGTGTGGGCCAGTCGGGTATAATAAGGATGCCCTTGGCAGCATCTGCCTGAATCTTTCCCAATACCCGACTGATGAGGCAAAATGGGGGGAAGGCATAGAAAAACCACTTCCCCCAGTCCAGCGAGAATGCATCTAGCGCTATTGCCCCAGGATCTGGTTCCCATGAAACGTAGTTTGGTACCTGATGGTTCCACCGTGACGCAAAGAGGTCAATGTCCGGTTTACCAAATTTGGCTGTGACTTTAGAAAATATCTCAGGATGCAACATCCATTCAATATTGTCATTAAATTTGCGTGACCTGGTGTCCGCCACCGTATTAAGCTCACCTGGCAAATAGGTAGCTGAAATCCAAATGTCTCTTTGAACACACCAGAGCCAAATTGAGTTTGCCAATTTGTCACACGAAACTGGCCTGGTACCACCCATATGGTTTAAATATGCTACTGCTGTGGTGTTGTCTATTTGGAGACGGACATGTGCTCCAACAAGCTTAGAACAATACGCACGAAGTCCGTGGAATGCTGCCAGCAACTCCAAATAGTTAATCCCTTGAGTTAACAACATCGTTGATTCAAGGGTGTCCCATCTGCCACCACAACTAGAGCAATTATTCGTGGATCCCCAACCATTGGAGCTTGCATCAGTTTGCAAATATACCACCGGATTAGCCTCCCTAATAGGCTTGAATGAGTTGCTAATGTGACACACCCACCATTGCAACTCATTTATCGCTTCGGGCGGCAGCTGCATGGACCGATCATAATGGTGTCGTTGTCTCAAATAAGCCATAATTGGCTTCACTAATTTAGCGAACAATCTAGGGCTGTGGTGAGCCCATTAGGCAAAGCCTTGTACTGCCAGAGTTGCCCCATCCAGGTGAATTTTAAAACCTTCTGTCACATTTCTGGACGGATACGGAATAATATGCGTCTTTTAAATCGATGCATGCCATAAAGCAACCATGAGAAATCAATGATTTGGTTGTTTCAACGTATCCATTTTAAAATGAGAATATGTTACAAAAGTATTCAAACGGGTTAGATCAATAATGACACGACAACTTCCATCCTTCTTAGGTCTGGTGAATATGTTCGAAACAAATTCAACTGGCTCATGCACCACTCTCTTAATCACTCCTTTGCTCAAGACTTAACAATTCCTTATAGCCGGCTGCCTGTTCTGCAGCAGATAATTTTAAATGTTCGAGCGGGCATGTGTTGGGATGGAGGAATGTCGCCATTAATAACTCAATTTTATGCCCCTGAATATTCTGCAACACATACTCGTCACCAGTGAAATTACCTCATGCACCCAAAAACCCACCGAAGGTGACCACCAACATGTGAAGTTAAACAGAGAGAAAAGAGAGAACCAGACCCCCTCACCTCCGTGGTTACTGGCGGTCCTTGACACGCGTGTGTGGACGTGGAGGTGCTGGGTTGGCTTGAGGGCGCGGCGTCTTCGTTTTCCACCAGGGTCTCTGCCGACCCTGTCCTAAAAAAGACCCCTGGTGCTGGGTCTGATGTTGCTGTCGTTGTGGAGCTTGAGGGTGGGTCCTCGTCGAGGTACTGGCAGACCCTCGTGATCGAATGTATGGAGACTTTGAGCCTGACGGTGTGGGGGCACTCTGAGGGCGCATGATCCCCACCGTTTTGGCTTGCTCCTCAAGCTCTTTGACTCTCTTCGAGAGGTCCTTCCCAAAGAGCTGACGGGGCGGGGGCGGCGGCGGTGGTTTGCACACTCCTGCAAACTTTGGATTGAGCGCTGGGCGGATGCTGGTTTTGCGAAACCCGTTAATTTCGTGCTGGGTCGCGCACAGGAGGGCCAGGGCATCTCCCTGGTCCAAATTCAATTCGTCCCCGTCCACCGACCGCACAAAGGCGGTAATACCGGCCGTGAGGAGCTTCAGGATCTGCTGCAGTTTTACCTCCTGTTGACGGATAGCCGCACTGATGTCGCCCCATATTGGCGTATTGACCACAGGCACGTTGAGGGAGTTGCAGTTTGATGGAGCCTTGTGACGGCTCATAGCCTGGATGAGGACTTCTTCCTGCAGCACCTGATTATTAAGAAAGTCCACTGTGGCTGCCAGCTTTGTATTTAGAGGAAGACCAGCCGTATGTGGGGCCGCGAATTTGGTCGCCACATCCAAGAGTTCCTCCGCTGGCACCTCCAACGGAGGTGGTACGGGATCCACCAGAACCTCCTCCTCCTGCTGCTCCAGGCTGATAGTAGATGTTGGTGAAGACGCCCTGTGCCTGTGCTGCCCTGCTGTTGTTGACGTTGAAGCAGGAGCTCCAGCAGCCGCTCCATACGGTCAATACGCCCTTCACCCTGAACACTCAGGTGGTCGGAGTCCTCCGGCTCTGAAAAGAAAACCGGGCTCCTGTCATCGGCCCGCACCTCGTCGAGGCCCTGCCGGTGCCGGTAGTTGTCGCTAACAGCCGCCGAGGCGAAACTGCGCGATTCCTGCGCGGGCGTGTTCAATCGCCTCCGTTTAGCGAGAGCTGAAGCCGCTGCCACTAAGGGCACTTGCGGCGAGGTGTCGGCACCAGCCGAAGCATGGCTGCCTGGGGCCCGCGCAGTCTTGCCGGCTGCCCACATCGTGGACGTTGCCGACGCATGGTCTCGCCCACCCATCCATGGGGGGCTCGGCGACCGTGACGAGACCCGACTCGACCGACCCGTCCCGGCGTCGAGAGTCGGGGTGTGCCGGCTGGACCTCACAGCCGCCCCGGGTCTCGCCCTGGAACCTGACCGCTCCTCCGCGATAGGCAATGCCTTAGCCCTAACAGGGTTAGGCTTCTGGGCTCCTGCCCTCCCCCTTCTCGGAGGGCTGAGTGGAACAGGCCGTGCAACGGCACGTGCCCTGCTCGAGGTCGCCAGCGAGCCCGCTGACGACCTGACTGCCATGGCAGGGTCCCCCTGCTCTGGCGGCACACCACACTCCTCCTCGTCGAACTCCTCCGAGCTGTGGTGTGCTGGCGGATCTGGACCTGTAATCACAGGGCTTACCCACATCTCCGCCTGAGTCCCGGCCTGCGCTGCAGGTACTGCCGATGGTAAAGGCCCCGGAACTGTGGACCGGCGAACTCGTCCTGACGTCCTCCGGCCCTTCGAACTCCCATCCATGTCCTTGCTGCAAGACATAATCAGACAACAAGGACCACCAACTAAAGGTAGAATACTTACCTCCGTGGCCCCTTCTGAAGGGCTGGCGAGGAGCGCGCTCCACCGCCAGCCGTCGCAGCAACGCGGTACGACGATATGTCGAGCATGCGCGCCGGCGGGCTCTTCACGAAGTCACTCACGTGACTCCGAAATGAAATTAAATATTCCTTTATCTCTTGCAGTTTTTCTACAGCAAATTGCTAACCAGCTAATCCGACTTCTACAGGCAATAACAGTGATAACTGTTATTTACAAAAAACTAATCCATTTGGCTTTTTTTTCTGTAACTTGTTGCATGAAGTTACTGTACATCTGGTTGCTGGTGAATCCAAATTATCTAAGTGTTGTTCAATACATTTTGATCTGGGTATAAAGCTACAGTTGCAATTAAAAATATACCCTAGCACAATATTAGCAAGAAAGATACCTACAGTATATTCTACTTTAGTTATAATAGACTGGAATAATACACAGCAATAATATACTGTTAAACTTTGGTAAGAACACAAAGCACAGGAAACCAGCAGCTGACTTTAAACTGTGCATGATATTTCTTCCTCTAGAAGATAATTGCAAATAAAATAAGGTATGGAATAATATAAGGAGTGGCACAGTGGTGCAACGGTAGAGTTGCTGCCTTTCAGTGCCAGAGATACGAGTTCAGTCCTGACTACAAGTGCTGTCTGTAAAGAGTTTGTATGTTCTCCTTGTGACCACGTGGGATTTCTCAGGGTGCTCTGGTTCTCCTGTCACATTCCAAATATGTACAGGTTTGTAGGTTCATTGGGTTCTGTAAATTGGCCCTAGTGTGTAGCATGTGAAACTGGGATAACATAACATTTGTGGTGTGGACTCGGTGGGCTGAAGGCCCTATTTCCATGGTATATTGCTAAACTGAATTAAACTAAACTAAACTAAACTGAATTAAATTTAACTAAACTAATCAAATATAGACCACTGATTTCTTATGGGCCTGTCCCACTTACGCGACTTTTCCGGCAACTGCCAGCAATCGTCATAGGTCGTTGCAGGTCGGCGAAAAATGTCAACATGTTGAAAATTCAGCAGTGACCAGAAAGACGTTACAACTCTTTGGGCGACTGAGGAGACTACTCACGACCACACAGGCGACACCCTGGCGACATGTCGCGGGGTGAAGCCTGTATGGTCGTGATTAGCCGCCCAAAGAGTCGTACATTGTTCTGGTTGCTGCTGGATTTTCAACATGTTGAACATTTCCGGCGACCTGTAATGACCTATGGCGGGTGCCGGCAGTCGCCGAAAAAATTGTGTAAGTGGGACAAGCCCATTACTGTGTCTGCTCTTGCATTCGATGGATATTAATCTTAGCTACCCTCAATTCAAAGGTTTAGAATTCCATCTACACTACAGAATTTGAACACATGGTCCAGGCTTCTGAAGTAGTCATGAACTTTGGAGGAAAAGTTATCCATAGGAGATTTTTAATTGAGTCTGTTTGTGCCTATCCAAATGAATGTAATCTAATGTACATCTGGGCTCTAAATAGGATTGCTCCGGGAAATGAGTGCTGAGAGGTAATGGACCCACTGCTGCATGTCTTGGTGGAGGCCATGAATGCAAACCATGCTGCCTACCTGTTATCATGATTACAGAATCCAGCCCAGCCTAGCCTGTTTTGATACTTTTCTTTACACAGTTTTGTGAGAAGCCAGTATCAACTCAAGCTAGTTTGCACCACTTAAAGCTCCAACCCTGCCTGTTTGCTTAACCATGATAAGCACATCCAAACATATTCTGTAATATTCACTAACATATATTCCTCTCTTCAGGCTTTCAAAATGACCAATAGCAACAAACCAGGGCAGGTGTGTGTGTGGGAGATTGGGGTGGTTGTTAGGAGATGGAGCATTGGGAGGAGCTATAAGGAGCACACAAGGCTGCTTCACCACTCACCCATGCAGATTCAAGTAACATCTGTGGAGGGAATGGACGGATGATATTTTGTGTTGGGACCATTCGTCAGACTGATTGTGGTGGGGGGAGAAAGTTGGAGAGATTGGTGCAGGACATATTCAGGCAGGTGATGGGGTAGATACAGGTGAGGAGGGAGTGGGGGGAGGTTTCCAGCTTTCTCCCTCTTACTCAATTGGTTTTGAGAAAGGACCCAATACAAAACGTCACCATGTTCTCTATAGATGTTGCATGACCCACCGAGTTACTCCACCACTTTGCATCCTTTAGCAGACATGTCCAGTTGTGGAGCACACACCACTAGACAAAGCTTAGTTTAGGTTTAGGTTTATTATTCATCTACAAACCCTGGATTACTTGTGGAGTGAGTGGCCAGCAATAACAGGTCCAAGAAGGTCAGCTCTGAAGTTGACAAGATTTCAACCTTAAGGGCAACTGCACACTAACAGTGCTGTGATCCTCATGTCACTGACATATGCATATGTTTCCAACAGCACCTACAGTCATCGACTGAAAGAACTTAAACATTTCAGTCGACTACTGATGTTGAGAGGGCAAGACAATTTTCCAAACATAGAAATCCTCCAATATGGAAGAATGGGGTCTTAAGATTATGACAGCACATCTACAAAAATGGGCATTTAGCAAGAATAACGGATGACTACATGGCAGAGAATATTCAATGGAGAGGTTGTGAAAGGCAAGTGCTCATTAAAGATGCAATCAATCATAAACCTCTACACAAATAATGCTGAAGAATGAGATCAGGTTGTGCAAGAATTACATGCTTGGTGCACAGAGGTCAGCAGTGTTCTATTGGGCTACAAGAAATACTACAGCAGAGATGCCAAAACCAAGAGAAATAGTTGTGCATCTTGTCAAGAGCTACAATAGTTAGCTTCCTCAAGCCTTGTACCTATCTGAAAAATTGTTATTGCTATAACTGGGCATTGGCTACAAATTATTTGGGACGTCATGGTGAGACTAGTGTAGATGGGGCATGTTGGTCGGCGTGGACAAGTTGGGCCAGGGGGCCTGTTTCCATGCTGTATGACTATGACTATGACTCCGTTCACTAAAACCTTTGATGTATATCAAAGTAATGGCTAGCTTTGTTTCTGGAATGTGGTATATGGTGTTGGAACTGGAAACTGATGAGAATGTGAGAGGATACAATGGGATTAGTGTAGGCTTAGTGTAAATGGGTGTTTGATGGTCAGTGTGGACTTGGTAACTGAAGGGCCTTTTCCATGTTGTCTTATCCTATGTATCTATATATGAAATAGTATGGGTTGCACGACCATCCAGCTCCTAAACAATGGAATATCTATACATTCAGTATAGAATTGATATCTAATTTGGGAGAAATTGTGTCAAATTAGCAATTGCATGCTGTTTGTGTTATTAACTTGTCTCCTCTGCAAAATGCCATTGTGTGTGAACAAGCTGTTTCCTCACACTTCAAAGAGTATGACTCATACCACAAATGTATACTTGTGCATGTCATGCCAACTTGGAACCAACTCAGCAGCAATAGCCTCCAGTTACCAAACATCGTGCAGCAACACTTTCCGGCCTCCTTTCCACTTTTGTGGAACAGAGAAGATTTCTTAGATTCTTGACCCACTCTCATCCCACAGCCAATGTTATCATATTACATTCTTAGCTGTTCATCTTATAGTTGCATCGGGGATCCTGGGGAGGAATGAGAAGAGAATATATTGAAGAGAAATATGGTTATTGCAGCTCATGTGGAAGTAAAGTCCATTTTTTTCAGTTCTTCTGCAATCAGAGCTGTAAACTATAACAGATTTCTCATAGATCTTTTCGTCTAAGGTAATTGGATATATAATAAGAAAACAAACATGATTTTTGCTCAGTCTCACTTTTCATTCAGTGGTGCATTTTAAAAGTGCTAATACTATAAACTGAAAGATTATCCCACCTGTCATACTCCATCCTTTGCCTCATGTGACTTCAGCCAAGTACACACACAATACTGCATTCATCGGGGCTACAAACACCAGCTACGGAATGTGACAGGTGCAATAACTACTCATGTTCACCACAAACTATGAATTGTCCTCTCACTTATTTTCTCACACTTCTTTATTTCTTGATTTCTGTTCCACTTCCTACCACCATCCAAAACTGTGCAACAGTAAAATAACTTGCAACCTACAAGTAGCGTCCATTAACCTTTCTCAAGCTGAGAAATTCCTTTACTTTCACCCACATACATCTTGTGGCTACCCGGACTAACTTATTCCTCTCAAAAAAACAAAAAATGCCGGAGTAACTCAGCGGGACAGGCAGCATTTCTGGAGAGAAATAATGGGTGACGTTTTGGGTCGAGACCTTCTTCAGACTCCTTCGAATGGAGAATCCCTCATCAGAAATACTAATTGATTCAATGCCCTTTGCATAGATGCTGTCTCAACTGCTTAGTTCTTCCAGTATTTTCCCTATTCTGTTTTTTTTTGGATCCTACATGCATTAATCTAGCCTGCCATACAAGTCCTACCATCTTATTATTAACAACTCTCTACACAGGCCTTAATGTGCTGATAACTATCCCATTAAAACCATTTTTAACAACCTACCTTAGGCTCTTTGTTCTACACATCTCTCCCCCACCCTTTATCGTACTGAAAACTAACTTGCATCTCTCTTTATCTAATTCTTGTATGGGTCATAGACCTGAACTGTTAACTGTTTCTGCTTCCATGAATGCTGCATGCCCTGCTTAATTTTTCCACCATTTTTCACTTTCAGTCTTTTTCAATCAATAATGTTTTATTATTAATGTTTAATGTTTTATGTGTCATTCATAACTGTCACTGTATGTCATGTTGTCACTTGTGGGCGGAGCACCAAGGCAAATTCTTTGTATGGGAATACTTGGTCAATAAACATTCATTCATTCATTCATTCATTCATTCATTCATTCATTCATTTTTAACTTATTTTCCATGCTTTAGCTTGCTGGGCAAGTCCCACTTCCTTGTCATTAACAACTCATTACACAGCCTGATAGCTTAATGATAACTGGCCCCATGAAACAATTTTGACTCTTTTGATCACAGACACATCCATCCCCCACTTTCCGTCCTACTGAAAACTAACTCTCATCTCTCTCTTTCCCAGTTCTGATAAAGAACATATCTGAGCATTTCTCTTTCCACAGAGGCTGCCTGACTAGTTGAGTTTTTTCAGAACTCTCTGTTTTTCTAAAATATTCATTATCATTTACGAGAACAGAACTAAGCTGCAGTGTTAGCGGGGAGGCAGACACAAAAGCAGAGGTGATGATCATGGCAAGGCTGGTGGTTTTCAGCTCCTGCTGATTTGAATGGCATAGCCCTCTTTGTATCGTGCTCTGGTGACTTTTGTCTGTCAGCAAGTTGATTGATTTGATTGATTGCAAAGCCAGTAGCTGGCAAACGTAAGATACAGTTGGAGGAAGGGTGCCTGCAAATGGATCTCAGCTGTCTTTTTGGAGGATGTAAACTCTCAGGCACCATTGGATCTGGTCCATTCATTGACTTCCTTGTAAATCCTATTCTGCTGCCTTACTCCTGCCACTGCCCTACAAAGAGGGGAGTCCCCCTGCTTTAATCAGGAATCAAAAGAAGGTAGCTTTGGGCATGGTTTCACACAGCATAAATTAAGTTCTGCCTTCCTTATGGGGGAATGTTAGAGATGACCTACGTGAGGATTTTTCTGAAATGTAAAACTCAGGAAACTGATGGCAGTTCCCTTAGCTAGAGCCAAGTTTGAGATTCTTGTGTAAGCTGCGTGAAGGCTTAAGTTCCATAATCTTTGCCAAATGGAGTTGAGCCGCTGTTCATTTTTGTGTTCACTGCATTGCCATGCACGGTTCAGAAATTAGTTTGTTTATTTTATTTAGTTTTTTCCCCCCATCGTTGTTGGGGGCCGTGTGTCACAGGACACTCTCCCTTAGCTGGTCAAGGAGATGCGACCGTGTCTCTTCGGTCTCGTCGCACCCCTCGGTACATTGGGATCCCACACGTAGAGTGTCACTGCGCCCGTGAAGAGCTCCGTCCCGACCCACGCCAGGGATGTCCCAGACCCCTTCCGACCGGCGGCTTCTGCATCGGTCTCGTCGCACCCCTCAGTACTTCGGGATCTCACACGTAGAGTGTCACTGCGCCCGTGGAGCCCTCCGTCCCGACCCTCGCCCGGGGCGTCCCAGACCTACATGCAGGAGCCTCCCTTGACCAAGCTATTCCTTCCTCCAGTTCTGGGGGGGGGGGGGGGGTCCTGTGGCGTCAGCCTAAACACGGGCCACTTATGCTTGAACCATCGTCAGGAGATACGAGGGCGGGCACGTGATGTCATGGGCTGGAGGGAGTGTCCTGGTACTTAAGGTTTCTCACCTCGAGACCTTAAGCAGTCAACAGGTAGCTGAGCCCGAGAGTACAACCTCGCTCAGCTACAGCAACATTGTAATATGGTTAGCGCACCAACTTAATATGTCACCACTGAATAAACAACACTTTAACCGGCCTGATGTCTCACCTTTATTCACCACGTATGGTGCTGCTACAACATCAATTTGATAACACTTATACTGTTGAATCTGCTCACAAAAAAACCAGCATGCTCCTCAGGAGCCTGCTCTGAGCTATCAATATTTCAAAAGACGTTTCCTCAATTATGGCCTGATAATGGCAAAAAAACTGACCTTGGGTGTTGTCAATGCCATCACTTATTTACTGGAACATAACCTGGTTTCAACATACGACAAGGTTTCATACAGAGCTCATATGCCCATTTCATGAAGGCATCAAGCAACTGGTACTCTGGAAGGTATTTGATGGTTGAAGATTAATTGGAAGCAACACTTACAGTATGTTCATGGACGTTACCAAAGATACAGCCTGAGAGTTTTCACTGTGTATGCTTATTTAGGAGAAATGATACAATGTTGGGATTGGTTCCGGACAGCATCTCTGCTGTTCTCTATATGACTGCTTACCCCACTGATAACATTCTCAAAAACTGAGAACTATACCTGTGGAAACATCTGGTTTACTTGCATCTTCTCCAATCTCATCTACTGCATCCACTGTTCCAGATGTGGACTCAGATATTGGAGAAATCAAGTGCAAGCTCGGCGATCATTTCCCTGAACACCTCAGCTCATTCTGCCTAGGCCTACTCAATCTTCCAGCTGCTAAACACTTTAACTCCCCCTTCCAATCCCATAGTGACCTTTCTGTCCTGGGCGTCCATTGTCAAAATGAGGCCCAACACAAATTAGAGGAACAGCACCTCATAGTTTGCTTGGGCAGCTTACAACCCAATGGTATGAATAGTTACTTCTCTAACTTCAAGTAACCCTTGCTTTCCCTCTCTCTCCATCCCTCCGCCAACTTATTTGTCCGGCTAGTTTTTCTGGCCTCCTGATTAAATATTACTGATTGTACACCTTCCCCTCAGCTAACATTCTACAATTTCCTCGACCTTCGTCCCCTTTGATCTCTCTTTTTCACACCTTTATATCTCCCTCTCCCCTCAGTATGAAGAAGGGTCTCGACCTGAAACGTGACCCATTCCTTCTATCCAGAGATGCTACCTGCCTCGCTGAGTTACTCCAGTATATTGTGTTTATCCGGTGTAAACCAGCATCTGTAGTTCCTTCCTAAACACCTGGTCCAGCTCATCTTACCGGTCCAGCGTCCTGACCTCCGGCACCATGTATGTGGAGTGCATATATTTCCCCGTCACTTTAAAGTTTTCCCGGACTGCTCTGATTTCCTCCAACATCCTATTGACTTGTGGATTGTTAGGCTATTTGATCTTGTACGTATCCCTGATTGTGGGAGTGTGGCAGAAACATCAGTGGAAAGTTGATGATATCTGAGAGGGAATATGGTGCAGAGAAGTGAGTAGAGGAATGGGATTGCTCAGAAAACTGGCATAGACTCAAAGGGCTGAATGACGTGCTTACATATTGTGAGAAAATATGAGAAACTATGTGCCTGATTTGACAATTCTGTTAGTGTGCTCGACTTGGAGCAGCTTGAATAAGGTTCAAGGTGCAGATTCCTAAACATGAGTAAAACCTCATTGAACTCTCAGTGTCAGCTTAGAAAGAGCTACAAACTCCTCATGGGAAGTAACTCGGAGAATATATACATTTATTGTATAACAAGGCTAAGAGTAGAGATAAGAAAGGTTTTTGGAAAGATATGGTAAAATAAACAAAAAATAACAAATTATAAATATTATGGATCAGTCAAAGACTAATCAGCTGTAAAATAATGTAGAATTTAAGGTCCTGCTGGAGAGGTGATAACATTGAGATAAATGCCATCACAAAAATGAAACCTGTGCCTTTCAAAATCTATGTAATATTTTTGTCTGAATGCCAGCTTTCCGATGTGGATCCCGGCATCATGCTGGGGAAAATTATCTGTACAGCTGGTGAGGAAATGTCTTTACTGGGAATGACAGATTCTGGGTGGGTTTACAGAGACTTTGGTAATATAAGGATACATTTTCAGATATCCGGGGTTAAGTGGCTGACGTCATTGCACAGCAAAGAGACAGCTGCTTAAACTTTGCATGACCATCTACTATAACCATCTCTCACGGAGGGAATGATACAAACTCATGCTACAGTGACAAGGATACCAAAGAGATACTAATATATTACAGTACATATTAAATTGTCTTGGACTTTCATGTGAGGATGCTGGCCTGTCTTGAGCCTTTACTTTAGACTTTAGAAATACAGCACGGAAACAGGCCCTTTGGCCCACTGAGTCCGCGTCACCAACCATACACTAACCTACACACACCAGGGACAATTTTACAACTTACCAAAGCCAATTAACATACAAACCTACACATCTTTGAAGTATAGGAGGAAACTGGAGCACCCGGAACAAATCCACTCATTCACAGGGGGACCGTGAAACTCTGTACAGACGTAGTAAGGATCAAACCCGGGTCTCTGGCGCTGTAATGCTGTAAGGCAGCAACTCTACCACTGTGCTGCTTTGCCACCACTGTGCTGTCCTGTCTGTCTTTCAAGGGTTCATGCTTATTCACTGCCTCATGATTGCCTCTAACTCTATTTCCTTTTGTTTCATCCCTCTCATCCATGTGTCCCACCTACACTCACACCCATCTCTTTCCTTCCACCTTCCCCCATCCATTTCCACCCATATTCCTTCTGCTGGCTTCACATTTCATATCTCTTCTATCCTTATCTCCTTATCTCACATTGCTAGTACATCTCTGGCCTTTGTCCAACCATCTACTCTGCCAATCCCCTTACCTGCATCCATCTATCACTTGCCAGGCTTTGTCATGCCTTCATCTCCCTGCCAGCTTTCTTCCTCCCTACCACAATCAGTATGAAGATGGCTCTCAACCCGAAATGCCACCAATCCCTGTTTTCAGATGCTACCTGAGTTACTCCAGCATTTTGTGTCTTTTTTTCCTTTAAGAGAATCCTACGAGAGCAATGATGATTATTCACATTATTCCCTTTATTGTGTATCTGTACACCGTGGATGGCTAGATTGTATCGTATTGTCTTTCCACTGACAAGTTAGCACACAACAATGTGTAACCTCGGTACATGTGATAAATAACTAAACTCAACTAAACTCAATGATTGACCACCTTGCTTCAATTATTTATTGATTAACCTGCCAATAGAGCTGTGATAAATACATGGTATTGGAATTGGTGTTGTTATTATTGGTAGTCTATAATTGTTCATTGTACCAAGACACATTAAAAAATATTGTTTTGCTTGCTATCCAGTCAAATCATATCATACATGAGTATATTCATATCATACATATGGGTACAACAATTAGTGAAACAGAGAGAGGAAACAGAGTGCAGAATACAGTGTTAGAGCTACAAAGAAAGGGCAGATTAAAAATGTGCAAGGGTTACAGTGAGGTGGTTTGTACTTGTTGAACCCTTGCACTTTTCTCATGAATACGTTCTTAGATTTTACATAAGGTCGGTTCAAGCGTCTGATAACAGGACACCAAATAAGCCGGCAAAACAACATTCGTAGACTGGGGAAAACAACAAGGAACTTTCTGTTACAAATGCTGTTTAATTTTAGCACATTAAACTCCAATAGAAGCGCTTCATATAACTGAGTCATTAGTCTCAATTCAACCAAATTTCCTGAGGCTAAATTATAACACATGAAAGAACATCTTCTGGAATGGACTAATATTTAATTACAACAGTTTCTCAATTCCTTGATCTGAAGTCTTAAATGCAACAATGGAATTTCACTACTCTATCTGATACTGCTGCAATATGAAAATTGAGTTTAGGAAAGTCCTTTTATAGTCTGAGGGTATCCCAAATCGCATGAAACAGTTATCTGCTGTAGAAACCACAGCCAGAACAAATGGAGATGTTAACACTGCCCAAGATATAAAGCAGAATCTCTCCTTGAAATAGTGCCATGGGATCTTGTAGAGTTACTTGTTGAGGATGAAGGGAGCTTGGTTGAGCATGTCACCTGAACATCAGCCCCCTTGGCAATGCAGCACTCCCTTAGTTCTGCACTCAAATGTCAGCTTAAACATTGTGCTTAATTCCCAGGAGTGGGATTTGAATCCACAACCTTTGGACTCAGAGGCATGTGTGCTCTTGCTGAGCCACAGCCAAAATAAACCCCTTGTGTAGCCATGTGATATAATGCATAAATGTGTTCGCTGTATTACAGCATCATGTTTACACAAACTGAATGTCAGATTCCAGGCAATATTTGAACACACATTTCACAGCTCCAACATGCAGAGAGATATCGCACTCTAGGTAATATTTTGCCCGGTTTGCCAGCAGTCTGAGAAAAAGGGGATTATTCATTAACAAAAAAGAAGCTCATATAAATATGTTTCATAAGAATATAGGTTAAAAACCAACCAGAGCAAATCTCATGATCTCAACATCACCTCAACAAGTATATCCACTACCAGAAATAACTAGCCAGCACAGTTACCAGTGAATTATTAATTGAAAAGTAGTCTTGGCTAAATTAGACCTTGAAATTTTGTTTGGACTTCACCATCATCTGAAGAAACAAAATGAAGGTCCTAACCCAAAATATCTTCTCTCCATTCCTGCTGAGTTATTCCAGCACTATGCAGTTTGCACATCATCTTGTTTATTCATTACGTACGACTTCAGTAGGTTGGCCGCAATGCGAACTTAACTATTACCTTCATGTTGCGTCATATTAAGAGTTATAGCTTTTCCAACATTGAATGATGAGAATTTGATAAAATATACTGCAATATTTAACTATGTTCAAATGTGACTAACAGTGGAGTTTAGCTATTGAGGATGTTGATGTGTTACACAGCAAGACACAGAAAGCCTGATGATAACTTAGGTGGCACTGGAAAGATTGGGGAGACTTGTACATAGATTACTTTGATTATCATACAGGGAGAAGCAGTCTTAGAATGGTTGTGGTTGGGCACATAGACAGGAATGGTTAGAATACATTTTACATGGAATTTAACAGCAGAACAACATTTTGGTATTTTACCTGGCAGCCAAATAGAATGAGAATAGGATTAGCTATCATACAGGAAAGCCCATGCTGGCAGGTTTGGCCGAGAATTGTAGCAGAGGAGGGAAGAGATTGTTGTTGACAGGTTTTGGGTTGGGGATATACTTTATGAAAGAGAAAACAAATGGTAGCAATCAGTAAGCATTTTCATCCTATCTCAAGGAAATGTTTCCACATGTATACCTTAGAGAGATAAAAGGCAATTGTCCTGAAAGTCAAAGTTACAAAACGTTTTAATTTGGCAAAATCTCTTAATTTTTCTTTGTTCTTGCAGGAAGAAACCTAATATCTCCTGGGACTGATCAGGTATAACCCTGGACACTTGGGTGGGAAGTTAGAGAAGTTAGAGAGAAATACATGCGCACTCATATACGCACACGTTCCCACACATAAACTCACACGTACACACATATACACAGAAGCACACCCTAATGTACACATGCACACACACACATTCTTGTGCACATAAATACACATTTGATCATAAACACATGCAGGCGCACACACACACACACACACACACACACACACACACACACACACACACACACACACACACACACGCACACGCACACGCATGCACACGCGCACACACACACACACACACACACTCACACCCTAGGGGTTTAAACCTCCCATCTCTCCCAAAATAAAATTAAATATAAAATTAAGCATACCTTACTTAAGTTACTTTTAGTTAATAGTCAAGTGAAGTTCAAGTCAAGTCAAGTTTATTCGTCACATACACATACGAGGTGTGCAGTGAAATGAAAAGTGAAATAATAGTGTAATTGTTTGAGGGCATTGCCTGAGTGCACGTACAGGGGAATAATGTAGGAAGGCTCCATTTTATGCGATTAAAAATTAATGTAATACTACACAGTGTAAGTTCCTGACCCTGCAATCTTACAACCTGATACCTACTAGATGGATTTCCTACATCAGTTCAGATGACAGCAGGTGGAAAATAAAGTAATTTCTATGGTTTTGTGAGGGTGGGTTACAAAAAACTCATTTTCATTGACATAGTCAGGACTTTGGTAATGATGAGCTGGCAGATTTTCGGTACTATAGGATATTTTCCCAATCAGTACGCAAACACATTTTTAATTCACTTTTTCAATGTTGCACAGTATAGTAAAAAAAGTAAAAATTCCAGTGAATCCGGTAAGGTTCCAGTGAATCCGGTAAGATTCCAATGAGCCCAGGAAAAAAACCAAGTGAGTTTGAAGGGAGCGTGGGAACTGAGGCACTGGTGAGTGGGAGAGGGGATTGTGAGAATCAAGGTCGCTGTGTGTTAGTGGGAATGTGGGAACCTGAGCTTCACTGGTTATGTTTCAGATGGGCCTCGTTAACAGGTTTGAGAGTGGGATGGCTCATCATCAAGCAATCCACTTTTGCGAAGCAGAGAGCATTAGGAGCAGGAATCGGCCATTTGCCCACGAGTCGAGGAGACCTCAAATCCACATTCCCATCTGTTCCCAATAGTTTTTCATCACTTGTTTATGGAAAAACTTATCTACCTCTGCCTTAAAAAATATTCAACGATTCACCTTTCAATGAGAGAGTTTCAGAGTCTTGGAGAGAGAATAAAAAATACATTATGTTTGTCTTAAATGGATGATGCCTCTAGTTATTGGTTTTCCCACAAGAGGAAATATGCTTTCCACATCGACTTTGTCAAGACCAGTGAAGACGCTCTACATTAAATGAACATAATCTCTAACTTTTTTGAACTCTAATGGATAAAAGTCCAGTCAATCTAACCTTTCCTCATTACCTCCTCTTTCTGGGTAACTAAATCTTCTCTGAACTGCTTCCAGAGTATTGACATGCTCCTTGAATAAGGAGACCAAAACTGTCAACAGCATTCTAGATACGTTCCCATCAATGGCTATGGATTATATCCTCCCTATTTCTCTATTCAATTTCCTTAGCCCCAAGTGCAACCAAGATATTTCATAGTTTGAAGTTGGGTTGGTTTTGGAAGTGTTTAGTAACCTGATGGTTGTTGGTAAGAATCTGTTCCTGAACCTGGAGATCACATTTTCAGACTGCTATACCTTCTTCCCGATTGCAGGAGCAAAATGAGAGCATAGCCAGGGTGGTGTGGGTCTTGATGATGCTGCATATCTTTCTGAGGCAGCACCTCCAATAGATCCCTTTGATGGT
This sequence comes from Raja brachyura, assembly GCA_963514005.1. The sequence continues at coordinate 94,188,489 of OY740783.1, read as the reverse complement.
GGAGAGGCAAGTATCCATGATGGACTGGGCAGTGTCCATCACTTTTTGTCATCTCCTTTGTTCCAAGGTGATCAAATTTCTGAACCAGGCTGTGATGCCACCTTTTGCAAATAATGAACCAAGACGTCAACATTTTTCTATGTATCAGAGTTCTGCGATCTCTCACTATTTAGATAATAAGGACACTGAAGATCGACACAAATTGCTGTAGTGAGTCAGCGGGATAAGCAGCTTCTCTGGAGAGAAGGAATGGGTGACGTTTTGGGTGAGACCCTTTTTCAGACCCAAAATGTCACCCATTCCTTCTCCCCAGAGATTCTGCCTGTTCTGCTGAGTTACTCTAGTATTTTGTGTATATTTTCGGTGAAACTAGCATCTTCAATTCCTTCCTTCACAGATAATAAGGGCATATCCACATTTTCCATATTATATTCCACCTGCCAGGTGTTCACCTATTCACTTAACTAACCTGTAGCTCCCTTATTTCTGTTTGCAACTTATTTTTCTTTCTTCATTTTACGTCATTATCAAATTTAGCAACCAATACAATATACATTTAGCACGTTTAGCAGCCATAACTTCAATGATCTACTCAATATGATTTCCTGGTGGTTGTAATTTCCATGAGTTCTTCAATTCATTCCAGTTCTTGATGTACAGATTTTTTTTTTTCTGGGATGTTGAATAGGTCCTCTACTGACAAGAGTTAAATGGAAATATTTTCCATATTCAAAATATTATGCTGAAACTGTACTAGGTGATCTCGGCCACAACAGGAAACAAGTCTTGCTCTTGTATGAAGCAATTCAACAAATTAGCATCACCATTAATTGATTATCTGCTTGGAAAATAGGTCTTTATAACATCTAATCTGTTCCTAAAATTGCTGATTGGAGCTACTGGTCCCCTTAAACTATTTGGTTGAAAATATACTATATGCACAAGCATTATCATTCATGATCTTAATAAACCTTGATCAAATTACAGTAGATGTGTGTAGGAAGGAATTGCATATGCTGGTTTAAACCAATGACAGACACAAAAATCTGGAATAACTCAGCGGGACAGGCAGCATCTCTGGAGAAAAGGAATGGGGGATGTTTTGGGTTGAGACATGAGGAAGAGTCTCGACCAGAAACGTCACCATAGATGTGTGCTTCTTCGGAGCTCCATCTCGGTAGATACAGTAGAGCATAAACCAATAGGCAGCACAAAACTCATTCAAGCAATTGAAGCCATTGAACCATGTGTAGCTAAATGAGAAAATTAACAAGCTGAATTCACAGTCTAACTAGAAATGGCATCCATTCTTGTATAAATAAAGTGAAAGGATATTTGAAGATTAATAAAATATATGTTGTTTATAAAGTATAAATATGATATGAATGGTAAATAAACATCTTGAGCTGAACCTCCTCAGACTCCTCTGTCAAGCTTTCCAAGTTTGCGGACGACATAACCCTGATTGGACTGATCCAGGATGGGGAGGTATCTGCCTACAGACGGGAAGTGATGCAGCTGGTGTCCTTGTGCCATCGCAACAAACTGGAGCTCAATGCTCTTAAGACAGCAAAATTGATGGTAGACATTAGGAGAGTTCCCCATCCCCTCACCCCACTCACCATGAACAACACCACAGTCACATGTAGAGAGTCTTTTAAGTTCCTGGGAACCATCTTCTCCAAGGACCTTAAATGGGGGGCCACTATCAACTCCACAGTCAAAAAAGCACAATGGAGGATGTACTTCCTGTGACAGCTGAGGAAGCACAATCTGCCACAGACAATGATGGTCTAATTCTAAAGAGCCATCGTAGAGTCTGTCCTCACCTTCTCCATCGTGGTCTGGTTTGGCTCAGCCACCAAGCACGACATGAAGAGGCTGCAGCAAATCGTCCGATCAGCTGAGAAGGTTATTGACTGCAACCTTCACTCCATTGACGAACTGTATACTGCATGGGCCAGGAAGCGAGCGGGTAAGATCTTCTCTGACCCCTCTCACCCTGGTCACAAACTCTTTGAATCACTGAAGGCGACTCCAGACTGTCAAAGCCGTCACAGCCAGACATAAAATCACTTTTTTTCCACGAGTATTAGCTTTACTCAATAACCAAAAATCTGATGCCTCCTTTTGCTCTGGTATTTTATTTAATTCACATTTTTAATCGATAATGGTTTATTATTAATGTTTAATGTTTTATGTGTCATTCCTAACTGTCACTGTATGTCATGTTGCCACTTGCGGGCAGAGTACCAAGGCAAATTCCTTGTATGTGAATACTTGGCCAATGAATTTATTCATTCATTCAAGATAATTAGTCTCAATCCCTGCTTCAGCACTAGGATTGTATTCACCAATACCTTAAGTATAACTTCATCTAAAATTGTGGATTGAATATTATAATAGAATGGGAAGCAGGGGAAGCGGGCTTTTAAAATTACGGGAAGCTTGGTGCTAATCTCCTGATTTATTCCTGCCACCATTTTAATGCAGTCTGGATTAAGCACAGAGGGACCTCCTCGTTCCTGAGAAGTGACGGAACTCCAAATCCCACTTGAGTTAAATTCAGTCATAAACTGCTTAACATTAATAGCCCAATTCAATCTCAATGGTTTCCATTGATTTGAATCCTTGAGAAAAGTCATACCACTGTTGAAGCTCATAATTAAAAGCAGACTACATGGCTGAAGTAATGGAGTGTATCTGGTAACTGGGGATTGAGAATACAGAGTTAATACCTTCAGCAAGGGTGAAAGAAAAACTGGTGAGTAAAAGCGAAACGACAGACAAGATTTAGGAGTACCATCAAATATTAAAATCTTTAGTTTTCATCTCTACTGACGTTACTTTTCTTGTCAGATGTGGAAACCCATGTAAACATTTGCAAAGGATTTAGCAATGTGTGGAATCTGGTTGTAGTAAGAGGTGCCAATTCTTAAAGATCATAAAAACTCTGGTTCAAGGTGTGTTGTGTGCCCATGAAGAAAACACTTGCCAGTGGTTCTGTTACAACAGGCCGAAACAAAAGCTATACTGTAATTCATGTAATTGTAGCTGGATGCAAACAGGAATAAACTAAATGTTATCAGGATGTTTTTCAGAGGAGTATGCTTATTATTTTTTTTTAAATTAGACATACCCAGCATAACCCAACAATGACATGAAACTCATGCACCACCCTTTTTTGAAATTTTATTTGCACAACTAGTACATTTTTACAGTTTTCTTTTATTTTACTGAAGTTCTCTTGTGAAGATCTGCAAATGGTGGTGCAGATTTTCCAGGCAAAGCACATGCTGAGATGATCATGTCATAACTGATAGGAGTAGAATTAGGCCATTCGGCTGATCAAGTCTACTCCGTCATTCAATCATGACTGATCTACAGTATCTCTCCCTCCTAACCGCATTCTCCTGCTTTCTCCCCATAACCCCTGACACCTGTACTAATCAAGATTATATATATATCTGGGTGTCTGATTGGTAACCACCTTACAAATATTATCCATATAATATTTTGCCATTTCAAAGTTTGATGAAAAACGCTTTAAGCTGCTGCACATTGCTGCTTCCTGGATAAAGTTGCTTTGATAATCAAATTGTGGCTAAAGATTAAATTGCATTAAATGCCAATCTCAAGGGAATCCTTCCATCTCTGGATCGTTCTGTTCCCTCACTTTCTCATTAATAGTGATGAAAGGACCTTGTGATGCAGCAATTCCCTTTTGGTTGGCACAAATACCCTGTAGATACATAGGCTTGTGTGCTACTGATGGTGTATACTTTGTGTTTGGCTCAGGAAGCTTGGTATGGAACATAGATGCAATGTAGTGACATTGGCCTGAAGAAATATACAGGAAAAGAAATGACCCTTAGATTGAGAAACAGCTTCTACCCTCTATTATTAGTCTTCTGAATGTTCTTTCCATGAGCTCGAGTACAGTCCAATACTCCTCTACCTCATTGCGGACAATGGACCTTGTCTCTGGACCTGTCGCACTGAAATGCTGAGAATAATATTCTGCACTCTGAATCTTTCCCTTCGCTCTACCTATTGTACTTGAGTTTGTCTTGATTGTATTTATGTATAGTATTATCTGATTTGACTGGACAGTATGGAAAACAAAGCTTTTCACTGTATCTCTGTACACATGACAATAATAAACCTAAACCTAATCCTTACTTTAAATTAGCAGTGTAGGAAGGAACTGCGGATGCTGGTTTAAACCGAAGATTGACACAAGCGGGTCAGGCAGCATCTCTGGAGAAAAGGGATAGGTGACGTTTTGAGTTGAGACACTTCTTATTGCAATACTTTAGATCTGATGGAGCCAATAGGCTGTGGGCCGAGCATCGAAAATGTGTCTAGAATTTAACATTCGTGACCCATGTCAGGGAACTACTTGAAATTTTGCACAGATTTAGATTACATATATTTGAGAAGGAAGTCATAACTCGTCAGTGTCAAAAGTTGCACATTAATTAATTAAGCTAATTAGAAAATAAGATTAAAAAAGTAAGCGTAATCTCGTGGTCAATGCTCATATTACTCCTTAGGGTGCATAATTCCATGCTGCTGTCTATTTAAACCACGTATTATTATATTATCACTGCCCCCCCCCCCCCCCGTGATTAACTTCCTCTCTCACTGCCCTCCCTCTGTGATTGAACGGGGGTCCCCCTCTTCGACTATAGATGAGGCTCTCTCAACAGGGTCTCCTCTATATCCCGTAGCTCTGCTCTGACTCCCCATCCCCCCACTCGTAACAAGGACAGAGTCCCCCTTGTCCTCACCTTGCACCCCACCAGCCATCATATACAACAGATAATCCGCCGACATTCTCGCCTAAAGTCTCCTAAAGTCTACAATCAATTCCACTGTCTTAAGTGCATTGAGCTCTAGGTTGTGGCTATGGCACAAGGACGCCAGCTGTGACAGTTCCTGTTTGTAGGCAGATTCCTCCCCATCCTCGATCAGTCCAATCAGGGTTGCGTCGTCCGCAAACTTGAGAAGCTTGACAGAGGTGTCTGTGGAGGTGCAGTCGTTGGTGCAGAGAGAGTAAAGGAGAGGAGAGAGTACGCAGCCTTGAGATGCTCCCATGCTGAGCGTTTGCGGGTCCGAGATGTGCTTTCCCAGTCTCACATGCTGCTTCCTGTCTGTCAGGAAGTTCGTGATTCACTGACAGAGGGGTTCAGGCACAGTCAACTCAGAAAGTTTGGAGTGTAGTAGCTCTGGTACAATGGTACGGAGGTGGTTTTGTGGTGTGTTGTGTGGTTTTATGGTGGTTTCACCCTGCTTGAAATGGTATGAAACTGCACTTGAATTTGGTGGCCTTGCACCCTGCTTGAAGTAGTATAAAACTGCACTTTAATTTGGTGGCCATGCACCCTGCTTGAAGTGGTATGAAACTGCACTTGAGATTGGTGGACTTGGACCCTGCTTGAAGTGGTATGAAACTGCACTTGAGTTTGGTGGACTTGCACCCTGCTTAAAGTGGTATGAAACTACACTTGAATTTGGTGGCCTTGCACCCTGCTTGAAATGGTAGGAAACTGCATTTGAATTTGGTGGCCTTGAGCCCTGCTTGAAATGGAATTTCAAGGAATAGCCATGAGTCAACTGCCAGCCCACCAGCCGTGAGTGAGCTGCCAGCACATCAGGCTTGAGAGACTGAGCTGCCACCCCAAGAATCCATTTGACCCATGACTAGGCTTGTATTCACTGGAGTTTAGAAGGATGAGGGGGGATCTTATAGAAACATATAAAATTATAAATGGACTGGACAAGCTAAATGCAGGAAAAATTTTCCCAATGTTGGATGAGTCCAAAACCAGGGGCCACAGTCTTAGAATAAAGGGGAGGTCATTTAAGACTGAGGTGAGAAAAAACGTTTTCACACAGAGAGTTGTGAATTTATGGAATTCCCTGCCACAGAGGGCAGTGGAGGCCAAGTCACTGGATGGATTTAAGAGAGAGTTAGATGGAGCTCTAGGGGCTAGTGGAGTCAAGGGATATGGGGAGAAGGCAGGCACGGGTTATTGATAGGGGACGATCAGCCATGATCACAATGAATGGTGGTGCTGGCTCGAAGGGCTGAATAGCCTCCTGTACCTATTTTCTATGTTTCTATATTTCTGTTTCTATGACCCACATTGTCCATATTAGCCCTCTGGAAACCAGTCCCTTCAGCCCACAACACCCATACTAGTGCTCCAGAAAGCCCCCCCCCCCCCCCCCCACTGGCTATCAATATTGGAATTGGTGGAAAGGTGGAATATTGCACTGGGGGACCAGCCCTCCCGTGTGAACATGGGACCCAATGGGTCCCACTCAGTCTAGTAATGAATATAATTGTGAGTGTGTATTTTGAATGTGACTGCCGCAGAGGTCCAGCTCCAGAACCCACCTAATTAATAGGTGAGGGAATATCCTGTGTGTTCCCCCATTACTGAACCCCACTGACTGCCAGTGTGCAGAGTGGGGGTCACGGCCATAGAGGGACTGGGGCAGTGCCAGGCTGGGGGATGGCTAAGGCATCTTCTACTGAGAGCAAAATCTTCTACTAACTCGCCCCCCTTCCAGAGCTGCCCACGGCTGGAGCTGGAGCCGCTTTGGGACCGGCTGCGGGCTTCGTACATGTGGTGGGGAACAGCAATGCCCAGCACGCCACCCGGACCGCCTTCAGCACCCCCACAGCGCTGGCTGCATCACTCTGCCCGCTCACTCGCTGCAACACAGGCTGGCCAACAGCCCGACCGACCCCTCGCAGCATCCACTAGCCTACCGGCAGCCCGACTGACAGCCCGACCGACAGCCCGACCGACAGACTGATTGACTAAGTGACTGACTGACTGACCTTCTGACTGACTGACTTCTGATTGACTGACTGACTGACCCTAATCCTAATCCTAACCCCAGCTCTGCGTTTGTTATTTATCATTTTTATTTAACAGTTCACATCATCACTTTACAAAGATAAATCAATTGTAAAACAAAATTATCTGTAAGGTTAGTATTACCTTTATTCCTTCGAAACCTTGCTAATGTTTTGATGTAATTAGGAGTCAGCCAATGATCCCAGAGTGCTCGCTGCCTAGCTACCATGAAACAAAGCGCGGAATTGGTCAATTGGCATCCGACACAATGTCAAACGTGCATTGATTGGACAATTACTACTCGGAAAATTTGAGGTTTTTCTCATATTTTAAAAATATGTGCAGGTTTTGGCCTTGATTTCAGGTATGATTTCTATAATATTTTTACACAATATGTTAAAAATTCAGGTAGTTATGTGATTTGTGTCACGAACTTAAACGAAAAAGCACCTCGGCCCACAGCCTACAAACAGTAACTGAATGATGGTGATTTAAAAAAAATTCAGATGCTAAACATCTGAATAGGTCAGACAGCATATGAAGAATGAGAAATAGAGAAATAGAGTTACAAATTTAGGTTGAAAGCCCTTTGACAGAAACATAGAGAAAAGCAGATTTGTTTTAAATTGTAGCATAGGTAAGAGGCAGTGATATACCAGGCAAAGGGAATCTTAGTCGCAGGGAGAGACCAGGATTGGCCAAGGTTACTGTAGGAATGTTGTGAACTGTGAGACAGGCTCAACAGATCGGAATGTGCCGGTGAAAAGAAAAGGACTGAGTCAATGGTACAGTTAGATGAGAAAATGAGGAAATGCAGATGCTGGTTTACACAAAAGGACACAAAGTGCCAGAATAACTTAGCAGGTCAGTCTGTACCAGCTCCTCTCGGGAGAACAGGGATAGGAGATGTTTTGGGAATGGACCGTTCTTCAAACTGATGAATCAGTCTGAAGAAGGGTCCCGACCTGAAAGGTCACCTATCTTTGTTCTTCAGAGATGTTGCCTGTCCTTCTGAGTTACTCTAACACTTTGTCTCCTTTACAGATGGATAAGTTAAGGGCCTGTCCCACTTGGCCGTCATTTGCGCGTAATTTACAGCACATCATTTACGCGTCATGAAGGCCTTATGCGCGTATGGTGCGTGATGACATAGGCAGTGACGCGGTGCCACGCGCGGCGTCACAGGATTTTGTGATGTACAAAATCTTTGCACGCCATCTGAGTGACGCGCAAATGACAGCCAAGTGGGACAGGCCCTTTAGAGTGAAAATAGCCAGTTCTGTAAAGAGAAACAAAGCTATATGAGGTGTTCCTCAAATTAGCTTCTGGCCATGTTGTAACAGTGCAGGAGTCTACTGTAATACAATAATCCAAGCTAGAGTGGCACCTTCTTTGTTTGTAGGTAATTATTATTATTTTCTTAACAGGGAATGTAGTTAAATAACTCAAATACAATATACCCCATATTTACTTCTCTGACTCAGGAAGCTTAATGAAGTGCCAAAGTACATTTATCTTTTTTAGATTGACTAATACCAATAATTCAGTGAAATGAATGGTTACAATTAATGCTGGGAGAACTGTTCCTGAGAATAATGTATTTGTTGTCAGCGCATTTTATACATATATTTTTAAAACATTAGCATGAGTAAAGTAAAGGAACAAAATGGTTTTACCAGGATGTGCTTAACTGTGCTTAACTGTTGAGTAATTGGTTACTGCTTCCTTGTACCCTTTGTATGCTTTTACAGATGTTAATAGTATTGGCATGTGGGTAGGGTGGTATTAATCGGTAAAAACTCATAAAAAAATGTTCAAGCCAGAATCAAATTCCTAATGGGAACGATGACAGGTTGCCAAAATTCCCCTTGAAAGCTCCATGACTGAGCAATGTGTAATCCTCTGCAGCTTTACAAGGAAAGGAGAACATGCCCTGCAAATATTCCCAGGGAATTGATGGATCTACGGAGCCAATATTAGAATAGTTTGGAAGGCAAAGTGAAAGAATGGTTGAAAGTAGTTAGTAGCCCCAAGGGATATGGGGGAAAAGCTGGAACGGGGTACTGATTTTGGATGATCAGCCATGATCATATTGAATGGTGTTGCTGGCTCGAAGGACCGAATGGCCTACTCCTGCACCAATTTTCAACGTTTCTATATTTTAACCTAATTCTCAGCAACTGCCTGCATCTCGGAGGTGTTTAATGCTTCCAGCTTTAGTTTTTTTGTTTTTTTATAGTTTATTGTCACGTGTACCGAAGAGTAGTGAAAAGATTTTTTGTTGCATGCTATCCAGTCAATGGAAATCCTTCGTCGGATTTTGCTGGTTTTACTTTGCACGAAACATTATTCCTGTAACATATGCCGATACACTGTAAATGGCTCGATGGTGATCACGCATTACATGATTACAATCGAGCCATTTACTGTGTATAGACATATGATAATGGAATAATGTTTAGTACAAGGTAAAGCCAGCAAAATCCAATCAAGGATAGTCCGCGGGCCACCAATGAGGTAGATAGTAGTTCAGGACTGTAGGTATTGGGAGCAACTGAAGGATGGTGGATGTTAAAACTGCTTAAATAATGGATGTCCTTTAGATGGGGTCATAGGATGGGTATGAGAGATCTGGGAGGACCTCTGACAGAGGTCGCTATCCACTCACTACTTAAATAGTTGGCCACTTTGGTGGCAGGAAGCAGGATTCATGGATGTTATATGGTTCCCATTATTTTGTCTGCCTTTTGTCTTGAGACCAATGTTAACAGCTCTGAGAATCGATAAACCATTATACAGGCAAAACTGTGTCTTCCTTTAATATCATTTCCATTGTACTCTGTGGGAGCTGCAGAATGCACCAGCAGCAGTGAGGATGAATCCTTTCAGCCGGCAGCTCCGGAGAGAAATATTTTACTCGCCCCTCTCAGAACTTCTATGACCGTCTGTCCACCACCTTTATATAAATTGTATATTAACCTGGAGGTGTATTGGCTGGTCCCCTGGTTTGAACCTACTTAGTTGGCTCTTGTAGACAACAACTGCTGTTTGATAATCGTTGGTTTTGTTCCTCAGAAACTTGAAAGAAATACTGAGTTTAGCACTCAAAAGAATTACACTGTGCACTAGAAATTGATCCAGTCCTAACTAAGAGCATGAAAGCTGAGAGGGTATCAGTGGTGTGGAATGAGAAAGAGACCTTGAACTATACGTGAAGATTGTAAATCAAAATTGACCGAATTGTGGCTAAACTGGTGGTTATTCCCAACATTTTCTGTTCCTATTTTCTCTTCACTTTCCAACATCTACTTTTTTTTAGATTTTGATACAAGAAATAATGCTCACCACAGCAAATTCCTTTAATACTGTCTCATGGAAAAAAGACCCAAATCCAGAGCGCAAACTTTTCACCAATTGGCAAACTGTCAAAATGTTTTGGGGATTATGATTGCATTCTGGAGAACCCATAGTAATTCTAAATTAAACCACAGAAAGGAAGGGGTGCAATCCCCAAATGCTCACATTTTTCAACATCTTCATCATATGCACTATTGATCCATGGACTATATTTGTCCCATTAGTGCCATCGCCCTTTTAAGGCTACATCATTTCTCCTTGCAACAGTGCTGAGTGACAAAATATCCAGATGCAGTTTGTTTGGAAGGAAGCCTCAGCCAAAATGCCAAATTGTGCTGCAGACTCTTGTACCTCATTGATTGTTTAAATGACTAACTATTTTTGAACCACAGAAGTACGTTGCAACCGCCAACAGTTGCTCGACACAAATCATCTACTGTTTCACCCCATGGCAATATCCATTCCCATTGCATCATCCTAGAAGCCAAGTTGTAAGGAATTCTACAGAATGCTTAAAAGCTACAGCTGCAATAAATCTACAGCTTTCCAGACATCAGCCAGGATGTGATTGGATAAAGTAATGCGTTTTATGACTCCGGGCATATTCAACTCCCTTTTGTTCAACAGGAATGATCTGCAGACACATTTTAATGCACATTATTCATCCTGCCAAATTGTGGCTAACAAGAAAGAATCCAATAAATTACCCATTGGAAACAAAAAAATGCTTCACATTTGTCAGAGCCTCCATGCAATAGGGGCGAACCTGCATTCCAAAATATTTATTACCTCAGCAGGTGGTGTGATGACTGATCTTCTGATACCATGAATCTGGGCTAACTTACTCAGTGGTTTCTGCTGAGGACTTCTAAGTCTTCTAGGGGCAGCATGATATTTTGCTATTTAAGTTATATACGTTATTATTTTTTTGTTTCAAATGGGCAAATTCACACATTGCATTATATTTCACCAACCATTTGATTTGCACAGTTTCTAAGTCTAATTACTATCTTCCAAATATGTAAAATTCTATCTTTTTTAGCTCTTCATCTTCTACTAGTCTTCTTTTTTCCATGTTTTACTTAGCAGGCAAAAATAATTTAAATGGATATCATGAAATGCATGAGTTGGGATCAATGTATCTGAACTAGTCAAGATTCGTACTTTTCTGAAGGGGGGAAATAATGTGCAAAAGTTGGAGACAAAATATGTCAATCTCGTTGCTGTATTTTTCCATTGATGTCTTTGTCTTTGGCCTATTTTTATGTGACAAGCTGTCCAAGGCATTTAGGATCAGGCGATCTGTTGTATGAATGCTCTTTAGCCGAAGCCCATAGAGTCAATGACCCTGAAAGTACAGAGAAGGGAAGCTCCAACCGTGAAATGAGCTTTCCCAGGGCAAGGAGTAAACATCAATGTTTACTGCGTATTGATTTTTTTTTCTGATATGCAAACAGTGATTTGTAAAAATAAACTACTGTTAAAATCTCAGGTACTTGGATCTTTCTATCTTTTCTCTGGAATTTATTGATGAGTTGTCCATATATTCTTGTATTAACAGATCTCATATACCACATATCATGGATTAAACAAACTGGTATTTCTTGAATAGTGTATGATTTAGCATTTCTCAAGTGCTTACCCAATCATATTAATCAGGTTAGCTCAATTTAGTCAGTGCGTTAAAACACCTTTTTTAAAATAATTATGTTCCTTTGTAGACGATGATTTGATGAGAAATAAGCATAAACTAAGACAATTTTGAAATCTTACTTGTAAGTTTCTTGTATTGTTGGATTGTTATATAAAGTTGAAAACAGAAGAATAAATTAGGAATTTGCTACATTGTAATGATGTTACAATGCCTCAATACTATAATGTCAGGAAGGATGATATCTTAGCATTTTTGTAACTTTCAGTAAACCTTTTACACCTGGTATTTTACATTTTAAAGTATTAATAAGAATCAAATTATTCGTTAACCTCTCTTCTTGCGAATGAAACATAAACCAAAGGAATAGTTAGATCTCAAGCCGGGTGTTGAGCAGTCAGGTTGTTGTCTCTACGTCAATGTCTCCCAGGCCCTAAGCTCCAATTGATGGGTGGTAGAGCGGGCACCCAGAGATGACATGGTTGGCTGCTGTTGTTCAGCTCCGCATTCACAGGCTGGGCCCTGGCAGAGTCCCCATCTCCACATGCTGGCATTGAAACACCCAATTCCAGTACAAAGTCTGTTGAGCTTCACCCATGCTCCTCTGGGGAGGTCAGACCCTGGACAGCTTTTATTTGGTGAAGAGATGTAGCTGTGTAATGGAGTTGAGGGTGCCTTCCACTCCTGTGACCACTTGGTGGCTATCCAGTGTGCTTTTGTCTCAGTTGGCTGCATGGATGCTCTGAGTTGTTTTCCATGTGGAGCAAAGGGGCGACAGGACTTCAGTCGGGGTGGCCTCTGCTCTCTGCTGATAGCCTGATGGAGGAGGTGTTCTGGGTCCATGGCACAATGAGATAGTGCCAGAGTTGCTGCTTGCCTTCACATCCCTGCAAGCGGAATGCCTGCAAGTATCGGGAGCTGCTCGACTGGAGTAGGTTGAAGGAACCCAGTTGTGTTTGCAAGGTTCTGTTCAGGCTCGTGTCTACCAAGCTAGTATGTCTACTTCTACTCCATACGGGTACACAGTACTCAGCTGGGGCAATCACAAGAGCTAAGGCAGAGGTGCGAAGAGTTGATGGACTGGCTCCCCAACTTGTTCCTGCCAGACGTCGGATGAGGCCGCTATGTGCCATGGCCTTGTCGCGGAGACCAGCCAGGTGTTGACGAATTGTAAGTGACCTGTCCAGCTTTACGCCGAGGTAAGTTGGTGTTTGTTGGAAGTCCAAGCGCCTGTTGTTAACGAAGACAGCTAGCTCTCGCTTAGCTTTCTTGTTGTTTAGATGGAATGCTGTTGACACTGTTTTCCCTTTTCTCAGCTATAGACATCAATGTCGTAGGTATATTTTCCAGCAATTGTCTCTGGGAGGTCATGGACATACACGTTGAAAAGCAGCGGAGCCAAGATGGTTTAACGAAACTCCAACGTGAGATGCAGGACTTCTATTTCAACAATACATTTTCCATTCATCGCCATTGCCCATTGTTACAGTGATGCATTTGTGATGGAATTTCATGATATCGCTCCAGGGAGAGTTCTGAAGCAAATCCCCTCACCAGAATGCATCCGTTTGAAAATAGAAGCCCAGCAATAAAGCTATACTATGTTTCTTTATCTAATGCCTACTCCCAAACTCCCACTCATTCTAACCATTCTCCCTGCAAGAATTTTAATCGGTCATCCTGTTAATCCTGGCCAAATTGGAGAGGCTAGGACTTGAAAATGGGGTAAAAGCTTCAGGGCTGCTGGGAGATTTGGTCAATTTGGAATTGCTCTCTGCAGAGCTGGGACAAGCTGCGGAGCGGTGCCAGTGTGTCTAGAGCCTAGATACAAGTTGCAAGAAAAGAATAAGAACATCTGCAGAACCTGTCAATTTGGTGTAAAATGCATAGAATTGATTGGATGGCTGCAAACCAGACATACACCTTGTGAATAATTGTAAATAATGTTGCAGAGTTCTACTTTGCCAAATGTTGATTGGATGAGGTATTGAGCCTTGTCTGGGTTTCTTGCAGATCAGGGTAAATGTTTCTAAGTTGGCTTCCTTGAGAAATCCTGTTTGAATACAATGTATTAGCTGCTGTATTATTGGGTTAGGGAAATGTCCGTTATGTATGGGGTTAATCGATATCTGTAATTGGATTGTTCAGAGACCACCCCCATGTGGTTCGGCCCCTCATGGCCCCAGGACCTATAGAAGTCCGTTGCCACGTGGTCCAGCGTCGATTATCTGGGAGAGCTCTTGGGACTGCGTAACCTCCTGGAGTGTCGCTGTTTGAGCAGGCCTAGAGGGCTTGAGCACGCAGATATGGGGATCGACCCCACGGTGGGATAGGTGCAATAGTCGAAGTGTAATTGTGTTTTGTTAAAATAAAGATTCAGTGTTTTTGTCTGAATCTAGAATGGGGGGGAAGCTTAGAATGAGTAATTTACATTGGGGGCTCGTCCGGGATTTCATAAGACCCCCAAACACAAGTTAGCGATCAAGGGTGTTGAGCTGTTTCAATCGCAAGTGCAGAAATCGGGTCCACAGTGCGGTTTTCGCATTGGTTTTCGGCACTTCGTTAGCAGATTGATCATTCGCAGGCTTGGGAAAGGGTCTAATCGAGATCATTAGAACAGTCTAGCAAGCACGGGGGGGGGGGGGGGTGGGGGGGGTGGGGGCAAGGTTAGGCAAGGGGTGGCCCAAGGTTACATTTGGTATCCAATTGGTGGGGAATTGAAATACAGGTCTGACCTACATATCGATGGGATCTTTGCCAGGAGCTCGAAGTGAAAAGGTGCGCTGTTAGTTATCGGCATTGATAACCTACAGCGTGAAGCGGCTAGGCGTTGAATCCTCAGAGGCCAGCAGAGAGGAGTGTCTGCGTGAAGGTATCTGAGTATCTCCCTGAAGTAACGAATGAGGAAAGATACTGGGCTTGGGCAGACAGAGTATAGATTGGCCGGAATACTTCAGGCCATTCAAGAATTCAACTGGGCAATTTTAATTTGATGTGAGTGCCCGCGTATGAGGAGAGATATGCACTAAAATTAGGAGTTCGAGAACGAGTCTATATTTGAAAAGCCAAATTTCCAAATACAGAATTTCATATTGAATTTCTGCCTGTAAGGTGGAATTCGAATCCCTGTATATAAAACTTCGGAGTTGGTGCATGTCCGTGATCGATTCCAAATAGCGGCTGATTAATACTGAATAGTAACCCTCTGGTCTAGTACCTGATAGCGAAGAGTTCCTGAGAGTCGGGAACCTGTTTACTTGATGAAAAGTAAGCTGAATAGTGAAGTGTACCTCTAATTGTGTCGAACTTAGAGAGAAGGGATAGAGGTCCCCCTATAGAAGTCCAGTCTTAGCAGAGGGATAGTAGCATTTGGGAGGAAAAGTAGTCATTTAAGGAGTAGTACCCCTCAGCAAAGAGTAACCTAGGAAGGGGAACAATTTAGGTATCACAGAAAGATTATCATCCATAAGTCTTAAGCACCAGGACACGATGGTTGGCACTTGTTACGAGAAGGATGACGATGAGTATTTAGAAGACTGGGAGAGAGTTAAAATTCACGTCCACCACCTTATTCACCACCTGATTCCAATACCTCAGATGCACATTGTGGAGCTTGTGAACGGAATAGACAATCAAATCCCAGGGCATAAACTTCCTTAAACCCGACCGCTCCGCCCATCATAGACAGTCCTAGAGTTCACGGCACCAGAAGCCAGACAAGGAAAAAGACTAAATCAGTTGAGGAGAAAGAAGAGCATACCAATAGACAAATTGCACAAGCAGGTAAGGAAGGAAAAAAAATAATTTAGAAAGTACCGTGAACCCCCTGGTGAAAGGGAAGATACATCTGGGTGTGAGACCATAATTGAAGAGTCTGTGGTAGATCCTCAAGATAAACAAACAACCCTTAGACAGTTCCCTGTAAGGGAAATTCCTAATCCTTCTTTCGATCCAACCAATGCAGTGAGTGCAAATAATCCCTGTACAATTACAGTTTATTCCCCATGGAAGCCTAAGGGGATGATGGCTATTTTAAGTGAAATACCCGATCATAGAAAATCACCCGCTTCTTTTGCAGATCACTTAAGAACTACAATGCGCATTTATCATGCTGATTCCCAGGATTTATGGCCGGTGATCCAGCAGCTAATTACCCCAAGTGAGCATACCAGATTCCTAACGAATTTAGGGCACCTATCACATGAAGCTCTTACAAATATAATAGCGGACAATGATGCAAGGGAAGAAGCTGTTCTTGCCAACACCCTTCAAAAACCAATCGATTTGGCCAGAACATTAGATGTAAGACCAAAAAGGGGAGAAGGAGCGGATGAGTTTTTAGAGCGATTCTCTGAATTGTATATGGACACTGGCTTACGATAGGAGTGGAAAGGACAGTGAGCTGGAAACCTTCTTTAAATCAAACGAAGGACAGGAATGGGAAATAGAAGTATTGGCACTAGTGGAAGGAAAAGAGGGAGCTGCCAAGTATGCTAAAATACCAGCACAGTTATGGAAAAGAACTGACGAAGTTGCTCCTCACATTACCCGGAAGGTGAATTTCCCAGCTAGAGCTAAAGACCTAGGAACGATGGTAAGAAAGGCAATTACCCAAATAATTATCAAAAGCAGAATTTGTCTAACCAATATGCTGTTGAATTTTATCAGGCCCCAAGGAAAGTTGTTACCCACCTACGTCATCATCTGGAGAGTGAGGTAAAGAATATGCAGACCACTTGCGAACAGGCAGAAGACAGCAAAGGTAATGTAGCTCTCCAGAAAGGGGTAACACTTCCTTCAATCCAACAATATTCATTGAAACTACAGGCCATCAGCAGCATTGACAAATTAATTTGGGGTTTACTAGAACAGTGAATATTGGTGAAGTGCCAATCAATCTGTAACACTCCTATTCTTGCCGTTCCAACACCAGGAAAGGAGGGCCAATATAGACTCATACAAAACTTAAGGGAAACCAAGTGTTTGATTCAGTGTTCTTGACTGAAACTAGACTGGGAAGGAAGCTTAGAACAATCCTATATTTTTCCACTCATCCATTTCAACTAAGAGGTTATCTTGCGAATACACATCAACGGAGATTATTGACAAAGCAATGTTACCTTGCCCTCAGCATGAACGGTAAAGTTTTACATTACATACTGTAAGCATAATGGGGGCTGCAGTATTTTTTAACTCACTTTACTATATAATGTTCCAAAAATCATAAGTAAGGAATAAAATCTAAAAGCACTGGAAAAACGCGGCATATATTATCCAGCAGAAGGCGTTTTTATTTCAGGTTTACGGCATCTGTTTTTTTAATTCTTCACTAATATTAGGACATTGGTTAAACAACATTGTTGCTTCTCAGTATTTGAACAGTTGGATTCCCTAATGATTTTTTTATGACAGGCAAGTAACATTGTGATATCCCCATCAGTCCTGGCTGATTTTCCTACAATACTTTTAAATTCATTTTGATATGTTATCGATGTTTAAGTACTTGAAATGCAAGTTTATTAGGAAATTAATAGAAACTATAAACATTTTTATTTGTGGCTAGACGAAGTGGGACCCGTTGGGTCCCATGTTCACTCGGGACGGCTGATTGACTCTCGGCAGGCCTGGTGGGCTGGCAACTCAGTCACTCAAGGCTGGTGGGCTAGCAGCTCAGTCACTCTGGGCTGGTGGGCTGGCAGCTCTGTCACTCAGGGCTGGTGGGCTGGCAGCTCAGTCACTCAGGGCTTGTGGGGTGGCAGATCAGTCACTCAGGGCAGTTCACTCATGACTATTCCATGAATTTCCATTTCAAGCAGAGTGCAGGCCACCAAATTCAATTTCATAGCATTTCAAGCAGAGTGCAGGCCACCAAACTCAATTTCATAGCATTTCAAGCAGAGCGCAGGCCACCAAACTCAATTGGATAGCATTTCAGTCAGAGTGCAGGCCACCAAACTCAATTCTATAGCTTTTCAGCCAGAGCGCAGGCCAGCAAACTCAATTCATAGCATTTCAGCCAGAGCACAGGCCACCAAACTCAATTTCATAGCATTTCAGGCAGAGCACAGGCCACCAAGCTCAATTTCAGGCAGAGCGCAGGCCACCAAACTCAATTTCATACCCGTTCAAGCAGAGTGCAGGCCACCAAATTGCCAAACAACTCATTGCATTGTCATTAAGGGCTAACAAATCATTTATTGCAATTACATTCCAGACTCACAGTTCAGTTGGTTCACAGCTTGGAATCACAGTTGTGGACTCTCCCTCGTGATCTTCCAGAGTGGATGACTCGCGTTCAGGCATCCGGGGTTTTATAGTCCTGCCCCCCCCCCCCCCCGAAGGGCGTTACCTTCATCGTGGTGATTGACAGGCGAGAGGACCAATCAGCTGATCTCATGATTTTTTAAACACTCATAGCTTTTTTAATTTTAATCGATCAGAAAAATCCTCAGGGCTGCCTCAGCAGAGGAGGACTGTAAGATGGCCAAAAATCATAGTGATATATGGCAGCGTTTTTTTTTCTCTAAAATTAATATACAGCGCAGCAAGAAGTGGTCAAGATGAGACTTTTAGTTATATAGATTTTCAAAGCAAAAACATGGATTTCAACTTTTTAAATTTAATTTAAATATGCTTTTGGAATATGAGGGTCATTGGAAGGATCAGAATTTATAAGCAACCCAAAAGCTGTTGGTAAGATGGCTATGTGATTCTCTGTTTAGCTACTATGGTTGTATGTAGCTATCCTCTTAATTTACTTTGGTGGGAAGTTCCAGGATTATGACCACTTAAAGATGAATGCCAATACATGTTCAAATCAATAATTGACCATCTTAAGGAGAATTGGAAGAAGATAGTGTTCTTATAGTCCTGCTTTCATTCCCCTTTTAGGTAGTAAAATACATCTGCTTGGGAGGTGCTGTTGAGGAAGTCTTTTCAAGTTGCTGCGCACATCATTACATGCATTATTAATTGTGGTCATTGTGCACTAGTGATTGGGAAAATAATTTATTAAGCAAATCCAGTGGACTGCATTGTCCTGAATCATGTTGAGCTTCTTAAGTTATTGTAACATCTGCACCTGTCCCATCAAGTCAAAATTATTCCTTCAATCACCTGACTTTTGCCTTGCATGTTGGAGAATCTTTCAGGAATGAAGACGTGAGCTTTCCATCACAAAATACTGTGCATATGACTTGCACTTGAGGAGCAGCATTTACATTGTTTGTCCAATAAACCATCTGACCAAAGATTAATCAGTGGAATTCAACAGTGGCTGGTGTGTTGGTGGTAATACCAGTACATTTATTGTTTTTTTAATAAAAATGTTTAATCGTTTGGCATTTGTACATCATAAATGTTACCACTGCTGAGGCCAAGTCAAGACATTGTTTCAACTTAATTTTAGAAATGAAATTAACAGTCAATTCTGATCTCAATAAGGAGGGTGGATTATTGTTTGAACAGATGAAGATGTTTGGGGTTAAGACACTACTGCGAAGAATTACAGTGGTAAACTGGAGGTGATTGGCTTTCCACAAAAATAATTATTTTATTTCATGAATTCTGAAATGGAAGATTTCTCCCCCAGGCTCTGTCTATCTTTAGGTTTACCAAAGTTCATTGATACTGCATTGTCTGAGGGTTACCTAGATATCAATGGTAGTCACTCTGACTTCACCTTTGGAATTCACGTCATTTATTGAGATATGAATTAAATCTAGAACATGAGTAGTCCTGATGGAATATGATTGAGTAGATTATTGATTCCTGGCTCTTTTCTTTGATGACCTCTTGACGATTAACACAAGATATAAATTGAGAGTTAAAGAAGGAACTGCAGATGCTGGAGAATCGAGGGTTACACAAAAAGCTGGAGAAACTCAGCGGGTGCAGCAGCATCTAAGGAGCTAAATTGAGAGGCCTGCTTTTTATAAACAAGATGCATCTGGCAATGGTCAGACAGGTTGTGCAGTTATAGATGTATTAGACAATGTGGATAGGTACATCTCTGGTTCTGGAGCATATGCCTTTGACACAGCAGTTCTCAAGATCGTAGATCTTTGTGATGTCAGTCTGGCATTTTTGGTCATCATGGAGAATTAAACAGATGTGAACTCTTGTTTCTGATTTGTTTGCCTAGATCACTGGATCACTACCCTACACGATTACCCCATTGCTGCTATGGGGTTGCTAGCCGGGTACTCATATATTTTTGAATATAATTAAATCCAAGTGTTTCTAATTGCAAATAGCAAGGGTATTTCAAACTTTTTTACAAACTATTTGACATTGAACCAGTTCATGTAAAAAAGGCAACTAATTAAATTGATTTTTGGTTCAGGATTAATTGAAAGCACTACTTCCCTGTCTATTGGGCTATGTTTCATTGCTGGATGCATGAATTATATTGAGGAAGTTGTATTAAGCTTCCTGGCCTCAGGCACTAACTCTATACATGACCAATCATGCCAAAGCTACCTGTCTATCCTTATTTCCCCTCATGTAGAAACAAGCAATGTATATATTTTTGTACAAAGATTAGTGCATTGAAGGGTAAATGATAAAATGAGTTGGTCTAACCATTGATTTAAATAATCTGCTACATGTCATTCAAAATTCAGATAATGGGAACTATGGATTAGTTTCATGCAATGACATATGACTTCGTAGCAAACATTTATATGAGCATCATATTGTGGAGTGGATTAGCTGAGGTATTCTTAATCTAGGATGTTTCAAGCTCCCATTTTGTCAACCATTTGGATGCACTACCATTCTATGCTTTCCATGTAGAAAAGGAGATGGCATTCAAGTCATTTAAATGGCATGGAATAAACCCATGCCTATTTACAGCATTGCAGATATCTCATTGAATTGATATTGTAAATAATTGCTGTGCTTTTGAGGGCATGTTACCTTTACCCTGAGCATTGCTTCAGCTACGTGAAACCAAACAAATCCTTTTTGAGTTGAGACTGAGATTCTGAGTTGATCATTGGCATCTCAGAAAATAGCAACCTGGGACATTCTTGAATTTTGCATCACTTAGTTTACAGACATAGCGTGGAAAGAAGCCCTTCATCCCACTGAGTCCACATTGACCATTGATCACCTGCACATTAGTTCTATGTCAACTCACTTTTGTTTTCTACACAATAGGGGCTAGTTACAGAAGACAATTAACCTGCAAAATTGCATGTCTTTGGAATGAGGGAGGGAACAGGAGCACCCAGATATAAGCCACGTGGTCACAGGGAGAACGTATAGACTCCGCATACACAGCACCCATGGTCAGGATCGAACCCGGGTCTCTGGTGCTGTGAGGCAGCAGCTCTACCACTGCACCACTGTGCTGCAGTTGAAACCCATACCTTAATCTCATGTATTATTGAGAATAACCAGTTCTGTCTGCTGTTTGTAACTTTGCTTGCTGTTCCTTAGGATAAGAGTGAATTTATAAATTGTCATTGTTCATTTGTTTACTCTTTGTAGCAGGGTTTGCAATAAACTTGGCTTAACTTGTTGAAATACCTCACACTGCAGTAAACATGCTAAATTAATATCTCTGCTGTACTTGACACAAAATAAGTCAATCCATGTTTTAGATTTCTTGGGAATTGCCTTTTAATTTCCCCAGACTCTTGCTTGCCCCATCTTTTAGACTTAATGGATGATAGATAAGATGTAGATTTGAAACTAAAATGTAATTTACTTGTACCTGCACGTTTAATTTGAGATGAAAGTTGTCTAGCACATAATAGCATACTATGTTTCAAAGAGGATTCTTGATTTTAGTGCCAACAAATATGTAAAATAACCAACACTGGCATGGGACTGAGAAGTTGAGGCTTTTTAAAGTAGTTTTGAAAATACAACAAAAACTCATCACTCAAAATGACCAGGAAATTGGTTTATTGCTTTCATCATTGTTTAATTTGATCTTATATTCCACAGTAAAATGAGAAAATATCTTTATTCTCTGGTGGTATGTTGAGTTGTAATGAGAACCTTATCCACTCCTTGATACGATTTTAATAAATTATATCACTGGATGTATCTCTTTCTAATAATATCTTCCTTTTTACTTCCAAAATCCTAAGGAAAACTTAAGCCAATTGTTTTAAAACGCAGAAAACATGGGGTAAGCTGTTTTCTTTGGGTACCACTGGAAAATTGCATTTAAAATGCACTTGGAATTGCACTGAGTAGATTATAGTTCAAGTTTCTACCAATATCCATCTGTTTTCTCAGAAACAAAACCTTCCTTGAGGCAGAGCAATTACACAGTGTAACTGTTTCTGTTTCTATCTCATCTCAATTAAAAAGTCTCCTTTTCGATGCATTAAGAGTAGCAATATGTCACAGTTTCCTTTATTCTGGGATAATTTACTAATTGTTCCTAAAAATAAGCATTTTAAGGTCGCTTGCCCACCACCTATATGTCACCTGATTTAAAATAATTGAAAATGGCTTTAAAAAAAAAAAACTATACTGAACAATTTAATTGTTTTGAACTATTGAACCATTTAATAGATTTAGTCAAGTTGATTTCTTATATAGAAAAAATCTTTTAAAATTAATTGCACCACAAAAAATGGGTGAAGTTATCAGAGTCTTCCCTGAACCTCTGCACGCAGTGGAATGTGCTTTTCAAACAGGTGCAATGACCAGTTTTCCGATAGAGTTTCATTTGGGCAAAGTGAATCTTGAACACAAGTGAAAGATCAGGAGTTAAAGTTAGTGTTTTGGGTGTGACTCAAAACACCTTGGTCTTTTGCATATGTTTGGCTGATTCTACTGACATTATGAGCAGAAACGTTATCCTAATATTTAAAAATGCTCCTGATCACATTGTCCCTTGCACTCAAATTTACCATGTCAATGGAATCACAATGTAGTTAATTCTGATATTAGACAGCACTGCAAAATAGGCAATATCAGATTAGTTATCCATTATTTATTTCCCTTGGCTAACCTATATCAACCATTCCACATTATTAACCAAAGTCAGACTTAAACTCAATAACGTGGATAATGCAGAGACATTATCTTCTTGGTCTAATGCAACTTATCCAAAATAATAATAACCATCGTCAGAGTCATCTTTGGATTCCTTATTGATTGTTTCACTTTTAAGTGAATTTGTCATCAAATGTTCATCCGAGAAAGGATCTATGTCTGGTGATGTGCAGTGATCTGGCAGATCATCACCTAGTGTGTCCAGGTAACTTCCAACTGAAATTGAGTCAAGTCCATCGCCACCATTTTGTAAGCTGTTCCAGCTGCCCCGTAGTGAAGTGTTCTGACTTTCCATCAAGCTGTAGGTACTACTTGCCAAACTGCTGCCCCTACTGGCCAACGTGCCCTTCTCCTCCATCATCCACTTGATGGATTCGATACCTTCATTGATGGAAAGCAGCTGGTGCATCAATTTGACATCGATTGCCCTGAGACAAGCCTAGGGCACAGAAAAGCAAATTAGCCAGTTTACACAAACTGTATGTCATTTAGTATACAGGAATGAAATTCTTCTCAGCTGAACCTTACATAATGTGTAATACTTCTGATCTGATAGACTTTCAATTGTGAAAGCATCATGCTTGAATTTATTTCTACGCTGGCACTTTGGCATTATTTTCAAAATAATTCCAACCACCACTGTGGAAACACAACATCTTTATCCAATTATTCATAGGAATCGGACATTATTTATATTCCCAGGGTACACCCTCCGTGTTACAAATTTTCCATAGAATTCGTTTTTCAAGTATTACGTGACTGACAAATGTCAGTAACAGATGACAAACGGATGTACATCAACATTGTTGTTTTTAGTTTGAAGATAACATCTGCTCACTGGTTGAGTAAATACATTTGTGGTTGAATTTTGAGTACATCAACTCTGCAAACACATGATACAAATAGACTGAATTGGCTAGACTATGCACCATCAGAAAACTGGGTAGTGTAATCTTTCTGTTTACAATTTTCATGGTTGTACTGATCCTTATAGGTGACATGAGCACAGCACACTCTGACCATAGAACACACAAAAATGTGGGAAACTTTTGTCCACTGTGGTAAATCTTTGTCCTTTACATCTTGGTAATAGAAACATAGAAATTAGGTGCAGGAGTAGGCCATTCGGCCCTTCGAGCTTGCACCGCCATTCAATATGATCATGGCTGATCATCCAACTCAGTATCCCGTACCTGCCTTCTCTCCATACCCTCTGATCCCCTTAGCCACAAGGGCCACATCTAACTCCCTCTTAAATATAGCCAATGAACTGGCCTCAACTACCCTCTGTGGCAGAGAGTTCCAGAGACCCACCACTCTCTGTGTGAAAAAATTCCTTCTCATCTCGGTCCTAAAGGATTTCCCCCTTATCCTTAAGCTGTGACCCCTTGTCCTGGACCTCCCCAACATCGGGAACAATCTTCCTGCATCTAGCCTGTCCAACCCCTTAAGAATCTTGTCAGTTTCTATAAGATCCCCTCTCAATCTCCTAAATTCTAGAGAGTATAAACCGAGTCTATGCAGTATTTGTTCATAAGACAGTCCTGACATCCCAGGAATCAGTCTGGTGAACCTTCGCTGCACTCCCTCTATGGCAATAATGTCCTTCCTCAGATTTGGAGACCAGAACTGTACGCAATACTCCAGGTGTGGCCTCACCAAGACCCTATACAACTGAAGTAGAACCTCCCTGCTCCTATACTCAAATCCTTTTGCTATGAAAGCTAACATACCATTGGCTTTCTTCACTGCCTGCTGTACCTGCATGCCTACTTTCAATGACTGGTGTACCATGACACCCACGTCGCGCTGTAATCTTATACTCTGACCAATCTGTTTTACCTCTACTCCCCATGCAATGTAAATGATCCAATTACCTTCTTGCCTCCATCTTTTAAAGAAACATGCATTTTGTATATGATACTAAGAGAAGTTAATTAGGTGTTCAGATGCTCCAAGTACATCCTGGCAAATTAATGCACTTGATCAAACATAATGCTGTCAAAACTAAACATCTCATTTTTATGCGAGCAAAATAAATCAGCAGTCAATAATTAAAAGCTGATGGAATGTTAATCGTTTCAACCACTCACACTCAGATAAGAACTGGGTATTAGAAGAAATAAAAGAAAGCATAATATACAATGTGTTAAAACATCAACATTGATATCGATAATATTGACATAGGAACATCGATAACAATGACTATTCACAGTCAGACAAGAACTCGATAGCTGAAGAAGTAAGAGCTTAAAGTAAAATTAAGTGATAAAATACCAAATATATCAACATTGATATCAGCAAAGTCAACATATGAATATTGCTAACTTTGACCATTCACAGTCAGACAACAATTGTGTAGTTGAATAACTAAATTAGATCGCAAAGTAAAATTAAGTGTTAAAAATATCAGCAATATTGATACAGCACTAAAATGACTAAACAGACTCCATGTAGATTATAAATGAAGAGTTTATGATTCCCAAATAACGTGGCAAAATTAATTTAGTATTTTACCAAATATACTTGCTTAAATGTAGACAGCCATGACATTTTAAGTGTTGGAAATCTATCGCATTTAATAGCCCAGCATATTGCTTGCTCAGTTACTGCCATGGGCCTAGAGAAGCACCTTTTAGGCACACATGTTAGAAGTGCATTGTACAAACAATATAGGTTATCCAAATAATAAAGTTATAACACAGGATTATCCTATATGCAGGATTAAAAGATCCCAAAATGATTGGCTCAGTCAAAGTCCCTCAGTCCTCCCACATCCAACTCTGAATGATCGTGGAAAGTGAATTGACTTAAGGAAAGGGGTGGTTCTGAGGCGTAAATGTTACAAACACCTTTTCCTGGTCTAATCACATTGGTGTTATGGCCAAGAAAGTACAGCAATACTTCTGCTTCCTCAGAAGACAAAATATTCGACATGTCTCTAATGACTTACTAATTTCTATAGATGCACCACAGAAATCATCCTATAGGGATGCATCACAGCATGGTTTGCAAATTGCACTGCTCAAGACCACAAGAAATTGCAGTGAGTTGTGAACGCAAGCCAGTACATCATGCAAACCAACCTCCCCTTCCCCCCCCCCCCCCCGACTCAAATTATACTTCATGCTGCTTTGAGAAAGCACCCTTAACCTAATGAAAGAGCATTCCCTCATCTCTGCTCTGCCATCAGGCAAAGGATACAAGAGCTTGAAAGCACATACCACCAGATTCAGGAACAGTTTCTTCCTTGCTATTATACGAATCTTGACATTTTGTTCCGTACTCTAACAATCTATTCCTGATCTTCCAATCTGCCTCGTTGCAGCTCTTGCAAATATTTTTATCTGCACTTTCTCTGTAGTTGTAACACTGTATGCTGCACTCCATTTCTTCGTTTTCACTACCTATTGCACTCATGTATGATTTAATTGTAATCATGTATGTTCCTCTAGTGAATCATTCCAGGCAAGATAAATCTGTTTTCAACTCAGTTCTAAATGGTCAACCCTGAAGTTGGAGACTGTGATTCCTGGTTCTAGACACTGTAACCAAGAGGAAACAAGATCTCTACTTCCAAATTATGGAATTATTTTATGTCTTTCAAATTTGAGACAGCAAGTGTTACTTGTAGCACTGAGCACTGAAAAGAAAACTGCATGATCATGTGATTCTTGACTGCAGCTATTTACAATATACATCAATGATTTGGATGAAGGGATTCAAAGTAACATTAGCAAATTTGCAGATGACACAAAGCTGGGTGGCAGTGTGAACGGTGAGGAGGATGCTGTGAGAATGCAGGGTCACTTGGACAGGTTGGGGGAGTGCACAGCTGCATGGCACATTAAGTTTAATGTGGATAAATGTGAGGTTATCCACTTTGGTATCAAAAGCAGGAAGGCAGATTACTATCCAAATGGTGTCAAGTTGGGAAAAGGGGAAGTACAATGGGATCTGGGAGTTCTTGTTCATCAGTCTATGAAAGAAAGCATGCTGGTGCAGCAGGCAGTAAAGAAAGCAAATGGCATGTTGGCCTTCCTAACAAGAAGAGTAGAGTATAGTAGCAAAGAGGTCCTTCTGCAGTTGTACAGGGCCCTAGTGAGACCACACCTGAAGTATTGTGTGCAGTTATGGTCCCCTAATAGCAAGGACATTCTTGCTATTGAGGGAGTGCAGCAAGGTTAATTCCCGGGATGGCGGGACTGTCATATGCTGAGAGAATGGAGCGGCTGGGCTTGTACACTCTGGAGTTTAGAAGGATGAGAGGGTTTCTTATTGAAACATATAAGATTGTTAAGGGTTTGGACACGCTATAGGCAGGAAATGTTCCCGATGTTGGGGGAGTCCAGAACCAGGGGCGACAGTTTAAGAATAAGGGGTAAGCCATTTAGAACGGAGATGAGGAAACACTTTTTCTCACAGAGAGTTGTGAGTGTGGAATTCTCTGCATCAGAGGGCTGTGGTGGCCGGTTCTCTGGATACTTTCAAGAGAGAGCTAGATAGGATTCTGAAAGATAGCAGAGTCAGGGGATATGGGGAGAAGGCAGGAATGGGGTACTAATTGGGGATGATCAACCATGATCACATTGAATGGCGGTGCTGGCTCGAAGGGCTGAATGACCTACTCCTGCATCTATTGCCTATTGATAGTTACGGCCGAGAACCGAAATGAAAATAAAATAAAACCACAGATTCTGGAAATCTGTAATGAAAAAAACAGAAAATGCTGGGAACATTCACCAATTCTTCTTTGTCACTATATCAAAATATTAAGAGTCCCTGTCGAACATTGATGTGGGAACACCCTAATCACTCAGAATAGGAATATCACACAAAAACCTTTTCAGATCTGAGATCTTTGAACTAGTTTTAATTCTGATGAAGGGTCCCAGAGCTGAAATGTTAACTCTTTCTCTTTCCACCGATGTTGCCAAATCTGTTGATTTTTTTTCAGGATTTTCTGTTTTTATTTATGAGTTTTGGGTATCAGCCTGAAAGTGTAATGAAAAGTTCTGGAAGCCGTTAATGTTAAACATTGAAGCGGTTACTTCACTGAAGCAAGAATAAAAGTTATGTCATGAAAAACAATTAATTTTGATGCAATTTCCTCCAAACAAATTTGAAGCATTGAACAAATCCAACATTATTGTTGCACTGCGATGCTTGAGGAAATGCTGCACTTACAGCAACCGGGTACTTGAATATGGCGGCAAATTACCAACTCTGTATACTGTCTCAAGTGCACTACTGCTATACACGTGTACTGTATCTGAGATGCTTATCTAATATGTACAGTGCCCTCCATAATGTTTGGGACAAAGACCCATCATTTATTTATTTGCCTCTGTTTTCCAGAATTTGAGAATTGTAATAGAAAAAAAATCACATGTGATTAAAAGTGCACATTGTCAGATTTTAATAAAGGACATTTTTATACATTTTGGTTTAACCATGTAGAAATTACAGCAGTGTTTATACTGATCTGTATACAAAAATGAATTTCACTGTACCACAGTAGATGTGACAAATAAAGTACCATACCAAATGCTAACCAGCTGGAGATGGCTCCCACGTAACACGGTGCTGATCCAAATATCCACAGAAAAATATGATAAACAGGCAGCAAAACACAGTATCAGTACTTCAATTTTTTAAAGAACTATGAACACAAACTGAGCATGTAGTATGTGAAATTATTGTAGCACTGTATTGTATTGATGCTGCTTATCCTAACGACATATGAAAAATAGCTGTGCACAGTATGGGCGGCGGAGTGGAATAGCTAGTAGAGTAGCTGCCTCACAGATCTAAAGACACAGGTTCGAACCTGACGCGGGGCCCAGTCCATGGGAAGTTTACACCTTCACCCTATAACTGCATGGTTTTCCTCCGGGTGCTCCATTTCCTCCCACATCCTAAATTCTTGTGGATTGGTAGGTTAACTGGCATTTGCAAATTGCTCCTGGTGTACAGATGAGGAGTAAAATAAGGGAGGAGTTGATATAAATCTAGCGAGGATTAGATTACTGCTCCATCTCCCTTGTTCTTAAAAATAACTGGATAAGCATTTATTGAAAACTCTGCCCAGAGCTTTCACCATGATTTTAAGGATGTTCAGAACCCAATACAATTATCCCTTCTCCCTTTCCATCGAAACAACACCCCCCCTCCTCCCCCCGGTACCTTTCCTGAAACCGCAGGAGATGTAACACCTGTCCCTATATCTCCTTCCTTGTCTTCTTTCACGGTCCACTGCAATCCTTCCACATGCATCCACATGAAACAGACTTGGTGACTGTTTCGAAGGTGTTTTTTTTTGTTGCAACACATTTATAGTTCTGCATTCTCTGTGGGTCACCTCTGTTTATTGGGGACAATTGTCTAACTTTTTGTGGAGGATTTCAACTACTTGCTATGAAAAATGGATTGTCATATCTAAAGGTGAATAAATTATATGCATGAACATTCCTACTCTTGATTACATGAAACCACATGTGCTAACTTTTTTGGAAAAGCTACAAAACACATGTCTTTAAGGACCACCCCTAACTACCCCTGAACTGAGGGTGCAAGTAGCACATTGTTTGGTCTGGAGTCACCTTATTGTATGAGATTACTAGATTTCCTTTCCGGAAGGGCATTAGCAAACTTAGTCTGGACACTCATCCTCAACCTTACCACTATGAGTGACCGTACCAGAACCAGGTGCTTCCGACAGCATTGCTCTCAGAATCATGGGGGTATGCAAGCCTCTTCATCATGGCAAGGTTAACGATCTGAAGTCTGCGGAAACTATCGTGGAATTTCCCTGTTAGTAACATGAGGCCCTCGCCTGCATCATGAACAACCGACAAGCATTTAGCCAAGAAGATCCTTCCGGAGACACAAGCCAGTTTTAGACCATCATGCGGAACAGCCGACATGATCCTCACAATGCGTCAACTACAAGAAAAATGGCGAACAATTTCAACCTTTGTACATGGCATTCATCGACCCCACCACGGCCTTCAACTCAGTATCAAGGGATCTCTTATGGGACGTCCTATTCACATATGGATGTCTTGAAAATTACATTTGAATCCTGAGACTTCTCCACAATGACATGCTTGCCACAGTCATGGCCAACAACAGCAACTGTAAGCCATTTCAAGTCAGATCAGAAGTGAAACAGGGATGTGTGATTGCCCCAACACTGTTCACCATCTTCATTGTGACAACAATCCACATCATCAAGGACAACCTACCCCGAGGAATCAAAATTGTCTACAGAATAGATGGCAGACTTTTCAATCTTGCCTGTCTCAAGTCCAAAACTAAGACATCTATGAGCTCCCTCATCGAGTTCCAATATGCAGATGACAACAGTGTTGCAGCTCTCTCAGAAAATCATCTGCAACAGATCCTGACTGCCTTCAACAGTACATACATTGGACTTACCATCAACTCCAATTGTCACCAACTGAGACAAATCGGAAAGAACCTTCAATTCAACTTTGTGATTCAACCCTGGAAAATGTGGATCACTTTTCATACCTTGGAAGTCACCTCTCCTCTAATGTCGACCTTGATGACGAGATCCTACATCCTTAAGTGTGTTGGAACTGCGTTTGGACGTCTTCGAACGAGAGTCTTTCAAAATCGTGACATCCGAACAGACACCAAAATGCTTGTGTAAAACATCTAGCATCAAAGCCTTCGTCATCAAGAACCAACTAAGATGGGTCGGTCATGTTGTCCGGATGTAAGACGAGCGTCTACCGAAGCAAACCTTCTAATCCCACCTTAAAGAAGGCAAACGTAAAAGAGGCGGACAAAAGAAGAGATTCAGAGGCGCCTTAAAAGCCTGCATGAAGAAATGTGAAATTGACATTGGCAATTGGGAAACCAATGCCAAGGATAGGAAACTTTGATGAACCATTATCCAAGAAGGAACAGCGACCTTCGAAGCCAACAGATGCGTAGAATTAGAAGAAAAGAGAAGAAAACGGAAAGAGAGGCAGCAGAGAGGCAGGAAAAAAAAATCTATTTTATGTAAATAAATATTCAATTAATGTAAGACATAACCTAATTCAATTAATAATTTTACATAGATTATATTATTTGAAAACTAGACTGAATAAAATATTTTTAAAATGTTTCCCCCATCTGTGACAAATGCCTAACTCAAAATGCCACTATAGCACATTCCTTTGTCTCTTGTACAAAACTGCATAAATTTTGGAATGAAATTTTTGGGATTTTTACAAAATTATTTAACACAAAATTGAACCCCAATACAGAACTGATTATCTTTGGATCAATGGAAGAGGGAAGTAAACTAACTATATTCCAAGAAGCTTTTCTTAATTACGGTTTAATAACAGCAAAAAAACTTATACTCAAACTTATACTTTTTGGAAAAACGCAACCACGCCAACATTCAAAATGTGGATTTCAAATATGTCGGAAACGCTACATCTTGAAGAAATGAGATTCCTCCTACTAGGCAAAGTAGACCAATTCTTAAAGACTTGGTCTCCTTTTATCAACATTACAAGCATATGGTGCACATAACATAACCTTAGAAATTAAATGGTTTAGAACCGGGTGATGGATGAGCAAAAATACGAAATAGGTAGATCTCTCCTAATCTCTCTTTTCTCTACTTTCTCCTTTTCTTTCAATCTTTTTAGCTTCTTATCTCTGTTCTTTTATAAATCTGTTTCTACTCGCTTGTCTATCTATTCCGACACTCTTTATTTCTTTTTTCTCTCACTGTTCTTTTATTATTAAATTAAAAATACGAAGTTGTACAAGAATGGAAATATGTATGTATGTATTTGGTACTCAAGTACCACCCTATTGTACTTGCTTCTAACAAAAATAAACAAAAACAAAAAAAAAGAGAAAACAGAAAAAGGAAGAGAGGCAGCAACAACCAAAGCCCGATCTGCCATCTGGATTTACCTGTCCTGAATGCCGACGAACTTTCAAAGCCAGGATTGGACTGATAAGCCACCTGAGAGTCCATAAAAACAACGGTACGTAGACCATCATCCTCAACCTCGAGGGATAGTCACGAAGACGACAATGATTAGCAAACTGGATGAGTTTTTACAGCAGTCTGGTAGTTTCTTGCATAACATTATGAAAACAATCATATTTTATATTTCAGGTGTAATTAGTTACTTACATTTAAATTCTCCAGCTTCTGTGGTGAGAATCAAATTCCTGGTTCTGGATCAGTGATCTAGAACTCTGATTGCTACTTCAGTAACTTAACACTGTGTCTGCATGCCCAGAGCAAAATGTGATTAAACATAAATGTTGAAATAACAGGAAATAAAGTCATAGAAAAGTGACATGAGTTATGTTTTGTGAATATATTCTCCGTCTTCCCATGTTACAAACAAGGAAACAATTAGTTTAAACATTGTTGAGAAGATGAAAATGTCATGATCTTAATAAAATGGCTATGTAACTATGCTGCTTTCTTGAAATTGAGTTCAGCAAAGTTGTATATGCCGTTTGCTAATTCAAACTGGTTTTAATATCTGGAAAATCACCCCTCCCAAAAAAAACCCAACCCTTGGGAAATTTGTTTAAAAATAAAACTTGGGAACACAGAGCACTGGGCGTAACAGATGAGCAAGATAACATATATGAAAGATGGATGAACAATTTATGGGATCATCCAGCTTTATGTTTATCTAAGTAACAAAGACAGAGTAAATGCTTTCTACTTAAACAAACACTGTATGTTTTTTTTTACAGTCAAGATTCTTACCGCAATGAAAATCTATCACATCTTAGCTTGGGAAACTGGTTTAAGTCTTGCTCGAGCTGAACCCAAGACATAACCCAGTTTCTGGGCATTTAGTCAAATTTATTTGCCTCCGGTTTTTTTTCTGGGCTGTTTAATAGGCCACTCCACTAAGAAAAAGCATAAAAAACAATGGAAGGGAAAACCCAAAAAGTCCCACAGATATCATTGCAACCTCTGATTTATTACTGTGTTTGGTGCTGGCAATTATTCACATTGCCCACTTAAACCTTGTAAAGGCCACTCATTCCAACCAGATTGTTACTGTGCGCTTCACTATCTGTTGCATCCTGCTGTTGCATGCATAACTATTTCCTGGCAGAATGAGTCAAAACATTGCATAAATGTTGCTTTTAAACAGGATTACTTTTTACATGTGTATCATTCCCATTGTATACTGGCTTAAGAACCCAACATCATAGAGGTTTTATTTTAACTCATCCACGGGTCAATTTTAAATGCATTTGTTTTTCATGCAGATGTGAATTTATTGCCATACTCATACTGATAATGAGGTTAAAAATATACGTCAAATTATAGATATGACTGTTGGGAAATTTAGCTGATGGAGCTAGCTGTGTGGGTGGGAGCAAAGAGTTAAGAAAACAAGGAAGATTAAAGACTTTATTCCTTGTACAACTTCCTGAATAGTTCTATCATGAGAATTTCTGCAGCCTTTAATTCATACTTATGAGAAGAGTGAATATGATTATTAAGATTTAGTTAAGAGGCACCTTTGTTGATGAATATGTAGGGTACAAAAATGTTTTTATAATTAGAAGACCCAGTGACCAAAACAGCTGCTTAGGTCAGTAAAAGAACAAGGTTGACAGGTTTGGAGGGATATGGACCAAACGTGGGCAGGTGGGACTAGTGTAACTGGGACATGTTGGCCAATGTTGGCCTGTTTCCACACTGTATCACTCTATGACTCTAAGATATACTCACTAGGTCAATCAGGTCTTGCAGGGATAAACTTTTTTTCAGGTTCTTACCTTGCCGGAGGTGCGATTGATTTTCGCATCGCATTCTCCAGGCGCTCTGCGGCCTTCCATCGATGGAGCTAGAGGCCACCTCGGACTGTCGTGAGCTCCACCGCTGGGCGCTGACTTAACATCGGAGCTGATCCCTTGCCTGCGGACTTACCATCAAGATCTAGCAGTCTCGTGAGAGGCCGGGTCGGGATCTTCAACATCGCGGAAGGTTTGACCAGCCCCGACGCGAGGTTCGATCGTCCAGTGCGGGGGAGCTGACACACCCCCCCCACCCCAATGCAGGAGCTGATCCTCTTGACTTGGAGGGCCAAAACGCCGCTGGCTACAGGAGTCAAGATCGTCCCATCAACAGAAGGCTCGAGGCCCCCAACCGCGGGAGAACAAAGGGTAGAGCCTTGAATGTTATTTCGCCTTCCATCACAATGAGGAATGTGTAGGAGTCACTGTGGTGGATGTTCATGCTAAAATGTGTTTTGGGTGATCTGATGCTTTTTATTTGTATGACGACTTGGCAAAACATACTTGGCAAATGAAGTACTATTCTAATTCTATTGAAACTGCTCCATCTCCCTTGTTCTTAAAAATAACTGGAAAAGTATTTCTCCTCCAGGAACTCTCCCTTCCCTTTAAGGTGCCAGAGGCCTGGCAAACAGAGGTAACCAGGATTTTATTTTGAAGTCTCGTTACGAGACTATGTGATGAACCCGCCAGCCCGCGTGTGCGTCAATACGTCGACGCATCTCGCGAGATTCGGATGAGGAATGGACGTCGGGATTCCCCTGTGATACAGCTTTAAAAGCCGGAAGGTAAGTTTCACGGGAACTGTCGATTTTGACTTTGGTTTAGGTCCCAAGAATGGAGAAGCCTAAAACCAAGGGCAAACGTGCAGCTGAAAAGTCAGCGGCAAATACCCGCGGCCACAGGAGAGGTAGGTGGCCATCGGTATCAATCTTGGAGACGCTGGCAGGCGCAGCCTGCACAGCAACCTCCGCTTCAGCTCCGAAAGGGAGCAGTTTGGCAACCCCGAGTTCGGGGAAGGCCAAGGATAAAACGGCAAAAAATGTCCAAAGGAACAATACTGGGCAGGAAGGTACTGCCTCAACATCCATTGAGGATGTCATCTGTCGGCTCTCAAAATTAGAAAATCTGATTGAGAGGCTGGTGGAAGGGAATGTGCTCCGTACACAGGAGGCTGTTTCAGGCAGTTCCAGTCAGATGTCTGAGGAAGCAATATCTGGTTCAGGGTTGCATTATAATATCTCCCGCTCAGAGAATGGGTGTGCTGATGATTATTACATGATTGACTCTAACTGTGAAATAGACAATGAACTTGGATCCTCGGTCGGTGGGTGCACTGTGAGCCGGCAGCCCTGCCAGCAGCATGTTAGTTTTTTCTACTTTTTTTTTGTTTGTTTGTTTTTTAGTCTCAATGTGTGTTTTAATGTTTCTCGGTGTGTCTTGTGTGGGGTGTGGGGGGGGGGGGGGAAGGAGGAAATCGCTTCAGTCGCCTCATCCACTAAGAGGCAACTTTTTCCATGTTACCTGCCT
Source organism: Raja brachyura (assembly GCA_963514005.1). Next base: position 94,153,236 of record OY740783.1, on the reverse strand, counting down.
CGTTGCCTAACATAGAGGATCGGTGCAGCCTTTCCCGGAGACGCGACTGGGGCTTCAGCAGCGGGCGCAGCGTGGACTCTTTCGTCGCGGAGCGGGCGAGCCCTTGCTGGGGGTCGCCGGAGGGGAGCACTCCTTTCTCTGTCCCGTGGCAGCCTGAAACCATGGTCTGCAGAACTCCAGCTGGTGCGGTGTCTGGAGCCTGGGATCCCTCGTTGGAGACCCCGGAGAAGAGCTCCGATCGCTGGCCTGTGGCATACTTCAAACCGCGGGGAAGAGATAATACTTTTGCCTTCCATCACAGTGAGGAGGTGTTTGGAGATTCACTGTGATGGAGATTCCCATCCGGAGAGGGATCCCTCGCCAGGGATCCCTGGAGAGGGGCTCCGACCACTGGCCCTGCGGTCTGCAGTGCTTCTGGCTGCGGCACGGCGGGGACTTTAGATCTTCGACCGGCGGCCTGCGACCTACACCATCTTGAAGCCGAGGTCTCCGGTAGGGAAGCACCGATTCAGGATTTACCTTGTCTGCACATCTGGCCGCCCGAAGCGGCGACTGCAGAGGGTTGTGGTTCTGACCAAGGGGGAAAATGGAGGAGGACTGACCAAACTTTGTGCCTTCCACCACAGTGATGAATGCTGTGGTGGATGTTTGTGTTAAATTTTTTATTGTGTATTGTGTGTGTTTTTTTTTTTTTTTTTTTTTAATTGTACTGCTGCTGGAAAGTTCATTTCACTGCACTTTATGTGCACGTGACGAATAAATCAGATTTGACTTGAACAAGTGGATGATACGCTGCAATTCAAGCCTAAGAAGGAGCTACTGGCTCTTGTGACAAAATTTGGCATCCCCTTGGGGATAGTAGAATCACTAGATGAAGAACTGGCAAAGAGCATCGGTTACTTGAGTTCTCATCAGCTGAATGAGAAAAGCATGCAGGACACTGCTGGGAAGTATGCTAGTCCTGATAACTGCCAGACTTTGGATGTTCCGAAGGTTAATGCCACCATTTGGGATAATCTAAATGGCAAAATTAGGTCAAAAGACTTAAAACTACAGCGAGTTCAGAGACTTCTCACAAGAGGGATTACGGCTTTTGCATGGTCGGTGGATGGAACTCAGCTGTCGGAATTGCAGCAAGGCGCATTAGCACTTCTATGTAATACACATTTTGAGCTTAATTGCATTCGCAAATATGCTATAAGGCCGGAGATCAAACCTAAATATGCTCATTTGTGCAAGGCTAGTAATGTGCAGTCTGCAAAGTATCTCTTTGGAGAAGACTTGAGTAAGCAAGTAAAAGACTTGCAAGAGGGCTTTAAGGCAGCTGTGGGTGTGGTAAAGACACCGTTTGTGGGTAAGACTCTCTCTACCAGCATGCATGTCATCCCTACATAGCTAGCAGCAGGAATCGCTACTCTGATGCTGGTTGGAGCACCAGGCCTACACAATTAAGACCAAGCCAGAGGTCTTTTTTATGCGCAGGTTCACAGTGCCCACCATGGAGGAAGCACACTCCACATACTCAGTCTCATTCCCCAGCAGGCCACGATGCCAGAATGAAAGGGAGGGACAGAACAAAATCTAGGGTCAGCTGACTCTATTGATCAACCGCCCAAGGCCGTTGAGGTAGGTGAATATTATTCCATCAGTCGCATGAGATGTGCTGATGATATTCAAGTCGGAGGTAGATTGAGGCTGTTCATAAATAGGTGGGAACAGCTAACCTCGGATCCTTTCATTTTACAAATCATAAATGGTTACAAGATTGAGTTTCTGGCTGACAAATTTCCTCTGCGACCAGAGAAGTCCAGACTCCTGTATATACAGTCTGAAGAGGAAACTATGGCTATCCAAGTGGATATAGAGGTATTAGATAGATTGAATGCCCTTTACTGTTGTTTCAACATACAACGTTCAAACACGATTACGTTCCTGCAGCCAAAGCAGCAAAAAAAACGCACAATTGACACAATTCCACATAAACATCCATCACGTTGAATCTCCAAACACCTCCTCACTGTGATGGAAGGCAAAAGTATTATCTCTTCCCTGTTCTTTATTCATCTTCTCCCGCAGTCAAGCAGTCAAACTGTTGCATCGAGCTGATCGAGGCTTTTGATGTTAGAGCCCCCGGCGGGCGATGGTAAGTCCCGTTTAAGCCGCACCGGGCGATGTAAGGCCCTGCTCTGGGTCGATTTAAACCCCTCGATTCGGATGGGAGACGTTTCCATTGCGGGGGCTCCAAAAAGTAGTCTCCCACCAGGGACCCATGAGCTCCCGAAGTCACAGTCCACAGGGCCTGCAGCCGGAGCCACTGAAGTCGGGTCGCAGCCGCGTGCCACCACAGCGCTCAGCACTCCGAAGTCGGCCAGCTCCACGATGGTGAGTCCGCAGGCTCTGCGACTGGAGCCCCAGGTCGTTCCACTTGGAGGCCGCCGGCTCCACGATGTGAGGCCCCAACGACAACGGAGACTCGACAGGGAACAGGTCAAGTCCCCCATGCAGGGAAGAGATTAAAAAGTTTCCCCCACCCTCCCCCTCCTGCCCCCCCACATATACACAGCTAAAAATAAAATAAAACTAAAACCAAAAACATCCACCTAACAGGACAAAAAAAAAGCAAAGGCAGACGGACTGCAGTTGCCGCTTCCGCGAGGCGCCGCTATCTTGGAACACAACAACAAGGATGCGATTGAGCAGTCTGTCCATGAAAAAGAGGAGCATATTTCTAATATCTTCTCAAGGGTGAAGAAAAGTGGAGGATGCCGAATAATTCTTGATTTGGCTAGTCTGAACACTTGTTTGGAATATAAACACTTTATGATGGAAGATTTTCATTCAGCAAAACAGCTGATTACAGAGGATTGTTTAATGGCCTCTATAGATCTCAAAGATGCATACTATTCAGTGCCTATACATGAGAGTCATGGGAAATATCTGAACTTTACCTGACAAGGCCAGTTATGGCAATTTAAGGCTCTACCGAATGGGTTGACTTCAACCCCTAGGCTATTTACAAAGATTCTAAAGCCAGTGTTTGCCCTACTCAGATCTGAAGGGCATATTGTCATGCTGTTTATAGATGACATGCTCATTGTTGGGAAGACATTATGTGTCACAGAGTTAGCTGTTTCAGCTATCAAGGTACTCCTAGAAAATTTAGGTGCTTCATTTAAATTACATTTTACCTCCCATTTTGAAGCTCCATGCATTCGACTCCCAAAATGCAACACAAATAATACATATATATATGCACAATTTACTCAATGTTATACAACGATCTCTCTTTTGATAGACACAAAAAGCTGGAGTAACTCAGCGGGACAGGCAAGATCTCTGGAGAGAAGGAATGGGTGATGTTTTGGGTCAACACCCTTTATATATATATATATATATATATATATATATATATATATATATATATATATATATATATATATATATATATATATATATATATATATAATATTTTTTTTTTTAATTGACTGCAAGGATATAGTATACACTTAAAAGCAAGACCCTTAACAGCATTGGAGTGCAGAGAGATCGTGGTGCCCAAGTTCATAGCTCAATAAAGGTGGCAGCAGAAGTGGATAAGATAGTAAAGGAGGCATATGGTATACTTAGAAACATAGAAACATAGAAAAGCGGTGCAGGAGGAGGCCATTTGGCCCTTCGAGCCAGCACCGCCATTCATTGTGATCATGGCTGATCGTCCCCAATCAATAATCCGTGCCTGCCTTCTCGACATATCCCTTGATTCCACTAGCCCCTAGAGCTCTATCTAACTCTCTCTTAAATCCATCCACTTGCCTTTATTACTAGGGGCATTGAATATAAGAGTCAGGAAGTCAGGATGCAGATCTATATAACTTTGGTTAGGCCACATTTGGTGTTTTGCATGCAGTTCTGGTTGCCCGATTACAGGGATGATATGGAAGCTTTGGAAATGGTGCAGAGGAGGTTTACCAGAAAGCTGCCTGGATTAGAGGGCTTCAGCTAAAGGGAGAGATTGAATAGACTTGAATTGTTTTCTTTGGAATGTTGAGGGGAGATTTGATAGAAGTATATCAAATTATGAGAGGCATAGATATGGTAGATGATTAGAACGTTTTAATCAGGGTGGAAATGTCCAAGACTAGAGGGCTTTCAGTAGCTATAAGGTGAGAGGGGGAAAGTTTAATGGCATGTGCAGGGCAAGTTTTTTTTACTCAGTGTAGTGAGTATCTGCAACACACAGCCAAGGGCAGTGGTGGAGGCAGATACCATAGTGGCATTTAAAAAGCTTTTAGATAGGCACTTGGGAGTACAGGGAGTATACGGATATTGATCATGTGCAGGCAGATAAAATGAGTTTAACTAGGCATCATGTTTGGCACAAACATTGTGGGCTGAAGGGCCTGTTCCTGTGCTGTGCAGTTCTATGTTCTAAAAGATTTAACGGAGCCTCTCAACTCTTGCAAGCCTCATGTTCAGTGGTGAGTGGGTTTCAGGTTTGAGATTATTAACATTTTCACAGCACAGGTAAACTTACTGGTTATGGGTTGAGGTGAGTATAAATGTCCCCTAATTGGTCCTGCCCAAGAAGACATCTGAGGATAACTTAAAGCAGCCTACCTGGTAGGTTCCACCATTCTTGTGACAATTCTTCCACCACAATTGCAGTTAAAAGAAAAATTCCCGTTGAGGTTCTATCCAAAGAATCAAAGCTCAATGTCAAGAATGTGTAATGACTGACATAAACCAGGGCACTATTTGGGGAATTAGTACAAAGAAGGAAAACACCCTTCAATTTGCAAACAAGCTATCCACAGAAATGCATGTAGTTGGTTATTGTGTAAGCAGGAAAATCAATCTGCAGTAATGCAGCATATAAGCTCATGCATTAAGAATGACCATGCGGAGGTACCGGAGGTTATTCAAGGGGGAAGGTAAAGGAAAGAGCACGAAAGGGCACTAGTAAATCGTGCACCTGGTAGCATAAGCATTAACAAGACTTGTCATGTTACTGCATCCTCGGAGATGGTCCGGTGCTGCCAGGGAAACTATCATTAAATATGCTATCCTTTTAGCAGCAATTTGTGTCAAGAGAGCCTTTCCAGTTAGACATAAAATAGAGTGTTTGTATTTGTGAAGATAGACACAAAATGCTGGAGTAACTCTACAGGACAGGTAGCATCTCTGGAAAGAAGGAATGGGTGACGTTTTGGGACAAGACCCTTCTTCAGACTTTTGTGTTGACTTCTTCAATGTCTTTATGACTGCTCCTGGGTCTCACATAAAATGTTAAAACACATGGAGTCATAGAGTCCTACAGCACGGAAACTGGCTCTTCAGCATAATTCGTCCATGCCAACCAAGAAGCCTCATCTAAGCTACTCCTATTTGCGTGCATTTGGTTTATATTCCTCCAAACCTTCATTTTCCATGTACATGCCTGTGTCATTTTTAATGTCGTTATAGTACCTGCCTCAACCACCTCCTCTGGCAGCTCATTCCATATACCCACCACCCTCTGTGTGGAAAAGTTGCTCCTCAGCTTCCTATCATCTCCTTCCCCTCTCACCTTAAACCTATGTTCTCTGGTTCTTGATTCATCTCCCCTGTGTGAAAGACTCTGTACATTCCCCCTATCAATTCCCCTCATGATTTTACACATCACTCGAAGATCATCCCTAAGCCACCTGTGCTCCAAGGGATAAAGTCTTATGGCTTCTGTGGCATATTTAGTGATGTCACCAGCTCTCAGTAAAGCAGCTTCCAGGGGAAGTGCTACAGTACTATCGCGATTAGGTGTTTCGTGGATTTGTTTCAAACAATATGCTTCCCTTTGCTAGCCAATTTAAAACAAACTTTAGATGCCTTAAAGAAATACTAATTATTTTCTCTTTTCCAGTTTTGTTGATGAGGCTTAGACCTGAAATGTTAACTCTGTTTCTCTGTCCACAGAAGGGTCTCGACCCGAAATGTCGCCTATCTCCTTCGCTCCTTAGATGCTGCTGTACCCGCTGAGTTTCTCCAGCCTTTTGTGTACCCAGGACCTGGTGATTGTTTGGGCACTTTCCATTGTGGTGTCAGATTTCCATCATCTGTGCTTCTGACTTTCATAAATAGGATCTCATGTTTTATCTTGACCCAGAGCTGAGGAGAGGTTATTGTACAGATGTCAGAGATAGCTAACTACATATTAGATGATATTTGAAATGAGCAGTCAGAGGGGGTTGTGAAGGCAGGAACAGTAACAACATTTAAGAGGCGTTGAGACAGGTACTTGAATGCACAGGACGAGAAGGATATAAAATTAATGCAGGCAAGTGGGATTAGAATAGATAGACATAATGATCGGCATAGACACATGGGCAGAAGAGGCTGTTCCCATACTGTACCACTCTAAGCTTTATCACTAAGACAGAACAGTTGCTACTCTACATAGAGCAGGGAATAAGAGTCTGCTAATATCAAATTTCCAGCTTTCTTATGATTACAGATGATTATTTTGGAATTGTGTTTTTTTCCTGAACTTTCCGTTGATGATATGGTGGTGTTCATGATGTGGTAGATTATAAGGATCATGTAAAATTTATGCGCTTGATGGAGTAGATTCCTTGTTCCAGATGCTCTCAATAGATTCATCACATGTGAAACTGAGAGATTGAAGTGTCACGCTTCCTGGTATTGATGGTAAAGATGTACATGCCCGACTTATGGACACCCAATAGAATGTACATAAAACAGCACAGCATAAGAACAGGCCTTTCGGCCCACAATGTCAGTGACGAACATCTCAAAGTTGGAAGTGCAATGTACAAATATTCATTCCTACCAACAGGAGAACTATTGTGTATCAGCCCTTTGTGCTTTTGATGCCACTCGTTGCAATTCTGCGGAGGTGTGGTTACCTGTGGTTACCAAACCAAGTGAGTTTTTTGTATTTTCTGACATGGACAAAATCAAATTATGGATGTCTGTAAAAAAGGAACCTGTTCTATAACCCAAGAATGGCTTGTATCTTCAGATCAATGAGAACATTACCTCAATAGCCACTTAATCAGGGAACAAGACCATCACACACACACTTGCACATACACACAGAGGCAACACACACATACAAATATTTATACACACAAAAACACACACTCATATATTTACACACACACACACACACCTTATTGCCAGTTGAATATTACTGGCACAAGAAGCACCAGATTTATAGCAAATGATTCAATGGTGCTTTCATTGTCACATGTAGCAAACACACAGTGAAATTATTTTTGAACAGTCGAGTGGATTAATGAGAGACCAAATGACCCAATGCCGTGAGAATGCGAAATTTGCATTTCTGCTCATAAATATCATTATTCAGTAGAGCTGCAGTTATTCGTGCTGTAAAACTGGTTCGCAGCTCAGGAGAGGTGATCAGGTCAGCTATACTGTTTAAAGCTGATGCATTTCTTAAAGGGGAGGTTGAGTCTGGCTTTGGGAGTTGTGCTCGTAAGTGTGATGATGACAAAGGTGGTCGGATCAAATAAGCACGATAAAGAAATAATTATATGTTTTCATGCTGTTGACCTGGAGTTCATAGTGGGGTAGGATAATATAGGAAGGCATATAATCTATCTGCAAATCACCAGGATATCACCCAGGCAACTGAATCATCCTACCACAACTAGAGAGCAGTCCAGAACTACTATCTACCTCATTGGTGATCCACGGACTATTTTTGATTGGACTTTAATGGCTTTATGTTGCACTGAACATTATTCCCTTATCACGTCAGTACATTGTGGAAGGATCGATTGTCATCATGTATTGTCTTTCCACTGACTTGTGTGTGTGTCATTTTACCTTTGAAACGTATTTTCTCGAAAACCAGACGCAAATACGCTGAGATTTTTACAGATTTCGGTGGCGATTTAACATGATTTTGGAAATCGACTCCTCCCTAAATTTGATCAATTACTTCCCCAGATTTTTAATTAAGTTGTTCGCAGAACAGACTGTTTTTAAAAAATCAAACCTCTACGGCAGCTGCGGACGTCACGATGCCCTTGCTCGCGGCACCCCCCCCCCCGTTCTTGATTAAAGCAGATGCACTCAACGCGCAGGCGCACTTTCCACCACCCTTTCCCCCCCCCCCCAATCATTTTTACGCCTCCCGCTGTGCTGCCGACCAAAGATCCAGATGCAGTAATGGCCGCCAGGGCCACCTACTCATCACATGCCCCGCACGACAATAACAGCTGCTGCCGCCCGGCTCTCCTCCACTCTCTCCCCCTCCCCCGGCCCGGCTCTGTCATGCTGGCGGAAGCCATGATCGGCTGGTCCCCCCGCTGCTTTTCACCATCCTCACATCGCACCATGTCTCACTGGCGGCCCGCAGACTCACTCGGGATCACTCCCACCTGCCCACTCCACCCTCCCCCTCCCCCCCCCCACTCCCCGTACTCGAGGTCTGAAGCGTTCAGGAATCGTCTGGCTCCGGGGGTACAGAGAGGATGCGAGGCCAAGGAGCTGAGGCCGACGGCTGCTGGGCGGCTCTTCCCCTCTCCTCCCTCCCTACTCCCCCTTCTCCCCCCCTAAACCCCCTTCTCCCCTCAACCCTTCCCCTACACCCCCCTCTCAGCCCCTTCTCTCTCCTCCCTCCACCCCCCTCTCCTCTTCCCCTCCACCCTCCTCTCCCTCTGTCTCTTGCCCTTCTCTCGCTGTCTCTCCCCATTCTCTCTCTGCCCTCACTTTCTACCCCCCCCCCTCTTAATAATATTACTATAATATCAAGGGGGGGGGGTAGTTGGCATGTGTGTGGGGGTGGCTAGTGCGTGTGAAGCCGCATGCCGCTCCGCCAACCCCTCCCCCCCCCCACCGGGCGTTGGAGGAACAGACCCAACGGGTCTGCACTTGGTCTAGTTTAAATTAAAATTAAACTAAGGTGCATGATGCTCAGGCACTGTGAAGGAGAGGGTTTATAAGGTTTACAGTATAAGGTCTGAAGCCAAGCGGGGTTGCAAAAATGACAATTTAAATCATTTGTTTGAGGTCAGTGAAAGTACATTCAGCCATACAACTAACACACTGCTCAACAGCGCAACACCCCCATAGCTCACCTGTCAACAACCTACATCAATAAGGGTGTATTGCCATCATTCATTTCCTATACCACACAACATGCCTCACACCCCAAACTTCATAGCTCATATAAGCTGCCTATTACTCAACCATGGCAATCACCTAACCTAAACACATTCCATAATCATCACTGATGCACTTTCCTTTCTCTCTTGCAGGAAAGCGTGAGACCCAATTGGAAGCAGCAGCTAACTGAGAATTATGAGTTTATGAGGTATGAAGTTTAGAGGGATAAGGACCAAATGCAGGCAAATGGGACTAGCTTAGCTGGGGCATCTTAGCCAGCATGGACAAGTTGGGGCGAGGAGGCTGTTTCCGTGCTGTATGACTCTATGACTCAATCAGCAACAGCCCGTCTGCAAAGAGAATACAGCAATGGCCCTACAGTGCCCTCTATAATGTTTGGGACAAAGACCCATCATTTATTTATTTTCCTCTGTACTCCACAATTTGAGATTTGTAATAGAAAAATCACTTGTGGTAAAAGTGCACATTGTCTGATTTGAATAAAGGTCATTTTTATACATTTTGGTTTCATCATGTAGAAATTACAACAGTGTTTATATGTAGTCCCCCCATTTCAGGGCACCATAATGTTTGGGACACAGAAATATCATGTAAATGAGAGTAGTCATGTTCAGTATTTTGTTGCATATCCTTTGAATGCAATGACTGGTTGAAGTCTGTGATTCATGGACATCACCAACGCTCATTGTCCGACAGATCATTCTACGGCAAGACATTCAATGATTCCAAACATACTGGTAATGCAACAAATGAGTTTTTCAAAGCTAAAAAATGGTCAATTCTTGAGTGGCCAAGTCAATCACCCGATCTGAACCCAATTGAGCATGCCTTTTATATGCTGAAGAGAAAACTGAAGGGGACTAGCCCCCAAAACAAGCATAAGCTAAAGATGGCTGCAATACAGGCCTGGCAGAGCATCACCAGAGAAGACACCCAGCAACTGATGATGTCCATGAATCGCAGACTTCAATCAGTCATTACTTGCAAAGGATATGCAACAAAATACTAAACAAGACTACTTTCATTTACGACATTGCAGTGTCCCAAACATTATGGTGCCCTAAAATGGTGGGACTATGAATAAACACAGCTGTAATTTCTACATGGTGAAACCAGAATGTATAAAAATGGCCTTTATTAAAAACATGACAATGTGCACTTTAACCACATGTGATTTTTTTCTATTACAAATCTCAAATTGTGGAGTACAGAGGCCTTGTCAATTCTTCCCTTCCCTCCCGCTCCACTCCTTCCCCGGGCACTTTCCCTTGCAACCGCAAGAGATGCTACACTTGTCCCTTCACCTCCCCCATCCACTCCTTTCAGGGACCCAAGCAGTCATTCCAAGTCCGACAGAGGTTCACCTGCACCTCCTCCAACCTCATCTACTGCATCCGTTGCTCCAGATGCCAGCTGATCTACATCGGTGAGACCAAGCGGAGGCTGGGCGATCGTTTCGCCGAACACCTCCGCTCGGTCCGCAATAACCAACCCGACCTCCCGGTGGCTCAGCACTTCAACTCCCCCTCCCATTCCGTATCCGACCTCTCGGTCCTGGGCCTCCTCCACGGCCAGAGTGAGCAACACCGCAAGTTGGAGGAACAGCACCTCATTTTCCGCTTGGGGAGTCTGCATCCTCTGGGCTTAAACATTGAATTTTCTCAATTCTGTTAACCCAGACTGCCCCCTCCCCCTCCCCACCTCTCCCTCAGCCCTCGGGCCCTGACATTCCTTCTCCATCCCCACCCCCCCCCACCCCAGTCGCACTAGCTTCTCATTTTCACATCACAAACAGCTTACAATGGCCTGTTTCAACAATTACTTTTATCATCAATACTTTTTTGCATATCTTTCATTCATTGTTCTTTATCTCTCCACATCACTGTCTATATCTCTCATTTCCCTGATCCCTGAGCAGTCTGAAGAAGGGTCTCGACCCGAAACGTCGCCTATCTCCTTCGCTCCTTAGATGCTGCTGCACCCGCTGAGTTTCTCCAGCTTTTTGTGTAACCCCCAAATAAATAAATGATGGGTCTTTGTCCCAAACATTATGGAGGGCACTGTAGTAGAAACAAAGAACTGCAGTTGCTGGTTAATACACATAAAGACACAGTGCTAGAGTCACTCAGCAGGTTAGGCAGCATTTTTGGAGAACATGGATAGATGATGTTTCGGGCAGAGATCCTTCTTCAGACTCTCATAAGTTCATAAGTGATAGGAGCAGAATTAGGCCATTCGGCCCAATTTCCCCTTGGTTTGGAACTAGGCCTGGAATCTAGGTTAGTTGACGGCCCCGGCCTGTTGGCAGCAGGGGGAGAGACACAGTCAATGGTCGCGGCTTGCTGGCGACCGGCATACAGGGAAGAGTCGGCCATGGCAATGGTGGAGGCTTGGAAGTGGCACGAGCTGGGGGCGGCGTGGGGGCAGCCGTCACTGCCAGGGAGATGCCGCAAGCCGAGGGCAGCGCGTGGGCAGGTGGCACCCTGGTAGGCAGTGCACGGGCAGCCAGCGTCTGGGGTGGCAGTGTGAGCCGAGAGCACCATGCAGGCAGCTGCAATTGAAGCTCCTGGGATGGTGCCTCAAGCCGGGAGCAATGTGTGGGCAGCAGTGCTAAAAGCGGCCAGGACATGAAGCTGCAGGTGAGTTGGAAGATGCAGGCACAACATTGCTCAATTCAACTCCAATACTGACACTATCTCAGCAATTTAGGAATAAGCCTTGGGCTCGATCTACATGTAACAGTCATTGGGCAATACTGACCTTCATTCAAAATAAGAAGAAAAGATCATTTGGTGGGGGTGCTGCGAAACGGCTGCCCTGCCAGCAGCGTGTTCGTCATTTCTACCTTTTTTGTTTTTTTAGTGTGTCCAAATGTGTGTTTTAATGTTTCTTGGTGTGTCTTGTGTGGGGGGTGGTGAGGGGGGGGTAAGGGGGGGGAACAGCTTTTGGTCACCTCCTCCACGGAGAGGCGACTTTTTCCATGTCGCCTCCCTCGCGGCCTAACACCATGGATTGGTGTGGCCTTACCCGGAGTCGGACCCAGAGTTTCAGCAGTGGGCGCAGCGTGGACATTTCATCACGGGACGGGCAAGCCGGGGTCGCCAGAATGCTGTGGTGGATGTTTGTGTTACATTTTTTATTGTGTATTGTGTGTTCTTTTTTGATTATACCGCTGCTGGCAAAATTCATTTCACTGCACTTTATTGTGTATGTGATGAATAAATTGATTAATTGATTGATTGAAATACACCATATAAGTATACAGCCTGTAAGACTCATTCAAGGTTAATTAATGCATGGTCAAAGGCTGTCATCCAACCGCTGATCAATTGTCTTCACACACCATGTAATGCACTAGGACCTCATCACTGACCTACCAATAATCTCTCTTTCTCATGGATCACATCTAACATTCATACTGCACCACAACAGCACTGATCAGACAAAATGCGTAGGAAGGAACTGCAGATGCTGGTTTACACCGAAGATAGACGCAAAGTGCTAGAGTAACTCATTAGGTCAGGCAGCATCTCTGGAGAAAAAGACAGGTGACCTTTCATGTCGGAACCCAGTGAAGGGGATAAAGGTCTAATCGACCAAGTTACTCCAGCACTTTGTAGCACAGTTCTCATCAGTGCAGCTCACACCAATATCTTACAGCTTATTCAAATTGTCTGCTATTCAACCCGAGGAGAAGGCCGCATACAAATTCTGGCTCAGAGCACTCGGCCAAAGCAGTTGCTGGGTAAGTAATGGAAGGCTACAAAAGAAAACAATCTTTGGTGCGGTGGCGGGTCTTCCACGGAGTAGCTCTTTGTGCAATGCCTCATAAGCATTGTCAAGTCCTTCCCTCCACATATTCATTCTCACACTACTGATCTATCATGCACCCTGATAATTTACTTTGTATTTATCTTTTCCTTACTCATAATGTAAGAGATACTGGCAGGAGTAGACCTTCTGGCCCCCTCCTCCCTCATTCAATAAATCATGACTGACATTTCATCTCAACGCCACGTTCCTGCACTAACTACATATTCCTTTATTCATATATCCTCCAAAAATCTGTTGTCCCTGTTTGAACATTCTCAGCAAGTGACCCTGCAATGGCCCATTGAACAGAGAATCCCAAAACATTTTTTTATATTCTGAGAAAATAAATGTCTTATTTCTGCCATAAATGGTTGGTTGGCCCTTTATTTTGAGACTATGACTCCTTGTTCTAGACATCAAGGAAACCTAATCCTTGTGTTTACCCTGTCAAAACTCCTCCCGCCACCTCTTCTCAATTAACTTTAAACCTGCTCTCCTGCCTTTTTACATCACCAATCTCAACACAATTTAATTAGAAGCTGTTCCATTAGAACTCCCTTTCTTTCCCTGGTACCAGTCTTCATGAATCAAAACTCCTACCTCCCACACCATTCCAGCCAAACTTCTAATACTTATCTGTTTGTCCCTGGGCCAATTTCATGGTTGTGGCTCCTGGAACAATCCAGAGATGTTCCATTTTAATTTACACCCTAACTCTCTCAGCAAACCTCCCCTCTTGTTCGGTCTATGCTGGTGATTCCTCTATGGGCCACAGCAATAGAGTTAGAATCTATTTCCTTGCACCCCATTTAGCTGCAAGAGGACATTATTAAACTTGGCTCAGGGCACAACCTTTGCAACTCGTGATCCAGGCTGCAGGACACAGTATCTACAGTTGCACCGCTGCCTCATGCCGTACCTACTGCATTCCTTCAAATACTCTGTGACCAATCTAAGTGAGTGTGCCACTGCCATCATAAGCTTAATCTTTAAGTGAGTTTCAGACATACATGCTAACAAATTCAATCGCTGTGTTCCACTACTGGATAACATGGATGAATAGTGAGATCTATTCCCGTATGAGGTCCAAGCCTGTGGTGTTCAAATCAAATGAGAGTGAGCGGTACAAGAAATGTATGTACAATGGTCACAAAGCCATCAAGGATGCCAAGAGGAAATTCTGTAGCAAACTATAGACCCAGCATATCCACACAGATATTCATCAAATATGGCAAGCGTTGCATACTAAAACAGGCTGCAGTAAAGGTGGGCAGTTTCACTGGCAACAGCGCATTCCTCCCCAAAGAGCTTTTGAATGGTAGGTTGGTGGATTAATGTACCCATTATCACTGTTGCAGATGTAAGATTGACCCACAGAAAGGAACTTGCCCGGATGGAGTTACTGGCCATGACCCAGAACCCAAAGAGGATCTAATGGCAGGAGAATTCACACACATCATTTACTTCTCCCTACTCCATTCTCAAGTTCCTAATCATTATCATCCCAGTGTCAAATAATAGTAAATTAGCATGCCTTAATGACTATCGTCCTTAATGTCTCTGACATCCACTATCAGGAAATGCTTCAAGAGGTTGGTCATGGTGCATATTAACTCCAGCCTCCTAGATGATGGCGATCCCACGCAATTTGCTTACCATTGCAATAGGACCAAGACAGACGCCATCTCCTACACTCATCACTGGAACATCTGGATAACAAGGGCACTTATGACAGACTCCTATTTATTGACTATAGGTCAGCCTTCAACACCACAATCCTAACCAAATCATCTCCAAACTTCTGGACCAAGGAGTTAGCACCCATCTCCGCCACTGGATCCACAATTTCAAACCCATAGATCACAATCAGTGAGGCTTGGTGACAAAATATCCTCCAGGATAATTCTCAATAGTGGAGCTCTACAAGGAAGCATTCTCAGTCCCTTAGCATATTCCCTCTACACTCATGATTGTGTGGCCAAATTCTGCTTCACATTCTTTTCAAGTTTGCAGATGACATTATTGCAGTGGGCCACATCTCAAACCATGATGAGATGTTAACAGGAAAAAAGTAAAAGGGAAATAACTTAATAACATGGTATGAAGACAACAACCTCTTCCTCAATGTCAGCAAAATGAAGCAGCTTGTTCTTCCCTTCAGGAAATAAGATAGTGTACAAAGGGCCAGTCAGCATCAATGGTGCTAAAGTGGAAATAGTAAATATGTTCGTTACTAAGTATAAATATCACCAACAATTACATTGAAGTTACTGCCAAGAAAGTTCATCAATGCCTTTACTTGCTTGGAAGGCGAAGGAAGTTTGGCATGTCTCCAATGATTCTTACCAACTTCTACAGATACACCATGGAATACATCCCATCTAGTTGCTCACAACTTGATTTTACAACAGGTCTGCCCAAGAACCAAAAAAATTGCAGAGTTGCGTATGTAGCCCAGTCCATCACACAAACAAGTCTTTCACCCAACAGGGTCTGAAGAAGGGTCTGGACCCGAAACGTCACCCATTCCCTCCAGAGATGCTGCCTGTCCCGCTGCGTTACTTCAGCTTTTTGTGTCTATCTTCCACCCAACAACTTCTACATCTACACTACTTCATGCAGCGTCAGCAAAGCAGCTATCATAATCAAGGACCACATACAAAAGCTTTCAAGCATGTACCCACCAGATTTAGGAACTACCTCTTGCCTACTGTCATCAGATTACTGAATGGTTCTTTCATAAACTAAGTGTGTGTGGTCCCAATCTCCAAACATGCCTCATTGCAGCCTTTGTACTTTTTTATTTCTTTGCACTTTCTCTGTAGTTGTAATGCTTCTTCTTCTTGCGTATGGCGTGCACAGCCTAAGGTTATAGGACACCTTGTTCTATTTGATTTTATTTGATTGTGCACTCCGGATTGATTGCATTCATCCAAACAGGGCGGACCATGTGAAGGTTGCAATCATCCACCCCGTTGAAATGCTATAACAGTGCTAAAAGAACCACTGCCTCAGAGTGCCAGAGAGCTGGGTTCAATCTGACCTTGGATGTTGTTTATGTGGAGTTTTCATGATCTCCCTGTGACCATGTGGGTTTCCTTCTTCTTTCAAATGAGATGTGGGTTATTAGATTCATTTGCCCCTGTAAGTGGACCTCAATTGCAATTTGATGCATCATGCATGATTCTACAAATGTGTTAATTATATTGGCTGGCAGATGGAATCTGAATGGAATGGACGCCATGCTTTGTGCTATTTGGCATTGATTGCATTCTTGGCAAGTTTCCCAAAGCATCTCAAAATGCAGACCAGAGAGATTCCATTTGTGATCTGCCTCATCATCACCCTCAATGCTTTCCTTATAGCTGTGTGAGACTTCGCTCTTCTGGGACCTGGCACTTGCACTACCCCTGCCTGTTTATAGTGTTTCACTGCTGCCTTATGCTTTACAGTGTCAGTGTCTGAATTATTGGCTGAATTAAGGGACAACCATCCAGAATTTGGAGCAGCAAAAAGGGTTTAACATTTTTATTGTAATTTAGGCATTGTAATAAAAACATTACATTAAAGAGCTACCCATCATGAAATTGGCATGTGGGGACAACATCAATGAGCAAACTGTGCTTTTCTAACTCCAGATGGAAAATGGAGCACACCATTACATACTTTGTACCTCTTCAATTCAGGTGCATTAAATCACCCCTTTTGGAATATCTTTGTTATTTTCTCTGGTTTTCCAAAATGATTTTAATGTGGTACCCTTTTACACACAGAGAATGACATTGGACTATAGTCTTCAGAGTTACAATGTACAACTCTGCACTGACCAGGGATCACCCTGTACACAAGCATTATCCTACACATTAAGGGCAATTTACAACTTACAGAAGCCAATTAACCTACAAACCTGTGTCTTTGGAGTGTGGGAAGAAAATACACGTGGCCACAGGGAGAACGTACAAACTCCATACAGATAGCTACCATAGTCCGGATCAGACCTGAGTCTCTAGCACTCTGCCTCTGTAAGGCAGCAACTCTACCGCTGTGCCACTGTGCTGCCCTATAAAACGCTTATAAAGAATTCAGCTTGAACAAGATGTTGCAATCGGTGGCTCTAATGGATGCTGATGGTGGGCGCTGAATGGTGCATAGGGGTCCATGGGGCTGTTCCATAACATGTGGGAGGCACAATCACCATGCCATTCATCACCCCCCTGCCCGTCCTAGTGGGATGCTTCATAATTAGGTTTGGTCACTGGTCTGCTCAAGACCACTACTGGACACAGACCAGTCTATTATGCATGCTAGCCTCTGCTTCTCATCTACACTTACATGTTCCACCGGGAAAGCAGCCAACATAATCGTGGACCATTCACACCGCAGTCATTCCTTCTACCCTCTCCTGTTGGGCAGAAGAAACTAAAGATTGAAAGCACATTCAGTGCCCTCCATAATGTTTGGGCCAAAGACCCATCATTTATTTATTTGCCTCTGAACTCCACCATTTGAGATTTGTCATTGAAAAAAATCACATGTGGTTAAAGTGCACCTTGTCAGATTTTAATAAAGGCCATTTCTATACATTTTGGTTTCACCATGTAGAAAGTATAACTGTCTTTATACATAGTCCCCCCATTTCAGGGCACCATCACGTTTGGGACACAGCAATGTCATGGAAATGAAAGTAGTCATGTTTAGTCATTTTATTGCATATCCTTTGCTTGCAAGTCTGTGATTTATGGACATCAACAGCTGTTGAGTGTCTTTTCTGGTGATGCTCTGCCAGGCCTGTATGGCAGCCATCTTTAGCCTATGCTTGTTTTGCTAGTCCCCTTCAGTTTGCACTTCAGCATATAAAAGGCTTGCTCAATTGGGTTCAGATTGGGTGATTGACTTGGCCACTCATGAATTGACCATTTTTTAGCTTTGAAAAACTCCTTTGTTGCTTTAGCAGGATGTTTGGGATCATTGTCTTGCTGTAGAATGAACCGCTGGCCAATGAGTTTTGAGGCATTTGTTTGAACTTCTTGAGCAGATAGGATGTGTCTATACACTTCAGAATTCATTATGCTACTACCATCAGCAGTTGTATCATCAAAGAAGATAAGCGAGCCAGTTCCTTCAGCAGCCAAACATGCCCAGGCCATAACACCCCCACCACCGTGTTTCACAGATGAGATGGTATGCTCTGGATCTTGGGCAGTTCCTTCTCTCCTCCATACTTTGCTCTTGCCATCACTCTAATATAAGTTAATCTTCATTCATCTGTCCACAAGATCTTTTTCCAGAACTGTGGTTACTCTTTTAAGTACTTCTTGGCAAACTGTAACCTGGCCATCCTATTTTTGGGGCTAACCAGTGGTTTGCATCTTGCAGTGTTGCATCTTGCATCTCTGTATTTGTTCATGAAGTCTTCTGCGGACAGTGTTCATTGACAAATCCACACCTGACCCCTGAAGAGTGTTTCTGATCTGTACGACAGGTGTTTGATTATTTTTCTTTATTGTAGAATTTTTTTTACTGTCATCAACTCTGGAGGTCTTCCTTGACCTGCCAGTCCCTTTGCGATTAGTAAGCTCACCAGTGCTCTCTTTCTTCTTAATGGTGTTCCAAACTGTTGATTTTGATAAGCCTAAGGTTTGGGTGATGTCTCCAACAGTTGTATTCTTGTTTCTCAGTCTCACAACGGCTTCTTTGACTTTCATTAGCACAACTTTGGCCCACATGGCAGTAAACGTTTCCAAAGGTGATGGAAAGACTGGAGGAAAGACTAGGTGCTGAGAGCTCTCTTGTACCTGCATTAAGGAGGCAATTAAACACAACTGAGCAATTACAAACACCCGTGAAGCCATGTGTCCCAAACATTATGGTGCCCTGAAAAGGGGGGGGGGGGAGGTCATGTATAAACCCAGCTGCAATTTCTACATGGTGAAACCAGAATGTATGAAAATGGCCTTTATTAAAATCTGACAATGTGCACTTTAACTACGTGATTTTTTTCTATTACAAATCTCAAATTGTGGAGTACATAGGCAAATAGTACATAGGCAAATAAATAAATGATGGGTCTTTGTACCAAACATTATGGAGGGCACTGTAACTGCAGATACACTAAAGGACACAAAGTGCTGGAGGAACCCAGCGCGTCAGGCAGCATCTCTGGAGAAAATGGATAGGTAACGCTTCGTGTTAAAACCTTTCTTTGGACAATAATAAATCAATAGCAATACTTCTAAATGTCCCTCATCTCCAAGGCAGCCCCACAGGCTGTCATGTAGAGTAGTTTTATAGTGCTGACACAATTCCCAATGGGTGGCATTTAAAGAGAGGGCAGCTGTGGGCTCAGAAAGCAGCTGCCATATGGAAAGAAAGAGCTTCCAACTCTATAAATGGGATGACACCACAAGAGCAATTTCTTAAAATGAACAGTTGTTCTAATTTGTTTGATTACACACCTGATAAGGCTCAGAGTCCATTTAGTATAAAACTAGACCAAGTGCAGACCCGTTGGGTCTGTTCCCCCAACACGTGTTTGTGGGGCGGGGCGGCGTCGCACACGCCAACCACCACCACACATACACACTAACTACCCCCCTTGATATTATATTATTATTAATTTGCTCATTTTACCCCATAACCGCCCTATCCACTGATGCATAGCCCCAACACGCAGGCATGTCTAGAGAGGGGGAGGGGGGAGAGAGGGGGAGGGGGGAGAGAGGGGGAGGGGGGAGAGAGGGGGAGGGGGGAGAGAGAGGGAGGGGGGAGAGAGAGGGGGGAGGGGGAGAGAGAGGGGGGAGGGGGAGAGAGAGGGGGGAGGGGGAGTGAGAGGGAGGGGGGAGTGAGAGGGAGGGGGGAGTGAGAGGGAGGGGGGAGTGAGAGGGAGGGGGGAGTGAGAGGGAGGGGGGGAGAGGCGCAGGGTGGCAGCCTGAGCGAGGCACGGAGCGATCTGAGGATGGTGAAAAGCAGCGGGGGGACCAGCCGATCGTGGCTTCGGCAAAGGTAAGTGCACCCACCAGTGTGACAGAGCTGGGGGGGGGGGGGGTGGGGTGGGGGGGGGGGGACAGACAGACATTCGGGCCTCCCCGGAGAGGTCGTCCCCTGTGATGGGTAGAGAGGAGAGGGGAGAGAGGTAGGGAGGAGGTGGGAAGAGGTGAGTCAGAAGCGGCTTCTGACTCTCTGGAAACCCGCAGCTGGAATGAGCGCGCAGGGGATGGGAGGAGCGGCACGAGCTGCACAGACAGTGAGGAGAACCTCGTGAGGTGCCGCTTACCTACGGATCTGCAGGACAAAGATCCTATAGCGGAGCACAGCTATAGGGTCTTTGTGCAGAACATTCTTGTTCTTTCTTCGTCATTTGAAGAACGGAGGGGGGGGGGGGGGTGGGGGGGCAGGAGGCAGGTGGGCCTTGATTAGTGGGCATTCGGGGATTGTGACATCAGCAGCTGGCAAGCGCCGTTTTGTTTTTTAAAGTGAGTTTTGTCAACAATTTTATTCAAAATCTGGGGAAATAATTGAGCAACTTTAGAGAGGAGTGGATTTCTGAACTTATAAGTTAGATCCCTACCGGAATATGTACAAAATCGCCGCATTTTTGCATCTGGTTTTCGAGGAGATATGTTTCAAACGCAAAATGACACACGCGCACACACACACACGCAGAGTTTTAAAAGTATATAGATAGATGGATGAAAACCAATTTCCAGTTAAAAGTATCTTTAAATTCATTGCATTCTTGGTATTACTCCATAGACTAATTGAATCACAGGGTCATACAGCACGAAACAGCCCAACCCGTTCAGGTCAATCAAGATGCCTCATTTGCCCGCATTTGGCCTATATCCTTCTAAACCTTTCCTCTCCATGTACGTGTTCAAATGTCTTTTAAATGTAATTGCACCTGTTTCAAAGCTTCCTCTGGCAGCTCAGACTATATACTCACCACCCTTTATATGAAAAAAGTACACCTCAGATCCTCTTTAAATCTTTCCCCTCTCACCCTAAACTCAAGTTTTTGATTTCCCTACGATGGGAAAAAGGGCAGTGAATACCCCTATCAGCGTCCCTCATTATTCTATAAACCTCAAATAGGTCATCCCTGATATTCCTTCACTGCAGGGAAAACCGACCCAGCTTATAACTAAAAGGACAGTTTGCAATGAAGGGAGGGTCGAAAGTATGAGGTATATGTTTACACCTTCACTAGGGTTTGAGCTATTGTGTTGTGGGATGATGAAGGAATTGTATGCGAGCAAGAACAAAGATATCATCATGCTCACTGAATCCAGTTCTGTCCCTGCTCACAACCTCAGTAATGTGATTAGCTTGTGCATCTCCACTTTATGTTCTTGTGCAGTTCCATGTGCTATGAGTGCCGAGACTGAAAGGAATGTCATGGACTGACAGTGTGGATGACATATGGTGCCATTGGTAAGTTACGGCATTAGAGCTGTATTTGTCAACCTCAAAAGTTTATTAGTCTTCTGGCACAGCATCTTTGAGGCTAAAACCCTGGAATTCACCTTTGTAACCATCCATGGCTATTGATTTCTTTAACACATCTGATAGTCTCACAATCCCTATTGGGTTCAAGACATTTCTTTACCTTCTCGCATTTTCTGTTGAGATCTCCACATCAACATGAGAAAACTGAGCTGTTATTATCATCTGATTACCATTGACACATTCAGTCATTCATTGCAAACAGAGTAAATATCTGAACAAAGTCCAGGCTGAGTGGGTTAACAGGCCTCCTTCATGTTATGCATATATTGGAAGTAAACATGGGCCTTTCAACTTCATTCCTATTATTGCAGTACTAAGTACACAACACAAGCATTTCCTGTTTCTCTAAATTTGACATTGTTGGTCTTCATTAAACTCCTCCTGTACTTCTATTCACTTATGCATTTATCTTACTCAAGCTTGATGTTCTGATTTGCCTTCTTTAATACAACACCTCATCTAGGTTGCCCAATGGCAAATTTGACTCATTTGCAAAGTGTTTCTGTGCAGAAGCTGATGATGCAAATTAGCAACTCTATTCTGTACTTTATTTGGATCTAATTACTTATCCCTCAATACTTCTGCAAAGTTCAATTTCCAAGACCTACCAAAGAATAAAATCATTATTATGCAGGGGTGCTGGCGTAAAATGTAAAACTGCTAGAAGAACTCACCGTCAGAGATCACCGTGGGGTCAATGGGATGGTTGACATTTTGGGTTGGACATTGTATTGTGCTGGAGCTATTTTTACATTATACGTGCTCGAAAGTCTTTGTCATAATTCCAGCCTTGTTTGATTGCCCCAGCATGCATTTCATTCTAGTGGTCCTGCTGCATTCTTCATCTCCACATCCTCAGTATTAGCTGTAACTGACAGGCATACAGTGCATATAGTTTGCAGTGGAAGCGAACAACCCAACTCAAGCTTGGCTGGACCTCAGTGTAAGTTTGAGTTTAGATGGGCTATCTGTGCATTCTCATGGAATGATCAGGGTGAGCTTGGTCAAACTGTGCCCTCCCTACTATTTCACCCAGGTCAGAACGATTTGCTAGAATCACCAAATGTGAATAGCATGTTTGAGATTGTTATAATCCCTGAGTGTGGTAATGTAAGAGTGTGAGACACAGGCCTTGAACACATTATGTGCATTTGGGTCAGGGCTGTGTTCAGAATGGACATGATCTTATTGGGTTCATAAAGGGTTTTAATTTCTGACCAAGCCAGATTCAAAACTTATCAAGAGGATTAGTTTGCTTCAATTCATACTAGTCTTGTTTACTATGTATTATTGTTGCACTGATAACATGATTATTTTTCAACCACACCATGGAGCCTTTATTTAAATAATAGATAAAACTATGAAATATACATAACAAACAAATTAAATATTTCATTGAGTAATTGTGTGATATTTTGCAGCCTGCAGTTAATCTGCAGATTTATTCAAAAACAAAACAAATTGGAGCAAGACCAGACAGCTCAGCCCTTCAAACCTCTTCTGCTGTTGAGTAAGATTATGGTTCTTTTGATCTTGTCATTAGTTCTATTTTCCTGTTGCAGGCACAAAAGGTCACTCTTTTTTTAAGTGCATCTTTCCTTGGTCTGGACATTTTAAAAAGTAGAGGAAAGGTTTAAAGGAATATGGCCAAATGCGGGCAGGTGGGAATATCGTAGATGGGTCATCTTGGTCAGCCTGGACATGTTGGGCTGAAAGGCCTGTTTCAGTGCTGTAAAACGTTATGACTATGATTATTCTGCATCCATGTGAACTGAAATAAGGGCAGGACTACTTAACGGATGCATCAATCAATTCAGTGCATTTAGGAACTCAGATCCCACACCATAATGCCACTTTTCCATCAACATACACCTGGAACTGTCCCTGCATTGATACAAGAACTGCAGCATAATCTTGATCATAGTTCATGCCAGACCAGAGGCATGAATTAAGATATTATTGAAACACAACTCTTTGCCTGCCAAACTATAGTGACTGCTGCCAAAATTATTTTTTTGATGCACTTTCAGAAGTTCCAAGGATAAGATCACAACGGGCACTGAGAATGTAAAACAATTTGTTCTGTCTTCCTTGTTCTTTGGGTTCTCAGTTTAAATCTAGCCAGACTGGTGATAGTTGGATTTCATAAGTTCATAAGTAATAGGAACAGAATTAGGCCATGTGGCTCATCAAAGCTTCTTTAGGTATGTGAAGAGGAAAAAAAAGTTAAGACTAAAGTTGGACCCTTGAAGACCGAAAAAGGTGAATTTATTATGGGGAACAAGGAAATGGCAGATGAACAGGTACTTTGGATCTGTCTTCACTAAGGAGGACACAAACAATCTTCCTGATATTGTAGTGGCCAGAAGATCTGGGGTGACAGAGGAACTGAAGGAAATACACATTAGGCAGGAAATGGTGTTCGATAGACTGATGGGACTGAAGGCTGATAAATCCCCAGGGCCTGATGGTCTGCATCCCAGGGTACTTAAGGAAGTGGCTCAGGAAATCGTGGATGCATTGGTGATAAATTTCCAATGTTCTATAGACTCAGGATCAGTTCCTGTGGATTGGAGGGTAGCTAATGTTATCTCACTTTTTAAGAAAGGCGGGAGAGAGAAAATGGGGAATTATAGACCAGTTAGCCTGACATCGGTGGTGGGGAAGATGCTGGAGTCAATTATAAAAGATGAGATAGCCGCACATTTGGATAGCAGTAACAGGATCGGTCCGAGTCAGCATGGATTCACGAAGGGGAAATCATGCTTGACTATTCTTCTGGAATTTTTTGAAGATGTAACTAGGAAAATGGACATGGGAGAACCAGAGGATGTAGGGTACCTGGACTTTCAGAAATCATTTGATAAAGTCCCACATAGGAGATTGGTGGGCAAAATCAGGGCACATGGTGATGGGGGTAGAGTGCTGATATGGATAGAGAAGTGCAGACAGGAAACAGAGAGTGGGGATTAACGGGTCCCTTTCAGAATGGCAGGCAGTGACTAGTGGTGTACCACAAGGCTCGGTGCTGGGACCGCAGCTATTTACAATATACATCAATGATTTGGATGAAGGGATTCAAAATAGCATTAGCAAATTTGCAGATGACACAAAGCTGGGTGGCATTGTGAACTGTGAGGAAGATGCTATGAGAATGCAGGGTGCCTTGGACAGGTTGGGGGAGTGGGCAGATGCATGGCAGATGAAGTTTAATGTGGATAAATGTGAGGTTATCCACTTTGGTAGCAAAAACAGGAAGGCAGATTACTATCTAAATGGCGTCAAGTTGGGAAAAGGAGAAGTACTGGGGGTCCTTGTATATCAGTCTATGAAAGTAAGCATGCAGGTACAGCAGGCAGTGAAGAAAGCGAATGGCATGTTGGCCTTTATAACAAGAGGAATCGAATATAGGAGCAAAGAGGTCCTTCTGCAGTTGTACAGGGCCCTAGTGAGACCACACCTGGAGTATTGGGTGTAGTTTTGATCCACTAACTTGAGGAAGAACATTCTTGCTATGGAGGGAGTGCAGCGTAGGTTTACAAGGTTAATTCCCGGGATGGCGGGACTGTCATATGCTGAGAGAATGGAGCTGCTGTGCTTATACACTCTGGAGTTTGGAAGGATGAGAGAGAATCTCATTGAAACATATAAGATTGTTAAGGGCTTGGACACACTAGAGACCGGAAACATGTTCCCGATGTTGGGGGAGTCCAGAACCAGGGGTTAAGAATAAGGAGTAAGCCATTTAGAGCGGAGATGAGGAAACACTTTTTCTCACAGAGAATGGTGAGTCTGTGAAATTCTCTGCCTCAGAGGGCGGTGGAGGCAGGTTCTCTGGATGCTTTCAAGAGAGAGCTAGATCGGGCTCTTAAATATAGCGGAGTCAGGGGATATGGGGAGAAGGCAGGAACGGGGTACTGATTGGGGATGATCAGCCATGATCACATTAAATGGCGGTGCTGGCTCGAAGGGCCAAATGGCCTAATCCTGCACCTATTGTCTAAATCTATGCCGCCATTCAATCATGGCTGATCCATCTTTCTCTCTTAACCTCATTCTCCTGCCTTTTCACCATAATTCCGACACCCATACTAATCAAGAATCTATCTATCTCTACCTTAAAAATATCAATTGACCCGACTTCTACAGCCTTCTGTGGCAATGAATTCCACAGATTCACCACCCTCTGCCTAAATTTGATTATGTAAATTCAACGACACAGGAAAGAAAAGAAGAAACAGAAGCGATATGCCAAATGACTCCTCTGAGCCTCCTCCACCATTCCTACTGATCTAAGGATTAATACGGAAAAATAAGGACGTCATAAGTATCCATCCTGAAGTTTGGATTAAGGCACATTCTTAAGATTTGGTTTGTGTATCTGATCCGGGAATGCATGATGCTAATTTGGATACTGAAGTTGTAAATGTGTTCCATTTTACATTACCAAAGTCCCTTACCTTAACAGAATATTTTTTTGAACAGTTTAGTTTTGATTGAGGATGATCAGGTGTTTATTTTATTCCAAAAATAGATATTCTCTCACATTAGTAAAGAACTGCAGACAAGTGCAATCTTTTGCAGAATACGTCAGATGGTCGCAATAATAACAAAAACAACTCAATAAAAACAATCAACCTCCTTAGGAAAAAAAGGTACACAGATCTTTACTGCCCAAATTAGAAATACACACCCAGTCCTGTTTTCTCTTAAGCAAGGAAATCCATTCAAGCAAATAAATTATTTCAAGTAATGTGCTCTCTCCTTCATATTAACATGAAGAAAATGTAGCCAGGTTCGGGTTCCTCGCCATACCTTTCTACACTTTTAGTATTTCGCTTCCATGTTTTGGTCAACTCCACTCTCCAGCCGGTAGTCTTGTTCGAGTACACAAGCAACCATTCGCCGGGCGTAATGTCAGTAACCCCACACGCGTTGTATTTCTCACTTACCATCTCCAGTTTCAGTATCTGAATCTTG
Source organism: Raja brachyura (assembly GCA_963514005.1). The sequence continues at coordinate 94,126,788 of OY740783.1, read as the reverse complement.
GTTTCCAATCTCTCCAGCGTGCTGCAGTTGTTGAGTGTGCCCGAGGCAGAGAGAGCTACCTTGTTGTCTGGGTGGCGGCCTGGCGCATCTTCCCTCAGTGATCGCAACAGGCTCTCAGGAATCTTGCGTCCCATCTTAATCTCCAGCTCCTTTAACTCTGGCTGAACACGTTCCTCCATCCTCGCCATATGACTGGTTGCTGGTTCCAGACGGAATGATTATAGATTGCAACGCGTCAAATCAAACATTGTTGAACCAATGGTGAGGTTGTAGACGGAGTCCCACCAGCGTGTATCTATCTGATGGCAACAAAGTTAAAGCGGTTACTTCCTACTCCAGGAGTGACAGGTCGAGGCTGCCTCGCTTGGTCGAGGACAAGGTTCAGCTGGCAAAGCTTGGCTCTGAAAAGTGCAGTCAGTGCTGAAGTCTGTCGTTCTTGCAGACAATTTTAGATTAATTCATTCACAACACGGTGCTGGAAGTAGGTGCTACAAACAGTTCGTTATCAGTACCGCGCTGGCTGATCTTGCAGAGCCTGTGTGTGTGTGTGTGACTCTCTCACTCTCTCTCAACTCCCCACCCCGAAGCAGCAGAGCAAACATTCAGGTAAACCAGGGCACAGTGACCAACCCCTTTACCGTAATCCGCGAAGAAGTATCGCGTCCACTCTTTGCTGGCATCGCCGAGCCTCAGTTCCTCGCATGGATGGTGGCAAGAATTGCACTTTTGGCAACACTGGCCGTTTTACAGAGTGCGGTGAAATAGCTGCCTTCTAACAGCCGCCATCCTTCATTCAAAAGCATAAAATGTGTGGCCCACACAGGGACGAGTTTCTATGATTGGGCGCCCTGTCTCCCGAATCAGACGCGATAGTGTACTCTACGCCATGGGAACAGATGATTGGAAAATAATCCAGACAGCTAGCGACTGCTTTATGACTAAGATCTCACCCTTGAGCTCATTGTAAACTCCAACAACAAAACAATAAATATAATTAGTAATAACAGTAGTAGTAATGATGTCAACATATTATTCGATTAAACGCAAGCACGTACGAACTCCCTACAACCACCAGGCTATTAAAGTTCAGTGTGTGTATATATATACACATATATATATACTCAACTTATTTTGTTGTTTATTATGGGTTTTACAGGGTACTGTGTTTGCATGTCTGTTGTGCTTCAATAATTTCACTGTTCGGTTTCCGGACATATGACAATAAAAACTCTTGACTTCAACCTGTTCCATATTAACCGAAATCCGGTATAACATTACCTAGCACTTCCACTAAAATATAAGCATGCAATGTTTAAACCTTTCATAGTAATCAATTCTAAACATGTCTCTAATTCTACCCTTTTACATTTTAAGTCCACCTCAATTGAACTAGCCTAAAGAAAATGTTCATAAACTATGCTGTAGCGCTACACGTTTGGACTGTAAGCATTACAGTTATAATCTCTAAAACGCTGTCAAATGTTGTCCACGGTGCATGCATTCAATCAACAACCCTGTTTTACACATTTTCAAATCCGGTGAATTCATTTTAAAAACAAAACTAAAACCTTGTGGACTTTTGTATTAAGTTTGGACAATGCATGGCAACTATTATTCAATTCACGTACTATTCTTCTGGATAACGTGCTCTCAAGTGCCCCCGCGAATAGTTATTACAAATATTGGTTTGTTGAGCAGAAAGTCTGTGCAGAGAAAACGATTAGCACACTTTGGACATTCGGAGAGGATTTCGCCCGGTGCCTGAGTTGAGGGACCTTCGTGTGTAGAGTGAAGAGTGTCTGCAAACTCTTCTGTCTCTGGTGGTTCTGTGCAATCAATGCTGGTTGTGGGACCTCTAGTGGCACAGCACACGCCAATTCCCATGTCTTGGCAGCCCTCTCTTGGTGAGGGCCGGCATTGATGGTGCAATTCACCACTGCCATCAATGCACCAACACAGCATTTGGACCACTGTGGAAAAGAATATTTGCAGATCGAGAATGCAAACCTGGCGCAAATCTCAAGGTCTACTGAAAATAGCGGTGACAGACCATCAGATAAGCCTAGATGAGCCTTCAAATGGTCAAGGCATTGTAAGCTACATACTAAGTGCGGATAAATGGGATAAATATAGATAGGTAGTTTATAGTCAGCAGGGTGAGCTGAAGGGCTTTCATCTGTGCTATGTGACTACACGACTTTATGCTTCTGAGACTTCAACTATCCACTGACAGGCACCTCAAGGCAGTGGAAAGGTATCACTAAAGCAGTCTCTGCAAAATCTTCCAAATTCACCTAAACAAACACTATTTCCTTCCAGACCAATATCTGCAGAGTTGAGACCTTATTACACTCAGACAGGCCATATTTATTGCATGGCAGGTACTAAATATCCAAAAGAGCCACTCTATTCTGAACTCTGTCTTGCAAAGAGAATAGCAGATGGCCAGAGAAAGAAATTCAAGGATGTGGTTAAAGCTTCCTTGAAGAAATGCAATATCTTCACTACCTCTTGGGAATCTCTGTGCCCATGAAAGTCAATGTGCAAAAGGAGCATTCTGAATGGTATTGCAAATCTCAAGACCACACATTACAATCCCTGCATTAATGGTGAAAGGAACAAACACCTCTCAAACTAGCCAAACATGCCCCGTATTTCCTTAATCTGACAACCTTTTATCTCCATTTCATCTCTAGACTTGGTCACTATTTCCACCCATCTACCATCCCCAGCCATATAACTTGGCCAGCTCTGCCCCACTCCACCACTGCTTTCCAGCTTTCTCCCCCACCACTCAATCGGTCTGAAGAAGGGTCCTGACCCAAAATGTTATCTGTCCACTTCCCCTAAACAGATGCTGCTTGACACGTTGGGTTCTTCCAGAACTTTGTTTTTTGTACAGGTCAGTAGTTATTTTAACATAATAAAATTATACTCTTAAGTGAGTTTGTTTTCTGGGGTTAGAATTTTACACATGGACCCATCTCACAATAAAATTCTCACTTCTTTTACTCAAGAAGGGATAGAAGCTGAATAGCCAACTGCTCCTCAGATATTGTAAATATTTTGCTGAGGCTAATTGCCTCACAGTTATTTTATCTAATGTAGTGTAACCATAGAGAGCCGAACGTTCCGCATCATGGGAAAAATTGTAGCTAAACTGCTGAGGATTTCTGGCGCCAAGCTGTCTTGGTCCACAAAGCTTCAATGCAAACCATTCCCTCAATAACCAAAATCCCCTCACCTCAGGATCAGAGTCGTTAATCTTCACCTGAGTGAAATTACTCTAGTACCTTTTATTTTGCTTCTTCTAACTCTGGTTCCTTCTTGGCCCACTGTTCTCCTGTTCCTGCTTTTCAAATCTCTCAACCAGCCTTTCTGATCTCCCCATATCCTTTATGATTTCCCTCCTACTTTGTTGATTGCCCACCTCCTGGCTTCACTGAAGTCTCTTAGCTTGTCTGATCTCCGAGTACCTCTATGCCTTTACCCAAACCCTTCTGATTTATCCTCCCTCTCCTGTCTTCCCCTTGGCTGTCCAGTTCATTTTTGGCTCACATTTCCAATTTTCGTCCAACCCTACCAACCTCTGCCTTTGGCTTTTCTGACCTCATACGTCTTATTTTGTTTGAGGCAGCAGAAGTCTGCAGCAGGGTGATGCCATCCGGTTCGACATCCGTAGATGCCCGCCCTAAAAAGGGCACATACTCCAGGTTGGCGCCAAACTGCGGCGCTGCTGCTGTCTCTGTTTGTTGTCGTTCGCCTGACTGAGGTCAGTTGACTGGGCTCGCCACGAGGAGGTCGACAACATGAGCCCCAATCTCACACTCACCTTTGTGATCCTTTCATCTTTCCTACCCTCTCCCATGTCCCCTCCCAGCCTCCCCCAGTCCAGGGCGGTAATCACTATCAAAACATGGAGGAGACACTGTTTCTACGTGGCGCACGCACGCGAGGCTTCGGAGGCTTCGGCCGTGGGCCCTGTGGAAGGTAACATCGGGAGCTGACCTGGTTGGTGACCGACTCCGAACTCCAGCAACAGCAGCTTCGTCCGCCCCAAATCGTGGGGCTTCAATCAGCCCGTTCGCTGGATTTCATCGCCCGGCTCGTCGCGGGGGCTTCAACATCGGGATCCTCGATGACCTCGACACAGCAATTTGACCGCGGGGCAATGTAAGATCCCGCGGCTGATTTTAAGCCACGCCGCGCTGGGCGATGAAAGGCCCCGTGAAAGGGCCAATTCAAGCTCTGCTCTATGATCTGGGATACTGAGTTGGATGATCAGCCATGATCACATTGAATGGCGGTGCAGGCTCGAAGGGCCGAATGGCCTACTCCTGCACCTATTTTCTATCTTTGCTCCACCAGGACGTCACCCTCCTCCAATCACCGCGCTCTATCCTCAGTCCCACCCCCCTACTTCCGCCTCTGACCAACACCTCCCTCCTCCAATCATCGTGCTGAATCATCATGCCCTGCCCCCCCACCACCTGCTGACCGAAGTCTCTCTCGTCCAATCCACGCCCTTCATCATCAGTCCCACCCCCACTGTCTCGCGGAAAGCAGAGATTTTTAATAGATTTTTTCACTGAATTTCAAAATCCGGATTACAAAACATGATGGGTATTGTCCCCCACCTCTCAAAACATGGAGGGGACGTATCTCCCCCTGTCCCCTCCTGGATTTCCGCCCATGCTCCCAACTACACTGCTGGCATTGTTCTTCAACACTGTTTTCCACCTTTTCCAGCACCTACCATAGAGCAGCGCCAGGGCCTGGAACTCGGCCTGGTTCTCGTACTCGGCCCAGCCCTGGCTGAAGGTGGCCGAAGCATTCGCGGACCTGGGCCTCGACGGAGCTGGGCTCGCTGTGCCGGGGTGTGGGTGGCGGGCGCCCCTGCCAGAGTGCCCGCAGAGCAGGAAGCGGAGGCTGTGCTGCAGGATGGTGGTGGCCAGGCGGCCCCCAAGGCACTGGTACACCTTGACCAGGCCCCGGACTTGGGCAATACTCCAGCCCTCAGCTCAGCCGCCTCATGGGCTCCAGTCCAGGCCCTGACTTCATCTCCAGGCTTATCCCTGATGCCGAACCCAGGCTCGTCCTTGGTTCCAGCCCAGACCCAGTCCCAGTCCCAGTCCCAGTCCCCGGGCTTGTCCTTGGCTCCAGTCTGAGCCCAGTCCCTGGACTCAGCCCGAGGCACCACCCTCCCCACCAGGTACTGTGCGGCTGCACTGCTTTGGGCTGTGGTGCCACTCCTTCACCAAGGCGACCTCCAGTCGATTGACAGCGGACCTGCCCAATCAGTGCGGCGATGGTGCCAGGAAGGGGCATCACTGTCCTGGCGATGCCCCTTCCTCACTGTCTGGAGAGAACAATCTGCGTGGCGGCGACTGACAGCAATCTGCGCATGCGTGGTTTTTTACGATTTTTAAATCTTAATAACTTTTACAATATACCATCGATCGGATAGAAACTTGTTGCACTCGCAGCACAGGAGAACGGTGAGTAAGTTGACAAAAGAACGTAGCGCTATCGCCTACCGTTTTTGCGCAAATAGATAAACCCGCAAACCGAAAGAGCACAAGATCAGAGTTTTAGTTATAGATAGATAGATAGATAGATAGATAGATAGATAGATAGATAGATAGATAGATAGATAGATAGATAGATAGACAGATAGATAGATAGATAGATAGATAGATAGATAGATAGACTGACTTAAGGTAGATAGATCGGTAGAAGCGAGAAATAGAGATAGGCCACGTTTATTTCCAGCCATGTTGGATACTAGAAACTTGAAATGGGCCTCGTTTCTCATTGACATCATCATATGGATTGTTGATGCCTTCTGTGTTTCAGCCCTAATACCTTTCATAGATGACTGAGTTCTGCTTGTCTTACTGAGAGAGTCGATGGGCAGTGTTGGGGTGAGTGGGTGCAATGTAGAGAACATCTACAGGACGGTTTGAGTATAAAAGGCCAACCTTTCCTTGGAGACTGTAACTTAGAGTATGACAAGTGAAGTCCTTTGCCAAGTTTATCTGTTGCGATCTAGAACAACTGTTACCACCTTCTCTCCTCCCAGTTGCATGTGGACACCTCAGACTATTTTTGATGAACTCCAGAGTCTGAAATAGTCTGATTAAATGTGGAATTGAACATTGTGCTAGCATCATTTATATCAATCTCTGAAATTGGACCTTGTTAGACTTGTGACACATGCATCAAGATATCATTTTTCTGTCCCTTATTCTGTTTAAATATTATGTTGCATCACTCTCCTCAAATGAACAATCCTCTTCCACTGTGCAGAATTGGAAACAAATTAGAATTGACAAGCATTCACTGGATACGGTGTTAAGGGAGAATGCAGGAAGATGAAGAAAGAGAAGTCTGACAACAGGGACAAAGCTGGCCACCAATATTGTGTTGGGGGACCAGCTCTCACATGGGATTAGTGAGCTTCCAAACGCTTATCCTTTTCATCTGCAAAACTGCTTACTTCTATTTCATTCTGAGTAGCAACCATTGCCTCACTAGGCCAGAGAGGCAGCGGTTCAAACCTGAGTTTGGGTTGTCGTCTGTATGGAGCTTGCATGTTTTCTGCGTAACCCATGGCTTTCTTTTGGATCCCCTGGTTTCCTCTCACACTCCAAAGATGGTAAGTCAATTGGCTGCAGTAAATTGGCCCAAAGTGTGCAATTGAACGGGAGAATCTAGGGACAGTTGATGAGATTGTGGAGAGAATAAAATAAAAGGGATTAAGGTTGGATTAGACTAAATTAGGGATTGATATGCAATGTGGACTCAATGGGCCGAAGATCCTGTTTCCATGCTTTTTCACACTATGACTCCTGCGTCAGCTCATCTGCTGCCAAAGCCAGCACACATGCCTCCATAGATCTTCCTCATATCATATTACCTCACCTAGCTTTATCCTGTCTATGTTCCTGGTTCTTTTACACCGGGCACTCTCATTTGAGTTACTAATTTGGACTGGAAATGGCAGAGGTCCTTGGACTCGTTGCAACGGCATTCCAATAATTACACCCCGCCATCCTGAGAATAACCTGTTTGTTCATACTTTCTGCTTTTTATCAAACAACTAATCATCAATCTCTGCTAATATATCACAGCCAACCCTATGACCTCCTGACCCCATTAATGAATCAGATACCTTTTTTATTCCCAGCCACTCAAACAATCCTAGTTATTTTCCCACTTGACCGCTACTTTATGCATCTCAGTGTTTTGGCAAATGTGCCTATCTTCCATGTTTTCTTTTATTCTCATCTCTACCAGTAACATTTCATTACATCTATTGGACCCGGACAAAGTAAGACTTCTCCACTGCTGCATCAAAAAACCAATCTCCTTACCAGCCTGCGCTGGACTTGCATCCTCATGAACACATATCATAACTAATCCAGTACTTAACCCGCTTCACAGACCATCATGTCCCCTGGTTTTGCTCTTAATGTTAAGGGGCTTTCCCACTTGGGTGACCTAATCCGCGAGTTCTGGCGAGTTTGCCCTTGACGCATACTCGCAGCATGATTGACACAAGGTCGACGGGGGTCTTTGTAACTCTCGAGAGTCATGCTCAAGAGTAGTCTCCGTATACTCGAGGCCTCAGCTAGGTCGTGGCGTATTTTTCAACATGTTGAAAAATGCCCACGAGTAAAAAAAGGTCACCATGGTAAGAATCAATACTTTTTTTTACTCGTAGGTTTAGTCGTAGAAGGTCGTAGTAGGTCGGCATGTTAGTCGTAGGTAATCGAGGGTTAGTCGAAGGCAGTCGTAGATAGTCTTCATCATAGTCGAAGGGAGGTCGAAGGAGTTCGAAGGAGGTCTTCAACATTACATTTTTTCAAACTCTCCTAAACTCGCCAACTAGGTGGTCAAAGTGGGACAGCTACTTGTAAAAAAGATGTGCTTTAAAGTACATTCAGGTAGCTGACTATTAAGTCAAGTTATGTTTATTGTCATAACACAAGTATGGAAAGTATGATAAACCACTGGGTGGCGCCCATAATGGCCGCCTCGCCAGCAGTCTGTCTTATCTCTTCTCTGTTTTGTTAATTTTAAGTATGTCTTGAATGTTTGTTTTAATGTGTCTTGGTATGTTTTATTTGGGGGTTGGGGAGAGGGGGGGGGGGGGGGGTGGTGTGGAGTGGTGCGGCCTTTCCTCGAGACCGGCTCGGAGCTTCAAGCCACGGGTGCGGCACGGACTTACCATCGCGGAACCTGGAATCTTTTGCCGGGGATCGTCAGTGTTGGAGCTCCGACCACGGGGTCTCTAGATTTTAACACCGTGAAGCAGCGATCTCCGGGCCGACTCGGGATCTCCTTGCCGCAAAGTGCTCCGACCCTTCCCGATGCCGGAGTTTCGATCATCCCGACGAGAGGGCTTGAACATCGGACCGTCGGCAATGGCAGTGCTGAGGTTTCAAGGCCCCGACCACGGGTGAACAAAGGGGGAAGATGCCTGTCTTTATTGCCTTCCATCCCAGTGAGGAATGTTAATTTCACTGTGGGAATGTTTATGTTAAACTTTCTTTTATGTGTATTTTTTGCTTTTCACTTAGTATGGCTGTATGGTAACTCAAATTTCAGTACCTTAATTGGTACATGTGACAATTAAATTGAATCTTGAATCTACAGGTATATTGAAAATCTTGCTTGCAGCAGCATCAAAGGTTTCAGACAAACACACAACAAATTATATACATTACACATAAGATTTATTAAAGGAAGTAAACAGCAACAAAAACAAGACATCAGTGCAAAACCATAATTAGAAAAATAACCAAGTCCGTGGTATTGCAAGAGATGACTGTAGTGTTCTGTGGTCGAGGTTGGATTGGGGGTGTACATGTTGGTTCAATAACCTGGTAGTTCTAGGAAAATATCTGTTCCTGAACCCGGTGGTGAGGGACCTCAGGCTTCTGTACCACCTGTCTAATGGTAGCATTGAGAAGGGAGCATGGCTCAGATGATGGGGATCCTAGATGTTAGATGCTGCCTTCTTGCGCAGCATCTCACTGTTTATTTTCTCTCTCAGATAGTTCCAAGAACTAAATCCACTAATAACAATATTCAAAGGATATTTGGACAGGTACATATATATCAAAGGTTTAGAGAGCTATGGGCCAGGGATGGGAAAAGGGAACTACCTTGGATGGGGCAACTTGTTCAACATGGATAAATTGGGCTGAAGGACATTTTTCTGTGCTTAATGACTATGGCACAACTCAAGCAAATACCTTCCATCGTCTGTGCCTATTCTGAACAGACTTCAGAATTCAAGTTAATGTTTCCAGTCCTACAACATTCCTTCAGTGTTGCTAGAATTTTGGATTCACTCTCAATGTTTAATGATTGCATTTGGTACCAGTCACAAAGATCCTTACTTCGGTCTTTCCCTATTTTCCACTACTCCGCGCTTTCGCCTTCATGCAGAGTTGCAAGAGCCACACCTCCATGGATGGCAGACCATGAGAATGGATTCTAGCAGATTGTGCATCCCCTATATTCAGAATCTCAATAGCTATCCTTGCCGCTGCTTTCAAGCAGACCATGGATTACATCTGAGCTCTGCAACCACATTTCATATCGTATTTAATGCTGACATACCCAAGCCTATTTGGGATTAATCCCGGACATCTGAGGATTCGGATTTTGGATTTCTCCAAAGGCTCTAAAATGTGCATGCTTCCAAATCTTTCCAATTCCCGTGCAGGCACATTTTGACACTTTCCTCTGGTCCTCACAGTACCAGGAATTCTAATTGTGGTGTTGTTCCCTCCCTTCCTTCCTCCACCCCACCACTATTGCTGTTTGGTGACATTCATGGCCTGTGTGGGTAGGTGCTTGGAAACATACCAACATTCTATTAGTGCTCAGCTAATCACAGCAACTTTCCAGTCACTTTAAGACACTCATGAACACACCTTCCCTTTCTCTTGCAAGAGGAGGTGGCACACATATCTGCTGAGCACATATAGTTCATCAAAGAGCCAGAGAAGACATTGCAAGGTAATTAATGGAGCTGCGTCTCAGTTGATATGTGGCAGAGAAAATTGAAAGTTGAGGATTTATATCTAATCTCCTATTTCATGCCATTCTAATCCTACAATGTCTTTTGATTTACATGATCCATACAGTATGAGTATGTTGTGTTTGATGGCCCCTCACCTCACTGCAATCACAGCCTCGTGTCTTCATTCTTTCAGATCACCAATAAGTGCCAGCTGACTAGATTTTAGCTGCTGAATGCCAGTAGGGTGAAAAAGTTCACAAAGTGCTGGAGGAGCTCATCAGGTCATGCAGCATCTTGGGGGAACATGGACAGATCGAGACCCTGATTGTGGGGGAGAGCAAGCTGGCAAAGGGGAGAGGCAGGACAAAGTGTGGTAGCTAACAGGTTGACTTAGGCGAGGGGGTTTTGATAGGCAGTTGGATGGAACAAAGGCCGGGGATAAGAAAGGAAGGCATGAGATGGGTTTGAAGAGTTGCAGATTGAGCCAGAGGGAAGGTGGTAGCAGGAGGGGAGGGGGCTGGTGGAGAGGGGAAATAGGTGGGAGGCCAGGCGGGGCACAGGGATGGATGGGGTGGGGGGGGGGGGGGGGGAAACTGGATTGGTAGAAGGCATCTAGCTGTCTCTAAATACGACACTGGCAGAGCAATGCAGACATCGACACTTCCTGCCCAGTAGCAAGTTGTTCATGGGTAGGATCTGTAGGTGATGAGTCATCAGCATAAACAACTTGCCTCCCACTAGGCCAGTGGACTATGACCAGAGCAGTCAAATGTGCTGTTTTTTCTAACAATTATTCCAAGCCTGTTGAGTGTTGTTGGCAAACTTGAAATATTACATTGCAGTTCTGATATGCACTTATCAAAAATTAGTACTAAGGGCGGCACAGTGGTGCAGCGCTAGAGCTGCTGCCGCATAGTGCCATGGATCCAGATTTGATCCTGATTATGGGTGCTCTCTGTGTGGAGTTTGTACGTTCTCCCTGTGATCACGAGGATTTTGTCTAGGTGCTCCGGTTTTCTCCGACATTCCAAAGACGTGCAGGTTTGTAGGTTAATTGGCCCTAGTGTGTAGGATGCAAAAGTTGGATAACACGGAACTAATGTGTGGGTGATCAATGGTCAGCATGGAGAGTGGCGCACACGGACAAAACCCATGCAGGTCACGGAGAGAACGCAAAAACTCCCTCCACATAGACAGCACCAGTAGTCAGGATCGAACCCAGGTCTCTGGTGCTGAAAATGATCGGTCCTATTCACTGGAACCTTAATGAGGCCACAAGGGTACAATTTAGGAACAATAAGGTCCTAAACTGGGGGAAGTCCTAATTTAATATAATAAGACAGGTCCAGGCAAGACTAGATTGGAAGCAGCTATCTTCAGGTGGGTCATCATGAAGCATTTGGGAGTGAAATTCTGAGAGTTCAGGTTCAATATAAGGTTTAAAGGTATGGACAGCACATTCACACAACTCCAGGACGTCATGGGATAACGATGGCTGGATAAACAAAAAGGATGCATAGGGTGGGTATAGAGAATTGAACACAAGTGAATCCCTGAGTACAGGAGGTTATAAGTGTTCACTTAAGAGGGAAATCAGAAAAAGGAGTCAAGAGAGAGTTTTGTCAGATAATGTAAAGAAGAATCCAAAGAGATTATACAAATATATTTAGGGCAAAAGAGTAACTGGGGAGAGAATAGGGCCCCTTAAAGATAGCAAAATCATTTGTGTGTGGTCATAGGAGGTGGCAAGGTCTTCAGCAAATATTTCTCATCTGTATTTACTGTGAAGAATGACATAGATGCCAAGGAACAGGAAAGAATATTGGTGTCTTCAAGAGAGTTCACATCAAATAAGTTGAGGTGCTGAAGGTATTAAAGCGCGAAAAGCTAGATAAACCTTGGGGACCTGATCTTGTGTGTCCAAGGACATTAGGAGAAACACAGGTGAGGCGTCAGAAAAATAGGCGTCTAATATCACTCTATTTAAGAAAGGCTGCAAGAAGCCTGGGAACTATAGACTAGTGAGACGAACATCAGTGGTGGGCAAGTTGGAGGGGATTCTAAGAGACAGGATCTAGAGACTTGGAAAGGCAAGGACTGATTAGGGATAGTCAGCATGACTCTATGTATGGGGAAATCGTGCCTCACCAATTTGATTGAGTTTTTTTACCACAGTGACCAAGAAAATTAATGAGGGTAGTGAGGCGCAGTACAGAAGTTGGGATGCTATGTTGCAGTTTACAAGACACTAGTAAGGCCATATTTGGAGTACTGTGTACCTTTCCCGTTGCCTGTAATAGGATGTCATTAAACTGGAAAGGGTGCACAATGTTTTACCAGGATATTACCAGGGTCTGGAAGGTTTGTTTCAAGGAGAGACTGAATGGTTTATAAAATCATGAGGGGTATAGACTTTTCCCCAGGTAGAGGTGTCCAAAATTAGAAGGCATGGGTTTAAGATGAGAGAGGAAAGATTTAAAAGGAATCTGTGTGGTAACTTTTTCATAGATAGTGGGTATGTGCAACTAGCCTTCAATGGAGGGTACACAAAAGGCTGGAGAAACTCAGTGGGTGCAGCAGCATCTAAGAAGCGAAGGAGATAGGCAACGTTTCGGGCCGAAACCCCTCTTCAGATGTACTGAACTGTTGATTGAGTCTGAAGAAGGGTTTCGGCCCGAAACGTTGCCTATCTCCTTTGCTCCCTAGATGCTGCTGCACCCGCTGAGTTTCTCCAGCCTTTTGTGTACCCTCGATTTTCCAGCATCTGCAGTTCCTTCTTTAGCCTTCAATGGAAGCAGTAGGGGTAGGTACAATTACAATATTTAAAGGACACTTGGATTGGAACATGGATAGGAAAGCTTTAGAGGAATTGGCCAGGTGCAGACAAGTAGGACTACCTTGGTCAGGCTACTTATTCAGCATAGTTGAATTGGGCTGAAGGGCTGCTTCCGTGCTCTATGATAGAACTCCTTAAGATGGACGATTTAATAGGATAACAATGATCTTTATGTGCCTTTAAAATGTGCTAGTTTTGGCCTTTAGAAAATTCTGAGAGAATTGTCATCAATAAGAGCAAACCTTTTGGCCCTACTCAAATTTGAAATTAAACTCCATAAGTTTGAAATTGACCTTGATTTATTCACCAGTTATTCTGTGTTAATAATTTTTCTTTCCAAACTGTGTGTGACATTATTACCAAAACCATCTCTGTAATTATTAAAACTTATTCAAATTCTTGGTTAACTGCACCATCTAGTGACCAAATGATGTACTTACATCTCAGTGATAGACATGAAAAGCTGGTGTAACTCAGTAGGTCAGGCAGCATCTCTGGAGAGAAGGAATGGGTGATGTTTCAGGTCGAGACCCTTCTATCCAGTATCCTTTCTTCAGGCCCTTCTTTCCAGTGTCTAGTTTGAAATTAAGTACTGGCCCTGAAAAGTGAGACTGTCTGGATGCCTTGCCTGCCAAGGAAACAGTTGCTGACAGGTGGGGCTGAGTTTCCATTTGAAAGCCTTGAATGATATCTTAATCATTATATCCCTATCACCAAAAAGCTCAGAAATCTGAATAGTCCATAGGTTTATTTCGCATGGCCCTTCCACCTTCAATGTAGCCCACAATTAATCATCAGTAGGTTGTTATAACATAATTCATTTCTAATTCAAATTTAGACCAAGACCTTCAGATGCCAAGAAGCTCTCAAATGTTTCGTTCTTTCAAAACTTGTGTCAAGTGTTTTATTATGTATGGCTAAGAAGCTATGTTTGCAAACATACAGAAAACTCCATCACATATACAAGTTCAGGCAGAAATCAATCTTTTGCCAAATAGTAATGACAGATATGAATAGAATACAGGTGATCCCCACGTTACTCTGGTGGGAGTGGGGGGGGGGGGGAAACGTGCATCCTTAGAAAATGGTCTTGCAATTTTCCATAAGGCAAAGCTGCATCATTTGTGCATGCGTCAACAAATGCAACTTGAAAGATATTATTTGGCTATTCACATTTTTCATACAAAATTCATATAAGTACATTTTTATTTTGTATTGAAGATTTTTTGGTAATTTTCAATTTCCGTAAGGGCAATTTTCCATTAACTGATCTTCAAAACTGCAATTTTAAAGCAGTGTATGAAATTAGAGACTAGGTGGTAAGACATGAGGAAAGCTGTTTTCCCAGATGGTATATCTGGGCGAGTACTGAAGTCTTGTGCTACTCAGCTTGCTCTAGTGCTCGCCACAATATTCAACTTCTCCCTGGCCAAGTCCATGGTCCCTGCCTGCTTCAAAAGACCCACCATTGTACCAGTGCCAAAGAATGCTTCTCCAGCTTGCTTGAATGATTACCGACCGATGGCCCTCACCTCGGTAGTCATGAAATGCTTTGAGAGGCTGATCAAGAACCACATCTGCGCCTTGCTCCCTCGCACCATGGACCTGCTGCAGTTCGCATGCAGTCCGAACAGATCCACAGATGATACGGTCTCTCGGGTTCTACACACCTCTCTCTCACCTTGACAGCCAGAAGGAGGGGGGGGGGGGGGGGGGGGGGGAGGGCTATGTGAGGATGCTGTTAATTTATTTCAGTTCATGTTTCAATTCCATAGTCCCCATCAGACTTGCTGAGAAGCTGCTGGAACTGGGGCTGAACACTCCCCTGTGTGCCTGGGTCCTGGACTTTCTCACCACCAGGCCCCAGGTGGTCAAAATGGGGAGACATACCTCCAACCCCCTCACCCTGAACACAGGATTCCCCCAGGGTCTTTAGCCCCCTACTTTAGTCCCTGTACACACATGACTGTGTGTCCAGGTTCAGCTCCAACTCCATCAAGTTTGCTGATGACACTGTGATGGTGGGCCTGATCTCCGATAACGATGAGAAGGCCTACCGGGAGGAGGTGGCTGATCTGGCACTCTGGTGTCAGGACAACAGCCTCCTCTTGAATGTCACAAAAACTAAGGAGCTGATTGGGGACTTTAGGAGGGCGCAACATCCGAGGACATACACGCTACTGGAGATAAATGGGACTACTGTGAATGGTTGAGTGAGTGGGTGAGTGGTAGTTTGTGGGGAGTGGGTGGGTTGATGGGTGGGTTGATGGGTGAGTGAGCTCTGTGAGAGAGAGTGAGTGTGTGCACGCCCAGAGCTGAAAGAGTCAGGGCGAGTTGGTGCTGAGCCAGCACCTCTGTAAAAAATACACGATTACTGGCATTTTCTTTACTTTCTTGATAATTATATTTCATGATAATTAGTGAGTGCAACCGTGTAATATTTTGTCATATTATTAAATTATTACATGTTTCATTGTACTAGTTATACACTGGGATGTAGTGATAGGCTATAATCCTGTTTGACCTTCTTGCTCAAGTGTCAGTCAATACTTTTTTTTTCAACATGTACAAATTGATTCCATTTCAACCACCCCTACAGCCACTGGAGTCCAGATCATTATTCTCCACAGTAAAGGAAGTTTTCCGTCGTATCCTTTGCCAACAATTGTAAATATCCCCACTGTTCCTTGAACTATTTGCTAATACGAATATAAACCCTCTATTTAGTCTAACTAAACCAGTCATAATCTTGTGAAATAAGCTTTCACTCTTCCTTGCTCCATGCTTAAACACAGGTCTTTCTTGGGGTGGCATATGATAACTGTTGGAGTACCTCATATTGGTACATGGCTAAATATTGGGGCACATGGCCCTCAGCTATTCATGACGTACATCAATGATTTGAATGAAGTTTGACAATAATATTAAACTGATTATCATTTGGGAGAAGGACGCCAAGAGGGTTCAAGGCAACTTCGATTGTGGTGAATAAAATGGCAGATGCAGTATAATGTGGATAAGTATGTTGTTATCCATTCTGGTCTGAGAAAAAAAAAGATAGGCAGTGTATTATTTAAATTATGTTAAATTGGGAAAGGGTTGCTTGGTTTTCCTAGTGCAGCAGTCAAGAAAAGCAAACAGAGAAAATGAATTAAGTAGTAAAGGGTATGTTGACCATCATAGCAAGAGATGAGTGCAGGAGCAAGCATGTTTGAAAATTATTACAAAAGGCCTTGTTGAGACTACAAATGGAGTACAAGTGTGTGAGCTATAGGGAGAGGTTGAGTGGGTTGGGTATCTATTCCATGGAGTGCAGGAGGATGAGGGGGAATTTTATAGAGGTGTACAGAATCATGTGAGGAATAGATTGGGTAGATGCACAGTGTCTTGCCCAGAGTAGAAGAATCGAGGACCAGAGGACATTGGTTCAAAGTGAAGGAGAAAAGATTTAATAGGAATCTGAAGGGGTAACTTTTTCTCACAAAGGGTGGTGGGGGAGTGGAACAATTTGCCAGAGGAAGCAGTTGAGGCTGGGACTATCCCATTGTTTAAGATACAGTTAGACAGGTACATGGATAGGGCAGGCTTGGATGGATATGGACCAAGCGCAGGCAAGGATTACTAGTGTAGCTGGTATATTACTGGCTGGTGTGGGCAAGTTGGGTTGAAGGGCCTGTTTCCACACTGTACCATTCTATGACTCTAAGTGATACCCCTGTTGCAGCTGTTTATATAACAGATACTCACCCTCATGGGATTTACAAATCAATACTAAAAAGTGTGGTATGGGAGAAGGGTGGGAAAGCAACCGCTATACGGACAGTTTACTAGAAATGCAGCCTTCAGTTTATTAAACTTAGAATTTACCTTGGCACATTTACCTTTGTGATTTAGCTAATCAAGGTGCACAAATTATTTCCAATGTCCCTTTGCAAAGTATGATGGCTGTCATTAATAAGGCAGTGGAACCAATTTTCAGGACAACGCTGTATAGATTTTTCTCATTTCGCATATTGGCAGCATATAAATTCCATGGATAACATCTTCTTTGATCTATAAACAAAATACATAAGCAGGGAACCAGCTTTTTTAGTAGCGTGTCATCTGTCTACATGAAAATTAAATCAAAGATAGAGTCAGAGAGAGCAGGTTACGAGATATCTTGGAGGATGGTTGATGCATCATTATCAGAGTAGCGCTTATGTGGCGTATTTAAGAGTGGTTCATTCAGTTCATTGGCAGCCAAATTTCTTCTTCTACGGCGTAAAACTAAGGTGGAGATGGAGTAAATTACAGCGACCAGCACCAAGGCAACAAGGATCCCCACCGCTACTAATTCCAACACTGAGAGAGGCATGCCTGCAGAAGATATTTCAAAGACAAAGATATATTTTTTAAAGTTCAAATTGAACACAGTCTGCTTTGAATCTAGTCATTATTCAATCATTCAACTACTAGGCTGTGGGTCGAGGAGCTTTATTCCAATGTTTCGTAACCCAAGTCACAGAACTACATGAAAATTTCACATATTGTGTATAAATATTATATAAATCATCCCCTGAAACTCGCCAAGAACAAGACTTGCACATTTTTAGTAAATTAGAGAAAAAACTGAAAATGTTTGGGTATTTTTAGTCCGATCAAAGCACGATTAACATTGAGTTGTATGCCAGTTGGCCAATCACGCGTTTTGTTTCAGGCTAGCTAGGCAGGGAGCACACAACATGGCTGAGGGGACTTCACTGATGCCCGTTTAACTGGAGATTCCGATTAAGGTTCTTTCTAGTTCTGTGGAATACATGTCGTGGAAACTTGCAGCAGGGTAATTGAATTTAGTGAGAAAAGCAGTAAGAAGTCTGAACAATGTGTAGCTAAGTGGATAGAAGTGGAAGAAAGTCTTGAAAGCAAAGTCGCTGCTGAGATGCTGCAACACAAAGTTGAAACCAGTCAAACTTTGTGAAGCAACTGCAAGGTAAGATCTAAAGTATGAATTTATTAAAAGTAATCTGTATGGACTTTAATTAATTTAATTTCACCCTTTATAATGTGAAAACATGAGATTTGGAGGCTGTACATTCCCTCACTCACTCGTTCCCTCACTCGTTCATTCATGAAGTTGAGGGCCTAAGCTATGTGTATCCATAACAAGGTAAATTAAACATTGTCACTAATGCCAGCTTGTTGTAGTCTAATAAGTCTTTAACATCTAATCTCGGAGCTGCCTGCGATAACTTACCGAGTACAAGTGCTCCGATCGCAGGGCCTATGTACTTAACATAATGAAGCCGCGGTCTCAATTAAGAAGCGGCCAATTCCAGGCGGAATGTAGAAACATAGAAAAATAGGTGCAGGAGTAGGCCATTCGGCCCTTCGAGCCTGCACCGCCATTCAATGTGATCATGGCTGATCATCCAACTCAGTATCCCGTACCTGCCTTCTCTCCATACCCCCTGATCCCTTTAGCCACAAGTGCCACATCTAACGCCCTCTTAAATATAGCCAATGAACCGGCCTCAACTACCTTCTGTGGCAGAGAATTCCAGAAACTCACCTACTCTCTGTGTAAAGAATGTTTTCCTCATCTCGGTCCTAAAGGAATTCCCCCTTATCCTTAGACTGTGACCCCTTGTTCTGGACGCCCCCAACATCGGGAACAATCTTCCAACATCTAGCTTGTCCAACCCCTTAAGAATTTTGTAAGTTTCTATAAGAAACTTATCCCAAGGAAATCATTCTGCCAACAGTCATTCCGCCAACAGTGTGTTTGGATCATGTCCGCGGGGGGGGGGGGGGGGGGGGGCTGTACATAATGCCGTCCGTAGCGGCCGTTTCCAGGCCCCAACCACGGGAGAAAAATGGACGAATATTCATTGCACTTTATAGGCTTCCATTGGAGTGAGAAATGGTCAGAAATGGCTGATGTTTATGTAGAAATGAATTGGTGTATGTGAACCTGAACTTGAACTAATCTATCTATGGTAGTAACAGTGTTATTCTCATTAACAATATAACAATTACAGCACGGAAACAGGCCATCTTGGCCCTTCAAGTCCGTGCCGAGCAACGTTTTTCCCTTAGTCCCACCTGCCTGCACTCATACCATAACCCTCCATACCCTTCTCATCCTTATGCCTATCCAATTTATTTTTAAATGATACCAACGAACCTGCCGCCACCACTTCCACTGGAAGCTCATTCCACACCGCTACCACTCTCCAAGTAAAGAAGTTCCCCCTCATGTTACCCCTAAACTTCTGTCCCTTAATTCTAAAGTCATGTCCTCTTGTTTGAATCTTCCCTATTCTCAAAGGGAAAAGCTTGTCCACATCAACTGTCTATCCCTCTCATCATTTTAAAGACCTCTATCAAGTCCCCCCTTAAACTTCTGCGCTCTAGAGAATAAAGACCTAACTTATTCAACCTATCTCTGTAACTTAGCTGTTGAAACCCATGCAACATTCTAGTAAATCTCCTCTGTACCCTCTCTATTTTGTTGACATCCTTCCTATAATTGGGCAACCAAAATTGTACACCATACTCCAGATTTGGTCTCACCAATGCCTTGTACAATTTTAACATTACATCCCTATTTCTATACTCAATGCTCTGATTTATAAAGGCTAGTATACCAAAAGCTTTCTTTACCACCCTATCTATATGAGATTCCACCTTCAAGGAACTATGCACGGTTATTCCCAGATCCCTCTGTTCAACTGTATTCTTCAATTCCCTACCATTTACCATGTACGTCCTATTTTGATTTGTCCTGCCAAGGTGTAGCACCTCACATTTATCAGCATTAAACTCCATCTGCCATCTTTCAGCCCATTTTTCCAACTGGCCTAAATCACTCTGTAGGCTTTGGAAATCCTCTTCATTATCCACAACACCCCCTATCTTGGTATCATCTGCATACTTACTAATCCAATTTACCACCCCTTCATCCAGATCATTGATGTACATGACAAACAACAAAGGACCCAACACAGATCCCTGAGGCACCCCACTAGTCACCTGCCTCCAACCCGACAAGCAGCCATCCACCATTACCCTCTGGCTTCTCCCATTCAGCCACTGTTGAATCCATCTTCCTATTCCTGTATTTATACCCAAAAGTTGAACCTTTTAACCAACCTTCCATGAGGAACCTTGTCAAAGGCCTTACTTAAGTCCATATAAACAACATCCACTGCTTTACCCTCGTCAATTTCCCTAGTAACCTCTTCAAAAAATTGAAGAAGATTAGTCAAACATGACCTTCCAGGCATAAATCCATGTTGACTGTTCCTAATTAGACCCTGTTTATCCAGATGCTTATATATATTATCTCTAAGTATCTTTTCCATTAATTTGCCCACCACTGAAGTCAAACTAACCGGTCTATAATTGCTAGGTTTACTCTTAGAACCCTTTTTAAACAATGGAACAACATGCGCAGTACGCCAATCCTCGGGGACTATTCCCGTTTCTAATGACATTTGAAATATTTCTGTCATAGCCCCGGCTATTTCTACACTAACTTCCCTCAATGTCCTAGGGAATATCCTGTCAGGACCTGGAGACTTATCTACTTTTATATTTTTCAAACATGTCAGTACTTCTTTTACTTTGAAACTCATAGTATCCATGGCTACTCTACTAGTTTCCCTTACCTCACATAATTCAATATCCTATTAACGTTAAGAAGAGATTGGAATTTTATAAATTAAAGTCCATGCTGACTTAATGACTATGAGATGTTTTTTTTTAAGCCTCTACTTGAACTTCAACTAAATTATCAATGGACTTATCAAAACTTATCAAAAGACTTGGAATCTGATGAAAAATATTCAGATGAAGATCAGATGTAATGTAAACAAATAAATTGGGGAAATAAATGATTATATGTTTTATTTTAGTGTCGATCATTTCGCTGTTTATTTGGTCAACTTATTTAAACAATGAGTGAATTACTTATGATAATGGCGTGCTGGTGAATGACAGTCCATCCACACATACATCCATCCGTACGCACACTTCCATACATACATGCACACATACATCGGCACACACACACCCATCCGCAGGCAGACACATGTACACATCCATGCACACACATACATCCACACATACATCCATACATACATCCACACATACATGTTTGACAGAAATACACAGACACACACAAACTACAGATACTCAACCAATGCAACACTTTTAGGGTTATTTTAGGTTAAAGGTAATAATCCTCATTTGCAAAGGCACCATCGGGGGTCTCATTGTAGCTTAAAATGAATACTCATCGAGTAAACATCATAGCATTTGATTCTTGGTCAGGATGTGACATTTACATCAGAAATAAGACAGATCTCTTACAGGTCTATCACCCAGCCTGGCCCTACCCCAGTCCCACTATGGCCATTACCTCCACTCTCCCCACTATGGCAGTCAGTGGGGTTCAGTAAACGGGGGAACCCAGAGGATCTGTCCTGACCCTTTAATTAGGCAGGTTCATGAGCCCTTAAAACCCGGGACCTCTGCTGCAGTCTCATTACATTTCCTATTAAAGCAACTGGAAGATGCCTTGCAGAGCTGTCCTCCAGCCTGGCCCTGCCCCAGTCCCACTATGTCCGTGACCCCCACTCTGCACACTGGCAGTCAGTGGGGTTCAGTAAAGGGAGGAACCCACAGGAGCTGCCCTCATCCATTATTTAGGCTGGTTCAGGAGCAAGACCTCTGCAACAGTGTCATTTAAAAAACACTCACAATTATATTCATCATATTATTTTTATATAATTAAACTTAATTATATATGATTACAGATATATAGATATATTATAATATGGTTTAAATGGACTGCAACACGGAAATAGGCTGCCAATGGTGTAATATGGGCTTTGGCCAGTAGATGACGCTTACTTTCCCGATCTCATTTTCTAATTTGTTTAATTAATTAATGTGCAACTTTTGGCACTGGCGAATTATGACATCCTTCTCAATTATATTTCATCTAAATCTGTGGACAATTTCATGTAGTTCTGCGACCTGGGTCACGAAAACTGATATCTATAGACATTTTTGATGCTCGGCCCACAGCCTATACATAATAAATGATATAATAGTAATAATGAATAAAATAATTATAATGTACAGTTTAATGTCTCCCATCTATATCCTTCCCCTGGCTTTACATTTCTCTCATTATTATTATCTTTTTGTCTCCTTGTCTGCTGTTTGTCTCTTTTATCCCCTTCCATCTATATCCCTGCCTCTGGCTTTACAATTTCCCCCTCATTAACACCTATTATTTTCTTCTCTTTTAATACTCCGTCTCCTTTTCATCTCTAGCCTTTGTCCACCCATCTGCCAATCAGCTCCCCCCCCCCCCCACCTGTTTCCACCTATCACTTGTCAGGCTTCGTCCCAGCCCTTTTCCCAGCATCTTTTCCAGCTTTTTCTCTCCCACTACAAACAGCCAGGTCCCAAACAAAAATGTCAGATCCATGTCCTCCGGAGATGCTGTCTGACCTGCCGAGTTACCCCAGACCTTTATGTTCTGTTATAATGAACTTCATGCTGGAATTGATGTAGTACATACACTGCCTTATCATTTCAATTTCTTCCTGAACTGCCATGATTCACTTACAGTATAAACCTTATATTCCACAACTTGATGTTCGGAAATACCGAGGTTTTGGTTTCTGGCTCACCATATGATGTTTCCACATTCCCTGGTTCCCAGAATCCCCTTTAATGCAGTGAGGCCCAGTTGCCCGGTGGCCATTCTACTGACAGTGTCCCTGGTTCCTGCACTCTATTGCAAAGCACTGGGCACTTATTCTAGGTACTCTTTCAACTCATTGGGAACCTGGATCGTGCTCTCTCCTTCCACTTAACCGTTCACTGGTAAATTATAATATTGTGTATCACCTAAAACGGTGCATTCAAGTGTGCTGGGGGATTTACGGGAATAATATCCAAAAGTTTGGGAGATCCAACAGCCCAAAAATACTAAAGTCTGGAGCATGCTGGATTCTAAGTGTTATTATTGATGGTAAAGTCATATTATTTAATCGGCAGCACTCATTGGCCCGAGAGCATTTAACCCATTCTAAGCCTTCCTATAACCAAGATTCAAGATAGTTTATTGTCATGTGTGCGCCACGCACCTAGTATCTTTGTCCCGCAATCAAAGATACTAGAGAAATACAGCTGCTGCCGTCGACACAAAACGTCACGCTCCTATTCTCCAGAGATGTTGCCTGACCCGCGGAGTTACTCCAGTTTTTGTGTCTATCGGTATAAACCAGTATTTGCTTGCCAAGCCGGGCAAAATGAGTCGGCATTTAGATTGCCCGGCGGCACTTTGAGTGGTCATTGGCACTCGGGCAACCGCTAATTTCGAGCCCAGCTTAAGCTTTTACCACTATCCCATAACAGGAAAGAAGTAAATTAGTTGATGATTTCATAATCATCTTACTTGGCCATTCAACTTCATAGCTGTAGCCAAGGTTTTCAGCTGCTGTCAAAAACATTTCTACGTTAGTGACTGGAGGCCAGAACGGAACCATATTGTATGCTCCATTATGTCCAATGGGTGCATTTGCAACTGGAAAGATGGATAAATCTGCAACAAAAAAAAAACACATGAATTTACCAACACAAAAACACAAGTAACAAACACCAATTTATTGTTCTGATGCAAAAATGTTAGAAATGTCCAAAGAATAAGGACCTAAACCTTAAGGGCCTAAGATTTTAAATTGTGTATGGAAATCTGCACTATAATTCACTGCATTGAAGGTGGTTTAGAGGCAGGATCTGCCTCAGATTATTTCTCCGTCTGGTGTTGTAAATTATTCATTTTATCCAAAGCAAAACAGAGGTCTAAATAAAAGAACTGAAATTAATGAGAAATAGTATCTACTGGCAGCGAGTGGACTTCAGTTTGGACAAGGTGTGGAGAGGGGGCAGGGTGTTGTGGGTGGTACAGAATAGCTGGTACACCTGCAGTAACATAGAAAATATGGAAGAACTCAGCCAATCAACAAATATCTTTGGAAAGGGAATCCAATTATGTTTCTGGTCAGCGACCCTTCGGAGAAATCACATCAGTTCTGGTGCACCAGGTCTACGTTGACCATCGACCACTCTTGCAATCCTACACCAATCCTATTTTTGTTCTCCCCATATTCTCATCAACGTCCCCACTCACCAACACACTGGAGCCAATTTGCAGCAATTATACTGCAGGCCACACGGCTTAAAGACATGAAGGAAACTGAAGAACACCCAAAGAAACCTACACGGTCACTGCCTGTATGTGGAAGCTCCACGCAGACAGTATCAGAGGTCAGAATGACAGCCAAACTCAGCTTGCTAGCATGAAAGCAATGGCATACACCATCAAACTGACCTGTGCACTGCACATAGAGAGAGGAATCTTACAATGGTGATAGGATGGCAGCTTCCTCACTGCGAGTGAGCGTTTAGCAAAGGGATAGCGGTCTTTTACTTTCTGAATGTAATACACTGTACGTTCTCCCCATGATGTGGAGAAAGCTTTCACTATCCTACAGGAAAGTTGTATACACATGGGTTTGAACTTTTGTGCAATTATAGGGTGGATAACATAAGTGGCAATCAAGTATGATCTGCTGGATTGGGTATAGGATATTTGATTCATGACAGCAGAACTTAGTCGTGGTGGGCACTATTTACTATCTTTGAATTGTAAGAACTTCTCTTATAATCTTGACATGCTTCATACAAGGTGGAACAGTTTTGCAAAGTCAGAAAGCGAATCTCCCAGTGTGCCAAGCATAGCCTCTGAATTGTTCTGATAGTCAAGTTAATTAAATGCCTGGTCCTGGTAATCCTCGGAACCATGAGCAAAGCAGCAGTTTAAGTTAAAAGCACAAGGCTTCACATCTGCAATCAGCAATCTTCAAACACGGTGGTCCAAACCCATATGTACCTTACTTCAATGGACAGTGCCAACTGTCTCCATTACAAATCTTCAGGTAGATGATCCTATAAGTACAGGGCTTATGTGCACATCTAATTTCCTAAACATAGATCACATTTTCCATTGAAGGGCATCAATTT
Organism: Raja brachyura; assembly: GCA_963514005.1. The sequence goes on along the minus strand of OY740783.1, from coordinate 94,101,826 downwards.
CAAGATGTGCGATTGTAAATAGCTCATTCTAAGCTTCCCCTCAGTCTAGTTTCAGTCAATGAAACACTCAGTCAAGCACTTGCACATCTAAACTTTATTTTGGAAAAACACAATAACAGTTCCCCACTACTATACCTAACCACCGCGGGTTTGATCCTTGTATCTGCCTGGCCAAGCCCTCCTAGCCTCGTGCAAGCAGAGACAATCCAGAAGGTCACGCAGTCCTAAGCGTTCTCCCAGAAGATCGACATAGGACTTCGTGGGAGCGGCCTTTTATAGGTCCCCAAACCCTGAGGGGCTGAACCACATGGGGGTGGTCTCTATACAGTCCAATAACAGATATCGATTAACACAGTACATGATAGACATTTCCCCTACCCAATAATAGTGACTAATAAAATATGACTAAATTTCTAGATGCAGGTTGACAGAGATGAATTATGCAACATGTGTATAGATATTCAAGAAACCCAGACAAGGCTCAACGCTTAACCCAATCAACATCTAGCAAAGTAAAGCTTTGCAACAATATTTGCAATGTGTACGTCTGGTTTGCATTCACCCAATCCGTTTCATGCAATTTGCACCTAATTGTAAGAATCTGCAGATTATCCTTGCAACTCTTATCTAGACAAGCTGGCACCATTCTGCAGCTTGTCCCATATCTGCAGAAGGCACATTTAAATTGACCAAATGGCCTAGCAGCCCAGAAGCCTTTACTCAATTTTGGTGTCCTGGCATCTCTAATTTGGTCAGAATTAACATGATGGTTAACATTACCAGTATTATTTCTGTATGCATAACACGTTATGTTATGGGAATGGAAATGCAAAATCAAAGATTGCTTTCTGTGCTATATGTACTCGAAAGGCCAAGGACATGTTTAACAATATTTCACTCTATAATTAATTCTGTCATGTTTGATACAAAACATGTACAATACAATTCCAATTTCTGATCCATAAATTTCTTGTCTACTAAACTGACCAAGATGCTTAGCTCAGAAGAATGTGTGAATGATGACAGCACAGCCACAGGTAAAAATAAAATTAATTAGATGCTTGAATGTAGAAAATGAATGTACCCAGAGAAAATGTACATGGTCACAGGGAGAAAGTACAAACTCCGCACACATTGTTGGGATCAAATCTGGGTGCCTGGCGCTGTGAGGCAGCAGCTCTACCACTGTGCCGCAGAGGCAATATGGTGAAATAGCAAATGGAGAGGAATAGTGTGCTGTTAAACATGCACAATACAATATTGCAACAGTGTGGATCATTAGATTTGAGATTAAAATATCATGAGACAGTCAAGGTCTATCTAAGGTATAAACAAATAAATGCAAAAAATTCCAGTTGCACAATTAAAATCAATTATATTTACCTGCTTTACTTCTCCTCAACCATTCATCAAATATTGCATCAGTAAATGTATGCAACAACACAAAGATTGGGTCATTTGGGGACAAATGGGTTTGCCCACCAGTTCCATTAAGAAACAAATGTGCTAGATTATGCAAACTGCGAACTGCTGGATTGTACGTTCCTGAAGGATCACTATAACCTAGAAGACAGAAGACAGCCACTTCAAAGTAAAAAGATTAATGAATGTATATTCCAGTTCATCATATATATATATATATATTAAAACTGTGTGGCCGACTGCCGCCAACCGTCTGCCGTGTCTCCGCTTTGATGTCACGCTCCGCCGAAACAGGACCCCCGGACGCCGCTGTTTCTCCCACCAGCCCAGGCGTTACGCTCGCGCTTCCCTGACGGCGCTCCCCGTCACGTTTGGACGTCGTTATCTACACCGTTTCTAATAAAATCCGTCGTCTCCCCCCCCCCCTTTTTCGAAAATCGAACTGCTCTCACCCATAGAACATTGGTAAACATTTTATCGTGCCATGTCACAATGCCCAAGGCTCACAGATGGCCAATCGGAACGGATCTCATTTACATCTGCCTCAGCCCCCCCATACCCCGCCTGACGTTCCAGCACGTTCCCATTGTGTGATGTCACAATGCCATCCCTCACAGATGGCCAATCGGAACGGATCTCATTTACATCTGCCTTGGCCCCAGCCCCAGCAGCCTGTGTTTGACATGTGACTGGGGGGACATTGGCGCCTCGCGTTGCCTTGGAAAACTTTTCAAGAACATTCTTCCCCAACAGTCATTCGGACATCGTTTCTCGACAGCGATCGATCTAAACGCTGGATTTCTGCCCTTATTTCATTTTTCATTTGACACTTTTGTTTTGAAAATCTTATTATTATCGATATACTTTTTTCAAAAGGTAAACGTAGACGATGCTGTCAATATTTATTTATATTTGAATAATTATTTTTATTAAGTTCTCCGTTATTTGCTCTGCCAAATTAACACACATTTTCCCGTTTTTTTTAATATTCTCTCCTTATTCAAAGGACTCCACTTTGAAGAGATTGATTTTATCTTTGCCGATTTCCACAGCCATGTTATCAAATGTTATCTTTATTTTCAATTTAATTCATATTGAACAGGTAATTGTGTTTAGAAACCTTGCACATATCATCTGCTGTTTTAGACCAGTGATAATTTTATTTCATTTTCTGGTTCTCATTGCATATCTATAATTTACATTAGACAAGTGATTTTTCTTTAATGCTTAAAAAAACCACATTAAAAATCAGTTTTTAAAAAGTGTGGAAGTGCTTGATCACATGTGTGGGAACAGAGAAAGAGGATTGGGGGTGATAGGGAGTGAGGAATAGATGGACTGCCCCTCCCCCCACACTCCCCTACCCCATCTCACTCCTCCCCATCCCTCCCCCACACTTCTCTCACCCTTCCCCATCCCTCTCTCCTCCCCCACCCCTCCCGTCCTCCTCCTCCCACCACACCCTTCCCTCTCTTCCCCACCCCCCTTCCCTCTTTCCCCCTACCCGTCTCCCCCTTCCCTGCTTCGTGTGTGAGACTCTGGGGGCGGGCACGCTTAGTGTGACAACACACGCCCCTCCCCCCGAACTCCAGACAAACTTACAAAGGACCCACTGTGTGTGACAACACGCACTCACACCCCCCCCACCCCCCCCCCCAACAGCTTTGGTGCGCGAGACGCGCACAGCATCTGAACGCTCAGCTGTTTTTCAAATTGAAGCTGCAGCTTCTACAGCTTCGAATCTACAGCTGCATTCCACTATAGCTTCTTTGTTCTTCAGATCTCAGGGCATCAACTCCTCACGTGCTGAACTTTCTCCTCACAGCCAGCGCAGCTCGTGAAGCCCCGCCCACCTCTCCCATCCCCTGCGCGTTCATTCCAGCTGTGGGTTTCCAGAGAGTCAGAAGCCGGTGCTCCTTTGCTGTCAACGCTCGCTCCTGGGTGAACGCGTCTTGCCTTAGCGACTTTAAAAGGCTGTTGTCAGCTGGTTGTTATCAACGGCTGCGGGCGTTGCGAGGCCGAGTTACGTCAACCCAATCCCTCTCTACACCCTCCCCTCCCACGCTCTCAGCCCCCCTCTCTCGCCACCCATCTCTCTCACCTATCCTCCCCCACCCTCCCCTCCCCCCCATCTCACTCTGTCTCTTGCCCTTCTATCTCTGCCCCTCTCTCTGTCCCCATTCTCTCTGCTCTCACTCGCTACCCCCCCTCCCCTCTAGAAGCGCCTGCAAGTTTGTTGCTATGCGTCAGTGGATAGGGCGGTTATGGGATAAAAGGTGGAAATTAATAATATTAATATAATATCAAGGGGGTAGTTAGCGTGTGTGCAGGGGGTAGTTAGTGTGTGTCGCTGCATGCCACCCCCCCCAACCACAACGTAACGCAACTCCTAGAAAACCAGAGATTTTTACAATTTTGTTTTAACGTTCAGAATTTCGATTTCGAGTTCAGAAATCCACTCCTTGGCCAATTATTTCCCCAGATTTTGAATAAAATTTATCACAAAACTCAATTTTTTAAATATAAACGCCGCTCACCAGCTGCTGATGTCACAATGCCCACCTGCGTCCAGGCCCACCTGGCTGCAGGCCCCCCCCCCCCCCCTGCCGTTATGGATTAAAATGCGCAGAAAGATCGAGAAAGTTCTGCAGAACAAAGATTCTACAGTTCCGTTCAGCTATAGCTTCTTTGTTCTACAGATCTCGGGGCAGAGATCTCCTCACACGCTGAATTTACTCCTCTCCGCTCTAGGATCACGCGCTTAAACTTCTCATCACTGTTGGCGCAGCTCGTGAAGCCCCGCGCGCTCATTCCAGTTGTGGGTTTCCAGAGTCAGAAGCCGGTTCTCTCTCTCCCTATTCATTTAGCAGCCCGGCTCACACACACACCCCCCCCCCCCCCCCCCCCTTCTCTACTCACCTCCTCCCCTCTCTGCTCTCTACCAAAGATCCTATACACAATCGTCTCTTCCTCCTCCTCCCCCCTCCCCCAGCTCCCTCCCCTAAAACCCCCTTCACACCCATCCACCCCCTTCCCCCACCTCCCCTCTCTCTCTCCCCCTCCTGTCCTCCTCCCCCCCCCCCTCCATCTCCTGCCCTTCTGTCTCTCCCATTCTCTCTCTGCCCTCACTCTCTACCCCACTCTCTCTCGCTAGACGCGCCTGTGAGGTGGGGGCTATGCGTCAGTGGATAGGGCGGTTATGGGGTAAAATGAACAAATTAATAATATTAATATAATATCAAGGGGGGTAGTTAGTGTGTGTGGTTAGTGTATGTGAGACGCTGCATGCCGCCCCCCCCCCCCCCCCCCCATCCTCGAAAACCAGATGCAAAAAACGCGTAGGGATTTAACTTATGAGTTCAGAAATCCACTCCTTGGTCAATTACTTCCCCAGATTTTGAAGTCACAAAACTAATTTTTTTAAATATAAATGGCGCTTGCCAGCTGCTGGCATCACAATGCCCACATGCCCACCAATCCACGCCCACCTGCCTCCAGGCCCCGCCCCCCGCGGATTAAAGGCGCAGAAAGATCGAGAAAGTTTTGCAGAACAAACGTTCTACAGCTCCGTTCCGCTATAGCTTCTTTGTTCTACAGATCTCAAGGCAGCGATTGCTCACGCGCTGAATCTACTTATAAGTTCTGCAGAAGAAATATTCTATAGCTCCGTTCCGCTATTGGATCATGCGCTGGAGCTTCTCATGACCGGTAGCGCAGTTCGTGAAGCCCTGCGCGCTCATTGCAGCTGTGGGTTTCCCCCAAGTCAGAAGCGCCCTCTCCCCCCCCCCCCCAAACACTCTCTCCCCGTCCCCTCCCTCTCCCCCCCTCAAACACTCTCTCCCCCCCCCCCTCTCCCTCCCCCTCTATCTCTCCCCCTCCCCCCACCACGCTCTCTCTCCCAACCCCCTGCCCTCCCCCAAAAACCAAGTGCTGCAGGAAGACCATCAACTCTGGTCTGTCCAAAACACATTAGTCTCCCAGCACAGTGTGATGTCTGTCTGGGAGCATTGCCGACTGGCCCATTCTAGACTAGAGGAGTACAATGCTGAGGGACTCGCTGAAACTTGGAGCAGATAATGCTAAGGTTCTGTGTAGGGGTATCACAGTCCATGGTCCTTCTGCCACTGGACAGTCAGGGGCAGAGTCCAGTGGGGACACTCAAATAAGGAAAGTGGTAACATGCCAGGGGACCGCAGGGGTGGCAAGGGTGTTTTGCTTAAAGATACGTGCATAGTATGACACTAACGAGAGAATATAAATACATATATAAATAAATACATTTTTGGTTGTTAATATTATTTTTATTCTGAATAAAGATGATTTTTGGAAAAAAAAAAATTGCTCAAGTTCAGACGCCCTGTGGTCAACCTCAGCGGGTCTGTAGTTGTCCAGGATACAAAGCAGGATGTTTGCAAAATTGGCTTGAGCAATCCTGGTTTTTAATATAAAAGGCGACTTTAGTGTTAAGAACTGTAAATTATTGTTAGAATACATTTACCCCATATTTTTTTTTAAAAATCACCATCCAAACTTTCCATAAATAAACTTACCTTCCACCGAGTTTCGGAAGCTATCTGTTGAATTGGAGTAGAAAGGCAGTGTGTCATAAGATGATATATCTAAACATTTGGCTACATCTTGAGAGTTGGGCAAACGTTGCACCATTGGTCTGGCAACATTCCCACCTGGATTCCGTCGAATTGGGCCACCTTCAGTGCCTGGATGAACCGAGAACATGGTGGCATTAGGACCAATCTCTATTTCCTTGCAGCAGTGGTATCATGTCTACTCGGCAAAGGGTTAATTAAGATTGAGGACAGCAGCTGGTCACTGTCATCAGCAATTTATTTCCCCATCCAGGTTGAAAAATACAAACTATCAGGATGGGAACCAAAAAAGACTAAAATATGTGCAATAGATATTTGTTATATATTGCTTGATTTAACAGTTTTATGATTTATATGTAAATTTCAGGTGTGCCACTTTTATGTAAATATACTATAATGGAACAGTAGAAATAAAGAACTGCAGATGCTGGTTAATACACAAAAGAACACAAAGTGCTGGAGTAACGCAGCGGGTCAAGCAACAGCCCCGGAGAACATGGATAGGTGATAATAGACAATAGGTGCAGGAGTAGGCCATTCGACCCTTCGAGCCAGGTTTCGAATAGTTTGAAGGGTCTCGGCCCAAAAAGTTACCCATCCATGTTCTCCAGGGATGCAGCCTGACATGCTGAGTTAGTCACGAGTTGTTTCTTGCTTACAATGTAACAACCTTACTAGTTATTTATAAACAGAGTTTCCAAATATATCTTAACTACGTAACTAATTTGGAGGGTGCATTAGAAATGGTGCAACAGAAATTTAGTTGAGTTTAAAGATTTAGTTTAGTGATAGAGCTCTTCAGCCCACCAAGTCCGTGCTGACCGTTAATCACCCGTTCATACTAGATCGATATTATCTTTTTTCTCATCCATTTCCTACACATTAAGGGAAAATGTTTTACAAAGGCCAGTTAAGCTACAAACGTGCATGCCTTTTGGGACATGGGGAAAAAAACTGGAGCACCCAGAGGCACCGCAAACCCATACAGTCACGGAGTATATGCAAACACCACACAGGCAACACCCAAGGTCAGGATACAACCTGGGTCTTTGGCACTGTAAGGCAGAAGCTTTACCAGCTGCACCAGTGTGCCAAAATGTGTAAATAGACGGTTGCTGAATATAATCAAGATGGAATGATTGATATTTGGATATGAAAGTAATTGAGGGATATGAGACTAGTGTGGGAAGTGGCACCGATCTAAGAACAGCCATTAAATTACTGAATTACAGGACAGAAATGAAGGACCAAATGGCATCCTCCTGCCATTAACATTGATGGGTAAAAGATTAAGTAAAATATAATTGCCGAGAATTGTCAAGTATCTTCGAACCTGCAAGATAATGTCTTTGTCCAACAAAGCAGGAACTGTTTGGGATATTGACCAATTGGTTTAAACTTCAGTCTTATTCATGGTCCTAGCTTGACAAACAAATGATGACCTGGCTAGCGATTGAGAGGAAACTTATGACCTCAATCACTATGGGGAGTGGGATATGTTGGTCAAATAGGGATCGACTTCAGGAAGCGAAGCAGTAAACATGCCCCAGTATATGTTGACAGTGTCGAAGAAGAGACGGTTGAAAGTTTCGTATTCTGAGGAATAAAGAATGAAATTGCAGAACCTGCAATTTGTCGTGGACCAGCCACATCGTAACTATGGTCGTGAAAGCACACCAAAGCCATTTGCTTCCTTTGAAGACTTAGGAAGTTTGGCCTTTCCCCAACAACCCTCACCAACTTCTTGAACCAATAGTGGCTGCTATATTTCCAGTGGGCTGGATGGAATATCCAATTCACCCCAAAATACGGCGAACACAACACATCTAACTCTCAAATGCAAAACAAGTATCCAACTACAGTAACATACTTAACCGCAGCAAAAAAACCTGCTGGAGAAACTCAGCGGGTCAGCCTGCATCTACTGGGGGAAATGGACAGACGATGTTTTGAGTCTGGACAATTCTAACTTCTCTAAGAGGACAGATTATTTGGAAGATCATCCACGGCAGGGACAAATCAGGGTTCAAGGCAGATTGGAATCAGGTTTCAAACAGTTAAGATATCCTATTCTAGTGGTTAACATTCTTCATATTGCAACCAAAGCTTAAAATCTTCAAAGATCAAGACTGGTACATAATTTAAGTCTTGCACTTGTTATTAAAACAACTTCAGAGTGGTCCTCTAGTATCCAAAATCCCAAAGGGTGCTTTTATTGGGTGGGGAAAAAAAGTAATGCTACAGGTGATCTTGGAATATTTGAGAGTTTCTCTTTAAGGGTGCCAAATGTTAGTTTCTACTAATCCAGACACATGTTTTATTTTGTTCAATTTTCCATTTACTATATTATTAACGTAGTTACCATTGCAAATAGTTCCCAGGGTATCATAGTCTTCCACACTTTCACACAGATTGCCCCACAGTGCGAAGACAGAGTTTGAACTCAGGAGAGTAGGGTCAAAGTTGCTTCTGGCTCCCATTAGCTCATCTGTGCAGATGTCACAAGTATTTCTTCCTGTAGCAAAATTCCAGTATGGAAGAGCAAACGTGGGGTCATCCAACATCACCTGTGAGAGAAAAATAAAGAGTAAAATCAGTTGGATGCATTATAAAAGCAAACCTGAATAGACAATGCACAATTCAATTACAAGTGACAATTACTAGCATGCTGTTTCAACACTAATTTTACAAGAAGCTTATTTCTTAGCGCAAATAAGATCAGCATCTATCTGATGCCTATCCATATTTGCATTGGATAATTGAGAAGGTTATGCTGAAACGGCATATATTTTAATATTTATGCCTCCAAGCCAGTTGCAATAACATAGAATTTTTTCAAATTCAGCCTTAAAGTTAGCTACGTTTAATTTGTGCAGCTGTCCCTTAGACCACAACCAAAATCATGCATCTAGAGTATTTGCATAATATATTAAATTATTATACGGCGGTCACAGAGGAGGAGGAATGGAAACTGGAGGATTTCTTCTATTGTAGATTCAGGATTATAAGAAAATGGGCACAGGAGAAGACCACTCTGCCCCTCAAGCCTGCCACAAATTCAATCATGGGGAATCTGTCCAGCTCTCAACTTATCATGTCAATACTTGTGCATGTGTATCTTATGTCCATGGGTACCAAAAGCTGCAAAGTGCTTATATTTTTGGGTAATCTGTAACCATTTTACCCAAGTTAATTCAACTATTGTATCATAGATTATCCTTACGAGCATTATAGTTCAAACTCTCATGCAAAACACATAGTGCTAGAGGAACTCAGTGGGTCAGACAGGTTCGAGGGAAGAAATAGATAGGCAATATTTTGGGTAAGGACCCTTCTTCAGATTTCTCTTTTGATTGCCTATCCTTTGTGGATACAACCCATAGTCTTCCAAACCTGCAAATATCCTAATGCTTTATACTAAATCAAATCAAATATGGTATTTGATATTCTCTTGGTTTTGGCTGTATTGACCACCAAATTTACCAGACTCCATATTCCTCCCTTTAAAATATTACCAATACTGATCTAGGAGCAGATTTACAATACGGGAAATTTTCTTATAACACACTTCTTATGTCCATAATATTTTCCAAGCATCATTCCTCCAGTTGGCACATTTACTTCCATCTTAAATTGAGACAATGTAATGTCAATAATTAAATTAATAATAATTAAATTAATATGATGAAAAAGACTTTGATCAAGCCTGCATTCTCTAGTATATCACAAAATATATGCCATTTTCAGCTGACCCAGAGCCACAATCCCATGTGAGGTCAAAGTAATTAAAGAAAAGTTTTACAAAGACCTTTTTGTTAGAATTAAATAGGCAGATTAGGAAATGGGTTAAGTGTGGAGAAGAGGGTGCCAGGAGGTGTCAGGATGTTTCCAAAGCTGCTCCTCAGTTTGCCATTAGGGCTGTGCACCAACTCAGACCAAATTCAGGACGTGCACATCAAGACCGGAGAACACAGGCATTGAAGACGACAACTGTAGGCTCCCAGGAAACAAGAGTCCGCACAAGAGCAAAGGAAATGTAGAGATTAGCACAAGCTATTAATATAATCTGAATATTTATTTCTGATTTAAAGTATGGGTTTCTACTGTTATCCAATTTTGTCAATTATGAAAAGGCATGCTCAGCAGGGTAGACGAGAACAAAATTTCAGACATTGATAAATTAAATAGTCAAAAGAAGCAGATGAACCACCACAAACACAAGTTTATTCTGTTTGGACTAAGAAGCTACAAATCTATAATTTTCAGTGGGGAAATGCTAGAAATTGTGTAGATTGATAAAGATTTAGGAGCTCATTACAAGATCATTATCATCATCGGGTGGCGCTGTTTGTCCTTTCATCCTTTTTGTTATTTTTAGTCTGACTTTAACATCGCAGGGTCCTGGGACCTCTTGTCAGGGGTCACCAGCATTGAATCTCTGCCCAGCTCGGCCTGTGGACTTCGGGAGCCGCAGTCTCCGGTAGGAAGTGGCTTATTCGGAAACTTCAAGCCGCTGAGAGTGTTCTCCATTCTGACGCCGGAACTCTGTTCATCCCGGCGAGAGGGCCTGACCACGGGTGGACAAAGAGGAAGAGGACTGAACTTTATTGCCTTCCCTCATAGTGGGAAATGTTGATTCCACTGTGTGGGGATGTTCATGTTAAATTCTATCATGTATGTTGTTCTTTTTATTCGTATGGCTGTATGCCAATTCAAATCTCACTGTACCAATTGGTGCATGTGATAATAAATGTCTCTTGATCATTAGAATCGGTGGCCAGGTGTCAAGAACAAAAGGCTAATTGGAATGCAAGCCACCATATCCAGAGGATAAGAAAATAAAGGAAAGGAATGTGCATCTATAAACATAACAAGTTCCCGGTTGGACCACATCTGGAATATTGCACCTAGCCTTGGGAACTGTGGCCTTGGATGAAGTGAACTGCCAGCTTGCAAGGATATTAACTGGATTCCAACAGTTAAATTATGAGGACACTTATCCAGAGGAATTGTGCCAATTATAGCAATTATGTGAATTATTGCAAAATGAGAATTGCCGTGCGTTTTCCTGTGATGAAAAGATTCTCATGCAAACTTAATACCTTTAAACACATTTCCTGCATTAATCTTGATCACCCAGGCAAAGTGACAGGAGATTTTCTTGGGGTTCATTCTCCACGGCTACTACCACCACAAAAGTCCTGGTTTTGTGTAGAACAAAGAAGAAAAAAAAGAGTATGGCACTCAGACCCTCAAATTAATTGTGCCCTTAAACACAATCTTAACACCTCTGCAGCCGCACCCCATCAGACTGCTTTGGCTCCATCTGTCTTAATATCAAAAGGCAAAATTAATCCAGTTTATAGTATTACACCTACTGCTTTACATGCAAGCATTCTACAGTTCTACACCATTCTCTGGGAATAACAGTTTCCTAATTTTGGTCACAATAATGGATAACTGTTTGGTTTGGTTTATTATTATTGCCACACGTACTGAGATTCAGTGAAAAAAGTGTGCATGCTATCCAGTCAAATTACATTATAGGTGTGCACCATAATAGTTTATGGCAGCACGGTGGCGTAGTGGTAGAGTTGTAGCCTTACAGTGCCGGAAACCCGTGTTCGACCCTGACTATGGGTGCTGTCTGTATCGAGTTTGTACGTTCTCCCCGTGACCTGCGTGGGGTTTCTCCGCGCTCTTAGATTTCCTCCCACACTCCAAAGATGCACAGGTTTGTTGGTTAATTAGCTTGGTATAAGTATAAATTGTCCTTAGTGTGTGTGTAGGATCGTGTTAATGTGCGGGGATCGCTGGTCAGTGTGGACTCAGTGGGCAGAGGGGCCCCTTTCCATGTTGTTTCGCTAAACAAAAATAAACTAGTGTAATGAGAAAAATATCAGTGTAAAATATAGGTTCACATTATTTTACTGATAGGGAAATTGCAGATTAAGAAAAATTACAAGACTGCAATTAAGTAGATTGGGAGATTGAGACAACACTCCTAGCATTTGCGAGGACAATTCAGTAGTCTGATAATAGCAGGGTAGAAGCTGTTCCTGTAATGGCGGTATGTACTTTCAAGCTTTGTATCTTTTGCCTGGTTCTGTGTGTTTTTTTTTAAGAATCTCCCATGTTTGAATTTCCCCATCAGCTAAAAGGCATCAATTCCTGCAGAACAAACCTGCACACAGCATCCAAGCAAATAAGTCTGTTTTCTTCCATGCCGAATAGCCTTGTTATTACATACCAGGACACTATTTGTAGGTTATTTTCCTATCATTCAAATCTCAAATAACAAGAATAGTAAACACAGATTTCAATCTTGATCTGACAAGGTACCACTTTTCAGATTCAAACCCATCCATAATTATTTTTTTGCCTTCATGCTTTCAGATTATCTTTTCACTACAGATTACTAGTGAGACATAACATTCTTATCTTTCAGCGAAGCCTCTAATTGAGCATCTCACCTTTACTGCAGAGAATGTTTCCCTCGTACCTCATCTATTCTCGCAACGAAATCTACAAGTTATGAGGCACAATTTGGCCCATGGTAGATGAGGAAACTAAATAAAAAAGGCATGGCAAACAAGCAATGGGTGATATTTAAATAGTTAAAGACATTTAGACAGGTACACGGATCAGAATGGTTAAGAGGGGTTTGAGTCTAATGTAAGCAAATGGGACCAGCTCAGGTGGGCAACTTGGACTAAAAGGCCCATTTCAGCACTGCATAACTATTAATATAGTTTACAATACACTTGTATCCTAGTAGAGCAAAACAGGGAAGAGAAATCAAACTATAACCAACATGATAAACATAGCATAAAATCGAAAGGCTCGTAATGTGACCACAAAGAGCAGCAAGCATGGGCACTGGAACAATTTTAGAAATTGACAAACAACCACTAAGAAATCAGCTTTTGGTGCGGTCAGGAGTATCAAAGGCGCAGTTAATAGATTTTGAAGAGAGATAATGTGCCTGTAAAGTTGCAGCAAGTAAGAATTTCATTGTTCCAGTCCCAGTACATATGATGTTCAAACACTCTCAAAGGGAGGGACGTACAGTGTACATTGGAGATGAGGCAAAGGTCAGCGGGTCAGGCAGCATCTGTAGTGGCAGATGGATATTCTGTCCATTATCCCCACCATGGGTGCCAGTTGCCTGGCTGAGCTCTTCCAGCACTTTGTGTTGGAAGGAACTGCAAATACTGGTTTACACCAAAGATAGACGCAAAAAGCTGGAGTAACTCAGCAGGTCAGGAAGTATCTCTGGAGAAAAGGAATAGACGACTTTCAGGTCTAGACCCTTCTTCCGACAGAGTCAGGGGAGAAGGAAAATGAGATATCTAAAGGTATATAGAACAAATGAACATCACCTTCTGCCAACTAACAATGAGCCACCTTTCCTTGATCATTATTGTTTATTACATACTTCTCGTTCATTTGTTCCATGTACTTTCTATATCTCTCGTTTCCATCTCCCCTGACTTTCAGTCGGACTGAAGAAGGGTCTCAACCCAAAAAGTAATCTGTACCTTTTCTCCTGGGATGCTGCCTGACCCGCCGATTCTATCCTGCGGCACTTTGCTGTGTTCATTGCATTGAGGAGGAATCAGATTACCTGCATGTCCCGCTCCAGCTGCAACAGGTGGTAGCGGTGCCAGGTGAGGAAGGCGGGCCCTTCGTGGGAGAAGTCGACGTCGCCGAAGGTGCGGCCGGCCCCCAGGTAGGTCTTGCGCACCGAGTAGTAGTGCGTCCAGACGAAGAGGTTGTAGATGGAGACATTGTCGAATTGCGGGCTGCGGCCGTCGGCGCCCAGGACGTCCGGCCGGCGGCGGGTGGCCACCACCAGATCGGGGTGCGGGGTGCGCTTGGCCCGGTGCAGGGCGGACACCAGACTCGCCCTTTCCCCTGGGCTCAGGCTCAGCACGTCCCGGCGGAGCAGCAGCAGCGGGCGGCGGCAGTCGGCGCCGCTCCAGCCGTAGCGGCAGCCGCCGCAGTTGTAGCCGTGGAAGTTGGCGGCGCAGCGGCAGCTGCGGTTGAAGAAGCGGAGCGGCCAGCGTTCGCGCTCGTCAGCGCCGTCGTGCGGGTACTGCCCGCCGTGAGGGGCCGGGTCCGCCCGGACCTCGGCGCACACCCCCCGTCCCAGGCTGGAGCCGCAGCGGTCGCCCGGGACGGAGCCCAGCGGCGGGCAGCACTCCCCACTCTGCAGCGCCTCCGGCCGCACGCAATCCCGGGGGAACTGGGCGCGGATGGTCACTGTGCACACAGCGGCCAACAAGCTCGCTAGCAGTCGCCACTCACCCATGCCCTGTCTGCTGCCAGACCAACAAGTTGTGTCCCGTTAACTAGCAGCGAATACTTCCCCGCCACCTCGAGGATCCTCTTAAATACCAAATCATCCCATGTCAGGGAACCATCTGGTGTTCTCCTCGTGACTTATTTTGTCAGGTGGAAAATTGTTAACTTTTTTTTTCCTGTAAAAGTCAAAGATGCTTTCATAAAGGTTTCGTGCCTTTCCTTTCAAGCATAGATAAGGCAGCGGGTAAACAATCAGAACCTTGTTCTTATCAGGACGGACACGTCAAGGACTAAAGGTCATAGCTTGAAGATGAGAGGGGCAACGTTTAAAGGAGAGTTTCTTTACGCAGAGTGTGGGTGCTTGGAACATGCTGCCAGAGTTGGTGGTGGAGCTGGACATAATGACACTTAAGGGCCTGTCCCACCAGCATGCAACTCGATGCGATTAGCGCGACCTAACGTGGTCCGGCGTCGCGGGGCCGGTCCCACTTCGATTGCCGGAGCCGTGCGGAGTTTGTCCCGACGCCGCGCGGGGCTCCGAAAAACCGACAATGTCCAAAAATCCCGCGCGGCAACGGTTTGTCGGCTCGCAGTCGCCGCGACATTTACATACCGCCCGGACATCGTGCCTCCGTGAAACTATTCGTAAGTGCCTCCGTGACCCTCTATGTGTGTGGCTCCGTGGCCCTGTATGTGTGTGTGTCTCGGTGCCCCTCTCTGTGTGCCCCTCTAAGTCCTGGCGAACTTACCTTGGACTTGCTTCAAGTTCGCCTCGCTTTGCGCCGCGTTGCGCCACTCACCCAACCTCCGCGCGGCCCCCGCTGCTGGTTTGATCGCGTTCATCGCATATAGTTGCGTGCTGGTGGGACAGGCCCTTTAGGAGGCGTTTAGACAGGAACATGGATATGCACGTAAAGGAGGATTATAGATCACATGCAGGTTGAGGAGATTGGTTTAACTCGGAATCATGCTTGTGGGCTGAAGAGCCTGTTCCTGTGGCATGTGCACCATTACTTAAGGCATGTATTTTACATCTGGTGATAAGGTTGATCAACACAAGAGTTCCACTGGGTCTTCCCCTTCCCCCTAGTACCATATGCCCCAGCTCCTCCACACCCACACAATAGTCCTCATACCCCCCCACCCCCGACCACCCACCACCCCCCTACCAGACATCGCCTCGGTCACCATCCCCCCTGACCTCCCCCTCTCTGATACCGAACGGTCTGTCCTCAGCAGAGGCCTCAACTTTGTTTCCATCCATCCCCATCTCAATGAGTTCCACGTCCGCCACAATGTGGAGCCCTTTTTCCGTCGCCTCCGCATCCAAGTGTTTTTCCATGGGAAGGAGTCCTCACCCCCCCATTGATGACCCCTTCTCCCGCCTCCTCTTGGACTCCCCCTCATGGCTATCCACCTGCTTTAGACCTTTTTATTTTGAACTGCCGGCGGGACATCAACCGCCTCAACTTTTCCACTCCCCTTTCTCACTCTAACCCCTCCCCCCCGAACGTACAGTCCTCCACTCACTCTGCAACAACTCTAGTTGGATGATCAAACCTGCCGACAAGGGAGGTGCCGTGGTAGTCTGGCACGCTGATCTCTACCGCTCTGAGGCCAGGCACCAACTCTCAAACATCTCCTCGTACTTATCCTTGGACCATGACCCCACAGACGAGCACCAGGCCATTATCTCAAACACTATCACTGGCTTCATCACATCCGGCTCCCTGCCCTCTCAAGCCTCCAACCTCATCGATCCCCAGGCCCGCACACCTGATTTTACTTTCTCATCAAATTCCACAAAACTGACTGTCCTGGCAGACCCATTGTTTCTGCTTGTTCTTGCCCACTTAACTTATTTCCACATACCTTGACTCCATCATATCCCCCCTGGTCAAATCCCTCCCTACCTATGTCCAAGATACCTCACACGCTCTTTGTCTCCTCCATGACTTCCGTTTACCAGGCTCCCACTCCCTCATCTTCACCATGGATGACCAGTCACTCTACACCTCCATCCCCCACCAGGAGGGTCTTAAAGTCCTCCGTTTCTTCCTCGACCGCAGAAGCAACCAATCCCCTTCTACCAATATTCTCTTCCGCTGGTCCTTATCGTCAACAATTTTTCCTTTAACTCCTCCCATTTCCTCCAAATCCAGGGCATAGCTATGGGCACGCACATGGACCCCAGCTCTGCTTGACTCTTTGTAGGGTATGTCGAATAATCCTTGTTCGAGGCGTACCGTGGCCCTATCACCGAACTCTACCTCCGTTATATTGGTGACTGCATTGGTGCTCCCTCCTGCGCCCATGCAGAACTCACTGACTTCATCCATTTCACCACTAACTTCCATCCAGCACTCAAATTCACCTGGACCATTTCCGACATCTCCCTACCGTTTCTAGACCTCACTATCTCCATTGCAGGTAACAAACTACTGACGGGCATCTACTACAAACCCACTGACTCCCATGGCTATCTGAGCTACACTTCTTCCCACCCTGTGTCCTGTAAGGACTCTGTCCCCTACTCCCAATTCCTCCGTCTATGCCGCATCTGCACCCAGGATGAGATGTTCCAAACCAGGGCATCGGAGATGTCCTCATTCTTTAGGGACTGGGGGTTCCCCTCTTCAACTATAGATGAGGCTCACACCATGGTCTCCTCTATATCCCGTAGCTCTGCTCTCACGCCCCATCCCCCCACTCGTAACAAGGACAGAGTCCCCCTTGTCCTTACCTTCCATCCTGCCAGCCGTCACATACAACAGATAATCCTCCAACATTTTTGCCACCTCCAACGGGATCCCACCACTGGCGACATCTTCCCATATCCTCCCCTTTCGGCTTTCCGCAGAGACCGCTCCCTCCGTGACTCCCTGGACAATTTGTCCCATCCCATCCAAACCACTCCCTCCCCGGTACTTTTCCTTGCAACCGCAGGAAATGCTACACTTGCCGCTTTACCTCCCCCCTCGACTCCATCCAAGGACCCAACTCAGTCTTTCCAGGTGAGGCAAAGGTTCACCTGCACCTCCTCCAACCTCATCTATTGCATCCGCTGTTCTCGGTGTCAACTGCTCTACATCGGTGAGACCAAGCGTAGGCTTGGCGATTGCTTTGCCCAACACCTCCCCTCTGTTCTCATTAACCATCCTGATCTCCAGGTGGCTCAGCACTTCGACTCCCCCTCCTTTCTGTCCTGGGCCTCCTCCATGGCCAGAATGAGTCCCATCGCAAATTGGAGGAGCAGCACCTCATATTTTTCTTGGGTAGTTTACACCCCAGCGGTATGAACACTGACTTCTCCAATTTCAGGTAGTCCTTGCTTTCTCCCCCCTTCCCCTCCCCACCCCAGCTCTCCCACAGCCCACTGTCTTCGCCTCTTCCTTTCTTATTCCTGTCCCCCCCACCCCGACATCAGTCAGAAGAAGTGTCTCGACCCGAAACGTCACCTATTCCATAGATGGTGTATTACCCGCTGCGTTTCTCCAGCATTTTGTCTACCTTCGATTTTGCCAGCATCTGCAGTTCTTTCTTAAACACAAGATACTATGCCATAGAAAAAACAAGTAAGTGAGTGAAGAAGGGTTCTTACCCAAAACATCATTCATCCATGTCCACCAGAGAGGGGCAGGTTATTTCAGCACTTTGTGGTCTACATAAGATTCTAGATACCTCCACCTTCAGTGCACTGTGGCTGCAGCGTGCATTACCCGAAGAGTGCATTGCAACAAGTTTCAAATACTTTTTGAGCAGTAGTTCCACATACAGGACCTACAGCATCTGGATGGACTGAAAGAGCAAGAGTATGAGACCACTCTCCTCCATGTTCCATTGTGGTTAATTTCCTTCTGACAATCCGAGTAAATTACACATTAACTGATTTTGATGTTCCAAAAACAAAACTTTATTGAATCAGTAAAACACTGTGTTCAGCAACAAACAAGTACAAGAGCATGAGTTATATGACTTTATGATTTGAAATAATTCACAATTGTTCTGACAGAAATTGCAGGTTAGAAAGTAAAATGCTCTTCTAAAATGCTGACGTCTTGGCAATTTTGTTTCCCTTTGCAGTTTGTGACTAGAGCAGATGGGTTTAAGGATTAGTCATCCATTGTTTCCTTTTTAACTTCAGTAAAATTGAGTCTCAGATTTCCAGAGGATTATTTATTCTAAAATTAAAATAATATATAGTTAGGATTAGATGAAATGCATCTGTCAACTGTTTATTACACCAAGCACATATGTCTAAAATGTGAATTTATTCTTACAAAGCAAGAAATATCTCTGTCAGAATGGTGAAATATTACTCTATAGTTTGTTTGCTTGCATTTCTTCCTGAGTGAATTACAGCATGGTGTGTTACAATGGAATAAAACTTGTATTTCCAATTCGTTGAGTCAGCTCAATACTGAAAACAATCCCATATTTTCATCAACTTAAGGAATTTAGTAGTAACCTAGTAATTTTGCTGTCACAAGGCACCACAGACACAAGTTTTGTAAGTTTCCCTTCCTCAAGTAATAGTTGAGGTGCCCAACTTCCTACCATTCCCTTTAAGTGTGATATGCACAATCAGACCCTCGACTGCTCAACTAAACTTCTTGACTTTGACAGCCATCCAGAAACCTAATGTCCAAAGTTAAGACCATAAACATCAAGACCTTATAGCTCCATTGCTGCAGCTGAGTAGCAGTAATCATTCCCCAAACACTGAAATGTTGACCACATCCCTAATGAAGCTGCATTCCCAACTTTGAACCATCTCTTCCTATCTAAAACAGCAAGCAATCTGCTGGAAGAGCTCAGCAAGTCAAGAACTGAGAAAGGGAAGGAGAGCTAATCGCATAAAGTAGAGGAGAGTGGGGAGATTTTCAATCCTCTTTATGTTGCCTATCATCCCTCCCTCAATCCTGATGCGGGTTTCACACCAAAATGTTGACAATTCCATTAGCCCTTCCAGATGCTGCTCAATTGCTAAATTCCTTTGGCAGGTTGTTCGTTGGTAAGGATTCCGGCATCTTCAATCCTTTGTTTATATCCCTCTCATGTTCTATCCCCCTTCACATCTTTACCACCATTAATAGGAATTTAATTTGGTGCCGTGTAACAGTCTTGCTGCATTCAATATAAGGTGGCTGTGGTGATAATGGACGCAAGATTATCATCTTCTGGGATTCCACTGATTTTAGAACAGTTCCCATTGACTGGAAAATTGCAAATATAACTTCACTATTGAAGAAAGTAGGGAGTAAGGAATCAGACAACGATAGATCTTAGCCTAGCATCAGTTCTTTGTCCTGGGGCCTCAGGTGTTCATAATCTATGTCAGTGACTTGGATAAGGGATGAATAATATAGTCAACCTTGCTCTTCATACAAAACTAGGAAACGGTCTGGGCTGAGAGGAGGAGCACTGAGGGACTATGGTTGATATAGGCAGATGAAAGGACAAAGGTTTTGCAGATTAAATGCAATATGGAAAAGCTAGGTCATCTACTTTCAGGAATATAGAAATATATAGATGTATTTGATTGAAAAGTTGATTTAAAACTGTTGGTGATCCAAGTTTCTTACAGTGCATTCAGAAAGTATTCAGACCCCTTCCACATTTTGTTACGTTACAGCCTTATTCTAAAATTGATTAAATACATTTTTTTTAAATCATCAATCTACACACAATACCCCATAATAAAAAAGTGAAAGCAGGTGTTTAGAAATTAGTACTTTCTGAATCCACTGTATGTGTGTTTATCTGCAAATCAAGGTTGATCTTTATTATAACAGGATTTGAGTACTAAAGTAGACATATTTTGCCCAATGCCTAAGACTTCCCACGAGACCACATCTGGAATATTCTGGTGTTCCCATCGAAGGAAGGATATATTTTTGATAGAGCAGGTGTAGTGACCATTCACCAGACTGATTCCTAAACTTCTATTATGGTGAGAGATTAAATGGACTGGGTCACTACTTGTTCAAGCTTTGAGAGAAAAGGTGACGTAATTGAAACATGTGGAATTTGTAAGAGACTTGATAGGGTTGTTTAAGAGTTGATGTTTCCGCTGGCTCAGATTTCTCAAACCAGAATTTAGAATCTCAAACGAAGTTGGCAAATCAGGAAAGAGTTGAAAATAAATCTCTTCAGCATGATCGTAGCAAAGTTTGGGGGATTCTATGCCCATGCAGCCCATGCAAGTTTGGTTGATAATGTTTGGGCATGGAGATATGGAGTTAGTGAAAACAAGTAAAGAAGGGGTGAAATATCAGCCGCAATCTTAGTGAATGGCAGAGCAGGAAGTAAAGGCAAACATCATTCACCTGCTTCTATTACTTACCGTTCTATTAGACCCGTTGGGCCTGTCCCACAAGGCAATATTCCACCACTGACCCAAAGCCCCCCAACTGTGCAGGAGCAGGTGAGGGGTTTCCATTGTGACGCCAGAGATTTCCATTGTGATACGAGTCACGGCAGCCCTCCCCCAACTGCACCTCACAATCCCTCTTCCTACCCCTCATCTCCCAGCACTCCCTCCCCCTCCTCTTCACCATGCCCCTACTTTTCACTCTCCTCCTCCCCTCCCCACTCCCTCCTTCACCTTTCCCCTACCCTCAGTCACTCCCTCCCTCCCCACATAACCCCTCTCCCCTCCCCACCCTCTTCCTCTACCTCTATCTCCCACTCCCCCTCGTCACCTCCCCCTCTCCCACTCCCCCTCGTCACCTCCCCCACTGTCCTCCTCCTCTATCCCTCACTCCCTACCTCCCCCACTCCCCCCTCCTCTCCCTCTATCCTCCCTCCTCCCCCACTCTCCCTCCTCACCTGTCCCATCTTTCCCACCCCACTACCCTCTCTATCCCCCTGCTCCCCCATTCCTCACCTCCCCCGATCCTCCCACAATGAAAATCAAGATTTAAAAAAAAAAAAAGAAACCTATCCTCCCCTCCCCAATGAAAATTGTGTTTTTTTCCTTAAAGCAACCTAAACACAATGTTAACTATGAAAATTGAGTTTTTTTGAAAATCGCAATTTTGTTTTGTAAATGAGATTCGGGATCCGATTGTGATGTCATTGTGACATCGAACGCGGGCAAGTGGAAAAGTGGTTTGAAAAGTTTTTTGTAAATGTTAAAATGTCAATAACTTGTAAAATATAACATTAATCTGAACAAAATGTTTATTTCACATCCTAGAACAATGGTGAGTAAGGTGGACCAAAAATTGTAGCGCTATCGTGTACCATTTTGGCGGGGTTTTGGAATATCACTCACACGCACGCAAAAAAACAAGATGAGAGTTTTAGTTATATATAGATATCGATGGTTCTTTATTCTTACTATACTCAAAAATATATCAATAGCTGCAAAGTAAAATATAAATCAGTTTGTAATAGGTGCTAATGATTATTCTCCATGCAAAACAGCCAGTTCAACTTTGTGGTTACAAATTGCAAGTTCTAAGCTTTCCGTCATTATAATCCACATGCATCCTATAGAATAGTATTCTCCCTTATGCCATAAATAATGGCATTGGAAAATGATCAGGGTAACATGATTTAAAGAAAACAGAAGATGTTGTTATCAGAATAATGAAATGCATAGTTTCTACAAGTTTAAATGATTCATATTATTCTTGTTCACTATGTTCTCAATTATTCATGATGAAAATAGAGCTGGTATACTCACTGTGTGAATGCCATGTTGTTCATTGTTACTGTATTCTCATTGGATTCAGTGTTAATTGTTTCAGCAGCCTCACTATCCTCACAGGTTTTGGCTGATGTTACATACCTGTTGAAAGGAACCAAATATAACAATGTCATAATTTCTATTTAATATAAAAGCACCATACGACAGTGCAGTTAAATGTATAATTTGTGTTTTCATTTATTTCTTTGCAAAAGACTTGGTCAAATTGTCAGTGTGTGTTATCCGTTTCAAGATAATCACAATTCCAATTTATGTGCCTCATTAAAAATAGAAATTGAAGAAAGGATACATAAGAAGATAACAACGTTTTCAGTCCCTGCTTTGTTCAGTATCCAAGTTAGTTGAATGGAGAGGGGCACTACAGTTACTATTAACATGCCTGGACCTACACTGAAGGGAAAAAATTGGCCTTCGTTCTGAGACATTAAAGGAAAGAGATCAAGCTTGGCTGTAACATTGCCTTCCTCATGTGGCAGAGAATTCCACAGATGCACACACATACACAGGTGACAAGTTGAACAAAGTACTGGAGCATTAGGAACACCTTTGAAATTTAACCTGACTCGAGCTCAGATCTTACACGAAAGAAGAAAAGTAATGGGAGAAATAACATTTCTAAAATATATGTTTCCCATTAAAATTATAATGAAGTAGCAGAAAATATATTATTACCTATACTTTATTCATTTGAAATAGTAACAAAGGTATTTAAATTATGATTCAATATTAAATAGTTTTTATTGTTTATCTATCAAGTATCTGAAGATAATTTTATATGATTTTTCAAATGATTTTAACTACTAAAAAACATGCATATATTTTCTCACATTTTGCCTGAAAATGGAAAAGCTGTGAAAAATATCTTAAGTAATAACACCGGATTTGTTTACAATTCAAATTATCTCCCTTGCCTCGAACCATGTGCTATATTAACGCCATTGAGTAAAAAAAAAATCAATATTGCTCAAGCTGCATGCTTCTTACATTTTTTATATAAAACACAGTAATCTAATTTTAGGAAAGGATCTATGTGGTTCACTAAGCAGGAAGGGCTACAGAAAACAGTCATCATACAATCTGACACCCAAATGTTTGTTTAGTCATTATAGTGGCTGATTTGTTTTCTATTTGTAGCCCCCATTTTTTAGTACAATGTACCATCTGCCATATTCAAAAGGGTGATAGCACATGCAATATTCATGCATGCTGAATTATACACAGTAGGCACTATTGATTAGAGGGAATCATAAATAAAATTAGCATCACACGACTAGCTACATTAAACTTTCCCACGTTGGCTGTGAAACTCCCGACCCGAGGATCCCAGGTACGGCATCTGGAAACCCCGGGATGACCTCCAGAGACGACGGGCTGGATAGCCAAAGAAGAAATGAAGCTGGAGCTGCAGATTCTGAGGGACCCCCCGTTCGTTACGGAGCTGGAGCTGCCGTCTGTGAGGGAATTCTCGTTCCAGCGCTGGTCCGCAGAAACAGCAGGTACAGGAACCAGAGTACCTGGAAACAAAGGGGAATCCTCCATTGTGTCCGGAAACGTGGCCGGCAGGCAGGACTTCAGGTCAGAATGAAGCACAGGGTCTTTGGCCCCCTCTCCCTGCTATCCTACTGGCAAATGTACAGTCCCTTGAAAATAAAGTGGAGGACTTTAGGGCAAGGCTGCTTTATCAAAGGGAGCTAAGGGAATGCTCTGTGTTCTGTTTCACAGAGACATGGCTCACCCCCAGCTCCCCAGACTCAGCAGTCCAGCCTGAAGGGTTCTCCATCCACCGCATGGACCGTACACTGGCATTGGGGAAAGGGAGAGGAGGGGGGTCTGCCTCATGGTCGACTTTGCGTGGTGCTCAGACGTGGCAGTCCTGTCCAATTCCTGCTCTCCACACCTGGAACATCTGGCGGTGAAGTCTCGTCCCATCTACCTACCGAGGGAATTCACCTCCATCATCCTGACCGCAGTCTATATCCCACCCCAGGCAGACGTCCGTCTGGCACTGGAGGAGCTGCACGCCGTGGTCAACAAACACCAGACATCTTACCCCGAGGCATTTCCCACCATTGCTGGGGACTTCAATAAGGCAAACCTAAAGAAATCACTCCCCAACTTCCACCAACATGTCTCTTGCTGCAACCAGAGGACCAAACACCCTCGACCACTGCTACACCACCATCAAGAATGCCTACCGCTCTATCCCTCACCCTCACTTTGGTAAATCTGACCATACCATGGTGCTGCTTCTTCCTGCCTACAGGCAGCAATTAAAGAGCGCACCCCCAGAGGTGAGGACAGTACAGAGCTGGTCCGGGTGCAGGGGACCTGCTCCAAGCTGGAGGATGAGACAGATGTTCGGCAGTTGTGGCGGGGACTGAATGCAATCACCTCTTACAAGGCGAAACCAGGAGGCAGCTCGGATGTCGGTGATATATCACTCCCTGATGAGCCCAATGCATTTTACGCACGCTTTGATAGGGAGAACACCGATGTGCCTTCCCGAGTCCCTATTCGCTGTGATGGTATTTCAGTCTCAGTCACAGAGGCCGACGTCAGGAAATCCTTCAGAGGGGCGAACCCTCGAAAAGCGTCTGGATGGCATACCTGGTCATGTCCTAAAAACCTGTGCGGACCAATTGGCTGGAGTTTTTACGGACATTTTCAACCTGTCACTTCTGAGGTCTGAGGTTCCCACCTCCTTCAAAAGGGCATCAATAATACCGGTGCCCAAGAAGAGCAATGTGACGTGCCTCAATGACTATCGACCTGTGGCAGTAATGCCTGTGGTGATGAAGTGCTTCGAGAGGTTGATCATGACGCAAATCAACTCCTACCTCGACAAAAACCTGGACCCATTGCAGTTCGCTTACCGCCACAACAGATCAACGGTGGACGCGATCTCGCTGGCCCTCCACTCCGCTCTGGACCACTTGGTCAGGCGTCAGGCTGTTATTCATTGACTACAGCTCGGCATTTAACACAATCATCCCCTCCAAGCTGGTTACCAAACTCGCAGAACTGGGTCTCTGCGCATCCCTCTGCAATTGGATCCTCGGCTTCCTCATCCACAGACGACAATCTGTTCGTATTGGTGGAAACGTGTCAGACTCGATAACAATCAGCGCGGGAGCACCTCAGGGTTGCGTGCTCAGCCCCCTGCTGTACTCACTCTATACTCATGACTGCGTAGGCGGTCATAGCGCGAACTCCATCATCAAGTTCGCTGACGACACCACTGTTGTGGGACGTATCACTGATGGGGATGATTCAGAGTATAGAAGAGAGATCGAGCAACTGTCCATATGGTGCCAGCACAACAACCTGGCCCTCAACACCAGCAAAACCAAGGAACTGATTGTTGACTTTGGAAGGAGTAGGATGGGGACCCACAGTCCTGTTTATATCAACGGGTTGATGGTTGAAAGGGTCAAGAACTTCAGATTCCTGGGCGTGCACATCTGTGAAGATCTTTCCTGGTCCGAGAACACAGATGCAATTATTAAGAAAGCTCATCAGTGCCTCTACTTCCTGAGAAGATTACGGAGAGTTGGTCTGTCAAGGAGGACTCTCTCTAACTTCTACAGGTACAGTAGAGAGCTTGCTGACCGGTTGCATCATGGCTTGGTTCGGCAATTTGAATGCCCTGGAGAGGAAAAGACTACAAAAAGTAGTAAACACTGCCCAGTCCATCATCGGCTCTGACCTTCCTTCCATCGAGGGGATTTATCACAGTCGCTGCCTCAAAAAGACTGGCAGCATCATCAAAGACCCACACCATCCTGGCCACACACTCATCTCCCTGCTACCTTCAGGTAGAAGGTACAGGAACCTGAAGACTGCAACAACCCAGCTTAGGAATAGCTACTTCCCCACAGCCATCAGGCTATTAAACTTGGCTTGGAACTCTGAACATTAATATCCCTCCATCTGTTATTTGCACTTTATTAATTTATTAATTCATGTGTGTATTTACATATATAATTGTAGTCAATGCCTTTTATGTTCTGTTGTGCTATGTAAAGAAAATTTTTCATTGTCCTGTCAGGGACACATGACAATAAACTCTTTTGACTCTTTGACTAGCTGCTGAAGACCAAACTTCAAGTTCTCTTGTGCCCAGGGATCCATGCCACATGGATTATGTTTCAAGAAGAACATCGTTGTCTGAATACATGGCATGAAAAACTAGTTGAAGTGCGGTAGACTGCTGGTACGATAACACATTCTGCATTATTGCCCATGTGAACATTTCACTAACTGTGCTTCTGTTCTACTACCCTTGGGTTTAACAGGCATATGATGGATCACATTTTTTTCAATAGACAATAGACAATAGGTGCAGGGATAGGTCATTCAGCCCTTCGAGCCAGCACCGCCATTCAATGTGATCATGGCTGATCATTCACAGTCAGTACCCCCGTTCCTGCCATCTCCCCAAATCCCTTGACTCTGCTATCTTTAATAGCTCTATCTAACTTGCTCTTGAAAGCATCCAGAGAACCGGCCTCCACCCCCCTCTGAGGCAGAGAATTCCACAGACTCACAACTCTCTGTGTAAAAAAGTATTTCTTCATCTCCGTTCTAAATTGCTTACCCCTTATTCTTAAACTGTGGCCCCTGGTTTTGGATTCCCCCCACTGTCATGGGATTAGAATGTGAAAGTAATTGGAAGCAGCCTGCAGCAGTGAGTCACATGAAAACTCTGGCAAAACCCTGCAAAGGAATTCCTCAAAATTATTCAAGCAAATACTAACTGGATATTATTCTAATTTCTAATTTAACTAATTTCCCTTTTTTTAAATGGGATAGAATCAAGCAAAGAGAGAATGTTTTTGTGGTAAAATACATTTTATAGTGTATCAAGCAACCTTGAGCTTGTTAACAAATTAGACATAGTAATGTTTCATTTATAATGAGATTAAAGTCAAGGTAGAAAATAACAGCTTACAGCTTGATTTTCTCTGGAAAACATCTATGGAGAGCTCCACCGACAGCCATTTTGGCAAAAGCTGCTTTTAAGTGAACTGATAAGACTTGATACTTCAATGTTATACAGGGAAATTGAGTGATGTGAGGAGATGAACCTTACAAGAAGAGGTAGATAGCATCCGGGATCATGTTAATGGTGGCACTGCAGTTGAATAATTCTGCACTGGTCAAATTGTGTACCTGGGGTAGTCTAATGATGGCAACTATCTGGAGCAAGGCGTTGGTGCTGGTCCACAAGGAATTGTAAAAGAGATTTTATGCCTTAATGGGACACTTTTTGGTAGTTAGGGATGATCGTGGCAGTATTGAGATGAAACTCAAAGCCATGTAAAACATTGAAAAATAGGTGCAGGAGTAGGCCATTCAGCCCTTCAAGCCAGCACCACCATTCAATATGATCATGGCTGATCATCTAAAATTAGTTCCCCATTCCTGCTTTTTCCCCTTATCCATTGATTCCATTAGCCTAAAGAGCTAAATCTAACTCTCTCTTAAAAACATCCAGTGAAATAGCCATTGCCTTCTGAGGCAGAGAATTCCACAGATTCACAACTCTCTAGGTGAAAAAAAAAATCCTCATCTCAGTCCTAAATAGCCTACCCCTTATTTCTGTTATATTAACTGCTGGCACTGTGGAAGGGCCACTGAGTAGCTGTGCACTCTTGGCAGAGTCATCCATGGTAGTAAACTGGAAGGTGTAGCGCCAATCTAAGCACTGAACAACCTGTCAAGATTCAGTCTCTAAACACTTCTGTTTTTTTTATTTACCTTTTACTGACCAACCACATTCATTCAGGACGAGTCTCCGCTTTTATATTTCCCAACATCATGTGATGGTGCCCAAGGCCAATAAATAATTAGCATATGGATCATACCATATCCATTCAACTAAGTGGCATGGAGGCGCAGTGGTAGAGTTGCTGTCTTATAGTGCAAGAGACCTGGGTTCAATCCTGACTACGGGTGCTGCTTTATAGAGTTTACATGTTCTTCCGGTGACTGTGTGTGTTTTACATAGAAACATAGATACATGGAAAATAGGTGTAGGGGGAGGCCATTCAGCCCTTCGAGCCAGCACCGCCATTCATTGTGATCATGGCTGATCGTCCCCTATCAATAACCCGTGCCTGTATTCTCCCCATATCCCTTGACTCCACTAGCCCCTACAGCTCTACCCAACTCTCTCTTAAATCCATCCAGTGATTTGGCCTCCACTGCCCTCTGTTGCAGGGAATTCCATAAATTCACACCTCTCTGGGTAAATAAGTTTTTTCTCAGCTGAGTCTTAAATGACCCCCCCTTTATTCTAAGACTGTGGCCCCTGGTTCTGGATTCACCCAACAATGGGAACAGTTTTCCTGCATCTAGCTTGTCAAGTCCTTTTATAATTTTAACTTTTCTATAAGATCTCCCCTCAGCCTTCAAAACTCGAGTGAATACAAGCTTAGTCTTTACTATTGAAGTTCAGAACGTATTTGAGATTGTAATGTTTAATAGCCTGATGGCTGAAGGGAAAAGCTGTTCCTGAACCTAGATGTTATAGTTTTCAGGCTCCAGTACAGGTACAGGAGCCGGAAAACTGAAAAGTCTTCTTCGTGATGGCAGGAGTGAAATGAGTGTGTGGCCAGGGTCGTGTGGGTCTCTGATAATGCTGGCTGCCTTTTTGAGGCAGAGACCGATAAATCCCTTCGGTGATGGGGAGGTCAGAGCTGGTGATGGACTGGCCAGTATTCACACCTTTTTGCAGTCTTTTTCGCTCCGGAGCATTCAAGTTGCCGAACCAGGCCATGGTGCAATCAGTCAATACAGTCTCTACTGTATGCCTGTAGTAGTCAAGAGAATCCTCTCTGACATACCGAATCTCCGTAATCTTCTCAGAAAGTAGAAATGTTGATGTGCTTTCTTTACAATTGCATCAATGTGCTGGGTCCAGGAAAGATCTTCGGAAATATGCACACCCAGGAATTTGAAGTTTTTGACTCTCTCCACCATCTGTTGATATAAACAGGATAGGGGGTCCTCATCCTTCCTCTTCTAAAGTCCACAATCAGTTCAGTGGTTCTACTGATATTGAGAGCCATATTGTGGATTGATCATACACAATCAGTACCCCATTCCTGCCTTTTCCCCATATCCCCTGACTCCGCCATTTTCAAGAGCCCTATCTAGCTCTCTCTTGAAGGTTTCCAGAGAACTGGCCTCCACCGCCATCTGAGGCAGATAATTCCACAGACTCACAACACTCTGTGGGAAAAAGTGTTTCCTCATCTTCTACCTAAATGCCTTACCCCTTATTCTTAAACTGTGAACCTAGTTCTGGACTCCCCAACATCAGGAACATGTTTCCTGCCTCCAGCGTGTCCAAACCCTTAATAATCTTATATGTTTCATTGGGCGAGAAATATATTGGGTAGGCTAATGGGACTGAAGGATGATAAATCCCCTGGACCTGATGGTCTGCATCCCAGGATCCTCGGGGAGGTGGCTTTAGAAATAGTGGACGCATTGGTGATCATTTTCCAATGTTCAATAGATTCAGGATCAGTTCCTGTGGATACGATGATAGCTAATGTTATTCCCCTTTCCAAGAAAGGAGCGACAGAGAAAATGGTGAATTACAGACCAGTTAGCCTGACTTCGGTGGTGGGAAAGATGCTGGAGCCAATTATTAAAGAGGTAATAATGGGGCATTTGGATAGCAGTTAAAGGATTAATCCGTGAACATGGATTTATGAAAGGGAAATCATGCTTGACTAATCTTCTGGGAATTTTTTGAGGATGTGACAAGTAAAATGGATGAAGGGGTGCCAGTGGATGTAGTGTATCTAGACTTTCAGAAAGCCTTTGATAAGGTACTGCACGGGAGACTGGTGACTAAAATTAGAGCACATGGTATTGGGGGTAGGGTGTTGACATGGATAGAAAATTGGTTGGCGGACCGGAAGCAAAGAGTAGGAGTGAACGGGTCCTTTTCAGAATGGCAGGTAGTGGCGAGTGGAGTGCCACAAGGGGCCGCAACTGTTTACCATATATATTAATGATTTGGAAGAGGGAATTAGGAGCAACACCAGCAAGTTTGTGGATGACACAAAGCTGGGTGGCAGTGTGAACTGTGAAGAGGATGTTAGAAGGTTGCAGGGTGACCTGGACAGGTTGCGTGAGTGGGCAGATAAGTGGCAGATGCAGTATAATATAGATAAATGTGAGGTTATCCACTTTGGCGGCAAAAACAAGGGGGCAGATTATTATCTCAATGGGGTTAGGTTAGATAAGGGAGAGGTGCAGTGAGACCTGGGCGTCCTTGTACACCGGTCACTGAAAGTTGGCGTGCAGGTACAGCAGGCAGTGAAGATAGCTAATGGAATGTTGGCCTTCATAACAAGAGGATTTCAGTATAGGAGTAAAGAGGTTCTTCTGCAGTTGTATAGGGCTCTGGTGAGACCACATCTGGAGTATTGTGTACAGTTTTGGTCTCCTAATTTGAGGAAGGACATCCTTGTGATTGAGGCACAAGATTGATCCCTGGGATGGCGGGACTGTCATATGAGGAAAGATTGAAAAGACTAAGCTTGTATTCACTGGAGTTTAGAAGGATGAGGGGACGTCTTATAGAAACATATACAATTATAAAAGGATTGGACAAGCTAGATGCAGGAAAAAATGTTCCCGATGTTGGGCGAGTCCAGAAACAGGGACCACAGTCTTAGAATAAAGGGGAGGTCATTTAAGACTGAGGTGAGAAAAAAACGTTTTTTGCCCAGAGTGTTGTGAATTTATGGAATTCCCTGCACAGAGGCAGAGGAGGCCAAGTCACTGGATGGATTTAAGAGAGAGTTGGATAGAGCTCTAGGGGATAGTGGAGTCAAGGGATATGGGGAGAAGGCAGGCATGGGTTATTGATAGGGGACGATCAGCCTTGATCACAATGAATGTGATGGTGCTGGCTTGAAGGGCCAAATGGCCTCATCCTGCACCTATTTTCTACGTTTCAATAAGATCCCCTCTCATCCTAAATTCTAGAGTATACAAGCCCAGCCACTCCGTTCTCTCAGCATATGACAGTCCCCCATTCCAAGGAATTAACCCTGTGAACCTACGCTGCACTCCCTCAATAGCAAGAATGTCCTTCCTCAATGATTTACTGTACATAATATAAGTGGGGTACTAGAATTTAATCCAACAACATAGTCAACAGAAATATTTGCATTGTATCAATCAACAACTGGTGATTAGTATTCCACAACTCTCTGCAAAGTACTTGATAAAATGCCAAGATGCTTTATTCAAAGGCTTATCATTATATAGTGCGGAAACAGGCTCTTTGATACAGCTAATTCATATTGACTCTCAACCAGCTATTTGCACTAATCTACTGATGTTCACTAACACTCGTCCATTTGATCCCAGCAGAACCTTTGCAGGAGAGTGGCTTTTGTAAGCGATGTCCCCCTACATGGCTGATAAAATCCTCAGACATCACAGCAACAACAATAATTAAGAGTCATTAGAGTTTAATTGTCAAAGTATCAGGACCGGATCAATGAAATTCCTTCTTGCTGCAGATTTTTAAAACAACAACACAACAAGTACATTTATAATAAATTATCAATTGGTCTAGGTAAATGAGACCATCATAGTGCAAAATGCAATGTGCAAAGTGCAAGAGAGGGAAATATATGTTTTCACTGTGTTAGATAATCAGTGATGAAAAACCTCAAGGCCTTACCTTCCTCTCTTTTTGCATTTGGTGCAGTAAATGGCAAGAGCAAGGGCCTCTACAATGAGAAATATAGGCAATGCAGCTGAAATCAATCCAAATTTCCATGCTTTAATACCAAAAATAGAGACATCCGATTGGTTTATATCTGTGTAGACAACATAACACATGCAAAAGTTAGAGTTCATTTGTGCATCTTTTATGATGATGTAGATTAATTAATCATCATTTTCATCATATATTTATGTATCTTCACACCATCTTTGGCCACTCCTAAATTTTCAAGCAAGCTTTTAACCAGGCTGCCTTAATCTGGAGTAATGTGTGCAGTTTTGGTCCCTTAATTTGAGGAAGGACATTCTTGCTATTGAGGGAGTGCAGTGTAGGTTTACAAGGTTAATTCCCAGGATGGTGGGACTGTCATATGCTGAGAGAATGGAATGGCTGGGCTTGTATACTCTGGAGTTTAGAAAGATGAGAGGAGATCTTATTAAAAAATATAAGATTAGAGGCAGGAAACACGTTCCCGATGTTGGGGGAGTCCAGAACCAGGGGCCACAGTTTAAGAATAAAGGGTAAGTCATTTAGAACGGAGACGAGGAAACACTTTTTCAAACAGAAAGTTGTGAGTTATTTGGAATTCTCTGACTCAGAGGGCGATGGAGGCCGGTTTTCTGGATACTTTCAAGAGCGAGTTAGATAGAGCTCTTAAAGATAGCAGAGTCAAGGGATTTGGGGAGAAGGCAGGAATGGGGGTACTGACTGTGAATGATCAGCCATGATCACATTGAATGGCGGTGCTGGCTCGAAGGGCTGAATGGCCTACCCCGCACCTATTGTCTATTAACCATTATTGTTAGTTGATTAGAATAGTGTGTTAGTTTAGTTTAGAGATACAGCAGTTTAAGGCCCTTCGGCCCACTGAGTCCACACTGACCATTGATCACCCGTACACTAGATCTATGTTATTCACATCCTACACACTAGGGGCAATTTATAGAAACCAATTAACCTACAACCAGCACATCTTTGAGATGTGGGTGGAAACTGGTGTATCTGGAGAAAACCATGGAGAACGTACAACTCTGCCCAGGCAGCATCCGTAGTCAGGATTGAACTGGGGTCTCGTGCTGTGAGGCAGCAGCTCTGCCGCTGTACCACTTTGCCACCCATAAGCTGTATTGTCTTGCAAATAATTAAATTTTGTTCCTCTAGCCTGATGTCTGATCTATAACTCTGTTAATGTCTTTATCAGCAATAAAACTAATCTCATATTTTTAACAGTAAACATTTACTGCAAGTGTGAGGTGTTGCACTTTGGGGGGTTTAATCTAAGGGGAAAGTTTACATTTAATGTCAAGATCCTTAACAGCAGGGATCTTGGGGTCCCAGTCCATAGCTCCTGAAAGGTGGCGACATAAGTAGATAGAGTAATAAAGAAGGTGCATTGTATGCTTGCCTTCATTGGTAGGGGAATTGAGTATAAGAGCCATGAGGCCTAATAAATGCATACATAATTTTCTTTGAGAAGCCATAGAACCATCGTCCCTCTCACAGTTGTGCCAAAAAATATAAAGACATTCATACCTGTAAAATAATTAAAAGAGAAGAGCAAATATTTTACTTTAACATTTTAACTTGGCTTCAGATTTCAGCTGGGCTTTGAAGTATAACGCTGTGATAATCAAATCACATTGTCTTTTACGCTAGGAAGGAAAAGTTATCATCTATATACTACTAAAAGCCTTGTCTTTGTCTGTCTGTCTGTGAGATCAAGGAAGTACGCCAACACGGTACACTTTGGGCAAAAATGTTTGCAAAATCTTACTCAGCTTTATCCCCTGGTGGTTCATATCAAATTTTATATTTTTAAACTTAAAAACTCAAGATTTGGGAATAAATGGGGGACCTACGCCAAAACGGTACATGATAGCGCATACATTTTTGCATCACCTTACACACCTTTGTCCCATGAGCGTTCCAGTCAAGTTAACTTCAGATTTTATGTTATATTTTACATTATTGATATTTAAATGTTTCAAAAAGTCAAATTCTCAGAATAACTGTTAAGGGCCTGTCCCACTTTCATGACCTAATTCACTACCTTTTTTTACACGTGGACATTTTTCATCATGCCAGAAAAAACGCCCCAACCTACTTGTTGCCACGACCTCCTATGACCTACCTACGACCTCCTATGACCTTCGTACGACATCCTACGACCTCGTGATGACCATGCTGCGAGTATGAGTCGAGGGCAAACTCAGCAGAGGTTGTGAATTACGTCGTGAAATTGGGACGGGCCCTTTACTGTGCTATGCGATGTTTCTGACAGTTGCAGGGATGATGTCATAATGGCATCTCATAGACCAGTGTGTTGGGGAGAGGGGCTAGGGCAAGAGACATAGAAAGAGATACAGAGAGAGAGAATATTGCTTTGGGGAATGGGTTGCGTTGGTGGACCACGCCTCCCGTTGAGAAAATGGGTGATTGGTGGAATATTGCCTTGGGGAAACGGGTTGCATTGGGGAACCAGGCCTCCCGAGGGGGCTATGAGCAAGTGGCACAATATTGTGTTGGGGACCAGGCCTTCCGTGTGATAGGGACCCAACAGGTCCCACTTGGTCTAGTAGCTAATATAAATTAGAAATAGTCAAATGCTATGATGCATTAACTAAACAAGCCAATAGTCAGCTTAAATGGAAAATTTCACATTTACTTAGGTCATAATAGCTCAGCATAAATACATTCCCTGAAGCAACTGTGGTATCATCTGGACATCTGACTTGATCACAATGCCATTTTTGTGATGCATAACTCAGCTCAGCAAAGCTCAGTTAAAGAGAACCTTGTACCTTCACAACAAGGTTGATCTTTGTTCAATACAGTTTGCTGAACTTCAACTGAAGGCTGCAAGACTTCTCAAATTTAGACATTAACTTTAAGATTTAATGATTTAGAAATATACTTTCATTAAGTATTAAATTTATTTCAGGATTTTATTTAAAGGCAATCGAAACTGTGCCTGGAAAAGCTTTTGTATGGAGTGTCCCTCATTTTCAATGGTAAAATAATATGCCTCCAAAATCAACAGCTCGGGTAAATGATAAGTTGAGAGGGATATAGAATAGTAAGATTAAATGAGAACTTACCAGTTTGAAGCTTGGTCTTTATTTTATGAGGAGTTACGATGAGAGATTACGTGAAGCCCCGCCAGAGCGCCTGCGTGTCATACTTCAAAGCAGCGGCGTGAAATCACAGTCAAAGTGATATAGTAAGACTCAGAAGACTAGAACTACCAACTTTACGATTATGAGGGTCAGGAGCGGAGGGCATGTAATCCCTCATCGTAACTCATTTAATCTTACTATTTTACTTCGGAGTCACGTGAGTGACTACATGAAGGTTTCAAAGCTCTGTGATTTCATGCCGTATATACAGTTCCATATGACACGCTGCCTTGGTTGACACAGGATAAACAAATAATGTATTGACCATTGTTTAAATTATACAATGAACATCTTAAACAATAAAAGAACAGTAATAACCCCTCCTTCGCAGGGGAAATTACAAAGGAGAACTCAAACAGAACCCAAAACAGCATGCCCAAATCTTTGCGAGGACAGGTCTATCACAAATCGTGAAAAAGGTTCCTGCGGTGAGGATTTGATCTAGAGGCACGTCCTGTGCGTTCGCTGCAGATGTTGATGCCGCCCTGGTGGAGTGATTTAAACACATCAGTGTCTACTCCAGCATAATGCATACCTGTTTTAGGCCATCTAGAAATAATTTGTACTGACACCTTTGTATGAAGTTTTATGTGGCAAATGAGCATCGCTGTTTCAGAGCCTCTGAGACTCTTGATGACCTTGATATATTGGCTCAGGTGCATAACTACACATAGTGTTAGGTCAATGGGTATATTTTAAGCTTATTTTGCTTCCAGCCATCCATGGCCTGCTCTGTTTGAATAGATCATATACATAAAACTTAATATTATCTACAGAAGAATGAATGCTGTCCAATCGTAACTTTTGCAATATCTGGACGCATTGCGCTGCCATTAGCACCATGAACATGACCACTTTGAGCGTTAACTTCTGGAAAGGCAGAAATGGAATTGGAGACCATTGCCAAAGCAGTGTGAGAAGTACACCCTCATCCCAGAGTTCTGAATACCTAGGTCTGGGAGGGTTTTGTTAAAATATCTCTTATGAATCAGGCCACCAATAGATGAGATCCAACAGAGTGTTGTCCTGACTCTTATCCTAAATAGGAGGACAAAGCACTTCGAGCACTATAAATGGCACTGTCGGTTAACTGCTCATCAAAAATGTAATGTAGCAAGTAACTCCAATACATTAGGAATGCCTGCAACGTAGCCAACGTAGTGAGAATGTATCCTCCGCTACTGCCCCTGGATCTGGTTCCCATGAGACATATTTAGGTAACTGGTGATTTAACCCGGATGCAACAGATCTATGTCTGGCAATTCATACCGGCTGACAATCATTTTGAAACTTTTAGATTCATTATCCATTCTGTGTTGTCATTGAATTTACGTGACCTGGTGTCTGCCACTTTCACATTATCTCTACCTGGTAGGTAGATATCTGAGACCCAGATGTTTCTCGTAATACACCAATGCCAAATGAGGTTAGCCATATTGTCACAGAATAATGATCTAATTCCACCCATGTGATTGATATGCAACAGCTGTGGTATTGTCAATTTGAAGCTGCACATGCAAATCCTGCATTGTTGAGCAGAATGCTTTAGGCCATAGAATGCACCCAGCAATTCTACGTAGTTTACCCCATGCCTCTGCAGGATTAATGCCTCTTTCACATTCCATCTGCCGCCACAGCTAGACTCGATATCAGTGGCTCCCCATCCCGAAGTGCTCACATCAGTTTGTAAACTAAAGGTAATTGAGTCAGAATGTCTCTAGTACATCGCGAGACATTAGTTACAGTTTTGGCCGTAGGCAAAGTACCGACATGTTAATTAAATCAATGATGAACCCCAAATAGCCAATCATTCTAAATTGTACTAATTTGGATTTAATTAGATGGATGAGGAACCTAACCTCTCAACAGGTGTTTTGTAGCTGAATATTATGCATCTTTCAGATCTATGGTTGACATATAACACCCTTTTGATCCCAGTTGCAATACTGAAAATTTTCATTTTAAAAACGTTTATACTGGACCTAAAGGGCCTGTCCCACCAGCATGCAACTCTATGCAATTAGTGCGACCTAACGTGGTCGCTTGAGCCGTCCGGCGTCGCGGGGCCGGTCCCACTTCCATCGCCGGAATTGTGCGGAGTTCGTCACGAGTTCGTCCCGACACCGCGCGGGGCTCTGAAAAACCGACTATGTCCAAAAATTCCGCGCGGCAACGGCTTGTCGGCTCGCAGTCGCCTCGACATTTACACACCGCCCGGACATCGTGCCTCCGTGAACCTATTTGTAAGTGCCTCCGTGACCCTCTATGTGTGTGGCTCCGTGGCCCTGTATGTGTGTGTGTCTCGGTGCCCCTCTCTGTGTGCCCCTCTAAGTCCTGGCGAACTTACCTTGGACTTACTCCAAGTTCGCCTCGCTTTGCGCCGCGTTGCGCCACTCACCCAACCTCCGCGCGGCCCTCGCTGCAGGTTTAGTTGCGCTTGCCGCATGCAGGCGCATGCTGGTGGGAACGGCCCTGTACAGGGGATCACCTGACCTCCGCGCGGCCCCCGCTGCCGGTTTGATCGCGTTCATCGCATAGAGTTGCATGCTGGTGGGACAGGCCCTTAAGAGTTAAGTCTGATTAGGCCCAGAATTACTCAAAACCCACCATCGTTCTTTTTGCTGGGGAATATTGGACACAAATTGTTGAGGCTGATATGCCGTCCTTTCAATTACCTCCTTTTTGGAATAAAATACCAATTTCATCATTCACCAGTAGAATTTCTGGTATTGAAAACCCAATACCCAGCTAGGTGTATTTTGTACGGGTGGATGTACTTCAGATATAATCTTATTCGAGACCCCCGGATACAGTCCAGTATGAATAGATCTGATGTTTATGCAGCACCATCTATCATAGAACAATTGCTACCTGCCCCCGACCGGTGACTGATCTCGAGAGGATATATCCTGGATTTTTAATTACCCCTTCCTGTTCTGAAAGGGTATGGTTTTTCAGGTGGCATCCTGGTCTCAGGATGAGTTTTGAGGCCGATTGTTTTTGCCTCATCGTCCAGGTCTTTACCAAGGATCTGCGCAAGGCTGTGAACCATGGATTGATCATAGGCTGGATGGTTATTTATGAATAATTAATTTTCAAAATGGGCATTACACAGCAGGGTCCATATCCTGCTGTGTTTAGATAGTGGTGCCCTTGTACCATTTGTCCAAATGCCATTATTCCTGCTCCAACCAGTTTTTTAGGACTTCTGCAGCCTTAACTCATGCGCCCTCATGATGCTCCCCTTTAGAGCAATACACAGTTAACATGTGTTTGATATGTCTTGCGAAGTTTCCTCCATTATGGCGTCCTGGAACTGGTGAGAGGCCATATAATTAAATTGCTGGCCAGATTGTCATCCATGGCTTCACCAGTTCCCGCCAGTAGGGCAAATTGCTGGCCACATCCGGCACACCTGGAGGATAGTTCATGTGCTTTGGTGCATGCACATAAGCAGTGACACCAAACTTCAGGGTCAGATTTATACTGCCCTGGCTTCTCCCGGCTCCTGCTCATGGGAGGTAACATGCAGCCTTAAACAGGGTGCTGCTGTTATGGGTCCCCATGCAGACTCGTAGGCATATTATCCTTCATATGTGTACAGCTCTTTTGCTTTACGAACCTCTGCTAGAGGTTGCTGCTGAAAGCTGCTGGGGACCCTGGGGTATAAACCCCGGCTGGAACACCTCCTGGTTGTTATCGTTTTGGTTATAAGGTGTTCCACGTTGTCCAGATGTCCCCAATGTTCATTTTTCGAAAGGGAAAAGTCTTTCAGGCCTCACTCATCAGAGTTGACAGGCCTGGACAATTTACTCTTGGCCTGCCTCCCGACAGGAGTGGCCACAGTGCTTTAAGGCACCGGAGTTGCTGCTGCTGGCTGAACTGCAGGTGGCTCTAAAGTCGGCTTCTCAAATGCCGTCGTCATCCGCTGACCGCAGCTACGAGTTCATCATGAGGAATTTCCCCCACTATTGAGAACAAGCAAGGCTGGCAGAACTCCATCAGCCATAACCTCAGCCTTAATAAGTTGTTTCGTCAAAGTGCCTCGACATTACGATGACCCTGGCAAGGGTAATTACTGGATGCTGGACCTGTCCAGTGACAATGTGTTCATCGGCGGGACGACGGACAAACTTTGCCGGTGGTCGGTCACTTCCCAGAGCGAATTTTTCAAGAGGGGACTTCACCTTTCAATCTCTGGACTGGGCTCCTTGCACCATCCGCACAACACTCTCAATTACTCCAGCGCTGCCTCCAGTTTTTTGAACCGGGCTCCCAGTTATAGCTCGGGAGTTTGGAAATAATTCTGCATAGAATGTGTGTCATTTTCTTACATTTTTACAGCAGTCTAAGTGAAATAAAAATCCCTTGGTGAGCATAGAATAATGCTCAGTGGTTGCGGATCCGGGGTGGAGGAGATGGCTAGCAGGGATATCTCTCACCCATTGTTGAAGGGACACAGTGAACCCTTGCTCTGTCAGCTTGCTGTCGGGGCATGCAGCTACTTCTTCCCATCCTTGCATCACACGTAGGTGGTGTAGCAGCAGAACGGACCGGGGATGCCTTCTCTCCGACCACTCCCCATGCGGACTGGCCGCAGGTAGGTTTTACTTTATAGGCGACATACTCACCTTATTTTCATTATTTTAATATTTTCACTTTAGGAAAGTGTCTCTGCTGGCTCCTGTAACCAGCCTTAGAGGACCTAGTAAACCGCAGCGTTTAAAATGCTTATCTGCGGGTGTTTTACTTACCGCTGGTGGAGCTGCGCTCTCCAGCCTGTCTTTGAACCTACCAACCTGACCTTGAGATTATGCAAATTTAACTGTTGTGTCTCATCAGTATGTCTCTGAGGTGGGAACAGTATGCAAGGCTGGCTGCTCTTACTG
The DNA here is from genome assembly GCA_963514005.1 of Raja brachyura. The sequence continues at coordinate 94,061,945 of OY740783.1, read as the reverse complement.
GATATCTAAGGCATTCAGCCAAATTTATGGAAATGGGTTTTGGAGTGGCCTTTAGCCACTGGTGGCCCAGTGGCGCAGCTGGTAGAGCTGCTGCCTCACAGCTCCAGAGACACAGGTTCGATCCCGACCTCGGGTACCGCCTATGCGGCGTTTCCGCGTTCTCCTTGTGACCGCGTGGGTTTCCGATCTTCTCCCACATCCCAAAGACGTGCCTTTAGCCACTGGGAAGACTTTTACTCTGGGGGCTGGACTGTCAGAATAATTTGTGATTCACTTATCTTTTTCCCTTGCAATTCCTTTCAAATTGGATCTCACTGGGTCAAAATCAACTTAAACCTGATAATTAGATACTCATGAATCAAGGTGCAACTCTTCTCTTGGAGCATTGTGTAGAAAGTTAGACTGGGCTGCACTGGAGACACCACTTGTTGAGTTCCCCCAAGACAACATAGTCCTATTTACACACTGCCAAACTATCTATCGAACAAGAAGTCATGACAGACAAGTGCCTACGCTGAAAGTGGCTACAAAGTAGATAGAGCGGTAAAGAAGGCTAACGGTTTGCTTGCCTTCATCAGTCTGAGTATTGACAATAGAAGCCAGGAAGTCATGTTGCACAATGATTAAACTTTCGTGTGGCTGTATTTGGTGTTTTTTGTGGAGTTCTGGTCACCACATGACAGGAAGAATATGAAGGCTTTGGAGAAATTTACCAGGATACCACATGAATTGGAGAGCATGGAATTTAAGGAGAGGTTAGACAAACTTGGTTTGTTTACTCTGGTGTGTCAGAAGCTAAGAGGTGGCCTAATAGAAACATAAAATTATGAGTGGCATAGATGGAGTAGACAGGCAAAACCCTTTTCCCAGGGTATCAAATATTAGCGGGTATAGCTTCAAGGTGGGGGGGGGGGGGGGGATATTTAAAAGAGCTATGGAATTCTGCAGGCAAAAGTGCTTGAGAAACTTAGCCGGTGAGGCAGCATCTATGGAGCTAAGGAAATAGGCAACGTTTCTGGCCGAAACCCTTCTTCAGACCCTTCGGTGCTCTGAAGAAGGGTTTTGGCCTGAAACGTTGCCTATTTCCTTCGCTCCATAGATGTTGCCTCACCCGCTGAGTTTCTCCAGCACTTTTGTCTACCTTCGATTTTCCAGCATCTGCAGTTCCTTCTTAAACACATGGAATCCTGCAATCTTGTCAGAGTTAAGATCCATTCCTGTCAAACGAGGCTTAAATGTAAACGTGATTTTGACGGAATATTTTTGTTATGACGGTACTTTGGTTGTTAGATTCATGCCACCATAACAACTTGGCTCTCAATATCAGTAAAACCAATGAACTAATTGTGGACTTTGGAAGAAGAAGGATGTGGACCCACTATCCTGTTTATATCAACAGATGGTGGAGAGAGTCAAAAACTTCAAATTCCTGGGCGTGCATATTTCCGAAGATCTTTCCTGGACCCAGCACATTGATGCAATTATAAAGAAAGCACATCAACATTTCTACTTCCTGAGAAGATTACGGAGATTTGGTATGTCAGAGAGGATTCTCTTGACTACTACAGACATGCAGTAGAGAGCATATTGACTGATTGCATCATGGCCTGGTTCAGCAACCTAAATGCTCAGGAGCGAAAAAGACTGCAAAAAGTTGTGAACACTGCTCAGTCCATCACCAGCTCTGACCTCCCTATCACCGAAGGGATGTATTGGAGTCTCTGCCTCAAAAACGCAGCCAGCAATTTCAGAGTCCAACACAACACTGGCCACACACTCATTTCACTCCTGCTTCAGGAAGAAGACTTTTCAGTTTTCTGGCTCCTGTACCTGTACTGGAGCCTGAAAACTGTAACGTACAGGTTCAGGAACAGCTTTTCTCTACAGCCATCAGGCTATTAAACACTACAATCTCAAATAAGCTCTGAACTTCAATAGACTATTATTATTATTATTATTATTATTGCACTACCATTGTTTTTTGTGTGTACGTATGTATGCATGTATGTGTATGCATATCTATATACTTGTAAAATTGTGTGTGTGTGTGTGTGTGTCTGTGTGTGTGCATGTGTGTGTCAGATTTTTGGCCTTTGATTCCATGGTCCGCCAGAACGACACGCTCAAACTCCAAGATTTTTTCCATTTTGCTATACATTACACTTTTACATTCACTAATGCACTCATCACATTTAGACATTTTTATGTACTCATTTTAAAATAAAATCCTTCCCCCCCCCACCACACTCATTCATTTTAAAATCTAAATGGGACTCACGAGCTGCTGACGTCACGATCGCACATGCCGACCAATCCAAGCCGCTTCACTCTCTTCATTTGGCAGCCTGGCTCTCCTCCCCCCTCCCCCCCTCCAACGATGCATGCTTGCGCCACCCTCAGCTGCAATCGCCCACTCGCCCGCCCGCTCCAACCTCCCCCCCCCCCCCCCCCCCCCCCATTCTCAAAATGCTCTGCAGATCGGGAGAAGAGATAAGTCTTTGGCTCTCTGACTCCTCCCTGTTCTGTGTTCCTCTCTCTGAACGAGCAAGTTCTGCAGAACCGGAGGACAGGCGAGATCCTGGGGAGGTGAAGAGGGGCAGTGGGGTGATTGAGGGAGAGGAGGGAGTAGGGAGGGTGAGGGGGGAATGGGGGAGGAGAGGAGGGAGAGTGTGGAAATAGAGAGAGAGGAGTGGGGGTGATAGGGAGTGGGGAATAGATGGACTGCCCCCACCACTCTCCCTCCCCTCCCTCCCCACTCTTCCCCCCTCTCTTCCCCTACCCCTCTCACCCTCCCTCCCCTCTCACCCTCCCTCCGCTCTCTCCCCTACCCCATCTCCTCCTCCCACCCCACTCTTCCCCTATCTCCCCCATACCCCTCTCCCCCTCCATCCACACTCTTCCCCCTCTCTCCCTTACCCCATCTCCCTCCTGACCTCCCTCCTTCACCACCCCTCCCCTACCCCTTCCCTCCACCCCATCCCCTCTCCACTCTCCCTCCCCCTCCCCCCACCTCTCCCCCCTCCCCCCTTTCCTTCCCCGCCTCTCAGCCCCCTCTCTCCCCCCTCTCTCTCCCCCCTCTCTCCTCCCATCTCTCTCACCCCTCCTCCCCCACCCTCCCTCACCCACCCTCCCTTTCCTCCTCCCCTCCACCCCTTCTCCCTCTGTCTCTTGCCCTTCTGTCTCTACCCCTTTCTCTTTGTCTCTCCCCATTCTCTATCTGCTCTCACTCTCTACCGCACCCCCCTTCCCCCTCTAGACGCGCCTGCAAGTTGGGGGCTAAGCGTCAGTGGATTGGGCGGTTATGGGGTAAAAGGAGCAAATTAATAATATTAATATGATATCAAGGGGGGTTGTTAGCATGTGTGCGGGGAAAGGGGGGGGGTAGTTAGTGTGTGTGACATTTGGAAATATATATATATATATGTGTGTGTGCGCGTGTACGTGTGAGTATGTGTATATATACTAACTGAACTTTTATTATATTGTTTACAGTGTACTATGTTTACATATTCTGTTGTGCTGCAGCAAGTAAGAATGTCATTGTTCTATCTGGGACATATGACAATAAAACACTCTTGACCCTTGACTCTTGACCTGTAACTCATAAGAAAGAACGTAAGTCTTATTTACATACATGTATTTCTGGCACTGGTAATATCAGTATGAGGAGACATCAGCGTTGGCATTGTTTTGGTTCGATATTCCAAAGAATTCACAACAGATCGATCACCAGTCACAGGTTGGGAATCTAAGACTTCATCTTTGGATGCAGAATTTTCTTTTGCCTTGCTAGTTTCCTTGTTGACCTCACCAGTTACTGTTTTTGATTTCTCGGAAGGCCTCAGAGTCTCAGGAACACTTGAGTGCAATGGCAAGTAGGTGTTAAGAGGATTCTTGGTGATTGCTGAGAGAAGAGAGAGAAGTTCAGCAAGTGGATGAGAATTAATGTTACTTCTCAAAAACACGAAGATTTTAGCATGCTCTCAATGCCGACCACAATCTCATGCTGTATATAAATTGCAAGGAATAAGAGCAGATGAAAATAGGAAGATTGAATTATTTTTCATTCAGCGTACAGCTGAAAAGTGAAGCAATTTTTTGAGTGAAGTTACAGAACTGTTTAAGTTGGTATTTGAAAATCAGAGCACAGGGATGAGTTTCCGTGCATTGTTGTGTGCTCATTGAATAAATTGAATAATAGCTGGCATCTCTTGACTCCCATGGTGTGCCCACAATACCTCTGAACACACCCTGGGATTGTGATTTAAATAAAGGCTCCAGATATGATGTCTGAATATTAATGCTTAATGATGGCAGTGGTAGCGGGCTGGGAGGGAGGGAGGGAGGTTGGTTGTTGGTCTTGGTGCAGCAGAGCCATGATTTCAAACTTATACTATTATTGATCCACATAAACTTAATAACCAAGCCTTATTTTCACCATTCTCTGCCAGTACATTAATCATATCAATTTCATGATTAGCAGGCTATACTGTAAAACTGATGTATCAGTGGGCACACCCAAGAACACAGGGATTCAAGCTGCAATATTCAAATATGTGGTGCACGGTTCTGGGTAAATTGGACAGGAGCTTAGTATATGGTGCATTTATGAGGAGGTGCAAATGTGGAACAGCGAGAGCAGAAATGGAATAGAGGGAGCCTACAAATTCCAAAATAGGATATTTAGCTCATGGAGAAGTTAGCAAACATCCATTGACATATTAAAAATCTTATGAAGATCTTAAGGTAGAGCTTGGTACTGCCAGCATAGAATGGGAATGGGATACTGCTCTTCCAAATGAAGTTCCCAAGATTGCTTGGAGAAAATTGGTCAAACGGTAGCAGTGTTTGGGTGTGAAGAGGAAACTATTCAGATAATTGCCCAGCCAAAACTAGATTTATTAGTGTGGAGCAAGCCAAGAATATGTTATCTAGCTGGAAGATCGAGGTTGTTAATGTGCTTACCGATGCCATCGTCTATAGCTAGGTGAAGAAGGGTGAATTGGAATAATGTAATACGTCCAATAGCAAATTGGACTTCATTTTCATTTTGATTGTGGTCAATTTTACACTGTGATAGGATGGAGATTCCTAATTTGTGTGATTCAACTGTAGATTTATAGAAACACTAGACTAAATGGGACCCGTTGGTCTGAATCCAGAAGCCGTGAGTCAGTGAGTAGCGTCCAGAAGCCGTGAGTCAGTGAGTGGCGAGTCGAGAAGCCGTGAGTCAGTGAGTAGTGAGTAGCTGCAGTAAAGATTGCAGGAAGGGGCGGACCTTTGCGAGTAACAGTCGAAGGGACCAATCCACGCGGCCCTGAATGGCAGGAGAGGCAATGATCGCAGCATAGGAGAACGGTGAGTAAGCTGGCAAAAAATCGTAGCGCTATCGCATATCATTTTTGCGCAAATAGAATGATCGCCAAACCGGAAGATAACACGATCAGAGTTTTTGTTATGCATAGATAGATAGATAGATGGTCACATAGATGGGAAGTAACAAAATGTTTAAGGGATTTGGAAAGAGTGGTTAGAGACAGGGTAATAGTTTGCAATGACAGTACATTCTTTGTAGCCGGAAGCAGAGTTGACTTGGGAAGAACAGTTTACAAAGATAGGGAACCATTTTCAATCTGGAGAGTCGACTGGTTTCAAATTTGGCGGAAATGGATTTGCAAAGGTACAGGTTGCTTTCATTTCGAGATATATTAAGGGAGACCATAAAGGTAGGTAGGAGAGAAGCTAGAATGAAATGCAATGTTCAAGCACACAGCTTGTTTTTAGTTTTCATTTAAATGAAAAATGTACCTTTTGTTTTGTTGAAAAATGGTGTTACTCTTTCTGAATGGCTTAAGCTGGCATTTGCAGAAGAATATTCAGAATTGTTTTGATCCAATGCAGAGTGCGCTGTTGAGATAACATTGTTTTCTTCAAACTTCTCTGTTTGAAATGTTGTGTTGTCTATGAAAACAAAAAATAACAGCACTCATCAGCAGATGAAATGAATTTTATCATCCATCATTTAAAAAAATCAGATGATTGGGAATTTATTCCAACTGAGTATTTTTGAGGAACATAGTCATAGGTCAGAAACAGGCCCTTCAGCCCACTGGGTCTGTGCTGACCATCAAGAATACATTTTCACTCATTGCCTGGAGGAAGCCCTCCTGGTACCAGGAAGAAGATGCAAATTCCACAGACAGTGCCAGAAGTCAGGATGAAACCAGATGGCTGGTCCTGTGAAGAAGTGATTCTGCTGGCTGTGCCACTGAGCTGCCTGTAGCTGTTAGGATGATTGAATTCATTGCAATCAATCAGTGAATGTTTAAGGTTGACAAGCTTCCATTAAAACATGGACCTCCAATCTCTGATCTGAAACAATAATACTTGTTTATCATTCCACCAGTGCTGTTAACTATTTCTAGCATTTTGTATTTTTATATTTCCAGCATCGATAGCATTTATAGTTAGATACAGCATGGAAATAAGTCCTTTGGCCCATCGAGTCCACGGCGACCATTTATTTCCTATCCACACTATTTATATGTTATCCCATTTTTTCATTCACTCCCTGCTAACTAGGGGCAATTTACAGAGGCTAATTAACCTGACAACCAGCATGTTTGTGGTGTGGGGGGAACTGGAGCACACGGAGGAAAGCCACGTGGTCAGAGAGAATGTGCAAACTCCACATAGAAGGCACCTGAGGTCAGGATTGAACCCGGGTCCCTGGTGCTGTGAGGTAGAAGCTCACCACTATTCAGGTTATAAATAATTTTGTAAATGAGATTTAAAAAAAAAGTCTTACAAGTAAAACACAAAGTGTTGAAGGATCTCAGCGGGTCCCACAGCATCTTTGGAGGAAATGGACATGCCGTTTCAGGTCAGGATCTAGGCCTGACCAAAACATCACCTGTTTTTAAGAAGGGTGGAGTTTTTGGGCAGCATGGTGGCGTAGCGGTATAGAACTGCTGCCTTACAGCGCCTGGAGACCTGGAGGTTCGATCCTGTGCTGTCACTAGAGAGTTGTACATTCCCCCCGTGACCTCCATGTGTTTTCTTTGGGATCTCGTGTGTCCCTCGTGTGTGTAGGTTAGTGTTAGTGTATGGGGATCGCTGATTGGCATGGACTTGGAGGGCCGAAGGGCCTGTTTCCGCTCTGTATGACCAAACTAACTAAAAAGGGAACTTCAGATGCTGGTTTAAACTGAAGATAGACACAAGAAGGTGGAGTAACTCGGCGTCTCTGGAGAGAAGGAATGGGTGATGTTTTGTGGTGAGACCCTTCTTCAGACTGGTCAGGGATAAGGGAAACGAGATATATAGATGGTGATGTGGAGAGATAAAGAACAATGAGTGAAAGATATGCAAAAAAAGTAATGATGATAATGGAAACAGGCTATTGTAAGCTTTGCCTTCCAAATATGTTGCCTGACCCATTGAGATTCTCCAGCATTTTGTGTGGTGCTCAAGATTTCAGCCTCTGCATTTTCTTGTGGCTCCAAAGTCTTATCTGTGTAGGCTGTAGCAGACAGAAAAAGTTATCATATTAACAAAGATATATTCGGGAGTGATCATCCAATGTCGAAGAACTTTCAAAGCCAGGATTGGACTCATAAGTCACCTGAGACTCCATAAAAAAACAACAGAACATGGACCATCATCCTCGACCTCGAGGGATAGCCGCAACGACAATCATGTCCTCTCATCTGCAGATTTAGTCAATAAGGTAATTGTGGCTAAACAATGTGGCACTATCTCCAGTTAATGAAAGTGCCTTGTCTACTTGTTCAGGGCATCATCTTGGGATTTGTCATAGGACTTCATTTATAATGTATTTTCCTCCGTAGGCAGTCACTCAGAATTAAGCCTGAATCATTTCTGTTCTATTTTCTGAGGTGCCAAATCAGGGCAATGTGGGAAGAGCAGACTCTGTCATAGTTGGGGTCTGATAGAATGGGGAGGTGAGTAGTTTGTGAGGTATCAAAACCCACCTACTGCTTACACTGACCTTCTGTCCTGAAGCATAGCTCTGAGATTCTCAATACCATTCCATATATTCCTCATCCACTTTGAGCAGTGATGGGCCGGAGATTCCCAGGAGTCAGTGGTGATGTTGCCTTTCTCTTGGAAACTTTGAGCTATGAGTGTAAGCTTGCACGTTCACTTCCTCACCTCACTTTCACCTGACTTTCTCTCTGTCCCCTTTTGGCTTTCCAGATTCCATCTTTGAAACTTCACATTCTTTCTTCACTTCTCCATGTTCAGTTCTAGGATTTGGTTGTCAACCAATGTCCATCATAAGCCCATGCACTCCCTCAACTACTCAACTACATTGACAACAATTCTCAATTCTCAGCCACCTTCACCTTGTTCTGGATAAAGAAGTAAGTGGGGGGGGGGGGGGGACTGGCTGGGACATTGCATATGAAGGAAGTGAAGGGGCTTCAAGTCATCTTGGTGGGTGAAGGAAGTGTAGAGCATTGAACCTCTAATGTTAAAAGCAGATGATTTGGGGCACAAACTGCCAAAGTGGTCTGAATATTCAAAGATGTGAATCAGAAGCAGAAAGAATATGTTTCATGCTGGAGGATTAAATAGATAAGCAGCTTACTGTGTTAGAGCACAAGCCAACCTCTGACCCAAAGGCTGGGCGCAAAGCTGACACTTTTAGTTGTAGTACATCAATCAATTGTCCATGCAAATTAACAGTAATGGAATGACTGCCAGGTTAAGTACACAAAATATCTTAGAATAATGACTATGGGTGCTGTGATGACTACAAGTGCTGGCTGTATGGAGTTTTTACGTTCTCCCCGTGACCTGCGTGGGTTTTCTCTGAGATCTTTGATTTCCTCCCACAGGTTTGTAGGTTAATTGGCTTGGTATAAATGTACAAATTGTCCCTAGTGTGTGAAGTGCAGGGATCGCTGGTTGGTGCGGACTTGGTGGGCCGAAGGGCCTGTTTCCACTCCGTATCTCTAAAACTAAAACTAAAACTGAATGTTAATTCCACACTAGGCAAGCACAATTATACCTCATTTTATCTCTCTTGGTTCCAGAATCTTGGCATCTGCTTGTTTCTGCACTCTACTCGCTGGCTTTTGTCAGGTAATCAGAAAAAGGGTGAACATCAGTTGAGACTATCTCTGTCGTATAGAGTTCAATGCACAATGCATACTTGGTCACGTTGATTAAAATGTCTCTAAAATAAATTGCATTAGCATGAAACTGTATATTCTATTCAGTATTCAGCAATATATTTTTAACAAAGGAAATTCACGGCTGATGTAATGCTCCATGATTTGCTCTTAATCATCTTCACTCACGCTGCTTGTTCTGTTTTCATTCCAATTTTCATGCAGAATTGTTACAATTTTATGGCAAACATATTGCACTTACAAATTACATAGAATCTATTGATCCATGAAAATAACTTCAAGTAGCTGAGGCTTCTAAATTCCTAATCTCAAATTCCGAATTCCTAATCAATGTGGAGCATAATAGCTTGCAATAGGTGAGAATTGTACATTTACAGAGTAGACATCGAACAAGTCATTAAATTAGAGCAATACGGTTAGATGTTTTACATGTACCCCAGCTTTATGTTGACATTTGCTACTAGACTTTCTATTCTCTACTCATGCGTTAAAACTGACTCCCATAAAACAACAACTCGAAACTTAAAAATGCACAAAGCTTCACAACACTGAGAAATCATAACTATGGGCCCTTCGGCCCACCGAGCCCATGCCGACCAGCGATCCCCATGCAGTAGGTTCTATCCTACTGACTAGGGACAATTTAGAGAAGCCAATTGAACTACAAACCTGCATGCCCTTGGAATGTGGGAAGAAACTGGAGCACTCAGAGAACACCCATGCGGTCACAGTGAAGACATACAAACTTCGTGCAGACGAGCATAAATAGTCAGGATCAAACCCAGGTCTCAGATTTTGTAACGCAGCAACTCTACTGGTGCGCCACTGCTTCGCCCATGTACTCTCTTTGATTCCTACACCACTGTTCTCAGCAATTAAATAGTTCTATCCGATGAAGAAATGAACTAAAGGAAACTCACCTTGTGATCTGCAGAAGGCTATTACAAAAGTCACGAGCAATCCTATTGGCAAAGCGGAGTCTGTCATGTTGGTTGAAATTGTTCTAATGAAAATAATTATTCTGAGGCCTGTTTAGATGTGACCTCTGTTGTTAAATACCCAGGACTATGGACTTACAGAAACATCTGCAAGGACTGGGTATTACTCTACACGTTTTGGTAACTTCACACCAATGCCTTCTGACTTTCCTCCAGTTACTAGCTTTAGTTTTACAATGGGGATGTCACATATTGTTTCAAAATAGCTGAGCACTTTATCATTCTGCAGTTGGGCAGATTGCAGTCTACTGTGAGGTGGTTGGCATGTAACACAGCCACTCAAAACCTTTACATGGTTCCATCAAATTTCAGAGGGCTTAATTAATTGGAAAATTAATTTTAAAATACTTCCAATAATTTAGCACCTTATAGAATGAAGCATCTGAAATATCTCACAGGAATGCAATGTATATTGATTGAAACTACTCTCCGTATACGCCTTCATTTGAGAATATAGAAAACTAAATCTTTTCCACTTGAAGAGTATGTTTGATTTAAAAATCACAGAGTAATCCCAGTAATTTATTATATTGCAAGCCATATTGGAAACCACAGAAAAGCAACACAGTAATGATGTGGTAGAGTTGCTGCCTTACAAGGTTCAATCCTGATTACAAGTGCTCCAGCACTCCAAACACGTACAGGTTGATAGGATAATTTGCTTAGTTAAATAGCTTAGATAATTGTAAAATTGTCCCTAGAGTGTAGGATAGTGCTAGTTCAAGGGTTGATCTCTGGTTGACACGGACTTGGTGGGTCGAAGGGCCTTTTTCCGCACTGCATCTCTGTCTAAAGTAAAGTAAAGACTCTCAACAATTTAGTCCCAATGCCTAACATGCCTAACATTTTTCGAAACACAGTGATCTTTATGAATTTGATGCTTATCCAATGGGAATTTTATTGGTAAAACTTCTTGGAATATAGGGAAAAGTCAGCATTACCATCTTAAACCTCTGTAAAAGACAATAGCTTTTCTGGCTTCCAAGGGACTCCACCAGCGTGCCTTTGTGTCACTTGGATTACAGAGACTTAGCTACATTTTAAAGACTTGTGGACCAAAGCCTTTATCCCAAGTGCAATTTGGATTAGAGATACAACATGGAACGTGCCCTTCAGCCCTCGTTCACCCTGCTCATTGATCATCCTTTAACACTAGTTTTATGTTATCCACTTTCTCGTTCACTCCAAACACACTAGGGGCAATTTTACAGAGGCCAATTAAGCGACAAACCTGCATGTCTTTTGGATGCGGGCAGAAACTGGAGCACCAATAGTTAAAAAACGTCAGCGTAGACTTTTCATGAATTGGAACGGAAAATTCACCGAGCACATTGGAATAATGTTTAGTGCATGCAGCAATGGATATCTAACCAAAGTTTACATTTCAACTCTGTTGAGGACAACTCCCTAAAGGATTCAACAATAAGAAAAAAATATTATTCATCATCAATCCGAAGAAGAGTCCTGACACGAAACGTTACCTAAACATGTACTCCTGGGTTGCTGCATGTCCCGCTGAGTTACTCCAGAACTTTGTGCCTTTTTTGTAAACAATCATCTGCAGGCCCTTGTTTCAACCAAAAAAAATAGTTTCTGTGAACTAGCAATAAGTCCTTAACTCTGAATAATGGGTTGACGTATTAAGTAATCACGAGTTCAGTGAGATGCTGGCTGTCTTTTATATTTTGGGTCACAGAAGCCTTTCCAATAACAAAGGACAAATGATGATGTTCAGTTTGAGCCCTTTCACTGTTGATCTTCACACCATTCTGTTCCTGTTCTTCACACCATTCCTCAAAAGATGTTTGAAAATGCAACAAATGCTGGGAGTATCGAATACCTCTCAATGAACTTCCTTGTTGTATGTGATGACAGACTTCATCATCAATGTATGTGGAGTTCTTTTGAATGAAACTGGTGACAGACATATGGCCACTTTAATGATCTCTGCAGAAATCAATAACAGCAATAAAATTGTCCCTCATGGACACAAGTCGGAAACAGGCAGGTACTAAGGTCAACCATTTGCTCTGTAGCCTTGAAAACAAACTGATAGTTCACTCAGATTAATGATCTACCGAAGTGCAATCTCCTTTCAAGAAAGTTTACAGCATCCTTTTGCACAGCCACACCAGCAATTCAATTCTGGTGGAAATGATGCACTGGTGGTACTGGTTGTGACATTAACCCGCGTTTGCAACATTAGTTGGGAATGAGCTGCAGGCAAAACAGCTGAGAGCAGCAATAACTCTAATCCACTGACAATGCCGCTCCTCCCTTGAAGGTTCATTGCTACTCGCCTCGCTGCAGTTAAGAATGTTGCTTCCTGCTGGGCCAAAGTGAGTTGAGGTTATTTTTTAATGGTAAGAGATTAATATTTCATGAATTCAGTCTGCTGGTTAGATCATGTATGCAGTGAGCCTAAATCAGTTGGATATTCCCAAATAGCAGCCAGGTCCAAACCTGTTTAATGAGCCCACACAGCAAATCTAATGCAATGGCAGATCCATTAGTCTCCATTGAGACAATTATCCTCTGTCATTGGGAGGATACGAGACAGGGCCTCTGTTGCAACCTGATTTGCGCTGATCTACTTGTGTGTTTCTTTTATATATGATGTGTCTCCCCATCATGGAATCTTAAATGTGAAGCACTCTCTTTTCCCCCGAAACAAAGTAATTCGCAAAATGTGTAGGAAGGAAATGCAGATGCAGGTTTAAACTCATGCTGAAGTAACTCAGCATCTCTATAGAAAAAAGGAATAGGTGATATTTTGAGTCAAGACCCTTCTTCAGACTGAAATACTGCCCACTTACAACAACTGTATTTAAAATATAATATTCAAAAAGCTTCCATTTTATGTATGTGGGCTTCCAGACAGGCATGGAAACCTAATACAGTTTCAGTGGGTGTTTTACTTTCATCTCATTGGGGTTAGAAATATGGGAGCACCCATCTGTCAAGAATGTTTAATTATCATATGTACCTGCAATGGAACAATTACATTATTGCTGCAGCTTTGCAGGCCTATCAACACAATTACACACAGATAAATATATAATAATCATAACACAATAAATTAATAAACATAATACTAGATAATGATAAAAATGCAAAGCCAAAGTCTGTTGTGCAACCAAAGGTCCATAGGAGATCATAGTTAATGTTGTGTAATGTTCAAGACTCGAGTGAAGAGTCAAGAGTGTTTTATTGTCATATGTCCCAGATAGGACAATGAAATTCTTACTTGCTGCAGCACAACAGAATGTGTAAACATAGTACACAACGGGAGAGAAAAGAAAATGTTCAGTGTGTATATATACACATTCACATGTGCATATATACACATACTCAATAAATAAACTAATATAGCCTGATAATAGCTGGGAATAAAGCTGTTCTTGAACCTGGTAGCCACAGTTTCCAAACCACTGTACCTTCTTACTGATGGTGGTAGCGTAACGTCTTTCAATTTCTGTTCCCGGGCATTTGGGTTGCTGAAGCAAGCCCTCTACCGTACACCTGTAGAAATTCAATAGACATACCAAATCTCCTCAATCTTTTAAGGAAGGAGAAGTGTTGGTGAGCTTTCTTTGTGATTGCCTTGATATGTTGGACCCAACACAGATGTTCAGATATGCATGTTCATGAAGCTAAAGCAGTTTACTTTTTCCACCATCGTCCCGCCGACGAAGACAGCTTTGTCAATCCTGGGCTTTCACTGGCCTAATAAGGGTGTACTTGGATTTCGTACGTGACCCTATATGGCCAGACATCAATGTCTGATTAGATGTCAGGATTGTCTCAAGCAGGAGGCTGAAGCAAAATAATAATAAGGCATCAGTTCTTATTACTGATAAAAGGTCACTAGGCCAACTTACTTGTACTGCCCATATCCAACACGGCAAAAGAACATGAGAGGGTGGATTAAGCGATGAAGGTTTCCTCCACAGCACGGTAAAGCTAATGACATCATCCCTGCTGCTCTTGTTTTACATGTAAATTAAATTGGTATGAAATATTCTTGCATATTCTACGGCCTCCTTCTGATGACGAGGCATTGGGTTAGGTCACTGATGAACTGTGGAAAGTAATTGAAGCATTTGCAGTGCATTTGTTTTATTTATTTGTCCATGCAGTGTGGGTGTCCTTGATAAACATAAACCTTTTTTTTCCTTGATAGACTCAAAGAGCTGGAGTAACTCAGCGAGACAGGCAACATCTCTGGAGCGAAGGACTGGGTGACTCTTCTAAGGGTTTCGACCTGAACCAACATCCATTCCTTCTCTCCAGAGATGCTGCCTGTCCCGCTGAGTTACTCCAGCTTTTTGTGTCTATCTTTGGTTTAAATCAGCATCTGCAGTTCCTTCCTACACCGTTTTTTTTCCTTTCCTAGTTGTTCATGAACTGAGGAGTTATTTAACAATCAACTGCATTGGTGAAACTTGTCTCGATCATAAGCCAGACCCATAAGCATGACAAATTTCCTTCCCTGAAGGAAATTAGTAAATCAAGTATTTTCCTCACAAAAATTGTAATTTCATGGTTTTATTCCGGATGTATTTAATAATATGGTTATATTCTTCAACCACTATGGTATGATCTGCTCATGCCTCCTGTTCAAACTGCATGTGCTGCAGCAAGTGGTGCTGCTATCTCACCGCTCCATGGACCCAGGTTTGATCCTGAACTCAGACAGTGTTTGTGTGGAGTTTTCATGTTCTCCTTGGGACTGTGTGGGATTTCCCCAGGCGTTCCGGTGTCCTTCCAAAGAGGTACAAATTATCAATTGCCCCTTAGTGTGGGTCGGGTGGTAAAGAAGTAAAATTGGGAAGTCTTTAGGTGTGTGATAGAGAATGAATTACAGGACTATGGAGGAGTAAATTGAAGGGGAATGGGACTAAAGGGATTCCTATGCTGGGAGTCAGCACAGATCAGATGGACCACATGGCCTCCTTCTCTTGTCAAAATCAAACCACTGGAGGAACTAAGTGGGTCAGGCAGCATGTGTGGAGGCAAAGGGAGAGTCAAATTTTGGGTTGAGATTCTGCATCAGAACACATGCATTGACTTGGTCCACATGCAAGCTCCCAACCTGAAATGTCGACCATCACTCTGCTTCTACTAATGTTGCCTTATTTGCTGAATTCCTCCAGAATTTTGTTACCATCATCTGCAGTTTCGTTTGTGGCCTCCTTCTGTGTTATACTGGGTACTTCAGGCCTCTGGATTACTTAACTATCCTGAACAAAATATGGGATCCATCCTTCAATACCAAAATAATAACTAATTTGTTCTGCTTGCAAAAAATACGATCAAAAATGTTTTGCTGATCAAAGATGGGCTATCTTAATGCTAACTTTAACATTGCTATGTCTTTTTAATGACTGTAAAATGATTGTTGAATCTGTATCTTTTCATTATGGCTAGAACTAGAAAAAGGGCACGGATTTAAGAGGTTGATTACTTGAAAAATGCAGAACTTTCCAGTAAATTATTGAGATTACTATTATTGAGATGATTAACTAAGTTCCTAAGCTCCCATATATCTCAACTAGTTTGGAAAAACGTCTAAATGGATGTTAACAAGAGCCTTGTAAAGATTGGATGTTATAATCTAAGGTAGAGCAACATAATCAATGAAAAGCATGTATAGATGTCTTGAGCACAATCACGTTAGAAAATAGAGCAGGAGAAGGCCATTCAGATCCTAGTGATCCTGCCTCCACTGTGCTGTTGGATAGAGAATTGCAGAAATTCACCACCTTCGGT
The DNA here is from genome assembly GCA_963514005.1 of Raja brachyura. The sequence continues at coordinate 94,046,014 of OY740783.1, read as the reverse complement.
GAGAATAAGTTCCTTCGCACCTCAGTTTCAAATAAACACCTCTTAAACTTGTAAGATCTCTGTAGTTCGTGAATCTCCTACCAGTGGATACATCTTGACATCTCCCTTTTCATACTTCACAGCATTAAATATATTTCAATTCAGTTTAGTTCAGACACTCAGCATGGAAACAGGCCTTTCATCCCACCGAGTCCACGTGGACCAATGACCACCTGTACACTAGTTCTATTCCACACACTGGGGACAATTTACAGAAGCCAATTAACCTACCTATCCCGCACGTCTTTGGAATGGGGGAGGAAACGAGAGCACCTGAAGAAAACACATGCAGTCACCAGAAGAACATGTAAACTCTGACTTCCGGTGGCGCTAGAGTCCAGCAGCAGCTAGCTCCATAAAAAAATCGCAAAAAACGGGGAGAAAAATGGACCTACCTGCGGTTACTGCACCGGCTGCCTGCAATGCATGAGTGACTCCGGTATGTCTCTGCAACATACCCCCCCCCCCCCCCAAGCTACCAAAACGGACTGCCAAGCCAAAACAGGCACCGGAAGAAGTAGGCCCGACTGAAGCCTCGGGCTCAGGTACAATGTCGTCCCAGGAAGATGTTTCGAGGAAGTCAAAGCCTAAAATATCTGAAATAGAAGATCTTCGGATTTTTCTAACTCAGAAAATTAAAAATATAAAGGAAGAACTGAAGAGAGTGAATTTTAAAGAAGAACTTCAAATTTTTAAGGAAGAGTTTAAGGAGGAAATGAAGGAAGAAATCAACTCCACCATCCTTGAATTATCGGAAAAATGAAAGAAAGAAACGGAAGAAAAGATGGATCAACAAATTATGGAGATGGATGCGGAGATGGATGTCAAATTCAACTCGATGGAGTCCAGCTTTAATGACAGGGTGGAGCCTATTGAGAAAGCACTGAATCAACAGACTATAGCAATAATCAATTTAGAGGAGATTGCTTCAACAAGTGTCGAAACGACAAAACAGCTTATCAGAGAAAGCCAACGCTTATCAGAAATACTGGGTAAAATAACTGAAAATGCACTGAACTGGAAGGACATTAGGGGCATCAGATTTTAAGAATCGTCGGCATTCAAGAAGGAAGAGAGGGGAAACGAGACCCCCGCAAATTCGCTGCAGACTTATTGCAAAAAGTCTTAAATCTGCATCAAAAGCCTCTGCTAGCTCGAGCACATAGAGTGCTGAGACGTCGCTCACGGGCAGATGCACCACCAAGACAAATGATAGTAAAGGTGCAATATGACCATGTACTGGAGGAGATGATAAAAAAAATTGTTCGTACCAGGAATCTCATATATGATGGAGATAAGATCAGTATCTGCTGAGATTATCCTGTGGAGGTCTCCAAGAAGAGAGCGCTGTTTAAGGAGATAAAGGAATACTTAAGGATGTGAAAGATCTGAAGTATGGTTTGATGTACCCGTCTACACCTACAATCAGAACAAACATATCTTTACCAACCCTAAGGATGCATTGGAGTTCGCCCAGAAGATCAAGAATCTGCCTGATGACTGATTATTAATTATAAAACACCTGACGCAAACGAACAATGTAACTTTGTAAAGATTGGATGGAATTTAAGCTGTTATACCTAAGAACAATTGAAATTGGATAAGGATGGCTGAATAAGGCCTTTCCTATGGACATGTTATACTCATAGATACTATTTATAGCAATGTTACAAAATTTTGAGATTTTAAAAATCAAGTCTGCAATTTATCCCATCAGATAAAGCATAAAAAGAAGTTTAATTTGACACCTAATTTACTTTCATATCTTCAGTATTAAGAAAGTTATGGCCATTTTCATACTCGGACATGAGCATCTTGCTTCCCATTGCCTTTCAATTGACTTAACTCAAAAGCTGTGATCTGGAAAAGTTAAAAGCCCATAACATTCTTAAAAATTAAGAGAACTCAATGAAATTTTCAGTTATTATAGATTGAAGCATTCTGAAACAAATATTAAACAATCTTAATTGGATTACCTGAAATTAAAGCATATAATTAGTTAGTTATCTAATTGTAGCTAATTACAAAATTCAATGAGTAGGTCTAAACATCTATCAATTTCTTAAGAAAAGATAAACTTTTTTTAAATTGCCTAAGTGTCCAAATAACATTCACACAATAATCCACAATACAACATAATTTTAAAATCTCATTTTCATGAATTTCTGGGCCAAATGGAAGGAATTTAGTGTTTTATTCCTGTAAATTAACGGCCATTTAAATCAACTAGCGAGTGGGTTTTAGTGGAATGCGGTGGATTGGAACGTTGCGGTTAGCGGTGAAGTCGGGGGGAAAAATACTGGGGGTTCATACATTTTTTGGGGACCCCATTTCGCAACATAAAAATATTATTAATGCCTCCCGAAAAACCAACTTTTAATATAAAAATAAAGTATTTACCTTTTTTTCTCCCCTACGGAAAATGCTTCTGGTTGTCTGCGCTCACGGCTTTTGAAGGTGATTTTTAAATTACTCTAGTTAATAAATAATGTAGAGTAATTTAAAAATACCACCATTCATGAAATGTCGGAGCGATTTTTCTTCAGCAACCAAATCGCCCGACATTGATCGATTTGTCCTGCCTGTTGAAAAACGGCACTTTAAGCCCGCCCCCCTCTGAAAGGCGCGAAAGTCACGCACACGGGGAGCGGCAGAAGTGCAGCGCCGGTAAAGGTACGTTTTGTAACATACCTACTATTTACATTAATAACTGACAAATGCTAATTATAACTGCGTGGTACTACTAATAACTATTACTAATGATTACTAATTACTTATAATTGAATTACTTAGAATTAGTTAAATGGCAATTATGAGTACGGTTGGATTTAAAGCTTGATTTCACTTTTTTAAATTTATTTTATTTTACTTTTTCTCCTCTTTTGTTATGACATATACTATACCTTGATAATAGTTACCTTTTTATTTAAAAAAAATATATATATATTTTATCCCATTTATATATATATATATATATATATATATATATATATATATATATATATATATATATATATATATATATATATATATATATATATATATATATATATATATATATATATATATATATATTTTACAATGGGATATGAATACTAAAATATTGCTATGGAAATGTCATCTTAAAGAGAGCATGGAGCTAGTTAAGTTTTTTTTTCAATGGCTACGGACATCGGTAGATGGCTAGCCATGTTAGTATGGCCATCACTAACTGCACTACTTATAGATGTAGTTTTTTCTTTCTTTTTTCACTTTACTAATCACTTAATCTATCACTTTTTTAATATAATACTTTATTATAATTTTAAGTTTGAATGGAGTCATAAGTTTTATCAAAGGAGATATATATGCGAGAAAGACCAACAAGACTTAAAATTCATCTATCTGATGTTTGGGTGTAATGTCGGGCTTGTTGAGCTGAACCATCTGCTCTTTTATAGACCTCCCTGAACAAAAGATGCACGATTCAAATATGAAGATTGGGGGTGAAGGGATAACTTTTGGTAATTGGAACGTTAAGGGTATTAATGAGCCAATCAAGAGAGGTAAAGTATTAGCACATTTAAAAGCACTTAAAACAGATGTAATATTTCTTCAGGATACTCACCTTAAAAAGGATGCAGAGCATAGATTGAAAGCTAAATGGATTGATAAAGTGTACCATTCCTCATTCACACATAAATCCAGAGCTGTTGCAATACTAATCCGTAAAGTGATACCTTTTAAACATATATCAACTATAACAGACAGTGATGATAAATATATTGTATTGATAGGTGAATTATATGCACAAAAACTGACTCTTATTAATGTTTATGGACCAAATTTTGTTAGTCCCTTGTTTTTTAAGAAAATATTTAATACAATTCCGGAACTAATACAACACAATTTAATAATCCAAGGAGACTTAAATTGTACATTAGACCCCTATTTAGATAGATCATCAAGACAACGGATAACAAAATTGCAGTCCAGTGACTTATTAAATGCATATATAGATACTAGTAATATCAAGAATGTTTGGAGAATAGAAAACCCAACCGGACGATAATATTCATTTTATTAATCGGTACATAAAACATATTCAAGAATAGATTACTTTTTGGTGGACTCCAAGCTTTTCCATTTACTTATAACTCGAAATATCACAATATCATAATCTAGGACCATGCTCCCTTAACATTTATGATTAAATTAAATGGAAGGACGGAGAAACAGTTACAATGGAGACTCAACCCACAAATTTTAAAGGAAAAAGCATGTCGGGAATATCTCGCTAAACAGATTAATATGTTCTTTGAAATCAATGATAACCCTGAAACGTCTGCCTCCCTACTATGGGAAACATTTAGAGCATTTACTCAAGGAGCTGTGATCTGCTCCCAAGCATTTCATAATAAAGAGAATCGGGTGAAACAGCAGGCATTAGAAAGGGAAATAAAACAATTAGACATAGAAAATGCGGCTACACCAACTATGATAAAACACAATAGAATTGCAGCATTGAAATATAAATAAAATATATTCAGACCAAGTTGTAAAATTTTACTAATATACTAAACAATTCCATTTTGAATTTGGTGATAAACCTCAAAAATTATTGGCTTGTCAATTACAGAAACTGGACGGGGAAAAAACAATTCATAGGATTAAATCAGAAACAGGAGAACCACTAGTACAATCTAAGGATATTAATGAGATGTCTGCAATATTATCAAAACCTTTACTCTGCTAAAATGATAGATCACTGGACAGGAACAGAAGCATTCGTACAAAAATGCAATCTTAAAGGGTAAGATTTGAAAGATAGAGAATTATTAGACGCTGAAATAATAGTAAAAAAAATTGAAGAGTCTATCAGATCTCTAAAAAACGGTAAATCCCCGGGACCCGATGGCATAGGCTTCGAATTCTATAAAACATTCTATGACCTGATTGTTCCGCGTTTAAAGACACTGTATGAAGATATCTATACACAACAGAAATTACCAGAAACGCTAAATGAATATATAATTATATATACCAAAAATAGATAGATATACTAACCCAAGAACTAGAATATCAACAAATCAAATGTTATCAGCTAAATTTAACTTATCTATAGGCTGTAGACAAGGATGTCTGTTATCTCCGCTATTATTTGCACTCGCAATAGAACCATTAGCAGAAAGCGTGAGGCCCCATCCTGAAATGTATGGGTATAACACCAAAGATACTGAAAATAAAATGTCCTTATATGCAGACGATGTATTAATTTACATTACAAAACTTGAAGTTAGTATCCCAAACTTATTAAATTTAATAACTCAATATGGCTCGTTTTCAGGATACAGAATTAATTGGAATAAAAGTGAAATCATGCCAATAATGGAAAGTAACCCACACATATTACAACAATTTCCTTTTAAAATAGTAAATGAAAAATTTAAATATCTTGGAATTTATGTAAGAATGACATATACTTTAATTAAATTTAACTTTCTGCCTTTATTGAACAAATTACATAAGAATATTTTATATTGGAAAACATTACCTATCTCAATGTTGGGTAGAATTAATGCAATAAAAATGATTTTTCTCCCGCAATTATTGTACCTCTTTCAATTAATCCCGATATATCTCCCAAAAACTTATTTGAAAAAGGTTGACTCTATAGTCACTAATTTTATCTGGGATTATAAGAACCACAAAATAAATAAAAAACACTTATGTTAATCAAAAATAAACGGAGGTTTAGCACTACCGAATTTTATGCTCTATTTTTGGGCAGTTAACATTAAAAATGTGAATTTTTGGTTGGAAGAACTGGACCAACAACCAGATTGGTTAAAAATGGAAAAGGAAATCTGTTTACCTTTTGAAATTGGGTCGATCTCATTTGCTATTACTGAATTAAGCAAAAAAACCTACAGTGAAAACCCCATAATATATAGTGGAATAAGCATTTGGAAACAATTAAAAAATACACTAAAATTGGATAATTTACCACTATCTCTTCCCTTTGTAAACAACGCTACATTTAAACCCTCAATGATGGATAAGGGTTTTTTCAATGGAAAAATCAAGGAATTACAAAGATGGGTCATCTTTATAGGAAAGGTACATTCCTCTCATTTCAGGAACTACAACAAATGTATGGGCTTCACTAAAATGACTACTTCAGATACCTACAACTTAGAGGCTATGCTAAATCAAATACACAGGACTATAGAAAGAGAAAGACAGAAATTCTTGATGAATGTTTGAATAAACACCCTAACAGAAAAATTGATATCTTATATTTATAATATTCTATTAGATAATGATGCACCCATGACGGAAATATATAGGCAATCATGGGAAAATGAACTAGGCCAAATAATAAGGCCAGAAATATGGGACGAAAGTTTACAACATATACATCACTGTTCGTTAAATGCTAGACACTCTTTAATACAATTTAAAGTATTACATAGATTGCACTATTCAAAAACAAAATTAAATAGAATTTTCCTAAGCATATCTCCTATTTGTGAAAAATGTCAGCACTCAGAGGCTAACTTAACGCAAACATTTGTAAGTTGTATAAAAATTAATAATTTTTGGACGGAAATTTTTAAGATGATTTCGGAAGTTGTCAATATCCAATTGGACCCCGATTCAAAATTAATACTATTAGGAATAGTAGAACAAAATCAATTATTTACAACAAACCAAAGAAACTTTATCGATTATAGTTTAATAACTGGGAAAAATTAATATTAAATTTTTGGAAAGGCCCTATAACCCCCACAATTAAAATGTGGACTATGGAAATGTCGGAGACCCTACATTTGGAAAGATTAAGATTTGTCTCAATGGACAAACAAGAACTATTTACTAGAATATGGTCTCCATTCATTTAATATTTGAAGGGGCAAACCGGTTTTGCACGAGAACCTGACTGAAACCCGAATCAAGGATTAGATGAAGAATTATATTTTATAATCCACGGACATATCTCCAATGATGCTGATTAGCTGATTATTCCATTCTCTTTTATTTTTTTTTGGTTTCTTTTTTTCCCCTCTATTATTTTCTATCTATATAACAATTTAAAAAATATATAGAAGTACAATTATTATACAATTGATAATACAAACAATATAAATAATGTATGACTACAACAAACAAAATGTTTTTTATTATCTATTTACTTCTAATTAAAAAAATTAAATTAAAAAAAAACAGGAACGTAACCTCCATAAAGCAGCACTCTTGGTCAGGATTGAACCCAGGTCTCTTGCACTATAAGACAGCAACTCTACCACTGCGCCTCCATGCCACTTAGTGAAATGGATACGGTATGATCCATCTGCTAATTATTTATTGGCCTTGGGCACCATCACATGATGTTGGGAAATATAAAAGTGGAGACTCATCCTGAATGAATGTGGTTGGTCAGTAAAAGGTATGAAGTGTTTAGAGACTGAATCTTGACAGGTTGCTCAGTGCTTAGATTGGCGCTACACTTTCCAGTTTACTACCATGGATGACTCTGCCAAGAGGGTACAGCTACTCAGTGGCGTTGCTGTAATAATCATTGGTATAGAAAGGCCAACCCACCATGTTAAAGTGCCTGTGCACAGTGCCAGCAGTTAATATAACAGAAATAAGGGGTAGGCTATTTAGGACTGAGATGAGGATTCTTTTTTTCACCTAGAGAGTTGTGAATCTGTGGAATTCTCTGCATCAGAAGGTACTGGCATTTCACCGGATGCTTTCAAGAGAGAGTTAGATTTAGCTCTTTAGGCTAAAGGAATCAATGGATAAGGGGAAAAAGCAGGAATGGGAACTGATTTTAGATGATCAGCCATGATCGTATTGAATGGTGGTGCTGGCTCGAAGGGCTGAATGGCCTACTCCTGCACCTATTTTTCTATGTTTCTATGTTTTACATGGCTTTGAGTTTCATCTCAATACTGCCACGATCATCCCTAACTATCAAAAAGTGTCCCATTAAGGCATAAAATCTCTTTTACAATTCCTTGTGGACCAGCACCAATGCCTTGCTCCAGATAGTTGCCATCATTAGACTACCCCAGATACACAATTTGACCAGTGCAGAATTATTCAACTGCAGTGCCACCATTAACATGATCCCGGATGCTATGTACCTCTTCTTGTGAGGTTCATCTCCTCACATCACTCCACTTCCTCTATAACATTGAAGTATCAAGTCTTATCAGTTCACTTAAAAGCAGCTTTTGCCAAAATGGCTGTCGGTGGAGCTCTCCATAGATGTTTTGCAGAGAAAATCAAGTTGTAAGCTGTTATTTTCTACCTTGATTTTAATCTCATTAATAAATGAAACATTACTATGTCTAATTTGTTAACAAGCTCAAGGTTGCCTGATACACTGTAAAATGTTTTTTACCACAAAAACATTCTCTCTTCGCTTGATTCTATCCCATTTAAAAAAAAGGAAATTAGTTAAATTAGAAATTAGAATAATATCCAGTTAGTATTTGCTTGAATAATTTTGAGGAATTCCATTGCAGGGTTTTGCCAGAGTTTTCATGTGACTCACTGCTGCAGGCTGCTTCCAATTTACTTTCACATTCTAAGCTCATTACAGTGGGGGCAATCCAGAACCAGGGGCCACAGTTTAAGAATAAGGGGTAAGCCATTTAGAACGGAGATGAAGAAATACTTTTTCACACAGAGAGTTGTGAGTCTGTGGAATACTCTGCCTCAGAGGGCGCTGGAGGCCGGTTCTCTGGATGCTTTCAAGAGAGAGTTAGATAGAGCTCTTAAAGATAGCAGAGTCAAGGGATTTGGGGACAAGGCAGGAACAGGGGTCATGTCTCTAATCGATGAAATTAGATGAGAGACATGAAAGACCGCAGATGGGGGATACTGGAGCAAAAACCAAGTGCTGGAAAAAGTGCAGGTTAGGCCAGGTCTGTGGAGATAAAGGGATAATAAACCTTCATAGGTTAATTTAGGTGAATCAGGGTCTTCACCCAAAATTATGCTAATCCCTCTGCCTCTATCGATGCTTCCTGACCTGCTGTGTTCCTCCAGCAGTTTGATTTTGGCTCCAGATTGCAGCATCTGCAGTCTCTTGTGTGGCCTCCTTTTGTGTCATCATAAATGACAGGTTCTGCATGCCTATGTAATTAACAATCCTAAGAGAAATATAGATTCCCTTATTCAATATTAAAATAATATTAATGTTTTGTGCTGCCCACAGAAGACATGTTGAAGAATGTTTTCAAGATCACGAATGGGTCATCTCAAAAATTCAATATAGCTGTGATTATTCAATGACTGTAAAATGACTAATGATGTTGAGTAAAATTAGATTTTCAGGGCAGGGAAAGTCGTTTGGTGTTCATTTTGTTACAGCACACCGCAATGTTGTCAGTTACATCTCATGTAACAAAGCTGATGTTTACAACCATTCTTTATAGCCAGTAAAGTCAATAGAATGCAGGACTGATGAGGGGTGAACTTATAGAGGTGTATAAAATAGTAAGATTAAACGAGAACTTACCAGTTTGAAGTTTGATCCTTATTTTATGAGGAGTTACGATGAGGGATTTCGTGAAGACCCCGCCAGCACGCATGCGCGACATTCTTCAAAGCATTGGTGTGGAATCACAGATAGCAGCACTGACTGGAGATAGTAAGATTAAGAGACACTAATATACCAGTTGACTTTATGATAGAGAGTAGGGAGCGGAGGGCACAAAATCCCTCATTGTAACTCCTCATAAAATAAGGATCAAACTTCAAACTGGTAAGTTCTCATTTAATCTTACTATTTTACTTCGGAGTCACGTGAGTGACTTCGTGAAGATTTCAAAGCTCTGTGATTCCATGCCCTGGACCACATCCAGGCTCACACACTGCCGTAATTACTGATGGAGGAGGTATGTTAACGTATTTCAGACTTGAACAAAGCTGAAAAATAATAACATATTTATTAATACAAACAAAGAACCCCTGAATTCGGGGAAAATGATTAGGGGACAGCACTTAAAACTGAATCCGCAAACGTTGCGCGAGCGGCCACAGGTTTGTTATAGAAACATTGGAATGTTCCTTCACTGGCCCAGCCCGCTGTTGCGAGCACATGATCCATGGGTACCTCCATGGTCCGCGCAGCTGATGTGGATGCAGCCCTAGCGGAATGAGATTTTAAAATGTCAGTGTCTACACCTGCTGCACCCAATACCACCCTGAGCCACCTGGAGATTGCACCGTCACCCTGTGATATGGGTTTTTGAAGCTGATGAACAGACCTGTCTCCATTCTCCTGATGTTTTGGGTGACATTGATGTAATGTCGGAGATAGGTGGTTATGCAGAGTCGTACATCAACGGGATATGCTCGGAATTACAATTTCAGACCTGTTGTCCCAGGCCTGCGATGTTTGACTAACTCATCTATAAAGAAAGTTACTTTGGTGGGGGTCGAGACCATCCTGTCCAGTTTTAGTTTGTGGAGGGTCTGGACCCGTTGTACTGTGATCAGTGCCATTAACATCACCACTTTGGAGGTGAGTTTACCCAGTGGTAGATCTGAAACTGGTGACCAGCTCCTGAGTAGGGACAACACAACCCCAATGTCCCAGGTTATATTATACCGTGGTCAGGGAGGGTTGGAATTGAGTATACCCCTCATAAGTTTTGATACCAGCTTGTGGGATCCTACTCCAATAATGAGATAGGATGACAATGCACTTCTGGCTCTGTTGATGGCACTGTAGTTAAGGCCCTCATCATAGTGAAGGCCCGCGAGGAATTCCAGCACATCAGTGATCATTGCAGAGTTGTAGGTGGTCTTGGTCCGAGTACAGAAGGCTTCCCATTTTCTTATGTGGGTGAGGTACTGCTTCCTCATGGACTCTCTGCACAATGCTGTGATGATATCCATGGTCCTCATTGACAGCCCAAATCCCAGTAATGGCCTCTTTAGAACCTGCAAGCCAACAGGTTCAGATGACCATGGCACGGATGACTTTCTCCTGTTATAGGATGGGTCACTAGATTCGAGAATTTAGGAACCTGCACCTATGGTTCTTTCACCATGTCGAGGACCACTGGGTACCATGGTTGTGTGGGCCAGTCGGGTATTATCAGAATTGCAGATGCAGAGTCTAGCTGGAACTTCTGCAATACCCGACTGGTGAGGCAGAAAGGGGAAAATGCATAGAAGAACAATTTCCCCCAAGGTAGCGAGAACGTGTCCATTGCCCCAGGATCTGGTTCCCAAGAGACATATGTTGGTATCTGATGGTTCACCCTGGACGCAAAGAGGTCGATATCTGGTGTTCCATACTTGGCTATAATATTAGCAAATATTTGGGGTTCAACATCCACTCGGTGTTGTCATTAAATACTCGTGACCTGGTGTCCGCCACTGTATTGAGCTTACCCGGAAGGTATGTAGCTGATATCCAAATATTTATTTCAATACACCAGAGCCAAATTATGTTTGCCAATTCATCGCAAGATATCGACTTGATACAACCCATATGGTTTAAATATGCCACCACTGTGGGATTATCTATCTGAAGACGGACATGCGTATGATGCATAGTTGTGCAGTAAGCCCGCAGTCCGTGAAATTCTCCCAGCATTTCCAAATAGTTTATACCTTGTGATTGGAATAAAATAGATTCATGCAAATCCCATCTGCCGCCGCCCTGGGTGCTTGCGTTGGTTTGTAACACGACTGAAGGGTTTGAAATTATGATGGGATTAAAACAATTACGAATGTTGCTAATCCACCACCGTAGCTCAATATGTGCCTTGTTTGGCAGCTGCATAGGTCTGTCAGCATTTGTTTTTAATGCTGAGATCTTTGCTCTTTGCAAATTATGATAATGTAATGGCCCAAATTGTGCAGCTGGAAATGTAGCTACAAGCTTTCCAATCACCTTGGCAGCATGTCTAATAATTGGTTTCCTGGCGCAAGCAATGCTATTACATGCCTCTATTATGTCTGTTAATTTGTTCTCTGGGACAGTGACAATCATATGATTGGTGTTAACCGTGAATCCCAAGTAGTCCATAATCACAGAAGTGTTGAACTTAGATTTGTCTGAATGGATGATGAACCCCAGTTTTTCGAACAGTGACTTGGTAGCGGTCATAGCTGATTTAGCCAATTCCAAATTTTTTCCCACAATTAAAATGTCATCAAGATATGCCATGACTATGTGGTTTTGTCTTCTTAGAGACGCCAATACTGGTTTTAATATTTTGGTAAACAACCTGGGGGCTGTTGTAAGTCCATTAGGTAAGGCTTTGGATTGAACAAAAGTATTCGTGAGTTAAATCAATTATGATATGACATCCACCATCTTTTTTGGTTTTAGTAAAGATGTTAGATACAAACTCAAGAGATTAATGTATCGTTTTCTCTATAACCCCCTTGGTGTATAACCTTAATAGTTCTGCATGCCATTCCACTTTCTCTTTGTGAGAGAGTACAAATTTCCGGCTAGGTGCATGCTGAGCTGGGAGAAGTTGTCCGTTTAAGAATTCTATTTCGTAACCATGAATACTTTGTAATATAAAAGTGTCAGAAGTTAAAGAACTCCATGCTTCCCAGAACAGACACAATCTCCCTCCTACGAGTGAGGCATGCAGCACTCCCAAGAGAACCAGACCCCCTTACCTCCATGGTTAACATGGGGCTTGATTTCTGGCCTTTCTTGGGTTGCTGTGTTGCTGGGATGTGGGGTTGGCGCATCTTCCAGGCTGGTCACTGTGGGCTCTTGCCTAAAAAAGGCGTCCGTTGATAGGGCGCGACCTTTGGGAAAGTTCCCGTTGCTCTGTCGGGTTGAATCGAGGCCTGTTTGCTGTTACATATGGATGCTGCTCGAGGAAGGCGGTTTAATCAATCCGACCGCTTTGGCTTCCTCGTCCATGTCTTTTACCTGTTTAGGCAGGTCATTACCACACAATTGTCTTGGTGGCGGCGTAACATTGGCCTTAAACAAACCCGCAAACCTGGGGTTTAATGTAGGATGGATAGAGCTCTTCCGAAAGCTGTTTATTTCATAGCTTGTGTTGCATAGCAGAACTAATGCATCTTGCTGCTCTCTCGTCATGTCCGTACCGTCTATTGACCTGGCAAATGCAGTGATGCCTGAGGTCAGTAATTTCAGGATCTTTTGGATTTTTAACTCCTGAGTCCTGATCCCAGGGCTGATGTTACCCCATATGGGTGTAATGACAGTAGGGACATTCAGCGACACGCAATTCTCCGGAGCCCTGAATTTGCTGATTGCCTCCGAAATTACATGTTCTCGTAGCTGGTGGGTCGTCAGGTAATTAATGGTAGCCCCCAGCCTCGGCTGAAGAGGCTGCCCTTTCTGTGATGGTTTGGTGAACTTCGATACCACTCCCAGAAGTTCCTCTTCTGGCATCTCTTGCAACAATGGATCTTCCACCAACCCCTCTTCGAAGTCAGCTAGTGCCTGACCTCTAGCACTCTCTATTGAGGAGGGAGAGATGTTGGGCAGCCCTGTCATGGGCCATGTCATGGATCCCCGGGATCCTAGGGACGCACGCTCCTGATGGAGAAGGTCCCTCTCGAGCAGCTGCTCGACCATGCGCTCCATTCGAGCTATGCGACCGCCGGTCCGCTCTTTAGCGAACTGTAACGGTGGAGTGTTGGGGTGTGCCATTGAGACAGGCCCTGTTTTACGCACCTTTTTACCGCCGGCCCGGTTCTGTTCGGGCTGAAGCGGTAGGGAGTCGGGGTCTTGTCTACCCTGCTCCCGCGCGGTCCTCATACCAGTATGCAGCTCCCTGGACTGCTGTGGTGGAGAGTCGGGTCCTGCTGACTGAGCGGGGCTCCCCAACTTCTGCGCTTTTTTTACGGGTGCTGCCGGTTCTGCGGTCAACTCCGGGGATGTTTGCGCCGACTTCGCTCTGAAGTCCCACGGTCCGTAGAAGCATGCTTCGGCGCAGCCTTTTTTGTCCTCCTTTCCATAGTTTCTCTGTAATGCAAACAAATACTGAAAACTAACCAGCTCAAGGTTAGTGAAAACTTACCTGAGGGCCTTTTTGAAGCTGCCGGCAGAGGAGCGCACTCTCCCCCCAGTTGTCGACTGGAAATGCGAGCGACGATGTGACGCACATGCGTGCTGGCGGAGTCTTCATGAAGTCACTCACGTGACTCCGAAGTAAAATCATGAGAGAAATAGATTGGGTAGATGCACTGAGTCTCTTGACCAGAGTAGGGGAACCGAGAACCAGATGATACAGGTTTAAGGTGAAGGGGGAATTTGAGGGGTAACTTGTTCGCACAAAAGATGGTGGCTGTCAGAGTAGTTGAGGCAAGGACTATTGCAATGTTTAAGAAACAATTGGATAAGACCTGGTTAGTGTGTAAGAAGGAACTGCAGATGCTGGTTTAAACCGAAGATAAAATCAAAAAGCTGGAGTAACTCAGTGGGACAAGCAGCATCCTGTCGAGTCCCGAAACGTCACCCATTACTTCTCTCCAGAGATGCTGCCTGTACCGCTGAGTTACTCCAGCTTTTTTGCGTCTACCGAGGGACATGATTAGGTCAGGTTTAGAGGGATATGGCCCTAGCACAGGCAGGTCGGGCTAGTGTGGATGGGACTTGTTAATCGGTGTGGGCAAGTAGGGCTGAGGGGCTTGTTTCCACACTGTATGACTCTACTCTATGACAGCACTTGACATTTTTTGTTTCATTTTAATTACATTTGTGAATATTCAAGCAGGTAAGTCTTTGAAGGAGCAAAGTATTAGAGACAACTACTTCTGGATGTTCATTTTTAACCACACAGTTGCAGTTGCCAAAAACTGTTCTCAGTTTTACAGTGTAATAATGATGTTTGGATATATTTAATTTAAAGATACAGCGTGGAAAAAGGTCCTTTGGCCCTTCGAGTCCGCGCCGACCAATTGATCACCCGTACGCTAGTTCTATCCTACACACTAGGGACAATTTACAGAAGCAAATTAACCTACAAACCTGCACATCTTTGGAATTTGGGAGGAAACTGGATTACCCGAAGGAAACACATGTGGTTACAGGGAGAACATACAAACTCTGTAAAGACCGCACCTGAAGTCAGCATTGAACCTGGGTCTCTGGTGCTGTGAGGTAGCAACTCTACCGCTGTGCCACTGTGTCGTGATGTGTGCAGTTTGTTTCATCCTCACAGCATCTTCAAATTCCAGGCGCTTTTTTTTTTAAGAGTTCAGATGTAAGTTGTCAAGCATGAACATTTTTCCAACAAACATTTGCACTTTTCAAACCAATTCTTAAAATTGAGTTAACTGTCAGTCAGAATACAATCTGCACTAATCCATTGCCACAATTAATCAGTGACACAATGTGCATTATATTAATAGAAATCAGAATAAGACAAATATACAAAATTATACCACGTATCATATTCAAAGAAAGACACAAAGCGATGGAGCAAGTCAGTATCTTTGGAGAACATGGACTGTTGATTTTTTTGGGTCAGGTCACTTCTTCAGACTGATTCTGGTGTGGGTGGGGGTGTGGAGAAAGCTGGGAGGGGCAGGACAAAGCCTGGCAATTTGTAGATGGATACAGGTGAGGGGAGGGAGGGGGTTAGCTAGGCAAATTAAAATATAGTTATCAGGGATGAAAAAAACTACAAGTGTGACTGAAGGATATGGTGTGAATTGTGAAGCAGGAGAATATAGGTGGAAGGGATGGAGGGAAGAAAAAGGTGCAGGTCCAAGTGGGGTACACGGGAGGTGGGGGGGGGGGGGGGAGAAGAATGGTTGGAGATTTGTTAAATGGGCAGTCCCACTGCAGTGATCTAATCCGCGAGTTAAGAAGAGTGTCTTCGACCTTCAAGCTCGAGGGCACTAGCCTTGAAAACATTGAGCTGGATCAACCGTGAGCATTGAAACCACGAGCTGGATCGACCACACACACACACACACACACACACACACACACACACACACACACACACACACACACACACACACACACACACACACACACACACACACACACACACACACACACACACACACACCCCCCCTCCCCAATGGAGGGCCAGGGAAAGCGGGGGAGTGCCTGAAATCCAGAGCCACGATGAAGAGGAAGGTAAAAGATGGTTGCAGGGTGTATGGTAATTTCTTTAGAGAGCACGGAGAGGGGGGTAGGGGGGAGAAGGACTGGAGCCACTTTTAAAAAGTACTAGAACAAGTGCAGACCCATTGGGTCTGCTCCCCCGACGTGCGGTTGCGGGGGGGGGGCATCATGTGGCATCACACACACTAACTACCACCCCGCACGCATGCACTGCTCCCTTTGACATTAGATTAATATTATTAATTTGCTCCTTTTCCCTCCATAATCGCTCTATCCACTGACTCATAGCCCCCAACTCGCATGCGAGTCTGGGGGAGGGGGGGGGGGGGTTAGAGAGTGAGGGCAGAGAGAGAGTGGGGAGAGACAGAAGGGCAAGAGACAGAGCGAGAGGGGGGTGGAGGGGAGGAGGAGAGGATGGGTGAGTGAGGGGAGGAGAGGGGAGAGGGAGATGGGGAGAGAGTGGGGAGGTGGAGGGGGAGATGGGGAAAAAGTGGGGAGGGGGAGATGGGGAGAGAGTGGGGATGGGGAGAGAGTGGGGAGAGAGTGGGGAGGGTAAAGGAGGAGACGGGGTAGGGGAAGCACATGTTAGAGGGGGGTATAGAGGGCTGGGGGAAGGGGAGAGGAGAGGGGAAGGGGTGGGGGAAGGGGGAGAGAAGTGAAGAGTGGGGAGGGAGGGGGAGAGGGACAGGGAGAGTGGTGGAAGTGGGAGAGAGGGGAGTGGTCGAAGAGGGAGTCGGGAAAAAGGGGTGGGGGAGGGAGGGGGAAGGGAAAGTCAGATGTAAATGAGATCCATTCCGATTGGCCATCTGTGAGCATTGGGCATTGTGACATCACACGATGGAACGTTCACCAACATTCTATGGGTGAGAGTAGTTTGATTTTTTTTAAGATTTTGAAATATTGGGGGGGGGGGGGAGTTTATTAAAAATTGTGTACATAAAAATGTCTACATGTAATGAGGAGTGCATTAGTGAATGTAAAAGCGTAATGTCTAGCAAAATGGAAAAAATGGCGGCGTTTGAGCATCTGGTTTTGGCGGACCAAGGAATCAAAGGCCAAAGACCTTATCTGAAAAAAAAACTGGAATGTGACATACACCCACAAGACACACACCCGGTTGGCAGACACACACACACAGTTTTAAAAGTATACTAGACCAAGTCTGGTCCCCGAACGTACTTCAGTCGCGAAAATCGGCCGTGGGAAAAAAAATGGTGCCGTTTTTGGAGTAGAGCGAGCTGCAGCAGCTGCAGTTATGATGCCTGGCCAGCAGGCGGCCACAAAATGAGTGAGTGCTGCAGCAGCTGCCGATGTGGTGTCTGGCCAGCAGGAGGCCACAAAATGAGTGAGTGTGTGTGTGTGGGGGGGGGGGGGGGGGGGGGAGTGGGTGAAGGATTTTATGTTAAAAAGTGTACATAAAAATGTCTAAATGTAATGAGGAGTGCATTTGTGAATGTAAAAATGTGATGTGTGGCAAAATGGAAAATATCTGCCCCCAGGAATGAGGATTCCCCTCCACTCGCCACATCTTCCCATCTCCCCCCCTTTCTGCCTTCCGCAAAGACCACTGCCTCCGCAACTCCCTTGTCAATTCTTCCCTTCCCTCCCACTCCACCCCTTCCCCGGGCACTTTACCTTGCAACCGCAAGAGATGCTACACTTGTCCCTTCACCTCCCCCATCCACTCCTTTCAGGGGCCCAAGCAGTCCTTCCAAGTCCGACAGAGGTTCATCTGCACCTCCTCCAACCTCATCTACTGCATCCATTGCTCCAGATGCCAGCTGATCTACATCGGTGAGACCAAGCGGAGGCTGGGCGATCGTTTCGCCGAACACCTCCTCTCGGTCCGCAATAACCAACCTGACCTCCCGGTGGCTCAGCACTTCAACTCCCCCTCCCATTCCGTATCCGACCTCTCGGTCCTGGGCCTTCTCCACGGCCAGAGTGAGCAACACTGCAAGTTGGAGGAACAGCACCTCATATTCCGCTTGGGGAGTCTGCATCCTCTGGGCTTAAACATTGAATTTTCTCAATTATGTTAACCCAGGCTGCCTCCGCCCCTTCTCACCTCTCCCTCAGCCCTCGGGCCCTGGCATTCCTTCTCTCTCTATCTCTCCCCCACCCAAGTCACACTAGCTTCTCATTTTCACACTACAAACAGCTTACAAAGGCCTGTTTCCTTTATCATCAATACTTTTTTGCATATCTTTCATTCATTGTTCTTTATCTCTCCACATCACCGTCTATATCTCTCGTTTCCCTGATCCCTGACCAGTCTGAAGAAGGGTCTCGACCCGAAACGTCACCTATCTCCTTCGCTCCTTAGATGCTGCTGCACCCGCTGAGTTTCTCCAGCTTTTTGTGTAACCCATGGAAAATATCTTGGTGTTTGAAAGTGTGGTTTTGGCAAACCGTGGTATCAAAGGGCAAATCTGGTCGGTCGGTCGGCAGACACACACACACAGAGTTTTAATAGTAGATAGATAGATAGATAGATAGATAGATAGATAGATAGATAGATAGATAGATAGATAGATAGATAGATAGATAGATAGATAGATAGATAGATAGATAGATAGTGAAGTTTAGCGGGCATTTTACCTACCGGTCCATTTTCCTGGATCCTGAAAACTCCAATGAGCCAATTAAAATGCCCGGTCAGCGAAGGAGATTGCCTATGGCTGCTCTCGAATGTCTGTAACTAAATAGCGACCACACTCCACTGCACTACGAGTTAAAAAGAACCATGCCGACCAAATTTTACTCATGGAAAATGTTTCAACATGCTGAAAAATTTTCCTCAACCTAGCTGAGGCCGCGAGTATTCGGGAACTTCCCTCGAGCATGAAGGAGAGTTCCGGTGACCTCATAGGACCTCCTAGGACCACATGTCGACCATGCTGTGAGTTTGAGTCGAGGGAAAACTTATCTAAACTCGCAGATGATGTCGTTGCTGTGGGAGAGCCCCTTAAGTTACCACAACTTAGTGAATCCAATGTTCACACTGTTGGGTTGTAAGCTACCCAAGCAGAATATCAGATGCTGTTACTCCAGTTTGTGTGTGGCCCACTCTGTCAATGGATGAGGCTCAGGATAGGAAGGGCAGTGTGGAAATGGGAAGATGAGTTATAAATAGTGAACAATCGAAAGATCCAGTAGGCCTTGGTGGACCGAGCACAAGTGTTCAACAAGATTCTTGCCAAGTCTACGCTTGGTCTTGCTGATGTAAAGTAGTCCACATCGGGATCACTGGATGCAGTGGATGAGGTTGGAAGAGATGCATGTGAACCTCTGTCTCACCTGGAATGACTGCTGGATTGACATGAGGGAATAGGTATAGGGACAGGTGTTCCATCTCTTTCAGTTGCAGGGGCAGGTACCAGGGGATGAGATGGTTTGTTTGGAAAGAGATAAATGAACAAAGGAGTAGTGGAGGTAGTGATCTCTGCAGAAGGTGGAAAGGGGTGGGGATGAGAAGACGTGACGTAGTGGGATCACGTTAGAGATGGCAGAAACATAGAAACATAGAAACATAGAAAATAGGTGCAGGAGTAGGCCATTCGGCCCTTCGAGCCTGCACCGCCATTCAATGTGATCATGGCTGATCATCCAACTCAGTATCCCGTACCTGCCTTCTCTCCATACCCCCTGATCCCTTTAGCCACAAGTGCCACATCTAACGCCCTCTTAAATATAGCCAATGAACTGGCCTCAACTACCTTCTGTGGCAGAGAATTCCAGAGACTCACCACTCTCTGTGTAAAGAATGTTTTCCTCATTTCGGTCCTAAAGGAATTCCCCCTTATCCTTAGACTGTGACCCCTTGTTCTGGACTCCCCCAACATCGGGAACAATCTTCCAGCATCTAGCTTGTCCAACCCCTTAAGAATTTTGTAGGTTTCTATAAGATCCCCCCTCAATCTTCTAAATTCCATCGAGTACAAACCGAGTCTATCCAATCTTTCCTCATATGAAAGTCCTGACATCCCAGGAATCAGTCTGGTGAATCTTCTCTGTACCCCCTCTATGGCAAGGATGTCTTTCCTCAGATTTGGAGACCAAAACTGTACGCAGTACTCCAGGTGTGGCCTCACCAAAACCCTGTACAACTGCAGTAGAACCTCCCTGCTCCTATACTCAAATCCTTTCGCTATGAATGCTAACATACCATTTGCTTTCTTCACTGAAGAAGTGTTATAGAATTATGTGTTGGAGCAAAGGCTGGTGATTTATACATTTCTTAAAGATGAATTTTGGTTACTGACTGGCTGGAGCTCGGAAATGCACCTGTGCTGTCTCAAAGTTGCTGAGATAATTGCTGAACATCCGAAGTGATAACTTCAGTCTCAGAAAACGCTGTTTTTCCAAAGGATCAAGAAAACGGCCTTTGCATGTATACCTATGTTATTGCTCTTGTGCCAGCTGTTTGCACCTCTGGTGATCTTTCAATATTCTCCACAACAGATGTTACATGCAGCTGGTTGTCATCTTGCTGCATGTCCAATGTCATACCATGATGTCTCCCATTCCCAATAAAAGTCCAACAAATAGTCTCTCAACACATTACGATCAACAGCTCCATCTCTGTGGGAAATCAGAATGCAGCTGCTTGCTTTTTATCTTTAATTGGTTCTGCAAGCCTGCGTTTCCATGAACTCCTTGAACTAATGTATTTTTTCCGAGGTGATTTGATTCAACTTTTGGTTAGGCCTTTTATGTTTTTACTGTAATTCAAAATCATTTTGCATGAAAATGCTCTTACAAAGTACTTGCCTCAATGAAATGGCTTCGTAGTTCTGCATAAAATGAAAATATATTGGCTCAGGTTTTCCAAATGCATAACATTTGGATTGAGGATGAAAAAAACAGAAGATAGAAAAAAAGTATAAACCCCTTACATTTATCACATTTTTACAGACCTTTCACTGCAGAAGAGATGTGACTTGATAATTGTTCATTTTCAAGTTGATTAGCTGTCAACAACGATCATCACTAAAAGGATACTTATCCAGTTAATTTCCGTAATTAGACTTCTGAGGTCAATTTGACAGGTAACCTCATGAACCATGATGAAAGTATTATGCATAATGTGCATTTTCATGAAGTTGATGTCAATTCACAATTTTTTTTTCATGCCATAAGCCTTTGATGGATTTGTGCATCCAGCAGTCTGCGTCATCAAAACATTATTTTTTTCTGTAAGTTCAGACCAGTTGTGTTCTGTTTATCCATGTCTTTAGTGAATATTACACACCAGCTTAATAGTTGTCGAAACATAATATATTTTGTGTACCATTTAATGTCATTTGCAGTCAGATCTAATGTGCAAATGCTACTTCTATATATTAGATCCAAATCATGGACAGGAGAAGGTACTCCACACATGTGCTGCTAAGTTAAATTGCATGTAATATATATTTTAACTTCATGTATGAAAAATCCACATGTCTATTCAAGTTCCACTGAAATGCATTCCACCAGGCTGTTGATGCCCACCTGAAGTCTATTTGTATCTGCCACACTATTTATTTGTTTCAAGGTTTTGTGTCGGCTGCAAATATAGCAGTCATGCCTTGGATGTAGAAGAACAAGCCTTTGTTATAAATCAAATCCTGGTCTTGAATGAACTTTGGTGAACTCCACTGTATTAATCCCTCCAGTCTGAAAAGCAGTCATTTATCACAGATCTCTTTTTCTGACTCTTAGCCAAGTTTGTTTTCATGCAGCTACTACTCCTTCATCGCGTGGACTGCAGTTCAGCTAACAAGCCTAATATATGGTACTTCATCAAAAAAGCCTGCTAAAAATCCAATATGCACTGCATCAATTGCACTGCTCTCATCCATCCTCTCTGTCATTTCATTAAAACACTCAATCAAGTTAGTTAAGCACACTTGTCCATATAATATTTACAGGACTTTGCTTTGCTCCAAGGTTGACCGAATGGGTGATCATTTTATCTGGATTATTGTTAATTACATTTTTATTGATATTAAACAGAACGGATTAAAATAGTCAGTATTATCAATCGCCTCTTGTCTGATCAAAGGTATAATATTTAAAGTCCACCAGTTCTTTAGCATTACATGTGAATCTAAGAAAATTTGAAGTTTTTGGCCAGATCTCACTTCATAACTTCAATTCCCACTCGGATACTCTTCACTGTCAGCTATTCTAATTTCTATTACCTTATCCAAGGTGAGGAGAGCCGTCGGAGAATGAGGGAGGCCATCGGAACTTGGCCTTCCCAATCTTTCCCTTTATTTCAGGTGCTCAAGTTCTGTCAACATCCTCGTAAATATTCTCTGCACTCTTTCCAGTTTAACAACAATGATATGGAAGGCCTTTCAGCACATAGTGCTTCTGTTGACCCTCAGAGCCTTCATCCAGCTCCAATTCAGAATTTTAACTTGTGAGACCACCCTGTCTTTACCCATAACTATTTTAAAGCTAATAGAATAGTGGTCACTGGTTACGGAAGACTCGCCCATGGAGACTTCAGGCACTTGTCCTTCATAATTTTCCAAACAGTCAATCAAGCTTTGCTCTCTCCCATGCAGGGCCCTCTACATATTGATTGTGAACTTTCCTGAACACATTGAAAGTAATCACTCCCCTGACATCAGTCTAAAGAAGGGTCTCGATCCGAAACGTCACCCATTCCTTCTCTCCAGAGACGCTGCCTGTCCCGCTGAGTTGCTCCAGCATTTTGTGTCTATCTTCGGAAGTAAAATGTTAATGGCTTAAATTAAAAAAACATTCATCAGAAATGTTACCTGACCTGCCGAATGTGTCAATTTTTTTCCTCAATAGATGAATAGATGAACAGAGGATAGCTGGAATCTGTTGCAAAGTGTATTAGAGAGGGAAAATTATAAACTTGGAAGAAACAGGCTACCTGGAGGAAGTGGTACATCAGAGGTCCCGACCAGTTTAGTTTAGAGATACAGTGCAGAAACAGGCTTTTCGGCCCACCGAGTCTGTGCCGACCAGCGATCCCCTGATATTAACACTATCCAACACACACTAGGGACAATTTATATTTATACATTTATACCAAGCCAATCACCCTACAAAACTGTATGTCTTTGAAGTGTGGGAGGAAACCGATCTCGAGGAAAACCCACGCGGTCACGGGATAAACGGCCAAACTCCGTACAGACAGCACCTGTAGTCAGGATCGAACCCGGGTCTCTAGCGCTGAAAGTGCTGTTAGGCAGCAATACTACCGCTGCGCCACCGTGCCAACTTACATAATTATTTCTCAGATACTTCAGAGATGTGAGGTTCCGAAAAGTTCTGACTGTTGGAGACCATTCTATCAAACGGAATGAAACCATTTGCAAGGGAGCATTACTTAATGAGGATGCAGAAAAGAAATTGACAAATAGAGATCTTGTTATTTAGAGGAATATAGGAGGAATTTAATATAGGAGCAAATAGGTCCTTCTGCAGTTGTACAGAGCCCTAGTGAGACCACACCTGGAGTATTGTGTGCAGTTTTGGTCCCCTAATTTGAGGAAGGACATTCTTGCTATTGGGGGAGTACAGCGTAGGTTTACAAGGTTAATTCCCGGGATGACAGGACGGTCATATGCTGAGAGAATGGAGCAGCTGGGCTTGTACACTCTGGAGTTTAGAAGGATGAGAGGGGATCTCATTGAAACATATAAGATTGTTAAGGGTTTGGACACGCTAGAGGCAGGAAACATGTTCCCGATGTTGGGGGAGTCCAGAACCAGGGGCCACAGTTTAAGAATAAGGAGTAAGCCATTTAGAACGGAGACGTGGAAACATTTTTTTCACAGAGAGTGGTGAGTCTGTGGAATTGTATGCCTCAGAGGGTGGTGGAGGCAGGTTCTCTGGATACTTTCAAGAGAGAGCTAGATAGGGCTCTTAAAAATAGCAGTCAGGGGATATGGGAAGAAGGCAGGAGTGGGGCGGGGTGGGAGATTGCAACCTTCACGTGGTCTGCCCTGTTTCGACGAATGCAATCAACCTGGCGTGCACAACCAAATAAGACCAAATAGAACAAGTTGTCCTACAACTTTAGGCTGTGCATGCCATTCACAAGAAGAAGAAGAATGAACGGGGTACTGATTGGTGATGATCAGCCATGATCACATTGAATGGCGGTGCTGGCTCGAAGGGCCGAATGGCCTACTCCTGCACCTATTGTCTATTGTCTATTTCTGAATATGTTTGTTTGTGAATAGATAGGAAGAAAAGAAGGAATTGTGAAAGTTTTAAGGAACTTTTGCAATTAAGGTGCAGGCATGTCCATGGTAATGAACGCATTGTAGTTGACAGTAGGATGTCGGCTTGTGCCCTTTAATTGTCAAGGTATAATTACTTCCATTTCCTTGGTTATCTTGGTTGAGAACAGCAACATTTGTCTTGTGTGGAGTAATGATGGAGATGCTGCAAATTGCAGTCTTCCTCTCTCGATCTGGATCATACTCTTCATTATAATCATAAACATAATCTTACTTTATTAGCCAAGTATGTTTTGCAACATACGAGAATTTCATTTGCCATACAGTCATACCCAAAAAAGCAACGGAACACCCAAAATACATTTTAACATAAACATCCACCACAGTGACTCCTCCACATTCCTCACTGTGATGGAAGGCGAAAAAAAGTTCAATCTCTTCCCTTCTTTGTTCTCCCATGGCCGGGGGCCTCGAGCCTTCCATTAACATGGCGATCTTGGCTCCAGTAGCCGGCTGTGTTTGGGCCCTCGCATCAGGGTGATCAAGCTCCTGCATTGGGTGGCATCTCAGCTCCCTGTGCCGGGCGATGGGACCCCAGGTCGGGGCTGGTTGAAACCTTCTGCGTCATTTGGAGCTTCCCGACATCGGTCTCTACCCGAGAATGCAAGCTCCTCGATGGTGAAATCCGCAGGCACTGATGGTAAGTCCCTGTCCACGCTGTGGGGCTCAAAGTCAGTTCTGAGCAAGGCCTCCAGCTCAATGATCTTAAGCCAGAGATACGATCCGGAAAATAATCGCTTCTCCGGCAAGGTAAGAGATTGAAAAAAAGTTTACCCTGACCCCCTCCCCCACCCCCCACATAAAACCCAGAGAACATTAACACAAACTTTTAAAACATACTAAAAATAACAAAAGAAGGCAAAAAGACAGACAGACTGTTGGCGAGGTTGCCATCATGCGGCTCTCCCTGGTGGACTTCATGGACCTCCTTCAAGGACAGGGAAGTGTTGTAATTTTACCAATAATATATTGTGAAGTAACTTTGAGGGTTCAATGTCCCGGAGAACTGTCATTCTAATTGTCATGGTCACTGTAATAATCGGATTTCTCCTTCTTCTTGCGTATGGCGTGCACAGCCTAAAGTTGTAGGACAACTTGTTCTATTTGATTTACTTGATTGTGCATGTTAGGTTGATTGCATTCGTCAAACCAGGGCGGACCACTTGAAGGTTGCAATCTCCCACCCCTAATAACCTGACTATGGTTAGTTATAAATTGAACGACACAACGGTAGCAAACATCAGATTCTCCACAATTTACACACCATCAAAAGTGGCTATCAATGAATAACTTGTGGAGCCCACTTTCGAAATTATAATAACAATGACTGAGAATAATAAGACGGGTGAAACTGACTGTTGAAACATTCTCATGTTAAACTGCATAAAATTATGTATAATAATGGGAACATTTTATAGTCTAGGTCAATACTGGTGATGATAACAGATCTTTGCTGGTATTTGCTGTGATTTATATTGCTGTGATTTAAATACAGTTATCACAATGACATAACTGCTTGCAATAAAGAAGATATACTACCACTGCATACTTGAATGTCTTGTTAGCTTTATTGGTCACTTGGGATTCCTGGATGTTATGGGTTATGGCTACTTACCATTGGGAATCATTTGTCTTGAAAGGTGCCCAATGTATGCATAACATTAGCAACTGCATAAATAGTAGTGTGGAGTGGTTAGTATAAGAAATGTAGATTCAATGTGTAAAATCCAATTGAACTGATGAAATGGCAGCTAAAGTTATGGCATTGCAACCACAGCAGTAGGAACATAAATTTACAATCTCTAATTTACTTCAATGACAATGTTTCAATCAATTACAAAATACAAAGCAGATATAACATAGAACCATGCTGTTGGAACTAGCAGGTCTCAAAAAGCATTTATGATCACATGAACTATTTCCAGAATCATATTTTCCATTCGCATGGCCATAAGACCACAACAATTGAATACCAAAATGTTCCAAAGGTTCCTCCAAAATCTGCAGATCGTCCTCAATCAGAGCCAAAAGATCATGATGAATAGTGCCCCATATCAATTGCAACATTTCTATTAATTGCCATTTTGCTATGCTCTGCAAGTTTAAGCCATGATGCCAGAATGGCTAGAGTGGCCGATTTGAATTAAGATGAGCCACAGCAGTAGTAAAATGATCTGATATTATGTTCCAATTAAATGACGTGTTTGATCTCTTGTTGTGACCTTGCCAGCAGTTGGACTTGACATAAATATGCTAATCTCAGGCATTTATTGCTTTGCTGCTAGTCCCATACCACCCGGCGATTGCAACAGGGCAGTCTGATTTTAATGACAAATATGGTAATATAATTGCATTACACATCTTTGTCAGCTAAGGGCATCAACCTGTTTATATTTAGCTGGTTAATACTTCTTTTTTAAGATAGCAGGATGAGTGATTTTGCATTAACATGTTATTCCTCAATATTCACAGTATGTCGTGGCTGGTTTGAGCTATGCAGAAGTTTTCATCTCATAAACTTTCCCCCCCAGCTATGAGATGTTGCACTCTGGGTGGTTGAATGCAAGAGGAGAGTATACAGTTGATGGTAAGACCCTTATAGCATTAATGTGTAGAGGGATCTTGGAGTCCAGGTTTGTAACAATGAAGATGTCAGCACAAGTAGACAGGGTGGTAAAGATGGTTTGTTTACCTTCTTTGCTACCGGCATTGAGTATAAGAGTCAGAAAGTCATGATGCAACTCTACAAGCCTTTGTTTGAGCACACTTGGGCTATTGTGTGTAGTTCAGGTCACCCTATTACAGATTGGATGCCAGGGCTTTGGAGAGGGTGCAGAGGAAGTTTACGAGAATGCTGTCTGGATTAGATGGTTTCAGCTACAAGGAGAGGTTGGATGAACATGATTGTTTTCTCTGTAACGTCAGTGCTTGAGGAGAAGATAGATATAAAGTTATTAGAGGCATAGATAAGGTCGATGGTCAGAACCTTTTTCCAAGGATGCTCGATTTGTTACTAACACCTACGAGAGAGAAGCGAGTGTCACCAAACTTCTGAATTCTCTGGGGTGGAACCCTCTCCAAGACAGACGTGAAACTCACCGTTTGACCTGTTTTTACAAAATGTTAAATGGTCAGCTAGACATAGATCACAAGACCTACATCAACCCCAAACCAATTAGGAGCAGACGAGGGCATTCGATCCAATTTGTGGTCCCAGCCTCAAAGACAGATGTGTACAGCAATTTGTTCTTTCCACGCATTATTAAAGCATGGAATAATCTCCACCAAGCCACGGTTGCCCAGCCAGATGCAACTAAATTTAAAGCGGCACTATCTTCCCAATAACCCTCTCTGGCTAAACCCCTCCCTTCACCACCTCCAGTTTAAATTCTAGTTGGAATATTTTGGAGGACCAAGTAACCAAGAACCAAGAACCAAGAAGATGGAAATATCCAACAGTGGAGGGCATAGCTACAAGGTGAGAGGGGGAAAGTTTAATGAAGATGTGCAGGACAAATTTTTAACATAGAGTGGTGGCGGCCTGGAATGCATTGCCAAGGATGGTGGTGGAGGCAGGTATGATAGTGCCATTTAAGAGACTTTTAGGCACATGGCAATGCAAAGAATAGTGTGATATTTAGCACGTACAGGCAGATTAGATCAATTTAACTTGACATCATGTTTGGCACAAACATTGTGGGCCGATATTCGATGTTATCCTATGTTCTATGTTCTAATCGATTTTACACAGAGGTTGTACATATTTCATGCAGAGGGTCGTACGTATATGGAATGAGCTGCCAGAGGAAATAGTTGAGGTATGTACAGTATATACCAATCCAAACTAAAATAGTCATTCATCACACTTTGTCATTTAAACAAGTTTTGCACTCATGTTACTCCTCCTCACTTTAATCCAGTTTTGCTGCAAAGCCAATTGTTTGATATTTTATCATTTGGTCTTTACAGACTTGGTAGACAATATCTGCCGCGCTGCTCACACACACTATGTCACCACATCAAAGACTCTTAATCAGGTTAACACATGAGTCACTTTTAACAATCTGTGCTGGCCTTTCATAGATCATTGTCGTGCAATTGTTTGTTAATTCTTTCCTGGAGTGATGTTTTTAAACCACTTGCTCATCACTGACTGGGAGCTGGTTTATAATTGGCAAATTTATCCTTCTTCCCTCTATTTGATCTGTATTATTCACTTGGATTATCATCTTCCTTACATAGATTTGTTTCGGTTTTTCCTGCTAATCTGATTTATAATCAACATATACTGGAATAAGGTCCTTTGAAAACTGTATTTATTTTGTTATGCTGGTGCACTGGACAAACCTGAACTCAAGTGTGACCTATTCTGTTCTCTTTTTGTCCTAGTGCCGATGACAGAATTCTATGACTTGAGTCTGTCTGAAGCTATGACAATTAGTGTATGGCACTGATTGTAAACATGAGAGAGCTTCTGATTTTAGAGTCAAGAGTGTTTTATTGTCATATGTCCCGAAATAGAACAATGAAATTCTTACTTGCACTACAGATATGTAAACATAGTTCTCAGCACACACCATAATAAACAACATGACCTCCTCCCCCCTCCACCACTGTATCAATAGACAATAGACAATAGACAATGGGTGCAGGAATAGGCCATTCGGCCGTTCGAGCCAGCACAGCCATTCAATGTGATCATGGCTGATCATCCCCAATCAGTACCCTGTTCCTGCCTTCTCCCCATATCCCCTGACTCCGCTATCTTTAAGAGCCCTCTCTAGCTCTCTCTTGAAAGCATCCAGAGAACCGGCCTCCACTGCCCTCTGAGGCAGAGAATTCCACAAACTCACAACTTTCAGTGAGAAAAAGTGTTTCCTCGTCTCCGTTCTAAATGGCTTACCCCTTGTTCCTAAACTGTGGCCCCTGGTTCTGGACTTCCCCAACATCGGGAACATGTTTTCTGCCTCTAGCATGTCCAAACCCTTAAAAATCTTATATGTTTCAATAAGATCCACTCCAATCCTTCTAAACTCCAGAGTATACAAGCCCAGCCGCTCCATTCTCTCAGCATATGACAGACCTGCCATCCCGGGATTTAACCTTGTAAACCTACGCTGCACTCCCTCAATAGCAAGAATGTCCTTCCTCAAATCAGGGGACAAAAACTGCACACAATACTCCAGTTGTGGTCTCACTAGGGCTCTATACAAATGCAGAAGGACCTCTTTGTTCCTATACTCAACTCCTCTTGTTATGAAGGCCAACATGCCATTCGCTTTCTTCGCTGCCTGCTGTACCTGCATGCTTATTTTCATTGACTGATGAACAAGAACCCCCAGATCCCGTTGTACTTCCCCTTTTCCCAACTTGACATCATTTAGATAGTAATCTGCCTTCCGGTTTTTGCTACCAAAGTGGATAACCTCACATTTATCCACATGCATCTGCGCACTCACCCAACCTGTCCAAGTCACCCTGCATTCTCATAGCATCATCCTCACAGTTCACACTGCCACCCAGCTTTGTGTCATCTGCAAATTTGCTAATGTTACTATGTAAATAGCTGCGGTCCCAGCATCGAGCCTTGAGGTACCCCACTAGTCTCTGCCTGCCATTCTGAAAGGGACCCATTAATCCCTACTCTTTGTTTCCTGTCTACCAACCAATTTTGTATCCATGTCAGCATTACCCCCAATACCATGTGCCCTAATTTTGCCCAATGATCTCCTATGTGGGACCTTATCAAATGCTTTCTGAAAGTCCAGGTACACTACATCCACTGGCTCTCCCTTACCACCCAACCTGTCCAGTTACATCCTCAAAAAATTCCAGCAGATTAGTCAAGCATGATTTCCCCTTCGTAAATCCACGCTGACTCGGAACGATCCTGTTACTGCTATCGAAATATACTGCTATTTCATCTTTTATAATTGACTCCAGTATCTTCCCCATCACTGACGTCAGGCTAACTGGTCTATAATTCCCTGTTTTCTCTCTTAAAAAGTGGGATAACATTAGCTACCCTCCAATCCACAGGAACTGATCCTGAATTTGTAGAACATTGGAAAATTATCTCCAATGCATCCACAATTTCTAGAGCCACTTCCTTATGTACCCTGGGATGCAGACCATCAGGCCCTGGGGACTTATCAGCCTTCAGTCCCATCAGTCTACCCAACACCATTTCCTGCCTAATGTGGATATCCTTCAGTTCCTCCATCACCACAGATCTTCTGGCCACTAGTATATCAATACATATTCACCATTGATAACAATGGTTTCTTTCCACTTTCTCTCCTCTTGTATCTAGCAGTCAGTGCACACTTCTAAAATTTTCATTACGGCTGCTTGAATTCAGAAAATAATTACATTGGAGCTATTTGCATTAGGGGACTTGCTGTTATGATTAAGAGATATATCAACAGTGCTCAGAGAACAGAAAACAGGAAAACGTCCACTCTAATGTTAGAAGATTGATTTAGGGCATCAAACATGTTTGTCTGGCACAGAAACATTCCATCTTAATCTATAGGGTAGGAGTTCCTATCTGTCCTATCCTATGTCCTAACTGGGACATAGGACATATGACAATAAAACACTCTTGACTCTTGACCCTTGACTCGACTCTTTTCTTATCTGGATAACTGTATATTCCTCTGCATTATAACATAGAAACATAGAAACATAGAAACAAAGGGTAGGAGTAAACTGATCCTTTTCAGAATAGCAGGCAGTGAGTAGTGGGGTACCGCAAGGCTCAGTGCTGGGACCCCAGCTATTTACAATATACATTAATGATTTGGACGAGGGAATTGAATGCAACATCTCCAAATTTGCAGATGGCACCAAGCTGGGGGGTATAGTTAGGTGTGAGGAGGATGCTAGGAGGCTGCAGGATGATTTGGATATGCTGAGTGAATGGGCAGATGCATGGCAAATGTAGTATAATATGGATAAATGAGGTTATCCACTTTGGTGGCAAAAACACGAGGGTAGACTATTATCTGAATGGTGGCAGATTAGGAAAAGGGGAGATGCAACGACAACTGGGTGTCATCGTACACCAGTCATTGAAAGTAGGCATGCAGGTACAGCAGGCAGTGAAGAAAGCAAATGGTATGTTAGCATTCATAGCAGAAGGATTTGAGTATAGGAGCAGGGAGGTTCTACTGCAGTTGTACAGGGTTTTGGTGAGACCACACCTGGAGTATTGTGTACAGTTTTGGTCTCCAAATCTGAGGAAAGACATTCTTGCCATAGAGGGGGTTCAGAGAAGGTTTACCAGACTGATTCCTGGGATGTCGGGACTTTCATATGAAGAAAGACTGGATAGACTTGGCTTGTACTCACTGGAATTTAGAAGATTCAGGGGGGATCTTATAGAAACTTACAAAATTCTTAAGGGTTTAGACAAGCTAGATGCAGGAAGATTGTTTCCGATGTTGGGAGAGTCCAGAACAAGGGGTCACAGTCTAAGGATAAAGGGGAATTCCTTTAGGACTGAGATGAGGAAAAAATTATTTACACAGAGAGTGGTGAGTCTCTGGAATTATCTGCCACAGAAGGTCGTTGAGGCCAGTTCATTGGCTATATTCAAGAGGGAGTTGGATGTGGCTCTTGTGGCTAAACGGATCAGGGGATATGGAGAGAAGGCAGGTACGGGATACTGAGTTAGATGATCAGCCATGATCATATTGAATGGCGGTGCAGGCTCGAAGGGCCGAATGCCCTACTCCTGCACCTATTTTTCTATGTTCCTATGTTTTCTATACTATTACTAAAACTCTCATCTTGATCACATCTCAGAGTGTTAATTAAATTTGCGCAAAAACGCCAGTGTATATCACTACGATTTTTTCACCGTTCTCCTCTGCTCCAAGCCACCAAGTTTTGTTTAGATCGCTGAAAGATTACAATGGTTATGAAGGTTTATAAAATCATGAGATGAGCAGATTGGTCTTCTCGCCTGCCCGTCACCATGAAGGTAATGCCCCTTCCGGCACCCACTGGAGAATAAAACTGAAGCAGACTGTGAGCGGGGGCTGTGTTCTGCGAGCGAGGGGCTGTGCTCTGTGAGCAGGAGCGGCGACCACCATGTCGACCCGGTGGTCGCCGCTCCCTTGCACCCCCTCCCTTGCACCCCCCTCCCTTGCACCCCCCTCCCCTACAGCCCCCCTCCCCTACAGCCCCCTCTCCTACACCCTCCCCTCCCCCACCCTCCCCTCACCCACACTCCCCCCTACCACACACCCCCATCTGACACACACCCCTCCCCCCTCCCACACAACCCACCTTACACCCACCACCACCCTACCCCCACCACCCCCTACCCCACCACCCCCGTGAGTCCAGAGGTCCATAAGCCATGAGTGACTGAACGGTGAGTCCACAAGCCGTGGCTGAGTGAACTGTGAGTCCATAAGCCGTGGCTGAGTGAACTGAGAGTCCACAAACCGTGGCTGAGTCAACTGTGAGTCCAGAAGGATGTTAAATCTCCTCCTTAACATTCAAATTGTTGTTATATTTTAAGAGTTAATCACATTTTAAGCTTTAATAAATCCCTTTTCCACATGCCGTGCCCGTCAGCTGCACCTGCGCTGTAATACTTGCGTGTACTACGTCACAATGGGAACCCAATGGGAGGGAATGGCTGCGCTGTCTTAGAAGCGCTAAGAGTGGATGGGGGGTGGGGGGGTGGGGGGGGGGAGATTTGAGGGGGGAAGGAGTGAGTGCGTGGGGGGGAAGGGCAAGGGGCGGAGTGGGGTGGGTGAGGGGAGGAGGGGGGATCATGGGCGTCACAACGGGAACCCATCAGCCACGCCTGCGCAGTTGGGGACTATCAGTGAGTGGTGGAATATTGGAATTGGTGGAGAGATGTAATATTGTGTTGGGGACCAGCGCTCACGTGTGAGAATGGGACACAACGGGTCCCACTTAGTCTAGTGTTCAGATAGATTTTTATAACATTCCAGTTTTGGCCACATATTCTAAGTTGTTTGGATTTTTCACAGTGGAGCCTAATGGAAGACATCAAAGAGGTAAGCCAATGTGCGTGTGAAGATTAACAAAGAATTATTCATACCATCTAATATAGGTCAACAGCAGATAATATAATGTTTCATTGTATGATAAATGGAGTATTTTATTAACTCATTCTTATTCTGATTAAACCAATATGACATTAGTTAATATGCCTGTGCAGGACAACTGATCTGACAGTCGCAGAGGATTGTAAAATGGCAACACACGTCTGGGTTTTTTTTAGATTTATTTTTTGACATGCAGAGCGGAAACAGGCCCTTCTGCCCACCGAGTCCACACCGACCAGTGATCCCCGCACACCAACATGAGCCTACACACATTCTGGACAATTTATACTTATACCAAGTATACAAACCCAAGCCAATTAACCTAAAAACCTGTACGTCTTTGGAGTGTTGGAGGAAACCAAACATCTCGGAGAAAACCCATGTGGTCACAGTGAGATCGTACAATCTCCGTACAGACAGCATCTATAGTCAGGTTCGAACTCAGGTCTCTGGCGCTGCAAGTTGTGAGGCAGCAACTCTACTGCTGCGCCATCTGTATTGTATTTATTGAGGGGCGACCATACAATGGAGGATACTCAGAAAAAAACTCTTCCCTCTTACGTGTCGGAGTGCCTCTGACTCACACTACAGATAAAGGAATCAGAGCCAGGGTGTCTCAAGCGAGAAGGATTTTATGTAAATGTGACAATCCAGGCCCACCTTACTGTCTACACTAACCCACATGTTATATCCTTAACTGGCTACATTAACATTTCTGGGCTGGCCAACAGGTGTTAATTTCAAATTTGTATTTATTTTGATTAATTCATCAATAGTATTCTAGTTTTAGTTATAATTTCAGATGATAGAAGTTTATAAAATTATGAGAAGTAAAGATAGGGTAGACAGCCAGAGCCTTTTCACTAGGGTGGAAGAATAAAACAGTAGAGGGCATAACTATACGACCCAGAGTGAGAAAGTTTAAAGATGTGCTGCGCAATTTTTCTGCACAGTGTGTTTGGTGCCTAGAACGCACTGTCAGGGGTGGTGGTAAAAGCAGATGCAATAGTGTTTTTTTAAGAGGCTTTTAGATGGGGGATAAGGAGCATGTACAGACAGTAGTAATTAGTTTTAAGTAGGCATCATGTTCGGTACTGACGTAATGTGCCAAAAGGCCTCTTCTTGCGATGTGCTATTTTATGTTCAGTGTAATAAAAGTCCATGATTTTGGATAACATTTGATTATTGCTATGTATTAATTTAATTTTCTAATTTTCTTTTTAGATTTACACATATCAAATTTGAATTTAACAAGTTTGGAAATGTTTTCCCCCCCCAGTTGTTTTGGTTGTTATTAATTTTATCTACATAAATCTGATTAATTCATTAAAGCTAAATGTAATTATATAATAAATTAAACATTTCATTTAAGGGTATAATTAAACATTTTGGTTATAAATAAAATAAATTAGGCATGATTTAGTTACATAATAGATTAAGTACTTAGCTGTAAATCATAATAGATTAAGTACTAAGCTGTAGTTAAGTGAAATTTCCGAGTGTGAAAAATCTGAAATTGCTCTTAAGAACCATTGCTTCTTCACAGGCATTGTTTTGCAGCCTTCTTACGTTACAATATAGTCAGTCCACCCCTTGACAGAAGTTCACTCAGTCTACCCCACTCACAGTTCACTCAGCCACGGCTTGTGGACTCACAGTTCATTCACTCACTGCTTGTGGACCTCTGGACTCAGGGGTTGGTGAGGTAGGGGGTGGTGGGGGTAGGGTGGTGGTGGGGGTACGGGGGGTTGTGTGGGAGGGGTGTGTGTTGGAGGAGTTGTACAGTTTGATAGCCACAGGGAAGAAGGATTTCTTGTGGCGTTCTGTACTGCATCTTAGTGGAACCAGTCTGTTGCTGAAGGTATTCCTCAGGTTGAACAGTGTGTCATGGAGGGGGTGAGCTGTATTGTCCATGATGCTCTGTAGTTTGAGGAGCATCCTCCTCTCCAAGACCACCTACCATGAATCCAACTCCACCCCCAGGACAGAGCCAGCCTTAGATGAGTTTGTTAATCATATTGGTGTCCGCGGCCTTCGCCTTGCTGCCCCAGCACACGACAGTAAAGAAGATGGCACTGGCTACCACCAATTGTAGCATCAATTGTTGTGTCTGTAGCATCTCACTGCAGACATTGAAGGAGTGGAGTCTTCCAAAAAGGTACAGCCGGCTCTGTCCCTTCTGGTACTGGGCCTCAGCATTCCTGGACCAGTCAATGCATCAGCAAATTTGTAATGAACGCAATAAATTAAAAATATTCTTCTGCAACTCTGCAAATATTATAATATGTGTTTGGTGGCATGCTAACCAATAATACTCCTTTATGATATTTGTAATCTGAAATAGACTCATTTTATGAATCTAATATTTCAAAATATTATTCGCCCAGAACTTGGATTGGATCCATTTAGTTTAGTTTAGTTAGAGATACAGTGATGAAGCAGGCCCTTTGGCCCACCGAGTCTACACCAACCAGCGATCCCCGCACATTAACCCTATTCT
This sequence comes from Raja brachyura, assembly GCA_963514005.1. The sequence continues at coordinate 94,010,011 of OY740783.1, read as the reverse complement.
ACACACACTAGGGACAATTTTACATTTACACCAAGTCAATTAAACTACAAACCGCTATGTCTTTGGAGTGTGGGAGGAAACCAAAGATCTTAGAGGAAACCCACGCAGGTCACAGGGAGAACGTACAAACTCTGTACAGACAGCACCCGTAGTCGGGATCGAACCCGGATCTCTGGCGATGTAAGGCAGTAGCTCTACCGCTGCACTATCATGCTGTCTTTTTAACTGATAAAATCTCATTCTGTGCAATACTAGTGCTGGATAGTGACCCTATAAACAAATCACTAAATTGGATGAAAATGCTGTTACATTTTCTGCCTTGAAAGATATGCAAAATATTGAGCTGGCCATTACCCATGAGAGCTTAAAATAAAATTCATATCTGCACGGGTGTTACCATGCTAATCACTGGGAAGGCTTAAGAAACTAATCACTGATGACATTTATTTTGAAATTATTGTTTTTAAAATGCATGTACCTGTAAATCTGGAGGTGAGGGTGAGGGGACGGAGAGGATGAGGGAGACAATAGGAGAGGAGAGGGACAGGGAGAGGGGGAGGGAGTGGAAAGGAGAGGAGAGGGGGAGAGGAGAGGGGGAGAGGGGAGGAGAGAATAGGAGAGGGGGAGATGAGAGGAGAGGGGGGAAGAGGAGGGATTGGAGAGGAGAGAAGGGGAGAGAGGGGAGTGGAGAATAAAAGGAAGGATAAAGTGGAGGATAAAACTTGTGGGGGGAAAAGAGGGAGGGGTTGAAAAAAGGAAAGGAAGATGCAGGGGAAAGGGTAAACAATGTATCGGCAAATATTTATGAACAACAATCTTTCATTGCCTCTCTATTGGAACAGAGTAAAATTGGTTGGGAATATCAGTACTTACAATCACCATTTCCATACATAGAATTCAACTTTTTGTTCTTGAAATAAAGATTGGTGGCTGGATTTCTGGGCACCCGATTACTGGCTAGTCTAAATGTTAGAATGGGAACACAGTGCCCAAGCTCCAAATTAGATATAAAAGTGTTTTTGTTTCAACGAGATAGATACTGGATAGTAAATGTTGAGAAAGATATGGATCAAACGCAAGCAAATGGGACTAGCTTAAATGGGCATCTTATGTGACATGGATGGATTGGACCGAAAGGCCTGTTTCAGTGATGCATGCAATGACTCTATAATGACTACTAGCAATTGAAGATGTCTCCTTGCATCAACTATAGTAAACGGTGACTAGAACTCAAACACATTCAATTCTATGAGCCCAGAACGCATCAAAAAGAGCGTGGACCACTTCCCCATGCCTCAATGGCCACTATTAACATATTTGTCATGCCCATAGTACAAAACATCATGCGAATAGTTCACACATGTAAAAATAGGTCTTGATTTAGTGTGTGAAATATCTTTTCATACTGTGAATAAACAGGAGTGTCACATGAGTCGGTTTAGTCCACTTGGTTAATCTCCTTGAATAACAAGTACCTTGCACGATTTCCAGGATATTTGGGAATGCATACTTCATTCTTTCTGATGATCTCTCTGTCTCTGACCCACATTCACCAGCTTCAATGTGAGAGCTGCTCTCCCCATCAATGCTATTGTTTCTTAAACTAAAAAACACTTTTTACTGCATTTTGTTTCTGAAAACAAGCTTAATCAAAAACAATTTTCAGTTCACTTAGTCTGTATTTCTGCTGGTAAAACGTTTGACTGGTAAACCGGTGCATTTTAATCTACTCTGGCCAACTTCCAGGAGCTGTGAGTTACTGTTGAGGATGGACTGCACAGTTTATGGCCATTTCTTAACATATCCTGGCTGTATGGGACTTGGATTTGCTGCTAAAAAGAATGGGGTCTAAATCATTTTCTACCCTCTCAAGGGCATTGAATGGTAAAACTTATGAGTTCTAAGGTCTTAATCTTCAGTAAATCGAAACGTAGAGAGGGCAGAAAATGAAAAGACATAAAGTACAACACAGGAACAGGACTTTCAGCCCATAATACATGTCCATCCCCTGCATATTCATGTGTCTATCCAAAAGTATCTTAAACAACACTAAAGTATCTGCCTCCAGCACCAACCCAGGAATTGCTCTGTGAAAAAATCTTGCACCCCTCATCCATCCATCCATCCATCCATCCATCCATCCATCCATCCATCCATCCATCCATCCATCCATCCATCCATCTATATAAACTCTTCCGGTTTGTGTGGTCTTCCTATATGTGCAAAAACGGTTCACAATAGCACACCGATTTTTCGCCAGTTCACTCACTTCGTTCAGATCGGTTGAATGTCGTAAAAGTTAGCTAGGTTTAAAAAATCTTTAAAAAACGGGCATGTGCAGATCGATCTCTTCTCCTGCCGTTTCTTCCCCTGTCACTCACCGGGATGATCTGCCCCTTCCTGTACCATTGCGTCTTTACTGGAGCCGAGCAGCCAGCCCAGTCCAGCCCCGAGCAGCCCAGCCCCGAACAGCCCAGCGTTGGAGACCCTGCGTTAGGCCAAAGAGCCTGTTACTGTGCTACTTAACTCTATGACTAATTTCACTTTGCAAATTACCAAGCAAAGTAATGTGAGTTGTCATGTCATCTGTGTGCTAACTTCATCATTGTGATATATGGGACTCGCTTTCTTTTTTCTAAATCTGTGGAAATCTATTTAAGTTCATGGTGATTTTGTTCTTTATATGATGGACGTCAAAAGCTGTAATAACTTGAAGTAGTGATTATATTTTTCTTATTTAAATCAATTGCCACCTTACACGGATGATCAGAGGCAATATAAGAAGGCGCTCTTATTTACTGGAAGAAGAGTTGTCACATTCTGGAACTGATTATGAATGGATTTATTCTGATGAATGGACATTTCCCACTTGTACAAAAGCTGTTAACCTGTTTGATAGATTTGCATGTAATTGACTGTTTATTTGAAAGTTTGATTTATTTCTGAAGATTAAATGTAGAACTTTTACCAAGTGTTTGGAAATGATGGATAGATTTAACATTCAGACAGATTGAATCGCATTCTTTGAGGATGAATCAACTAAAATCAACGAAGCATGGGGGATTGGGCTGCGTGGTGGGGGTGGTGGGGGGGAATCAGTAGATTAAATATATTTGTATTTTCAAAAGGTGGTTGACAAGCCTTCACACAAATCATGGCTCGGAGGTGGTAGAGGAGTCAAAATTCAGTGAAGATTAGTGTTTATAATTTCCAAATCAGATGCCTAGATGTTGGCTTCAGGGTAAGATTTTCATTTAGTTTGATAATCAGCTCAAACAGTCCATAAACAGGTGATTTGTGCAGGTACCAGACCCGGAAGGGCATGGGCAGATATGATTTCAGCTGCAGAACATCCAGGCAAGAACTTTGATATGTCAGCATGCAGGAGAATGTCATTGGGTAAGCACAATGTATTGTTTGGCCTGAAGGCAAAACTACGAGTAGAGTAAAGGGGCATAGAGAGAACCAAGATCAGTCTTGCATAGGGTCTACAAATAGGCAGTAAGGATCCTTTCTGGATTTACAATGCTCCAGCTTTTAAATAGCCAGATGGGAGAGCTGCTGTCTCCTATTACCAGAGACCCACTTCGATCCTGACCTCAGATGTTGTCTGTACTGAGCTTGAATGTTTTCCATGTGACTGCGTGGGTTTCCTCCCCTATCACAAAGATGTGTGGGTTTGTAGTTTAATTGGCCTCTGTAAAATCCACCTTAATGTGTGTTGAATGGATGAGAAAGCGAGATACTATGGAATTAGTGCAAAGGGGTGATCGATTGCCAGTGTGAACTCAGTGGTTGAAAAGTCCTGGTTCCATGCTGTATCTCTCTGAAACTAAAATGAAAGTGAATGGAACCAAAGGAGAAGCCCTTCAATGTTGTCCAGCAGTCCTATATGGGCAGGGGTGGAAAACACGGGGGAGGGGGGCAGAGGGGACACGTCCCCCCCCATGTTTAGAGAGCTGGGGGACATCCGCCCCATGTTTTTGTAATCCGGATTTTAAAATCTCCATTTTCCGCGAGACAGTGGAGATGGGACTGCTGATCGAGGGCGCCAATTGGACGAGAGAGACATCGGTCAACACGCAATGGGGGCGGGAGATGATGATTCAGCGCGATGATTGGAGGAGGGAGGAGTGGGGGGGGAGGTGGGACTGAGGATAGAGTGTGGTGATTGGGGGAGGGAGACGTGGCACAGACCTGCGCCTCATCCACAGCCAGGATCGATCCCGGCCAGGCCTCCGGCGCTATCCCGTCCCCACCCGAGTGTCCCCCCCCCCCCCCCATGGGTGGCCAGAGAGGTCGGGAGTCAGAAGGGCACGGTGCCCCCAGGCCCACAGGCAGTGCAGAGAAGCAGCGCTAAACCCAGCTCACTCTGCCTGGTTAACCTGCCTGGGCTCGTGGGAAATATGGCCAGCGCGGAGAAGAAGTGCTGGTGTCCCGTCAGTCCAGTCAGGGCTTGTAGGTTAACCCGGCGAGACAGGCAGAGTTGAGCTTCATTTAGTGCTGGATTGAGCCTCCGAAGCCTTGCGCATGCGTGTGTGAGTGCGCACATGCGCGCGCGGCCGGCAAATAAATTGTGTGTCCCCTGTCCCCCGGTCCCCTCCATGTTTTGATAGCGAGTTCCGCTCTTGTATATGGGGGTCATCAAATGCAGGTTGTGTGTTTGCTTGTCTAAAGACTTTTGTCAGTGTATCAGCTCCAGGCTGAGCTTCCATTCACCTGTCACTTTAATCCTTCGGCCTCCTGACCCATCCCAGGAAACTCAAGGGCCCCGATCCGAAATGTCACCTACCATGTTCTCCAGAGAACTTTGTGTTTTCCAACTCAAGCAATAGCTTTTGACTGGGATATTTAAAACAACCCAGATCAACAGTTGAGTTCAACAATTGCATATAGAGTCATAGTCATAGTGATATAGTGTGGAAACAGGGCCTTCGTCCCAACTTACCTACGCCGACCAACATGTCCCACCTGCCTGCGCTTGGTGACGTTTGGGGTTGAGATCTTTGTTCTTGAGTCTGAACAAGGGTCTCAACCTAAAACATTACCTACTCCTTTTCTCCATAATGCTGCCTGATCTGCTGAGTTACCCCAGCATTTTGTGTCATTTTTTGGAAACAGCTGTTATTTGTGACAATGAAAGAATGTTGAAATGTGGATGGCAGATGTGCAGAGAAGAAGTTCAGGTGGACTAATGTGAAAGATTGGTACACTATAAATGCAGTTTTGAAAAAGCATTTGTGAACAGAGAGGCTGAAATACACATGTAGAACATAGAACATTGAACATTGAACAGTCCAGCGCAGGAACAGGCCCTTCAGCCCACAATGCCACATAATACCAAGTGAAACTAATCACTTCTGCCTGAATGTAATCCATATCCGTCTGCTTATCTAACAGCTTGATAAATGCCAATTTTGTATCTGCCTCCACCACCAACCCTGGCAGCATGTTCCTGGAACCCACCATTTCCATGCACAAGGTAATGGTGGCATTCAAATTATAAAGATAGCAAAAAAGCAAGTGAATTACTCGGTTTTATAAAAGCAGCAAGATAAATTAAACCAAAGGGAACAATTTAGAATGCTGTACTCCATTATGTAACTAGTTGGAGTGTTTAGTTTAGTTCAGGTTAGTTTAGAGATAGCGTGGAAACAGGCTCTTCAACCCGCCGTGTCCGTGCTGACCAGTAATCTCACACAATCACAATCAATTTTATCAATAAAGTGCAAGTGAAATGAATTTGCCAGCAGCGGTACAATGAAGAAGAACACACAAAAACACAATAATAATTTAACATTAACATCCACCCCAGCATTCATCACTGTGGTGGAAGGCACAAAATTTGGCCAGTCCTCCTCCATTTTCTCCCGTGGTCGGGACCTCAACCCTCCGCAGCTGCCGCTGCGGGCGTTCAGATGAGTAGACAAGGTAAAGTCCAGGTAAGTCCTGAATCGGTGCCTCCTCACCCTTCAGGTTGGTGTAGGCCGCAGGCCGGCGGTCAAAGATTTAAAGTCCCCGCCGCACTGCAGCCGGAAGCACTGCAGACCACAGGGCCGGCAGTCGGGGCTCCTCTCCAGGGGTTCCCGGCGAGGGACTCTGCTCCTGATGGTAAGTCCATGCCGCGCCCGTGGTAGAAATTGTCCGCGGGCCGGTGGTCGGAGCACTTCTCCTCCCGGGTCCCTAACGAGGGATCCCAGCCCCAGGACGCCATGCTGGCTGGAGCTCTGCAGACCCCGGCTTCAACGTGCCGTGGGCCAGCGAACGGAGCGCTCCCCTCCGGCGTGTCCCGGCGAGGGCTCGCCTGCTCCACAACGAGAATCCACACTGCGGCCGCAGCTGAAGCCCCGGGCGCATCCCCGGGAAAGGCCGCACCGATCCTCGATGTTAGGCCACAGGGGAGGCGTCATGGAAAAAGTCGCCTCTCCGTGGAGGAGGCGACCAAAGCAGTTTACCCCTTATCCCACCACACCACCCCCACACAAGACACACAGGGAAACATTAAAAACATACATTAAAACACACTAAAATAAACAAAAAAAGTAGAAAAAACTAACACGCTGCTGGCAGGGCTGCCGGCATCCAGCGCCCCCCACCGACTCTGTACACTAACACCATCCTACACACTGGGGACAATCTACAAATTTTACCAAAGTCAATTAACCGATATACCTGTACGTCTTTGGAGTGTGGGAGGAAACTGAAACACTCGAGAAAAACCCACGTGGTCACGGGGGGAACGTACAAACTCCATACAGATAACATCTGTAGTCAGCAGTCATCTTTACTGGGGTCACTGGTGCAATAAGGCCACAACTCTACAGCTGTGTCACAATTGTGAACAATTGTGAACAATTGTGAATCATTCACTGTTCACTGTTGTGGACTATACAGGGCATCGCTAATGCAGGTAAAATGTGAAGGCTTTGGAGAGTGTTCACAACCATTCAACTCCAACAAAAAGTGATATATCCTCTGGTGTTTAACCGACTATATTAAATCTGGTCAATGTAGAAAACCCAGGTAGCTCAAGAAAAAGTAATCATATTTATCACCTGGGAATGAGCATTTTAACCCTAGCATAATTTAATTATTTTTTAACATATTTTGTGTTTTCTCACGATCACTTGATCCATTGAATATCCCTTTTTTCTATTTCAACCAGTTTACAAAAGTGTTAATATTGACTCAATTAGAGTTATTATAAAATGGAAGATCTTTGCATCTGCAGGGCCTGCTTGACCTCTGCCTGTGAAAAGCTGTAGGGTGTGGGTTGGCGCCAGCTAGTCTGAACCATAGATTGATATGCAGGATGGGGAAAGACCCAGATGTCCCCCCCATTTTTAAAATGCATGAGGACTTTGCTGAGAAGCCCAGGGGTGTTGCAGATGCATTGGCCCACGAGAAGGGTTGTAAATACTGTTAATAATGTTGCAAGGTGTTTGTGTTACAGTTTGATGATTGGCTGAAGTGTGAAGCCTTGTTTGAATTGTTTATATTCCCTGCGAGAATGTAGCAATACTTGGGTCAACTGGCTTCTTTCCAGAAGCTTCTGTAGAAATATTGTAATGGGGTACTTTGTAATTGGGTTCGGGAACTGGACATTACCACTTTAATGTAGTCAATATCTGTGATTGGTTTGTAGGGGTTACCACCCCCATGTAGTTCTGCCCCACACGGTTCGATGACCTATAAAAGGTAACCCCAACGAGGATCATTGTCAATTTTCTGGAGGGGCGCTTGGGACTATGTAACCTTTTGGAGGTATCTGCTTGCACAAGGCTGAAGGGCTTGGACAAGCAGAGGCAAGGATCGATCCCGCGGTGGTTAGATATTGTATAGAGGATTCATTATTGTTTCATAAAATAAAGTTTAGTGGTCCAGTGCTTGACTCTGTGTTTTACTGAACTAGACTAAGGTGGGTTAGCTCTAGGAGCATAATTACAAAAGGATCAGTGAAATCTAAGGCATGTCATTAACTGAAATAGACCAACCACATATTTCATTCCAGAATCATATCACTGCAAATTTCCTACTACCTAAGCATTCCTTCCCTGACCCATTCATGCATTTCAGATGCCACAAACCCAGTGTTGCCACAGTATAAACAGGTAAGTGGTTGAAGATGTTTTCTGTTCTGCCACAGGCATAAAGGAAACATACTTCCCCAGCAAGGGTTTCGTATATTTTTAAGAAGGAGATTGTTGTAGGAGAAGGCCAATATTGAGCGCTGATAGCTCGTAAATAGGGATGTGGATTGTGCTCATGTGGTGACAGGGACCCACAGACAAAGCCTAAAGTAGAGACATGGAATGCAGCAATAACAACACTCAAGTTTCAGGAACTTTATTGATGATGTTATAGCCTGCATCCATTGTTGTAACAGAAAATTGGATCTACTGTCAATGAAGTTAGAGTTCTGGATGATCATTTTATTCTGTGGTCAAGACCTTGTTTTACTGTTATTCAAGTTTATGTGTTATCTTGTCAACTGAGAATATAAAAGTAGTACCAAATTCACACTTGGGAGGTCAGTTTTGGATGGCCTCCTGGTGTGCACTAATTTTAATAAATAATCTGTTACTTTGAACACTGTGTGGCCTTTCATCTGCGCCTACAGAGATACAGCATGGAAACAGATCCTTTTACTCATCGACTACACACTGATCATCAATCACCCATTTACTCTAATCCAAATATTTTTTACTTTAGACAGATTAGTAAGATTAAATGGGAACTTACCAGTTTGAAGTTTGATCTTGATTTTATGAGGAATTACGTTGGTGATTACGTGAAGAACCCCGCCAGTGCGCATGCGCGTCAATCTTCAAAGCAGCGGTATGAAAGCACAAATAACAATTACCGAAGTGACATAGTAAGATGAGTGACTCGAGAACTACCAGATGACCTTTATGAGCGAGGGTTGGGCATGGAGGGCATGTAATCACCAACGTAACTCCTCATAAAATCAAGATCAAACTTCAAACTGGTAAGTTCTCATTTAATCTTACTATTTTACTTCGAAGTCACGTGAGTGATTCCGTGAAGAGTTCGAAGCTTTGTGATTTTGTGCCGCAGATTCAAAACCCGGCTTCTCACTGCATTGATTGACTCGGATGAGAAATAATGCATTAGTGTTGACATTGCATTTAAATGCAGTAACAAAGTTTTATTTGAAATAACAAAAAAACAACAGTACCCCTCTATCCCCGGGGGAACTTTAAACAGAATTTAAAATAGCGTTGGCAAACAGCCCCGGATCGGCAATTGGCCGATGGTAGAAAGTTTGAAACATCGACTCATTTGCCCACCGGGCGGCCGCCAAAATATGGTCCATGGGCATGTCCCTCGCCCTGGCCGCCGACGTAGCTGCTGCCCGGGCGGAATAAGATGTGAATACATCAGTGTTAATACCTGCATCAATCAAGACTTGTTTCAACCACCTCGAGATAGTATGGACTGACACTCTCTTATGTGGGTTTTTGTAGCTGATAAACAATCCTGTCTCCATATTACGTAAGGCCCCTGTAGCTGCAATATATTGCATCAAATGTGTTTTTACGCATTGGGTTGGATCCGTGGGATATGCTGAAAATACTATCTTGAACCCTGTCACACCTGGCCTGTTTTGTTTGAGGAGGTCATAAATGTAGATCATAACATTGTCTGCAGCTACTTCCATTCTATCTAGCTGTAGCTTTTGTAATATCTGTACTCTCTGTGCTGATACTAATGCCATGAGCATGGCCACCTTCATGGTGATTTTGGCCAAAGGCAGAGATGTGACAGGGACCCACTCACACAGTAGTCTGAGGACCATGCTTACATCCCAAATTGCCATATATCTAGGTTTCGGGGGTCTGGAGTTAAAAATCCCTTTCATTAATCGAACAACGAGAGGGTGAAACCCAATAGAATGTTTGTCTGACCTCATCAATAAATACGATGACAAAGCACTTCTGGCTGAATTGATTGCACTATAACTCAGCCCTTCATCATAGTAGAGGGTTAACAGGAACTCTAGAACATGCGAGATACCTGCTGTACAATAGTCAACATCATTTTGTAAACAGTAAACTTCCCATTTTTTTACATAAGAGATATACTGCTTTTGAGTACTTGTTCTCCAAGCTGCAGTGAGCATGTCCACAGTTCGACCAGACAATCCGCGCCCCAGATACGGCTTTCTTAAAATCTGCAAATTAACTAATCAATACGGTCATACCACGGATGGCATTCGCCAGTTACTGAATGCACCAGTAAATCCCTTCATTTGGGAACAGCCATCAGGGGTTGTGTCATCAACTGCAATATCAAAGGGTACCATGGCTAAGTAGGCCAGTCAGGTATCACCAGCACCCCTGAAGTGGCATCCTGCTTGATTTTAAGCAGACATCGATTTATGAGACAAAATGGTGGAAACGCATATACAAATATACCACCCAATGCAGCAGGAAAGCGTCAATCGCTACTGCGCCAGGATCTGGTTCCCATGACACATATTTGGGTAGCTGGTGGTTTAGTCTGGATGCGAACAAGTCAACATCTGGCCTTCCATATTTGACAATTATATCATTGAATACGTCCCGATTCAGCATCCATTCTATGTTGTCATGGAATTTAAGTGACCTGGTGTCTGCTACTATATTGAATCTACCTCGTAGATAAATAGCTGAGAGCTAAAATGTTATTGTCAATGCACCAGGTCCAGATTTGGTTAGCCAGTTTGTCACAAGATAGCGACTAGATATCACCCATGTGATTGACATACGCTACTGCCGTAGTGTTATCAATTTGAAGCTGAATATGCAGACTACTTGTGTTAGAACAATAAGCCTTGAGCCCAAAGAAACGCCCCTAAAAGCTCTAAATGGTTAATTCCCCATGTCTGCAGAAGTAAAGCTTCTTCCATACTTCATCTGCCTCCACAGCATGAGCTTGCATCCATGGCACCCCACCCGAGTGCACTGACATCAGTCTGTAAGATCATGGAAGGTTGTTCAAGCACTACTGTGCTGAAACTACTGGAGATATGTTGAATCCACCACTGGAGATCAGTAACTGCGTCTGCTGACAACTGCATGGGCCTACTATAATGGCCCGAATGTATCGTGAATGCCTGTCCCTTTGCCCTCTGTAAGTGCTAGTAGTGCAAAGGCCCATATTGAACTGCTGGAAATGCTGCCCCTAATTTTCCGAGCAGACTGGCCACTTGTCTGAGTGAAGGTTGTTGCTTGTTTAAAAGTTTAATGCAACCATCAACACATCAACCGTCAACCATCTTACCCTTTTTTCCCTGGGCAGAGTCACTACCATTTTATGTGAATCAATTGTGAAACCCAAATAGTCAATTGTTGTAAGTGGTGTCAATTTAGACTTCCCTAAATGAATGACAAACCCTAGTTTTTCGAGTGTGAATTTAACAACTGCCACAGATGTTTCAGCTAATTGATTTGTTAGTCCGATAATTAAAATGTCATCCAGATAGGCCACAATCACATGGCCCTGAGCTCTAAGTAGCCCCAGAACTGGTTTTAACAATTTAGTGAATATTCTAGGAGCTGAAGTTAACCCATTAGGCAGTGCCTTGAATTGCCATAATTGATTCATCCAAGTAAATTTAAAATACTTTCTATGCTCAAAATGAACAGGCACTGAGTAGTACGCATCTTTCAGATCTTTGTTGCCATAAAACAACCTCTGGAAATCAGTTGTTTGGTGGTAGCAACCGTTTCCATTTTGAAGTGTCTATAGAGTACAACAGATTTAAATTAGTTAGATCCAAAATAATTCTACATCCTCCGTCCTTTTTAGGACGGGGAAATATATTTGACACAAATTGACGGACTTGATGAACCGTCCTCTCAATTACTCCTTTGTTACACAAATGTTCAAGTTCTGCCTGAACCTCCATTACTTCTGTTTGCTAAAAATGGAGTGTTCTGCTAGGAACATGTTGGAGAGGCAAATCCCCGTTTGGATCGAACTGAATCCGAAACCCTTGAATAACGCTCTTAATAAATAGATCTGAAGTAAGCTGCTTCCATTCTTCATAGAATAGAAGTAATCTACCCCCAATTTTTGGCTGTGTTATACTTAATATGTTCCCATGAGAACCAGGCCCACCTACCTCCTTGGTGACTGGTGTAACCTGCTGCCCCCAGTTCCTGGCAGGAAACCCCATGGTTGCTTGTGATCCCATCGTAGGGCGCCAACCGCGCCACTGCGTCGATGGCCGGCTTGTTCCTGGTGTAACCCCAGAAGCTGAAGTGTTCCTATACGGATATTTAAGTGGTTTGCCGGTCGCCGTCATTCTCATCAGGCACATAGTTATAGCCTCCTCATTCATGTCCTTGACTCGTTTTGCGAGATCTTCGCCAAAAAGTAGGTTGGGTGGCTGGACATTGGATGGTTTACAGGGTGCGGCGAACCTTGGGTTTATGGTGGGCCTTATAGCCCTTTTCCTGACACAGTTTATTTCAAAATGGGCGCTGTATAGCAAACCAAGTGCCTCTTGGTGTGTCCTTGACACATGCCCTCCATCCATTGTCCTGGCAAATGCCATGATTCCGGAGCCCAATAACCTTAGAACCCTCTGCATTTTAATTTCTTGGGTACGCATGCCGGGTCCCATCTGACCCCATATGACCTGGTTAACCGTTTGCACTTTTAATAACACACAGTTCTTTGGAGGCTCATGCTTCTTGGCCATCTCATCCATGGTAAGCTCCTGGAGCTGATGAGATACCATGTAATTAATTGTAGAGGCCAGCTCTTCTCCCAGCGACTCTCCTGACCCTGATGGGACAGCAAATGGTGCTGCCAGAGGTGGGACATCTGGCAAATCTGGTGTTTCTCCTGGCTCAACCTCCCCATCAGAGTCGGGGTCAGAACTAAGCTGGCCCATTGCACTCCCCTCATCATATATGAAGGTGTTATCAAGCACCCCTATTGCTGCTGGTGCCTCTAGTTCTGGATGGCGCTGACACTCCTGCTGGAGTGTGCCCTGCTGTAACAGTTCCTCCACTTGGGATAGGCATGTGAACACACTATCCAGCCCTGGTGATGAATTATCCCCTGACGCCGTGGGCCTAGCAGACTTATGAGATGCCTTGTGCCCGACTGGCGCTGGCTCTTTGCTGTGTAGCACTAAGTCTGCAGTTGCTAAACTTTTAGCCGGCGACTGAACAGGGGTATCGGGCAGCGGTTCCAAGCCCGTACTTCCGCGGCTGGCTGCGACTTGCCGCTTCCCCTTCCCTGTTTTGTCCATGGTGCTAACGATCGGCAGATAACAGCACCACAGCATGGATTTTATACTCCAGCGAAGTTTTGCACTTACCTGGAGTCTAATATTTACCGCTGGAGGAGCTCTGTTCCTCACAGCCTCCGTGTGCCAATGCGGCTGACGTACTGACGCTCATGTGCACTGGCGTGGTTCTTCACGGAATCACTCATGTGACTCTGAAGTAAAATTAGATATACAGCATAGTAACAGACCCCTCAACTAATGCCGACCATTAATCACCCATTTACATTAGTTCTATGTTATACCACATTCGCATCCACTCCCTACAGACCAGGAGCAATGTTTTACAGAGGACAATTAACATACAAACCCGCAGTCCTTCGGGATGTGGGTGGAAACTGAAGCACCTAGAGAAAACCCACAGCGGTCTCAGGGAGAATGAGCAAACTACACATTGACAACACACAGATCTCTGGTGCTGTGAGGAAGCAACCATAATAGCTGCACCCTCACAGCAGCCCTCCATATTGTCATCAACTCCCCCTAGATTCTACCACTCACCCGTACTCAAGGGACAATTCACAGAAACATATTTCAGGATTATAGACAGATACTAGACTAAGTGGGACACGTTGGGTCCCATGTTCTCACGGGAGGGCTGGTCCCCCGAAGCAATATTCCACCTCTCCACCAATTCCAATATTGGTAGTCTGTGGGGGGGGGGGGGGGGGGGGGGGGGGGCTTTCTGGAGCACTGGTATGGGTTCTTGGGGTGGCAGCTCAGTCCCTCAAGCCAGATGTGCTGGCAGCTCACTCATGGCTAGTGGGCTGGCAGTTGACTCATGGCTATTCCTTGAAATTCTATTTCAAGCAGGGTGCAAGGCCACCAAACTAAAATCAATTTTCTTACCATTTCAAGCAGGGTGCAAGGCCACCAAATTCAAGTGCACTTTCTTACCACTTTGAGCAGGGTGCAAGGCCACCAAATTCAAGTGCAGTTCCTACCACTTCAAGCAGGGTGCAAGGCCACCGAATTCAAGTGCAGTTTCCTACCACTTCAAGCAGGGTGCAAGGCCACCAAATTCAAGTGCAGTTTCATAACACTTTAAGCTGGATCCAAGGCCACCAAATTCAAGTGCAGTTTCATACTACTTCAATCAGGGTGCAAGGCCACCAAATTCAAATGCAGCTTCATACCATTTAATGCAGGGTGCAAGGACACCACATTCAAATGCAGTTTCATACATTTAATGCAGGGTGAAACCAACATAAAACCACACAAAAGACCAAACACACAGTTCAGTAGACATTCAGTGTGTTCAGTTTATTCACAGCTCAGACAGGGTCATGACCTCTCCCTCCCCCATCATGCAGAGACTGAGCCACACCCACACTTCCGGGTTTTATAACCCCTCTCCCTCCCACCGGAAAAGGTGTGGTCTTCATGACAGGAGAGAGATTCTCAACATTTTTTAAACACTAATAACACTTTTATTTTTCATTGATGGGAAGAATCCTTTGCACCTGCTGAGCGGAGGCGGACTGAGTAAGATGGCCAAAAATCACATCTGTAAGTGGTAGCGTTTTATATAAAATCAATATACAGTGCAAACAGGAAGTTAGCCAAAGCCCCCAAGCTACCATTTGCAGTCGTGCCTTTTCACTTCAAGCCAAAGCCCCCAAGCCGCCATTTGCAGTCGTGCCTTTTCACTTCAAGCCAAAGCACCCAAACAAACATTTGCAGGCAGTGCCTTTTTACGTCAAACCAACCATATTTTCATTTTCAAACCACATTAAGGGCACTCACAGTTGAGTAGACATGTGTCCAGTGCTATTCAGAGCTCAGAGAGACGTGAGCCTCTTGTTCCTCCTTCTTATAGAGACTGAGTGAGGCACACCACTACTGGTTTCATAGTCCCTCCCCTCCCTCCAGCAGGGGCAGCAGATAGAATGGGGAATTTGTTAAAAACATTAATATAGCTCTGATTTTTCATTGATTGGAAAAATTCTCTGGTCCCGGAAGGCGGAGGGGGGCTCTGTGCAAGCTGGCCAAAAATGACGGCCGTAGGTGGCGGCGTTCTCTCAGTAATCACAGCACAGTGAGCCAAAACGGGTCAAGATCAGACTTTTAGTAATATATAGATAAGGCAAGGATGATTTCTCTTTCAAACAACCAGCCGAAGTATGATTATCCAAATGAACTTCGTCTGTTTGACAAGTATATAAATCATGAGGGGAATAGATACAGTGAATACAGTCTTTTACGCAGAGTAGGACAATCAGAACCAGAGGACATAGGTTTAAGATTAGAGAGGAAAGATTTAATAGGAACCCGAGGGACAACCTTTTCACACAGAGCGGTGGCTATATGGAACAAGCG
This sequence comes from Raja brachyura, assembly GCA_963514005.1. The sequence continues at coordinate 93,994,386 of OY740783.1, read as the reverse complement.
GACAAAGGAGGTAGTTGAGGCAGGTACTGTGACAACATTTTTAAAAGACATTTGGACAGGCACATGAATAGGAAAGGTTTAGAGGGATATGGGCCAAATGCAGACAGATGGGACCTGCGTAGTTGGGGTATTTAGCTCGGCGTGGGCAAGTTTTACCAAAGGGCCTGTTTCCATGCTGTATGACTATGATTTTAAACTTCGCTGATTCTGTAGAAGATCTTCCACTGTCACATTTTGTTCTCTCTGTTCCCTAACGTACACAGCTCACCTTAATATCGTTCTGCAGTCTGGTGGGCAGACATTGTGTTGTGTAAAGCCTTCAGGGTGGCGTCTGAGAACTGGGAGCTTCTACTCCAGTTGTTGTTATCCAAAATCCTAGGATGGTTTCTTGCATCCAGTGCAGTCTCCTTTCAGGGGTCCTGGTTGGCATTTAATTGGGCGCCCATTCTAAGAATTACTTATTTTCATTTGATGATAGACCTTTCTTGTTAATTAATGTGCTAATGAATATTCTGTGATGCTGTGAGATATTTTATTTTAACTATTCCCACGAATCAATGTGGGATTTAGTTGTGCCCTGTGCATTGAACGTACATGCTTGTGAAATTCCCCATCCTATATCTGCAAACCAGCTTAAATCATTTTTGTTTATGTGTATATTTAGAGATACAGCATGGAAACAGGTCCTTCAGCCCAGTGAGTGCACGCTGACCATCAATCACCTGTACACTAGTTCCATGTTATCCCACTTTCCTATCCGACACACTAGGGGCAATACACGGCACGGTGGCACAGCGGTAGAGTTGCTGCCTTACAGCATTGCAGCGCCGGAGCCCCGGGTTCAATCCTGACTCCAGTGACTCCTGTCTGTACGGAGTTTGTACGTTCTCCCTGTAACCATGTGGGTTTTCTCCGAGATCTTCGGTTTCCTCCCACACTTCAAAGACGTACAGGTTCGTAGGTTAATTGGTTTAGTATAAGTGTAAATTGTCCCTAGTGTGTAGGATAGTGTTAATGTTCGGGGATCGCTGGTTGGTGCGGACCCGGTGGCCCGAAGGGCCTGTTTCCGTGCTGTATCTCTAAACTAAAATTAAAATATACAGAAGCCAATTAACCTACAAACCTTTGGAATGTGGGAGGAAACTAGAGCACTCAGAGTAAACTCACGTGGTCAGAGGGAGAATGTACAAACTCCCCACAGATGGCACCTGATGGCAGAGATAGGATCGAACCCAGGTCTCTGATGCTCGTTGGGGTTCATTTCGTTGGCTTTTAGTTATCAATGCTCCTCCCAGCGACAGGAGTTCTTGTGTTCTTAAGCTCGACTAGGCACACATATTTACGGGTTTCTGTTTGTTTTTTGCGAATTAAAAAACTATTCCCTCCCGCTCCACCCCTTCCCGGGGCACTTTCCCTTGCAACCGCAAGAGATGCTACACTTGTCCCTTCACCTCCCCCATCCACTCCTTTCAGGGACCCAAGCAGTCCTTCCAAGTCCGACAGAGGTTCACCTGCACCTCCTCGAACCTCATCTACTGCATCCGTTGCTCCAGATGCCATCTGATCTACATCGGTGAGACCAAGCGGCGGCTGGGCGATCGTTTCGCCGAACACCCCCGCTCGGTCCGCAATAACCAACTCGACCTCCCGGTGGCTCAGCACTTCAACTCCCCCTCCCATTCCATATCCGACCTCTCGGTCCTGGGCCTCCTCCACGGCCAGAGTGAGCAACACCGCAAGTCGGAGGAACAGCACCTCATATTCCACTTGGGGAGCCTGCATCCTCTGGGCTTAAACATTGAATTTTCTCAATTCTGTTAACCCAGGCTGCCTCCTCCCCTTCCCACCTCTCCCTCAGCCCTCGGGCCCTGGCATTCCTTCTCTCTCTATCTCCTCCTCCACCCAAGTTGCACTAGCTTCTCATTTTCACACTACAAACAGCTTACAATGGCCTGTTTCCTTTATCGATACTTTTTTGCATATCTTTCATTCATTGTTCTTTATCTCTCCACATCACCATCTATATCTCTCGTTTCCCTGATCCCTGACCAGTCTGAAGAAGGGTCTCGACCCGAAACGTCGCCTATCTCCTTCACTCCTTAGATGCTGCTGCACCCGCTGAGTTTCTCCAGCTTTTTGTGTAACCCTCGATTCTCCAGCATCTGCAGTTCCTTCTTTAACACAAGAATAAAACATTATTGTTTAACAAGTGAATGAAATAAAATACCTGAGCAAAAGGAGGCTACAGACTTTTGGTTATTGAGTAGAGCTGCTGCTCATGGAAAAAAAACTGTTTTTATGTCTGGCTGTGGCAGCTTTGACATTCCGGAGTTGCCTTCCAGAGGGAAGTGCTTCAAAGAGTTTGTGGCCAGGGTGAGAGGGGTCAGAGATAATCTTACCCACTCGCTTCCTGGCCCTTGCAGTGCACAGTTCGTCAAAAGGGAGAAAGGTTGCAGCCAACAACTTCCTCAGCTGATCGGACGATTCGCAGCCTCCGGGTGTCGTGCTTGGTGGCTGAGCCAAACCAGACCATGATGGAGAAGGTGAAAACATACTCTACGCTGGCAGAATGGAATTGGACCATCATTGCCAGTTTCCTCAGCTGCCTCAGGAAGTACATCCTCTTTTGGGCCTTTTTGACTGTGAAGTCAATGGTGGCCCCCCATTTAAGGCCCTTGGAGATGATGGTTCCAAAGATGTTGATGGTGAGTGGAGTGAGAGGAGAGAAACTCTCCTAAAGTCTACTATCAATTCCACTGTCTTAAGGACATTGAGCTCCAGGTTGTTACGAATGCACCAGAACGTCAGCTGTGTCACTTCTTGTCTGTAGGCAGATTCCTCCCCATCCTGGATCAGTCCAATCAGGGTTGTGCCCTTCACAAACGTGAGAAACTTGACAGAGGTGTCTGTGGAGGTGCAGTCGTTGGTGTAGAGAGAGTAAAAGGGAGGGGAGCGTACGCAGCCTTGCGGTGCTCCTATGCTGAGGGTCTGCAGGTCCAAGATGTGTTATCCCAGCCTCACATGCTGCTTCCTGTCTGTCAGGAAGTTGGTGATCCACTGACAGAGGGTTTCAGGCAGTCAACTGGGAGAGTTTGGCGTGTAGTAGCTCTGGCACAATGGTGTTGAATGCAGAGCTAAAATCCACAAACAAAATCCTTGCATAGGTCCCCTGACAGTCTATGTGCTGGATGATGAAGTTCAGGCCTAGGTTGACTGCATCATCCACTGATCTATTCACCCGGTATGCAAATTCAGAGGGTCCAGCAGGGGGTTTATGATATTTTTCAGCTGGGCCAGCACAAGTCTTTCAAGGGTCTTCATGATTGCTGAGGTCAGTGCGATAGGCCTGTAGTCATTAAGACCAGTAATCCTTGTCTTTTTGGGTACAGGTACAATAGTGGAGACTTTCAAGCATAGAAACATAGAAAATAGGTGCAGGAGGAGGACATTCGGCCCTTCGAGACAGCACCACCATTCATTGTGATCATGGCTGATCGTCCCCAATCAATAACCCGTGCCTGCCTTCTTCCCATATCCCTTGACTCCACTAGCCCCTAGAGCTCTATCTAACTCTCTCTTAAATCCATCCAGTGACTTGGCCTCCATTGCCCTCTGTGCAGGGAATTCCATAAATTCACAACTTTCTGGGTGAAAACTTCTTTTCTTACCTCAGTCTTAAATGACCTCCCCTTTATTCTAAGACTGTGGCCCCTGGTTCAGGACTCGCCCAACATTGGGAACATTTTTCCTATATCTGGCTTGTCCAGTCCTTTTTATAATTTTATATGTTTCTATAAGATACCCCCTCATCCTTCTAAACTCCAGTGAATACAAGCCTAGTCTTTTCAATCTTTCCTCACATGACAGTCCCAGGCAGGGACAGTACAGATTTGCAGGGACTGGTTGTAAATGTCTGTGTAAATCGGTGCCCGTTGTTCGGCACAGAGCTTGAGGAAACAGTGTCTGGTCCTGGAGATTTCAGGCTTTTCTGTCTTCTGAATAGTAGCTCCACCTCCCCAATTTCTCTTGTTGGTGATGGATAAGTGCAGAAGACTGATGTTGGGCAGCAAGGAGGATGTGGGTAGTGGACGAGGGCCCAGTCTTTGCGGACTGGAGTCAGGCTGTAAGTGGGTGTTAAATGGTGATTGGAGAGGGGTTGGTGGGGAAGGGCCCAGTCTTTGCAGACTGGAGTCAGGCTGTGAGTAGGTGTGAAGTGCTGATGGGGGAAGGGGTACCAGGGTTATGTTTCTGTTTGTCAGCTGACGATTGTCCAAGGAGCAGGGGATTTTTGTCAGCTGACGATTGTCCAAGGAGCAGGGGATTTTTCTCTTGCAGCTGATTATTTCTTGCAAGCCCTTCCAAGCTGAAGAAGAGTCATTAGCTGAGAACTTGCTCCTCAACTTCCCAGATACGTTTCCTTGGCAGCTCTGATTCCTCTTCTCAGCTTGTACTTGGCCTGCCTGTAGAGGTCTGCATCCCCGCTCCTGTAGACCTCATCTTTAGACTGTCGGAGCTGTCTGAGTTCTGTTGTAATCCAGAACTTGTTGTTGTTGAACCTGATCCAAGTCTTAGTTGGAATACAACTGTCCTCACAAAAGTGGACATATGATGATACAGTGTCTGTATACTCATCGATGCTTATGGTTACTTCCCTGAACACATTCCAATCTCTACAGTAAAAGCAGGACTATAGGTTTTCAATGCCCTCGCTTGTCCACCTTTTCATTGTTCTGACCACAGGCTTAGCAGATTTTAGTTTCTGCCTGTAGATAGGAATAAGGTGAACTAAACAATGATCAGAGAGACCCAGAGCCACCCGGGGAACAGAGCGATATTCGTTCTTGATTGAAGTGTAACAGTGATCGAGTGTTCTCTCCCCTCTGGTGGGGCAGGTAACATAAAGTCTGTACTTTGGAAGCTCTCGACTGAGGTTAGCCATGTTAAAGTCCCGCAAAACAATGACCATGGAGTCTGGGAAGTCACTCTCTACTCTCATTACCTGGCCAGCAAGTTGTGTTTGTGCGGGGGATGTAAACTCCAGCGAGAATAAAGGAGGTAAATTACCTCGGAGAATTAAAGGGTTGCAATTTATAAAGAGGGATTCTAGATTGGGAGAACAGAAGTTAGACATTACCGTGATGTCGCTGCACCAGGCCTGATTAGTATAGAAGCATGTTCCACTGCCTCTTGATTTTCCTGCTGCCTCCAATTCACGGTCCGCCCTTTGTAGTTGAAAGCCAGCCAGTTGCAGTGCATTGTCCGGGGTCAACTCACACAGCCAGGTCTCGGTGAAGCATAGGGCAGCGGCTCGAGAGAAGTCCTTGTTTGTCTGGCACAGGAATTGCAGTTCGTCCACTTTGTTACTGAGAGAACATAGATTTGCACGGAATATACTCCGTACACAATCCTTGTCGCCGGAGTCGGGTGAGTGCTCCAGAGCGCTTCCCACGGGTCCTCCTCTGTCTCAAGATCTCGAACACAGCCACAGCCCTGCCGACGAGTAGCTCCAAATAATCCAGTGAGTGAAAGAAATCCAGAACGATGTTTGGAGGTAACGTATGTCTGATGTTAATGAGTACCTCTCTCATGAAAGTGATCTTTGTGGTAGTTTCACACACGTCACAAATGAACAAACACATACGAAACAGCAAGGAGCAATACACCGTGGCAGCCATCGTCAGTCCATTTCACTGAAAACATATTAAAGTTGTTCTTTAATACATGCCTTTTCAAAGTCAGGATAAACGGCGACTAAGCTACTTTCATCAAAACTCTCATTCTTTATCAAAGAATCCAATTAAAGTTTGTCAAACGCAGTGTGTTCTTTGAAATACTGTGCTGGCTGCTGTTTACTAATGCAATATTTTCCAGGAGATGGTTAATTATGATCCAGATTAGTGTCTCCTGATGTCAGGGTGACTGGTTTGAAGGTGACAGGTTAATGACACACCATTTTTAAAAATCCCTTCACTTCTATGGCACCTTTCTCATTGAGGTCATAGATCATGCAACAAAGAATCAGACCCTTCAGCCCACTGAATCTGTGCCAACCATCAACCACCCATTTACACCAATCCTACACTAATCTCGTTTTTGTCCCCAAGGTGACCCATATTCTACCATTCAATTAAATACAAGCAGCATTTTACAGTGGCCAATTCAGTCACTAACTGCCACGTCTTTGGGATGTGGGACAAAATTGAAGCACCCAAGAAAATACATACGATCTCAGGAGAACAAGTAAACTCCACAAGGACAGCTCCTGAGTTTAGGATTGAACCCGGATTGCTAGAGCTGTGAGAAGAGGCTCTACTAACTCTTCTTGTTATTTCTAGGAAGGTTAGGAAAACAGTCTCAGCTATCTCCAAACTTTGCCCAATGGCCTTTGCTCACATTTAGGGCCACTTTTCTACTTCGAGTGCTGACAACCTTTTAAGGCACAGCTCTTTATTTTTATTATTTTCAAATGTTTAATGTCTCCTCTTTTATATAAGCACCATTGATTTCTTCTTTGAAGAATTCGCCGTTCCCCTGTCATATTCTCTGCCTTTACAAGAACATCTTTCTGATCTCTAGTTATTCTGGATTTAATCAAGTTAAAGACTGACAGTGCAAATTCAATACAGCAGACTTCCTAATTCAGTTAGAGAATTCAAAACAGAATAAATCTCACCTGTCTAGTCTATTAAAATGGTTTAATAAATGACTTAAAAAAGCATTCTTTCCAGAATCATTGTTATTTCTATATTCAATGCAGTCAGGTAAATGAGACTAAAAGCACAGGTTTAATCAAAATTCATCCTTACATTTATGTGCAGTTCTGTTTACCTCACTTCAGGAAGGGTGTAATTGCTTTGGATAGAGTGCACAGGAAATTCAAGAGTCAAGTCAAGAGAGTTTTATTGTCCTGTGTCCCAGATAGGACAATTAAATTCTTGCTTGCTGCAGCACAACAGAATATGTAAACATAATACAGAACAGGAGATAAAAGTTCAGTGTGTCTATATACCCTAGACCATATATGTATACACAATAAATAAACAGATAATGTGCAATAGGCTTTTTCGTGTTCAGAGTTTGTTTGATGGCAAGTATAAGAGCCCGATGGCTGTGGGGAAGAAGCTTGTTCCTGAACCTGGATATTCCAGATTTCAGGCTCCTGTACCTTCTTCCCGATGGCAACGGAGAGATGAGTGTGTGGCCAGGATGGTGTGGGTCTTTGATGATGTTGGCAGCCTTTTTGAGGCAGCGGCAAAGATCCCTTTGATGGTTGGGAGGTCAGAGCCGATGATGGACTGGACAGTGGACACAACTTTCTTCAATCTTTTCCACTCCTGGACGTTCAAGTTACCGAACCAAGCCATGATGCAACCAGCCAGTATGCTTTCTGCTGTGCACCTGTAGAAGTTTGAGAGTCCTCCTTGACATACCGACTCTCTGTAATCTTCTCAGGAAGTAGAGGGGCTGATGTGCCTTCTTTATGATTGCATCAATGTGCTGAGACCAAGAAAGATCTTCGGAAATATGCACACCCAGGAATTTGAAGTTCTTGACCCTTTCCACCATCGTCCCGTTGATATAAACGGGATTGTGAGTCCCTCTTCTACCCCTTCCCCAGAGGTGAGGACTGCACAGAGCTGGTTGGTGGGGTGGGGTGGCCAGATGCCAGGCATTCAGGTCTGGAGATTTAGAAGTCTACAAGTCCAGATACGACCTTGGTAAGGACATCAAAAAGGCCAAAAGGGACATCTGCTCCAAGCTGGAGGATGAGACGGATGTTCGGCAACTGTGGCGGGCTTGAATGCCATCACCTCCTACAAGGCGAAATCAGGAGGCAGCTCAATGTCAGCGAAGCATCACTCCCTGATGAGCTCAATGCATTCTATGCACGCTTTGATAGAGAGAACACTGATGTGCCTTCCCAAGCCTCCATTCGCCGTGGTGGTATTTCAGTCACAGTCACAGAGGCCGACGCCAGAAGATCCTTCAGAGGGGTGAACCCTCGGAAATGCCTGGACCTGATGGTATACCAGGTTGTGTTCTAAAAACCTGTGCGGACCAACTGGCTGGAGTTTTTACAGACATTTTCAACCTCGCATTTCTGAGGTCTGAGGTTACCACTTGCTTTAAAAGGGCATCAATAATACTCAAGAAGAGCGAGGTGACATGCCTCAATGACTATCAACCAGTGCCACTAACGTCTGTGGTGATGAAGTGCTTTGAGAGGTTGTTTATGGCGCATATCAACTCCTACCTCGACAAGAACCTTGATCCACTGCAGTTCGCTTACTGCCACAACAGGTCAATGGTGGATGCAATCTCACTGGCTCTCCACTCCGCTCTGGACCACTTGGACAACAAAAACTCATATGTCAGGCTGTTATTCATAGACTACAGCTCGGCGTTTAATTCCATCATCCCCTCCAAGCCGGTTATCAAGCTCTCAGATCTGGGTCTCTGTGCATCTCTCTGCAATTGGATCCTCGGCTTCCTCATCCACAGACCACAGTCTGTCCATATTGGTGGAAATGTGTCATCCTCGTTAACAATCAGCATGGGTGCACCTCAAGGCTGCGTGCTCAGCACCCTGCTGTACTCACTCTATAGTCATGACTGCGTAGCCGGACATAGTGCGAACTCCATCATCATGTTTGCCGACGACATCATTGTTGTGGGACGAATCACTGATGGTGATGAGTCAGAGTATAGAAGTGAGATCGACCAATTGACCAAATGGTGCCTACACAACAACCTGGCTCTCAAGACCAGTAAAACCAAGGAACTGTTTGTGCACTCAAGTTGTTGCCTAGGATGGATAGTTATGAGGAGAGACTCTTTGTTTGTTTAGTTTTCCTTGGAATGGAGAAGGTTGTAGGGAAACCTTGTAGAAATATATACAATTATGAGAGGCACAGAGTAGATACAAAGGAACTTGACCCCATAGCAGAGGTGTGTATAACCAAAATGTGAACTGCAGATGCTGGTTTACACCAAAGACAGACTCAAAATGCTGGAGTGAGTCAGCAGGACAGGCAGCATCTCTGGATAGAAGAAATGGGTGACGTTTCAGGTCTTAAGAAGGATCTTGACCTGAAACATCACTTGTTCCTTCTATCCAGAGATGCTGTCTGTCCCGCTGACTTACTCCAACATTTTGTGTATAACCAGAATGTCTAGGTTTAACATAAGGAGTAAGAAATTTTGAGGAGATAGATGGGGAAAATAAATTCCCAAAGAGTGACCGGAGTTTGGAATGCATGCCTATGTGGGAGATTAACGCTATAGGGTTTCAAATCACATGTTGAACAAAAGACTCTAAATCTTAGTTAGAACAACATAATGTTTATTATGATTCAAGTTACTTAAACATACATGCTAATCATTGATTTGTAATAATTGCTCATTTGCTTTATTATTCCAGCTTATCTCTTCTTGCACTCAATCACAAGATTCATGACGTGCTCAGGTATTACACATATGAATGAATTGGCCAGATTCACTCTGTTGCCAATAGTTGTTCCTGAACCCTCTTTCCTTTCCTTCTTTCACATACAATTGTTCTCCTCTTCCTTTAGAAGCCTTTGTTCTAACCTTAGGCTCTCATGATTCCGGTCATTGTCACTCATCCAAGGGCTGAATAAATAAAACACATCTTTGTTCCCTATCAGGCAGCTAGAGAGTATTTCATTATGTTGCCAGTTCATATTTTCATTCTTATCATACAGTCCCTTTACAAAATGGCAATTCCCAGACACGTTATCTTCTCAAGGTCACATTTCATGGCCTTGTTGTTACCTTCAACTATGCTGGCAGCAGATATCATCACATGACTGTTTTTACAGTGCTTCTTTGTTTTTGTGGTCCCCAGCACTTCTCTCTGTCTCTCTTTAACGAGTAGTATCCACCCAAAGCCTGTTGGAATACTTGACATCAAGTCTTCGGCTACAACAGGTCCTCTCACAACATTTAAGCCGTATCTAGATTAGTGCTTCAATTGCAAAGGCATAGAAGGCTGTGGACCAAGTGCTGGTAAATGTGATGGGTGCTTGATTGTCGATATGGACATGATGGGTTGAAGGGCCTGATTTTGTGGTGTATGTGGTGTATGCTGTACACTATAAATAATACAAATATTTTAAACTGCTTTAATCTGTTGATCAGTATTCATTGATTTGGCAAGCCACTGAGTTGCACTGTTATATTTACCACCACCATCTGAGAGACCATTAGGGATGGACAATAAAATGCTAGCCTTGGCATTAATGCCCAGATTTTGGAAATTAATATTGAAAAGGTTTATTGTCCAGATGCACCAGGGGGCAGTGCTGCATCACTTATTTTCTGCAGCTCCTGCTTTCTCAAGATCATTCATGTTCATGCTTAAATCTACCTAAAATGTCTGTTATGTGTAGGTAGATCTTAATTATTTTTTGTTAATGTTGTCCAATTTAAACAGATGAAGATGCCCTCAAATAATATTTATTTTTAATGACTAATAAAATATAAATTAAACAAGATGTGCAACATTGGTGATGTCAACACAAAGCTAATGCAATTTCTTCTTGCTGACTATACCGGGATTCTTGACATCTTGACAATGCCATGGTAAGCAAAGACAAAACTCAAAACATCCAGGGTTTGCATTCAGCTGGAATTTCTCACTGCATTGTTAGTCTAAGTTTTCACAAATACCTCGGCCTTATGCAGTGTGAAATAATAATACAGTAAAGAAGTTCAAACTATTAATTATAGAGACCAAGGACGTGCTACAGAAATTATTGCTCATTGAATTCCGCAGGCTATTGATAAGAGTCTTTTGTCTCTGTGGCTCAAACAAAGCAACAAAAGATAATTTGCTCTATTTATTCATGATTCCAAAAACTGACAGAATTTACAGGGTGAAGGGAAAAAAGTGCCAGTTCATCTGTTTTCAAAATCCAATAGATACATCAACATTTAAATTCAGTCAATTAATATAATCTCATTCAGCATAAAGAGAAGATAACTGTTCAAAACCCTGCTGAAGGTCAGCAGTGTAACATCTGTTTTCATGAAGGTTTTGCCAAGGGAATGTTTGAGATGAAATTCATATGTATAATTGGAAGATAGCAAAAGATTATTGCACTCTATAGTGCTTTATAGTGTCGATGTGCCTCAGCCTCTGGTCAGAATGTGCTCCCAAGGCATTTCATAGAGTAGGTGTACTTTCATTAAATAAACCTTGGTGGCTTTTGTATTACGTACTTGGTCTACAGAAATTAAATTCAGAGCCAATGGAATAGAAAGGTTCTTGACAATGTTCTACTATGCTGCAGAGCATAGAACAAAAAAACAGCATAGCACAGGAATATGCCCTTCGGCCCAAAATGTCTATGCTGAACATAATGCCAAGACCAACTTTTATCTGCCTGCACATGATCCATATCCCTTCATCTACATATCTATGTACCTGTCCAAAAGACTTCTAAATGTCACTAACGTATCTGCTTCAATTACCACCCTTGGCAGTGTGCTCCAGGCACTCTGTGTAATAAACCTTGCCCAGCACATCTCCTTTAAACTTTGCCCCTCTCAACTTAAAGCCATGCCCTTACGTATTTGATATTTATATCCTGGGAGAAAAAAGCTTTATGCTGTCTACCCAATCTATGCATCATAATTGGATATACAGTGCATTCAGAAAGTATTCAGACCCCTTCACTTTTTCCACATAAAAATAAAAAATGTTTAAATATTTTTATTAGATGTCATACACAGTAGTGTAAACCAAGAATAATATAATACATTTCTTGTACATTTCTTATTTTTTAATTTAATAATAAAAAACTAGTAAAAGCAAAAAGAGAGAGAAAGAAAGTTAGGTAAAGTGGTGAAAGTGATAGTTCGTGAAAAAGTACATGAAAAAGAGAGAGAAGAAGAGAGAAAAAAGCAAAAACATAAATTAAATAAAAGGGATACACCCGCTTCGTATCTTTGCGCATCCCTCACCCGGTTCTGAAACAGTTAATTTCCAGGGTTATGTTGCACCATATACTTGTAATAAATCGATAAAGGGAGACCAAATCTTTGAGAATTGGTCTGATTTGCCTGCTGGGACAAATCTCATATCTTCTAGGTGTTACATTTCAGACATGTTTGAAATCCACATTTTAAGCGTTGGTGTTGGTGCATTATTCCAGAATTTTAATATACATTCTTTTGCCATTATTAAGCCATAATTAGGGAAACTAATTTGGAATGAAGTCAGCTCAGGGCTGACCTCCATTGTTCCAAAGATAATCAGTTCTGTGTTAGGGTTCAATTTTATTTTAAATACTTTTGTGAACATTTCGTAAATTTCCTTCCAAAACGTCTGGTTTTACTCAAAAGACAAAGGAGTGTGCTATAGTTGCATCTTGAGATGAGCATTTATCGCAGATGGGAGGCACATTTGGAAACATTTTATTCAGTTTAGTTTTTGAGTAATATAATCTATGTCAAATTTTGAATTGAATTAAGGTATGTCTTACATTTATCGAACATTTATGTACATATAGCAAATATTTATCCCAGCTGTCTTTCGAGATAATACTTGTTCCCAATCTCTTCTAGTCGCATTAGACGGTGGTATCTCTATGTTTAAAATGATATTATACAAATATGACATTAAATTAGTAGAATCCGCCTTTCTATAACCATATAACCATATAACAATTACAGCACGGAAACAGGCCATCTCGGCCCTTCAAGTCCGTGCCAAACAACTTTTTTCCCTTAGTCCCACCTGCCTGCACTCATACCATAACCCTCCATACCCTTCTCATCCATATGCCTATCCAATTTATTTTTAAATGATACCAACGAACCTGCCGCCACCACTTCCACTGGAAGCTCATTCCACACCGCTACCACTCTCTGAGTAAAGAAGTTCCCCCTCATGTTACCCCTAAACCTCTGTCCCTTAATTCTAAAGTCATGTCCCCTTGTTTGAAACTTCCCTATTCTCAAAGGGAAAAGCTTGTCCACATCAACTCTGTCTATCCCTCTCATCATTTTAAAGACCTTTATCAAGTCCCCCCTTAACCTTCTGCACTCCAGAGAATAAAGACCTAACTTATTCAACCTATCTCTGTAACTTAGCTGTTGAAACCCAGGCAACATTCTAGTAAATCGCCTCTGTACCCTCTCTATTTTGTTGACATCCTTCCTATAATTGGGCGACCAAAATTGTACACCATACTCCAGATTTGGTCTCACCAATGCCTTGTACAATTTTAACATTACATCCCAGCTTCTATACTCAATGCTCTGATTTATAAAGGCTAGCATACTGAAAGCTTTCTTTACCACGCTATCTATATGAGATTCCACCTTCAAGGAACTGTGCACGGTTATTCCCAGATTCCTCTGTTCAACTGTATTCTTCAATTCCCTACCGTTTACAATGTACGTCCTATTTTGATTTGTCCTGCCAAGGTGTAGCACCTCACATTTATCAGCATTAAACTCCATCTGCCATCTCTCAGCCCATTTTTCCAACTGGCCTAAATCATTCTGTAGACTTTGGAAAATCTCTTCATTATCCACAACGCCCCCTATCTTGGTATCATCTGCATACTTACTAATCTAATTTACCACTCCTTCATCCAGATCATTGATGTACATGACAAACAACAAAGGACCCAACACAGATCCCTGAGGCACCCCACTAGTCACCTGCCTCCAACCCGACAAACAGCCATCCACCATTACCCTCTGGCTTCTCCCATTCAGCCACTGTTGAATCCATCTTGCTATTCCTGCATTTATACCCAACAGTTGAACCTTCTTAACCAACCTTCCATGAGGAACCTTGCCTTACTGAAGTCCATATAGACAACATCCACTGCTTTACCCTCGTCAATTTCCCTAGTAACCTCTTCAAAAAATTCAAGAAGATTAGTCAAACATGACCTTCCAGGCATAAATCCATGTTGACTGTTCCTAATTAGACCCTCTTTATCCAGATACTTATATATATTATCTCTAAGTATCTTTTCCATTAATTTGCCCACCACTGAAGTCAAACTAACCAGTCTATAATTGCTAGGTTTACTTTTAGAACCGGTCTATAGTTGCTAGGTTTACTTTTACTTTCTGTTCATAGCTTCAACTAATATGTCTGAAGTTTTATGTTCTTTTGTATGTTTTTTCAAGAAGTCACGGATTTGAAGGTATTTAAAGTATTGATGACTTTTCAGGTTGTATTTGAGTTGTAGTTGTTGGAATGATAAAAGGTTTCCCATTTCATACATTTCTCAAAACGTTTTAATTCCTATTTTTTCCCAATGTGTAAATGTTTTATCGATAATGGATGGTTTAAATGACGGATTATTAACAATAGGAGAGAGAATTAGGAGATAGATTTCTTAATTTGAAAGTTAATTTTATTTGTTTCCAAATTCGTATTGTACTATGATAATTGGATTTTTCTTGTATATTGTATTATTCAGTTTTATCCGTGAGAGAAGGATCGCTCCTATATTAAAAGGAGAGCAATCCTCTCTCTCCATTACTATCCAATCTACCCGTTGGGCAGAATTGTAAATTACATTTTTGATAGTCGTTGCCCAATGATAGTACAAAAAATTGGGTAGTGTCAGGCCGCCAAATTCCTTGGGTTTACACAGGTGTCTTCTTTGAATTCTGTGGGAGTTATAGTCCCATATGAAATTTGTGGTATCAGTCGAGTTTATAAAAAAAAAAAATTTAAGGTAAATATATTGGTATTGATTGAAATAAATATAAGATTTGAGGCAAACAAATCATTTTTATGGCATTTATTCTGCCTATTAAAGACATCGGTAGTGTTTTCCCGAATTTAATCAAAGCATTTAATTTAGTAAGTAAGGGCATATAGTTTGCATTGAATAAAGATTTATATTTTCTGGTAATTTGGATACCCAGGTATTAAAAAATTTCCGTAGCAATTCTAAAGGGGAATTTTAAAAGGTGTGTTGGTTCTTGAGGTTTTATCGTCATAATTTCGCTTTTATTCCAATGTATTCTATATCCTGAAAAGGATCCAAATTCCTCTATTAAATTTAATATATTTGGTACGCTGATTTGCGATTTTGTGATATATAATAATACGTCATCTGCAAATAGTGATATTTTATTATTTGAATGTTTTGTATTATAACCATGGATGTTCGGATGAGTTCTTATATTTTCAGGTAAGGGTTCTATCACAAGAGCAAATAGCAGGGGTGCACATCCCTGTCTATTGCCCCTGGATAGTTGAAATTTTGGAGAGAGTATATTATTAGTCAGTATTCTAGCATTCGGCTTATCATATAATAGTTTTACCCATAAGATAAAATTCTCTCCCATTTGAAATTTTTGCAATACTTTGAAGAGATATTCCCATTCCATTTGGTCGAATGCTTTTTCTGCATCCAATGAAATAATTGATAAGTCAATAATGTTTCTGGTAGTATTTGTTCTTTAAAAGCGTATGTGTGCAATTTTTGCAGACGTGGTGAAATTATCTTGTAGAATCTTTTATACCGTTTCACCGTTCTTCAGTGAGTTTATTGCCTCTTCTATTTCTTTAATTGAGATCTGAGCTCCTAATTCCTCTTGTTCCAGCAGATTAAATTTAGGGAGGTTACAATTATCCAAGAAATTTATAACTTTAGTGTTATATGCTGATGTTTTTGATGTGTATAAATGTTGATAAAATTGAGCAAATCTTTTATTAATGTTTTTAGATAATGTTAACAATTCACCTTTATCTGATTTAATATTTGAAATCGTATGATCCTTTTCCCGTTTTTTCAGTTGATGTGCCAAGAGTTTACGTGGTTTATCGCCAAATTCAAAGTTCTCCTGTTTTGGAATTTGAAATAGTCTTATAACTCTTGTAGATAAGATTCTGTTTAATTTAAATTTCAATATTGTTATTTTATTGTGTTTGTCTATGGTTGGTTCTTTAGCGTTATCTAAGTCTAATTGTCCAATTTGTTCTTCTAACTGCGATTGTTCTTCCTTATTTTTTTAATTTTGAAATGCTTGATATGAAATTATAGATCCTCTAATAAATGCCTTAAAAGATTCCCATAATAGAGAGGGTGAAATGCCTGGCGTGTCGTTAGTCACAAAAAAAAATTCCATCTGTTTTTTTAGATGTATACACCACCTTGTGGATCGTTTAAAATTTGGGGATTAAACCTCCAAAACGATTTTTTATTGGGCATTCCTTCTATTTTTAAGGAAAAGGTTAACAGAGAGTGATCAGAAATGATACTATTATGATATTTAGGATTTGTTGTATAAGGAATTAATTTCGTGTCAACTAAAAAATAATCGATACGTGAGTACGTTTATGTACCATTGAGTAAAAGGAGTATTCCCTTCCAACTGAATTAGCGATCCTCCATACACCTGTTATATTTGTATTTTTTATATATGTATTTAGGAGTTCACTAGCTTTTTGATTTTATATTAAGTCTCTTTTGTTGTGCAGATTTATCCAGGTACGGATCTAAAACGCAATTGAAATCTCCCCCAATTATCACATTTTGATAATTAAACTCTGCAATTATATTCAGTATTTTGTTAGAAAATTGAGGATTGTCAAAATTAGGCGCATATATATTTACCATAGTAAGTGGTGTAGAGTTGATTTATCCCGTAACTATAAGATATTTCACCTCTTTATCTGCTATGACATTCTTTGATTTAAATGGTATACCTTTACAAATGATAATTGCTGTTCCTCTAGATTTAGAGATATATGAAGAATAATATGTTTGGGCAATCCAATTTGCCTTCAGTCTGGTCTGAGCTTGAAGTTTCAGATGTGTTTCCTGTAGGAAAATTTTGTCTGTATTGAGTGATTTTAATTGTGCAAAAATCTTACCTCTTTTGTTTGGCTCGTTGGCACCCCTTATATTCCAGCTACAAAATGTGATTCCTCCGAATTTCTTTTGTTTATCGTTTTACATTATGAATTACTTTAATACCTTTAAGTCATATGGTGCAACACAATACCTCAGGCCTCTAGGTGTTGGGTGGGCACTCACAGTTGCAAAGTTCAGTTTGTATATCCGCTTTAAACTTGAAAAAAACACAGTAAAGTGTAAAGTGACATAAAAATAAAAAAGATGATATTATAGTATCTAAAAATAATGATACTATAAAAAAATAACCACCTATTGATGGTAGCTAAATTCTTAAGAACTTCCGTAGATGTTAATTTACATTAAGCTCTGCTCCCTTAACCAAATATTGTAAAGAGGAACAAAGGCCAGTTCAAAACCAAGTGATATATATAAAAGAAAAAACTTTGAACCTGTATATCTAAATGCATCTTCAATTAGTCTAGCATTAAATATATACTACCAATTATTAAATTTTACTTCCCAGTTAGGTCCCAGTCTCTTATATTAGACAACAGCAGGTTGAAAGCAGAACTAGAATCAGACTCCTGGCTATCTGCCAAGTGTCTGAGTCTCCTCCCCTCCACTTTCGCACAACTGAGGCCGAATCTGTTATATATGTTTTTGTATATTAGTATGATACAATATATATCGATATTTTTAGCTCACTATCCTAAATCTAGAGATTAATTAACACTATGAAATAAGCCCCTCCCTCCCCCCCGGAGGAGTTAATCATTATTACGTTATAATAATTCATATTAGGTTGTTATTGCTATTGCTAAGTTAATTAAATTACTTGATTACTTACATGTTAGTATAAGATTATAAAACACATTTTAATTCATAAATTTTGGTTTTAAAGTCTCTTTGCATTAGCTTTCCATGTTCCATGGCTCCGCTTTGTTTTGTCCTTCATTCCAAGTGAAACATAAAGTTCGACCTGGAGTTAGCATTTCAGAGAGATAAAATGTCTAGCCATCACCTCGTGTAAAATTCCGCCATCTTAACGAGAGCATTGTCTTTTATTAAAAAGTCATATCTTCACCGCTTCCCCTCTGCCAATATTATGAAGGACCAGCTCCTGAACTTCTTGTGCATATTTGAATGCCTCTTCTGGGTCAGTGAAGGCACGTTCCACATTGTTATAAGTGATCCTCATTTTTGCAGGGTACACTATGCCGTATCTTATGTTTTGAATTCCTTTCAGAATCTGTCTTGTCTTTGTGAACATGTCCCATTTTTTAGCTATTTCTGCTGGGTAATCTCTGAAGAATCTCAGATTGTCCTCTTCAAACGTCAGATTCTTTCCGTAAGGAATTTGTTTCATAATATCTTCCAGAGCAGAAATGTCCTGAAATTTCACTATGAAAAGGTCTTGGAGGGACTCCTGGCCTTGTTTGAACTCTTCGAACCCGATGAGCCACATCTATTTTCAGTTTGTCAGACAGTTTAAATACTTATTTAAGTAAGTTGGCAGTGAACTCCCGGGGGTTCTTTCCAGCTTCCCTTCCCTCTCTCACTCCAACTATTCTTAAATTCTGCATTCTTGATCATACTTCCAAATCCAGGCATTTGGCCAGTTGCCCCAAGACACAATCTTGCTCCTTCCTCAGTCTTTTCATCTCTTCGGACATATCCTTCATTGCATTTTCCATATCTTCCATAACCGTGGAGAATGCTTTAGTGGTCTTGAGAACAGAATCAAACTTCTCGTTGCAATCTTTTTCCACATTTTGAAAACGTTACAGCCTTATTTTAAAATTGATTAAATTCATTTTTTAAAATCTACACACAATACCCCAGAATGAAGAAGCGAAAACAGGTGTTTAGAATTTTTTGCAAAGTAATTAAAAATAAATAATTAAAATATCTAATTTACATAAGTATTCAGACCCTTTGCTATGACACTCATAAATGAGCTTAGGTTCATCCTGTTTCCATTGATTGTCCTTGAGATGTTTCTACAACTTGATTGGAATCCACCAGTGGTAAATTAAATTGATTGGATATGATTTGGAAAGGCACACACCTGTCTATATAAGTTCCCACAGTTGACAGTGCATGTCAGAGCAAATTCCCAGCCATGAAGACGAAGGAATTGTCCGTCGACCTCCGAGATAGGATTGTGTCGTGACATCTGGGGAAGGGTATAAAACAATTTCTGCAGCATTGCAGGTCCCGAAGAACACAGTGGCTTCCGTCATTCTTAAATGGAAGAACTTTGGAACCACCAGGACTCTTCATAGAGTTGGCCCCATCAGTCCCATCAGTCCCATCTGTGGCTGTCCCATCTGTTGCTGTCCCATGTGTCCCATCAGCTGCAAACCCTGCAACTCACATGACTTCATTGTGAATATTTCATCCAAAAACATGAAATGTAAGGTCAAATGTTGTAGTCAAATGTTCCCAAAATTCCACAAAAAATACTTAAAATATTTACATGCTGGGAGAAGTTATGGAGCATCGTTTCAAACACAAAAATCAGCTAGTCCACGCACTTTTTTAGTTTCAAACAAAAAAATCAGCAAGTCCACGCATTTTTTTTACCTTATCACGTGAGCTGCGGGCGTGTTTTCCCAAAGTCGCTACTGGTGACAACCTATGCATCCTGGTGAAAACTTAAGACAGCACCTACGACAGGCCAAGACAAGCTAAGACAAGCCCACAGTCTACGACTGTCGCCAAAAAGCTTTGAACATTTTAAAATCCAGCTGCGACCAGAAAAGTGACGATTCTTTGGACAACTGAGGAGACTTTGTCATACAGGCAACACGCCTGCGACTGTGTGGCGGCAGCCTAGCGCCGGCAGTCACTGAAAAAAATCACCTTAATGGGACAGGCCTTTCAAGCAAATGCTGGCAGAGCAAAGACAAGAGAAGACATGCTGAGTTTTCAGACGATACCTCCCAAACCTGCAAAGGAGAAAGGCCACAGGATGCAGGCTTGCAATTCCTTTCCATGTCATACATCATACAGACTAGGAGATTCCTTTGCCTTCCCTCAGTGTTACAATGTCAAAATGCTAGAACTCTCTGCGCAAAGATAGTGAGTGGCACAATGATAGAACTGGTAGAGACACTGCTCGCAGCACAAGAGATCTAGGTTAAATCCGGATATCTGGAGCAGTCTGTGACTGGACAAGTTTTCACTGGGTGCTCCGGTTTCCTCCCGCATCCCAAAGTGGTGCAGGTTGGTAGGTTAAGTAGCCTCTGTAAATTGCCCCTGATGGATTGATAAAATCTACATGGAATTGATGAGAATAGAGGGAGAATAAAAATTGAGGTTGATGTAGGGTTAGTGTAAATGAGTGGATGATGGTCAACACAAACCCAATGGGCTGAAGGGCCTCTTTGACTTCAATTATCATCAGTGAGAGGACCAGTCATTTAGGGAAATGACTCTCCAACACTTTCTGAAGGGCAATTTTAAATGTAGCTTGACTAGAGTAAATTCTAGGTCTTAACTTTGTCGGATGAGAATTTTCACTGCAAGAGATTTAATCTGGATGCATGCATATTATATGCAAGCTGTAATATATGTTAACAACTGGATAGCAAAACACGAAGAAAGATTTTCAGCCCCATAGGGGGGAATATTGCACAAGTCAGATAAACAATTTTACTGCTGTGATAAGCAATAATGTTTACACAACCTGAGACCAGCTTTACACAGGCAAAAACCAATGTACAATTGCTGTAAAATGCAATTAGAATCCATCTAGACAGAACAGATTTGACATTGAATTAATGAAAACAAATATAATAGTTAACCTATAGCTGGCTTTCCAAGTGTTCAATATTCTTCAATTCTCGAACACAGCAAGAAGCTATCTTTCTTAACGCTGAAGGTTTCAATTCCTCAGCATCCACTGCCTCCAAGGTGGAAGAGTTACTGATTTTTATTTCAATTTGCGAGAATAAATGGGCTTCCTGCTTCCAGCAAATTTGTTTCTGCATTTCTTTGCTTGAAGAAATAATTTCTCTGAATCTACCTTGTCAAATCATTTTAATAGTTCAGAACCAGAGTTCCATCATTCTAAATCTGTCTGCACTCAAAAGAAAATACATCAAGTTAATTCAATCTGTGCTCGTAATTTGACCTGGATAGCCTGATACCATTGCTCTAAATGCACTGCTCCAAAGGCTGTTCTATCCTTTCTTCAAAGTAATGCCCAACAATAAATGGAGGGCCTCAGACCAAGGCTATATATAAATTCTCTGACAGAATCACCTGGGAACATCATGTTAAAATTGACACAAACTTTATAAGCTTTTGACACATCTTCAGATTTATCTGGTACATTGATAAACATACAATAGACAATAGACAATAGGTGCAGGAGTAGGCCATTTGGCCCTTCAAGCCAGCATCGCCATTCAATGTGATCATGGCTGATCATCCCCAATCAGCACCCCATTCCTGCCTTCTCCCCATATCCCCTGACTCCGCTATTTTTAAGACTTGCACAAAGTTTCATAATTGCCCACTGTGGAAGCTTCCATTACGGAGTGATGCCATGATAAGCAGAAGAAGCAACAGCTTGGTGCCCAGACAGTGGCACAAGTATATGTGGTTTCTTTGGAACTAGGCACAGTTATAAAGACATTTTAGAGTTTGTGGAGAATCAATCAAGTTTCTGTACAGTTCATCAATTTATTGCAGTGTATGCGGATCATAGTCATGCTTACAGCATTTATTGCAAGCAAATTGATAAATAAATGTTGCAGTGATAACCTCTAAAATATTTTGATTTCTTCAAAGAAATACATCAAACAATGGCGTTATCAGGGATTTGTTTTCCAATTTGTTTTTTTACACTAATGTCGTTTTTGTGTTAGCCTTGCAGAATGTATGTGTCATTCATGTATAATTTATGATTTTGTGTGTAATGCTGCTGTAACCAGATTTCCACCGCACTTGTGCATATGACCACTCGACTTGAATTGGGTTGGCTTAATTATTTAGGGACATTTCTTTCTAATTTTAGGACACATTCAAAAAGCCTGAATGGGCTGGCATAATAATCATCGACAAGTATCTGTAAATCAGTAACATTAGCAAACCAGTGATCACACCCCATTTGTAGACACTGTCTTTGTGGAATCATCCAATCCCAATCATGGAAGTTATTGTCTTGAGACTAAATGCAAATATTTTTCAAAGAGTGTCACTAACACTACCTTCCGCTGTGATTGCAAGCCCTAGAATTGTCTGAAAACACTTCCATTTAAATAATTACTTTAATAGAGCAAAACTCCCCGAGGTCTTGTTGCGGAGATATGAATTCTAAGTAAATGAAGGCTTGGAGAGGTTTAATACCGGAAAGCTCTTAATAACAAAATAGCCTTATTAAAGAATTTAGGTAAGAGTTTTGAAAATAAGGCATCTTTTACAGGCATCAGATAATAGTAAGCTGGGGTTTGGGTTAGAGCGTCAAAGGACACAGGGAGATATGAGGAACTCCAAGAATGCACATGGTTTGTACAGATCATTTTAGATTCTTTAGATTCAAACCTCTTGGTCATAAGCGGAGATCATTTGTCCCTTGATGCCTGCTCCACTACAGCTGACCCTCTATCACTATTCCCTACTTGATGGGCTTCGGAACTAAAATCATTGAGTACCTGTCTTGAATACACTCAACAACGGACCAATCCCACTTTTGATGAGTATTCCGCAGATTCACTATTCATATTGGTGAAGACATTTCTTATCATCTCTATCCTCAATGACTGACCCCTTATTTTGACACTAATAAACAGCACAGGTGTGGAACATGATCTTTGATATACCTTTTCAAACCCTGTAAGAGCTTTGCACCCTTCAACACAATTAGCTCTCGTTCTTCTAACCTTGGAGTTTACTTAATTTCTCCTCACACAACGCCATCATGCCAAGAATTCAATCTGGGGAGCTTGGACCACACTATATTATGGCAGTATATCATTTCATAGACAAGGAAGCTAGACCTGTGCACAGTGTTCCACATGCAGTCACATGGGGCCAACATAATTTTAAGGTAGGCATCTTAATTTTTGCAATCAAAAAGCTGGCATTAAAAGCCAACACAATGACCACCTTCAAATTGCTTGCTGTACCTGTATTCAATGTTCTAGTATTTCGTGGATTTGTGTACAAGGACAGCCAGATCCCTGTGAACATGACCATCTTTTGATCTCTTTTTAAAAAAATCAGCTTTTCCATTTTTTTCTACGAAGCAGATGACCTCAATTTTTCCACCATTATATTCCATCTTGCACGTCTACTTCCATATAACTAAACTGTCCAATTCCTTTGAAGCCTTACTGCATTCTCTTCGCAACTCATGTTGCCATTTAGATTTCTTTCATTAGCAGACTTAGGAATATTACACTTGATCCCCTCTTCCGAATCATTCATCTGTACTATTACTAAAAGTCTCATCTTGACCACTTCCGGCCTACGTTTTAAATACATTTAGGAAAAACGTTACCCTATATCGCTATGATTTTTCGCCATCTTACTCACCATCCTCCTCTCCTCCAAGCGCCCCAAGGTTTTTTCCCGATCAGTGAAATAATAAAGAATTTATGAATGTTTAAAAAATCGTGAGTTCAGCAGATTGGTCTTCTCACCTGACATGCACCTTCTGGGGAGCCGGGAGAATAAAGCCCAGGAAACTGTGGGGCTGTGAGTCAGTCACCCCGAGACTCACGAGACTGATCATGTGAGTCAGTCACCCTGGAAGACTGTGAGTGAGAGTAGAGTCGAGAACTGTGAGTATACGCAGTGAGTGATCTCAACGTTCGGCACCATTTTGTTCAGACTGAAAGGTCTGAATGGCAATAAAGGATACTTTGACTTTGGCTTTTGAACTGTGAGTCTGCACTGTGAGTGAACTAAATTGTTGGTCTGCACTGTGCTGATTGAACTGAATTGTGAGTCTGCACCGTGCTAAGTCCAAAGATCATGCTAATTCCGGAAGCCCCGCTCAGTGGAGAGGCCGCGCTCAGCCGGGTGGGTAGATTCATGAGAGTTTTACTGTCATATCTATGTTGTGTGTGTGTGTGTGGGTGTGTGTGTGTGTGTGTGTGTGTGTGTGTGTGTGTGTGTGTGTGTGTGTGTGTGTGTGTGTGTGTGTGTGTGTGTGTGTGTGTGTGTGTGTGTGTGCGCGTGTGATGGAGGATGTGTGTGTGTGTGCCCACCAGCCATGAGTGAGTGTGAACTACCAGCCCACCAGCTGTGAGTGAACTGCCAGCCCACCAGCCTTGAGTGAGTGAGTGAGTGAACTGCCAGCCCACCAGCCATGAGTGAGTGAATAAACTGCCAGCCCAGCAGTTGTGAGTGAGTGAACTGCCAGCCCACTAACTGTGAGTGAGTGAACTGCCAGCCTGCCAGCCCTCCAGCTGTGCGTGAGTGACTGAGCTGCCAGCCCACCAGCCCTGAGTGTCTGAGCTGCCAGCACACCAGCCCTGAGTGACTGAGTTGCCAGCCCACCAGCCCTGACTGACTGAGCTGCCAGCCCACCAGCCCTGAGTGGCTGAGCTGCCAGTGCACCAGCCCTGAGTAACTGAGCTGCCAGCCCATCAGGCTTGAGTGACTGAGCTGCCAGCCCACCAGCCCTGAGTGTCTGAGCTGCCAGCGCAACAGCCCTGAGTGTCTGAGCTGCCAGCACACCAGCCCTGAGTGACTGAGTTGCCAGCACACCAGCCCTGAGTGACTGAGTTGCCAGCCCACCAGCCCTGACTGACTGAGCTGCCAGCCCACCAGCCCTGAGTGACTGAGGTGCCAGCCCACCAGCCCTGAGTGACTGAGCTGCCAGCCCACCAGGCTTGAGTGACTGAGCTGCCAGCCCAAGAATCCATTTGGCCCACAATGTCTATACTAGCCCTCTGGAAACCAGACCCTTCAGCCCATCACACCTATACGAGCACTCCAGAAAGCACCCCCCCCCCCCCCCCCCCCTGCACTGGCCACCAATATTAGAATTGGTGGAGAGGTGGAATATTGCGTTGGGGGACCAGCCCTCCCATGTGAACACATAGTCTAGTATGTTATAAGTGGCTGAGATCTCATCCACAATCCTTGAAGTACCCAATTAATTCCAACAACTCAACCAGAAATTGTCACATTTATTTCTAATCTCCTTTTTCCAATGACTAACTAATCCTCATTCCAAACTCATATATGTCCCTCAACCCCACATGCTATGGTTATGCTTTGTGATCTCCTACAATATGCATTTTTTGATGTCTGGTAGTTCAAGTACACAACGTCTGTTCTGCTTGTCACTATGTAGAAAGACTCCAACGGATTCATGAAACGTAAGTTTCCTCGTCAATTCCTGTTGAGGTTGCCTAGTCCTTAATTTGTACACGTGACAATAAAAGACCGTTGAAACCTTTAGTCCTGCTATTCCTTTCTAAGTGCCCCAAGTAGAACCTTGAGAAGTGACGACCCATGTATCCATCATTATCTCCCAAAACCTTGGGTACCAGCTCAACAGATCCTGGGGATTTATTTATTTCAGTTCTATAAATTTCATTAAAGCTATTGTTTACTAATGGTAAATTCTTTCAGCTCCTCAATTGCTCGAGGCTTCGTGTTCTCAACTGGCTACATGAAGACATACAAAAAATACCAATTTAATTTTTCTGTCACTTCTGTATTCCCCATATCGTCTCTGTCTGTAAGGGGAACACATTAATAATTGCTATGTTTCTTTCCCTGTTGTTTCTACATGACCATAAAAAGCTTTTAAAGTCTGTTTTAATATTTCTCGCTAGATTACTCTCATTGGACAGAACAGGCAGAAGGATAAAAGGCACTCACTCAGGGACTGGACAGCAGTAGCAGAGAGCTAAGCCAGCTAAGTAGTGTAGAGGCAAGTCTGGAAACTGGTGAATAGTGCAGTGAAGAACGCAAATCATATAAATAATGTTTCAATAAGTTAATGTCACCAAAGGTAAGATAAGAGTAAATGGATACCGGTGAAGGAATTGAGCAAACCTTATTGCTAGTGCATCCAAAGCATTGTTGTGGTGGCTGAATTTACAAATAATTCAGTCTGGAAAAGCCTCTGGGGGAGGAATCTAGGACAATGTCTTTTTTAAATCACATTAACAAAATAAAATGGCTTTGCCTTACCAACATCTAATGAGAGAAAATTCTGGCTGAAGGGAACTATGTTCCATCGCAACTCAATAAATGTAACAATAACATTTCTCAAATGGGACCACACATGGTTTTGTTGTTAATTGTCCACTGTGAATGTGTAAAATAATCTCGAAGGGGATGGGGGGGGGGGGGGGGGGGGGGTTGAGTAATTGTTGAGTATTTGTCGACTAATTGGGGAATTAAATGGAATAGAATAAAATAGGATTAGTTTAAAATAGGTGCCTGCTGGCCAGAAGGGTCTGTTTTTATGTTGCGTCTCTCTTTGAATATATCAATGAGGTAATCAGATAAACATTCACTGTTGCTTGTTTTACAAATCTTTACTTTTTGAACCTGAATCGGCAATGTCTGCAAACATGGCACCTCATTATATTTCCTTTGCAGAAACATTGGAAAGAACACAGAAAAATTGACACACGTTTGTAACGGCTTGTTTTCTTTTAAATATTCACGGCCTGTGCCTCGTTTGTCATCAGAAGACTGACTTATGTTTGAAAGGTACAGATGCTACGATGCACGTGGGACTCGTTGTACAGCTGTTTCCAGTGGAAGGCACTTTTAGATTGCATTATCCGAGACATGAATTGTAGTTAAGACACACAATGATTAAAAAACACAACATAATGCACAGCCAAGACAGTTGTTCCATTGCTTATATTGATGAGCAATCAACTTGTTGAAGATTTTGTGGAGAAATTGGACTGTAGTGGAAAGCATGAACTGGAACCACAATCTGGGACCACCTTAAAACAATTTGGCCAAATGTAAGATTTTTACCCGAACATCATTCTCTTTCAACTAACATCAAATGTGTTGTGCAACACAACTTTGGGGCCATTTTGTACTGATTGAGGCCATATCTGCACCTCTTAAATGGCAGGTGCTTAATGTGCCCAAAAGCTGCTCAAAATCATTCCTAACATTGGAACGTTGGGGCAAGCCATGACAGTGCATGGAAGAGAGTGAGAAACTCAGTTTTCTGCTGCCACTCTGGGTGTTTCAGCAAGTCCAGGGAGGAAGTCCTCAAAGACCAGAATATACCAAAGAAAATAACAATGGGAGAAAGGGATGACAGGCAAAATTGACCAGTTGGGAAACAAGCAAAAAGGAGCCATGTTCAATAGATTTCTGTATTGAATCCTGCAGGTTGCAAAACTCCCAGGCAAAACGTTAATTGTAGTCAGAACAATGAACTTTCTCTAATTAGATAATAATAAAATAAGGCCATTTTAATTTGCCAATTTAACAAAAAAAAACATTGTCCCGAATTCCTTTGCAAGTGGTTTTTCCATTTTGGATTGTTTGGAAATTCAACCACCACAAACAAAGCTTTGGATACACCAGTGACAATGGATTACGGAGGAAAAATGGACAATGTACCCAGGCAAAATTATCCACAGTGCTTCCATCCGGTGGTGCTGTTGCTAGCTGCCTCCGCCTTCATTCTGGTTTTTTTTTTGTTTTTTTGTTATGTTTGAAGAGCGTTTTTTGTGTTTTTTTTAAATATCTTTATGTTGGGGAAGATGGTACGGTAAGGGGGATACCGTCCTTCAGTCGTTTCCTGGAGAGGATTCGACAATTATTCGAGTCGTGTCCTCGCACCCCCAACCTGCGACCTACGTACTGGATTGGCGCGGCCTTTCCTGCCGGGACCGACCAGAGCTCCAGCAGCAGCAGCGCAGCGTTGGAAACATCGCGGGGCGGGCGATGCCTTACAGGGGATCGCCGTTTGGAGCTCCGGAGTGCTGGTCCAGATGATGTACATAAATGTTTATTTATTTATTATTTATTTTTACGTTACTGACTGAAAGGTAAATCCATTTTGTTGTCTCTAAAATGAGATGACAATAAATTGAATACAACATACAACAACAGGCCTGATGATTTGTCCCAGCATTTTCTGTTTCATTTCTGATTTCCTGCATCAGCAGTTTTTTTAAATCTATATTTTCTGTGTGTTGACCACTGTGCATTAGTTGGATGGATGTCACTTGATTTAGCACGGTGTGCATTCAATCTGTGCTGCATGAGGATCATACTATAAACTGACATGTTCAATTCTGTGACCAAATCCACAACACTACCATATTCAGGTTCATAAGCATTTCACCAGAAAATAGTCACCTTTTGCAAAGTTAATTTGCCAGGCATAGTGCCTAGCTCCAATGCCACATGTGCCAATTTCATCACCTTTTTCCTGATCTGTAATTCCATTATTTTTGTGCTCGCTACATGTACAAATCAAAATATTTGCACAATCTTCAATTTAGTTAGTGGATCCAATATATCATTCAGGAGCTAATTTTGAACATAAAATACATTAAAGGCTGGAGTAACTCAGTGTGACAGGCAGCACCTCTGGAGAGAAGGAATGGGTGATGTTTCGGGTCAAGCCCTTCTTCAGACTTCTTCAGACCCAGTCTCGACTAGAAACGTCACCCACTCCTTCTCTCCAGTGATACTGCCTGTCTCGCTGAGTTACTTGTGTCTGTCTTCAGTTTAAACCAGCATCCGCAGTTCCTTCCTACATATAAAATACATTATTTGCCCACCTGGCCATCATATACTAAACAGCTAATTAGCACCGACATAATGGAAATATATATTTTTAAACAGGTTGATTTTAATTTTTAAATGATAACAAAATATACTTTCAGAGTACAATTTAATGTTTAATAATTGCTTAAATGTATCTATTTGTACATGAAAATTAACCAACAGAAAGCTTTTTCCCATGGTGGGAATGTCAATGACGAGAGAGTATAATTTTGAGGTGAGGGGAGCAAAAGTTAAAGGAGATGTGCGGGAACAAATGTTTTTCAACAGATGCGTGCTTGGAATGTTCTGCCAAGAGTGGTGGTGGAGGCAGATTACAATAGTGGCATTTAAGAGGCTTTAGATAGGCACATGCATATGCAGGGAATGGAGGGATATGGATCACACGCAATCAGAGGAGATTTGTTTATTTTGGCATCATGTTCGGCAATAACATTGTGGGCTGAAGGGCATGTTTCTTTGATGTACTGTTCTATGTTTTAGTTAACATTAAGGATTATAATATTCCATTCTATTCCTGCTTCAGATACTCAATTGCTACATCTCTAGTCAGGAAGTGTTGGAAGTGCCCAGAGTAAAAACAAAAAAACAGTCAGTGGTTGTGCATCCCTGATAAAGTACTCACAAAAAAGTTGAATAAACTGCTGGGATAGAAAGCCATCTCTTAATTCAATTCTGTTGACTCCAGAGGATTAAATTCAGAGATGAACTCATTGTGCTACAAGTACTGTGAGAGACGCAGGACACTGCAGCTGCTGGAAACGTAGCAATAAGCATACTATGTTTCTTTTGTTTTAGTTTTAGTTTTAGAGATACAGCGTGGAAACAGGCCTACCGTGTCCATGCTAACCAGCAAATCCTGCACACTAACACTATCCCACACACACTAGGGACAATGTAAAATTATACCAAGCCAATTAGCCTACAAACCTGTACATCTTAGGAATGTGTGAGGAAACCAGAGCACCCGGAGAAAAAAATCCCACACAGATCACGGGGAGAATGTACAAACTCTGCACGGACAGCACCCACAGTCAGGATCAAACCTGGATCTCTGGCGCTGTGAGGCAGCGACTCTACTGCTGCACCACTGTGCCACGCATGCTCGATCTACAAGTACTACTTTATTGTACATTTGCTACAAATAGCCTGGGATTTCGACAACAATCCTCTCCCAACCAACATCTTCCAAAGCAATAACACTACATCTTCCAAATAATACTCCATCTTTTAAAGTTTGATTTAAATATTACTGACATTGCATTACCCTTTCAAAATAAAATAAAGGACTAAACCAGTTTAAGTTACCAAACGTTGCAGCATCTCAGAAACACGGATTCTGCTAAGCATGTTTAAAGTAATAATTAAAACACATTAAACATTTTAAAGACCTCTATCTGTTGGCTAGATTCAGCTGCTCTGACCCAGGTTCATACCACTCAATCCAACCTGCATAAGATAATGATTACTTGATTTTGTTATTTTTTCACCTCTCACTTATGGTTCAATGGTACTTTACTGTCATATGTACCTAGGAACAGTGAAAGCCCTCATTTGCACACAGTTCAGTATGAATCTTACTAGACTCAGGCACAATCATACTCAAGCACAAGAGTGTAGAAAGAATAGATTACACTGAGACAGTCAACAAGAATTGACACTTTAAAAATGTGTTCATTTGCTTCTGGTCAAATAAAGTAGCTTCTGGTCTGTGATGATTGGCTTTATGGTTTTCTTGTATCTGTGCACACATTTTTTATTAGAGTTGGGAAGCTTGGCCTTTACCACTCTTAATTAAATGCACTTCTTTCATGACTTGCATGTCAGACAGGTGATGAGGAGTCTGGATTTGGGGTGGAGAGTGTTGCTCCTTTTTGTTCACCTGAGTGACAACTAAAGGACAGTTGAATAGCAATTACGTTTCGCCGCTTGAATTTGCAACTATATTAGCAGATCTCTCAAAGCTGGCACCAAGGGAAGACATATCTGTCAATCTTCAGGCAGAGTAGTTTTGCTTCTAATTGTTCCAGGGACTCATCTGTAGAATCAAATTGCTTTCTTTTTATTTGGAGAGGCTAAGCACTTCCATTACCCTTAATTTAGAAAGAAAAATTGTGAGAAAAGCATCAAAAGTGCGAGTGGAACTCACTGGTTCATGTCAAGACCCTTCTAAAATTTCCAAAGACAGATGGGGAAAAAACTTTTATATATACATAATTTTTCGACTAATGTTAGACACATTTTAATCCAATTTAAAATACTGCACAGACTCTACTACTCAAAGACTAAACTGAATAAGATGTTTTCAAATATACGTCCTATCTGTGACAAATGTCTCCTTCAAGAAGCAACTATAACACACTCCTTTGCCTCTTTCATAACACTACATAGCTTTTGGAAAGAAATTTTGAATTTTTCTCAAAAACATTAAATACAAAACTGGACCCCCATACGGAACTGATTATTTTCGGAACATCAGAAGCCTGCCCTGAGCTCTCAATATTTCAAAGAAGTTGCCTTAATTAGGGCCTGATAACGGTGAAAAAATGAATACTTAAATTTTGGAAATTATATTACATCTGCCCCTACTCTTAAAATGTGGATTACAAACATGTCTGAGACACTACATCTTGAAAATATGACACTTGTCTTAGCAGGAAAACTAGAGCAATTTTCGAAGACATGGATTCCATTCATTGATTCATTACAAGGATAGTATGGTGCAACACAACTTCGGAATTAAACCAATTTACGGGTTGGGTAATGGGTGGGGAGGGATAAGAAGCAGGTATATCATCACTTTTTGTTTTACTTTCTGTTTTTGTCTTTTTATGTTTTACGTTCTTCTCAATTTTTAAATTTTTTTATTTACTTACTCACTCTTCGACTACACCTATTTGGTAGTCTAGGGGTTCTATTCTTACACATTCACTTTCTCTTTCATTTTTTATCTTTCTTGCTTTTTTCTCTCTTTTTCTATTTCATCTTAGCTAAAAGATAAAATTGAAGCTGTACAATAAATGTACTATGGCATATGCTTCGGTTTATACTTTTGTACGCAGCTTCTAAAAAAAAATTATCATTAAAAAAAAGGCCCTTCTGAAGAAACGTTCTCTGTGCACTTCACTCCACAGATACTGTCTGACCCACTGAGCACCTGGCAGTTTGCTCAAGACTAACATATCTGCAGTCACCATTTATGTTTCTATTGCTGTGAGAAAGTTGGTCTAGAAAGTTGGTGGTTGTTTCATAAGCCAGGGGAGAGAGCATAAGAGCAGGGAGTTGATGGACCAACTTCATAAAACATATTTAGTTCACATCTGGAATATTTTGTTCAGCTCTGATCACTACACTTTAGGGAGGGGATGATTGAACAGTAGAGGGTGCAGAGAAGATCCACCAGGATCATGTATGGTCTTCCTGCTAACTGGTTAGCATGCAACAAAATCTTTTCGTTGTACCTTGGTACACAAGACAATAAACTAAACTGAACTAAACTGAACTGAACATCTGGACTGGGATCTAACATTTCAAACATTGGAGAGACTGGATTGGTTCCATTTGTTTAACTTGGAATGGACTAGACCAAAGTGGAACCTGATTGTGATATGTAAAATTATGAGTGGCACAGGAAGAACAGATGGTAAGAAGCTTTTCCTCATGGTGAAGGTGTCCAAGATCAGAGGATATATGTATAGGAGGAAGAGATCTAGAAAGTATCTGATGAAGATTTTTATTTATCCAGAGATGCTTTGGCATCCAATCTGGAACCGAGTGTCTGGAAGGCGACATCTTTGCCCGAAGGAATGTGTGAGTACCTCACTATTCACTTCTCAAGGACAATTCGGAAAGGCAATATAATGGTGGCCTCGGCTGAAAGGTGATGTGTGGTCTTGACAGCGAGAATCACACATAATAAAGATAAATAATCCTGTTACTAGTCCAACCTGTCAATTGATTCAATGATACTTTATTGTCACCTGTACTAGGTACAATGAAATGCTTAGTTTTACATACAACCCGCTAAAATCATATAGCAGACTTCACCTAGACAGTACACAAGTGTCACCACGTTTCTGGTGCCGACAAAAGTTACAAAGGTTCACAAAATAGTCCCATCTTCTGCCTGCAGCCACATTTGGCACCCCCCCCCACCGCCGGGTCAGTTTGTCGCTGTGTGCAAGTTGATTCAAAGAGCCTGGTTCCACGTTGTATAACTCAATGACTATGACCCAAACCCTTATGGGCCTGTCCCACTTAGGTGATTTTTTAGGCGACTACAGGTGACCAGGCTGTCACGACGTGGTTGCCACTAGGGTGTCGCCTGTATGGTCATGAGTAGTCTCCTCAGTCGCCCAAAGAGTCATAGTTTCTTTCTGGTTGCCGCTGGATTTTCAACATGTTGAAACATTTTCGGCGACAGTGGTGACCGTGCGTTTAACGCCAATGAGCGTAGCTTGACATAGGTGCTGTCATAGGTTGGCACCAGGATATTGTAGGTTGTCGCCAGGTGACGTAAGTTGTTGCCTTTGCTGACTTCGGTGAATTCCATTGTCGTACTCGCCGGCAGTCGCCTAAAAAAATTGCCTAAGTGGGACAGGCTCATTAGTCCAGTCGCCGGTCTTTCGGCGACCTGATACGACTATGACAGTCGCCGGCAGTCGCCTAAAAATTGTCAAAGTGGGACAGGCCCATAAGGATATTACCGTTAAGCCCCTGTCCCATAGGAGACCTAAACAGCAACCTCTGGTGACCTTGCCTGCCACCCAGAAAAAATATCAAGGTCGAGGTGACCTGTAACCTCCTACCACCTCCCACGCATATGTTGAAAACCTTCTTCGACTATGAAGAAAACCGGCTTCGACTCGACTTGCGACAAAAAAATGATCGATTTTTAAAAAGGCAACCTATTTTTAGTCGAGTTCAGTTTTAAACATGATGAAAAAATAGCAGCAACCTAGATGAAGCCCCGACCATGCGGAAACCACTTTCGACCATTAGGGAGAGTGACGAAAACCTCCGGTGACCTCATGGAAACCTTGGGTGGTGGGCAAGGTCTCCTAAGTGGAACAGGGGGTTAAGGATCCTTAGGGTCTTGCCTTTATCAATAAGATCACCCCTCAAAGTTCTAAACTTTCATGAATTCAGAACCAACCCTTTCAGCCTTCCTTATTAGGATAGCCTCCTTTTCCCAGGAATTAGCTTGTAGACATTATTTTAGACTGCCTTAGGTACGGGGACCCACACTATCCTCAGTATACCAGGTGTGCTCCCTGTACAATCGCAGGGAGTACTTATGGTACTTTTATTGGAGCATGTTATCTAGGCAGTGCATACAGAATCTGAAAACAAATCCATTCAAGACTAGAGTTGTTTGGATGTATATCCATTTTTTTGTGATCAGAAATTGAAAAAGAAAATGCATTTCTATCTGAGAATACACATTTCTTGGGTTTCTTTTCAGGAGATATACTAATGACCCTGCTTCTCACACAGTACCGCGATGAATTACAAGCTGAAATAATTGTTTCATAGTATATTCTGAGCTGCCAGCCAAAGCAAATTAAACATATAAAACTTCGATCAAGACCTGCTTCAGTGATGCATTCACTGATCTGTGCAGTCGTTTTTATGGGCACATTCTCAGAATTATTTTACATTTATTGTTGCAAAGAAGCATTGTGACTGAAGCAGGCCAAGATTGAAACTCGATAAGTTTAATCAGCCATATTTGTGGTCTAATAGGTAGATCTTCTCATACTCAGTCAAAGCTTGGCATTAGAAAACTCATATATCTGCTCAACTCATTATAGTTACTGTTCTGTAGCCAGCCATTGATATATGGACTTTATTATAACCAGTACATTACTACGATTTATTTATCTTCTGTATGGTTGCCAACTTGTATCAAATCCCAGCATTTTACATGGAATCATTAACCTCTGTTTGAAAATGGATTGATAAAATAAAAGACTTTCCCAAGAAAGATGGCCACAGACAACACACTGCTTTTCTGAGACCTCAAGTGAGAAAACTATGATTCTGTGAGCACATCCTGATTTATCTTGGATTGTGTCTGATCTTTCTATTGAGCGAGGGCAGCGTAGGTTTACAAGGTTAATTCCCGGGATGGCGGGACTGTCATATGCTGAGAGAATGGAGAAACTGGGCTTGTATACTCTGAAATTTAGGATGAGAGGGATCTTATTGAAACACATAAGATTATTAAGGGTTTGGACACACTAGAGGCAGGAAACATGTTCCCGATGTTGGGGGAGTCCAGAACCAGGGGCTCAGTTTAAGAATAAGGGGTAAGCCATTTAGAACTGAGATGAAGAAACACTTTTTCCCACAGAGAGTTGTGAGCCTGTGGAATTCTCTGCCTCAGAGGGCGGTGGAGGCCGGTTCTCTGGATACTTTCAAGAGAGAGCTAGATAGGGCTTTTAAAGATAGCGAAGTCAGGAGATATGGGAAGAAGGCAGGAACGGGGTACTGATTGGGGATGACCAGCCACGATCACATTGAATGGCGGTGCTGGCTTGATGGGCCGCATGGCCTACTCCTGCACCTTTTGTCTATTGTGTCCTACCACAGAGGAACAATAGCTATTAACGCCAAATGAAAGAAATGCAAAAGCAGGATAACTCAAGATATGACAGACCCAAACGATTTAATTCCTCTATTGCAGTGAATAGTTGATTCTGCCTGAATTCTGGGATTTTGCCTCACTTTCGGAGATCAGCTCTAATTTGCCTTTTCACTTGTTTGAATCTATTCCACAAATGGAGAGCATTTGAGAGATATGATTAATAAATTGCTGACAAAACTTTTCATTTTGAAACTGGCCAAAAGTAATAATTGGCTGAAGCTATACAATAACAAGGAATTGGCACCTGGAGTACAAGGATGGAACTTGATGGTTCATGTATCACAAAGTCACTGGTTAATATAAATTACCTTGTCACAAGCTCCAGAAGCACATGGATGATAATGGATCAAAATTTCAAGAGTGTTTTATTGTCATATGTCCTGAAACAGAACAATGAAATTGTTACTTGCAGTAGCTAAATTAATGTAATGAATCTGGCCACAATGGAAGTGAATGTTTGGATGTTTACTGCAAATCTATCTGAAATTACATGTAAGTAAGTAAGTAAGTCTATTGGCCAAGTATTCACATACAAGGAATTTGCCTTGGTGCTCCACCCACAAGTAACAACATGACATACAGTGACAGTTACAAATGACTCAGAAAACACTAAACATTAATAACAATAATAATAATAATAATAATAATAATAATAAAACATGATAAAACACGATTGATCAAGCATGTGAACCAACAAAATACCAGATCAAAAGGAGGCTACAGATTTTTGGCTGTTGAGCAGAGCCACTACTTGAGGATAAAAACTGTTTTTATGTCTGGCTGTGGCAGCTTTGACAGCCCGGAGTCGCCATCCAGAGGGAAGTAATTCAAAGATTTTGTGGCCAGGGTGAGAGGGGTCAGAGATGATCTTGCCCGCTCACTTCCTGGCCCTTGCAGTGTACAGTTCATCAACGGAGGGAAGGTTGCAGCCAATAACCTTCTCTGATGATCGGACGATTCGCTGCAGCCTCCAGGTGTCGTGCTTGGTGGCTGAGTCAAACCAGACCATGATGGAGAAGGTGAGAACAGACTCTACGATGGCCGTGTAGAATTGGACCATCATTGCCTGTGCCAGATTGTGCTTCCTTGGCTGCCTTAGGAAGTACATCCTCTGTGCTTTTTTGATGGTGGAGTTGATGGTAGCCCCCCACTTAAAGTCCTTGGAGATGATGGTTCCCAGGAACTTAAAAGACTCCACAGATGTGACTGTGGTGTTGTTGATGGTGAGTGGGGTGAGGGGAGGGTGAGGGGAGGGTGAGAGGAGGGGGAGCTCTCCTAAAGTCTACAATCAATTCCACTGTCTTAAGAGCATTGAGCTCCAGGTTGTTGCGATGGCACCAGGATGCCAGCTATGACACTTCCTGTCTGTCGGCAGATTCCTCCCCATCCTGGATCAGTCCAATCAGGGTTGTGTCGTCCGCAAACGTGAGAAGCTTGACAGAGGAGTCAGTGGAGGTGCAGTCATTGGTGTAGAGAGAATAAAGGAGAGGGGAGAGTACGCAGCCTTGCGGTGCTCCTATGCTGAGCGTTTGCGGGTTGAGATGTGCTTTCCCAGCCTCACATGCTGCTACCTGTCTGTCAGGAAGCTGGTGATCCACCGACAGAGGGGTTCAGGCACAGTCAACTCGGAATGTTTGGAGTGTAGTAGCGCTGGCACAATGGTGTTGAATGCAGAGTTAAAATCAACAAACAGGATCCTCGCATAGGTTCCCTGGCAGTCTAGGTGTTGTAGGATGAAGTGCAGGCCCAGGTTGACTATTGGCCCGATTGGCCCGATATGCAAACTGCATAGGATCCAGCAGGGGGATTGTGATATTTTTCTAGCTTTGCCAGCACAAGCCTTTCGAGTGTCTTCATGATTACAGAGGTCAATGCGACAGGCAATGTTACAACATTTTGTAACAAGTTGTTAGCAACTTGCTTCCTATTGCTTTTCTATTGACTTAACACAAAAGTTGTGATCGAGGACAGTCAAAAGCCCATAACTTTCTTAAAAATTAAGAGAACTGAAAGAAATGTTCAGTTATTATAGATTGAACTATTCTGAAATAAATATGAAACAATCTTACTTGGATGACCTGAAATTAAAGCATATAATTAGTTAGTTACCCAATTGTAGCTAATTACAAAATTCAATTACTAGATCTAAACATCTATCCATTTCTTAAGAAAAAATGTAATTTTTTTAAAATTCTAAGTGTCCAATTAACATTCACACAATAATTCACAATATAACATGATTTTTTAATTTAATTGTCATTAATTTATAGGCCAAATTGAAGGAATTCTGTGTTTAATGCCCATAAATTAATGGGCATTTTAATCAGCGTGCGAGTGGGTTTTTCTGGAAGGCGATGTATTGGAACGTTGCGGTTGCGGAGAATTTAAACCCCATATCAGCAGGAAAAATTCTGCCGGTTTGTATGGTGACTAAATGACCATTTCGCAACATGAAATGTTAATTAAAGTCCCCTAAACAAGCAGGTTTATATGTAAAAATAAACAGCTTTCACTTTCCTGTCCCCTACGTAAAATCGGTCCCCATTGTTGGCGTTCACGACATTAGGAGCTAATTTTTAATTTACTGCAGCGCTGAGATAGTCGGGTTATTTATTTTTAAAAATTAACTTACCGGCAGTGGGAACGAATCTCCAGAAATAGATCGCACTCCAACAACAGAAAGCTCCGGATGGCAAGGGGAAAACCGCATTTTAACCCCACCCCCCCCTTAAAGGTGCCAAAGTCGCGCACACGGCCAGTGACAGAACTGCAGCACCGCTGAAGGTAAGTTTTGTAACATACCTGCCTGTAGTCATAAAGACAAGTAATACTTGTCTTTTTGGGTACAGGGACAATAGTGGAGACTTTGAAGCAGGCAAGGACAGTACATTTTTGCAGGTACTGGTTGAAAATGTCTGTATAGACTGGTGCCAGCTGTTTGGCACAGAGCTTAAGAGTAGAGGGAGAAACATTGTCAGGCCCTGGAGATTTCCAGCTTTTTGTCTTCTGTAAAGCCTCTGCACTTCCTCTATTTTTATTGTTGATATTGGATAAGTGATGTTGTGCAGCACAGAGGGTGTGGGTGATTGGGTGTGAAGGGTTGTTTGGAGGGGGGTGGGTGTAGAAGGGCCCAATCTTTGCAAACTGAGGTCAGGCAGTGAGTGGGTGTGAAGTGTTTGTTGGGATGGGAAATGGTCCAGTCTTTTCATACTGGATTCTTGCCTTAAGTAGGTGTGAAGTGGTGAATGGGAAGGAGAGGGTGCAGGGTCCATTCTTTGTAGACTGGGGTCTGGCTGTGTTGGTTGTGGAGTGGGGGTGGGGGTACCAGGGTTATGTTTCTGATTTTCAAACCTGCAGTAAAACCTATTCAGGTCATTGGTCAGCTGACGATTGTCCAAAGAGCGGGGGGCTTTCCTCTTGTAGCTGGTAATTTCTTGCAAGCCCTTCCAAACTGAAGAAGAGTCACTAGCTGAGAACTTGCTTCTCAACTTCTTAGAGTACCTTTCCTTGGCAGCTCTGATTCCTCTTCTCAGCTTGTACTTGATCTGCCTATCGAGGTCTGCATCCCCGCTCCTGTAGGCCTCCTCTTTAGACCGTCGGAGCTGTCTGAGTTCTGTAGTGAACCAGGGCTTGTTGTTGTTGAACCATGTCCGGGTCTTAGTTGGAATGCAACTGTCCTCGCAACAGCTGACATATGATGATACTTTGTTGTATACTCAAGGACAACAGACAAAAGACAAAGGACATTTATTGTCACATACACCTATTGGTGTAGTGAAATTTGACTGCCATGCAGCACACAGATAAAGATAAGACACAACACTAAAGAATTAACAATGAACATAAAAACATCCCCACACAATGGTTCCCACTGTAAGGGAAGGCACAAAGTCCAGTTTCATCCCCATGTCCTCCCATAGTCAGGCCTATTGAAGCCTCCGCTTGGGACACCTGGAATGGCCGTTTCCTTACCGGAATCCGTGGTTTCCGAAGCCGACAAGGCCGCGCTGGATGGAGCTCCACAACTGGTGATCTTGCCGAGAGATCCCAGGCTCCCGATGTTAAAGTTCAGCTTTGCCACCCACAGCTGGCCGCCCCACAGTCCTGCAGCTCCGCGATGTTCACCTGCGGTCTCAGCATTCCAGAGCTTGAGCGCGGCGACCCAGGCAAGGCACCACCTGCTCCGCTCCACTATGGTGCTCCAGCGCTGAGCCGCTGCCACTCCAGGCCCGCTGGTAGGCCGCGAGAATGGGTCAAAGTTGCAGCCCAGGGAAAAGCTGCCTTTCCGACCAGGTGGGGACCCTGAAAAGTAGTTTCCCCCTTCCCCCCCACCCCCACCCCCCACATAAAAAAGACTAGAACTCCAAAACAAAACACTAAAACTCACTAAAAATAAAAAAAAAAGAAGTTAAAAAACAGACATCTGCAGGCTTGGCAGCCATACCAACTGGATGGCGCCCCCTCATCAAAGTTTGTGGTTGCTTTCCTGAACACATTCCAATCCGTGCAGTCAAAGCAGGCTTGTCCTACCTTTTCGTTGTTCTGACCACAGGCTTAGCAGCTTTTAGTTTCTGCCTGTAGGTCAGAATAAGGTGAACTAGACAATGATCAGAGGGACCCAGACCCGCCCGGGGAACAGAACGATATGCATTCTTGATTGCCGTATAACAGTGATCGAGTGTTCTCTCCCCTCTGGTGGGGCAAGTAACATGAAGTTTGTATTTTGGAAGGTCACGACTGAGGTTAGCTTTGTTAAAGTCCCACAAAACAATGACCATGGAGTCCGGGAAGTCATTCTCTACTCTCATTATCTGGTCAGCGAGTTGTGTTTGCGCCTCACATGCGCAGGTTTGGGGGAGGGGGGGGATGTAAACTCCAACAAGAATAAAGGAGTTAAATTCCCTTGGAGAGTAGAAGGGTTTGCAGTTTATAAGAAGGGATTCTAGTTTGGGAGAGCAGAAATTTGACAGTACTGTGATGTCGCTGCACCAGTCCTGGTTGGTATAGAAGCATATACCACCACATCTCGATTTCCCCGCTGCCTCCACTTCGCGTTCCGCTCTGTGAAGTTGGAAGCCAGCAGTTGTAGCGCGCTGTCCGGGTTCGACTAATACAGCCAGGTCTCAGTGAAACATATAAAGCGGAAGGAGCCCTTTGATTCTTAAATCAAAAATACTATGGGAAGGGAAATAGGGCCAGTCGCCTTCTGGCATTTCAGTTGCGTAAGGAGCAAGCTAATCAAGCAGTTTCTAAAGTTCTACACCCAATTTCTAGAAATTTAGTCTCACAACCACGAGAAATCACAGAAGCGTTTGCATCCTTCTATGAACAGTTATACGACTCTCCTGAAATCATAGATAAAGAGGAAAAGATCAGAACTTTCTTTTCTGGATTAAAAATGCCCTGCCTCTCAAGAAGAAGTGAGAAATATGACAACACAAATAGAAGAGCAGGAAATAAAAGAGGGTAATAAAAAAAATTAAAGAACAACACGTCCCCAGGGACAGATGGGGTTCCAGGAGAGTTTTATAAATGTTTTGAGCACGAGCTTTCTCTGATTCTGGCTAGAGGCTATAATTATGCCTTGGCTGAAGGCAACCCACTGAGATCATGGGCCGAGGCTATAATCTCTGTTATTTATAAGGGAAGGATCCCACAGGCCGATAAGTCTCTTATGCAATGACTTAAAGATACTCAGTGCTATATTAACTAAGAGAACCCAAAAAATTATAAAACAATTGATACATCCTGATCAAACAGGGTTCAAACAGGGCAGACAGGGAGCCAATAATATTAGACGGGTCCTGACATGTGCAAAAAGGAAGCATCAGACTTCAATGCTATTAAGTTTAGATGCTCAAAAGGCTTTCGACAGAGTAGGTTGGGTCTATCTTGAATATACACTAGATAAAATGGGGTTCCATACAAAATTTATTAATTGGGTGAAAACATTATATTTAAATCCAAAGTCAAGAGTGAAGGTAAATGGATGTTGCTCTGAGTTTTTTTAATTAAAGAGGGGAGTTAGACAGGGAGACAGTTTGAGTCCCCTGCTTTTTGACTTATGTTTAGAGCCGCTCGCAGAAACCATTAGGCAAGATGACTATATTGAGGGCATTAAAGATGATCGGGGGGGGGGGGGGGGGGACAAAAAACATCACTATTTGCAGATGATGTTATGATCTATGTGAGTAATCCTATTTCCTCAGTGCCTCGCCTAATGCAAGTCTTACAGGAATATGGAGAAATAGTGGGATATAAAATAAATGACTCAAAATCAGAAGCAATGATGCTGTCAGGTCTGTGGCCCTCACAATTAAATGATCAGGTCAGGTTTCATTGGTCTCGGGAGGGTTTTAGATATTTAGGTATTGTCATCACTTCCTCTATCACTGCATCATATGAAGCTAATTATGGTAAATTACTCAAGAATATTAAGGTAGACATGCACAGATGGGATATTCTCCCTTTATCTTTAAGTGGAAGTTGTTCGAATTAACATTTTGCCCCGATTGCTTTTTCTTATTTCAATCTTTACCAGTAGGGGTCCCTGGTGTGGCATTTAAGGCATTACACAAAGAGTTAACAAGATTTGTGTGGCAAAATAAGAGACCCAGAGTCAGACTGGACACATTGTTGCTATAAAAAAAAGGGGGCCTAAATATGCCCAACTTTAAATATTATTATTGGGCAGCGCAGTAGAGAACCTTGATAGCATGGTTAACGAACAATGAGGAAATGGGATGGGTGAAAATAGAACAAAATGCATGTCCTAGTATTGCCATGGCTGGGCTCCCATTTCTAACTCAAGTAAATTGGAAGAAATTAAAAGTAGATAACGATTGATTTAAATTCACGATGAAAACGTGGTTAGCTATAAGAAAGCAATTAAATCTTTTCAATTCGATATCTAGAGCAATGAAGATAACTGCTTAACTTCAAGACTATATAAAAGGAAATACTATAGAAACAAAGCTGAAATGGGAATTGGAAATGAACATTATTATTACAGATGAAACATGGGAAAGGACATGTCTCTTGGGACATAAGCTGACAAGCAGCCCCTCTTGGAGGGAGTTCGACTGGAAAATTTAAATGAGAGTATTTAGGACCCCTTTAGTGCTGGCAAGATACAGTAACACCTCAAATTTATGCTAGACAATGTGGGAAGATCGGTGATCACACACATATTTTTTGGGATTGTCCAAAATTGTACTAATACTGGAGAGACAGCTAGGTAGAGATTAAATTAATTCTGGGAGTGGATCAACCTTTGGAACTGGCTTGTTTGGAATTAGGAGATACTCCAGCAGCAACAGATATTCAAAATCAGAATTATTTGCTTGGGGCGATGCTGTTGATTGCTAAAAAGATTAAAACAGTGCTATGGAGAAAGGAAATGCCACCAAACGTTCAACAATGGAGGGAAAGATTGAAAAATGTATACTTGATGGAAAGTATAACTGCTAAACTCCAGTTGAGGACCGATGCCTTTAATATTACATGGAAACCGGTACTATTACAAATGCCAAGATTGATTAAGGATATGAATGGATGAGTTTGCTATGGTGCCTGTGAATGAGATGCTTCTAGGATAGAATGTTAAGAGAATCCGATGTGATGCAAATAGAGGATAGGTGATTTGTATTTTTTCATTTTGCGATTGTCTTTTGTGTGTCTCTTTGTTTTGCCTGTATGTGTATTTTGTTTTTTCAATAAATGTGGAGTTAAAAAAAAAACACATGGTGATTACAAATAAAACGTATTAGCTATACATTTATAATAAGCACACACACTAGTCTTTACACTAACCCAACTAGACGTATC
Organism: Raja brachyura; assembly: GCA_963514005.1. The sequence goes on along the minus strand of OY740783.1, from coordinate 93,951,294 downwards.
TGGACTATTACTGTAAAGCTGTGTGGTTGCTGCCAGATTGACGGTGAAACTCTAAAACTTTGACGGCGAATGGATGTCCATGATGCATGAACATGATCAGCTGTTAACCTTGTCGGAGTGGTCTCCTTCTGCAGCCTTGTACCATCAGGGACTGAAGTCCAGAGTACAACTGGGAGCTTTGCTTGGGAATCAATGGTGGGAGAACTGCTGATGGTTGAGAGGGGACATCAACTTCAAGCAACACTAACCACCAATTCCCACAACACAGCGGTTTTCACCCTCATGCAACAGTGTGGCCCCATTTGTCAGTTCTCATGACTCACATAGCAGTAGTCTGCTCCATTCCGTCTGAAGAAGGGTCTCGAACTGAAACATCACCCATTCCCTCTACCTAAAGGGGCTGCCTGTCCTGCTGACTCCACTGGTGTGAAGACTGGACATCATTTACCTAATCTTCTGTGGAATCTTAAGCCAGCAACATTAGCCAATACCATGTGGGGATGCCCTCTTTCTTTAATATCTGAGATTTCCTCTTTCTTTCGTAAATGTGGCTTCCACTCTGCTATTGTAGATAGACCTTTCATTAATGTCTACTGTGTGTCATCAGAGTTCTGCTCGTGCTCCCCTCCCCCAGATGGAACAAGGACAGAGTTCCCTTGGTCCTTACTTTTCACCCCATTAGTCTCCACATCCAACATATAATTCTCCAAAATTACTGCCACCTTCGCTGTGATCCCACCACCAGTCACATCTTCCCAACCCCACCCCTTTCTGCTCCGTCCACAACTCCTTGGTTTTACGCATTCCTTCCCACCTAAACCACCAGGTACTTCCCTCTGCAACTGTAGGAGATGTGACACCTGCCCCAATATCTGGTCTCCCGCATCCATCCAGTAACACCAGCAATCCTTCCAGGTGAGAAAGAGGTTCATGTGTACCTCCTCAGCCTCATCTTCTGCCTATGGTGCTCCCATTAGTTAGTTATTCAGTTAGTTAGTAAGTAAGTAAGTAAGTAAGTAAGTACATTTTATTTATATAGCACGTTTAAACCAACTCGCGTTGAAACCAAAGTGCTTTACATAAAATAAATAATTAAGTTTCCGTACATCCATAGAAAAATGTAAAAAGAAAAAAAAAAAGAAAAATGACACAACACATTATAGAATTCAACATGAATGTCCTCCTACAACAGAATCAAAATTTTCCACTGTGGGAAAAGGCACTAGAAAGTTCAGTCCTCTTCCTCTGTGATCACCCAAGGTCGGGACCTATTTGTGGCCTCCGCAGTTAGTCCGATGTTTTCAGCCCTCTTGCCAGGAAGATGGAACTCCGGCGCGGGTGAACACTCCTCAGTGGCTTAGAATGTCTGGAGCGGCCGCATCCTCCCCGGAGACCGCGGCACGTGAGGTCATCAGGCCGCGCGGGTTGGTGCTCCGACTCTGCCGATCTTGGATCCCAGGCTCCGCGGTGTTTTAAATCCAGCGCTGCCCTCGGCTGGACGCCCGCAGCCACAGCTCCTCGATGTTAGATTCGGCAGTCACAGCACTCCGGAGCTGACTGCATGGCGACCCGGTAAGGCATCGCCCGCTCCGTGATGGTGTCCCAGCGCTGTGCCGCCGCCGAAGCTGTAGTCCCGGCTGATCCCGACAGGAAACACCGCTCCAGTCCGATGATAGGCCGCGAGGAGGGGGCGAATAAGCAGCTCGGAGGGAAGCCACCTCTCTGACCAGGTAGGGACTATGAAATAAAGTTTCCCCCTTCCCCTCCCCCCACCCAGCACATAAAAGACCTCCAGCTAACATTTGTTTTTTTTACAGGACTAAAAGTAAAAATAAAAAAGGGTGAAAGGGCGGACTGCAGGCATTGTGGCCATGTTTACATCCCAATGTGACTTAGTACTCAGAATGTGCTTTGTATTCAATCAGTAATTATTGGGACCATTAGAGAATAACGTATAAAGGCACTAGGCATAGCAAAATTCACTGTACCTTTTTATCAGGATTGTATTTCCAAACAGGTCCAGGTTGCAATGATATGAATATCAGGGCTAAATATAAATCTCGGAACATTACATCTTCTATGTCCACATGTTTGTTCTGACTGTTTCTGGACAAAAATGGGAAAAGGAAAATCAGTCAGTGTTTCTGAAATATGAGCTCATTTGTATTAACTGGAATATACAAATGATGCTGGAACATTGGTAATGCAGAAATCCATTAATTCATGCAAGAATCTTTTAAGATTCAATTGACATATATGATTTGTAGCTAAACTCTGCTTACTTGATATGGCTCTACTGTATATCCCTTGGCATAATTGTTGTGGTGTTGGTCTTGAAGTGTCCAATTGTTCGAACACTCACAGCTGTTAGGGGCATTGAATTCTATATTTCTACCACCCCTTGAATGAAAATGTTTCCTACATTCTTTCCTAAATGACCCAGCTTCAATTCTGACATGTGGGCATAGCTCACAAATTTTCTGAGTCATTCAATACATTTTTGTCTGCACAGTTTTTGAAGAAAATTGTTGCTCATTGATTTAACGTCAAATGAACTGATGGGATTGACAATTAGTGCAGAAACAAGAATTTGGAAGTCACACAAAATGAAAAGAGGTTTGATGAGCAAGTCATTGGATTATATAGGTGTTTGTTCATCACCATTGGAAGGTTAGTACGGCCACTCGAGTTGCTGGTACTATATTCATTCATAATATTTTATACATACAAGAGATAGTTAGATTTAGCTCTTAGGGCTAAGGGAATCAAGAGATGTGCAGAAAAAGCCTGAACGGGGTACTGATTTTGGATGATTAGCTTTATCATATTGAATGGCGGCGCTGGCTCGGAGGACCGAATGGCCTAGGCCTGCACCTATTTTCTATGTCTCTATGTAAATAAATGTATTAGCTTTCAGAGCACAGCTTAATTAAAATAGTTAAATCTAATTCACTGCTGAAAAGCAGGCTTCCTTACCTATTGAGGGGGGATAGTTATTTGCAGTTCAGGTTCTTATCCATTGCAACTTCGAGATTACAGCTGCTCTTTGTCACTGTACCCAGCAATTAACAATTTTTTTAATAAACTGACCCCATCAATTCTCCATACAGGGATACTGATATTTTTTGTATAAATGGGGAGAGCTGTGTACTAAATAACAGGAAACAAGGTTAGAGATAACTATGGGACAAAGATGAAAGGTTTCAGAGATAATGATCAATGATGACTTATTTCAAATCCACGTAACCATTGTGTCATGAGAATATAAAAATACTGCAGGTATTGTGAATCTTTGAAACACTTTGTGTTCTCTCAGAGAGTTTAGCAGTGCACAATGTTAAGGCCTTCAATATACTGACTTGTTCGATGGACATGACTGATCTAAGAGCTGTTTTATTTTGTGTTTGTGCCTATCTGAGTAAAACCAGATACAGGATATCGGTCTACCACAAAATACCTTCCTACATGGAAGAATTGATCAGAAGTCTGATAACAGAAGGGAAGAAGCTGTTCCTGAGTTTGGTGATGTGCACCTTCAAGCTTCAATGCCTTTTGCCCGACATAAGCAGGGATAAGGAATGAATTGGGTGGGCCAAGTCTTTGATTATGTTGTCTGTTTTTCTGTGGCAGTGTGAGGTGCAGAAGGAGTCAATGGTGGGGAGTATGATCTTTTTGATGGACTGGGCTCCATTTACAACTCTGCATTTGTGGTCTTTGGCAGAGCAGTTCTTAAACCAAACTGTGATGCAACCCTATATGATGGTTTCTGTATTTGAATAACCCACTGAGCCTTCATCTGGTTAACAAAAGTCTTAACATTTAGTTTTAATCTGGTTCATCCACACAACGACAACATTATTGAGGATAATCATTTGCTTTGCCGAGGCTCAATTTTCTTCAATGTTCTAAGCTCTTTAACTAATTAACTGCTTTTGTGTTCTATTGTTTAGCATATTTTCCTCTATACCTAATTAATCTCTTATTGAATTGTTCAGTCTGAATTGCAAAAACAGTATTTTTGTAATCTGGTTCTCAAAATAGAACATGGAAAGGTCAGCAAAGGAACAAACCATTTGGCCCATAATATCTGTGCCAAACATAATGCCAAGTTAATCTCTTCTGCCTGCATGAGATTCATGGATCTCCATTGCCTGTGCATTGTTTATCTAAAAGCCTCTCAAATGCCTCAGTCATATCTGCTTCTACCATTACCTCTGGCAGCACTTTCCAGGCACCCACCACTCTCTGTGTGAAAATCCTGACCCCAACATCTCCATTAAGCGTATCCTTCTGACCTTAAAGCAACACCAACTAGTCTTTAACATTTCCACCCTGCAATAAAGTTTTGACAGTCCACTATATCTGTACCTCTCCTAGTCTTATACACTTCTATCATGTCTTCACTCGATCTTTGATACACCAGAGAAAACAATCCAAATTTGTAAAACTTCTACTTAGCAAATGCTCTCTAATCCAGGCACCATTCTGGCAAAACCCTTCTGCACCTTCTCCAAATTCTTCACATTTCCAGCAATAGCCAAAGCAAAACTACACACAATATTCCAAATGATGTCTGAACAAAGTATTTTAAAGTCGCAACACTACTTCTCATTGATAATCTCGATGCAAGGAAAATGTTTACATTTAGTTTGACCTGAGCAGAGTACCAGCATTCAATCAAACATAACTTACATCTCCAGCACAGACCTGGGCACAGACCTTCAGACACAGTGGCACAGCTGCCTCAAAGCACCAGAGATCTGGGTTTGATCCTGACCTCAAGTGCTGTCTGTGTGGAATTTATTCGCTGTCCCTGTGTCGCATGGGTTTTCCTCCAGGTGGGCCAGTGCCTTCCCTCATCCCAAAGACATGTGCTTTTGTAGGTGAATTGGCATCTGTATATTGCTCCAGTGTGTTTGGAATGGGTGATATACGGAGATAACATCATCGTGGCTAGCCCTCGAGGTCGGGGATGATGGTCTACGTTCCGTTATTTTTATGGACTCTCTGGTGGCTTCTGAGTCCAATCCTGGCTATGAAAGTTCTACGGCATTCAGGACAGGTAATTCCAGCTGGCAGATCGGGCTTTGGTTGTTGCTGCCTCTCTTTCCGTTTTCTTTTATTTTCTTCTAATTCTGCGCATCTGTTGGCACCGATGGTCGTTGTTCTTTCTTGGATGATGGTTCGCCAGAGTTTTCCTGTCCTTGGCATTGGTTTCCCAATTGTCGATGTCGATTTCACATTTCTTCATGTTGGCTTTTAAGGTGTCTTTGAATCTCTTCTTTTGTCCGCATCTTTTACGTTTGCCTTCTTTAAGCTGGGAGTTGAAGGTTTGCTTTGGTAGACGCTCGTCTTACATCCAAACAACATGACCGACCCATTTTAGTTGGTCCTTGTTGATGAAGGCTTTGATGTTAGATGTTTTCGCTTCATTCAGCATGCTGATGCTGGTTCTTATGTCTTCCCAGCTGATATTTAAGTTGTTTCAAAGACATAGTTGATGGAACTTCTCAAGTGTTTTCAGATGGCGCCGGTATGTTGTCCAGGTTTCTAATGCATACAGGAGCGTTGGAATCACCACTGCTTTGTACACTAACATTTTGGTGTCTGTTCGGGTGTCACGATTTTGAAAGACTCGTGTTCGAAGACACCCAAAACCTGTTCCAGCACACTTAAGACGATGTTGGATCTCATCATCAAGGTCAACATTGGAGGTGGGGTGAGGTGACTTGCAAGTTACGGAAAGTGACCCACATTTTCCAGGGTTGTTTCACCAAGTTGAATTGATGGTTCTTTCCTATTCGTGGTGACGAATGGTGACCCTTGGTAGATAACCTGAGTCTTCTTGGAGTTGGTGATAAGTCCAAGTTTTGTGTATGCACTGTTGAAGGCAGTCAGGATCTGTTGCAGATGATTTTCTGAGAGAGCTGCAATCACGCATCCCTGCTTCACTCCTGATCTGACTTGAAATGGCTCACAGTTGCTGTTGCTGGCCATGACTGTGGCTAGCATGTCATTGTGGAGAAGTCTCAGGATTCAAATGTACTTTTCAGAACATCCATAGGTGGATAGGACGTCCCATAAGATTTCCCTTGATACCGAATCGAATGCCTTAGTGAGGTCGATGAATGCCATGTACAAAGGTTGAAGTTGTTCACAACATTTTTCTCATAGTTGACGCACTGTGAAGATCATGTTGGCTGTTACACGTGATGGTCTAAAATCCAGAAGGATCTTCTCGGCTAAAGGCTTGAGTGGGTTGTTCATGATACGGGCAAGGACCTTGCCTGCTGATGCCTGCAGGGAAATTCCATGATAGTTCACGCAGTCAGATAGGTTGCCTTTCCTTTTGTAGATGGTAATGATTGCTGAGTCCCTAAAGTCTCCTGGTATATATTCATTCATCCAGATCTTGATGAGAAGTTGATGCCGTTGGTAATGGAGCAGGTTACCTTCAATTTTGTAGGCCTCGGCTGGTATTCCGTCGAATCCAGCTGCCTTGTTGTTTTTCAAGGTTTTGATTACTTTTTTTACCTCTGCAAGTGATGGTATTCTGCTTAGGGAGTCATCAACAGGCTGCTTTGGAATGTTGTTGATCACATTCCTGTCAAATGAGGCGGTTTGATTTAGAAGATCTTCAAAGTGCTCCCTCCATCTAGAATTGATGTTAGCATTACTCAGGATGGTTGACCCATCTTTGCTATTGAGAGGGGCTTGTCCGTGAGTGGATGGACCAAAAATAGCTTTGGTTGCATTGAAAAAGCTTTGTGTGTTGTTGGCGTCTGCTAATCGTTGGATTTCCTGAGCTTTGTCCCTCTATCATTGGTTTTTCAGGTTTCGGGTGCTCTTCTAAATATATTCTAAAGTACTCAGATGATACAGTTCTATTATCTCTTTTAAGTAACTCAGACAACCCCGGACTGCACCAACTCGGCGTGAACAAATTGGTCGAGTGGACTGAAAATAATGCCCTTGAGATTAACATTAAAAAAACAGATGAGATTGTGTTTGGCTCACCATCTGACTCTCATAAAGTTTCACTTGTTACCAATAATGAAAAAATCAAGCAGGTGTCTTCATTTAAATACTTGGGGGTAACGATAGACTATCAGTTATCATGGAATAACCACATTGATAAGATTTACAATAAGACAAAACAAAGAATCTGGTTTCTTCGCCGACTAAGATCATTCGGAGCAAGTAAACAAATCTTTTTATTATTTTTTACTGCCGCGATAATCAGTGTTTTGCAGTATTGTAACACAACTTGGTACAAGAGTCTGTTTGCTACTTCTAAATCAAAACTGCTCCAACAAATAAAAATTTGCTCAAAGATTGTAGGTCAACCACTACAAAAATTGTATCTATCATCCTACCTTAAAAACATACCAAGGATGGCCATTAACATTTCCTCTGACACCAACCACGTTTTGAATAGTGAGTACAATTTATTACCATCAAACTGGAGATATAGGGTTCCAAAATTTAATAAAGTTTGAAGGAAGGGCTCTTTTGTGCACCAGTCAATCCTTGAACTAAACACGGCGCTTAATCCCAGATCAAACGTATGCTGACGGGCCATAAATGTGATCTTCTGTTATTGGAATGTCTAGTCGAATGTGGATATTTTGGGATCCTGTCTTGATATCTTGATGCGTGCCTTCTTTCGCACCTCTTGTCTTTTTTGTGATGCTGTAAATGGAGCTTGAGTGATGCAAAACAAATTTCAGACTCGCTCTGACAATAAAGTATTATCATATCATATCGTATCGCTCTGGACTGCAGCCTTGCATTCCTGATAGCACTTCCTTTTGGTAGCTGACTGTTGGTCATTTTGTAAGGTGATGAAAGCTTTTCTCTTTTCATCGATGAGTTGTTGGAGTTGTTTGTCATTATTTCCAAACCAATCCTGATGTTATGTTTTTTACTTGAACCCAATTGTTTCCTTGCAGGAGGCAATGATATCGTTCTTCAATAGATTCCAATGTTCTTCTTCAGATGGTGGTATTTGTTGAGGCAGTCGTTCTTTAAGTTTTTGTTGAAATGTCTGTACATGGTCGATGTCTTGAAGGACGTCAACATTGAATTTCGTGATGTTAAAGAAGGAACTGCAGATGCTGGAGAATCGAGGGTTACCCAAAAAGCTGGAGAAACTCAGCGGGTGCAGCAGCATCTAAGGAGCGAAGGAGATAGGCAACATTTCTGGTCGAGACCCTTCTTCAGAAGGGTCTCGACCCAAAACGTCGCCTATCTCCTTCGCTCCTTAGATGCTGCTGCACCCGCTGAGTTTCTCCAGCTTTTTGTGTAACCCTTGAATTTCTTGATGATGTTCTGGATTTGATGTTTCCTTTTGGGCCGAATCTTCATTCATTCTCATGGTGGACAAGGTGCGGTGGTGGTCTGTCCAGCACTCATCGGCACCAGTAACGGCTCTGTTTTCAGTACATCTTGTTGTTCACGGGATCGTAAGATGATGTAGTCGGTGAGGTACCAGTGTTTGGAACGTGGATCCTGCCAGGAGACTTTGTGCCTGTTTTTCTGGCAAAATAAGATGTTTGTAATCACCAGGTTGTGTTCAGCACATTTGGCGTGTTCCATTGGCATTGACCTTGGCAACTCCTTCCTTGCCGATTGTTCTGGTCCGGAGCCAATGATCTTTCCCGACTCTGCCATTGAAGTCTCCTCAGAGAATGATCTTGTCGTCGTTGGGAGCAGAGGAAAGGACGTCATCAAGTTGGGTGTAGAAGTTCTCCTTTACTTCATCTTCAATGTCCAGGGTTGGAGCATAGGCGCTGATGATGGTGATGTATTGGCTCTTGATGAGCTGGATTCGTAGAGTCATAAGACGTTCATTGATTCCCAGTGGCTGCTCTGTCAGCTTCTGAAGTAGGCTGTTTCGGATAGCAAAACCCACCACGTGGATCCTCGGTTGTTCAGGATGAAAACCTTTCCAGAAAAAGATGTATTGACCTTGTTCTTCCTTTAGTTGCCCTTTTCCAGCTCTGTGGGTCTAACTCAGAGCAACAATGTCAAAGCTGAATTTTTGGAGTTCCTGAGCAACAAAGGTTGCTCATCCCTCTGGTCGGGCTGAGTTTGGGTTGTCCATCAGAGTTCGTATATTCCAAGTTTCATTGTTTTGCTTCTTGATGGTTTTCGACCGCATTTCAACCGATCCCTCTGGATGCGGTTTTCCAGACAGGATGAGGCGAAGCAGACTATTTTTAAGGCACCTTTTCTAGCCCCTTCCCAGTTTAGGGTGTGCAGAGTAGATCCTAAATAGGGCTTGCTCTGACATGAATACTGCTACCGAACTACTTTCCTGCTTCTGTATAAAGTTGAGCGATTGAATCAAGTATTCACCACTTCCGAGCCGGTTCTTGACTAGGAGCTTCCAGCCATCACGTGGCCTGCTCCCATCGCCCTTCCCCGATCGCCGAAAGTCTTGAAAAGTTTTGTGCTGCTCACAGAACGAAGACGCCTGTGCGTGTGTTTGTTTAACATGTACTTGATGTTGCACTCCAAGAAGCTTGGAGTGCAACATCAAGTCCTTCACAAATCAATCAACTAATTCCAATGGCAAGGGAGCCTGGACGATTGGAGCTGATGGATCTGATGCAGCCTTCATCCACCTTCACAGCCGTTGAGTTCAAGATAACTTTGTCCGCCTGGTTGGATCGTTCTTAGTCTGGACTCTCATCCTCAACCTTACTACCATGGGTGGCCCTACCAGAAGCTGTTTAAGAAGGAACTGCAGATGCTGGAAAATCGAAGGTAGACAAAAGTGCTGGAGAAACTCAGCGGGTGCAGCAGCATCTATGGAGCGAAGGAAATAGGCAACATTTCGGGCCGAAACCCTTCTTCAGACTTCAAGCTGGTGCTTCCGATGGCATCACTCTCGGAATCATGGGGGCACGCAAGCCTCTTCACCACGATAAGATAAAGGATCCGAAGAGGTGGGATAACATTGAACTATTGAGGATGGGTAATCAATGGTTGGAATGGACGGTGGGCCAAAGGGCCTGCTCCATGCTGAAGTTCAAGTTCAAGTTTGCATTTATTGTCACTTAACCAATTAAGGTACAGTGAAATTTGAGTTCATACAGCCGTACTAAGTGAAAAGCACTTACCTTTCAATAAAAGCAAAATCTCTGTGACATGGCAGCTGGGTGCAGTGTGCACTCACATATACTAGCAGATGAGTTTAGATGTCCATTAGGAACTGCTTGGAGAAGTAACATCTTTCTTCTCTCTTTAGTTTAGGACCACAACAGATTTTTTGAGAATAGGGTCTCCTACTGAAAACGTTCCCATTTCCTGCTCCTCCTCCTCCTCCTCCCACCTCCCTAGCATGACACCAGGCTTAGCATGCTCTCCCCCTGCCCTCATTCCCCCCCACCCCCCTCACCCACCATCCCTCGCCCCCCCCTCAGCCACCACCCCCCGCCCCCCCTTCTCCCTTTCATACAAAATTAGAAGTGGTCCACAGGCAAGTAAGGAGCCTGAACCCCACTCTTGTGACTGTGAAAACTCCAAATCCATTGACTTCAGCAGATCATGCAGCCAACTCACATGCTAAGCAATCTGATGTTACTTAGTGCAGCTGAACTCCAGGTTCCCTTGTGTGATTACTTGCCTCACAATAGTCCAAGATGGCATCAAATCCCTGTGCAACAGTACTAATCTTCCAGTTGATCTGATTCTTCATCTCTTTGTGTACTTTGCTACCTCATTACCAATTTATCAGGCAGCCCTATTCTAAAATATTGCACTCAGGATGTGTTGTCAAAGCGGAGGCAAACTGTCGCTCAGAGAGCAGCAAATTGCCACGCAGTTTTGCAGCCTTTGTATTCATTTAGCTCAAGCACAAATATGCATTTGAGTCAACTTCCATACCCCTGCCAGAAGGTGTCAGTCTTGGTTTAATGTTGTACTTCTGAGCTAGATCACCTAGATTTACCCATGATAGACACAAAGAGTTGGAGTAACTTGAAGATAGACCCAAGATGCTGGAGTAACTCAGCAGGACAGGCAGCATCTCTGGACAGAAGGAATGGGCGATGTTTCGGGTTGAGACCCTACTTCAGTCCTCTACTTTCAGTCTGAAGAAGGGTTCCAACCTGAAACATCACCTATTCTATTTCTCCAGAGATGCTGCCTGTCCCGCTGAGTTAGTCCAGCATTTTGTGCCTATCTTTGGTGCGAACCAGCATTTGCAGTTCCTTCCTACACATTTTGTCTGCTGGAATAATTCAGCGGGTCAAACAGCTTCTCTGGAGAAATAGGATGGGTGACGTTACGGGTCGAAACCCTTCTCCAGACTAATAGTAGAGGGTAGAGAACTGGAAGCAGGAAAAGGCTAGAACAAATCAGGGCTGGCAACAGATAACTGCGAAAGGGTGAAACCCATAATAGCCCATTGTTTGCTGGGGAAGAGATGATAAAGAGGGGGGCATAGGGATGCAATTAGTGGAACTGGTATACAGATACAATAGTATAGATAGATAGAATATATAGAACAGCGGTCCTATATATGTATTCATGTGTGAGAGCTGAGGACACACCATAGACTTGCATGAGGGAGTCCTGCAATATTCCTCTGGATGCGACAGGGAGTAAAAAAAGGAGGAGAGAGCACAGAGGGCAGAATATCTTTTCAGTTAGGGTAAAAACTCTATTGAATTACTTAAATATTGCAGTAGTTCTGCAAAGATTAAAAATGTAAGCAACCAAAAGAACATCTATGTTGATACAAGGTGGTGTACAAAAACAGTGCTGAAGTAACTTTACTTTTTAAATTTAGTTTTGGACAGCGTGGAAATAGGCCCTTTTGCAGCTACTCTACCGCTGTGCCAGTGTGCAGCATCTGAAGACCTGACCCAAAACATTACCTATCCACGTTCTCCAAAGATGCTGCCTGATATGCTGAGTTATTCCGGCACTTTATGTCTTTTGTTTTAAAGAAAATGTATTAATGTTTCTCTGTGCTATCTGTAGACACATGCAATGCACAACGTGGACATTGTAGTTTTGTACAGTACAATGACATTTCAAAGGTAGTTCTGTGGAGCACTGAGGTCATGAAAGCCACTGTGAAATGTAGGCATGGAAATTAGAACAAAGTCAAGTATAATTGCTATGTTATGGTTGCTTTAATGTGTTAGTGTGCATTCAATGACTGTCAAATTGTATATAATGTGGGAAATTGAGTAGGAATTTTTTTTTTTTTAAAGCATATGATGTGAATTATAAGAAATTGCAGATCTTTGGGGTGTTGAGGGATCTTGGTGCATTAGTGTCAGCATTACTGGAATATATGGATAGGCAACGTTTTAGGTTGTGACCCTCCTTCATGCTGATCGTAGTGGGGGGTGAGAAAGCTGTAAGAAAGGCTGGGATGGGGCCTAGCAAAGCGTGTGATAGTGAGGGGCGTTGATTGGCAGATGGGAGAGCAAAGGTCAGAGATGAAAAGAAAACAAAAGGCTATGAGATAAGGAAAGAAGCAGCATAAAATGAATTGTACGCTTTCCTCTGTCCCAGTCAAAAAAGTTGTCTGTCCATTTATTTCCATATGATTATCATATTTAAAGAGGCTTTTGGATAAGCATATGGATATGCAGGGGAAGGAGGCATATGGATCACATGCAGATTCATTTATCTTGGCATCATGTTCGACATAGACACTGTGAACTGAAATGCCTGTGTCTGTGCTGCACTTTTCTATGTTCTATGTTCTATAAGATACTGCCTGATCTGTTGAGTTAGTTTTATGCTCTAGAATGCTGGAGGGCTTGAGTTACATAGTCAGATTGGAAAGAATGGGGCTGTTTTCCCTGGAGCGAAGGAGGCTGTGGGATCATAAGGTCTTAAAATATAAGATTATAAAATGATGAGGAGCACAGATTGGATATATAGTCAAAGTCTGTTTTTTTTTTCAGTGTAGGGGAGTGTAAGACTAGAGGGCATAAGTTTAAAGTGTAAGGGGAAAGATTTAAAGGGGACTTGAGGGGCTTGATTTTCACACAGAGGGTGGTGGGTATGTGAAACGAGCTGTCGGAAGAAGTGGTAGAGACAGGTAAAATTACAACAATTAAAAGAGATAGTTAGATTTGTCAGATAGATGGATAGGAATAGTTTAGAGGGATTTATGCTAAATGCAGGGAAATGGAAATAGCACAGATGGCCATCTTGGTTGGCACAGGCAATTTAGGCTGAAGAGGCTGTTTCTGTGCTGTTTAACTCTGAATCTATAAGTACTATAGATGATTTGCTAATGAAATGTAAGCAGTTTATGGCAGGATTAGTGAATTGATACATGTAATGGGCAGATTGTCCGTGAGGAAAGATTGGACAGTCTAGACCTGGATAGGCTGGAGTTTAGATGAGTGAGAGGTGACTTGATTCAAACATACAAGATTCTGAGCAAAGAGCCTCCTATGATCTTTGATCCTGAGGGTCTTGTCAAGATGGATGTGAAAACAATGTTTCCTGTCATGGGAGACTCTAAAATTGGCGGCAGGGAGGTCACAGTTCAAAAATAATGATCACCCATTTAAGAAAGAGATAGGCAAAATATTTCTTCTAAAATGACTGTATGACTTAGCAACTCTCTCTCTCAAAAGTGGGAGAAGTAGATTATTTCATTTTTGAGCAGAGGTAGGTGGATTTTTGATATATACTTCGTGCCATGTTTGAGGGTAGATGGGAATATGGTTAACATTACAGTCAGAACATCCATGATATCACCACAGGTCCTACTTACTTGTGTTACCCCATTCACACAATATATACATTTCGGAGACTGGCAAAATGGATTTACTGATTGCTTCTTCTTCCATGTGGGATTTAGATTTGCAACCGCATTTCCTACTTGCGAACTGCTCGGGTATGAACAGTTCACTGGGACAAAGCTCCGGCATAACCTGGGATGGCCTGTAAGTAGCAGAGAAGTCCCAAGTCTCAAGTGACCTCTTTCTCCTGATCTATGTGTTATTTTGTTTGCTTTGTTCCTATTGCAATCCTACATACCATTAAATGTGACCATCCATTTAAGGATGTGATTCACCTTTGGAACAATGATATTTATCTGGTCTCATTTGTTGACATAATGACAATTGACAGCGTGTGCAACCCCCAGCAAAACAAAGAGCAAACACTCCAAAGGTTCTGTTGGGAGATGTGAAGTAAAGGTCCTAACCAGGTGAGCAATGTGTTGCTTTCGGACATTTCTATGTTAAGCACATTTGTTCCATTATCACTGAATCTCACAGAGTATTGAAATCATGAAGACCATAATAATGCTGTGATGTTCCGACTGGATAATCAACCCTTGTCTCACAGTGATCTGGGGCCATCGATAATATTTAATTCATTTTCTAAGGATGATTAAACGACAGAGGAGTGTAACCATGCAAACGGCTGGCTTATGTCCTCAGTCTCTGATTTGTCTGATCCATGGCAGCTTACAATGCTAGTCTGTGGTGGACACTACAGAGGGAGTTCCTAAAGAGGTGACCCACTTCCCACAATTCCTAGTACCCTGCCATAGAAGCTCCAATGTCCACAAGATACAGATGGAAATCACACAGTATTTTTATGTAAAAACGAGTCCAACATCATTTGCAAGGAAAATTTTTAAATTTTGTGTTAAGGTCCTCCAAACGAACATTTATATCATTTTAGTATATGTCTAATCCACTAAATTCCAGAGAAATGTACTTTCTATGCAATATTTATTCCCTTCTTGAAGGAGCACATGAGCATTTGTGGATTTTTTCCTGGTCATCCTACCTCAGTCCAATAAAGTCATATTGTGGCAACACTTTCCACAGTCAACAATTTTATGAACCTGAACACTACCACTACTTGAGAAAGATAATCAACTGCTTGCTAAAATGGGGCTACTGGAGCATGGAATTGTGTTTGAAAATCTGTGGGCTTCTGATCGGTGTGCTGAACTATTTACTGTCTGGCTTTCTTTGCTCCTAACAATCAAGTTAGTCAATCTCAACTGACACTTAACCTCTTTACAATCCTTTGCAATGTTATTCCGTATGAAAGATAAAACAAAACACTACCACTTAAGCAATGAAACAAAGAAGATGCCACCCATTTCATTTCTCATTGCCAAGCCTTGAAATCACTGTGCATAAGAAGGATGACATATTAGGTATTAAGCAAAATTTGACTGCAGATAAGTCTGTACTCAAACTTTCTGAAGATTCATTAACCCTCATTTACATTATAACCCTTTATTTACACTTACCCTTATTTACATTAACCCTTCTTTATTTTCCCTACTTACTCATTAACTCTCCTCAGATTCTATCATTAACTACAAATGAGCAGCCAATTAGTTTGGTTATTTTATTGTCATGTTTACTGAGGTACAGTGAAAAACGTTTTGCTACATGCTACCCAGTCATCGGAAAGGTTATATACATGATTACAATCAAGCTGTCCACAGTGTACAGATACAGGCTGAAGGGAATAACATTTAGTGCAAGTTAACATTTAGTGCGGTAACATCAGAATAAATATAGTCTGAGGTTCTCCAGTGAAGTAGATGGTAGGTCAGGACTGCTCTACAGTTAATGTAGGATGGTTCAGCTAACTTACCAACCCATACATTTTTGGGATGTAGGAGGAAACCGGAGCACCCTGTCACAAAGAGAGTGTGTTGGATCAAATCCAGCTATTTGGCGGTGTGGGGCGCCACTGTTTTTAAATCTCCACTTTCATATTTTCATTTAGCAAGTCCATTGAGTGTTTGCAGATTTCATCAAACAGACATTGCCCAAAGTACCTCACTGAAATCTATTCCCTCCCACATGCACTCCATGCACATACAACCTCTTTGGCTCCTCAGCAACATCTTGGCAATTCAGACATGCCGAGTAACCTATCAGCACGTCTTTGGGGATATGGGGGAAATGGATATTAAATGTGCTGGACACTTGACAACAACTCGAAGTAATCTCCCCACAATAATTACATTGCTTGCAGCATTAAACAGTCGTTGATGTAAATGTTGCATAATAGACAATAGACAATAGGTGCAGGAGTAGGCTATTCGGCCCTTTGAGCCAGCGTCACCATTCAATGTGATCATAGCTGATCATCCACAATCAGTAGCCCGTTCCTCCATATCCCTTAAAGGGCCTGTCCCACTCTCACGACCTAATTCACGACCTCTGCCGAGTTTGCCTTTGACTCATACTCGCAGCATGGTCGTCACGAGGTCATAGGAGGTCGTAGGTAGGTCGTAGGTAGGTTGTGATGCTTGTCGTAGGTACTTGTGGCATCAAGTAGGTCGGGGCGTTTTTTCAACATGATGAAAAATGTCCACGAGTAAAGAAGGTAGTGAATTAGGTCGTGAAAGTGGGACAGGTCCTTAACTCCGCTATCCCAAAGAGCCCTATCTAACTCTCTCTTGAAATTATCCAGAGAACCAGCCTCCACCGCCCTCTGATGCAGAGAATTCCACACACTCACAACTCTCTGTGTGAAAAGGTTTTTTCTCATCTCTGATCTAAATGGCTTATCACTTATTCTTAAACTATGGCCCCTGGATCTGGACTACCCCAACATTGAGAACATGTTTCCTGCCTCTAGCATGTCCAAACCCTTAATAATCTTATATGTTTCAATAAGATCCCCTCTCATCCTTCTAAATTCCAGAGTATACAAGCCCAGCCGCTCCAATCTATCAACATATGACAGTCCTGCCATCCCGGGAATTAAGCTCGTGAACCTACGCTGCACTCCCTCAATAGCAACAATGTCCTTCCTCAAGTTTGGAGACCAAAACTGCACACAATACTCCAGCTGTGTTCTCACTAGGGCACTGTACAACTGAGGAGGGCTTTTTTCCTCCTATACTGAACTCCTCAAGAATAATTGCTAACCTATTGCATAGTGACCATGGGGGAAAATGGAGGAGGACTGGCCAAATTGTGTGCCTTTCACCACAGTCATGAATGCTGTGGTGGATGTTTGTGTTAAATGTTTATTGTGTTTTTGTGTGTCACTGCTGGCAAATTCATTTCACATTCACTTTATGTGCAAGTGACGAATAAAACTGATTGATTGATTTATTGATGGTGTGACAGTGCCCCCTCCTTTGAATGCCACTCTGGTCCCTATCACTGGCTGATTGGCCAGGAGAGACCAATCGCCAGCATTATTGGTAACAACTGGGACCCTTCTGTTTAGTTTAGGTTAGAGGTACAGCATGGAAATGTAGCCTCAGTTCTCGACACTCCAGAGGAACCAATCCAAATTTATCCAGCCTTCCCTTATAGCTAACCCCTCTAATCCAGGCAGCATACGTAAATCCCTTCTGCGCCCTATCCAAAGCCTCCACATCCTTTGTGGGATCTCATTATTAAACTAATGTCTTTTATGTTTCTGCCACGTACCCTTGCACACAAATACTCTAAAAAACATGACGTCGCTGTAATATTCACTGATTTTAAACCTCCCCTCAGCTAATTGTAGAGATTTGCTTTGCTTGACATTTTTCAAATAAAGGTGATCAAGTAAGTAAATATATAGGTTTAATTTGTAGTCTCTGGGCTTATTTTTTTCACATGAGCCTGCATGGGAAGTTTCCTGTTAAATGTAAAGGCTGTAAGCTTAACTGTAAATCAGGCAAGGTTTCTAACTAAGAATAGCCCATAAGCAAATATTAACAATATTCTTTACACCTCTTTGAAGGTGTACTATCTGACTCAGAATCTGTAAAGTGGTATAACCACCCAAACAACTTTAATTAAACATTATTGTAACCCATTGCTCTAGAAGTTATTGATCCACCTAAGGTTATTACTCACACTAGTAATTTCCATACTTGGCAGGATTACCTGGGCAGAAGACTCGAGCGCCAAGCTGCATTGAGTCTCCTCGCGTGTGTCTAAATGAGGGAGAGGGGAATTAAGGGAGATAAAAACAACGGGAATAATTTACACTTTGCCAGGAGTACAAAGCAAATTAATCAGCGAAGGAAACATGCAGAGAAACCAACAGAAGCTGCCCACAGAGTAAATCACATCTCCTCTGGAGAAATAACATTTGTTCAAAAAGCTGCATACCCAGAATTCCCATAGATTTGTGCAGCTACTACACATAAATCATGTCAAGTGGAGGTTTTGGTCAAATGCAGAATGACAGCAAGGAGAAGGTACAATGACAATCTTGCTTGCAGCAGCATCACAGGTGCATAGACTCAGACACACATAAAAACATAGACTACACATAAATGACACATATAATACAATGAGTTTCACAAGAGAGTGAAAAGAAAAATATGCTGTGCTAAAAACAACACATTGGTATAAAAATGCATAATTAAAAAACAAAACTAGAGTAGTGCAAGAGATGGTCCGTCAATTTACGAAACTAAATTAGGATTAGGATTGGTGCTTGTTGATTCATTAATCTGAAAGCTGTTGGAAAATAGCTGTCCCTGAACTAGGTATGTGGTACTTTAAGCCTCTGTACCTTCTGCCTGCCGGTTGCAGTGAGAAGAGGGTATGGCCTCATAGGTACTGACCTCTCCATCGTCTAAGGAATCTATAGGGGATGCTGCCTCTAAAAGGCAGCCAGCATCATCAAGAAACCACACCACCCTGACCATGCCCTGATTTCATTCCTGCCATTGGGAAGAAGAAACAGGAGTGTGAACACTGTGACTTCCAGGTTCAGGAACAATAGACACTAGATAATAGGTGCTGGAGTAGGCCATTTGGCCCTTCAAGCCAGCACCACTATTCAATGTGAACAGCTTCATCCCAACCATCATGCTCTTGTACAATACAAACGCTAACTAAACTACGAACCACAAACTGTCTTGATTGAGCTAGAAACTTTGGGCTTTTGCTTTACACTAATATATTGGGGTTTTTTCAGTTTATTGAAGTTTTTTTGTTTTTTTATGTTATCTCAGTTATGTCACTGCAAGTACGAATTTCATTGTTCCATTTATGAATGGAATGGATGGAATTGAATGGAATACGTTATTGTCACATGTGACAAGGCACAGTGAATTTCTCTGCTTGTATACCCAAGGAATGTAAACAGTCGCCACATACACTGCTGAAAAAGTTATAAAGTATCCCCATTGGCTCCTCCATTGTTCTTCCCCCTTCCACTCTCATGGTGGTTCCACCGCACCCTCATCGGCACCCTCGCCTGACTGCGGGTCGACCCACGAGGCTTTACTGCTGCTGCTGCAAGGCTCTGTCAGCCACAAGGTCCCATCACCACTGCCGACATTCACTGCTGCCACCGAGGTGACGGTGTCAACTGCATTTACAATCCCAATAAATGTAAATCCTAAACCCATACATCGCTGTTATCAGACTGCGGTAAAGGCAATCAAGAAAGTGAGTCTAACTTGTAAGTCTATATTCATCGTATAATCATGATAAACATGACAATTAAACATTCTTGACTCTTGATTCATGACCTTGGTGATAGTTAATGATAGTTGACTTCTTCTTGAGGCGCGTGAGGCTGAGATCACACTCTCTGCAACCTTTTGCATTGCAATGCGTTGGAATTTACTACTTCAACTTTAAATGCCCACAATGATCTCGGCACTGTGACTCTCCAGGACAGAGAATTTCACCATCTTCTGCATCCTAGTTTTCAATGGACACCTCCTTATCATGTGGAAACTCTCTCTCACACTAACAGAAATGTCTCAACATTTATCCAGCTATTATACATTAAAGACTGATTCTTGACTCACCAAAAAAGGGAAAATTGGGATCAGATCAGTGTTAGAAACACAGAAACAGAATTCAACCTGTTGCAGTCCATTTCCCTATTGAATGAGAGCAGGGAATACTTTTAGGTGAAGAGGGTGGGGTTAACAGTGATTTTGTTTTTAATTCCTATTTTGATCTATCTGAATGGTCCTAGTATATCAAATGTGAAGGCATTACTTCATGGCCAGAAAGAGCAAGGATGTTTCCCCTGGTACAAGAGGCTACCCAGTAAAACCCACAACAGTCACACAAAACGTTTACCCCACAACTTGCTCCAGAATACTTGTCTGTTTCTCAGACTGATTATCACAGACTTACACATAGCACGGCCTCATGATCAAACCGTCCCTTGAAATGATCCCTATCCTGATTGTGACACCGTACAATCAGACCCCAACCCTTGCAACTCTCTCGAGGAACCTTTAATAATATCCCGTGTGTCGCTCAGGGATTAACCATGATCCTATTGTTTAGTGAGGACCTGCTTTATTCAATGGCATCAACTGAAAATAAACCATTTATTTTCACCTGTTCTTTGACAGATTTCCAGCACTATCCCACCAACAACTCTTCTGGTCCTTTCATTGTGTCTACATTGTCAGACTGTTCATCATAAAAAGCCGGCATTGATGGTCAGATTTCTTATGCTACCAGAACATATTGCTACCACTCTGAACTCAACAGTCCTTGAAGACTCAATCCAAAATGTAAGCAGCACTCTTCTAACTCCTGGGGAGGGTAGACAAGGAATGGTAGACATGGTAGACAAAGGAGGGTAGACATGATGCAGTAACAGGATGGAGTTGGCAGACATCCCAGGGAGCAGAATAACCTGCACAGGCTGCTGAAGAACAATGTGCCCTGGTGGCCTGGTAGCTTCTTTTGGCAGAGGTTCATTGTGCGAGGAGAAAGATTTAAAAAGGCCAAAGTTTTCACACAGAGGGTGGTGGATATATGGACCAACTGCCAGAGGAAGTGGTAGAGGCAGTACAATTACAATGATTAAAAGACATTTAGTCAGGTACATGAATAGCAAATGGTCAGGATATGAAAATGCAGGCAAATGGGACTAGTTCAGGTAGACAACTTGGTCAGCATGCAGGAGCTGGGCTGAAGATACTGTTTTTTATGCTGTCTGTTTCTCTGACTCGAAGGACTCTTCTCGCAGGATGGCTGCCTGGAAAGTGTGTCATAAGAAGAAGACATGATTTTAAAGGGGAAAATGCCATCTCTGAATGTCTCTAATTTGGACACATGCAATGTAGCAGAATGCTCTTGTCAGTTCTCAATATGAATGCTCTCATCTTGACCACTTCCTGTTTGCGTTGTAATTAAATTTGCACAAAAACAATCCCCCACAGCACTGATTTTTCACCACCTTATTCACCATTCTCATCTGCTGCAAGTCAAATAGGTTTTGTTCAGGTCGATGAAATAGTACAAAGTTATGAAGGTTTTGAAGGTCCCTCTCCCCCACAACTCCCTCCCCCACAACCCCCTCCCCGTAGCCCCCACACACACCCTTCCCCACCCCACCCTTACCCACCACCCCCACACCCTCCTCACCTCCACCCCCCTTCCCCCACGTCCCCCTTCCCCCACGTCCCCCTTCCCCCACACCCCCCCTCCCTGGGGACTTCTTGTAACCATTATATTTGAAATCATGTCTTCTTCTTGTACACTAAATGAGGCAGAATATGGCTATTCCACAGATCAAGTATTTGCTGGCTCCCACTGGAATAATCCATTTAGCCTTCTTCCGCATCTCCTTTCCTCTCCATCCACCTGCAACTTACTCCCACCTTTGCATGCCCATCACTTTTCCCTTTGATCCTTTTAACTTTAACCCGACAGAATAGATAGTTTTCAACCAATTAATGTACCAACATATGTTTGGGGTGTGAAAGGAAACCGGAGCTGCTGGAAGAAGCCAACACGATTGCAGGAAACATTTGCAAATTCCACGAAAGATACATCTGCTGTCAGGATTGCATCTGGGTTGTTGGTGCTGTGAGGCAGCAACATTACACCTGTGCCATTATTCCAACCACATTTGTATTCGAAACCCTGAAAAGAAGGCTCTCTGATTTTCTTTAAAATAATGAAATAGCATCATGGAGGCCTTTGGAAATTAATCAGCCCAAAAATGGCTGCAACTCTAATTGATTTATAATAGTATCATAAATCCAAAACATTTATAAATAAATTAATTGTGGATATTCTTGGGTAGAACAAATGCGTATTGCCTTTGGCTAGGCTAAAGGAGAGTGATGTCAATAGCCTGGCTAATTGCAGATGATTGCAGTTGTGAAATCTCCTTAACTCTGAAAATTCCTGGATTATTTTTACCAATGATTGATAGCGTTCAGCTAACATCGTTTTTGAATCCTCGCACTTCTGGTCCATTATCTTGTTAATTTATATTTGATGGTATATAAATTCATTTTCCGATAGTTCTTTGCACAGTTATTAAGGGCTATTGTATGATTCAGCAATATTCTTTCAGATTTTTCAGATTCAATGTGGGTTATATACAGTCTAAGAACATGTTGTTATGAATTTCATGTATTTCTATAAGTAAGCAAAGTGAAAGAAAGAACAGGCCTGGAATTGCTATTAGGTGGCTTATACCGAAGATAGACACAAGATGCTGGCGTATCTGAGCGGGACAAGCTGTCTGGCTCAGTTACACTGGAATTTTGTGTCTATCTTTGGTGTAAACGAGCATCTGCAGTCCCTTCCTACACATTTGGTGGCATAGACAGTCTGGTCCTTCAAAGAGAGGCTCTTGGGATTGTTGAGGATGATTAATAGAATTTTATTGGAAAACTAATTACTGAAAACATTTTGTCCTCAAACGTAGTTGAACATCTTCCAGGTTCTCCATGCTTTTGATAACGTTTTGCATGGTGGTGCTTCAGTGTGCATTGCAATGTCCAACTATGTTCTGAACCTTTTAATATTTATTTGAGAAAAGTCAGAATGCAGACACAAAATGAAATTAAGACCCGCTCCTGAAGGCATTAAAGAAATCCTGCTTGATCAAGTCCAGGTTTATTGGGTCTCAGGTGCTTGGAACCATTCAAGTTCACTTTGAGCATTCTTTAAAACTCTATTTTCACTCTTGATTCTAAAGCGCCCTTCTATCTGATTACATTGCTGACACCAACCCACACCACTGATCCCAACACATGGTTAATCACACTGATCTGACCACCGGAGGTCTCCCTCACCCCCAGGACTGAAGCACTAAAGGGGCTGTCCCACTGCGGCGACCTAATTGGCGAGTTTAGAAGAGTTTAGGAGAGTTTGAAAAAATGGCATGTTTAAGACCTCCTTTGAAAATGTAGAAGACCTCCTTTGACCTCCATCGACTATGTTGAAGACTAGCTTCAAATAGTTTCGACTAGTTGTGGGAAAATTGGACACCGAATAGTGGAGAGTGAAGCCGACCTCCTTCGATCTCCTTCGACCTCCCTTCAACCTCCCTTCGACCTCCCTTCGATCATGCTGAAGATTATCTATGACTACCTTTGACTACCTTTGATTACCTCCGATTACCATCGATTACCTACTACTAACATGCCGACCTACTATGACCTACTCCGACTAAACCTATGAATAAAAAAAGTATTGAATTTTTCCATAGTGACCTTTTTTAACTCGCGGGCATTTTTCAACATGTTGAAAAAATCAGCGCAACCAAGCTGAGGCCTCGAGTATGTGGGGACTACTCTCGAGCATGAAGGAGAGTTACAAAGACTCCCTCGGACCTCATGTCGACCCTGCTGCGAGTATGAGTCAAGGGCAAACTCGCCAGAACTCGTGGATTAGGTTGCAGCAATGGGATAGTCTCTTAACCTTCTTAATCTTTGATACATTCATCACTTTTATCCAGTTCCTGCCACTGGGACAACAGGCCTTTAAGGCCAAGATAGACTCGATATTTTGAAGAACTTGATAATAAAAAGGTACAAGATGGTATCGGAAATGTAGACATTCTTCATTCTCAGAAGAAATCTACAGTTTTCTTTTCACTACAATCGTTGCACTTTTTAATTTTATGTATGATTGTACGTATGTATAGTATGATTTTTCTCTATTTTACATACAACAATTTCACTGTATCCAGATGCATGTAACAATAAATTAACCATTTAACTATATTGAATTCAGCAGTCACAAAACAAAACTTGTGACTTATTTGAGCTGGTGCAGCCAAAAGGCTTTTGTAGGCATTACATAGTGTAGGGTCTGGTTTATTGCATGCAATACTTGGAACTAATGCATTATTGAACGATGCAGCAATGGGAATGAGTTACACACACTATATTACTGTGGCATGCTCAATTTGGCAGTTAAGCATACCTCTGCCCTTGCTGTATAATTTTGGGGGCATTAACTCGTAATTAATTCATAATTTGTGCACAAGGAACCACCTAACCCTTTAAATACATGGAGTATTTCTAAAACATTGACAGTACCACAATTCTGCAATCATATCATCTTCATATTTTGAACTTGTCACAGCAGGTGGCCACTCATTACATACAAGTGACTAGTTTTATCCTCTTGATTGGAAAGAGGGGGGTGCACAAATTGGAAATATAAGGATATGGTTAAAGGGAAAGAGAGTATTGGAAATGTTACGAAAGCCACCAGAATTAACGGGACAGAAAGCTCACGAAGGGATAGGAGACTATGACCAAGTGAAATAGGAATCGATGTGAAAGATGAGGTGGGTAATGGATTAAAAGTATGATCTATAAATGTGCGAAGTATAAGAAGTAAAGTGGATGATCTTGAGGCTCAGTTAGAGATTGGTAGATATGACATTGTGGGGATTACAGAGACATGCCTGCAGGAGGATCGGGACTGGGAACGGAATATTCAGGGTTATATGTTCTATAGAAAGGACAAACAGGTGGGCAGAGGAGGTGGGGTAGTTCTGGTGTTGAGCGATGAAATTTAGTCACTTGTGAGGAGTGACATAGGGTCTGACGATGTAGAGTCGCTGTGGATAGAATTGAGGAATTGTAAAGGTAAGAAGACACTAATGGTAGATATCTACAGGTCCCCAAATAGTAGGCTAGATATGGGGTGCAAGTTGCAGGAGATAAAATTGCAATGTAACATGTAACAAAGGTAATGCCACTGTGGTTAGGGGAGATTTCAATATGCAGGTAGACTGGGAAAATCTGGTTGCTTCTGGACCCCAAGAAATGGAGTTTGTAGAGTGCCTCCGAGATGGATTCTTAGAGTAGCTTGTACTGGAGCCTATCAGAGAGAAGGCAATTCTGGATTTAGTTTTGTCTAATGAACCAGATTTAGTAAGGGATCTCAAGGTAAAGGAACCGCTAGGAGGTAGTGACCATAATATGGTAAGTTTTAATCTTCAATTTGCGAGGGAGAAGGTTAAATCAGAAGTGACAGTGTTGCAGTTGAACAAAGGGGACTATGAAGGCATGAGAGAGGAGCTGGCCAAGGTCGACTGGAAAAGGATCCTATCAGGAATGATGGTGGAACAGCAATCAGGAATTTCTGGGCATAATCCGGAAGATGCAGGTTCATTTCATTCCAGAGGAAGAAATGTTCTATGGGGCGTAAGTGGCAACCGTGGCTGACAGCGGAAGTTAGGGATGGAATAAAACTAAAAGAAAAGGCATACAGTATAACACAGCAAAGAGTAGTGGGAAGCCAGAGGATTGAGAAACTTTCATAGGACAACAGAAGGTAACAAAGGGCAATAGGGGGTGAAAAGATGAAGTACGAGGGTAAGCTGGCCAAGAATATAAAGAAGGATGGTAAAAACTTCTTCAGGTATGTTAAGAGAAAAAAGATTAGTAAGGCCAAATGTGGGTCCTTTGATGGCAGAAACAGGTGAAATTATTATGGGGAACAAGGAAATGGCATAAGAGTTGAACAGGTACTTTGGTTCTGTCTTCACTAAGGAAGGCACAAACAATCGCCCAGATGTACTAGCGGGCAGAGGATCTAAGGAGACAGCGGAACTGAAAGGAATTTGCATTAGGCGAGAAGTAGAAAATAGATAATAGACAATAAACAATAGCCAATAGACACTGGACTCTAGATGCAGGAGTAGGCCATTTGGCCCTTCGAGCCAGCACCGCCATTCAATATGATCATGGCTGATCATCCACAATCAGTGCCCCGTTCCTGCCTTCTCTCCATATCCCTTAACTACGCTATCCCTAAGAGCTCTACCTAACTCTCTTGAAAACATCCAGAGAACCAGCCTCCACCGCCCTCTGAGGCTGAGAATTCCACACACTCACAATTCTCTGTGTGAATTTTTTTTCCTCATCTCCGTACTAAATGGCTTACCCCTTATTCTTAAACCATGGCCCCTGATCAGGACTCAACATTGGGAACATGTTTCCGGCCTCTAGCATGACCAAACCCTTAATAATCTTATATGTTTCTATAAGATCCCCTTTCAGCCTACTAAATTCCAGAGTATACAAGCCCAGCCGCTCTAATCTATCACCATATGACAGTTCCGCCATCCCGGGAATTAACCTTGTGAACTTGCGCTGCACTCCCTCAATAGCAAGAATGTCCTTCCTCAAATTTGGAGACCAAAACTGCCCACAATACTCTAGGTGTGGTCTCACTAGGGCCCTGTACAACTGCAGGAGGGTCTCTTTGCTCCTATAGTAATGGGTAGACTGATAGGACTGAAGGCTGATAAATTCCCAGGGCCTGATGGTCTGCATCCCAGGATACTCAAAGAGGTGGCTCTATAAATTGTGGACACCCTGATGATCATTTCCAATGTTTTATAGATTCAGGATCAGTTCCTGTGGATTGGAGGGTAGCTAATGTTATCCTATTTTTCAAGAAAGGAGCAAGAGAGAAAACGGGAGATTATAGACCAGTTAGCCTGACATTGGTGGTGGGGAAGATGCTGGAGTCAATTATTAAAGAAGTAATAACGGTGCTGTTGGATATCCGTAAAAGGATTGGTCCATGTTAGCACGGATTTATGAAGGGAAAATCCTGCTTGACTAATCTTCTGGATTTTGTTTGAGGATGTGATAAGTAAAATGGATGGAGCCAGTGGATGTAGTGTATCTGGACTTTCAGAAAGCCTTTGATAAGGTTCCACAGGAGATTAGTGGGAAAAATTAGAGCACATGGTATTGGGGGTAAGGTATTGACATGGATAGAGAATTGGTTGGCAGACAGGAAACAAAGAGTAGGAATAAATGGGTCCCTGTCAGAATGGCAGATAGTGGCGAGTGGAGTGCCACAAGGCTCGGCGTTGGGGCCGCAACTATTTACAATATATATTAATGATTTAGATAATGGAATTAAAAGTAACACTAGCAAATTTGCAGATGACACAAAGCTGGTTGGCAGTGTGAACTGCGAAGAGGATGCTAAGCGATTGCGGGGTGACTTGGACAGTTTGAGTGAGTAAGCAGATGCTTTGCAGATGCAGTATAATATAGATAAATGTGACATCATCCACTTTGGCAGCAAGAACAAGGAGGCAGATTATTATCTCAATGGCGTCAGATTAGGAAAAATGGAAGTGCAACAAGACCTGGGTTTCCTTGTACACCAGTCACTGAAAGTAAATATGCAGGTACAGCAGGCAGTGAAGAAAGCTAATGGCATGTTGGCCTTCATAACAAGAGGCTTTGAGTAAAGGAATAAAGAGCTCCTTCTGCAGTTGTACAGGGCCCTGGTGAGACCACATGGAGTATAATGTGTAGTTTTGGTCTCCTAATTTGAGGAAGGACATCCTTGCTATTGAAGCAGTGCAGCATCGGTTCACGTGGTATTTCCTGGGATGGCGGGACTTTCATATGAGGAAAGATTGGAAAGAGTGGGCTTGTATTCACTGGAGTTTAGAAGGATGAAAGGGAATCTTATAGATACGTATAAAATTATAAAAGGACTGGACAAGCTAGATGCAGGAAAAATGTTCCCAATAATGGGGAGGTCGAGAACCAGGGTCCACAGACTAAGAATAAAGGGGAGCCAATTAAATCTGAGATGAGAAATACTTTTTCACCCAGAGAGTTGTGAATTTATGGAATTCTCTGCCACAGAAGGCAGTAGAGGCCAATTCACTGGATGAATTTAAAAGAGAGATAGATGGAGCTCTAGGACAAGGGTTCCCAACCTGGGGTAAATTTCGACTACCCAGGGGTAAATTTGTTGATTCTGGATTTTCAAATTGACTGACTGTGTTTGGTTCTGAAATACCGGTATCTGTTCATCATTAGTTGTTCATAACTAAGTGAAATAACATTTTTTTGTGCTATTAAAGTTGCCAGAGGTAAACGGATGAAAACGGTTAGGAACCCATGCTCTAGGGGCTAACGGAATCAAGGGATATGGGGGGAAGGCAGGCACAAGTTACTGATTGTGGATGAATGGTGGTGCTGGCTCAATGCACTAAATGGCCTCCTCCTGCACCTATTTTCTATGTTTCTATGTTAAGTGCTGGACTCAACGAGTCAGGCAGCATCTCTGGAGAACATGGATTGGAGACATTTCAGGTTGTGACACTTCTCAACCAAACGGGTTATCTTCTCATGATGTGCATAACATTAACAGGACTGTTGAACATGTGGTCAACAATATAAGCTCATATCTAAATCTGAGACAATTACCAATAGTTAAACTAGCACAACAGTAAGTGCAGTTCCGCTAATGACTAGCACTTTTTTGCTGCTGTGCATAACTGCACAAAGGACTATATCATGCAGTCAATAGTCGTCAAGAGTCAAGAGCGTTTTATTGTTATATGTCAGATAGAACAATGAATTTCTTACTTGCTGCAGCACAACAGAATATGTAATCATAATAAATAATATAACAAAAACTCAGAAAAAAAGAACAATAACAGTGCAATAATAATAATAATAATAATAATAATAATAATAATAATAATAGTAATAGTCTATCGTAGTTCCTAGCTTACGAGGTTGTAGTGTTTATTAGACTGATGACTGTAAGGAAGAAGCTTTTCCTGAACCTGAACGTTACAGTTCTCAGGCTCCTGTACCTTCTTCCCGATGGCAATGGTGAGATGAGTTTGTGGCCAGGATGGTGCATGTCTCCTGTAGATGACATGTTTGTTACAGTGCCTCCTTATACAGTGGGTTCCTCTACTGAGTAATTGATAGAAAGCAGGTAGCAGGAGAGAAGCATCTGTTGCCTTGGGGTGAAAATTGCCGGCTGCATCAATTCTGTGCTAACTCTACTGAACCTTACAACAGGAAATAATTGAGGCTCTGAAAATGTCAAGTGTTTATCCTCTTGGAGAGCAAATAGGCTGTGAAGAACAAGCCTATGTGTGATTGCAAGCACAAGGAAGGATGAGCTTAGAGATCTACAGAGAGAAATATAAAAACTCCAGCTGACTACTTACTTATAATTCAAAATGCCAGAGCAACAGCCACTTTAAATAGGCACGCTAAGGTTGTGCTGAGCCACAGCAAATTTCCCCCAAATCCGCATTTAGTTTTGATACTTTCCTTTACAAATTTGGCTGCTTGTCTTTTCTCATATTGAAAGTATCATTTCAAACATTACAATTTTTTCTTAGCCTTGCACTCCCATCATCACAAGCTTTTGTAATTCCACATCAGCTGATGGACATGATTGTTTTTAATCTTATTGCAAGTTCAGTTGTCCCTATATTGACACGGGAGCAGATCCTCAGGCATTGTAATACATTGCTTTGGCTTGGTATTCACTGCACTAGTTTCATTTCTCATAATGTGTAAGACAGGTTAACTATTGAAGAATATAACTTTTTTAATGATTAGTGCCAAAGGGGGGCTCTTTCTGAATGAATAATGCGAATGCTCAGCACACTGATGTCGCTGTACTTGTAAGACAGCTTTTACATTAGTTAATTAGGATGATTTCCTTACTGCATTATCATTAGGAAAGTGAAATCATGGCCAGATCACTATCAATATTATTCAACATGCAACATTTTAACAAAAATTAAAGGGCAAGAAAGGGCAATATTGTAAATTTACAGGTTACGATTCTGTCATCTTGCATGATGAGAAAAGATGCAACTGTTTCAATCATGGGTGGAAATCCTGGGGAGGAGGGTGGGGGGGTGGGGGGGGACCTGTTTTGGGAGGAGGGGGACAATCCCCCCCCCCCCCCCCCCCCCCCATGTTTTGTGATCTGGGCGCTACAGCCTGTCCCAGGTCGGTTCACTTGCCCCATGTCTGGCTGTAGTGCCCAGGTCGCCTGCGTGTCCCGGGACTGGCTGTAGTGCCCAGGTCGGCTCGCCTGCTCCTCACTCCAAAGACGTGCAGATTTGTAGGTTAAGTGCTTTGGTAAATTGTACATTGTCCCTAGTGTGTCGGATGTGCCAGTGTATGGGGTGATTGCTGGTCAGCGCGGACACAGTGGGCCAAAGGACCTGCAGGTCGCCAGCACACCCAGGTCGGCTTGTCTGCCCCAGGACTGGTTGTAGCACCCAGGTCGGCTGGCAGGTCTGGCTGGCAAGTCTGGCTGTATCGCCCAGATGGGCTCGCTTGCCCCAGGTCTAGCTTTAGCGTACAGGTAGCCTGTGTGCCCTAGGACTGGCTGTAGCACCCAGGTCAGCTCGCCAGCCTCGGAAATGGCTGTAGCACCCAGGTCGGCTGCATGCCTGGGGACTGGCTGTAGCACCCAGGTCGGCTGGCAGGTCTGGCTGTAGTGCCCAGGTCGCCTGCATGCCCCGGGACTGGCTGCAGTTCCAATATCAGCTCCCATCTCCAGGACTGGCTGCAGTTCCCAGGTCGCGAAAACAAATTGAAAAACAATATGCCAGCGGGCCGGATGATTTCGGGTTACGGCCCGAATCTGGCCCGTGGGTCATAGGTTGCTGCCCCCTGTCCTAGATATCAGGCCTCATTGTGCTCCCCCCTATGTTTTAAAAGCGATTTCCACCCATGTATCCTTTATTTCTTCAGGTGCTGGGAAATGTGTCATGCATTTTGAGCAGTTTAGCATTGTTTTGCAAACAAGAAAAAAACATGAATAAGATTGTTCTTTGTGTTATTAGCCAGGGAACAAGCTAATGTTTTTTTGTGTTAAATTCCCCTTCTGTTATCTTGAAGAAAGGTACTAATGCCTTCACTAACATTAGCACAATAATTCACCATGAGGCTGTTAACACATGACTAGGTAAGACAATGATTGAGACTGATACATAAAACATAGATCAATGTTACAGACTGGATGGAACTCAACCATGAGGGAATGGAGTAGGAATGGAACTGAACACGGTGCAATCAGCAGCAAATATCCCTGCCTCCGACCTTATAGTGCAGGAAAGGAAATTGAAGAAGAAATTTAAGTCAGCCACTTAATGCAGCAACTGTGACTTCATTCATTTTAGTGGTGAGGAACAGCTGGAAAGGAACAAGTTAAGGATTAGGTCATCCGCATTTTTTTTGCCTTTGATGCATTTACTTACATGTTGCAAACTCTGTTCAAATGCTTTGACTTTAAATAATTTAAATATTTCTATTGCTCATTTTTTTCTATTGCTCAATTATAAATTAATTTTAATTTTTGATGCTTGCAGAAACATTCACTTTTTGACAGCATTTATTGCCCTACCCAATTTGTTCTTGAGAATATGGTGGTGGTCCCATATACCTGCGTTCCTTGCTTTCTTCAAAACCTCCCTCAAATTTGAACCAATGGCAGTGTATGATACTCAGCTTCTTGAAGGTTATTGCTTTCTCTGACTGAGAAAGTTTGACTTTCCGTGTAATTAAATGGTTGCATCACCTGGTCCTATTCGGATCCTGTTCAGAACAACCTACATCTTTCAAGGCTGGTGAATCATAAGGAGACTTGTCAATGGAGACAGACACCAAATGCTGGCGTAACTCAGCGGGTCAGGCAGTATCTCTGGAGGAAAGGAATAGGTGATGTTTCAAGTCGAGAACCTTCCTCAGACTCAGATCAGTCTGAAGAAGGGTCTCATACCGAAACGTCACCTATTCCTATTCTCCAGAGATGCTGCCTGACCCGTGGAGTTACTCCAGCATTTGGTGTCTATCTTCGGTGTAAACCAACATCTGTAGTTCCTTTCTACGCACTTTGGTTCATGCTGCAGCACAGGACTTTATCTGTTTGTTCTAAAGTACTTTAATTTGTTTTTTAACTCGACCCTGCATGTTTTATTTTCTATACTATAATTCCTCATATTTACAATTATTTGGACGGGGGCTGTACCACTCAGGGCAGTCAGCTGCAACATTGAGTTTCTACTATTGCACAGCAGCTCAACCTCATTCACAATGGATAGATCTCCACATAAACATGGATGTTATTGATATGTAAATCCCAGCTCTGCAACAATTATATAATTAAAATCTTATCTTTTGTCATTTAAATCCCTCCTGCCCTATCTGCAAGAATAATCTGCTGGTTCTCCTCTGGGACTTTCTCTGCTTTGGTCCCACTAATAATGTTGGCATGTTTAAGGCATACCACATGATTCCTCTGTTGTCATGTCTAGCCTCCTGACTTGATGATGAGGTCCTAGAGGACAGTCAGGCACTTGAGTTGCTCCAGGGGCACTATGTTTTCAAGTAAAGTCAGTGTGAATAAGATTTAGCCCCAATAAGTTTATCTTAATGCTAGATTCTGCCACTCACCTACACATTGGGGACAATATACAGATGCCAATTAAATGACTGACCCACATATATTTGTGGTGTGGGGGAAATCCGGAACACCCAGGGACAACCACCGTGGTCACAAGGAGATGGTGCAAACTATACTCAGAAAGCACCAGAGGACAAGTTTGAACAGAAATGTCTGGTGCTGTCTGAGTGTCTGGTGTTGTGAGGTAGTGGCTCTACTAGCTGTGCCACTGTGCAATATTTGAACATGAGGCAATGCATAGGATAGTACAGTTTGCAATATGATTCAAGAATCCTTAAGTTATATTTCTTAATGTTTCCTTTGCCATTATACTTTATTGCTGATATTGAATGGATATTTTAAAAACAGAGATATTTTTTTGATTGGTATGGGTGTCAAGGGTTATGGGGAGAAGACAGGAGAATGGGGTTAGGAGGGAGAGATGGATCAACCATGATTGAATGGTGAAGTAGAGTGGATGGGCCGAATGGCCTAATTCTGCTCCTTTTACTTATGAACTTCTGACCTTATTGTATAAGGTTTTAAAATAATAAACTTCAATCAAGAGTTCAATAGCAGTGTAGAGTTGGAAACATTTTGCATTCTTTCAGGTCTTTGTCTTAATCAGGTACTATGACACATGCTGACTCCAATGGAAAGTTACTTGAAATATCTTGTCCTGGCTCACTTCCACTGCAGGTTGAACCGTGATACTGAATTAGGTTTCATTGCACAGCTACCACAGGATTAAATTAAGGCCACAGTGATGTGGGAATATATTGAAGGATTTCAATAACTCAAAGTAAATATTCAATTACATTATCAGCTTTGTAAAAATAAAGTGTTAAATTAGAACCTAATTAACCAGAGCAGTAATTAGTACAACAGAAACAGAAATGCACTATTGAGGCTGGATAAGATTCATTGTTACAATGCAAGCAAACTCCATTCTAGGCACATAATCTAGGCCATACTGAGAGAGTGCAGTAACCTGATTTATGATCTTGTGGTAGTGTCTGAGCTAAAAATAACAGTTAATTGTACCTGACATGGCAATAAATTATTATTTAAAGAAGCATAGAAAAAGAAATAAAATGTACCAATACACTTTAAAGTGGGCAATCCAGGCAACTTCCGAATTTTCTAATAGCCAATTATCTCCATGGTAAGGTAAGTTAATATAAATTATGTACATGCTGATGGTTAGTAAAGTTTACAGAAATTCAAACAAACCTCTTAACTTTAGTCAATAAGTATTCAATGAAAGGAAGTGATAGCCTGAAAAGCTCTAAAAGCAAGTTCACAGACATTGATTTGGATCTATTTTTCTTAGATTATGAAATAAATATAGTAAGTACAACAAGTAAGTACAAGACAAAATGAATGCTTGAGAATTTCAGAGGATTGGCTGATCTTGGCTTAGGATTTTTCCGGTCTTTTAAAAAAAAATTGTATGCATTAATTTATGTTTATGTACCATCATCTCAAGAAAAGCAAAACCTCATGCCTAAATGACTATTGTCCAGTGGTCTCGACATCCACTATCATGTAATGTTTTGAGAGGATAGTTATGAAACACATTAAATCTAATCTACCCAGCAGCCTTGACGCACTGCAGTTTGCCTACCACCACAAATGGTCCACGGACGATGCCATTGCCCCAGCCCTACACTAATCCCAAGAACACCTGGAAAAGAGAGCTACCTACATCAGACTCCTATTCATAGACTACAGCTCTGCCTTTAATATCATTATGCCATCCAAGCTTATCATTGAACTTGCAGACTTGGTGTCAGCACTCATTTGAATCTTCCACTTCCACAGCATGAATCTTCCACTTCCTGACCAACAGACCCCAATCAGTGAGGATCGGGAACAAATCATCCTCTACAATAATCCTTAACACAGGAGCTCTACAAGGATACCTTCTCATGCCCCTTCTTTACTCCTTGTACACCCATGGCTGTGCAGCCATATACAAATCTAATTCAATTTTCAAATTTGCATATGACACCACCCTTGTGGGCCAGATATCAAATAATGAGAAGACGAAGCATAGGAAGGGCATTTAGAATCTTGTGTCCTAGTGTCGAGACAATAACCTTTCTCTCAATGTCAGCAAGACAAAGGGGATAGTGATCAACTTCAGAAGGTGAAGTGGTACACATACCCCAGTTTGCATTGATGGTGCAGTAGAGATGGTTGAAAACTCCAAATTCCCAAGAGTCAATATCACCAACAACTTCTGGACCAATATTGAAGCAATGACCAAGAAAGCACACCAACGCCTCTACTTCCTTCGAAGGCTTAGGATGTTTGGCATGTCCCCTACAACTATCACCAACTTCTACAGATGCACCATAGAAAACATTTTATCAAGATGCATCATAGCTCGGTTTGGGAACAGCTCCATTCAAGACTGCAAGAAATTGCAGTGAATTGTGGATGCAGCCCAGACCATTACACAAACCAACCTCCCTTCTATTAACTCAATTTATACCTCACACTGCCTAGGCAAGACCAGCAGCATAATCAAGGATGTGTCGTGCTCTGGCCACTCTCTCTTCTCCCCTCTCCCATCAGGCAAAAAGTACAGAATTGTGACAATGCACACCTACATATTCAGGGACAGTTTCTTCCCAGCTGTTATCAATCAACTGAATCATCCTACCACCATCAGAGAGCAGTGCTGAACGCCGATCTACCTCTTTGGTAATCCTCCGACTATCCTTGATCAGACTTTGCTGGCTTCACCTTGCACTAAACGTTTTTCCCTTATCATGTATCTATATGTTGTAAATGGCTCGATTGTAATCATGTAATGTATTTCTGCTGACTGGATAGCATGCACGAAAAGCTTTTCACTATACGTTGGTACACGTGACAATAAACTAAACTAAACTAAACTTTAAATTCACTAATTTTGGCTTTAGATACTTACATGCTTGATTGATAGATTGAAAGATACAGCATGAAAACAGGTCCTTCAGCTCACCGATTCCACGCAAACTATTGATCACCCATTCGCAGTTACACCACTTTTGCATCCACTTACTACACACTAATAATTTACGGAGGCCAATTAACCTACAACCCGCATGTCTTTGGGATGTGGGAGGAAGCCGGAGCACCCGGAAGAACCCACACATTCCGAGGGGGAACCTGCATACTCCACACAGACAATACCTCAGGTCGGGATTGAATCTGGGACTCTGGCTCTTTGGGGCAGCAGCTCGACCAATTGTGCCACTGTACTGCCCTGTGTCATTACAATATTATTATTTTTTCTGTTTAAAATCCTTATAGAACATAGCAATTTCTCAGTACATTCCCTCCATCTCACCATTTCTTCTCACTCTCATCAACATATTGGAGGATAGTTGGTTCTTTGAATTAACAAAGAAATATATGTCTTCCATCAAATAATTACATTTTGCAAATAATTACATAATTACAAGTATTATTTCTCCCTTGTATGCCTCCATCCACATAGGTAAGAAGAACTCTTTCCAGAGGCAGAGAGATGGTCTGAATGGTTAAGTTCAAACATAGTTGCCATAAGACCATACGTGATAGGAGCAGAATTAGGCCAGTCAGCCCATAACCTCTGACACCCATACTAATCAAGAATCTATCTATCTCTGCTTTAAAAATATCCATTGACTTAGCTTCCACAGCCTTCTGTGGCAAGGAATTCCACAGATTCACCACCCTGACTAAAGAAAATCCTTCTCATCTCCTTCCTAAAGGAACGTCCTTTAATTCTGAGGGTATGACGTCCAGTCCTAGACTCTCCCACTAGTGGAAACATCATTTCCACGTCCACTCTATCCAAACCTTTCACTATTCGTAGCATTTCAATGAGGTCCCCCCTCTTCTAAACTCCAGTGAATACAGGCCCAGTGCCATCAAACGCTCATCATAAATTAACCTACTCATTCCTGGGTTAATTCTTGAAAATCTCCTCTGGACCCTCGAC
Organism: Raja brachyura; assembly: GCA_963514005.1. The sequence goes on along the minus strand of OY740783.1, from coordinate 93,914,895 downwards.
AGGGCCAGCACATCCTTCCTCAGATATGGTGCCCAAAATTGCTCACCATACTCCAAATGCGGCCTGACCAGCGCCTCAGCATTACATCCTTTTTTTTGTATTCTAGCCCTCTTGAAATAAATGCTGGCATTGCGTTTGCCTTGTCATGCATAAGTAAATAGAAATTGATCCATGAATTGATCTATTGAAGTGATTTGTACAAATAAAGCACATTTATTACACCTTTAAATTATATTATTCATGTGCAGTAGGATTAGCATCTAATAATTTGTTGCCAATTCATGATGCCATAAGGTCCTAGGTAACCTATTAGTTCAATGTTTACACTTTCTGAAAGTGCTTTGTAATATTATGGTAACATCAGCATCTTTGCATTCTGAATTCAAAGATGAAACACAATGTCTTGTTTCTTGTTTCAGATTAGGGGTGTGGTCTTCAAATTAGAATTTACAAATTAGAAATAAATCAGACCAATTTATGGAAAATTAATGGATTCAAAATGAGATTGAATTTTGAGATAACATTAATTGGATGCAGATGCAGCTTGATGGTAAACAATTGACTTTGAAGCAATTAACCAAGATACTGTAAGTGTTAATTGGTGCAGTCATACAGCACAATTATAGCCATGATCTGGGATTCACCTAGCATAATCCCAACATTCTAGTTTATTGTTGGCAGTGGGCAAAGGATAAGCAATTTGATAGAGCCCAAGTAACAAAAAAGTGTATAAACATTGACTACAACTTGAATCTGGATGGGACAATTTTGCAGACATCTTTAACATCCACCTACTCTAATTTGAAGTTCCCACCTTGTTTAAGAAGGCCACTATCAACCCAATGCAAAGGAGAAACAATGTAGCATGACTGTATGATGACTATCCAGTGGCTGTAACATCCGCCATTATGAAATGCTTTGAGAGGTTGGTCATGGCACAAATCAACACCAGCATCCCAGAGCCTTGGTCCACTGCAATTCATCCCCTCTACTTAAGGTCCATGGCAAACACAATCTCCCTGGCCTTTACATTTGTCCGTAGAACATCGGGATAACAAGGACTCCACCATTAGACTCCTATTTATCAAATAAAGCTCCGCCTTCAACACCATAATCCCATTCAAACTCATCTCCAAACTCCTGGGTCTCTACTACCTCCCAGCTCCCACACATTGAGGCATATCGCCTGGACACAGTAGAAGACATTGAACAACTCAATATTTCCTCCTATTGCTGTATAACATGGCAAATAATGATGCAACAACAGCCCAGCCGTGTCAAACATGGATCCACCTCCACAGTTGCGAGGATCCATGCATTTCCGTGCTCATGCTTATCATACTTCATCGTTAAGTTGACCCTCCAGTCTTCATCTGTCTTCAGGAGCAAGAACTTGAATGTGATCACATCCTCTGGGTGGCTGCTGTTCAAATACCCTTTGACAGTGATGCATCAACTTCAGATCTCACTCACAGTTTCTCTCAATGCTATGTGAGGTGACAGTATTTCATGAGTCTGAACTATCAAATCAAGGGATGGAGTTCCCATTGTTGTTTTGTGGGAAGTTATCCACCGTCTGGTGGAAGTTTTGTAAAATAATAACCTACAGGAGTAAATGGTCATGGTGAGGGTGAAGGAAGATGGATTGACAATGCATACTTTTGAAGTGGAGATTGACAGATTCTTGATTAGTATGGGTGTCAGGGGTTATGGGGAGAAGGCAGGAGAATGGGGTTGAGAGGGATAGATAAATCAGCCACGAATGGCAGAGTAGACGATGGGCTGAATGGCCTAATTCTTCTCTTTTGAATTTACGAAGATGTATGCGTGTAGAAACAAGGTACTGCATGTGCTGGTTTACACAAAAGAACACAAAGTCTGAAGAACGGTTCTGACCCGAAACATCATCTATCCATGTTCTCCGGAGATGCTACAGTTGTACAGGGTCGGTGAGGTCACACTTGGAGTATTGCGTACAGTTTTGGCCTCCTAATCTGAGGAAAGACATTCCTGAGGAATTGCCATAGAGGGAGTACAGAGAAGGTTCACCAGACTGATGCCTGGGATGGCAGGACTTTCATATGAAGAAAGACTGGATAGACTTGGCTTGTGCTAGAATTTAGAAGATTGAGGGGGGATCTTATAGAGACCTACAAAATTCTTAAGGGGTTGGACAGGCTAGATGCAGGAAGAATGTTCCCGATGTTGGGGAAGTGCAGAACAAGGGGTCACTGTTTAAGGATAAGGGGGAAGTCTTTTAGGACCGAGATAAGGAAAACATTTTTCACACAGAGAGTGGTGAATCTGTGGAATTCTCTGCCACAGAAGGCAGTTGAGGCCAGTTCATTGGCTATATTTAAGTGGGAGTTAGATGTGGCCCTTGTGGCTAAAGGGATCAGAGGGTATGAAGAGAAGGCAGGTACAGGATACTGAGTTGGATGATCAGCCATGATCATATTGAATGGCGGTGCAGGCTCGAAGGGCCGAATGGCCTACTCCTGCACCTATTTTCTATGTTTCTATGCTGCCTTACCATTTGAGTTACTCTAGCACTTTGTGTTTTTTTTTTAAGATGTATGCTTGCTCCAATTGCAGCTTTGGAGAGGAATAGAAAACAACCATAAGTGCAGTGTTACTATCAGTGATTCTATATTACAGCTGCAAAATAGGCTCTCAAGCCAGTTGTTTTCATAATCATTCACTCTCAGTCCTGCTGAATGCAAGCTTTTGGATTTGCCTTTGTTCCCTTTAATCTGTTGCCAAAAAGAGAGATGTGCGTTAATCCGCGTCATGTGCCTGCCATATTTGAATAGCTGGTTTTGCATGGGAACTGAGTTGTGGGAGAGAAGCTTGAGGTGGAGGCGAATGTTTGAGGATATAGTGGAGCATATATTTTGAAAATCTGAAGACTGAAGAGGTTTCTTTGAAATGTGAAATGGAAAACTGTGCATTTGATTGCAAGGAGATCTGGACCTTAGATGTTTAATTACTGTGTAGGTCACCATAGCCTTAACGAGAACATGTTAAGATCCTTTCAGAGAGCACAGGGGAATGTCCACAGGCTCTGTCAAATTGCAGTCCATTAAGGTATACAACTGTTGACTGGTGTCTAACTTGTAAAAGCTGCACTTATCATTGAATGGAAAGTGGTCACAAGTAAACCCAACATGGAAATCTTCTTATGAAGGGTCTTGACCCAAAACATTACCTATTCCTTTTCTCCAGAGATGCTACCTGGCCCACTGAGTTATTCCAGCTTTTTATGTGTCTTTGGTTTAAACCAGTGCCTGCAGTTCCTCCTTACACATGGAAATATTCTTCCTGACAGTACCAAGAATGTGGAAATCATTGGTTAAAGAAAAGTAGTTAAAATGGCCTGCACAGTTGGTTTTAAAGAAAACCATGTAAAAATGCGAGTGGAATAGGAAGGTTATGTTGAAAGGTTGAACAGAGGCTCATGTGCAATTTAAACACACACAGCCCAGTGGGTTGCTTCTGTAAGGATGTAATGTTATGATTTTTGTCTGAATGAATAACAAACTGGAATTTCTAAAGTGAAATATTTTGTTTCCAGCTGCAAATGGCTTTGAGCCACACACACACACACACACACACACACACACACACACACACACACACACACACACACACACACACACACACACACACACACACACACACACACACACACACACACACACACACACACACACACACACACACACACATATATATATATAATTAGAAGAATAAAAGCCAGATAAAAAGAGTCATATATTCGCCATAAGTGTTTACATCACTAACCAGCATCTGCCCTTCTGACTGGTTGAACAATGCCACCACTCTCTTTAATGGTTCCAAATGTTGCTGCACCATGGTAGAATTTGGATTAAAACATTGCACAGGAAAGCTTGTAGAATGATGAGGCAATTTGGAATGTGGTCAAAAGTGCTAGCATTTGACTGCTACTCAAATGGGGAAAACTGCCAAAAAAAAACTAAGCTAACAATTCTATTTCTGAATGTAGAATAGATTATTGAATATTTATTGAGTTTGCTTATCTTGATAGCAGTGCCATCGTGGAAGAGCTTATTTAGCATGTCATAAGCCACCATATGTCACATTATTTAATCACTTGATGGCTTGTGGTTTGAAAATTGCTTTTAAATCTTATTTGCAGACGGAGTACACAATAAATTAATTTTGAGCTGCTACCTCAACAAGATAAAAAAGTTGTTAGACTTTTCCAGCATGTAGGTTGACCAACTATTAATGGATAAACTAATGAAGGTTAATGTCGTCTTATTGATTTTCACTGGCAACTATGTGGCAGTATTCTTTAACAAATTGTGAATAACAGTGTGTGTACCACGGGGTAACAGGTGAGTTTGTGGACCAGATTCTTTCCCAATGCTTGTTTTATTAATATTACTGTGTTAGTAGAGTGTGTAGCTAATTGAATACAAAAATGGATTGCTGTCAAATCTAATAATTTAGTTCATGTTGTTTCCCTCCTATCCAGGTGAACCTAAGCAATGGTACTTTTTGACAGTGGAAATTGGAATTTAAATCAAAATATCAGATGCCAAGGGACAGTGTGCGGAGAAAGCTGGTTTTGATATCAAGTGAAGGGAGTTCAATGTTTTTTGCTGCTTTTTGTTTACTCATACTGGAGTTGTATCAGCAACTTTGAACTTGGTAAATTAGGACCAAGAGATGCGCTCTGTGATGTTACGTGATGTGTACATACTATCACGGTGACCTCCAGTACTCGAGTACAGTTCATTAGCAATGAGAAGAGCCACATGCTTAGGGAGGCTTAGATTTGGAAGAAGGACATGCAAAAGCCATGATTTCACCACTTGATCAATTGTAATTTCAGTACCTTGATGCCAATGGACAAAGTTAGCTTGGCCTTTGGGCTGTTTCCAGACAAATATCGTCACATACCTAATGATACATTTCTCTCGCAATTAGGGCTCAAATTAGAGGCACAGGTAAAATCAAATCAATACCACCCTTCTCTTCCATTCTGTGGTTTAATAATATGGTCCTCAACCAAGCCTATGAGAAGCACATCCTTACATTAATTAGACACATATTATTGAATCACAGGTTTCATATGGAGCATGACAAGGTAGATGTTGAGATGTTGGCTAGTGGGAGAATCTCACATGGGTTGATACGTTTATAAGAAAAGAGGGTGGCCATTTAAAACTGAGGTGAGTAGGATTTTTTTCTTGCAGACTGGTGAATCTTTCGAAGTCTCTACTCTGGAGGATTCTGGAAGCTTGGTCATTCGGGGTATTTAACCATATAACCATATAACAATTACAGCACGGAAACAGGCCATCTCGGCCCTTCAAGTCCGTGCCGAACAACTTTTTTCCCTTAGTCCCACCTGCCTGCACTCATACCATAACCCTCCATACCCTTCTCATCCATATGCCTATCCAATTTATTTTTAAATGATACCAACGAACCTGCCGCCACCACTTCCACTGGAAGCTCATTCCACACCGCTACCACTCTCTGAGTAAAGAAGTTCCCCCTCATGTTACCCCTAAACCTCTGTCCCTTAATTCTAAAGTCATGTCCTCTTGTTTGAATCTTCCCTATTCTCAAAGGGAAAAGCTTGTCCACATTAACTCTGTCTATCCCTCTCATCATTTTAAAGACCTCTATCAAGTCACCCCTTAACCTTCTGCGCTCCAGAGAATAAAGACCTAACTTATTCAACCTATCTCTGTAACTTAGCTGTAGAAACCCAGGCAACATTCTAGTAAATCTTAATATTTAAATGGAAATTAGACACATTTTCAATAAGGTTGTGAGCTATGGGTAACTGGTACGGGAGGCCTGGGGGTAGATCTGCTGTGATGATACTGAGAGGTGGAGCAGGCTTCAGGGCCTGAGTGGCCTACTTCTGCTACTATTTTCTTATGTGCTTACCTTATTCCTTTTGTTTGGAAAAAACCATATTACACAATTAATTTATGGAGGTGTAGGAAGGAACTGCAGATGTTGGTTAAACCGAAGTAAACCAGCATCTGCAGTTCCTTCCTACACATTTTGTCTGCTCCACTGCAAAATCTCCTCAAGGTATGTCTATTTTGAATAAATTCTCCTCTCTCCGACAAAAGTTCTGCAACATCTTCTCTCACTGCTCCCCCTCCGTGCCTTTATCATCGTTACTTTTCCTGCATATCTTTTATTCATTGTTCTATATCTCTTTACATCATCAACTATATCTCTCATTTCTCTTTCCCCTGACTCTCAGTCTGAAGAAGGGTCTCGACCCGTAATGTCACCCATTCCTTCTCTCCAGAGAGCTGCCTGTCCTGCTAAGTTACTCCAGCTTTCTGTGTCCATCTTCTCTTAATTTGTGGAGGTGCTTGACTGAGTACGTTGTCACATTTCATTATCTAAAACCTTCACTCTCCCAGCCTGTCGGAGACACAGCAAGAGACTGCTTGGAGGGCTGATCTTTTTCGTCTGCTGTATACCAACAAGGTCAGATTTGAGCAGCAATTTCAGCTCAGGGACTCCTTCTGCACCTGCAACCTAATTACCACTGCTCCCAGTGAGCTGGTGTTGATACCCTAACCCGAACACAAAGCCAAACCCAGGGTCTGTGTTTTGCTGGCTTCACAGTCATCGAATACCCATCCAAACGGCCCAACATTTGAAACATCTAGATAATTTGCTCACCCAGAGCAGATTTAATCACATTAGTGTGGCGCTGAAGTCACGGCCTATATGTGGCCTGAACCTATTAGAATGCTGCTACCCGTGACCAGTGTAAGCTTGTTACGTTCTGTTGGGAAGTATGCTCAGCAAATGGGATGTATGTGTCTGTGGGGCACTGTATTCTATCTAAATTGCTCAGCAAACACTAGGAAAGGTAAATTAGCCTTGCATAGCAAAGAAGGTTACTGTCCAGGGATGTATCAGGTCAAAATAATCAGAGCTCTATGGTCACATAAAGAACGTGTTTGTGAATATTGGCAAGACTTTTTATAAAATCAGATGCCACAGCTGCATAACAACCTCTCCATTAAATCCGAGGCCCCGTCAGCATAATTTCGGAGTCAGTGTCAGGCAGCTGTATATAAAGCGGGTGGCTTAGTGACAGGTGCAGGCATCCACCCTCCATTGCCTTCTAACATTGCCTTCTAACTGTCCCTGCTCACTCTTATGTTGCAATTGACAATGGTCTAATGCTGTGTAATAACAGCAATTTGCTGACTGGGAAGTCAGTTGACTATCAGAGGCTGGAGAGATAAAACCAACCCTAAAATAATATTGCACATTATGAAACTCATGCAGAATTCATCATTCAGCACATTGAATCTTAATAAGAGCATGGTACAATGACTTTTTCTGAGAGTTGCATGCAATAAATCCACTGAGAATAAGTTAACTGTACATATCTAATAACTGCTGCACTTCTAATTTTCTGTGGTTCAGTGCATAAATTACTTTGAAGAAAGCAATTTCATCTTCAAAGGACTCAATTCTTCTGCTAACAATTAGAAGTGATTCTTAAATTGTTCCCTGCTGAGGCAAAGAACGGACTACATATATTCCACGATGGAAAATAGAGCAGCAAACTTGATTGCAAGAATCCGGGTGGCCTCAAATATCCATCGTGCGAAGGGAAAGAATACTGCCTCATCAAGGGAATTGTTGTGTAAGAATGCAACTTAACACATAGGAAATAGCATTGTTCATGTTACTGTAGTGAAAAGTACCAAAGCCCAGACTAATTTAATGGTCAATGTTCAATCGACAGGTTGCATAAAATATGTAGATGTTGAAAGGTTGCTCACCAGATTGTAAAACGTCAGACAGCATAACTCACATGTTCATGTCTACAATTTAGTAAACACTAAGGTAATAATCCTAATATTATAAACATTCAACAGGTTAAGGCAACATCTGTAGAAAGAGAAACAGAGTTTACATTTCAGGAGAAAAATCTGTTGTCCCATCTGAACCGTTAACTCTGCTTCTCCTTCCAAAGAAGCGGCCCAACCTTGAGTGTTCCCAGCATTTTCCATTCTTATAGATTTTTGTTTGTATTTTTATTTAATTTATGCATTTTGATCATTAACTTTAATGACTGGGCAGCACGGTGACACAACAGTAGAATTGCTGCCTTACATCGCCAGAGACATGGGTTTGATCCAGACTACTGGTGCTGTCTGTACGGAGTTTGTACGTTCTCCCCGTGACCTGAGTGGGTTTTCTCCGGGAGCTCTGGCTTCCTCCCACACTCCAAAGTCTTACAGATTTGTAGGCTAATTGGCTTAGTAAAATTGTCCCAAACGTACGTAGGATAGTGTAAGTGTGTGGGGATCGCTGGTAGGCATGGATTCGGTGGGCTGAAAGGCCTATTACTGCAATGTATCTCTAAACTAAAAAATACTGGGAATGGTGTGTGCTCTGGTATGATGAGGTCATGCATGTTTCTCCTGGGCTTTGTTTGAAACCGACTTTCTCTTTTGTTACATTTCCTCATTAAAGAGAAAAAACCCCATTGCCAATGGTACCAGTCTAGTCCCTCCCTCAGCCATGTTTCCATATTGGCTATAACGTCCCAGTTGCATGTACGTATCCACGCCCTGAGTTCATTTGCCTTACTGTCAGACCTCTCCCATTGTAATAAATACAGTTCAATTCACCCATATTTCCTCATACCCTGCTGTGCTCCTACTTAGCTTGTCTACTGTTCTTGCTGCCATTGCTTTCTGTAACAACTTCCATGCTCCTTCTTACCACTTATCTCATTAATGCAATAGATCTCGATGTCTGCTAATTTAGTTAAAACCTTCCTGAATAGCACGAGCAAACCTGCCTGCCAGGATATTGAAACACAAAATGCTGGTGTCTTCTTCTTGCGTTTGAGGCAACAGAAGTTTGCAGCAGGGTGATGACATTCATAGGTGCCCACCCTACAAAGGGCGCGTGCTCCAGTTTGGCGCCAAGCTGCGGTGCTGCTGCTGTCTCTGTTTGTTGTCGTTTGCCTGACTGGGGTCAGTTGACAGGGCAACCATGGGGAGGACGACAACATGAGCCCCAATGCTGGTGTAACTCAGTGGTTCAGGCAGCATCTCTGGAGAGAAGGAATGGATATTAGTCCCTCTTCAATTCAGATGCAATACATCAAGGTGCAACAATATCAAACAGAGCAAATGGAACAAACACGTGGCTGTGATTAGTTAACAGAGGTGTCAACCCTGAACGTGCTTTTACCATCCTCTTTGTAATATCTTTTTTGAAATACATATTTTACCATGAAGTGTACTGATAAATTTATTTTGTGAATACTCTTTCTATCAAAATTTGTTTATATTTGTTTATTTTAATATATTTAGCTCTTTGGCTATCTTTGATTTCCTTTCATGCATTTTTTGCATTTATTTTATTTTGTTGTGGCTGCAATAGTGACTTCCTCCATAAAGTTTTTTTCCCACATTCTTGCAGTGAATTTGAAGACTTCTATATGATCAGATCGAGGAAACTACACAAAGAATATCACCAAGGGAGAAGATTTTAATCCAATGACTGGGGGGGGGGGGGGGGGGGGAGGGTGGTGCTGGGGGGGGGGGGGATGCTTGATCTTTCATTTCAAACTCATAAAGGTCATCATTAACAAACCTAATGCCTCATGCTTTGATAAGGTCACAAGACATCCCTGTTGTTATGCTCAGTCACATTCAGTTGAGCTAAACCAAGATTTGTAAAGATGGATTTCCATCTTATTGTCCGTGTAAGTGTGTCTTTGAATATAACAACTCACTCAGAAAACATTAGACACATTTCCATGACAACTTCCAAACAAAATAATTAAAATGCAGTTTCTCAATTTGAAAATCTATTATTTTCCCCTTCTCTGTACAGCAAATAATGTGTAAATCCATTCCCCAGAATGATCAGAGAAAGATGGCACAATTATAAATGCAACGTGTCCAAATTTCTTAATTCCTGAAAATGAGCAAAGGGATCATCAAGCAGGACTAACCGCTGTTGTTGTTAATCCTGTTTGTGTTGTTTGCACATTTGAATGTATCCAGCCAATTAATCCAGCATTAACCAATCTGTTAATTGGCTGTAGACAAAAATGCTGGAGAAACTCAGCGGGTGAGGCAGCATCTATAGAGCGAAGGAATAGGTGACGTTTCGGGTCAAGACGCTTCTTCAGACTGATGGGAGAGCTGGGAAGGGGCGAGGAAGGAGAAAGAAAGCAAAGACAACCTGAAATTGGAGAAGTCAATGTACATACCGCTGGGGCGTAAACTACCTGAGCAAAATATGAGGTGCTGCTCCTCTAATTTGCAGTGGGACTCACTCTGGCCATGGAGGAAGCCCAGGACAGAAAAGTCAGATTTGGAATGGGAGGGGGAGTTGAAGTGCTGAGCCACCGGGAGAGCAGGTTTCCTAATGGGAACTGAGCGGAGGTGTTGGGCGAGGCGACAAGTGTGGCATTTCCTGCGTTTGCAAGGGAATGTTCCAGGGGAGGGGGTGGTTTGGGTGGGAAGGGACGAATTGACCAGGAAGTTATGGAGAGAGCGGTCTCTGTGGAAAGCCGAATGGGGGGGAGATGGGAAGATGTGGCCAGTGGTGGGATCCCATTGGAGGTGGCGAAAATGTCAGAGGATTATCTGTTGTATGTGACGGCTGGTAGGGTGGAAGGTGAGGACAAGGGGGACTCTCTCCTTGTTACAAGTGGGGGGATGGGGAGTGAGAGCAGAGCTATGGGATATAGAGGAGACCCTGATGACAGCCTCATCTATAGTCGAAAAGGGGAACCCCCATTCCCTAAGGAATGAGGACATCTCTGATGCCCTGGTTTGGAACACCTCATCCTTGGTGCAAATGCAGCGTCGATGGAGGAATTGGGAGTAGGGGATAGAGTTCTTACAGGAAGCTGGGTGAGAAGAAGTGCAGTCCAGATAGCCATGGGAGTCAGTGGGTTTGTAGAGTTTTGTAGGTGCCCAAGATCATGAGTGGTTAGGAAGAATTAAATCCATCCTCACTGCTAGAAGCTACCCTGCATGTCTTAATTATAAGACGCCTTACTACTGGGCAGGGGCTAGCCAGTATTGTACAACATGTTATTCAACATTGTACAGCCATTATGTACATGCTGGACAGAAGACCAGGATGCCAAGAGGTTCTTCTACTTGCATTTGACTTGCTGTCATGGTGATGGAATAAATACGTTGTGCCTGCGATCAGGCTACTGAACGTTGACCAGCGTGTTTCATCAGGTCATAAGTGATAGGAGCGGAGTTAGGTCCATTCGGCCCATCAAGTCTACTCTGCCATTCAGTCATGGCTGATCAATTTTTCCCCCTCAAACCAAGTCTCCTGCCTTCTCCCCAGCATCATAGTAAACTTGTTAACGTTTCCAATGTGATCATTCTTCCAAGTACCTTTTCTTCTGACGTGAACATTTCACATGAAGTTCAGCAAGGAGAATTGTTTCCCGAATGCCTTGGGCAGATTTTGCCCTCTGTTGAGAACCATTTTCCCTCCTTCTTCATTCCTCTTCCAACAGATTGTCTGCAGCCTGCTCTCAATTCATGCCTTTTCAACAGAGGAACAGCTATTAATGCATCAATGTCTGCAGGAAATAGATTTGCTAAACTATTTTCCATAGATTTCTGAAATTTAAACCAACCTTAGAAAACACCAACATCAGGAGAATTAGAACCAAAAAAGACCTCAGCAAACTTGTTAGTAGTAACCATATAACCATATAACAATTACAGCATGGAAACAGGCCATCTCGGCCCTTCAAGTCCGTGCCGAACAACTTTTTTCCCTTAGTCCCACCTGCCTGCACTCATACCATAACCCTCCATACCCTTCTCATCCATATGCCTATCCAATTTATTTTTAAATGATACCAACGAACCTGCCACCACCACTTCCACTGGAAGCTCATTCCACACCGCTACCACTCTCTGAGTAAAGAAGTTCCCCCTCATGTTACCCCTAAACCTCTGTCCCTTAATTCTAAAGTCATGTCCTCTTGTTTGAATCTTCCCTATTCTCAAAGGGAAAAGCTTGTCCACATCAACTCTGTCTATCCCTCTCATCATTTTAAAGACCTCTATCAAGTCCCCCCTTAACCTTCTGCGCTCCAGAGAATAAAGACCTAACTTATTCAACCTATCTCTGTAACTTAGCTGTTGAAACCCATGCAACATTCTAGTAAATCTCCTCTGTACCCTCTCTATTTTGTTGACATCCTTCCTATAATTGAGCGACCAAAATTGTACACCATACTCCAGATTTGGTCTCACCAATGCCTTGTACAATTTTAACATTACATCCCAGCTTCTATACTCAATGCTCTGATTTATAAAGGCTAGCATACCAAAAGCTTTCTTTACCACCCTATCTATATGAGATTCCACCTTCAAGGAACTATGCACGGTTATTCCCAGATGCCTCTGTTCAACTGTATTCTTCAATTCCCTACCGTTTACAATGTACGTCCTATTTTGATTTGTCCTGCCAAGGTGTAGCACCTCACATTTATCAGCATTAAACTCCATCTGCCATCTTTCAGCCCATTTTTCCAACTGGCCTAAATCATTCTGTAGACTTTGGAAATCCTCTTCATCATCCACAACACCCCCTATCTTGGTATCATCTGCATACTTACTAATCCAATTTACCAACCCTTCATCCAGATCACTGATGTACATGACAAACAACAAAGGACCCAACACAGATCCCTGAGGCACCCCACTAGTCACCTGCCTCCAACCCGACAAACAGCCATCCACCATTACCCTCTGGCTTCTCCCATTCAGCCACTGTTGAATCCATCTTGCTATTCCTGCATTTATACCCAACAGTTGAACCTTCTTAACCAACCTTCCATGAGGAATCTTGTCAAAGGCCTTACTGAAGTCCATATAGACAACATCCACTGCTTTACCCTCGTCAATTTCCCTAGTAACCTCTTCAAAAAATTCAAGAAGATTAGTCAAACATGACCTTCCAGGCATAAATCCATGTTGACTGTTCCTAATTAGACCCTCTTTATCCAGATACTTATATATATTATCTCTAAGTATCTTTTCCATTAATTTGCCCACCACTGAAGTCAAACTAACCGGTCTATAATTGCTAGGTTTACTTTTAGAACCCTTTTTAAACAATGGAACAACATGCGCAGTACGCCAATCCTCGGGGACTATTCCCGTTTCTAATGACATTTGAAATATTTCTGTCATAGCCCCGGCTATTTCTACACTAACTTCCCTCAATGTCCTAGGGAATATCCTGTCAGGACCTGGAGACTTATCCACTTTTATATTTTTCAAAAGTGTCAGTACTTCTTTTACTTTGATACTCATAGTATCCATAGCTACTCTACTAGTTTCCCTTACCTCACATAATTCAATATCCTTCTCCTTGGTGAATACCGAAGAAAATAAATTGTTCAATATCTCCCCCATCTCTTTTGGCTCTGCAGATAGCTGTCCACTCGGTCTCTCCAATGGACCAATTATATCCCTTGTTATCCTTTTGCTATTAATATAGTTGTAGAAACCCTTTGGATTTACTTTCACCTTACTTGCCAAAGCAACCTCATATCTTCTTTTAGCTTTTCTAATTTCTTTCTTAAGATTCTCTTTACATTCCTTATACTCCTCAAGCACCTCATTTACTTCATGCTGCCTATAATTATTGTAGATCTCCCTCTTTTTCCAAACAAGATGTCCAATTTCCCTTGAAAACCAGGGCTCTTTCCAATTTTTACTGGTTCCTTTCAACCGAACAGGAACATAAAGATTCTGTACTCTTAAAATTTCCCCTTTAAATGTCCTCCATTTCTCCTCTACATCTTTCCCATAAAACAAAATGTCCCAGTTCACTCCTTTTAAATCATCTCGCATCTCGTTAAAGTTAGCCTTTCTCCAATCAAAAATCTCAACCCTAGGCCCAGTTCTGTCCTTCTCCATAATTATATTGAAACTAATGGCATTGTGATCACTGGACCCGAAGTACATTATCCCCCTTCAACAACAGTAGTAGCGGGGGAAGAGGGGGTTCTTCCTGTTGCTGATTCAAGAAAACCTTCTTCCTTATTCAATAAAACGGTCCAGCTGCATTGCTAGTTTCAGACTGGTAGAATTGCACATTGACTGGCATCAGGATCTGTCCATTTTACATACATCTAGCAGCATTTAGTTAGCACATGCTAACTCTCCCTAATACTCCTCTCTGCTAATGAGGAGCAATCACCGTTTTAGAGCTGTGAGCTCTCAGTTTACCCAATAATAATGGTTATAATTAATATAAATCCAACCCCCACCCCCAACCCCCCCCCCCCCCCCCCCCTCCTTCTCTAGTCTAAATTGTTTGTCCAACACCACAACATTAAAAAAAAAGAGACTTTCTCCCTTACTTAGTTTTACGGTAACAACTAAGGCCATTTGAACATTTGGTCTTAGTGAAAGCCCTGCTGCAGATATGTTAGTTGTTTTGATCATGAGAACTCAGTTTCCCATTATCAGACATGGAACAGGATTGTTTCCAATAAGTTGAACCCGTAAAATTAGGTTTCTTGTAGTTAAATGTACAATGATATAAGGAACAGTACTTCCCAGTATTTTTCTCTATTTCCTGCATTTAAATAAAACCCCAAATTGCACACGTTCAAATAGATTTTTTTCATTTATCGGCTTATACTGGTTCTTATTTAGCACTGGTGGTGTGATACCCACCATCATGGGAACTGGACACATGCTCCCGGAAGTTTGGTAACTCCGGTTATAGCGTAACAGTATGGAAGCAGGTCCTTCAGCCCAACTCGTCCATGCTAATTATGATTCCCCATTAAGCTAGACCCATTTGTCAGTGTTTGCCACTTGTTCCTTAAATCTCTCCAATTCATGTACATGCAAACATTTCAGTTCAGTTTAGTTCAGCTTAGTTTATTGTCACATGCACTGAAGTACAGTGAAAAGCTTTTGTTGTGTGCTAACCAGCCAGCAGGAAGACAATACATGATTACAATTGAGCCATTCACAGTGTACAGATACATGATAAGAGGATAACATTTAGTGCAAGGTAAAGCCCGATCAAAGATAGTCCAAGGGTTCCCAATGAGGTAGATAGTAGTTCAGGACAGCTCTCTGGTTGAAATTGGATGGTTCATACCTGCCTCAACTAGACAGCTCATTACATATATCCATCACTCTCCGAGAATCCAAATGTGCCCCTTAGGTTTCTATTAAATCTTTACCTTCCCTCCTCGAACCTATGCCATCTGTTTCTTGATTCCCCTACCGATACCCCCTGTGCAATCACCCTATCAATTTCAAACACAGTTGTTAAATGCATCATCATAGTCAGTAACGGTGATAACAACCTTCTTTTATATTAATGTAATACAATGATCCACCGTGTTTCACAGGAAGATTAACAAATAAGGTTTGATCCCAAGCCGGGGTCAAGGGTAGAGCGTTCACGTCACGACCCTGTTTCCACCAATCTTTCCACCACCACACACAAGAAGGGCAAGACCGACACCATTGTATGCAGATGCCGAGAAGTGAGTTCAGCTCTGGCTGAAAAACTTCTAATCTTGTGTGTGGCCTCGATAAGAAGAAGATGATCCCAAGCCAAATAAAGAAATATTAAGGCAGCTGACCACTACGCCGACCACTATGATGGAATATGTAAGTGAGAAGAACTGGAAAATGCAGAACGCCGATAAATTTGCATGAGGGGAGAGGCCATGGTGATAAGGAAGGAGGTGGCCATGGAGTGATTTATTTACAAGTATGGAAATGTTAATTGATGGATTTGAGGAAATAGATGTAGTTGCTATGCACAAACATGATCTTTATAATAAGTGGGCATCATAAATCTGGACTTGGGCAAGGCTGTTTCTGTTCCTCTGTCTTGCATGTCAGTTTGTGTAAAGCCTCTCCATCAGCAAGGATATGGATTGCATGATGGGCAACTGTGGAAGTGCTCAAAATGATAGAGCAAATTCTTACTCTTGTGTCAATACAAGTTCACAAGTTTATAGGAGTAGAAGTAGGCCATTCGGCCCATTGAGTCTCCTCCGCCATTCAATCAAGGCTGATCTCTGCCACCTAATCCCATTTTCCTGCCTTCTCCCCATAACCCTTGACACCTGTTCTAATCAAGAACTTGTCTATCTCTGCCTTAAAAATATCCACTGACATAGCCGCCACAGCCCTCTGTAGTAATGAGTTCCACAGATTAACTACTCTCTGACTAAAGAAGTTCCTCTTCACCTCTGTTCTAATAGAGCACCCTTTAATTCTGAGGCTATGACCTCTGGGCCTCGACTCTCGCACCAGTGCAATACCCTTTCCACATCCACTTTGTCTATGCCTTTCATTATTCTGTAAGATTCAATGAGGTCCCACCTCAACCTTCTAAACACCAACGATTAGAGGCCCAGTGCTGTCAAACGCTCATCATATGCTAACCCACTTATTCCTGGAATCATTCTTGTAAACCTCCTCTGGATCCCCTCCAGAGCCAACACATCCTTCCTCAGATATGGGGCCCAAATTTGCTCACAGTACTCCAAATACAGCCTGGCCAGCGCCTTATGGAGGCTCAGCTCTACTGGAAATATGGTTCAGAGGGAGTGGGAAAAGTGGAAAAAAATGGAAAATACACATGGTCAAAATGAACTAAAAAGGGATTGAGGGAGTTCTTCCTCTAGAATGACAGAGAAAACCCAGTCATCAGGTGCAAAGAGCTCTCAGTGTTACTGTGCATGGTGCAGTCATGCAACAATATCTGGTCCTTCACTACCCACACCTGAGCTACCATCCATTATATGTGAATATTGAAATTTGATCATGTCCGAAGAAGCATTCTAAAGAAAGGGAATATGTATCCAACATCGGCCTTATCCCGATGACTACTCTTGAGTTGTTGTATCAGCTATTTGTGGACTCTGCATCTGTAACACCATGTGTCTGAAGTTATTGTACCTGATGCAAAATGTCATTGGAAAGATGATGTAATAGTAAGATTAAACGAGAACTTGCCAGTTCAAAGGTTGATCTTTATTTTATGAGGAGTTGCGATGAGGGATTTCGTGAAGAACCCGCCAGCACGCATGCGCGACATTCTTCAAAGTAGCGGTGTGGAATCACAGTAACAACAACAAAGAAATGACTTGGCATAGTAAGATTGAAGAGACTCTAATTACCAGTTGATTATGATCGAGGGTTGGGTGCGGAGGGCACAAAATCCCTCATCGCAACTCCTCTAAAATAAAGATCAACCTTCGAACTGGCAAGTTCTCGTTTAATCTTACTATTTCATTTCAGAGTCACGTGAGTGACTTCATGAAGACTTCAAAGCTCTGTGATTTCACGCCCTGGACCACGTCCATGAGTCACGTGAGAGACTTCGTGAAGACTTCAAAGCTCTCTGATTCCATGCCCTGGACCACCTCCATGCTGTCAAACACCACTTATAAGGATGGATAGGAGTAATCAACTTTCCAGACTGCTTGTACTGAAAAATAAGAACAACATTTGTTAACAATCAAAGCAAAAACCCCTCATTCGGGGACAACTCCACGTTCTTGACCTGCATTCAGCACCGCCTCCGCGAACTGTAGAGGGGCGGCAACAGGCTTGTTATAAAACCGCTGAAAGATGGCTTCATTCGCCCATCCCTTGTGACAATAACAGAGTAGATTCAAGGGTGTCCCATCTGCCCCCGCAACTAGAGTAGTTGTCCGTAGCTCCCCAGCCATGGGAGCTTGCATCGGTTTGTAAGTATACCATCGGATTGGGCACAATGATGGGTTTAAATGAGTGACTAATATTGTCCACCCATCATTGTAACTCAATCCTAGCTTTAAGAGGCAGATGCATTGGTCTGTCAAAATGTCCGGCGTTTTGTTTTAACGCTGAGATCTTGGCTCTCTGCAAACTTTTGATAATGCAAAGGCCCGTGTTGAGCAGCTGGAAAAAGTGCTATGATCTTGCCAATCACCTTAGCAGTTTGTCTAATTGATGGTATACTGGCCCAGACTAAATCCTCACATACTTGGGTGACATCCCCAACTTTGTTAGCTGGTATGGTGGCCCTCATGTGATTGGAATCCACCGTGAACCCCAGATAATCCATGACCTGTGAAGGGCAGAACTTTGACTTATCTGGATGGATAATGAACCCCATTTCCTGAAAAATTGCCACAGTGGCTGAAACTGCCAGTTCAGCTGATTCCAGGGTGTTGCCAACAATCAAGATATCATCCAAATAGGCCATCATTACATGATGTTGTTTCCGTAGCGTGGCCAGAATAGGTTTGAGTAATTTAGTAAATAATCTAGGGGCTGTGGTAAGCCCATTTGGCAAAGCCCTGTATTGCCAGAGCTGATCCATCCAGATGAATTTTAAGAACTTCCTATGGTGTTTCCGAATGGATACAGAATAGTATGCATCTTTTAAATCAATGCATGCCATAAAGCAGACATGAGAAATCAATGAATGGCTGTTTCGAACGTGTCCATTTTGAAATGGGTATATGTTACAAAGGTATTCAAATGGGTCAGATCAATAATAACCCGACATCCTCCATCCTTCTTGGGCCTGGTGAATATGTTGGATACAAATTCAATTGGTTCGTGTATAGTTTTTTCTATCACGCCTTTTTCTTGTAACCTTAAGATCTCAGCATAGCCTGCTGCCTTTTCAATGTAGACAGCATAAATTTCCGATCGGGCATATGTTGGGATGGAGGGATGTTACCATTAATGAATTCAATCTCATGGCCTTGAATACTTTGTAAGACAAACTCATCTGAAGTGATAGTTTCCCATGCCCCCGTGAAGAACCGTAGTCGCCCTCCAACATGTGAAGTTAAGCACACAGGTGCATGAAAACCAGACCGCCTTACCTCCATGGTTACCGGCGGTCCCTGACATGTTTGGGTGGTCGTGGAGGTGCTGGGTTGGGCTGGTGCTGCGGCGTCCGCATCTTCCACTGGGGCCGCTGCGGGCCTTGCCCTAAAAAAGGCCGCGGCTGCTGGGGCTGCTGGTATTGAGGCGGAGCTGGAGTGTAGGTACATGCCGGTCTGGTGGCAGGGCCTCGTGGCCTGTAAAACGGCGCTTTCTTGGCTGCCTGCATGGGCGCGATCTGAGACCGCATCAGTCCCACCGTTTTGGCGTGGTCGTCCAGCTCCTTGACCCTCTTCGGGAGGTCTTCCCCGAACAACTGTCTGGGCGGTGGTGTAGGAGGCGCCTTACACAACCCTGCGAATTTTGGGTTGAGCGTGGGGCGGATGACACTCTTCCGGAAGGCATTTATTTCATGCTGAGTAGCACACAGCAGAGCGAGAGCATCCTCCTGCTCTATGCTTAGGTCCTCTCCGTCCACCGACCGTGCAAACGCGGTGATCCCAGCAGTAAGCAGCTTCAGGATGCGCTGGAGCTTTATCTCCTGAGTCCTGATGGCTGTGCCGATGTTGCCCCAGATTGGCGTATTGACTGTGGGCACGTTGAGGGAGTTGCAGTTGGTTGAGGCCTTATGCCTGTTGATGGCCTGCGATAGAACTTCCTCCTGGAGCTGATGGTTAGTTAGGAAGTCCACGGTGGCAGCCAGTTTGGGGTTGAGGGGTAGTCCCAATGTCTCCGAAGAAGCAAATTTTGCCGCTACGTCGAGGAGTTCTTCCTGCGGCACCTCCGATGGAACTGGTGTAGGGTCTAAAATGTCCTCCTCCTCTGGCTGCCTCAGGCTGCCTGTTGAGAATGGCGAAACCTCCCTGTGCCCTCTGGAGCTGGATGCATCCTGCCGTTGGTTCTGCAAGAGGAGCTCCAACATCCGCTCCATGCGGTCAATACGCCCCTTGCCCTTAACACTCGGGCGGTCGGAGTCCTCATGTTCTGGTGAACTGCTGAGGCTCCGTTCATCGGCCCGCACCTCGTCGAGGTGAACCCGGTGCCGGAAGTTGTCGCTTCCAGCCGCCGCAGCAAAGCTGAGCGATTCCCGCGCGGGAGGTGCGCTCAAACGCCTCCTTTTGGCGGAGCCTGATCCCGCTGCCTCAGAGGGCAAACGCGGTGGAGAGTCGGCACCCAATGCCTCAGCACGGTGACCCGACGCCCGCGCGGGCTTGCCGGCTGCCCACCTCGTGGACCTAGCCGACGTACGGTCCCGTCCTCCCATCCACGGGGGACTCGGTGACCGTGGCGGGACTCCTCCCAAGTGACTCTTCCCGGTCTGGATGGTTGGGGAGTCAACACTGGTCCTGATAGGTCTCCCAGTGGTCTTGAGTCCCGCCATAACACCAGTCCGTATTTTAGCGGCAGGTGACGCCTTTGCCCCTAAAGGGTGAGCTTATGGGCTCCATCCCTCCCTCTTCTCCGAGGGCTCAGGGAGAAGGGCCGTGCAGCCGCACGCGAGCCCTTGCCCAGGTCGGCCAATGAACCCGTTGGCGACCTCGATACGGAGGCAGGGTCTACCTGCTCCGGTGGCACACCGCAATCCTGCTCCTCAAACTCCTCACCGGAGCTGCGGTGTATCGGCGGGTCGGGCCCTGTAGCGACAGGGCTCCCCGACTTCCCCGCCTTCTGCCCGGCCTGTCTCGCAGGTGCAGCCGATGATGAGGGCTCCGGGACAGGTGGCCGGCGACTCCGGACGGACGTCCTACGGCCTTTGTTACTCCCTTCCATGCCCCTGCTGAAAGAAAAAATACTTCCAACAAGGACCAACCAACTTAAGGTTAGTGTCACTTACCTTAGCTGTCCCTTATGAAGGGCTGGCGGGGAGCGCGCTCCACCGCCAGCCGTCGGCAGCAACGCGTTGCGACGATATGTCGCGCATGCGTGCTGGCGGGTTCTTCATGAAGTCACTCACGTGACTCCGAAACGAAACAGGTTTTGACTCATAGTCAAACAGTCAAACATATCAAGGAATGTCAAAATTTAGTTTTACTTTAGTGAATAATTTCAAATTTATGAATTTAATTACATTCGATGTGGTAATTTTTTTTTAATCCAACTGGCTGTGCTGAGAAACCTGGTGTTAGTCCGTGAACTGTGCAATCATCTTTGACAATGGGGAGGAGAGGATTGAACCAGGGTAATCAATTTTCCTTGGGTGTTGATGGAATAGCACAAAGGTCATATGAAATTATTCTGTTGTGCAAATACCGAAATGACATGTGCATTACAATTACTCGGAACCTGTACAACCAAAAATAAACCCAATAATGCAGAAAATACTTCCCAAAATGGTATCGCCCCAGGGTGAGATCTGGACTTCCTCAACAAGGAAAGAGCTTCCCTGTACCTAATTTATTAAATTCTTCAAAATCATTAATTTGATCATGCCTTCATCGTTCATTTAGGTAAACCAAATTTCATTTTGACTTGCAAATGTATTATTAGTCCTTCTTGGACATTGAGTTTGAATGCTACCCTATAACACCATGGAACTACTTTCACCAGAAGGACAGCAGTAATTTAAGAAGGTAGCTCATTACTCGCTTTGAGGGCAAATAGGGATTGGTGATTAATGCTGGTCATGCCACCCATGTGCAGATGCTGGAAAAGTTTGAATAAACATAATCTGTTTTTATAATTTAATTATTTCAGTATTGGAGTTATTTCTGGCACCAAGAATGACATTCATTCCAAAGTCAACATACCTCTCCTGAGCTGCGCTGCTCAGAACTGAATGTGGTGGTCCTGCAAGGTAACGGCACGTTTGGTGCATAGGGTTAAGGATAGTTTATTTCACTTCTACCTCCCTGTTTCTTTGCTTCTACCTGACTATTAGAAATAGACAAATGCAGATTGAGCTGTTGCCTCACAGCTCCAGTAACCCGTTTAAACCTTTCTTCCATAAATGGAGGCATAAATGTTTAAATCAAGGAAAAATTACTTCCAGCACCAAATAAAAGCCAAAACAGAAGGGAGAAATCTGAAATAAAAGTAGAAAATGCTGAGAAAAAAACTATTGTTTCACTATCTCCAGAAATAAATGCTCTATTAACAAAAGGTATCTAGTCCCTGAAACTTTAAAATGCTGTTGAGGGCAGGTATGGGTGCGTGCAACTGCATGAAATCAAGACAGACCATCGGCTGCAGAATCTCTGACAGTGCAGGCATTAAATCAACTTTGCACTCTGGCACCATCATTTATCCACATTGGATACTGCCAGATGTTCCCAAACTCCTTCACCAAGTTAGCATTACAATTGTGTCTTTTGCACATCCCAGAGGTCATTTTTAAGTATTAGAAGGACATGGGGTTAGGAAGGAGAATAGTAAGATTGAACGAGAACTTACCAGTTCGAAGGTTGATCTTTATTTTATGAGGAGTCGAAGTGAGGGATTTCGTGAAGAGCCCGCCGGCGCGCATGCTCGACATACTTCAAAGTAGCGGCGTGGAATCACAGAAACCAACAATAGAAATGACTTCGCATAGTAAGATTGAAGTGACTAAGATTACCAGATGAAGGTGACTGAGGGTTGGGCGAGGAGGGCACGAAATCCCTCACTTCGACTCCTCATAAAATAAAGATCAACCTTCGAACTGGTAAGTTCTCGTTCAATCTTACTATTTCATTTCGGAGTCACGTGAGTGACTTCGTGAAGACTTCAAAGCTTCTGTGATTACACGCCCTGGACCACGTCCATGCTGACACACCACTACCAGGGATGGATGGGAGGAACAAACTTGCTCAATAGTTCATACTGCAAAACAAGAGCATATTTATTAATAACAAATCAAAAACCCCTCATGCGGGGACATCTCCACGTTCTGAACCTGCATTCAGCACGGCTTCTCTGAACTGTAGAGGAGCAGCAACAGGCTTGTTATAAAAACGCTGGAACACAGCTTCATTAGCCCATCCTGCTGTGGCGAGAATTTGGTCCATGGGCACCTCCATGACCCTCGCCGCTGACGTCGATGCAGCCCTGGTGGAATGAGACTTGAACACATTAGTGTCGATACCTGACTTACCCAAGACGACTCGAAGCCACCTGGATATCGTCTGGACTGTCACTCGATGATGAGGTCTCTTATGAGTGACAAGCAGGTATCTCTCCATTCCTCTGATGCGTGCCGTCACCTTGACATAGTGGCGGATATGTGAGGCTAAACATAGCCTAGCATCTGCGGGGTATGCCGGGAACTTCAGCTGCAGCCCTGTGCACCCAGGTCTATGCTGCTTTAGTAGCTCGTCAATGAAAAAGACTACTTCTGTAGGGGTAGAAGTCATTCTGTCGACACGAAGTTTGTGTAGTGTCTGTACCCTCTGAGCTGAAGTCATCGCTAGTAACATCACCAGCTTCATGGTGAGTTGGTCCAGTTGGAGCCCTTCCATGGGAGACCACGTCCTGAGCAGGGTTAATACGTCCCTGACATCCCAGGTGATATTATAGCGTGGTGTAGGCGGATTCATATTGAATATACCCCGCATGAGTCTGGACACTAGCCTGTTGGATCCTACCCCAATATTGAGGTAGAATGATAGCGCACTTCTGGCGCTGTTGATGGCACTGTAACTTAAGTGTTCATCATGGTGCAACCCCGCGAGGAATTCCAGGACGTCGGTTATTGTCACGTCATCGTACGTGATGCGAGAGCGGCAGCAGTAGGCTTCCCACTTCTTAATATGCGAGCGGTATCTTCGCCTTGTGGACTCTCGACACGACGCCCCGATGGTATCCATGGTCCGAGCCGAGAGGCCGTATTGGACTAACGGCCTGTTCAGAACCTGCAAGCCAACAAATTTAAATAGCCATGGCAGGGATGTGGCTCCCCTGAGACAGGGTGAGTAACCAATTGTGGGCAACCCTTCAAAAGGACCCAAGGTTCGTTGAGCATGTCAAAGACCACCGGATACCAAGGCTGTGTGGGCCAGTCGGGTATAATAAGGATGCCCTTGGCAGCATCTGCCTGAATCTTTCGCAATACCCGACTGATGAGGCAAAACGGGGGGAAGGCATAGAAAATCCAATTCCCCCAGTCCAGCGAGAATGCATCTAGCACTATTGCCCCAGGATCTGGTTCCCATGAAACGTAGGTTGGTACCTGATGGTTCAACCGTGACGCAAAAAGGTCAATGTCCGGTTTACCAAATTTGGCTGTGAGTTTAGAAAAAATCTCAGGATGCAACATCCATTCAATATTGTCATTAAATTTGCGTGACCTGGTGTCCGCCACAGTATTAAGCTCACCTGGCAAATAGGAAGCTGAAATCCAAATGTCTCTTTGAACACACCAGAGCCAAATTGAGTTAGCCAATTTGTCACACGAAACTGACCTGGTACCACCCATATGGTTTAAGTATGCCACTGCTGTGGTGTTGTCTATTTGGAGACGGACATGTGCTCCAACAAACTTGGAACAATACGCACGAAGTCCGTGGAATGCTGCCAGCAACTCCAAATAGTTAATCCCTTGAGTCAACAACATCGTTGATTCAAGGGTATCCCATCTGCCCCCACAACTAGAGCAATTATCCGTGGCTCCCCAGCCATTGGAGCTTGCATCAGTCTGCAAATATACCACCGGATTAGCCTCCCTGATAGGCTTGAATGAGCTGCTAATGTGACACACCCACCATTGCAACTCATTTATCGCTTCGGGCGGCAGCTGCATGGACCGATCATAATGACCAGCGTTCTGTTTTAACGCAGCAATTTTAGCTCTTTGCAAATTCTGATAATGCAAAGGTCCATATCGCGCTGCCGGAAACAAAGCTACAAGCTTCCCAATTATTGTAGCTGAATGCCGAATCGATGGTATATTGGTGCGGATTAAATCTTGACACACCTGGGTAACCTCCTCAATCTTGTTAATTGGAATGGTAACCCTCATGCTCATAGAGTTCACCGTGAACCCTAGGTAATTAATCACCTGGGCAGGGCAGAACTTTGATTTCTCTGGATGGACAATAAACCCTAATTGTTGAAATATATTGACAGCAGCTGCAACACCCTGTTCAGCCAATTCCAGGGTGTGGCCCACAATTAAGATATCATCTAAGTAGGCCATAACTATATGGTGTCGTTGTCTCAAATAAGCCATAATTGGTTTCACTAATTTAGTGAACAATCTCGGGGCTGTGGTGAGCCCATTAGGCAAAGCCTTGTACTGCTAGAGTTGCCCCATCCAGATGAATTTCAAAAACCTTCTGTCGTATTTCTGGATGGATACTGAATAATATGCGTCTTTCAAATCGATGCATGCCATAAAGCAACCATGAGAAATCAATGATTTGGCTGTTTCAAACGTATCCATTTTAAAATGAGTATATGTTACAAAAGTATTCAAACGGGTTAGATCAATAATGACACGACAACCTCCATCCTTCTTAGGTCTGGTGAATATATTCGAAACAAATTCAACTGGCTCATGCACCGCTCTCTCAATCACTCCCTTCTGCTCAAGACTTAAAAGTTCCTTGTAGCCTGCTGCCTGTTCTGCAGCAGATAATTTAAACGTTCGAGCGGGCATGTGCTGGGATGGAGGAATGTCGCCATTAATAAACTCAATTTTATGCCCCTGAATATTCTGCAACACATACTCGTCACCAGTAAAATTACCCCATGCACCCAAAAACAACCGAAGGCGACCACCAACATGTGAAGTTAAACAAAGAGAAAAGAGAGAACCAGACCCCCTCACCTCCGTGGTTACCGGCGGTCCTTGGCACGCGTGGGTGGACGTGGAGGTGCTGGGTTGGCTTGAGGGCGCGGCGTCTTCGTTTTCCACCAGGGTCTCTGCCGACCCTGTCCTAAAAAAGACCCCTGGTGCTGGGTCTGATGTTGCTGTCGTTGTGGAGCTTGAGGGTGGGTCCTCGTCGAGGTACTAGCAGACCCTCGTGATCGAATGTATGGAGACTTTGAGCCTGACGGTGCGGGGGCACTCTGAGAGCGCATGATCCCCACCGTTTTGGCTTGTTCGTCAAGCTCTTTGACTCTCTTCGAGAAGTCCTCCCCAAAGAGCTGACGGGGCGGGGGCGGCGGCGGTGGTTTGCACAATCCTGCAAACTTCGGATTGAGCGCTGGGCGGATGCTGGTTTTGCGAAACCCGTTGATTTCGTGCTGGGTCGCGCACAGGAGGGCCAGAGCATCTTCCTGGTCCAAATTCAGTTCGTCCCCGTCCACCGACCGCGCAAAGGCGGTAATACCGGCCGTGAGGAGCTTCAGGATCCGCTGCAATTTTACCTCTTGTTGACGGATAGCCGCACTGATGTTGCCCCATATCGGCGTATTGACCACAGGCACGTTGAGGGAGTTGCAATTGGATGGAGCCTTGTGACGGCTCATTGCCTGAATGAGGACTTCTTCCTGTAGTTGCTGGTTGTTAAGGAAGTCCACAGTGGCTGCCAGCTTTGCGTTTAAAGGAAGTCCAGATGAATGTGGGGCCGCAAATTTGGTCGCCACATCCAGAAGATCCTCCGCTGGCACCTCCAACGGAGATGGTATGGGATCCACCAAAACCTCCTCCTCCTGCTGCTCCAGGCTGATGGTAGAGGCTGGTGACGACGCCCTGTGCCTGTTGCTGCCCTGCTGTTGTTGACTTTGAAGCAGGAGCTCCAGCAGCCGCTCCATACGGTCAATACGCCCTTCACCCTGAACACTCAGGTGGTCGGAGTCCTCCGGCTCTGAAAAGAAAACCGGGCTCCTATCATCGGCCCGCACCTCATCGAGGCCCTGCCGGTGCCGGTAGTTGTCGCTAACAGCCGCCGAGGCGAAACTGCGCGTTTCCCGCGCGGGCGTGTTCAACCGCCTCCGTTTAGCGGGAGCTGAAGCCGCTGCCACTAAGGGCACTTGCGGCGTGGTGTCGGCACCAGCCGAAGCATGGCTGCCTGAAGCCCGCGCAGGCTTGCCGGCTGCCCACATCGTGGACCTTGCCGACGCATGGTCTCGCCCACCCATCCATGGGGGGCTCGGCGATCGTGACAAGACCCGACTCAACCGACCCGTCCCGGCGTCGAGAGTCGGGGTGTGCCAGCTGGACCTCACAGCCGCCCCGGGTCTCGCCCTGGAACCTGACCGCACCTTCGTGTCAGGCAATGCCTTAGCCCTGGTAGGGTTAGGCTTCTGGGCTCCTGCCCTTCCCCTACTCGGAGGGCTGAGTGGAACAGGCCGTGCAGCCGCACGCACCCTGCTCGAGGTCGCCAGCGAGCCCGCTGACGACCTGACTGCCATGGCAGGGTCCTCCTGCTCTGGCGGCACACCACACTCCTCCTCGTCGAACTCCTCCGAGCTGTGGTGTGCTGGCGGATCTGGACCTGTAACCACAGGGCTTACCCACATCTCCGCCTGAGTCCCGGCCTGCATTGCAGGTACTGCCGATGGTAAAGGCCCCGGAACTGTTGACCGGCGAACTCGTCCTGACGTCCTCCGGCCCTTGGAACTCCCATCCATGTCCTTGCTGCAAGACATAACCAACAACAAGGACCACCAACTAAAGGTAGAATACTCACCTCCATGGCCCCTTATGAAGGGCTGGCGAGGAGCGCGCTCCACCGCCAGCCGTCGCAGCAACGCGGTACGACGATATGTCGAGCATGCGCGCCGGCGGGCTCTTCACGAAGTCACTCACGTGACTCCGAAATGAAATAGGAACAATGGGGTTAGGAGGGGAGATCGATCAGCCATGATTGAATGGTGGAGTAAACTTGATGGGCTGACTGGCCTAATTCTATTCCTATTTCTTTTGACCATATGAGATGTAGAATCTCAAAATGAGCCTTTACAGTGCTCAACTTCTGCCCATGCATTACTGACAACCACGTGACCAGCACTGACATTCCTTGTGCTCTGTCCTGAGAAACAATTTTTCATCTGCTTAAATTAACAAATAAGTTGGCAGGTCTGAATGATCATGTTGACTTTTCACTAATATTAGTAAATAGGTCTATATTGTTTGGAGTTGAGAAGAATGAGAGGTGATTTTATTAAAGCGTATATGACACAATACTGTATATATTGAGATGTTTCCACTAGTGGAAGACATTTTGGCTACCCTTTAATGATCTGGTTTCCCTCAAATAACTGAGGTACAGCGAAAAGCTCTTTTGGTGTGTGCTATCAAGTCAGCAGAAAGAATATAAAAGATTAGAATCAAGCCATCAACAGCATATAGGATAAAGGGAATACCATTCAGTGCAAGATAAGGTCCAGTTAAGTCTGATTAAAGATAGTCGAAGGGTTTTCAATGTGGTGGATGGTAGGTCAAGACTGCTCTCTAGTTGGTGATAGGATGGTTCAGTTCCCTGATAAAAGCTGGGAAGAAACTGTTTGTCATCTACATCAATGATTTCGATCAAAATGCACATCATCATTAGCACATTTGCAGATGACACTAAAATAGCTCATTGAGTTTAATTTAGAGGTATGAGGTGTAGCATTTTGGGAAAACAAACCATGGCAGGATTTTCACAGTAAATGGTAGGACCCTGGGGAGTTTTGCAGAGCAGATTGATCTAGGTGTAAGTGTACAGTTCCCTGAAAGTCGGATGTTATGTTACAGATGCACAAGACATTGGTGAGGCTACACTTGGAGTATTGCGTTCTGTTCTGGTCACCTTACTTTAAGAAGGATAACATTAATCTGGAAAAAGTGCAGATAAGGTCTATGAGGATATTGTCAGGACTCGAGGCCCTGAGAGGTTGGGCACGCGAGGAATTTATTCCCTTGTTCACAGGTAGCTGAGGGGTGATCTGAAAGAGATGTAAAATTTCAGGAGAGGAATCTAAATGCGCAGAGCCTTATCGAGAGCTGGGGAAATTGAGAACTAGAGGGCATTGGAGAGAGGGGAGAACCGAAGCGGCAATTTATGGAACCGGAGTGTGGCGAGAACGAGGATGAATCTAACTGAGGATGGGGCACGATATTGAGACTGGGGTTTTATGTGACTCAGCAAACTAAAGCATGGTTAAATCAACACAACTAACATCCAGTATTTATCTATATTTCATCAGAAGCCACACAAATTAAGTGGAAACGAATGATTTTACGTTGGCTAATTAAATCAAATTGAAAATATAACATAAATTAGCTCTTCAGTGCTCTCTGTACATGCAGGCTCTTTCCATACAAAACATAAATTGAGCCTTAATTTGTATTTAATGTAATTAGCTTGAAATAACTGGATAATCCAATAAGAATAGTCAAGTGAGATTCAGTTAGTTATATTTCAGAGATCATAATTCCTCAGAGATTTTCCTCTATCAATTTTGTTTCTCCATTTCAGATTTCAGGTTGGAGTTCTATCATTTTTTTTTCTGTATCTAACCAGTTACCTTTGTCAGTATAATAGTCAAGGTCCCTTGGTCGGAGATTTTAGAAGCAGTGATATCAAGAGACCAAAGGCAGCCAGTGGACCAGTCTTATCAGAATAAAACTTAAAGCACATCTTGTATTTGCTTCTTTTAATGTATTCTAAATGGCTTTTATGGATTTCTAGTTAAGCAATGATACTTTGCCAACCACATTAAAAGATTGATCAGCACAGTTATAAGGAATAGTAAAATGTTGCCATGTAAAGAAAGCTAGCAAATTTTAAAAGCATATGTTTAACTGCAAACATCTACGATAAGCTTAAGAATGAATATTGTTCCATAAAGCTTAATGCCCGTCTCACTTAGGCGATTTTTTTAGGCAACTACAAGTGACTAGGCTGTCACCACATGGTCGTCGGGGTGTGGCCTGTATAGTCTCCTCAGTCGCCCAAAGAATTGTAGCATTTTTCGCCAATTTGACGCCAATCAGCATAGCCTAACGTAGGTGCTGTCGTAGGTTGTCGCCAGGGTGACGTAGGTTGTTGCCGGTGCTGACTTTGGTGAATTCCATTGGCGACTACATATGCCAACCTACATCGACTGGCGACAGGTACCGGCGACTGAATTGTCTTACCTTGTCGTAGCTTGTCGCAGGTGGACGTAGGTTGTCGTATGTCCTAATGGGTCACCGGTTGTCGGTAGCTTGCCGTGGCTTGACGTCGACTAGGTGGCAGGTTGTTGCAGACATTGTCGTAGGGGGGTCCAGTCGCCGGTTTATCGGCGACCCGCTACGAATATGACAGTGGCTGGCAGTTGCCGAAAAAATCGCCTAAGTGGGACTGGTCTATAAGGTGCAAAATAAAAGCTACACTGTCATTCTCACAGAAGATTTCTCCTTGCATATTATGCTTACTGAAAGAATTTTTGTATATTTAAAACAGCATACATTCTAATCATTCTCTTGCACTTTTTACAAAAAAGCTGCCAACTTTCAGAGTGCTGGAGGAACTCAGCAGGTCTGGAAGCACCTAGACAGGCAATGTTTCAGGATGGGGCCCTTCTTCACATTAACATTCACATTTCACATTTATTGCCACATGCACCAATTAAGGTACAGTGGAATTTGACTTACCATGCAGCCATACAAACAAAAGAGCACAATGCACAATAGAATATAACATGAACATCCAACACAGTGGAATCAACATCCTTCATTGTGGTGGAAGGCAATAACTTTCAGTCAGTCCTCCTCCTTTGTTCATCCATGGTCAGGGCCATGAACCCTCTGCAGTCGCTGCTACGGAAGGCCTCATGTACAGGGTCTCTTGTCGGGATGTTCGAAACTCCGACGTCGGGACGGACGGACACTCTGCGGCTTGGAGGTCCTGAATTGGCCGCTTCCTACCAGAAACCAGGGCTTCACGATGTTATAGGCCGCAGGCTGGCTGTCAGAGATCTACTCTGGCGATACTCGGCAAGGAACTCCAGGCTCCACGATGGAAAGTCCATGCCACGCCCGCGGCTAGAAGCTCCGCAGACCGCAGTTTCAGGATGTCGTAGTCCGCGGACCAGTGATCAGAGCATTTCTTCTGGCTGCCCCTGGCTACGGATGGCCTGGCTCCATGATGGAAAGTCATGCTGAAGCTCTAGGACCCGACTCCGGGTGAGGCCGCACCAATCCAAGCTGTTAGGCCGCAAGGGAGGGCGAAATGCAACTAGGAGAAAAGTTGCATTCCACCAAGGTAAGTAACGAAAAAAGTTTCCCCTAATTCCTGCCCCCACCGCCCACACTGCCCCCACCGCCCCCACACACCGCCCCCACACACAAATACACTAAAACACACTTTTAGACATACTAAACCAAAAAAAATGTGGAAAGGAAAAACTGCTGCTGGTTAGGCTATCGGCTCGCGGAGTCACTCATCGAATAACAGGTCACGGGGAGAATAACAGGTCACGGGGAAAATGTTCTTCCTACTCCTATCAGTTTGAAGAAGTGTCCCAATCTTAAATGTTGTCTGCCTACTTTTGTCCACAGATGCTACCTGATCCACTGTTTCTCCAGTACTTTGTGTTTTGATTCCAGCATGTGCAGTTTTCTTGAGCCTCCATAATACTACTTTTAGCAGACAGCAGTGCATTTTTTTAAACCCTGTTGGGAAAATAATAACTATAAATTGGAGGAAAACAGGTGTTGGATGCAAATTGACAAAGTTGTCATAGAAATGTGGTGAATCAGAAACATATATATTAACACATAAGTCCTCTTGATAGGCCAAACACTTAAAATGTTAACACTGTTTTTCAAATACTAGCCCAACCTGCTGTGCTTTCAAGTGGTTTTGGTTCTATTGCTCTTAAAATATAAAAGCAATGAAAGTAGTACAATAATACAGAATCAATCAAAATTAATAAATGTTACTGTACACACAGATGCATGCAGGCTATTGAGTTCATATGGGCTCTGTACGAGAGCAATGAATCCCAAAACTTCTCTTACGTTGGAACAACACAATCCATTTTAGTTCAGATGTGTAAGACATACAGTATGCATAGAAAAATGAGTTTCTCCAGGGATGCAAAACCAGTTACTCATTGCTGTAGCACATGATCAGTCCTGCTATTGATATTGGTATAGGTTTATTATTGTCACATGTACTGAGATACAGTGAAAATTTTTTGTATGCATGCTATCTAGTTACATCAGATCATACTATACATGAGTATAATTAGGCCAGACACAAGTATAACAGGTGGTGCAAAGAGAAAAATACCAGAGTGCCAAATATAGTTTATAGCATTGTAGCATAACAGTTCCAGAGAAAAAATCCAATGTCTGCAATGAGGGAGGTTGGAAGATCAGATCTACACGCATGCTTATGGAATAACAGAGGGAAGGAATCTGTTCCCGAGTCTGGTGGTATGTGTCTTCATGCCGTTGCATTTTCTGCATGACAGAAGCAGGTAGAAGAGGGATTGACCATGGTGAAAAAAGTCATGGTTGTTGGCTGCTTTCCCGAGGCAGCATAAAGCATCAGTGGTGGGGAGTCTGGTGTGTGTGATGGACTTGGCTACACCCACAATGTTCTGCAATTTCTTGCAATCTTGGTCAGAGCTGTTGTCAAACCATGGCTTGATGTTACTCAAGATTGATTTTCAGTTTAGTTTAGTTTAGAGATACGGTATGGAAACAGACCCTTTAGCCCACCGAGTCCACACTGACCAGCAATCCCCGAACACTTACACTATCCTATGCACACATGGGGCAATTTACATTTATACCAAGCCAATTGACTGACAAAGCTGTACGTCTTTGGAGTGTGGGAGGAAACTAAAGATCTCAGAGAAAACCCACGCAGGTAACGGGGAGAATGCACAAACTCTGTACAGACAGCACCCGTATTCAGGATCAAACACAAGTCTCTTATGCCGTAAGACAGTTGCTCTACTGCTTTGCCACTGTGCTGCCCCTTTGATCTGCAATCCAATCCAATAAAGTTGTCACACAAATTCATACAAAACGTTTGTGCACATGAGTGAATCTGAAAGTAGCACCAGATACTTTAATGTCTCATAACTCCTTTTGAAAACCGATCATTCAGTAGAGTATATCAGGCTGACCTCATTCTGGAGCCTTTATTGTTTTTGTATATATCAAAGATGAATTTCTAACTTAAAAAACACATTTTAGTGCTAGCAAAATGATGGCCAAACTCCACAGCTTTGACAGGTACAAAATGCTGAAGTAACTCACTCTCAATCTGAAGAAGGGCCTCGACCCGCAACATCACCTATTCCTTTTCTTCAGAGATTCTGCCTGATCTGCTAAGTTACTTCAGCATTTTATGTCTATCTTCAGTGTTATCCAGCATCTGCAGTTGCTTCCTACACATTTTGCCCAACTTCAAAGTAGCTGTCATTTTTATGACCTTAGCCATATAAGGTTTTTGTAGTTTATACTGTTAACAATATAATTCATTTTGTAACATGAAGTAACTGGTTCAGTTCCTTCATTGCTTTGCTTAAGTTCCTTAAAAGGCACATTATTATCCAATCTCTGTTTCGAAGGACTATCATTCTTTTACTTAGAATGATATTCCTTGCATTCCCCTGCTCAACAATACATTAAGGAATGGCAGCACAAATTCCTTTATGGACCCAAGTCAGTCAAGGAAGCTACTTATCCAAATACATTGTTCTTGACACTAAGCTTGTGTTTGCAGAGACTCAGATTGGTTCCCTGGATGCACGTTGATTTTTTAATATCATCTCTCCGCCAGTTTGTGCTCCATAAAAAAAAAGAATGTCTACCTACAAACAATTATAAAATTGCACCATAGATCCCACATCTGTCCCATTAATCCCACGTTATGCTCCACTAAGGTATATTATGTTAGATGTGTTTTTAAATGTGATTAAAACTAATTGGACCAGAATCCCTCTTGCCTATTAATAGATCCGCTGAACATTAACTATGTATGGGGGAATTGTCTTGGAGCTTCAAGGAGGAATAAGTAAGGCAGCTAGAAGACAATTTGACAGATGATCGGAGGGCTGGTAGGGAATAGTAGAGACTATTAGAATTGCCAGCGCTATAAGGCAACAAATTATTGAGGAGGGAATCGCTTAAACAATCCCTCCAACTAGAAGCATATTTCCCTCCTTGCATCTGTCCCTGTTTGTGACATGCACACTAAGAAAATGTTAAACTGGATTACATTCCCCTCGATCTTTCCTCAGTAAATATACTGAACCAACACACCATTCTTGCTTCAACAAGTTTATTTGTCACCCCAGGGGACTTACGTTGGTCCACAGCCTTTGACTCCAAAGGAGTCCGAAGTGTTTCCCAGAATAAGTGGTTTAGAATAGGCATAAAGCAAGTATATAAGCAGTAACAAGCAGAAGCAAATTTGGCACACTTTCTTGGTCCTCCAATCATATCATGAAATGGAATATGTGTAACGGCAAAGGTCAGGTTCCTCAAGACAAGTGACTCGCAAGCGCATGATATCATCATCACCAGCGATCAGGTTAAATAACTCAAGCAATTGAATAGCAAGGGCATGATCCCATTATCGCAAACAGTCAGGTTCCTCAAAATGAGTGACTTACTTTGTAGTCACAGCTGCAACAGAACCTAGTATTTTCTCACTCAATGCTGTAATTTTCCACTAACTGATACAGCAAAAACCAAACTCATCAAAACACCCTCAAACCATACAGGTGTCTGCAATATTCACAAAAGAAGAAGGCAGTTATACTAAAACAAAGTTATACTTTTCTTTTCTAAAATCCTTGATGACATGCCTCATAGCTACCTATAAACTTTTCTTAAGTGAAATGCTTTGGACTGTCTTGTATCCATGGCTAATTCCTCTGATGCTCCCACACAAACAGTTCCCAGTGACTACATATTGGAAGGTGGAATAATGCTGAGCATTCTCAACTCATACAATTGATTTTGGCACATGAAAATATTAAGACATTTTAGACATGGTGGAACCTTAGAGATGGAGAAGGCTGAAATATCAAATCATATAATTGTTACTACACAAAAGAACATCAAATCCATTGAATCCATGTTGATTAAGCAATCAGTCAATCTCCTTATCTCACTTTTGTTGTTATCTTTTCAAATAGGTTTCAAAATCCTTTTGAAATTCCAGACTGCTTCTTCCCACAGCTTTTGATGGCAGTAAGTTCAATTCACAACCATGCTCTGCTTG
This sequence comes from Raja brachyura, assembly GCA_963514005.1. The sequence continues at coordinate 93,879,875 of OY740783.1, read as the reverse complement.
CAAATGTTAATCCACGTATCCCCTCTCTAACCTTGGCAGATAACTTAAAACCCTGCCTTCAAGTTTGCTTTCATTAGGCTCCACCATGAATGTGGCAGCAAGCCTGTTGAGAAGCTGCTATTTATCTTGGTGTGCTATCAATGGAGAGAGGATCTTGGTTCTTGGTTCTTGGTTACTTGGTCCTCCAAAATATTCCAACTGGAATTTAAACTGGAGGTGGTGAAGGGAGGGGTTTAGCCAGAGAGGGTTATTGGGAAGAAAGTGCCACTTTAAATTTAGTTGCATCTGATTGGGCAACCGTGGCTTGGTGGAGATTATTCCATGCTTTAATAGTGCGTGGAAAGAACAAATTGCTGTACACATCTGTCTTTGAGGCTGGGACCACAAATTGGATCGAATGCCCTCGTCTGCTCCTAATTGGTTTGGGGTTGGTGTAGGTCTTGTGATCTATGTCTAGCTGACCATTTAACATTTTGTAAAAACAGGTCAAACAGTGAGCTTCATTTGTTAGTAACAAATCGAGCGGCCTGTCTTTGGACACGTTCGATGGATGAAATGTTTTTATCTGTGTATGGGTCCCAAGCTGCAACTGCGTAGTCCAGATGCGGTCTAACGAGGGTGAAATAATCCAATGAACTGAGGTCAATTCAAATCAATACTCCCACCATTGCCATTATTATAGACCAGGCCAATCTCAAAATCTCTGTACCATTAATTGGGATTCATAACTAGATTTGAAAGCTATAATGGCAGCTTTCTGATCTTCCTTCAAAGTTGTAAGTGCTGGAACTCAAGACTTCATCATCATGAAGTCCCAACCAGAGTCTATTGGGTACACTTCCCCTTGGCAAAATCGACACCACAGACTCCACATGTACACAGGTGAAACTCCATATTTAACAATACCTATCTCCATGAGGTTTCATACACATTGCCACTCTAATACCATATCTGTCCACTTGCACATCCATAACATCTTCAAGCTACCCATCAGCCTCAACTCATCAATGACAAGTTGGTGAAAAGTGCAACTTTCCCTGCTATATGACTATGCATTACAAGTTCGGGCCTTTATTGTCATAGGTATGAGTACTGTGAGATAAAGGTATATTAAAAATTCTTGCAAGCAGCAGCTTCAGTTTGTCTCTGACAAACATACAATACAAATTATACATATTGTGGCTTGCAAAGGTTTTCATACCCCTTGAACTTTTCCACATTTTGTCACGTTACAACTACAAACGTAAATGTATTTTATTGGGATTTTATGTGATAGACCAACACAAAGTGGCGCATAATTTTGAAGTGGAAGGAAAATGATACATGGTTTTCACATTTTTTTACAAATAAAAAACTGAAAAGTGTGCCATGCAAAAGTATTCAGCCCCCTTTACTCTGATACCCCTAAATAAAATCCAGCGCAACCAATTGCCTTCAGAAGTCACCTAATTAGTAAATAAAGTTCACTTGTGTGTAATCTAATCTCAGTATAAATACAGCTGTTCTGTGAAGGCCTCAGAGGTTTGTTAGAGAACATTAGTGAACAAACAGCATCATGAAGCCCAAGGAACACACCAGACAGGTCAGGGATAAAGTTGTGGAGAAGTTTAAAGCAGAGTTAGGTTATAAAAAATATCCCAAGCTTTGAACATCTCACAGAGCACTGTTCAACCATCATCCGAAAATGGAAAGAGTATGGCACAACTGCAAACCTACCAAGACATGGCCGTCTACCTAAACTGACAGGCCGCGCAAGGAGAGCATTGATCAGAGAAGCAGCCAAGAGGCCCATGGTAAATCTGGAGGAGCTGCAGAGATTCACAGCTCAGGTGGGAGAATCTGTCCACAGGACAACTATTAGTCGTGCACTCCACAAATCGGGCCTTTATGGAAGAGTGGCAAGAAGAAAGCCATTGTTGAAACAAAGCCATAAGAAGTCCCGTTTGCAGTTTGCCACAAGCCATGTGGGGGACACAGCAAACATGTGGAGGAAGGTGCTCTGGTCTGATGAGACAAAAATTGAAGATTTTGGCCTAAATGCAAAACGCTATGTGTGGTGGAAAACCAACACTGCACATCACCCTGAACACACCATCCTCACTGTGAAACATGGTGGTGGCAGCATCATGCTGTGGGGATGCTTTTCTTCAGCAGGGACAGGGAAGCTGGGCAGAGTTGATGGGAAGATGTATGGAGCCAAATACAGGGCAATCTTGGAAGAAAACCTTTTTGAGTCTGCAAAATACTTGAGAATGGGGCGGAGGTTCACCTTCCAGCAGGACAACGACCCTAAACATATAGCCAGAGGAATGGTTTAGACCAAAGCATATTCATGTGTTAGAATGGCCCAGTCAAAGTCCAGACCTACATCCAATTGAGAATCTCTGGCACGCCTTGAAAATTGCTGTTCACAGACGCTCTCCATCCAATCTGACTGAGCTTGAGCTATTTTGCAAAGAAGAATGGGCAAAAATTTCAGTCTCTAGATGTGCAAATCTGGTAGAGACATACCCCAAAAGACTTGCAGCTGTAATTGCAGCGAAAGGTGGTTCTACAAAGTATTGACTCAGGGGGGCTGAATACTTTTGCACACCACACTTTTCATTTTTTTATTTGTAATAAAATTTGAAAACCATGTATTATTTTCCTTCCACTTCACAATTATGCACCACTTTGTGTTGGTCTATCACATAAAATCCCAATAAAATACGTTTACGTTTGTGGTTGTAATGTGACAAAATGTGGAAAAGTTCAAGGGGTATGAAAACTTTTGCAAGCCACTGTAAATTACGCATACAATTTGAAAATAAGATACTACAAATAAACACAACATTCGTGTAAATCTTCTGGAATGTTTGAGGATGTAACTAGGAAAATGGACAAGGGAGAGCCAGTGGATGTAGTGTACCTGGACTTCAGAAAGCATTTGATAAGGTCTCACATAGGAGATTAGTGGGCAAAATTAGGGCACATGGTATTGGGGGTAGAGTGCTGACATGGATAGAAAATTGAATGGCAGACAGTAAACAAAGTGTATGGATTAACGGGTCCCTTTCAGATGGCAGGCAGTGACTAGTGGGGTACAGCAAGGCTCGGTGCTGGGACCGCAGCTATTTGCAATGTACATTAATGGTTTAGATGAAGGGATTCAAAGTAACATTAGCAAATTTGCAGCTGACACAAACCTGGGTGGCAGTGTGAACTGTGAGGAGGATGCTATAAGAATGCAGGGTGACTTGGACAGGTTGGGGGAGTGGGCAGGTGCATGGCAGATGAATGTTAATGTGGATAAATGTAAGGTTATCCACTTTGGTATAAAAAACAGGAAGGCAGATTACTATCCAAATGGCATCAAGTTGGGAAAAGGGGAAGTACAACGGGATCTGGGGGTCCTTGTTCATCAGTCTATGAAAGTAAGCATGCAGGTACAGCAGGCAGTGAAGAAAGCGAATGGCATGTTGGCCTTTATAACTAGAGGAGTCAAGTATAGGAGCAAAGAGTTGTAGTTCTACAGGGCCCTAGTGAGAGCACACCTGGAGTATTGTGTGCCGTTTTGGTCCCCTAATTTGAGGAAGGACATTCTTGCTATTGAGGGAGTGCAGCGTAGGTTTAGAAGGTTAATTCCCTGGATGGCCGGACTGTCATATGCTGAGAGAATGGAGCGGCTGGGCTTGCACACTCTGGAGTTTAGAAGGATGAGAGGAGATCTTATTGAAACATATAGGATTGTTAAGGGTTTGGACGCGCTAGAGGCAGGAAACATGTTCCCGATGTTGAGGGAGTCCAGAATTCTCTGCCTCAGAGGGCGGTGGAGGCCGGTTCTCTGGATACTCTGGGGAGAAGGCAGGAAACGGGGTACTGATTGGGGATGATCAGATGATCACATTGAATGGTGGTGCTGGCTCGAAGGGCCGAATAGACTACTCCTGCACCTATTGTATATTGTAAACACATAGAGAAGAAAAACAGATTAGATGTAAATTAACAATCCACTATATTCAAATTCTAGGCAATTAAAAAAAAAAGTTTTATATTGTGATCCTTGATGTTCTAATCCCTAAAAGTATGCTTATCTAGTGGAAAGTTGCAACATTGATTAATTTGATCTATTCCCAAGGACAGGACCAGCTCCCAGTGTGATTTTTTTTAAGCAAGCCAAAAATATAATATAAAAAAGTTTGCCTTGGAATTAATTAGTCCTTGAACATCTTTGGTTCTCTGAAGTGGATTATCAGATTTTTGTTGAGTGATGATAAAAGAGCAGCAACTCAATGGAAAAAGTTAGGCCTGTGACTTTCTGTGTAAAACCAGTGATCTCTTTTTAAATAGAGTTCCTCATTTTTCCCGTCAACTCTGCAACAGGCTTCATGAAAATTCTTCTGCCCAGCCACAGAAGGGTCATAGAGTATTCATAAAGCACTCCACCCCCACCCCCTCCCTCCCAGAGAACTGAAAGAAAAGGAAACATTTGGGAATCCTCATCGGGTCAGGCTGCATCTGTGGAGACTGAAAAGAGTTAATGTTTCAAGTCAATAACTCTCTACAGAATTGAGAAAGGTTATGGCCTGTCCCACTTAGGCGACTTTTTAGGCGACTGCGGGAGACTATGCAGTAGCCACATGGTCGCCACATGTTCGCGGGTGGTTGCCGGGGAGTCGCCTTCCTGGTCGCGAGGAGTTCCCTCATTCTGGGAACTAGTCACGGCCTTATTATGGTCACCGCGGATTTTTCAACATGGAGAGTAGCAAGAATTCTCGTACCGTAGGTGGGTCGCCAGGAGGTCCTAATGGGTTGCTAGGAGGTAGAAGGTTCTCATAGGTTGTAGCCGGTGCTGACCGGTGAATTTCATTGGCTCTTTGGGAAAATAAAACGTAAGCAGTAGTTTTCAGAACCATGGATAACCGACTGGTAATGTTAAATGTCCGCCGAGCTTCACAGCCGTATTTCTATGGCTTCTTAAAAACTATCTCCACTCCTTAATCCCCCCCACCCTCTTAAAGGACTTACCCTAGACTGTGCTAGCTGTTTTAATTACAGCGCCAACCTTCCTGTTCATCGCTGTGTGTATCTGTATCACTGTGGCTTTGCACCATGTGAATTACACTCAGACAGCGCTCTCCTTGCTTGCCCTGTCCCCCGCCTGCATAACAGGTGAGTGTGTGTGTGTGTGTGTGTATGTGTGTGTGTGTGTGTGTGTGTGTGTGTGTGTGTGTGTGTGTGTGTGTGTGTGTGTGTGTTTGTGTTGAATGGAGACAAGATAAAATGATGTGCGCGGTAGACAATAGGTGCAGGAGTAGGCCATTCGGCCGTTCGAGCCAGCACTGCTATTCACTGTGATCATGGCTGATCATCCCCAATCAATACTCTGTTCCTGCCTTCTACCCATATCCCCTGACTCGGCTATTTTTAAGAGCCCTATCCAGCTCTCTCTTGAAAGTATCCAGAGAACCTTCCTCTTGTTATGTAGGCCAACATACCATTCACTTTCTTCACTGCATGCTTACTTTCATTGACAATCTAACAAGTCCCACCAATTTATTTTCGTTGATACTCCCAACTATTTGCTTCGATTAAACTATTTTGGTTTCCCTTCGTTCGCTCTATACATTCCCCTTAATCTCAAATGCTTTATACCCAACTTTGATCAATTCTGATGAGATCATTGTCCTCAAACATGAATCCTGTTCTTATCACAGAGGCTGCCTGGTTGGCTGAGTAATTCCCACATTCTCTGTTTCTATCATGGAGTAATTGTGTTTCAACAGCTGATCCTCCTTATATATTTCTGGAATATTACTGATGTACAATCAACTACTTCAATGGAGTTTCAATCCCTTTCTCTTCAATCCCAGCAAAAACTTGGTGTATTGACCTGGAAGCATCAAAACATTCTTCAACTTCAAATTTACGTTTTTCCCTGGGGTTGTAATAACCCAATTCTAACAAATCATATGAAAGCCTTAATATAGTCTACCATGACAGAAAGTAAATTTATGCATCTGATGTTCATGTCACATTTTATGCAAATCAATGCCATGTAAAATAACAACCATCAGTGTCAAGCATTTGGTGTGAACAGCTGCCAAAGTGGTACGTTTAAAAAAACTTGACAACAATCTGTCAGGTATTAAATGCAGTTAGGGTTTATTAGTACATAAGACATTTTTTCTGATAAATAAATGACCTCAATTATCATATCCAAATTAATCTTAAAGGGTTGTCTTGTGATGAAATCTGCTTGCGGTCCATTCAAACCTATTGTAATACTGAAGTCTTGTACGTAGACACCAGCCAAGCCTCTAACAAGCTGTTCCAGCATAATTACAACACTGGCATCAAACTGACGATGTGTAAAATTGCCCGGGTATGTTTTGTCTACAAAAGGCAGAGTAAATCCAATCATGTTAATTACCATCCAATCAGTTTGCTCTCAATCATCTGCAATGTGAAAGAAGATGTTGTCAACAGTGCTATCAAGAGTTCTCGGAGAGTAACTGGTCTGGAGAGGAAAAACTCAAAAAAGTATTTAAAAAAGGATAGTGGAATAGTACAGTGGGGCCAAATGGGTAAAGATAACGGGCAAAGATGACGGGTAAAGATAAGGGCCAAATTGGTAAATATGATGACCAGAGTCAGTGTGTCCAAACAGAAGCGAGCACCTTGAGACCTTGAGTTAGGGTCAGAGCAGTAAAAAATGGTAAAAATTAAAACATCTTTCTTTACCTGCATGCAGTATTTGTAATAGAGTAGGCTAATTAAGCTGACTTAAATTGAAATAAATGGGTCAAATCAATTTGTTGAGACATGGTTGTAAGGTTGCAATCAAGGTTAGGAATCAAATATTGTACGGTACTAAAGGAGTGAGAAAAATTGAAAAAGGAGGTAGATTCAGAGGAATTGGTCAAAGCAGTAGATCAGAAAATTTGAGAACTGTAATCTGCATTACAGGGAGGTCTGGAAGCTTGAGGGTACAGAAGAGGTTAATCAGGATAGACACAAATGCTGGAGAAACTCAGCGGGTGATGCTGCCTCACCCGTTGAGTTTCTCCAGCATTTTTGTCTACCTTCGATTTTCCAGCATCTGCAGTTCCTTCTTAAATAGGTTAATCAAGATGTTGCTTGAATCTGCAATAAGCTGCCTGACCTCCTGAGTGTTTCTGCATTTCATGTTTGTATTTCAGACTTCCAGCATATAGACACAAAAGACTACAGATACTGGAATCCAAAGCAAAAATTCTGGCTCTCTTCCCACTACGCTCTCAGTCCTGATGCAGGGTATCGATCTGAAACATAAAGTATAAAGTAATGCATGAAGTATAAAGTATCCTTTATTGTCATTCAAACTGTCTCCAGTTTGAACGAAATTGCATACCTTGCATTCATAATAAAAAAATAAAATAACAGAACACACAATGAACACAGTTTAACATCCATCATAGTGAGTCTGCCACGCACCTCCTCACTGTGATGGAAGGCAAAAGTCTTAAAGTCCTTGTCTCTTCCTTCCTTGTTCTCCCTCTGCGTTGAGGCGATCCAGGCTTTCGATGTTGGGCCCCCCGCTGGTTGATGGTAAGTCCCACGGCCCAATCCAAGCTCCGCGAACGGGCCAGTTCAAACTCCGTGGTCCGGGGCAGACGAAGCTGCCACCCTCCAGAGCTGTTGTTATGCGTGCTCCGGAGAATCGGTCACCAACCTGGGACCTCCGAGCTCCTGACGTTGTTGTTAACTGGGCCCACAGCCGAAGCCTCCGAGGCTCCGGTCGGGCCGTCGCCGCAGCGCCACCACAGCCCTGAATTCGATCAGCTTCACGATGGTAAGTCCTGGCTCTGCCTCCGGAGTCTCGAGTCAGTCCCAGTTGGAGGCCGCCAGATCCGCGATTAGGCCTCAGCGCAGACGGAGACAGAAACAGAGATGGAGACGGGGATATGACAAAGAAAAGGTTGCATCCCCCATAAGGAAGAGACCAAAAACAAGTTTCTCCCACCCCCCACACACACTCAACTAAAAATAAACTAAACATACCTCTAACACGACAAAAGAAAATAAAAAAAAAGGATAAGACAGACAGACTGCAGGCGAGCCGCAGCTGCTTGGGCCGCGCCACCAATTCCTTTCCCACAGAGATACTGCTCAACCTCAGAAGTTTGATATTTGCTTCTGATTCTCGTTTGATTTTCATTTTCTTAAGGAGAAGTGGCATCCATGAACATTGAGAAATTAACAACAGCATTAGGTCAAAGGAAAATACTAATACTGCCCTAAAAGTCATAGTAGGTGTTATTGTGCAAAGAGGGGGAGAGGTATAATACAATTTTGCACTTGTGATAAATATAAAAAGAGACTGAAAAAATGTCCACTGATATGTTAGAAGGTAATTATAAAATAAACTTAATAAGGGTCACATACAGATTGAGGCAGGAAAATTATACCTAGGAATAAGGAAATGGCAGAAAAATGAGGCAAGTATTTTGAGTCCATCTTAGAATCATACAGCATAGAAACAAGTCAATCGGCCCAACTTGCCCAGTTGACCAACATGCCCCATCTACACGAGTCCCACCTGCCTGCGTTTGACCCATATCCCTCTAAACCTATCCTATCCATGATCATGTCCAAATGTTTCTTAAACGTTGTGATAGTACACGCCTCAACTACCTCTTCCGGCAACTCGCTCCATATACCTACCACCCTCTGTGTAAATAAGCTGCCCCCCAGGTTCCTATTAAATCGTTATCCTCTAATCTTAAATCTATCCTCATAAATCTGTTCTGCACCATTTCCAGCTTAACAACATATTTCCTGTAACAGGCTGACCGCAACTAAACACAATACTCTACATGTGGCCGCACCAATGTCTTGAACAACCGTAAAATGTCCTCCTAACTTCTATACTCAATACGCTGATTGATGATGGCCGCAATCCTGCTTGACCACCCTATCCTCTTGTGGTGTCCCTTTCAAGGAACTATGTACCTGCTCCCCTATATCCCTCTGCTCTACCACACTCTCCAGGGTCCTGTCATTCACATTGTAGGCCCTCCCAGGTTTGACTTTCCAAAATGCAACACCTTGCACTTCTCTGTATTAAACTTCATTAACCATTCCTCAGCCCTCCTGCCCAACCGATCAAGATCCTGCTGCAATTTTTGACAATCTTCGCTATCTACAATACCACCCTCTTTAGTGTCATCTGTGAACGTACAAATCATGCCTTGCAATGGGCCCATTATCGAAGGTGGAGGCACATCACTAGTCGCAGGTCTCCAGTCCAAAAGAAACCCCTCCTCCATCACTCTCTGCTGCGTACCATGAAGTTAAATTTCTATCCAGTCAGCTATCTCTCCTTCGAACCCATGCAATCTAACCGTCCAGAGCAGCCTACCATGTGGAACCTTGTCAAATGCCTTGCTGAAATCCATATATAGAACACCTACACCTCTGCCCTCGTAAAGCTTTTTGGTCACTTATTCAAAACCAATCAGATTTTGAGGCGCAATCTATCACATTTAAAACCATGCTGACTATCTTGAATCTGCCCCCCGTCCATCTAAATGCATTTATACCTTATCCATCATAATACTCAAATGTGGGGGTGTCAAATGGGATAGTCGAGGACGGAGTTAAAGGGAAAGAGAGTAAAGGGATGGTTAATGACCCCAGAATTAACGGGAAATAAAGCTCACAAAGGGATAGGAGAGTATGGCCAAGTGTAATAGGAATTGATGTGAAAAGGGCCACTTGTCAACATAATTGTATAAGGAGTAAGAGTGTTGTAAAAACAAGCCTGAAGGCTTTGTGTCTCAATGCGAGGAGCATTCGTAATAAGGTGGATGAGTTGAAGGTGCAGATAGCGATTAATGACTATGCTATAGTTGGGATCACCGAGACGTGGCTCCAGGGGGACCAAGGCTGGGAGCTGAACATCCAGGGATATTCAATATTCAGGAGGGATAGACGAAAAGGAAAAGGAGGTGGGGTAGCGTTGCTGGTGAGAGAGGAGATTAATGCAATAGAAAGGAAGGACATTAGCTTGGAGGATGTGGAATTGATATGGGTAGAGCTGCGAAACTCTAAGGGGCAGAAAACGCTATTGGGAGCTGTGTACAGGCCACCTAACAGTAGTATTGGAGTTGGGGATGGCATCAAACAGGAAATTAGAAATGCGTGCAACAAGGGTAACACGGTTATAATGGGTGACTTCAATCTGCATGTAGATTGGGTGAATCAAATTGGCAGGGGTGCTGAGGAAGAGGATTTCTTGGAATGTATGTGGGATAGTTTTCTCAACCAACATGTGGAGGAACCAACGAGAGAGCAGGCTATTCTAGACTGGGTATTGAGTAACGAGGAAGGGTTAGTTAGCAGTCTTGTTGTGCGTGGCCCCTTGGGCAAGAGTGACCATAATATGGTTGAGTTCTTCATTAGGATGGAGAGTGACAAAATTAAGTCAGAAACAAGGGTTCTGAACTTGAACAAAGGTAACTTTGAAGGTATAAGATGTGAATTGGCCAAGATAGACTGGCAGGTGATTCTTAAAAGGTTGACAGTGGATGTGCAATGGAAGGTATTTAAAGACTGCATGGATGAAGTACAAAAATTGTTCATACAAGTTTGGCAAAAGAATAAATCGGGGAAGGTGGTGCATCCATGGATAACAAGGGAAATCAGGGATAGTATAAAAACAAAAGATGAGGCATACAAATTTGCCAGAAAAAGCAGCCTACCGGAGGACTGGGAGAAATTCAGAATCCAGCAGAGGAGGACAAAGGGCTTAATTAGGAAAGGGAAAATAGATTATGAAAGGAAACTGGCAGGGAACATAAAAACTGACTGAAAAAGTTTTTATAGATATGTGAAGAGAAAGAGACTAGTTAAAACAAATGTTGGTCCCTTGCAGTCAGAAACAGGTGAATTGATCATGGGGAACAAGGAGATGGCAGACCAATTGAATAACTACTTTGCTTCTGTCTTCACTAAGGAAGACATAAATAATCTGCCTGGAACGGGGGTCAAATAAGATGGAGGAACTGAGTGAAATCCAGGTTGGCCGGGAGGTGGTGTTGGGTAAATTGAACGGATTGAAGGCCGATAAATCCCCAGGGCCAGATAGTCTGCATCCCAGAGTACTCAAGGAGGTAGCCACAGAAATAGTGGATGCATTAGTGATAATTTTTCAAAATTCCTTAGATTCTGGAGTAGTTCCTAAGGATTGGAGGGTAGCTAATGTAACCCCACTTTTTAAAAAAGGAGGGAGAGAGAAAGCGGGGAATTACAGAACAGTTAGTCTAACATCAGTAGTGGGGAAACTGCTAGAGTCAGTTATTAAAGATGGGATAGCAGCGCATTTGGAAAGTGGTGAAATCATTGGACAAAGTCAGCATGGATTTACGAAAGGTAGATCATGTCTGACAAATCTGATAGAATTTTTCGAGGATGTAACTAGTAGAGTGGATAAGGGAGAACCAGTGGATGTGTTATATCTAGACTTTCAGAAGGCTTTCGACAAGGTCCCGCATAAGAGATTAGCATACAAACTTAAAGCACATGGTATTGGGGGTTCATTATTGATGTGGATAGAGAACTGGCTAGCAGACAGGAGGCAAAGGGTAGGAGTAAACGGGTCCTTTTCAGAATGGCAGGCAGTGACTAGTGGGATGCCGCAAGGCTCAGTGCTGGGACCCCAGCTATTTACAATATATATTAATGATTTGGACGAGGGAATTCAATGCAACATCTCCAAATTTGCAGATGACACCAAGCTGGGGGGTATAGTTAGGTGTGAGGAGGATGCTTGGAGGCTGCAGAGTGATTTGGATAGGGTGAGTGAATGGGCAGATGCATGGCAGATGCAGTATAATGTGGATAAATGTGAGGTTATCCATTTTGGTGGCAAAAACACAAGGGTAGACTATTATCTGAATGGTGGCAGATTAGGAAAAGGGGAGATGCAACGAGACCTGGGTGTCATGGTACACCGGTCATTGAAAGTAGGCATGCAGGTGCAGCGGGCAGTGAAGAAAGCAAATGGTATGTTAGCATTCATAGCAAAAGGATTTGAGTATAGGAGCAGGGAGGTTCTACTGCAGTTGTACAGGGTTTTGGTGAGGCCACACCTGGAGTATTGCGTACAGTTTTGGTCCCAAATCTGAGGAAAGATATCCTTGCCATAGAGGGGGTACAGAGAAGATTCACCAGACTGATTCTTGGGATGTCAGGACTTTCATATGAGGAAAGATTGGATAGACTCGGCTTGTACTCGCTGGAATTTAGAAGATTGAGGGGGGATCTTATAGAAACTTACAAAATTCTTAAGGGGTTGGACAAGCTAGATGCTGGAAGATTGTTCCCGATGTTGGGGGAGTCCAGAACAAGGGGTCACAGTCTAAGGATAAGGGGGAATTCCTTTAGAACCGAGATGAGGAAAACATTCTTTACACAGGCGGTGGTGAGTCTCTGGAATTCTCTGCCACAGAAGGTAGTTGATGCCAGTTCATTGGCTATATTTAAGAGGGCGTTAGATGTGGCACTTGTGGCTAAAGGGATCAGGGGGTATGGAGAGAAGGCAGGTACAGGATACTGAGTTGGATGATCAGCCATGATCACATTGAATGGCGGTGCAGGCTCGAAGGGCCGAATGGCCTACTTCTGCACCTATTTTTCTATGTTTCTATGTTTCTACTCACTGACCTGTAATTCCCAGGCTTTTCACTGTAGCCCTTTTTAAACAGATGCACAACATTTGCCACATTGCGGCCTTCCGACACCTCACCCCAGTCCTCATGTCTTACTCCACAGCAGAAATAGAGAAGAAATAATAATCAAGGACCTTGCCTATCTCCTGTGGCTCCACATAGAGTTGCCCCTTTTTGATTCCTGAGAGGTCCCATTCACTCTCTGGTTACCCTTTCTCCCCTTAATGTATTTAGATTACATGTCTTACATTTACATTATCCTTAATATTATCTGCTTATCCCTATTATTATCAATAATATTATCTTCATGAAAAGAAAACTTTCTGGGAATGGTGGAGGACAACAGGAACACAAAGTCATTAAGATCAGTAAATAACGAGTATTGGAGAAATTAATGGTACAGAATGCAATCATGATGCGGATTTGTGGATGTGGAGATGGTTGTGGACTCAATGGATGCACTGCTTGCCATCTTCCATAGTTCCACACATCCAAGAGATGCATCCAAGAGGTTAGCATGGTGTTAATACAAGGATAACTCCTGGAATATATTACTAAGGAAGTGGTGGCAAGGTGCTTGCAAAATTAAACTAACTTAGACCACAGTCATCATGGATTTATAATGGGAAACAATGTTGAACAAATATGTTGGAACTCTGTGGCTGTAACTAGCAGAATAGATAAGGATGAACCAGCTCAGTGTATTTTAGTTCTTAGATGATTTTTGATAATATGTTAAACAAAAGGTCATTAAACAAAATTCGAGCTCAGTGTATCGAGTAATAAATTGTTATAGACTGCAGGCTGATTAATAGACAGAAAACAGGATTTGATTGAGCAAGTTTCAGGCTAAGGTGTTATGGATGCCACAGAGAATAGTGATAGGCCCCAGTTATCCACAATCTATAGCAATGATTCAAATATAATGTTTACCTATGCTACAAATGTCAGTAGCACCGTACCTTGGAGAGAATGCAGTAATAGGCTTCAGTGAAACAGAGACAGGCTAACAGCATTGAAGATAAAATATATTGTAGAAAGATGCAAGGTCGTCCATTTAATTAGAAAGAAAATAGAAATGAGGGTTTTTTTAAATTGTGAGTGACTGAAAGGTTTCAATGTTCAAGGAAATATAGTCTTAAAGTGGTACATCATGAAAATAGGCCCTTTGGCCCAATATGTCTATGCCAACCACATGACCATCTGAGCTGGTTCCATTCGCTCATGTTTGGTCCATATGTCTCTGAACTTTTCCCATCCATGTACCAATCCAAATGTCTTTCAAATTATGTTATACAATCACTTATCACATATGTATCAATTTCTGTGATATGGGTGTCCATTTTCATGAATCACTGCAAGTTAACATGCAATTTCAGCAAGCACTGAGCGAGGCAAACCATATGCTGGCATCTGCCTTGCGAGGATTTGACGACAAATGTAGAAACATCGTGCTCAAATCACATTGAACCAAGTGAAACTGCATGCCGAATATTGTGTGCAGGTCCAGTCTCCCTACTAGGAAATGATAAAGCTGCTATTGATGGACTGCAGCAAAGGTTCACAATATCAATGCTTGATTTGGCAATTTGTCATGTCCAAAGGGATTAAGTAAACCTGGCATTTTTCCCTAAAAGGATACAAAGTGCTGGAGTAACTCAGCAGGTCAAGCAGCATCTCTGGGGAACAGGGATAGGCAACATTTCAGGTTGAGACATTTCTATGCTCTCAATGACTGAAACCTGGTTAAGGATGGGGCAGGACTGGCAGCTCAATGTTGTGGGGTACAGGAGCTTCAGGAGAGACAGGGATGAGGGGAAAAAAGAGGATGGGGATTACATTGTTGGTTAAGGAGGATGTTACGGCTATGTTCAGAGGTGACATTACGAACTGTTCATCTAGTGAGGCTACATGGTGGAGCTGAGGAACAAGAAAGGAATGATTACCTTGTTGGGGTTGTACTGCAGACCCCTGAATAGTCAACAGGAATTGGAAGTGTAAATACTCCCTTCTAAAGCTTACCCCCCAGTCTAGTTCAGTCAAAAACCATCGAGTCAAGCACTGGAACAACTAAACTTTAATTTTAGATTGAACAGCAAATTCCCCTATATGATACCTAAACCACCATGGGTTCATTCCTTGTATCTGCCTGGCCAAGCCCTTCAGCCTCGTGCAAGCAGAAACACTCCAAAAGGTCACACAGTCCCAAGCGCACTTCCAGAAGATCGACACCGATCTAAGATGGAGACACCTTTTACAGGTTCACGAAACTTGAGGGGCCGAACTACATAGGGGTGGTCTCTTTACAATCCAATAAAACATATTAATTACATCAATACATTATTGACAGTTCCCCAAACCAATTACAGAGTCTCCCATACATTGTTTCTAGGAGAAGCTTCTGGAAGGAAGCTAACTTAACTGAATAATGCAACATTTACCCTGGAACTCAAACAAACCTGGCAGGGCTTAACTTTTAACCAATCAACAAACAGCAGGGTAACTGTCTCGTAACATTATTTACACTATTTACAATTCGTTTGCAGTAAGCCAATCAAATTCATGCATATAGACTACTTTGGAGGTCCTCTGCAAAAATCTCATTCATTCTGTCAATTGAAGAGATACTCATACATTTCTTATCTGCAACATTGGTCTGGGACCTAGACTTACTGACGTCATTCAGCAGCTTGTCTTGTTATACACAGAAACACAAACTTTATCAAAATGGCCTAACAACGCATGAATCCCTTACTAAATATTGGTTCTTTTCCTGTTCCTTTTTGGCCAGGATTTACAGAAGAGATTGTGCCTTGAGATTGCAGACAACTGCAGGTCAAATAAGGTTATTGGAGTAAAGGATTTTAACCTTCCCAATTTAGACTGGGAAAATCATAGTGTTAAGGGTTCAGAATGGATGCAATTCCTCAAAAGTGTTCAGGAGAGTTTTCTGAAGCAGTGTGTGGAGGCCCCCACATGCGAGAGGGCAATGCTGGATCTAGCATTGGGAAATTGGGAGGGGCAAGTTAATGAAGTGTGTGTGGATGAGCCTTTTGGGACCAGTGACCACAGTTCTATTAGGTTTAAGATAGTTATGGATAGGGATGGAGAGGATTCAGGTGTTAAAATGCTCAACTAGGGTAAGGCCAACTTTGAGGGTATGGGAGAAGGTCTCGCTCAAGTTGACTGGAATAGGTTATTAGAGGGGAAAGGAACATCAGCCAAGTGGGATGGGCAAAAAGTGGCTCGGGGTTAGCTCTGTCAGGTAGCATTAAGGAAAATCCCAAGAGATTATATAAATATATAAGGGGGAAAAGGGTAACTAGAGAGAGAGGGGGACCTGTCAGGAATCAAAGCGGTCACTGTGTGGAGCCAAAGGAGATGGGCAAGATCCTAAATGAATATTTCTCCTCTGTGTTTACTGAGAAGAAAGACAGTAGGACAGAGGAAATTGGAGCAGTCACTGGAAGTGTCTTGAGAGCTGTCAAGGTTATTGTCGAAGAAGTACTGAAGGTACTGTCGTGTTTGAAGGTGGACAAATCTCCAGGGCCTGATCTGATATATCCGAGTATAATGTGGGAAACTAGAGAGGAATTTGTGGGAGCCCTGGTTGAAATTTATGTGTCGTCCTTGAATACAGGAGAGGTGCTGGAAGACTAGAGGGTGGCAAATGTTGTACCTCTTTTCAAGAAGAGCTGCAGGGAAAATGCTGGGAACTATAGGCTGATGAGCTTAACATCTGTAGTTGGTAAGTTATTGGAGAGTATTCTGAGGGAGAGAATATGCAGGCATTTGGATGGGCAAGGGCTTATTAGGGATAGTCATCATGGCTTTGTACGTGGGAGGTCGTGTCTCGCAAATCTGATTGATTTTTTTGAAGGCGTGACCAAAAATGTTGATGAGGGCAGACGTGACCAAAAAGGTTGATGAGGGCAGAGGTGTAGATGTTGTGTACATGGACTTCAGTAAGGCGTTCAACAAGGTTCCGCATGGTAGGCTGCTATGCAAGGTTAGATCACATGGGACCCAAGGAGGGATAGCTGAATGGATAGCAAATTGGCTCCATAGGAGGAAGCAGAAGGTAATGGTGGAAGGTTGCCGTGGTGGAAGGGGGGCAAGCTAGTCTTCAAAGAGCGCCAAACAAGACTATAACCGATCACTACATCTCAGTGTATAACTAGTACAATAAAACATAAAAAACTTAATTTAATAATATGACAAAATATTGCACGGCTGCACTCACTAATTATCATGAAATACAATTATCAAGCAAGTGAAGAAAAAGACGGTCTCATGTATTTTTACAGAGGTTCCAGCCCGGCACCAACTCGCCCCGACTTCCCCGCAGCTTTGGGCACACACACACACACTCACCCACTCACCCACACCTGCAATGGACCACAACTGTACTTCATTTGACGCCAGATCCACACACTCAACAAACGCTTCCTCGCCTATCTGGACTCTACCAAGGATCACAAGCTTGCCCGCCTCCAGACAGGTCTCTCCACCAACACTCCTCGACTCGACCGCCCGCCTGCAGGCCCAGAGCTCCACCGCTGGTCCGCGGTGCCGCCTGCCCGACCACCAAGAGTCTGAGATGGCCACGACGAGGTACAGCAACAACATCCACCACCTCTCCAACCCTCACCATCCTCCTGGCCAAACCCAGGCCTGGACCACCGAAACTGCCATGGCTGCCGACTCTCAGCACCTCTCCTGGGTCACAGCTGTTGTTGCCGACCTTCACTGTCGTCTCGATGCTGCTGCCGACCCGTATCTCTACTCCAGCCCCTCACGGGCCTTCACCAGCGACTCCGCCCCTCCACCGGTCACCAACGGGCCAGAGCCATCACCTCACCAGTTCGAGGCTCAGCACCAGGCCCACAACCTCCACAATGCACACACCACATGGTCTGACTCTGCTGGGTCTTCCCCTTCCCCTTCCCCCTCTTTTAACCAGGTTACCCCGACCACACACCCACTAGTTAAAATACCCCGCTGTTTAGTTTGGCTTTTTTTTAAACTCAGGTGCTGGAACAATGTGACCCCTGGCTGCACTGCTTCCTTAGGCAGGACCTACAGCGTAAATGGTAGGCCTCTGGGTAGTGTTGTCAAGCAGAGGGATCTGGAAGTACAGGTGCATGGTTCCTTGAAGGTTGAATTGCAGGCGCCAAAAAGCCTTTTGGCGCTTTGGCCTTCATCAGTCAGAGTATTGGGTATAGAAGTTGGGGGATGCTGCAGTTGTATAAGACAGTGGTGTGACCACATTTATAATATTGTGTTCAGTTCTGGGCACCATGTTAGAGGAGAGATATTGTCATGCTCAAAAGGGTTCAGAAAACATTTACGAGGATGTTGCCAGGACAAGAGGTGTGAGTTATAGGGAGAGGTTGAGTAGGCTGTGTCTCTATTCCATGGAGCGCAGGAGGATGTGGGGAGATCCTTTAGAGGTATACAAAATCATGAGCAGAATAGATCGGGTAGATCAGAGTAGGGGACCAGAGGACATAGGTTCAAGGTGAAAGGGAAAACATTTAATAGGAATACGAGGAGTAACTTTTTCACACAAAGGGTGGTGGGTGTATGGAACATGCTGCCAGAGGAGGTAGTTGAGACTGGGACTATCCCATCATTTAAGAAACAGTTAGACAGGTACATGGATAGAACATGTTGGGAGGGATATGGACCAAGTGCAGGCAAGTGGGACTAGTGTAGCTGGGACATTGTTGGCCGGTGTGACCTAGTTGGGCCGAAGGGCCTGTTTCCACACTGTATCAATCCATGACTATGTTTCTTTGTGCTCTCATTGAAGCATGCAGAATTCTTAGAGGGTTTGTTGGGATAGATTTGAAGTTTCTGTTTCCCTTGGCTGGGCTGTCGAGAACCAAGGATCACTACTTCAAAATAAAAGGATTACCCATTTATGATGAAGATGAGAAAAAATGTCTTCATCCTGTGGATAAGAAAGGTGTGGAGACTCAGCTGATAATACATTCAATGGAAACTGATAGGCTTTGTGATATAATGGAATGAAGGGCATAGAGTTAATGCAGATTTGAGAAAAATAAAATCAGCTACAACCTTATTGAAAGGTAGACCTGGCCAAGCAGCCTACTTTTACTTCTAGTTTTCAACATAATTCAGAATGTCCAATAAATTGTCCAATAAGCAATGCGTTCCTCCCCAAAAATGAATAAATATAAACATGTCCTTGGGGCATTCTGAACAGACTTTTATATATATCTGTAAACAACTGACAAACTTGATATATGAAATTACACAAAAATAAATCGTGTTTGAAATAATATCTCAATAAGACATTGTGCTGTTCTGCAAATATTGCTGTATGAAACATTGAAATTATGTAAAGGACCATAATGTTCATAATTGACAATTTCTATTGTTTGTCTCTTCTGAAGCTTTGTACTGACATACACAATTAAAAGTAAGCCAGTGAGTGAGTACATGTTGGCGCAGAATTTGCTATCGAGGCGATAGTAAGACATAACAATGACATTCCACTTTTGCCACAAAGTTGACGAGGCCTCTAGATATACTACCCTTGGATAACAGCCACAAATGCCTTCATGTTTTTCTTTATCGTTTTAATCAATGCTAGGTTCTTACGAGCTGCTTTCAAAATCAGGTGATGTGATGAACATAATAAATATTTGTGCTTATGCTGACCCTGTGATTCTCAAGCAGAAGCATCTCCACTGGCTTGGAAATGTACACAGGATGAAAAATGATCACTTCCCAAAAGATGTGATATACGGGGAGGTTGCCAGTTCATGGATGCCAAGGGGAGGCCAAAGTTCGCTACAAGGATAAGATTAAAAGAGGACTTAATATGTGTAACATTCACACTGACAACTGGGAAGTGGCTGCTTAGGACCAGGGGAGGTAGAGAAAGGACCTCCATGAAGGTACAACAGCATATGGTCCTGGAGACCAGGTGCCACAGCAACAGCAACAAACCCCAATCAAATGCCAAACAACAACTTCACCTGTGGAAGCTGAGGGAAGTTCTACCTGTCAAGAATAGGCCTAGTCAGCCACAGCACAAAATCAACCACAGATTAAATATTTCCCTTTCCAAATAGGACAACATCAAAGCTGCACCATCATCTCTCACAGATGGACAGATGATAATTTAATTATACAGGTACATAGTTGGTGTTGTGTTCATATGAACCATGTCAAGTTCATGAAATGGGGTTAATCACAATCATGGATCCCTGCACATATTTTCTAGTCTCTAGAATTTGTATTTCCATATCAATCATTGACTTTACCATTGAAGTGTACATGGCAATGTTTGCAATTTGGCCTCAGTGGATTTCCAAATCATGCATGGCCCATTCTCAAACAATCGAAATGTCACATGTGTTGCTTGGTCTCCCTCTCGCTGGTGTCACTGGTCTTGGGTATTTCAACATGATCCCATTTCACCATGTCAGCACTTGCCCCTCACACTTGTGTGACGAGTCCAGTTCAGGGGATTTTGGTTTTGCATCCCCACAGGAAAATGCTCAGTTGCCACAATGTGCCTGGCAACATTCATTGTCCTGGACTAGAGCAGTAGTGTTATTCACCTGTATTGCCTCGTGGAGACCTCCTGAATAACCAACTGTTTCTCTGCAGTAGTGCAATTTGCAGTGGATGTTTGTTCTTTCCTTTCTTCTTGGCGAGTTAAAGCTCTCCAGACGTTTGGTTGAGTTATTCTAGCAAAGACGTAAGACTGCTAATGTTTGTTGGATTAAGACAGCTACAGATGATTCAACAGCTGACATTCACCACAGTTCGCATACTGAACAAATGTATTCAACACTGGACTAACTGTGGAACATATAAGCTTCCTGATGATGTGTTTCTGCTTTGATTTGCTCAACGTTGATAATACAAAAAAAAACAATTTACATTGATATTAATATGAATTGTGGAATTTGAGTTGGATAATTACCTAGTAGTTCATTGGATGTAGATATTGTTCATGTGTATCGTTCTTCTTTCCCCAGTAAAGAGTAAAATATTTGGAGGCCCAAGGCTCACATATACTCCAGACAAGGTACAGATGAAGGATTTTATTTCCTGAAGGAAAATTAGTGAACCAGATGGGTTTTATTCTGGCAACCATAAATTTATCACAACTGAGGTCAGTTTTTATTTCAGTTCCAATTAATTACTTAATTCTAAATACTCTAGCTGCTATGGTAGGGTTAATGGTTCAGGTGTCTGGACACTCTTGCAGTAACATAACCACAATGATGCCCATATAGACTTATGTACCTAATCATCCAAAGATTGTCTGAAATGTCGGTAGTATTACATTAGCAGTTTACTTGTTCCAGAAATACATTGTAAATAAACCCTGCTCTAAACAATTAATGCATGTTTATTGCAGAAAAACCATTGCCTGGACATCTGAGACATGAGCACACACTTTTCACCAGGAAATTACACAAAACCAATTTAACCCAGGTTAGTTTCTGCTAACAATCAATTCCAGACAAAATCCCATCAACCAAGAAATTAGACATCCAATTCAACATTGTATGCACCAAGTTTCACTGGTATTGATTGGGTCCCTGATGTTACGAGTTCACACCATGTATTTTCTCCTTTGTTGGCAGAATTTGGATGCAACGTACTCCTATTGATCACTCGCAAAAAAAGTAAGGGCAAAGCTTATGGAGGTTGTCCATGAGATATCAGTTAAAAGTTCTCCATACTGACATTGTTGTCTTGATGCACATAGCATTTACCAGCCTCCGTTTTCAATACTTCAAGCATTTGAAACCTCATCACTGCTTGCTTCAGCATTGCCATATACATCATTTTATATACATCAGAACTTCGATATCTAGCTAATTTAAATACTATCAGACTTTGTCATAAAATAATCTTTATTGATTTTTATCTGTTTCCCTATCTTGGAAATTCCTTGCGTACAATTGCTTTGGCAAAACACCATTCCTTTGCAAACATCAAACCAAACGAACAATTTTGAGCTTCAGAACAACCAATGAATTTCCATTCTGGTCTCCAATTGTTCTACTCCACCTCCAACCATCCATTTATTTATTTGGATTCTATTTCCATTCCAGCACCATTTCCATTACATTCATACACCTCTGCCTTATTTTCTCACTTCTCCTCTGTTCTTTTTAATAATCAGTCCTTAATCATCCCACATCTTTTTGTGACACTGGTTTTTTATTGACACAGGATGTAAAGAGAGAAGATATTCATTTAAGAGTGGAGGATGGATACACTCACACAGAAGATCACCAGCTCCCTCCTCCTCAGTGTTGAATCTTACCACCATGACAATCTTCAGTGTAGCTGCCACCTCTCCCACTGCAAAAGTTTCTTCAAAATGTCTTCCCGTTCCAGGCAATTAGCATGGCAAATGTCAAGAGAAGCAAGAGTGTTTTATTGTCATGTGTCCCAGATAGAACAATTGAATTCTTACTTACTGTAGCACAACATAATATGTAAACATAGTACACTGTAACATCCAGTGCGTATACTATATATACACATACTCACAAGTACACACATATTATATATGTATATATATATATATATATCCACACATACTCATATATGCACACGCATACACATGCGCATACTCGAAAAACAAACAATAGTAGTGCAATAATAATAAGTCTGTTGAAGTTCAGAACTTATTTGAGGTTGTAGTGTTTAATAGCCTGATGGATGTAGGGAAGAGCTGTTCCTGAACCTGGATGTGAGAGTTCTCAGGCTCCTGTACATTCTACCCAACGGCAGGCATGAAATGAGTGTGTGGCCAGGATGATGTGGGTCTCTGACGATGCTGGCTACCTTTTGAGGCAGCGACTCCGATAAATCCCTTTGATGGTGTGGAGGTCAGAGCCGATGATGGACTGGGGAGTGTTCACAACTTTTGCAGTCTTTTCCGCTCCCAGGCGTTCAAGTTGCTGAACCAGGCCATGATGCAACCCGTCAATGTGCTCTCTACTGTACACCTGTAGAAGGTCAAAAGAATTCTCTCTGACATACCGAATCTCTGCAACCTTCTCAGGAAGTAGAGGCGTTGATGTGCTTTATTTATATTTGCATCAGTGTGCTGGGTTCAGGAAAGATCTTCGGAAACATTCACTCGAAGTAATTTGAAGTTTTTGAGTCTCTCCTCTATCGTCCCGTTCATATAAAGAGGATTGTGGGTCCTCTTCCAAAGTCCACAATCAGTTTACTGATATTCAGACCCAGATTGTTGTGCTGGCCCCATTTGGTCAAACGGTCGATCTTACTCTGACTCGTCTCCATTTGTGATTCGTCCAACAACAGTGGTGTCATCGGCGAACTTGAAGATGGAGTTCGCACTATGTTCAGCTACGCAATCATGGGTATAGAGTGAGTTGAGCAGGGGGCTGAGCAAGCAGCCTTTAGGTGCTCCCATACTGATTGTTAATGAGGAAGAAGTATTTATGCCAATTGGAACAGACTCTGGTCTGTGGATGATGAAGTCGAGGATCCAATTGCAGAGGGATGCACAGAGACACAATTCCATGAGTTTGGTAATGTGCAGCAGTGGAGAGCTTTTCATGCAACTCCTGATGCAATCCGCCCATTTTAGTCCATGATTTTATTTAAGTACCACCCTAACGCACTTTACAATATATTTTTGGTTAATTTTGAAATGTCCTCTCGAGAGCATCTGATTGGATGTTTGTGCTTTGTGTGGCAAATGTTTAGCTAATAAAGAAAGATAAATACTAGACCAATATTTCTTACAATAAAAAAATGGAAGAGAAAAGCGTTTTAGTGAACTTTCAGCATTAATGCATGTAGGCACACAATTGTTCAATGATGTGCAGCTGTTTCGATGTTTAAAACAAACACAGATCTGCAAGAGGAGTTTTAAGTCAAGACAAGTACCATAAGAACGTAAGACCATAAGACATAGAAGCAGAATTAGGCCATTCGGCCCTTCAAGTCTGCTCCAGATTCGATCATGGCTGATCTATTTTTTCTTCTCAACCCCATTCTCCTGGCTTCTCCCTGTGACTTTTGACACCCCTACTAATCAAGAACAGCTTTCAGAATACCCAATGACTTGGCATTCACTGCCATCAGTGGCAATGAATTACACAGATTCACCACTGTCTGGCCAACAGCTCGCCAATCAAAATAAAACTAACTGAAAAATAAGATTTTCTCAATAATCTATTCAACAATCAGCGAGTGCACACAAAGGTATTTATTTTATTTTAAATTTAATGAGCTATGTAATTATGAAATAATGTTATGATTACTGAGCCAAGCCAAATTAATTTTCCAGTGGCATTTCATAACTGCTAATCCAATGAAAGTGTGGAACACAATCATTAGATTGTGAGACTTTCTTTGTTATTAGACACAATCATTTCAATCTGATTTTTACTTGGTTACACCAGCAGTTCCACACAGTTATACCATGCGTGCTAACTGGTAAATTTCAGTTATTGCCCTTGTTATTCAGTTTGTATTATCTGATCTTTAATTAAAACATCTTCACACATATTACATGTAGGATCTTTATGCTTCATTTATTGGGTGCAAACTGCCAATTATTCAATTCTCAGCAGTCAGTAACACCTGCTAGTTCTGCCAAGCCCTCGTGGTGAGTACAATCCCTCGTGACTGCAGTTATCTATTTTAACATTTTGCCCTGTTGCTCCCCAAGTAAGCACAACAGCAGGCTGAGAAGAAGAAAATGCAGTCCCTGCTTTACAACATTCACAAGTCATTCCACCGATGCCAATCTAATGAATGATGGTCTGATCACAGGCAAATGGGACTGGATTTGATGGGGCATCTTGGTTGGCATGGATAAGAGGAGCTGAAGGGCCTGTTTCCATGTTGCATAATTCTACAACTCTATGGTCCTTCCACAACAGGCTTGGTTTGTTCATTCTTGAAATTATACATATCTCAGAAACTGGGAGATTGGAATGTGTCCAAGTTCCAACTCAGTAAGACATTGCGAAAAAACAGCATTGGCATTGTACATATTCTGCTAAGCCTCCAACACACGTATAATCTTTCCAGCCACCTGCTCCTTAAGAAATTCAAAATATGCAAACCCAGTAGCATTGCTACTAATTCACCATCTGTTAAATCTTCAAAACCTTCCAAGACATTTGTTAAATTTGACCTGCTTCTCATCATTTTAAGTTCACTTGGAGTTGCCTCTCTTTAGTTTGATTGGATACACTTGAATTGTTCCCTCTGTGACAAATCTTATTATCTTATTATCATTTCAAACCTGCAAGGCCATATAGTCTAAGTACATATTTTTTTTACAATGAAAGGAACCCAGTTGTTTTCTAATCTTCCAATAGTATAACTCAATTCAGAAAGCACAAATAAAATTCCGCAGGTTCTATCTACAATTGTTTTCAATTGCCTTGGATGCATCTCTGTGGTTCCTTCACCTTATCAATATTCAACAGTTCATTATTAATTTACATTTTCTCCTTAAATGTGGAAGTTTTTGAACTCTCTAATTTGAATAAACACATTATTAACATTTTCTTTAGTGATTGCGCTGGTAAAAGTTAATTAAAACAACTTATTATGCAGGATATTGTTTTTCTATTTTTACAAATGGAAGTATTTGTTTCCAGCAAAGAGGAAAAAATTAATAAAAATTCAGAAACACAATGCCAGAAAATAAGCCCATAGTTAATGAATATTTATATTTTTAATTGTGCACTTCAACTGGTGTCCTCCAGTGCTCCCTGATCAATTAAAGTAAAACAGAAAATGCTGATGATACTCAATGGATCAAACAGAATCTGTGGAGAAAAAGCAGTATCAGTGGAGACGGAAACAGGTAACAGCCCTGTCCCACTGTGCGAGTTCACCCAAGAGCTCTCCTGAGTAAAATAAAAAAATCAAACTTGTAATAAGCATGTAGAATGAACATAACGGGTACGTCAGAGCTCGGGATGTCTCTTAGCGCTAACGGCAGGTACTCGGGAAATGTGGGAACTCGTGAAGATTTTTCAACATGTTGAAAAATGTCCACGAGTAAAATATACTCGGGATGAAAAAATGTGATACTTTTTAACTCTTAGTTATACCGTAGTAGCTTGTGAGTTTACCGTACTAGCTCGTGCGTTTTCCGTAGTAGGACCTGGTGTCTTATATCACTATTGCATGTTCATGATGGAAATAAGAATACTCAGTATATTCATTACCTTTGAATTGTACTTTTATGTAATCCTCCCATAATTTCTGAGTTCCATTTCACAATATCTATCAGACATACAAAAACTTGCAAGGTAATATTTTGCCCAAACTCAGCTGTATCTTTCTATCTCAATAAATATCACAAAATATGCCATTGTTTCAGCCACATTATGAAAAAATATAGAATGTAGGTTATTTGTAATCAATCACCCCATCCTAGAAACAACAGTACCTAAAGAAGAACATTTGTTTTATTAATTTACAAACATGTACCATACATAGTCCGTTGATCCATATCCAGCATAATGTTGTGATAATTGCATAAAAGGTCTAAGAAATTTGGTGTGGACTGATAATCCATCTTAGTACTCATTTAGGCAAGTCCCAAGCTATAGATACTTTTTCCCCACCCCCAATCCCCCTCGCCCGATCTTCATTGAACCTACCATTTGACCGATCTTTTACTCAGCTGCTGTAACGTTTCATTCCTATCAAAATCTCTGTGTAGCATCTCTGTCCCTATCTTCAAATTCCCACTTTGAAATAAAATACAACTTTTGACTTTAAAATTTTGCAGCAGGATTAGTCGATTCTCACGCATTTTCAATCATCGTTCGATTCAGTGTCATTTTCACACCTGGGTGATGTAGGTTTTTTTTAAAAGATACAGTACATTACAGTAAATTGTTTCAAGCGTACCCGGTACTAAATTCACGAACATTAAGGTGGTTACTGATGTTGCAAACGGTTTAAATGAATATAATTTCAAAGTGTAATAGGAGATTTCCATGGAAAGAATATTTAACCAGAATATAAGGTGAGGTCGCTGCAAAATACTCACTTAAAACAATACGCCGTCAACTCAGGATTGTTTCTTAGCCCTCTGACAGGTGTTTCAATCTAACCTCGTAGCTCGCTGTTAATCGATTCATAGCTATAAATTTTCATTCCTGGTCCGTATCAAACTTCTCCAAATGCAAACGCTTCAAGTTACGCTTCTTGTGCGGTGGTAAGTGCTAGGATAAAATACCATATATTTGCATTTATATGGCGACTTGAAAGACATCCATCATGTCACGATAACACAGGTTGTTAATTGCACATCGGTTGAATCACTTGTGAAAGATCCCCCTTTGTTTAAAGAATATGACAGGTTAAACAACATTTAACATGGTTTTAATGCACCTCGAATACAAGGTATTCTCAATTTATATTTGCCAGATCCAACCTTTTTAACACGATTAGTATATTGATTATTACGTTGCTTTCAAATTTTATCAGAAGCCTGAACAAATATTCCACAAAAGCATTTAAATGATCTTACTCAATAACAAGAAATTGCATTTAGATAGCATCTCCAACCAGATAGTAGTCCAACCAACTATCTCCACGTTGGAGATAGCGTCTCCAATGTGGACATGTGGGAGAGTTATAAAACAGTATTTGATAGGAAGGAAATGTTACGGCAGCTGAGTAAAAGATTGGTTAAATGGTAGGTTCAATGAAGATCGGGCGAGGAGGATTGGAGGTGGGGGATAAGTATCCATAACTTGCCTACATGAGTACTGAGATGGATTATCATTCCACACCAAATTTTTTAGGCAATAATACCTTTTATGCAATTATCACAACATTATGCTGGATATTGATCAACAGACTATGCATGGTACATGTTTGTAAATTAGTAAAACAAATGTTCTTCTTTAACTACTGTTGTTTCTGGGATGGGGTGACTGATTACAAATAACCTACATTCTATGTTTTGTCATAATGTGGCTGAAACAATGGCATATTTTGTGATATTTATTGAGATAGAAAAATACAACTGAGTTTGGGCAAAATATTACCTTGCAAGATTCTGTATGTCTGATAGATATTGTGAAATGGAACTCAGAAATTATGGGAGGATTAAATAAAACTACAATTCAAAGGTAATGAATATACTGAGTATTCTTATTTCCATCATAAACATACAATAGTGATTTACAGGTCCTACTACGGTAAACTCACAAGCTAGTACGGTAAACTCACAAGCTAGTACGGTATAACTAGGAGTTAAAAAGTATCATATTTTTCCATCCCGAGTATATTTTACTCGTGGACATTTTTCAACATGTTGAAAAATCTTCACAAGTTACCACGTTTCCCGTGTACCTGCCGTTAGCGCTAAGAGACGTCCCGATCACTGAGGTACCCGCTATGTTCATTCTACGTGCTTACCATGAGTTTGATTTTTTTTAAAAACTTGTGATAGCTCTTGGGTGAACTCGCACAGTGGGACAGGGCTTTAATGGTTTACGGCTTGTGGCAAGCTACTGAACTGTAAGAATTATTGAATGGTTTGCTAAGAAATTATTGTGCAGTCGTTTGAGTAAATGCGAGACAAACAAGAAATAAAAAATCAATTTTATAGATGGGAATAAATGAATTTTAGTAACAACAGCATGTTTTTGTTGGGTAAGCCAATTTTCTGTTATCAAGGGTGGATATAAGCAAAATAATATGTAAGCGACATTAGGCCTTACATATGGAGAGCCAGACCTGTCAAAATTGGTTACTTCTGAAGTGGAATGCAATTGTGACCATTTCTTGGTTGATCTGTGGCATAATAGAAACACAATTGTGTGCTTCAAGCACGAATTATGCTGGTGCCAATAATGTGATGTTCATATTAGCCACGCATGGAATCCTATCATAGCCCAGGTAATATTCCTTCAGACCGCTGCTTGAAAATCAGATCACATCTTTTTGAGGTGCACCTGTCGCTGGGCACTATCATAACAAACCAGAAGGTGGCTGAGAGGTGACCTTATTAAAGTACAAATAATCATGAGGACAAGGATAAAATGAACACTCACCCAAATTTTGAAAACTTGAGAAGAGAGGTTTAAGATAAGGGGGACCACAAGTGCAAGTTCTTATCTGAAACTTATCAACTTCCGTATCTGGAATGAGCAGCCAGAGGAAGCTATAGAAGCAGATGCAATTGTGATTTTCAAAAAGCATTTGGACAGATGGAACTTGCCCAGAATGCCAACTAGATTGCACGGACAATTTGCGCTGAAGGGTCAGTTTCAATACTGTATGACTCTTCGACTTTATTATTAGTTTACGAGGATGTTGATAGGGTTTGAGAGGCACACCATAAGCAGAGGTTAGGGAGACAGGACTTTATTCTTTGGAGCATATGAGGTTGAGGAGTGATCTTATAGAGATCTATAAAATCATGAGGGGAATAAATAGTGTAAATCCACAGAGTTCTTTACCCAGGGTACGGGAATCAAAAGCAAGAGGATACAGGTTTATGGTGAGAGGGACAATTTTGAATACAAACATGAGGGGCAGCTTTTTCACTCAGAGTGTTGAGGGTACATATGGAACAAGCTGCCAGAGGAGGTAGTTGAGGCAGACACTATAACAGCATTTAAAAAACTCTTGAGCAGGTGCATGGGTAGGAAGGTTGTCGAGGAATAATGGGCAAACAGGAGCAAATGGGACTATGCTAGATGAGGCATGTTGGTCAGCACAGACAGGTTTGGCAGAGGGCCTGTTTCTATGCTGTATGACTATGATTCTATAATAGGAGACTGCATTTGAACAGGTACTGTACATGAATCAGAAAGTTTTGTCATGGTTAGTGTGAATGAGTTGAGCTGAAGGACCTGTTTCCATCTGTACTACTGTAAGTCTGTGACAGGATAGCAGAATTCATGAAGAAACAGTGCAGGGATGGAATTAATTCCAGTAACGTTTAGTAATTCTTGCAGTCTGGGATGCTTCCATTATGCCAAAAACAAAACCCAATTTGCTGGTGGGGGGGGGGAAGCTGTTAAATTTTCTCAGTGATTTTCCACCTGCAAGCCAGCACATTGTGAAAACGTGTGCAGCAAGAGAGAAGAGGGGGCAGGAAGAGAATGACCCAAAATGTCATCTATTCCTTTTCTCCAGAGATCCTGCCTGACTCATTGAGTTTATTTGTCTATCTTTGGTTTAAACCAGCATCAGCAGTTCCTTTTTACCCGTTTGATGGGATAGTACGCGAGTTGCAATCCAGTGATGGTAGCTGATGGCACGAATGAATCAAAGATATCTTCTGCAGCTATTTTGTAGCATTCTTCACTCCAAAGGAGAAAAATGTCTGACCTGTTTCTGCAACCACTATAATTAAATTCCAGCTCCAGGCCATTTGGACCACATTGATCCCCAGCTGTTGCCGCTGGGGGAGTAGCAAAGCCATTGAATATCATCATGAAATGGTGAGATATCATTTGATGCAAGTGATCATTGGCAGGCACTACTTTGGCACAATGATAACATGCCATTCGTTACTCTGTTTAATTGATGTACAGTCCAGTTGCAAAATGCCTCGCTTTTTGTGCTCTCAGTAATTAGTGGGGACTCCATATGAACAACACATGGCAATATCTCTGGAGAAAGCTCTGCATCATCACTACCTTTTGACTCAATGCTCCTGTGCTGTCTCCATCTGCTGCTGGATGCAGGCAAAGCCCTGGTCCTGATGGATGTCACAGTGCTGGCATGCAGCATATAATGACAAGTTGCGGGGATTTCTCAGAGGGTCACACCAGGTACTGCCGAGCGATCTAGGCAATAGAATGATTTCATAAAGCCCTGACAGCAGTCTCCACTCTGTTCCTCTTTGCCCTGAGGCTGGAGTTTTAATTGTGCTCTCCAAAGTGATTGGAGTGTGGACTGGAGTAAGACCACACTCCAGTCATAGAACATAGAATAGTCCAACACATGAACAGACCCTTCGGCCCACAATGTTTGTGCTGAACATGAGGACGTCAAACTTATCTGCCTGCACATAATCCATATCCCTCCATATCCATATGCCTAACCATGTTATGATTGTATCTTTCTCACCATCCCTGTCCAACCATTCCCTATAGTAGCAATGTTACAAAATTTTGAGATTTTAAAAATCAAGTCTGCAATTTATCCCATCAGATAAAGCAGAAAAAGAAGTTTAATTTGACACCTAATTCACTTTCATATCTTCGGTATTAAGAAAGTTATGACCATTTTCATTCTCGGAAATTAGCATCTTGTTCCCCATGGCCTTTCAATTGACTTAACTCAAAAGCTGTGATCTAGAACAGTTAAAAGCCCACAACTTTCTTAAAAATTAAGAGAGCTCAATGAAATTTTCAGTTATTATAGATTGAAGCATTCTGAAACAAATATGAAACAATCTTACTTGGATGACCTGAAATTAAAGCATATAATTAGTTAGTTATCTAATTGTAGCTAATTACAAAATTCAATGAGTAGATCTAAACATCTATCCATTTCTTAAGAAAAGATAAACTTTTTAAAAAATTGCCTAAGTGTCCAAATAACATTCACACAATAATCCACAATATAACATAAATTTTAAATCTCATTTTCATGAATTTCTAGGCCAAATGGAAGGAATTTAGTGTTTAATGCCTGTAAATTAATGGCCATTTAAATCAACTAGCGAGTGGGTTTTAGTGGAATGCGGTGGATTGGAACGTTACAGTTTGCGGTGAAGTCGGTATGAAAAATACTGTTGGTTCATACATTTTTTTGGACCCCATTTCGCAGCATGAAAATGTGATTAAAGCCTCCCTAAAAACCAACTTTTAATATAAAAATAAACTGTGTACCTTTTTTTCTCCCCTACGCAAAATGCTTCCCGTTGTCGGCGCTCACGGCTTTTGATTTTTAAATTACTCTAGTTAATAAATAATCTAGCGTAATTTAAAAATACCTCCAAGAATGAAATGTCGGAGCGATTTTTCTTCCGCAACGAAATCGCCCGACATGGATCAATTTTCCCAGTCTGCAGAAAAACGGCACTTTAAGCCCGCATCCCTCTGAAAGGTGCCAAAGTCATGCACATGGGGAGCGGCAGAACTGCAGCGCTGCTCAAGGTAAGTTTTGTAACACCTACCTATAGCCAATACCAGCTAATATTGGCATCATTTTGGTAAACCTCCTCTGCACCCTTTCCAAACCCTCCACATCCTGTATTGGCCAACCAGAACTGCACACAATACCATAGAGGCGACCTAACCAAAGTCCTATGAAGCTACATCATGATTTCCTGATTCTTATACTAAATTACTTGACCTATGAAGACAAGCATACTCTATGTCGTCAAAGATGGAGCAGGTAACCTTTGCTCCTCAAACACTATTTGTCTCTCCAGTGTAATGACTGAACTATCTCAGGATACAAGATTGCCGGATACATGGCAAAATAGGCAAATATAATCAAAGAGTCAACACAGAATCGAGCCCGGCGATTCATCAAGTCCACACTGATCATCAAGCCCTCATTTACACTAATTCTGCTTTCATCCAGTTTTTTTTATTCTCTTCACATTTGCATGAACTCAACTTGGTATCAACCCCTCACCTTCACACTGGGACTAATTTCCACTGGCCTATTAATCTACCAACCTGCAAGTCTTTAGAATATGGGAGGAAACTGGAGCACATAGTGAAAACCCCAGTGGTCACAGGGAAAATGTGCAAACTCCACATAGACAGCACCCCATGCCAGTTTCAAACCCAGGTTTGCTAGCGCTACATGGCAGCTGCTCCATGAGCTGCAGCACTGTGCTACTCTAAAGCTTCTGTACCTTAATTATTGTACACAATCCAGACGAGCAGGGAATATGGATTATCCAATTGCGCTAAAACTACAGTTGGCCTGCAGTCTGAAATCACCACAAGCCATTTACTACGTCTTGAGGTAATTCACAAAGAAGAAAGAGAGGAGATCTGAGAAAATGTACTAGTTCATAACTGGATTAAACAGGGTAAATTAGGGGAAACTATCCCTGTTTGTGAATGGTCCAAGAATCAGGAGATGCACAATTAATATTTGGGCAAAAAATATTAATTTGACATAAGAACACGTATTTTAACTCAATAAATGGCTAACATTTGAATTTAGCATTTTCCAATACTGGAAACAGATAAATAAACATGCCTCTAATTCATCCAGATGTTCTTTTATAATCAATTAAAAATGATGTATATTAAACCTAATACCAAAATGTATATATTACCATAAACAATTGCTCTCTGCTGTATAATAAGGTCCAAATGATAAAATTCGGTAACATTTCACCATATACTCAAATCAGCTGAGACAGAGCAGATAATTTAAGGAGTGTTATTGATTAGAAAAAAAAATCTAAGCAACCAGCTTCTGTGAGTAGCAAAATTTAGCTTTAAGATTAGGGGGCAAGGTTTTAAAGGAGATGTGCAGGGCAAGTTTTTACGCAGTGGATAGTGAGTGCCTGGAAGGTGGTGCCGAGGGTGGTGGTTGAAACAAATACAATAGTGACATTTATGAAACTTGGATAGACATATGCATACGCAGGAAAT
Source organism: Raja brachyura (assembly GCA_963514005.1). The sequence goes on along the minus strand of OY740783.1, from coordinate 93,846,568 downwards.
GGGGGCAAATGAATTATATGCAGGCAGATAAGAATTGTTCTTGGCATTATGTTCAGTATAGACATTGCGGGCCAAAGAGCCTGTTCTTGTATTGTACTGCTCTGTTTTCTAGTTTTATGAAAATTAAAAAGTAGTAGTTAAACTTAGAAGGGTGACAAAGTAAAATAGTCCATAATTTGACAACTTTGACAAAGTATAAATACTCCATACACTCAGCAATGAACCTCATGCAACTCTAGCAATAGAGCATGAAATGTACTTGAGTAATACTTCAGATCGTGTGGCCCCAATTTCTCGTGTCCGTGTGCTTAAGCTTGCAATTTCCTGTTGGCACAGAGAAAAGCTTTTAATGTCACAGACAGTTGTTTCATTTTGTGCATTCAAGGCAAAATACCACCTGAACATGCATGGATCTGACAGATTCACACAGGGGAGAGGCAGGTTGACTGACACCTCATAGAATTTTAAAATACTGCTGGCACATTTGGTTTTATCTGCATTTAAAAGAGAAAAATGAAAGCAGCAGGAGAGCTTTCCAAACTCCAGATATTTTGGCACGCCCTCCAAATAACTGGGGTAACTTAATCGAGGGGGAGATGCTGCCGGATAATAATACAAATGTGACACTGTGAATACTAGAAATGTTAAATATATAAAACAGTTCTACGATAGGTTGGTAGCTGATGGAAATCAACAAGACAAATATTATTTTAATATTAAAACTTAGAATATAGAACAGTGCAACACAATAAACTTCTACCCACAATGTCTGTGTTGAACATGATATCAAGACCAACTCTTACCTACCTGCAAATAATCCATATCCATTAATTCATTCCTTGCATATCAAAGTTTTTAAATGCCACTATTATATCTGCCTTTCACCACCACAACTCTGTCACTGCCTCTCACAATGTTATATACTTCTATCAGATCTCCCCTTAACCTCCAGCATTCCAGGGAAAACAATTCAAGTCTGTCCAACAACCCCCTTGGGCATTGTACCCCTCTAATCCAGGCATTTTCTGGGAAGCCTCATCTGCATCCTCTCCAAAGCCCCTCCATCCTTCATGTAATGAGGTAGCCAGAAATGTACACAATATTCCAAATACTGCCTAACCAAAGTCCTATAAAGCTGCATCTTGACCTCCTGACTCTTTCACTCAATGCCTGACCAATGAAGGTAAACATACTATTGTATATGCTCCGCCGATCCTTGCCTCTCCCCAACTGCCAGCCGGCTGGGGCTGTCAACTCACCTGGATTTCAGACCAAGTGTCTAAAGAAGGATCTCGTTGAGAAACATCACCTATCCACGTTTTCCAGAGATTTTGCCTGGCCTGCTGAGTTACTCCAACACTTTATGTTATTTTGTGTGTTAACCAGTAACTGTAGTTGTTTATTTCTACTGCTTATACAATGATAATCCCTCACTCGGTTATAGCGAACGATTGGCAGTAACGGATGGTCTGTTATGGTCTGTTATGATGAGGGTTATGGTCCGTTATGACGAAGTTTTACCATATTACAGGTATTATTGAAAGAGACATCCAAGTTATTGTTGCTCACTGGTTGGAGATATCCTGTTGAATGTCTTTCTGCCCATCTTCTTTCTCTCAGACTGCCTTGTTCTGCAGAGAATAGCTCATTGGCTCAGTCATGCTGCATTGCAATGGGAAGTAACACGCTCACGTTAAGAAAAAATGACCTTCCCCCTGCGGTCGTCTCCCTACTAAACAGGTTTACCATTTTGGATACTGTTGAGGGAGATGGCTCATCAGGGGAATGCAGCAGCAGCCAAGTTCATGGCACCATGGGTCGCTCTGCAGCACATGATGGGGGAAAAAAGAGGGGAAGGGCTATTGTAATAGGGGATTCAATTGTCAGGGGAATAGATAGGCGTTTCTGCGGCCGCAAAAGAGACTCCAGGATGGTATGTTGCCTCCCTGGTGCAAAGGTCAGGGATGTTACTGAACGGCTGCAGAACATTCTGGAGGGGGAGGGTGAACAGCCAGTTGTCGTGGTGCATATTGGCACCAACGATATAGGGAAAAATAGGGATGAGGTCCTACAAGGTGAATTTAGGGAGCTAGGAGATAAACTCAAAAGTAGGACCTCAAAGGTAATAATCTCTGGATTATTACCATAACCACGGGCCAGTCAGAGTAGAAATAGGAGGATTACACAAAAAGCTGGAGAAACTCAGCGGGTGCAGCAGCATCTAAGGGGCGAAGGAGATAGGCGACGTTTCGGGTCGAGACCCTTCTTCAGACAGACAGGAGGATATTGCAGATGAATATGTGGCTTGAAAAATGGTGCAAGGGGGAGGGATTCAAATTTTTAGGGCACTGGAACCATTTCTGGGGGAGGTGGGACCAGTACAAACAGGACGGTCTGCACCTGGGCTGGAATGGAACCAATGTCCTTGGGGGAGTGTTTGCTAGTGCTGTCGGGGAGGATTTAAACTAATGTGGCAGGGGGATGGGTACAAGAGCAGAGAGGCAGGTGGGTGTAAAACGAGGGTGGAAGCAATAGGGAGTAAAGTGAAAAGTAAAAGTGGCAGGCAGACAAAACCAGGGCAAAAATCAAAAAGGGCCACTTCTCAACAAAATTGTATAAGGGGTAAGAGCGTTGTAAAAACAAGCCTGAAGGCTTTGTGTGTCAATGCAAGGAGTATTCGTAATTAGGTGGATGAGTTGAACGTGCAGATAGCTATTAATGAGTATGATATAGTTGGGATCACGGAGACATGGCTTCAGGGTGACCAAGGCTGGGAGCTGAACATCCAGGGATATTCAATATTCAGGAGGGATAGAGAGAAAGGAAAAGGAGGTGGGGTAACGGTGCTGGTTAGAGAGGAGATTAACGCAATAGAAAGGAAGGACATTAGCTTGGAGCATGTGGAATCGGTATGGGTAGAGCTGCGAAACACTAAGGGGCAGAAAACGCTAGTGGGAGTTGTGTACAGGCCACCTAACAGTAGTAGTGAAGTTGGGGATGGTATAAAATAGGAAATTAGAAATGCGTGCGACAAAGGCAAAACAGTTATAATGGGTGACTTCAATCTACATATAGATTGGGTGAATCAAATTGGCAGGGGCGCTGAGGAAGAGGATTTTTTGGAAAGTATGAGGGATAGTTATCTAAATCAACATGTAGAGGAACCAACGAGAGAGCAGGCTATTTTAGACTGGGTATTGAGTAATGAGGAAGGGTTAGTTAGCAGTCTTATTGTGCGTGCCCCCTTGGGCAAGAGTGACCATAATATGGTTGAGTTCTTCATTAGGATGGAGAGTGACATTGTTAATTCAGAAACAATGGTTCTGAACTTAAGGAAAGGTAACTTTGAGGGTATGAGACGTGAATTGGCCAAGATTGACTGGCAATCAATTCTAAAAGGGTTGACGGTGGATACGCAATGGAAGACATTTAAAGACTGCATGGATGAACTACAACAATTGTTCATCCCAATTTGGCAAAAGAATAGATCGGGGAAGGTAGTGCATCCGTGGATAACAAGGGAAATCAGGGATAGTATCAAAGCAAAGGATGATGCGTACAAAGTAGCCAGAAAAAGCAGCATACCAGAGGACTGGGAGAAATTCAGAGACCAGCAGAGAAGGACAAAGGGCTTGATTAGGAAATGAAAAATAGATTATGAAAGAAAACTGGCAGGGAACATAAAAACTGACTGCAAAAGTTTTTATAGATATGTGAAGAGAAATAGATTAGTTAAAACAAATGTAGGTCCCTTGCAGTCAGAAACAGGTGAGTTGATCATGGGGAACAAGGATATGGCGGACCAATTGAATAACTACTTTGGTTCCGTCTTCACTAAGGAAGACATAAATAATCTGCCGGAAATAGCAGGGGACCGCGGGTCAAAGGAGTACTTGAGTGAAATCCAGGTTAGTTGGGCAGTGGTGTTGGGTAAATTGAATGGATTAAAGGCCGATAAATCCCCAGGGCCAGATAGGCTGCATCCCAGAGTACTTAAGGCAGTAGCTCCGGACATAGTGGATGCATTAGTGATAATCTTTCAAAACTCTTTAGATTCTGGAGTAGTTCCTGAGGATTGGCAGGTAGCAAATGTAACCCCTCTTTTTAAGAAGGGGGGAGAGAGAAAATGGGGAATTACAGACCAGTTAGTCTAACATCGGTAGTGGGGAAACTGCTAGAGTCAGTTATTAAAGATGAGATAGCAGCACATTTGGAAAGTGGTGAAATCATTGGACAAAGTCAGCATGGATTTACGAAACGTAAATCATGTCTGACGAATCTTGTGGAATTTTTCGAGGATGTAACTAGTAGCGTGGATGGGGGAGAACCAGTGGATGTGGTGTATCTGGACTTCCAGAAGGCTTTCGACAAGGTCCCACATAAGAGATTAGTATATAAACTTAAAGCATACGGCATTGGGGGTTCAGTATTGATGTGGATAGAGAACTGGCTGGCAAACAGGAAGCAAAGAGTAGGAGTAAATGGGTCCTTTTCACAATGGCAGGCAGTGACTAGTGGGGTACCGCAAGGCTCAGTGCTGGGACCCCAGCTATTTACAATATACATAAATGATCTGGATGAGGGAATTGAAGGCAATATCTCCAAGTTTGCAGATGACACTAAGCTGGGGGGCAGTGTTAGCTGTGAGGAGGATGCTAGGAGACTGCAAGGTGACTTGGATAGGCTGGGTGAGTGGGCAAATGTTTGCCAGATGCAGTATAATATGGATAAATGTGAGGTTATCCACTTTGGTGGCAAAAATAGGAAAACAGACTATTATCTAAATGGAGGCCGATTAGGAAAAGGGGAGATGCAGCGCGACCTGGGTGTCATGGTACACCAGTCATTGAAAGTAGGCATGCAGGTACAGCAGGCAGTGAAGAAAGCGAATGGTATGTTAGCTTTCATAGCAAAAGGATTTGAGTATAGGAGCAGGGAGGTTCTACTTCAGTTGTATAGGGTCTTGGTGAGGCCACACCTGGAGTATTGCGTACAGTTCTGGTCTCCAAATCTGAGGAAGGACATTATTGCCATAGAGGGAGTGCAGAGAAGGTTCACCAGACTGATTCCTGGGATGTCAGGACTGTCTTATGAACAAAGACTGCATAGACTCGGTTTATACTCTCTAGAATTTAGGAGATTGAGAGGGGATCTTATAGAAACTTACAAGATTCTTAAGGGGTTGGACAGGCTAGATGCAGGAAGATTGTTCCCGATGTTGGGGAGGTCCAGGACAAGGGGTCACAGCTTAAGGATAAGGGGGAAATCCTTTAGGACCGAGATGAGAAGGAATTTTTTCACACAGAGAGTGGTGGGTCTCTGGAACTCTCTGCCACAGAGGGTAGTTGAGGCCAGTTCATTGGCTATATTTAAGAGGGAGTTAGATGTGGCCCTTGTGGCTAAGGGGATCAGAGGGTATGGAGAGAAGGCAGGTACGGGATATTGAGTTGGATGATCAGCCATGATCATATTGAATGGTGGTGCAGGCTCGAAGGGCCGAATGGCCTACTCCTGCACCTAATTTCTATGTTTCTATGTTTCTATGATTTGAAATCAGAAAATGAAGAAGCTTTCAGCACCTGTGAAACCACTTCTTGTGGTCATTAACAACGTGGATCAAGCCGATAAAAGACTAATTGCTTGGACAATTGAGCAAATGGCCAAAATAATGTTTCCAATAATTAAAATGCAAGTAGTTAATGTTATGGAAGGGAGCTAAATTCTGCAATCATGCAAAATTAAAAGAGATGGAGTACAGAAGTTGGGAGGTTATGTTGCAGTTGTACTAGAAGTTGGTGAGGCCGCATTTAGAGTATTGTGTTCAGTTCTGGGCATCATGTTATAGGAAATATGTTGTCAAGCTGGAAATGGTACAGAGAAGATTGAGGAGAATTTTGTCAGGACTGTAGGGTCTGAACTATCTGGAGAGGTTGAGTAGGCTGGTACTCGATCCAATGGAGCGCAGGAGGATGAGGGGTGATCTTATAGAGGTGTACTAAATCATGAGAGGAATAGATCAGGTAGATTCACAGAGTCTCTTGCCCAGAGTAGGAGAATCTAGGTTTTTAGTGAAGGGGAAAAGATTCAATAGGTATCTGAGGGGTAACCTATTCCACACTGCACGTAATCACCAGAATGTAAAATTGTTTGATTTGTCATACAATGTTTTTTCTTATCTTCTTTTTCCAAGGTCACTCCATTGGATGTTACTCAGTAAAGGGGATTAAGAAGAACAAAAGCCAACATTTAAACAGACTGTTCTGACATTGTGAGGGAGCAGTTATACTTGTCTTGAAATAAAAAAAACAAAGTTGCGACAAAGCGGTGGGAGCACTGCGAGACGGCTGTTAGCACCTGCCAGCAGCATGTTAGTCATTTCTACCTTTTTTGTTTTTTTTAGTATGTCCAAATGTTTGTTTTAGTGTCTCTCGGTGTGTCTTGTTTGGGGGGGGGGGTTAAGGGGGAAACCGCTTTTGGTTGCCTCCTCCACAGAGAGGCAACTTTTTCCATGTCGCCTCCCTCGCGGCCTAACACCAAGGATTGGTGGGGCCTTTCCCAGAGTCGGGCCCAGAGCTTCAGCAGCGGGCGCAGCGTGGACTTTTTCCGATCGCTGGCCCGCAGACTGTTCAGCCTGAAGCCGCGAACTGCGGAGTTTCTAGCCACAGGTGTGGCGTCCGGAGCCTGGGATCCCTTGTTGGGGATCCCCCGGAGGAGATGAGCCCCGTCACGCTGGCCCGTGGCCTACAACATCTTGAAGCCGCTATCCGCAGAGCTTCTAGTCGCGGAGTGACTATCTGGAGCGGGATCCCTCGCCGGGGATCCTTGGAGGAGAGCTCCGACCGCCGGCCTGCGGCCTACATCATCTTGAATCTACGGTCTCCGGTAGGGAAGCACCGTTTCGAGACTTACCTTCCAGAAGAGAGGGCCTGTACATTTGGCTGTCCGCGGCGGCGACTGTGGAGGTTTATGACCCTGACCACGGGGAAACAATGGAGGAGGACTGACTGTACTTTGTGCCTTCTACCACAGTGAAGAATGCTGTGGTGGATGTTTGTGTTAAATTTTATTGAGTATTGTGTGTTCTTTTTTATTGTACCACTGCTGGCAAGTTCATTTCACTGCACTTTATTGTGTATGTGATGAATAAATCATATTGATTGATTGATTGACATCAACTTGACAGTGTTGACACATTTCAAACTCAAGAGAAGCCTGTGACCAACTTGCAGCAGCATGCTCCCCAGGTTGCTCGGTGATGCTAATTATATTTCAGCCCAGCACTGTCTCTCAAGGTGCAGTATATGACTGAAAATGGAAGGCAAAAACCAGGTCTTATCTTGCTGCACATGCCAAGTGCAGTTGCTGCTTCTCTGTTGTGTCAGCTTTTGAAGTTAGCGTCTCATACATTGCAATTTTACTGCTCCAAAAGACTTCAAAACCTAAAAATTAGATTGAGTAGTGCATGTTAATTTCTGGGTGCCACACATTCAGATTCTGATTTTACCCAAAGCAGATTATGTTGGAGATTGTTTTCAGGAGAAATTATATCCGATGTGAAATTGGACTGAGTGCTTCTGTTTTTAATTCATATCAGTACAACTGATGTTTCCTTGATCTCATGCGTGATACAGAATTATATTATTTGTTTAATGCATATTTCCATCCTGTCCCATATACATTGGAGATGAAAATTCCAAATTATGGCCATTGTGTTACAATCTCAATAGACATTGGAGCACATTGCACTACATTAGGAGACTTAACTGGGATTCTCGGAAGAGGTAGTTAGCTTCCAATGATGGCTAAAGATGGCATGCAAGACTTTGGGAGAGCATTCTAACTGGAAATAAATGCTGGGAACAACAGAACAGAGGGCAAAGTGAAGAAAAGCTCTGTGGTCAACAGCTGGTCAGTATCAGTGTACAATAATTGAGATGCGTCCACATTGAGCTGACCCTGGGCACAGAGCATTTTAGTTATACTGGAGTGTGAATAAGTAAGAATGTTACGGGAAGATTCAATCTGTGACATGACCTCTATGTGTATTGATCTCTGACTTTTAATAAACCAAACCTTTTACAGATGAAATACTTTGAATTACTCAACATTTTCAGATAAAGTGCAATGCACAAGCACCCTTACAACTAAAGAACTCTCTGGTCTGATAAATGAAAAAAAAGATGTGTCCCATTTACACCATCCTGGAATAACAACTTTGGTCGGCATCCCAAGTTTAAGTTAAAGGGGAAAGGAAATAGATGCATCTTGAATGAATGTAAACTTGAGTAACTGACTTCAGAGTCAGGAGGGTTCCGGACAGGGCTAAGGGCAATGAAAGATTTCAGAAGTTTAGAGGAAAATTCATAGGGCAGTCTGATACATTGGTAGACAATTACCCAGGAACAACCATTGCAAGGTGGAGGGCCCCGAATCTGAAGCTCAGTGTGGACGACCACCCCTATGGAGTGAGCCTGGCCACTTCAACTCTCACAAGCAGTATTTCAGTCCAAGCAGTGAGTCTTGTGATTTATTATGAGAAGTAATGAGATGGAACAGTAAATCAAATGTGAGCTTATTAGGAAGTCAGTGGTCTGTATGCCTGTTTAAATAATTCAAGTTTGAATAACCATCAAGATGTGCTAAACTTTGGTTTAGAGTCCCTCAGTTGACATCCTATAGAGGTCAACAAGTACGTCACCTATCCATGTTCTCTGGAGATGCTGCCTGACCTGTTGAGTTATTCCAGCATTTTGTGTCTTTTTGTTGTTGACCAGCAGAGATCAACGTGCATTGAGGCCAAGTCACAAAATAATCTTCCCATCACATTCACACTCCTGTGTGACATATGTGCTCTGTATCCAGGGTCAGCTCAATGTGGATGCATCCCAATTGTACACTGATACTCACCAGCTGTTGACCACATAGCGTTTCTTCATTGTGCTGTCTGTTCTGTCGTTCCCAGCATCTCTTTCCAGATAGAGTGTTCTCCCAAATCCTTGCATCTCGTCTGCAGTTCCTTGTAACTCAATGGTGATATTTCGTGCAGCACTCAATTACTTATGCCGATTTTTGAATGCTGTCATCACTACAATGTCACATTTCTCAGGAATATTAGTCATGTCTGGAAAGGTCTTTCTCCGTGGAAATCTAGGTCATGTCGATAATCAAATTTCTAATCCCAAATGTTTCCAATTGGCTACAGCAGATCTGCTTTGCACCTTCTAATATGCTGCTCACCGTTGTGTCAGCAAGATTGCAGAATCTCTAGATCTGTGAAAAAATAATTTCATTGATTTTGAAATCTGTGATGGATAGGTGGGATCCCCGTGAAAGGTATACTCCAGCATTGTAGCTTTCGCAGAATTGTAAGCAACTGTCGACCGTGCTCCTCTGAATAAACCAAAACCTTGTCAGATGAACATTTTTGAACCACTCAACATACTGTTCATTGTGGATTTAGACATTAGACTCTAGAGATACAGCGCGGAAACAGATCCTTCGGCCCACTGAGTCTGCACCAACCAGTGATCACCCCACACATTAGCACTATCTTATACTAGGAATAATTTACAATTTTACGGAAGCCATTTATCCTACAAACCTGTATATCTTTGGAGTGTAGGAGGAAACTGGAGCACCCGGTGAAAATCCAAACGGTCACAGGGAGAACATACAAACTCCGTACAGACATCACCTGTAGTCAGGATCAAATCCGGGTCCCTGGTGCAGTAAAGCAGCAACTCTACCACTGCGCCATTGTGCTCACTGGGTTACAAGAAGAAATTCCGTATCGAAAATTCACATGCAGCTCTTTCAACCTGAATTACCCACACTTGCTCATTCAGTGGCCAGCACTACCTGGAGGGGTGGCTCCTTGTGGACAAGGGCTATTCACTACTTCCCTGGCCCCAACACCACTGTGTTGTCCAATAGCAGCAATTGAGCACAGACACAAAGAGAGCCAACAAAGTACAAATCGGGTCGGTAGAGCTGCGGAAAAGGCAAAGTAAGATTATATTGCCTGCATCAGTCTGCAGACAGTCTACCCCATCAAACAGAGCAAAGCTTGTGGAGGAAGAATGGCAAGGCTTTCCAGAGTCCAAGGAACATGTGGTGAAGCCGGGAGAGAAGTACAAACAAGAGGAAGAGGAAGGTTGTCAGAAATGCCTTCCCACAACCCCTTCTCCAAACCAATTTTAGGAGGTGGGTATGAATGACACTGGATACAAGGTTCATTAAGTGAAACATTTTTTGTGAGGAACCTGTCAAAATAATAAATGCCAATACATCTTCGCTCTCTTTTTCACCGACATTGTGCAACATAATCAGGTCTGAAGGCCAGAGGTTGTACAGGAATCCCTCATGGGATTCTGCACTGCTACCATCCTCCAACCCTTTCCTTCTACTCCCCAAGGGTGCAAGACCTTCCTCCTGGCATGTACCACAATGATTAATGTGGGCGCTGTGTCCCACTCTCCCTTAACTACACTATGGCAGTTAACATATAGGTTGGTGATGTTTGGCTGTTACTAGAACTGTGCCATCATCCTTTTGTGGTTGCTAGGCAACAAGGGATATGCACAAAATTGGGTGGTCCCATTGGGAAATTGAGCAAAAACTGTTTCACAGCCCGTTTCTGGATACAAACTGTTTCAACCTGTGATTTAGCCAACTTCATGACATTTTGTGGGGAACACAATTCAGCATTATCACTGAAGGCAGTCATATTTTAGCACACCAAACATGGGTGCAAACCAATTTCCAGGCATATAACTTTTTTTAAAATATATTTTTTATTAGAAGCAAACATATTATGGTAAAAACATTTCATATGTATCAATGATACATTATTAATATTATGAATTGTGGATTCATTCTGCTTCTAATTTAAAAAAAAATATAGATAGAGAGTAAGAAAGAAAGAAAAAAAAACCCCCGCAAATGTCAAGATAAAACAAAAAGAATGGAATGATTTATAAAGTATATACTTTATAAAGTATAACTTTTCATCTAATCCTGAGTTCAAGTTTCAGTTAAGTTCCCGTGCCAAACCAATCTACCCCTTCAAATAATCGATGAATGAAGACCATATTCTAATAAAAAGTTATTGTTTGTCCATTAAGACAAATCTGATTCTTTCCAGGTGTAGGGTCACCGTCATTTCCATAATACACATTTTAATTGTGCAGGTATAGGGCCTTTCCAAAATGTTAATAAAAATTTCTCCCCGATTATTATACTGTAGTCTAGAAAGTTTATTTGGCTTGTTGTGAGTGCTAGACTTTGTTCTGATATTCCAAGTATTATCAGTTTTGAGTCGGGATCCAATTTAGTATTAACAACTTCAGAAATTATTCTAAAAATATCAATCCAGAAATTTTTGATTTTTATACAATTCGCAAAAGTATGTGTTAAGTTAGCCTCTAGATGCTAACATTTATCGCAGATAGGCGAGATATGTGGGAAAATTCTATTTTACTTCGGAGTCACGTGAGTGACTACGTGAAGAAGCCCCGCCTGGCGCTTGATCGGCATTACGTCGACGCTGTCGGTAGGGAAAGAGCTGCAGAGCGCAGCTCCAACACAGCGGTAAGGAAATGGCCCGCAGGTATGTAAAATTATTTTACTTCCAGGGTGTTTTCAAAACTCCGTAGGCTGGTGGGTGAACCAGGAGGAGTTAAACTAAAATGGAGAAAGTTAAAAAATCGCGGGTAAAACATGCGTCCTGCGGTGGAGAAGAGTCGGGACAGCAGATTATTGCGGAGCCGGTTCCGATACCGGTGGCCGTTGAAATACCCGTTAGTGAGCCTTTGGTTGCTTTACAAACAAAAACTTTGAAAACCCAGTGCCTAAAAAATGTAAAAGAAAAGCTGAAAGGCCTGAGGTTTCTGATGAATCCGATTTGGAAGGTCCAGAAAGGAAAGCCTTATGGCTCAGAATGGATCAAATGGAGAAAATACTCCAAACAATAATCAACCAAGGGTTTAAAAACCCAGAATATTCCCAGGCAGCCTCTGAAGGGGTTCCATATCATGAATATGGTGCCAGTTTGAATTGGGAATTTGAAACTCCAGTGCCCGGGATTGGGCCGGAGGAAGTCTCCTTTGAACAAGTTTCAGGAGTACCAAGGCTGTATGAGACTGACCCTGAAAGTGGTGATTACGGTCAGGAGTACCCACCACAATACAAATATGTTGATCCAGGTGTGCCTGATGTGGCACAAAGATTTGCTATACCTGGAGGAGGCGGTGAGGCCATGGAAGAAAACCTGGCAGCCAATATTAATTTTATGGTCTCTCACCTGCTTTAAGAAGCTGTTATGGTTGAGACAGCAGATTTGTATAAAACACCTATTAATTGTACCTCACTGAAGGTACCCACGGTGAATCCGGCTATTTGGAAATGATGCAGGAACGCAGGAAATATGATTCAAAGAATCCTCAAGCTAATTTCGGCTGGCATCACTGCTTTTGGAAAACAAGTGGAAGGTTGTGGAATGACCAAAGTTCAGAAGCATATGTTGGCATTATTCTGCAACTCATTTTTTGAGATAAATTGTATGAGGAAGATTGCCATTCGGCCTCTTTTACTTCCAGGATTTGCAGGGTTGTGCAGATCAAGCAATGTTCAAGCTCCTGGTTATTTGTTCGGTGAAAATCTGTCTAAACAAATTAAAGAAATTGATGAAGAGGCAAAAACTATTGCCTCATGAAAACCTTCAATTTTGGCCAGAGAAGGGCTGGTCAAATGAGAAGGGGATTTGATTTTGGAGCTGGAACAAGCTGAGGCAGGAGTATGGTAAGGAAGAATTACCAATCAGCACAGCCGATGTACACCCATTTGTTTGGAGAAGGAGATCACTACGTCCGGTTGGAGAGGTACAAAAACCTTATCATATTAAAAAAGAATTTTTGGATAAACCTCAGATTGGTGGTAGACTCCGAATGTTTTATAATGAATGGGACAGTATAACATCTGATCGTGTTATATTAGATACTGTTTTAGGATCTACCATTGATTTTGTAGAAGGTATGGAACCACTGGGACAGAATAAGCCTAATCATACTTTGATGTTTCTATTCTTGAAAAAATTCAAATTGATAAAGAGGTTAAGAATTTGTGTAGAAAAGGAGTTATCGAGAAAATAGGAGAGGATCCACAACAATTTGTGTCAAATATTTTCCCCAGACTAAAGAAAGATGGGGGTTGTAGAATCATTTTAGATCTCACACAATTGAATACATTTGTCCAGTATAAACATTTTAAAATGGACACCTCCAACACTGCAATGCAGCTGGTATCAACAGGTTGCTATGGCTACAATAAATTTGAAGGATGCATATTATTCAGTTCCAATTCATCATCACTTTCGCAGGTATTTGAAGCTTAAGTGGTTGGGACAGCTGTGGCAATACCAAGCATTACCTAATGGATTAAGCTCAGCACCTAGACTGTTCACTAAATTGTTGAAGCCAGCACTTGCATTGCTAAGGGCACAAAAACACATCATTATGGCTTATCTAGATGACATTTTAATTGTCAATGCTAATTAGGAGTCAGCTGAAAAATCAGTCTCAGCAACCACAAGTCTGTTTGAAAGGCTGGGGTTCCTGATTCATCCAACAAAATCTAAGTTACAGCCATCCCAAACCATTGAATATCTGGGGTTTGTGATTAATTCAGTTACCATGTTAGTAACTTTACCAATAGATAAGGTTATTGATTTGACAAATGTATGTCAGAGCCTGATTAACAAACCTTATCCCTCCATCCGAGAAGTTGCTAAGGTTATTGGGAAATTAGTAGCAGCATTCCCAGCAGTAGAATTTGGTCCACTGCATTACCAAAATCTTCAAGGGGCAAAAACTCAAGCACTTATACAGCGAGCAGGCCATTTTAATAGGCCTATGCAATTGCCAAAGGAAGCCTTATCAGAATTGCATTGGTGGATTGAGAATGTTCCACAAGCTGTTAAGAACTTTTTAGTTCAGCAGCTAGTAGTGTTTTTGCAAACTGATGCAAGTTCTCTCGGATGGGGGACTACGGATAATGAGACCAGCTGAGGGGGCAGATGGACTGTCCAAGAGGATTTATTGCTCCAAACATATGGTATAAATTATTTGGAGTTACTGGGAGCATTTTATGGATTAAAAGCTTACTGTTCTACTATGAAGGACTTGCATGTCCAAATACAAATAGACAATACCACAGCTGTGGCATATATCAATCACATGGGTGGTGTAAGATTAATATCATGTGATCATCTGGTAAACTAGATGTGGCATTGGTGTATTGGTAAAAATATTTGGCTTTCAGCTATTTATCTCCCAGGGAGAGACAATGTTGTGGCAGACAAAAGATCATGAATATTTAAAGACAGTACAGAATGGATGTTAAATCCACAAAATTTCAAAAATATAGACAGTCGGTATGGAGTGCCGGACATTGATCTGTTTGCATCTAGATTGAATCACCAATTGACCAAATACGTGTCTTGGGAACACGATCCAGGGGCAGTAGCAGTGGATGCTTTCTCACTACACTGGGGGAATACGTTCTTTTATGCTTTTCTCCCATTTTGTCTGATTGGGCAATGTCTCAAGAAAATAGCGCAAGACGCTGCCAAAGGCATTGTGGTGCCAAGTTGGCCTACGCCGTCATGGTTCCCATTGATGCTAAAAATAATTATTGAACCATGTATGACAATTCCTAGTTGCGACAGTTCTAGTTCTAGTTCTAGTTCCTAGTTCTGTATTATGATGTTGACACAACCAGTAACAAAAGAAGTTCATCCATTGCATGATCATATGAACAATATATGTCGCACATAAGGAAATGGGAAGCCTTTTGTAGACAGTCAAAGATATCTTATCATACTGCAAACATTTCAAATGTATTGGAGTTCCTTGCTGGGTTACATTTTTGATGAGCATTTGAGTTATAGTGCCATTAATTGTGCTCATAGTGCTTTGTTGTCCTACTTAGGACAAATTTCTAATCGAGACTCAGTTGGGTCTCACCCGTTAGTATCCCGATTCATGAAAGGAATTTTTAATAAAATCCTCCCAAGCCCAGATATACAGAAATTTGGGATGTTAGCACTGTTCTCACTTTGCTTAAGCAATGGACTCCAATTACTTCAATGTCTTTGCAGAAGTTAACATTCAAAGAAGTAATGTATATGGCATTAGTATCAGTTCAAAGAGTACAAACTTTGCAATTGTTACAGTTAGATTGCATGCATGTGGCTGCAGATAACATTGTGTTTTATGTTTATGACCTGATCATACAAAGCAGACCGGGGAGAACTGGAGTTAAGGTAATGTTTAAAGCATATTCTATCGATGAAACATTGTGTGTAGTTAAGCATTTAACTCAATACATTGAAGTAACCATAAATCTCAGAGGTTCTGAGAAAGCGTTATTGATAACGCACAAAAAACCACATACAAAAGTTTCAGTTCAAACCATTTCTAGATGGTTAAAACAGGTTTTGGATCTAACAGGAATAGACACTGGTGTGTTTAAATCTCACTCCACTAGGGCGGCAGCTACGTCCGCGGCGAAGGTACAGGACGTACCACTCGATCAAATTTTAGAGGCCGCAGGGTGGTGTAGAGAAGAAACTTTTTCAAAGTTTTATGATAAACCTATTGTCACAGTGCCAGGATTTGGACACGCAGTACTGGTTTCTCTTTAAATGCTTGCTTTGTTTTATATTATCGATTTATATTATCGATTTATGTTATCATTGATATCATTTTCATTCATTCTTTTGTAAACTTTTCCCCTACGATAGAGGGGTTATTATTTAAAAAAATGTTATTTTTATGATTAAAAGACTTATTAAATAAATTGTAACAATGTTTTAAAATACTATTTACTCACTACTGTATTGACTAAACAGAGTGTCGTATGGAATGAATCTACGACATGAAAAACACAGAGCTTTAAAATCTTCACGTAGTCACTCACGTGACTCCGAAGTAAAATAGTAAGATTAAATGAGAACTTACCTGTTCGAAGTTTGATATTTATTTTATGAGGAGTTACGATGAGGGATTACGTGCCCTCCACTCCCAACAGGCGGGGCTTCTTCACGTAATCCCTCATCGTAACTCCTCATAAAATAAAGATCAAACTTCAAACAGGTAAGTTCTCGTTTAATCTTACTATTTAGTTTTACTTTAGAGTAGTGTAATTTGTGTAATACTTTAAATTGTATTAAAGCATCTGGCATTTAATGAACATTGATGTGTATATTTAGACTTTTGTCCCAAATATCTTTCATGATAGGTTGGCCTAATTCATTTTCCCATGTATGTCTATATGATTCCATCGATGGGACCTCGCTACCTTAGAGGGTATTATAAATATGTTGTTAATTTTTCTGTATTAGGATGTTTATTCAAACATTCATCAATGATTTCTGGTTAACTACTCCTATAATCTTGTGTATTAGATTTAACATAATCTCTAAATTGTAGATATCTAAAAAGGTTATTTGGGTGTAGTCCATAAATCTGTTGTAACTCCTGTATTGAAAGAAAAATTCCTTTCTTATAAAGGTGTCCCATCTTTTTAATTCCATTGTGTGAAGCCTTTATCCAATATGGAAGGTTTAAATATGGGATTGTTTACAATGGGGAAAACAGAGTGATATATTATCCAATTTTAAGGCCTTTTTTAATTGTTTCCAGATTTGTATATCACTATGTATTATAGGGTTTTCCGCATAGGTTTTTTTGTGCAATTTTGTGGGTGCAAACATAATCGAACCAATTTCAAAAGGCAAACAATCTTCCTTTTCCATCCTTAACCAATCTGGTTGCTGATCTATTTCTTCCAGCCAGAAATTAATGTTTTTTATATGGACTGCCCAAAAATAAAACAAAACATTTGGTAAAGCTAAACCTCCATTAGTCTTTGATTTACATAAATATGTTTTGTTTATTCTATGATTCTTATAATCCCAAATGAAGCTTGTAACAATGGAGTCCACTTGAAAAAAATAATGTTTGGGATATATATCAGAATTGACTGAAAAAGGTACAGTAATTGCAGCAAAAAGATCATTTTTATAGCATTAATTCTACCAAACATTGAAATGGGGAGTGTTTTCCAATACTGAATATTTTTATTTAGTTTATTCAGTAAAGGTGGGAAGTTTGATTTGAATAAAGAAGTATGTCTTAGTTACATAAATTCCTAAATATTTAATTTTTTCCGTAACTATTTTAAAAGGGGATTGCTGTAGTGTATGTAAATTGTGTTCCATTGTTGGCATGATTTCGCTTTTATTCCAATTAATTCTATATCCTGAAAACTGATGAAATTTAGTTGTTAGATTTAATAAGTTTGGAATACTAGTTTCTGGCTTTGTAATATATATTAATACATCATCTGCATATAAGGAGATTTTATTCAGTGTGTCTTTAGTATTATACCCGTGTATTTATGGATGAGTCTCCTAATGGTTCAATTGCAAGAGCGAATAATAATGGGGATAGCGGGCATCCTTGTCTACAACCTCTAGAAAGATTAAATTTAGTTGATAACATTTGGTTTGTTATCATTCTAGCTGTTGGGTTAGAATATAAAAGTTTAACCCATGTACAGTAATTCTCTCCCAATTGAAATTTTTCCATCACCGAAAATAGATATGACCAATCTACATGATCAAATGCTTTTTCAGCATCTAGCGAGATAATTGCTAGGTCTGCATTAACAATTCTATTTGAGTATATAATATTAAATAGTCGTCTCAAATTGTAAAATGAGTAACTTTTTGGAATAAAACCTGTTTGGTTGGGGTGTATTAATTTGTTAATCACTAAACTCAATCTATAAGATAGGGTTTTAGTTAATATTTTCTGATCAGTATTTAAGAGAACTATTGCTCTATATGAACCTGGGTCTTCAAGATCCTTATCAGTTTTCGGTATAAGTATTATTGTAGCTTCGTTTAAAGTTTCTGGGAGTTTCCTTTGAGTATAAACATGTTTATACAATGTCTGTAAACGTGGGGAAATCAGATCATAATGTTTAAAATAAAATTCAGAGCTTAGGCCATCAGGGCCTGCAGCCTTTCCATGTTTTAAAGATCTAATTGACTCTTCGATATCTTTTATCGTTATTTCAGCACCTAGTAATTCTCGCTCTTTCAGATCTAAACCCATAACATTACATTTCTGTAAAAGTGCTTCCATTCCTGTTAATTGTTCTGTCACTTTAGTTGAGTAAAGTTTTTGATAGTATTGTGAAAATCTGTTATTAATATCTTAGGTAGTGTTAATATTTAGCTCTTGTCTGATCTAATTTTATAAATTGTTTTCCCCCCATCCAGTTTACGAAGCTGACATGCTAATAGTTTTTGTGGTTTATCACCAAATTCAAAATGTAATTGTTTTGTATGTTGATAAAGTTTTATAACGTGATCCGAGTATATTTTATTTAACTTATATTTCAGTGCTGCAATTTTATTGCGTTTTGCCATAGAAAGTGCTACTGTGTTTTCTATGTCTAATTGCCTTATTTTGATTTCCATTGTCTGTTGTTTAGCCCTATTCTCTTTATTAAGAAATGCCTGGGAGCAGATTAATGCTCCTCATACAAATGCTTTAAATGTTTCCCAAATAGGGAAGCAGAGGTTCCAGGAAGGTCATTAGCCTCAAAAAACATATGAATCTGTTTTACAAGATATTCATGACATACCTTTTCATTTAAGATTTGGGGGTTAAGTCTGTTTGTGTCTGTTTCTCGGCCATTCCGTTTAGTTTAATCATAAATGTTAGTGGAGCATGGTCCGAGATTATAATATTATGATATTGTGAGTTGTAGGTGAGTGGAATAAGTTTAGAATCTACTAAGAAATAGTCTATCCTTGAATAAGTTTTATGCATTGGTGAATAACATGAATATTCTCGTCCGGATGGATTTTCAATTCTCCAGACATCCTTGATGTTGGTAGTATTAATATACGAGTTTAGAAATTCACTTGACTGAGATTTTTATTTTCTTTGAGTTGATGATAAGAAACTAGTGTACGGTTTAAGTCTCCACCAAATATAAGTTATATTGTGTGCAGTCCGGGATTGTATTGAATATTCTCTTAAAAAACAATGGGCTATCAAAATTTGGTCCATATACATTAAGAGTCACTTTTTTTTAGTATAACTCACCTACTAATACAATATATCGGCCTTCAATATCTTCTATAGTTGATATATGTTTAAAAGGTATACCTTTACGGATTAATATTGCAACCCCTCTAGATTTATGTGAGAATGAAGAGTGATACGTTTTAGCAATCCATTTTGCTTTCAATCTGTGTTGTGCTTCCTTTCTAAGATGTCTTTCCTGGAGGAGTATTATATCTGTTTTAAGTGATTTAAAATGAGCTAATACTTTACTTCTCTTGATGGGTTCATTAATTCCCTTAACATTCCAACTACAGAATGTAATTCCTTCACCGCCCGTTTTCATATTTACGTCCTGCATCTTATGATTAAGGTGGTCTATGATAGAGCAAATGGTTCAGCACATTAGACCCTACCTTACACCCGAACATCAGATAGATTAATTTTAGATCTCATAGATTTTCCTCTCGGCCATATCTCCTTAAATAAAGCTTAGAATTCCATTCAAAATAAAAATTATAATAATATAAAATAGAAGTAAAAAAGTATTATATTAATAAAGTGTAAAAGAAAGAAAGAAACTACATCTATAGTTGGTGCAGTTAGTGATAGCCACCGTAATGTGGCTAGACATCCAAGGACTTCAGTGGGTTTTGGTAAAAAAAAGCATTATTTGCTCTGTACTTTCCTTAAAAGAAAAGTTTCAATTTCAATAAAAACAATATATGGGCAAGGGGAAACAATAGTTATATTCCATTAATGAAATAATTATTAGTCTCAAAGTGAAATATTAGTCTTGTATAGCAAAAATATTAGTCAAAGATTAGTCAAAAGTATCAAAGAAAAAACCTCCTAAATTTTTATTAATAAATTGCCTGAATCACACATTACGTATACTTCATCCTTTTAGCTAATTCTAAGTTGATCCAGTTAACAGTAATTAATAATAATTAGTAATCATGATTAGTAGTAATTAGTAATAATTAGAATTACTAAAATATAAATATTATATATCAATAGCAAGATAATTACTCAATTCTCATTCTAAATTTGAGACAGTCCTTAAGTAAAGCAATTTAAAGTTCCATTTCTTCTCTGTGGGGTAATAATATCCGGTATCATCAGGTGTATGTTGAGTGTTATCAATCCTCAGTCTCACCCTCGCTCTCGATGTTCTCGATGTTCTGGGCAAATTCAAGGGTGTCTGTTTTTGATGAAGAAATATTCATTCTTGTCGTAGGTGATTCTCAGTGTTGCGGGGTACATCAGTCCATATCTCAGGTTTTATATATTCTTAAGTATTCTTCTTGTTTCTGTAAACAGTGCTCTTTTCTTAGATTAGATTTTTATTTGTCATTCAGACCTTTCGGTTCTTGGCGACCTCCATAGGATAATCTCAAAATATACTGATCTTGTCTCCTTCAAATACGAGATTTCTGCTGCAAAAGATTTTCTTCATCATATCATCCAAAACATGATCATATTGCACCTTCACTATCAGTTGTATTGGGGGGGCGTCCATCCTTGGACGGCGTCTCAATGCTCTGTGTATCCGAGCAAGTAAAGGTGCTTGATGCAGATTTAAAACTTTTTTCAATAGATCTGCGGCAAATTCACAGGGGGCACAGTTCCCCTCTCTGCCTTCCCAAACACCCACAATTCTTAGATTCTGGTGTCTCTGACGTCCCTCCAAGTCAATACATTTTTTCAGTTTTTTTATGCAATAAGTCTGATAAAGGCTTGTTCTCGGGGAGAAGCTTTCTCGGAGTTTTAGAACTTGTTTCAGCAATATCCTCTAATTCAATTACAGTTTTATGTTGTTGATCTAGTGCCTGGGAAATGGCATCCACCTTTGAATTATATCTGGATTCCATCAAATTCAATTTAGCATTTACCTCTTCAGTCTTTTGATTAAGATTTTCTTCCATGTTTACCTTCTAGGTATCCAGTACATCATGTACAGAGGCTACAACATTTCTTTTAATAAAATAATTTCTTTTAATAAAATGTTAAATTCTTCCTTGAAGCTGTTTGAGTTTTTTCAATTCTTCCATTATATTTGCGACTTCTTGTGCGAGGAAACATCTTAGTTCTTCTGCATCTGTTTTTTTCTTCTTTGAGATCTCTTCTTGGGACAATGTTTAAACTGAGCCTGAGGCTTCAGTCGGGCCTACTTCTTTGCCCGACTGAAGCCTCGTACTGCCATTGTACTGCAGGTAAGTCCCGATCTTTTCCCCCATTTTCAAGCAGATTTTTGCGGAGTCTCCCTTACTCCATAGCGCTGCCGGAAGTCCAGGCATATAACTTTAATGATAAATTATATGCTGATTCAATATTTTATATCTCTGCTCAAGCAGTTGCTAATTTGGCTGTGATTTGCATTACTCTTGCTGCCTGCAGGATGTAGATTAATAGTCAGAGCATCATTTTGTTGGTGCCATTAGGCTGACTTTGAAATAATTTATGTTTCTGTATCTGAAGCATAAAAAGGAAATATATTTAATGTGCGTGCAGCATATATTAGGAAATGGTGACAAGATAATGTGTGGTGTCACACAGCTGTGTCTAAATTAGAAATGTCAGCCAGGCTGGAGAGTCACCTTTTAAAATATTGTGACAAGTCTTCACCTAGCCTCCGAAAACCCAGAAGTGGTACGTTTTACTTCAGAAAAGGTGGTTATTAAATACAAAAAACAGAATGAAATGGCATTTTCTATGTATCAAAAATTCCGTGTATCAGCCCGATTTTAATTCTCTTCCCGTCAGGAATTGGATGGAACATCTGGTACAGTACCGCGGTCAGTTGCTACAACATACTCTTTCCTGATTTCTTTTCCCGAGTTATTATATAGCAGGGATGAACAATTATGTTTAATGTGGAGAAGGTGCTGCAAGAACAAATGCAATCTGACACCCAATACATGGGATCATCTGGCGTAACCTACTGTTAGCATAGACACTTCATAGAGCAAGCTTGCCCCCGTCCACAGCACTGTCTGCAGATAGAATAACTCCCCCAACCAAATGTAATATCTGAATTTACCCCCTGGGGCAATGGCAGTTCCAGCCTCTGTTGTAAAGTGATCACCTCCTTCTGGACTCAATCTCAGACTGATCCTCATCCTTGGCCCCATCTAGACTGCAACTCCCAACCTTGGCAGATTCCCCCACATCCAAAATCACTGGCCAATCACACCACCACCCTACAGTCTTAGGGAAGACCATATTCTGTCCCAACCACAACAAAACAGTCATCCTTTAACTGTGCATGGACACTTTCTTGGTCTCAAGTCCACCCTCAAGCAGAGAAGTAGCAAACTGTTGCAAAATGAGGGCTTTGAAACAGTATCGAGGCTACTGATCTAGGCATTCACAGGAAATCATAAACTGTTGTGGGACAGGAATAATGTTAAACTCCCAGCAATAATCCACCATATTAGCACAGACTCGATTATCAGTACCAGACTATGTTGATAACTGCCTCAAGATGAGAGTGAAGGACATAATGTGGTGGATGTTAAATTTGTGTTTATTGTGTGTTTTTGTTACTTTTAATATATGTATGACTGCAGGCATGAAATTTCGATCAGACCGAAAGGTCTGAATGACAATAAAGGTAATCTGATCTGAATCTGATAAATTTATGGAATTAAATAATTGTATTATTATACATGAATTGGTGAAATCAGATGGATTAATTAGCCGGGTCAGGCAAAATGCTGAGGTAAATGTACTGTTGATGCTTTCAGGTCAAGATCCTTTATCTAGATGAAACGTCTTGACTCAAAACACTGACTGATCTGATGCTTCCTGATCCACTGTGTTCCTCCTGTTCTCTTTTTTGCTGCAGATTCCAGCATCAGTGGTCTCTTGTGACATCTGGGATAATTATTCATTTAACAGGGAGTCTTGCGTTGGTTGATATAAGGTATCTCAATAGTCGGGACCATAGAAGCTGGAGATCGATGTGCCGAGTAGACTCGATGGGCCAAATGACTTAATTCTACTCCTCTGTCTTATGGTCTAGATCATTGTCAATTAGACTCCATGGAACTTAAACTGAGGAGATAAACAGGAAGATAGTGCTACAAGGAAGTCGTGCTGCTCAACTCCATATCCCCATCTGATTACATTTTCTCACTCACACTTAGATCCAACTATGAGAGCCTCAATGGTGTATCACTTTAATTTGATATTTGAGGTGAGAAGCTGACCAACAGGATATCAATTGGCCCAGCCCTTAATGCTGTTGGATGGAGAGATTGGAATTGCTGTATGTCCTGCAGCCTCCTCCCTTAGAACCCCCACTTACATTGTTTGCTCCTCAAGATATCCCAGGATACTTCACAATCAAAGGTGTCCCACAACCATGACATGGATCATTGACCATTTATGGTTCTTAGTTGCATTGGTGGAAAGAATGACAGGGATTAGAAACCACAAAACCTCCCTGCTCTTTTAAGGTGAGAGGGGAAAGTTAGAAATCTGAGTGACACTATTTTCACACAAAAGGTGAGAGATATATATGGAATGAGGTGCCAGAGAAAATAATTGAGGCCAGTACCACAATAACATTTAAAAAACGTTTGGACAGGTATATTGGATAGGAAAGGTTTAGAGAGATGTGAGACAAAAGCGGGCAGGTGGGACCAATGTAGATGGGACACCTTGGTCAGCTTGGATTGAAGGACTTGTTTCCATGTTGCATGATTCTGTGACTATAACTTTTAATGAAAAGTTTCTAATGAGATCAAAGTCAAGTTTATTGTCAAACAAAATCTTACTTGTAGAAACACATAGACTCAGATAAAACATCAGTAAATTAGACATAAATTATACATGAATTCTATAAGGCAATGAAAAGAAAAAGACTGCAAATTAAAACAACCACACATTAGTGCAAAATCAATCCAAAAACAAATCCATGATTGTACAAGAGGTGGACCATAGTGATCCACTACTAACATGCAAGACATATTTTACATCCAACTGCACAGTCAAAGTAAGGTTTAGCTTATCATTTAATTTGAATGATGGTGACTTTAATGGCAATTAATAGTAAGATTAAAAGAGAACTTACCAGTTTGAAGTTTGATCCTTATTTTATGAGGAGTTACGATGAGGGATTTCAGGAAGACCCCGCCAGCACGTATGCGCAGCATTCGTCAAAGCAGCGGTGTGAAATCACAGATAGCAGAACTGACTGGAGATAGTAAGATTAAGAGAAACTATATACCAGTTGACCTTATGATAGAGGGTTGGGAGCGGAGGGCACGAAATCCCTCATCGTAAATCCTCATAAAATAAGGATCAAACTTCAAACTGGTAAGTTCTCGTTTAATCTTACTATTTTACTTCGGAGTCATGTGAGTGACTTTGTGAAGGTTTCAAAGCTCTGTGATTTCATGCCCTGGACCACGTCCATGCTCACACACTGCCGTAATAACTGATGGAGGAAGTGCCTTAACGCATTTCAGACTTGTAACAGAGCTGAAAAACAATAATGTATTCATTAATACAAACAAAAAATCCCTGAGTTCAGGAACCGTTCAGGGAACATAACTTAAAACAGTATCTGCAAACGTCGCAGGAGTGGCCACAGGTTTGTTATAAAACCATTGAGATGTGTCTCCGTTGGCCAAGCACGCTGTTGCGAGGACATGGTCCATGGGTACCTCCATGGTCCTCGCCGCTGATGTGGACGCAGCCCTGGTAGAATGAGATTTGAATATCAGTGTCTACCCCTGCTGTATCCAACACCACCTGGAGCCACCTGGAAATTGTCTGCACAGTTACCCTGTGATGTGGGCTTTAAAAACTGATGAATAGACCCGTTTCCATTCTCCTTAAATTTTGTGTGACATTAATATAATGTCGGAG
This sequence comes from Raja brachyura, assembly GCA_963514005.1. Next base: position 93,821,549 of record OY740783.1, on the reverse strand, counting down.
ATAAGTGGCTATACAGAGGCGTACATCAATGGGATATGCATGGAATTCCAATTGAAAACCGGTTGTACCAGGTCTATGGTGTTTAAGTAATTCATCAATGAAAAAGGTTACCTTGCTAGGGGTCGAGACCATCCTGTCCAGTTTAGTTTGTGGAGGGTCTGGGCCCTCTGAGCTGTATAAGTGCTATAGCATCACCACTTTGTTGGTGAGTTTGGCCAGTGGGAGTTCCGAAACTGGTGACCAACTCCTGAGTAGGGACAACACTACCCCAATATCACACGTCATATTGTATTATGGTCTACGAGAAAAAGAATTGAAATACCCCTCATGAGGTTTGACACCAACTGATGGGATCCTACTCCGATAGTGAGGTAGGATGACAATGTGCTTCGGGCATTATTGATGACACTATAGCTGAGGCCCTCATCATAGTGAAGGCCCGCGAGGAATTCCAGCACATCTGTGATGGTGGCAGAGTCGTAGGTGATATTATTCCTGAAACAGAAGGCCTCCCATTTCCTTACATGGGTAAGATACTGCTCCCTCGTGGACTCTCTGCACAATGCCGTGACGATATCCATGGTCCTGTTTGACAGCCCGAATTCCAGCAAAGGTCTCTTCAGAACCTGCAAGCCAAGAGGTTCAGATGACTACGGCACAGATGATTCTCCCCCATGGGATGTATCAGTAGGTTCGGGCATTTAGGACCCTGCACCCATGGTTTCTTTACCATGTCGAGGACCACCGGGAACCATGGCTGTGTGGGCCAGTCGGGTATTATTAGAATCCCTGATGCAGAATCTAGCTGGATTACCGCAATACCCGACTGATGAGGCAGAAAAGGGGAAATGCATAGAAGAACAATTTCCCCCAATATAGCGAGAATGCATCTATCGCTACTGCCCCAGGATCTAGCTCCCACGAGGCACGTGTTGGTATCTGATTGTTCAACCTGGACGCAAAGAGGTCGATATCTGGTGTTCCATACTTAGCTATAATATTAGCAAATATTTGGGGGTTCAACATCCACTTGGTGTTGTCATTGAATACTCGTGACCTGGTGTCCGCCACTGTATTAAGCTTACCTGGAAGGTATGTAGCTGATATCCAAATATTTCAATGCACCAGTGCCAAGTTATTTTTGCCAATTCATCCCAATATATCGACTTGATACCACCCATATGGTTTAATATGCCAACACTGTGGTATTGTCTATCTGTAGACTGACATGTTTCTGTCCTTTCTTGGGTTGCTGTGGTGCTAAGGTGTAGGGTTGATGCATTTTTCAGGCTGGTCGCTGTGGGCCTTGGCTTAAACAGGCCTCTGATGATAAAGCGCAACCTTTGGGTTTGCTCCCGTCACTATCGGGTTGAACCTGGGGCCTGTTAGATGTTGCATATGGATGCTGCCGGCGATACGCTGGAGGTCTGCCAGAGGAAGGTGATTTTATCAAACCTACTGCTTTAACTTCCTCGTCTCGGTCTTTCCCCTGTTTGGGCAGGTCATCACCAAACAACTGCCTTGGTGGTGGTGTAGAGGTGGCCTTACACAAACCCGCAATTTTTGGGGTTGAAGGTAGGACGGATAGAGCTTTTCCAAAGCAATTGAACTCATATTGCGTATTGCAGAGCATACGCTTCATGGATGCATCCTGCTGTTCTTCCGTCATTCCCATACTGTCGACTGACCTGGCAAATGCAGTGATGCCCGAGGTCAGTAGTTTCAGGATTTTTTGAATTTTTCCCTGTGCCCTTATCCCAGGGCTGATGTTTCCCCATATGGGTGTGTTCGTGGTTTGAACGTTCAGCGACACGCAAATTCCGAGCCATGTATTTGCTTGTGGTCTCCGAATTCACCTGTTCCTGTAATTGGTGTGTTGTCAGGTAGTTTATGCTTGCCACTAGCCTTGGCTTAAGAGGTTGCCATTTCTGGGATGGTTGAGCGAACTTTGACACCATTCCCAGAAGTTCCACTTCTTGCATCCCTTACAACTGTAAGTCTTCAGCCAACTCCTCTTCGAATTCAGCTAGTGCCTGACTTCTGGCACTCCCCACTGAGGAGGGAGAGATGTTGGACAGCTCTGTCATGGGCCCTGCCGTTGATCTCCAGGATCCTAGGGACGCACGCTCCTGATGGAGTAGGTCCCTTTCGAGGAGCTGCTCGACCATGCGCTCCATTCGAGCTATGCGACCGCCGCCGCAATCTGCGGACAGCAAGTCGTCTTCCCCAAGTTTTGATGAACAAATGGGGCCTCTACTGACAGTCCGCACCGCGTCGAGGTAATGTCTATGGGACTGAGGTAGGTAGTCGGTGCCAGCCACTCCTACAGGGCTTCACGACTCCCGCTTGTCCGCGGTGGAGAGCTGGTGCCAGCCGCTCCTGCGGGGCTACACAACCTCCTGTTGGTTTTTCCACCTGTCTATTGCAACTGCAATGGTGAGGTGTCGGTGCCAGCCGCTCCAGCGGGGCTACACGACATCCACGCGGGCTTGTCGCCAGTCCCTCTGTCTTCGGGTCTGATGCGACGCAAAGCCGGTGCCAGCCGCTCCTGTGGGGCTACACAACTTGTGTTTAGTTTTACCACTGGTCCGCAATCTGGCAGACCGAAGCGGTGGTTAGTCGGTGTCAACCGCTCCAACGGGGCTACACGACTTTTGTGCGGTTTTGCCACTGGTCAGCCATCTTGCGAACTGATGTGGTGGTGAGTCAGGGTGTCCCTTAACCTGGCCCCATCGTCCGCACTTTTTTGCCGCTGGTCTGTTTTCGTACAGACTGAAGCGATGGGGAGTCGGGGTCTTAGCTACCCTGATCCCGCGCAGTCCTACCGCCAGTATGCTGCTCCCTAGACTGCTGCGGTGGAGAGTCAGGTCCCGACTTCTGCGCTGTCTTCCCGGCCCGAGGTACGGGTGCTGCCGGAAATCAACGGTCAGCTCCGGGAATGTTGGCCGCCGACCTCGCTCCAAAGTCCCGCGGTCTCCAATGGCATGCTTGAAGCAGCCTTCTTAATGCTCCTTTTCTGCATTACGAAGTTTCTGTAAGGGATTTAAACAATACAGAAACCCAACCAACTCAAGGTTAGTACAACTTACCTGTTGGTCATATTTCCGCCAGGTTTGGCCAGACGTTGCTTAATGCGATTCCCTCCTTCAGAGTCAGCCTAGGCCTGACTCCTTATGCTCCCCTGCAAAGAGGGTGAGCATTTGGCAGCCCAGTAAAGCCCTGCTCAGAGACCCATGGTGACCACACTCCTGCTGGAGTGTGCCATGTTGGAGGTGTGCTCCCCACCTGCTCATGGGGTAATATAGACTGCCCCAAATGGCGAGTCTGTGAGCCCGAACTCCGCCGGGTTCATTTCCAGGCGTTGTGCCGCCTGCGTTTGAGTTGGGGCCCCGACTCGGTCTCGGAGGTCCCAATTTCCGGGTAGCATAGCCGTCCGTCCACGGTGATCCTGTGGGCTGCGGTTTTTAAGTCCGTCTGCCGCTCTGCCATCGCTACCTGCGAACGGCGAGTCTGTGAGCCCAGACCCTGCCGAGTCAACGGGCTGCTCGACTTCTAAGGTGAGTTCTGCCGCCGCTGACTGCCCGCGGTACACGGTCCGCAGTCAGTCTCTTGAGGCGGCCCGTTGGTGGGGTACTCTGTCCCACAGAGTCCCTGAAAGAAAAAACCTTGCCTGCAGGTCCGTTCCGGTGGAGGAGCGACCCTCCTCCCTGCCTGTCGCTTCGCATGCGGTCGACGATATGTCGAACATGCGTGCTGGCGGGGTCTTCACAAAGTCACTTACGTGACTCTGAAGTAAAATCAATATTCAAAAAGCTTTCAGTGTCTCTGTTCTTATCTATCATTAAAGCACAATCAAAGAAACCGTGGGGTAAAATACTACTGGCATTGGCCTCTGGACTAAAATGAGCAGCATGATTCAGTCATTGAATCATTTCTACACTACTATAAACATTGATCAATGCAAGTTGAGAAATGCAATTTAATTCATATCACAGAGATAAATTTGCCAAAAGCATAAAGAAAAAATAATTATCATTTTGATATAATGAATGCTCCAGTTTTTAATTCATCAGAGCACTTTAATAGAATTCACATATTTCTTCTAACCAATGGCTTCAATCTGCCCGACAATTGCCAATGTTTCTGACATTGCCTGCATTTTTCCACATGCATAACAAGAAGTTCGGGAAAACAATAAAATTCCCAACTCAAAAGCGTCCTCACTAACAATTGGCCACTCTGACATTGACCTGTTCATTGAATCAGTTGCAGAACACCGACCTCTTGTAATTTGCTACGACTTACATTGGGAAGTCTACCTGTGGACCCTGTGCTGACATTAACCTGTCTGTACTTCAGCCTCTCTATGAATTTAAAAAGCCAGTAAGCAAATATTTTCTAATTAATTAGATGGCTATCCAATTTTTGCGGCTAACCAGTGGTTAGCATCTTGCAGTGTAGGCTCCGTATTTCTGTTAATGAAGTCTTCTACGGACAGTGGTCATTGACAAATCCACACCCGACTCCTGAAGAGTGTTTGTGGATTTTTCGGACAGGTGTTTGGGGATTTTTCTTTATTATAGAGGGAATTCATCAGCTGTGGAGGTCTTCCTTGGGCTGCCAGTCCCTTTACGATTCATAAGCTCACCAGTGCTCGCTTTCTTCTTAGCAATGTTCCAAACAGTTGATTTTGGTAAGCCAAAGGTTTAGCTGATGTCTCTAACAATTTTATTCTTGTTTCTCAGTCTCCTAATGGCTTCTTTGACTTTTATTGGCACAACTTTGGTCTTCACATTGAGAAGCAGCAATAAAAGCTTCCAAAGGTGATGGAAAGACTGGAGGAAAGACTCGGTGCTGAGAGCTCTCTTATACCTGCATTAAGGAGGCAATTAAACACACCTGAGCAATTACAAATGCCTGTGAAGCCATGTGTCCCAAACATTATGATACCTTGAAATGGGGGGACTATGTATAAACACAACTGTCATTTCTACATGGTGAAACCAAAATGTATAAAAATGGCCTTTAATAAAATCTGACAATGTGCACTTTAACCACATGTGATTTTTTTTCTTATTACAAATCTCAAATTGTGGAGTACAGAGGCAAATAAATAAATGATGGGTCTTTGTCTCAAACATTATGGAAGGTTGGGAGGGATATGGGTTAAATGCAACTAACTTTGATGGGCATCTTGATCAGAATGGACAAGTTGGGCCAAAGGAGTGTTTCATACATTATAATGTTATGAATCTACTGAAGGCCTGCAATGGGTACTGAAAAGTGCAAGTCAATTCATTTACATGATATAAAACTGCAGGTGATGTCAAGACATGCTACAGAAAAATATCAAAACCCTTATTTTTGATGATTTCACTTAAAATTTGCAAAATGAAATGTTACTACAGGCGGTACAGTGGCGCAGGGTGCTAAAGCCGCTGTCTCGCAGCTCCAGAGACTGGTTCAATCCTGACCTCGGGTGTGTGGAATCTGCATGGTCTCCCAGTGACCACGTGGAACACCTTTGGGTGCTCTGGTTTCCTCCCACATCCCGAATACGTGTATGTTTGTGGATTAGTTGATCTCTAAATTGCTACACTCTACACACATCAAGTGTGAATGGCTGATCAATGGTTGGTGTGTACTTGGTAGGTCGAAGGGCTTGTTTCCATGCTACATCTCTAAACTAAAATAAATTAAACTAAAACTAGAGATAGATTAGAGACAAAGAACTGCAGATACTGGTTTATTAAAAAAAAGGTACAAAATGCTGGAGTAATTCAACTGTCAGACAGCATTGCTGAAGTATATGGATAGGTGACGTTTCAGGTCAGGACTCTTCTTTCGGCTGAAGAAGGGTCGTAACCTGAAATGTCACTTATCCATGTTCTCCAGAGACGCTGCCTGGCCCTATAAATTACTCCAACACTTTGTCGTTTTTAAAAAAACTATAAATAGGAACAACCAACGTCTAAAGGTCTTCAAAGGGTAAATACAAAATTCATAGTATCTGAACATTTACCATTTAGAAAATAGTAAGTTATTTTATCCTAATGGGATTTTTTCTCAAGATCAAACTGAAGTATTCAGCTAATTGAAATATGCACACAAAATAAAGGCAACGTGGCCTACATTAATGATGAGGTTGGAGAAGATATTATAGTATCTTCATTTATAAATGTATAAGTGACAGTGACAATACTCTCAAATGGATTCCATACTACTGATTGAAATAGGTTAGAGCAGATCCCTGCTATGTCCAGGCTAACTGTTATCCCCCAGCAACATTACTGAAACGGTATAATTGGTCAAGGACCTCATTGACATTCATGGAGCCTCGCAAACTGCTTGCCACATTTCCCAACACAACAGATCACATTGAAAACGGAATTCAGCGGCCGCACAGCATTTCCAGACATCCCGAGGTCATGCAAGTCCCAGTAGAAAGACAAGTTATTTTTGAGTTCCTTTAAATCATTTTGGTCAAATGGAAACAAATATGGTTTCAATTTATGATTAATCTATTTATTGTACCAAATACATCACCCCCCCCCCCCCCCCCAGGTTCACACGCTGTTTAGGTTTTTTTGAGGAGGAGGTAATTAAAATATAAATTGGGAAGAGTAGGTGGGAGAATGTTACTACTTTATAGCTCTGCGCTGTGACAAATGTCTTCTGCTAACACCCAAGCTTTTAATATGGTTTGAAAGAGTGTATTTTTGTTCACTATTCACTTTAGAAAAGAAAAATTGTCACGGTATCAGCAAAGCAGCGGAAGCGACGATTATAGCCCATTACTTCTTGGCCTGAAGAGATGCTGGTGGGCCCGTCTCAGAACTCCTGCAATCTTTACTGTAATGACAATTCCATAATGTTCGAGAAAGAAACACTGGTGTTTTGACCAATTTTACAGGGCAGATCTGATGATAAATCTCCTTTGGTCAGAAAATAAAGTGGACAGGATGAAAGAAAAATCAATATATCAAGTTCCATTGTGTTTACAGACAAGTTACGGTTTCAGAATATATTATTCTCTTCTGCCCTCTGTTAGCAAAGATGCTGGTTCCCAAAGCACATGGGTCAGCAGGTCTTGGATCAAGTGCTCATTTTTCACCTGTCATACAAGTGCAATGAAGCTAAATCTTATTTAAATTGAGCATCGACAGATCAATGGGCTATTTATTTTTACCTACCTACACATTAGACCTCCACTAATTGCACAGCTTGTGATGATAGTTAATGTGCACGAGGGAAAGGAAAGGTCGGTGGGCCCCAAGAGCTGCGGCCACACCATCAGCTGTGTATCGCTGGCAGAGTACAATCCTAAACACAAATCCACAAACTCTTCTACTCCCATGATCTGGAGCAGCTACTCTTTTATTGGCACTTCACACAGAGGACACCAACAGTTACACTTAACCAGGCTGACCATGCAAAAGTTTCCAAGGCAACATGCTGTCATAGCAAAGACAAGAACCCTGCACTTACAAACTGGGACTTGAAAACGCCTCCAAAGCTGGCGACTCTGTACACTGTCGCAGTGTACTACTGCTGTACGCTTGTACTGTATCCAAGTCCTTATGTATAGTGATAGTAGTACTAAACTGTACACAAAAATGAATTTCACTGTAACTCACTACATGTGACAGATTCAGTACCATTGAACCCAAGATGTACAAGGAGCAGTGGATACGATGAAAAGTTACTGAATTCATATTAATAGCCATATAGTGCATACTAACAATGCAAGTATTCTTTGAGTTTTGCACCAATTAGGAAACCTAGGTTTAAAGTCTGAATGAAAATGGGGTGAAAATTTGAGCCACACACAACCAGACATTCAGGGTCACGGAGTCACTAAACATGTTTAGGTAAAATGATTAACCAGTTTGTAGGGGAAGGGAGGGGAGGGGGTAAAGAAGATGCCTCATTGTGAACAGTGACTACAACACAATAACTTGTACAAATAAATTATTGTTTTACTCGTGAGGAGTGCTTGCAGACTTGGCAGGATAAAGTGAAGGAACAGTTATTCTTATTGTCATGTTTGATGATGGATTTGGGATCACCATGTTCTACAGGGCTTCTCATGGAGGAAATATAATCTATCCATGTTCTTGTTCCTTCCTGTCTATGATCTATCCTTGACCAGGACCCATCATGTTCTCCAGAAATGTTGCCTGACCTGCTGAGTTACTCCAGCATTGTCTGTTTTTGTCAACCTGCATTTGCAGTTTCTCGATTCTCCAAGATAATTTGCTGCTAGTTTCTGACTAAGTGCTTACCATTGGCGGCGCGACCGATGCTGCAGTGGCCTCTGCAGTCCGTCTGTCTTTTTAAAATATTTTTGTCCCGTTGAGTGTAGTTTGTAGTGGGTTTTTTTAAATAGTTTTTTTTACTGTGTGTATATATGGGGGGCGGAGGAAAACTTTAAAATCTCTTCCCTATACGGAGGACCCAACCTTTTCCCTGTCGGGTCTCCGTTGTCATTGGGGCCTAGCACCGTGGAGCAGCCTCCAACCGGAACGCCCTGGGGGCTCCAGTCGCAGAGCCAGCGGACCTACCATCGTGGAGCTGGCCAAGGTCAGAACAGGAGGAGCTGTGATGGCGCGCTGCTGCGGCCTGACCCCGGAGCTTCGGAGGCTCCAGCCGCAGGCCCGGTGGATGGTAACATCGGGAGCTCGCGGGTCCCTGGTAGGAGACCGCTTTTCGGAGCTCCCGCAACGGCAACTTCTCCCGACCGAATTGTGGGGTTGAAAATGACCTGGAGAGGGGCCTTACATCACCCGGCATGGCTTTAACGGCCGCGGGACTTGCTTACCATCGCCCACCAGGGGCTCCAACGTCAAGACCCGGAGAGCGGCCTGGCGCGGCCTTAATGACTGCGGAACTTACTTACCATTGCCCGCCGGGGGCTTTGACTTTGACACCGGGAGATGAATGGAGGGCAGGGGAGAGACAAGACTTTGCCTTCCATCACAGTGAGGAGGAGATTCACTGTGATGGATGTTTGTGTAAATTGTGTTGTGTCTAGGTTCTTTTCTTGTTGTATGTAGAAACCAAATTTCGTTTGAATGTTATTTGAGGTTCAAATGACAATAAAAGTTATTGTATTGTGTATTAATAAGCAAAGAAAAAGTATTCATACTTTGCCTATTATGATCTCCAATGGCCTGAATTGACAATGAAGTAGTCCAAGTAAGAGGAATATAATGTTAAAAATTCTGTTAGTTAAATTGGACGTAAAAATGCTCCACAAGTTTTGATGAGGCGAAACCTCAGAAAATCTGTTTTATTACTGTATGCTGTGCGATAAATGATGGCCAGTGTTCCAGGGTAACAGAGTTTACAGTTACAGAGTGGAAACAGGCCCTTCGGCCCACCGAGTCCATGCTGACCAGTGATAGACAATAGACAATAGGTGCAGGAGTAGGCCATTCAGCCCTTCCAGCTAGCACCAACATTCAATGTGATCATGGCTGATCATCCACAATGTACCCCGTTCCTGCTTTCTCTCCATATCCCTTAACTCCGCTATCCCTAAGAGCTCTAAGTCTCTTGAAAGCATCCAGAGAACCAGCATCCACCGCCCTCTGAGGCAGAGAAATCCACACACTCACAATAAATAAGTTTCAATAAGATTCCCTCTCATCCTTCTAAATTCCAGAGTATACATGCCCAGCCACTCCAATTTATCAACATATGACAGTCCCGCAATCCTGGGAATTAACCTCGTGAACCTACACTGCACTCCCTTAATAGCAAGAATGTCCTTCCTCAAGTTTGGAGACCAAAACTGCACACAATACTTAATGTGTGGTCTCACTAGGGCCCTTTACAACTACAGGAGGACCTCTTTACTCCTGTACTCAACTCCTCTTGCTATGATACCCATACACCAGCACTATCCTTTACACCAGTGACAATTTACAATCTATACCAAAGCCAATTAACCTACAAATATGTCGGTCTATGGAGTATGGAGAAAATTGGAGCGCCCGGTGAAAACCCACGTGATCGCAGGGAGAACGTACAAACTTTGCTCAGACAGCACACGTGGTCAGGATTGAACCCTGGTCTCTGGCACTGTAAGGCAGCAACTTTATTGCTGTGCCACTCTGAACCACTGAAGGTTCTGATGAAAATGCAGTGACCTGAAACATTAACTGAAACATGCTGCCTGATGTGCTGAGCATTTCTAACAAAGGGACTCCTTCAGATTCAGATTCAGATTCAATTTTAATTGTCATTGTCAGTGTACAGTACAGAGACAACGAAATGCATTTAGCATCTCCCTGGAAGAGCGACACAGCAAATGATTTGAATAAATAATAATAAGTGTCCGGGGGGGGTGATTGGCAGTCACCGAGGTACGTTGTTGAGTAGCGTGACAGCCGCCGGAAAGAAGCTGTTCCTGGACCTGCTGGTTCGGCAACGGAGAGACCTGTAGCGCCTCCCGGATGGTAGGTGGGTAAACAGTCCATGGTTGGGGTGAGAGAGGTCCTTGGCGATGCTGAGCGCTCTCCGCAGACAACGCTTGCTTTGGACAGACTCAATGGAGGGGAGCGAGGAACCGGTGATGCGTTGGGCAATTTTCACCACCCTCTGCAATGCCTTCCGGTCGGAGACAGAGCAGTTGCCATACCAAACTGTGATGCAGTTGGTAAGGATGCTCTCGATGGTGCAGCGGTAGAAGTTCACCAGGATCTGAGGAGACAGATGGACCTTCTTCAGTCTCCTCAGGAAGAAGAGACGCTGGTGAGCCTTCTTGATCAGAGTTGAGGTATTGTGGGTCCAAGAGAGGTCGTCGGAGAGGTTGACTCCCAGGAACCTGAAGCTAGAAACACGTTTCACCTCCGTACCGTTAATGTGGATGGGGGTGTGCGTGCCGCCCCTGGACTTCCTAAAGTCTACAATGAGCTCCTTGGTCTTCTTGGAGTTAAGGGCCAGGTTGTTGTCAGCGCACCATGCTGCTAAGTGCTGGACCTCCTCCCTGTAGGCCGACTCATCGTTGTTGCTGATGAGGCCAATCACCGTTGTATCATCTGCATACTTGATGATGGTGTTAGTACCATGTACAGGTGTGCAGTCATAGGTGAAGACTATTCTGTTACCCTATGAAAGCGGAATGTGTTTCAACATAACATCTAACGTTAACACAAGTTAGATACAACTCTAAGGGCTAACGGAATCAATGGATATGGGAAGAAAGCAGGAACGGGGTACTGATTTTGGATGATCAGCCATGATCATAATGGTGGTGCTGGCTCAAAGAGCCGAATGGCCTACTCCTGCACCTATTTTCTATGTTTCTATGCAATCTAAAATCCAGCATCTCTGACTGTTCAGGATGCATCTCTAGAGAGGATGGATAGATGATGTTTCAATACGTTGCTTATCCATGTCCTCCAGAGATGTCACCTGATGCAAAGTTACTCCAGCCCTTTGTGTTCGACAAAAGATTCTAGCATCTGCAATTCCTTTTGTCTATCTCTGACTGTTCACTATTATCTACATCCAAAGGTAAGTCTGTGTCCAATGAATCATCAGTGTATTGGTCTCACTTTCTTAAGTCAATCCGATTGGGACAGCATCAATTGTGTCACAAATCAATTATAAAATTCAATTGAGCATAAAATTCTCTCTAATTTTGATCCTTCACAGTTTATTTTAATTTCCACAGATACTTCTATGATCATCCACAGTTTGCATGGCAAGAGGAGAGGGAGAGGGGTGATACAGGAGCCAGAAAGTGGACCAAGGAAACAGGCATGTTTAATTTTAGATACAGCATGGAAACAGGCCCTTCAGCCCACTGGCTGCATGACATCCATCGATCACCCATTCACACTAGTTCCACGTTACTCCACCATTTTATCCACTCCCTACATACTTGAAGCAATACAGAGGCCAATTAACCTGCAAACCTGCACATCTTCAAGATGTGGGAGGAAACTGGAGCAACCGTAGGAAACCCACACGGTCACAGGGAGAACATGCAATCTCCACACAGGAAGGCTCCCAAGCTCAGGAGAAAACCAGTGTCTCTGGCTCAGTGAGGCAGCAACTCAACAAGCTACCCCACTGTATTCCCCTTCCCGGAAGGAGAACAATAGTATAAGTTACAGTGTACTTCCTCCTTGTAGTTTTAAGTCTGTAACACTGCAGTTCTCCAACATGCCCGACAGTTGCAATTTCCTTGGTTCACCTGCAGACTTCTGTCTCACTCTTTTATAACAGCTAATTCCCCCTCACCACTCCCAGTCCTTATGCAGGGTCTTGACTTAAAACATCAACAATTCCTTTACACCATTCCCCCCCCCCATGCTGCTCCACCCTCAGAGTCCCTTCACCAGTTTGTTTTTGCTCCAGATTTCAGCATCTGCAGTCCATTGCGTCTCCCTTGTCTTCAGGTGCAGTTTCCTGTCGTTCTGCAAGCTCATTCTGGGATAAGCATCCCTCATTTAACCTGCTATTAGTAAGGTCCTTATTGTAAGAAATCAATTTGAAAAATTCACAACAGTGAGATTAAACTATAGTTATTCCAGGATGCACTCCAGCCATGGCAGAACCCATCCCTCAATACCGGATATACTTCATTTCATTTGGGTTTACAATCACATCCAGCATTACAAGTCTAACACCATAATAAATTCCATAATAATCCTCTAAAACCATTGAAGAGCAAATTTAAAACTCCACCACATAAAGTGGCTGCAAGCAGTTGCTAGTTGAATTAAAATATATCAGCTCAGTGAAACGTTAACTGCATCAGGAAGCTCATACAAAGAAACAAAATGTTTATTCCTTTGAAGAGAAGAATCCAATATAAATGATTTTGTGAAATAAGTTAGAAGTTCAATGAAAGGAAACTCTTCTGCCCTCCCTTCCAGACGGCGAGGTTAGAGAGGGTAATATTGCATCAAAACATCATCTATCAATGTCATTTGCAAAAAAAAACATATTGGCAGGATTATGCTGTGTCAGCTCCGTCTCAGTTCTGCCCCGGAGGGCAAGAGCAAAAGTATTAAAAATAATATGTGCTGAATCGGAATCTTCATTATAAGTCCAAGCCTTGCACATTATTACTTCTGGATGTTAGGAACACCAGCAAATTTACACACTCACTTTTTGGGCTTCTTTTGCACCTACTCCTGAGTGTTTAAAGTAAAAATAAAGAAACAGAAATATGGAAATCAAATTACATTCTGATTACAGATTTCTCATAAAATTAATGTTAATATGGCACTTTGAGTTGGCTAGGTAATAGTAGCAGCTTGAAGGTTGACTGGATAATGTTTTAACATTAAAACAAATTAACATATCACCATTACATTTGCTACTATTGCTAGTTTCACCCATGAGGCCAATAGATTCATGATCAGGATGATGAATGGCTTTGTGGTCCCTCTCCATGAATGGCGAGGTAATCATCGTGGAGCAAAGGAAAATAGGTTGCTGCACCTTCCAAGTGTGGTAAATGTAAAGATTAAATTATTTCTTAGTTTATCGTCTGAATTATGAAACCATAATGCTTTATGCAATCAGATCATAGTCGTAGCACACAAACAGGCCCTTTGGCCCCATTCACCCATGTTGACCAAGATGCCCTATCAAAGCTCATTCCATTTGCTCATGTTTGGCCCATATCCCTCTAATGTTAGTGTAGAAAGGAACTGCAGATACTGGTATATACCAGTATCCACCGCTTCCAGCAAAAGTGGTGGAGGCAGGATCGATTTTAACATTTAAAAGTAAAGTGGATAGGATGGGAAGGGAATGGAGGGGTATGGTCTGAGTGCAGGTAGATGGGACTAGGGGAAAATAAATGGTCGGCACGGACTGGAAGGGCCGAGAAGGCCTGTTTCAGTGCTGTAATTGTTATATGGTTATATTATATGGTTATACCAAAGATAGGCACAAAGTGCAGGAGTAACTCAGTGGATCGGTGATGTTTTGTGTCGGGACCCTTCTTCAGACTGAAAGTTTTGACTGACAGACCCGCTGAGTTACTCCAGCACATTGTGTCTATCTTCCCTCTAATTCTTTCCGATCCATGTAGCTGTCCAAGTGTCCTTTAAATGCTGTATAGTTCCTGCCTCAACTCCCTCTTCTGGCAGCTTGCTCTATATACACACCACCTTCTGTGTGAAAAGGTTGCCCCTCAGATTCCCATTGTCTCTTTCTTTACACTTTAAACCTATACCCTCTAGTTCTAGATTCCATGCCTTGGTTAAACAACTCTGTACATTCACCCTATCCATCCCCCGCATGGTTTTATACATCTTACACATCTCTATATGATCATCTCCTCAGCTTTCTGCCCTCCAATGAATAAAGTCTTGGCCTGCCCAACTTTTCCCAACAGCTCAGGCCCTTGCTTCCTTGCAAAGTCCACATAAATATATAGCAGAGTGACCAAAACTAAACACAATAATCCAAACGTGGCCTCCAAATAATCAGAGCCATAAATAGCCAGAATTGGGCCAACCACCCAATAATCACAACATGCCGGATTGAATTTCAGTTCAATCAACCCACGTGCTAAAGACAAATGATTGGCAATAACATTTACATAAATGATATTAACAATCAAAATTAATTTCTGTAGTTGCTGACTTTTATATGGTTTACGACTTTTCAAAAAATAAGCAAAATGGAACATTGCTTACATTTGTACACTTTTTCCTCTGACTTTTTTGCTCAAGTGCATGATTTCCCTAATCCAATTTATATCATTTAGATCAGCAGATTTGACTGCTCACCTGCAGGATCGTCTATTACCGGCCAATTGAATGTGATTGCATGGTTATCAACTGAAACAGGAGGAGGATTTCCAGGATTGGTGGTTTCTGCCGTGGATGGAGTGCATCCTGGACAGTGACAGTCATAGTTTAATCTAACCCTTTTGTGAATATCTCAATTAAATTTATTTTATACAGGAAGGACCTGACCAATAGCAGGTTAAACAATGCTCCTACTTACCGGGTGTAAATAGCTATGATCAAGCAGACCCACAGATGATAAGAAAAAAGTTTCTGAAATAAAGAAATGCAGTATTTCAAAAGAAAACCTGAACAGTTTTTCAACTTTTCAACTTGATTTGTTGATGATCAGCATTTCAACTTGATTTGTTATATGGCTGTTGGTTACAATAAATCACCAACACAATTGATGATTCCTCATTTCAGCCATTTTTCTCCAGTATGGAAACTTGCCAAAAATGTTTGGAAATCTAAATCAAAAAATAATTATATATTTCTGGAAAACAGATGCATTATTCTTTTTAATCTTTTAGTTCATAGATTCACAGAGGCACGGAAATGTACAGTGTGAAAACAGGCACACCTTGTCTATGCCAACCAATTTGGTATAATGGCTAGTCCCAATTGTTGCACTTGGCCATATTCCCTGACCTTTTCCTGTTCATACATCTGACCTAACTGATTTTCTTATATTCAATTGTTCAACAAGTCACTAAATTTTAAAATCCTTGTGGAACAGGTGTTAAACACGGCTCTGAAACATTTAAAAACATCTGTTGGCAAAAATATGCTAAAACTAAACACAAAATATGTAAAATGTTGATTAAATAGTAATCAAATGACTTAATCCACGTGAGAAATAGTCAGCAATGAAATAAATTTGATGATGTAAAAGGGTTATTGACAATCAGTTATGCTTGGTGTGTTCATTGACAGAACTGAAATTATGTATCATCTGTTTGGTGCAATTTGCTCCACAGCACAGAAACAGGCCCTTTGGCCTAACACGTTCATACCTTCCTGAACAGACTTGAAAAATTCCACATCATTCAAGTCCTTAGCACTAAGCAGTCCCAGTGTGTATTGGGAAACTTTAAGATCCCCTACTATAAAACTATTAGTCTTGCTGTCAGTAAACTCCCAGCAAATTAATTCTTCTAATGCCTGTTGATTATTTGGGGGCCAATAGTACAATGTCAACAAGGTGATCCTCCTTTTTAAAAACAAAATTTCTGAGCTCCACTCATATAACCTCACTGGATATTTCAGTTGTTATCTTGGACTACTGTTTATGATGGTCTCCTTAATCAGTGAAACATCTCCTCCTCTTTTATTCCCACCTCTATTTCACCTGTAGCACATGTACATGGAACATTAAGCAGTCAGTCCCGTCCCTCCATTAATGGTTACAACATTCGAGTCACACGTACCTATTCACACCCTAGGTTCATCCACCAGGCCTCGAGCATTGAAATAATTGGACCTTAGTCCAACCTCTTTCCTTATTGCCTTTGATCAATAAGTATAACCAGTGATTAACTCTATCTTTCCTCATTGTCTTTGAGCTCTTCAATTCATCATATGCATTTCACCTGCTCGTTTTAGATATTTAGATCTATAAAAGATAAAATTAACAATGATAACTGGCAATTTCCCCATTGTCAAAAAGCTGTAAGAGAGCATTGTAAAGAACTGCAGATGCTTTAAATCAAAGATATAGAAGGAATACAGAAGGAAATGATGATATTTCAGGTTGAGACCCTTCTTCTGAAGAAGGGTCTTGACCCAAAACATCACCCATTCCTCTCCAGAAATACGGCTTGTCCCACTGAGTTATTTCAGCATTTTGTGTCTATCTTAGCTGTAATAGAGTTCCTGTCTCTAGTTCCATGTGCTGAAATGTAGACGATTTTGTCCAATGATACTGACCAGCCTGCTGTGCATTTCATCACATCTACTTTTGACTTCTAAACTATTTCCAGCATTTTCATTGAATGTCAATTCTACGTTTTCCAAACATAATTCCAAAGTGGTGGCCTACAATTTTGTTGGTTCATAATTGCTTGTTCGGCTCATACCTACCTGGCACAAATTGTCCAGCAGCACTTCTCGAATCAAGCCATTGCCAGCATATCTGATGACCACCTCCATGGTGCCTTCTACTCATGAATTCAATGTCATGTGACGGCCAAAAAAAAAGCCCCACCCATAGTCTAATGTTTCACCCCAGGTTAAAGCTATCAAATGTTGAATGTTTACAAAAGCCTTTTATTGCTGTTAACTATTAGTAAATATTATCTACATTATTTAAATATTTAATGATTTAAGTAATGTTTAATTTAATAATAACTTTTAATTATGTAACAAGTGTTAAAATAAAAGGTTACTTGTTTAAGGACACTTAACAAATACATACTTTTAAATGGTTTATGTTGATTAGAGTGATATAACTTAGTTGAAACTTTTCTCTGAACAGCTGTCCCCCTCGTTTGTTAGGAGCAACCTGGTGTGGGATCAATGGGCAGATTACCCAGTTTAACTGAGGACTCCCGTATCAGAGTGCAATTGGGAAATTATTGTGAACTGCAGGCCTTTCTCAGGAATATGAAGATAATTATTAATGTGGTCTGCCAGTCTGTATGATGTATTTGAATAACTTGTAGAAATAAGTAAACATCAATCTTATATATTACATCTGACCAACAATAAAGAATCATATTCAATATCAGCCTCAGGAACAGTTTCTTCAGCTCTTTATACAGCCTTTTAGACTTTAGACATACAGCGTGGAAACAGGCCTTTAGATCCACTGAGTCCATGCTGACCACCGACACTAGTTCTAAACTACACACTAGGAACAATTTACAGAGCCCAATTACCTACAAACCTGCCCATCTTTGTGGTATGGAGTGTTAATCCTGGCTAAATTGGAGCAGCTATGGTGCTAAAATTGAGTAAGCGCTGATGTACTGCTAGGCCATTTCGGTCAAGTTAAATGTGCCTTTACAGAACTGAGACAAGCTGCTTAATGGTGCCAGTTTGTCTGTGGCCTAGATAAGAGCTGCAGAGAAAGAATCTGCATGTTCTTACAATGCAGTGTAAAATGCATGGCACTGATTGGGTCAATACAAACCAGATATACATAGTTTAAATAATGTTGCGAACCTGTATTTGGATAATTGTTGATTGATTGAAATGTTAAGCTTTGTCTGAGTTGCCTGAATCTCAGGGCACATGTTGCATTATTCATCTGTGTTAGCTTCTTTCTAGAAGCTCCTTTCGAATACAATGTATTGGTTACTTTGTTATTGGGTTGGGGGACTGTCCATCATGTACTGTTTTAATCGATATGTGTTATTGGACTGTACAGAGACCATTCCCATTTGGTTCTGCCCCTCAAGGTTTGGGGACCTATAAAAGGTAGCTCGCACAAGGTCTGATGTTGATCTTCTGGAAGAACGCTTGGGACTGCGTGACCTTTTGGAGAGTCTCTGCTTGCACGAAGCTGGAAGGGCTTGGCCAACCAGTTACAATGATCGAACCTACGGTGGTTAGGTATTGTATAGGGGAATTTGTGTTGTGTTATCCAAAATAACATTTAGTTGCTCAAGTGCTTGATTCTGTATTTTATTGACTGAAACTAGACTGGGGGGAGCTTAGAACGAGCTATTTACAGGAGGAAACTGGAACACCCGGAGAAAAAAGGAGATTACAGAGGGAAAGTACAAAAACTCTGTACAGGCAGCATCTATAGTCAGGATAGAACTTAATGCATGCTCTGTTGCTGTAAGGCAGCAAATCTACTGTTTGCACCACTGTGCAGCCCTTCTGTTTCATAAACTAAGTTACAATACAATTCCATAATACTTTATTAGCCAAGTATGTTTTGCAACATATGAGGAATTTCATTTGCCAAGTCATACAAATAAAAGGCAACAGAACACACAAAATACATTTTAACATAAACATCCACCACAGTGACTCCTCCACATTCCTCACTGTTTTGGAAGGCGAAAAAAAGTTCAAACTCTTCCCTTCTTTATTCTCCCCCGATTGGGGGCTTCGAGCCTTCCATTGACGGGACGTTTTTGACTCCCATAGCCAGCTGCATTCGGGCCTTCCGCGTCGGGGCGATCAAACTCCTGCATCGGGGGGATCTCAGCTCCCCCACGCCAAGTGATCAGACCCTGGGTCGGGGCTTGTCGAACCTTCTGCGTCGTTGGGGCTCCCAACATCCACAGTCATTCCACGAGACTGCGAGGTATTGATGGTAAAGTCCGCAGGCTGCAGTTGGAGCATCAATCCCAGGCAAGGGGTCGGCCCCAATGGTAAGTCCACGGGGCTCAAAGTCAGTCCAGAGCGAGGTCGCCAGTGCTAAGATTTTAGGCTGTAGAGTGACTGGAGATACCACCCGGAACGTAATTGCATTGCCGACAGGGTAAGAGACTGAAAAAAAGGTTTCCCCAACCCCGATCCCCTCCCCCCTTCCCCCACATAAAACAAACCAGAGAACATTAAAACAAACTTTCAAAACACGCTAACAATAACAACAAAAGACAAAAAAACAGACAGACTGTTGGTGAGGTTGCCAATCGTACTGCGCCCCTGGTAGTATGTCCGATGCTCTTCCACCTCATTGTGACAATGGACTATATATCTGGAACTATTGCACAACAATGCTGAAAACAATCTTCTGTGTATCTTTCCTTTTGCTCTACCTCATACATATACTACTTTATACATGAGTTTGGCATGATTGGATTTTTGCAATAATATTATCTGACTTGAATGGACAAGCTTTTCACTATACTTCGATAAACTTAACAATAATACATCTTAACCTAAACCTACTACGAGCAGTAATCTAACAGGAATCTCCTGTGGTTGACATAGCTGACCTACAATAACCAAAACCATCTACCTTTATGTGAGGTGTGACTCCAGCTAGTGGGGAGTTTTCCACTTGCTATTTTCCAGCCGTGGGGCTTGAGTTCCTTCAAGACAATATGTGGTGTAATATCGTGAAGCTGCACCTCACCACACCTCTGCATTTCAGTCCCACAGACCTTATGGTAGGTGAGGTAGTGAGACAACTTGTTGAAACTTGAGCAAAGTATAAATGAGCAGATTATCAAAACTAATGCCACCTGAGAGAACTGCGAATGATACCATTCATTACCTCAGCGTTAAAGTTTGGGTAGATTGATGAAGTGGTAACTGACTGTTGGAAATGTTTCTGCTTTAGGTGAACAGCAAATATCCATACAATATTCTAATATTCTGCCTTATTAGAGAGGTCTTGCATTGTATTTATGCTGTCAGGATATAAAGCACTATTCAGTTTATGTTATATAAATTGACCAGAAATAGGAACCATTTAAGTTGGCATTACCAGCCCTGTGTTATAAAATGAGATTCTGCTATCACAATATTCATGTCATGTCTTCCATCAGTATACACCAGATGGAGTTTGTGCATTTTCATGCAAACCAGTTGGTGGTATCAGCTCACCTCTACGTGTTCAGTTAACCCTTGCACCTGAGCCCTTGGCAGCAGCTGATAATAGTAAGATTAAACGAGAACTTACCAGTTCTAAGTTTGATCCTTATTTTATGAGGAGTTACGATGAGGGATTATGTGAAGAAGCCCGGCTAGGCGCATGCGCATCATACTTCAAAGCAGCGGCGTGAAATCACAGAAACTGATAGCCGAAGTAACATAGTAAGGCTTTAGAAGACTAGAACTACCAGATGATCCTTTTGATTATGAGGGCCGGGAGCGGAGGGCACGTAATCCCTTATTGTAACTCATCATAAAATAAGGATCAAACTTCGAACTGGTAAGTTCTCATTTAATCTTACTATTTGTAGATGTTATGTGCAATTCTCTGTATACGTGCATGTTCTTTACACTATTTTACTTCGGAGTCACGTGAGTGACTACATGAAGATTTCAAAGCTCTGTGATTTCATGCCGTAAATGCACTCCATATGACACACTGCTTCAGTTGACACAGTAGTGAATAAATAATATATTGAACATTGCTTCGAATTATCCAATAATCATTTTTAAATAACAATACAGTAATAACCCCTCTATCCCAGGGGAAATTACAAATGAAACTTATAAAGATAAAGCAAATCAAATCAAACGGAACCCAAAACAGCATGCCCAAACCATGGCACTGTCAGGACAGGTTTATGATAATTTTAGAAAGTTGATTCCTTAGACCATCCTGCGGCCTTGCTGCGGATATTGATGCCGCCCTGGTGGAGTGAGATTTAAACACATGAGTGTCTACTCCAGCGGAATCCAAAACCTGTTTTACCATCTAGAAATAGTTTATACTGATACCTTTTATGCGTTTTTTTGTGACTGATGAGCATTGCTGTCTCAGAGCCTCTGAGACTCTAAGTTACCTCGATATATTGACTCAGGTGCTTAATTACACATAACCTTTGGTCAACAGGGTATGCTTTAAACCCTGTATGGAACCCAACACAGCATGCCCAAACCCTGGCACTGTCAGAATAAGTTTATCATAAAACTTAGAAAACGTTGATTCCTTAGACCATCCTGCGGTCTGGATGATTTCGTCTAGCAGCACGTCCTGCGTCTTCACTGCGGATGTCGATGCCGCCCTCGACAATCGGCCTGGAAGGTCTCCTTCTTACAATATTGGGGTTGTTGTTGGCCTGCACGGGCGGGTAATATCTTCACCCCATCAGCCTCCCTCTGCTGGGCCCTGCCCCGGGATCCGACCCGCTGCGCATCAAACCTGAATGTTTAGATGACGTCCTGGGAGCAGGGATGAATGGTTTCATAAGCCCAATTGTCTTTGCCTCATCATCAATGTCCCTAATTTGCTTGATGAGGTCATCGCCGAACAAGTAATCCGGTGCTTGAATGTTGCTAGTCCTACACAGACCTCCAAGCTTCGGGTTTAAGGTTGGTCGAATGGCGATCTTCCTCATGCAGTTCACCTTGAAGTAAGCATTGCAAAATAGTGCTAGCATATCTTGTTGGGTTTTTGACATTGATGACCTCTTGACCATTTTCCCAAATGCAGTTATGCCTGCTGCCACAAACTTGAGGACATGCGCACTTCATGTCCTCGCATCGTTGCAATCATGGGTGCCCATATTGCCGAGTTTACAGTGGGCACCCTGAGTGAAGCACAATCGACAGGTGTGTTATATTGTGCTGTGGGCCTGGTACTGGTGAGAAGCTAAGGAGTTCATATTGGCAGACTAGATTGTCATCGATAGCCTCAACAGTCCTTTCCTGAATAGCAAAGCTTTGCGCTACATCCGGGACACCCAGAGCGTGGCTCTTGTGCTCTAGTGTGTGCACACAAGCAGGGACACCAGCTTCAGGGTCAGACTCCTCCTGCCCTGGCACTCCCGAGTCCTGCTCAAGGAAGACCTCATCCAGACCTAAACAACGTACTGGAGAGAAAGATTCCCATTGTGGACAGGCACCATATTCTGCATATGGAACTCACTGAGAGGTTGCCTGGGGAATCACTGGGGCCTTGGACCCCTGGCTGATTAGGGTGTGGATTATTTGCTCCATTTGTTCGAGTCTCACCCACATTTTCTTGCGATCTGGAGGGGGGTCCTCTTCTTCCTCAGACCCATCAGATAAAATGGGTCTGACAAACATTTGTTTTGCTTTTTTGCTTGTTGCCGTGGCCTCAGTGCCCTGTGACACTGGAGCAGCTGGAGGCCGTTCAATCACCGGGGGAACGGCGGTTGGTATTAGAGCCGGTGTCACCGCACTTATCTCCCGACTCGATCGCTGAGATGGAACCGCATCGCTGCGCGCCCCACGCTTCCTTGGAGACTTTCTCCCAGCAATTTCCATAACCACTAACTTCCACTCCAACTGCACTACAGGGAAAACTGCCACCAATTTACGAATAACAGTAGCTACTTCCCGGATGGAGGGATATTGTTTTTCAGCGAGACTGGTACAGACCTCTTTGATCTCCACAGCCTTGGCTGTAGGCTAAGTCACTGACATATCAACTGAATCAATGACAAATCCAAAATAAACAATTTTTTTGGATGGCTCTAACTTGGATTTGGTTGGATGGACCAGGAACCCTAACCTTTCAAATATTTATTTGGTTGATGAAACCGATTCCTCAGCTGTCTCCTAAGTGTTGCTTATGATTAAAATATCATCTAGATAAGCCATTACCATGTGATTCTGGGCCCAAATTAGCGCCAGCACTGGTTTCCACAATTTCTTGAATAGCCTAGAACTGAGGTTAACTCACTGGTAATGCTTTAAATTGCCGCAGCTGTCCCATCCAACTAAATTTCAAGTATCTCCGATACTGATGATGAATTCGTACTGAATAATATGCATCTTTGAGATCTATAGTTGCCATATAACAGCCTTGAGATAACAGCCGTTTTGCAGTATTGAAGGTGTCTATTTTAAAAATGCCTATACTGAACATAGGAATTTAACTAGTTTAGGTCCAGAATGACTCTACATCCCCCATCTTTTCTCTGTCTGGGGAATATATTGGACACAGATTGTTGAGGATGGTTTATCATCCTCTTAATTCCCTTTTTTTGGGACAAAACCGTAATTTGTTCTTTTACCTGCTGAGTTTGTGCAGAAACCCCCAATACTCTATTAGGCATATTCTGTACAGGCGGATCAATTCCTGACATAAACTGTATTCGAGCTTGAGACAGTATGTAGTATAAACTGAAGAGATGTTATGCAGCACCCTTCATCATAACCAATTGCAACCTACCCCCAACTGGAGGTCCCAGAAACTTATCCTGGACAGAATGAATCACCTGTACCTCTACAATCAGCCTTTACTCCTTCTGCCCATATTGGGGTTGTAGCTGGGATACACAGGTGAGTAATACCGTCGTCCCACTGGCCCCACTCTGCTTGGCCCTGCCCCTGGATCCGTCACCTTTCGCGCTCAAACGACCTGCGAGGTGGCATCCTGGCAGAAGAAACGTATGTCTTCCTGAGATGGATTGCTTTGTCATGTTCCTCCAGGTCCTTGACTTGTTTGAGGAGGTCCACCCCAAATAATAATCTGGGCTTGGATATTTGGTGGACCTACATAGAGCTGCAAACTTCGGGTTCAACATAGGCGTTGCAGAACAGGGCCAGCATATCTTGTTGAATATCAGACATCAGTGCCTCCTGGACCTTCTCCGAATGCCTGCTGCCAACAACTTGAGGATGCATTGAAATCTCACTTCTTGCCTCCGCATCGTTACACTCATTTGTGCCCTTGCCGAGTCCATGGTGGACATTTTGAGTGAAGCACAGTTTACAGGTGTGTTATAACTTGTAGCAGTCTCCATGAACGTATCCTGGAGCTGGTGAGAAGCCATGTAATTTACATTGGCGGCTAGAGTTTTCTTGATAGCCTCACCAGTCCCTTCTGGGTTTAGCGAAGTTTAACAATACATCCGGGACACCTGGAGCATGGCTTGTGTGTTCTGGTGTGTGCACATAAGCAGTGACAGCAGCTTCAGGGTCAGATTCCTCCTGCCGTGCTTCTCACGAGTTCTAGGGAGGTCTCTTCCAGCCCTAAACAGCTGGGGAGGATGATTCCCACTGTTATCCGTAACGATGTTTTCTTCTTTGCTGTATGGACCTCTGCGAGAGGCGGTGTGGGAATCTTAGGCCATTCAACCCCAATTGAAATTTTTTCCCCCCCATGGCTCTTTAAATTTGGAGTATTTTCCCCCATTTGGTTGAGCCATCCCCATACCTTTAAATTAAAAGGAGGGAGTCTTCCATATCAGCAGACTCATGAGACAAATGAGCCTGAGAGTACATTAGTTTGGTATTTCTGAGAAGCCTTGAAGCACTGGAAATTGATGGAGGCAGTTGGGAAATAAAGTTAGTTTCTCATTTTATTTCATTTTATTTTATGTTATTTCATTTCATTTTAGCTGCCAGTAGAACAATAGCGGATATTGGAGCCGGCATTAGCGCAGCCGTTTACTCCAAACCCGATCTAAATAGCGGTAATCGCGGGAGCCGCCTTTAGAGCAGCTGTTATCTCCTGACCCGGTCTATAAGCGGTAACCGTGGTCCCGCGCGTTCCACTCCATTATCGCAGTTTATATTAACAATATATATTGGCAACTCTTCCAGGGTTTAAAAAACACTTCCAGGGTTTAAAAAACACTCGTAGGAAAGGTTTAACATTGACTTACCTGCGGGTTACTCCTTACCGCTGGTGGAGCTGAGCTCTCCAGCCTGTCGGTGCGATATGCGTCGACGTAATGACACGCATGCGCCTGGCGGGGCTTCTTCACGTAGCCACTCATGTGACTCCGAAGTAAAACAATTGTCATTACTGCTTAATGTGAAATGTAACACAAAAGGAAATGTTCCAGTGATCATACAGGGCTTTAGTGCAGACAAATTTCATTGCAATCTAGAAATAACTGATATCAACAGGAACCAAATGTTACTGTAACATCAGCAACTATATTTTATTAACAATATTTTCAGTATGTATAAAGTGTAAGGGCAAAAGTGAGAGTTATGGAATAAAGATTAGGCGAGATCATGTTATTACCAGTGTTAGTAGTACCAGGTCAAATACAGTTTTCAAATCAGATTTTTAAAATTTTGTAATCCTATCCAGAAAACCTGGAATAATTTGTTTGCATTGCACTATATCACAATTTTAATCATTTGTAATCAAGTTTTGGAAATGAAAATACTCTAGGTGTAACACAGTAAACTGACTGAGGTGACAGGACATCGTAAGCAAAAGCATGCTTTTAATCTGAAAAAAGGATCTCAACCTGAACAATTGTCTGAATATCACCTGAGTACCTCCAGTAGTTTGTTTCAGAATCAGAATCAGAATCAGAATGCCTTTTATTGTCACTATACACGCGTACAGTGAGATTAAAAACTGCTCCTACTCAGTGCAAAAACAAGACAAAAAAGGGGGGGGGGATAAGGTGCACAGTTTCTGCAGCACTATATACATATCTATAAAAAGACAATGGATAATAGAATGGATAATAGGATTCCTATATCCAGTATGGGTTACAGTTACAGTACAAATTACAGTAGGTAGATAGATGAAAGTCCGGGGGTGAAGTCAATGCATGTGTGAGTTCAGGGAGATGATGGATTTTGGGAAGAAACTGTTCTTGATTCTATTTGTCCTTGTGCTGATGCACCTATAGCGCCTCCCTGAGGGTAGCAGGTTGAACAGGTTTATGGCTTACAATTTCATCATCTGCAATCTCCTGTGTCCCCATAATACAGATGTTGGAAATCTATAAGGGCAAACAGAATCCCATCCCAATACATGGAGTGAGGAGAAAGGATAAGTGAATAAAGTGCAAGAAACGGAATGGATGCAATGGTGGTGGGGGCTGCACTGGAGGGGAAAAAAATACACATCAACATAACAAATCTGCAAATCCATTACACCAAGACCAATTACAGGAAAACATTGAGTTATGAGGCCAAACATGAGCAAAATTAATAGTTCTTAAGTCACATTGTACTGCAACAATATAATAGATCAGTATAGAACAAGAAGACCAAACACCAGCTAAAGCATATTTGTTGAGGATAGTGTCCAACACATTTAAAAGCTGGGCATGCTGTTGAAGTTTTGTAATGGGCACACTTTACAAAGTAATTTGTCCTTGGGCTAAGATGACTCAACTTACTGTATGTTGTTCTAAAGTAAACATTAGGTATTATGCATGACTGATAATATTCACACTGGGCTCTAATATGCTATCACCTTCTGGAAGCTACACAGTCCTGCAGTGAGCTTTGCTACTGCTTTCCCACAGTGAAATAAATGTCATGGATCTAAGAATTAATGTAACCATTCACACAAGCTGCATGAGTCCTCACCTCCTCCAATTTGGGAATGCACACTCACAGTTGGTGAAGCTGTACACTTGGAAGAAGTAACAAAATTATGTTTAACTTTGGAACCGTCCTCATTGGTCTTCAAAAGATGGTACAGTGGTAGGCAAAATGGGGCTGTGGCCAAATTTCTATGTGTGGGGGGGAGTAAGATCTTCACAATCATTCACACACAAAAGTCTTTCCCCCGTTATCTCCCAATATTGTAGAGAGGGGTACTGAGGTTTTCATAGCGGGAGCAGAAAACAGATGATTAATGGAGTGTGAAGGGAACGTTGAGTGTGACGGGGGAAGATTATGGGGGCTGAGACGTTTCAAGGATTGAGGAGAAAGTGGGCGACGTGCAGAGCTATTGAGAAGATGATTGGATCAGCCAATTGACTGATCTATTGGGGCCATGTAGAGGGTTGCCAAAGTGACCATTGGGATGATGGAGGAAGTGTTAAATGATTGTTGAGGGAAATTAGATCATCAGATTGAGGTGGAGGTTTAGTGGTGATGGGGATCATCACTAAAGTAAAGTAAAGTATCCTTTATTATCATTCAGACCTTTCAGTCTGAACAAAATTTTGTTACCTTGCAGTCATAACATATAATAACAAACAAAACACACAATAAACACATATTTAACATCCACCACAGTGAGGAGGTGCCTGGTGAACTCACAATGGTGGAAGGCAAAAATCTTAAAGTCTTTGTTTTCTTCCCTCCTTGATCTCCCTCTGCGCTGAGGCGATCCAGGCCTCCGATGTTATTGTCCACTAGGCCCGCGGTTGAGCCTCCGAAGCTGGGCTACCGCCACCGCCATTGTCGAGACGCTGGAACACCGCCACAGCTCTGAAGCAGGGTCCGCCGCTGGAACGCTGGAGCCCCGCAGCTCTGAATCCGGGTCGCCGCTGGGACGCCACAGCTGGAGCACCACAGCTCTGAAGCCGGGTCGCCGCTGGAACGCCACCGCTGGAACGCCACCGCTGGAACGCCACCACTGAAGCACCACAGCTCTGAAGCCGGTTCGCCACTGGAACGCCACTGGAACACCGCAGCTCTGAAGCCGGGCCGCCGCTGGAATGCCGCAGCTCTGAAGCCGGGTTGCTGCTGGAACACCGCCGCCGCTGGAAGTTGGAACGCTGCCATTGCTCCGAGGCTGCCAGCTCTGCCATTAGGCCTCAGCACAGACGGAGACTGTGACGGGGGACACAACAAGAAAAGTTGCAATCCCCCAAAGGGAGGGACTAAAACCCTGTTTCTCCCCCCCTCCCTCCCTCCCCCCCAACACACATACACAGCCTAATAAACCAAAATTCTAACTAAAACAAACACAAGAAGACAAAAAGAAAAGAAAAAAACAGACAGACTGCAGGTGAGCCGCAGCTGCCAGGCAGCGCCGCCACTTCTGGATGCCTGGCAGCTGCGGCTCATAACCTAAAGATGTGCGATCTCCTGGACTCTCTGGCTTTCTAGTCAGCTTATGTCTGTAAACCTCGTACGCAGTGAATTTAGGAGAAGTGTAGTAAGGTTCACTTTACACTGCGCCCTGCTGGAGTCACATACATGCCCTGTCCCCTTGCATTATACATTTATGTGCCTGATGCACTGAGTACTTAGAATGCATTCCCTTATGTGCAGATCCCACACATAAAATACCCATTCAAACTGTGCATCAAGATTATTTGTTTTATGAGAGAATTTATAGGCCTGTGTCTTATTTTTCAGAATTATTAACTAAGATAGTTTCAGGACATTTGTTGAGTGCTGGTGGATCCTCTGAATTTAAAAAAATGTATCAAGCATCTACTATTCCAGTGAATGACGAGAAACACAGTTGCATAACTCTTTCGGAACTCAAAATAAATTGTGCACACAATCTAGCCTTCTTTACAATGTTAGTTTTGAAGATTACAAGCATTTTGGATGTCATTTGAAGTGATGGTGGCATCATGGATACTATTCCTCACTGGAAACATTGCACCTGAATCACAACAAATGAACAAGATGGGGCAGAATCAGTTAACAACCTTGCTGATATAATTGGTTTTTACTATAAAGCATCAACTGTCCCTAACCAGGGATCGCGAGCTTCACGATGTTTGATTACGCAGCTCCCGCAGGTTGGAGCACCAAAGGCCGACCCCTAACAAAGGGATCGCCCGCTCCAAGATGTTAAAGTCCGCAGGCTCTGTGGTTTTGGAGCTCTAGAAGTCCCAGCAAGAGACCGCCAACTCCACGATGTTAGGCTGCAGTGCATACGTAGATACGACACAGACAAAGTTGCATCTCCATCGTGGAAAGAGATGAAAAAAGTTTCCCCCACCACTACCCACAAATACAAAAACTAAAGATAAGCTAAAACATACATTTTACAATGAACTAAAAACACACCGTTGGGGAGGCAGCCATCGTGTGTCTCCAGGTTCTCCAGAGATGGTGCCTGACTTGTTGCGTTAGTCCAACACTTTATGCCCTTTTGTTTATTAACCAGCATCTGCAATTCCTTGTTTCTACTCAATGTATTTAAACCTTGCCCAATTACATTTCCCAAGTACACATGTTCACAAAGGCAAAACTTCAGTGCTTCATTTACAATGAGTTATTGATGCAAAAATCTCTGCCAGCAAAAATTCAATATGCATCTGCTTCAACTGAAGACACCAAATTGCATCTCAATTAATTGTTAATGCATTTATTCCACCACAGGGAATTTCAATGCAAAAATTAAATAACTAGTTAAGATTAGCAGTATTTTCATCGGTTCGTTTTTCTATAGATTCTGATATTTAAAATATCTGTATTATTTATAGAAGATGCTAGATTAAGTCAAAAGTTAATCCTTTCCTTGGATGTATCTGCACCCAAATTTTAGTTGAAAGGCAAATCCTCCAGGTTTTTGGTGCAGAGGAAATTACAATTACAACAGTGTTAAAAGATGAAAAAATGTGCATCTGACAGGTAAGTGAAGGACATTGTTTCAGCAATTTAATGTAAGATCTTTTCAGATGATAGTTATCTATTTCACTGAAGGAGCTTGCACATGTTCTCCAGTGGGCTTTTACCCTGTGGCCATTTAATAACAATATTTATTCCTTTGAGAAAAACCATTGCGATTAAGGGCTATACAAAATGTTCTTTGAAACTTGATAAAGAATATGATAATTGCTGCAATGTTATTATTTTAGATTTTTTTTGTAGCTGTGAGATATTCCCATATGTATGCCCATAACTGAAAATAAGATTTTTATAGCAACTATATTTGAAATGCTTGCTCTGGTTATTTGATTTTTTTTGCTTCTTGAACAAACTTATGGCTGCACAGATGGATTTAATATATTGGAGATTATTACTAGGCACCCTTCAGTGTCTGTACATCCTATGGCTGTGCGGAGTGAAAAAACTGTTGTTCAAAAATATGAGCAATAAAATGAAGCACACTAGATTAGGAAGTCGAGGTCATTGGAAAGGAGATGGAAGTCTTAATATTGCAGATAATATTATGGTTATTATTTCTGCCAGGTACCCCAGTGACACAAACACAATTATTTGCCACAGAAGAAATAACTATCATTGCAAAATTAAAACTTGGACATAATTCTAATTCACAAAATATTGAAGATATTAATTTAATTATCTGAAGGCTCCACTGAGGATGTTCTATTAAGTCAAAGGTGCTCAGCTTTCTCTTTGATCTGTGCATTTGTGTTTGTATATGAAATAAATGCTAATTAACCAATAGTTAGAAAGTGCAATGGGAAGTTTTCACCAAGCTTACTGGTAGAACAATGGGAAAACAAATAAATAACTCAGGAAATGATCTTTCAGGTGAGTAGGTAGACAAAAATGCTCAGCGGGTGAGGCAGCATCAGAAATAAGCGACATTTTGTGTCGAGACCTTTCTTCAGACTGCTTCTGAAGAAGGGTCTCGACCTGAAACATCGCTTATTTCCTTCGCTCCGTAGATGCTGCCTCACCCGCTGAGTTTCTCCAGCAGTTTTGTCTACCTTCGATTTTCCAGCGTCTGCAGTTCCTTCTTAAAAATATCAGGTGAGTAGTGTCCTTAACATTTATAGATTCATAGAGTGATACAGTGTGGAAACAGGCCCTTCGGCCCAACGTGCCCACACTGGCCAGAATGTCCCAGCTACACAAGTTCCACCTGCCTGCTTTTGGTCCATATCCCTCCAAACTTGTGTTATTCATGTACCTGTCTGACTGTTTCTTAAACATTGGGATAGTCCCAGCTTCAATTACCTCCTCTTGCAGCTTGTCCCACACACCCTCCACCCTTTTTTGTGAAAAAGTTACCCCTCAGATTTCTATTAAATCTTTTCCCCTTGATCTTGAACCTATGTCCTCTGGTCCTCGATTCCTCTACTCTGGGCAAGAAAATCTGTGCATCTACCTGATTTATTCCTCTCATGATTTTATACACCTCTATAAGATCACCCCTCATCCTCCTGCACGCCAAAGAATAGAGACCCAGCCAACTCACCTCTCCCTATAGCTCACACCCTCTGGCAACATCCTCATAAATCCTCTCTGAACGCTTTCAAGCTTGACAATATCTTTCCTATAACGTGGTGCCCAGAACTGAACACAATACTCAAAATGTGGTCTCACCAACATCTTATACAACTGCAAAATGCCTCCCAACTTCTACACACATAGAAACATAGAAAATAGGTGCAGGAGGAGGCCATTCGGCCCTTCGAGCCAGCATTGCCATTCATTGTGATCATGGCTGATCGTCCGCTATCAATAACCCATGCCTGCCTTCTCCCCATATCCCTTGACTCCACTAGCCCCTAGAGCTCTACTTCACTCAATAGTCTGACTTCACTCAATAGTCAGACTGATGAAGGCCAATGTACCAAAAGCCTTTTTGACCACCTTATCTACCTGCAACTCGACCTTCAAGGAACCGTGCACATGCAGTCCTAGATCTTTCTGCTCTATAACACTCCCCAGAGACCTACCATTCTCTGGTAAGTCCTGCACTTGTTAGACATCCCAAAATGCACCATTTCACACTTCTCTGTATTAAATTCCATCAGTCATTCCTCAGCCCACCTGGCAAATCGATCAAGGTCCTGCTGCAATCTTTCACAACCATCTTCTCTATCTGCAAAACCACCCATTTTTGTATCATCAGCAAACTTGCTTATCTTGCCCTGTATGTTCTCATCCAAATCATTGATGTAGATGACAAACAGTAACTGGCCCAGCAGCGAACCCTGAGGTACACCACTAGTCACAGGCCTCCAATCCGAGAAGCAACCTTCCACTATCATCCTCTGCTTCCTTCCATGAAGCCAACTTGCTTTCTATTCAGCTATCTCTCCTTGGATCCCAAGTGATCTAACCTTCCAGAGCAGCCTGCCATTTGGAACCTTGTTGAATGCCTCACAGAAATCCACATATACGACATCTACAGCTCTGCCCTCATCAACCTTTTTGGTTGCGTCTTCAAAAAAACAATCAGATTTGTGAAACACCACCTTCCATGTACAAAACCATGCTGACTATCCCTAATCAGTCCTTGTCCATCCAAATGCCTGTATAACTTATCCCTCAGAATACTCTCTAGTAACTTTCCAACTACAGATGTTAAGCTCACTGGCCTACAGTTCCCAGCATTTTCCCTGCATCCCTTCTGGAATAGAGGCACAACATTTGCCACCCTTCAGTCTTCCGGCACCTCTCCTGTATTTAAGGATGACTCGTAAATTTCAACCAGGGCTCCTGCAATTTCCTCTCTAGTTTCCCACAATGTCCTTGGATATATCTGATCAAGCCCTGAATATTTGTCTACCTTCATACACATTAGTACCTTTAGTACTTCTTCGATGGTAACACTGAATGCTCACAAAATAGTTCAATTGACTGCCCTATGTTCCTCCTCCCTACTGTCTTTCTCCTCGGTAAATTCAGAGAAGAAATACTCATTGAGGACCTTTCCCATCTCCTGTGGCTCCACACAGAAGTGACCACTTTCATTCCTGAGATGTCCCACTGTCTCTCTAGTTACCCTTTTCCCCCTTATGTATTTATAAAATCTTTGCTATCTGTTGAAGAGCTGTATTAACACTTTTATTTTTTCCTTTTACTCCATTTCCTATGCTTGAGAATCAGTTGGCAGTTTAAATAATTGTGGGCTCCTTGGGACCAATGTGGGCTCCTTGGCTATCAGTGCTGGATCTGATATGTTTTGTGCCTTTTCATACCTCTAATTTCATTATCCTTTGACTCTCATTTTAAAAAAAAAAGGTCTCAACTCCAAATGTCACCCATTCCTATTCTCCAGAGATGCTGTCTGACCTGTTGAGTTACTCCAGCATTTTATGTCTATTTTCAAGAAAATTAAACTCTTTCTTACCTTGGTTATTTCCTATAGGGGCTGTCCCACTAATCCGCGAGTTAAGAAGAGTGTCTTCGAGCGTCAAGCTCAAGGGCACTACCTGGAAAACGTCGAGTGGGACCGGCCGTCAGCGTTGAAACCGCGAGCTGGAATTCAGACCCGCAATGAAGAGGAAGGAAAGACGGCTGCACAATGTACAGTAAGTCCTTTAGAGAGCATGGGGGGGGGGGGGGGGGCAGGGGGGCAGGGGGGGAGGAGCAAGGGGGGGGGGAGGAGGGGAGGGGGAGGGGGTTGGAGAAGGGGAGAGAAGTGGAGAGAAGCCAGGCCTCCTGCAGCTCAGACCGGCAGCTTGTTCCTTTCCCTAGAAGAAATTCGGGAGGCATCCAATTCCTTCTCCTGCAGCTAAAGGCGTTTCAATTCAAGCATGAGCTCTTTCTCTCTTATGGCTAACTCCTTCAATCGAATGAGGTCCCCAATTTCCTGACCAGGCTGTGTAGAAGCTAGAGGACTGTCTGCCTCAGCAGGCAATACCTCACTCCTCTTCAATGCAGACCATAACACCGACTTTATAGCCTCTTTCTTCGAATGCTTATCAATAGGCACCTTATAACTGCTCCTTCATATATTTGTCAAACAACTCCTGACTAGGAGCCTTAGTAAAGTCCTCCACTTTAAACTCCATATCAAATGTAGGACAAAACCACCAGCCAAGCCCCCATTCCGGACGTGCCCCCATTTTGTTACGACTCCCAAAGGCAGGTACCTCAGAGCCGCGTAACATAATCAAGAACCAGGTTCAAGGACTATTTAAGAAAATAGTCTTTAATTTAGTTAAAAGAAGACAAAAACCTGAACCTGAGCCCAACAACACAGTCAGGGACAAGAATCGACTAACAAACCAAATATAACAGTGCTCCAGCCAGCCTCGCAATGGACCGTCGAACCAGAGTCTATAACCTGCCTAAATGGAGATAACCCTGAAACAAAATACACAAAAACCCTCAGGTCAGACCTTATCTGTCCCAATGCAACATTAAATGACAAATATAGTTAACAATACACAAAGTTCTATGCCATGTGGCCAGGCCTCCTGCAGCTCAGACCAGCAGCCTGTTCACTAGTCAGGGTTGACGAAGAAGAGAGAGAATTCTGGTAACTCCCGGTATTTAAGCTTCCGATGAGTCCCCTGTCACCTGAAGCAGCTTGGCCAATCGGGTACAGCAATCCTTAACCCCTTTATTCCTGACTCCCAGCAACGGGGCCTGCACTCAGGAGAGAAACAGAAAAGGTAAGTACATAGCATTCACCAGTGGGGGGGAAGCACCTAACACCCCCACCCGAAGATGCTGAATAAGCTTCAGAAGAAACTATTCAGTACTAAAACACAGCTTCGGAAGAAACTATTCAGTACTAAAACTCTACTGGCGCGACAAGGCATCAGCCAAGATATTATCCTTGCCCCTGATGAGCCTGAACTCCAGGTTGTATTCTTGCAGCTGCCAACTCCAGCTCATTAACCGCCGGTTCTTATTCTTCATGTTCTGCAAAAAAAACAAACGGTTATGATCCGTGAATACGATGACATGGACATTCAAGGATCCCACTTAAACCTCGAAATGACTCAGAGACATTAACACAGCAAGGGTTTATTTCTCAATGGTGGAGTACCATCTCTGATGGGGATTAAACCTCTTACAGAAGTACGAAACTGGATGCCCCACCCCATCTGAATCATCCTGTATAAGAACCCCACCAACCCCACGATCACTAGCATCCACTGTCAGCTTAAATGGACGCTCAAAATCAGGTGCCGCTAGCACAGGTGCGCGCACCAGAGACCTTTAGTATGATCAAAGGCTTGTTGACACAAAAGCTACCTTTGGACTCAGCAAATCCGTCAAAGGAGCAGCCACTGCAGAGAAGTTTGGATAGAACCCGCTATAGTATCCAACCATAGCCAGATACCTATGGAGTTCAGTCCTAGATATTGGAACAGGAAATGCGACAATATGTCCCACCTTGTCCTTGAGAGCGCGAACCTGACCTAAGGAGGGGGGGGGGGGGGGTAAGAGAAGGGGAGAGAAGTGGAGAGAAGTGGGGGAGAAGAGGGGAAGAAGGAGTGGAGACACTTTTAAGAAGTATAATAAAGTTTAGTGGGCATTTTACCTACCGGTCGGTTTTCCTAGGTACTGAAAACTCCAATGAGCCAATCAAAATGCCCGGACAGCAAAGGAGATTGCCTACGGCTGCCCTTGACTGCCTATAACTACATAGCGACCCCACTCCAATGCACTACGAGTTAAAAAGAGCCTTGCCAACCTATTTTTACTCACGGAAAATTTTTCAACATACTGAAAATGTTTCCGCAACCTAGCCGAAGCCGCGAGTATTCTGGAACTTGAAGGAGTTCCAGTGACCTCATAGGACCTCCTAGGACCACATGTTCACCATGCTGCGAGTTTGAGTCAAGGGTTAAACTCACAGCATTAGATCGCCGCAGTGGGACAGCCCTTTTAGGCTCAGTTATACAACCGTCATTTGCTTTACCGCACTGATTTAGATTGCATTTGCCAAAATAAAAATGGCTTCCATCATCCTAATTCTTCACAACCCATTTATCTCAAACGATCCATTGAGGAAGTCTTAAAGATGCTGTTGGTGCCTCTGGGACAAAGCATTATCAAAGATTTTTCATCAGACCTTTCAACCATAATGCTGTACAATTATCAGCCTCATCCAAATAACTGATGCCCATATTGTACCTTGCATTATTTCCCATTTACCTATCAACCTGGCCTTATCAATTCAACTCTGCTCCAGTGGGATCCCTCCTACTTCTGGGATCCCCACGTCTTCACAAAGGAGAACGCAAACAATCTACCTGATATAGTAGTGGCCAGAGGATCTGGGGTGACGGAGGAACTGAAGGAAATCCACATTAGGCAGGAAATGGTATTGGGTAGACTGATGGGATTGAAGACTGATAAATCCCCAGGGCCTGATGGTCTGCATACTTAACGAAGTGGCTCTAGAAATCGTGGATGCATTGGTGATAAATTTCCAATGTTCTATGGACTCAGGATCAGTTCCTGTGGATTGGAAGGTGGCTAATGTTATCCCACTTTTTAAGAAAGGCGGGAGAGAGAAAACAGGGAATTATAGACCAGTTAGCCTGACATCAGTGGTGGGGAAGATGCAGGAGTCAATTATAAAGGATGAGATAGCAGAACATTTGGATAGCAGTAACAGGATCGGTCCGAGTCAGCATGGATTTACGAAGGGGAAATCATGCTTGGACAGGTTGGGGGAGTGGGCGGATGCATGGCAGATGACATTTAATGTGGAGAAATGTGAGGTTATCCGCTTTGGTAGCAAAAATAAGAAGGCAGATTACTATCTAAATGGCATAAAGTTGGGAAAAGGGGAAGTACAACGGGATCTGGGGGGTCCTTGTTCATCAGTCTATGAAAGTAAACATGCAGGTAC
Organism: Raja brachyura; assembly: GCA_963514005.1. Next base: position 93,785,039 of record OY740783.1, on the reverse strand, counting down.
AGCAGGCAATGAAGAAAGCGAATGGCATGTTGGCCTTTATAACCTCTAGTTATAGGAGTATAACTAGAGTCGACTATAGGAGCAAAGATGTCCTTCTGCAGTTGTACAGAGCCCTAGTGAGACCACACCTGGAGTATTGTGTGCAGTTTTGGTCCCCTAATTTGAGGAAGGACATTCTTGCTATTGAGGGAGTGCAGCGTAGATTTATAAGGTTAATTCCCGGGATGGCGGGACTGTCATATGCTGAGAGAATTAAGCAGCTGGGCTTGTACACTGGAGTTTAGAAGGATGAGAGGATATCTTATTGAAACATATAAGATTGTTAAGGGTTTGGACACGCTGAAGGCAGGAAACATGTTCCCAATGTTGGGGGAGTCCAGAACCAGGGGCCACAGTTTAAGAATAAGGGATAAGCCATTTAGAACAGAGATGAAGAAACTTTTTCTCACAGAGAGTGGTGAGTCTGTGGAATTCTCTGCCTCAGAGGGCGGTGGAGGCAGGTTCCCTGGATGCTTTCACGAGAGAGCTAGATAGGGCTCTTAAAAATAGCGGAGTCAGGGGATATGGGGAGAAGGCAGGAACGGGGTACTGATTGGGGATGATCAGCCATGATCACATTGAATGGCGGTGCTGGCTCCAAGGGCTGAATGGCCTACTCCTGCACCTATTGTCTATTGCCTATTGTCTATTGCCTATTGTCTATTGTCTATTTTGGCATCCCATTCCTCTTTACTTCATTCAAAACTTTCTCCATAACCTTCCATTTTATTTCATTTCTTGGCTTGACAAGCCTTCCTTTTCCGATTATGCCTCTCTGTCTGTTATCTTGGGACTGCTTTCTAATTCAAGCTCACCATGCAAATGATCATTTCTGCATTTTTAGCACAGTAAGTAGAGTAGGGATTAAGTCCATCAAAAGGATGACATTAAATTCCAGGACAAATCATTGTTCATTGCGTCAGCTTTGCATTGCTTCAGTTCACACTGGATTCAAAGACTTAATTCTACTTTCACATTGATAATGCAGTCTGGCTTTTGTACAAGTATATCGGGTGGCGCCTCACAATGGCAGCCTCACTAACAGTCTGTCTCGACCTTTTCTTCTTTTGTTGTTTTTAGTTTGTTGTTGAATGCATGTTTTAGTGTATCTTTAGTTTTGTATTATGTGGGGGTTGCGAGAAACATTTTTTATTTCTTTCCTCGATGGAGATGCGACTTTTTCCGTATCGCATCTCCGTCCGCACTGTGGCCGAACATCGTGGAGCTGACTGTCCCTTTGCTGGGGATTGACTTTTGTGAGCTCCAACCTTGGTAGCTTCGACCGCCCCAATCGGAAGAGCTTCTATCGGCCCGATGCGGGAGCTTCGATCGCCGGCTGCGGCAGCTTCGATCGCCCCAACTGTGGATAGTTCGACTACCCATGACTGTGGGAGAAAAGGAGGGAAGAAGATAATACGTTATTGCCTTCCATCACACTGCGCTAGTGAGTCTTGCTGCTTTTTTGGTATGACTGTATGGCAAATCAAAGTCCTTGTATGTTCTTACATACTTGGCTAATAAATTATTTATATCTGGTCTGGTAGAATATGAAAAGCCCTTTGCTCACAAGTTGCCTATCTATGAGAATCTGCAGTCTTTTGATCAGCACTCATCACCTGTCAACCTCTGTTGATATCTCCATTATTCCTTTCCACACCTGACTTCTTCTCTGCCAATGAACACTCCCTCACCTGCATCCACCTATCAGTTGCTGGTCCTTGCCCCACCCCTGTCCCGACCCCTTTATACTAGCTACTTCCTCTCTTTAATCGGTCTTATCAGTCTTCAGTTATTTCTTGCACTAAATGTTGTACCCTTTATCTTCGCTCTGTGGATGGTCTGATTGTACTCACGTATATTATTTTCTTTGACTGGATAGCATGCAAACAAATGCTTTTCACTGTTCCATGGTACACATAACAATAATAAACTAAACTAAACTATCTACTCTATCAGGCCATAAGAAAAGTCAAGACCTGAAATATGGACTGCCCATTTCCCTCCACCAAAGCTGCCCGACTTGCTAGGTTTCACCGGTAGCTCTTCTGTTTTGCACCAAATTCTCGCATCTGCAGTCTTTAGTGTCTCTTGCCTAACTAAAGAACCTCTGAAGCAAGAATCTGTGATGGATGACTGAGAGGACCATGCTCACCTAACTCGTGAGTCTAATCAATAGGGCATTCAAAGCATCCAGCTATAAGAATCAAACTACTATTGTATAAGTGCGAGAGTTCCTATCGGGAGTGTACATTTAGCTTGAGCAGATATGAATGAGTTTGCTCCTGGGTAATCAATTCATTGAGTGTCGGTGATCTTTCAGTGAAATGATGCACTAAATATTTGACTGGAAAGAAATAATTATTTGATAAATCATTTAAGCTTTGAAGTGGAGGGGTATATTACCTGCAGCACAAATGAATACCTTTGATGAGAGCGGGGACAGATTATGGCAGCACAATTGATGAGACAGGCTAGTTCTCCTCTACTAGCTGACAATATTTATATATAGAGAGGTATTTGGCTGCCTACAATAAATCCCCACAAAAGGTATCTGTATTTTAAATCATGCCACTTCAATCTGTGCATTAAAAAAAACTAGAAACAAAAGAAGAAGAATAAAATGACATGGCTTCACGGTGCAGGTGATATTTTCCTGAAGAAAGAGCGATTTAAATATTCAATAGGATCTTGGAAAACAAAGGTAAAATTATATCCCTTTCCATCCTTCAAATTAATAGTATCTATTAAGATGTTCAAAGCATATTTCAAGTTCAAGTTCAAGTTACATTTATTATCACATGCACCAATTGGTACAGTGAGATTTGAATTACCGTAGAGCCATACGAATAAAAATAACACAATACACAATAGAAATTTAACATGAACATCCTCACACAGCAGAATCAACGTTTCCCACTGTGAGGGAAGGCAATAAAGTTCAGTCAACTTTCTCTTTGTTCACCCGTGGTCGGGGCCTTTGAGCCCTCTGCAGTCGCCACTACGGCGGCCTGATGTTTCAGGCCCTCTCGCCGGGATGATCGGAACTCTGATGTTGGAATGGAAGAACACACTCAGCGGCTTGGAGTTTCCAAATTGGCCATTTCCTACCGGAGACCGCGGCTCCCGGGGTCCACCGGCCGATCTGGACGGAGATTCAACGCTGGCGGCCCTCTGCAAAAAATCCCAGGACTCCACGATGTTAAAGTCAGCGCCGCCCGCGGCTGGAAGCTCCACAAACCACAGCCCCACGGTGTTAAAGCAGCAGGCCCAACACTCCAGAGTTCCAACATACAGGGCAAGATCAGCAAGTTGCTGATGATACAAAAATGGGTGGTTTTGCAGATAGTGAAGATGGTTGTGAAAGATTGCAACAGGACCTTGATCTGCTGGGCAGGTACCACGACCTCACCATTAAGAACAGATTGCACAGTTTGGGAAACTTAATGTGCTTTTAATAATGGAGTCAGTTTGATGAATGTTAATGCATCCCATCAAATACAATCCTATCATTCAATATGCAATCCCCACCTTAGCTCCTCCTGAAAATGAACCTGCATCTCTCCCTTTCCAAATTCTGACAAATGATCTCAGGCCCTAAACAATAAATGTTTCCCTTTCCATCGATCCTGCACGACTGCTGAGTTTTCCAGCATTTTTAGCTGCTATATCTTAATTATATTTGCGTAATTTGGCTTGCACAGTCAACCTTATCTTATTACATACAAAACTTGAATGAAGAAACCTCTCATTTTCATACATCTCTTCTGAAACTGATTAGGATCAGGGAACATAGTTGAGGATTTAATTAACCATGATCTTATTGAATGACACCAACATGCTCTTTGTTTTTATGTAATTATGTTCACAGAAAAGGCCAATGAAATGTTGTTACATTTCTATGAATTGGAGTTGAGAATTACTGAGTTAGTGAGAAAGATAGAGAAGGGAAAAAGAGGGAGGATAAGATGGAGCGAGAGGGAGAATGAGGTGGAGGAGCGAGGGAAGGAAATAAATGAAAACGTACCAGATAGATGATATAATTTGGTTGCCTCCTGAGGTCTCCACCAGAGAAGAAGCACGTGTCCTAATCAGTTTTATTTGCCCTAAGCGATATTAAGCAAAGCTAAGATCACTGGCTATGACATCAAAGAATCTGGTGAAAGTAAGTTATTTGTTGATAAGAGGGAATACATTGATATGGTTATGTTTTTGGTAGAAGATTCTCTCAGCACCAGGACATCATTGTGGGAGTTACTCAGGGTTACATAGTGTGTAAGTTCAGAAGTGGGGATGACTTCTGATGTACATTTCTAATTGCAACTTCCCAGCAAATGAACCACCCCATGCCTACAAGCAGCAATACCAACATGACATTCAAGCATGGACTGATATGTGGCAAGTAATATTTCCATAGGAAACCTGTTGTGTAATGACATCTCTAATAAAAAGTGTCTAACCAACTACGCTTGACTTTGATGGGCACAATAACCAATGTCCTGTGCCTAAAGTGGACCAATCACATAAGAACAATGGCCACAAGTCTAGTCAGTGGTTTAGTATGTTGTAGTAAGCATGTCCCTTTCTGGAAAACCAAAAACTTAGCACTATTTACGAGACATGTTCAGATTGTAATGAAATAATCTCACTTGCCTGGATAAATGCAGCTCTGGCCAATCTTAAGATAACATCTTCTCAGACAAAGCAGTTCCTAAATCACTCAAAAACTATTTTCCTCCTTCATCTGTGCGTAATTAACAATAAAGCAATAATTTTAAAGTTACTGCCTACCCTTCACAAAGTGCACCGCAGTTACCTGCCTCGGGCACTTTGACAAAACCTTCCAATCCTGTGATCTATATTATCATGAAAAACAAGGACACGAGGCACATAACCACCAAACCGCATGCACGTTACCCTCTGGGCTAAATTGAGTTGTAAATATTTATCTGGTTGTTCAATGTCACTCAGTGGAAATCGTCAAACTCCCCACCTGAAACCAGTGTGAGAGAATCTTCATCAGAAGATTACATTTCAAGAAGGTGGCACACCACAACTTTTTTCAAAGAAAATCGAGGAAGGTCTATTAATGTTGGATTTGTTAGTGAAACTTCTATCCCAAATATTTAATAAACAGAAAAAAAATGTTCATTGGTCCATGCAAATTTAAAGATAATTATTTTTATTTGGATAATTCAAAATGATTGGAATGAGTTAACTTGTAGGAAATAACTGCAGATACTGGTTTACACCAAAGATAGACACAAAATGCTGGAGTAACTCAGCAGGACAGGCAGCAACTCTGAAAAGAAGGAATGTGTAACGTTTCAGGTCGAGACCTTTTGTCAAAATGAGGGTCAGACTCTCAGAATGTAATTACCGTATTTTTTTCAAATCTCATAATTAATAGTGATTAATTATTTTCTCACTCACAGCATTTCAACATATATATTCCACAGTGGGTTAAATATGAATTTTGAAGCAAACTGCACTCAATTTTTATATGCTTGGAAAGATTCAGGGACATGCATTATTAAGTAGAATATTTCTGACCTTAGTAATTTTCAACTACAGTGCCCATTTATTTACTACTTCCTGAACAATATATGCTGGTTAGCATTTCACAGGATGAAATAATATCGTTTTTGATTTTAAACTATTTTTCTCCTGCATCACAATTATCATATCTTCCAAATAAAATTTGGAACGTTTCTAGCATTAACATAAATTTCTAATTATAACTTCATAGAAACCTTTGGAAAAGAATATTAATGTATTGTCGAGTAATTAACAATAAAGCAATAATTTTCAAGTTATAGGCTCCTGAATTCATGCATTTGGAAATAACATTAAGTCAGCCTTCTTATGATAGAACTTTAGTTTTGCATGGATTTGGTAACTGAATTATTTATTGCTACCTCTGTAAAAGCCTATAAAAGAAATGTCACTAAAATCATTGTGTATTCTTTATGCCTGCTTGTTACCACACTTGCCGATATTGTTTTAAATGAGGCTGCCATCTACTGTATCTACTTTGTAACGTTGCTGCTAACAGTCTGCCAACCTGTGCATTTACAGGCAAAAGTAATTTGCTTAGAATGGGTAATGTGAAATAGCTGGTAATGTGAAAAAGTGCAGTTGTCATTAATATTTCAGTTGAATGGAAAAGGATAAGGAAAATCAAAGGTAGCTCCCTTTTTGCAGCAACCATTCAAACTTCACACTCATAATTTGTTTGGTTTTAAGACTGACCTTGGTCCAGGCCTTAGTTCTCTGGTTATCTGGAATTGTGGGGATATATTGGAGAAAAGGATAAGGAAACTAAAGAGACCCTCTACGTGCGATCAGTGCCACATGGAGTGAAGTAAGGGGACAATTCAAATAATCAAACACTAACTGCATCATCCCCAGTATTCAGGGTACAATGCATTCAACAAACAACTCTAATATATGTGGCTCTATTACATTTCACAATTGTATTTCAGGGATTGAATAATATTGTTCAGATAATACTTGCTAAAAATACACCAATGGTTGAGTTAAACCTACAATATGCAATAGAGTATCTGCACTATCTGCTTCGCTTCAGAATTTTGATTTTATTGAATGCAAATATTGGAGGAAGAATAGTAAGATTGAACGAGAAATTACCAGTTCGAAGGTTGATCTTTATTTTATGAGGAGTCGAAGTGAGGGATTTCGTGAATAGCCCGCCGGCACGCATGCTCGACATACTTCAAAGTAGCGGCGTAGAATCACAGAACCAACAATAGAAATGACTTTGCATAGTATGATTGAATTGACTAAGATTACCAGATGAAGGTGATTGAGGGTTGGGCGAGGAGGGCACGAAATCCCTCACTTCGACTCCTCATAAAATAAAGATCAACCTTCAAACAGGTAAGTTCTCGTTCAATCTTACTATTTCATTTCGGAGTCACGTGAGTGACTTCGTGAAGACTTCAAAGCTTCTGTGATTACACGCCCTGGACCACGTCCATGCTGACACACCACTACCAGGGATGGATGGGAGGAACAAACTTGCTCAATAGTTCATACTGCAAAACAAGAGCATATTTATTAATAACAAATCAAAAACCCCGCATGCGGGGACATCTCCACGTTCTGACCCTGCATTCAGCACGGCTTCTGCGAACTGTAGCGGAGCAGCAACAGGCTTGTTATAAAAACGCTGGAACACAGCTTCATTAGCCCATCCTGCTGTGGCGAGAATTTTGTCCATGGGCACCTCCATGACCCTCGCCGCTGACGTCGATGCAGCCCTGGTGGAATGAGACTTGAACACATTAGTGTCGATACCTGACTTACCCAAGACGACTAGAAGCCACCTGGATATCGTCTGGACTGTCACTCGATGATGAGATCTCTTATGAGTGACAAGCAGGTATCTCTCCATTCCTCTGATGCGTGCCGTCATGTTGACATAGTGGCGGATATGTGAGGCTAAACATAGCCTAGCATCTGCGGGGTATGCCGGGAACTTCAGCTGCAGCCCTGTGCACCCAGGTCTATGCTGCTTTAGTAGCTCGTCAATGAAAAATACCACTTCTGTAGGGGTAGATGTCATTCTGTCGACACAAAGTTTGTGTAGTGTCTGTACCCTCTGAGCTGAAGTCAGCGCTAGTAACATCACCAGCTTCATGGTGAGTTGGTCCAGTTGGAGCCCTTCCATGGGAGACCACGTCCTGAGCAGGGTTAATACGTCCCTGACATCCCAGGTGATATTATAGCGTGGTGTAGGCGGATTCATATTGAATATACCCCGCATGAGTCTGGACACTAGCCTGTTGGATCCTACCCCAATATTGAGGTAGAATGATAGCGCACTTCTGGCGCTGTTGATGGCACTGTAACTTAAGTGTTCATCATGGTGCAACCCCGCGAGGAATTCCAGGACGTCGGTTATTGTCACGTCATCGTACGTGATGCGAGAGCGGCTGCAGTAGGCTTCCCACTTCTTAATATGCGAGCGGTATCTTCGCCTTGTGGACTCTCGACACGACGCCCCAATGGTATCCATGGTCCGAGCCGAGAGGCCGTATTGGACTAACGGCCTGTTCAGAACCTGCAAGCCAACAAATTTAAATAGCCATGGCAGGGATGTGGCTCCCCTGAGACAGGGTGAGTAACCAATTGTGGGCAACCCTTCAAAAGGACCCAAGGTTCGTTGAGCATGTCAAAGACCACCGGATACCAAGGCTGCGTGGGCCAGTCGGGTATAATAAGGATGCCCTTGGCAGCATCTGCCTGAATCTTTCGCAATACCCGACTGATGAGGCAAAACGGGGGGAAGGCATAGAAAAACCAATTCCCCCAGTCCAGCGAGAATGCATCTAGCGCTATTGCTCCAGGATCTGGTTCCCATGAAACGTAGGCTGGTACCTGATGGTTTAACCGTGACGCAAAAAGGTCAATGTCCGGTTTACCAAATTTGGCTGTAACTTTAGAAAAAATCTCAGGATGCAACATCCATTCAATATTGTCATTAAATTTGCGTGACCTGGTGTCCGCCACAGTATTAAGCTCACCTGGCAAATAGGTAGCTGAAATCCAAATGTCACATGAAACTGACCTGGTACCACCCATATGGTTTAAATGTGCCACAGCTGTGGTGTTGTCTATTTGGAGACGGACGTGTGCTCCAACAAGCTTGGAACAATATGCACGAAGTCCGTGGAATGCTGCCAGCAACTCCAAATAGTTAATCCCTTGAGTCAACAACATCGACGACTCAAGGGTGTCCCATCTGCCCCCACAACTAGAGCAATTATCAGTAGCTCCCCAGCCATTGGAGCTTGCATCTGTCTGTAAATATACCACCGGATTAGCCTCCCTAACAGGCTTGAATGAGTTGCTAATGTGACACACCCACCATTGCAACTCAGTTATCGCTTCGGACGGCAGCTGCATTGATCGATCATAATGACCAGCGTTCCGTTTTAACGCAGTAATTTTAGCTCTTTGCAAATTCTGATAATGCAAAGGTCCATATCGTGCTGCCGGAAACAAAGCCACTAGCTTGCCAATTACTGTGGCTGTATGCTGAATCGATGGTATATTGGTGCCAATTAAATCTCTGCACACCTGAGTGACTTCCTCAATTTTGTTAATTGGTATAGTTATCCTCATGCTCATTGAGTTCACCGTGAACCCTAGGTAATTAATTACCTGGGCAGGGCAGAACTTCGATTTTTCTGGATGAACAATGAATCCTAATTGTTGAAATATATTGACAGCAGCTGCAACACCCTGTTCGGCCAATTGCAGGGTGTGGCCCACAATAAAGACATCATCTAATTAGGCCATAACTATGTGATGTCGTTGTCTCAAATACGCCATGATTGGCTTCACCAATTTAGTGAACAATCTAGGGGCTGTAGTGAGCCCATTAGGCAAAGCCTTATACTGCCAAAGTTGCCCCATCCAGATAAATTTCAAAAACCTTCTATCATATTTCTGGATGGATACTGAATAATATGCATCCCTCAAATCGATGCATGCCATAAAGCAACCATGAGAAATCAATGACTTGGCTGTTTCAAACGTATCCATTTTAAAATGAGTATATGTTACAAACGTATTCAAACGGGTTAGATCAATAATGACACGACAGCCTCCATCCTTCTTCGGTCTAGTAAATATGTTCGAAACAAATTCAATTGGCTCATGCACCGTTTTCTCAATCACACCCTTCTGTTCCAGACTTAAAATTTCCTTATAACCTGCTGCCTGTTCTGCAGCAGACAATTTAAACGTACGACCGGGCATGTGCTGGGATGGAGGAATGTCGCCATTAATAAACTCAATTTTATGCCCCTGAATATTCCGCAACACATACTCATCACCAGTAAAATTACCCCATGCACCCAAAAACAACCGTAAACGACCACCAACATGGGAAGTTAAACAGAGAGAAAAAAGAGAACCAGACCCCCTCACCTCCGTGGTTACCGGCGGTCCTTGACACGTGTGGGTGGCCGTGGAGGTGCTGGGTTGGCTTGAGGGCGCGGCGTCTTCGATTTCCACCAAGGTCTCTGCCGACCCTGTCCTAAAAAAGACCCTTGGTGCTGGTTCTGGTGCTGTTGTTGTTGTGGAGTTAGAGGGTGAGTCCTCGTCGAGGCACCAGCCGACCCTCGTGAGCGAATGTATGGAGCTTTTGAGTCTGACGGTGTGGGGGCACTCTGAGAGCGCATGATCCCCACCGTTTTGGCTTGTTCGTCAAGCTCTTTGACTCTCTTCAAGAGGTCCTCACCAAAGAGCTGACGGGGCGGCGGCAGCGGCGGTGGTTTGCACAATCCTGCAAACTTCGGGTTGAGTGCTGGGCGGATGCTGTTTTTGTGAAACCCGTTGATTTCGTGCTGGGTCGCGCACAATAGGGCCAAAGCATCTTCCTGGTCCAAATTCAGTTCGTCCCCGTCCACCGACCGCGCAAAGGCGGTAATACCGGCCGTGAGGAGTTTCAGGATCCGCTGCAATTTTAGCTCCTGTTGACGGATAGCCGCACTGATGTTGCCCCATATTGGCGTATTGACCACAGGCACGTTGAGGGAGTTGCAGTTTGATGGAGCCTTGTGACGGCTCATAGCCTGGATGACGACTTCTTCCTGCAGCACCTGATTATTAAGAAAGTCCACTGTGGCATCCAGCTTTGTATTTAGAGGAAGACCAGATGAATGCAGGGCCGCGAATTTGGTCGCCACATCCAAGAGTTCCTCCGCCGGCACCTCCAACGGAGGTGGTACGGGATCCACCAGAACCTCCTCCTCCTGCTGCTCCAGGCTGATAGTAGATGTTGGTGAAGACGCCCTGTGCCTGTTGCTGCCCTGCTGTTGTTGACGTTGAAGCAGGAGCTCCAGCAGCCGCTCCATACGGTCAATACGCCCTTCACCCTGAACACTCAGGTGGTCGGAGTCCTCCGGCTCTGAAAAGTCCTCTGACACCCCCCCCTCCCATCCTTTCTCCCCCACAACCCCCGCTCCCCACTTCACTCTGTTCCTTCCCTTCCCTTCCTCCCTCTCCCACCTATTCCCCCCCCCCCCCCCCCTCATTTCCTGCCACTTTCTCCTCTCTGGCTTTAAAATCCACAAATCTTCAAACATAACTACACTTCCTTTCTTAACTCAGACCTTTGTTCCAACCAACTGCCTATCAAAGTCCGCCCTCACCTATGTCAACCTATTACCCACCACGCTCTGCCCAGCCTTTCCACTTTTGCAGTTTTCTTCCTTCCCCCCCCACCCCACCCACATCCTCCCCCGCCCACCCACCACCCCCTCCCCCCCAACCCTCGCCCACCCACCACCCCCTCCCCCCCAACCACCCATCAGCATCATTCTGAAGAAGGATCTCAACCCAAAATGTCACATTGAACCACCACGTGCAGGTTCCCTTCTAAGTGGCACACCACCTTGATCTGACGATATATTGTTTTCATTATTGCTGGGACTATATCCTGGAACACATTATGCAAGCACTTTCACTTGAAAGACTACAGTGATTTAAAAAAAAGTGCATCTAACCCCACTATTTTAATGGAAAAAAGGGATGCGCAATAAATGCTGGCTTGCAGTGAGTTCTATGTCCTCCAAATGTGTAAAAACAAATATATATCAGTGCACGTGTTATCGGTGTCCCAGGTACGGAAGTTGTAATAACAGCAAAAGTATTGGTAATGACTGTTGTTGCACCAAGAAATTGGCATTGACTTTGTGGTTTCTACAGGTTGTTTAAAACCTGTTTACAGGTGTACAGTAGAAAGTACGTCGACTGGTTGCATCATGGCCTGGTTTGGCAACATGAATGCCCAGGAATGAAGAAGATTGCAAAAGGTGGTGGAGACTGCCCAGTGCTTCACAGTTACTAGCATCCCCATCATTGAAGAAGTCGACATGAGTCGTTGCCTCAAAATGGCAGCCAGCATCATCAGGGACCCGCACCACCCTGGCCACACACTCATTTCACTCCTGCCATTGGGAAGAAGGTATAAGAGCCTGAAAACTATAACGTCTGGGCTCAGGAGCAGCTTCTTTCCAACAACCATCAGGCTATTAAACACTGTAACCTTCAAAAAATCTCTGAACCACATGGACTTGTGAGGCATTGATTTTGTCTTTGCTTATTATGGTGTTTACAGAGTATTATGTTTACATATCTGTTATACTATGCAAGTAAGAATTTAATTGGTCTATTCCAAGACACACAGTATGACAAAAAAAAACACCATTGCCTCTTGATTCTTGAGTCCCAAAGTTGCTGTGTGTAGCTCACTGTCTGCATCACAGGAAACAGACTGTTGACCAACATCTACTACAAACCTATTGAGTCCCATAGCTATCTTGACAACACTTCTTCCCACCCTGTTTTCTGTAAAGACTCTATCCCCTACTCTCAATTCCTCTGTCTACGCCGCATCTGCGCCCAGGATGAGATGTTCCATACAAGAGCATCGGACTTGTCCTCATTCATTAGGGAACGGGGGTTCCCCTCTTCCATTATAGATGAGGCTCTCACTAGGGTCTCCTCGATATCACAAAAGCACAACAGAGGATGTATTTCCTACTGCTGCTGAGGGAGCACAATCTGCCACAGGCAATGATGGTCCAATTCTACACAGCCATCGTAGAGTCTGTTCTCACCTTCTCCATCATGGTCTGGTTTGGCTCAGCCACCAAGCATGACACCTGGAGGCTGCAGCGAATTGTCCGATCAGCAGAGAAGGTTATTGGCTGCAACCTTCCCTTCATTGATGAAATGTACACTGCAAGGGCCAGGAAGCGAGCTGGCAAGATCATCTCTGACCCCTCTCACCCTGGCCACAAACTCTTTGAATCACTTCCCTCTGGAAGGCAACTCCGGACTGTCAAAGCTGCCACAGGCAGACATAAAAACAGTTTTTATTCACGTAGTTGCTCTACTCAACAGCCAAAAATCTGTAGCCTCCCTTTGATCTGTTATTTTGTTGGTTCACATGCTTGATCAATGGTGTTTTATCATTAATGTTTTATTTTTATTAATATTTAGTGTTTTCTGAGTCATTCGCAACTGTCACTGTATGTCATGTTGTTACTTGTGGGCGGAGCACCAAGGCAAATTCCTTGTATGTGAATACTTGGCCAATAAACTTACTTACTTATATCCCGCAGCTCTGCTCCTACTCCCCCTCCCCCATTCATAACAAAGACAGAGTCCCCCTTGTCCTCACATTCCACCCCATCAGCCATCATATACAGCATATAATCCCCCAACACTTTCACCACCTCCAACTACTGTGGATCCCACCACTGGCCACATCTTCCCATCTCCACCCTTTCTGCTTTCCGCAGAGACTGTTCCTTCCGTAACTCCCTGGTCAACTCATCCCTTCCCACCAAAACCACCCTTTCCCCAGGTACTTTCCCCTGCAACCACAGGAGATGCAACGCCTGTCCCTTTACCTCCCCCCTTGACTCCATCCAAGGACCTAAACAGTCTTTCCAGGTGAGGCAGACCTCATCTTCTGTATCCATTGTTCCAGGTGACAACTTCTATACATCGGCGAGACCAAGCGCAGGCTCGGCGATCGTTTTGCTGAACACCTCCACTTAGTCTGTCTTAACCTATCTAATCTCCCTGTGGCCCAGCAGTTCAACTCCCCCTCCCATTCCCAATCTGACCTTTCTGTCCTGGGCCTCCTCCATTGTCAGAGTGAGACCCAGCGCAAATTGGAGGAACAGCATTTCATATTTCGCTTGGGTAGTTTACACCCCAGCGGTATGAACATTGATTTCTCTAACTTCAGATAGCTCTTGTTTTCTCTCTCCTTCCCTTTTCCCTTCCCAGTTCTCCCACTGGTCTTACTGTCTCCGCCTACATTCTATCTTTGACCCGCCCCCTCCCCTGACATCAGTATGAAGAAGGGTCTCGACCTGAAACTTTGCCCATTCCTTCTCTCCAGAGATGCTGCCTCACCAGTTGAGTTACTCCGGCATTTTGTGTCTATCTGGCTGTCACTAATACAGCCCTCTCCACAGGCTCTGTTGCATATCCCACTGGAATCAGGTGCCGAACATTTTGCATCTTAAATCTGTGACTATCTGTGACATGTGTGTCTTTTTTTTATTTAAGGACAATCGCAAAAGGAATCTACTAATTGAACTTTTAATTTTTTTTATTTTGAAAAGAAAGTTATTTTGAAAATCTTGGTATGAAGGGTAAATGCTCCCCTAATATCTAAAGACCTGAGGTACGGATGTACCGCAAGATACACAGGTATTAAATCTATTCAAAATGCAAGACGATGAACAAAATAAACTGGGAGGATTCTCATTCTGCAGTTGGAACATTAGGGGTGTTAACGAACGTATTAAAAAGGGTAAGATTTTAGCTCAGCTGAAAGCATACAACACAGATATTGCCTTCCTACAAGAAACACATCTTAAACTTCAAGATCAAGCTAGGTTGAGGGCGAACTGGATAGGACAAACTTTTCACTCATCATATATGTCGAAATCTAGAGGCACGTCTATATTATTCGCAAAGGCATACCATTTAAACCAAAAACTTCCTTAACAGATAAGGACGGGAGATATTTGATAGTTACTGGTGAGATCCATGCTACCCCAATTACCTTGGTGAATATATATATGCACCCAACTTTGACAATCCGCATTTTTTCAATAAAATCTTGAATATAATCGCAGAATATAATTACCAGAATGTTATAATCGGTGGAGACTTTAATTGTGTTTTAGACCCTTACTTAGATAAATCTAGTCAAAAACAGAGAGGTAATGCGAAATCTAAAACTAGCAAACTTTTAAATACATATTTAAAAAATGCAAATATAACAGATGTTTGGAGATTGCAAATCCAACCGGCAGGGAATACTCATATTCAATGGTACACAAGACATATTCACGTATAGATTATTTCCTGTTGGATACAAAATTAATTCCATATACTTCTAAACCAAAATACCATACAAATACGATTTCAGATCACTCCCCACTAACTTTATTTTTAAAAATGGAAGGAATGTCTAAGAATAAACCATTTTGGAGGTCCAACCCTCAAATTTTAAAAGACCCGCAAGGGAGTATATATTTAAAGCGGCAAATGGATCTTTTTTTCTAAATAAATGACACGCCAGACATATCACCTACATTATTATGGGAATCTTTTAGAGCATTTATTAGAGGTGTTATAATTTCATAACAAGCTTTTCAAAATTAAAAAAATAAGAACGAACAAAGACAGTTAGAAGAACAAATTAGACAATTGGATATAGATAATGCTAAAGACCCAACTACGGATAAACATAATAAAATATTAATACTGAAATTTAAATTAAATAAATTATTATCAGTATAAGTTATAAGATTATTAAAAATTACTAGAGAGGAACATTTTTAATTTGGGGATAAGCCCCATAAACATCTAGCACGTCAGTTAAAAAAACGAGAAAAAGAACATATGATTTCAAAGATCAAATCAGATAGAGGGGAAGTATTAACTTTATCGAATGATATTAATAAAAGATTTGCGCAATTTTATGAGAATTTGTATACATCTAAAATGACAATGGATACCAATAAAGTTACAGAGTTCTTGGATAACTGTAATCATCCCAAACTAGAGTTGCAACAACAAGAGGAATTGGGAGCACAAAGCTCATATAAGGAAATAGAAGAAACAATAATCTCATTAAAAAATGGAAAAACACCAGGTCCTGATGAATTTAATAATGAATTCTATAAACGTTTTTATGACATATTTACACCATGCCTACAGAAAATGTATACATATGCCTTTAAAGAACAAATACTACCTGAAACACTAAACCTGAATCATTGAGTATAGAAGCTGGGATGTAATGTTAAAATTGTACAAGGCGTTGGTGAGACCAAATCTGGAGTATGGTGTACAATTTTGGTCGCCCAATTATAGGAAGGATGTCAACAAAATAGAGAGGGTACAGAGGCGATTTACTAGAATGTTGCCTGGGTTTCAACAGCTAAGTTACAGAGATAGGTTGAATAAATTAGGTCTTTATTCTCTGGAGCGCAGAAGGTTAATGGGGGACTTGATAGAGGTCTTTAAAATGATGAGAGGGATAGACAGAGTTGATGTGGACAAGCTTTTCCCTTTGAGAATAGGGAAGATTCAAACAAGAGGACATGACTTTAGAATTAAGGGACAGAGGTTTAGAGGTAACATGAGGGGGAACTTCTTTACTCAGAGAGTGGTAGCGGTGTGGAATGAGCTTCCAGTGGAAGTGGTGGCGTCAGGTTCGTTGGTATCATTAAAAAATAAATTGGATAGGCATATGGATGAGAAGGGTATGGAGGGTTATGGTATGAGTGCAGGCAGGTGGGACTAAGGGAAAAAAGTTGTTCGGCACGGACTTGAAGGGCCAAGATGGCCTGTTTCCGTGCTGTAATTGTTATATGGTTATATGGTTATATGAATCAATGATTACATTCATACTTAAGAAAGATTAAGATGTGGAAGAACCCAGATCATATAGAGCTATTGCTTTGTTAAGCACAGATCAAAAAATATTAGCGAAAATATTCGCTAGAAGACTAAGTAAGTATGCTAGTAAATTAATACAACCGGATCAAACGGGGTTTATCCCTAAGAGACAATCATTGAATAATTTGAGACGTCTGCTCAACATAACGCATTCACACCAAATTGAAGAAGAAAAACTATCAATTATTTCATTGAATGCAGAGTAAGCATTCAATCAGGTTGAATGGGATTATATGGTTAAGGTATTACAAAAATTTTAAATGGGAGAAAATTTCATTCTATGGATTAAATTATTATATAATAAGCCAACGGCCAAAATATTAACTAATAACATTTTATCTACAAAATTTCAATTGTCAAGGGGTAATAGACAAGGATGTTCATTATCACCACTGTTATTTTCTCTTATAATTGAACCACTAGCGGAAAGCGTTAGAACTCACCCGAATATCCATGGCTATAATACAAAATATTCAAACAATAAAATATCATTATACGCTTATGATGTACTATTGTACATCACAAAACCTCATATCACTATACCAAATATATTAAATTTACAGATACAATTCAGAATACAGAATAAATTGGAATAAAAGTGAAATCATGTCAATAAAACTAAAAGATTCTACACATCTCTTACAGTTTCCTTTTAAAATAGCTATGGAAAAATTTAAATATTTGGGTATTGAAATTACTAGAAGATATCAAGACATGTTTAATGCAAATTATAACCCTTTACTTAAGAAATTATATAATTTAATTAAAATTTGGAAAATGCTTCCGATGTCTTTAATAGGCCGAATAAATGCGATAAAAATGATTTTCTACCACATATTCTATACCTGTTCCAATCAATTCCAATATACCTACCCAAAAAGTTTTTTTTTAAAAACTGGATTCAGATATTACAAATTTTATATGGGATAATAAGTCCCACAGAATACAAAGATTACACTTGAATAAACCCAAAGCAGTAGGGGGATTAGCACTCCCTAATTTCCTGTATTACTATTGGTCTGTAAATATTAGGAATATAATTAAATTGCTGGATAATTCTCCCCAGCAACTGGATTGGATTATTATGGAGAAAGAGGACTGCTCCCCTTGTAATATTGGAGCGATCCTTCTTTCACCAATGAAGTTGAATAATAACAATTATAACAAAAATCCAATTATACACAGTACAATTAGAATTTGGAAACAAATAAAATACAACTTAAAATTAAGAAATTTATCTCTCCTATCACCTATAATTAAAAACCCTTTGTTTAAACCCTCAATTATAGATAAAGCATTTATACAATGGGAAAGAGCAGGAATTAAAACCTTGGGAGATTTGTATGAAATGGGAAAATTATTATAATTTAACAAATTACAACTAAAGTACAATTTGGGAAACAATCAATATTTTAAATATTTCGAAATATGTGACTATCTAAAAAGATATGCACAAGAATATCATAATATGCCATCAGATCTAAGGATAAGGGGGAATTCCTTTAGGACCGAAATGAGGAAAACATTCTTTACACAGAGAGTGGTGAGTCTCTGGAATTCTCTGCCACAGAAGGTAGTTGAGGCCAGTTCATTGGCTATATTTAAGAGGGCGTTAGATGTGGCACTTGTGGCTAAAGGGATCAGGGGGTATGGAGAGAAGGCAGGTACGGGATACTGAGTTGGATGATCAGCCATGATCACATTGAATGGCGGTGCAGGCTCGAAGGGCCGAATGGCCTACTCCTGCACCTATTTTCTATGTTTCTATGTTTCTATGATTTACTGGATGAAGCAATGAATACGAAGGCTGAATCAGCAAACGTAATATCATATACATATAATATTATTCTAAATGCAGAAATACCAACAACTGAAGGCATTAGAAGAGACTGGGAAAAAGAATTAAGTATAAACATTTCCTAAGAAAGGTGGGAAGAACACTTATAAATGTGCATAAATGTTCAATTAACGTAAGACACACTTTAATACATTTTAAAATCTAACACAGATTATACTATTCAAAAACTAAAATAAGTAAGCTTTTTCGCAATGTCTCACCTATTTGTGATCAATGCCAGTTTCAAGAAGCTATAGCGCACTCATTTGTTTTGTACAAAAATTGAAACATTTTGGACTGAAATTTTTGAAATCTTCACAAAATTATTAAAAATAAAACTGACACCAAAGGCAGATTGGATTATTTTTGGAACAACGGAAGGTAGCCCTGAATTAAATGTGTTTCAAAAGAATCTATTTGAATACGGCTTAATAACAGGAAAAAAAGCTAATCTTAAAATTCTGGAAAAATGCTCCCATACCAAAAGTTGATATGTGGATTTCAACTATGTTTGAAACACTACATCTGGAAGATATGGGACTCCGCCTGACAGGAAAATCAGATCGTTTCTATAAGACGTGGTCAGCATTTATAGATCTACTACAAGAGTACCTCAAAAAAGTACCGGCGTCGGGTCTTGGTAAAGGGGGATGAAAAACTGTCGAGCTGGTAAATTCCTTTTGCGTGATGTTTATAATAAAGTAACTGGCTTTTCCTTTTTTCTTCTCTCTCTCTTTTTTTTTCTTTTTCTAGGGTCTATCTCTTAATCTCCTTTCTCAAACTCTTCGGCCAAGGGCTCTTTTTTCTTTTCCTTTGGCACGCTTCTTAACTTTCACAACTCTTTTTTCACTTTCTCTACTTTCTCTGTTTCTATTCTTTTTCTCTAAAAGCCTTAAAAATTAAGGGGTACAATGATTGTAATAATATATACGGGATGTACACTGATGTAATTTACTGTACCTCTAATAAATAAAAATATATATTTTTAAATCTGTAACTATTTTATGCTCGTTACTTAAGTTCTAGGAGAGTATTTAATGGTGAAGTAAACAGGCATTATAGCTTAGAAAACCCCTCTGATGTAAACATTAATTCATACTCATGGATTGTAATTCCCTTGCCTAAATATCTCAATATGGATTCCATTGTTTCTTAGTATTAGTTTGCTGTGCATGGCAAATATTTAATATGATCTTCCCACTTGTTGTCAGCACAGCTGCTGAATGGGAGGGTACCCATTGAACTGAAGACTGACACCAACTACTACCATGACATGGAAAGTTAATGCTACTGAGATCAATATATTTTTGGGAGCAGGTTTTTTCAAGTTTAGTGCTCACTTTGCTGCTGATGACCAGTTTACAAGAATGATCCCAGGAATGAGTAGGTTAGCCTATGATGAACGTTTGTCGGCACTGGGCATGTAGTCGCTGGAGTTTAGAAGAATGAGGGGGGATCGCATTGAAATGTACAGAATAGTGAAAGGCTTGGAGAGAGCGGATGGGGAGAGGATGTTTCCGCTAGTGGGAGAGTCTAGGACTACAGGTCATAGCCTCAGAATTAAAGGACGTTCTTTAAGAAGAAATTTCCTCGTCAGAGGGTGGCGGATCTGTGGAATTCTTTGCCACAGAAGGCCAAGAGTGGATATTTTAAAGGCAGAGATAGATAGACTTATTGATTAGTACTGGTGTCGGAAGTTATGGGGTGAAGGCAGGAGAATGGGGTTAGGAGAAAGAGAGGAAATTAGATCAACCGTGATTGAATGGCAGAATAGACGACGTGCTGAATGACCTAATTCTACACATATTCCTTATGACATGACAAATTATTTGTTTTTTTAATTAGAATCTACTGCTAGTTGCTTGTACCTTTGCTGGGAATTTTACTTGTAAATCACTTATGATACGAATGTTCAATAGTATTCTCATTAAAATAGAAAACAAGCTGTTGACAACAAGAACAAGTCCTGAATTGATTCAGCAAGTTTCTTCATTGATTGGCTCTCGCATGAGGCCCAACAACATCCAGCCTCATAAAACCATCAGTTGAAATGCTCACCTCTGCAAATTTGACAGATCCCAGTCACAGTCACAATGGACTGCTACTCCAGCTATAATTTTCACCAACACTGTCCTCAGCTCCCTAAGTTCACAAAATAAATAACATCAGAATTATGAATCCTTATCCCTGCTGCAGATGCTCTTGGTGGATATTGGAGTGGATTTAGCATTAATATTCCCAGTAATCAAATAACTTCCCAAAACTCATAGATATTGTCCCTAGAGGAATAAAGAAAGGGGACAAAATAAATGTGAATACAGTTTATCAAATAACAAAGAAGAAAAATAAGGTTGCATTTTATTTTATTCGATAAATACTGTGAACCCTAAAGTAAAAGCACAATTGCAAAAGCATTGGTTTATTTCCAAATGAAAATCAATGAAAACTGTACTTGTTGGAAATTGTAAATAAAGCAAAATTTCTGGAAACCCTCAGCACCTGCAAAAAGAGAAGCAATCAATATTTCTGACTCAGGGGTCTTCATCACAACTAGAAAAGGGAGAAAACAATGATACAAGAAACTGCAGATGCAGGAATCTAGAGTAGAACACAAAGTGCTGGAGGAACTCAGGCGGTGCTTTGGGTCAGGACACTTCTTCAGTCTGCAAGCAATCAAACAACCTGAAGGAAGGTCCCGGCCCAAAACACTGTCTGTCCATTCCCTCGCCAGATGCTGTCTGACCTGCTGAGTTCCACCTGCAGTTAGTGATTTAAGGGCCTAGGGCTCACGGCCGTTGCGGTCCGGATCCGCCCCCACTCCCACTCCCAGAGCGGGGTCAAGATAATTGAAGATGGACACAAAATGCAGGAGTAACTCAGCGGGACCGGCAGCATCTCTGGAGAGATGCAATGGGTAACGTTTCGAGTCAAGACCCTTCTTTCAGACTGAAGAGGAGTCTCCACACGGCCGTGAGTCCCAGGCCAAGCTTGGGGATCGTTTGCCTGCTTCTGCTGCTGTTGCAGGTGAGACGTTGCGTCGCGCCAGGGTCTTGGGCCTGTCCCACTTTGGCCGTCAGTTCCACGACAGGTCGTTGGCGAGCGAAGATTTTGTTCGCTACAAAAATTTCGGAGGCCCGTATGACGTTGCGCACAACTACATACCCCTCCGCGCTTCTCAGTGGGACCGGACCCACGCGGCCATATGATGCCCGTACGCCTCAACACAACCACAAGGTCACGTAATTTGCATGCCAAGGACACATAAGTGTGACAGGCCCTTTACTCAAGAGAGAAAACAAATTAGTAGAGAAGGTGGGAGGTGGAAACGGTAGAACAAGAGAATAATTTTGATGGGGTGACACCAAATGACTTATGTGATAATTAAAGAGCAATCAAGATCAGATAATGCTACTTTGTCTGTGTAATGTGATGCTAATGATAAGGCTGTGGGACATGCCTAACAGGCCATACTATCCATGTAGAAAAAGAAAAGCTGAGCCAAAATGATGATAGTCAGAAATGGCCAGTTCTGATAGAAAAAAAGTGTGGGTGGCAATTGCATATTTGGTCCCAAAAGCTGTAACATGTGCAGGTAGAAGATGAGGTGTTGTTCCTCAACCATGCATTGGATCTCGTTTTACAGTGCAGCAGGTCAGCGTGGGGTGAGGTGGCAGGCAACTGAAAGCTCAGGATCACTCTTGCAGGCAACCTCTCCACAAAGCGATCACGCAGTCTGCATAGGAAAGAACTGCAGATGTTGGTTTAACTCAAAGGTAGACCAAAAATGCTGGAGTAACTCAGCGGACAGGCAGCATCTCTGGGGAGAAGAAATGGGTGACATTTCGGGTCGAGAAGAAGGGTCTCGACCCGAAACGTCACCCATTCCTTCTCTCCAGAGATGCTGCCTGTCCCGCTGAGTTACTCCAGCACTTTGTGTTTACCACCCAGTCTGCGTTTGGTTTCTTCCATGTAGAGGAGGCTATATTGTGAATGTTGAATGTAATATGTAGAACAAGGAACTGCAGATGCTAGTTTTTAAAAAAACCCACAAGGATGAGGCAGTATCTGTGGAGAACATGGATCGGCAACACTTTACATTGGGACCCTTCTTCAGACTGTGAAGAAAAGTTCCAACCTGATGCGAACATAAAGTCCTGGAGTACTCAGCGGACATAAAGTCCTGGAGGCAGCATTCTTGGAGAACATGGATAGGTGACCTATCCATGTTGTTCTCCTAATTTGTGGACAGACATTCTTGCTATTGAGGGAGTGCAGCGTAGGTTCACCAGGTTAATTCCCAGGATGGCGGGACAGACATATGATGAAAGAATGGGCCGACTGGGCTTGTATTCACTGAAACTTAGAAGTATGAGAGGGGGTCTTATATAAACATATACATTTCTTAATGGGTTGGACAGGCTAGATGCAGGAAAAATGTTCCCCATGTTGGGGGAGTCCAGAACCAGGGGTCACTTTTTATGAATAAGGGGTAGGCCATTTAGGACTGAGATGAGGAAAAATGTTTTCATCCAGAGAGTTGTGAGTCTGTGAAATTTGTGTAACAGAAGGCAGTGCAGGCCATTTCACTGGATGTTTTCAACTGTTAGATATAGCTCATAGGGTGAATGGAATCAAGGGATACGGGCATAAAGCCGGGATGGGATACTGATTTTGGATGATCAGCCATGATCATATTGATGGTGGCGCTGGCTCGAAGGGTCGAATGGCCTACTCCTGCACCTATTTCCTATGATTGTTGCCTCAGTATTTATTGGGGTGTCCAGCTGAGTTTTTGGTCAAGGATGATCCCAAGGATATTGATGATGGTGTTGACACCATTGAATGTTAAGTGGAGGTGTTATGTGACTAACATGCAAGTGT
Organism: Raja brachyura; assembly: GCA_963514005.1. The sequence continues at coordinate 93,761,752 of OY740783.1, read as the reverse complement.
TAGACAATGGCCATGTCTATTTATACACTTCTGATCAATTGCATTTATATTTCTGTCAAGTCTCAACCTAATCCCTTTCGTAATGATTTAGTTTCAAAATGCCTCAACATATGTAAAATAACCAATAATTATTGAATGGTAGCAATATGGTATGTGAACAAATTTGATGAAAACTTATCCTTCATCTATTGTTCACAAATTCACAAAATCTAATATTTATGAGGAATAGTGGGCGTGCAAAGAAAGAGGAGATGGTGTGAGATTGCAGTAGGTTGTAATTAACGGTTCATGCATGTATACAAGATCAGTTGGTTGTAGTTTAGAGCTGATGAGACGCTGAATGTAACAATGGTGCTGGAGATCTTATTAAAACAAAATTACAAATGAGAGTTCCTCTGGGAAGTTCCTTTATTGTTGAAGTCTCTATATTTATTTGAACAGTATCTCCAAGGTGTTGGATAATTACTCCAAAGAATATCAAGGAAAGGTCACCTACATAAATGCATACACAAACAGCAAATCTGATAATGTCTATAGCTCAAGATGCAAATTATTGACTGCTATTGCTGCTTGCTCTAATGTTCATCAACCGTTAAAATAATTCAAATATTAGAAGAAATTTGGCCGATAGCCACTTGATTGATGAGTGTGCTTTGAAATGCAGGGAGAGGTGATGTTGGAACAATGGGCCACTGGACATAAAATCGTCAGCAATCTGTGGACTCTGACATCAGAGCCCCAAAGGCAGGGAGATCAGGAGAATGATCAGTGGCAGAGGATGGACCTTGAAGGTCAGGGTCCCATGGCAAGAAGGTCAGTGACCAGCGATCTCAGACCAGAGCCTGGAGGTTAATAGATACAGTTCTCAGAAGTCTCAGTGGTCTACACGGTGTTTCACAAAAGAGTAAAGTCCTTTTTATTTGCGGGCGGTGATTATATTTGATGTTCTGCCTCAAGTCAGACTAGTGTTGCAGCAGGCACTTCAAACAGACATTAGAGTAAAACAGATGAAAAGAACCTAAAGAAATTGCTCCAGAGAATGGAAATCTGGAGCAAAACCAGAAAGTGCTAGAAGCACCCGACAGGTCAGGCAGCACCTGTGGAAAGAGAAACAGAGTTGACGTTTCAGGCCAAAGACCTTTATGAAAGGTTCATATGGGCCCAAAACCCATATGTCATAAAGTCATGGAGTGATACAGTGTGGAAACAGGCCCTTCAGCCCAACTTGCCCACACCGGCCAACATGTCCCAGCTACACTAGTCCCACCTGCCAGCATTTGTCCATATACCCCGAAACCTGTCCTATCCATGTACCTGTCTAACTGTTTCTTAAATGTTGGGATAGTCCCCGCCTCAACTATCTCCTCTGGCAGCTTGTTCCATACATCCACCACCCTTTGTGTGAAAAAGCTAGCCCTCAGATTCCTATTAAATTTTTCCCCCTTTACCTTAAACCTATGACCTCTGGTCCTCAAATCCCCAACTCTCGCAAGAGACTCTGCATCTACGCAATTTATTCCTCTCATGATCTTATACACCTCTACAAGATCACCCCTCATCCTCCTGCGCTCCAGGGAATAAAGTCACAGCCTACTCATCCTCTGCCTACAGCTCAGATCCTCTAGTCCTGGCAACATCCTCTTTCATCAGAACTCTGCAGAATGAGGGTGTCTTACTTGCCCTCAATTGCTGGGAGTTCGGAATTTCAATGAAGAAACTTATCTTTGCGACCTGCCTGCTATTTTGGACACACAGGCTTCACAGCTGCTGAATAGTGGGTGCTGCGCAACATAATTTGGTGCAGGTAAGGGGCCATTAATGAATGTTCAAATTTGCCCAGGTTATTGGTGAGACATTGTAGCTTTAAATTCAAGCAGCACCTCCTTGACATCTTCTTGCTGCAGGATGCCAGCCTCCAGGGATAGCACTAATGGAACTGCCAGGTTGTGTTCTCAAGATGCTGTGACTTTTATAGAAGCTGTTTTTCATAAAAAGACTTGGCAAGTTTCTATGGGCCATATGCTCAGAAGCAACCATGAATTTTCCAGGATCTGTGTGAGGAAATACATTAAATTTCTCATGCTGTATAATGTTTTTTAAAAAAATGCCAACGTTAATATGGAATCTATTTTTTATTGTTGATGCCTCTTCGCATCTGACATAACATTCAATTTTCTTTGCGACAGAGTTGCCCCATAATCAATCATTAATGTGCTACAATAAAGAACAAGCCTTGGAACTTTTCAAGAAATGTTAGTATTATTTTTTTTTTCACATTGCAACATAATTGTCACCATTTAAAACATTAACAATAAACCTGTTGGTGCCACATAACGAAAGACACCGATGCAATGATATAAAACATTTAGGAGAAAATCTGTGTGTCCTTACATCAACAGCAACTGGTCAGGGAGAATAATATGCGATTACCATCATTCCAAACATTGTTTTCATCAGACACTCATGGCTGGGCTTTTTGACAGCTAAGGGATTCATCCTGGGCCTGTGAGACAGATTTAAGTAACTCGTGCTGGAGGCTCTTGCATTTGGCTTCTCCTCTAGTCAAGCTTAAATCAGTAGTGACCTTAGATGAAGCATTGATGGCATGGCCGTGATCTAAATTCAAATCTAAAACACCAGTGCTCCGTTAGCAACTGGTATCAGCTTAATTATATACTTGGCGCCACATTCTTGCTTTCAGAATTTGAAATCAATTTAATTTTTCAGAAACGTCATCGAACCCTGTGATCTCTCAATTAAATGAAACACCCGTGCTGAACAAAGGTGGATGTAAATACAGTGCAGCTCCTGGAGATTTGCAGTATTAGATACTAACTTGAAGTCTTCATAAAGTCAGAGATATGGAAGATAGGCATTGCGTGTGCTTGTGTCAGTTGTCTGGAAATGCTTCCAGTTGCAGAGTCTGTGTTAAGGCAAGAAGGCAGGAGATGAGCTCCCCATAAAGAGCGATATGCATCTGTCACATTTGTCCAGGATGATTCCCTGAGCTGTCATAGGCCATTCAGCCAAAACAGTCCATGCTGGCTTTAATGCCAGTCCATGCCAGTTCAACCAGTCTATGCTGGTTTTAGTGCCAGTCCATGTCAGTCCATGATGACTTTAATGCCCCACTCAAGCCTGCTCCCATTTCTCCTCATCAATATCTATCAATGTGACCATCTATTCCCACATTCCTCATTTGCTTTCCCAGCCTCTTCTTAAATTACACATACATAGATTACTCGCTCTCTGTGGGGAAGCTGCACATTCACATTACCCTTTGGGTAAAGACGTTTCAGCTGAATACTATATTGGATTTTGTATGAGCCAAGATTCTCTGAAACTGATACCCTCCAGTCATGCTCTTCTTCAACAGTGGACACATTCTCTCTGTAGCCAATCTATCAAATCTTTCACCATTAAATATCTATAAGGAGCTTTATATTCAGAACAGAACAGGACAGAATGCTACAGGAGATCCTTCTTCCCTGTGGCTATCAAATTTTACAACTTTGTCGTGGGGTAGACTGAGACTGACTCCCCACGCCCCCCATATCCCTCAACCTCCTCAATCTTTGCACATCCACAAACCCTTTTCACTCGTCACTTTAATGTCATCTTTCATGTATTTTGTGTTTTTATGACTGTTGGCAAATTAATTTCCCTCCTGGGATAAATAAAGTTCAATCATATCATATCGTATTTTCCTTCACTCTCTTTCCTCCCACCTCTGAAATATTTATTTTTCAAGTCACAATCTGATTCCATTTTCAAACCTGTTTCCATCACCATTACATTTAAGACATTTCAGTTTATGATAAATGACTGAATTATGTAGATTTATCATGCCTTCCCCGTGGCTTAGGGCCACCAATTGTTACCTCGATCCTTTGGTTTTACAGAGTCTTGTGCTTCCTGGTATTCTATAATTGAACGTTACATAGTGCACTCTCACTGAAAACATCATAAAAAAATGACATCTGTTCATAACAATCAGGTTTCAGTTGAACAACAAACACAAACACTTGCAGAATGTAACCAGCAGTCACAAACTCCTCTGGTGGAAACAATCCACTTGGTCTTAGGTAGTACTTATCATTGTAGCTATTGATCCACATCATGAACGAAACTGTAAATTTTCCCCATCTAGACCATCAAAATCCTCTCAGGAGGTTTATTAAACTGCTTACCTCATCTGTCACAAGCTTCTCTGATCTTTAAACATATCAAAGCCCTAAAACCATTCCAGGAAGTCTGCTCTACAACCTTTCTAAAACTATCAATCTCCTCCTATTATATGGAGCTCAGTACTAAACACAATCATTGAGGTCTATCCAGTAATTTATAAACATTTAACACAACCTACATTCTTTAAGAAGCTATGCTTCTAAAGTTATGGAACCAAACTTCCTGTTCACAGTTTGTCCCGCATCATTCAAGAATTCTCAACATGGACATTGAGGTCTGAAAATGTCACACTTAGCACAAAGATTCTAGTGCATGATGCAAATTATCTTTTTTAAATGTACTTGATGAACACAATTGGATTGTCAATGTGCGGGTTACACATTTCTTGAAAATTGTCTTTCTGTGGATGTCGTGGGGCTGCATGGTGGTATGTCCAGTTATGACTGCATAGCCTACAAATGTTGCCTCACTGTCATCTCTGCTAACTTTATTTTAGAGTCACAAGGTTTATGAAAGAGAGGATGCTCAGGAAAGCAGTCCTTGACTTTATATAAATGATCTTTCAGCATTGGTTGAAGGTGAACAAATGTATCTGGTCCACTGCATGACAGTGTGACACATCAGTCTTACACATACATTTTCCATTAAGTAGTTTGTTTCATGTTACCATAAACTGCTCATCTCTAATGATTTCATTGTTATCCCAGTTTATCTGTCTCCACATCCCTAACCACCCAACTTATTTTTTCCAATGATGAGTCTGCTTTCCTTCAGGATCCTGGGGTAATCCTCTGAACCTTCTGAATTTGTAGTCGGCAGGGCAGTACTCTGCATATCGCCAACTTGACAGTGCATGCTTGACTAGTTCTTTGCACCCATAACCCTGGCACTAGACTCCCCAACCCGTAGCCATCTGTTTGATTATATTTCAAGCCCCTCACTATAATCAAATGCCTGACCCACCTATCACAATGCCAATATATCATCCATTGATTTGCAGCATCCTGATATATCTCAATGTCTCCAATTGTACCCATCTCAGCTCAATCCTCTCTCATGATTGCCCAGTGACCAAAGGTCTACTTGCCTTACCCGATTCAGCTCTCCAATGGTGAAATGAACAAAGGTAAGCCTTTCTTGTAAGTTTATGCATGTAAAGCCTTTTCCATTGCATATGATGTCTTGGGTCCACTGCACGATAGCATTAACCCAAGATCCACACCACCCTGGCCGTGCTCTCAGCTTGCTGCTACCATCGAGACTAATGTACAATGGAGCCTGACAATTGTTACTTCCAGATCAAGAACTGTTTGTTTCTCTCAACCATCAGGCTCTTGAACCCCAGGGCACAACCCCAACCATAACCCTACCTCACCACAGAAGTACTACGGACTTTGTACAAATTGCACTACGTAATTCAGCTTGCACTATTGTCATCCAGTTATGTGGTTTTACAGTTAATTTATTGTATTATTGATCATTGTATATTTATTTGTTGCATTGTGCTAATGTATCTACAAAGCTGCAGCAAGTAAGAATTTAATTGATCAGCTCCCAGTGCATCTGACGAGTAAACACTCACTCTCTATATTTCAATCCGAATGCATCAATTCTCCGCACTTCTCTGCATTAAATTTCCTCCACCATGTGTTTCCATGTAACCAAACTACTCCTCTCACTGTAGAAATAATGAACTGTAGATGCTGGTTTACACAAAAGAACATAAAGTGCTGGAGTAGCTTAGCGGGTCAGTCAGCATCTCTGGAGAACATGGACAGGTGACGTTTCGGGTCGGAACCTTTCTTCACATTATAAGTCAGTTGCTATTCTCATCATGATTTCCTGTATTTCAAAACACCATATCAATTCCAAAGTATGGAATTGTGTCAGCTGTCCAAAATCCAAGTTGTATGTATTAAAGAGAGCAATTAGCTAAATATTGCCACTGGGGCACACAATCATATTTTCTCTCCAGTATCAAAACCTGACAAATCACTGCTGATCTTTGCACCTGTCTTGCAATCAATTTCAAATCCATACTCGTTCTATTAGCTATGTTGGTAAGAGGTCTTTTATCTGACATTTTATTCATACACCTTTTGAAAATCCATATACAACCACATCACTTGCATCAATTCTCTGTGTGGTTTAATTAGTAAATTCAATCAAATCCATGTTGCCGGTCATTTATTAACTCATTTTTCTAAGCGACAGCAAAAAGAGAAATAGAGTTAAAATTCAACAATCATATTATCGTTGGAGTACATCTATTATTGCTCACAAGCAGTTGTTGTTGCTTTAAGTTTGACATCCCTATAATGAAGATGTCGTGTGGCTAGAGTCATAGAGTCACCCAGCAACGAAACAGGCCAAAAAGGCCACCTCATTAACACCAACCATCCATATTAATTCCATCTTCCAACACTTAGCTCATGATCCTCCATTAGTAGGTATTTCAAGCATTTGTCCAGACACTTCTAACTGCTGTCAACAATTCTACTACCATCACTCTCTTAGTGAGTGGGTACTAAATACTCACCACTCCCTGGGCAACAAAGGACACCCTCGGAATCCCTCCAAATCTCTTACTGCTACCTTTTGTTGGTCTCTGGCATCAGTGTTTATGGAAACTCCCAAATACAATTCATGATAACCCCTTGAAAAAAACTACATATGTATTGATTTTGTAGCTCAGTTGGGTACATATATACACTTGTTTAATGTCAATAACCTATTTTACCATGGAGATGCGACAACAGGATGTCAGGTGCTACCTACAGGATGATCGAGAATGGTCGGTGGGGGCACCGCGAGCCGGCAGCCCTGCCAGCAGCGTGTTAGTTTTTTCTACTTTTTTGTTTTTTTAGTGTGTCTCAATGTGTGTTTTTAATGTTTCTTTGTGTGTCTTGTGTGGGTGGTGATGTGGGGGGTAAGGGGGAAACCTCTTCGGTCGCCTCCTCCACGGAGAGGCAACATTTTCCATGTCGCCTCTCTCGATGCCTAACATAGAGGATTGGTGCGGCCTTTCCCGGAGACGGGCCCGGGGCTTCAGCAGCAGTCGCAGTGAGGACTCTTTCTTCATGGAGTGGGCGAACCCTCGCCGGGTGTCGCCGGAGGGGAGCGCTCCGTTCGAAAATAACCTATAAATAACCAAGACCACGGCAACCTGAAGCCGCGGTCTGCAGAGCTCCAGCTGGCGCGGCGTCCGGAGCCTAGGATCCCTTGTTGGGGACCCCGGAGAAGTAGAGCTCCGATCGCCGACCCGTGGCCTACATCATCCAGAAGCCGCGGACCGTGGTGCTTCAGGCAGGCGTGGCGTCCGGAGCCTGGGATCCCTTGTTGGGGGCCCCAGAGAAGAAGAGCTCTGACTGCCGGCCCGCGGGCGTGGCAGAGACTTACCATCCGGAGTGGGATCCCTCACCGGACATCCCTGGAGAGGTGCTCCGACCGCTGGCCCTGTGGTCTGCGATGCTTCTGGCTGCGGTGCGGTGGGGACTTTAGATCTTCGACCGCAATCCTGCGACCTACACCATCTTGAAACCGCGGTCTCCAGTGGGGAGGCACCGATTCAGGATTTACATGGATTTACCTTGTCTGCACATCTAGACGCCCGCAGCGACGGCTGCAGAGGGTTGTGGTCCCGACCACGGGGGAAAATGCAGAAGGACTGGCCAAATTTTGTGTCTTCCACCACAGTGATGAATGCTGTGGTGGGTGGTTGTGTTAAATTTTTATCGTGTATTGTATGTTCTTTTTTTATTGTAATTCTGCTGGCAAGTTCATTTCACTGCACTTTATGTGCACGTGACAAATAAAACTGACTTGACTTGAACTGTATGACTATGCTTGTGGAGTTGATTTGTGAAGCTCGCAATTAGTTGAGGCTAATCTTCGGTGTAGGCTTCAGTGTGAAGGAAAAAGGCAGCATCTATGAATAAAAACACAAGTCTGGTAATTGGCAAAGTGGAAGGCAGCAGTCCACTCCAAGGCTGGTTCACGAGAAATGTTGTTGGTTCTGGTAAGTTATGTACAAATTCACCATTTGTGGAGATGGTATTCAGGGTAAATAAAACACTGAAGTAAATTGTGTTGAGAGAAGTGCTTGAATGTGAAGATGTATGAATACATAAATAAAACCAGATTTAGGTTTAGGTATATTATCGTCACATGTACCAAGGTACAGTGAAAACCCATGCTTTACATGCTATCCAAGCAGATCAGATACACCATACACAGACACAAACTCAAGTACAAGTTCAAACTCAAGTACAATAGATAGAGCAAAGGGGAAGATACAAAGTACAAAATATACTCAGCGCATCAGTTCCTTAAACAAAGCCCAATGTCGTCAGTGGGGTAAAAGTGAATTGAACAGTACCCTAGCTTCTGGAAGGACCATAAAGGAGCCTGATACTGGAGATGAAGAAGCTGTTCCAGAATCTAGTGGTGCGGACTTTCAAGTTTCTGTTCATTCTGATGATACCATAGCGTGGCAAGTCTACCTGCTCTTCCCATAGAAGGACCTACTACCATCCAATGCCAGATAATCAGGTGCAGCAGTTAGAACCAGCTCCAGGGACCATACTGTATAACATTTGCACTTTTTCTCTAGTGACCACATGAGCCAGCAAGATCCAGTTCCCTCCCACATGCCAAAGGTGTGCTGGTTGATTAATTGATTGCTGCAAATGACTGTAAATTATAAAAAACACCACACAGACAGTACTAGAGGTCTGAATTGAGCCTGGGGTTACAATTGCACCTGACAACTGCATTGGTGCTACCTCCTGCACCCACACACAACTCACTGACACACACTCCATTTCACCACTAACTTCCATCCTGCACTCAAATACACCTGGACCATTTCCGACATTTCCCTACCATTTCTCGACCTCACTATCTCCATCGAAGGGGATAGACTACTGACCGACATCCACTATAAACCCAAGCAGTCTTTCCAGGTGCAGCAGAGGTTCACCTGCACCTCCTCCAACCTCATCTATTGCATCAGCTGCTCTAGGTGTCAGCAGCTCTACATCGGTGAGACGAAGCGTAGGCTTGGCGATCGCTTCGCCCAACACCTCCGCTCGGTTCACAATAACCAACCTGATCTCCTGGTGGCTCAGCACTTCAACTCCCCTTCCCATTCCGAATCCAACCTTTCTCTCCTGGGTCTCCTCCATGGCCAGAGTGAGGCCCACCGTAAATTGGAGGAGCAGCACCTCATATTTCGCTTGCGCAGTTTGCACCCCAACGGTATGAACATTGACTTCTCCAATTTCAAGTAGTCCCGGCTTTCTCCTCCCTTTCCCAGCTCTCCCTAAGCCCACTGTCTCCACCTCTTCCTTTCTTCTTCACAATGCCTCCCCCCCACCCTCCCCACCCTCACATCAGTCTGAAGAAGGGTCTCGGCCCGAAACATTGCCTATTTCCTTCGCTCCATAGATGCTGCCTCACCCGCTGAGTTTCTCCAGCATTTTTGTCTACCTGGGGTTAATGGAGATGTGAGACTGTACCTTTACTGGCTGGATCACTATAATGCTTTAATGAATGGGACAGCACAAAATGCACTAAATGGCATGAAGCTGTTGGGCCGACTATGTGGTGTCTCCAGCCCCTTGCTCACTAAGTTGTGAAAACCATTACTAAGTGGTATGTCTGCAGAGGCCGTTCAAATACCTTCCATACCACTGTTTTGTAGAGCATAGGCACTAGTCAATATCCCAGCAAACATATTGGTGTTGGCTGAAAATGATATAGTGTGAGTTAGGATATAGGAAGCAAATGACTTCAGATTTACTGAGCACTGGATGATGAAAGCCTACCAGGATCATCATTTCATGAAGGAATGGATGAGGGTTCATATAATATATATGGGTGACAGGCCCAGTGTGAGAGTGGGTTTATGAAATCAGGTGATGCTTTACAGAGGAAAGTGAATAGTTTGAAAAATAGCATGGATCTCCGGCCCGAAGTCCATCAAACATGCGCCTTAGATGCAAATGCAATGTTCAGTTCCACATGGTTGCCAAGAAGAGGGGAGAAATTGATCAATTGTAGTTGACTCTTGCGGAAAATAAGACAGGACACTTGAGTAGTGGTCGATCTTACACAATGTCATTAATTTCTTTGACCAAGCTGGGTTCAGGCTTGTTGCCAGGGAAATCCAAATGGGGTATGTTAAGATTAATAATTCTCAGGTTTGGGACAATCATACTTTCAAATATTTGTTGCAGGCTTGAAGTGGGATTTGTAGCCAGCCACATCAATTTTAAATCAGTAACTTGATCTGATGTTGGATAAAAAAAATACAAAACAAACAAACGTGCCATGACATTTTAAAACCCGAGGCAAGCAGTAATTGAAATTGAAGAAAGGGGCTGATTGCACTGGCAATGGAGAAACTCATGAGATTCAGATTTGGATTGGAGATGGCTCTGATTTTCTGATCATGTCATGCAGAAAAAGTGACCTGAGGATCAGGATGTCTTTGTTTTCTTACATATATACTTCTAGGCAACATTTGATTAAACCTTGTGAAAATAACTTGGCTAAAGATGAAGCTTGCAGAAATAGAGGCAAATTTATAGTCTTTGTTTAAGGAAACATCTGTGAAACATGAGCAATTGAGAAAATACTCAAAAAGCCTATTGGACTATTGACTTTTGTATGTATATCTTATCAGCAAGATATAAATATTTATTTAATTCTCAACTAGTTGGGTAACCAACTCTTGTGTCAGAAATACTACTGCAGCGAGAAGTTAGTGAACCATTTAGTACACACACTTAATTGTATGCAAAATTATCACGGCACTGTGGTCCAATGTGGTCATTCCAAAAATATCAAATGTACCATGTGTTACTTAACTTCATTTTAAAACGGTTATTTTTATTGCCAATTTTTATCTCCAAAATATCTACCAGGTTACAGCATCATCTTCCGATTCTTTGCTCATTCTGCAGGGAAAGAATGTTCACCTACATTTACTATTTTCTCGTATCAATATGACTGAATCTAAAAACTCACCATTTGCAACCAGAATGTGGTAACCCCTATCTTATTTACAAAAATGTCAGAGTTCACATTGTGCAGATGTATTACTTGAGTCTGTTACTGCATGAAGTGCAGAGGTTGGCTCCTTCTGTTCACAGCCATGAGCTTCTATTCTTGGCAAGGAAACCAATGATAGTTACACAGCAAAGCACATATAGTTGAACAAATACATAGTTTGGAATCAATTAACAAAAATGAGATTCCAGATTAAAGTAATTTCAGTTCATTGTAATAGTTCCTTAAAAGTGGTGTCACAGGTAGATAGGGTGGTCAAAAAGGCTTTTGGCACATTGGCCTTCATCGGTCATAGTATTGAGTATAGAAGTTGGAGGTCATGTTACAGTTATATAAGATGTTGGTAAGGCCACATTTTGAGTATAGATCAGGTAAACACAGGGATGCCCAGAGTAGAGGAATCAAGAATTATGGGACATAGGTTTGAGGTGTGGGGGAAAAGATTCAGTCAGAACCTGAGGGATACATTTTTTGCACAAAGGATAATGGGTGTATGGAATGATAGGATGTAGTTGAGGAGGCAGGGACTATCACAACATTTAAGAACCATATAGTCAGGTACATTGATAGGACAGGTTGTGAGGGATATGCGCCAAACACAGCCAGGTGGGACTAGTATAAATGGGACATGTTGATCGGTGTGGGGAAATTGGGCAGATGGGCATGTTTCCACACTGTTTGACTCTATGAGTATAACAATTTTAGAAAATACATTACATTGGTTTTGAAGTCAAATTATTTAATTGATGCAAGCCTATTTTATTTATAAATATTTACACTTCAACAGGAAACACAATTCACAATATTAGGAAACTGCTGGGACGAGCCTGTACTTTTCCTTTTCACAGTATTGTTATCCATGAGTGCTGAATAGACTTCTCAACTAATTCCTTAAAGTATTGTTGTACTTTTTCAATATCATTTGGTAATGCTACCATGAATATGACTCAAAAATATTTATTTTATCATAATGAGACATGGTATCAATATTTTAGTTTAGTTTTTAGTTTTAGAGTTTCAGCATAAAAACAGGCCTTTGACCCATCGTATCCACTGCAACCATCGATAACCTGTTCACACTTTGTTATTTAACTTTCACATCCACATCCACTTTCACTATCACCCACATGCTAGGGGATTAACAGAGGACAATTAACCTACTGTGGCGACTCCCAAAGGTCGGGCCATTCCACTATCGAACCCCTCGGCATGGGAATGGACTAGTCCGGGGGCAGCTCTTAGCTACAGGGGTAAAGGGCAAGGGTTTAGGTGCGCTTGTTCTCTTGCAGACCCGACTGAACAAGAGAACAACAGCTAATAAACTTCCTCTCGAAATACATGGCTCTTCACCATTTCGGGCTTATGGCCGCGCCACACTACAAATATTCTATTGAGATTTTCTTCATTAGAACAGATATTAAGCATTACATATAAAAGCATTGGAATTGCAAAAATTAAACTTCAGTCAATAAATGGTTTAGAACTTCAGCAAATTGATTTGCTCAGTCATTTAAATGTTATTTACAAATCTTTGTTTTACAGGTCAGATTTAATATTACCCAATATATAATCCCAAACTGTTTTAGGAACATCAAGCATCCAATTAAACTCAACACAACCTTTCTCCGGGTTGAGAATAAATTAGGGATCAGGCTTTTGATAGTTTATTTCTTCGTTTAATTTGCTGGTCAGTGCTGTGCAGTTGTTCAATTATCCTGGTCATCAGACATTTTAAGCAATCTTTCCAATTTCCCCTCAATGTGCGAGGGTGAGATTAATCCAAGAAGCACTTAGAACTGTTCAGCAAAGGCTTGGCTTTTAAGGAGAGTTATTACTTTTTTTTTTAACATCTCATACACTGAAAAATTACCTACATAATTGACTCTAATTTGTTAGTACCATTTAATATATTGTATGATGACAAGAGAGTTCCGATTCTAGCCATTTAAAAGAATATTACTAATATCGAGAAGCAGAACGGGATAACTCGTGCAAGCTGTATAGTGTAAATATTGTTTAGAAAAGTCACAATAACACGATGTTGCAGCAGTTCATGCTACTGCTTCACAGCTCCAAGTGCTGTTCCTGACTTTGGGGACTGTCTATTTGGTGTTTGCATATTGTGTCTGTAAACCTGCGGGGTTTTTTTCCCAGATGTTCTGGATTTCTCTAACATTCCAAAGGGATCCCATAATAGGCCACTGTAAATTACCTCTTGGAGCAGGTCAGTAGTAAAAAGAATCAGAAGGGAGTTGATGTTCTCCTTCACAGATGACCGTGCATGATGGGGACTGAGTTACAAGGAAATAATGAGTCAGGGAATGGGACTAAGATTGCCCTCCAAGAGCCAGAATGGACCAAATGAGCCCAATAGCCTACGTTATTATAAATACATCAGTATAAGATTTGTTACTATATTTAGAAAATTGACATATTTATTTGTTTTGATACTGTATGAAGAGTAAACTAAAGAAACTGATAGTACTGTTTCTAACCGCCATATTTGATTGATAGTGAAATACATTACAGAAATAGACCCTTCAGCCCATCGAGTTTGTCACTGCCACCAACCACCTATTTACACTAATTTAGATTTATCTGCCCACATTCTCATCAACTCCCTGCTGATCTACATTGATACTGGAAATGTGTCAATATTTTTTAATTTCTCTTCATTTCTCTCCATCTACACTTCATGCTGCATCGAAATACCAACCAAAGCAATCAAAGACTTGTCCCATCCCAGTATTCATTTTTATCCCTGCTCCTGTTGGCAGAAGTTATAGAAGCTTGAAAACGCGCAGTGCCAGACTCAGGAACAGCTTCTTCTCCTCTGTTATCAGGCTTCTGATTGGTCCTTCGATAAGCTAAGGTACCATTCAATTCATCTGTACACCACTGAGGACATTGAACGATGTCTAAGGAACTGATGCGCTACAATGCTGAGAACTATGTTCTGCACTCTGTATCTTCCCATTTGCTCTATATTTTGGCTTTGAGTTTGAACTGATTGTGTCCCAGTACCCTTTCTATTGTTTTTCAAAGATACACTATATTACAGATGACCTGATCAATATTTTTCCCTCAATTCAAAATATTAAGACGAAATACATGGCCATCGTTATATTGCTGTTTATGGAACCATGTGTCATTGTTTCTTTCATTACAACAATGACCACTCTTCAAGACTGCTTTATTGACTATAAAGTCGTTTGAGTGCCCTGATAGGGATGGGAAAGTTGCAATATTAATGTCCTTTTCAGGTAACACTTGCTTCATTGGAATTTATCATGGCTTTGTCATTTTCACCTCAACTAGAATTCACTCTATATTTTTTTCATTTTCCCCCATCAATAACTACTTTTAATGTACAGGAGTTGCAAGGTGATGTTCAACTTTGTTGGAATCTTTTTCCTGAAAAAATGCTTGGAAGGTGATGGTCTTCATGAGCATCAAGTTCCATCTGATAGGAGAGCACAAGATCTCATGCAGGAGCCCAGGCACTGGCACACATCAGACTGTTTCATTGTCTGAGTGAAGAACAACAATGAGGTGTAGATAGGCAAAAAAGTGGCATGGTGAGCCAACAGCCTATTTCTGTATTGTTCAACTATGTGACTCTGTGTTACAGTATGTCTGTACAAGACATTAGTGAAGCTACATTTGAAGTACAGTGTACAGTTCTGGCTGCCCTGCGATAGGAGGAATGTTATTAAACTGGAAAGGGTGCAAAAAAAAATAATGAATATGTTACTTGGCCTGGAGGGTCTGAGTTATAAAAAGAGGCTGGGTGGGCTGTTTTTTTCCCCTGGAGCAAAGAAAGGCTGAGGGGTGACCAGAGAGAGATTTATAAAATCAGAAGGGCAGAGTTAGGATGAATAGCCACAGTCTTTTCCTCAGGGGAGTCTAAAACTAGAGGGTATGGGGTTTAAGGTGAGTGGAGATTTTGTCACATAGGAGGTGTTGCATACAGTATATGGAATTAGCTACCAAAGGAAGTGGTAGAGGTGGGAGCAATTACATGTAAAAGATACTTGGACTGATACGTGGATACAAAAAGGTTTAGAGAGGTATGGACCAGGCTCAAGCAAGTTGGACTAGCTCGATTAGGCAAGCTCAAGTTGAGCTGAAGAGACTGTTTCTGTGCTGCTGCTTTACTCACTAAGACTCTATAACAAAAATCCATCAGCTTTAATTAAAAATCCCAGGTCATGGAAAGCAGTATGGCTTATATACTATTAAAATTCCAAATATAATCGATACAGACACATGTCAAAAAGGGAAAGGGCTTTTCACAATATCTTAACAGTTACACATCAGAACTATTCAAACTTGGGGAATGCTCATGTTGGCTTGAGGGAGAGAAATAGATATTTAAGCTAAATTAGACCAATATAACCCTGCCACCAATAAGTTATTCTATTGCACCAAATTTAGGTATTTGCTGGAAGCTTGATAATGAAGAATTAGAAGAAATTCTAATAAAATTGTATATAAGTTGCATCTTCTTTCGGTCCTATGCAAGTATGTTCAGGTGCAAAGTCCCAACATCCCTTGAACTTAATCATTTCTCCCAGTATGAATTTAATGGAAATAGAGATTAAACAGAAGCACTGATAAACCCTGTCGATTTTTGCAAGACATGGCACATTTTAAAATCCATTCTATAGATATAAGAATTGGATTTATTAGAAATAAAAGCATCAATAAGAAGAAAAAATATGAAGAGACAACATGTCGCTGTGAAAGAGAAATCACATTTGGCAAATTTACCCCAGGAAAAGAGGATGTTTGGCCCATTTAAATAGACAATAGACAATAGGCGCAGGAGTAGGCCATTTGGCCCTTCGAGCCGCTCAATGTGATCATGGCTGATCATCCCCAATCAGTACCCCATTCCTGCCTTCTCCCCATATCCACTGACTCCACTATCTTTAAGAGCCCTATCTGGCTTTCTCTTGAAAGTATCCAGAGAACCGGCCTCCACCGCCCTCTGAAGCAGAGAATTCCACAGACTCGCAACTCTCAGTGTGAAAAAAGTGTTTACAGCGGGATACACTGTAGATCAGCTACAGAAATTGGTGGATAATGGCAGATGGGAACCAAGTCGTATAGAGAGGAACTCAAACTGAAGAAGAGTCTCGACCCAGAACGTCATCTATTCCTTTTCTCCAGAATTCTGCCTGGCCCGCTGAGTTACTCCAGCATTTTTGTGTCTGTCATGGGATTCAAGCCCATAACTCCCTGAAAGTAGCAACACAAGTTGATTGCGTGGTAAATTGAGTATAAGAGTAAAGGGCCTGTCCCATTTAATCACTTTTTTTGGCGACTTGCCGGCACCCAGCAGGTTGCCGAAAATTTTCAACATATTGAAAATCCAGCGGCGACCAGAAAAAGGTTCAACTCTTTGGGCGACTACTCATCCAGGGGAGTGTCCTGCCGCCGGGGGGTGGGAGGGGGGGGGGGGGGGAGTGGATGGCTTCAGGCAGTGGCCGGGGGGGGAGGGGGTTCTGGAGCGCTAGTATGGGTGTTGTGGGCTGAAGGGACTGGTTTCCAGAGGACTAATTTGGACATTCAGGTGGGGGCTGGTGGGAGGGAGATTTGTAGCCGGGGAGGGGGACAGCTTCAGGCATGGGCCAGTGGGGGGGAGAGGGCCTACAGCTGCTGTGACCTGCCGCTGCCGTGGCCTGCCGCTGCAGTGGCCTGGGGGGAGGGGGGGTGCGAGGGGAGAAGGATGGGGGGTTGTGGGTGCGGGTTGTGAGCCCCGCCATCACCCGGCCTCGCCAGTGCCCGGCCCCACCAGTGCCCAGCTCCGCCAGCGCCCGGATCCCTCAATCACCCCGATCTCACTCCTCACTTCCCCAGTATCTCAAATTTGCTCAACTGGGCAGGCTCCGTGCTCCGGACCACCTCTGCACACCGGGCGGCTTCTGGACTCACAGTTCATTGACTCACGCCTTCTGGACTCACAGTTCACTGACTCATGGCTTCTGGACTCACAGTTCACTGACTCACGGCTTCTGGACTCACAGTTCACTCACTCACAGCTTCTGGACTGATAGTTTACTCACTCACGGCTTCTGGACTCACAGTTCACTCAGTTATGGCTTGTGGACTCACAGTTCACTCACTCATGCCTTCTAGACTCACAGTTCACTCAGTCATGGTTTCTGGACTCACAGTTCACTCAGTCATGGCTTCTGGATTCACAGTTCAATGACTCACGGCTCCTGGACTCACAGTTCACTGACTCATGGCCTCTGGACTCACAGTTCACTCAGTTACGACGTCTGGACTCACAGTTCACTCACTCGTGGCTTGTGGACTCACAGTTCACTCACTCACAGATTCTGGACTCACAGTTCACTCAGTCACAGCTTCTGGACTCACAATTCACTCACTCGTGGATTCTGGACTCACAGTACATGCTTACTCATGTCTTCTGGACTCACAGTTTTCTCACTCACGGCCTCTGGACTCACAGTTAGCTCACTCATAGCTTCTGGACTCACAGTTCCCTCACTCACGGCTTCTGGACTCACAGTATGCTTACTCACGTCTTCTGGACTCACAGTTTTCTCACTCACGGCCTCTGGACTCACACTTCACTCACTCACGGCTGCTGGACTCGACTGTCACTCACGGTTTCAGGGCTTCCGGGCGTCCGGGCATCTCGGCTTCTTGACTTCCAGCCTCCGGGCTTCCAGGCTGACTAACTCACGGCCGAATTCTGGACTCATGCCGAGCCTCCGGGGCTTTATTCTCCTTGCCCCGGTGATTGACAGCCAGTGCCGGAAGGGGCATTACCTTCCTGGTGACAGATAGGCGAGAAGAATAATCTGCTGATCTCACAATGTTTAAACCTTCATAACGTTTGTAATATTCCACCGATTAGAACAAAATTTGGTGCGCTTGGAGCAGAGGAGAACGGTGAGTAAGATGGCGAATTTGGACAAATTAAAAAACAACACAAACCTGAAGAGGACAAAATGAGAGTGTTATTAATAGTATAGAAGAAGATAGATAGATAGAAGATAGAAGATAGATAGATTACACGTTTGGCATACACGCGAGTTTGGGACACTCTAAAATAAAGTCATTGTTGCTGCTGTCATTAAGCGAGTTTGTTGACTCGCGTTCTTGAGCTAAGTTTTAGCTGTGCTATGGTGGAAATTTGGAAACTGCCTCAAATCATATCTGAGAATAGAACCCTGAATTACTTTCTAAATAGGCACTTGGTATTGAAAATGTATAGGATTTGATGGGACCACACCAGAAAACAAAGGATTTGGTGGGATCAAACTAGAAAACAATGCAAAAATATGTACTCCTTACCTGAGGAAGGACATGCTTTCCAGAAAAGAATAGACACATTTTTGCTGGAATGTTATCTAGGATGAGAAGTTTAGAATGAGAAGAAATGCATTCTCTTGCGTTTTTAAGAGTAAAGGATTAAATTATCCAAACATGGGGAAAAGGAAAAACATCTTCCTTTAAAGAACATGCATCTTCTGTGTTCTTCATCCTAGAGTGCTGTTGTGGCACCATTTACAAGTGTAATTCAGATTGAGATAAATAGATTTTGGGATATTAATGGAATCATATATTAATATAATATAGGAAAAAAACAGTCATTAAAATCAAGAAATGCTGGACTGGTAAGATACGCAACATCACGACAGTTTTCTAATATTTTGTTAGTTTTAATTTATTTGTCCAGCACTGTTAGTTTCTTGATTATTATATACATTTCACTGTGGTCTTACTGACTATTTAGTGTGGTTTAGTTTAGTTTAGAGATACAGCGTGGAAGGAGGCTCTTCGGCCCACTGAGTCCGCGCTGACCATCAATTACCTGTAATGCACGCTGAGTAGATCCTGACCTATGTTTCTACTTCTTGTTCTTAAGTGTTGGCAGAGTTCCAACCATTAGAAGTAAGCAAATTACAAATCCAAATGGATACACTATAAAACATTTAACAAGTGACTCATAAGCTACACATATTTAAATATCAACTATTACAAAATCCAGAAGAAAACGCTGTTAGATATGTTTTTGTAAAGCACAGCAAGTTTGAGGAAACAAAATGGAAAGACCTAACGGCACTAGACGAAAACCAGCTAGTAAAATAAATATAAAGTACAGCATCTCATTGTGCAATCAGACCCCTTCCCTAGACCTGTTATGCAGGAGGAAAACATCAGCTACAAAACAAATTGGAAATCTGAATGAAAAGGAAGCTAACTCTAAAGGAAGCTACCCCAAAGGAAGGAACTCTAAAGCAACATACATATTTCTTCCCATAATCTAGCATTGGAAACACATTATTGGACACACTTAGACCCTGGAGTTTCTTCCATTCTCCCTTATCTCAGAGCTCAAAACTATAAGATATATATCTACCTTGCTTCAATTTATAAGTAATAAAAAACAGAATAAAGAGCTCAGCATTTGAACACAAATGACAAAGCTAAACTATTTGCAACCATTTTCAACCAAAAATGCTGACCTGATAATCTAATTCAGAATTCTCTGAGATTGCTAACATCAAAGTCTCAGTTTAATCATTTCACTGTATATGGCATTGTGAACAGGTGAGTACAGTGGATTTAGCAAAGAGGCTGGGATTAAATGCAGGATGGGTATCATGGAGGCCTGATAAATCAGAAGTTGGCAGAAATCTCCATTGGCTGGAGTTGAACTTGGCACAAATGAAGATGATCGTTTGAAGACCAATCATCTCAATCTCAGGGCATCACTGCAGGAGCTCCTCAGCTGATGTTGTGACCACACTCAGCTATGTCATCATTGATCTTCCATCCATCTTGAGCTCAGATAAGAGGATGCACACTCACAAGCACCTGATAAGAAAGGGAGTATGGGAAATTTATCAGCTCCTCTGGACACCCATTTCCAGGTTTCAGAGAGATGTGGAATGTGAACAGAACAGGGACACAGCTGCTGCCTCACATCAACAGAGACCCAGGTTGAATTAATACCTTTGGTGCTGTCTGTGTACAGTGTACATGTTCTCTCTTTACATGTTCTGACTGCATGGGTTTCTGGTGCTCTGGTTTCCTCCCACATCACAAATACATGTGCATTTGTTGGTTAATTAACCACTGCATCACCACCGGTCACACCAGTGTTGGTTACTGGTCATCTCCAGGAAGAAAGATGATAACCACCTTTCCTTGCATACAACAACATTTACACTGTCAAATCATGTCTCCATATTTTCTTTATTGCCTTATTGTGACTGATTTTAGATGGTGTAATCATCCCTTTAATTTACTTCTTGCATTTCTCAGTTCACCGTTTTATTTTAGACTTTGCAGCAAAAATAAATCCATTATTCATCAAGTCTGGTGTTTCTTTCTCTTATCAATTGCAATATCTATAATAATCTAATATAGCAACACAAAGATAAGGTGTAAAAGAGCTGATTTTCACTGTGTGAAATAGGATGATAGAACTTTGATAGTTGTCAAGCTAAATTTATTTAGTAACACTAGAATCCATGTTTCTTGGCCGGGATGGTTTGTGTTGTGAAGACCTTCAATAGTACCGTCTCGGATTTGGGTGTCTTGAAGAACTCCCACACTCACTATCTGTGAGGTCCCTGTTAATACAACCTTTGCAGGTTGTTAACTAGAAGGAAAAAAGTTACAAACATGGCAAAGTGTTGCATCCTTTACTGAGGAAATGTCTTTGTGTGACCAATTGCCTGACAATAATCTGCTGAAGGTAAAAAGCAGGCTTGCAACATCTGGACACCTCTAACACTATTAAAGCAGTCCGTTACTTAGAGAGGTTTCAAAACTCCCTAATAGTCATTTGGAGTGTACCGGATTTAATTATATCAATATGAATTAAAGATTGAATTCAACTGCTTATACTCACTTAAAAATATTTGGCACTCTTACACTCTGCTCTCACTGAAGCCATTTTGGCTTAAGATTTTCTGTTTTGTCCATTACAAATCCAAAGCAAACACTTCATAATAATGAAATATTCCTTAAACTCCTAAAACTGGCAAGCAAAGTCTAAATGATGAATTTAATTCAGCTATAAATGTGATGAGCTGATGCATAATTAATTTGTTATCTCAAAAGGGCACATACTTTTCAGATATTTTGGACACATTAGCATAGTAACTGATATAAACAATCTGTAATATTTCGATTTTCTGCTTGATCATAGAGTGGGGAAATTTTAAATAAAATTAAAATAAAAACTAAAATTTAAACTTCACTATGTTGAGAGCAAATGGAAAATAAAATACAATTTACGATGATGTTGGAGTTTTGACCTATTCTGGCATTTACCTTGGTGGGCGATCAGACTTGTGAATGGTTCATGATGTCCTTCACTTGTCATCTATCATATTTCTGGTTGTTGAAGGGATATTTCAAAAACACATGTCATCTTTGTCCCATTATGCTCAAGAAATGTAGATTTTATGTGGGTGTTATCTATTGAGTACTGTAATTTACAAACCTGTTGTGCTGCTGCTCCAAGTAAGAATTCCACTGTTCCTTTTTCAGCTCATATAACAATAATACACTTTTGGCCCTTGGATCACCAGTTGCTGTGAATTACCCTGGTACACGGAGATCTAAACACAAAAGTATTGGAAGTATTAATTCATGTTCAGAGCTCCTTTTATGCTCTCACCCTGCAACGGTTTTTAATTTATGTGAAGGAACTTTTCATAGGTATCACTTGATACATCGTTAAGGGCCTGTCCCACTGCACAAGGTAATTCAAGAGCTCTCCCAAGTTAAAAAAAAATCAAACTCGTGGTAAGTATGTAGAATGTACGTAGCGGCTACGCCGGAGCTCGTGGTTGTCTTGTAGCGGCTCGTAATGCTAACGGCAGGTACTCAGGAAACGCGGTAACTCGTGAAGTTTTTTCAGCACTGTGAATAATGTCCACGAGAACCCCGAGTACCTACGAACGGCTATTACCATAATTCTCCAAGTTCGAATCAGGGGAAACTCGGGAGAACTCTTGAATTACCTCGTACAGTGGGACAGGCCCACTGGAGATCCTATGGAGATCCCATGGAGATCCTAGCACACATTTGATGAGACTTCAGGTGATTCATTGACTTTTTGATTATTAAATAGAAATAGACAGAAATAGCATGGAAATAGACCTTTACGCCCACCGAATCTGTGCTAACCAATGATTACCCTTTTAAAATAGTTCTATGTTATCGCACTTTCTCATCCCTACACACTAGGGACAATTTAAAGAGGCCAATTAACCTACAAATCCACATATCTTTGAGATGTGGGGAGAAACCAGAGCACCCAGAGGAAACCCACATGGTTACAGTGAGAATGTGCAAACCACCAAGACAGCATCGAGGTCAGGGTCGAACCCAGGTGTCTGGCACTGCAAGAGTGGCTCTATCAGCTGTGCCACTCTGTCGCCTTCATGAAGGTTGACAGGCAGTAATAATAATGAGCTCTCCAGTAGAGAACAGCAGGGTTTTTTTCAAGCAGAAGAGATTTCATTATAGTTTTTATTAACAATTAAGCAATGGTTATTTACCACTTATTTTGTTATGCATGCAAACTCTTTTACTTTTTTAGGCACAGTCTTACGGCTGTCATTCTGGGCAAGCACACAGATATTAAAAGCAATTTTCCACCTTTTCATAAATGTTTTTAATACTTTAAATCAATTTACTGTTCTGTAAGCGGCCACAGAGTTACTGATGTCAAAGTGATCCTTACTCAAGCTAGGTTTATGGCTGGATAATGACAACTTTGGAAAACACCTCCAGTTTGAATCTTTTATATGACAAGATGCTTCCTGACTGGCCATGGCCAACACTGATTTAATTTCAGTTCATGATGAAGAAATGGTGAGACATAAAGCACTTATTGACATATATTTCCAACAAGCAATATTAAAAATTAAGACTGCATTTACATACTATAAATAATAATAAGGACCAGTACACCATGTGATTGGAATATTGAGGCCAAATCATACGCCTCAAACAACTGCACCATTGTTCAGTTCCATTTGCACGGCACAACACTGGAGAAATGAAGTGATTGAAATATTGTTCTAAATAAATTACATTTTTCACAGAATAAGTAAAGGGAAGCCTGCAGTCAGAATACAGGGTCAAAGTCATCACAGAAATATTACAATGATTAACTACAGCTAAATAAAATATCTGTGCTCTTTCCAAACACCTCCCACTGATTTTAGCTCCACTTGGCATCAGTCACTGTGGTTGCATGCCACCCGACAGTAAATGTTGCAGCCCTTACTGTGACAGCTGGCAATAGCAAACAACACCCCCTTTGGTATCTGATTAACAATCTGTCAGCTCAACTAATGCACATTAAAATAACATAGTTTTTAGCATTTTTTAAAAATAAGTTGATTTAATAGGTGAAAAATAAGTTGTGCACGTGAAGTTCTTAGACTGCTTGCCATGACTTACTTCGTAAAAACTCACTCTTGCCCAGGATACGTCCTGCCCTGCAGAATTCCCACAGCAATGGTTGTTATGGGAGGAATATGTTGAAGAGGATGATAAAGGTCAAGAATCTGATGCTGGATACTGCATGCCATATCTCGGCATACCAACACAAGGATGGTGGCATGCCTCAGTTAATGAAGCTGCCGTCTAGAAATCCCAGAGATCCTGCCCCGTGGTTGTGTCTGCATGGAGTTTGTACATTGTTACTGTAACCACAAAGTTTTCTCCTCTGTCTCAAAGACTTGCGGGTCGGCAGGTTAATTGGCCACTATAAATTGATGCCACTGTGTGAGTGGTGTGGTGTTGATGAGAATATGGGGAGAATACAAACTGAGAAGGGTGTTAATGGGTGGATGATGGTCAGTATGGAATTGATGGATCAAAGGGTAATTTTCCAAGCTGTACAATGCTATGACTACATGTTTCTGACCAACTGCCCCTCAGCCTTGCATTAGTATATTTCTGGGAAATGGCATCAAGCTACGTTGGAGCATGCCAATGTGATTCATGCCCCTTAGGTCTCTGTGTTGCACAAAGACTATCAGCTTGAGCAATCTTGGCAAAGTGGTACATTGAAGGAACATCGTAATTAATGACGGAAATGTCAATATCCAGAGAAAGCACAATGTTTGGAAAGGATAAAATATTTGTGTTTAAGCTTCATAATTATTTACTTCACTTACATTTTCTTGTGCTCATTTATTCACTTAGATCATGAATGTTTATTTAAAGACCAATTGAACCAATGCCTTAGTGTCTTGCCTGACTAGTTATTTGAGGAAATGTCCCTTTACCTGCATATGGCAGATGGAGATCATCGTGGAGTGTCATGAGTGTTAATTAAAAGTGAAAACATCAAATGTTCTTAGCAGGAGTCATTATGAACACTCTTAAATATCGGTCAATACAATAGTTTGATCCAAGCAGTTGTAGTCTCAGGATCACTCTCTAAGATAAAAAAAAACAGCAGTCTTCTCACCGTTGCTTTCTACACAGAGGCTTCCAGATTCTCTGGCACATTCCTCTCTAAATAATGTTGCAATATCATAAAAAAGATCAGATATCACAATTCTTCGTGGTACAAAGCAATATGAAAAAATCCTCAATATATTTTATTCCTTCTGTAATATTGATAAAATGGATAAGAATTCATCATGCAATTTTTGTGTGTGGTATTTTGCCACAGTGTCTATCAGATACTTGGGTTGAAAGGCTGGCCTCCCAGACCTTAATCTAACTAGTTGCACTTCTGCTGGGCGTTACTGCTTACCTGCATTGCCCTCACTCAAGGATCGGTTACTCTGTGATCCATAACATGTGCTTTTACCAAGCCAGTGTCTTTGGCGGTTTTCCTAAGAAGGTTTCCGTTTCTCTGACAAGGGATGGCCGCAAGCATTGCTACCTATGGTGTGGTACATGTTGAGTCACCATTGTTTTCCATCCCGTCTGGTGTCATTATTATGTGAGTTTCACATTCTGTCCTCAATTTGTGGTGGCACCCCCGGGAAACCTCTGTATTTACCTTCTTTTGGCTACCTCCAGTTTCCTTCCTACACTTTATTTGCACTTCTGATTCTACCAACTTTTTAGTGGGGTTCAAAGGCTGGCAACAAGAAATTGGGATGGGACATAGCATGGCAAGATATAGGTGGGTATGTGTGAGGGGCGGCTGGAAGTAGTGTTTTAGCTAATCTACTCATATTCTCTGTACAGGACTTGGTTGAGACATTGTGGAAGACTACACCTTTAAAGCCTCCTGTACTTTTCTGTGGGAACTGAGGTGATGTTGTCTGGGGATCAAATTACCATTCTCTTAAAAAACCATAAAGTGTGATCTGTGACATTTTATCTGCTATCAGCTCCTAAGGGGCACCACTATTCGCAACTGTCTTTTAAACTTGTGAATGGTGGTCACTGCAGGGATATTTACTAATATCTCCTGACAATTTGTGAAATAATTAAGGTCTGACCCAACTTTTTCTACTTTTTGTCCTGAAACGGTTTTCCTTGGCTAATTCCTGATTTGGAATTTACAGTCCCTGATCTCCATATGCATTCCTGAGGGATAGATACCTCATCGTGTTTTGAGAACGCAACCATTTACTACCAGGTGTGAGGAGTCAAGTTTGTAATGATCCTGTCATGGTAATCAATTTGTTCCTTCACAGATTACACTTTTACCCCTGAAGATCAGAAGATCTTGAGGAACCAGTTCATCCCTCAGGCAGTGAGATGTCTGAGAACTGGTTCAACTTCACATTATGCTTCATTCTATCCAGTCTGAATCAGGCACTCAGAGCTGATTTGTCTCATCGTGGCTGGATAGTCTCTTCAATTTCTCGAATCAATGGCAGAAAAGCTAGGATATCTCCCACCGGATTGTCTCGAACTCGATGTCCTCAAAATGTTGTGTGCCCTTAAGGCAAGCTCAGCTAAGTAATTTGGTTACGTCCAAGCCTTTGCAAGACAAAGTCGATCCTATGTGACACCAAATACTTTGTCTTTAACTGATACTCCAATTCATATTCTATCTACGTCCCTATACAGTTCATCTCATCCACCCCATGAAATGTGATGGCCTTTTTATGCTGTACCTGTGTGGAAATTATTTGACAATCCACATCAATTACATCACAAACACTTTTAGCACCACAGTGGCTATTTTAATTCAGCCACTTATGTTGTAATCCGTCATACCACATATTTAAAAAAAAATTAGAATAAAGAGTTTTGATCTTTTGCCTTTTGTTTTCAGCTTCACCTCAAGTACCTTCTGCTGCTCGACATCAATTGGCACCAGCCTGGCTTCTTAGTGCTCTGGAATCTTTCTTATCCTTTTGCACTTTTCTCACAATAACTGTCTCATGTGGCAGTCATTCTCCCGGTGAACTCGCAGATTTCCTTAACTGATCCAGCCACTGATGAGCAAATTCTTCAAAACTGCATGAATATCATTTTATACTCACAGTCTTGGCTCTGTTAAAATAAAGTATGAAGTGATTTTTCCTAATACTTGTTTTCCCTTCACTTCAGGATGGCAGACTGGCAGAAGCATTTCAGTGAAATGTATATCCCCACCTGAGAAAATTCCCCGCACCAGTCTACACTGCAGCATTAGATCACTAAGCCTCTCTAATTTTATTCCGTACCCAGATCAATTCACCTACAATACCCCTAATTCACAGATGTGTTCTGGTGCTCCAATTCTCCCACTCTTCCATCAGCACAGGTTAAAGAGATGCATTAGACTCTACTTTCCTCCATCTGATATTCGTTCCAATTCACTGTTTGCACATCATAATTTCTTCCTGATGTTCTCATGTTATACAACATGTTAGTCAATTGATTACTCTAATTGGCATCTTTTCACCACAAGAAAGGGAAATATAATTTTCTCTTTTGTATGCTTTTGTTATCTATAGGCTTTTGCATAATCAGCGAGTAAAAAATGGTGGTTGGTATATGGAATTAACTGCTGGAGGAGGTAGTTCAGGCAGGTACTATAATACATTTAAAAGACATTTGGACGAGTACGTGGAGAGGAAAGGTTTAGAAGGACTCTTATACATCGACGAGACCAAACACAGACTGGGCGATCTTTTCGCAGAACACCTTCGCTCAGCCCACGTGAACCAATCTGATCTCCTGGTTGCTGGACACTTTAATTCTCCTTACCATTCCTACACAGATCTTTCTGTCCTCTCTCCTCCATCGCCAGAGTAATGGGCCTGATCCACTTAGGCTATTTTTTTCGGCGACTGCCGTCGACTGTCATCATTGTAGAACGTCGCCAAAAAACTGGCGACTGGACTCCCCTACAACAATGTCTACAACAACCTACCCCCTAGTCGGAGTCAAGCTACGGCAAGCTACCGACAACCGGCAACCCATTAGGGCCGTCCATCTACGACCACACCAACGACAACCTACATTCACCCGCGACAAGCTACGACAAGGTAAGACAATTCAGTCGCCAGTACCTGTCTCCGGTTGACGTAGGTTGATGTAGGCAGTTGCCGATGGAATTCACTGAAGTCAGCACCGACTACAACCTACACCATCCTGGCGCCAACCTTCGACAACACCTATGTCAGGAGCAGTCAAGGTACGCTCATTGGCGTCAAGGCAACGGTCGCTATGTGGGTAAGTGAACTGCCATTCTGTGAAACACTAAAATGTATTTTGACTACAATGTTTTATCATGCTTTAAACATGATATAAAATATGTAATCAACGTGAAATTCAAAATTACTGTATCCATGGTAATTAGTTACAATAACAAGAGATACTTCAAATGAAATGTCCCGAGATTGCTTAATTAAATAAAAAACAATAACATTCACTTATTTTACAGAATTGGAAAATGAATACATATGCAGATAAATATGAAGGATGATGCTGCCGAATACAGCATGCATATTGGCCATATCACAATCTTTTTGTCACAATCCACATTACAAAAGTCTTGCTGTGAGTTTTATATTCCACACCTCATTAGATGGCTGTTAGTTGTAAAACAATGAAGATGCTAGCATATTTTGTTTTCTACAGGCATCAACACATATACAGATTTGATAATTCTATCAACACTTCCTTTTTGTTTGATCCTTCATGTGATGAATCAAGAACAAAGTTAGTGCTCTTGCCTCGCATTAGGCATGCTACATTGGATATTAATGAAGTAGAACTTCTCAGAAGATATTTTGATAAATTAAATAGATGTCATGTCAAATCTATATTTATTTCATCACTGCCACCGAAAAAAGCTTCAGAAGAGTGATAAGCTTCATGCATCATTACTGACAGTTGATAGATGTCATTGGTGTTGTCTACTATTTCTGCATTGTCTTCTACCTTCACAATTTAAGAAAAATTATGTTTTCAAGGCAAAGAGAAGGCAAAGGATAACCAGTCCCAAAGAAAACATGAAAACATTGTAAATTAAGTGAGTTGGGATTTCATGTGTAACTATTATAGATATTTATTTGTTGGATAGACAGACAATTCTGGGGGGGGGGGGGGGGGGGGGGAGCTCTACGGAGGTTGATAAATGAATGGCACTGCTGAGAACATGCATCCACTAATGCAGTCCCAGAGAAATTGCTTGTGCAGGCAGAAGAAAAGATATTTCACTTGCATGGATCAAACAAGGATCTTTTAATTTTACAGGAGCATTAATTGCAATTGAGGCAAATCTTGTCAACTGAAAGAAGACATCTACCCAACATCTATCTGGCTCGATGAGGCAGATAGATAAGGTGTGCTTGTCACAGATACATTCTACATTGTCTGAAACCATATACAAAGTACTCAGAATTCAGCTATTTCAGAGATTCAAATGGATGATTACATTGCTACAGGGCAAGCTTCCTAACCAAATGAAATTTGGAATGATGATTGCTTTTATATCTGTAAAATTCTGCTGACAGAGCAAACACCCCACAAAACACAAATGCATGCTGCCTGATCATTTACTCACATGTGAAGCCCCTGTCCCACTTTCACAAACTAATTGGCGACCTCTGCCGAGTTTGCCCTGACTCACACTCGCAGCATGGTCGCCACAAGGTCGTAGGAGGTTGTAGGAGGCCTTCATAACTCTTCCTCATGCTCGTGTACTCGTGGCCTCAAGAAGGTCGCGGTGTTTATTCCAGCCTGATAAAAAATGTCCACAACTTAAAAGGTCGGCATGGAAAAAATTGATACTTTTTACTCGTAGGTAGTTCGTAGGTAGGTCGTGTCGTGATGGAAGTCGTAGGTAGTCGTAGATAGTCGTAGGTAGTCTAAGGTAGTCGTAGGTCGGTAACTGGCCCTTAGAAAGAAAATGCAAACATTATATCATTTTATCATGTGATCATTTTCCACTCGTACTAGTCGTAGTTGGTCTTAGGTGTGGAAGACTGAGGTCAAGGGGGGGTCGTAGGAGGTCGTAGACATAGTTAAAGGAAATGGTAGACATAGTTATAGGAGGTCATAGGAGGTCTTTTACTTCGGAAAGTCAACACGACCTTGACATTTTTTTCAACTCATCTAGGATCTTCTAAACTCATGGATTAGGTTGCCAAGTGGGACAGGCCTTTAAGTCAGGACACAGGACAGACCACTTGTATGCCATTCAAACTGCAGCATTTCAATAATAGTTCCCATTTCACTTTCGAACACATCCAATGTTGCCAGGTAAGAGGCAATGGATATATAAGAGCAAGGGAGCAGAACCAAACATGAGCAAACTCCAGTTATATTACAAAAATAACTGAAAACATAGAAACAATCAATTATAACTTGACACTCAGCTTATTTACCATATCAATACATTACGATGTTTCTTTCTGTGTAGTTATCTACCTTCCCATTAAATATCATCCACTGAAAGAAATCCACATGGTGGTGAATTTTATACTTTCAACACTACCTGAAAAATAGGTTTCTGAACAATAGACAATAGACAATAGGTGCAGGAGTAGGCCATTCGGCCCTTTGAGCCAGCACCGCCATTCAATGTGATCATGGCTGATCATCCCCAATCAGTACCCCGTTCCTGCCTTCTCCCCCATATCCCCTGACTCCGCTGTTTTTAAGAGCCTTATCTAGCTATCTAGCTCTCTCTTGAAAGCATCCAGAGAACCCACCTCCACCGCCCTCTGAGGCAGAGCATTCCACAGGCTCACCACTCTCTGTGAGAAAAAGTGTTTCCTCGTCTCTGTTCTAAATGGCTTACTCCTTATTCTTAAACTGTGGCCCCTGGTTCTGGACTCCCCCAACATCAGGAACATGTTTCCTGCCTCTAGCGTGTCCAAACCCTCAACAATCTTATATGTTTCAATGAGATTTTCTCTCATCCTTCTAAACTCCAGAGTGTACAAGCCCAGCTGTTCCATTCCCTCAGCATATGACAGGCCCGCCATCCCGGGAATTAACTTTGTAAACCTATGCTGCACTCCCTCAATAGCACGAATGTCCTTCCTCAAATTAGGGGACCAAAACTGCACACAATACTCCAGGTGTGGTCTCAATAGGGCTCTGTACAACTGCAGAAGGACCTCTTTGCTCCTTCGATTATATTCGATTCTTCTTGTTATAAAGGCCAACATGCCATTCACTTTCTTCACTGACTGCTGCAGCTGCATGCTTACTTTGATAGACTGATGTACAAGGACCCCCAGATCCCGTTGTACATCCTCTTTTCCCCAACTTGACACCATTTAGATAGTAATCTGCCTTCCTGTTTTTGCTACCAAAAGTGGACAACCTCACATTTATCCACATTAAACTTCATCTGCCGTGCATCTGTCCACTCCCCCAACCTATCCAAGTCATCCTGCGTTATCATAGCATCCTCCTCACAGTTCACACTGCCACCCAGCTTTGTGTCATCTGCAAATTTGATAATGTTACTTTGAATCCCTTCATCCAAATCATTGATGTATATGGTAAATAGCTGGGGTCCCAGCAACTAGCGTTTAGGGTACCCAATTAGTCACTGCCTGCCATTCTGAAAGGGACCCGTTAATCCCTACTCTTCGTTTCCTGTCTGCCAACCACTTCTCTATCCATGTCAACACCCCCAATACCATGTGCCCTAATTTTGCCCATTAATCTCCTATGTGGGACCTTATCAAATGCTTTCTGATAGTCTAGCTACACTACATCTACTGGCTCTCTCTTGTCCATTTTCCTAGTTACATCTTCAAAAAATTCCAGAAGTTTAGTCAAGCATGATTTCCCCTTCGTAAATCCATGCTGACTCGGACCGATCCTGTTACTGCTATCCAAATATTCAGCTATCTCATCTTTTATAATTGACTCCAGCATCTTCCCCACCACTGATGTCGGGCTAACTGGTCTATAATTCCCTGTTTTCGCTCTCCCGCCTTTCTTAAAAAGTGGGATAACATTAGCTACCGACCAATCCCCAGGAACTGATCCTGAGTCTATAGAACATTGGAAAATTATCACCAATGTATCCACGATTTCTAAATCCACTTCCTTAAGTACCCTGGGATGCAGACCATCAGGCCCTGGAGATTTATCAGCCTTCAGTCCCATCAGTCTATCCAACACCATTTCATGCCTAATGTGGATTTCCTTCAGTTCCTCCGTCACCCCAGATACTCTGGCCACTACTATATCAGGAAGATTGTTTGTGTCCTCCTTAGTGAAGACAGATCCAAAGTACCTGTTCAACTCATCTGCCATTTCCTTGTTCCCCATAATAAATTCACCTTTTTCGGTCTTCAAGGGTCCAGCTTTGTTCTTAACTAATTCTTCCTCTTCACATACCTATAGAAGCTTTTACTATCCTGCTTTATATTCTTGGCTAGCTTACATTAGTACCTCATCTTTTCTCCCCGTATTGTCTTTTTGGTTATCTTCTGTTGTTCTTTAAACATTACCCAATCCTCTTGCTTCCTGCTCATCATTGCTATGTTGTACTTCTTCACTTTAATTTTTATACTGTCCCTGACATCCCTTTTCAGCCATGGTCGTTCCTTTCTCCCCTTGGAATCTTTCTTCCTCCTAGGAATGAACTGATCCTGCACCTTCTGTATTATTCCTAGAAACACTTGCCATTTTTGTTCCACTGTCATCCCTGCTAGTGTATCTTTCCAGTCAACTTTGGCCAGCTCCACCCTCATGGCTCCACAGTCCCTTTTATTCAACTACAAAACTGACACCTATGATCATCCTTCTCCCTCTCCAATTGTAGATTAAACCTGACCATGTTATGGTCACTGCCTCCTAATGGCTCATTAACCTCGAGGTTCTTTATCAAATCTGGTTCATTACATAACACTAAATCCAGAATTGCCTTCACCCTAGGCTCCAATACAAGCTGTTCTTAGAATCCATCACAAAGGCACCCTACAATGTCCCTTTCTTGGGGTCCAGTACCAACCTGATTTTCCCAGTCTACCTGTATGTTGAAATCTCCTACAACAGCATTACTTTTCCTGATTCAACTGGTGCCCTATGTCCAGGCTACTGTTTGGGGGCCCGTAGATTAGGATTGTTTTACCCTTACAATTCCTTAGTTCTATCCATACTGACTCCACAACTCCTGTTTCAATGTTACCCCTTGCAAGGGACTGAATTTCATTCCTCACCAACAGGGCAACCTCACCCCTCTGCCCACCTATCTGTCTTTTCGATAGGAGGTATACCCTTGAATATTCAGTTCCCAGCCCTGGCCTTCTTACAGCCATGTCTCAGTAATTCCCACAACATCATACTTGCCAGTTTCTAACTGAGCCTCAAACCCGTCCACTTTATTCCTTATACTTCGCACATTCATATACAGCACTTTGACCTTTGTATTCACTGCTCGCAATTGGCCCTGACCTTACTCTGTTGGCTTGAGCTTTCTGTTACTCTGTTGGCTTGATCTTCTTGAGCTTTGCTTCCCATTAATTCGAGAATCTTTTGTAATTTTTTCTTGTAGTCACTTCCCCTTCAACTCCATCTTTATACTCCCAATTTGTCAATCCCCCCCCCCCAATATTTAGTTTAAACCCACATGTGTAGCCCTAGCAAACCTGCCTGCCAGAATGTCGATCCCCCTCCAGTTAAGGTGTAACCCGTCCCTTTTGTACAGGTCACCCCTACCCCAGAAGAGATCCCAGTGGTCTATAAATCTAAATCCTTGCTCCCTGCTCCAGCCCCTCAGCCGCACATTCAGATCCGCTATCTCCCTGTTCCTGTCCTCACTAGCATGAGGTACTGGAAGCAATCCAGAGATAACCACCCTAGAAGTCCGGCATTTCAATCTACTTCCTAACCCTCTGAACTCATGTTGGAGAACGTCCTTCTTCTTCTTCCCGATATCGTTTGTGCCTGTGCACAACTACTGCCGGCTGTTCACCTTCTCTCTCGAGGATGTTTTGAATTCGGCTCGTGACATCCTGAACCCTGGCACCAGGGAGGCAACAGACCATCCTCACATTTCGTCAGCTGCCACAGAATCTCCTGTCCGCTCTTCGGACAATGGAGTCACCCACCACTAGGGCTCTGCCTGACGTCAGTCGATGCTTTGGCAACGACCGTGCAAGAGCTGGCTGCTCTTGAAAAGGAGGCGCAGTCCTCTTTCTTAAAGTTTGGCCTTCTTCCCAAACCATTGTTCAAGCGCTTTTGATTGTAACATGCGCCTTAATTTAGTTCAACAAAGAAACTGACAAGTTACTAAAGAACCGGTAGAGTCCCATCTCTAGGATTGGAGCCACCGACGTGTCCGCCACTCGGACTGGAACCGGACAGTTCCCAAGAGGGCGTACCTGTTTTCATTAGGTGCAGCCACCTGAGTCTTCTGCACTCCACGATTTCCACCCTTTCTCTCCGTCACACACCTTGGTTCTTCCTGTGCTCCATCCGTGTCCCTGGGCTCCCACATTCTGCAAGCCTCACACTGTCTCATCTGCCCCAACATGTATTCACCACGTTCCGTCCTCTCGAGCTTTATGTGTAGCCTCCTCTCCTCAGCAAACCTCGCCAACGGTCTGTCTGTTTTTTCGTCTTTATTGTTATTCTTAGTGTTTTAAAAGTTTGTGTTTATGTTATCTGGTTTGTTTTATGTGGGGGGTGGGGGAGGGGGACGGGGGAAATTATTTTCTAACCTCTTACCTTGTCGGAGATGCAATTGTTTTCCGGTTTGTTAGGCTCTGCGGCCTAACATCATGGAGCTGGAGGCCTTGCTCGGGACTGACTTTGGGCCACACCATGGGGACGTGGACTTACCATCGGACCCTGCGATCCCTTGCCTGGGATCAACGCTCCAAACGCGGCCTGCGGATTCCAACATCGCACAGCTCGCAGTCTCGGGTAGAGACTGATGTTGGGAAGCTGTGCGATGTTGGAACACGCAGGCCAGTGTGGGGGAGCTGGGATTGCCCCCCGAAGAAAGGAGCTTGATCACCTCGCGCGGAGGATCCGCCACCTGGTATGGGAGTCAAGATCGTCCTGTCAACGGAAGGCTCGAGGTCCCCGACCACGGGAGAACAAAGAAGGGAAGAGATTGAACTTTTTTTTGCCTTCCTTCACAGTGATGAATGTGGAGGAGTCACTGTGGTGGATGTTTACGTTAAAATGTATTTTGTGTGTTTTGTTGCTTTTTATTGGTATGACTGTCTGGCAAATCAAATTTTTCGTATGTTGCAAAGCATACTTGGCAGCATAACTGGTCTGTAAATGTAGTACTCACAGATAATCTCATAAGCAAAAAAAGTTCAAAAAATAAAAAAAAACAATATTAGTGCAAAAAAGCCTAATATCTTCAGAGCAACCATTTAGATTGCATTTGATAGTTTGGTTGGAATTTGTAGTGCTCAATAGCCCGCAGTTTACTAATAAGATGCTGTTACTGAACCTGGAAGCCATGATTTTCAGTCTCGTATACCTTCATCCCGAAGTCAAGAGTAAAATTAGATCGTGGCCAGGGTGGTGTGGATCCTTGAAGATGCTGGTTGCCTTTTTGAGGCAGAGCCGCCTATACATCCCTTTGATGGTGGGGAGGTCAGTACCCATTATGGAGACTCCAGAATCTGGGATCTTCATCAACTCCATCAATTGACGGTCCCCAACAGTCCTCACTCATTCTGCAGCCCTGAATCCCACATTTAAGTGCTGGGTGGTCACATTGCTTGTCCCACCTTCCACCTTCCACCCTCCCAACACATCCTCAAAGGTAGACACTCCATAGTTGATTCCCTGCTGTGGCAGTGCCAACAGAGGGTAGTGACTTGTTCCAGGTTTCCAGCACCAAAGATCTATGTACAGCAAGGGAGATGACAAGCATTTTTGTCACATTCATGGCATTGTACAGTAGATGTCCTTCATTGAATGCAGACTATTCAGCCTCCTTAAGCCCATGTCCCTCTTTGGCAATTTTGTCGACGACTACAGGCCACATGGTCGCGGGGTGACACCTGTATGTCCGTGAGTAGTCATAGAAACATAGAAACATAGAAATTAGGTGCAGGAGTAGGCCATTTGGCCCTTCGAGCCTGCACCGCCATTCAATATGATCATGGCTGATCATCCAACTCAGTATCCCGTACCTGCCTTCTCTCCATACCCTCTGATCCCCTTAGCCACAAGGGCCACATCTAACTCCCTCTTAAATATAGCCAATGAACTGGCCTCAACTACCCTCTGTGGCAGAGAGTTCCAGAGACCCACCACTCTCTGTGTGAAAAAATTCCTTCTCATCTCAGTCCTAACGGATTTCCCCCTTATCCTTAAGCTGTGACCCCTTGTCCTGGACCTCCCCAACATCGGGAACAATCTTCCTGCATCTAGCCTGTTCAACCCCTTAAGAATCTTGTAAGTTTCTATAAGATCCCCTCTCAATCTCCTAAATTCTAGAGAGTATAAACCGAGTCTATGCAGTCTTTGTTCATAAGACAGTCCTGACATCCCAGGAATCAGTCTGGTGAACCTTCGCTGCACTCCCTCTATGGCAATAATGTCCTTCCTCAGATTTGGAGACCAGAACTGTATGCAATACTCCAGATGTGGCCTCACCAAGACCCTATACAACTGAAGTAGAACCTCCCTGCTCCTATACTCAAATCCTTTTGCTAATGAAAGCTAACATAGTCTCCTCAAGTCGCCTAAAGAGTCATAAAAGGCCTGTTCCCCTTAGTCAACTTTTTCAGTGACTACAGGTGACTAGGCTGTCACCACATGGTCGCTGGGTGACACCTGTATGGTCGTGTGTTGTCTCCTCAAGTCGCCTAAAGAGTTGTTACTATTTTTTTGGCGCCGCTGGATTTTGAAATGTTCAAAAACTTTCGGCAACTGTGTGCTAGATGTAGCTTGTATTCTCCTGTCATATGTGCTGTCGTAGGTTGTCGCCAGGATGACGCAGGTTGTTGCCAGGTGACATTGATTGTCGCCAGGTGCTGACTTCGGTGAATTCCATTGGCGACTATCTACGTCAACCTACGGCAAGCGGCAACAGGTACCAGCGACTGAATTGTCTTCAGTTGTCATCGACAGGGTTGTTGCTTGTCATAGCTTGTCGTGTGTGGTTGACTTTGGTTGTCGTAGGTTGACGCCTATGTGGTCATAGGTTGTCGTCCTAATGGGTCGCAGGTTGTCGGTAGCTAAAGCTTGACGTCGACTAGGTGGTGGGTTGTCGTAGCTTATCGTAAACATTGTCGTAAGAGGGGGTCCAGTCGCCGCTTTTTCCGCGACCTGCTACGACTGTGATAGTCACCGGCAGTCGTCAAAAAAATCGCCTAAGTTGGACAGGCCCTTTAGCCTCTGTCAATCTTGGCGCTCCTCTTCTTGAGTATCACATACAGAACTAGTCTTCTTATTTAATACATTGCAAATGGTCTGAGGACGTTTGCCAGTCTAATACCTGGAATTGCCCAATTCACATGAGGATTGGCTAATATCCGCTGAAGTGAGTGACGTGGCTTAACTGAAATAAAGTTATTTAGAGTGTCACTATTAACAAAAAATTGTTGTCAATTTAAGACAAACAAAAGGCAAATTCTGAAGATCATGGATCTTTAGAGCTTTCAAAGAGCAAAATTGTTGAATGTTTCTAAGGCAGATGTAGACAGATTCTTAATAAGGATGATTATTGTTGGAATAAGTTGAATGATTGCTGGGAATTGTCTAGAATGAGGTAATGTTCTGAATCATCCATGATCGTATTAAATGACAAAGTACTCTCGAGGGACTGAGTGACCTACTCCTGCACCGAAGTAGTAGGTAAAGGTTTCCTGCAAATACTTTATCTCTAACATAATCAGCATTTCTTTCCTTTCCTTTCCCCTCATTTGCTTATCCACATTCTCATGAAGACCTGTGAGTTCTACTTCAAATATTCTCTGTAATGAAGTATTCAATTTATCACTTTCCCACATATTACCTTGCATCTATAGTCCTGGATTTAGTCTCTTCTTCAAGGGCTATCTATTTTTGAATGCTGACTGATGAGGATCTTTCATACATCTGGTTGTATTCCGGATCTCCCAATCTACTTCATTGTGACCTTTGCACATTGTTTCTTATCTGCACTTTCTCAGTAGCTGTTACAGTACATTCTGCATTCTGTTCCCTTTCTTTTCTTTTGTACTACATATTGTACTTGTGCATGGTTCAACTGTAATAATGTATAGATGATTTACCTGGTTAGCATGCAAACAGTGTTTTTCATTGTATCTCAGTACACATGATAATTATAAACCAATACCAATAAGGACAAAGATCTCTATTAAAGGTCAGATCATCCTTTTCATCATTGACTGTCAGAATAGGCTTGAGAGGCCAAAGCATTTTCAAGTTCCCATATGCCTATCTTTCCCAGCCTTCTCTTTTGTCGGGAACAGAATCGAGAATCTGTTGGGTTGTATGGAGATCAGGGGAGGAATGGTTGGGGTGTGGGGTGGAGGGTAGTGGGGGAATGCTGAGGTGGGAGGGATCATATGTGGTAAGTGAGCAAATGAGATTTTGACAGGAGGACCAAGGAGTGCAGGGACGTTAAGGAAAAAATAAAGGGCATCTCTCGAGGATTGGTTCTCTGACTTGAGACCTGCTCCAGGAAACTTCCTGCATTTGACCATCATTGCAGCAGTTACATCACCATGAAAGCACGGTTGTTCCAGGAGCATCCAAATGACATCCAAAGAAAAACAAATTTCTTGAGAAAATTAGTATTGCAGTGGGCCTGATGCTGTGCATGACTGAGATGGAATGATTGGTGACCAGAGATGCCAAATTAAAATTACAGAATTGGATGCTTTTAGATCAAGGGGGATCTTTGGACACGTAGCACTGAGATTTGCTGCACTATGTGGCTCATTTTCCAACCCACACTCTTTCCCAGGCAGACTATTTAGTAACCAGAGGATACAAATTGCAGATTATATGCAACAGGGCCCGAGCTGAAATGGGAGACATTCTTCAATAGAACTGAACCAGATTCAGTAAAATCTTTGAAAAAAATGCGAATTATATAAATGTTTGAAGAAAAACTCTTACAGTGCTGTGGACAAAGAGCAGAACTATAAGAAAATAATTGGGTTGCCCTTTCAAAGAGCTGACAAAGTCCAATAGGGAACCTTGTCTTTGTCTGTGCTGATTCCATGAGAGATCCTCACACCCTATAGATCACGTAAATTCTAATAATTGGGGTCAGTAACATCATGCACAACTCATGTGATCTGAACTGCATGCCACGTGCCTGCGGCTGCGTACTAGACACATCAATGGAAGCTAGTGTCAAATAGAAGTGGCCTTGAGATGTAATCTATGACTAAACTGTAAATATTTCCTTTTGAGGCAGATGGAACAGTCGTAAATTCCCAGCGCTGGCTTTTCAATATCTTTTTCCGAACTGTGACTACCTCTATCAAAGCCTACTCTCTCAAAACCAATTGTTTAATAGATTTTATAACATTTGGAATCTTGCCAACCCTTCAGCTCTCCTGATATCCCACGTTAAAAGTACGGCTTGCAGACAATTTTTGGCTCAATAGCTCCACATTAAACTATTTTCTGGGCATTGGGCAGGTGGTATAGACCTGCACGGGAAGGCCAGCCTGGGAAGGCAGTCGATCTAGGAGAGGGAAAACCCTGATTTAAAACCTCCACTAACTTGTGGCCATATCCAGTCATGGAAATGGCTCCAAGAGTTAACCTCAAGAAAATCCGGTGTTGGAGCCCCTAAGGCAGTTCGTCGTTGTCTGGCAACCTTGCTCTGGCAGCTCCTACGAAGGCACTGGTGCCAAACGGACGTGGAGAGGGGGGGACGTGCTGCATGGGCAACAGCCTGTCCTCCATATGATGTCGCCCATGCTTGCATCTGACCAAGTCATGGTCAGTCAGGACCGAGGGGGGCCTACTATAAAACGATGTTCCGTCCATCACATTGTTCTAGCCTAGTTTTTTACATGGGTAAACTCTCTTTTCAAATCTGATCGTAGGTCAATGCATTTTTTTTCACACTTTTAAATAATTTCCCTCATGCAAAGGTTCATTTCTTCAATCTCTAATTTACCACATCTACTTTCTTAATAGACTTTTATTATCTGTGCTGGCTTCATCTCAACCTTGAAATGAACATCTTTGGATCATACTTCTGCTTCGACAAAATCAAAGAACACTAGCACACAATTTTTGACCCATTAACATGAATCAGAAAATACCTGGCAATCCACACTACATAATACAGGTATCTATTCTTGACCTTCACAAAGAACACAGGAGCAGAATCATGAACAGTTTCTGATCATGAGCCCACAAACCTTTACTTATCAGAAATTCTAATGCTTTCCCTCAGTATGAGTTCTTTCATCAGCACTCTTGAAAGATTTCATTTCACGCAGCCATCCTTTACAGTAAGGTTAATTCAGTGTAATCAAAATTCTCCTGCAAGTCCAAAGGAGAGTTTAATATTACTGTATTTTACGCCATGTCAAAATCATAGCAAATGAACCAGAAGGTTAGGAACAAGATCCTTTGCATGCTCAAACCTCTATGTACTTATCTTTCAAACAGGAGCAGGATTCAATGGCATATTTATTTTCCAGAAGTCTGTGACATATTTCAATCATAAATGTTTCCTTTGAAATTTTTGATTTTACTCAGTCTAATTGCAATTATATAGCTAAATCCAGGTATAATTAAGACCACCTCCCATACAGTAGGTTGTATTTTCTCCCAGGAATGCTGAAAACCAGAAAAATAACTTGGTTTTGTCATAGCAGTCGACTCTATGGGTCAAACATTTGAGTTAGCTAAGTCATTGGAAGGCTTTGGCCATCGGCCACAAAATAAAGAAGTTTAGGTAGGACTGGCACAGTCCCAACATGCAGCTGGGCTAAAGATCTCTAATGGCAGTGTGAGCTCAGGAACATCACTCTGATGATATTATCAAAGAGAAAAAATCTATACAAAATATAGTTAATTTTCACTGTTATTTGTTGTCAGATGTGCCTGTTTTAAATTGTTTTAACAAAAAACAGTCAAAAATTAATTTTGATTATCAGGCAGATTGCCATGTAACACAATTCCAAATCGCAAGTAGTTCATCCACTGTGGTATTGACTTACCATATCCAGTCAAGGACCGAAAGATAACAGAGCTTGCTCTTTTAGTAAAATCGCAAGCAACTCCTTGCAGAACCAATGTTATTTATTACTTAACTCGATTCAGCAAAATATATTTATTATGCCTGCTGGCGATTCTCCCACTGGTCCTATATTTCTTTATAAAAAAAGAGTTCCTGCATTGCCTCATGCTTTATTGTGCTTTGCCTTGTGTTTTATTGAGCATTTATTTTGAGAAGGTTCAACAAAACAATTTGATTTTGGAATAAGAACTGACATTACAAAAATGGTACAGTAGGTGTCACTGTTATCTGTAATCAAGCTCCTTCATTTTTCTTCTCCAAGATTGCAGGCGGTGAATGATAACGAAGCTGATTTAATTTTCAAATTGTACTGCTGCCCACGGGCTTTCACGGTAATAGTCACAAAACAGTATCACTCTCTGTTCCTTCATTTCTTTTGGCTTCATTCTGCTAATTAAAGCTGAGAGAGCTTCAAATGTTTGTTAGTTACATACACTTTCATTCAATCTGTGACTCAAAATAATGTATAAGAAAATTATTTTATGTTCCAATAGTTGAGGTACATTTCTAAACCCAGAAAAGTCCGGGCTGACCTCTCTAGCCCTCAGAATCAAAGGACATTCCTTGAGGAAGTGGATGGATGGATGGATGGATGGATGGATGGATGGATGGATAGATAGATGGGCAGATGGTGGAAGATAGAGGATAGATAAAAGGTAGAAGAAGATTAGGTAGGCACCAAGCTTCAGTACTGTGTACAGTTCTGTAGAAAATATGTGGTTGCACTGGGGTGGGTGGGGAGTAAATTCACCAAGATGATGCCTGGGATGGATCATTTCAGTTATGAGGAGGGACTGGTTAAATTGGGTTTGTTTTCCTTAGAGCAGAGGTTGCCAAGAGGTTACCTGAAAGAAGTATACAAAATGAAAATGGTGTGGTGGTCCTTGGTGGTTAGCCACTCGTGGTGCGAACCCTCGGCTCTGGGGGTTGGGTCATGTGACTTGGTTTGGCGGGAAGAACGGGTCATTGGTCTCTCCTGGGGTATATATACTGCTGGTAACACCCTTGCCCCTTGTTGTGGTTCTGAAAGCTGTTTTGTGTTAACTTAATAAAAAGCACTTTGTTTGACACCCTGTGTCTCACTATATTGGTTACCCGTTTCGACTCCCGAAGGCAGGTACCTCAGAGCCGCGTAACATAATCAAAAACCAGGTTCAAGTTGAAGAAAATAGTCTTTAATTTAGTTAAGAGAAGACAAAAACCCGAACCTGATTTAAACAACACCGTCAGGGACAAGAATCGACTAACAAACAAATATAACAGTGCTCCAGCCAACCTCGCAATGGACCGTTGAACCAGAGTCTCTAACCTGCCTAAATGGAGATAACCCTGAAACAAAATACATGAAAACCCTCAGATCAGCCCTTATCCGTCCCAATACAACGTTAATGACAAATATAGGTAACAATACACAAAGTTCTATGCCATGTGGCCAGGCCTCCTGCAGCTCACACCGGCAGTCTGTTCACTAGTCAGGGTCGACGAAGAAGAGAGAGAATTCTAGGAACTCCTGGTATTTAAGCTTTCGATGAGCCACCCGTCACCTGACGCAGCTTGGCCAATCGTGTACACGAGCCCTTAACCCCTTGATTCCTGACTCCCAATCACGGGGCCTGCACTCAGGGGAGAAACAAAAAAGGTAAGTACATAGCATTCACCGGGGGGGGGGGGGGGGGGGGGGAAGCGCCTAACAACCCCGACGGTCAAAAATAGTCATTTTGGATTGCAAAAATGGACGTTGCCAACGCTCAACCCGCCATTGCCGCCAATCCGGTCCAACAAAATGCATTTGCACTAAAACTGCTGGTTTTCTGGACCTTGCAACCCCAGGTGTGGTTCCAGCAGGCAGAAGCGCAGTTCCACATTTGCCGATTCACAGCCGATGTCATCTGCTGCTTTTATGTGGTTGCTTGGCTCCTTACCTACACGAGCCACCAGCTGCCAATAAGTAAGAGGGCCTCAAGTCACTGCTTCTCCACACCTTCGGGCTCAGCTGCCTGGATCGATCGGTGTGGCTCCTCCACATGGGTGGGCTCGACAACCGCAAGCCATCGGTCCTCATGAGCGAAATGCTCAAGCCGATGGACGGCCATCGGCCCTGCCTGCTCTTTGCAAATGACTTTCTGGAGCGGTTGCCGGACGACATCCCCCTGCTCCTCTCAGGTGAGAAATTCGACGACCCCCTGCAGCTAGCAGAACACGCCAATGAGCTGTGGCTGTCCAAGCAGCAGGGCAGCGGTTCACTCGATTGGGTGTCAACACCGCCGTGGAAAACACAATGACCAGGGGCCCGCACATGGGAGGCACAGCTGAGACTCCGCTCCGGGAGATGCCGGTAAAAAGAAGTGGTGCTTCTACCACCAACGCTGGGGTTCCGCGGCCTGCCAATGCCACTCGCCTTGCTCATTTATGGGAAACGCTGGGGCTGGTCGGCCAGATACACTGCCTATACGCATGGGACCGGCACTCAGGACGATGATTCCTGGTGGACACAGGAGTGGAAGTCAGCGTTTTGTCCCCATCTGGGGCGGACACTCGTTCTGGGAAGCGGGAGCCCTCATCAACTGCTGGGAATGGCAGCACCATACGGACTTCCGGCATCTGTAGGATCCCGCTCATCTTTCGCTCTTACCATTTCAGCTGGCCGTTCACCATTGCCAACGTGTCCCAACCATTGTTGGGTGCCAATTTCCTGCGGACTCAATCACTGTTAGTCGATGTAAGGGAGCAACACCTCAATCATCTTTCCTTTCGGTTCCGTGCCTCTGGTTCTTGGGGGACCTGTGCCGGGCCCTGCTTGTTAGCCACTCATGGTGCGAACCCTCGGCTCTGGAGGTTGGGTCATGTGACTTGGTTTGGCGGGAATAGGGGGTCACGGGTCTCCCGTGGGGTATATATACTGCTAGTAATGCCTTTGCCCGCTGTTGTGGTTCTGAGAGCTTTTTTGTGTTAACTTAATAAAGATCACTTTGTTTGACAACACGTGTCTCGCTATAATGGTTCTAGATAGGGTAAACTATTGGGAACACGTCCC
Source organism: Raja brachyura (assembly GCA_963514005.1). The sequence goes on along the minus strand of OY740783.1, from coordinate 93,717,803 downwards.
TGGCAGAGGTACCTAAACCTACAGGGAACCGGCTTAGGATGAGGGACAAGAGACTCAGACGAGTAAATAGGATTTGTATACATAGGCACCCGATGGCTAGCATAAACATAATGGACTGAATGGCCTGTCCCTGTACCATGTTGCTCCATGATGGGGTGGAAGATTGCAACCTTCCCTGTTTTGACGGATGCAATCAACCTGGCGTGCACAATCAAGCAAGATCAAATAGAACAAGTTGTCCTACAATGTTAGGCTGTGCACGCCATATGCCAGAAGAAGATGTTGCTCCATGGCTATGACCAGAAATAAGTAAAACATTAAGGTCTTCCAGAAGTTATTTTACAAAGTCCCATCAAAGAGAATGTCATTAAAATTCATGGAATGTAATATAGATTATTGATCTGTCAAGGATTCAACTGAGTGGCAGGAGAGAGAGAATAAAGATAATGGACAGGCACTCAAACTGAGAGGATGCAACGCATGAAGGTTTTGCATTGTATCTGCAATTAATATGTATTTATAAATAACTTTTTGATGATAAGATAAAAAACCAATGTGATCAACATAAATGGCATTGTAAATAGTAGATCACAAGAGATAAAAATAGATTGAGTAACTATGCAAACCTATAGCAAAATGGATTAAATGCAGGCAAATGTGAGATTAACCTCTTTGAACCTAGACAAGGACAATAGAAGCATAGAACAATGTATTCTTAAAGTGGTGAAGAATTAGCAATAGTTGAAATTTGAACAAACTTAGAGATCCATGCATGTGAAGCATTAAAATATAATGAGCAAGAACAGGAAATAATAAAAAAAATAATCGAATGCCAACCTTTTAACCTCGAGGACAGAATATATATCGTATATAAATACCGGAAATACTGATATTGGTATTGTTTTATTTCTGACATGTCTATTGAGATGAAATGAAAAAAAATTGCATGCTATTCAGGCATATCATAGCACACATCAGTACAGCACATAGTGCAAAAAGAGAAAAAGTAACAGTGCAGAATATATTGTTACAGTGCAGAGAAAGTGCAGATTAAAAAAAGTAGAGGTAGATTGAGTAATTGGGAATACATCCTTAGCACATGACAGATCCATTCAGAATTTGGCAACAAGAGGGAAAGGGTTCAAAGGTTCAATGGTCCGTTTATTGTCACGCGTACCAATTAAGGTACAGTGAAACTCGAATTACCATACAGCCATTCTAAAAAAAGCAACAAGACACACAACTACATAAAGGTTAACATAAACATCCACCATAGTGGATTCCAAACATTCCTCACTGCAATGGAAGGCAATAAAGTCTCATCTTATTCCTCTTTATTCTCCCACGGTCGGGGCAGTCGAACCATCTGCAGCCGGCAATCGAAGCTCCCGTGTCGGGCCGATCGAAGCTCCAGCGTCGGGACGATCGAAGATGCTGTGCCGGGGCAGTTGAAACTCCTGCAGCTTTGAGCTCCCAAAGTCGGTCTCTATCCAGGGACTGTGAGCTCCACGACGTTAAAGTCCACAGGCTCCTGTGGTTGGATCTCCAAGGTCGATCCCCGACAAGGATCGCCAGCTCCCCAATGTTAAGTTCTGTAGGTTCCCGCAGTTGGAGCTCCCCGAAGCCGGTCCCCAGCAGAGGCTGCCAGCTCCTCGATGTTAGGCCATAGTGCGGACGGAGATACGATATGGAAGAGGTAAGAGATTCAAAAAAAGTTTCCCCAAACCACCCCCCCCACCCCCCACGTAAAACAAGCTAAAGAACACTTAAGCACACATTTAACACATACAAAAAAAACAACGAAGGAAGGGACGAGACAGACTGTTTGCGAGACAGCCGTCGCTGGCGCCACCCGGTGGTTCGAAGCTGTTCTTAAAATTGGTGGTATGTGGCTTTGTATCTTCTGCCCGCCAGATGCAGGGAAAGGAGAGAATGACCGGGGAGAACTGATCCTTGATTATTTTGGCTGCTTTCCCAAGGCAGCGTGAGGTGTAGAGGAGTCATTAACAATTGACCTAATGCAATTTATCAGAAGCGACTTTCAAACTTCTGTTTCCTCTGGTTGTAAGAGTGTTTCCTAAAATCATTACACGATAGACTGGGCTGCGTCCTCACTCCTTGCAATTTCTCAGGATGCTGCCTGACCTGCTGAGTTACTCCACCATTTTCTGCCTTTAGTTTTCCTGTAATTTCGTACTGTGATTAGTTCTAGGGAACATGTCAAGGGGGTCCCGTTTCTCTCCCTCCACAGATGGTGGCTGGATATTTTTAATATTTTCTATTATTATTTCAGGAAGATTATATTAGCTGTGGAGAAAATGCAGCATAAATGAAGCAGAATAATTACTTGAATCTAAAAATAAAATCACAAGGAAATATTTCATGGCAAAAAGGTAATCTAACATCACATTGTATGGGAATACACTTTAGTAATGAAATGACAGCCAAATGTTTTGGTTGATCCACAGTCATACCTGAGCTCAGAAATCTCCCAACTTTTGTCCCCATAACACTCGAATGATGCACCTTGGCGCAGCGATAGAGTTGCACCAGAGACCCGGATTCCATCCTGACCACGGGTGCTGTCTATGCGGTGTTTGTACCTTCTCCCTGTGATCAGATTGGTTTTCCTCGGGTGCTCCGGTTTCTTCACATTTTCCAAAGACCTAGGTTTGTAGGTTAATTGGCCTTGGTAAAGATTATAAATTGTAAAGACTGTAAAGTGTGTAGGCTAGTGCTAGCACGTAGGGCTCGCTGGTTGGTGCGGACTCGGTGGGCTGACGGGTCTGCCCTGTATTTCTAAACTAAACTAAACTTCTAACCTGAAGTGTCACTATGAGACAAATAAAGTGAAAAAGTTGAAAATTTAGATGTGATTTTACTTTACTCAATTAATAAATATAAACTAGTTTCACCTGCAATTTGTAAGTATGTGTCATTGAGTAAAATTAAGAGCCAAAAGTTCTGGAGGTGATTTTAGGAAACACATTTACAACCAGAAGACAAAGAAGTTTGAAACTCACTTCTAAAAAATTGCTGATTTTACATCTGAGTTCGATAGATTTTTGTTAACCAAATGTATTAATGGATGCAGTGAAATAATAGGTAAATAAGTTTATGTCACAGATCAGCTATGGTCTCACTGTTTGGCAAAATGGGTTGTGGGGGGTAATAAAAAGCTTCATCCTGTTGTTGTGTTTCCTTTTTTAAGCAACTTTTCCAACTAAGTATTTACTCATTTGTTTCATTGCTCACCTCTTTGGCTCTTTGTTATTTTTTCCCCAATAACTCTCCCAAGAATGCAACTAGTGATTTTGTTTGTTTTACTACACTATCAATGCTTCTGTTGTTATAATTTGGTTTTCAATTAACAAAAATTACAAGCAATGTTCATAAGAGATATGTAGGGCAAGTATTAGGTATGTTACAAAACTTACCTTTAGCGGCGCTGCACTTCTGCCGCTCCCCGTGTGCGCGACTTTCGCGCCTTGCAGAGGGGGGCGGGCTTAAAGTGCCGTTTTTCCACAGGCCTGGATAATCGATGAATGTCGGGCGATTTGGTTGCTGAAGAAAAATCGCTCCGACATTTAATGAATGGTGGTATTTTTAAATTACTCTAGATTATTTATTAACTAGAGTAATTTAAAAATCACCTTCAAAAGCCGTGACCGCAGACAACCAGAAGCATTTTGCGTAGGGAAGAAAAAAAGGTAAATACTTTATTTTTATATTAAAAGTTGGTTTTTCGGGAGGCATTAATAATATTTTTATGTTGCGAAATGGGTTCCCCAAAAAATGTATGAACCCCCAGTATTTTTCCCCCCGACTTCACCGCTAACCGCAACGTTCCAATCCACCGCATTCCACTAAAACCCACTCGCTAGTTGATTTAAATGGCCATTAATTTACAGCACAAAACACTAAATTCCTTCCATTTGGCCTAGAAATTCATGAAAATGAGATTTAAAAATTATGTTATATCGTGGATTATTGTGTGAATGTTATTTGGACACTTAGGCAATTTAAAAAAAGTTTATCTTTTCTTAAGAAATTGATAGATGTTTAGATCTACTCATTGAATTTTGTAATTAGCTACAATTAGATAACTAACTAATTATATGCTTTAATTTCAGGTCATCCAAGTAAGATTGTTTCATATTTGTTTCAGAATGCTTCAATCTATAATAACTGAAAATTTCATTGAGTTCTCTTAATTTTTAAGAATGTTATGGACATTAACTTTTCCAGATCACAGCTTTTGAGTTAAGTCAATTGAAAGACAATGGGAAGCAAGATGCTCATTTCCGAGTATGAAAATGGCCATAACTTTCTTAATACTGAAGATATGAAAGTAAATTAGGTGTCAAATTAAACTTCTTTTTATGCTTTATCTGATGGGATAAATTGCAGACTTGATTTTTAAAATCTCAAAATTTTGTAACATTGCTACAAGTATTATGCTAATGTTACTTTGAATCCCTTCATCCAAGTCATTGTAAATTGTATATTGTATATTAATAAGTATACAAAATAAGTATATTGTAAATAGCTGCAGTCCCAGCACTGAGCCTTGCGGTACCCCAATAGTCACTGCCTTCTGAAAGGGACCCGTTAATCCCTGATCTTTGTTTCCTGTCTGTCAACCACTTCTCTATCCATGTCAGCACTCTACCCCCAATACCATGTGCCCTAATTTTGCCCACTAATCTCCTATGTGGGACCTTATCAAATGCTTTCTGAAAGTCCAGGTACACTACATCCACTAGCTCTCCCTTGTCCATTTTCCTAGTTACATCTTCCAGAAGATTAGTCAAGCATGATTTCCCCTTCGTAGATCCATGCTGACTCGGCCCAATCCTGTTACTGCTATCCAAATGTGCGGCTATCTCATCTTTTATAATTGACTCCAGCATCTTCCCCACCACCCATGTCAGGCTAACTGGTCTATAATTCCCCGTTTTCTCTCTCCCGCCTTTCTTAAAAAGTGAGATACCATTAGCTACCCACCAATCCACAGGAACTGATCCTCAGTCCATAGAACATTGGAAAATTATCACCAATGCATCCATGATTTCTAGAGCCACTTCCTTAAGTACCCTGGGATGCAGACCATCAGGCCCTGGGGATTGATCAGCCTTCAGTCCCATCAGTCTATCCAACACCATTTCCTGCCTAATGTGGATTTCCTTCAGTTCCTTTGTCGCCCCAGATCCTCTGGCCCCTACTATATCAGGAAGATTGTTATGGTCACTGCCTCCTAATGTCTCATCAACCTCGAGGTCCTTTATCAAATCTGGTTCATTACACAACACTAAATCCAGAATTGCCTTCTCCGTGGTAGGCTCCAATACAAGCTGTTCAAAGAATCCATCACGGAGGCACTCTACAAAGTCCCTTTCTTGGGGTCCAGTACCAACCTGATTTTCCCAGTCTACTTGCATGTTGAAATCTCTCATAACAACCACAGCATTACTTTTGCTACATTCCAATTTTAACTCCTGATTCAACTTGCGCCCGATGTCCAGGCTATTTTTTGGAGGCCTGTAGATTATTCCCATTAGGGTCTTTTTACCCTTACAATTCCTTAGTTCTATCTATACTGACTCCACATCTCCCGTTTCAATGTCACCCCTTGCAAGGGACTGAATTTAATTCCTCATCAACAGGGCAACCCCACCCCTTCTGCCCATCTGTCTGTCTTTTCGATAGGAGGTATACCCTTGAATATTCAGTTCCCAGACCTGGCCCTCTTGCAGCCATGTTTCAGTAATTCCCACAACATCATACTTCCTAGTTTCTACCTGAGCCTCAAGCTCATCCACTTTATTCCTTATACTTCGCGCATTCATATACAATACTTTGACCTCCGTATCACTTCACTCCTCACAATTGGCCCTGACCTTACTCTGTTGTCCATTCTCAAGCTTTCCTTCCCATTAATTCGAGAATCTTTTGTAATTTTTCCTGTAGCCACTTCCCCTTCAACTCCATCTTTATACTCCCAATTTGTCCATTCCTGCAAAAGATGCTGTCTGAACTACTGACAGCATCTGAACCACTGACAGCTGCTCTCCTTTTGTTGCTACAGATTTGAGCATTTCCAGTCTCTTGTGCCCCCTATCAATTGTGTTGTAATCTACATAGTCTATCACATCGAGTTCATTAATAAATTTCACCACTATTGATGGAAAGACCAAAGTTTATGATACCAGGCAGAGAAATAGACATGCAGAAATAAGTGTTCTGAAGGTAGAAAAGAATGATTGAATCTAACTAATTGACTTCCACTGCAATAGAGTTAATTTCAGCTACTGCTTGTGAAAGGGAGCATTATGATAAGGTTGTCAAAGATTACCTTACCATTTTTCTCTAATTAATAACAATCTATAAATCACAAATTTTGCTGGAGATTTATGGCATTGGATTGAATCTGAACAGAGCATATTTGTTTTAAACAATACATATTGGTTTTGGGACCTCAGATTATTTTCATGAATGATGATGCCACTCTATAAATATCAGTCCAAGTGTAGGAGTGAGATTTAGACAGTGAATCATAAGATTACATGGCTAATTATATTTGTAGAGACATTGACGCAAGTTTTCCCAATTTCTCTCTTTAATGGCACGGCACATGGCAGGTTATACAAGGGCTCCAATGAGGCAAGTTACATAAGGGCACCTATGAGCCAGGTTTTGTAAAGGCTCCATATCTTAAGCTCTACCAGAGCAAAAATGTAATCCATCAATGCTCTTTAAAATCTTATTAATCAAAACTCTTAAGATTTGTATATGTGCTAAAAAAGTAATTATGTGGTTTACGCAATTATTCATCATAACTTGTAATCCTGGTAGCATTGCAATAGGTTTTAGCTCCACTGCTTACTATTCTATAATAACCTTTTTGAACTGTGGTACCTAGAATGAGCAGAGCATCCAAATGTTTCCACACTTGGACTTCATTGAGTCGAAGCACATCTCCCTTCATACTCTAGCCCTCCTGTTTTCTAATTCAATTTGTAGGACAAATATCATACTAGGTGATGAAACTGGTGAGGGGACCAGAGGGGACCAGAGGGAAGATGCTTATTAGGGGGAAATGATTCAGTTTATGTTCATAGCTAGAGCAGGGAATAGGTGAAGTCTCCAGAGGAGTTTAAAAAAGTAGTATCGTTTTGGCGGAGGGGGGAGAGCAGGGGTGGAGAGGGGGAGGAAGTGGGGAGAATAGTTTTAAGTTTCTAAGCAAATACATAGCATTTCTTGGAGATGAAGACATTGCTTTGGCTTCAACCTCTTGTCTGCCAGAACATAATCAATATTTACAGTGGAGACACAACTATTATGGACAGGTAGAAGGCACAGGGCCATAAACAAGGTGTGTGATAAGATAGCACGTTGGTTAAGTTATAAGATAAGATGATGGAAGGCAAAAGAGTTGAGGAATGATATAATAAAAGGAAATGTGTGCTGACAGAGAGGAGGTACTAATGGCAATAGCAGAGCAATGATCATCAACCACTGTGCAAGACAGAGAGACCAGTGATTATGATTTGAAGCTGATGAAGACATCATTCACTTTGATAAATCTTAGTGGAAGATTATCTTAGTCATGTTGTTTGGTCTCGAGGGAATGTCACTGAAACAGTGGAGGAGAACCTGGGCCCAAATGTTAAGAGAGTAATTTCTGACCTCTGACCCTTGCCACATAATATTACAATCCTAATTTTGACTTCCAGGTTCTACAATCTCATTCTCCCCATCTGATCCAATTGACAGACTGCAATCCACAAGGTTCCAGCTCTCTTCGCTCTTTTCCTTGGAGTCAGTTCTCTTCAGGATACATGCAGGCCTATGTTCTCAAAGTGCTTCTTCCACAGAATAGCCAAAAGCATCTCCATGTCATATCTCTGCTCCCGTAGAAGTGGGATCTGCACGTGTTGCATCTGTCCAGTATGCAGGACAGTTAATCGTTCACATGAGGCATTGCTTTGCATCTATAAATGGGACATTGATAATGTTTCAGAGGGTACTGAAATTGAGGGCTATTGGTAATATGCACAGAAAAGTAGATGAGTCCTAGGCAGATCAACCATGGCCATATTGAATGTCAGTTCATGTTTGAGGGGCCAAATGGCCTACTCTTGCTCCTGATGTTTTCGGTGACAAATTGACATATTTCTACGATAAAGCAGGTGTGAGAAAGATCTTAAGAGAAAGCTGCATAGACAGTGAAAGATTACAGTGCAGAATGACGATGTTAGTTCTTCTAACATCGATGGGTATATTCTGCACGAGAATGAATAATAAGAAATTCTCGTCAATACTACCATACTAAGCACTAATGCACATTTAATAGACAAAAAAACAATTGTAGAAGCTGTAAATCTGAAATGGAAACAGGAAATGTTTTAAAGGGTTAGCCACCATCTGCAAAAGGGAAAACGAGCAAACATATTTGGTCAATGATCTGCAGCAACAAATAAAAACATAGCAAAGTGATAATCCTTTACCAAGCTGAGGGAGAAAAAGTGGAGGAGAGGAAACAACTAAATAAATCAACTTTCATGAGTTGACAGATTAAATAATAAAAATGCATTATGGCACTTGATAAAAGGGAATTGAGGCAGGAAAATAAAGAAAACAGGGATAAGAGGAACTGGAAATGGAAATCAAAGAACTATTCTCAGTCCTCCAGTCCTCCAACAACACATCAGTGGACAGATAGGATTGGAATAAAAAAGATTTAGTGTGCTTGTGTACCATTATTATTACAAATAGACAATAAATGCTAGCCCTGCCACCATACCATATACCCGAACATTAATTTTTTGAAAGGTAGAAGTAAACAAAAAAGCTCATGAAATGCTAGTTTTTTTTATCTTAAGGAGATAAAGAAAACATGCCTCATACTGCAGACCCCAGATTAGAACCAAAATGAAATATTACATTGTACGTTATAATCCTGGATGAGATACAGAGCAAATTCACTGGAATGCTGGTTTAAATTAAAGAGTTAATGGCAGGTTGCATAAACGTCCCTTTAATTTAGAAGATCCAAGAAATATCTAATCAAGGTGCTTAAAATGGTTCAACAGGGGAGGTGCAGTTAAACTACTTTTCTCCATTCTAAGAATCTGCAGAATAACGAAAGCAAAATGTAACTTTTCTTTCATTTACACACATAAACTGAATTAATGAAACTAATTGCTTCCTGATTGAGTGAGGCTACTCATTCTTGGCGACAGGGAAAAGGCAATGAATCCTGATCAACTACACCTCAATTTAAGGTGATTGCTAATGGCTAAAGGCCTTGCTGCTCTGGAATCAATGAACACTGAAAGCTGTCACAACAGAATTATGAGAATCTGGGTGGGCTGCAGATTATAACTAGCAGTTATTTCTGACAAATCCAAGAGGAAAGTAGCGAAAGTGTTTCTATTGACAAGCAGATTTACAATAAATCAGCTTTCTGACACTTTACACATATAACTAGGAGCATAATAGGATGCACACAGTCTACTTTATTCAATAAAACCCAACATCGATGTCTAATTATCTCTGATAGACTGCTTTGGATACAAATTTTGAGGCCAGTTCAAACAATGGACTAAAATATTCTATGCACAACTTAAGATAACATTCCAGTGCAGAGCAATATTATACCCACTTCTGCACGTCTTAGAGTTTGTTACGATATTCATCAACTGATTTATTCATCTATTTTCTGCACCATCCATTTTTTTGAGATCGTCTTCTAGTTTCTGTAATTCTCCCTACTTCAGGTGTATTCTTATCTGAAAAAGTAATGGGCCTGTTCCACTTAGGCGATTTTTTAGGCGACTGCCGGCGACTGTTATAGTCTTGTCAGATCGCGGAAAAACCGGCGACTGTTATAGTCTTGTCAGATCGCGGAAAAACCGGTGACTGTACCCCATCCTACGACTATGTCTAAGACAATCTACGACAACCTAAGACCTAGTCAAAGTCACGCTACCGCAAGCTTCGGATAACCGGCGACCTAGGACATCCTTCTTCAACACACCTACGACTACACCTACGACAACTGAAGTTAACCTACTGCAATCTACTTGCATCAAGCTACGGCCCTGTAGGAGTCACAATTATTATTATCAAAAACTTTATTTCGGACTCAAGGTCCAGACAAGGGACGACATTACATAATATACTGGAAACAACGGAGAGCCCTCCATTTTGTCCGGAAATGTGGCCAACGGGCAGGACCTCAGGTCAGACTGAAGCGCAGGGGACTTCGACCCCCTCTCCCTACCATCCTACTGGCCAATGTACAGTCCCTTGAAAATAAAGTGGAGGAATAAAGGGCAAGGCTGCTTTACCAAAGGGAGCTGAGGGAATGCTCTGTGTTCTGTTTCACAGAGACATGGCTCACCCCCAGCTCCCCAGACTCAGCGGTCCAGCCTGAAGGTTTCTCCATCCATCGCATGGACTGTACACTGGCATCAACAAACACCAGACAGCATACCCCGAGGCATTTACCACTATAGCCGGGGACTTCAACAAATCCAACATGACGAAATTGCTCCCTAACATCCACCGACATGTCTCCTGCAGCACCAGAGGATCAAACATCCTCGACCACTGCTACACGACCATCAAAGATGCCTATCGCTCTATCTCTCGCCCTCACTTTGGTAAATCTGACCGTACTGCAGTGCTGCTTCTTCTGCAAGTTCTGCAATTGAAGAACACACCCCCAGAGGTGAGGACTGTACAGGGCTGGTCAGGGGGGGCAGTCATCACAGACTTCATTAAGAAATGTGTGGAGGACTGTATCCAAACAAAATCCTTCCGAGTGTTTCCTAACCAGAAGCCTTGGATGAACGATGAGATCCGTACTCTTCTGAAGTCCAGATCTCAGGATTCAGGTCTGGAGATACAGAGGTCTACAAGAAGTCCAGATACAACCTTGGTAAGGCCATCATAAAAGGCCACAAGCGACTTCTGCTCCAAGCTGGAGGATGAGACGGATGTTCGGCAACTGTGGCAGGGCTTGAATGCCATCACCTCCTACAAGGCAAAATCAGGAGGCAGCTCAATTGTCAGCGAAGCATCGCCCCCTGACGAGCTCAATGCATTCTACGCACGCTTTGATAGGGAAAACACTGATGTGCCTTCCTGAGCCCCTATTCGGCGTGATGGTATTTCAGTCACAGTCACAGAGGTCGACGTCAGAAGATGCTTCAGGGGGGTGAACCCTCGGAAAGCACCTGGACCTGATGGCATACCCGGTTGTGTTCTGAAAACCTGTGCAGACCAACTGGCTGGAGTTTTTACGGACATTTTCAACCTCTCACTTCTGAGGTCTGAGGTTCGCACCTGCTTTAAAAGGGCATCATTAATACACCAAGAAGAGCAAGGTGATGTGCCTCAATGACTATCGACCAGTGGCACTAATGTCTGTGGTGATTAAGTGCTTTGAGAGGTTGATTACACTGCATATCAACTCCTACCTCGACCCACTGCAGTTCGCTTACCGCCATAACAAATCAACGGTGGATGCGATCTCACTGGCTCTCCACTCTGCTCTGGACCACTTGGACATCAAAAACTCATATGTCAGGCAGTTATTCATTGACTACTGCTCGGCATTTAATACAATCATCCCCCCCAAGTTTGTTACCAAGCTCTCAGATCTGGGTCTCTGCGCATCCCTCTGCAATTGGATCATCGACTTCCTCATCCACAGACCACAGTCTGTCCATATTGGTGGAAATGTGTCATCCACGATAACAATCAGCACGGGAGCACCTCAAGGCTGCGTGCTCAGCCCCCTGCTGTGCTCACTCTATACTCATGATTGCATAGTCTGACATAGTGCGAACTTCAGCATCAAGTTTGCCAACGTCACCACTGTTAGGGAATTAATCACTGATAGGGATGAGTCAGAGTATAGAAGTGAGATCGACCGATTGACCAAATGGTGCCAGCACAATAACCTGGCTCTCAACACCAGCAAAACCAGGGAACTGAATGTTGGCTTTGGAAGGGGTAAGATAGGTACCCACAATCCCGTTTATATCAATGCGACGATGGTGGAAAGTGTCAAGAGCTTCAAATTCCTGAGCATGCACATTTCCAAAGATCTTTCCTGGTCCCAGCACACTGAGCAATTATAAAGAAAGCACATCAGCGCCTTTACTTCCCAAGAAGATTACGGAGTCAGTTTGTCAAAGAAGACTCTCTCGAAATTCTACAGGAGCAGAGTAGAGAGCATGCTGACTGGTTGCATCGTGGCTTGGTTCGGCAACTTGAGCGTCCAGGAGCGGAAAAGAATGCAGAAAGTTGTGACCACTGCCCAGTCCATCATCGGCTTTGACCTCCCCACCATCGAAGGAATCTATCGCAGTCGCTGCCTCAAAAAGGCTGTCAACATCGTCAAGGACCCACACTATCCTGACCATGCAATCATCTCTCTGCTACCATTGTTTAGAAGGTACAGGAGCCTGAAATCTGGTACATTCAGGTTCAGGAACAGCTTTTTCCCCACAGCCATCAGACTATTAAACTTACCAACAAACAGACTCTGAACTGTAACAGCCTATTGCACTTTATTTGTTTATTAATGTGTATATGTGTGGTCTATGCTATCTCGACACACTGAACTGTTCTGTATTTATGCTTACAATATTCTGTTGTGCTGCAGCAAGCAAGAATTTCATTGTCCTATCTGGGACACATGACAATAAACTCTCTTGACTTGACTTGAAAATCTTAGTATATCTATCTATCTTCTATCTATCTATCATATACTTTTAAAAATCTGTGTGTGTGTGTGTGTGTGTGTGTGTGTGTGTGTGTGTGTGTGTGTGTGTGTGTGTGTGTGTGTGTGTGTGTGTGTGTGTGTGTGTGTGTGTGTGTGTGTGTGCGTGTGTGCGTGTGTGCAGATTCAGATGCTTGCTGACTACAATGGAGCAGGACCACAAGAATGTGGAGACCATTGTGTATGCAGCATGCGTCCACAACCTGATCCGTACCAGGTGCAGCAGCAGCAGCCATGGAGGAGGGTGACCGAGTGGCCAACCAGGCAGGCAACATCACAGCAGGCTCATGGAGAACTGGAGGACAGGCTGCACTTATGGTGTCACTGGAGAGATTGACAGGAGACACCGGCAAAAAGAGGGCCAAGGACCAGAGAGACCATCTCTGCACTTACTACAACTCCAAACTAGGCAGTGTACCATGGCAGAACGACATGATCTGAAGCCCAGCAGCAAACAGCCCACACCACAAACAGAAGTCCACCGCTCCAGGAAGAGAACCCACCACAGACCACAAGATACGTCCCTTTTCAGGGTCACCCACATCCTCCCAAAAGAGTTTAATTTTAAATGCAGTGCACTGCTTGTGTTTGTGTTTGTTTTATTGATCAAAATATATAAAAATAATTTGCTTTTCAATGCAGTGCACTGTTTGTGTTTGTGCTTGTTTTATTCATCACAATATATAAACACAGTTTGCTTTCCAATGCAGTGCACCACGAGGAGTTGTGTACTTACGTTTTTTCAATGCGCCAATCAAATGCACCGGTGAGAACCTACATCACCTGGCGATGGCGTACGTCATCCACTACCACTGCACCAACATCACGAGAATTCAAGATACACTCCATGGCTTCAAAACCACTTTCGCCACATGTTGAAAAATTAGCGGCGACCAGAAAGCCGTTACGACTTGTTGCAAGTCTGAGGAAACTACTCACGACCATGCAGGCGACACCCCGGCAACCACCTGCAAACATGTGGTGACCATGTGACCATTGTACTGCTCCATTTAAACACGGAAAATGTTTTGCAATCCCAAAAATTTTATTGGTTGAAATGCAGTTTTCGCAAGCTATGAATTCACTGGCGAGAATCTCTGCAACCCCTGTTTGTTTATCTTTGGAACTCCAAATTGAGTTGTGAACACAAGGTTGGACATTTGCAATCACAACTAGTCTGAAGAAGCATCAAACCGTCACCTATTCCTTTTCTCCAGAGATGCTGTCTGACCGACTGAGTTACTCCAACTTTTTGTGTCTTTCTTTGGTTTAAACCAGCATCTGCAGTTCTTTTCTATATAAATAATTTCTTTACTTGTGGCACAGATAGATGACATTTCTCATGGATTCTTTATTTCTCAATAAAACGTACATTGGTTGAGAACAATAAACTGTGACTTCATCACGTCTCTTTTACCTAATTCCCCAATCAAAATTAGTGAGCTCTCATTCATATACAGTTGCCTCTATCTATCTATCTATCTATCTATCTATCTATCTATCTATCTATCTATCTATCTATCTATCTATCTATCTATCTATCTATCTATCTATCTATCTATCTATCTATCTATCTATCTATCTATCTCTAAAACTGATCTTGTGCTCTTCCGGTTTTGCGTTCTTTTCTATTTGCGTAGAGACGGTACGTGATAGCGCTATGATTTTTTGCCACCTTACTCACCTTTGTCCTGTGCTACAAGTGCAACAGGGATGATGATGCCCCTTCTTGCACCATCGGCGCACTGATTGGTCGGGTCCACTGTCCATCACAGGCAGCGCCAGCCATGCCCGGCGAGGAGAATATATAGCTGAGTAAGCGGAGTGAGCATCACTAACGCACTGCCGGCTGGAGCTGCATCTGTGGGCGTCCCTGTGGTGCCGAGTGGGCGAGTGGCCGAGCCAACTTCGTGGCCTCCATGATGCCCAGCCGCAAGCACCATCGGCTGCTTCTTCCGACCTGGGCTTCAACCTGCGAAGCCCCAGCTGGGGTTCTACGCGGCAATCCGGGAGGCATCGAGACCGCGGTGGTGAGGCCTCGCGAAGATGGGGCCATGGCAGTGGTGGGGCCTCATGGCGACGAAGCCATGATGGTGGTGGGTCCTCACGGCTGTGGTGGGGCCTTGCGGCGGTTGTGGGGCCTTGCCGAATTTCTAATTCCGCAGAGAAATATATCTCTTCCTCTTTTTTCAATTTTTTTTGTCTTATGTCTGGTGAGGGAGGAGGGTGAATAGAGGGAGAGGAAGGGGGGGAGTGGGGGAGGTAGGGAGTGGGGAATAGAGGGAGAGGAGGGCAGTGGGGGAGGTGAGGAGGGATAGCGGGGGTGGATAGGAGGAGGAGAGGAGTGGGGGAGGTGGGGGATATAGGAGGGGGTAGGGAGGGGAGAGGAGTTATGGAGGGAGGGAGTGACTGAGGGTAGGGGAAAGGAGAGGGAGGGAGAAGTGAGGGAGGGATTGGGTAGGGGAGTATGAGAGGGGAAAGATCCTGGGGAGATGAGGAGGGAGAGTGGCGGTATTGAGGGAGAGGAGTGGGGAAGGAAGAAGAGGGAGGGTGAAGAGGAGGGGGAGGGTGAAGAAGAGGGGGAGGGTGAAGAGGAGAAGGAAGGAGTGCTGAGGGATGAGGGAAAAGAGCTGTGCCTGCACAGTTAGGGGCTATGCGTGAGTGGTGAAATATTGCATTGGGGGAACAGGTAGCGTTAGGGGAACGGGTGAGTGGTGGAATATTGCGTTGGGGGAGCAGACCGAACAGGTCTGCACTTAGTCTAGTTCCTGTTTAAAAACGATTGCATTGGAAATTCTACCATGTTATGGTCACTATTCCCCGATGCCCTGTCCTAAAGAGGCAACTAACTGCATGTGCTCACATCTAAAATATCTGTCCTTGGAATGCGTTTGGAAGGTATTGCTCAACAAAATTACCTAAAACTTTGACTGTGTTGAAGAAATTAAAGCATTTATTTTTCCTATTCAGCAATGGCTGCTATTAATGATCCAATGGGCTGATACTGATACTAGAAACATTTATTTAATCTTATTATTATCTTGCGAAGTGAGCCAAGGTCATGATTGATTCACCACAATGCTACCATTCCTCATTTTTATATCTAAAATGAACTTTTGGCTGTTTTAAGATATGCATGCTTGTTGGATCATCTATTTAAAACACTAGCAGAAACGGGTAAAACATTTATGATTCTACCTGGTTAAGGTTCAAAGGTTCAAAGGTCAGTTTATTGTCACGCACTGCCTGAAACTATGTTATCCAATATTGAACCAAAACATTTCCAAGAGAAGTTACAACTTGAAATTCATCACCAAAATGTCAATTTTGAGAAAAACATTGTTGAATTTCTCTCTCCAAGGATCTATTAATTTCAAGCACAGGATTGTGTGTTAGAAGCATATCATGTTAAATCATGTCAGTATTGCATTCACTTGGCAAACTATCAATTTCTCTGCAGGAAAAGAATAATCAATTATACTTTAAAGAGTGGAGATCCGAGAAGTTATGAATAAAATGGATGATCCAAGTAAATCAATGAACTCATTAACAATTGTTGACAAATGGAATCTAACTTACTTGGACCCCAAGGATCAAACCAATGCTATTAAAAGAGAACATATTAAGCTTGCAAAGCAAGCAAGAAATTACGTGAATAAAAAATATTTTAAGGAATTATGTATGTTTTCAGATTCCTGGCAATTCACCTTGAATAAAGTAAATTCCAAGATCTGCCGGTTTATTAGGTACATGGAAGCTTAGGGACTCTCTTCAACATTGCTTCTGTTCTATTTGAACATCATGATATATAGGAAGTAATATATTGATTTTCAGCCTCCGCAAGCCAAGCTGGGAATTTCAGGTACTTGCTACCTATTATATTTCAATCATCTAATTCAATTGTCCAAAAATTGTGCATTGTATGTTTTTAAACTTTCAATAGGCACTGCTGGGGATGTTGATGGGTAGATAGCTGGACAAAGGCCAGAAAAGAAAAGACAAAAAATATGAGATGGGGATAGAATATGTGTAAATTGTGAAGCCAGAGGAAGGAAGAGTGTATCATTGGACTAGCCTCTTCTCAATCTCCTGTGCTGTGATGTTGTACCTCATACCCAACTAGCTTCAGCTGGAATCGAATTAATCTACAGAAAGAATGGAAAATTGTTCCTTTGACATCTTCATGCCAGAACTCTACATTGGTCTTGTTCATCAGTATAAGATCAGTATAAATTAATGTGGGAGATTTAAAAATTAGATTAATATTGGAGCAGTGCAAAATGGTTGGTTGATAGATGGTGTAGACTTCATGGCTGAAGAGCATTCTTTGATAATATTTCTCTCTATGACTCAAGTCTCTATGACTCAAATCTAGCAGCAACATTTGAGCAAAAAAAATAAGCTCAAATACATTTATTTTCCCTCACTGCATGTACGAAGTGTGTTTCAATGTAGACAAAGCTTTCTGATTCAAATTTAACACCCTCGGTAATTGGATAAAAAAAATATATGTTAGAAAACTGCATCTATTTAAAGGTCAGGCAGGAGATTGCATTGCAACTCCATATCTTCCTCTTTGCTATGTTAGGAACAGGCATTGGAACAGCTCTAATTTCTACATTCTCCGATATCCCTTATGCTGGAAAATATCTCATATTTTTATGGCAAAAATTAGAAGTAAAAGTACAACCAGGGCATTTCCTTCTCTAAGTTTTGGTTGCTCCTAAGATGACAGTTCTCTATTGGAAGCAAGAGAGCAAAGTTCCTTTGCAATCATTTTCTATTTTTTTAAAAAGTAGGCATATGGATAAAGGAACAATGCTGAATCTGATGTCGGGTCTTTCTGTGTCAAAATGTCAGGGATCACGTCAATCTACAGCTGGAATAGACCATGTATTTCATTTCCATCTAGACTATGATAAATACCTATATAAATAAAGTAAAAAGATCAAGTGTTAATTTGCAATGCAACTGTAATAATGCTCCTTGTAGGCATCAAAATAATATTTAAAAGCATAACAAATAACTCTTACAACCTTTCAAGATTTTACGAAGCATACACGGATTAGGCTGCAGCATAAGATGAAAGTAGAAGCTAAATAAATACAAATAAGGTTTACAAAACAAAAAAAACATTAAAAAAAAGAAAATGTTGAGAAAATACTTTGAAGGAATGACAATGAACAGAGAAGAGCATTTTTGTCCTGGAAAAGCTGTTAAGCAGTGACTATAGCTGAGAATGTCATTAAATTTTCATATTCAAGGTGAAACATTTTCAGTGTTTTTTTATATGGCGAGAATACTTCATAAAAGATTGAAGTGCAGACATTTTCTGAGCTCTGTTGATTACCTCAAAGCAGACTGCAATAGCAGACCCTGAGGTAGTGCAGGTAATTACTGATGGAAGCTTCAGGCTTCATTCCAGAAGTTGTTCTTGGATTGGTTCCAAGATTATGGTAATGCTTATAACCTCACTATCATTCTGGCTATAAATTTTAGGTCCTTACTTAGAATTTATATTTTCTTTCAGACCAGGCTGCATCCACGTGAACAGATCTGCTTCCTCTTTTTTTTGCACTGCCATTTTATTTCTACAATAGAGCCCCAAAAAACCCAATACTTACCTGTGATTTTACTCAGATTTTACAAATATTCATAATTACATCTTACATTTCATAGTCTCTACCATCTGCCAGAAAGCACAATGTCCCGTTAGGTTTTTTGTATCCCTGTCTAGTAGGAAAGATGCTTTTAACATCTTATGAACATGAATTCCAATTCCTGCTCTTCTATATCCCATGCCTCATCGACATTCAAAGTTCAATTACTTTGATTTTTTAAATAATTTTAGTTTAACTAAAATGTACTACCTCACATGCACTCACAGAAGATTACAATTGCCACTTGAGACCCATTTCATCGAAGTGGGCTTCTCCTACTTGGATCTGCATGCACTGAGGATAAGGAGGCAATGAGTCTCTGGTGTTTACCTTCCCTGGAGTAGTGGCTAAATCAATCTTTAATCTCGTTCCCCTTACTCTTAACGTATGTTCCTCAATTCCTGCTTTTGCAGAGGGCCAGGATGACTTCAAGGGGTTGAATGGCTGCCTCCTTTTACCATTCTATGGAACCATGAGATTATAATGTTTTTTTTAAATCAAAAAACATTTTGAGACATTTTAAAATGACAGCAGCCAGTTTATATAATTTCAACAAAGGAGCAATATACCACAGTCTAAGTTAAACACTACTATTTTTAAAATTCTCACCATTAACACTTGTGCATTCAGAACTATCAATGTTTTTGCTAAAACATTGCTCCTGATCACACACGTTAATTTATGAAGTTGAACCTACATGCCAATCGTGGACCACGATGACTGGTATTTCATTGTTTGCTGCTTGAGAGATATCAATAAATTGTCTTAAAGATTCACCATGACTGCTGATAATTGAATGTTACCAGTGGAACAAATATGTTGGAGGAATATCTCAGGTTGAGTTCCTGTACTCTGACCCTTCTAATCCTAGATATTATTATTAGTTTCTGACATATACTGAAAACAAGAATTTGGTCACAGAAAGTGTGGTCTCCTTTTCAAATAAACTGTTTGCGACTTTCACTTACGATCAAATGTCCCTCTTTATCATTAAGAATGAATCCGATAAATGGCTTCAGTGTGTTATATTTTGTCCAGTTTAATTTATTATTGTAGACATTAGGCAATTACTATTTCTTAAGAACCTTTGTGTTTCTCCTGATATGATTTCCTAAATTACAGACCCATGCATTTTATGTACAAGAGTTTACGTGATTGAATTGTCAAACGTTATTTATTATGCTTCTATATTAATGCATCTATTAAAATTGAAATAGTGCCATGTTGCAATTATTCAAGGGAGTTAGCAAGTATTTATTACGCTGCCACTTGGTTGGAGATGTGAAATCCAATGCAAACCAGTGCAAGGCAACTTCAGGTACATGAAACCGAAAGATATTGAAATTTCTCCATTCATTTCCTGTGTTATTTCTAGCCCATAACACAACGTGGTGATAAAAATAAGAGCAATGAATAAGTTGCCAATATTTTTGAAAAATAATTTCCCCAGGCCAATCTCTGCTTCTGTAAAATCCAAACATCTTGTTGCAAAAAGCTTTCCAGCAAATAAATATTTTGACATTAGTTAGATCCCTATTACTTCAAGTCAGGCAGTCATTTGTTTCTTCCTCTCTGCTGTGTTTCATTTGCTGTCTTCCAAGTGTGTCACATTTAATTGTGAGAGCAATTTTGGTGTTTGTTTTAGTAACATTGAAGGTAGATGTGAAATAAAATATTTTTTGAACAAGATAAATCTCATCTCAAAGATGCTAATCACGCTGAAGGCAACAGCCAAAGCGAGGAAGTTGGCAATGAATTGATCTGCTTTTACAGCCATGTTTGTTCCAGATATGTGGACTGTGCTAATTCTAATTAACATCATCGACCTTTTGGGAACATTGAGCCAATAACCATATACAAAATTCTACAGATCACACCTTCGATGTCCAACCTTCATTGTAATATCAAAACCATAGCGTTCAGAAATATTTTAATACCTCGTAGATCATCTGTTGTTTAAACTTCCTGGTATTTAAAAATGTAATGACTTGTGTTAGAGTATGTTAATTTATGTCGCACCCTGGACTGTTCTTTACAAACTAATGGGTGTCCCTGTACATAAAACACACACATTATGTTATTTGAATGATGTTAATAAAATAATCCATCTTTAGACTCTGAGCAAATTGCTGTGCACTGCCACCAATGTTTTTTGAGTAACTGGAATTAATTATACGATACGATATGATAGAAATTTATTCATCCCAGGAGGGAAATTGATGTGCCAACAGTTATAAAAACACAAAATACACAAAACACAAAATACATGAAACATGCATTTAAAGTGATGAGTGGAAAGGCTTGGGAGATGTGCAAAGATTGGGGAGGTGGTGGTGTGAGGGGGGAGTCAGTCTCAGTCTACCCCACGACAGAAGGGGGAGGAGTTGTACATTTTGATAGCCTCAAGAAAGAAGGATCTCCTGTGGTGTTCTGTCCTGCAACTTGATGGAACCAGTCTGTTGCTGAAGGTACACCTCAGGTTGAACAATGTGTCATGGAGGGGGTGAGCTGTATTGTCCAGGATGCTCTGCAGTTTGAGGAGCATCCTCCCCTCCAAGTCCATCTCCCATGAATCCAATTCCGTTCCCAGGTCAGAGCCAGCCTTCCTGATGAGTTTGTTGATCCCACTTGCGTCCGCGGCTTTCGCCCTGCTCCCCAAGCACAAGGCAGTGAAGAAGATGGCACCGGCTACCACCGATTGGTAGAACATCTGCAGCATCTTGCTGCAGATGTTGAAGGAGCGGAGCCTTCTCAAAGAGTGCAGCCGCCTCTGTATGAGTTATTTTCCCTTTTACTTTACTTTAAACCACATTTAACCTTAAGCTTTAAATAGAGTGGCAGATTGAGTGGAGATACTGCTGAGAGACATGCAATCAATCCTGACTACCGGTGCTGTTTGGGAGGAGTTTGCACACTCCCCTTTTTTGGGTTTCCTCTGTGTTCTGATTTCATCCCACATCCGAAAGACGCAGGAGTTGTTAGGTCAATTGGCCATTGTAAATCACCCCTAATATATGGGTGAGGGTTAGAATTTATTTTGGGGAATGTGGAGAGAATAAAGTGGGATAAGTGGAGGAATAGTGTAAATGATTGGTACAAAGTTGTGGGACAAAGTTCCTGTTTCCATTCGGTACGGCTTGATGATTCTATATAAGCTTGAATTTTTAAAAAAATGCACCATGAAGTCTTCTGACTATAATAATGTGCAATAATTAGATTAAATATTGTGAGGGCACAAAGTGCTGGAGTAAGTGAGCCTGCCAGGCACCATCTATGGAGAAGATGGATGGATGATGTTTCAGGTCGAGACAACCCATCTCTCCAGAGATGCTGCCTGACCTGCTGAGTTAGTCCAGCACTTTGTGTATTTTTTGTGTATTAACCAGCATCTAAAGTTTCTTGTTTCTTAAATATTCTGATATTTTATTCCTCATTTCCAGAATTCATTTTGTAATATATGCGTAATAACTTTCACAAATTCTTCATCTGTCTTGTTAAAATGCTGCGCGATATTAATCCGTTAATTATCATTTTTGACCCTTGCTATACTGTAAACAGTTATAATGCAACATACCATCTGGAGATGGAAAGAGAAAACAGATGCATCTTGAATGAAAGAGGTATTTCTAATTTAAACAGCAGGGGAAAATATTTCAGTACAAATAAAGGATCCAAATGATCAGCATTATCTTCAAGATATCAAGTAAATATGAGCTTTGCCACAACAGTTATAGTTTTGGCTTCGCATCTGATCATTTTTTCATTGCTCAAGGGACATTGCAGTAACCATCTTCTCAATCTTTCTTGGTAAAAAATTGCATCTCAACTTCAACAAACTTCCCCCAAAGTAGAATTAAACTGTGGGGTTAATGAGATACTGTTCAGAATCTGCAATCTCTACTTTGGAATTAATACACCCCAACCATAGTTATCCTTGTGTTGTGTGTATGATATTTATGCATGTGGATATTTGGAATCGTGCTGCTAAATCCTTGTTAACACTTTCCAGGAGTGTATAAGAGGATGATCACTTCAATAATACAAAGGGCCTCTACCCAATGGCCCCTGTTGCCAAATATACTTACCCAACAACCAAGGTTAGCATGACAGCGTGGGGTGGGGGGGTGGGGGGTGGAGAAGAGGGGAGTTGGATTTGTAGTTACCTAAGATTGGAAAATTCAGTACTAATACCGTTGGGCTGAAAACTATACAAGCAGAATATGAGGTGCTATCCTCCAGTTTCAATGTAGCCTCACTCTGGCTAAGGAGGAGGCCTAGGGCAGAAAGGTCAGCATGGGAATGGAAAGTAGAGTTATAAAGGTTAGAAAACCTGGAGATCCAGTAGGCCTCGGCAGTTAATTGCACTTGGATGTGCACCTGAACCTCTAACTAGCCTGGAAGGACTGCTGGGATCTGCGGAGGGATGATAGGGAGTAGATATTGGGGCAAAGGTTACATCTCACGCAGTTCCAGGGGGAGGTTCTTGGAGAGGGTGAGGTTTGGGCAGGAAGGGGATGAGTGACCCAAGGAATTGCAGAGGGATCAATTTCTGTGGAAGGCAGAAAGGGATGGGGGTGGGAAGATGTGACTGGTTTTGGGATCACATTGGAGGTGACGGAAATGTCAGAAGATGATGTGTTGTATGCAGAGAAAGTGGGGTGAACAATGGGGACCTTGTTAAATCGGGGGGTAGTGGGAGTGGGAGCATAACTACAGGATACACAGGAGATGCAGGTGACGTATCCATCCATGAGAGCAGGGGGGGGAATTAAGTTTACTAAAGAAAGAGGTAATCTCAGATGTCCTGGAATACATAGCCTCGCCAGGGGAGCAGTAAGGCCCAGGAGAGTCAATCACCATGATGCCGTTGGAGCCGGCAGAATGGATTCAAGCATTCCAGGAACTGGGCCTGGAACCCAGTAGAGTGGACAGCTGGGCGGATTGGGGGGGCGGGTGGGGGGGGGGGGGGGGGGAGGCGAGGATTGGCAGTCAGTGATAGGACAGGCAGTTAAGTGGATTATTTTAACCTGGATGGTGTCCAACTTCATGACTACTGTTGTAAATGTGGAGATTATCTCCTCACCTTCTTAGAGCGATTTTGGGGAGTTCGATTGTTGAGCATTTGTGACAATATATCCCGTGTGACTGGTTTTAATTGCATTATATTTACTTGGCTGTTCCAGAAGTTTCCAAACAATATCGACTAGTCAGATGTTGGGTTCATTGATGATGATGTCACAAATTGCTTTATTAAACAAATAACTGCAAATAGTTCAGAAACCTGCACATTTATCGTTGAGCATCCCCAATTCTGATTTTTTGATGGAAGGAAGATTTCTGATGAAACAATTGAAGGTAGTAGAAAGCAGCACATTGTTTTGAATAAATCCTGAAGCTATGTTATGGGATGGTAATTATAAAATGCTTCATGCCAAATAAAATTTGTCATGCAACAATTCATTTTACAAACTGCACCAACAGGAAAATTCCAAACTTAAAAGACCATGACTGAAACATTAAAAATAAAGTGCGTAATAACCTACACTACCTTTTTGGGTTGTAAGGGCATAGACAATAGCTTAATTATTTAGCACATTTTTAGTTTAATTTCTATTAATTTGTTCAAATGGATGTGCTGAAAGAGGCTTAACTGCCTGGTTAAACTTCATGAAAATCCAGCACTTTTACGGCAGTCAATTTTACTATCATGGCGAGTTTAGCAAGTGGATTTATAACAGCCGGCAGAGATCATTCTAACTCATTGGGAAATTATCTCTCCTATCTACAGAGCCAGTGAATCATTACAGCAGACCTAGATCCCAGTTGTTCATAATCACTTAACGATGCCCATGTCAGGACTAAATCTATTTGACCTTTACTTTTATCTTTGATTGAAAATAGGTCTGAATGATGAACTTTGCTCACCATGTTTGCTCATCTATGCTTGCAGACTGTCATTGTACTGCTCCGAGACTGCACGCTCATCAGTTTTATTTCCACAAATGGGTATTTATCCATTCTCAGTCAGCTCACGTTCTGTAGCAACAGTAGGTTCAATACCTAGATTTAAGAAAGGCCGTTTTATCTGTTTGGTTATTGAAATTACTCAAATTAATTGTCATTTTTATCTCAAACAAGAGTTGGCTCAGTGCTTGTTGGCTCCCTATCTTATAATTTACCTGCTCTTATATTTTTTGATATAATTAGAAGTCTTGCATATTGTACACTATGCATTACACTTGTGGGTGACAGCAAATGTGTAGCAGACAATTAAAAATATGTCCTGGAACACCAGTTTCGAACAATTCTGCTGCTGCAACTGAAGCTCCAGTTTTGGAGTAATAATAAAACTGTCTATCAGTGCCTTGTAAAACTGACAGCAGCCTGGGGATTTTCTTGCATTTGTGGCTCTCTGCAGAGGTCCTGAAGTTGCTGCCGGTGATTCTGCTTGTCATCCAGGGCTGAGCAATGCATAAGCTTTTCCAGTGAAAGCAAGAAATAGCACTTGCACTGGTTAAGTTCAGGTTCATATAAAGTAGTACCAATGTAAAATGTCCTGATCACTGTCATGTCACATTAATATGGTCTAAGGTGAGTTCTTAATAGCGCACTCATTTATAATGACTGCTCAATGAACTTTTAAGGCATAGAGTCACACAGCACAGAGACAGGCCTTTTTTAATTATGTCCATGTAGTCCATCAAGTACCCATCCATAGTAATCCCATTGATCATTGGCAGCATGGTTGTGCAGCGGTAGAGGTGCTGCCTTACAGCACATGCGGCGGTGGCAGCCCAGCTTAGAGCTGCGGTGCTCCAGCGGCGGCAGCCCAGCTTAGAGCTGCGGTGCTCCAGCGGCGTCGGAGGCCTGGATTGTCTCAGCGCAGAGGGAGAACTAGAACGGATGAAGACAATGACTTAAGACTTTTGCCTTCCACCACAGTGAGGAGGTGCCTGGTGAACTCATTGTGGTGGATGTTGGATATGTGTTTATTGTGTATTTTGTTTTTTATTATATGTTATGACTGTATGGTAACAATTTCGTTCAGACCGAAAGGTCTGAATGACAATAAAGGAATCTAATCTAATCTAATCTAATGCAGCGCCAGAGACTCGGGTTCGATCTTGACTGCAGGTGCTGTCTGTACAGATTTTGTATGTTCTCCCCGTGACTGCGTGGGGTTTCTCCGAGATCTTTGGTTTCCTCCCACACTCCAAAGACGTACGGATTTGTAGGTTAATTGGCTTGGTGAATGTAAAAATGTAAAAATTGACCCTAGTGTGTGTAAGATAGTGTTAATGTGTGGGGATCTTTGGTTGATGCGAATTTGTTGGGCTGAAGGGCCTTTTTCCGCCCTGTATCTCTAAACTTAAAAACTAAAATCAGCATTTGGTTTGTAACCTTTTAAGCTTCAGGAATTCAAGTGTTCATACTTTTTATGTATCCATATATACCAATCTATTTATCAGCACCTGATCCTTTGCTTTTTATGCTTATTGAGATTATTTTATAACATTTTGTGAGAGGATCTGCCTCCTTTCTGGTCCAAAATAAACTATTTCATGCACGCATTAAACCATTGCCTTCCATGCATATTTCTAAATATAAAGGATAACCGGAGAGATGTGCTTACAGCAGATTATAGCTTCTTCACATGGTGTACAAACAAGTGGCATTGCTATCTCCTGGGGCTCATGGACTGGTACCAGGTAAAGACGATGTTTAGAATACCCTACAATAGATCTGCTGCCTAGAGGCCTGCATCAATGCTTCAAGGTCACTGTTGCTTGAAATTTGCCGAGACACTTATCTAACCCCTGAAAAAATGCCCCATCCTAACAGAACAGAGGGGTAATGTTACAATATGCTCTACAGTTGACCAAGAATGTGGCACAAGAAAAATTAGGGATGACAAAGGAGTACTTGGCTTGCCAGAGCAACACATCTCATTAGTGATTAGGCCTAAAGAGAAAATATCCTTTTCTGTGTCTGCTTGAAACAGTTGATTTGAAGGCCCAAGCAATTCAATATTCCAAATATTATTTAAACATTTAATCACGACAAAATCATGCAAATGTCGACCATTCACTGTTCTGCACAGTTTATATGCCTGTGTTTCATGTATTCTTTCCAGACCTACTGCTCCTATGCAGTCCGCAGTACCTACTGCTGGGTTGGTGTTCTCCACAAAGCTACCCAACCTGAGTAAAGGCAGATCATCCAAATTAAAATGACTGCAAACAAATAAAAAGGGATCTAGGCATTCTTATGTATGCATGACTCAAATTTAGCAGGCAACTGCAGCAAATAATTGAACAAGCAAAGGTAATATTAGTCTTCACTGCAACAAGATTGGACTTTAGAAATAGGGAGGTTATGTTACAATTGTGCAGAGTGCTGGTGAGGCCACACCTATAATATTTTGGCCCTTTATCTCAGAAAGGATATAGTGACACTACAGGTGGTTCAAAAGAGGTTCAGCAGGCTAATTCCAGGAATGAGAGGGCTGTCATACCAAGGAAGGATTTGTATTCTTTGGAGTTTTAAAGAATAAAGAGTGATCTTAATGAAACATTTAACATTCCAAAGGGGTATGGCAGAGTAGACATTGAGATGGTCTCACTAGTGGGAGAATCTTGAATGAAGGGGGATAGTTTCAGGACAAGGGAATGGTCCATAGATACATAAATGATTCTTCTTGCAGAGGAGAGTGAATCTTTGAAATGTTCTGCCTCAGAGAGTATTGAAGGCTGGACCATTAGAGTATTTAAATTGGAGTTAAATGCTTTGTGAAAGATCAGCAAATTAAGGGCTAAGGAAATCTGGCAAAGAACAGGGATTAAAATGTAGGGTAATGCCCCTGTCCCATTTAGGAAGCCTGAACGGAAACCACTGGTGACCTTGCGTCCCACCCAAGGTTTCCATGAGTCGCCAGAGGTTTTGGTCACTCGCCTGGAAAGCCTCGACCGAAGCGTGAGCTGCATCTACTGACCAAAGATCCTATAGGATCTTTGCTACCGACTGCACACACACACACATAAACTCATCACGAAGGTGGGGGCCAGGGACAGCGGAGGAGCGCTGTCTGCGCGATGACGAAGAAGGTAAACGGCTGCCACAGAGCACGGTAAGTCCTTTAGAGAGCGCAGGAGGGAGGGAGAGAAGGCGAGAAGAGAAGGGGGGAGAAGAGGGGGTGGGAGAAGGGGGGGGGAAGGGGGGGAGAAGGGATGGGGAGAAGGGGTGGGGAGAAGGGGGGGAGAAGAGGGGGAGGAGAAGAGGGGGGAGAGAAGAGGGGGGAGAGAAGGGGGAGGAGAAGGGGGGGTGGAGAAGGGGGGGGAGGAGAAGGGGGGGGAGGAGAAGAGGGGGAGGAGCGGGGGGGAGGAGAAGGGGGGGGGGAGAAGGAGTGGAGACAGTTTTAAGAAGTTTAATAAAGTTAGCGGGCATTTTACCTTCCAGCGGATCTTCTAGGTCCTGAAAACCAAAGATCCTATAGGATCTTTGCTGAAAACTCCAATGTTCCAATCAAAATGGCCGGTCAGCGAAGGAGATTGCCTTCGACTGCCTGTAAGTAAATAGCAACCCCACTCCACTGGCTTCGACCAAACGGCAACCTATTTTTAGTCAAGGCCAGTTTTGATTTTGTTGAAATAATCGCAGGAACATAGAAGAAGCCTCGACTATGTGGAAACCACTTTCGACCATTGGGGAGAGTGACCGAAACCTCCGGGAACCTCACGGAAACCTTGTGTGGGGCGCAAGGTCACCAGAGCTTTCCGTTCAGGTTTCCTAAGTGGGATAAGGACATAATAAGTCATGATCGTATTAAATGCATGGGACAGGCTGAAAGGGTCAGGTGGCCTACACTTGCTCTGATTTTCTTGTGTGGGCCCAATGGGTTGCAGGGTATCAAAGATTGAATGAATGAATATGTCCTCATTCTCAGGTAGGGTCGGAAATAGTCACAGATTCAATGGGTTCAGTTTGGATTTAATTTGATATTTTCCTTCTAGCTTCCTTCTGCTCCAGCAGAATTTCTTTGACATTTGTTAACTCAGCACACAGAATCTCCCTCAAAGCTACCATCGTCATACAGGGCAAAGTATCAGCATCTCAACTGGTGAGAAATTTAGCATCACCCACTGCTCTTTGACCAGTTTAGAGTTCTTGACTAATTGGAAGGATGATCGGGTTATGGTGAATAGATGGAGTTATTAGGAATGCAAGTTTACAACCTCACCACCTTGGAGATCAGAAGAGATGAGATGTAGGCTATGTTTGAAGAAACTATCAACTGATGCACTCAAGCTTAGAGGTTAAGAGCTATTGCAAGAAAGTACACAAAAGAAAACATCCTTAGACTTTAAATTTTAGAGTGCGGAAACAAGCCCTTCAGTCCACTGAGTCCGTGCCCACCAGCCATCACCCCGTACACTAACACTATTCTACATTCCAGGGCCAATTTACAATTTTACCAAATCCAATTAAACTATGAACCTGTATGTTTATTGACTGTAGGAGGAAACCGGAACACTGGAGGAAACCCATGCGGTCACAGGGAGAATGTACAATCTCTGTACAGACAGCACCCGTAGTCAGGATCAAACTGTAAGGCAGCAACTCTACCGCTGTGCCACCATGCCATCCGTTAAGGTACTGTGGGCAGATTTAAACATTTATAATATGATTCAAATAATAGTGAACATGGATCATTTGCAGATCATTGCGCATGCATTCACAACAAATAACAAGCCAGGCTTGTTCGGGAATGCCAGGCATGTCTTGTGGTTATTTCTGCAATGACCCTCCAAAATATCAAGGGTAGGACCTTAAGCTGATGGCAGAAATGCAGAACCTAGTGACTGAGATCCAGAGGCAATTTGGAGACACAAGAGATTACAAACGCTGGAATCATGAGCAAAAAAAAAATGTATCAGGCAACATCCGTGGATGGAAATGGACACACAATATTTTGGATTGGGACCCTTTAGTCTGAAGAAGGGTACCGAACCGAAACATCAATTGTTTTTTTTCATCCACAGATGCTGCTTGACAAGCTGAATTCCTCTAATTTCTTTACTTTTCCCACAGGCGATTTCCCTGCATCATACTAGCTGCACTCCAGTGGAGCACAAATACTTGTACCTTCACATTACAAAGCAGAGAGTTGAGCTCAGAAATGCCGATTCATAATTCATTTGTTTGACATGACATGGTTTTTCAGTTGGTAGCTTTCCTGTCTCCAAGTCATTAGACTGTGGATTGAAGTCACACATCAGAGACCTGAGTACAAAAACATGGTTGACATTCACATGCAGTATGGAGGAGTGCTCTATGCTCATAATGTCATCCTTCAGATGCCTTCTGACACCAAAGCATCCCATGGTACTCAGCCGTCTCATGTTCTGGGTTATATTTATCCCCCAATCAACATTACCATAACTAATTATCACATAGAAATATAGAAACATAGAAAATAGGTGCAGGAGTAGGCCATAGGCCCTTCGAGCCTGCACAGCCATTCAATACGATCATGGCTGATCATCCAATTCAGTATTCTGTACCTGCCTTCTCTCCATACCCCCTGATCCCTTTAGCCACAAGGGCAACATCTAACTCCCTCTTAAATATAGCCAATGAACTGGCCTCAACTACCTTCTGTGGCGGAGAATTCCACAGATTCACCACTCTCTGTGTGAAAAATGTTTTTCTCATCTCGGTCCTAAAAGACTGCCCCCTTATCCTAAAAGACTTCCCCCTTATCCTTAAATCATTGGAACATTGTTGTTTTCAAGATGGTTGATTTGATTCCTACATTACATTGATGACAATGTAAATTGCTTGTTTCCAAGCTTCCCCCAGACTAGTTTCAGTAAAAACACTGACCCAAGCACTTGAAACAACTAATCTTTATTTTACCAAAAGCGCGTTACAGTTCAACTACTGTACCTATCCCACCATGGGTTCGATCCTCTTATCTGCCTGTTTAAGCCCTCTAGGCCTCGCTCAGACAGAGGCACTCCAGAAGTTCACGCAGTCCCAAGCGCTCTCCTAGAAAATCGATGCTGAGCCTCGTGGTCACGGACTTTTATATGTCCCGGTACCTCGAGGGGCCGAACCACACGGGGCTGGTCTCTTAATGACCCAATTACAGATGAAGAGTGACCTCATACATAACAGGTATTCTCCTAACCCAATGATACAACAGCTCAATACATTGTATTCAAAACAGACTTCTAGAGGAAGCCAACTTAGAAACATTTACCCTGATTTACAGAAAACCCAGACAAGGCTCAACATCTCATCCAATCAACACTTGGCAAAGCCAAACTCTGCAACATTATTTATAATTATTTACAAGGTGTATGTCTGGTTTGCAGCCATCCAATCCATTATATGCATTTTGCACCTAATTGACAAGGTTTTCAGGTTTTTTCCCATTCTGTGCTTGCAAATTGTATCTAAGCTCAAGACATTCTGGCACCTCTTCGCAGCTTGTCCCAGCTCTGCAGAGAGCCATTCCAAATAGACCAAATCTCCCAGCAACCCTGAAGCTTTACCCATTTTGAAGTCCTAGGTGCTCCAATTTAGCCAGGATTAACAACGACTTCATTGATTATACTTGAGGCAAGGAAAAAAAATAAAAAATTCAAATCTCATTTGTATTTGTGATAGGCATGGGCGGCACAGTGTCGCAGCGATAGAGTTGCTGCCATACAGCACTTGAAGCGGCAGAGACCCGGGTTCGATCCCAACTACGGGTGCTGTCTGTACGGAGTTTGTCTGTTTTCCCCGTGACCGTTTCGGTTTTCTGAGAGATCTTTAGTTTGCTCCAACACTCCAAAGATGTGTAGGTTGGTAGGTTAATTGGCTCGGTATACGTGTACATTTTCCCTAGTGTGTGTAAGATAGTGTAAGTGTGCGGGGATCACTGTTCGGTGCAGATTCGGTGGGCTTAAGGGCTTGTTTCCACACTGTATCTCAAAAAATGCTCATTTCTGCTGAACTAACATGCACAGCTAATTAAAATTAACCAGTTATGAACAAACGATCAAAAGGCATGTACTTAATTATCACAATTTCCAGCAATCCTTTTTTGAAAAGAACAATACAAGCACATCAGATGAATCTTTACAGAACGATGGCTCATCCACAATTGGTGCATTGTGTCTGGATAGTCCATAGGGATTAAAAACTCCATGACATTCTGTTCCTATTCCAACCTCCCCAATAATTACTTGCCTTTGCACAGCAGCTTCCCATGCAACTGTAGGAGATACATCATTTGCCTCTTTCTATAGTCCAGGGACCCAAGCCTTTCGTCCAAGTTAAGTAATGATTTATGTGCATGTTGTCCAATTCAGAGCAACACATTCAATGTTTACAATATGGTCTCCACTACAACGGAGTAACTCGTTAACCCTTAGTTTCTAGTTGAGTGACACTAATCTTTCATCTATTTCACACACGGAGCTGATATGTTTTTTTAAATTTTACACTGTTCTAATAAAGTGCAACAGAAGGAACAAAAAACAAACTGCTGCCGGAACTCAGCAGTTTGAGCATCATCTGTGGGGGAAGCTCTCGAAGGGCCTGGCTCTCTCACCGCAAAACCATGAATTCTGTCTGGAAGGCTACTCGCCCCCAAAAAACAGGAACCAGAGAGAAGGCTGGAAGGAGTCTGCAGTGGCAGTGGACGCTGGACAAATGGCCGGTAAGAAGAACCAGACATCTTATCTTCCATGCCCTCATGATTGGCTATGGGAGGCGCCCCCAGGCACAAACGTAGATGGTGGCCAGGCAAGGAGAGGGACAATGGTTGACAGAGTTATACAAATCATGGTGATGGCTGCAATGGACCATTATGGCCAGTTGCAGCTGAGACTTTGAAATTGGCGCCAAAACGTGTTGAATCCTGCATATAGACTCAGTGGGCTATTTTTATGCACAATACCTTGGTACATGTGATAATAAAGAACCATTGAAAGGAGTTGCTGATGTTTTCAGTCAAGTCCCTGCATTGGGACAAAGAGGGGAGATGGAAGATAGCCAACATAATGAGGCGAGAGGGAGTTATTTTGAAGGATGTGGAGGTATCGCATTGTAAACAATAGAATAATAAAGGTCTCGATGAAATAGATGTTGAAAAGATGTTTCCACTGGTGGAACAGTCTAGGAGCTGAGGGCACAATCTCAGAATAGAAGAATAAAGATTATATAATATTATTTATAGTTTTATTTGGGATTATAAAAATCATAGAATAAGTAAAAAACATTTATGTAAATCTAAGATAAATGGAGGATTAGCACTTCCAAATTTTTTATATTATTTTTGGGCAGTCCAGATTAAGAATATGAATTTTTGGTGGGTAAATATGGATTATGAACCAATGTGGTTAAAGATGGAAAAGGAAGATTGTTTACCCTATAATGTAGGCTCGGTTCTCTTTGCCCCAAAGGAAGTACAAAAAAAAATTTATAGGGATAACCCTATAATTTATAATAATAGATGTATTTGGAAACAAATAGTTAAGACTTTACAGCTAGATAATCTTTCACTTAGACTACCAATAATGAATAACCCATTATTTAAGCCCTCTATATTGGATGGAGGGTTTAGACATTGGGATGATTTAGGAATTAAAAGGATAGAGCACCTTTATAGAAAAGGAAAATTTCTTTTATTCCAAGAGTTACAAGATATCTACGGATTGTCTCCGCAACACTTGTTTAGGTACTTACAAATTAGAGATTATATAAAATCAAACACACTAGATTATAAAAATAAAGTACCAGGATTATTAGATGATTTGTTTAATTTACACCCAAATACAGAAAAATTAATAGCCCATATATATAACATAATCTTGGATAAGGAGAATCCAACAACGGAAACATATCGGCAAGCATGGGAAAAAGAAATTGGTTTATCCATAACAAAAGAAAATTGGGAAGAAAGTTTACAGCAAATACATCGGTGTTCGTTAAATGCCAGACATACATTGATACAATTCAAAGTATTATACAGATTACACTATTCAAAAACTAAATTAAATAGTATCTTTCACAATCTCTCTTCAATTTGTGATAAATGTAAGAACTTAGAAGCAAATTTAACACACAGTTTTGCTACATGTCCCAAACTGAATTACTACTGGACAGAAATTTTTAAGGTTATTTCTGAGGTTCTAAAAATTAGATTGGATCCAGACCCAAAGTTAATAATACTTGGGATTTTGGATTCAAATTCGGTACTTACAGGAAATCAAAGACATTTTTTTGATTACTGTTTGATAATAGGGAAAAAAATCATATTGAAATTTTGGAAGGGAACATTATCCCCCACAATTAAAATGTGGGCAGCAGAGATGTTGGAGACGTTACAATTAGAAAGTGTAGATGGTTTTGCATGCAACCAATAACGTAGTTACCTCAGTACCATTAACCCCGCCTAGTTAACATCAATCATAACGCCTTCCCCTTCCTGGATACGGTTCACTAGAAGAATGTAGCCAGTATTTGAGGATGTATGTAATACCTTGTGCTATCATTAAAATGTGTTGAACACTTTTAGAGTTTGTAAATTGCTTATTTACATGGTGTCGGAGCTGGAAGATACTTGCGCCTACCTGGGTTTTATTTCTTTTATTTGATTTGTGCCTTTTGTGCTTTATCTCTCTGACCATGGCATCCTCGTGCAGAAAGCCCGCGCAGCTTGTCTTTGATGCTGATATTTCTGAGCGCTGGGCTACGTTTGAAATTGATTTCACCCACTTTGTCAACGTCGCTCACCGCAATGATCCTGACTCCCTCAAAGCCTCCCTCCTACTCAACCTTGTCGGGCCTGATGCCATGAAGAGAGCCAGAACTTTCGTCTATGCTCCAGCGGTCCTGGACGACAACGACGTGGTGGTTACCCCTGCAGAATCTGCCAGTGACCCTGCTTGCCTGCTACGTAAGTTCAGGGAGATTTGTGACCTGCCCTCGAACCGCATTCTAGAGAGGGCACGGTTCTTTACAAGGAGACAGCTGCCGGAGGAACCTGTTGAATGTTTTATTGCCGATTTGCGTTATCTCGCCCAGCGGTGCCTTTTCGGTGACATGACAGACCAGCTCACTAGAGACATTTTAGTAACTGGCATGCGTGACCAGAAGCTGCGATGTGAGCTTCTTAGGGATCCGGATCTAACGTTAGAAAAAGCCATGCATGCCTGCAGATTGTCTGAGGTCGTTGTATTGCCAGATGATCACCGGGACTTGGGAGATAAGTCTGTTCACCAGGCTGGATTTAGTAGAGCCCTGCCTCAGAGGGGAAACAATGCTTTTCTGCCGCGTGCCAACCCTGGTCCTGCTGATGTGCCCCCAAAAAGGTGCCCTAACTGTAACTACATGCACCACAGACGGTCGACGTGCCCTGCCTATGGCAAGGCTTGTAATTTTTGTAACAAACTGAATCATTTCGTTTCTGCCTGCCGCTTATTCCGTTCTCGTGGGAGACAGGTACAGATTTCCAGACCCAGTCTAAACATGCTTAAACAATCTGATAGCTGTTCCAACCCACAGCCCGATGTTGCTGAATCCTATGATGCAGATCCAATTAATTCTCCCGAGGATTCGAATGTGTTTACCCTCCTCCAGGCACCTGGCCAACGTCTTGATCCCTCCGTGTCTGTGACTGTCAACAATGTAACCTTCCTTGCGAAGTTAGATACTGGGGCAAAGGTCAATGTTTTGTCAATAAATCTTTTCAACAAGATAAGGACTAATGAGGCCTTGGTCGCTGACAATGCTACTCTACACGCCTATGGTGGAGAAATTCTCAGGCCTGTGGGGAGGGCCACTTTAACTTGCAGGCTACAGAAGGCCACGAGAAACTTGATTTTTTATGTTTTGAACTCTGACTGTGTTACCCTGCTGGGAAACCGTGCGTGCCAAGATCTTGGCCTGGTGTCCTTCGACCACACGGTCCACAAAGTGCAACTGTCATTTAACCCGATTGCAGAATACCAGGACCTGTTCAACAATGACCTGGGAAAGTTACCACTGACATACCATATTTCCATTGACCCAAATGTACAACCCGTGGTCCGCGCACCTCACAGGGTGTCCCACGCCATGAAAGACAGGGTCGAGGCGATGCTTAACAACATGGTCGACAAGGGGGTGCTAGAAGCCGTCAGCGAGCCCACCGATTGGGTCTCCACCATGGTTGCCACGATAAAGAAACAGACCGTTGTCACTACAACAGAATTAAACAGAATTAAACAGAATCGCCATAACGAACAGGTGGCTTGCTGATCCGGCCTGAGCACGTACGGATGCCTCCCCCTTGAGGGGGAGGCATCCGTACGCGCTCGGGCCGGATCAGCAAGCCACCTGTTCGTTATGGCGCGGGAGGCATAGGAGACAGGATGTAACGATCCATCGACAGATTGGAGGCATGCCGTGCCCAGGCCGAACTTAGAAGCGTCACATGTGACGGTGATGGGGCGACTCGCATCAAAAAATCGCAACGTCGGAGTGTTAATCAGTTTCGACTTGAGACAGTCAAACGCCTGCTGGTGCTGTGGGAGCCAGACCCAGGCGATATCCTTTTTTGTCAGCTGCCGCAGGGGAGCACTCAGCTCACTGAGATTTGGTACAAACTTCCCAAGGTAGTTCACCATGCCCAAGAAACGTTGTAGACCTGGCACGTCGGTGGGGGCTGCCATCTCAGAGATGGCCGCTGCCTTCAAAGGGTCGGGTTTTAGTCCGTTAGAGGTGAAAACGTGTCCAACATACGTGACTTCTGAGACACAAAACCGGCACTTCTTTGGGTTCAGCTTCAGGTTGGCCTTTCGCGCCCGATCCAGGACACGGCGGAGGTTCTGGTCATGTTCGGCAATGTCCTTCCCATAGACTAAGATGTCATCCACGATGATGGCACATGGCAGGCCCGAGAATATCTGTTCCATCGTTCGCTGGAACACCTCACTAGCGGAATTGATGCCGAATGGCATTCGCAGGAATTTGAATCTGCCGAATGGTGTGGCGAAGGTTGTCAGGTCGGAAGATGCTTTGTCCAACGGGATCTGCCAGAACGAGTTCTTAGCGTCTAGGACCGAAAAGACGGTGGCTTGCCCGACCTGAGCCGCCACGTCCTCAACAGACCGCATGGGGTAGTGTGGTCGCCTGATGGCAAGGTTTAAGTCCTTGGGGTTGATACACACACGTATTTCATTCTTGTCTTTCTTTCGCCAAGCTTCTGATGGAACAAGCGAGACTGTCTAACTCTGATTTGTATTTGGATCTCCTGAACCTCAGGAATGTTTCCAGAGATCCGGCCATGGGGTCCCCTGCTCAGCGTCTGATGTCCAGAACAACCAGATCTACCATCCCGATTGCCCAGCGCCAGCTGAAACCTCGGGTGCTGGAGCCTGCCTCTGTGCAGAGGCGCATTCAAGAGAAACATGACAGCCAGCGGCGTTCCCACGATCGGTCGTGCAGACCACTCGATCCTCTGTTGCCTGGACAGGTTGTTCGATTGCAAACCGCCAGTGGTCACTCCCGTCTGGCTACTGTGGTTGGGGTGGCTGACTCACCTCGTTCGTATCTGGTCGACTATGAGGGAACCATCTACCGTAGAAGCCGACAACACCTGCTTGCGGTTAATGAGCCGAAGCCGCAGGCCCCGGGCCCCTATGCCCCGCCGCTCTCATACCAGCAGCCGGCTCCTGTCCCAGCCAGCGTTCCCTGCATGCCTCAGTCCCCATATCGAGCGCCCGGTTCCCCTCTGCGCGGGTCACCTGTTGGCGGTCGCGGTTCTCCCTCCCCTGTTCCTCCAACCCCACCGCCCTTCCCTGGTTCCCCTGCTGTCTCGGGTCCCCCTGTTTTTTCTGCTCCTCCGGGGGAAGGGGGAGGCATCCGTACGCGCTCGGGCCGGATCAGCAAGCCACCTGTTCGTTATGGCGATTCTGTTTAATTCTGTTTAATTCTGTTGTAGTGACAATGGTCTGTTTCTTTTAAATTTTCTAAGGGGAAGGATGTAGATGGTTTTGCATGCAACCAATAACATAGTTACCTCAGTACCATTAACCCCGCCTAGTTAACATCAATCATAACGCCTTCCCCTTCCTGGATACGGTTCACTAGACGAATGTAGCCAGTATTTGAGGATGTATGTAATACCTTGTGCTATCATTAAAATGTGTTGAACACTTTTAGAGTTTGTAAATTGCTTATTTACAGAAAGAATCAGATTTGTCCTATTGGACAAATATAATATCTTCGAACAAATATGGTCTCCATATATACAGTATCTAGAGAAGTAGCTGTTCTTGACGTCACAGCCTGACGGGTACCCAGCGGGATTTGATGAGAATAATTGATTCTTATACTAGGATTAATAGGCATGTCTTCATTGATATTATTATTTGTAATAGTTTTAGATACAATATATTTTGTTGATTTTCATTGATATATATATATATATATATAATATTTTTTCACTTTTTGTTAATCTATAATCTTTTTTCCTTGCTCTATTTTCTTCTTCTTTTCTATATAATCAAATTATTATTTAATCACTTTCTTATTGATTTAAAACTATTCTATTCTTTTCTTTATTTCCAAAAAAATAGAAGATGATAACTGTCAATGGGTTATTTAAAAAATGTGTAATTAAGTTGAGGTTTGTAAAGCTGTTTACATTATTGTAAATAGATTACTTCTAATAAAATAAAGTAAAAAAAAAAAAAAAAAAGAATAAAGATGAGGAGGAATTTCCTTAGTCAGAGGTTGGTGAATCTGTGGAATTCATTGCCACAGGCAGTGGTGGAGGCGAAGGCAGTGGTTTTACAAACGGTGGTTAATTAGTAAGGGCATCACATTTACAGGAAGACGGCAGGGGAATGGTGTTGAGGGGGAAAATAGATCAGCCACAATCGAATGTCAGATCAGGCTTGAATGGCTTAATTCTGCTCTATTGTCTTATGGGTGAGGCAGAGGCCAATAGGTGATAGGTGGACCAAGGATGGGAAAACTATGATGGGGAAGGGGAGGAGGTAGAGTTTGGAGAGTGTTGGGAGAGAGGTGGGTGGGCGATAGATACTGTACAGAAGGACAAATGGAGATGGGGCCAGGTTTGGTGCGGGGGAGGAAGACAGAGGCTGGAGGATGATGAGAGAGGACATGAAAGCTACGTGCTGGAAAATGATAAATAAGGAAGATGAATATAGCAACTATTAAGGGAGGGATGATGGGCTGATAGAACCACTTCATCACTTGTGGCCACTTTTGTCAGTCAGTCTCTTTGGGACTCTGCACTGTTATAGGCCTGCCCTTTTGTTCTTTCTGCTTCCACTTTCATTCTCTGCAATGTAAACCTTGTTCTACCTTAACTTTCCCAGTTCTGATGAAAGACTATTGACCTGAAGCATTCACTCTGTTTCTCTCTCCTTAGATGTTGCCTGACATGGTGACATATTTCCAGTATGCACAGTTTCAGCCACCAGTGATAGTTTGCTTCAGAACTTGAATACATTCATCTACTTGAAATTTCCACTGCATCTATTAATTTTTTGGTGTGAACTATTTTTCATTCACGCTTTGGTTTTTCACTGCATTTTTTTCTTGCTCAT
The DNA here is from genome assembly GCA_963514005.1 of Raja brachyura. Next base: position 93,678,729 of record OY740783.1, on the reverse strand, counting down.
TAATCTTTCTCTTATTTTGCACTGAATATTGTAAACCTTTTCTCCTTGATCTCTGAAAAGTAACGGCATTTTTGCTACAAAGTTGAAAACCGTCTGCTCAGCTGTTACTACGAGCTGTGTGTTTGTTGATTGAGTTAAACTTTATTCCTACTCCTTGCACCATGTATCAAAAGTGGTTTAGCTTCAAAACACTACATTTTCTACGACCCTAAATGTGATCAAAGTCCACATTAGCTAGTACTGCTTAATTACTACTTCCTATATCTCAGTTCAACGATCTGGTGATAACATAGATTCTTAAAGCCCCAGGCTCATTGGCAAGATCCCAGAGAGGTCACCATGGCTGTCAAACATGCTATATACCCGAGAGGGCCCTCTATCAGATCTCCATAACCTAACCAAGTGCAAAAAGTGGCCCTTATCTGGAAAACTGTGCAAAACTCAATGGCTCAGTGGCGCAGTGGTAGAGTTGCTGCCTTACAGTGCCAGAACCGGGTTTAATCCTGACTATGGATGCTGTCTGTACGGAGTTTGTACGTTCTCCCTGTGACTGCAAGGGGTTTTCTCCAGGTGCTCTGTTTCCTCTCACAGTCCAAAGATGCACAGGTTTATAGGTTAATTGATTTTGGTAAAATTGTAAATTGTACCTAGAATGCAAGGTGGTGCTAATGTGTGGGGTGATCACTGGTCAGCATGGAATCGGTGGGACGAAGAGCCTATTTCCACGCTGTATCCCGAAAGTCTAAAGTCTAAATCCTGCAAGTATTTTACCCTCAATTTGATATTTTCTTGGATAGTACCTTAAAAGATAAATTATTTAATACTTTTGCAACTTCAGATTGTGAAAGACTCTCCTCTTTGCTGAACATTTTTTTGCCCTTACTTTTGTTGGTTTCTTTACGGACAGCTGCATCTGATCCTGGTTCAGTACATGAGTTGTGAATTAATTTCCTGTGCTCTAATATATCCTTCAGAGAGATTTCTTCAAGGAATAAAAATATTCCATTCATTGAACTAGCTCAAATATTGACTGCATTTCGTCCTAACTACTATTTTCTTGTTTTATGTGGTTCCTAAACATAATTCATTTACAAAGCTAACCTGCACTGATGAATCTGAGCAACAACTATAATGTTGTGGTATGATGTCATGCTCTAAGTGTTGTTCTCAGGTTGTAGCTTGGGACAAAGTAGCATCCCAGCAAAACTAATGGCACATTGGAGGCATTGATGAGAATAAAGAGGATCCATCCCACCATCTAGTATTAAAAGTGGGGAATGAGGCAGAAACCAATGATTGAGGACCACAGCAGATAGATGATGCGATGAGAATTATTATTATCTGCTGACCAAATACTGCAATAATTATGACAACAGAATGGGATTGTTCTTGAGGTTAAAAATCATGCCTATTAATTACAATTGAGTACTGGAATAGTGATGGCTAGATATCATAATTGCAGGTTACAATAGTAAGAACACTGTTTATGAATGGAACATGTAAAATTCCCAGGGAAATAAAAAAATGAAAATCCTGAGCCAATAATTCCTGAATTTGCATGTTCTCCCCATGGCTGTGTGGATTTCCTCTGGGTGCTCTGGTTTCCTCCCATTTCTCAAGGATGTCTGGGTTTGTAGGTTAATTGCCCCTTGTCTGCAGCTGGTGGATGAGAAGGTGGGATAATTGAACTAATGTGAAGTGATGATTGATGGTTGGGACAGATTTGGTGGGCCGAAGGGCCTGTTTCCATGCTGATTCTTACACTCAATCAAACATGGAATAAACTGTTTTAGTGCATGTGTTTGTTTACTCCCGGTCTCAGGACATGTGAATTTAAAACAATATGGAGCACTATATGAATGTTTGTCACCCCGTAATGCATGTTTCAGTGCTGTTTGACTATGACTCTAATATTTTGATCAATTGTACAGAGTATACTCTTTGGTGGAGTTTTTCCTACTCTACAAAATATTGATCTGCATAATTGATCGAAATATTAGTCAGCACTGAAACAGGGGATTCGATCCACTGCTTCAATGCCCACCCACATTAAATCTTAGGTAGACAAAAATGCTGGAGAAACTCAGCGGGTGAGGCAGCATCTATGGAGCGAAGGAAATAGGCAACGTTTCGGGTTGAAACCTTCTTCACATTAAATCTTCTTTTGCATACTTTGTCAATAAAAAAAATCCAGTTTCTCAGCTCAGTGTTGGGTGAAGGCAGGAAGTCAACTGAATTTGCTTCTTCAGAATGTTTCTAAGCAAAATCAGTTTATCAATTCAGTTTATTGTCACATGTACCGAGGTGCAGTGAAAAGCTTTTTGTTGCGTGCGAACCAGTCAGCAACTGGTTATATCTTGTTATCAGCAATCTTGTTATATAGCTGTTATTAGGTCAACAAATTGTAGAATAATAGGACATAGAAACAGAACCTTGAGGGCACTAGGTTCCTGCTGACCATCAAACACTTATTCACCCTAATCCATTTTTTTTATTCTCTCCACATGTCCACTTACTATTGCCATATTATGATGGCTAATCTGCAAATTTCTGAATGAGGGAAGAAACTATATCCCCAGCAGATACCCACAGGGTTTACGAACAGTTCTCTCGATCAGGATTGAACCTGGGCCACTAAAGACGTGAGGCAGCAATTTAAGTAGCTGCGCCACTGTATATTGCAACAAAGAGAGAATACTGCAGGACAGTTAGCACCCAGGAGAAAATATATGGTGAAATTCATTATTTGCTCTGACAATGTTTGTCACACAAAATATCAAACTTCCTATAGTTTCCTGAAACTAATTGTGCAATACAATTTCAGAAACTCAAGTGTTGGTTTCCATTTTCCCATGTTTGGAGCTCTTTTTATTTCTTCAGAGTTTCTTATTATGTTGTATTAACAAGTGCCTGAAGCTTCAAAGGTTGCCCATAATCCTCGCCTCAGCACAGGCACAGTAATTAATGGTTCCAAGATCACTCTGCACCAACCAAGATTATGTTTTCACAAGCTGCACATTTCACATGATGATCTTCTTTTAATCTTTGACATCCAGTGACACTTTTATGTTCACTTTGTGTCAGAAGAGCATCCCAAGAAGACAAGGAAAATAAATTCCTCTGGGCTGCTTCGTGTAAAATACGATTTCCATGACAACATGGTCTACCTTTCCCACCAATGTGCCAGTCTTAATCAGGAGAGGGTGAGATTGTCAATACTTCAACATTGCCCTTGGTAAACAAGGAATCAATTGCACTTAGCTTACACCGATTGCTGTACTTCTTTGTGTTAGGCTGGCCACATGGTAACCAATCACTGAACAAAGTACAAAGAATATGCAGACTCTAAAAATACACACTGACATTTCAACCAAAAAAAAATCAAACTGAAGGATATGATGCCAACTGTGTCATTGTGTTACACCTGTCAGCAGACAGCCATTTTTTTCACAAAGGCGGTATGATTATTTTTCACTCAGAAATTGAAGATACTACATCACTCTGAAGCTCAATGCATTAGGGAGTCAAGGACATCTAATTTGGCAAACTGGAACCACTCGTGTGATGGCAAAACTAGAATTTGTGTTCATTGGTATTTTCATTGGTAACTACATTTTATAATTAATAATTTACTGAATAGTAGATTCCAAAGAAACAAGCTAATTCTGTGGAGAAAATATTATACTATTGCTATTACATCTATCCACTGAATACCTGTGACTTTCATCACAATTTTGATTAATTTGTTTATTGCGATGCCCATTTCCTCAAACTTGGTTATTTCAATTAAAGATACAGTTTAAGTAATCATTCATCAAATATACCTGCTTTTGCTTTGTAAATATTAATCTGCATGTTTTGTCATTATTATAGATCTTCATTTTGATGAATCACCTACCAATAATCAAAGTTGTCTGAAACTGCAATCAAGATGTTTCCTTAAAAGTATCTGGAAATGGGTAACATGCAAGCAGTATTCCCTGATTTGTCCATGTATAGCTAGACAGGTCAAAAGGAGGCAATTATTCTTTATTTCTCAATCTAGGCAAAGTTGCTTGGGAAAGAGAAAATAACTGCCTGTTAAATGTTAATGGAGTTGATGCACAGTTTAACTTGACAACTGTAATCAATACACTTCATTTCAATAAGCCTACGCATTACTTTTCCAGATGTTGCCTAGGATTCAGATTATTTGGATTCAGAAACACAAAAGCAACAATCTGGTCCAGGCCCCCCAAGAGTGAAAATACAATAAATACCTCACAGGAAGAACTGATATAATGCTTGGCTCTTTAAAGGATGTCTGCTGCAAGAAAACTGAAAAACTGAGAAAACTACTAACTTTCAAGGGTTTGCATGAAGGGTATATTTTAGGTTAGCATTGAAGATGCTGTGAAGAATTACAACATAGTGAGATTTGGTGTTGGATGAAATAGGTTTGATGGCCTATTTGCTGCACAGGAAGAGCAACTTGCAACAAGAAAATATTGGAAATGTGATATGAAAGCATTCACCTATCAAATGGCAAATGTTATTTCTTTCTGGTTTGGGAATATGAGCAAGACATTTAAAAGAAAACAACTGATGCCAAGGAAATTATGAGTCCAAACATCTTGATGGATAAATATATTGAAAGTAAGTGATGGCAGCTAATGGTTATGTTCCCTACAGCAACTTTGAGATTGCTTCAAATATATTTTCACCTTTCAGTATATATATAACAAGTTACATGATTAGAAAAAAACAGAAGCATTTCACTTCTAAGAGAGTAAAGCTATGAATAACAGGCATTGCCCTCCCACCCTCTTGGACATTATTTAAACATGTCAAATATTTCAACCAGTCATTTGACTGTACAGTAAACCCTCGCTATAACAGACCACAAGGTGGGGAGGGGAAGGTGGGTGGGGCGGGTATGATGTCTATTATTGACGATTGTCACTTCCAATCGAGTGATGGGAGTCAATATAAACAAGTGTTAACTCAAGGTTGGGCAGAAAGAAATGCACACCGGGGGGGGGGGGGGGGTGGCTATACCAGTGGGAACTCACAGGCCAGAGAGCCGCAGAGCCCCTGGCACCACACGCAATGCACTAGGGACTATTCATGCTGCTCGCTCTCCTTGCTCATGCAAACAGGAGCACATCACATGGTGCCAACTCATTGGGTAACTTGGTGGAAGTGGGGGACGATGCAACAGGAGCCCCAGTCCAATACAAAGAGGTACGTTATTGCAAGGGTTCACTGTATATATATTATGGGTTTTAGGATAGACAAATAGAATTTGTCATCACCAACATCCTGCAGGTTTACAGGGTGTGTTTAGGGACAACCCAAAGTGAAATGTCAGATGCCATTGTATTATTAAATTAAACACTGAAATATTATCGAAAGTGGCAAATTAGTGCCCTTGTATCTGAACAAAGCAGTTTAATTTGGAAAGGAAGTTCAAAGTTCCACAGGTGAGTGCAGTTAATAGGTACTCACAGTGATGGTTTTTAGTTTAGTTTAGAGATACAGCGTGGAAACAGGCCCTTCGTCCCACCAGGTCTGCGCCGACCAGCGATCCCCGCATATTAACACCATCCTACACACACGCTAGGAACAATTTACATTTATACCAAGCTAATTAACCTACAAACCTGCACGTCTTTAGAGTGTGGGAGGAAACCGAAGATCTCAGAGAAAACCCACGCAGGTCACGGGGAGAACATACAAACTATATTCAGACAGCACCCGTAGTCGGGTTCAAACCCGGGTCTCCGGTGCTGCAAGCTCTGTAAGGCAGCAACTCTACCACTGCGCCACCATACGTATATCAAGCTAGGGACATGACCAGATATATGGACAGGTGCAGGTTTAAGTGCAATATCTCAGAAAAAAATATAAAAGACCTTATCAACACATTTTATGCTGTACATGTTATGAATTCAAAGAATATTCAGGTGTTTTGATTGTCTTTGGGAGGATTGTGCTGTGAAAACCAACACAACCTGCTGGAAACCAGAATTTGAATACACCTGTTGGAATTCCACAAAATTTAGGAACTTGAAAATTAACACAGAACATGCTCAAAATACTCAGCAGGCCTGACAACATATGTGGAATGGGAAATAGGGTTAGTGCGTCAGGCCAATGATCCTTCATGACAATAGATACAAAAGTTCCGATGAAGGTAACTGACATGAAACATTAAAGGGCCTGTCCATCTTACGTGTCCTTGCACGCAAATTACGCAATCTCGTTGTCGCGTTGAGGCGCACGGTCATCGTGTGGCTGCGCGGGGCTGGTCCCACTGAACAGGAGTATGTAGTTGTGCGTGACATCACGCGGGGCTTTGAAAATTTTGTAGCGAATGGAATCTTCGCGCGCCAACGGCCTGTCGCATAACTGACGGCCAAAGTGGGACAGACCAAGACCCTGGCGTGATGCAACGTCTCACCTCCGACAGCAGCAGAAGCAGGCAAACGATCGCCGAACTCGGCCTGGGGCTCACAGCCGTTGCAGTCCGGATCCGCCTCCACTTTTACTCCCAGAGTGGGGCCAAGAAAATTGAAGATAGACACAAAATGCTGGAGTGACTCAGCAATACCGGCAACATCTCTGGAGAGAAGGAATGGATGATGTTTCGGGTCAAGACCCTTCTTTTCAGACAGAAGAAGGGTCTCGACACGAAACATCACCCATTGCTTCTCTCCAGAGATGCTGCCGGTCCCCCTGAGTTACTCCAGCATTTTGTGTCCATCTTCAAATGATGTCACGCACTCCAGACGTCGGTCGAATTAAGTCGCACAGGACGGTCGCGGTTCAACGCGACCACGAGGTTGCGTAATTACCGTGCCAAGGACACATAAGTGGGACAGGGGCTTAACTCTGTGTCTTTGTCCAAAGATACTGCTTGACCTACTGATCATTTCCATCATTGTCTGTTTTAATTTCCAGCAACTGTAGTTTGGGGTTTTCAATTCAGGTACACTTTAAGCCATCCCTATTTAGGTACATTAACCCATTTCAATTTATGTACTCATTAACCTTTCCCAATTTTGGTACTCATTAACCTGTTTTGTGAACACTAATGCACTCAACGCTTGATTTTAAAGAAGACTTATGGCACAGAAGGAACCTGTGCAGCTGATTATGCTGGCCATAAACATGTAGTCAATTTCAACAATAACTTGATTACTTTTGAGATACAAACTGTGAATTTATGTTTCTAAACTATCTGCCTCAACTACCTCCTCTGGCAGCTTGTTCTGTACCCCCACCACCCTTGTGTGAAAAAGTTACCCCTTAGATTCCTATTAAATGTTTTCCCCTTCACCTTAAACCCATGTCCTCTGGTCATCGATTCACCCACTCTGGGCAAGAGACTCTGTGCACCTACCCGATCTATTCCTCTCATGATCTTATACACCTCTATAAGATCACTCCTCATCCTCCTGCGCTCCACAACATGAAATATTTTGCAATGCACCTCACTTAGAATGATGCTTTCCAATTACACGTTAAGTGAATTCTTCATGATCAGTGAAATTAGATCAATGGGAATCCTGGCCATTATGCCTTGCATGAAAAGGGCCTGAAGATATGGTTCAATTTCTAATCGTGACATGATTATTTTATGTCAATTTTATTGACTTCCGTGGAATTGATCATTGCCATGAGATGTACCTTTTATTTCTAAGAGGCTGAAAATACAGGGAGTGTTTAACTCCAATAGTATTTAAAGGGCAGCCTGTAATTCAGATGCTTAATGGGTACCATGTTGACATCCGAGCTCTGATCTATTAATGGACCCAATGCATGGTACTACAGCTAAACTTACACTTCCCAGCTATCTTAATAAATTGCCATTTCTTATTTATTTATGAACTACACTTTGCTTTTTCATAAATTGGTACAATTTAATAACACTAAAATCTATTTAATGAGGCATTGCACATTTCGTAAATTGCCTCATGCGATTGTGTAAATCACTGCATGCAACTTTAGTTTTTATCCCACACCATCAAATTTTATTGCCTAAAACATGACTCCCATGCAGAATGCCTTGCTAAAATATGCAAAATGAACACCATATTTCATTTCATAATACGAGTCCAATGTCTACAATAACCTTCCATGCAAATGTTGTGTTCTCTATTCATATCTAAATATTTATTTCCCATTTTCACAATAAGCCAACTCCAAATTAACGACACAATAAACAAAGGTGCACATGCTTGGATTATGGTTAAAGTATATGAGTATTTTAGTTCAATCTGTCCCTTGAGGGAAATTCATCATACAGTCTTACCGAACTACTTGAATTCATTTCCAGATTAACAGGTTTACCGCAGTATGCCAAAATTAGAAAACAATTGTAGACACCTGCCTGTTGATTAATAATATAATTCCATTAATTTTATTTCCCTATTATAGTTCAATGTGCTTGAAATTCCACAGTACAAAGAGCTCCAGCAGACCATTTGCCCATAAAAATAGAAACTGCTTAAGAGCAACACAGTGGGACAGCCGGTAGAGTTGTTGCTTCACAAGCTCAGAGATCCGACTTTAATCCTGACCTCGGATGCTGCCTGTGCAGAGTTTGCATGTTCTCCCCGTGACGGTGTGGGTTACCTCGGGGTGCTTCAGTTTCCACCCACATCAAAAATACATGCGAGTTTGTAGGTTAATTGGCCTCTGTAAATTCCTGCTAGAAGATAGGGAGTAGATGTTAACTTGGGATAACATGGAACTAATGTGAAACATGCGATCGATGGCCAGCATGGATTCGAAGGGGCAAAGGGCTGCTTCCAAGCTAAATCTCCAAACAAAATCATCCCACAATAATATGTTGTGCAATAGTCTCCTTAGAAGAGGTGACAGAGATAAATGGTGAAGAGGCTATGGAGAAACTAGAGAGCAAAGCAAAGATGTTTAAGGTATTGTTTCACAGAGTCCCTTGATGAGTGTAGGGGGGATGAGTATGTGTTTACAAAAGAAGGGAAGGAAGAGAGAGTATAAAAATATAGATCAATGCTTTGGCAACACTGTGCTGGTTCAACAAAGTCAGCTAGACTATTGTTTCTTAGTTTCAGAAACACAGCTGTTGAATGAACTCAGGACTTCATTTGGGGTGACACAGTGGCACAGCGGTATAGTTGCTGACTTACAGCGCCAGACACCTGGGTTCAAACCTGACTATGGGTGCTATTTGCATGGAGTTTATCTGTTCTCCCTGTTATTGTGTGGGCTTTCTCCGGGTGCTCCAGTTTTCTCCCACATCTCCAAAGACATACAGGTTTGTAGGTTAATTGGCTTTGGTAAAAAGTGTGAATTGTCCCACCTATGTGTGTAGGATAGGGTTAGTGTACAGTAATTGCTGGTTGGCATGGACTCATTGAGCGAAAGGGCTAGTTTCCACAGTATTTCTAAAACAAAAAAAGTGATAGGGAATTTGTGCTATTCTAATTCTGGGATTTTAATCCTTCTATCATCGGTGGCCATGCCTTCAGTTACTGATGCTGTTCATCCTGGCTAAATTGTAGAGGCTAGGACTTTAAAATGGGGTAAAAGCTTCAGGGCTGCTGGGAGATTTGGTCAATTTGGAATTGCTCTCTGCAGAACTGGGACAAGTTGCGGAGCGGTGCCAGTGGTCTAGAGCCTAGATACAAGTTGCAAGAAAAGAATAAGAACATCTGCAGACCCTGTCAACTCGGCGCAAAATGCATAGAATGGATTGGATAGCTGCAAACCAGACATACACCTTGTAAATAATTGTAAATAATGTTGCAGAGGTTGGCTTTGCCGAGTGTTGATTGGATGAGGTATTGACCTTGTCTGGGTTTCTGGCAGATCAGGGTAAATGTTTCTAAGTTGGTTTCCTTGTGAAGTCCAGTTTGAATACAATGTATTGAGCTGCTGTATTATTGGGTTAGGGAAATGTCTGTTATGTATGGGGTTAATCAATATTTGTAGTTGGATCATTAAGAGACCACCCCCATGTGGTTCAGGCCCTCCAGGTCCCAGGACATATAAAAGACCGCTACCACGAGGTCCAGTGTCGATCCTCTGGGAGAGCGCTTGGGACTGCGTGAATTTCTGGAGCGTCTCTGTCTGAGCGAGGCCTGGAGGGCTTGAGCAGGCAGATACGAGGATCGAACCCGCGGTGGGATAGGTACAGTAGTTGAACTGTAATGTGCTTTTGTTAAAATAAAAATTAGTTGTTTCAAGTGCTGGATTCTGTGTTTTTACTGAAACTAGACTGGGGGGGGGGGGGGTGGAGAAGAGAAGCTTAGAATCAAGTAATTTACAATACCGTAAAATTTGGAGTTTCCTCCTTACATTTATCCAAATGTCTATCTCTCCCTTCCCTCTTTAAAAAACCCTCAGTATTTACCTCCCTGACCAACTTGTTGGTCTAATAGCTCTTTAAATATATTTTTATGAACATTTGGTTAATAATCCTTCAGTAAAACTCTTATGACATTTTATAAACATGTGATTTTCAAGGAATTCCCCTTCCCACTCCCATACATACGACCTCATCTGTCCTATGTTCCCTAAATTGTCAGATGAAGGTCACTTGCAAACTGGAGGAACCGCACCTCATATTCCACTTGGGTATCTTACAGTCCAACAGTATGAACACTGAATTCAAGAACGTGATTTGTCAGTTTTTAGTTGTAGATCACAGTTAAATGTTTCATTTTCTTAACTGGTCAAAGTTAGCTATGTTAATAATAAGGATGCAGTGATGAAATTAATGGGAATCTATGCTGCTTAAGACAATAGACAATAGCCAATAGGTGCAGGAGCAGACTATTCGGCTCTTTGAACCAGCACCGCCATTCATTGTGATCATGGCTGATGAAGCATACTTGCAAGTACCACAAGTTCATTGTGCGGGTGGAGGTGTACCACTGACTGCTTCGCTTCACCAAATGAACTGCTTCTGAATTTGCAGTAGTGGGTATTGGTATATTGTTGTCACATGTACTGAAATACAGTTGTGTTTGCATGCTTGCTATCCAGTCAAGTCATATGTGAATACAATCAAGTCATAAACAGACACAAGAAGAATATAGTGTTTCAGCTCGAGAGAAAGTATATATTTTTTTTAAAGTGCAAGGGCCTCAACGATGTAGATTGGAAGATCAGGAATACACTCTAAGAATATGAGAGGTCTATCAAGAGTCTGATAGCATTGGAAATATAGCTGTTCATCTGATAAAACATGGTTTCAAGCTTTTATATCTCCTGGGAGAAGAGAAATGACAGGGGTGTGTGAAAGGTCCTCGATTATGTTGGCCACTTTCTCGGAAAACAGCATCTTCCCATCTGTTATTAGGTTTCTGAACTGTCCTACCAGAAACTAAGGCACTATTCCATTCACCTCTGCCCCATTGCGAACATGGGACTTTGTCTCTGAAACTGGTATTCTACAATGCTGAGAATGATATTCTGCAATCTGCATCTTCCCCTTTGCTCTAGCTATTTTATTCGAATATGGCTTGATTTAATTTTTTCTATAGTATTAACTAATTTGATTGTAGCAAACCAAAGCTTTTCACTGCACACATGACAATAAACTTATATGTCTGAGAATGTCTCTTGGGGATGGCATTCAGGGGCAGAATTAGGCTATTCAGCCCATCAAATCTACTCCTCAATCCCAAATGACGAAATATTTTAAAATATATGCCATGCCTAAAATGATTGACAAATACTTTAATTAATGTTCCAATCCCTCAGATCCTAACAAGTTTCTGAATCAAACTTTTCTTTAATTATGCATTTTTACAGAAAAAGTACAAGTAGCCAGGGGCATGCTGTAATTGCCGAGTGAGTAACATAAGTAGTGACTCAAAATAGTAACTGGATTACAGACTATCTTGACAACTGGTTTCTGGTTATTATAGTCTTTCATATCCTCAATCGAAATCCGAGGGCATCACTTTACTGTTTAATAGAGAACAGAAATAAAAGCTTGCAAAACGTACTTACCGTTGAAAATGTTTATATATTTTGTATTTGTATTTAATCATCTATCTTAAACACTGTTGAATCTTAATAATTTTGTGGAAGTTTAAGCAACAAATAAATATTATCCAGTATGTATTGAAATAAAATGGACTCGAAACATTGATGTAGTTTTGCTTTCCTCTGGTGCTACCTATCTTGGTGATTGTTTGCAGGCTTTTCTGTTTTTAATCAAACAGGCAATGGTCACTGCCACTTCCTCTTCCTCATGTTTCTGGTCTTTGAGTTTAGTGGCTGTAAGATGATCATACATAGAACATAGAATAGTACAGCACTAGAACAGGCCCTTCAGCCCATTTTTGACTGTGCTAAACATGATGCCAAAACCTGCCTGCACAATCTGCCGGCACATAATCCATATCTTGCCATTCCTTGCTTATCCATTTGCCTATCCAAAAGTCTCTTAAATGCTGCTATCATACCTGCCTCACCCACCACCTCTGGCAGCACATTGCAGCTAATCACCAGCCTCTAAATAAAACTTGCCTGCGCACCTCCTTTAAACTTTGGTCTTCTCAACTTAAAGCTATGTCCTTTTGATTTTTTCATCCTGGGAAAAAAAAAGTTCTGCCTATCCCATCTTTGCCTCTCAGAATGTTATACACTTCCACGTGGTCTCCTCACAACCTCTGGCTTTCCAGAGGAAACAATCCAAATCTGTCCAAACACTCCCGACAGCTCATAACTACTAATCCAGGCATCAATCAGGGAAATCAATTCTGCACCCTTTCCCAAATTTCCGCATTCTTTCTTCAATGGGGCAACAAGAACAAAGCTGCATCATGACTTCCTGATATGCCAATTGCTCTATTGACTGTCACAGTTCTGATATGCCAGTTCTTACCCTCTCTTCCCAACTTTGCGTTTTTCAATCTAAGTCTCCCTTTCTCCATAATGTTTTGTTTTCTGTTTTTCTTTCTCACAATAAATCCCAAAGCCTTGACAAATCTCAAGGCCCAAAATCCTCCCCATCCTCCTCACTAATCCCTCATTTTCAATTCCTCACAGTGACTCAGTGATGCTAGATATCTACAGCATCTACAGCAGGTGCAAGCTAGGGAGCTCCAGCTGTAGCCAATGAGTTATATGATGATCCCAGAATAATGACAACAACTTAAACTGTTGACGTAAAAAACAATGATGCAACGTTGAAACTGATATTCCATCCCCACATTGTGTGCAGTTCCAGTTGAACCATTACAGGAAGGATGTGGAAGTTTTTGAAAGGGTGCAGAAGAGGTTTACCTGGATAATGCCCGAAATAGAGGTTTTCAGGTAAAAGGAGAAGTTGGACAAACATGCGATGCAACTGAGGGGAGATCTGCAGGGAGATGAGGGAAGCTTACAAAATTATATTTCAATATACGGTAATTGTCCCCTAATTATTTAAAAGCATTTCAATGGCAGAACAAGCCCTGATCTCTGGTTTAAACACAATGCCAGAATAGGTGCAGGGCCAATAAGTGATGATAGTTTGCTCAGACATGGCATTAACAACTCCTTCCTGAGAGCCACCCATCACCTGCAGATGGCTCCATTTTGGTGGTACAGTGAAGGCAAAAACACATGAAAGATTTTGTGACTAATGCACCAAAATCTTTTAGCACAGCCATGAGGAGCAGCCAATTACAAATATATCTAAGTAGTTCTCATTAAGTTTCCATCCGCACTTACAGAAAAGATTTGAAAAAAAGATTATCAGGTGAATAGAAGTGAAGCTTCATTAATTTTACCCTCTCCTTTTCTGATCATGTGACACCAGCATCCATCATTATCCAACCACAAATTACCAATTTAATTCATAAAGATTTAACCTTGAATGCTTCCAGCCGATGTGACTACGTCACTTATCAGCCAAATTCATTCTGCCATCAAACAAGTAGATATTAACAATATTTGTCTTTCCAGTGAATTGTACATCTAATTAAGGCTTGGTTTTCATGGTACCCGGACGTGGTACCGACGGATGAGAAGCCAAAGCAAAGAAGTGGAAGCCAAATAACCGAATGGAAACTAATCCGAAATGCCAACTAACCGAAATGGTGGGAAGCCTAAATGCAAACTAACCGAAAGGGCGGGATGCCTAAAGGCCAACTAACCGAAAGGCTGCATCACCTAAAAGCAAACTCACTGAATGCCCTCTCTGCTGAAATGTTACCTACCCGAAAAGCGGCGTCGCCTACAAGCCAACGGACCGAATGCCGCTCAACAGAAAAGTCAAATAATAGACATGACGTTGCCAGGGGCGGGACTTGTCAGTGATTGGTCCAGACCCCCGCATCCATCACATCACTGTGGAGGGATGAACATTGTCCCACACCTGCGCTCCACCGGACCCACAGCCCGCGGAGGGTGGCCGTGGGAGCGTGGGGTCTGTCCCAAGGAATGTGCACCTTCAGCCACTTACAACTTGTTGCATGGGTCCAAATTGCCCAGTCACCTATGGCTTGTGTGGGAAAATGACCCCCACGCTCCCATCTCCCCCTTCTCTCTCCCCTTTTCTCTCTCTCTCCTCTCTCCCCATCTCTCTCCCCCATCTCTCTCCCCCCCCCTCTCTCTCCCCCTCTTTCTCTCCTTCCCCCTCTCTCTCCCCCCTCTCTCCCCCTCCTCTCCCTGTCCCCTCTCTCCCCCCCTCCCCTCTCTCCCCCCCTCTACTCCCCCTCCCTCCCCTATTTGCACATAAATCAGAAGGCCTTCCTGGATTTTTAGGAAGTATTTGACCATATTGGCCAGGCACACAGATATCCTCAGACCAACCATCTGGTTATTGTGAATCATCGAGTCATCAACAGGGAGCCAATTAAACAGGACATTCAATACGGGATACAGAAAGCCAAGCTACAATGTAACACATCGTGATTTGTGGTCACGAATGTGATCAATCCTCTTGTGCGACAGGCTTGGTGTCAGCATCCTATATGTCCACTGAAGGAACAGTACCAAGGGAGAGAAGCCATTCCCAGAGACCACAATGCATGTCATGCACCAAAGGGTAATGGAACCAGAGATGGAACCATTGCTTTTTTTTAAGTTTAGAGAATAGTTAGTGATACAGCATGGAAACATACCCTTCGCCCCACTGTTGGCAATGACCATCAATAACCCAATCACAGTAGTTCTATGTTATCTCACTTTTTCGTCTGCTCCCTACACACTAGGGGCAATTTTTATAGAGACCAATTAACCTACAACCTGCCCATCTTTGGGATGTGGGGAGAAACAGGAGCACCCGGAAGAAACCCATGCGGTCACAGGGAGAATCCACCCAAAGGTCAGGATCGGATCTAGGGCTCTGGTGCCATGCGGCAGTGGCATTACCAGCTGTGCCACCCAAGATGTTCAAGGTATGCACAATGCCACCACTTTAACTCTTCTTCTTTCCATTTATTTGTGATAGAAAGAGCCTGCAATTATGTTGAAATCCAACTTTCAACTCTGCCTGAGAATTTTTGTCCCTAATAATTTAATTATGTTACTGTTTCCCTTTAAATTTCAAATTAATTCACTCCCATTTCTCAAATAGATTGGCTCCAGCAGAATGTCAAAGTTGTACTCAAAGAAATGATCAGTCATTAACAATCTAGCTGAACCAAGAAAATCACGTTTTTACAAAGATAGACAAGGGTTGCACTCATGTGGGAATATCACCTCCTGCAAGCTGTCCTCCCAAGACAGACACTGTGCTGGCCTGGAAATATATCATGGTCCTTGTTCTTCATTGTGATGACAGCACTGTGGGAAGTTCTGTACCAGAAGGACTGTCATGTTTAAGAAGCAGTTTCATCAACATTTTCTCAAATGCCATGGGGGTGGACAATAAATGCTAACCTTGCCAGCAATATCCAGAAAAATGAATATATATATTTTTTCAAACATGCAACTGCCATGAATATTCAACAATCCTCCATGGAACTTTGCTAAAGTATCCATATCATCATAGTTATATATATGGCAGACTTCTCTCCTTGTGCCTGTTTTTTCCCAATCTTTTGGCCTATTGAACTATCAAGGTAAACCTACTCCCACTGCCTTGCACTTAGACTGAGTGAGTGATATTCATGCTGTTGAAATGAGACTGCCAGACCTACAGTTTGGATAGACACAAAATGCTGGAGTAACTCAGCGGGATCGGCATCATCTCTGGAGAGAAGGAGTGAGTGACATTTCGGGTCGAGACCCTTCTTTAGTTAGGATTATCTGGTAAGATTCCTCAGCTTGTAGAGCTTTATCCATTCAGATACAGGAACGTTTGTCTGCACTTCTTGGTTCGTTCTTCCTAAATACTGCCAAGCTGAATAACTAGCTGCAGTAGTGGTTTATTTTTCAACCATGGTCATTAGCTTTCAATTCTCCCTCCGTTACATTACTCAATACTTCAACAACAATGGGACCAAGCAGAGACAAGAGTTCCAAATAATTAGCTTTCTCATGAAATTGCTTGAAGCTTCAGCAGTTTCAATTGCCTAGGCCAACATCACCCAAGTACTGAAAACTGTTCCAAAGTAGAATTCAGCAAAACATCACTGACAAAACAAATCCACACACTAGCTATCAACAATGAAAATACAGAGTGTAATTCCTACTGGTGGATAATAGTAAGATTCAATGAGAACTTATCTGTTTGAAGTTTGATCCTTATTTTATGAGAAGTTACGTTGAGGGTTTACGTGAAGAAGCCCCGCCAGGCGCATGCGCATCATACTTCAAAGCAGCGGCATGAAAACACAGAAAGCAAATAGCCGAAGTAACATAGTAAGGCTTTTAGAAGACTAGAACTACCAGATGATCTCTTAGATTATGAGGGTGGGAGCGGAGGGCACGTAATCCCTCAACGTAACTCCTCATAAAATAAGGATCAAACTGGTAAGTTCTCATTTAATCTTACTATATTACTTCGGAGTCACGTGAGTGACTACGTGAAGATTTCAAAGCTCTGTGTTTTCATGCCGTAGATGCACTCCATACGACAATCTGCTTCGGTTGACACAGTAGTGAATAAATAATATGTTGAACATTGCTTCAATAACTATTTTCAATAATAACAAAAAACAGTAATAACCCCTCTGTCCCAGGGGTGAAATTACAAACAATGATATAAAACAAAGCAAATGAATTAAATGGAACCCAAAACAGCATGCCCAAACCGTGGCACTGTCTGTACAGGTTTGTCATAAAATTGTGAAAACATTGATTCTCTAGACCATCCTGCGGCCACGAGGATTTGATCTAGTGGCACGTCCTGAGCCTTCGCCGCGGATGTTGATGCCGCCCTGGTGGAGTGAGATTTAAATACATGAGTGTTTACTCCAGCATAATTCAGAACCTGTTTCAACCATCTAGAAATAGTTTGTACTGACACTCTTTTATATGGCTTTTTGTGACTAATGAGCACTCCTGTCTCAGAACCTCTAAGACTCCTTGTTAACTCAATATATTGGCTTAAGTGTTTAACTACACATAACATTTGGTCAACAGGATATGCTTTAAAGGTCACCCTGGTTCCTGCCATTCCTGGCCTGCTTTGTTTGATTAAATCATAGACATAAAATGTAATGTCATCTACAGACAATTGCATGCATCCTATTCGTATCAATTGTAATGTTTGTACACGTTGTGCTGAAACCAGCGCCATTAGCATAACTACTTTAAGAGTTAATCTCTGCACAGATAATGCAGACGTAATTGGAGCCCATTGCCGAAGCAGTGTGAGAACTATACTGACATCCCAGATTTCTGTATATCTAGGTTTAGGAGGGTTTTTGTTAAAAATTCCTCTCATAAATCGGGATACTAACGGATGAGACCCGATAGGTTGTTGTTCTGAAAATTGCCCTAAATAGGAGGACAAAACACTCCGAGCACTGTTAATGGCACTATAACTCGTGCTCATCAAAATTCAACTTAGCAAGGAACTCCAACACATCACATATGCTTGCAGTATGATAAGATATATTTGATTGTACACAGAACATTTCCAATTTATTTACGTGAACCACATATTGTTTTTTAGTGCTATCCCTCCAAGCTGCAGTGATAACATCCATGGTCCTGTTCGACAATCCAAGGCCTTGGAACGGTCTGGTCAGAACCTGCAGACCAACAAATTAATATGGTCATGTAACGGGTGACTTTCTCCTGTAACCGGATGCACCCACAAATTACTGCAGCTGGGAATCGTCATGAATGGCTGAGTCATCATTCTTAGTACTAATGGGAACCATGGTTGTGTTGGCCAATCTGGGACACCAAAACGCCTGTGGCGGAGTCATGCTCTATTTTGGCGAGGCATTTCATGATCAGACAAAATGGAGGAAATGCATAAAAGAATGAATGCCCCCAATGTAACGAGAATGAATCCACGGTTACTGCTCCTGGATCCGGCTCCCATGAAACATATTTAGGCAACTGATGATTCAATCTGGATGCAAACAGATCAATATCTGGCAACCCAAATCGAGTGACAAATGTTTGAAACATTTTTGAATTCAACATCCATTCTATATTGTCATTGAACTTTCGCGACCTAATGTCTGCCACCACATTGTCTATACCTGGTAGATAGATGGCTGAAACCCAGATGTTCCTTGAAATACACCAATGCCACATGAGGTTAGCCAAGTTATCACATGATACTGATCTTGCTCCTCTCATGTGATTAATATATGCCACTGCCTTGGTGTTATCAATCTGGAGTTGAACATGTAAATTATTCATTGTGGAGCAATATGCTTTTAACCCATAAAATGCCCCCAATAATTCCAAATAATGTATCCATTGTCTGTGGAGAATCAAACCTTCTTGTTCAATCCATCTACCCCCACAGCTAGACTCAGTGTCCGTAGCCCCCCATCCGAGAGTGCTTACATCAGTCTGTAAGACCACTGAAGGTTCCTGCACCAAAATTTTATTGGTGGTTTGACTTACATTAATAATCCACCACTGCAATTCTGTTAGACCTGTGGTTGGTAACTGCATAACCCGAACAAAATGGCCTGCATGCTCTTTTAGTGCTTGTTCTCTTGCTCTTTGCAAATGTTGATAATGCCAAGGTCCGAACTGTACTGCAGGGAAAGCTGCTACCAATTTTCCAATGACCTTAGCGACTTCTCGGATGGAGGGATACATTTTTTGTGTGAGGCAAGTACAGACATTAGCAATATCCACAACCTTGGCTGTTGGTAATGTTACTGTCATATCAACTGAATCAATAAGAAATCCCAAATACTCAATATTTTGGGTTGGCTGTAACTTGGACTTAGTTGGATGGACCAAAAACCCCAATGTTTCAAACACATTTTTGGTTGCTGCAACCGACTCTTCCGCTGACTCATTAGTGTTGCTGATAATTAAGATA
Organism: Raja brachyura; assembly: GCA_963514005.1. The sequence goes on along the minus strand of OY740783.1, from coordinate 93,659,351 downwards.
TTATCTAAATAAGCCATGACAATGTGATTATGGGCCTTCAATAGCCCCAGCACAGGTTTTAACAATGTTGTAAATAGCCTAGGGACTGAACTTAATCCATTAGGCAATGCTTTGTATTGCCACAGCTGTACCATCCAATTAAATTTCAAGTACCCGTGATAATGAGCATGAATTGGCACTGAATAATACGCATCTTGCAAATCAATAGTTGCCATATAACAGCCCTGTGATAACAGCTGTTTAGCAGTAACGAAGGTGTCCATTTTAAAATGCCTATATAGAACAGAAGAATTTAAGTGAGTGAGGTCCAGAATTACTCTACAACCCCCATCTTTTTTAGGTCTGGGGAATATATTAGACACAAATTGTTGAGGATGATTAATGGTTCTCTCAATCACTCCTTTTTGGCATAAATTCTGAATCTCATCATTTACCTGTTCAGTCTCTGGAGCAGAAAACACCAACATTTTATTAGGCTTGTGCTGTTGAGGTGGATCTATTCCTGAGATAAACTCAATGGTAGAACCTGACACAGTATTTAATATAAACATATCAGACGTTATGCAGCACCATTCATTATAAAACAATTGTAATCTACCTCCAATAGGAGGTTGTCCACCAGAAACGTTATCCTTAACAAAACTTCCCTGTACCTCTACAGTTGGCCTGTAAGTTTGCTGTCTGCCCATATTGGGGTTGTAGCTGGTCTGTCTCGGTGGGTAAACTCGTTGCTTTACTGGCCTCCCGCTGCTGGGCCCAGCACCTGGATCCAATTTTCAGTATATTAAACCAGGCTTTCGTATCAGTGGCCTTGAGATGTTTGGCTTCATTAAACCAATTGTCTTAGCCTCATCATCGATTTCTCGAATTTGTTTGACGAGGTCTGCTCCAAATAGGAATTCAGGCGTTTGCACATTAGTCGCCTTACATAAAGCAGCAAATTTTTGATTTAGTGTTGGCCTGATGGCGATTTTCCTGATGCAATTCACCTCAAAAAATGCATTGCATAAAAGGGCCAACATATCTTTCTGGGTTTGCGTGATCATTGTCCCTTTGACCATTTTGCCAAATGCAGTAATTGCTGCAGCCACCAGTTGGAGGACTTGTTGAAACCGAACCTCCTGTCCCCTCATAGATGCACTCATGGGTGCCAAGATTGCTGGGTTCACCGTGGGCACCTTGAGTGATGCACAGTTGACAGGTGTTTTATATTTACCAGCAGTCTCTTGCATCATAGTTTGTTGGAGCTGGTGAGACACCAAATAATTTATATTGTTGGCAAGATACTCATCCGTTGCCTCACCAGTCCCTTCCGGAATAGCAAAACTCATTGCTATTTCCGGGACACCCGGAGCGTGGCTCTTGTGCTCTGGTGTATGCACATGAGCAGGGACACCAGAATCAGGGTCAGCTTCATCCTGCCCTGCTTCTCCCAAGTCATACTGTAGGGAGGCATCCTCCAGTCCTATACAAGGCGCTGGAAGGAAATCCCCTTGCTGATAATCCACATATTCTTCCACGTATGGGCCTCCTTGAGCAGCTGTCTGGGGAATCAATGGGGCCTTTGACCCTTGGTTAATCAAAGTTTGGAGCATTTTCTCCATGTTTTGCATTCTCCCCCACATCCTTTTATTATCCGGAGGGGAGTCTCCTTCTTCTTCAGACCCGTCAGACAAAACGGGCCTGATAGACTTTCTTTTAGCTTTCCTATGGCTATCAGTGGCTTCAGGCTCCTGAGTTCCTGGAGCTGGTGTGGAAAGTTCACTAGCTGGTATAACGGCTGTCGGTAAAATGGCACGCGGTATCGGAACCGGCGTTGCCTCTCTAATCTCCCGACCCAATCTAATTTGCGAATCCGCATCACTGGATCCACGTTTGCTGCAAACTCTCCAACCTGACCGCTCCATACCACCGACTCCTACTGACTGCTCGAGCCAGCTTTATGGACTTTAAAAACTTCTAGGCAAAGATTTTAAAACACTTGCCTGTGAAGTTCCTACTTACCGCTGGTGGAGCTGCGCTCTCCAGCCCGTTCGGTGCGACATGCGCGGATGTAATGACGCGCATGCGCCTGGCGGGGCTTCTTCACGTAGTCACTCATGTGACTCCGAAGTAAAATTGCAGGAATTGTGACAACTTCAATCAAACACAATTCAAGAAAAATTCAAGAAACATTTTATTACCAAGCTGAAACCATATCTCGAAAAGCAAGTACTTGTATACACCATGCCACACTGTCAAGTCATTGTGGAGTCCACAGTGTTCAATAGTAAGTAAGTAAGTAAGTAAGTTTATTGGCCAAGTATCACATACAAGGAATTTGCCTTGCTGCTCCGCCCACAAGTAACAACATGACATTCAGTGACAGTTACGAATGACTCAGAAAACATTAAACATTAATAATAATAATAAGACATTAATGCTAAAACACCATTGGTCAAGCATGTGAACCAACAAAATTCCAGATCAAAGGGAGGCTACATATTTTTGGCTGTTGAGTAGAGCAACTACTAGTGGATAAAAACTGTTTTTATGTCTGGCTGTGGCAGCTTTGACAATCCGGAGTCGCCTTCCAGAGGGAAGTGATTCAAAGAGTTTGTGGCCAGGGTGAGAGGGGTCAGGGATGATCTTGCCCACTTGCTTCCTGGCCCTTGCAGTGTACAGTTCATCAATGGAGGGAATGTTGCAGCCAATAATCTTCTCTGATGATCGGACGATTCGCTGCAGCCTCCAGGTGTCGTGCTCCAGGTGGCTGAGCCAAACCAGACCATGATGGAGAAGGTGAGAACAGACTCTACGATGGCCGTGTAGAATTGGACCATCATTGCCTGTGGCAGATTGTGCTTCCTCAGTTGCCGCAGGAAGTACATCCTCTGTTGTGCCTTTTTGACTGTGGAGTCGATGGTAGCCCCCATTTAAGGTCCTTGGAGATGATGGTTCCCAGGAACTTAAAAGACTGCACAGATAGAAACATAGAAACATAGAACAATAGGTGCAGGAGTAGGCCATTCGGCCCTTCGAGCCTGCACCACCATTCAATGTGATCATGGCTGATCATCCAACTCAGTATCCTGCACCTGCCTTCTCTCCATACCCCCTGATCCCTTTAGCCACAAGTGCCACATCTAACGCCCTCTTAAATATAGGCAATGAACTGGCCTCAACTACCTTCTGTGGCAGAGAATTCCAGAGACTCACCACTCTCTGTGTAAAGAATGTTTTCCTCATCTCAGTCCTAAAGGAATTCCCCCTTATCCTTAGACTGTGACCCCCTTGTTCTGGACTCCCCCAACATCGGGAACAATCTTCCAGCATCTAGCTTGTCCAACCCCTTAAGAATTTTGTACGTTTCTATAAGATCTCCCCTCAATCTTCTAAATTCCAGCGAGTACAAGCCGAGTCTATCCAGTCTTTCCTCATATGAAAGTCCTGACATCCCAGGAATCAGTCTGGTGAATCTTCTCTGTTCCCCCTCTATGGCAAGAATGTCTTTCCTCAGATTTGGAGACCAGAACTGTACGCAATACTCCAGGTGTGGCCTCACTAAAACCCTGTACAACTGCAGTAGAACCTTCCTGCTCCTATACTCAAATCCTTTCGCTATGAATGCTAACATACCATTTGCTTTCTTCACTGCCTGCTGCACCTGCATGCCTACTTTCAATGACTGGTGTGCCATGACACCCAGGTCTCGTTGCATCTCCCCTTTTCCTAATCTGCCACCATTCAGATAATAGTCTACCCTCATGTTTTTGCCACCAAAGTGGATAACCTCACATTTATCCACATTATACTGCATCTGCCATGCATCTGCCCATTCACTCAGCCTATCCAAATCACCCTGCAGCCTCCAAGCCTCCTCCTCACACCTAACTATACCCCCCAGCTTGGTGTCATCTGCAAATTTGGAGATGTTGCATTGAATTCCCTCGTCCAAATCATTAATATATATTGTAAATAGCTGGGGTCCCAGCACTGAGCCTTGCGGTATTCCACTAGTCACTGCCTGCCATTCTGAAAAAGACCCGTTTACTCCTACACTTTGCTTCCTGTCTGCTAGCCAGTTCTCTATCCACATCAATACTGAACCCCCAATACCGTGTGCTTTAAGTATGCTAATCTCGTATGCGGGACCTTGTCGAAAGCCTTCTGAAAGTCTAGATATAACACATCCACTGGTTCTCCCTTATCCACTCTACTAGTTACATCCTCGAAAAATTCTATCAGATTTGTCAGACATGATTTACCTTTCGTAAATCCATGCTGACTTTGTCCAATGATTTCACCACTTTCCAAATGCGCTGCTATCCCATCTTTAATAACTGACTCTAGCAGTTTCCCCACTACTAATGTTAGACTAACTGGTCTGTAATTCCCCGCTTTCTCTCTCCCTCCTTTTTTAAAAAGTGGGATTACATTAGCTACCCTCCAATCCTCAGGAACTACTCCAGAATCTAAGGAATTTTGAAATCTTATCACTAATGCATCCACTATTTCTGTGGCTACCTCCTTGAGTACTCTGGGATGCAGACTATCTGGCCCTGGGGATTTATTGGTCTTCAATCCGTTCAATTTACCCAACACCACCTCACGGCTAACCTGGATTTCACTCAGTTCCTCCATCTTATTTGACCCCCGTTCCACTGCTATTTCCGGCAGATTATTTATGTCTTCCTTAGTGAAGACAGAACCAAAGTAGTTATTCAATTGGTCTGCCATGTCCTTGTTCCCCATGATCAATTCACCTGTTTCTGACTGCAAGGGGCCAACATTTGTTTTAACTAGTCTCTTTCTCTTCACATATCTATAAAAACTTTTGCAGTCAGTTTTTATGTTCCCTGCCAGTTTCCTTTCATAATCTATTTTCCCTTTCCTAATTAAGCCCTTTGTCCTCCTCTGCTGGATTCTGAATTTCTCCCAGTCCTCAAGTAGGCTGCTATTTCTGGCAAATTTGTATGCCTCATCTTTTGTTTTTATACTATCCCTGATTTCCCTTGTTATCCATGGATGCACCACCTTCCCTGATTTATTCTTTTGCCAAACTGGTATGAACAATTTTTGTACTTCATCCATGCAGTCTTTAAATACCTTCCATTGCACATCCACTGTCAACCCTTTAAGAATCACCTGCCAGTCTATCTTGGCCAATTCACATCTCATACCTTCAAAGTTACCTTTGTTTAAGTTCAGAACCCTTGTTTCTGGCTTAATTTTGTCACTCTCCATCCTAATGAAGAACTCAACCATATTATGGTCACTTTTGCCCAAGGGGCCACGCACAACAAGACTGCTAACTAACCCTTCCTCATTACTCAATACCCAGTCTAGAATAGCCTGCTCTCTCGTTGGTTCCTCCACATGTTGGTTGAGAAAACTATCCCGCATACATTCCAGGAAATCCTCTTCCTCAGCACCCCTGCCAATTTGATTCACCCAATCTACATGCAGATTGAAGTCACCCATTATAACCGTGTTACCCTTGTTGCACGCATTTCTAATTTCCTGTTTGATGCCATCCCCAACTCCAATACTACTGTTAGGTGGCCCGTACACAACTCCCACTAGCGTTTTCTGCCCCATAGATTTTCGCAGCTCTACCCATGTCGATTCCACATCCTCCACGCTAATGTCCTTCCTTTCTATTGCATTAACCTCCTCTCTCACCAGCAACGCTACCCCACCTCCTTTTCCTTTTCGTCTATCCCTCCTGAATATTGAATATCCCTGGATGTTCAGCTCCCAGCCTTGGTCACCCTGGAGCCATGTCTCTGTGATCCCAACTATAGCATAGTCATTAATCGCTATCTGCACCTTCAACTCATCCACCTTATTACGACTGCTCCTCGCATTGAGACACAAAGCCTTCAGGCTTGTTTTTACAACACTCTTACTCCTTATACAATTATGTTGACAAGTGGCCCCTTTCACATCGATCCGTATTACACTTGGCCATACTCTCCTATCCCTTTGTGAGTTTTCTTTCCCGTTAATTCTGGGGTCATTAACCATCCCTTTACTCTCTTTCCCTTTAACTCCATCCTCGACTATCCCATTTGACACCCCACCCCCCTTATTAAGTTTAAAACCATCCGTGTAGCAGTGGCAAACCTGCCGGCCAGAATGCTGGTCCCCCACCTGTTAAGATGCAATCCGTCCCTTCTGTACAGTTTCCCCTTACTCCAAAACAGATCCCAGTGATCTAAGAATCTAAATCCCTGCCCCCTGCACCAGTTCCTCAGCCACACATTCAGGTCCCGTATCTCCCTGTTCCTGCTCTCGCCAGCACGAGGAACTGGAAGCAAACCGGAGATAACAACCCTGGAAGTCCTGCTTTTCAGCATTTTTCCGAGCTCTCTGAAGTCCCGCTGCAGAATATTCATCCCCTTCTTTCCAACATCATTTGTGCCAACATGCACAACCACTTCTGGCTGTTCACCTTCGCCCTTGAGGATTGTCTGCACTCTGTCTGTGACAACCTGGATCCTGGCACCAGGAAGGCAGCACACCATGCTCGAATCCCGTCTATTGCCGCAGAAACCTATGTCCGTACCTCTCACAATGGAGTCTCCAACTACAATGGCGTTGCCAGACTTTGGCCTCTTTGGTTTTGGCTCAACAGCCCTTTTTGTTTTGCAGGCCAGTCCGCCGCTCAGTGCGATGCCGTCTTCTTTTCCGGCAGCTTCCACGTGGGTGAACCTGTTCACAGGAGGTACAACACCCGGGGACCTTTGCATTCCATGTTTTCCTCCCTTTCTCACCGTCACCCACCTTCTCTCTTCTAGTGCCATGGGTGCAACAATCTTACTGTAGGACTTGTCGAGGAACGACTCAGTTTCTCGGATGAACCTGAGGTCATCCACTTGTGACTGTGGTGTTGTTGATGGTGAGTGGGGTGAGGGGAGGAGGAGCTCTCCTAAAGTCTACAATCAATTCCACTGTCTTAAGAGCATTGAGCTTGACACGGTTGTTGCTACGGCATCAGGACGCCAGCTGTGACGCTTCCTGTCTGTAGGCAGATTCCTCCCCATCCTGGATCAGTCCAATCAGGGTTGTGTCATCCACAAACTTGAGAAGCTTGACAGAGGTGTCTGTGGAGGTGCAGTCGTTGGTGTAGAGAAAGTAGAGGAGAGGAGAGAGTACACAGCCTTGCGGTGCTCCTATGCTGAGCGTCTGCGGGTCCGAGTTGTGCTTTCCCAGCCTCACGTGCTGCTTCCTGTCTGTCAGGAAGTTGGTGATCCACTGACAGAGGGGTTCAGGCATAGTCAACTCAGATAGTTTGGAGTGTAGTAGCTCTGGCAGAATGGTGTTGAATGCAGAGCTAAAATCAACAAACAGGATCCTCACATTGGTCTCGATATGGCCCGAAATGCAAATTGCAGAGGATCCAGCAGGGAGTTTGTGATATTCTTCAGCTTGGCCAGCACATGCCTTTCGAGTGTCTTCATGACTACAGAGGTCAGTGCGACAGGCCTGTAGTCATTAAGACAAGTAATCCTTGCCTTTTTGGGTACAGGGACAATAGTGGAGACTTTGAAGCAGGCAGGGACAGTACATGTTTGCAGGGACTGGTTAAAAATGTCTGTATAGACTGGTGCCAGCTGTTTGGCACTTAGCTTAAGAGTAGAGGGGGAAACATTGTCAGGTCCTGGAGATTTCCGGCTCTTTTGTCCACTGAAATGGCTCTCCACCTCCTCTATTTTTATTGTTAATATTGGATAAGTAATGTTGTGTGGCGCTGAGGGTGTGGGTGATTGGGTGTTGTAGATTGGTTATTCAATGTAAACCAATCATAGTAGAGTAGAATCACTAACCCCACCTTACTGTATGCTTTATAGTAACACCCACTTCCTACATTAAGTAGTCCTGGAATCGGCGATGATGAACTAGCAACAGCCTCCTGTCCCATCTGCAACAGTTTGGTACCACACCAACAGAAACAGCCTCTGTTACAACAACAACCCCACCAGCACTGCCTCAGATGTCAGTGGCAGCAGACATTTTTGAATGGCACGGTAAACATTATCTAGTTCTGGTCGACTCCTACTCTAACTGGTTTGAACTTGATTTACTGCCCTCCATCACATCCAAAATGGTCATTCAAAAGCCACAGAAACACTTTTGCACATTCGGCGCACCAGTCCGTCTGCCAACTGACAACGGAAGACAATTTACCAGCCACCTTGCCAACCGATGGAACTTCCACCATATCACAAGTAGCCCTGAATACCCTCAAAGTAACGGGCTCGCTGAACGGGCCGTTAGGAGCACAAAGCAACTAATGGAACGCTCCTACCTGGCCAAGTCGGATGTATATCTGGACCTTCTAAACCTCAGAAACATCGCTAGAGATGGGGTCCTGGGCTCACCAGCCCAACGCCTGATGTCTAGGATAACACGACCTCCGATACCAATTGCCCAGCAGAAGCTGGTGCCACAGGTGTTAAAGCCAGCCGTGGTCCAGAAGCACATCCAGGAGAAACACAACATCCAGAAACGATCATATGACAAGTCCAGCAAACCGCTGAAACCGCTACTGCAGGGCCATGTCATCCATTTGCAAACTACCTTGGGACATTCCTGTCTAGGTTTCATTGTTGGCCGTCTAAGGAACCTCGCTCCTACCTTGTCGACGTCGATGGTGCCCTGTACTGACGGAGCCGCCAAAACATGCTGCTTGTAAAGGAACCTCATCCGCCACCAGCCGATCCCTTTGCTCCACCTCTGATGTTCAAGCCATCTGCTGCTGCTGCTATCACTAGTCCCAGCAGGTCCCGTTCTCCGTCGCGACCGGCGGCCCTGTCTAACAACAACACTACCTCTCCCGCATGCTCATCCTATCAGTAGCCTAAAGTGTCCCCAGCTGCCTTCTCACTTCCGGGTTCACTGCCTCCCTCCCCCACTAACCTTTCTGTTGCAGAGGGAGAGGGGTTGGTCCATATGGGTCTGGGTCATATTAGTAGACAGCCTGACAAATACGGCGAGTATGTTTAAATTCGCGAGTCTTGTATGTGTTTAACTATATTTGCTCTTTACGGGAAAGGATGTAGATTGGTTATTGCATGTGAACCAATCATAGTAGAGTAGCATCAGTAACCCCACCTTACTGTATGCTTTATATGAACACCCACTTCCTACATTAAGTAGTCCTGGAAGCGGCGATGATGAACTCACAACTAACAACCGCTATACTATGTGTTACAATTAAAGATGACTTTAAACTCCAGGCTGTGTAACATAATCATTTACAGGTGTGAAGTGGTGATTGGCAGGGGGTGGGTGTAGAAAGGCCCAATCTTTGCAGACTGAGGTCAGGCTGTGAGTGGGTGCGAAGTGTTGGTTGGGGTGGGAAATGGTCCAGTCTTTTCATACTGGAGTCTTGCCTTAAGTAGGTGTGAAGTGGTGACTGGGAAGGAGAGGGTGCCGGGTCCATTCTTTGTGGACTGGGGTCTGGCTGTGTTGGTTGGGGAGGGGGGGGAGGGTGTATCAGGGTTACGCTTCTGATTTTAAAACCTGCAGCAAAACTCATTCAGGTTGTTGGTCAGCTGACGATTGTCCAAAGAGCGGGGGGCTTTCCTCTTGTAGCTGGTAATTTCTTGCAAACTCTTCCAAACTGAAGAGTCACGAGTGGAGAACTTGCCCCTCAACTTCTCAGAGTACCTTTCTTTGGCAGCTCTGATTCCTCTTCTCAGCTTGTAACTGGCCTGCCTGTAGAGGTCTGCATCCCGCTTCCGGAGGCCTCCTCTTTAGACCGTCGGAGGTGTCTGAGTTCTGCAGTAAACCAGGGATTGTTGTTGTTGAACCATGTCCGGGTCCTAGTTGGAACACAACTGTCCTTGCAAAAGCTGACATATGATGATACAGTGTCCGTATACTCATCGAGGCTTGTGGTTGCTTCCCTGAACATATTACTATCCATGCAGTCAAAGCAGGATTGTAGGTTCTCAATGCCCTCGCTTGTCCACCTTTTCGTTGTTCTGACCACAGGCTTAGCAGCTTCTAGATTCTGCCTGTAGGTCAGAATAAGGTGAACTAAACAATGATCAGAGACCCAGACCTGCCCGGGGAACAGAGCGATATGCGTTCTTGATTGCCGTATAACAGTGATTGAGTGTTCTCACCCCTCTGGTGGGGCAGGTAACATGAAGTCTGTATTTTGGAAGGTCACGGCTGAGGTTAGCTTTGTTAAAGTCCCCCAAAACAATGACCATGGAGTCCGGGAACTCACTCTCTACCCTCATTACCTGGTCAGCGAGTTGCATTTGCTCTTCAAGTACGCAGGCTTGGGGGGAATGTAAACTCCAGCGAGAATAAAGGAGTTAAATTCCCTCGGAGAGTACAAGGGTTTGCAGTTTATAAAGAGGGATTCTAGGTTCGGAGAGCAGAGATTTGACAATACCATGATGTCGCTGCACCAGTCCTGGTTGGTATAGAAGCATATAGAAGTATGATGGTTATTGTGAAGAAGTTGTTCCTGAACGATACAATTTTCAGTTTTCTGGACGAGGCAGAATTCACCACTGTTTGTAATCTCCTTCTTTCTTGGGCGTTCGAATTGCAAAACCAGGCTGTGATGTAACCAGTCACTATGTTCTCTACCGGACACATGCAGAAGTTCAAGGGGGTATTCATCAACATTTTGAATCTTCTCAATCTTCTAAGAGAGTAAAGGCTTTCATGGGCTTTCATTATGATTGCATTAATATGCTGGGTCCAGGAAAGATTTTCAAAAATATGCACGCCTATGAACTTGAAGTTGTTGACTCTCTCCACCACTGAGGTGTCGATGAAAACATATTTGTGGATCCTCGGTGATGAATCTTTGGAATCCTCTATCCCAGGGCTGTAGAGGGTAACTTTTTCACACAAAGGATGGCGAGTGTATAGAACAAGCTGCCAGAGGAGGTTGTTGATGCAGGGACTATCCCAATATTTAAGAAACAGTCAGACAGGTACATGGAAGGGGCAGGTTTGGAGGGATATGGACCAAACACAGGCATGTGGTACCAGTGTAGCTGGCACATGTTGGCTATTGTGGGCCAGTTGGGCCGAAGAGCCTGTTTGCACACTGAATCATTCTATGCCTCTATGTACCAAACCATGTTGACGATCCTTAATCAGTCTCTGTCTCTCAAAAATCAAATATATTTTATCCTTTAGAATGCACACCAGTAACCTATCTACCTCAGATGTTAGGCATGATACTATAAACAGATAGATTAAGCAGATAATTAGAAGCTATATATGTTACTTTCTGATAGGTCTGGAAAGTTTATGTACTGGGCATTCCTGACAACTGTAATATGTGCGTACTTAATTCTCCTTCACTTGTATTAGGTTGGCTGCACTCAAAGACTATGTTGGTAGATCACATTGGGTCACATCTGAATCACATTCCCTGCAAATGATCAGACTGCAAACCCAGAATACAATTGATAATGAAGAATAAAATGCCACTGACCACACTCGTGTTGAACATTTCCCAGTGAAATGTGAGCAAGAGCTCGAATGGAGAGCAGGATTTTTATTTCTGCCATCATTCAATCAGATTTTCAATCTCTTTTGTACTCTGACTCATTACAAACCATTATTTGCCCAACAATAATGGTTGGGTATCATCAACAAATTTCAAGATGGCAATGAGGTGTATCTGGCTTCTTGACCATGGGTATAGAAAGCGTAGAGTAAGGGGATGAGCACACAGGCTTGATGTGTATGCTTCGGTGTAAAGTGCAATCAGTCAGTTGGTCCCAATCATGTGCAAGCAACAAACTAAAAGGAGGGAAAGATGACTTTGAGAGAGAGAGGAAGTTATGGGGTCTAATTTCATAACTTGAAGGTGACTTATTCGTCTTATCGAGTCCACAGACAAGATTAGAAGTTGTTCAGAGGTGAACACAGTTCTTGGCATCTGCATTCAATGGTGTCTCTCTCGTCGCTTCGTGCGCATAGTGGTGGAAAGATTGGTGGAAACAGGGCCACGACGTGAATGCTCTTTCCTTGACCCCCTTGAACGTGACAACACAAGCAGAGTGGTGAAGAATGCATATTAATTCGGGGCATTGAGTAAGAAGTCATGATGCAGCTTTATAGTACTTTGGTTTGGCCACATGTGGACTGCATGCGGTTCTGGTCGCCCCATTACAGTCAGGATGTGGAAGCTTTGGAAAGGGTGCAAAGGAGGTTTAACAGAATTATGTCTGGATTAAAGGGTATTAGCTACAGGGGAAGGTTAGACAGACTAGGATTGTTTTCCCCAGAACACTGGAATTTGCAGGGGAACCTGACCGATGTATATAAAATTATGAGAGGCATAGATTGGCTAGACAGTCAGAAGCTTTTTCCCAGGATGGAAAAATGAAAAACTGGAGGGCATCGTTTTAAGCTGAGCGAGCCAAAGTTTAAAGGATATTTAAAATTTAGACATAGAGTGGAAACAAGCCCTTCAGCCAACTGAGTCCACACTGACCAGTGATCACCTGTAAACTAACACTATCCTTCACATTAAGGACAATTTATAGAAGCCAGTTAACCTACAAACCTGTATGTCTTTGGAGTGTGGGATGAAACCGGAGAACTCCGAGAAAGCCCCCATGGTCACAGGGAAAATGTACACATTCCATACAGTCACCACACATAGTCAGGATCAGACCCTGGTCGCTGTAAGGCAGCAACTCTACCACTGTGTCACGCCACATGTGCGTGGCAGGTTTGTGATATAGAGTGTGGTGATTGCCTGGAACGTGCTGGTTGGTGGTTGGGGTAGATATGACAGTGTCATTTAAGACACTTTTTGATACGCATATGGAAATGCAAGGAATGGAGGTATATGGATTATGCGCAGGCAGATAAGAGTTGGTCTGGCATTGTGTTTGGCACAGATATTGTGGGCCGAAGGGCCTGTTTCAGTGCTGTACTGCTTAATTGTCTACATGATAAAGTAAAAAACATTTTTAAATCACTAACAATAATTAGAAGCTGAAGGAATAAAACACCATATAAATATTCATTTTCAATGACAAAAATGCTACTCTGCAGTAATTAATATTTATCACAATATGAAAATTCCCTTCCACAGTGGAAGGTAGTTGGGTCAAGTTGAATTTATTGTTAAAGCACAAGTACATGTACAGTAAAAAGTCTTGCTTGTCGCAGCATTACAGGCATCTGGAATCAAACATAAAAAAACAACATGCATAAATTACGCATAAATTACACAAAAGGTGCTTTTCAGCCATTTAGAACCAGCATGTCTCTAGGATACCCAACAGTTGAGGCTTTGAGCAGAATTGGAGCTCTGGCAGTACAGATGGAAATAGATAACCAGGTTTCCAAGTGTCCAGGTTAATCTTTGGCAAAATCTTTTCTTGGCATGGAAACATTCAAATTCAATTAAAAGTATACATGATACGTTGTTGTATTTTTTGAGTTTACCCCACAATTCCTCGTTTTGGGGTTGCAAGAGCCTGGAATGTCCTATGTTACTACTGAATTTTCAGAAGAAGGGTCATTTTTCACCCAACATGTTTGCTTAGTGGGTCACATTGAGGTCGGGAGCCTGTTTTTGACACCTCATCCTTCTTTGCATTTTATTGACTCCAAGCCCAACTTGAACTTGCCCTAGGTTAGGTTAAAATTGCCTCCTGGGAATCAGGCTACTTGTTCTTCTCTGGACTGATACAAGTAATTGAATGTCTCGCTTGCTTTTTAGCAAGATTAATTGTTTGCAGTATTCAAGGGCAGCGTCACGAGAGCAATCCAGTATGTACTTATAATTATCCTCTTTGATTTACTGCTTTGACTACATAGAGCAACATCTCAGTTGCTTTGTTAATTGCACTTCCATATTATTTGGACATGTTTGGAATTGAGCACAACACAATTCCCAGGTATCATTTGGTTTGAACTTCAATATCACTTACTATATACGAGTAGGGTGAATTTGCCACTTGTAACACTTTACACTTCAGCTGACACTTTCCATTCATCTGCTCGCTTGCAACATATCAGCAATTCCTGAGGTTTGCATTCTTAGATCCCAGTTCCCTTCTTAGTTTGATATATTTTGAATTGTTATTTTTAAATCAACGTGATTTAGTGTAATTAGTAACAATAGAATCTTCAGCTTCCAATCCTGTGATGCTGGTCAGTTACTTAGGAATGACCAAAGTTCACAGTTTCTGATGGTGTCTGTGATCCATTTGATGTTTTTCCATTCGCAATCATTTCTTGGCCACTCCCTACCTGATATCTGCAGATCTAGTTTTGCAAAAATATTTGGCAGCACTTGAAAATATAGATTTTGTCAGTCAACTGTTACGACTCCCGAAGGCAGGTACCTCAGAGCCGCGTAACATAATAAAAAAAACAGGTTCAAGTTTAAGAAAATAGTCTTTAGTTTAGTTAAGAGAAGACAAAAACCCGAACCTGATTTAAACAACACAGTCAGGGACAAGAATCGACTAATAAACAAATATAACAGTGCTCCAGCCAGCCTCGCAATGGACCGTCGAACCAGAGTCTCTGACCTGCCCAAATAGAGATATCCCTGAAACAAAATACACGAAAACCCTCAGGTCAGCCCTTATCCATCCCAATACACCATAAAATGACAAATATAGGTAAGAATACACAAAGTTCTATGCCATGTGACCAGGCCTTCTGCAGCTCAGACCGGCAGCCTGTTAACTAGTCAGGGTCGACGAAGAAGAGAGAGAATTCTGGGAACTCCCGGTATTTAAGCTTCCGATGAGTCACTCGTCACCTGACACTGCTTGGCCAATCGGGCACAGGGGTCCTTAACCCCTTGATTCCTGATTCCCAGCCACAGGGCCTGCACTCAGGAGAGAAGCCAGAAAATGTAAGTACATAGCTTTCACCGGGGGGGTGTAGTGCCTAACACCCCCCACCCAAATATACTGAATAAGCTTCAGAAGAATTCAGTACTAAAACACAGCTTCGGAACAAACTATTCAGTACTAAAACTCTACTGGCGTGACAAGGCGTCAGCAAAGATATTATCCTTGCCCTTGATGTACCTGAACTCCAGGTTGTATTCTTGCAGCTGCCAACTACAGCTCATTAAACCGGTTCTTATTCTTCATGTTCTGCAAAAAAACCAAAAGGTTATTATCCGTGAATACAATGACAGGGACATTCGAGGAGCCCACATAAACCTCGAAATGACTCAGAGATATTAACACAGCTCCACCATTGAGTTTCTTTCTCAATGGTGGAGTACCACCTCTGATGGGGATTAAACTTCTTAGAGAAGTACAAAACTGGATGTCCCACCCCATCTGAATCAACCTGTATAAGAACCCCACCAACCCCACGATCACTAGCATCCACTGCCAGCTTAAATGGATGCTCAAAATCAGGTGCTGCAAGCACAGGTGCGCGCACCAGAAGACCTTTAGTATAATCAAAGGCTTGTTTGCCAGTGCATTGCGCATCCCAAATGTCATTACCGTGTACTGAAGAAAGTTATCAGGCATAACGAACACTGAGATCTCCCTCGCCCGCCTAGTCAAGGGAACTTGCCAATACCCTTTTAGCAAGTCAAACTTACACACAAAAGATGCACTTCCCACATGATCCACACAATCCTCCATCCGTGGAAGAGGATAACAATCCGGCTTAGCCAGTAGACATGGAGAACTCCACGGACTACAACTAGGTTCAGCAATTGCATGCTGCAGCATATAGTCAACCTGACCTCTTAGGCGATGACACTTGTCAGGGTTGACCCGATACGGATGCTGTTTAATTGGCGCAGCGCCGGCCACGTCAATGTCATGCTGCAGCACAGACGTCTGAGAAGGCACATCCGAGAACAGTGACCCATTTGTCCCCACCAAAGCAAGCAGATCATCCTGCTGACTTTCTGACAAATGAGACAACTGCAAGGGAAGCGACTCCAAAGCTTCAGAGTTGCACAGCTTTCCCTGCGTCACTGCCACAGCCAACCGTGCCTCACCCACATCACCACCCGTGTCAGGGGGCAGCACTTCTACAGCCAAAACTGGCTTAGACAAAACCGAAGGACACAGCTCCTCCCCATAAACCTGTACATGCTCCTGCTCATGGTACTGCTTCAGCATGTTGACATGACAGAGCTGAGTCCTACGCCTCCGGTCAGGGGTACCAATAACGTAATCCCTTGCACCAACCTTCTTAACCACCTGATAGGGACCACTATACCGAGCCTGCAGACTGGAACCAGGAATAGTCAACAACACCAGGATCTTGTCACCTGGAGAAAAATTCCTACTAGAAGCCTTCCTGTCGAACCAGCCCTTCATCCTAGACTGAGCAGAAGCAAGATTACCCATTGCCAGTTCACATGCTCTCCGCAGTCTAGACCTAAAAATACAGACGTGGTCTAAAATACTACATTTTGAATTCTCCTGCAACCATTTCTCCTTCAGGACCCTCAACGGACCACGAACAGTATGCGCAAACACCAGGTCAGCAGGGCTGAACCCCAAAGACTCCTGCACGACCTCATGCACCGCAAACATAACTAGATGAACCACCTCATCCCAGTCTTTTTCAAACTCCAGGCAATAAGTCCTCAACGTAGATTTCAAAGTCTGGTGAAACCGCTCGAGAGCTCCCTGGCTCTCAGGATGATATGCACTGAAGTAACAATGCTCAATATCCAACAACTTCATTACCTGACCAAAAACCTTTGACATGAAGTTGGAACCTTGGTCACTGCACAACCTTGGACAAACCGAACAACGAAAAAAACTTAGTGAGAGACTTCACAACGGCAGGGGCAGTAATGTTACGCAAAGGGAGCACCTCCAGAAAGCGGGTAGACGCACACATAATTGTCAATAAAAACTTGTTGCCCACCCTTGTCTGAGGTAGAGGACCCACACAATCAACTAGAATCCATTCAAATGGCTCCCCGACCACAGAGATTGGATATAAAGGCGCAGGAACAATTGATTGGTTTGGCTTTCCTGCCACCTGGCAAATGTGACAACACCTGCAGTGCTACTTCTCGTCCTTTTTCAACCCTTGCCAAAAAAATTTCCGTAAGATACGGTCATACGTCTTATTGACCCCCAAATGTCCACCCAGAAGTCCATCATGAGCCAAACTGAGTATCTCGTCCCTATACCGACGAGGTATCACAATCTGATCAACCACGCTCCAATCATCATGCCCTGACATATCCAAGGGAGACCACTTTCACATCAGTAAGCCATTCCTCAGAAAATACCCCTTTCCTGTGGAATCCATATCCCCCTCAGGCACCGCGCAGTCGAACAGATCCGATAAACCTGGATCACTCTTTTGCTCCTCAACCAGCCGGTCACGTGACAGCGACACCGGCACATTTTCAGACAAGACCCCATCTTGAGATGTAGAAACACCCTTCACAACACAGGATCCATCATCCTGATCCCCAAAAAAGCTCTCACTCAGGTTCACTACATCTTCAAACCTGGCTCTTAGCCATACTCTGCACCACCGGAACAGCCATACCTCAGGAGGAATGAAAACTCTACCTCCTGCCAAGTCATTCCTCAAAATCACAGAAACTCCCGCAATGGGAAAACACGGCCGTAACCCAACAATTACCCGGCCTGAAACCAACTCGGACTTGAGTCTCACGGTATGCAAAGGCACTACCATGTCCTCCAACCCGAATCCTACCACAGGGACACTGGGCCCAACCGATGACTCCCCTGAAAACGGCAGCACACTATCCAATATAAAGGACTGAGTAGCACCAGTATCACGCAAGATGGATACTGGAACTCTATGACCCCCATCCTCTAGAGAAACAAAACCTTTTGTGGTGAACGCAGAATAATTACTACACTCATCAGACGCATCCCAGGAACCACAGGTGCTTTTTGTGTTCTTGATCCTTGAGAAGTGCACCACCTGTCAAAAAGTGCCTCCTTCTCCCAAGCAAAATCCACATAAGTCTGACTATCAAACCTCCTAAAGCGCCGGAACTTCTGCTGGTACGCCTCTGGAACTAATTCATAAGCCCTTAATACTGTAGCCTTCACACACTCATAGTCCCGACTGCTGTCAACAGATAAAGACGAGTACACCTCCCGTGCTTTACCCACAAGGACACACTGCAACAGCAAGGACCACATGTCCCTAGGCCACTTCAAGGACGCAGCCACCCGTTCAAACACTGCAAAATACTTGTCCACATCCTTCTCATTAAACGGGGGAACCATGCGGATGTTCTATCAAACTTCCTTTCCCCAGAAGAAACTCGGGAGGCATTCAATTCCTTCTCCTGCAGCTCGAGGTGTTTCATCTGAAGCATGAGCTCTTTCTCTCTTAAGGCCCTTTCCTCCTTTTTCATTGCAAGCTCCTCCTTTTTCATTTCAAGCTCTAACTCCCTCAATTGAATGAGGTCCCCCATTTCCTGACCAGGCTGTGTAGAAGCTAGAGGACTGTCTGCCTCAGCAGGCAATACCTCACTCCTCTTCAACGCAGACCATAACACCGACTTTATAGCCTCTTTCTTCAAATGCTTATCAATAGGCACTTTATAGCTCTCTGCCAGCACTAACAAATGATCCTTCGTACATTTGTCAAACAACTCCCGACTAGGAGCCTCAGTAAAGTCCTCCACTTTAAACTCCATATCAAATGTTAGGACCAAACCACCAGCCAAACCCTGGGCACAAATGTTACCACAAACGGAAGAGAAAAAGAAAATCCCCTCACAACACAGACTTCCTCAGTCACCAGAAGCCTACCAAACAAAAACCCAAAACTGTCTAGGGTCCTCAAAGCTTAGGATGAGCCCCATTTTAGTTACGACTCCCAAAAGGAGGTACCTCAGAGCCGCGTAACATAATAAAAAAAATATGTTCAAGTTTAAGAAAATAGTCTTTAATTTAGTTAAGAGAAGACAAAAACCTGAACCTGAGTTAAACAACACAGTCAGGGACAAGAATCGACTAATAAACAAATATAACAGTGCTCCAGCCAGCCTCGCAATGGACCGCCGAACCAGAGTCTCTAACCTGTCTAAATAGAGATAACCCTGAAACAAAATCCACGAAAAACCTCAGGTCAGCCCTTATCCATCCCAATACAACATTAAATGAAAAATATAGGTAACAATACACAACGTTCTATGCCATGTGGCCAGGCCTCCTGCAGCTCAGACTGGCAGCCTGTTCACTAGTCAGGGTCGACAAAGAAGAGAGAGAATTCTGGGAACTCCCGGTATTTAAGCTTCCGATGAGTCACCCGTCACCTGACTTGTTCATGCACTTGTACCCGACTTCTTCAGTAGGTTAGATTATTGTAATGGCATCTTTACAGGTCTCTGTAAAGAAATCAATTAAACAACTGCAGCTTCCAGAATCTTGACCAACACCAAGAAAATGGACCACATTACACCTGTCCTTAAATCTTTGCACTGGCTCCCTGTGTGTAAAAGGATAGATTTTAATAATCTGTTACTGGCCTACAAGGCAATGAATGGTCTGGGTCCAAAATACATCTCTGACCTTCTTGTTGTATATGAGGCACCTAGACTCCTCAGGTCTTCAGGGACAGGTTTACTCTGTGTTCCCATGGTCAGAACTAAAAAGGCTGAAGCAGCGTTCAGTTGTTATGCTCCACACCTGTGGAACAAGCTCCCTGAACACCTGAGGTGTGCACAGACTGTAAGCTCATTTAAATCATGCCTAAAAACACTGTTGTTTACTGTAGCTTTTCCATAACCCAACATGCAGGTAATCTTAACCTTCTAATCTTAACCCTTTTATGTGCTTTTAAAATCGTTTAATTGTTTTAGTAATTTTGTTTTACTATTCATGCATTTGTCTTATTGCTTGTTATGTAATTTTTGAGTATTGGCTATTTTGTTGTCCTGTGTTGTATTGTGGTTCTGCAATGTTCTTAAACTATGTTATTCTTTTGTTTCTTTTGTAAAGCACTGTGAATTGCAGCTTGTACGAATGGTGCTTCTCCACATATCCCCTGACTCCACTATCTTTAACCCTATCTAACTCTCTCTTGAAAGCATCCAGTGAATTGGCCTCCACTGCTTTCTGACGCAGTGAATTCCATAGATTCACAACCCTCTGTGTCAAAAAGTTTTTTCCTCATCTCCGTTCTAAATAGCTTACCCCTGAATCTTAAACTGTGGCCCCTGGTCTCCCCCAACATCGGGAACACGTTTCCTACCTCTTGTGTGTCCAAACCCTTAATAATCTTATATGTTTCAACAAAATCCCTCTGATCTTTCTAAATTGCAGAGTATACAAGCTCAGCCGCTCCATTCTATCAACATATGACAGTCCTGTCATCCCAGGAATTAACCTTATGAACCTACGCTGCACTCCCTCAATAGCAAGAATGTCTTTCCTCAAATTTGGAGACCAAAACTGCACACAATACTCCAGGTGTGGTCTCACTAGGGCCCTGTACAACTGCAGAAGGACCGCTTTGCTCCAATACTCAACTCCTCTTGTTATGAAGGCCAAAATGCCATTCGCTTTCTTCACTGCCTTCTGTACCTGCATGCTTACTTATCGTTACTGATGAACAAGGATCCCCAGATCTCATTGTATTTCCCCTTTTCCCAACTTGACACCATTCAGATAATAACCTGTCTTCCTGTTTTTGCCACCAAAGTGGATAACCTCACATTTGTCTAAATGTGCAGCAGTTATTACCAGACTTATACTTGAAAACACGTATCTAAAGAAATAAACTACAATTTTACAAGCCATGTAAAACTGCCTATGGTGTTTACCACTGTTTACCAATGGTTATTGCATTCCTTGAAACCTGCCTGATTGCGCATCTCTAATTTCCATCATCACAACATTGCAGGAAATTTCTCTATCCATCTCTCATTCCCTGGAGTGATGTTAGATTATGTAATCATGCAAGTTAAAAAGGTGGTCCACCTTTGCATTATCAAAACAGCCACTGTTAGTATTGCCAATTAAGAACCCAGAATCGCCAATAAAGGTTTTGGGACTCCCTGCAATGCATTTGCATCTATTAAGAAGATAAAGTACTTTCTGTACGAGTTCACAATTGCTTCATTCTTTTCGAATTTGGCTTTGTGTCCATTAGCTACTGTACCACTTCTAATGGTCAATGATTTTCTTCTTCAGTTCTTGAGGCCATTAGTACATCGTCACCTTCATGTGCATTAATTGTCAATTATCGTTAACCTTTCATATCATTTTCAGTTGCAAATTTGCATATGATAAATTTGCTCTGCTGAGAACTTTGACCTTTAACATCTCAGCATATTGATCTTGTGAAATAGGCAATAACTTCTACTTGTTATAAACTGCTTTGTTCAATCTCACCTTGTAATCAGCACACAGTAGCATTGACCACCATTAACATCACGATAGTTGATGTTTCCCAGTCACTCCAGTTTGGCTCGGCACATATCAGTTTTTGCGGTAACAATAATATCAGAATGTGGCGGGTTCATGGAAAGAGCTGCCAGAAGAAGCAGATGAGGCAGGTTACAATAACAACATTTAAAATACATTTGGACAGGTACATGGATAGGAAAGGTTTGGAGGGATATGGGCCAAATGCAAGCAAATGGGACATCTTGGTTGGTTTGGATGAGTTGGGTCTGTTTACGTGCTGTATCTCTATAAATAAACTGATAACACAGTGCACAATCCAAAAAGATGCCAAACTTGCATTGTCAAAACATTGCAATAAGATGATGATGACATTGGTCAGATGCACTGACAGTCTTACCAGATATTTAATTTATACTTCTCCAATGCATTTGAGATTAATCTGCTACAAGCATTGACCTATTTTGCCATTGGCTTGATACAGATAAAGACATTAAAACCAGTAATGTCTGTGTAGGTACCCTGAACATCACTGGATTCCTTCTCAAAAGTAAAGCCAAAGAATTATTTTGAAGCATCCACACTAAACACCCTGTTTCTCGTTTCCTTTCAGTTTTCCAAGGTTGCATTTCAATGTTGGTCAATTAGTGTAATAAGTAATAAGTCTTAAGAAAGGTTCCGAACCACAGTGTCACCTATCCATATTCTCCAGGAATGCTGCCCGACCTGCTGAGTGACTCCAGCATTGTGTGTGTATCTTTGGTGTAATAAGTTATAACTGTTAATGCCATAGTTATGAAGCATTAAACATTTACTGGTCTCAAGTCTTTTCACCCAAATACTTTATCTAGTCCACTATGTTCAATTATCACATCCCCTATGCTCTCCAGTCATATAGCATTTGCTGAGTTGACATTGAATATGTATCATGATAAAGGAATTTGCTGTCACATTGATGTTTATGTCAGTTCACTAACCATGTAACTATACCTTTATCTTGAAGTAACCCTGTTTTTTTGCAATTGTTGCCCATGACATAAATGAAAGATAAGGCCCATTACCCATTGTTCACCTTGCCTTCGCTATTGTGTATTCTACTTTGTGTCTTTTTGACTTGAAAACTTCAATTCTGTAAAAAGATTTCATACTTCTTAAATTGCTTGGCAATGGCTTTGAAATTGCCTGCAGTAATTTTTCTGGCAGTAAAAATATTTGTCATTTTGAATTAATGACCTCCATTACATCTCTAGCAGCAATTTACACCCATCCCACCCATCTACCTCGATTATGCTTCATAATGTTACCCCCGCTATCAGTCTTTTTCAGTAAACTGCGGTTGTATTTATATCAAAGATAGACACAAAAAGCTGCAGTAACTCAGCGGGACAAGCAGCATCTCTGGAGAGAAGGAATGGGTGACGTTTCTTCCCTTCTTCAGATCTTTCAATATATCTTTCAATGGACAAAAGGATGTTGCATCCTCTAAGCCACATTCAATGAGGTTGTAGTTTTGCATGCAAGTACAAATGTGAGATGTAGTGGTCCCCATTATGAATGCAAGCTTCATAATGTTTATTTATAAAAATTGACCAAGCTTTTAATTTCAGCATTAAGAATGACGAATTAATGGGACTTTTAAGTAAACTTTTAAATCAAGCTGTGAGCTGAAAAGCGACAGACAGAATTGATTGATCATTCATACTCAGAGACAAACATAATTGATTGATCATATGAATAAACAAAGTCCTGACAATTACATGCATTTGTTCAAATTCAGCTGCCTGTCCTGTCCTGTCCATCAGACTCCTGTGGTTAGGCTTTTAACAAGATCTTCAAATGACAAATGTACATATGCAAAATCTACATTTGTCACTAGAAGATTTGGAATTGTTAGCACCTACATTGTTCATAAAACAAAAGCCAATCACCAACATTTTGGGATATTAATCCACCAGGATCTTTTTTCCAATCAAATCAATGCCTCATGTCAAGATTCAAAAGTGTTTATTGACCATGTGCACCAGATGTTAAACAGAATAATGAAACCCTTATTTGCTGCAACTTTATAGGCACATGTGATGCAAGAACAACATCAATATGAATAAATGTACAATAAACTATGATATTCTAAATGAATTAAACCATGACAGTGCAAAAACTAAAGTATGTAGAACAATCATAATAATGAAAAGTTGTGTGTGATTCAGTACTGAGGTAGCATTTCAAGGTTCAAGGTTCAAGGTTAGTTTATTGGTCACATACACCAATTGGTGTTGTGAAATGTTTCCTGCCAATGCAGCACACAAAAAAAGAATACAGACATAACACTAATAAAGAGATTCAAACACAAAAAACATCCCCCCACAATGGTTCCCATTATGAGGGAAGGCACAATGTCCAGTCCCCAACCCTCGTCCACCCATAGTCAGGCCTATTGAGGCCTCCGCAGTCGCCTTTATGGATACCCGACGTTCCAGGCCGTTCTCGCTGGGTGGTGGTGCTCTGGCGTCAGGAGATTGCTCTCAGCAGCTTGGGACACCTGGAACGGCCGCTTCCCTACCGGATTCCGCGGCTTCCAAAGCCAATAAGGCCACACCGAATGGAGCTCCCCCACTGGCTCCCGATGTTGAAGTTCAGCGCCGCCGCTCCACAGACCCGCAGCTTTTCCTCCGCGGTCTCAGCTCACTGGAGTTCCAGCACGGCGACCCAGGCAAGGAATCGCCCGCTCCGCGATGGCGCTCCAGCATTCCGCCGCTGACGAAGCCGAGGTTCTGGGTGGTTTCCTCAGGAAACGCCGCTCCAGGCCCGCTGGTAGGCTGCAAGGACGGGTCAAAAGTGCAGCCAGGAGAAAAGCTGCCTCTCCGACCAGGTAGGGACCAGGAAAAGTAGTTTCCCCCTTCCCCCCCCCACATTAAAAAAAATAGAACTCCAAAAACAAAACACTTTAACTCACTAAAAATAAAGAAAAGAGTGAAAAACATACAGCTGCAGGCTGGGCAGCCATACCATACAGGAAGGCGTCCCCTTAGTAATTTCAAACAGAATGGCATTTTCTTGAGATAACAACAGATTAATTAGTTGATCAAGTGACAAGGAGTCATATCAACTCCTTTATGGAATAAACATGACTATGAACAGAAATGATAAAGAGAATACAACACAAAAAAATGAAGGAAGTAAAAAAAATCCAGGTGTAACAGAAGGTCAGGCAGCATCCCTGGAGAATATGGATAAGTGACATTTTGGGTCGGGACTCTTCTTCAGACCCAAAGAAGAAGTGGGTAACTCAGCGGGTCAGGCAGCATCCCTAGAGAACATGGATAGGTAATGTTTTGGGCAGAAAG
This sequence comes from Raja brachyura, assembly GCA_963514005.1. The sequence goes on along the minus strand of OY740783.1, from coordinate 93,634,663 downwards.
ATTATAGATGCTGTAATCTAAAGGAAAGAAACAAGCTGCTGCAGGAACTCAGCAGGACAAACAACATCTATGGAGGCAAAGTGGAGGCAAATTTATTGCTTAAAATGACCACTGGTATGAGCGGTATTTGAAATGTAGGAACGTTTTACTTCAAACTCTAGCAATATATACTGTTGTCTTTAACTGTAAATATTGCTAGAGTTTGAAGTAAAATAATTAGTGTATCAAAGTGGGTGTAGTACTGGTATGGTATTTGTGCTAGAATAAGCTATTACATCCCCACAAGTAGTCAGATGATGTACTTGTTGTTATCGGTCAGGGCATTGAGTACAAGGATCAGGTAGTTATGATGCCGCTTTTAAAAACTTTGGCTAGGTCACATTTGGAGTACCATGTGTAGTTCTGGTTGCCCCATTACAGGAAGGATGTGGAGGCTTTGGAAAGGGTGCAGGAGAGGTTTACCAGAATGTTATCTGGATTGGAGGGTATTAACTAGGAGAGATTGGACAAACTTGGATTGTTTTCTCTGGAACAATCGGAGATTGAGGAGAAACCTAACAGAATTATATTAAATCATGAGAGGCATAGATAGACAGTCAGAGCCTTTATCCCTTTATCAAAATGGCAAAGATGAGAAGGTATAGCATTAAGGTGAGAGGGCCAAAGTTTAAAGGAGATTTGCAAGGCAAGTTTATTACAAAGAGAGTGGTGAATGCCTCCACTGCATTTCCAGGAGTGTTGATGGAAGCAGTGTTCTTCGCGGCATTTCATAGGATTTCCAATAGGCACATGGATATGCATGAAATTGAGGGATACGGATCACAGGCAAGCATAGAAGATTAGTTGGCATCATGTTTGGCTCGGATATGGTGGATGGTGGGCCTGTCCTTGTGCTCTACTGTTCAATGTTCTATGCTTTAAAAGAACTCTTGAGTTATGAGCTTTAACCAGTTTTATCCCTCCAAGATGGGTTCAGGTATAATTCATGAATTGCTGCATTTGATGATCTTGTGTGCTTTACAACTTTGTTTTGATTTGTTAATTGATTTAGTCACAAATAACCATGTCACACAACACAGTCCAAAAAGCTGTAAATGCTTTGCCAGACTCATTTTACAGCAAGATAATCTACTCACTGACAGTCCTTATCATTTGTTCCAAATTGGTTCCAAATTTGTACATTTCCTCAAGTGTTGCCAATTTAGATCTCTATCTACCACTGATTGGCCTAGTAGTACGTAAAAAAAGACACAAAGTGCTGGGGTAACTCAGCATATCCGCATATCTGGAGACATGAATAAGTGAAGTTTCAGGCCGGGACCCTTCTTCAGACTGATTGTGCGGGAATAGGAAAGAAAGCTAGAAGAGAGGAGCGACAGGACAAAGTCTGGCAGGCAATAGACAGATACAGATGAGAGGGTGTTTTGATGGGCAGATGGTTGGACAAAGGTCAGAGATGAAAAGACCAAAGGTGTGAGACAAAATGATTGAATTGTGAATTGTGAAACTAGAGGAAGAAATGTAGATGGAAGCAAATGGGCTTGGGAGAAAAGGGGTGAGAGTCCAGTTGTGGTGCAGGGGAGGAGAGAAGGGTTGGGGAAGTAAGGGGTGAGGGCCATTTTATCTATATAATTAAAACTCAAATTTTGACCACTTCCTGTTTGCACTGCATATTGATTTTAGAAAAAATGCTACCACTTACGGCTGTGATTTTTGGCCATCTTGCTCAGAGTCCCCTCCGCTGCACAGGACAAGAGGATTTTTCCCATCGATGAAAAATAAGAGACTTATTAATGTTTTTTAAATGTTGTGATTCACTCTCCTGTCAATCACGCCATGAAGGCCACACCATTTCCAGTGGGATGGGGAGGGACTATAAAACCTGGAAGTGTGGACGTGCCTCAGTCTCTGCAAGATCGGGGAGCGAGAGGTCATGGCTCCCAGTCTGAGCTGTGAATAACACTGAACACATGTCTACTAAACTGCGAGTGTGGTTTTACTGACCTGTCAGTGCCCTGAATGTGGTTTGAAAATGAAGTTTGGAAATGAAAATGTGGTTGGTTTGAAAATGAAAAAGATGGTTGGTTTGAAAATGAAAAAGGTGGTTGGTTTGAAAATGTAAAAGGTGGTTTAACTGTGCCTTATGAAAAGTGGTGTGCCTTATCTATATAATGAAAACTCAAATCTTGACCACTTCCTGTTTTCACCACATATTGATTTTAGAAAAAACGCTACCACTTATAGCTGTGATCTTTGGCCATCTTACTCAGAGTCCCCCGCTGCTGCGCAGAACAAGAGGATTTTTCCCATTGACGAAAAATTAAAGACTTATATGGTTAAAAAATGTTGAGATTCTCTCTGATGTCAATCATGCCATGAAGGCCATGCCCCTTCTGGTAGGAGGGGGGAGGGACTATAAAACCAGGAAGTGTGGACGTGCCTCAGTCTCTGCAGGATGGGGGAGGGAGAGGTCACGACTGTCTTTGGTGGCGTTGCACCCTGCTTGAAATGGTATGAAACTGCACTTGACTTTGGTGTCCTTGCACCCTGCTTGAAATGGTATGAAACGGCACTTGAATTTGGTGGCCTTGCAACCTGTTTGAAATGGTATGAAACTGCATTTGAATTTGGTGGCCTTGCACCCTGCTTGAAGTGGTATGAAACTGCACTTAACATAGAAACATTAAAAATAGGTGCAGGAGGAGGCCATTCGGCCCTTCGAGCCAGCACCGAATTTGGGGAATTCTCTGTGGCAGATAATTCCACAAATTCACAACTCTCTGGGGGAAAACGTTTTTTCTCACTTCATTCTTAAATGGCCTCCCCATTATTCTAAGACTGTGGCTCCCTGGTTCTGGAATTTGGTGGCCTTTTTTTTTGCATCTTTCATTAATTTGCCCTATATCTCTCTACATTGTCTATATCTCTCATTTCCCTCTCCCCTGACTCTCAGTCTGAAGAAGGGTCTTGACCCGAAAAGTCACCTATTCCTTTTCTCCAGAGATGCTGCCTCACCCGCTGAGTTACTCCAGCATTTTGTGTCTACCTTAAATAGACAGCATCCAGAAGATCCAGTAGAGCTTCCGGACCAAGCACGACTGTGGAACGTCTATGCTTGGTTCCATCGATGCACAGGAAGCCACAGCGAGAACATTGCATGCAGTAGATAAGGTAGAGGATTAGCATGTGAACCCCTACCTCACCTGGAAGGACATACAAGGATACGAGTTCCATCTCTTGTGGTTGCAGGGAAAAGTACCTGGGGAGGGGGTGGTTTGTGTGGGAAGGGATTAGTGAACCAAGGAAATGCAGAGAGAGTGATCTCTGCATATGCAGCGGAAAGGGGTGGGGATGGAAAGATGCGACTGGTTGGGGAATCACGTTGGAGGTGATGGAATGTTGGATGATGATGTGCTGGATGCTGAGGTTTTACACAGGTATAACATTTTGGAGTGTTGACAGTTTGTTTGTGTAGTATATATCTGAGAACATATTGCACATAGGAGATTGACATCTATGTGCTCTCAGATATATTGTATTATGCAGAACATTCTCGTTATCTCTAAAAATCTCCATTATGTCATTTGCTGTAAAATATATTTTCATCCATTATACACATGAGCTAAGGCTCAGACACCCAAATGAAGGCAGAAAAGCTTTTGACCTAACCCGACATTTTATACGGTTCCCATATTATCCAGATACAGTTTCGGCTCCTGGACCATTTCACTGCTTCTCCAATACCTTTTACATAATTTCAATTGGCTGATATCTATCATGTACACACTGAGTGCAGTTCATCAACAAACTCAAAGACTTTGCTTTTTCTATTTTTGATGTTGCATGCAAGCGTTTTCACTTCAAACCCCAGCTACACGGACTTCACAGACGACTTGTTAAAACATGCACAACTGGTTTATTCCATTCCCAGGTGATGCTGCACATGTGTGCATGCTTTGCACATTTATGTACACCACAAGGCCTGTGACTGAACACTACCACAATGTAGAATGGCAATACATCGTATTTTTAATGCAACACAATTTAGAAACATAGACATAGAAACATAGAAAATAGGAGCAGGAGGAGGCCATTCGGCCCTTCGAGCCAGCACCGCCATTCATTGTGATCATGGCTGATTGTCCGCTATCAATAACCCGTGCCTGCCTTCTCCCCATATCCCTTGACTCCCCTAGCCCCTAGAGCTCTATCCAACTCTCTCTTAAACCCAGTTTAGTTTAGTTTAGAGATAAAGTATGGAAACAGGCCGTTCGGCCCACCCACTCCACGTGGATCTGCGATAACTGCACACTAACACTATCCTATCCAGGGAGGAGTAGGTAGGGAAGAATCTAGTCGTTTCAAACTGGAGTCAGAGAACTCATAGAACTGTGAGTAGGCATGAAGTGTTGGTTGGGGTACCAGGGTTAAGTTTCTATTTATCAAACCTGGAGTAGAACCCGTTCAGTAATTGATCAGCTGATGATTGCCCAAGGAGTGGGGGTTTTTCCTCTTGTAGCTTGTGATTTCTTGTAAGCCCTTCCACACTGAAGAAGAGTCATTTGCCGAGAACTTGCTCCTCAACGTCTCAGAGTACCTTTCCTTGGCAGCTCTGATTCCTCTTCTCAGCTTGTACTTGGCCTGCATGTAGAGGTCTGCATCCCTGCTCCTGTAGCATCTACCCCTGCAAGCGTCAATATGCCTAACACAAGTCGACGGCAGAGAAACTGAAGGTAGGAAATACGCAAGCTTGTCTCCTCACAACATTTACTGCTGGCTCCAATCATAAATCTGAGCTTTCGAGTGATCTGTGTAAAGCATTCATTGATGCTGGAATTCCACTGTGGAAATTGGAAAACAAATCTCTCAGAGGTTTTTTAGGGAAATACACAAAGGAACCAATACTGAGTGAGTCATCATTATAGAAAAATTATGTTGACAGCAACTTCAACATTGGTATGCAGAAAATTAGAGATGAAGTTGCATACATCAAGATATGGATCTCAATAGACGAAACAACCAATGCTGTGGGGAGCTATGTTGCCAATGTGATCATTGATAAACTGGAGGCAGGTCAACCATCAAAGGAGTATTTATTGACATTGGAAGTATTGGAGAAGTCAAAAAGCACAACTATTGCTCAGTTGGTTACATCTTCACTTGCTGTACTTTTTACTTAAAGTTCCTGGTGATGTAGGTAAAGACACACAAGGAAAATGTGAGAGGGGGATTTTAGCTAACAAAGATCTTGAAGAAGTACAACATAGCTAAATTTCTCAATGTTAGCTGTAATGCACAAGATATCAACATGAATGTAGAGTTTGTAGCTTGTTTCAGGTATGCACCAGTGACCTCAGGTGGGGTAGAAATAACTTTTTCACAATAGAAGCATATTCTGTCTGACAGACGGCATAGGTTAACACCAGATAATTTGAAAGTTATGTGCAACCAGGCAATAATGTAGTATACCTTTATAATTATCATTTTTAACCATATTTTGGTGGTGGAAATACATGCCTTTTTATGCCTTTTTTGTCAATAAATGCCTTTTCTGTGACTTTTTTGTAATTTCATTTTGCCTTTTTGCCTGCCTATTTCAGAGATTTTTTGCACCTCAACATCCTGGCTCTAATTATAATCAACAAAAATCAGAATGAGAAAGTACATGAGGAATCATTTAATATGCTAATCAGCAGTGTAGCTTAAAGGGCCTGTCCCACTTACGTGATTTTTTTTCGGCAACTTGCCGGCACCCGTCATAGTCGCAGTAGGTTGCGGAAAATGTTCAGCATGTTGAAAATCCAGCAGCGACCAGAAAACGGTACGACTCTCTGGGCGACTGCAGGCATCACCCTGTGACATGTCACCTGTATGGTGGTGAGTTATAGCCCAAAGAGTCGTACCTTTTTCTGGTTGCCGCTGGATTTTCAACATGTTGAAAAAAAGTGGGACAGGCCCTTTAGCATTTCAGCCCAATACTCAATCCCGCTCCTTCTAGAATTGAGTCAATAATCGTGAAAAGATTAATATTAGCAGTATGCTGCCTCATTTTTAACATAAATTTTAATTGAAATGCAAACAAGTAATAGGGCAGTCACGGTGGCACAGTGGAAGAGGTGCTGCCTTACAGCACTTGCAGCTTCAGAGTCTCGGGTTCGATCCTGACTACTGGTGCTGTTTGTACGGAGTTTGTACGTTCTCCCCGTGATCGCATGGGTTTTCGCAGAGATCTTTGGTTTCCTCCCACACTCCAAAGACGTACAGGTTAGGTTAATTGGCTTTTTGTATGTGTAAACATTGTCCCTGGTGTGTGTAGGATAGTGTTAATGTGTGGGTGGTATGAACACAGTGGGTCAAAGGGCCTGTTTCCGCGCTGTATCTCTAAACTAAGCAAAACAGATAGTTACTGAGATTTGAGCTAAAATTTGTGATATATATCAATTTATAGTTATATTGGTCTAACTAGCAAACGTGGCTACACTACATAGCTGTCACTCATATCAGTGGAACAAATGAACAGATAATATACTTTTATGAAAGTATTTGATGGTTGAATAAATGTTTACCAGGTTAACTTCATTGCTCTTCTTCACACACCAAAGAAAGTGGTCAAGACAGATACAATTCAAACTAGCACAAATACATGGATAGGATAGGTTTAAGTTGGGCCAAGTGCTAGCAAGTGAGAATAGCTCAGAAGGGCAATTTCATCAGCATAGATGAGTTGGGCAGAAGGACCTGTTTCTGCGTTGTATAGGTCTGTGTCTGTACAACTAGTGCCCTGGATTATAGTAGGTATGTTACAAAACTTACCTTGAGCAGCGCTGCAGTTCTGCCGCTCCCCGTGTGCGTGACTTTGGCGCCTTTCAGAGGGGGGCATGTTTAAAGTGCCGTTTTTCTACAGACAGGGCAAATCGATCTGGCAGGGGATTTCGTTGCTGAAGAAAACTCACTCCGACATTTGATTTATGAAGGTATTTTTAAATTACGCTAGATTATTTATTAGCTAGAGTAATTTAAAAATCATCCTTTAAAGCCGTGAGCGGCGACAACGGGAAGGATTTTACCTAGGGGAGAAAATAAAGTACACAGTTTCTTTTTACATAAAACCGTGCTTCTTAGGAAGCATTTAATCACATTTTCATGTTGCGAAATGGGGACAAAAAAATATATATGAACGTGCAGTATTTTGCCACCCGACTTAGCCACAAACCGCAACGTCCTAATCCACCACATCCACTAAAACCCACTCGGAAGTTGATTTAAATGGCCATTAATTTACAGGAATTAAATCCTTCCATTTGGCCTGTAAATTCATGAAAATTAGATTTAAAAATCATGTTATATTATGAATTACTGTGTGACTGTTATTTGGGCACTTAGGCAATTTAAAAAAGTTTATCTTTTCTTAAGAAATGGATTGATGTTTAGATCTAGTTATTGAATTTTGTAATTAGCTACAATTAGGTAACTAACTAATTATATGCTTTAATTTCAGGTCATCCAAGTAAGATTGTTTCATATTTGCTTCAGAATGCTTCAATCTATAATAACTGAAAATGTCATTGAGTTCTCTTAATTTTTAAGAAAGTTATGGGCTTTTGACTGTCCCAGATCACAACTTTTGAGTTAAGTCAATGGAAAGGCAATGGGGAACAAGATGCTAATTTCCGAGTATGAAAATGGCCATAATTTTTTTAATACTGAAGATATGAAAGTGAATTAGGTGTCAAATTAAACTTCTTTTTATGCTTTATCTGATGGGATAAATTGCAGACTATATTTTTAAAATCTCAAAAATTTGTAACATTGCTAATTATAGTGCCATCTTATAGAAACACATACAATCCTTGGAGGATTGGACAGGGAAGATGCAGGAAAAATGTTCCCGATGTTGGGGTAGTCCAGAACCAGGAGTCACAATTTAAGAATAAGGGGTAGGCCATTTAGCACTGAGATGAGGAAAAACTTTTTCACCCAGAGTGCTATGAATCTGTGGAATTCTCTGCCACAAAAGGCAGTGGAGGCCAATTCACTGGCTGTTTTCAAGAGTTAGATTTAGCTTTTAGGGCTAAGGAAATCAAGAGATACGAGGGAAAAAGCCAGAACGAGGTACTGATTTTGGATGATCAACCAGGATCATATTGAATGGAGGTGCTGTCTCGAAGGGCCAAATGGCCTACTCCTGCACCTTTTTTCTATGTTTCTATGTTTTCTTTACATTCCTACAAAGTTGTGAAATGCACATTCTATGCTTGGCAATTTTTTTCCTCGATGCAACGCTCCTTTGCTACTGCAATATGGTGTCAGCCTGGATCATGTGATTGCATCCCTGGAGAGGATTCCATCGACAACTTTGTGAGTTGGAGCAAAAGTCACAAATCTATGCTCTCTCTATTGAATAACCTTATACTGCTAATGGGACCCAAGGGAATATTAACATGTGCCCTCTTGACTGGTGATAACATATACTTTTAAAGCTGTGCAGACGAGGGCAATTCATCACATCCGAAATGATCTGTATTTTAGAGAAAATTTTGCTCTTTTAGAGCTCAAAAAGAATTATTAAAAGTGATATCTGATTTTCATCATGCCTATGACTTAATTATCTAAAAAGACGTAACTTTCCTTGTCGGGGTGTGCTGTTTAAAACATGTAATTTAAAGCTATATATGGTATGTATGCATGTGTCAACACAAGTGCCTGTGTGCATATTGCATACATGCTAAGATGCCACATAAATCATCTCTGCCCAAGGCAGGTAACTTCCTTACCATCCCCTTATACCAATGAAGGCAGAAAAATAGAAATGAGAGAAAAGCAAAATGGATCAATTGGGAAAAACCCAGTCATGTTGGATATGTGGCTTGTATCTGGGAACCTTGCCCAACAATGCTTGGTTGTGATAAACATTATACACACACTCATTCATTTCAACAACCCCCACTTCACTCCTCCTAATAAACAAAATGGAGGAGGTGATGAATACAATCTCGTTAGTCAGTCAGAGCGCTTGAAGAGGTCAGCCATTTGCAATGCTCCAAAGTTCTTTGCTGTGTGCTGCTGTCATGTTGTGATGAACATGTTTAAACCTGAAAACTACTTTGATAATTTCTGTTTCTTTAAACAAGTCTTGATTTCTCTATGAAATTTACTCAACTGCACATGATTAAAGAGGCATACTACCCTCACTGTCATAATATGGGGGAGTTGCTCACTTAAATAAGCACTGACAGCCTATGATGCACTTCCTTAGGCTGAAATATCAATAAATCATTGCAGACTTTAAAATGCCAGATCTGACTAAACATTGTCATGGCTAGCTGAGGAAATGGCAGAAAAATTGTAAAATGCTTGGCTCGGTGAGTTGGCAGAATAGAAAGCTCGTGCGTGGCACTTTTCCACTTTAAATATCATCCACAGGAGGATAGGATGTCTTCGTCAGAGAGAGAGAGTGTGAATAAGTCCAAAATGATTCATGCCAGCACATTGGTGCACTAGTTATCAGATTCTTCTTATCGTCCGCAAACAAGATGAGAAATTGTTCAGCCAGAACTTCCTTGCATCTGCATACAATGGTGTCTGCCTTGCACTTCTTGTGCTTCTTGTGCATGGTGGTGGTGGAAGGATTGGTGAAAACAGGGCCGCGACGTGAATGCTCCTTCCTTGATCATTATCAGATTGATAACCCTGATGAAAACCTAAAAAAGGTGCAGGTGCTGGAATGTTTTTTTTTTAATGCTAGAAAAACCCAGCAGGTCAGGCAGCATCTGTGAACGAGAACCAATTAACATATTTAATCTGTGATACTTCATCACTTCCTTTTGATGACAAAGCCACAGACCTGAAACACTAAAGGGCCTGTCCCACTTTGCCATTTTTTTTTGTGACCGCCGGCATCATATCAGTGTCACCAAAAGATTTTGAACATTTCAAAATCCAATGGCGACATAAAAAGTTCCGACACTTTAAAAAAACACCGCGTGTCATAGGTCATCACACCGCGTCACCGCCGCTTCACGGAGCAAATTTTTCGGTGACCTGATAAGTCAGTCAATGATGCCGGCAGATGGTGAAAAAAAATCGCCAAGTGCGGCAGGCTTTTAACTGTTTCTCTGTGCACAGATGCTGCCTGACCTGCTGTGTCATCTTCCTGCATTTTCCACCCAAATGACTGCAATTCTAAAAATAAAAGTAAATGATGGGCATGAAGGTGGCAGCTTACAATCCTGACTTTGGGTGCTGTCTATACGGAGTTTGTACATTCTCCCTGTGACCGTGTGGGTTTTCTCCGGGTGGTCAGGTTTCCTCCCACATTCCAAAGACGTGCTGATTTGTACGTTAATTGGCTCCTGTAAGTTACCTCTGGTGTGCAGGATAAAACTAGCGTGCGGCTGCCTACGCCCTACTCCGATGGATTTTCTGCTGGTGCTCGCAGGTATCACACCCGCCAAGCTTCGCAGAGAGTACTTCACACATAGGCTGGTGTGCAAGGCCCCATCGGATGCCAAACATCCTATGCACCACCTTGCCCAGAACTCACAGCAACTGAGACCTCAACGCCTGTCATCTCGTCGCCCCTTCTCCCGTCACGCATCGACCCTCTGTGGCTCTGGTTTCAACACACTAGGAGCAGGGAGAACCAGCTGGGAACAGACTTCGCAACCTCTGCAATTCACTGTTGCACCAAACACCACAGCTCCACCCGGCTCGGACCTACCCCACAAAGAGTGGGTTGCCCTGAACCGGCTCCATACAGGGGTCGGCCGGTTCAACGCCAACATGCATCAGCAGCCTGCATTTGTGGAGCAGACCAACAACAGCGCAGCACGTCATTTTCGACTTAACTGTCCTCCGCCCCCTTGGTGGAGGGGTAGACCTCACGGCCCTCGACAAATATCACATTGAACTGGCTACAGCACCTGGAGGGCGTTACATTACTGCTGCTGCCTCAAACACAAGAAGAAGAAGTGTACATGTGATCACCGGTCAGTGCAGACTCGGTTGGCCAAAGGGCCTGATCCTGCGCTGTATCTCTAAACTAAACCTAGATAAACTAATTAATAAAAAGCCTGATTGAGCTGGAGGAAAATTGTCACCATCTTCGCAACTGTGATTGTGACTTGGAGCATGAGAGGGGTGCTGGCCAAGGTAGACTGGAATGGGATCCTAGCAGGAATGACGGTGGAACAGCAATGGCAGGAATTTCTGGGCATAATCCGGAAGACGCAGGATCATTTCATTCCAAAAAGGAAGAAAGATTCTAAGGGGAGTAGGAGGCAACCGTGGCTGACAAGAGAAGTTAGGGATCGAATAAAACTAAAAGAAAAGATGTATAACACAGCAAAGAGTAGCCGGAAGCCAGAGGATTGGGAAACTTTCATAGGACAACAGAAGGACACAAAACGGGCAATACGGGCTGAAAAGATGAAGTACGAAGGGAAGCTGGCCAGGAATATAAAGAAGGGCAGTAAAAGCTTCTTTAGATATGTTAAGGGAAAAAGAGTAGCAAAGTCAAATGTGGGTCCCTTGAAGGCAGACACGGGTGAAATTATTATGGGCAACAAGGAAATGGTAGAAGAGTTGAATAGGTGCTTCGGATCTGTCTTCACTAAAGAAGATACAAACAATCTCCCAGATGTACTGGAGGACAGAGGATTAAGGGGGTGGAGGAATTTAAATACATTTTCATTAGGCGAGAAATAGTATTGGGTAGGCTAATGGGACTGAAGGATGATAAATCCCCTGGGCCTGATGGTCTGCATCCCAGGGTCCTCAGGGAGGTGGTTCTAGAAATAGTGGACGCATTGGTGATCATTTTTCAATGTTCAATAGATTCAGGATCAGTTCCTGTGGATTGGAGAATAGCTAATGTTATCACACTTTTCAAGAAAGGAGAGCGAAAACGGGGTATTACAGACCATTTAGTCTGACTTCGGCGGTGAGAAAGATCCTGGAGTCAATTATTAAAGAGGTAATAATGGGGCATTTGGATAGCAGTAAAAGGATTAGTCCAAGTCAACATGGATTTATGAAAGGGAAATCATGCTTGACTAATCTTCTGGAATTTTTTGAGGATGTGACAAGTAAAATGGATGAAAGGGAGCCAATGGATGCAGTGTATCTATACTTTCAGAAAGCCTTTGATAAGGTCCCGCATGGGAGACTGGTAACTAAAATTATAGCACATGGTATTGGGGGTAGGGTGTTGACATGGATAGAAAATTGGTTGGCAGACCGGAAGCAAAGAGTAGGAGAGAACGGGTCCTTTTCAGAATGGCAGGCAGTGGCGAGTGGAGTGCCGCAAGGCTCGGTGTTGGGGCCGCAACTGTTTATCATATATATTAATGATTTGGAAGAGGGAATTAGGAGCAACACTAGCATATTTGTGGATGACACAAAGCTGGGTGGCAGAGTGAACTGTGAAGAGGATGTTAGGAGGTTGCAGGGTGACCAGGACAGGTTGAGTGAGTGGGCAGATGCGTGGCAGATGCAGTATAATATAGATAAATGTGAGGATATCCACTTCACATATCATATGTTTGCTTTGGACTGGCGGTTGTTTCAGCTTTTTCTCTAGAGCTTACAGATTCGATTTGCAGTAAATCTGCAAAGCATCATATTTACCCACCAATAGAACAGGTAACAGCTGCAAGCCACCTTAGAGAAGGCCAGCAACCAACTAGGCTATCCTTCCATGAAGGTACAGGTTGCCCTTAGTATAGCAGAAGGATGCTACTGGGACTGGAGTGCTGGAGTTATAAGTAGTTACTGGATAGGCTGGGGCTTTTTCCCCTGGATGGTAGGTGACTGTGGGTTAACCTTAGGGAGGTTAATAAAATCAGGAGGGCCATAGATAAGGTGAGTAGTCACAGTCTCTTTCCTAGGGTAGGGGAGTCTAAAACTAGAGAGCATGTGTGAGGTGAAAGGTTTACAGGGCTAAAGCAGCAACTTTTTCCACACTGAGAGTGGAGGGTATCTGGAATAAACTGCCAGAAGCTGATGGAGAGGCAGGTAGAATTACAAAGTAAAAAGATATTTAAGCATTAATGTCAAAAAGACATTAGAGAGATGTGAGACAAACACAGCCAAATGGGACTAGCTCAGGTAGACAGACTTAATTGACATGGATGAGTTGGGCCTGAAGAAGCATTTCCATGTTGGATGACGAATACTTTTACGAGGATGTTGCCAGAAAGAAAGAGGTCAGGCAGGGTAGGATTATATTCCATGGAGTACAGGAGGACGAGGGGTGATCTTATAGAGGTGCATAAGATCATACGGGAAATAGATACGATAGAAGCACAGAATATTTTACCCAGTGTGTAAATCACGAACCAGAGGATGTCGGTTTAAGGTGAGAGGGGAAAGATTTTAATAGGTGCCCCAAGGGACAACATTTTCACTTGGATGGTGGTGGTATATGGCTGCCAAAGGGGGGGGGGGGGGGGGGGGGGGGGGGGAGGGGGCGGCATTTAGAGCAGTTACTATAATAACATTTAAAATACATTTGGACAGGTACATGGAAAGGAAAGGTTTAAAGGGGTATGGACCAAACAAAGACAATGATACTAGTGTGGAAGGGGCATCTTGGTCAGCATGGGTAAGTTCGGCCAAAGGGCCTGTTTCCGTGCTGTAAGACTCCACGATTCTATAACTCGATAACTTTCAGACTCTCTTACATGCAGGCTGCTATCTCTCAATGGTTTCAGGTACGATTGTTGTCAGAACACCAGCCAGCCTGATAATTAAAGGCAACATTGATACGGAATAGATGCTGTTGTTTTTCAAGTGAGCAGCAAAGCTGATTTTAAACCGTACAGGAGATGATAACACAGATGTGGCCAGCAGCAAATTCTTTCCAGGACTAGGATGTGAGGTCTGGTGATCCCCACGGATATTCTGTAGCGCGGGTGCAGACAACCACGAATAAACTTTAGAGATAAAGCGTGGAAACAGACCCTTCGGTCCACCACGCCGACCAGCGATTACCCTATACACTAGCACTATACTACACACTAGGGACAATATAAAATTTTGCAGAAGCCAATTAACCTACAAACCTGTATGTTGTTGGAATGGGGGAGGAAACCGGAGCTCCTGGGGAAAACCCACGCGGTCACAGGCAGAATGTACACCGATAATAAAGAAGAAGGAAGTTCATATTTAGGAAAGGCGCTGCCAGGAGAAGCTCCCGAATGTATGAAAGGAATACACGTTAGGAGACTCAGTCGAACAAGGCTGCTTTTAAATCACGCAAGCTGGTACACATCAAGAGAATTTGTACGCGCCATTTTTTATTACTTATGACGATCACTTTCATCTGATGACAATGATTTATGCAATTATTACATAAAGTTGTAGAGCCGTAGAGCTGTGGAGCATGTAAACAGGCCCTTTGCCCAATTTGGCCACTGCATCCAAGTCGGCTGATCGAATTTTTAAATCTTTATTTAAATATCCTTTCAATCTTTTCTAAAAGACTAGTAATTAACGGATTGCGGTTAAAAAATAAGTTCAGGGGAAAACCTACGGGGAGAAACACAGGTCGAACATGCAAAAGCCACATGCAGACTGCACCAGAAATCGGGATCGAACACATGTCTCCGGAGTAGTGAGGCAGCAGCTCTACCCACTGCGCTACTGGGCCAACAACAGAAATGCACATGAAATATTCAGCCTTACAACAGCCAGTGCGTGCTGACACTTATCCTTCATTCATTCTTCTTTCCCCCCTGTGCTCATTTAGATTTCCCTTAAGTGCATCGACACATACCCCAGTCTCTGTGATAGTAAATTCCACAATCTCACAGCTCTTAAAGCAGTGAAGGTTCATTTGCTTTTAGTGACTGATTTATTTTATTGATGGCCTTTGAACCCGCTTTTTCATTTGTTGCTCTTTCAAAACGTTTAATAATTTTAACAACCATCACTGACATTTTGGCCTGAATATGAACTCTTTGATGATTCAGACAGTGGATAGTTTAAGGAAGATATATTTTGAAAATATTTTGGGATTGTCAGCATACAACAATATGCATCCCAACTAGATTCATATTTCTCAAGTGAAAAAATGTAATTTTTTATTTTACAGTCTAACATTTTACACATATGTATTAAGTATATTTATAGACTCAGAGTCATACAGCATGGAAACAGGCCCATCAGCCCAACTTGTTCAAGTCTACCAAGATGCCCCATCTAAGCTTGTCCTATTTGCCAAAGATTTACTTATTTTCCACTAAACCTATCTGACCAATGTACTGTTTATGAAGGAACCGCAGATGCTGGAAAATCGAAGGTAGACAAAAGTGCTGGAGAAACTCAGCGGGTGAGGCAGCATCTATGGAGCAAAGAAATAGGCAACGTTTCAGGCCGAAACCCTTCTTCAGACTGATGTGAGGGTGGGGGGGGGGGGGAATAAGAAAGGAAGAGGTGGAGCCAGTGGGCTGAGGAAGAGCTGAGAAGGGGAGGAGGAAGTAAGGACTTCCTGAATTTAGAGAAGTCAATGTTCATACCGCTGGGGTGCAAACTGCCCAAGCGAAATATGAGGTGCTGCTCCTCCAATTTACGGTGGTCCTCACTCTGGCCATGGAGGAAGCTGAGGACAGAAAGGTCTGATTCAGAATAGGAGGGAGAGTTGAAGTGCTGAGTCACCGGGAGATCAGATTGGTTATTGCGAACTGAGTGGAGGTGTTCGGTGAAGCAATCGCCAAGCCTATGCTTCGTCTCACCGATGTAGAGCAGCTGACATCTAGAGCAGTGGATGCAATAGATGAGGTTGGAGGAGGTGCAGGTGAACCTCTGCTGCACCTGGAAAGACAGCTTGTGGCCTTGAATGGAGTCAAGGGGGGAGGCAAAGCAACAAGTGTAGCATTTATTGCGGTTGCAAGGGCAAGTGCCCGGAAAGGGGGTGGTTTGGGTGGGAAGGGACGAATTGACCAGGGAGTTACGGAGGGAGTGGTGTCTGCAGAAAGCAGACAAGGGAGGAGATGGGAAGATGTGGCAAGTGTTGGGGTCATGTTGGAGGTGGCAAATATAACGGAGGATTATTTGTTGTACGTGACGGCTGGTAGGGTGGAAGGTGAGGACTAGGGGGACTCTGCCCTAGTTACGAGTGGGGGGGATGGGGAGTGAGAGTAGAGTTACGGGGTATGGAAGAGACCCTGGTGAGAGCCTCAACTATGTTAGATGAAGGGAACCCCTGTTCCCTGAAGAATGAGGACATCTCCGATGCTCTGGTGTGGAACACCTCATCCTGGGTGCAGTAGCGGCGTACACGGAGGAATTGAGAATCGGGGATGGAGTTCTTACAGGAAGAAGTGTAGTCCTGATAGCCATGGGAGTCAGTGGCTTTATAGTGGATGTTGGTCAAGAGTCTATCCCCTGCGATGGAGATAGTGAGGTCAAGAAATGATAGGGAAATGTCAGAAATTATCCAGGTGTAATTTGAGTGCCGGAATGGAAGTTAATGGTGAAATGGATGAAGTTAGTGAGTTGTGTGTAGGTGCAAGAGGTAGCACCAATGCAGTCGTCAATGCAGCGGAGGTAGAGTTCGTGGATAGGGCCACTGTACTCTCGAAAAAGGATTGTTCGACGTACCCTACAAAGAGGCAGGCATAGCTAGGGCCCCGTGTGTGTGCCTTTAATTTGGAGGAAATGGGAGGAGTCAAATGAAAAGTTATTAAGGGTAAGGACCAGCTCAGCTAGGTGGAGGAGAATATCAGTAGATGGGGACTGGTTGCTTCTCCGGTCGAGGAAGAAACTGAGGGCTTTGAGACCCTCCTGGTGGGGGATGTAGGTGTAGAGTGACTGGACATCCATTGTGAAGATGAGGGAATGGGGGTCTAGAAAACGGAACTCCTGGAGTCGACGAAGAGCGTGTGAGGTGTCGTGAACATAGGTAGGGAGGAATTTAACCAGGGGGGATAGGATGGATCCGAGATATGTGGAAATAAGTTCGGAAGGACAAGAACAGGCAGAAACAATGGGTCTGCCAGGACAGTCAGGTTTGTGGATTTTAGGGAGAAGGTAAAATCGGGCTGTGCAGGGCTGGGGAACGATGAGGTTGGAGGCTTGGGAGGGCAGGGAGCCGGAGTTGATGAAATCAGTTATGGTGCTAGAGATAGTGACCTGGTGCTCGTCTGTGGGGTCATGGTCCAAGGAAAAGTAGGAGGAGGTGTCTGAGAGTTGGCACGTGGCCTCAGCCTTGTAGAGATCAGCAAGCCAGACTACCACGGCACCTCCCTTGTTGGTGGGTTTGATCACCCAGCCTGGGTTGTTACAGAGTGAGTGGAGGTTCTGTACGTTCAGGGGGAGAAAGGTTAGAGTGAGACAGGGGAGTGGAGAATTTGAGGCGGTTAATGTCCCGCCGGCAATTTAAAATAAAAAGGTCTAAAGCCGGAAGATGGCCATAAGGGGGAGTCCAAGAGGAAAGGGTCTGTTGGAGATGGGAGGGGTCATCAATGGGGGCGAGGACTCCTTCCCATGGAAGAACGCTTTGAGGTGGAGGCGACAGAAGAAAAGCTTCACAGTGTGGCGGGCACGGAACTCATTGCGGTGGGGATGGAGGGGGACAAAGGTGAGACCTCTGCTGAGGACAGACTGTTCGGTATCAGAGAGGGGTAGGTCAGGGGGGATGGCGAACACATGGCAAGGATTGGGGTTGGGCGAGGAAGGCAGGTGAGTGGATTGGGGCCGAGGCGATGTCTGGTGGGGGGGGGGGGTGGTGGATGGTCAGGGAGGGAGGGGGTATGAGGGCCATAGTGAGGGTGGGGAAGAGCTGGGGTCACATGGATGGAGGGAGCAGGGGAAGACCCGGTGGAACAACTACTGAGGTTCCCTGGGTTAGGGAGTCTAGCACTAGGACCCAGTGCAGTCAAACCCCGAGGAGTTGGAGTCTGCAGCGTGCAGAATTCAGGCCCGGTGCTGAGCCTAGTACTCAGGTAAGGCAACGGCTGCGGTGTGCTGGAGAGCGGTGGAGTGGCGAGGGTCGGTGGAGTCGATGGTGGGGGCCCGCGGGGAGAAAGGTCAAGGTCATGGGAGGTCACGGTGGGCGGATGGTCAGTGAGGCTGCGAGGTTCAGTGGGCCTGGTGAGGCATCGGGGTTCGGTGGTCTTGGTGAGGCCGCCAGGTGAGTAGGCCCCGGTGGGGCGGCGAGACTCGGCGGTCCCGTTTTAGTGGCGATAGTCGGAGGAATCGGGGAGGTAGAGAGGGTCGGAGTAATCAGTGAGGGGCGATAGTCAGAGTTACCGGTGAGGCAGCGAGGATCGGCGTCATCGGTGGGCAGGTGAATG
Organism: Raja brachyura; assembly: GCA_963514005.1. The sequence continues at coordinate 93,616,367 of OY740783.1, read as the reverse complement.
TCGTCGACGTGGAGGTCGGCAAAGGCGGCATCCTCAGTGGTCCGGGCCTGAGGTCGGTCCGGGAGGTGGTGAGTGCTGGTGCTGCTCCTCGTGGCAAAGATGGCGTCGCAGGACTCGGCCTGGTGGTGCAGGCGGTGCAGGCCAGCGCTGTGGCCCGGGGTCTGCAGGCAGTTGAGTCGCGGAGTGTTGGTGGCAGGAGCGGCCTGGAGGTGGGCAGTTTAAGGTCCTTGGTGGAGTCCAGGTGGGCCAGGAATCGTTGATTGAAGACTTGGATCTTCCGTAGGATGAAGTAGAGTTGGGGTCCATTGCAGGTCTGGGTGTGAGGCCCAAAGTTTCGGGAGAATCAAAGTGAGGTCCTGCTGGTGCCGGCGGCATCAAAGCCAGAGTGGATCGCAGAGCACGGAAGGAGAATTGCCATGTATGGCGGCAGATAGCCAGTCAGTATCTATAGTCCGGGTTGGGTCCGAACTGGGAGGTAGGGAACTGGAGCTGGAACCCATGAGGTACAAGATGGAGGCGCAGGCAAGTCCCGAGAAAGCAAACATGGCTGTGGTACCGGGTCTGGGTTAGGATGTGGTCATAGAGTTGGAGGGAAGGGGGAATCACAGAGGGGGGGCAGTGAGAGAGGAGATTGTTAAACTGTCTTAGGAGGATGTTGTTAAACTGTCTTTCTGTCCTCGGCCTCCTCCATGGCCAGAGTGAGGACTACCATAAATTGGAGGAGCAGTGCCTCATATTTCGCTTGGGCAGTTTGCACCCCAGCGATATGAACATTGACTTCTCTAATTTCAGGTATTCCTTACTTTCTCCTCCCCTTTTCAGCTCTCCCTCAGCCCAATGGCTCCACCTCTTCCTTTCTTCTTCCTGCCCTCCCCTCACATCAGTCTGAAGAAGGGTTTCGGCCCGAAACATTGCCTATTTCCTTCGCTCCATAGATACTGCCTCACCCACTGAGTTTCTCCAGCACTGTGTCTACCTATGACCAATGTACTGGTCTGAATGTGTTTCAAATGTTGCTGTTGTATCTGCCACAATTCCTGTGGCAGCACGTTTCATATATCCACCACCCTCTGTGTGAAAACTTTGTCCCTCAGTTTCATATTAATCTTTTTCCGCTCACCTTAAATCTAAGCTCAAGATAGGCACAAAATGATGGTGTAACTCAGCAGATCAGGCTGCACCTCTGGAGAAAATGAATAGGTGACATTTCGGGTTGGAACCCTTCTTGAGTTTCAAGTCTGGAGTCTGAAAGAGGGTTCTGACCCGAAACATTACCTATTCATTTTCTCCAGAAATATTGTCTGGCCTGTTGATTTTGTGTCTATCATCTGTATAAACCAACATCTGCAATTCCTTCTTATACATTCAATCTATTCTCTCTAGTTCTTGATTTCCCTATACTAGGAAAATGGCAGCATGCCAAAAGTCTTCTTCACCACTCTATCTACCTGAGATGCAACTTTCAGGGAATTATGTAGAACATAGACAAGTATAGCACGGGAACAGGCTTTTCAGCCCGCAATGTCTGTGCTGAACATGATGTCAAGAAAAACTAAACTAATCTCATCTCTAAATCTTCACTTATATTTGTGCTTTTTATCCTTTTGCCTAACTCCCTATACTCACTCTGCAGGATCTCATCCCTTTTTGTTCATATGTAATCTGTACCAATACGTACAACGTTTTCTGGCTCTCCTCCTCCCTTTTGTGAATGTTCTGCAACTGCTCTGAGGCAACCTGAACCCTGGAACAAGAGAGTCAACACACCATCCTGTAGTCCTGTTTGATGCCACAGAATCTCCAGTCTGCCCCCTAACAAATCAGTACCCTATCACTATAGCCCTGTCTGACCACCCTACGTCACTGTGTACCAGAGCCAGCCCTAGTGCCACAGACCTGACCATTGCTGCTGCTCTTCTCTGATGGGTCATCTCTCAACAGTATCCAAAAAGGTATATCTGTTTTTTAGGGGAATGGCCACAGAGGGTTTCTGAACTCGCTGCCTATTTCCTTTCCGTTTCATGGTGATCACCCGACTATTTTTTGCCTGCACCAAAAGTGTGACCACCTCACTGAAACTCTCATTTATGGCACTCTCATTCTCCCAGATGATCCAGAATGCAGCTCCAGATCCCCCATGTGATCAGTCGTGAACTGCACCTGGACACACTTCCCACAGGTCTAATCATCAGAGGCATGGGCAGCTTTCCTGACTTCCCATATCCTACAGGAAGAGCATACCAGTGCCCCCGCAGAAGATTGTGGATGCAGCCCAGACCATCACACAAACCAACCTCCCTTTCATTGATTCAATTTACACTTCATGCTGGTGAAATATAAATGGGTTCAATGGAAGGGAGGTTGCCTCAGCAAGGCCACCAGCATAATCACAGCTCCTCCCAGCTGTGATCAGGCAACTGGACCATCCTATCAACAACAAGAAAGCAGTCCTGAGCTACTATATACCTCATTGGAGACCCTTGGACTATCTTTAATCAGGCCTTACTGGACTGTATCTTGCACTAAATGTTATTCCCTTTATCATGTATCTGTACACTGTGGATGGCTCAATTGCAATCATGCATTAACTTTCCGCTGACTGGTAAACACGCAACAAAAGCTTTTCCCTGTACCTTGATGCATGCGACAATAAACTATACGCCATACCAATTACACTACGTTCAAAGAAGAGTTAGAAAATAAAATACCATGCCTTAAGTAACAAACCAGCAGGTAAGTGGTTTTAAACAACTTTCTGCGGTTATTTAAACTGCGTAAGGCTGGTTTCAGGAGCCAGTGGGAGAAAACGCAGAATGGAGAAAATGACAAAAAAGGCTGCTGCCGTTCGGAGCAAAATACTTACCCGTGGGACCGCGGTTATTGAGCGTTGGTCGGCTAGGGAAACACCAGCTTCAGTAACGCCGGTTCCAAGGACGCCGACTACAGAAACGCCGGCAGCTCAGCTGATTCCATCAACTCCGGTGCCTCAGGGCGCTGTGGCCATTCCTGTTGGGAGGAAGGCCAAAAGAAAATAGATCAGGCCTGTTGACTCAGATGAGTCTGACCAGGAAGACTCCCCTCCTTCAAACAAGAAGGTTTGGGGACGTCTTGAAAAGATGGACCAATTGATTGAGTAAATGCTGAACCATGATGTGTTCCAGTTGGGGTCGCATACCCCCAGGATTCCACAACAGCTCTCTGGAGCAGTCTCAGGCAGAGGCCCGTATGGCGAGGAGGACTATCAGCAACACGCCTATGAGTTCCAGTGGGAATCCCCATCACCAGCACCTTGTTTAGGGCTGGGTGATACCTCCCTAGAGCAAGTATCGGGAGAGCCAGGGCAGGAGGAATCTGACCCTGAAGTTGGTGTCACTACTCTTGTGCATACTCCAAAGCACATGAGCCATGCTCCAGGTGTCCCGGACGTGACCAGAAATTTTTCATTACCGGAGGGGACTGGTGAAGCCATGGAGGATAATCTGGCCAGCAACATTAATTATATGGCCTCGCACCAGCTCCAGGACTCCATTATGGAGGAGACTTTGCTTCGTTACCAGACACCTGTTAACTGTGCGTCGTTCAAGGTGCCCACTGTGAACTTGACCATCTGGGGGCAAATGAGCGCATCCATGAGGGGACAAGAGCAACGATTCCAGAAAGTCCTCAAATTGGTGGGGGCAGGGATAACAGTGTTTGGGCGAATGGTCCAAGGAGCACAGATGTAAGGTACACAGCAGGATATGTTGGCCCTGCTGTACAATGCTCATTTTGAGATCAACTGCATCCGGAGAATCACCATAAAGCCAACACTCAATCCACACTTTGCGGCTCTATGCAAGTCCTCGAATATCCAGGCACCCAATTTTCTATTTGGTGAAGACCTGGCGAAGCAAGTTAAAGATCTTGAGGAAGAGGCAAAAACCATCGGCCTCATAAAAACCTATACACCCTCGCAAGCCTTTTCCCTTCAGGCGAGCTACAGATGCTGGAGCAGGTCAAGGACCGAGCAGAGGGTTTCCAGCTACACGCTGTTCACACGCACCTCTGCACACCCCCAACATGGCCAGAGGGTTGAGAAACCCGAGCTCAACCATGGAGGTACGAGTAACTGGTTCAGTCCAGGATATATCCTCTGGGGAGCAGCCTCCAGTTGGGGGTAGGTTGCAATGTGTTATGATGAATGGTGCTGCATAACATCAGATCTATTTAAACTGGACAGTATCCGGGGGTCTCGGATTGAGTTTATGTCATACACCCACACAAAATACGCCTAGTCGGGTATTGAGTTTTTCAGGACCAGAAACTCTACAGGTGAATGATGAAATTGGGGTTTTATTCCAAAAAGGGGTAATTGAAAGGACGGCATATCATTCTCAACAATTTGTGTCCAATATATTCCCCAGGCAGAAAAAGGATGGTGGGTGTCGAGTCATTCTGGACCTCACCTGACTAAATTCTTATGTCCAGTATAGACATTTTAAAATGGATACTTTCAGTACTGCTAAACAGCTGATATCAAAAGGTTGTTATATGGCAACCATAGATCTGAATGATGCATATTATTCAGTACCGATTCATCATCAGTACTGTAGATACTTGAAAGTTAGTCGGATGGGACAGCTGTGGCAATTTAAAGTGTTGCCCAATGGGTTAACCTCAGCTCCTAGGTTATTTACAAAGTTGTTGAAACCAGTTCTGGCGCTACTCCACTCCCAGAATCACATTGTGATGGCTTATCTGGATGATATTTTAATTGTAAGCAACACTCAGGAGGCAGCTGAGGAGTCCGTTTCAGTGACCAAACACCTGTTTGAGAGGTTAGGTTTCCTCATTTATCCAACTAACTCCAAGCTAGTACCATCTCGAATAATTGACTATTTGGGGTTCGTCATTGATTCAATTGATATGTCAGTGACTTTGCCTATGGCCAAAGCTGTTGAAATTGTGGAGACCTGTAGCAATCTGGTGGAGGAACAACAACCCTCCATCCGGAAAGTAGCCAGTGTCATTGGTAAATTAGTGGCGGCTTTCCCTGGAGTACAGTTCGGACCTCAGAGTTTGCCACGAGCTAGAGAACAAGCACTTAAAGAACATGCGGGTCATTTCGACAGACCAATGTAATTGCCAGCCAAAGCTATCGCCGAGTTGCAATGGTGGATAATTAATGTCTCACGAAGTACTAAAAACATTTTGACTCAACGACCTTCAGTTATTTTACAAACAGATGTCAGTACTTCGAGATGGGGAGCCACTGATACTGAGTCTAGCTGTGGTGGCAGATGGAGTGTGCAAGAGGAATTAATCCTGCAGAGGCATGGGATAAATTACTCAGAATTGCTGGGTGCATTATATGGCCTAAAAGCATATTGTTCAACAATGAATGATTTACATGTTCAGCTCCAGATTGACAATACCATGGCTGTTGCATTTATCAATCACATGGGGGGAAATTAGGTCAGTATCATGTGATAATCTGGCTAACCTCATTTGGGACTGGTGCATTCCCAGAAATATCTGGGTCTCAGCTATCTACCTACCAGGTAGAGATAATGTGGTGGCAGACACCAGGTCACGCACATTTAATGACAACACAGAATGGATGCTGAATCCAAAAGTTTTTAAAAGATTGTCAGATGTTATGGCTTGCCAGACATGGATCTGTTTGCATCCAGGCTAAATACGCTTCATGGGAACCAGATCCAGGGGCAGTAGCGGTGGATTCATTCTCGCTACATTGGGGACGTACATTATTTTACACTTCTCCCCCATTCTGCCTCATCAGTCAATGTCTCACCAAAATAGAGCAGGATTCCGCCTCAGGCGTTTTGGTGGTTCCTGACTGGCCTACACAGCTATGGTTCCCATTGGCCCTGAGACTGATGACACCACCATTCATGACTGTCTCCAAATGCAGCAACTTCTTGGTTCATCCGGTAACAGGAGAAAGTCATCCTTTACATGACTGTATTAATCTGTTAATCTGCAGATTCTGACCAGACCATTCCAAGGGCACGGAGTGTTGAGTAGGACCGTGGATGTGATTACTGCTGCCTGGAGAGATAGCACTAAAAAACAATATGTATCTCATATTAAGAAATGGGAGATGTTTTATTTACAGTCAGATATATCTTATCATACTGCAAGCATACCGGATGTATTGGAGTTCCTTGCTACATTGCATTTTGATGAACAATTGAGTTATAGTGTCATTAATAGTGCTTGGAGTGCTTTGTCCTCCTATTTAGGGCAATTGTCGGGACAACAATCTATCGGGTCTCATCCGCTAGTGTCCCGATTCATGAGAGGTATTTTTAACAAAAATCCTCCTAAGCCTAGACATACAGAAATCTGGGATGTGAGCATAGTTCTCACACTGCTTCGGCAATGGGCTCCAATCACATCTCTATCTTTTCAGAAGTTAACAATTAAAGTGGTTATGCTCCTGGCGCTAGTTTCAGCGCACCAGGTTCAGACATTGCAAAAGCTACGGCTGGATAGCATGCATTCTTCTGTAGATAATATTACGTTTTATGTATATGATTTAATCAAAGCAGGCCAGGGATGGCTGGAACCAAAATAAGCTTTAAAGCATACCCCGTTGACCTAAGGCTATGTGTAGTTATGCACCTGAGTCAATATACTAGGTAACCAAGGGTCTCAGAGGCTCTGAAGCAGCGATGCTCATCAGCCACAAAAAAACTCATAAAAAGGTGTCAGTACAAACTATTTCTAGGTGGTTGAAACAGGTTTTGGATTGTGCTGGAGTAGACACTCATGTGTTAAAATCTCACTCCACCAGGGCGGCATCAATATCCGCAGCGAAGGCACAGGACGTGCCTCTAGATCAAATCCTCGGGTCACAGGATGGTCCAGTGAATCAACGTTTTCGAAGTTCTATGACAAACCTGTCCTGGCAGTGCAAGGTTTTTGGCATGCTGTTTTGGGTTCTGTTTGATTGCTTTTGTATTCTTCATTTGTAATTTTCCCCTGGGATAGAGGGGTTATTACTGTTTTGTTTATTAATAAAATGTTCATTGGATAATTTAAGCAATGTTCAATACATTATTTGTTCAATCCTGTGTCAACTGAAGCAGTGTGTCGTATGGAACTGGATCCACGGCATGAAATCACAGAGGTTTGAAAGCTTCACGTAGTCACTCACGTGACTCCGAAGTAAAATAGTAAGATTAAATGAAAACTTACCAGTTTGAAGTTTGATCTTTATTTTGTGAGGAGTTACGATGAGGGATTACGTGCCCTCCCGCTCCCGACCCTCATAATCGCAAAGATCATCTGGTAGTTCTAGTCTTCTGAGTCTTACTATATCACTTCGACTGTAGTTACTGTGATTTCACGCCACTGCTTTGAAGTATGACGCGCATGCGCCTGACGGGGCTTCTTCACGTAATCCCTCATCGTAACTCCTCATAAAATAAAGATCAAACTTCAAACTGGTAAGTTCTCATTTAATCTTACTATTATAGAGCAGACCTGCTAGTTTTAATACAAATAGAAGCAAATAGATACCTGAAATTATTAAATTCAATACTTTGTCCTTTGGGCTGCAAGATACTCTGATGGAAGATAAGGCCCTGTTCTTTGGGCTAAATTTAGAACAGTGCAGGAGGCCAAAGGCAGATAGAGTCAATGAATATTAAAGTTTGGAAACAAGCCCTTCAGGCCACCTTGACTATGCTGACCAAATCATATTCCTCTGTCAGTCCATTTTGCCTGCAGTTGGCTCTTGCCCCTCCATGTTCTTCCTATCAATATATCCAGATATATAGCACATGAAAGTAAACATGCAGGTACAGCAGGCAGTGAAGAAAGCAAATGGCATGTTGGCCTTTACAACAAGAGGAATCTAATATAGGAGCAAAGAGTTCCTTCGGCAGTTGTACCGAGCCCTAGTGTCCTTCTGCAGTTGTGCCGAGCCCAGTTGTATCTTCCCTCTCGGCATTGACTTAACAAACAGCTTTTTAAAGTTAATTTCTTGTTTGCAAATTCCTAATCTGGAGTTTTCCAATTAGACTGTGTTGGAAAATGTGTTGTGGAATAAATGTCAACTTGACCTGCTGCAGGTTACACCTTAGATTCACAGGCATGCTTCATCCAGACGAGTGCATCATATTAATCAGTGCCAAACCCAGTTCCTGATCTGTCAGTTCACATGCAATTATGGAGATGCTATCACCAGCTGAACCCAATTGGCATTAACTGAATGTATGTCTGCACCTCCTCCAGCCATTGCAAGTTACTGCATTAAAAATCTTGCAGCACAGAAGCAGAAGCACTAATTTTTAGTCTCAAACTGGAGAAGAGAAGATGGATTCTAATGAACAAGACCACAGCCCCAGTGAAAGTGCGTGGATGTATCCAGGAGGACAACAGCAGACCCAAGAACATCAGACATAACCCCAGTAGAACTTTCAGATGACAGAAATAGTTAGATACTTAAAACATTGAACAGTACAGCACAGATTCAGGCTCTTTGGTCCACAATGTTTATGCCAAATATGATGCCAAGTGAAACTGATCTCACGTGCCTAGATATGATCCATGTCCCTCTATACCCTGCGGTTTCATGTGCCTATCCAAAAGCCTCTCGAATACTACAATCATATTTGCCTCCACCACCACCCCTAGCAGTGTGTTCCAGGCCCCTAGCTCTCTGTGTAAGAAAACTTGCCCCACAGATCTTTATTGGCACCTTGTGGCCAAGCCCTCTAGTGTTGGACAGTTCCACCTTGGGGAAAGGTTTCTGACTGACTACCCTATCTTTGCCTCTCATAATGCTATATACTTCTAACTAGTCTTCACTCAACCTCCAATGTTCCAGAGAGAACAACACAAGTCTATCCAACCTCACCGTGAAGCTGAAACCCTCTAATGCAGGCACCATTCTGGTAAATCTCTTCTGCACCTTCAACATAGCCTCCACATCTTCCCAGTAATGGGGTGACCAGAACTGCACGCAATAATCTAAATGTGGCCTAACCAATGTCATACAGAGCTGTAGCATGAATTCCTGACTTTTATTTTCATTGCCCCAAGCAACGAAGGCAAGCATACCATATACCTTCTTAACCATCCTAGATGACCTCACATAGAAACATAGAAAATAGGTGCAGGAGGAGGCCATTCGTCCCTTCCAGCTAGTCATTGTGATCATGGCTGATCGTCCCCTATCAAGGCATATGCATTTCAAGGCAAAATAGAATCTCTAAATCCCATCTCTGAATAATGGCTCCTCCAGCCACCTTCTTTGCAACCTGTGCAAATTCTTACCATTGATGTTCCTTACCTCAAACTCATACAAATACTGCTATTTCCAATGCTTCTACCAAACATTGCTAGCTCCTCAATCATGGACATCACATCACTGGCCCCATCTTTCAGTGCTCACATCAACAGCCATTCCTCTCCTCAACAGGAAAAGGTGATGAATAAAAAATGCCAATTTTAGCTGGAGGCAAGCATTACCTCGCACATTGTCTCGTGTCTTGGCTATTGTCGAGGCAGAGAAAGCAGAGAAGATGATGATATGCTGAATGTGTAAACTTGCTCATATCATAGACCTCCTGATCCCACATTTTCATCTGTCTTCTAAGTGCAATTAAACATACTCCTTTTGTTTGCCCTCTTTTATAACATTATCCAAGCTCTTATGCTTTTTTTTCCTTTTAGACCTATCCAGCAACATTTTGGATGTCTGGATCTATCAAACTGTGTGTCTATCAAACTAACTAGCTAAAGGACCAAATGGAGATGCAAAGTTCATTTCAAACCTTGCCACTTGCCACAATCCAAAGAACATGCAGTTCTCTTGAGATCAATTGAACTTCAACTCAATCTCCAATGGGTGATTAGGGCCAGCACAGTGGCTCAGCTGGTAGACCACTACCTCACAGTACTTGAGACGTGGGTTCAATCTTGATCTCAGGAGTTGTCTGCGGAGTTTCAACATTCTCTCTGTGACCTCCGTGTGCTCTGATTTCCTGCCACATTGCAAAGATGTGCAGGTTTGTTGGCTTCTGTAAATTGCCCTGAGTGCATAGGGAGTGGATGTGAAAGAGGGATACCACAGAACTAGTGTGAATGGGTGATCAATGGTCAAAGTGGACTCAATGGGCCAAAGAGCCTGTTTTCATTATGTCTCCCTAAACTAAGCTGAATAAAGTATACATGTCAATGAGAATAATTTAATTAATTTTAGTAAGAATGGTGTGAAGATGGGGTTTCTTCCTGGAGCTGCACACTAGATTATTCATGCGTAATTTATGGAATGATCGACTTTGCTGTGTTCCAATTGGGCAAAGATGGTGTGTAATCAGTATTATACATGGATTGAAGTCACCGACTGTTGATTGTATGGTTCTGGTGTGCGCGCATAACATACCTGCTGCCTCACTAACTAAAATACCACTAGTACAAGTCACTTACAAATAGAATTTGAAACAAATCAACATCCAATGCAACAAAATAACATTCCTCAGCAAACTTCATGGCCATTGAACGTGGTTATTGGATTCGAGAAGCTGAACAGGGATGAACAATGACAAAGCAGATTAAAATGAACATTAAGTTAAGGTTGCCAACATTATAATAGTTTTCTTCTTTGATAATAGGTGAAACAAAACCTTAAAAGAGCATCTGCATTATAGGTAGCGTTCCTAGCAAATATCTGTATTGTTAATACAATCCGTTCATAATTATGACTAAGAATACAATCGGATAATACATTTCCTGACCTGTTCGATTCTTTCATGTGTAGAAAGGAACTACAGATGCTGGCTGATACTGAAGATAGATACAAAAATCTGGAGGTAATCAGGGGGATAGATTGTTAACTTTACTTCGGAAAAATAATTATAGTTATAGTTTTGGGGTTTTTTTTGCAAACAGTTTGACATTTATTTTATACTGATACTTTGGAGGGAACTTGAACACAGAGAAAATTAAACTGAAATTAATTTTCAATGTGTTGGATACAAAGGATTTTATAAGACTTAAAAGGAAATCCCCAGGCAAAACCTAAGATAGATTAATATTTTTTCATTGTTCTATTATAAGACCACTTGCATTATTTCATTGATATTCTTCATGAAGATACTTTTGCTTCTTGAATGACAAAATGTGACAAAGTCATTAACAGGTGTAGCCCAGGAGGCATTTAAAATGACAGCCTGTCAAGTATGTGACATCCATTTGAGCTTCCTACATGGAGGACAGACTGCTGAAAGGTTGGTGAGAAAGATGATTCACCAATGTAATGTTAAATTGTTCATCAGTTCAGTAACTTGTGCCGTATTATCGGGTCAGCGTTTCCTGTTTGTCATAGTGTTTTTGGCATTTAAGCAGCAAATGTCAAATTTGTATTTTGGTGTTAAGACTGCTTTTCGAGTTATTACTGGTGAGTTTCATTTAACATTGCTCACTATTTAAAATGTAACTCAACGGTGCCTAGCGCCTAGTAATTAGCTTAACTTCTAACGTAGCATGAAATGTGACATTAATACAAAGTGACTTCAAAATGGTTGTGTTGATTGACTCTGTATTTCTTTTTCTATCCAGTTCTTTCATTCTATTTGACAAGGATAGAAATTATGCACCTCACATACAAATGATCATAAAAAATACAATTAATGTAGAGACACATCAATTAAGCCACCAATGACACTTTGCAACACAAATGCACTTTGCAATGGAATCTTTGTTTTGGACTAGTCATTCTTTCATCAGAAGGGGTCAGCTGAATGAGAGAAGTTAATTCTTGAGGAAACAATAGCATCATCACAGTATGAAACGTTAATTCTGGAAATTCCTGGGGTATAGGTCTGCCGTTATTGTCAGGGCATTTTTTCTTCGCCTGGGTGGTGCGCAGAAGCAAGTATAAATGTAGAGAATTACACTCAATTCACACAGCCTGACCTGGACATAAAAATGGAAAACAACCCATATCTCCAAGATAAATCAAGCTTAAAGTCCAATGTTTAAATGATGGGTAGGTAAAGAAAATAAACCTGAGAATGGAGGCATATGACTCCAGAAGATGTTTAATTGTAATGTATGCCATCATGTAATTGATAAGAGATGCAATATTTTTTTCCTATCTGTTTAATATATCAAAATGCAACTCATTCTACACCATGTTAGCAAATGAAAATAGAAAGGAACATGTAATCATTATCAGACATGAACACCACTTTTTCTAGCATGGTTTACACATTGTGCTCTGAGATTCTCCTTAATGTGCTTTCTAAATATATGTTTTTAATCTTACAACCAAATGCTCTTTCCACTTATCCTGAGGGCCCTGGCTCATGCTGGAATAGATTTGCACATTGGCCAGCTGCTCTTCCAAATTATGATTAAAATATGTTGCTTTTTCATTTACCTGCTTCTAAAGCAGAGCCGTATTTCCATTCAATGCACCGTGAAGTTCCCAGACACAGAGAGGAAGAATGACTAAATACCCTTGTCGACTGCTCCCTGCGGTAACCATGATTGGTAGGGATTTCCAGAGCCTGAATATGAATGAAGAGTAACAGTTACAAGCTCGGAGCTGGAGCTACTGAGAGCAGCATCATTTCTCCATAACCCATTTCTTTCAGATTCATGCCATTTAGAGTTGGGAAAAGTTGGACCCATCTTCTCTCTGGTAATGGAACAGAGGGAAAGACCAACATAGATTAAATCTCAAGGCTGTAACTAAAGCCTTTTTCGCTATGGAAAACTAGATCCTTCATGTGTTTGTATTCAGTGGTAAAAATATAATGGGACCACACAAAATACATGCTGATGGCATAACTAGAGACAAATAGTTTAAAGAGTCCTAGTGACTGTTTCTACAATATCCGAATGAGTCAGTAAAACATTCTATAATGTTGAGGATTTCACTTGTTTTCTGATGCCAAAGAATACAACTTTGGGCTTTTCTTAACCAAAAGGACACTGGGCTCCATCTGGGACAGTGCTGAATATCATTCATATTGTTGGCTCACAACATGTCAGCAACATGTTTGTTTTCAAGAGTGTGATGAGTGTTTAATTGTTATATGTCCCAGAACTGGAACAATGAAATTAATTCTTGCTGCAACTTTATAGGCACATTAACACAACAATACATCAAATAAATATAAAATAATACAATACATTAGTTATACTGGCAACCAGACCATAATAGGCAAGCTGAAGTACATAGTACAACCTGTACAAAGTCCACAGAAGTATGGTGCTGAAGTAGGGTTGTGGTTAGGGTTGTGCTGTGTTGTTGAACATGGTTGATAGGAAGTAACTGTTCTTGAACCTGGAGGTAATGATTCTCAGGCTCCTGTACATTGTTTCGAAAGGTAGCCACAAGAAGAGAGTGTGACCAGTGAGGTGTGATGATATTAGTTGCCATCTTGAGGCAGCACTTCCTGTAGATCCCTTTCTTGGTGGGGGGAGAATCAGTACATATGATGGACTGGGCAAAATCCACCACTTTCTGCACACTCATTCATTCTTGGGCATTGAGTTACCGAACCAGGCTGTGATGCAACCAGTCAGTATGCTCGCTATCATATACCCGTGGAGGTTCAATAGATTATTCAGCAACTTGCCAAATCTCCACAAACCACGAAGGCGATAGAGGCATTGTTGAGCTTCCTTTGTGATTAATGTGTTAATCTAGCATGTGGAGAACTGATGTGCTGGAAATTGCTTTGGCTAAAAACAACTAACTTATTTCATTGATAGACACAAAGTGCTGGAGTAATTCAACGGGTTTGGCAACGTCTCTGGAGAAAAGGTATGGGTGACGTTTCGGGTCAGGGCCAAACCTGAAATGTCACCTATCATTTCTCTCCAGATTTGCTGCCTGACCCACTTAGTTAAGGGCCTGTCCCACCTGGCCGTCAATTACGCGACAGGCGCATGCGTCATCACCGTCATGATGCGCCTTCAAATATTTTATCTGCTCTGCAAGTAGAATTAATTAGTGTATTGACATAATTTGTAAAGTGAAATATTGATAAAATTATTGTTTTCTGGAAAAATTCAGTTATTTTTATCTTTCCGAATTACTCCCAACAAACACAAAATTGTATTCCATTATAGCAGTTTGAGGGTTTGAACCCAGCTTAAGAATTATTTTGCAATTTTTTTTTAAATGGTGTTAATAAAATTGTTGGTGATTATTTAAAAAAAAAACAAATTTGGTTACTAGTGCTCTTTTAGGATATAAAATCTGCAATCCTTACCTGGATGTTAAATTTTGTTTCAAAAATACTTATTAAGGTGTTACTCTGAAGGCATTACTCTGAAAGCATTGATGCTTACGGTGTCATTATTTTCTCATTGTGGCCGATTGCATATGGACGGCGCGCGGCGGCGTATGGTTATGCATCGTGACGCAATCATGCGTGACCATGCGCTACACGTACAAGGTCAGGGCGCCTGCGAGTGACTATAATACACCCGCGTGCGTACGCAATACGTCACGCCGGAAGCGCGCAAAGATTTTGTGCCCTACAAAATCCTGGAACGCCATGCGATACCGTGCGCAACTCCATAACCCTCTGCACTTCTCCATGCGACCGTTCCGTGCATCTCAACATGACGACGAGGTCGCGTCAATGGCGCGCAAATGACGGCCAAGTGGGACAGGCCCTTTAGAACTCAAATATGGATTGGGGGAGGCTGTTTTCAGGTAAAATCATGTTTGGTAAGTTAGAGGCTTTTAAGCATGAGACAAGGAGTATTCATGGTAGTATATTACTGTTACTTAAGAGGAAAATCAGTAGAGCAAAAAAGGGACATGAGATAGCTTTGGCAGGTAAGTTAAGGAAAATCTAAATATATTCTACAAATATGTTAAATGTAAGGTAGTAAGTAGGGAGAGAATTGGACCCCTTAAAGATCAACAAATTTGTCTGTATGTGGAGTCGCAGGAAATGGTGAGGTGTTACGTGAATATTTCTCAACTGAAAGACATAGATGTTAGAGAACTCAAGAAAGTTAAGATTGAAAGTTAGTAGCAAACTGAGACCACATTACAGAAGAAGGGGTGCTGGAGGTCTTACAAGTCATAAAGGTACATAAATCCTCAGGATCTGATCTAGTGTGTCCTCTGACATTGTGAGAAGCTAGGGAAGAAATTATTGGGTCCTTAGAGGAGACATTTGCATCCCAGTTAGCCACGAGTGGGGTGAGAGGTGTCAACAGACTGGAAGGTGGCCTGCTTTGTGCCTCTATGTAAGAAAGTCTACAAGGCTACAAGAAAACTTCTGGGGCAACAGACTGGTGAGACATGTCAGTGATGGGTAAGTTAGACCAGGTTTATTCAATCATAAGAGGCACAGCCACAGTTTATTTCCCAAGATAAGCGAGTCTAACACTAGAGATTGTAGATTTAAGATGAGATGAGGAAGATTTTAAAAAGACCTTGTTCACACAGAAGATGGTATGTATATGGAGTAAGCTGTCAAAGGAGGTGGTTCACCTTGGTACAATTACAACGTTGAAAAGACACTGAGACAAATGCATGGGTGGGAAAGGTCTGGACGGATGGGGGCTAGTGGCAGGCAAGTGGGACTATCTCAGTCAGGCCGCTTGGACAGTATGGGTGCATGGGCTGAAGGACCTGTTTCTGTGCCATAGCTCTTTGACATCATGAGTCTAATAATCAGGGATAGAAATTATATAGAATTTTGAAATTTGCTCCCCGAGACATCTCCCAATCAATAAACTTTCTTAAACCTACTCACACAGCTGAGCGCGGCCTCTCCACTATGGGGCTTCCGCAGTCAGCGGCACTTCCACAATCGGCGTGACCTCTGCAGTTAGCGGAAGTTACGCAATCAGCATGACCTCTGCACTTAGCGGAATTTGCAAAGACATTGGGGTATGAGAAACCATTTATTCCTTGTAAACACAGTGGGGGCTGAGAAACTATTTTTGCAAGGACATTAAGGGCTAACCAATCATCATTTATTGCAACCACATTGCGGGGTAACTAATCATCATTTATTGCAACCACATTGCGGGGTAACAAAGAATTTATTGCAAGCACACAGTAGAATCACAGTTCAGTGGACTCACAGCTCAGTTGACTCACAGCAGAATCACAGTTGTGGCCTCTCCCTCACGATCTTCCAGAGTGACTGACTGACGTCCAGGCATCCGGGCTTTTACACTCCTAACACTTCCACCCCTCACCCCCCATCCCCACCACGGAAGGGCCATTACCTTCATCATGGTGATTGACAGGCAAGAGGACCAATCAGCTGATCTCAAGATTTTTTAAACATTGATAACTTTTTAATTTTTCAGCGATCGGAAAAGTCCTTGGGGCTGCTGCAGCGGAGGAGGACTGTGAGTAAGGTGGCCAAAAATCATAGCGATATATGGTAGCGTTTAAAAAAAAATTAAAGTGTAGACAGGAAGTGGTCAAGATGAGACTTTTAGTTATATAGATATTTCATTGTCATTGAGCACATTGTGAACTCAACCTGGCCTCACCCATCCCCCTCATTTCCACTCAACCCCACTTCCCAAAGTTGATAATCATATCCTTCATTTTTCTGACATCGAAGGAGAGGTTATTCTCTTGACATCGTGGTACTAAAGCATTCAATCCCCACACACCATAGTGGGTCTCATCATTGTTTGAGATCTGACCCACTATGGTTGTGTAATCTGCAGACTTGTAGATGAAGTTACAGTAAGAGCAGAATTTTCCCACATAGTCGTGAGTGTGAGGGAGTATAGCAAAAGCATGGGAAAGCAGCCTTGTGCAGCACCAGTGTTGAAAATTATTATGGAGGATGTTTTATCACCTTTCCTTACTGACTGTGGTCTATTGTTTGGGAAGTTAAGGTTCCAATAGCAGAGGGGTGTGCTGACTTCAACGTCCAGGAGTTTGGAGATAACTTTTGTTGGGATTATAGTGATGTAGGCAGAGCAAAAGTCAACAAATAGTAGTCTGACGTAGGTGTCATTGTTATCCAGTTGTTTCCAAGGATGAGTGTATGGCCAGGGAGATGGTGTCTGCCATGGACCAGTTGCAGCAGTAGGTAAAGTGCCATGGGCAAAAAGGTCTGGGACACTTTAACATTACTTGTTCTGCGAGTAATAAGAAGCCAGTTATTCACTCTCCAACAGGGTAAAGTAATAAAAGTGGAAGGAGTTAACAGCACAGTTACAATACATAAGATCGAGACTCGGAGGTAGGCAGGGACAAGTTAGTAATCTGTTGAATGTAGGGTATTGGGTGGGAGTGATGTGACAATTCAGGGAAATAAGATAACAACCACCCCCAGCAACCTCCGGCATGAAAGATGCCACAGCCTTCTTTTTTTTTTCTCCACCCCCAGTCTCCCCTTATGTGGTGAAGAAATTAAATCAATTTGCAGCTATTCCTTAAGGAACCTGATGTGCCACAAATCACGTGGCAAGTGCAATGAGGAGACTGAGTTGTGCCTCTGAATGTGCCAGTTCTTATGGTTCTTCTTTTAATGAGTCAAAGTAATAAATCACTTTCCATCTCGCCTTGCAGCAACAGTGCAATAATTAATCATCTTGTCTGCTGTTAGTTAAGCACCATCCAGCAACCAATAATATGCGAGCTCTCAATAATTTTGAAACACTTTAAATTTAATTTAACTAGATAAATAGTGCTGCATTCAGAAAGTCATAACAAAGTAATTGCACTGCAGAGGGTCAGCTTGATAGTTTCCTTTTAAAAATTGGCCTTGAAGTTGCAGATTCTGTGAGAGTAGTAGAAGGATAAAGAATACCTGGTCTTTCAGTAGTTAACCAGTTGTAGCTCTGTGTCATCAGAAAGCCTTGGGAATTAATAATCACATTTATATTCCTTTGCAAAAAGAGTCTTGCATTTAAAGGCGGGGACACGGAAATAATAATCCATATTGGATGAGAAGGACAGAGCTTAAACTGAGATTCAGGGAAAGGTCTCGATTTGTCCACTGGTGAGTAATGGTGTTCTGTCTCAACCTCGGCCACAGATGAACTGAAATAACTGAGCCTTCTGTCAGGGACCATTAGACCTGACCACCCATTGCTGAAGTGTTTGGGTTTATTAGCTGATGCTTGACAATGCTGGATAATGAGACAACAGTTTTGTTTTACAATAGCATTACCCAGCAGGCACGAAGATTCATTTGTGAATTATGGAGCCAAAATGTTGAGCCTGAAAAGATATTCGGGAAACTGAACAAGGCGTGCTTTGTGTTAGTCAATTATGATTGAGAATGGTGTTTGTAAATAAAATGCATATTTGTTTTGCAGCTCGTTTATCATTGGGTGACAGAGACTTTAAAAGAGAAAATATGATGCAGAACATGTATAAACTGGAGCCTCATGTTGTGCCAAAGGTCTCATTATAGGGACCACAGCAGTTGCCCCAGGATTGTTGGTCACCAACACCAATTGTGCAGTGTGGTCCTAAGGACATAATCCTCTGTGAGCCTAGCATTGCGTAGTGCAATGTAACACAAGCAGCCCACTGCACTCACATGATGGCTTTGACAGCGCCAAGGCCCAGCCCCAGATTGATGCGTCAAGATATCATTGTAATGGAACCAATTTAATAAGAATATCTCTCACCTTCACAGTCAGTAGCATTTGACAGATGTTAAAAAAAAGATGTTAAAATGTTGTCAAAATAAGTATATTATTTTTGCATACACCTACAAAAATTCCCACTAAAAATAAATTTAAAATCAATTTAAAACTTTGAAAATAACTTTGGAGTACAACTTATTTTTCTCTTGGCAGCCATTTTCTCCTATTCATTGAGCAGAGGGGGAAGATCATACTGCTTGGCAAGATTTAGGAGCTGGATGCAGTGCAGCAAATGATGCCACCAGCGCCTTTGGTCGACACCAGCACCAGAAACTGGGACTCAAACCAAGCAAACGTGACATCTGAGTACACTTCACACATTTAAAAAGATGGTCGAAAAGCTCAGTGTCTTTCAAGGAGTGCCCTGATGGAGGAAAGGGTACCAGAGAAGCAGAAAGGTTTGGGGAGGCAATTCCAGATTATCATGGATTACCATTCCAAGACACGCCTATCAATGGTGAGATAACTAAATTCGGATCAGAACTAGGGGAGTGCAGATATATTTTGGGATGGGAGGAGATTGCAGAGGAACAAAAGGAATGGTAATTTAAGAAGTTAAAAACCAAAGTACATGGTTTCACATGAATTATTTGAAAAAATTAACAAAAAATCTTCACATCAATTATTTTCTAAAGTCTCAAGAATAAATGTAATTATCAAATCTTTGCTAGAAAATTGTTCTGTTCCACTTCATAGAAATAGTTCAACAGTATGATTTAGACGCAAGCTAGATGAAACCTATTTGTTATCATAATAATGTGCAAATTTGGCTAGTGTCAAATTCAGTGCTATTTAATCATTCTTCATATTAATAAAGCCTAATTTAAATTGTTCTTTTTAACTATACATTATTCAACTTGGATTTATAAGGAATGGAATTAAACCTGATAAAAATCTTTATATAACAAAATGTCCACCAAATCACAGGAGTCTAGAATCATAACCAAACTTGAATCCCATAAAAATGATATCTAAATGTAAACGTTGTCAGATATCAATGATTAGGAGCGTATGAATATGATCAAAATAGAGGCAAAATGAATGAGCAGCTCTGACGTTGGAACAACAAAGGAATGCTGGAAAGGTAAAAATCATTTTGAGCTAATTTTTCCCCCCCATTTTGTAAGCAAAATGCACGTTACACTTCCTCGAATAAAAGTCTTCAAAGGTAAACATTATGACAGTGTACTTGCTGCAGTGAAATTTTCAAGTTATATTTACAAGAAATACAACGTGAATAACTGCATGAAATCTAAACTAGGTGGTTGCAACCGTATCAATGCAAGCAAGCTCATCCATCATAGCAGTCAAGAGATGGAGTGTGCCAGTTTCAAATGTTCATTTCAATTCCCTCCCCAGCAAATCTAGCCTCTGTAGTGTTGCAAAAGGGCGGTTTAATCACAGAAAACAGAGCAGTTATATCACCATTCACACTGCTGGTAAGACTGATATGCAACTGACAAGTTAAATACATATCTTAAGTCTTTTGACCACTGTCCTTCTGGTCAGATGAGGTAACTGCAAGGATTAATGAATATCACAGCATACATGGCTCAGAGTACGATTGTGTGATCTATATATCCATTATGCAATTTGCTCCGTGGATTTTTGAATAAGGAAACATTTTGGATTTATCTCATTTTGATGTTTGGATAAATCAACACCTTTTGGAAGAGAGAAATATTTAGTTTGACAACAGTCCAGTTATAGTAACAAAATCTCTAGCAGTCTGATCGGTTTTGCCAACACAAAATAATTTACGGTTGAACTATATGTTGATAATTCTTCCAAGTTTATTTTTTGGGTCATTGAATTATGCAGACAGAGATAGCTAAATCTGTAGTGTATTTGAATATTAACTTTGCTAAGTGGGAACATTCACCTGGTACGCTGCATCTCATTGAATGGTTAATGAATATAAATGTAGATGAGAACATAATGTAGGTTTCACGTCCCTGCTTAATACAAACCTATGAAAGTTCACACAAAAGTGAATATTCAAAAAAGATTTGTTATACCTTTAGCCAGCTCCTTAAATTATTACTCAATATTTTTGTGATGTGACAGAAAGAGAAGTTCAAGTATAAATTAATGATACAATCTTGCAATAAGAATTTAGAGCGTTCATCTATTTAAGGGAGAAGTGGGAAAACAAACACTTGTGGCACGGTGGTGTAGCCAGTGGAGCTGCTGACTCATGGAGGCGGGAACCTAGGTTCAATTCTGACCTTGGGATGCTGTCTGTGTGGAGTTTGCCTTTTCTGTGTCTGCATTAACTTCCACCATGTGCTGTGGTTTCGTATCACATTCCAAAGACAAGCATGGAGGGTAATTGGTCACTATAAGTTGCCCTAAGTGTTTTGCTGAGTTATACAATCAGATGGGAGTTGATGAAAATGTGAGGAAAATATTTTGAAAGAAGAGGGGATTAATATAGGATTAACATAAATATGTGGTTCTTCTCAAGTCAAGTCAAACAATCTTTATTGTCATGTAGAAATACATTGATATATGCAGTTCCAAACGAAATTTTGTTGCATTTGGCTCCCTGTGCAACACAATAGATTAACAGAAGGATAGGCATGGATAAAATGGATAAAAAGGATAAAAGGATAAATAGACAATGGTGGCAGCCCATTACATGGCATTCAGGAGTCCGATGGCTCGTGGGAAGAAGCTGTTGCAGAACCTTGATGTTCTGCTCCTTATGCTGCGATATCTTTTTCATGACATCTTCTTCTTTCATGTGGCGTGTACAGCCTAAAGTTGTTAGACAACTTATTCTATTTGATCTTCCGTTTGTGCACGTCGAGTTGATTGTATTTGTCGAAACAGGGTGGACCACGTGAAGGTTGCAATCTTCCAGCCCAATATGTGGTTGATGGTTGGGTTGGAACTGGTGGACTAAAGGGGTTGCTTTCATTCCATAACTCTCTATGAAATGGGGAGAAGTCATTCTATAACTCTCTATGAAGTGGGGAGAAGTCAGGAGAATAGGGTTAGGAGGGAGATATAGAACAGCCATGGTTGAATAGCCTAATTCTAATAACTTATGATACTACAGAAACTGAGCAGTAAATCCACTCACTCATGAGTACACTCCCAGTAACTCCAAGCTAAAAGAAAAACATTTAAGCTCTGCTGAAAATAACAGTGAGGAAAAAAATCTATCACCCATTGACTTCACAATTATCAAATAGGCCTTGAACTAAGCAGCATGCTCTCCCATCTGCAATCCTTGTAAAACCTCTTCAAAAGCATAATTGGGATCTTACATAAGTTCCATGTCCAAATAGATGAAATGTGCCTTTGGCATTGGATATTGCAACAGTTCTCTCCTCTGCATGGTTAATTAAATAGACACACCATCAAGCACAATGCAAAAGATGGCCACCTTCAACATTGTTATGCTCAAGATGCAGAGCGTGCTCAGAATTATACACAATCTTAAAGAGGAAATGCACACAATATTTTATAAAGGAAATGGAGCAAAATGAGAGGAATAGGTCGGGTAGATGCACAGAGTCCCTTGCCCAGAGTAGGTGAATCTAGGACCAGAGGACATACGTTTAAGGTGAAGGGGAAAAGATTCAACAGGAATCTAAGGGATAACATAAAAACATAGAAAAAATGTGCAGGAGTAGGCCATTCGGCCCTTTGAACCAGCACCGCCATTTAGTATGATCATCCAAAATTAGTATCCCATTCCTGCTTTCTTCTCATATACCTTGATTCCATTAGCACTGAGAGCTAAATATAACTCTCTCTTGAAAACATCCAGTGAATTGGTCTGCATTGCCTTCTGTGGTAGAAACATCCACACAAAGGGTGGTGAGTGTATGGACCAAGCTGCCAGGGGTGATAGTTGAGGCTGGGACTATCTCAATGTTTCAGAAACAGTTATGCAAGTACATGGCTAGGACAGGTTTGGATGGGTATGGACCAAACACAGGCAGGTGGGACTAGTGTAGCTAGGACGTTAGCCTGTATGGGCAGGTTGGGCCAAAGGGCCTGTTTCCATGCTGCATCATTCTATGATCCAAACCTGTCCTAGCCATGTACCTGTCTAACTGTTCCCTAAATTTTCCCCATGTTTCAGCTTGACAACAACTTTCCTATAACATGATGACCAAAATAGAACACAATACTCTAAATGTGGCCTCACCAATGTCTTTCACTCTCGTTCGGTTGGTTGAGGACAGGCCGCGGGAGTCCCAGCAGTCAGTCTAGGACGTGCCGCTGAGAACAAAGAGAGACCCAGTGTGGATTGGGGACCACCGAGAACAAAGAGGGACCCGAGGTATGTGGAGAAGGAGGGGGGGGGGGGGAGGGGGATAGGGGGGGGGGGGATAGGGGGGGGGGGCGGAGAAGGAAGGGCCATATTGAATGCTTTTGTTACTTTGTCAGCGCACTTTATGTGGTGACTGTTTGCATTGAATTTGTTTTCAAGCAGTTTTAAGCCCATGTCCCACTTTCATGACCTAATTGCCTTTGCGAGTTTGCCGAGTTTGCCTTTGACTCATACTCGTAGCATGGTCGCCACAAAGTCGTAGGTTGTCGTAGGGGTTCTTTGTAACTCTTCCTCACGCTCATGAGTGTTCTCAGCGTACTCGTGGCCTCAAGTAGGTTGTGGTGTTTTTTCCAGCCTGATAAAAATATGTCCACGAGTTAAAAAAGGTCGGCATGAAAAAAATTGATACTTTTTACTCGTAGGTAGGTTAGTTGTAGGTAGGTCGTGATGGTAGTCGTAGGTGGTCTTATATAGTCGTAGGTAGTCTTAGGTCGGTAACTGGCCCGAGAAAAAAAAATGAAAACGTGACATCATCATTTATCATGTGATCATTTCCACTCGTAGCTAGTCATAGTTCGTCTTAGGTGTGGAAGACTGAGATGAAGGGGGGGTCGTAGGAGGTCGTAGACATAGCCCGCAGGAGGTCATAGACATAGCCCGCAGGAGGTCATAGACATAGTCGTAGGAGGTTGTAGACATAGTCGTAGGAGGTCGTAGGAGGTCTTTTACTTGAGCGAGTCATTTTTTTCAACTCGTTTAGGGTCTTCTGAACTCGTGGATTAGGTCACCCAAGTGGGACAGGCCCTTGATTTTGTTACCCTCATAAAACCATGAACCATCTGTTTTACAGCATATCTTGGGAAGATATGAACATGTGATGTGCAGAAATAAGTGCAGCTGGCAGTTTCCCTGTCACTGAGTGTCGCTTTGCTCAGTAGTTTCATCAATAAGACTCCATTATTTCATGAACATCAGTTGTGAAATCAGAGTAGGAACTGGCAATATGAGCTTAATTCACTATTCAATGCGATTATAGTTGATCGGATCTTGGTCTGAGCTCCATTTTCTTGCCTGTAACAAACAAGCTTTCATTTGTATATAGGTGAGCTTCTTCAGCATTTGCACAGATCTCTCTATTTCACCACTGGAGCATGGCCATGAAGATTCAATTTTGGGATTACAAAACTTAAGTAGGTTGCATACTTCCTGAGGTCATCGCTGCTGTGCTGTGGTATTTGTCATCCTTGGTGTTTGCAAGATGCTTGAAATTAAAGTTTTTGCAAAGGTAGAAAAAGTATCCAGTAATAACAGTGAACCTGAGATACATAATTGATCATTACAAGAATATACACCTGCAAAGCCTGGTCTCTTTGGGTGACTGACATTTCATTTTTTGCAGGTTTGCTGTCATAATTGCTTGACATGCTAAACGCTAGCTCAGTTATTGTTCAACGAGGTGTTTATTCTTGGGTGATTTATATTTATCCTAAACAATTGTTTAGTTTCCCCAATTTCTTCTTCGGATTGATTAATATAAAATATGCATGGTCAGTGAGTTTTTAACCTAAGAAAGACCATTACAGAGTGCAAAGAGTGACACATGTGAGGTGGGAATTGTTCAGATTGTGTGTATGTAATATATTCAAGGGTCTCCACAGACCTAGGGAACATTTAATAAATGTTAGAAATGGCAGATGGACTTTAATCTGAGCAAGTGCAAGTTGTTGCACTTTGGGAGGTTGAATGTAAGGGGAAAGTATACAATTAATGCAATGACCCTTAACAGCATCAATGTACAGAGGAATCTTGGGTACCTGAAAGTGACAACACATGTAGATAGGGTGGCAAAGAAGGCATGAGGCATGCTTACCTTCTTTGGTCAGGGCATTGAGTATATGAATCAGGAAGTTAAGTGCAACTTTATAATACTTTGGTTAGGCTGCACTTTTAATATTTAGTGCAGTTTTTGTCACTGCATGCCACAAAACAAGAAAAATGTGGAAGCTGTGGAGATGGTGCTAAAAAGGTTTATCTTAGTGATGCCTGGATTAGAGGACATTTGGTTGGACAAATTTAGAAAGAAACTAGACTAAGTGGGACCCGTTGGGTCCCAGCATCACACGGGAGGGCTGGTCCCCCAATGCAATATTCCACCTCTCCACCAATTCCAATATTGGTGGCCAGTGGGGGGTGGGGGGGGGGGGGGGGGTGGGGGGGGGGGGGGCTCTCTGGAGCGCTAGTATGGGTGTTGTGGGCTGAAGGGACTGGTTTCCAGAGGGCTTGTATGGACATTGTGGGCCTAATGGATTCTTAGGCTGGTGGCTCAGTCACTCAAGTCTGTTGTGCTGGCTAATTATTCCAGTGTTACTTTGATTGAATTTGTAAATTCACCAGATGTTGCAAGTGTCTGTGTACCATCCAGCTTGAAGTCATTCAATTACTCTCAGCTTTACTTCAATTGGAATTTTTTTTATTTTTTAGTTCTTGAGAGAGTTCTTAATTTCATTTCGGAGTCACGTGAGTGACTTCGTGAAGAGCCCGCCGGCGCGCATGCTCGACATATCGTCGTACCGCGTTGCTGCGACGGCTGGCGGTGGAGCGCGCTCCTCGCCAGCCCTTCATTAGAGGCCACGGAGGTAAGTATCCTACCTTTAGTTGGTGGTCCTTGTTGTTGGTTATGTCTTGCAGCAAGGACATGGATGGGAGTTCCAAGGGCCGGAGGACGTCAGGACGAGTTCGCCGGTCAACAGTTCCGGGGCCTTTACCATCGCAGTACCTGCAACGCAGGCCGGGACTCAGGCGGAGATGTGGGTAAGCCCTGTGATTACAGGTCCAGATCCGCCAGCACACCACAGCTCGGAGGAGTTCGACGAGGAGGAGTGTGGTGTGCCGCCAGAGCAGGGGGACCCTGCCATGGCAGTCAGGTCGTCAGCGGGCTCGCTGGCGACCTCGAGCAGAAGGGTGCATGCAGCTGCACGGCCCGTTCCACTCAGCCCTCCGAGTAGGGGAAGGGCAGCAGCCCAGAAGCCTAACCCTGCCAGGGCTAAGGCATTGCCTGACACGGAGGAGCGGTCAGGTTCCAGGGCGAGACCCGGGGCGGCTGTGAGGTCCAGCCGGCACACCCCGACTCTCGACGCCGGAACGGGTCGGTTGAGTCGGGTTTCGTCACGGTCGCCGAGCCCCCCATGGATGGGTGGGCGAGACCATGCGTCAGCAAAGTCCACGATGTGGGCAGCCGGCAAGCCTGCGCGGGCTTCAGGCAGCCATGCTTCGGCTGGTGCTGACACCACGCCGCAAGTGCCCTTAGTGGCAGCGGCTTCAGCTCCTGCTAAACGGAGGCGGTTGAACACGCCCGCGCGGGAATCGCGCAGTTTTGCCTCGGCGGCTGTTAGCGACAACTACCGGCACCGGCTGGGCCTCGATGAGGTGCGGGCCGATGATAGGAGCCCGGTTTTCTTTTCAGAGCCGGAGGACTCCGACCACCTGAGTGTTCAGGGTGAAGGGCGTATTGACCGTATGGAGCGGCTGCTGGAGCTCCTGCTTCAACGTCAACTACAGCAGGGCAGCAACAGGCACAGGGCGTCGTCACCAGCCTCTACCATCAGCCTGGAGCAGCAGGAGGAGGAGGTTTTGGTGGAATCCATACCACCTCCGTTGGAGGTGCCAGCGGAGGATCTTCTGGATGTGGCGACCAAATTTGCGGCCCCACATTCATCTGGACTTCCTTTAAACGCAAAGCTGGCAGCCACTGTGGACTTTCTTAACAACCAGCAACTACAGGAAGAAGTCCTCATTCAGGCAATGAGCCGTCACAAGGCTCCATCCAATTGCAACTCCCTCAACGTGCCTGTGGTCAATACGCCGATATGGGGCAACATCAGTGCGGCTATCCGTCAACAAGAGGTAAAATTGCAGCGGATCCTGAAGCTCCTCACGGCCGGTATTACCGCCTTTGCGCGGTCGGTGGACGGGGACGAACTGAATTTGGACCAGGAAGATGCTCTGGCCCTCCTGTGCGCGACCCAGCATGAAATCAACGGGTTTCGCAAAACCAGCATCCGCCCAGCGCTCAATCCGAAGTTTGCAGGATTGTGCAAACCACCGCCGCCGCCCCCGCCCCGTCAGCTCTTTGGGGAGGACCTCTCGAAGAGAGTCAAAGAGCTTGACGAACAAGCCAAAACGGTGGGGATCATGCGCTCTCAGAGTGCCCCCGCACCGTCAGGCTCAAAGTCTCCATACATTCGATCATGAGGGTCTGCTAGTACCTCGACGAGGACCCACCCTCAAGCTCCACAACGACAGCAACATCAGACCCAGCACCAGGGGTCTTTTTTAGTACAGGGTCGGCAGAGACCCTGGTGGAAAACGAAGACGCCGCGCCCTCAAGCCAACCCAGCACCTCCACGTCCACCCACGCGTGTCAAGGACCGCCGGTAACCACGGAGGTGAGGGGGTCTGGTTCTCTCTTTTCTCTTTGTTTAACTTCACATGTTGGTGGTCGCCTTCGGTTGTTTTTGGGTGCATGGGGTAATTTTCATGGTGACAAGTATGTGTTGCAGAATATTCAGGGGCATAAAATTGAGTTTATTAATTTCATTCCTCCATCCCAGCACATGCCCGCTCGAACGTTTAAATTATCTGCTGCAGAACAGGCAGCAGGCTACAAGGAACTTTTAAGTCTTGAGCAGAAGGGAGTGATTGAGAGAGCGGTGCATGAGCCAGTTGAATTTGTTTCGAATATATTCACCAGACCTAAGAAGGATGGAGGTTGTCGTGTCATTATTGATCTAACCCGTTTGAATACTTTTGTAACATATACTCATTTTAAAATGGATACGTTTGAAACAGCCAAATCATTGATTTCTCATGGTTGCTTTATGGCATGCATCGATTTGAAAGACGCATATTATTCAGTATCCATCCAGAAATACGACAGAAGGTTTTTTGAAATTCATCTGGATGGGGCAACTCTGGCAGTACAAGGCTTTGCCTAATGGGCTCACCACAGCCCCTAGATTGTTCACTAAATTAGTGAAACCAATTATGGCTTATTTGAGACAACGACACCATATAGTTATGGCCTACTTAGATGATATCTTAATTGTGGGCCACACCCTGGAATTGGCTGAACAGGGTGTTGCAGCTGCTGTCAATATATTTCAACAATTAGGGTTTATTGTCCATCCAGAGAAATCAAAGTTCTGCCCTGCCCAGGTGATTAATTACCTAGGGTTCACGGTGAACTCTATGAGCATGAGGGTTACCATTCCAATTAACAAGATTGAGGAGGTTACCCAGGTGTGTCAAGATTTAATCCGCACCAATATACCATCGATTCGGCATTCAGCTACAATAATTGGGAAGCTTGTAGCTTTGTTTCCGGCAGCGCGATATGGACCTTTGCATTATCAGAATTTGCAAAGAGCTAAAATTGCTGCGTTAAAACAGAACGCTGGTCATTATGATCGGTCCATGCAGCTGCCGCCCGAAGAGATAAATGAGTTGCAATGGTGGGTGTGTCACATTAGCAGCTCATTCAAGCCTATCAGGGAGGCTAATCCGGTGGTATATTTGCAGACTGATGCAAGCTCCAATGGCTGGGGAGCCACGGATAATTGCTCTAGTTGTGGGGGCAGATGGGACACCCTTGAATCAACGATGTTGTTGACTCAAGGGATTAACTATTTGGAGTTGCTGGCAGCATTCCACGGACTTCGTGCGTATTGTTCCAAGCTTGTTGGAGCACATGTCCGTCTCCAAATAGACAACACCACATCAGTGGCATACTTAAACCATATGGGTGGTACCAGGTCAGTTTCGTGTGACAAATTGGCTAACTCAATTTGGCTCTGGTGTGTTCAAAGAGACATTTGGATTTCAGCTACCCATTTGCCAGGTGAGCTTAATACTGTGGCGGACACCAGGTCACGCAAATTTAATGACAATATTGAATGGATGTTGCATCCTGAGATTTTTGCTAAAGTCACAGCCAAATTTGGTAAACCGGACATTGACCTTTTTGCGTCACGGTTGAACCATCAGGTACCAACCTACGTTTCATGGGAACCAGATCCTGGGGCTATAGCGCTAGATGCATTCTCGCTGGACTGGGGGAATTGGTTTTTCTATGCCTTCCCCCCATTTTGCCTCATCAGTCGGGTATTGCGTAAGATTCAGGCAGATGCTGCCAAGGGCATCCTTATTATACCCGACTGGCCCACACAGCCTTGGTATCCGGTGGTCTTTGACATGCTCAACGAACCTTGGGTCCTTTTGAAGGGTTGCCCACAATTGGTTACTCACCCTGTCTCAGGGGAGCCACATCCCTGCCATGGCTATTTAAATTTGTTGGCTTGCAGGTTCTGAACAGGCCGTTAGTCCAATACGGCCTCTCGGCTCGGACCATGGATACCATCGGGGCGTCGTGTCGAGAGTCCACAAGGCGAAGATACCGCTCGCATATTAAGAAGTGGGAAGCCTACTGCAGCCGCTCTCGCATCACGTACGATGACGTGACAATAACCGACGTCCTGGAATTCCTCGCGGGGTTGCACCATGATGAACACTTAAGTTACAGTGCCATCAACAGCGCCAGAAGTGCGCTATCATTCTACCTCAATATTGGGGTAGGATCCAACAGGCTAGTGTCCAGACTCATGCGGGGTATATTCAATATGAATCCGCCTACACCACGCTATAATATCACCTGGGATGTCAGGGACGTATTAACCCTACTCAGGATATGGTCTCCCATGGAAGAGCTCCAACTGGACCAACTCACCATGAAGCTGGTGATGTTACTAGCGCTGACTTCAGCTCAGAGGGTACAGACACTACACAAACTTTGTGTCGACAGAATGATTTCTACCCCTACAGAAGTAGTCTTTTTCATTGACGAGCTACTAAAGCAGCATAGACCTGGGTGCACAGGGCTGCAGCTGAAGTTCCCGGCATACCCCGCAGATGCTAGGCTATGTTCAGCCTCACATATCCGCCACTATGTCAAGGTGACGGCACGCATCAGAGGAATGGAGAGATACCTGCTTGTCACTCATAAGAGACCTCATCATCGAGTGACAGTCCAGACGATATCCAGGTGGCTTCGAGTCGTCTTGGGTAAGTCAGGTATCGACACTAATGTGTTCAAGTCTCATTCCACCAGGGCTGCATCGACGTCAGCGGCGAGGGTCATGGAGGTGCCCATGGACCAAATTCTCGCCACAGCAGGATGGGCTAATGAAGCTGTGTTCCAGCGTTTTTATAACAAGCCTGTTGCTGCTCCTCTACAGTTCGCAGAAGCCGTGCTGAATGCAGGTTCAGAACGTGGAGATGTCCCCGCATGAGGGGTTTTTGATTTGTTATTCATAAATATGCTCTTGTTTTGCAGTATGAACTATTGAGCAAGTTTGTTCCTCCCATCCATCCCTGGTAGTGGTGTGTCAGCATGGACGTGGTCCAGGGCGTGTAATCACAGAAGCTTTGAAGTCTTCACGAAGTCACTCACGTGACTCCGAAATGAAAAAGTAAGATTGAACGAGAACTTACCAGTTCGAAGGTTGATCTTTATTTTATGAGGAGTCGAAGTGAGGGATTTCGTGCCCTCCTCGCCCAACCCTCAATCACCTTCATCTGGTAATCTTAGTCACTTCAATCTTACTATGCGAAGTCATTTCTATTGTTGGTTTCTGTGATTCCACGCCGCTACTTTGAAGTATGTCGAGCATGCGCGCCGGCGGGCTCTTCACGAAATCCCTCACTTCGACTCCTCATAAAATAAAGATCAACCTTCGAACTGGTAAGTTCTCGTTCAATCTTACTATTCTGGTTCACTTCAACCCTGTAATCCACTCCACTATCCTCTACTAGAAGCAAGAGGTCTGCATGGATTTAAAAAAATATTTTACCCTTCTTCATGGTTGATCTCATCTTGCCATCATGCTCCACTTTTCTACATTACCTATAATCAATTACAAAAGGAAAAGTAGAGAGAAAGATACCAGAACGGAGCTTCTCTACCTACAGTATACTAAAGGGCCCGTCCCACTTTCACGACTTAATTCAAAACCTCTGCCGAGTTAAAGGACCTAAAAAAAAAATCAAGATTGTGGTAATGTACTACGACCTTCCACGACTATGTTCACAGACTCCTATGAACTCCTCCGAGTATGTCTACGAATTTCCACGACTATTTTGATGCCCTCCTTACGAGTAAAAAATTGCAATTTCTTTCATCCCGATTTCTTTACTCGTGGACATTTTTATCGGGCTGGAAAAAACGTCCCGACTTATCTGATGCCACGAGTACCTACGGCTAGCATAACGAGCCGCTACAATATATCTACGAATGCCTACGACCTCCTACGAACTCGATACAAACAATTGCGAGTTTGAATCAAGGGGAATTTGTGAATTACCTCGTGAAAGTGGTACTGTGAAAGAGAACACTATTTCCGTAATGTTTTACTTATCCAAAGGTGATGAAACAAAATACAGAGCGGACGTGCAGAACTGGTGCTCACGTAACAACTTGTCACTAAACACCTTCAAGACCAAGGAGCTGATTATCAACTTCAGGAGGTCACAGAATGGGGAATACGCCCCAACCTCCATCTACGGGGACAGTGTGGAGAGAGTGTCCAGCTTTAAGTTTCTGGGCACTCACATCTCAGAGAATCTCACATGGTCCACCAACAACGCTGCGCTGGTCAAAAAGGCACAGCAACAACTGTTCTTCCTACGAACATTGAAAAGGATTGGTCTGCCCCAACAGCTGCTGACGACCTTCTACCGCTGCACAACAGAGAGCATACTAACGTATGGCATCTCTGTGTGGTATCTCAGCTGCACGGAGGCAGAGAGGGGATCTCTTCAGCACATCGTCCACAGAGCGCAGAAGATTATTGGGACACTGCTACCAGCCTTGGAGGGCATCTACCACACACGGTGCCTCAGGAAGGCTGTCAGCATCCATAAAGACTCCCCTCACCCTTGTAATGGACTGTTCGAATGACTTCCTTCTGGCAGACATTACAAGGCCTTCTACGCCCGCACCTCCAAACTCAAGAACAGCTTCATTCCCAGAGCTTTTGCGGCTCTGAACCGGCCCTGCTGAGTGCCCCCCACCCCCATGGACTGTCTCCCTCGAATGGTCATGTCACACAGACACATCTGCACTTTAGTCTGTTTTGACTGTTTTATTGGTTTAATGTTCTTTTTACAAACCATGTTCTCAGGGTATCTAAAGCTAAATTTTATTAGTTGTTTAGGTTATGACATCGGATGGAAGTTGCAAACCAAATCTCGTTGCACTTATGTGCAATGACAATAAAATATATTATTATTTATTATTATACTTGTTTGATCTATTGGGCGTTTTCAGGACCAAAATCTCTTACTGTACTTTGCAGCTTGCATCGCGACGTTTAAATCAGCATCCCTCCACTTTCTGCTCCAAATTCAGCTGATTAAAACTTATCCGCATTGTGAATCTTCTGAACACCAGCATTTCCATTAGTGTGAAGTATGATAATGTTTTATATATTAGAGGATATACTGCAAATTTGTATTTCAAAGTAATTTGCATTTGATCTTCGTTGGCCTGTTTCTTCAATGCCACCTTCAATGTGGCAAGATGGAGGGTAAAATGAATTGAAATTGTGCTTTATTCCATTGGTTTTCATAAATTGTTCAAACTGATATGATCAAAACTTCAAACACATAATTAATATTAACTTTTTCCTCATGCCTATATGGCAGTAGATCTTAATTATTTTAATCATATGCAGTGCATTCAGAAAGTATTCAGACTCCGTCACTATTTCCACATTTTGTTATGTTACAGCCTTATTTTAAAATCGATTAAATTCATTTTTTTTTATCATCAATCTACACACAATACCCCGAATGAAGAAGCAAAAACAGGTGTTTAGAAATTTTTGCAAAGTAATTAAAAATAAATAACTGAAATATCACATTTACATAAGTATTCAGACCTTTTGCTATGACACTCAAAATTGAGTTTAAACCTCCAAGACAGGATTGTGTCGAGACACAGATCTGTGGAAGGGTATAAAACAATTTCTGCAGCATGGCACGTCCCTAGAGCACAGTAGCCTCCGCCATTCTTAAATGGAAGAATGTTCGAACCACCAGGACTCTTCATAGAGCTGGCCGCCTGGCCAAACTGAGCAATCGGGGGAGAAGGGCCTTGGTCGGGGAGGTGACCAAGAACCCGATGGTCACTCTGACAGACCTCCAGAGTTCCTCTGTGGAGATGGGAGAACCTTCCAGAAGAACAACTATATCTGCAGCACTCCACCAATCAGGCCTTTATAGTAGAGTGGCCAGACGGAAGCCACTCCTCAGTAAAAGGCACACGGCAGCCCACTTGCAGTTTGCCAAAAGGCACCTAAAGGGCTCTCAGACCATGAGAAACAAGATTCTCTGGTCTGATAAAATTAAGATTGAAAGCTTTGGCCTGAATGCCAAGCGTCACATCTGAAGGAAACCAGGCACTGGCCAATATCATACCTACGGTGAAGCATGGTGTTGGCAGCATCATGCTGTGGGGATGTTTTTCAGCAGCAGAAACTGGGAGACTAGTCAAGATCGAGGGAAAGATGAACGGAGCAAAGCACAGAGAGATCCTTGATGAAAACCTGCTCCAGAGTGTTCAGGACCTCAGACTGGGGCAGAGGTTCACCTTCCAACAGGACAACGACTCGAAGCACACAGCAAAGACAATGCAGGAGTGGCTTCGTAACAAGTCTGTGAATGTCCTTGAATGGCCCAGCCAGAGCCCGGACTCGAACCCGATCGAACATCTCTGGAGGGACCTCAAAATAGCTGTGCATCGACGGTCCCCATCCAACCTGAGAGTGGTTGAGAGGATCTGCATGGAAGAGAATGGAAGAAATTACCCAAATACAGGTGTGCCAATCTTGTAGCATCACACCCAAGAAGACTTGAGGCTGTAATCGCTGACAAAGGTGCCTCAACAAAGTACTGTAAGGGGTCTGAATACTTATGTAAATATGATATTTCAGTTATTTCTTTTTAATTACTTTGCAAAGTATCTAAACAATTGTTTTCGCTTTTTTTATTATGGGGTATTGTGTGTAGATTGATGATTAAAAAAAATAATTTCATCCATTTTAGAATAAGGCTATAATGTTGCAAAATGTGGAAAAAAGTGAAGGGGTCTGAATACTTTCTGAATGCACTGTATGACGTGGAGGTACATGAGCCCCACATGCTTTAACTCTAACCATCTCAAATAAATGTTAATCAGTACGAATAAGTTGTCCCGACCTTTCCCACAGTGATTGATCTGGAACCAAGGATTGATCTTGCAGACTACTTCCAGATGTTGAATGATGATTTTTAGGAGTTTACAATCCACAACGATGACATACCATACTCCTACTGACGTGATCTTCCATTTCTTTATCCATGTGAATATGCATTATGAATAAAATTAAACTCAAAAATTTGTGTTTGGATAGACACAAAAAGCTGGAGTAACTCAGCAGGTCAGACAGCATCCCTGGAGAAAAGGAATCGGTGACGTTTCGTGTCAAGGCCCAAATGTCACCTATCTGTTTTCTCCAGAGATGCTGCCGGACCCACGTCATCGCGCAACGCCACGCACTAGGCGTACGCCGTCAAGACGCTGCATACGACGTCAAGATGCTGCGTACGACGTCAAGACACTGCGTATGCCTTAATGCACCTGTGGGTCGACAGGCTGTTGGCGCGTGGGATTTTCGGACAGTGTCAGTTTTTCGGAGCCCCGCGCGATGTCGGGACCTGCCCCGCACAACTCCATATGCCTCTGCCAATTGAAATGGGACCAGCCCCGTGAGGCCCAATGCTTCAAGCGACCACGTTTGGTCGCGCTAGACGCATGCAATCGCATGCTGGTGGAACAGGCCCTTTACTCTAGCTTTATGTGCCTATCTTCAGTTTACGCTAGAACCAGCAGTTCCTTCCTACACATTGTGTTTGGATTGTCACTTCAAGGTACAATAATATCTTATTTGTAGGAAAGAACTGCAGATGCTGGTTAAAATAATATCTTATTGGGCTGTTTTTCTTTTTTTCCTTGATGTTCCACTCAAGCTTGTAGGCTCAGAAAAAGAAATAATAGAGTTTTACTTGCATATGTTGAAAATCTTCTCTTACTACCTTTGAAACTCTTTTGGTGTCCTTTTCCCTTTATCGTTTTTGCTCTTTGTGGATCTATTTTGACTTTGGTCTGTGCTGTTTCCTTTGCATCAATTGCTATTTCTTGTTTTATCCTCAAAATCACTGATTACTAAATTAAAGATATTGGCTCTATCATTCAGCAACGTCATGGAAGTCACATTAATAACACGAAGTTCAAACAAATTAAGTGAGCTGAAGGTACACAAAAGGCTGGAGAAACTCAGCAGGTGCAGCAGCATCTAAGGAGCGAAGGAGATGGGCGACGTTTCGGGTCGAGACCCTTCTTCAGACTAAGTGAGCTGAAGAGTGATTATGGAAACACAGTTCATTGTGAACACTGTAAGATTAGTTTAAATTAGAGATACAGCAAGAAAACGGTTTGGGCCGACGACCAGAGATCCCCGCACATTAACACTATCCTAACACAATAGACCATAGACAATAGGTGCAGGAGGAGGCCATTTGGCCCTTCGAGCCAGCACCGCCATTGAATGTGATCATGACTAATCATCCCCAATCAGTCCCCCCCGTTTCTGCCTTCTCCCCATATCCCCTGGCTTCGCTATTTTTAAGTGCCCTATCTAGCTCTCTCTTGAAAGCATCCAGAGAACCTGCCTCCACCGTCCCCTGAGGCAGAGAATTCCACACTCACCACTCTCTGTGAGAAAAAGTGTTTCCTCGTCTCCGTTCTAAATGGCTTATTCCTTATTCTTAAACTGTGGCCCCTGGTTCTGGACTTCCCCCAACATCGGGAACATGTTTCCTGCCTCTAGTGTGTCCAAGCCCCTAACAATCTTATATGTTTCAATGAGACCCCCTCTCATCCTTCTAAACTCCAGAGTGTACAAGCCCAGCTGCTCCATTCTCTCAGCATTAGGGACACTTTACATTTATACCAAGCCAATTAACCGACAAACCTGTATGTCTTTGGAGAGTTGGAAGAAACCGAAGATTTCGGAGAAAACCAATGTGGTTACAGGGAGAACATAAAAACTCCGTACAGACAGCATCTGTAGTTGGGATCAAACCTGGGTCTCTGGACTTGTGAGTGCTACAAGACAGCAACTCAACGGCTGCGCCACCATGCTGCCCAAGGTTCCAGGAAAATCTGGGCAATATCATTCTGGATTTAAATGCTGAAAGTGATTTACTGTAGAAGTTTAACAACTGTAGAATTTTAACGTTCAGAATAAATCTTTTATGAAATAGCAATGGCAAACAAAAACATTTATTTTCCAAGGAAAGGAAAACATAGAAATCCTCCCTTGCTCACAACCAGAATACAACATTTTAATATACCTTGGTCTCTGCTTATAGAATTCAATTTCATTGGCTTTAATCAAATTGAGTTTAGAAAGCTAAGCCCAAAACTCAGACACTGCTATGTTGTATAATTAGGTAATGTACCCAAGGATGAATTACTAGCCATTATTACGCCAGAGAATAATTCAGCACAGGTGGAAACCAATAGATCCATTACACCAGAAAGAGCTTTCTAATTAGTTCCACTTCCCTGCTCTTTCCCTATTATTCTGTAATCTACAATGAGCAGGTCACAAATGCAACTGAATAAAATAAATGACATAAATTGTAAAGCAAACACGGAATGTATACATTATATTTAACTTTCTACTAATAGAAAACTTAAACAAATGAATATTCATTCATGACATGTGGCGCTTATTGTTCAAACCTAATTGCTCCTGAACTGAGGGGGCAGTGAGGAGACAACCA
Organism: Raja brachyura; assembly: GCA_963514005.1. The sequence continues at coordinate 93,579,508 of OY740783.1, read as the reverse complement.
CATTGGTGCTTTTGGAGTTACAGACTGACAATACTTGGTAAAGATTTCCTTTCCTGAAGAATATCAGTGAGCCACATGTATTTTTATAACAATACACTTGTTTTATAATGACCATGGCTAAAACATTTTTTTAACAAACTATTGTCTCACCAATATTGTAATTCCCTCACTGTTACTTCTATGACTCCAAACGTCTTTCCACAGTGTAATAAATCAACATGTATGCACATTTTCCTTAGTTCTGACTATTTTGCTTCATAGCATTTCTTTATCAGAGCCCAAATGCTTTAATTGTTTAACTATAAAACCAAAAAAATAGAAAAAACAAAACTGCTGGAAACACTCAGCAGGTCAGTCAGCATCTGTTAGAAAGAGAAACATCTTTAATGTTGCAACGTTAATTAATTTTCATCAGAGCTGTAAAATGGGTGTGATCAATGTGTATTTCAAAACACATATTTTTTGTTTTCAATTAACTTGTAAATTACAAATGACGCTCTAAGCAGTTGGGTTTTAGATTCAAACTCGGTCGTGGAGGAATTCAATTTTTTTTGCATCAATTTCATGTACACTCCCTCCAAGGATTTTCATAATTTGGGCAATGGACCATCACTGAGTCTCTTTGAAACTCACCAGTTTCCATCTTCTCATTTTTTAAAACACTCCGTTGTGTTCTTCTTATTTCTAAAGTGATGATGTTACATTTTATTGCAGTTTCTTCAATTTGTTTAATCCATCGTCGTGTCTTTGTAATTTATTACCCCCTTAAATACTGCATACATGACCATTGCTTGATGTGACTTTATAGGTATATGATTACCTTTCACATAATGCATTCCATTCACTAAGCAAAGGCAAGTGGTGATTGATTTTTTGGACTGGTGGGAATCAAGTTAGAATATCAGGCAGGAAATTAAAGTTGAGGCCAAGGATCAGAACAGCTAAGATCTTTTTTGATCAGCAAAACAATCATGAGAAGTTTGTGGCCTATTCCTGGTCCTAGTTTTTTGTTCTGATGTTCTTACTGTGGATAAAGTCCAACATCTCAGAGCCCTCTCACTCTTTCTTCCTTTTCTAGCCCTCCTTTGCAGACCCTGTTTTTGTTTATTATTTATGCTGAACAACTGGAGGTCTGATGATAAATCCCAAAGTTAATCTATCCCTTCCGACAGAGAAACTTCCACAAATCTCAGAATGCTTATTCCATGTTTCTTTATGGAATGTAAGGCAGGCATTCAACCTGATAAGTCTATGCCAGCTCCCTAAATTATTCTTCACACTTCCTGATAAAATCATTTTGGATTCTACCACTCATCCGAACTGGACAATTTACAGTGGTCAATTAGCCTACCAATCTATGAAATGCAGGAGGGAACCAGAGCACCTGCCATAAAATCAACACCACACCACACATGGTGTGTACATGCAACATTTACACCATTTCTATCACCATTGACACTCGCCCTTCCTCCATCCTTTGGACTCTCCCACTCCAGATATCAGGGTCAGTGTTCTGGTCACTCCTCCTTCACTTTTCATGTCCATGCGCACATGTAGAATATCCAGTAACTAACTGGATCTTTTTGCACAGATTGAATCTTATATGGCTTCCTTGACTCTGGACACTGGTCTCATTCTGGTCTTGTATTTTCCACAAGATGGATTCAAAGTCAGCAACACTGTTGCCATTCATATGCCCACTGCAGCTACTCCCTCTGCGCTTTCGAGGGATAAACATGCCAATGCAGTTGCCTCGAGAATTTACCTACTGATAGGTATGAAAGTGCCAAATCTGAGGTTATATTTGAGCTGCTGCAATTTTCCACTCATTTAATTAACTCTACAGGGTTTGTTTTAGTATTTTGGTCACAGCTCTAGTGTTTCTGTCCTCTCAAAACCATTAGCTTAATGCAGGTAATCTTACCGCACTTGACAATCTTATTTTGACATGATAATGGAAAGGCTTGATGGATTACAGGATGGAATTTGTTCACATGCGGAATGTAATGTCACCAACATGTTCAGGATTCCATGCTGTATTGATGTAATGATAATGTTACAAGCTAACATGATAACAGTTGCAAGCTATGAGCTTTTACAAATAGTCCTTTCAGGAATTCTTTCCTAAGCTCTCATTCACTTTCCTAATATGTGAAAATGTTCAAGAGTGCAATCCAAGTAAATCAAAAGTGATCACTTTTTAGATTATTATATCAATGATAATTACTGTTGCATTGTAGCTTCCGATGATTCCCAGGGGCCACAGTCTTAGAATAAAGGGGAGGTCATTTAAGACTGAGGTGAGAAAAAACTTTTTTACCCAGAGAGTTGTGAATTTATGCAATTCCCTGCCGCAGAGGGCAGTGGAGGCCAAATCACTGGATGGATTTAAGAGAGAGTTGGATATAGCTCTAGGGGTTAGTGGAGTCAAGGGATATGGGGAGAAGGCAGGCACAGGTTATTGATAGCGGACGATCAGCCATGATCACAATGAGTGATGGGGTTGGCTCGAAGGGCCGAATGGCCTCCTCCTGCACCTATTTTCTATGTTTCTATGTTTCTATGACTCAAAGCTCAGTTTTGTTTAGGTTTTTGTGAAGGCCAAATTATCTATGAATTTAATTATTTACTTGGCATTTCTTTTCAAGTCTCGAAGTTTACTAAGATTGAAAAAAGCATTTTGGAAAACATTTGGTATAAGTTCTGCAATACTGCAATCGGGTGGAGCCTCGTGCGTAGCCTCGCCAGCAGCTGTCTCTCCTTTTTCCCATTTTTGTTATTTTTAGTCTGTCTAAAATTATGTTTCTGGAGGTATTTAAGTCTTTTTTATGTGGGCCGTGTGGAGGGGGAAGGGGGAAACCCTTTTCTCAGTCACTTCCTGGTCGAGGATGCATCTATTCTCCGAGCCGCATCTTCGCCTCCCCCCCCCCCCCCCCCCCCTGTGGCCTATCATCTGGATTGGCGCAGCTTTTACTGGCCAGAGCTTCAGCAGCTGCGCAGCACTGGTTTCTGTCACAGAGCGGGGCGATGCCGTAGCAGGGATCGCCGTGTAGAGCTCCAGAGTGTTGGGACTGCTGTTTAACACCGTGGAGCTGTAGAATGCGGAGCTTCCAGCCACAAGCGGCGCTGACTTTAACATCACGGAGTCCTGGGGACCTCTTGCCAGGGTCACCAGTGTTGAATTTCCGCCTAGCTCGGCCTGTGGGCTTTGGGAGCCGCGGTCTCCAGTGGGAAGTGGCCGATTCGGAAACTCCAAGTCGCTGAGAGTGTCACTGGAGCTCCGATCACCCCGGCTGGAGGGCCTGAAACATTGGGCCGTCCGTTAGGAAATGTTGATTCTGCTGTGTGGGGATGTTTATGTTTAATTCTATCGTGTATTGTGTTCTTTTTATTTTTTTTTTAAATATATTTTTATTAGAGGCCATACATATAACAAATAATATAGCATTTTTTTCCAAATGTAGTTAATACATCTTTCCAAAATTATATAAATGTTAACAAAATATATATATTGGCCTCACTTTTATTTATAGAGTGAAAAAAGTATAAAGAAAGAATAGTGAATAATTATAAGAGTATGATTATAGTTGATTAATATAAAGAAGAGAGAAAAAAAAAAGATAAACAAAAACAAAAAAAAATACTTGTGGAAAAGAAAACGGTATACAACTTATCAATGAATGGAACAATTTCTAATTATAATATATAGAGACAAGTATATAAATCTGAGCTTAAACATTTTTGTTTGATCTTTCCGTGTTCTTTTTATTTGTATGGCTGTATAGTAATTCAAATCTCACTGTACCAATTGGTGCATGTGATAATAAATGTCTCTTGAACTCTTGAAATAGGAATTGTACAATAATCATTTATTGTTTTTATATTTCTTTGAAATTGATTAATTTTTGAGTTAAATATTAATGAAAATATTATTATTTGTCACAAATCGCATTGCATTAACTCGTGTACCTCCACATCAAAATCTTCCATCTCATGCTTTCCTGAGATGGATCGGCTAGTATTGTTTCTCCCTGATTTGTAAATCAGATTCAATCCATAACCCTGAAGTCTCAAGAGTAATGTTTGTTAGTTTTTCACTGAGATATTTCTTGGAGATTTGCTGGGGGACTTGGTGACCGGTTTCTGTGACAAACTCCCTCCTGTAGAGCTAGATGTTGAATTTCTCACTTCCAGGCAGAACTGCTAATAAATCTGTCTATGTTGGCATGTCTTATTTCTGCAGTTGTGAGTGTGTTGGAGATGCAAATACTATCAGCTCTCCATCCTGTATTAGAGCTACCCCCTAGCGTCTCTTATAGAAACATATACCTATAAAATGACAGTTCTTGTCCCTGTTACAGTATGTGTCAGGCTTGTGTCTTAGTGTCTTAGTGCACATAGTTTCCCTGAAATATACTTCATATGCTTGTGATCATTGGTATCATCTTCTCTCAGTTGTTCTCTCAGACTGGTATGTTCTGACATATGAGGAATGAAAGAATATATTTATTTTCTTAGTTCTCTCTTTTCCCTTGGTACATTGAGCCACAGCTGTGGGATGTTACAGCCTTGGCTTCTCCCCATTTGGTGCACATACTGTTCCACAAAGCTGAATTCTTTCCACCTTTTTGATCGATTTGTTGGCATTCGGCAAGAGACCAGCCATTAAAGTTTTATCCGTTGCATTGTGGAAACGAGAGAGTCGCAGAATCATAGGGAAAAACAATACAGCAATTGATCTTTGGCCCAAGAGTCCGCATTAACTAGCCAACACTCATTTACGCTAATCCTACATTAATCCCAGTTTGTTAATTTTCCCCACAGTTCAACTAAACCCTACATTTGGCCACTCATCAATACACCAGGGCCAATTTGCAGTGTCCAATTAACTTATCGACTGCACATCTATGGGAGAAGGAGAAACTAAAATAACTAGAGGAAACCTGAACAGCCACACAGACAGCATCTGGATTGAACCTGGCTCTATTGGCTGTACCATTGTGTCACCATTAATCAGATGTTTCGTTATCCAATCCATAAATGTTATCTGCTATGAACGCTGTTCCATCATGTTTTCATAAAAACAGCTAATACTTGATGAAACCTGTTGTGACTTTGGTCCAAAGGTAGATATAGAACACGTGTCATTCAAGTTGGTGTTAACTATTGTCAGTCATAAAGATTCCACACAAAGCGTCGTATTCCATTACCCATATTTGTCTTCAAAAATGGCATGATTTCTCCCAAAGTTGAGGTTTACATCGCAGAGGTGAGCCTCAATATCTACTCAGCCATTCATTAGATCTTGCACTCGCCACAATGGCGTTTGGTTCACCTGTAGGTTTAATAACTTTGGCTATTACCCTGATCTATCTTTTGGGGCTTTGTTTCTCACTTCACATATCGCTGGTTTCACATTAAAAAAAACAACTGTGATGTGATATTCAAAATACTCAAAGCATCCAACTATTTCAACAAAACATCTAGGTATGTTTGGGACAGGTTAATCTCATTAGAGTCGACATGTTTCTTTCAATTGTCAATGTTGTCTCCCCAAAATAATGATTTACTAAGGCCACTTGTGATTTCCATTTCATAACCTACTTTTAGTTTGGATTTTTGTCTGTTGTCCAACTACATCATCCCTGCACCCTTTCCCTGAACTGATCTACATGTTAGCTGTTGGATTCAGTATTTTCATTTGTCCACCTGCAATATAATTTGTAGGAAGAAACTGGAGATGCTGGTTCATACCTAAGATAGACACAAAATGCTGGAGTAACTCAGCCGGATAGGCAGCATCTCTGGAGAGAAGGAATGGATGACATTTTGGGTTGAGACCCTTCTTCAGAAAGTCCAGCATTTTGTGCAATATAACTTGGTCAAGCTGTATCTGCAAGTTCCAACTTCCCAATCCAAGATTTCTCCAGTCTGGTTTTTGTGTGCCTGGAATTAATTATTCCACTAACCCTTCATGATGGGACCGAAGGCCGATAAATCCCCCGGGGCCAGATGGTCTGCATCCCAGGGTACTTAAGGAAGTAGCCTTAGAAATCGTGGACGCATTGATGATCATTTTCCAATCTTCTATAGATTCAGGATCACTTCCTGTGGATTGGAGGGTAGCTAATGTTATCTCACTTTTTTAAGGAAGGCGGGAGAGAGAAAACAAGGAAATATAGACCAGTTAGCCTGACATCAGTGGTGGGGATGATGCTGGAGTCAATTATAAAAGATGGAATAGTGGCACTTTTGGATAGCAGTAACAGGATCCGTCTAAGTCAGCATGGATTGACGAAGCAGTTGACTAATCTTCTGAATTTTTTGAGGATGTAACTAGGAAAATGGACAAGGGAGAGCCAGTGGTTGAAGTCAAGTCAAGACAATTTTATTTCTGGAGCACTTTTAAAAACAACTCTCATTGACCAAAGTGCTTTACATCAGTGCAGGTACTAACATGCTCCAAACAGTGGTACATAGATCTAACAATACATACATAAATACATACATACAGCGTTCCCTCAGAGGACCTCAAGAAATGCTTGTGAGTAGAAATAGGTTTTAAGTCTAGACTTAAAAGAGTTGATGGAGGTGGCTGTTCTGATGGGAAGAGGGATGCTGTTCCATAGTCTAGGTGCTGCAACCGCAAAAGCAAGGTCGCCCCAGAGCTTATGCCTGGACAGCGGGATGGTCAGTAACCCCAAGTTGGTCAATCTGAGGGACCTGGAGGTAGTATGGTGGGTTAGCAGATTTTTGATGTAGGTGGGGGCAAGCCCATTAAGGGCTTTGTGTACATAAAGGAGGAGCTTGAAATTGATTCTGAACCACACTGGGACCCAGTGGAGAGAGGCCAGAATCGGGGTGATGTGGTCCCTTTTTCGGGTGTCTGTCAGAGGTCTCGCTGCAATGTTTTGGACCAATTGCAGGCGGGACTGGGATGCCAGTGTAAAGGGAGTTGCAGTAATCAAGGCGGGAGGAGATAAATGAGTGGATGATCTTTTCAAGGTCGTCAAATTGGAGGAATGGTTTTATTTTTGCTATCGTGTGAAGCTGGAAGAAGCTAGCTTTTACCACGGCATTGACTTGTTTGTTAAACTTCAATGCGGAGTCAAATATCACGCCAAGGTTTTTTACGTGAGGTTTGAGTAAGGGGGTAAGGCTTCCAAGGCTGCCTGCTATCATTTTGATGCAGTCCAAGGGGCCGAGTAGGATGACCTCAGACTTGCCCTCGTTTATTTGGAGGAAGTTCTGGGCCATCCAACACTTAATATCCTCGAGGCAGTGCATTCGGCTGGGTAGATGTAATCGATTGTTGGGTTTCAGGGGGAGATAGAGCGGTGTTTCGTCTTCGTAGGAATGGAAGGAAATGCCGTGCCTTTGAATGACTTGGCATGAGGGGAGCATATACAGGGAGAAGAGAATGGGGCCTGGGATGGAGCCTTGTGGAACCCCGCAGCAGAGGCTAGCTGGGGAGGAGAAAGAGTTGCCTAAGTTTGTAGAGAAACTCCTATCTTTGAGGTTGGAGACGAACCCGCTCAGGGCAGTGCCATCAATACCAACCCCGTACCGGAGATGGTCAATTAGGATGACGTGGTCCACTGTATCAAATGCTGCGCGGAGGTCGAGAAGGAGCAGGATTGCACAGTCGCCGGAGTCAATGGTGAAAAGCAGGTCGTTATGTACCTTCAAAAAGGCAGACTGTGATGTGGTGGGCCCTGAAACCTGATTGGAAAATTTCCAGGATGGTATTTTGGTGTAGGTAAGGCATTAGTTGATTTAAAATTACCCTTTAAAGGACTTTTGAAAGGAAATGTAGTTCTGAAAGTGTACCTGGACGTTGAGAAAATATTTGATAAGGTCCCATATAGGGAGCTAGTGGGCAAAATTAGAGTACATGGTATTGGGGGTAGGGTGCTGACATGGATAGAAAATTGGTTGGCAGACAGGAAATGAAAAGTAGGGATTAACGGGTCCCTTTCAGAATGGCAGGCAGTGACTAGTGGGGTACCGCAAGGCTCTGTGCAGGGACTGCAGCTATTCACAATACATATTAATGATTTAAATGAAGGGATTAAAAGTTACATTAACAAATTTGCAGATGACACAAAGCTGGGTGGCAGTGTGAACTGTGAGGAGGAGCCTATAAGGATGCAGGGTAACTTGGACAGGTTGGGCAGTTGCATGGCAGGTGGCAAAAACAGGAAGACAGAATATTATCTAAATGGTGTCAAATTGGGAAAAGGAGAAGTACAATGAGATCTAGGGGTCATTGTTCATCAGTCACAGAAAGTAAGAATGCAGGTACAGCAGGCAGTGAAGAAAGCGACTGGCATGTTGGCCTTCAGACAAGAGGAGTTGAGTTTAGGAGCAAAGAGGTCCTTCTGCAGTTGGACAGGGCCCTAGTGAGACCGCACCTGGAGTATTGTATGCAGCTTGCCAAAAATGTTCAACATGTTGAAAATCTAGCGGCGACCAGAAAAAGGTATGATTCTTTCGGCGACTACTCATGACCATGCAGGCATCACCTGGCGACCTGCTGCGACTATGATGGGTGCCGGCAGTCGCCGAAAAAATAGAGTGAATGGGACAGGCCCTTAAGGCTCTGTCCTCTGGTCCTAGACTCTCCCACTACTGGAGGCATCCTCTCCAAATCCACTCTACCTTGTCATGCAGCATGCGATAGGTTTCAATTAGATTCCCGTCATACTTTTAAACTCTAGCGAGGGCAGGCCCAGAACCCCATACGTTAACATGGGTTTAATTTAGGATTAGCTGATGGTCAGTGTGGACTCAGTGGACCAAAGGGCCCATTTCAAAAGGGCTGCATCTATCTGTCTCTACAACTATAATTTTTTTGATTATAGTTTCTGAATATTTCCACGTCATGTGTTTATCTGTCTGTTCTGAGATTAAATTCTGCAGAGCTAGTTTCCTGACACAAGCCAGTGCTTCTCTTTTAAAAAATTGAATGATATAGATTTCTTTTCACTGTCATAACTGTTGTCATCATGTTCCATACATCTTGTTTGTTTATCAGCGCAATGTTCATTAATTTGATTTACAAACTATGATCTGCGACTTAACCACTGATTCATCTTCCAGTTTCAACGTATGCCTTGCCACATGGTACACAGTTGTTCTTCTACCACATACAGTGCATGTATAAAATATTATACTTAAGACTAATAATATCATTTTCTCTTTACTTTACCTTAGTTTAGTTCAGTTTGCTTTAGAGATACAGCGTGGAAACAAACCCTTCGGCCCACCAAGACCGTGTCCTCCAGCACACATTAACACTATCCTACACACATTAAGGGCAATTTACACTTTTACCAAGCCAATTAACCTACAAACTTGTATATCTTTGGAGTGTGGGAGGAAACCGAAGATCTCGTAGAAAAACCACGAGTAGAACATACAAACTCCATACAGACATCACCTGTAGTCAGGATTAAACCCGGGTCCCTGGCACTGAAATGCAGCATCTCTACTGCTGTGCCACCGTGCCGCCCTTTACTCTGCAACATTTTCATACTTAACACCCAAATTTATAAAAACCAGTGGAGAGTGGTCACTCAAATCAATATGCTTGCAAGAGATATGCCCATTCCACCCTGTACTCAGTGTGGAATCTAGGAGTGGAGTGAGAGGTCAAATGGTCTGAATCGTTCTTGAGCCTGGTTCACGGAGATGCATGGTGCAACCCAAAACATCACCCACCCATTTGCTTCAGCAGCTTGACTAGCTGATTTCCTCCAGCAGTGTGTTTTCTTGCTCCAGTTTTCAGTATCTGCACACACTTGTGTTTACACATCTTATGCTTTCAGCATGATTCGTTTGGGCCGACTAACCTTTTGCAGCCTCCGGAGTTTTCACTTCTGCGGAAGACTTCACTGCTGCAGCCAGTGATTTGAATAGAGCAGTCAGCAAATGGTGACTGGGCTTCAGACACTAGCACTATGGTCCTGGACTGCATGATAACCCTTTGGCAGTTCAAACGCCTTTACAACTATTTCCATATTTTTCTGTCAAAGCATTAAAATAGATTTGAATAATTACAAAATTCAAGATAGATAAAAATGTGAAAATAAATGTACTTAACTGATATAATTTAATTAAAACATTAATATCAATTAAAATAAAGAAAACAAAATAAAACCATTTGTCTAAATTTATCTTTCCCATTCAAGAGACGATCCAGATAAATGGGCTCATAATAGATAAACCAAACATGTCTTCTCAGCTCAGCATATGTGATCTCCAGCCTGAACTCAGCCCAGTAGTTCGGCATGTCCCCAACAACCCTGACAAACTTTTACAGATGCACCACGGATGGTCTTATCAGGATGCATCACAACCTGGTCTGCGAACAGCTCAATCTAAGGCCACAAAACATTGCAGAGTTGTGGACCTTCACACAAACCACCACCCCCCCCCCCCCCCCCCCACCCCACATATGTGAATATGTGATTCTGTTCCATTCTGTTTAGTAGGCTTTTTTTGCACAATCCGCAAGCATTGCCACTTTTCATTTCACTGCACATCTCGTATGCGTATGTTACGAATAAACTTGACTTGACTTAACTTGACAAAGGAAGAACTGTACGAAGAAAGATAAAAATAACCTATTCACAATGAAAGGGAATCACATCCATTCAACAACCAATACAGTTCATTCTCTCAATACTAATTTAAGTAAAATTTTCTACCATCTTAAAACACATTTCACAAAAGTTTAATTACACTTGATGTAATTCTTGTTAATGTCAGCAACTAAACATGTGTTTCTAATATCGTCACTGACAAGCACCAATTAGTGCTTGCAAACTAATATATGAAATTGTCTGTATGCACGACTGTGGGGAATCATTAGCACACTTGTAAGTGGCCAGCCTGGCAAAGAGAAATGTAATACAAGGGTAAAATTAAAATGTGGTGCAAAGCAAATGTTCATTCAACTAGAGGCTAAAGACAAACATTAAAAATATCATAACTGGGTTATTAAACAAAATGGCAAGAAGCTGCAAACATATTCTTACGGCTGCAAAATAAGTTTTGAGACTATAAATTAAAAGCCTGTTTTGTAACCATATCTAGAATTGTAATCAAAATTTAATATACCTAAGAAATAATTAGATCGTTTTTTACATCTCTGTGAGATGTTAAGAAAAGAGTGCTCAACATAATTATGGACAAATGTGAATAAAAATCGACGATAATTGAAACATCCTGAATGTAGATGAGCTCATATGTATTGTAACTATGCTCTGGGAAAGAACAGCTTGTTCCCCGTCAGTCGCAGTACACACAACTACTGCTTCATGACACTTTTTTTTTAACATTATAGGTGCCAAAACAACAGGGAGCTAGAGACAAGTATAACAGGAACAGATGTCTCACAGATAAAGTCCTGGTAGTTTCTGGCAATAGGTTTAAACTTGGAGAATTTGTACTGTGCAACAGATTTCTCTTGGCCGAAAGCATTCACTACCAACCTTTAAAAACACAAAGTAATAGCAGCAAGTAATTGTTTGCTCTGCATAAATGCTTGACTACGTCAAGCAGAACTCTGTGACAGACTGAACTAGGGGAGAGGGCAGAAATGTTCATGAAAGTCCACTTCTAATACTCAGCGGGGAATATTTAGCATGAACCTTTTACCAGCATTAGTAACCCTTGGACTAGTGTTGCAGACTTAGTTTTGTAATCATTAGGGATCTTGACGGCACTCCTTTCATGCTGGAGAGTGCATCGTAACATGGGACAGAGACATTCACAAGTTCTCTTCGCCTGGATGAGATTCAGAGTTTCAATCCTGGCTAAATAGTTGTTATATGATGTCACAATCAAAGCTACAATCTTTTATTGCTAACTGCATCTATCCTTCATGGCAACAGAGCTGGGTGTCCTTGGTGTTTCTTACTATTTTACCAACGTCTCTTAGTCTAGGGTAGATAGAAAATTAAGCTGAATCAAAGAAGTGGAAGCCAAATTATCGAACGGAAACGAAGCCGAAATGCCAACTAACCGAAAGGGTGGGACACCTAAATGCAAACTAAACGAACGTGCGGGATGCCTAAAAGCCAACTAACCGAAAGGCTGCGCCGCCTAAAAGCAAACTCACCGAAAGGCCGCTGTGCCGAAACGCCAACTAGCTGAAAGGCTGCTCCGCCTACAAGCCAAGTAACTGAATGGCCGCTCAGCCGAAAAGTCAAATAACGGACACGACGTCGCCGGGGGGGGGGGGGGATTATGAGTGGGAAGTGTGGGAAAATGAAGCCCACCCTCACGCTCCATCGGCCAGTGATATGATGGACATGGGGGTCTGAACCAATCACTGACAAGCCCCGCCACATCACCCCCCCCCCCCCCCCCCGCCCCACCCCGGGCGACGTCATGTCCGTTATTTGACTTTTCGGTTGAGCGGCCATTTGGTTAGTTGGCTTGTAGGTGAAGCAGCCTTTCGGTTAGTTGCCGTTTTGTCAGAGCGGCCTTTTGGTGAGTTTGCTTTTAGGCAATGCAGTCTTTCGGTTAGTTGGCTTTTAGGCGTCCCACCATTTCGGTTAGTTGGCATTTTGGCTTTGTACGCTGTCAGTTATTTGGCATTTCGGCTTTGTTTCCGTTTGGTTATTTGGCTTCCACTTCTTTGCTTCAGCTTCTCATCCTTCGACGTCACGTACGCACAAGAGTTAAGCCAGTTATAAGCAAGTGGAATTTGCAACTTGCCAATTTCCACAATGGATTGACAACAAGGTAATCAAACCTCCCAGGCAAAATTATTGACGAGCTACTTGAGCTTCTGAGCAAGAGTTATTTATATGTTCCTGTACAGATTTACCTTTATCCAGCCAGAGTAATTTCTGCATAACATAGAAACATAGAAATTAGGTGCAGGAGTAGGCCATTCGGCCCTTCGAGCCTGCACCGCCATTCAATATGATCATGGCTGATCATCCAACTCAGTATCCCGTACCTGCCTTCTCTCCATACCCTCCGGTCACCATAGCCACAAGGGCCACATCTAACTCCCTCTTAAATATAGCCAATGAACTGGATTCAACTACCCTCTGTGGCAGAGAGTACCAGAGACCCACCACTCTCTGTGTGAAAAAAGTCCTTCTCATCTCGGTCCTAAAGGATTTCCCCCTTATCCTTAAGCTGTGACCTCTTGTCCTGGACCTCCCCAACACCGGGAACAATCTTCCTGCATCTAGCCTGTCCAACCCCTTAAGAATTTTGTAAGTTTCTATAAGATCCCCTCTCAATCTCCTAAATTCTAGAGAGTATAAACCGAGTCCATGCAGTCTTTGTTCATAAGACAGTCCTGACACCCCAGGAATCAGGTGAACCTTCTCTGCACTCCCTCTATGGCAATAATGTTCTTCCTCAGATTTAGAGACCAGAACTGTACGCAATACTCCAGGTGTGGTCTCCCCAAGACCCTATACAACTGAAGTAGAACCTCCCTGCTCGTATACTCAAATGCTTTTGCTATGAAAGCTAACATACCATTCGCTTTCTTCACTGCCTGCTGCACCTGCATGCCTACTTTCAATGACTGGTGTACCATGACACCCAGGTCACGCTGCATCTCCCCTTTTCCTAATCGGCCACCATTTAGATAATAGTCGGCTTTCCTATTTTTGCGACCAAAGTGGATAACCTCACATTTATCCACATTATACTGCATCTGCCAAACATTTGCCCACTCACCCAGCCTATCCAAGTCACCTTGCAGTCTCCTAGCATCCTCCTCACAGCTAACACTGCTCCCCAGCTTAGTGTCATCCGCAAACTTGGAGATATTGCCTTCAATTCCCTCATCCAGATCATTAGTGTATATTGTAAATAGCTGGGGTCCCAGCACTGAGCCTTGCGGTACCCGACTAGTCACTACCTGCCATTGCGAAAACGACGCGTTTACTCCTACTCTTTGCTTCCTGTTTGCCAGTCAGTTCTCTATCCACATCAATACTGAACCCCCAATGCCGTATGCTTTAAGTTTATATACTAATCTCTTATGTGGGACTTTGTCGAAAGCCTTCTGGAAGTCCAGATACACCACATCCACTGGTTCTCCCCTATCCACGCTACTAGTTACATCCTCGAAAAATTCCACAAGATTCGTCAGACATGATTTACCTTTCGTAAATCCATGCTGACTTTGTCCAATGATTTCACCACTTTCCAAATGTGCTGCTATCCCATCTTTAATAACTGACTCTAACAGTTTCCCCACTACAGATGTTAGACTAACTGGTCTGTAATTCCCCGTTTTCTCTCTCCCTCCCTTCTTCAAAAGAGGGGTTACATTTGCTACCCACCAATCCTCAGGAACTACTCCAGAATCTAAAGAGTTTTGAAAGATTATCACTAATGCATCCACTATTTCCGGAGTTACTTCCTTAAGTACTCTGGGATGCAGCCTATCTGGCCCTGGGGATTTATTGGCCTTTAATCCATTCAATTTACCCAACACCACTTCCTGGCTAACCTGGATTTCACTCAAGTCCTCCTTTGACCCGCGGTCCCCTGCTATTTCCGGCAGATTATTTATGTCTTCCTTAGTGAAGACAGAACCAAAGTAGTTATTCAATTGGTCCGCCATATCCTTGTTCCCCATGATCAACTCACCTGTTTCTGACTGCAAGGGACCTACATTTGTTTTAACTAATCTCTTCCTCTTCACATATCTATAAAAACTTTTGCAGTCAGTTTTTATGTTCCCTGCCAGTTTTCTTTCATAATCTATTTTTCCTTTCCTAATCAAGCCCTTTGTCCTCTGCTGCTGGTCTCTGAATTTCTCCCAGTCCTCTCGTATGCTGCTTTCTCTGGCTACTTCGTACGCATCATCCTTTGCCTTGATACTATCCCTGATTTCCCTTGTTATCCACGGATGCACTACCTTCCCTGATTTATTCTTTTGCCAAACTGGGATGAACAATTTTTGTAGTTCATCCATGCAGTCTTTAAATGTCTTCCATTGCGTATCCACCATCAACCCTTTTAGAAATGATTGCCAGTCAATCTTGGCCAATTCACGTCTCATACCCTCAAAGTTACCTTTCTTTAAGTTCAGAACCATTGTTTCTGAATTAACAATGTCACTCTCCATCCTAATGAAGAACTCAACCACATTATGGTCACTCTTGCCCAAGGGGGCACGCACAACAAGACTGCTAACTACCCCTTCCTCTTTACTCAAAACCCAGTCTAAAATAGCCTGCTCTCTCGTTGGTTCCTCTACATGTTGACTTAGATAACTATCCCGCATACTTTCCAAAAAATCCTCTTCCTCAGTGCCCCTGCCAATTTGATTCACCCAATCTATATGTAGATTGAAGTCACCTATTATAACTGTGTTAAAGAAGGAACTGCAGATGCTGGAGAATCGAGGATTACACAAAAAGCTGGAGAAACTCAGCGGGTGCAGCAGCATCTAAGGAGTGAAGGAGATAGGCGACGTTTCGGGTCGAGACCCTTCTTCAGACTGGTCAGGGATCAGGTAAACGAGAGATATAGACAGTGATGTGGAGAGATAAAGAACAATGAATGAAAGATATGCAAAAAAGTATTGATGATAAAGGAAACAAGCCATTGTAAGCTGTTTGTAGTGTGAAAATGAAAAGCTAGTGCGACTTGGGTGTGAGGGGGGAGATAGAGAGAGAAGCAATGCCAGGGCCCGAGGGCTGAGGGAGAGGTGGGGAGGGGGAGAAGGCAGCCTGGGTTAACAGAATTGAGAAAATTCAATGTTTAAGCCCAGAGGATGCAGACTCCCCAAGCGGAATATGAGGTGTTGTTCCTCCAACTTGCAATGTTGCTCACTCTGGCCGTGGAGGAGGCCCAGGACCGAGAGGTCGGATACGGAATGGGAGGGGGAGTTGAAGTGCTGAGCCACCGGGAGGTCGGGTTGGTTATTGCGGACCGAGCGGAGGTGTTCGGCGAATAACTGTTTTGCCTTTGTCGCACGCATTTCTAATTTCCAGGAGTCTGAAGAAGGGTCTCGACCCGAAACGTCGCCTATCTCCTTCGCTCCTTAGATGCTGCTGCACCCGCTGAGTTTCTCCAGCTTTTTGTGTAACCCTCGATTCTCCAGCATCTGCAGTTCCTTCTTTAACAATTTGTCTACTCCACTGCGATATCTCCTCAAGGTATGCCTACTTTGAAGAAGTTCTCCTCCTCCCTACGAGAGTCTGAAGAAGGGTCTCGACCCGAAACGTCGCCTATCTCCTTCGCTCCTTAGATGCTGCTGCACCCGCTGAGTTTCTCCAGGTTTTTGTGTAACCCTCTAATTTCCTCATAAGTTACCTCTTGAAATGGTTATCCATAAGAGAGAGATATTTAGGTTGGACTGTACTAAAAGTACCCTGTCCTCCCACTCGTCCTCCACCCCCCTGCCCCCCAATGTAAGTACCACCCCCCACCCCATAACCCACCCCCCCCCCCCTCCTATCCCACACTCCTTCCAACCCAGCAACCATGCTAAATATTACTTAAAGACGGATATTAATGTGTCAAAAACTCATTATTGGGGCAATGTGCTGGATCAATATGCTGGGGCAAGTTTTTTTTACACAAAGGTGTTGGGTGCTTAGAACATATTGCCAGGAGTGGTGGTAGGGCACGATACCATCGCACTGTTTAAGAAGCTTTTAGATTGGCACATGGATATTTGGGAATAGAGGGATATGGATTATGTGCAGGCAGATTTTAGTTTATTTTGACATTGTGTTCCACATTGTATTGCGGGCTGAAAGACCAGTCCTGTGCCATACTGTTCTATGTTATGTATTGGAAAGTATATAGAAAATAACTATAATTTTGTTTAATTTATTGGCACGTGTACAGAGGTACAGTGAAAAGTTTTTTGTTGCGTGCTATCCAGACTTGATTACATGATTACATTCAAATCATCCACAGATACAGCATAAAATACAAAAAATAATCATTAATAAAATTGTTTGAAAACCATTCACAAAAGTAATTTAATGTAAAAGATAATATTAATTAAAAATACATGAAGGAGATCAAATGCTTTATTAATGTGTAGGAAAGAACTGCAGATGCTGGTTTAAATTGAAGGTAGAAACTAAATGTTGGAGAGCCCAGCGGGACAGGCAGCATCTCTGGTGAGAAGGACTCGCCAGAGATGCTGCCTGTCCTGCTGAGTTACTCCAGAATTTTGAGTCTAAATGCTTTGTTAAAGCAGGTTGGTTCCCCCATTCAGGGGCATTGAACTCATTGATGTAAAGCTGAGGGACCAGAAACAGGCTTTATTTGGATCCTTCGATCAGGGTGCCCTTTACAATTCGTGAAACCATGGATAAAGTGGGTAGATCATAACTGCCTGCTTCCACAAATCGTGAAGGCACTCACATACACACTTCAACTAGCCAGGACTCACTGGTTAGTCATCAGTATAGTCCAGCCTAATTTTAAGAACAAATAAAATAATCCCATATTAGCCCATATCTACCTGGTTATTGAAGATAGAAAGATGATAGTGGCCGATCTGATTTATTTAATCTTGCAACTGAGTGTCATTTTTTAAATTATATTATGAAAATATTGGACCTTAATGAAATAATTCAATGCATATATTGGTCAAATCACTGGCATCAGGGCAACTCCTCAAGTGCTAAATATTTCATGAGGGCTCTTGAATTAAAAACAGAACTGAAATGGTAACTGTTTGAAATATGTATTTAGTTTTATTTTCTGGTCTATGAATTTGAGTGGGTCAAAAGCTGAATAATTTGTGCTGAATTGAAAAGATGGACCAGATAAACAGTAAATATTAATGAGCAATGGGATAAGTAAACAACATCATTTATATATCATAGTAAATGTAATGCACTATTACAAATATGTTGAATAAATAAAAGTGCAAATAATCAATGCTTACCAGTTGACACTCAGACAATTAGCCTGCATTGTTCTTCTTCTTAGAGGGAAGGATAACATACTAGAAAAGCAAGTAAAGCTAAAAAATATCAAAAGGAGGCAGAAGGTAAATTCAACAGAAGTAAGAAAACGTTGATGGAGACGCTCTTGAGATGGGGAATGTATTGGAAAGCAGGAGGCAGAATGCATAATCAGTAAGTACATAATTACTTGAGGGAATTAAAGGTGAGGCAATTGTTGATGCCTCAGTATTGACCGTCTGAACCACCTCAATTCACTAATGATCCCCTTGGGTTGGACAACTGCTAAGACCATTCTATTAGCTGTGAAGCAAAGGAGAAATCAACTGGGAAAATTAGGCATATTTGTCTAACATTTGTCTCGGATAAGCTATTAAAATATGTAATCAGTGGAACGAAGTCTGAACATTTGTTCAAAGATGAGTTGAGCAGATTGCCAGCTTGGATTTGTTAAAGGTTAAGAAAAGTTGTGGACATGAAAAAAAAAAATTGAGTCTTTGTCAGATCTGACTGCCAGCTTAGCTTGAGGGCATGACTTACCAAGCAGCTTGAGTTTTAATTGGATGTTTCATCTGATCTAACAACATGGCTGAATTACATTGTAGAACGCCATGCCACCATGTTTGAATTGGAATGACCTTGTCCAGCAAGCTGATAGCAACAAATGTGGAAACAGAAACTGCTTCGTTATCATGAAGGCCAGCAGCAAATGCAGGCATCACAAGCTGGCTTATCCATTAATGACATGGATAAAGGTATATAAATCCAAATTTGCTGATTCTTCTCAGTTTGAAATGGAAACAAGCCAATTGAGCAAGTGGGTAAAATTAGCAGAGGCAATGCAATGTTCTAAATAGTAGGAAGTCAGGCACTGTCTATCAGAAGGAGATTTAGGGTTGAGAAATCAATGAAGTCCAGGGAAAAAGTAATTAAGATGTCTAGTCAAGTAATGATATTACCTCGAGAGAACTGGTATAAAAATATGTAGAAGTAATGCCATAGCAGTGCGGAACTCTGCATCAGTCATGTTCGGAGTAGGATATACAGCAATGAGCACTGCATCTCAAGAAAGATTTATTGGCTTTGGAGGGGTTGAGTGTAAATAAGAAATAGGTAAATTATGGGAAAGTTAACAAAGAATATATTTGCATTTCCTTGAATACAAAATAAAATAAATGTTGATCTCATTGAAGCACTTAAGGTGATCAGCATATTTTAAAGTTAGATGTACGAAACATATTACCTCCGAATGAAACAGAGTGGAGGAGAGGGTAGTGATTGCCCTTAAAATTGGAGTTAATCTATCTATTCAGTCCTGTTATCAAGAAGAACTTAGGCACCTTAAGGTGAGTGGAAATCTGAGAAACTCTACTTGAAGATTGTGCTGAGCCCAAATCATTTTGGAAACACGCAGCATCAATTCTTGTTAGATAAGGGCTTTAATATTTCCAGCACCAAGGAGAGTAGATTAATTAAAATAAGGATCAGTCATAATCAAATTGAAATGTTGGACAAGGGTGAATGTCTCTTCAAGATCCCTTGGGACATGTACTGTTTTCACAAAATTGGCACATATTTGCTGTTTTTCACTCATGTGAATCGTTTTGGGAACAATTATTTGGTGACACGGCGAGCAGCTCATTCTCAAAATAAACATTTTAGAACTGGGAATACCAGAAGCATTATTTTTAAACACGATTTTAAACAAAATTTCTAGAGATCATTTTCAACATTCTACATCTGGCCATCCGATGATGTGGTCTGGTTACATTTTGGGTTTGGAATATTGATGATTTTTCAACAGTATAAATCATTCAATAAATCCTTTATTGTAGAAATCATACGGCTTCTTGCTTATGAAGATAATTGGTCTTAATGTTGGTACAAATCAGCAGTCTTCCCGCAGCCTTTCTCAAGAAATGGGGCAGATTTTAAAGTTCCATATTGTACTGGTGTGTGGCAGGGGGATGCTTATGAATGTGACTCCAGTTTGAGGGTGAACAGGGGCCAGAAATCAGAGTAGAAATCTAGTACATTTTGTTGGTCAGTAGGGACACACTTAAATAAAGACAGTGGATAATGATTGCTCAAAGGCAGCTCGACAGTTAGGAGGATACATGTGGGAAACTTGACAGCTTGCCCACCGGTCAAAGGATTTTTGTTGTAATTTAAAGAGGGTTAAATTTATCCTGGGTTCTAAAGGTTTGGGAGTGGGTACAATGATTTTTGTGAGCTACTGCACCGAATAAGAAATTAAGATATGCAAACGTTACGGAATATCCTGCAACATTCCCTCTGTGTGCCTTAAACTGTGGTGCTCAAGTTGGACATTTGCAACATGAATGTGCTGCATTTTCAATCAGAAATTGTCCTATATTAGATATACAGTAGATGCTTAAAATGCATCTATCAATAATGTTTCCATCTGTCTCCAGTGGAACAATGCATCGTCTTTTCATTGATGTTCCATCGCCACCAAAAAAAGGTACAGAACTTGAAATGTTTTCTAAAGCATCAATGTTGACAATAGACAATAGGTGCAGGAGTAGGCCATTCGGCCCTTTTAGCCAGTACCGCCATTCAATGTGATCATGGCTGAACATCCCTAATCAGTAACCCGTTCCAGCCTTCTCCCCATATCCCCGGACACCGCTATTTTTAAGAGCCCTATCTAGCTCTCTCTAGAAAGCATCCAGAGAACCTGCCTCCACCGCCCTCTGAGGCAGAGAATTCCACAGACTCACCACTCTCTGTGAGAAAAAGTGTTTCTTCGTCTCTGTTCTAAATGGCTTACTCCTTATTCTTAAACTGTGGCCCCTGGTTCTGGACTCCCCCAACATCGGGAACATGTTTCACTACCTCTAGCGTGTCCAAACCCTTAACAATCTTATATGTTTCAATGCGATCCCCTCTCATCCTTCTAAACTCCAGAGTGTACAAGCCCCGCTGCTCCATTCTCCCAGCATATGACAGTCCTGCCATCACAGGAATTAACCTTGTAAACCTACGCTGTACTCCCTCAATAGCAAGAATGTCCTTCCTCAAATTAGGGGACCAAAGCTGCACACAATACAACAGGTGTAGTCTCACTAGGGCTCTGTACAACTGCAGAAGGACCTCTTTGCTCCTATATTTGATTCCTCGTGTTATAAACGCCAACATGCCATTCCATGTCTTCACTGCCTGCTATACCTGCATGCTTACTTTCATAGACTGATGAACAAGGACCCCCATATCCCGTTGTACTTCCCCTTTTCCCAACTTGACGTAATTTAGGTAGTTATCTGCCTTCCTGTTTTTGCTACCTAAATGGATAAACTCACATTTATCCGCATTAAACTTCATCTGCCATGCATCTACCCACTCCCCCAACCTGTCCAAGTCACCCTGCATGCTCATAGCATCCTCCTCACAGTTCACACTGCCACCCAGTTTTGTGTCATCTGAAAATTTGCTAATGTTACTTTGAATCCCTTCATCCAAATCATTGATGTATATTGTAATAGCTGCGGTCCCAGCACCGAGCCTTGCGGTACCCCACTAGTCACTGCCTGCCATTCTGAAAGGGACCCGTTAATCCCCACTCTCTGTTTCCTGTCTGCCAACCACATCTGTATCCATGTCAGCACTCTACCCCCAATACCATGTGCCCTAATCTTGCCCACTAATCTCCTATTTGGGACCTTATCAAATGTTTTCTGAAAGTCCAGGTACACTACATCCACTGGTTCTCCCTTGTCCATTTTCCTAGTTACATCTTCAAAACATTCCAGAAGATTAGTCAAGCATGATTTCCCCTTCGTAAATCCATGCTGACTTGGACCGATCCTGTTGCTGCTATCCAAGATTTCCCCTTTGTAAATCCATGCTGACTCGGACCGATCCTGTTACTGCTATCCAAATGTTCGGCTATTTCATCTTTTATAATTGACTCCAGCATCTTCCCCACCACCGATGTCAGGCTAACTGGTCTATAATTCCCTGTTTTCTCTCTCCAGCCTTTCTTAAAAAGTGGGATAACATTAGCTACACTCCAATCCACAGGAACTGATCCTGAGTCTATAGGACATTGTAAAATTATCACCAATGCATCCACGATTTCTAGAGCCACTTCCTTAAGTATCCTGGGATGCAGACCATCAGGCCCTGGGGATTTATCAGCCTTCAGTCCCATCAGTCTATCCAACATTTCCTGCCTAATGTGGATTTCCTTCAGTTCCTCCGTCACCCCAGATCCTCTGGCCACTACTATATCAGGAAGATTGTTTGTGTCCTCCTAAGTGAAGACAGATCGAAAGTACCTGTTCAACTCATCTGCCATTTCCTTGTTCCCCATAATAAATTCACCTTTTTTGGTCTTCAAGGGTCCAACTTTGGTCTTAACTAATTTTTTCCTCTTCACATACCTAATGAAGCTTTTACTCTCCTGCTTTATATTCTTGGCTAGCTTACCTTCATACCTCATCTTTTCTCCCCATATTGTCCTTTTGGTTTTTTTCTGTTGTTCTTTAAACATTACCCAATCCTCTTGCTTCCCGCACATCTTCGCTACGTTGTACTTCTTCGCTTTAATTTTTATACTGTCCCTGACGTCAGCCATGGTCGCCCCTTACTCCCCTTGGAATCTTTCTTCCTCCTGGGAATGAACTGATCCTGCACCTTCTGTATTATTCCTAGAAATACCACTGTCACCCCTGCTAGTGTATCTTTCCAGTCAACTTTGGCCAGCTCCACCCTCATGGACCCATAGTCCCCTTTATTCAACTGTAACACTGACATCTAACATCTACCCTTCTCCCTCTCCAATTGTAGATTTTACTTCGGAGTCACGTGAGTGACTTCGTGAAGACCCCGCCAGGCACGCATGCGCGACATATCGTCGACCGCATGCGAGCGACAGGCAGGGAGGAGCGTTGCTCCTCTACTGCTGGGACCTGCAGGTAAGTAAAAAACTAACCTGCGGTCTTTTTTCTTCTAGGTGGCCTGTCTCAGGGCCTCGCGGCCGCCTCGGATCTGGCTGCTGCGGCAGTCAGCTGCAGCTGAAATAGTTGGAGTCGGGAAGCCCGTTGACCCAGGAGGGTCCGGGCTCATACACTCGCCGGCGGTGGACGGCGGAGGCAGCCCGACTCCACACCGCAGCCCGCAGGGGACGCCGCGGGCTGGCGGCACGAAAAGGAATGGGGCTTGCCGGCTCGCCGTCAAAGGCTCTCAACGGCAGAGCGGCAGCCCCGACTCTACACCGCAGCCCATGGGGGACACCGCGGGCTGGCGGTGTACATGTAGGAGTGGGGCTTGCAGGCTCGCCGTTCAAAGTTAGGAACGGCAGATCGGCAGCCCCGACTCTACACCACAGCCGCGGTGGATACTGCGGGCTGGCGGTGTGCATGCAGGAGTGGGGCTTGCAGGCTCGCCGTCAGAAGTTTTTTCAACAGCAGAGCGGCAGCCCCGACTCTACACCGCAGCCCGCGGGGGATACTGCGGGCTGGCGGTGTGCATGTGGAGTAGGGGTTGCAGTGCTTGCCATGGGCAGCAGCCCCGACTCTACACCGCAGCCCGCAGGGGTTCCTGCGGGTTGCTGGCATTCAGGAAGAAGCAGGCTTGCAAGCAAAGGCAGCCTGACTCCACACTGCAGCTGCAGGGATTCTGTGGCCTGTCTACATTAAAGTGCCCTGCTACTCCAGGGTATGCATTTTCTTCAAGAAGTAGAGACTGCCAGCATATAAAAGTTATTAAAGTATGAGAGGCTGGTCACCATACTTCTTAAAGACCCTCAGGTAAGATACTAACCTTGAATAGCTAAGCATCTGTATTAGAGTTTGCTTACAGATGGATGGAGACCAGAATGAAGGCAGCGAAGCAGGTCTACAAGGGCCGTGCGACTTTAGATGGGAATCAGCGGCCACCATTCCAGAAGAACGCGGAGGCCGGGGAGCCCTGCGCAGCCAGGACCCGTCTCTCCACCACGGCTGACCATGGGGCCGCAAAATGGTGGAGCACCGCGTGGGAGCAGTGTAGGCAAGTCCTGGACTCCCTACCACTCTCACCTAAGCATAGTGACAGTGGGGCAAAGGTGCGTAAACATGTGACCCGTTCGGCGGCTTGTTTTGTCTCTCCTACTATGCAGGTATCAGAGCAGGGGGAGAGCTGCGCACAGGTCATGCCTCGCTGCAGCGGGAGGCATCGACATGTCGCCGGGGGTAACCTGCTAGACTGCGGGCCGGTGATGGATCTGCTGGAAGTCGGGGAGCCCTGCACGAGCAGGAGGTACCGGTGTTCCACCGGAACAGGCTGCCGGAGCGCAGACCGGTGGCAGCAGTTTATGGCTAGGCATCCCCGTTGCTACAGGTAAAGCCGGCTATGCGCCCTCACAGACCCGTATGGTTAAGGGTGACGGCAAGCCTGCACGGACAGCGGAGCCGGTATTGGGGACCGGTACCGATCTTTCCCTCTGCCTTCCCACCAGGCAGAGGTGCCGCTTATGTCCGAACGACGGCGGACTAGCGGTATGTCCGTGCAGGAGCAGGAGGTACCAGAACTGCACCGGAACAGGCTGCTGGAGCGCAGACCGGTGGCAGCAGAATACGGTTAGGCGATCCCGTTGCTACGTGTAAAGCCAGCCAAGCGCCGTCACAGACCCCTGGGGGTGAGGGTGACGGTGTGCCTGCATGGACCACGGAGCTGGTATTGGGGACCGGTTCCGACTCCTTTCCTCTGCCTGCTCGTCAGGTAGAGAGGCCGCTTAGGTCCGAGGGATACCGGGCTAGCGGGTTGTCCGTGCGGAAGTCATTCAGCCCCGCAGGAGCGGGTGCTGACGAGTACCTGTCAGCCACTTCGTTGAGGTGTGACCTACTAGCAGAAGCCCCAGCGACTCATCAGGGCCTGGGGAAGTCGACCTGTTGTCCGTGTGTAGCGGCAGCGGTCGCATGGCTAGGATGGAGCTAATGGTGGAGCAACTATATCAGCGGGACCTGGATCGGCAAGAGCAGGGGTCTCAGCAGTCTGAGAGTCGGATCATGCCGCCACCTTCAATCTCACCTTCATCCATCGGGAGTGCTAGGAGTCAACAGATGGCCGATTTGACGAAGAAGCGGCAGCAGAAGAGCCCACTGCTCTCGATCCAGAAGAAGAAGTTGGAGGTAGTGTCGAAAATCCGAAACCTGTATTTCAGGGGTACCACTGCACTCTACGCTGGCAGTAAGTATTAATTTCTTGACGACACACCAGTTCCAAGACCAGGTGCTTTCAGAAACAATGGAGAGGTACAAGGATCCTGGAAACTGTGTTACCCTGAACGTCCCGAGGGTCAACTCAGCCATCTGAGGGAACATTAGTTCCAATGCGAGGGCACAAGAGATTAAGAGGCAGGAAATTCTGAAGCTATTGTCGTCGGGCATCATGGCGCTCGTCAGGACCCTCGATGGGGCAGGTGTATCCGCAGAGCAGCAGGATGCTCTAGCCCTCCTGTGTAGCACACTTCGGGAAACTGTTTTAGTCAGAGCTCCATCCGGCCCGACATTAACCCTGTATTTGCTGGGTTGGGTCGTACCTCCACCACACCACCAAGACAGCTGTTTGGGGAGGACCTGCCCATGCAGGTCAAAGACGGGGCCATCAAGAACACATCTGCACCAGCTCCCGAACAGCAGAAGCCTTGTTAGGACAGAGCCAGCATAGACTACCTCACCACACACCAGTTGCAGGAACAAGGATTTGCCGAGGCGATTGAGCAGCACCCAGCAAAGACGGAATACTAGAAACCAGAATGTCAGGCCCGCCGGTGACCATGGAGGTAAGGGGGTCTGGTTCTCTTGGAAGTGCTGCATGCATAACCTCACAAGTAGGAGGGAGGTTACATACATTCTGGGGCTCTGTTTGTCACTATCCAGGGAACAGAGCAATAGACATAATAGACGCATGTAACAGCCTTGCTTGCGCCAGGGAACCGACTTTTGACATGCTGCTAAGCTATGGGTAAATTGGAGCTACATTCCAGCCACATAATTGGGCCGTTACGCTATCTAAGCTTGGGTGAAAAAGCAACATCTCGGCATTTATAGCCAATGCTGGACAATTACGAGCTTATGCAGCTGCCAATCAAAGCATAATTGAGGTACAATGGTGGATTAGCAATGGTTGTGATTGTTAAATCCCATCATTACATCAAACCTATTAGTCGCGTTACGAACCGATGCAAGCGCCAAGGGCTGGGGAACTACTGACACCATTCCAGTTGGGGCGGTAGATGGGATTTGCATGAGTCTACTTTTCTTCAATCACAAGGTATAAACTGTTTAGAAATGCTGGGAGCATGTCAAGGGCTTCGCGTTAATGCACTAATCTGCAGCATACGTATGTTCGTCTTCAAAATAATACCACTGAGGTGGCATATTAAACCTTATGGGTGGCGTCAAGTTAATATCTTGGGATGAATTGGAAACATTAATTTGGCTCTGGTGGATTG
Source organism: Raja brachyura (assembly GCA_963514005.1). Next base: position 93,553,120 of record OY740783.1, on the reverse strand, counting down.
AAAGAAATTTGGGTTCAGCTATGTACCTTCTGGATAAGCTCAATATCGTGGCGGACACCAGGTCACAAGTATTAATAATGACATCAAGTAGATGAAACCTCCAAATATCTGCTAAAATTATAGCCTAATATGGAATACCAGATATCGACCTCTTTGCGTCCAGGTTGAGCCATTGGATACCAACATATGTCTCTTGAGAACCAGATCCTGGGGCAGTGGCGTTGGACGCGTTTTCACTACATTGGGGGGGGAAATGCGGGGTTTCTATGCTTTCCCCATTCTGCTTCATCAGACAGATGCTGCAGGATACGCAACCAGGCTCTGCAACATAAAGTACCATGGACATCAAACAGCATCGTGCAGAGAGAGTCCAGTAGAAAGCAGTACCTCGCCTACATAAGGATATGGGAGGTTTCTGTAGTCGGACCTAGACCATCTACATATCTGCTATACTCTCCAAGGTGCTGGAATACTCATGGGTCGTCATTATGATGAGTCCCTCGGTTACAGTGCTGTATACAGTGCCAGGAGTGCATTGTTGTCCTATCGCTAGATTGGACTGGGATGAGGTAGTGTTGACGCTCCTCAGGAGCTGGTCGCCTATGATGGACTTGCTCCCCTTCAAAGTGGTTATGGTAATGGCACTGAACACAGCTCAACGGGTCATGACTTTACAGGAATTAAACCTGGATAGAATGACCGGACCATAATAAGGTAACTTCTTATAGAAGAATTGCTTACACTACACAGACCCGGGACTACAGGTCTGAAAATGGGCATCAGATATATGGAGACGGGTCTGTTTCAGCCATGGAAACCCACGTCACAGGGTGATTGTGCAGTCTATCTCCAGATGACTCAAGGTGGTATTCGGTGCAGCAGGTAAGACACTAGTATTTTAAATGTCATTCTACCAGGGCTGCATCCACATCAGTGGCAAGGACTATGGCGGTGTTCATGGATTATGGCCTCGCAATAGCAAGCTGGGCCAGTGAATCTACATTTCAGCGGGTTTATAACTGACTTGTAACCGCTCCCGCAACGTTGGCGGATTCAGTCTTAAGTGCTGTTCCCTAAACGCTGGTCCCCGAGTTCAGGGGGTTATTGTTGTATTAACAAATGTTATTATTTTTCAGCTTGTTCAAGTCTGAAATACGTTAACATACTTCCTCCATCAGAATTACGGCAGTGTGTGAGCATGGGCGTGGTCCAGGGCATGTAATCACAGAGCTTTGAAATCTTCACGAAGTCACTCACGTGACTCCGAAGTAAAATAGTAAGATTAACAAGAACTTACCAGTTTGAAGTTTGATCTTTATTTTATGAGGAGTTGCGATGAGGGATTTCGTGCCCTCCGCTCCCAACCCTCTATTATAAATTCAACTGGTATGGTCAAGTTTTAATCTTACTATCTTCGGTTTGTGATCTGTGATTCCACACCGCTACTTTGAAGAATGTCGCGCATGCGTGCCTGGCGGGGTCTTCACGAAATTCCTCATCGCAACTCCTCATAAAATAAAGATCAAACTTCAAACTGGTAAGTTCTTGTTTAATCTTACTATTAAACCTGACTGGTCACTACCTCCTAATGGCTTATTAACCTCGAGGTCCATTATCAAATCCAATTCATTACATAACATTAAATCCAGAATTACCTTCTCCCTGGTAGGCTCCAATACAAGGTGTTCTAGGAATCCATCACAAAGGCACTCTACAAAGTCCCTTTCTTATGGTCCAGGGTGGGGGAGGAGGGGTGAGAGAGATGCGAGGAGGGAGAGATGGGAGGAGAGAGGGAGCTGAGAGGGGGGGAAGGGAAGGGGGGAGAGGGGGGGGGGGGGGTGGGAGGGGAAAGGTGGGGGGAATGGAGTGGTAGGGAGGGTGGGGAGGGATGGGGTAGAGGGAAGGGGGTAGGGGAGGGGTGGAAGGGAGGAGGGAGGGCAGGAGGGAGATGGGGTATGGGGAGAGAGGGGGTAGTGTAGAGGGAGGGGACGGGTAGAGAGGGGGAAGAGTGGGGAGAGAGGAGGAAATGGGGTAGGGGAGAGAGGGGAGGGAGTGTGAGAGGGGTAGGGGAGAGAGGGGGAAGAGTGGGGAGGGAGGGAGGGGAGAGAGGGAGGGAGGGGGGTGGGGCAGTCCATGTATCCCCACTCCCTATCACCCCCATTCCTCTCCCTCTATTCCCACACTCTCTCTCCCTCCCTACTCCCTCAATCCCCCCACCCCCCACTCCCGAGGATCTCACCTGTCCTCCGGATCTGCAGAACTTGCTTGTGCAGAGAGAGGAACACAGCACAGGGAGGAGTCTGAGAGCCAAGGACTTACCTCTTCTCCCGATCTACAGAGCATTTTGAGAATGTTGGGGGGGGGGGGGGGGGGAGCTGGAGTGAGCGGGCGGGCGTGGGAGTGGGCTTCTCACTCTTTGGAGCGCGCAGGGGATAGGACGGGCTGGGAGGGGCGCGAAGGCGGACGGGGCTTCATGAGCTGCGCCAGCTGTGAGTTCAGCGGAACTTCCACCTTATCTCTTCTCCCGATCGGCAGAGCATTTACCCTGCCCGCCCGTCGCCTTATCTCTCATCCCAATCGGGCGGGCGTGGGAGTCCAGCTGTGGGCTTCTGACTCTCTGGAGCGTGCAGGGGATGGGAGGGGCGAGCAGGTGGGCGTGCTATTCCAGCTGCGGGTTGGAGCGGGCGGGCGGGTGAGTCCAGCTGCGGGGGGCGCGGCGCATGTGTAGTTGGAGGGGGAGTGGAGGAGAGTCGGGCTGCCAAATGAAGAGAGAGAGAGAAGCAGCTTGGATTGGTTGGCATGTAGGGTTGTGACGTCAGCAGCTTGTGAGTCCCGTTTAGATTTTAAAATGAGTGACTGTGGTGGGGGGGGAAGGATTTTATTTAAAAATGTGTACATAAAAATGTCTAAATGGAATGAGGAGTGCATTAGTGAATGTAAAAGTGTAATGTCTAGCGAAATGGAAAAAATCTCAAAGTTTTAGTGGATCATGGAAACAAGGAGGGAGAAGGGTGAGGAGAGATGGAGAAGGGGAGAGGAAGGAATGGGAGGAGGAGATGGGGTAGGGGAGAGAGGGAGAGAGAGGGTGAGGGGAGAGAGGGAGAAGAGTGGGGAGGGAGGGAGGGGGAGAGGGCAGTCCACCTATTCCCCACTGCCTATGACCCACAATCCTCTACCTTTATTCCCACACTCTCCCTCCTCACCTCCCCCATTCCCCCCTCCCTCCCGACTCCCTCTTCACCTCTCCAGGATTGGGCCCTACCCTGCCCCCCCCCCCCGTCACCTCATCTCTGCTCCTGATCTGCAGAGCATGCCGGCATGAGAGTGGAGCTGTGGGACCAATGTGGAGCTGTGGGACCAAAGATCCTGCTTGTCGGGAGGGGCGCGCAGGTGGGCGGAGCTTCTCTAGCTGCGCCAGCTTCGCGGAACTGACACCTTATCTCTCCTCCTGATTGGTAGCACATTTTGAGAACGGGGGGGGGGGGGTTTGAGCACGCGAGTGCGCGGGAGAGTCCAACTGCGGAAGGCGGGGCGCGGCGCGAGCATAGTTGAAGTGGGGGGGGGGGACCGCGCGGGCGAGTCCCACTGCGGGAGGCGTGAGCATAGTTGGAGTGGGGAGGGAGAGAGGGGAGCCGGGCTGCCAAATGAAGAGAGAGAAGCGGCTTGGGATTGGTCGGCATGTGGGATTGTGACATAAGCTGTTCGTGAGATGCCGTTTCGATTTTAAAATGAGTGAGTGTGTGGGGGGGGGGGGGGCGGGGGGAGTGTTTTATTAAAAAATGTGTACATAAAAATGTCTAAATGTAATGAGGAGTAAATACGTGAATGTAATCGCTAGCGAAATGAGTTTGAACATATGGTTTTGGCGGACCATGGAATCAAATGGCATGTGACATACACCCACACACACACAGTGTTTTAAATATAGATAGATAGAAAGAAAGATAGGTAGATAGATGTTCTATGTGTTGAGGATTTAACAGAGGCCAGTGATAGAGACCCTAACTTCATGCAGGAAAATAGAACTGTATTATGAGTATGCATAAATGGAGACTTGTATAGAATAGAGCAGAGGGAAGCACTATTGAATCTTGATTGAAATATTATATAGACGAAGGATTTTATCACTCTTTGTATTACACTTCATCCCAGCAGCCTTAGAATTAATACCATGTCAATGAATAATAGGTTGAATTTTTCTGCAGAATGCTAAGAACCCCAATGTATGCACTATTTAATAACACAATCTACTTGTAAGAGATTTAGAGGTGAGTAGTCCGAGCTTAATAGTGACTTCTCTTTGTCACATACATTTTCATTGATACCTGAAGGTTAACCTAATGAATCTATATCAGATTCTCCAAATTTTTATTATTCATTTTATATGTTGTCCAGATTCATGTTGCAGGATCATTAATGTAATTTCCTCAAGAGGAAAATACTTAAAATATGCGAAACAGGTTAGTTATTTTAAGTTGTATATGGTTAATAATTCAAAAGCCAGTGTGGGTCGAGGATGATCAGAAGAAATTATGAGTTGCCTCATCTGCTTTTCAGGGAATAATATTAATTTAATGGGAATACACCAATCAAGAAATTATGAATGAGTTTTATCTAATCTTCGTAAAATGTTTTGTTTAGTATTCATTTTTCACAATCTGGGCATTACTGGTAAATGTTAGTAAATGTATAAAAGGTATTAAGTGTACAGTACCAAAACTTGAATATTGCTTATGTGATTATCATCCTCTAATTTCCCCACTTATTTTAAACAGTATGTGGAACTTCAGGTGGTTTGCAAATACAGAAACGACTCCTTGTCACCCCGCTCTGGCCACAGCCAGTAAACTTAGAAATTCCTACTTTATGAAAGGTGCATTTTAGTCATATATTTGAAAAGGAGAGTATAACTTACTATGTAGGAAATATCCATTTGCTCCCACACATCCATTTTCACCACAGGTCTGTAGCTTTAGTAAACAATGTTTTGGCTGATGCTCATTGATTAGTTATTGCATTGAGAGTAAAGAGAGTCCCAATCAGAACTTTTTTTTCCCAGCGGAGAATATAAAAGACTATAAAGCAAAGCTTTAAGGTCAGAGAGGAAAAATTTAACGGAGATGTATGGGGCAAGTTTTTTTTTTACAGAGAATAGTGAGATGGATATGCAGGGAATGGAGGGATTTGGACACATGTAGGCAAAGGAGACAAGGCATCATGTTTGGTGCGAAAGAGCCCAATCCAATACAGTTCTATCATCATCATCAGCGGGTCAGTCGAAATGAGCATGACTGTCCTCTCATGGAGGACGCCTATGCATGACTTTATTTAACGTGGGGAGACCGGTGCACAGACAGCCACCACGTGGAGATTAGTTTAACAAGGCATCATGTTTGGTGACAAAGAGCCCAATCCAATGTAGTTCCATCATCATCATCATCAGTCACGAGTATGACTGTCCTCTCATGGGTGACTTTATTTAACGTGGGGAGACTGGTGCACAGACAGCCACCTTGACAGATCTGCGTCAGAATCCAGTGGCATTGAACCCAAGATGACCGGGGACCCTTTTCAGCTGCAGCCTTCATCCGCCTTCCCAGCTGTTGGGACGCTCCACTAAAGTCAGCCATCGTCCTCCGCCTGTTTCACCGTTGAGGCCTTGGTTGGATTGCTCTTTGTCAAAGACCTGCCCCTCGACCTTACAACCATGGGTGACCCTACCAGGAGCATAGCTCCAGATGACATTGCTCTCAGGATTTCAGGACCACACGGGCTTCTCCACCACAACAAGGTGACAATCCACGTTTCTATACTCTAAGTTCTAAGAATATGTTCTATGTCTGAAGGTCTCGACCCAAAACATCACCCATTCCTTCTCTCCAGAGATGCTGCCTGTCCCGCTGATTTATTCTAGCTTTTTTGTGTCTACTCTACGTTCTATACAATATTACAAGACACCTTTACATATTAATGCAGTGGAATGGTATGGCCTTGGAAAGAGATCCAAAAAATACAAGTAGCAAACGATGCATGAGATCCTAATAAAATATCAGATTGCTGCTTACAAAATATTAAACAAGATGTTGCTTTACAGCAAATCTCCCAATAGACTGAACTGAAAGTCCTCGAAATGTAACCCTGCTCTCGCCGATCAATATTCGTGCTTTCTATCAGTGTTGATCTGGCTGTGCACACTACATGCCAATATTGACGGTGGAGCTTCAAATGCATCTGGTGATAATTTTATTCACATTTTGACACAACCCTCTGAAACCGACCAATAGGTTTCTGTAACAGCTTGGTATCAAGGGGCATATATATTGCAATGTACCATCTGTCACATTTCAGCACGAGAGCACAGCCATTAAGTTAAAACCATGTGTACAATAGAATATTTTTAATTTCTGTTGCTGCTTTGATAAATGTTTTCTCTTTAACTTTGCAGAAGCTGCAGCATCCTCTATTATTTCTGCTCTAGTTAGAAGAAAACAAATGACTTACATTATTTAGTGTAATCCTAAGAGGCCTGCTGTGCTACATATAAACAATAGCAGTTCACCAGATTTTTCCATCACAATTCCCACTCCAGTACCATGGAACTCATATTTAAATGTGTTGCACAGCCTCTGCTGATTTGGGTCAGTTTCATGATGTGTAATTGGAACAGTATCTGTTGATAAACTCTTTAAAAGCATGCATCTGGGACTTAGTTCTGTTCTTCATCTCTACCATAAAGTTGTTTGAAAGTGAAATGTTACAGCTTCCAATTTATGTAATATTATCAAAGGCCTTCCAAGGTCATGAATAGATACATTGAACATCAAACCATACAGCACAGGAACAGGCCAGCCAGTCTGTGATGAAGATAATACCAAGTTAATCTCCTCTACCTGCATGCCATTTATTTCCCGCATTCCCTTTATATCCGTATGCCTATCTAAAAGCTTCTTAAATGCCACTTTTGTATCCGCTTCAACCACCAATCTGCATGGCGTTCCAAGCAGCAACCACTCTCTGTAAAATAAACTATGTCCCATGCATCGCCTTTAAACTTACTGCTTCTGACTTTAAAACTATGCTCTCTAGCCTGTGACAATTCCACCCTGGGAAATAACTGTTGCAGGTGTGGTTTAGTAATCATAACAAAGCATTGTATTACAAGACCCTTCTTCACGCTGATGGTAAAAAGATGTGAGGGTGAAGGTTTGGGCAAGAGCTGGCAAATGATGGGAGGATAGACACAAAAAGTTGGAGTAACTCAGCTGGACAGGCAGCATCTCTGGAGAGAAGGAATGGGTGATGTTTCAGGTCGAGGGTCTCGACCCGAAACGTCACCCATTCCAGAGATGCTGCCTGTCCCGTTGAGTAACTCCAGCTTTTTGTGTCTATCTTCGGTTTAAACCACGATCTGCAGTTCCTTCCTACACAAGTGATGGGTGGATCCAGGTAAGGAACAGTTGGTTAACAGATGGGATGGGGGGGGTGGATGTTTTACCTGAAATTGGAAAATTCAATGTTTACACTATTGGGTTGCAGGCTACCCAGCAGAATATGAGGTTCATCCAGTTTCCACGTGGCCTAATTTGTTTACTCACTGAAGATTCCAGCAATTGCAGTCCCTTATGTCTCTGTTGTATTCTGAAGGCAGGGGTTGAGTGGTCAAATTGATTGTATTTGTCTTTGCCTTCTTACGTCAGGTTTCAATGTTGTCTCATGAAAATCGTAACAAAACAAGATAAAGTAAGGACGGGGCTGTGGAATTTAGATGAACAGAAGCTGAAATCAAATGCACAGAAATAGGGATGGCTGTTCAAATTGTTGTCACCAGGGTTTTTCCAGAGTCAGCACAAGACCTACAATATTATGGTAGAAAGGGGCAATAAATGTGAAGTGAAGTGAGAGCAATCAGTGGGCTTTCATTCACAGAGATGGAAGAGCCTGCCATAGATACACACAACTAATCAACTCCTGACACTGACTGATATTCAAACTCACATCCAAATCTATCATATTGACCAAACAATGTTTACAGTTTACTCACTAGATGGATAAAGTGTAGGAATGTACAACACCAAGGTAAACAGATCATTAATTCTCTTTAATATGCTACCTGAAGTGTAAATCTTTCCCCTGCAAATAGATTTATTTTCTGCAGTGAATTGGTTGAATAGTCTTTGATTTGTTTTTTGCTTGCAAGTACCAAAGTTGTTCTGTTGGATATGATTTCCATATTCACCATGAAGCTGTCATTTACAATTAAATATATCTCAGCATTTATTAATATGGTAATTAAAGTGTCTAAGAAAGATAAGCTGTAATCTGCAAGTATAGGCAGTGGAACATTTTAATATTCCTTTAGCATGCAAAAGATGGTATCTGCTTCATCATTTCTTGCTTTATAGGATGCAGTTTTAAAATTTAGATGTGAAGTTAATTGTGTACCATTAATGCACTGCTTTTTATTAACTTCTTGCTGCACCATCAAATGGTTCCTTCAAGGCTCATAAATTCTTCCACACCAATCAGCATCATTGCACGCTCCTGCCAGCATGTAGCTTTGATAAGTAATTATTTTTCATTTAATTAAGGGCAGTCCTAAGATTCACAAGATGTAAATTCTAATTGCCAACAAGCAAGCAGTAAATTTCATAGCCGCAGCAGGAATGCAATGACCTGGCTCGGCTCCGTTACTTAAAAAGTTAAAAAATAAAATCGCAAAGATTACCAGTATCTTGATTCAAATTTGCATTTGAAGCAATAGGACCAACTTGATCTTTGTTAATGTATCATTAATTATAATTGCAATTTTATTAATCTAAGCCAGTATAATGTAATGACAGCTAATAAGCTGCCTTATTAGACATTAACAAATTCATAATCTTCAAACTGGTCCAAATAAATGGATATGACTTCTCTCCAGAGATGCTGTCTGACCCGCTGAGTTACTCCAGCACTTTGATTTAAACCAGCATCTGCAGTTCTTTCCTACACAAATGGACATGACTGTTTCTTTAACAATTAGATTCTTTAACATGTCAAATCAGCATCTTCACAGACATATAGTCCGAAGCAGGAAGTGATCGAATGCAGGCACGCAGGCATCGAACCCGGCGTTCGGAAGCCGCGGTCACGTGACATGGGAGGAGCTGTTTCACTTTCGCGCCACAGTTGTGTTGCTGACCACCGTTGTGGTCAGATGTGTTTGCAGACACCTGTATGTCAAGGAGCTATTGCCTTAATAAATCAGTTTGATAAACTTGGTTGTCGTCTTTGCATCCGCCAAATTGGTGACCCCAACCAGTCTAGCCGTCGTTAGACATGAGAACATGCAGGAGGACTAGGTCCCCGCAGAATCGGCCAGCACAAGGCAGGGTTCACTGGGCTACAAGCTACCTCCCTTTTGGCCAGATCAACCTCAGGTGTGGTTCGCCCACGTTGAGGCACAGTTCCATCCGCATCGAATAATCGCCGATGACACAATGTACTTTCATGTGGTAGGAGCGCTATCACAGGACTGTGCCTCGAGGCTGTTGCTGAATATTAGAGACCCACCGATGATCGCATAGTATGAAGGTTTGAAGATCCTGCACATGGACAGTGTCGGCGATTGGCGGCCATCCACCATCATGGCGAAGATGCTGGCCCTGATGGACGGGCACTGCCCGTGTCTTCTTTTGATGCTCGCCGGGGCCGATTTCAGCGATTCCCAGAGAGACGACGGGTTGTGGACCTACAGACGGCGGGACATTTGTTCTTTCATCTACCCCACTGCCACGGCGCGGGTGCAACCCACACGTCATTGGGACGAAGGTCAGGATCCGCCCAGCGCCGAAGAAGCATCGCCGCTGCCGAAGGTGTACAGCCGACGACGTTGGTGCTACTGCCATTTCCGTTGTGGTGTGGAAGCCCGAAGATGCCATTGGTGACCAGACCATTGCATATCATCCGGAGTCGAACGGTCTAGTCGAGTGGTTTCACAGACACCTTAAGACGGCGTTGAAGGCCCGGCTCACCAGCCCTGATTGGGTTGACCAGTTGCCCTGGGTTCTCCTAGGCACCAGAACTACGCCTAAGGAAGACCTCGATGCCTCCTCGGCCGAGTTTGTGTATGGCTCGGTTTTGCTGGTACCTGGGGATTTTCTGCCCGCCACCCGTGATCAGGTCCCGGCTTTGGCGGTGCTAGCTGACCTTCGCGAGCGGGCGCGCGTGTCGGTCCCAGTTCCCACTTCCCAACACAGGTCATCCACTGTGCATGCGCCTACTATGTTACAGGATTGTGATATGGTTTCCTTCCTAGGGATGCTCACCACTCGCCATTGCAGCGGGTGTACGAAGGTCCGTACAGGGTACTAGAGGCTGGTACCTTAACGTCCACGTTGGACATGGGTGGCAGGGAGGAGTCCGTCTCCGTCAGCTGCCTTATGCCGGCCCACGTTGACGAGGATAGCCCGGTGGCTGTGGCCATTCCGCTGCGTAAAGGGCGTCCACCGGCCGTTTTGCCGCCCTCCGCACCTGTTACCACCTGTTATGTTTCACCGGTCCCCTCTGTTACGCATGTCCCTCGTTCGCGTTTGTCGCGTCCCTCCGGTTCTAGTTTTGCCGGTCCCAAATGTTCCACTCACCCCAGCGACCTCGGACTACGCGTTCCGGTCGAACCTTCCGTTACCCGTGCGTTTCCGTACTGCGGATTCTGGGGGGGGGGGGCATGTAGCAGCGCCTGCTGGCACGCGCAGGTATCGAACCCTGCGGTCACATGACATGGGAGGGGCTGCTGTTATTGCGCGGTTTCGCTTTCACGCCACAGTTGTGGTCAGATGTGTTTGCAGAGCCCTGTAGGCCAGGGAGCTATTGTCTTAATAAATCAGTTCAGAAAACTTGGTCGTCATCTTTGCCTCCGCCAAAAATTAAAATAATAAAATTAGTTTAAAATCATTAAACATTGAAAGAGAAAGGTAAAATTAAGAGAGAGAAGGAAACAGATGAAAGCTGACAAAAATACACTGGACATGATGTTTTAGACAGGTTTAAAATGCTAACTATAATTATATGAGACTCCACAATTGTATAATGATATTCTCTGCGCTATAGCGATAGTTTGGCAATGATCATGACTGATTGTGCAGTTAAAGTTGTGCATAAATCTACCTTTTTATTTAGCATGTTTAGAGCTCGGCCAGTGGGTAATTAAAATTCTACACACTATATTGATTTCAAGCTTATTGACGAGGTACATGAGCTGCAAAACCTTTGGAGGAGTTGGGCAAATTGGACAGCACTTCCTGTTTTCCACATTTATCAGTGTCTTTTAAGACACTGGAAGTTGCTGAAATGGCGCAGTATAGCAAATGAGATTTGCAATACACTTCAAAGTGAACCTAAACATTGGTGACCGTTCGATCGATTAAGTTGGTGATAGAGTGAGAATAAGATCAAACTGTTACATTTGGTACTCAGCACATAGGATTACCACTATCAAGATTGGATTCAGGATATTGATGCAGTAAAAGCATTCTCAGTGATGCTGGTGTTTAAGGACCAGATGTAGGTAGAAGACTGTGGAGTAGGGGCTTTCTGAAACACTGAATGGCCAGAGAAGAGCAATAAAGTTGCAAATAAATTTATATTAATAACAAATGAGCAACTGTCTGGAAAACCAGACCACAATGAGCATATAACATGATAGATAAAGCCAAGGGAATTTAAAACAAAATAATGTAAAGTCAAATGTAAGTAACTTTTGATCACATTAACCTGCACTGTTCATGTCTCGAACTTTAACTGACCACATCCCTTCGATCTACAATGGGACTTTCAGATAGATGGCGATCAATATTTGCCCTGGAAAGGGACATTAGTATTCTTCAATTGGCCATACTCTTGAAGGATCTCAATTACATTGATTCACATGTGCTTATTTGCAGATCCTCATGACGCAAACAACACCGTTTTCTGGTAAGCCTTTCTTTCATGACGAAGGAATGAAGAATAGTAAGATTGAACGAGAACTTACCAGTTCGAAGGTTGATCTTTATTTCATGAGGAGTTGCGGTGAGGGATTTCGTGAAGAACCCGCCTGCACGCATGCGCGACATTCTTCAAAGTAGCGGTGTGGAATCACAGAAACCAACAACAGAAATGACTTGGCATAGTAAGATTGAAGAGACTCTAATTACCAGTTGAGTATGATCGAGGGTTGGGAGCGGAGGGCACGAAATCCCTCACCGCAACTCCTCATGAAATAAAGATCAACCTTCGAACTGGTAAGTTCTCGTTCAATCTTACTATTTCATTTCGGAGTCACGTGAGTGACTTCGTGAAGACTTCAAAGCTTCTGTGATTACTCGCCCTGGACCACGTCCATGCTGACACACCACTAGCAAGGATGGATGGGAGTAAACAATTCTGTCAAACAGGTTATACTGAAAGACAAAAGAATATTTATTAATAACAAAGCAAAAACCCCTATTCGGGGACATCCCCACGTTCTTGACCTGCATTCAGCTCGGCCTCCGCGAACTGTAGGGTAGCAGCAACAGGCTTGTTGTAGAATCGCTGAAACACAGCTTCATGCGCCCATCCTGCTGTAGCGAGAATATGGTCCATGGGCACCTCCATGACCCTCGCCGCCGACGTTGATGCAGCCCTGGTGGAATGGGACTTGAACACATTAGTGTCGATACCTGACTTACCCAAGACGATCCGGAGCCACCTGGATATCGTCTGGACTGTCATTCGATGGTGAGGTCTCTTGTGAGTGACAAGCAGGTATTTCTCCATTCCTCTGATGCGTCTCGTCACCTCGACATAGTGACGGATATGGGCGGCTAAACATAGCCGAGCATCTGCGGGGTATGCCGGGAACTTCAGCTGCAGCCCTGTGCACCCAGGTCTATGCTGCTTTAGTAGCTCATCGATAAAGAAGACTACTTCTCCAGGGGTAGAGATCATCCTGTCGATACGGATTTTATGCAGCGTCTGTACCCTCTGTGCTGAAGTCAGCGCTAGTAACATCACCAGTTTCATGGTGAGTTTGTCCAGCTCTAGCCCCTCCATGGGCGACCACGTCCTGAGCAGGGTTAGTACATCCCTGTTCAGGACAGGGATGTACTAACCCCGCATGAGTCTGGACACTAGCCTGTTGGATCCTACCTCAATATTGAGGTAGAATGACAGCGCGCTTCTGGCGCTGTTGATGGCACTGTAGCTTAAGTGTTCAGCATGGTGCACCCCGCGAGGAATTCCAATACGTCGGCTATGGATGCATCGTCATATGTGATGCGAGAGCGGCTGCAATAGGCTTCCCATTTTCTGATGTGGGAAAGGCATCTTTGCCTGGTCGACTCTCGGCATGACGCCCCAATGGTATCCATAGTTCGAGTTGAGAGGCCATACTGCAGCAATGGCCTAGTTAGAATCTGCAAGCCAATAAATTTAAATAGCTATGGCAGGGATGTGGCTCCCCTGACACGGGGTTAGTAACCAATTGTGGGCAACCCTCTAAGAGGACCCAAGTCTGACTGATCATGTCAAAGACCACCGGATACCATGGCTGCGTAGGCCAGTTGGGTACAATAAGAATGCCTTTAGCAGCATCCATCTGGATTTTACGCAATACCCGACTGATGAGGCAAAACGGGGGGAATGCATAGAAAAACCACTGCCCCCAGTCGAGCGAGAATGCATCCATCGCCATTGCCCCAGGATCTGGTTCCCACGAAACGTATGTTGGTACCTGATGGTTCAACCGTGACGCAAAGAGGTCGATATCCGGTCTACCAAATTTGGCTGTAATTTTAGCAAAAATTTGAGGATGCAACATCCATTCGATGTTGTCATTAAACTTGCGTAACCTGGCGTCCGCCACAGTATTGAGCTCACCTGGTAAATAGGTAGCTGAAATCCAAATATTCCTGTCAATACACAAGAGCCAAATTGTATTAGCCAATTCATCACATGAAATTGACCTGGTACCGCCCATATGGTTTAAATACGCCACCGCCGTGGTATTGTCTATTTGGATACGGACATGAGCACCAATAAGATTGGAACAATAAGCACGAAGTCCGTGAAATGCTGCAAGCATCTCCAAATAGTTTATCCCTTGTGACAACAATATAGTAGATTAAAGGGTGTCCCATCTGCCCCCGCAACTAGAATAATTGTCCGTAGCACCCCAGCCATAGGAGCTTGCATCGGTTTGCAAGTATACCATCGGATTGGGCACAATGATGGGTTTGAATGAGCTACTAATATGGCGCACCCACCATTGTAACTCAATCTTAGCTTTAGAAGGCAGCCGCATTGGTCTGTCGAAATGACCGGCGTTCCGCTTTAACGCGGAGATCTTGGCTCTTTGCAAATTTGGATAATGCAAAGGCCCGTATTGGGCTGCTGGAAACAATGCTACGATTTTGCCAATCACCTTAGCTGTTTGTCTAATTGATGGTATACTGGCGCAGGCTAAAGCCTGACGCGCTTGGGTGACATCCCCAACCTTGTTAGTCAGTATGGTGGCCCTCATGCGATTGGAATCCACCGTAAACCCGAGATAATCCATAACCTGGGAAGGGCAGAACTTCGACTTGTCTGGATGGACAATAAACCCCAGCTGCTGAAAAATTCCGACAGTGGCTGAGACTGCCCGTTCAGCCGACTCCAGGGTATTGCCAACAATCAGTATATCATCCAAATAGGCCATCACGATATGATGCTGCTTCCGTAACTGGGCCATGATGGGTTTCAGTAATAATCTAGGGGCAGTAGTAAGCCCATTTGGCAAAGCCCTGTATTGCCAGAGCTGACCCATCCAGACAAATTTTAAGAACTTCCTGTGATGTTTCCGAATGGATACAGAATAGTACGCACCTTTTAAATCAATGCATGCCATAAAGCAGCCATGCGAAATCAATGATTTGGCTGTCTCAAAAGTGTCCATTTTGAAATGGGTGTATGTTACAAAAGTATTCAAATGGGTCAGATCAATAATCACTCGGCAGCCTCCATCCTTCTTAGGCCTAGTAAATATATTTGAGACAAATTCAATTGGTTCGTGCATAGCTTTTTCTATCACGCCTTTTTCTTCTAACCTTAAGATCTCAGCATAGCCTGCTGCCTGTTCAACGGCAGACAGCGTAAACGTCCGATTAGGCATATGCTGGGATGGAGGAATGTCCCCGTTAATAAACTCAATCTCATGACCCCGAATACTTTGCAAAACAAATTCATCGGAAGTGATAGTTTCCCATGCCCCCAAAAAGAATCGAAGGCGCCCACCAACATGTGAAGTTAAATGCACAGATAAGTGAAAACCAGACCGCCTTACCTCCCTGGTTACTGGCGGTCCCTGACATGTTTGGGTGGTCGTGGAGGTGCTGGGTTGGACTGGGATTGTGGTGTCCTCATCTTCCACTGGGGCCGCTGCGGGCCTTGCCCTAAAAAAGCCCGCTGCTGCTGGGGCTGTTGATAGCGAGGCGGAGCTGGAGGATAGGTCCTTGTCGATGTGGCCACAGGGCCTCGCGGCCGAACAAATGGAGCTTTCGGGGCCGACGGTCTGGGGGCGATCTGCGACCGCATAAGTCCCACCGTTTTGGCATGCTCATCGAGCTCCTTGACCCTCTTCGGGAGGTCTTCCCCGAAGAGCTGTCGGGGCGGCGGTGGAGGCGGCGCCTTGCACAATCCAGCAAACTTTGGGTTTAGCGTGGGGCGAATGCTGCTTTTTCTGAAAGCATTGATTTCATGCTGCGTGGCACATAATAGCGCCAGCGCATCCTCCTGCTCCAGATTGAGGTCTTCACCGTCTACCGACCGCACAAACGCGGTAATACCGGCCGTGAGGAGCCTCAGGATCCGTTGGAGTTTTAACTCCTGGGTTCGGATAGCCGTCCCGATGTTGCCCCATATTAGCGTATTGACCACAGGCATGTTGAGGGAGTCGCAGTTGGAAGGGGCCTTATGCCGAATAATGGCCTGAGAGAGAACTTCCTCCTGGAGCTGGTGGTTGGTGAGGAAGTCCACGGTGGCAGCCAGTTTGGGGTTGAGAGGAAGCCCTGTTGTGTGTGGAGCAGCAAATTTCGCCGCCACGTCCAGGAGTTCTTCCGGCGGTACTTCCGAGGGAACCGGTGTCTTCCCTGTGCCTGTTGATGCTGGATGCTTCCTGCTGTTGGTTGTGGAGCAGGAGCTCCAGTAGCCGCTCCATGCGGTCAATACGCCCTTCACCCTGAACACTCGGGCGGTCGGAGTCCTCAGGCTCGGAAACACTGCCGAGGCTCCTATCATCGGCCCGCACCTCGTCGAGGTGAACCCGGTGCCGGTATTTGTCGCTGCCAGCCGCCGCAGCGAAGCTGAGCGATTCCCGCGTGGGAGGTGTGTTCAACCGCCTCCGTTTGGCGGGACCTGATGCCGCTGCCACTGAGGGCAAATGCGGCGGGTAGTCGGCACCAGACTCAGCATGGAGACCCGACGCCCGCGCGGGCTTGCCGGCTGCCCACGTCGTGGACTTTGCCGACGCATGGTCTCGTCCTCCCATCCATGGGGGACTCGGCGACCTTGGCGGGACCCCACCCAAATGACCCGTCCCGGCGTCGGTGGTTGGGGGGTCGACACTGGACCTCACAGTGGACCTGGGTCCCGCCTTTGCTGTCCGCTGCTTGGCGGCAGGTGATGCCGTAGCCCCAGAAGGGTTAGGCTTGCGGGCTCCATCCCTCCCCCTTCTCGGAGGGCTGAGGGAGAAGGGCCGTGCAGCCGCACGCGAGCCCTTGCCGAGGCCGCCAACAGGCCCGTTGGCGACCTGAATGCTGAAGCAGGGTCCACCTGCTCTGGCGGCACACCGCAGTCCTGCTCCTCGAACTCATCCCCGGAGCTGCGGTGTGTCAGCGGGTCCGGTCCTGCAGTAACAGGGCTGCCCGGTTTCCCCGCCTTCCTCCCGGCCTGTCTCACAGGTGCAGCCGATGATGAGGGCTCCGGGACAGATGGCCGGCGACTCCAGACGGACGTCCTGCGGCCTTTCAAACTCCCGTCCATGTCCTTGCTGAAAGAGAAAAACACTACCAGCAAGGACCAACCAACTTAAGGTTAGTATAACTTACCTTAGCGGTCCCTTATGAAGGACTGGCGGGGAGTGCACCCCACCGCCAGCCGTCGGCAGCAATGCGTTGCGACGATATGGCGCGCATGCGTGCTGGCAGGTTCTTCACGAAGTCACTCACGTGACTCCGAAATGAAATCAAAGATCTTTGGAAATCATGATACAACTCTCTCTTGCAGCATTAACCGGAAGAGTTGGATTGTGAAGTCAGTAATGCAAGAATAGAGGTAAGGCAAGAAAACTGTAAGTATGCATGTGGACCTTGAATGATTTCCATCATTAGAGCCACCATTTGTTAAAAATAAATTTAAAAACACCAGCACATATTTTTGTACATCTAGCATCAATAATCTTCATTGTACAAGGATCCCAAGGAACCAAAGCAAAATTATCTGGGTAAAATGTCAGAAAAGGCATGGATTACAATTGGAAGATAGATTAAAATAATATATAATTTTTTGTTATCACTGAATCACCAACATTGCAAGTTGAATAGAAATCAAGGCCTGGATGTTCCTGACCAGGGTTTGGTAACTGCATTCAACACCCGTATTTTCTGTTCTTCCACACTTTAAAAATACAGCATGGAAACGGGTCCTTCAGCCCAACCTGCTGATACTAATCAACATGTTCCATCTACACTAGTCCCACCTGCCTATGTTTGGCCCATATCCTTCTAATGTCCCGTATCCATGTCCCTGTATAAATGTTTCTTATACATTGCGATAGTACATGCCTCAACTACCTCCTCCAGCAACTCGTTCCATACACCCACCACCCTTTGTGTGGAAAAGTTACTGCTCAGGTTCTTGTTATGATCTAACCAAGAAACATCTCTGGAAGACTTTGACAGAGAGCAAAGTGGAACCTTGAAATTTGCCATCTGTTAAGATTCAATTAAAAACAATTAACTTTGAGATATTTTAAAATATTTTTAATAATTACAGAATGAAAATATTTTTAAAAATCCCCAAAAGGTTAAATACAATTTGCCTTATTCTTCTATGCAACTGTACAATTCCTATTCAATTGAGAATGAGCCAGGTCTGACCAAAGCAGGGCTGACTCCACTGACAATGTAATCAGGAAAGTTATGCCTGAGCTTACCTAGTAAATCAGACTAGCACTGCTGCAAGGAAGAACCAAATAATAGAACAGTACAGCACAGGAACAGACCCTTCAGCCCACAATGTTTGTGCCGAACATTGATGCCTTGCTCAACTGATCTCTTCTGCCTACACATGATCCATATCCCTCTATTACCTGCACATCCAAAAGCCTTAAATGCTACTCTCGAATCTGCTTCACCACCATCCGTGGCACTGTGTTCCAGGTTCCCTCCAATCTCTGTGTAAAAAAACGTACCCCACAGATCTCCATTAAACTTCCCTCCTCTCACGTTATAGCTGTGTCCTTTAATGTTGGACATTTCCACCTTGGAAAAGGTTTCTGACTGCTTACCCTATTTATGCCTCTCATAATTGTATATAGTTTTATGTTTACCCTCTCCACCACCAACATTCCATAGAAAACAATCCATGTCCAGTTGTACAGGGTAAAAATCCAGTTGTACAGGGTTTTGGTGAGGCCACACCTGGAGTACTGCGTACAGTTTTGGTCTCCAAATCTGAGGAAAGACATCCTTGCCATAGAGGGGGTACAGAGAAGATTCACCAGACTGATTCCTGGGATGTCAGGACTTTCATATGAGGAAAGATTGGATAGACTCGGTTTGTACTCGATGGAATTTAGAAGATTGAGGGGGGATCTTATAGAAACCTACAAAATTCTTAAGGGGTTGGACAAGCTATATGCTGGAAGATTGTTCCCGATGTTGGGGGAGTCCAGAACAAGGGGTCACAGTCTAAGGATAAGGGGGAATTCCTTTAGGACCGAAATGAGGAAAACATTCTTTACACAGAGAGTGGTGAGTCTCTGGAATTCTCTGCCACAGAAGGTAGTTGAGGCCAGTTCATTGGCTATATTTAAGAGGGCGTTAGATGTGGCACTTGTGGCTAAAGGGATCAGGGGGTATGGAGAGAAGGCAGGTACGGGATACTGAGTTGGATGATCAGCCATGATCACATTGAATGGCGGTGCAGGCTCGAAGGGCCGAATGGCCTACTCCTGCACCTATTTTCTATGTTTCTATGTTTCTATGTCCATCCAATCTCTCCCAAAATCATCTAATTCAGGCAGCATGCTGGTAAACGTCCTTTGTACCCTCTCCAAAGCTTCCACATCTTTCCTGTAAAGGGACGCCCAGAACTGCATGCAATATTCCACATGCAGTCTAACCAATGCCCTATAGAGCTGCATTATGACTTCCTGACTCTTGTACTCAATGCCCTGACGAATGAAGGTAAGCATACCATATGCCTTCTTTATCATCCTATCTACTTGTGTTGCCATCTTTAGTGAGCTATGAACTTGGACTCCAAGATCCCTTTGCACATCCATGCTGTTAAGGGTTTTGCCAATAACCATATACTGGCATATTTCTAGTTCCATATGATGCAGTGTAAATCAAAGCACAAAACAACTTGAATATGTTGATGAACATTTTCATTGTGAACTTGGATGATGTGTGTTGCAGTGACATCAAAACATTATGCTGTTGCTCTCCTCTTTCCAAGCAACTAGTCTAGTAGAATTGCGCAGTCCAGCTTTGAGGTAAATTTCCTTGGCAAAATTAATTATCCTGTGATGCCTTCCTTAATTTGAAGCTGAGCATTAATTTTCATTTAATAGCTGCTGAGCTGGCATTTTCTTTTGCTTTGATTAAATAAGAAGTACTTTATCTTAACACAAATTATAAAAGCATGTAGCCAGGAAGATGTTTTGTTCTTTTGTTTTAAGGTTAAGGCTTGCCACTGTTTCCAATTGCAATATTCAGCCTGTCTTTTTGAAATTTGTCCCCAAAAATGAAGCCTGTTCACCCACATGGATATTATTATTTGTTACTGTTCACATAAGCTTGCAGGGAATTGGCACTTCCTGACAATATTTTTAATTTGTGCACGTACAACACATAGAATCCATTAGACAACTTTTATCAAACAGATACTGAACATAACACATAATTCCTTCCTCTTTTACTTTAAATATAAGAGTATGGGCATAACCATTCACAATTACAGCCAACAATGTGGGTCAGTTCTTGCATACAATAGGTGAGGAAATGCAAAAAAAAGGTAATCTTATTTATGTATTAATCTTAATATGCTAGCTGCTAGTTTTCTTCAGGTTGGCTGTTGAAACATTTGCCTTTTTATAGTGCACATGAAATCCATTCGATATCCCATAAGAACTTGGTGACATTGTTGAGGCAGGTTTTACCTCCACAGTCAGGTTTCGGATGGAAATCAAGAGGAACCTCTGCAATGAATTGACATGATTGACCTCCAACAACCTGTATCATGTGTGACTCCAACCACTGAAATGTTTTCACTTTGGTTTAATTTTTACAGGTTTCCCTTGAACCCAGACCCAATCAAATGTTCCCTTGATTTCAAAGGCAGCAACTCTCATCTCCCCTCTCATGTTCAGCAATTTGGTCCAAGTTTGGACCGAATCTATCATGAATTCTGGAGCAGAAAGGTCCTGCAAAATCTAAAGTGGCATTATTGAGTAAAGTATTGATGAGTAGGTGCACTAGATAGTACTGTTGATGACACATTTCATAGCTTTCCTGAGAGTAATCTTAATTGCACATTAATTAGACAGATTGGATTTTTTTCTTAACAGAATATACCTGCACAATACTCCACTTTGTAAGGTAGATTCCAGTGTTGGAATAGCATTGAAAAACTTGATTAAAGGCAGAGGTAGTTCCAAAGCACAGTTTTCTGCATTTTAGTTAGAAAGTCACAAACCTCCACGATTCTTCACAGTTTAACAACCCTTCATTATACTCAGCCATTTATTTGATAGCATGTGAAGGGAAGTGAAATAGTGAAGGACTGGTTTCTGTGGATCTCAGGGGGAAACCAAGATGGATTGTCTATTGTCTCTTCAGTGCTTCTGACTGATCATGTTTAATAAAGTTTTAACATTTTATGGCATTCTTTGTGATCGTTTAAATTTATCCTGGGTGCTTCCTTTCCTCCTAGACAGTCAGATCCATTTTCCCAGGATGGAAAAATCAAATACCAGAGAGCATTGCTTTACGATGAGAGGGGTAAAGTTTAAGGGGATGTGTGAGCAAGTTTTTTTTTTAACTGAGAAGATGGTGAGTACCTGGAAGGTGGTTGCAGTAGATACTATAGTGGCATTTGAGAAACGTTTGGATAGCCATTTGAACCTGCAGGAATGGAGAGTTATGGATTATGTACAGGCAAATACAAGTTGGCCTTGGCATCATGTTCAGGCCAGACATTATGGACTGAAGGGGCTTTACCTGTGCTGTATTGTTATATGTTCTATCCCAAAGGAGTACAGGGTGTTAGGTTAACTGATAATCGTAAATTGTCCCAAACGTGTAGGTGAGTTGTAGAATGGGGGGGGTCGATAGTAATTTGTGGAGAATAAAATAGGCTTAGTGTAAATATGTGCTTGATGGCTGGCACATATTCAGCTGGCTGCAGGGACTATTTCCATGCTCTATGATGCTTTAACAATAAACTGACCTTGAGACCTTGAAACCTTGAAACGTTTGGAGGAATCAACTCTTTTGAGAGGTCCACAATGAATGTATTATACTTCCACTTGTTTAAGCTGATGTGATGAGATGCAGTGATGAAAAAAGTGCACTGACTAGACATCCATCTTTGCAACTTTTATTCACAGAAGCTTTTTGTACCTGCAAATACTTCAACATGACAGAGCTTGTCGCTCTGATGCATATCTCTAATTCATTCTGTCAACCTGGCCAAATTGTCAAGTGCACAGCAAATAGCTGTTTAAGAAGGCAGCAAAGAACAGTGAGTGAGTGAGTGAGTGAGTGAGTGAGTGAGTGTGTGTGTGTGTGTGTGTGTGTGTGTGTGTGTGTGTGTGTGTGTGTGTGTGTGTGTGTGTGTGTGTGTACACATATACACACACACACATATATATAATTTGCAGCACTGTTCAGTTCATAAATCAAGAGCAGTAACTTATATAACATGGCCATCAGTACAGATATTCCTGGAGTCATTCAACAAATTACACAATGCACTCTTCTGCTGTTCAGGGAGCTGGCAACTACAGGAGTAGGAGTATCTCATACATTATATGAGAGGTTGGGGAGAAGTGTTGTGAAGGGTTACTGCAGTCACAAGACGGCAGATAAGAGGAACACATGATCACAGGATAAAGAATGCAGTAGGAATGGGTGAAATAAAGGACATGCAAAGAGAGTGAGCGAGGCTTTGATGCACACGTACATGCTCACAAGTACAAAAACAAATTGTTTTTAATTCAGTTTAGATTAGAAATACAGCGGAAAACAGGGCCTTCGGCCCACACTGACCTCGCGGACCAGCGATCCTCATACACTAGCCCTATCTTACAGACTAGTGACAATTTACAAATTTTACCAAAGCCAATGAACCTACAAACTTGTTCATCTTTGGAGCGTGGGAGGAAACCGGAGCATCTGGGGAAAAACCATGTGGTCATCGGGTGAATGTATAAACCTCGTACAGACAGCACCTGTAGTCAGGAAGGAAGCTGAATCTCTGGTACTATAAAGCAGCAACTCTACCGCTGCACCACTGTGTCACCCATGCGGGTGTGTGAACTGGACACAGAGGATTAAATGAGAAAAAAGACTTCCCCTCCTCGCTTTGGAATCACAATTTGTTTCTAACTTCATCACAATGGCACAGCTAGAGAAACTGCTACTTCACAGTGCCATGGATCTGGATCCAATCCTGCCCCAGATGCTCTGTGTGGAGTTTGCATGATATCTCTGTGACCATTTCCCCTGTAGGGCTCTGGCTTCCTTCCACATTCCAAAGTCACATGGGTTGGTAGGTTAATTGGCCATTGTAAATAGTAGTTAGTATGTAGGTCAGCAGTACATTCTGGGGGAACTTGACAAGAATGTTAACAAAAAATAAAACAATGGGGTTATCGTAAACTTAGTTAAGATGGTGGGGGAGGAGGGAGTTGATGGTCAGAATGGACATGGTGAGTCAAAGGCCTGGTTCCATGTTGTGTATCTGCATGAGTCTATTTCTTACCAGGCTCAGGCCTATCAGAGAAATCCCATTGCATCAGATGAAACTCATGCATTGCTGCTGGTTACTACATACTATTCTCACTCAAGTGGGAAATTATGTCAGATGTGGGAGGTCATGGAGTCGGGTAGCCCCCCAGATGTCCACATCTGTGCCAGGTGTGTCAAGATGGGGCTCCTAAAGGAGTGTGTTAGGAATCTGGAGCAGCAGTTCGATGACCTCCGTCTGGTCAGGGTGAGTGAGGAGGTCATAGAGAGGAGTTACAGGGAGGTAAGCTCTCCAAAACCACAGGATGCAGACACGTGGGTCACGGTTAGGAGAGGCAAGGGGCAGAGGCAGGTGCTAGAGAGTACACCAGTGCCTGTACATCTTGGAAATAAGTACTCCTGTTTGAGTGCTGTTCAGGGGGACAGCCTACCTGGGGGTAGCAACAGCGACCTGACCTGCGGTACAGACACCGGCCCTGTTGCTCAGAAGAGTAAGGAAAAGAAGAGGAGGGCATTAGTAATAGGGGACTTTATAGTCAGGGGGTCAGATTGGCGATTCTGTGGACGCACTCCGGAGACCTGGATGGTAGTTTGCCTCCCTGGCGCCAGGGTCCGGGATGTGTCTGAACGTGTCCAAAATATCCTGAAAAGGGAGGGAGAGGAGCCTGAGGTCGTGGTACATATTGGTACCAATGGCATAGGTAAAAAAAGAGAAGAGATCCTGAAAGGAGAATTTAGGGAGTTAGGAACAGAGTTAAGGAAAAGAACTGCAAACATAACAATCTCAGGATTACTTCCTGTGCCACGCAACAGTGAGAGTAGGAATGGAGCAAGGTGGAGGATAAATGCCTGGCTGAAGGACTGGTGCAGAGGGCAGGGATTCAAGTTTCTGGATCAATGGAACCTCTTTTGGGGAAAAGAGTGACCTGTATAAAAAGGACGGGTTGCACTGGCAGGGAAATTTGTAAAGGCTACCGGGAGGACATTAAACTAGAACGGTTGAGGGGAGGAACTCAAATAGAGAAAGTCAGTAGACAGGGGCTGAGGCAGGAGGCAGAGAAGGGAAGCACCAAGACCCAACATGTAGGGGGGAAAGAAGAAAAAAATAATAAACAGAGAATAAGAGGTGGTGGGTTTCCAGGGCTAAAATTAAAAGGGACCACTTGTCAACATAATTGTATAAGGAGTAAGAGTGTTGTAAAAACAAGCCTGAAGGCTTTGTGTCTCAATGCAAGGAGCATTCGTAATAAGGTGGACGAGTTGAATGTGCAGATAGCTATTAATGACTATGCTATAGTTGGGATCACAGAGACATGGCTCCAGGGGGACCAAGGCTGGGAAATGAACATTCCAGGGATATTCAATATTCAGGAGGGATAGACAGAAAGGAAAGGGAGGTGGGGTAGCGTTGCTGGTGAGAGAGGAGATTAATGCAATAGAAAGGAAGGACATTAGCTTGGAGGATGTGGAATCGATATGGGTAGAGCTGCAAAACTCTAAGGGGCAGAAAACGCTAGTGGGAGTTGTGTACAGGCCACCTAACAGTAGTAGTGGAGTTGGGGATGGCAACAAACAGGAAATTAGAAATGCGTGCAACAAGAATAAAACAATTATAATGGGTGACTTCAATCTACATATAGATTTGGTGAATCTAATGGGCAGGGGTGCTGAGGAAGAGGATTTCTTGGATTTTATGCGGGATAGTTTTCTAAACCAATATGTAGAGGAACCAACGAGATAGCAGGCTATTCTAGACTGGGCATTGAGTAATGAGGAAGGGTTAGTTAGCAGTCTTATTGTGCGGGGCCCCTCGGGCAAGAGTGACAATAATATGGTTGAGTTCTTCATTAGGATGGAGAGTGACATAATTAAGTCAGAAACAAAGGTTCTGAACTCAAACAAAGGTAACTTTGAAGGTATGAGAAGTGAATTGGCCAAGATAGACTGGCAAGTGATTCTTAAAGGGTTGACAGTGGATGTGCAATGGAAGGAATTTAAAGACTGCATGGATGAACTACAACAATTGTTCATCCCAGTTTGGCAAAAGAATAAATCAGGGCAGGTAGTGCATCCATGGATAACAAGGGAAATCAGAGATAGTTTAAACACAAAAGATGAAGCATACAAATTAGCCAGAAAAAACAGCCTACCAGAGGACTGGGAGAAATTGAGTTTGCAGCAGAGGAGGACAAAGGGCTTAATTAGGAAAGGGAAAATAGATTATGAAAGAAAACTGGCAGGGAACATAAAGACTGACTGCAAAAGTTTTTATAGATATGTGAAGAGAAAGAGATTAGTTAAAACAAATGTAGGTCCCTTGCAGTCACCTACACCAAATGTAGATCCCTGCAGAAACAGGTGAATTGATCATGGGGAACAAGGACATGGCAGACCAATGGAATAACTACTTTGGTTCTGTCTTCACTAAGGAAGACATAAATAATCTGCCAGAAATAGCAGGGGACCGGCGGTCAAATAAGGTGGAAGAACTAAGTGAAATCTAGGTTAGCCGAGAAGTGGTGTTGGGTAAAGTGAATGGATTAAAGGCCGATTAATCCCCAGGGCCAGATAATCTACATCCCAGAGTACTCAAGGAAATAGCCACAGAAAGAGTGGATGCATTAGTGATAATTTTTCAAAACTCCTTAAATTCTGGAGTAGTTCCTGAGTGTTGGAGTGTAGTTAATGTAACCCCACTTTTTAGAAAAGGAGGGAGAGAGAAAACGGGGAATTACAGACCAGTTAGTCTAACATCGGTAGTGGGGAAACTGCTAGAGTCAGTTATTAAAGATGGGATAGCAGTACATTTGGAAAGTGGTGAAATTATTAGACAAAGTCAGCATGGATTTACGAAAGGTAAATCATGTCTGATGAATATTATAGAATTTTTTGAGGATGTAACTAGTAGAGTTGATAAGGGGGAACCAGTGGATATGTTATATCAAGACTTTCAGAAGGCTTTCGACAAGGTCCCACATAAGAGATTAGTATACAAACTTAAAGTACATGGTATTGGGGATTCAGTATTGATGTGGATAGAGAACTGTCTGGCAGACGGGAAGCAAAGGGTAGTAAACTGGTCCTTTTCAGAATGGCAGGCAGTGACTAGTGGAGTACCGCAAGGCTCAGTGCTGGGACCCCAGCTATTTACAATATATATTAATGATTTGGATGAGGGAATTGAATGCAACATCTCTAAGTTTGCGGATGACACTAAGCTGAGGGGTAGTGTTAGGTGTGAGGAGGCTGCTAGGAGGCTGCAAGGTGACTTGGATAGGCTGGGCGAATGGGAATGCATGGCAGATGCAGTATAATGTGGATAAATGTGAGGTTATCCACTGGTAGCAAAAACAGGAGGGTAGACTATTATCTTAATAGTGGCAAATTAGGAAAAGGGGAGATGCAACAAGACCTGGGTGTCATGGTACACCAATCATTGAAAGTAGGCATGCAGGTGCAGCAGGCAGTGAAGAAAGCAAATGGTATGTTAGCATTCATAGCAAAAGGATTTGAGTATAGGAGCAGAGAGGTTCTACTGCAGTTGTACAGGGTTTTGGTGAGACCACATCTGGAATATTGCGTACAGTTTTGGTCTCCAACTCTGAGAAAATACATTCTTGCCATACAGAGGGGGTACAGAGAAGATTCACCAGACTGATTGCTGTGATGTCAGGACTTTCATATGAGGAAAGACTGGATAGACTTGACTTGTACTCGCTAGAATTTAGAAGACTGAGGGGGGATCTCATAGAAACTTACAAAATTCTTAAGGGGTTGGATAGGCTAGATGCAGGAAGATTGTTCCCGATGTTGGTGAGGTCCAGAATAAGGGGTCACAGTCTAAGGATAAGGGGGAATTCCTTTAGGATCGAGATGAGGAAAACATTTTTCACACAGAGAGTGGTGAGTCTCTGGAATTACCTGCCACACAAGTTGAGGCCAGTTCATTGGCTATATTTAAGAGGGAGTTAGATGTGGCACTTGTGACTAAAGGGATCAGGGGGTATGGAGACAAGGCAGGTACAGGATACCGAGTTGGATGATCAGCCATGATCATATTGAATGGTGGTGCAGGCTCGAAGGGCTGAATGGCCTACTCCTGCACCTATTTTCTATGTTTCTATTATGACTTCTGCATTCTGAGTAGTGTTTAGAAGAAGCACACAGTAAGTAAGAACACATCCTGTATGCTGAGTATGAGACTTCAATATAGGTCATCAACAACATTTCTTAACACCACCAGTGTCCAAGATGGCTGGGTGCCAAAGCACAGAGTTAACAGTCAAATAAACAGACAGAAAACATGGGAGCCAACACAAGGAGATAAAAATGTGTTTGCTATAAAACATCCATCTGTAATATTGACACAGTTCATTTTGTCCATATTAGCACACCCTGACATGCTATTTAAAACACACCACACTTCTAGGTCAGCCTATAACTATCCCAATGAAAATTCATCCTCACAGCGACACTGGCCTCACTCTATCACAACATAGAGGGAATAGTTTGTTTTTTCACTGTGGTATCCATCTCATTATCTGCTTTCTCTGCAACTTAAATCTGATCTTTTTTTCTCACTACCAGTCCTGGTGATGGGGCTTCAATCCAAAATGTTAATCCATTTTCTCCTTTCATTCATGGTAAAGGACCTGTTGAATGTTTTGAATGTTTTTTGTTTTGATATAAGAGATCAACTTTTTTTTGTCCTATATAATTTACTGGTCAGAAATGTTTCCACCTCTGACAGTATTTGTGGCAGCCCATCAATTTCAGATATATAGTCTGCTTAAAGGGGATACCATCATCCTACTGTGAAGTTACAGCAGAAACAAACTCAAAGGGAAATCCTGTCCTAATCATAGTGAAACAGATAGCACAGATTAATGACTGTGTACATAAATCCCTTCACAAATACACATACAAAACTCAGCAAAACAAGTTCAGCTAATTAAATTGAATCCATTTAAACCGTTGTCTGTCTTCAGCCAAATAAATGTGTGGTGTAATGGAAATATCTCCTTGCCCTTTCCAATTCTCTAGATAATTAGTCAAGAACAATTGCCTCGCTATTTCTCTCTCACATGCTTGGTCAATGTTTGATGACTACTGCAAACTCAATCTTCTTGACTTCTTGCTTCTCACACTTTAATAATGCTTTATGTGCACCATCTCTTTGTCAGGATAGCAAGTTCCCATCAATTGCATGTACGTGAATTCTTGGAACAGTAATTATATTCAAACTGCAGTGGGATAAATAAAATCTGAATATGAGGCAAGCAAGATATGCCCTGAGGGTTATGCACTTGCTCTCTGGGATTTTATTAGAAATGCCTTGCAGGTATTGAAAATAATTGGTGATCCTCTTAGTCATCATTTCCGTCACTGAGGACTAAAATAAAGTTTCTCACTGTTGCCATTGACTGGGCATTGGGAATTGACTGTGAGTTTTGGAATGTTCTTACCTCAAAGATTCACAAGATGAATTTTCATTTAAATAATTGGACATCTAAATAATTATGTTATGTTACATAAAGTGTAGGGGGAGGGGGAGGGGAAACTTGAGCTAAATGATGGCAAACTGTGGTAAACTAATACATTTCATTTTAGTTTTCCAAGTTCCTCATACTGTTTTAGTGAACTAAGCAAGTCACCAAAAATATAATCCGAACGTTGAGGAAGGATTCTTGCCATTGAGGGAGTGTAGCATTGGTTCACAAGGTTAATTCGCGGGATGGCGGGACTGTCATATGATGAAAGAATGGAGTGACCGGGCTTGTATACACTGAAATTTAGAAGGATGAGAGGCAATGTTATAGAAACATGTACAATTATTAAGGGACAGGACACGCTAGAGGCAGGAAACATGTTCCCGATGTTGGGGGAATCCAGAACCAGGGGCCACAGGGGTTGAATGAATAAGGGGTTGGCCATTTAGAACTGAGATGAAGAAAAACTTTCACACGCTAATATTTGTGAAATTCTCTGCCTCAGAAGGCAGTGGAGGACGATTCACTGGATGCATTCAAAAAAAGAGAGTTAGATAGAGCTCTTAGGGCTAGCGGAATCAAGGGATATGGAGAGAAGGCAGGAACGGGGTACTGATTGTGGATGATCAGATGTGATCACATTGAATGGCGGTGCTGGCTCAAAGGGCCGAATGGCCTACTCCTGCACCTATTGTTTGTATCTATGTATGGAATAAATAACTCAGCTGAAATATAACCACTTTAGCTTAAAGAAAATTTATTGTATTAAGATTGATCTGCTTGGCCACTTAGTTTAATTTTCAGTAAACTGTGCAGAATTTGTTTTGAATGCAACGTTTTGCATCTGATCATGTCATTACAAATTGCACCACCTTGATATTCCTCAATTCTCTTTCTGTCTCATTGATCTGTTGATAAAACTCACATCTACGTCTTTTCTACTTTTAGTAACTACTCTTTTGGTGTACCCCTGTGTGACTTCCGAAGTCCCGACCAAACCAAAGAAAGGTTTAATTATGTGAGTCGTGTTTCAAACTTCCGATCAGGCAGCTGGCAGAGGCTTTTAATAGAAGCATGCTTTTGCCTAAGACCAGCTGATACTCATTGACAATTCCTTTGTACAAACAGCAGGGAATATCTGACAGATACCTCACACTTTCAAAAAAATTGAATGCAGCAACAGCCCGGCAGAAATCAGTGATCAAGTTGCCAGACAACTTACCCATTTCGAAAGATATATGTGAGGAAAGCCTACTATACATACATTTTACTTCAGAGTCACGTGAGTGACTTCGTGAAGACCCCACCAGCTCGCATGCATGACATATCATCGAACGCATTGCAAGCGACAGGCTGGGAGGAGCATTGCTCCTCTACCGGCAAGTTTAAAAATGAACCTACAGGTAAGTACCGCTAACCTGGAGTGGTTTAGGGCCCTCTGTTCTTCTTTGTATCTATAGAGTACCCCACGGGCTCGAGCGATATGGTCAAGTCTCGAGCAAAGAAATGGGCCGCTTCCAAACAGACTGCGGAGGAACACGGGACCTCGGGGAGTCAACAGCGGCTGACTACACCTGAGTTGGCCATTGAGCAAAACGGCAGCCCCCGACTTCCCTCCGCTACAGCCCACAGGAACACCGCAGACTTGAGGCAAAGCCACCCGGAAGTTGGGCAACCCCGTTGACTCGGCTGAGTCTGGGCAAGACGACCTGCCGTTTGTGGGTAGCGACGGTGGTCGATTATCCCGCATGGAGCGGATGTTGGAGTAATCTGGGGGAATATCAGTCCCAGCATCAGGACCCAAGCGGTCAAAATGCAAAAAAATATTAAAACTACTGGCCTCGGGCATTACAGCGTTTGCCAGGTCAATAGATGGGAAAGACATGACGGACGAGCAACAGGATGCTCTGGCACTATTCTGCAATGTCCAGTTTGAGATAAATTGCTTTAGGAAGAGTGCAATCTGGCCTACACTGAACCCGAAGTTTGCAGGGTTGTGTAAAACCAGCAGCGCACAGTCGCCTACTCTGCTGTTCGAGGACAACCTGACAAACAGGTCAAAGACCTTGATGAAGAGGTAAAAACTGTCGGTATGATCAAGGTGCCGACAACTATAGGTCCTCAGTCAGCCGGCGACAGGACCCCTATGCAGCCACCAGCAAGGCCCGCTATCACAGAGATAGAACAGCTGGTGAAACCCTGAAGGCCACACAACCCTCACAAAGGTCTTTTTTAGGCCATGTCTCAGAGCGGCCTTCCTGGAATATGCGCCAACCCCACACCACAGCGCCTCCACCTCCCAAGAGCCAAGGACGGAAGAAGCCAATCCAGCGCCACCGGTCACCATGGAGGTAGGTGGGTCTGGTTGCCTTGGAAACATCGCATGTGTCATTTCACAAGTCGGGGGGTAGGTTACACTTGTTTCGCGATGCATGGAGTTCGATAACTTCTGATCTTTTCATATTGCACAGTATTCAGGGATACAAAATTGAATTTGTTGACAAACTCCTCCTACCGGTTCAACGTGTACCTAGCCGGAAATTTGTGCTTTCGCAAAAAGAGAAAGTGGAAGGTCATGCGGAACTACTTAGATTATATTCTAAGGGAGTAATAGAGAAAACCAAACATGAACCTCTTGAGTTTGTATCAAACATCTTCACTAAAAATAAAAAAGATGGCAGATGCCGCATTATCATTGATTTGACACAACTGAATACTTTCGTGCAATACACCCACTTCAAAATGGAAACGTTTGTAACTGCCAAACAACTAGTTTCCAAAGGGTACTTCATGGCTTGCATCGATCTAAAAGATGCATACTATTCAGTACCTATACATGAAGATCACCGCAGATATTTGAAATTTATCTGGATGGGACTATAAAGCTCTGGCACTATAAAGTGCTGCCTAATGGACTAACAACTAAAATATTGAAACCAGCGTTGGCTTTTCTTCAGAAACAAAAACACATCTCGATGACATCCTAGTTGTGGGGAAAACCTTGGAATTGGCTAAATTGGCTGTCACAGTCACCAAGCTCCTATTTCTGAGATTTATCATCCCTCCAGGCAAATCCAAGTGACAATGGATTATCTGGGGTTCACGATCAACTCTGCTCATATGACTGTCACCTTGTCAAAAAGCAAAGCAGACTTGATAGAGGCATGTAACAGCCTTGTTTGCACCAGTAAACCATCCATTCGGCAGGCTGCCATGAGGCAGGCTGCCATGGTAATCGGGAAGCTTGTGGCTGCTTTTCCAGCCACACAATATGGACCTTTACATTACCAAAATTTACAAAGAGACAAAATTGCAGCATTCAAACTTTATGCTGGCCATTTTGACAGGCCTATGCAGCTACCGGCCAAAGCAAAAATTGAATTGCAATGGTGGATTAGCAATATTCGACATTGCTTTAATCCCATCATAATCATAAACCCTTCGGTTGTGTTACAAACTGACACCAGCGCTCACGGCTGGGGAGCAACCGATACTACCTCCAGTTGTGGTGGTAGATGGAATACACACAAGCCTACCTTACTTCAGACACAAGGTATTAATTATCTAGAGATGTTGGGAACATTTCATGGACTTCGGGCTTACTGTTCAGATATGCACCATCTGCATGTTCGCCTACAAATAGATAAAACCACCGTAGTGGCATATATTAATCATATGGGTGGTATCACGTCGACATCTTGCGATGAATTGGCAAATTCAATCTGGCACTGGTGCATAGAAAGAAACATTTGGATATCAGCTACTTACCTTCCGGGTAAGCTCAATACAGTGGCGGACACCAGAGCACGCATATTCAATGACAACACCGAATGGATGTTGAACCACCAGGTATTTACTGACATTGTAGCTTGGTATGGGATGCCAGATATAGACTTTTTTTACATCCAGACTTAATCATCAGATACCAACATATGTTGCAAGGGAGCCAGGCCCTGGGGCAGTAGCGATGGACACTTTCTCGCTACATTAGGGGGATTTGTTTTTCTATGCATTTCCCCCATTCTGTCTCATCAGTCGGGTATTGCGGAAAATTCAACTAGACTCTGCATCAGGTATTCTGATAGTACCCGATTGGCCTACGCAGCCATGACTCCCTGTGGTCCTCGACATGGTCATAGAACCATGTCTTCCGATACCCAAACGCCCGAATCTACTGGTACATCCTGTGACAGGGGAGAATCATCCATGCCATGACCACATGAACGTATTGGCTTGCAGGTTTTGAATAGACCTCTCCTGGAATTCGGGTTGTCGGACTGGACCATGAACATCATCACGGCATCATACAGGGAGTCCATCAGGAGACAGTACCTCACCTATGTAAAAAAATGGGAGGTTTCTGGCTAGCCTTCATTACGATGAGGGCTTGAGTTATAGTGCCATCAACTGCACCAGGAGTGCCTTATCTTCCTATCTGGGGCTTGGGCAAGAACACCTTGGAGTAGGATCCCACCCCCTGGTGTCAAAACTAACAGAAGATCAAATAGAACAAGTTGTCCAACAACTTTAGGCTGTGCACGCCACATGAAAGAAGAAGAAGTGTCAAAACTCATGAGGGGTATTTTTAACTCTATATTCTCAGACCTGGGATATTGGGCTTGTCCTGACCCTGCTCAGAGATTGGGCACCAGTTACATCCCTCTCATTAACCAAGCTCACCTATAAGATAGTGATGCTTGTTACTGCGCAGTGGTCCAGACCCTGCATAAATTAAAATAGTAAGATTAAATGAGAACTTACCAGTTTGAAGTTTGATCTTTATTTTATGAGCAGTTGCGATGAGGGATTTCGTGAAGACCCCGCCAGGAATGCATGCGCGACATTCTTCTAAGCAGGGGTGTGGAATCACAGAACCAACAACAGAAATGACTTGTTATAGTAAGATTGAAGAGACTCTTTATACCAGTTAACCTTATAGTAGAGGGTTGGGAGCGGAGGACACGAAATCCCTCATCGCAACGCCTCTTAAAATAAAGATCAAACTTCAAACTGGTAAGTTCTCGTTTAATCTTACCATTTCATTACGGAGTCACGTGAAGATTTCAAAGCTCTGTGATTACATGCCCTGGATTACGTCACATGCTGCCGTAATACTGATGGAGGAAGTATGTTAAAGTATTTCAGACTTGAACAAGCTGAAAAATAATAACAATAATAAAATTATTGTTAATACAACAAGAAACCCCTGAACTCGGGGAATCCGTCATAGGCGATCAGCTCCTGAGTAGGGTCAACACCACCCTTATCTCTCAGGTATTATAATATTGTGGTCGGGGAGGGATGGATAGAACATATCCCTCATAGTTTGGATACCAGCTGGTGAGATCCCACTCCAATGTTGAGATAGGATGACAGTGCACTCCTGGCACTGTATACGGCACTGTAACTGAAGGACTCATAATAAAGATCCGTTAGGATGCCAGCACATTGGAAATCGTAGCAGATATGTAGGTGGTCTTGGTCCGACTACAGAAACCTCCCATATCCTATGTAGGTGAGGTACTGCTTCCTAGTGGACTTTCTCTGCACGATGCTATATGACCTCCATGGTCCGTTATGTTCTAGAATCTGGGTACGTTTTCTGCAACACCTGACTGATGAGGCAGAATGGGGAAAGCATAGAAATCCATTTCCCCCAATGTAGCGAGAACTCGTCCATCGCCACTCCCCCAGGTGACCTGGTGTTCACCACTGTATTGAGCTTAACCAGAAGGTGCATACTAACTTTACCAAAAGACATTAATGATAGATTCCAACAATACTATCAAAAACTTTACACATCCAAATTGACGGGTCAATCTGATGGAATGGAAGCATTCCTACATGAATGTCATATTAATGGATTAGATCAGGAAGGTAGAGATTGAGGAATCAATTAGATCATTGAAGAACAGTAAAGTTGCTGGCCCCGATGGTTTAGGTGTTGAATTCTATAAGAAGTTTCAAGATTTGATTGCCCCACGTCTACAAACTATATATAAAGATGCCTATGAGCAAGAACAGCTTCCAGAAACCCTAAAAGAATCTACAATTACACTTATTCCTATAGTAGATAAAGATCTAGAAGATCCAGGATCATACAGAGCAATTGCTCTTCTAAATACGGATCAAAAAATATTAACTAAAATTTTATCTCAAAGGTTAAGTTTAGTGATCAATAAATTAATACATCATGATCAAACAGGCTTTATCCCTAAACGATATTCCATTTATAATTTGAGACGCCTATTTAATATCATATATTCAAAAAGAATGAATGATATTGAATTAGCGGTTATATCCCTGGATGCAGAAAAAGCATTTGACCAGGTTGAATGGCCTTACCTGTTTAGGATAATGCAGAAATTCCCACTGGGGGAAGGATTTTGAAAATGGGTTCGAATTTTATACTCTGGCCCAACAGCAAGAATCCTAACAAATCAAATGTTATCAGCAAAATTTAATCTTTCTAGGGGTTGTAGACAAGGTTGTCCGTTATCACCTTTATTATTTGCACTTGCTATAGAATTATTAGCCGAAAGGATTAGATCGGAACCAGAAATGTATGAATATAATACCAATACCACAATTAATAAAATATCTTTATATGCAGATGATGTCTTAATATACATAACAAAACCGGAGATTAGTATCACTAAATTACTTAATGTTATAACTGAATTTAGTATGCTCTCAGGATATAGAATCAATTGGAATAAAAGTGAAATTATGCCTATAACAGGAATAAAATTGAATAAATTACAAAAATTTCCATTTAAAATAGTTAATGATCAAATTAAATATCTTGGAATTAATGTACCAAAATCTTATAACTCTATTTAAATCAAATTTCCCCCAATTACTAAATAAACTAAAAAATAATATCTTATATTGGAAAACATTACCAATATCAATGATTGGTAGAATAAATGCCATTAAAATGATCTTTTTGCCACAATTACTATATTTATTCCAAGCCATCCCATTATATCTTCCTAAAACTTTAAAAAAAAAATTGATTTAATTGTCAATAGCTTTATTTGGGATTATAAAAATCATAGAATAAGTAAAATACACTTATTTAAATCTAAGATAAATGGTGGACTAGCACTACCTAATTTCTTATATTACTTCTGGGCGGTTCAGATTAAGAATATGAATTTTTGGTTGGTAGATATGGAACAGGACACAGTTTGGTTAAGAATAGAAAAGGAAGATTGTCTATCCTTTGATATAAGTACAATACTCCTTGCTCCAAGGGTGGTACAAAAAAAAAATTATAAGGAAAATCCTATAATTTTAAGCAATATACGTATTTGGAAACAAATAGTTAAGACTTTACATTTAGAAACTATGCCGCTTTGTTTACCAATTATGAATAATCCTCTGTTTAAGCCCTCGTCATTGGATGTGGGGTTTAGACATTGGAAAAGTTTAGGAATTATAAGCATAGAACATCTTTACAGGAATGGGAAATTTCTCTCATTTCAGGAGTTGAAAGAGATTTATGGATTGTATGCAAATAACTTACTTAGATATTTACAAATCAGAGATTATGTCAAATCAAATACGCAAGATTATAGAAATAGAGAACCAGGTTTACTGGATGAAGTGCTTAATAAGCACCCAAACACAGAGAAATTAATAGCATATATATATATAACATCCTTTTGGATAGAGAAATACCAACAACAGAATCATTTCGACAAACATGGGAAAATGAAACTGGTTTACCGATATTAAAAGATTTTTGGGAAGAAAGCTTACAATGTATGCATCGTTGTTCGTTAAATGCCAGACATACTTTGATACAATTCAAAGTATTACATAGATTACATTACTCAAAAAATAAATTAAATAGAATTTTTCCTAATATATCACCATTGTGTGATAAATGTCAACACATAGAAGCTGATTTAACTCAGAGTTTTGTAATATGTACAAAACTTAATAGTTATTGGATTGAGATCTTTAAAATTATTTCTATAGTTCTTAACATTACATTAAATCCTGACCCAAAGCTAATAATATTTGGTGTTTTAGATTCAAATCAAACATTAACAGAAAATCAAAGAAATTTTCTTGATTATTGTTTAATGATTGGAAAAAAATTAATATTAAAATTTTGGAAGGGACCATTATCCCCTACAATCAAAATGTGGACAGTTGAAATGTTGGACACGCTGCAATTGGAGAAAATTAGGTATAACCTAATGGATAAACACAAACTTTTTGAAAAAATATGGTCTCCATTCACTGATTATATGAAGGGGTAGCTGGACTCAGCATTGAAACTCAACAAGTACCCGGTGGTAATATCAAATGAAAAGGTTTAATCTGAGATTTATATACTTGTCTCTATATATGTATTATAAGAAATTGTTCCATTCATCGTTAAGATGTATACTGTTTTTCTATCTTTAAGTATAATAATTGTTTGCTAGTAATATGGATATTTTAATTTGGTTTGTTTTTGTTTTTATTTATTTTATTTATTTATTTTTTTCTCTCTCTTTTTCTTTTCACATATAATCAAAATTATAATCACACTTTTTAAATTAAACATCTATTCTTTCTTTATTCTTTTTTCTTCTCTCTTCACTATTAAAAAAATTGAGGCTTATATATATTGCTTTGTAATACTCAGATAATTTTGGAAATATGTAATATGCATATCTGAAAAATATATTATATTATTTGTAATACATATGGCCTCTAATAAAAATATATACAAAAAAAAAAGAAGGTACATAGCTGATATCCAAATATTTTTCCAATTCATCACAAGATATTCTTGATACCACCCATAAGGTTTAAATATGCCACCTCAGTGGTATTATTTTGAAAATGGACATACGCATGCTGCAGATTAGTGCATTAAGCCCGCAACCCGTGACATGCTCCCAGCATATCTGAACAGTCCCAGCCATTGGTGCTTGCGCCGGTTTGTAACACGACTAATGGGTTTTATGTAATGATGGGATTTAACAATCACAAACATCGCTAATCCACCATTGTAGTTCAATTTATGCCTTGATTGGCGGCTGCATAGGCCCGTAAAAATGTCCAGCATTCGCTACTAATGCCAAGATTTTGCTCTTTGCAAGCTTTGATAGTGTAACGGCCCAATTATGTACCTAGAATGTAGCTACAAGTTTACCAATTACCTTAGCAGCATGTCTAATAGTCGGTTTCCTGGCGCAAGCAAGGCTGTTATATGCGTCTATAATGTCTATTGCTTTGTTCCCTGGGATAGTGACAATCAGACCCATGTATCCCAGAATGTATGTAACCTCTCTCCTACGTGAGGTTATACATGCAGCACTCTCTGGAGAACCAGACCCCTTATCTCCATGGTTACCGGCGGGCCTGACGTTCTGGTTCCTGGTGTTCCGTTGGATTGTGTTGAGGTGCTGCTGATGTGTAGGTCCTTACTGGTCTTTCAGGTGGCTCGAGGTCTTGCATATGATGTTTACCTGCGCACTGCCACCCTACTGGAGGGAGGTGGGTTATCAACCCGACTGCCTCCGTCTCCTAATCCAGGTCCTTGACCTGTATGGGCAGGTCCTCACCGAACAGCTGTCTTGGTGGAGGCATCGCAGATGCCTTGTACAGCCCCGCAAATATGGGGTTTAGGAGTCGGTTAAATGGCGATATTCTGGGAAGCGTTAACTTCATGACTAATATCGCAAGAGCATCCTCCTGCTCTGCTGTCATTTCCGTACCATCAACCGACCTGGCAAAGGCAGTAATCCCCGACCTCAGCAATTTCAGGATCTTTGTAATCTCAGCTCCTGTGCCCTATCCCGGGACTGTTGTTGCCGTAGATGGGCGTCATTGATTGTCGGTACATACAATGATGTGCAGTTGTTTGGGCCTTGTATTTGTTGACCGCCTTGGTAAGGACCTGTTCCTGCCGCTAGTGTGTAGTGAGGTAGTCCGCTAGCCCCATAATTGGGCTGCAACACGCTGACCTGTGCTTCGGAGGGGCGAACTTGGAGACCACATTCAGCAGTTCCTCCTGGGTTGTCTTAGGTACTATAGGTTCCTGCTCCACCCTACTTATGTGTCAGCCAGCTGCTGATTCGTAGCTTTCCCCTCCAATGATGGGAACATGTTGGGTGGCCCAGCCTCATGTCTCCAGGACTGGAGAACATCTGGTCCAGCTGCAGATTGTGCTCTAGGATATGCTCCATCATGCACTCCATCCAAGCCATGCGACTGCTGCCGCATCTGCGGATGACGTCGACTTCCTTAGGTTCTGGAGAATCTCTGAGGCTTCTGTCATCGCCCTGCACCTCATCGAGGTGATAACGAGGGTGCCTAGACAGGATGTCGCTGCCTGCCGCTTCTGTGTGGCTAAGCGACTCCTGCGCGGACCTGCCGCTAGTCTGTCATCTTCCGGACGGAGGCGGCCTGCTAGTCTGATAAGACATGAGTGGTGATGAGTCGGTCCCGGCCGCTGAAGCATGGTACACCGACGTCCGCTAGGGCTTGCCGCCTGTCCTCCTTAGGGACAAAGGCGACGTTCGGTCACGTCCTGCCACTAAAGGAGGTTGCGGTGACCGAGATGAGACTGCACTGGCCTGCAGTCAGGCAGGCTCCCCCGGTGGTGAGTCTGTGTCCTCCTTTGGGACAAAGGCATCGTTTGGTCACGTATTGCTGCTAACGGCGGTGCGGTGACCGACGCGATCTGGCAGGCTCCCCCGGTGATTAGTCTGTGCCGGCCGCACATGCGGGGCTTGCAGACGCAGGCCTCAATCCTTCACCGGTCCATGATCTGGCGGCCTGCTCCGGTGGAAAGTCAATCCCGGCTCCTACAGCGGGGCTCACCGACTGTTGTGCGATTCTTCCCCTGGTCCTCCCTCTTGTTACCTGCATAATTGGGGAGAGAGAACGTGCCGCCGAGAATATTACACGTTTACTCACCTTTGCTCCACTGTCGCTATGCTTAGGTGACAGTGGTAGGGAGTCAGGGTCTTGCCTACCCTGCTCCTGCGCGGTGCTCCTACCACTTTACGGCTCCATGGTCAGCCGTGGTGGAGAATCGGGTCCTGGCTGCGCAGGGCTCCCCGGTTTCCGCGTTCTTATCCAGGCTTGCAGAGCGGGTGCTGCCGGCGTTGCGGGCAGCTCCGGGAATAGTGGGCGCTGACTCACATCCGAAGTCCCATGGCCCTGGGAGGCATACTTCGATGCCTTCATTCTGGTCTCCCATCCATTGTTTCTGTAAGCAAAGTCTAGTACAGAAGCTAAGCAACTCAAGGTTAGTATCTTACCTGAGGGTCTTTATGGGCTTCCGGTGGAGGAGCGCACTCTCTCCCGCTAGCTCCGATGGTGACCAGAGTCTCATGCGGGATGTAGACTGCCGCTAACAGCAAGCCTCCCGCCTGTGTGCGAGTGGGGGACCCGGCTCTGTCTACTACCTCTATAGGGTAGCATAGCCTTTAGTCTGCGGTATATCTGCGTTCTGTGGCGTTGAGTCGGAGCTCCTGCTCTGCCTTCGCTGTCCGCGAATGGCAGTCTCCGAGCCCGGATCCTGGTCCACGGGCTTGTCCGACTTCCGGGTAGCGTTGCCGTCAGCCCATGGTGACCCTGCGGGCTGCGGTGTAGATTCGGGCTGCCGCTCTGCCGTCGCTGCCTGCGAACGGCGAGTGTGAGCCCAGACCCTACTGGGTCAATGAGCTGCCCAACCTTGCACGGGTAAGTAAAACCGTCAGCCCACAGAGATTTGTGCTGCCACTCTGCCATCGCTGTGCGAACGGCGAGTGTGAGCCCGGACCCTACCGGGTCAACGAGCTGCCCCGTTGTAAAAATAAAGTCGGGGCAACGGCGTAAGTAAAGTCTTCAGCGCTCAACTGTTGCTTGCATGCTCCATTCCCTGTTTAATACAGCCTGGGATACTGCAGGCTGTAGAGTAGAGTTGAGTTGGGGCTAGCCCCTACTCGTTTGTTAATGCCGTCAGCCCACAGTGTCCTGTGGGCTGTGGTGTAGAGACAAGCTGCTGCTCTGCCATCGCTATCCGCGAACGGCAAGCCTGCAAGTCCCCACTCCTTTATTAATGCCGTCAGCCCGCAGTATCCTTGCAGGCTGCGGTGTGGAATCGGCTGCTGCTCTGCCGTCGCTCACTGCGCACGGCGAGCCTGTAAGCCCCATTCCCTTATTCATGCCGCCAGCCCGTGGCCTGCGGGCTGCAGTGTAGAGTCGGGCTACCTCTGCCGTCCTCCGCCGGCGAGTGTGAACCCAGACCCTCCTGGGTCAACGGGCTCTTCCTGACTCCATACAATTAGTGCTGCCGCTGACTGCCTGCATCCCGCGGTCCGCAGTCAGTGCCAAAGCAGCCTGGAGTACTCTGAAAACAGAGTCCCTGACATGAAAAAAGGATGGCAGGTTAGTTTTTCCTTACCTGCAGGTCCCTGCAGTAGAGGAGCAACGCTCCTCCCTGCCCGTCGCCCGCATGCAGTTGACGATATGTCGCGCATGCGTGCCTGGCGGGGTCTTCACGAAGTCACTCACGTGACTCCGAAATGAAATTGGATGCCATGGTATCATCTCCAAATAAGGCAACCTTTTACATACATGAGTTACTCAAACAAAACAGGCCTGGGTCATCTGGCCTCAAATTGGAGTTCCTGGCCTATCTGATAGACAGACGCCTTTGCATAGTAACCCACCTTCGCCATTACGTAGAGGTCTCCAAAAATCTCAGGGGTACGGAAATGGGCCTTTTGATACGTTTTAAACACCCTCACCACAGGGTAGCCGTACAGACCATCTCAAGATGGCTCAGGGTGGAGTTAGGTGCAGCAGGGGTGGACACTAACATTTTTAAATCTCATTCTACCAGGGCTGCTTCTACATCAGCGGCGAGGATGATGGAAGTTCCAATGGATCACATCCTTGCAACGGCGGGTTGATCCAATGAAACAACTTTTCAGTGGTTTTATAATAAACCTGTGACCACACCTGCAATATTTGCAGATACTATTTTAAGTTCAGTATCATAATTTTCCCCCTGAAGTTAGGGGTTTATTATTTGTTTATTAAATAAATACATGATTGTTTTTCAGCACTGTTTCAAGTTTGAAATACGTTAACATACTTCCTGCATTGGTCATTATGGCAGTGTGTGAGCATGGACTCGTTTCCAGGGCATGAAATCACAGAGCTTTGAAGTCTTCACAAAATCACTCACGTGACTCCGAAGTAAAATAGTAAGATTAAATGAGAACTTACCAGTTTGAAGTTTGATCCTAATTTTATGAGGAGTTACGATGAGGGATCTCGTGCCCTCCGCTCCCAACCCTCTATAATAAGGTCAACTGGTATATTAGTTCTCTTATCTTACTATCTTCAGTCAACTATACTATCCGTGATTTCACGCCGCTGCTTTGAAGAATGTCGTGCATGCATGCTGGCGGGGTCTTCACGAAATCCATCATCGTAACTCTTCATAAAATAAGGATCAAACTTCAAACTGGTAAGTTCTCATTTAATCTTACTATTACTGTTCTTTAAATGCCAGGCATTGCCTGATACACTTGATAAGTAATGCATAGGCTATACTACTCAAAGACCAAATTGAATAAGATCTTCTCAACTGTCTCTCCTCACTGTGATAGATGTCAATTCCAAGAAGCCACCATTCTTTTGTATCCTGTATGAAAATACAAAACATTTGGACAAGAATATTCAATATCATTTCTAAAACACTCAAAATTCAATTAGAGTCAGATTCAAAATTAATAATATTAGGAATATCAGAGGGCTTCCCTTCTTCTTCTTGCGTATGGCGTGCACAGCCTAAAGTTGTAGGACAACTTGTTCTATTTGATCTTATTTGAATGTGCACGCCGGGTTGATTGCATTCATCGAAACAGGGCGGATCACGTGAAGGTTGCAATCTTCTACCCCAGAGGGATTCCCTAAGTTAATGATATTCCAAAGATGCTTCCTTGACTATGGTTTAATAACTGCGAAAAAAATGTATATTTAAATTCCAGAAAAAGATTACAGTTCCCACAGTGAAGATGTGGATCACAAAAATGACCGAGACACTACATTTAGAAAAAATAAGGCTTGTTTTGTCTGACAAACCAGATCAATTTTCCAACATAATGGTTGAACACAAAATCAAAGATGCTAGGGTCCAGTGAGTGGGCGTAGGGAAGGGTAGTGTGATATATCTCCGCTTTAT
This sequence comes from Raja brachyura, assembly GCA_963514005.1. The sequence goes on along the minus strand of OY740783.1, from coordinate 93,510,206 downwards.
TCACTTCTTCGTTAGTTCAGGGGGTTTTCTTTTTTCTCTTTCGGGTCTTTTTCGAAGTTCTTTATTTTCTTTTTCTTTTCTTCTTCCTTTCCCTTCTTTCCTTTTTTTCTTTTTTCCGATTTAGGTATTAGTTTAGAAAATGTTAAAATTGAAGCTATACGAAAATTGTATTATCGTTATGTCAACTACTTTCTCATTGTACAATTGCTTCTAATAAAATAAACATTTGCTCAAGTCTAGACACTTTATCAGCTTTGGAATGCAACCTCAAGGACAAAATTTCTCGAACGAAAGATTTAATAAAATGGAACTATCCAGCTTAGAAAACAACTTAAATGGAGCCGAACATAATAATCCACTAACAAAAAGATATAAATAATTATACACCAACACATAAATAATTTGACTAACATATGTATTTTAACTTAAAATGTAATATCATAACCGAATAATGATTCATTCTTTTTTAAAACCAATATTGAATATGCTTAGACTTATGATCACTAGTTAAGTCTGTTGGATTAATATACTAAAATATGTGTAATTGTTTTGGGAAGACAAATTCCCAGTTATGCTCTTGCCAAATTAACAGGGAATCACCTAGGCTAGAAGGGAGTGAAATGGGTGTCAAGCAACCAAGATCGCAATTTTGGTTAACCCCTTCCAGCCAGCGGATTCTTACTTAAATATACTGGGGTTTGGCTTCTAAGTTAAATACAATAATTAAATAGTAAATACATGTTTAGTTTAAGATACCAGAGGAACTAATCACAGCACATGTTTGCTTGTTTTCTCTTTGAATATATTACCCGGTTTTGACCTGCTCTTTCTTTTTCAAGGGAACGTAGCTTAATGTAACTTTACATCTACGGAAGCTTTCATTAATTTTTCTCCCACCATTTGGTGTTTTTTTTTCACACATTACTTTTTTAAAATACTGTTTTTCATATCATTTATGTTATTTAGCACTTTTTTTGATTTTTTCCTTAAAGGGCACATTTTCAAGAGTTCAGCAGGTGGGAGCACCCACCCAACACCCAGAAGCTTGAGGTATTGTGTTGATTCCCTTTACAACCAATCCTAAATATCATAATAGTGTCATTTCTGATCATTCTCCGTTAACCTTCTTCTTAACACTAGAAGGAATGTTCAATAAAAAATTGTTTTGGAGGTTCAACCCTCAAATACTAAATAACCGGGATGGTTGTAAATACTTAAAACAACAAATGGAACTTTTCTTTGAGACTAATGACACCCCAGATATCTCACCATCCCTATTATGGGAAACCTTTAAGGTGTTTATTAGAGGTTCTGTTATTTCATACCTAGCTTGTCAAAATAAAAAGAATAGGACGGAACAATTGCAACTAGAAGAACAGATTAGAAAACTTGACTTAGAAAACGCGAAAGATCCAACTATAGATAAACACAACAAGATAGCAATATTGAAATTTTTAACTAAACCAAATTTTATCTGCAAGAGTTATTAGATTATTTCAAATTTCAAAACAGGAAAATTTCGAATTTGGCGATAAGCCACACAAACATTTTGCACGTCAGCTGAAAAAAGTGGAAAAGCATCACACTATCCAAAAATTCAAATCACATAAGGATGAATTGCTAATGTTGCCTAAAGACATTAACAAAATATTTGCTCAATTTTATCAACATTTATATACATCCAAAATATCAACAGACAGCAGTAAAATTATAAACTTTCTGGATAACTGTAATCTCCCAACACTTAATCCATTGGAACAAGAGGAATTAGGTTTCAATCAAAGAAATAGAAGAGACAATAAAATCACTGAAGAACGGTAAAACACCGGGACCAGATGGGTTCAGTAACAAATTTTATAAAAGATTTCACAAGGTAATTTCATCATGTTTACACTAGCTTTATACATATGCATGTAAAGAACAGACTCTACCAGAAACACTAGCGGAATCAACTATCACAGTTATACCCCAAAAAGATAAAGATCTAGAAGACCCCGGCTCATATAGAGCAATTGCACTACTAAATACAGATCAGAAAATATTAGCGAAAACTTTGGCAAGAAGATTAAGCAAATACGTTAGTAAACTAATACATTGGGATCAAACGGGGTTCATACCTAAGAGACACTCATTTAATAATTTGAGACGTCTTTTTATTATAATGTATTCACACAAAAGTGAAGAAGACGTATCAATTATTTCACTAGATGCAGAAAAAGTATTTGACCAAGTAGTGTGGGAATACCTCTTCATGGTACTGCAAAAATTTCAGATGGGAGAGAATTTTATTTCATGGATAAAATTACTATATGACAGGCAGGTTGGTAGAATATTGACTAACCACATACTTTCTCTGAAATTTCAATTATCCAGGGGCAATAGACAGGGTTGCACATTATCAACCCTGCTATTTGCCCTTGCGATCAAACCCTTAGTGGAAGTATAAGAATACAATCCGAACATCCACGGTTATAATACTAAACATTCCAATAATAAAATATCATTATATGCAGATGATGTATTGTTATACATCACCAACTCTCAAGTTAGTATTCCAAATATTTTAAATCTTATAGAGGAATTTGGTTCCTTCCCAGGATATATGTGAAAAATATACATCTTCTAGATGTGCTGGGACGCATCCTCAGTGATGTGACCTGGGGTCATCAGGTGTTTCTGGGTCTCACAACATCAGACACTCTTGCCCAGGCGACCCTGCCAGGGTTGACCAGGTCCCAACTTGCATCCCAGCAGCAACCGCCCACGGATCAGCCATCTTAATAACTACTCTGCAGGGGTTGGGAGACTCTAGTGCAAGGAGGGACTGGCTCTGTGGGGTGACTCCCGGCTGGGCTCCTCCTGCGTCTCACCAGGTTCAAGGCCTGTGCGCTGCACTTCTTTCTCCTTCTCCGAGCATTTCATTCTCGACTGATGGCTGTCTAGGCCACGATGGTTCATTAGGCCTTTCCGTAGAATAAACTGGAATAAAAGTGAAATCATGGCAATAAAACCCCAAGAGTCGACACACCTTTTAAAATTTCCCTTTAGAACTGCCACAGAAAAATTTAAATACCTGGATATCCAAGTAACCAGAAAATATAATTATTTATTCAATGCAAACTTCCTGCCTTCAGTTACTAAATTAAACACTCTTATTCAATTCTGGAAAACACTCCCGATGTCTCTAATAGGCAGAATAAATGCCATAAAAATGATTTTCCTTCCACAAATTCTCTATTTATTTCAATCAATACCGATATATCTACCTACATTTTTTTTTTAAACTTGATTCCTGGATTACAAATTTTATTTGGGATTATAAATCACATAGAATCCATAAACGACATCTATGTAAACGCAAAGAAATTTGTGGATTGGCGCTCCCCAATTCCTTATTGTGCAGCGAATATTAAAAATGTAATTTACTGGTTGGATAATGCATGTCAACAAGTAGATTGGTTAGTAATGGAGAGAGAGGATTGTTCGCCTTTTAATATAGACGTGATCCTTCTCTCCCTAATAATGTTGAAGAACACAATATACGAGAAAAAGCTGATTATTCATAGTACTTTATGAATTTGGGGACAAGTAAAACTTACTCTCAAATTAAGAAATCTCTCTCTTCTTTCTCCAATAGCTAATAATCCATCGTTTAAACCATCTATTATAGATAAAATATTTATTTATTGGGAAAGACTAGGAATTTCAAAAGTTGGAGATTTGTATGAAATGGGAACCCTATCATTCCAGAAATTACAGTTGAAATACAGTCTGAAAGGTAATCAATATTTCAGATATCTTCAAATTTGAGATTATTTGAAACTCTGCTGCCGGATATATTAGATGAAGGTATGAATAGAAACGCAGAGTCAAATAATCTAATATCATACTTGTACAATATCCTTCTAAATATAAAAATTCCATTGTCAGACGTAATTAGAAGAGAATGGGAAGAGGAAGTAGGCTTAAAAATATCCATAGACAGATGGGTAAAATATCTCCTATATATACACATAATTGTTTGATTAATGTTAGACATATTCTAATCCAATTAAAAATACTACACAGACTATATTACTCAAAAACGAAACTGAATAAGATTTTTCCAAATGTGTCTCCTATCTGCGACAAATGTCTTTCTCAAGAAGCAACTATAACACATTCCTTTCTCTCTTATTCACTACACTCTTTGGTAGTTTACGGGTTTGCACATTCACTATTTCTTTCAGGCTGGAGAAACTCAGCGGGTGCAGCAGCATCTAAGGAGCGAAGGAGATAGGCGACGTTTCGGGTCGAGACCCTGAAGAAGGGTCTCGACCCGAAACGTCGCCTATCTCCTTCGCTCCTTAGATGCTGCTGCACCCGCTGAGTTTCTCCAGCCTTTTGTGTAACCCTCGATTCTCCAGCATCTGCAGTTCCTTCTTTAACACTATTTCTTTCACTTTCTCTCTTTATTGCTCTTTCTCTCTTTTTCTATTTCTTTTTTGTCAAAATAAAAATGGAAAATGGAAAATAAATGTATTTTGTCATATGCCGTGGTTTATACTACTGCACATTGCTTCTAATAAAAAAATATACATAAATAAAAACTATATATATTAAAACAAAAAAAAGTTACCAGACAACCATTCAGCCCCAAGACTGTGATAATATTTGGAAGACCGTTGATGCTACAACAAACTTCCATTGAGTGGCTTTGCATCATTGTGGCTCGCCAGACAGAATAACGCAGTGGTGACCACCTTATTTCCAGATTAGCTGATTCTGCCTTGTTATCTCCTCTAACATTCCAATTCAGATTAGGATTCCAATTGAAGTAACGAACAAGAGGACCATGAGAAAGATTGTACTGGTTCACATGGCACCATATTGCAGATCATAAGCAGACTCGCCAGATAAAATAACAAAATTATTGCCAACAAAAAAATCTACTTGAATGAATTGCATGAAACCCTTCTGAATACATAATACAAGCATGATAATATAGGGCACATTAATGACTACATTTCAATTCCAATATTGCCAATATGACAATAATTCAGACATGACAGTTTTTACATACCTGTATTATATGAATGAGTCTTAGGGAAATACTGTATAGAAACAGCCCTTCAGCCCATTAAATACATGCTGGCCATCATGATTTACACAAATCAATTCCCACTCCCCCCCCAATTCTATCACTAACTCAGGAATTCTAACTCAGGAACTAACTCAGGACAATTTGCAGTGGCCAATCAACTTACCAATGTCTTTGGCTAAGGGAGGAATCCTGAGCATCTGTAGAAAACACTGGGAGAGTGTGCAAACTCCACACTGATAACACTTGAGGTCAGGACAGAATCTGTGTCACTGGTGCTGTGAGGAAGCAGCTCTATTAGCTGCACCATTGTGCTGCCCAGTAGCTTATGAATTTTATGGAAATCGACAAAAATTATATTCTTCTCAATTCTGAACCATATTTCAGCAGGTGACTGGAAAGCCTAGGTTACTTCCTGAGAAGATTACGGAGAGTCGGTATGTCAAGGAGGACTCTCTCGAACTTCTCCAGGTGCACAGTAGAGAGCATGCTGACCAGTTGCATCGTGGCTTGGTACAGCAACCTGAGGATCCAGGAGCGAAAAGGCTGCAAAAAGTTGTAAACGCTGCCCAATCCATCATCGGCTCTGACCTTCCTACCATCGAGGGGATCTATCGCAGGCGCTGCCTCAAAAAGGCTGCCAGCATCATTAAGGACCCATACCATCCTGGCCACACACTTATCTCTCCGCTGCCATCGGGTAGAAGGTACAGGAGCCTGAAATCTGCAACATCCAGGTTCAGGAACAGCTTCTTCCCCACGGCCATCAGACTATTAAACACAACCTCAAACAAACTCTAAACTATAGCAGCTTATTGCACTTTATCTGTTTATTTATGTGTGTATATATATATATTCTATGGTATGTGGTCACACCTATCTGATCTGATCTGTATTTAAGCCTGAAATATTCTGTTGTGCTGCAGCAAGCAACAATTTCATTGTCCTCTCTGGGACACATGACAATAAACTCTCTTGACTTGACTTGACTCTTGATCATGGAGACATTTATTATGTAACAGCTCATTTTGGAGATCATTGTGACAACTCTGTAGTTATTAGGCATACCAATGCACTACTCAGTCATAAACAAGCTTTAACCTTAAATAATACAATCCCTTTCTGTTTCTCATTTTCCGAGTTTAAATGGGGAGTTGGTATAGATGTATTTGTGCAGACAATAACTGTTATCAATATTGGTATTGGTTCATTATTGTTACATGTACCAAGATACAGTGAAAAACTGTATTCTATCCAGGCAAATCATACCAAACGGGTACATTAGCTAGAGTGAAAGAGAATATAGTGTTACAAAGAAAGTGAAGATTTAAAAAAAGTGCGGGGGCAGCAATGAGGTAGATCAAAATCTCAGCAATTCTTCCTTAGTATATGATAAGTCCTTTCAAGAGTCCAGAACAAGAGAGAAATATGCTGTTCTTGAATCTGCTTAATGTACTATCAAGCTTTGTATGTTCTGCTTCACGTAAGGGGGATGAAGAGAGGATAACCAGAGTGTAAATGGTCCACAATTAGTGTTGGCTACTTTCTCAAGGCAATGTGAAGTGCCTAGAAGGAACGGATTGGGGGGGGGGGGGGGGGGGGGGGGGGGAGAGGTTGATTTACGTGATGCACTGGGCCTCTTGAACACTCTTCCCCTTGAACACTGAAAATCTCATAGTTCGGTTTAATCTGACATCTCTCTGCAGCTGGCCTTCTCTGGTGAAAGGGAATGATATATAGTCATTCATCAGAGCAGAGCAGGAAGTGAAAGACAGATAATCAATGAAAGTTTGGAAGACACAGCCAACAACAGTTGTGAAATAGCAAAATAAAAAGAGTAGCTGTGCTCAGTGGTATAAAGCTAAATGTACAGTGAATAAGGCTGATAAGATAAAGGCAGAGAGAGACATGTGGGAGTATGATATTTATGCTATTACGGAAGACATAAATGGTCTGGTCAGTTGTGCAGGAAGGTGGAAATTTGAATGTAATCTAGAGAAGTGTGAAGTAGTGCATTTGGGAAACATAAAGTAAGGCAGTGGAATATATCATAAATGCAAGGATATTAAGTACAGCAGAGGAACAGGAGACAAGATTGTATATTCACAGATCCAGAAAAATAAAAAAGGTTAGTCGATAAGCTGTTTGAAAGGAACAAGGAAAAAGGAATAAAAGGAATAAGAGATGCTTTCTTTTAAGAGAAAGCATAAGAGAGGCAAAAAACATAATATCAAGAATGTTATTCTGGAATTGTTTACAATATTAATCAGAAAACAGCTTGGTTACTACATTGACTTCTGAACATCACATCACTGAAAGATGTGACTACACTGGGAGGATGAGGAGATTCAGGAGAATGTTGCCAGCACAGTATTTATGATTAAAGGGCCTGTCCCACTTTGGTGACTTTTTAGGCGAGTGCAGGAGACTCTGCGCTCGCCACATGATCGCCAAATGGTTACCACATATTCGCTGGTGGTCCCTAGTGAGTCTCCTTCATGGCCGCGCGGAGTTCCCACATTCTGGGAACATTTGTGGCGACCATACTGCGGCCGCGACTAGTTCCCAGAATATGGGAACTCCTCGCGGCTGCAGTATGGTCGCCACAAATTTTTCAACAAGTTGACAAATTTTGGTCGCCATGGAGAAAATCAATACTTTTGTAGTCGTAGGTGCATTTGTAGTGGGGTCGCCATGTAGTTATAGGTAATCGAGCTAGTCGTAGGTAGTTTTAGTTAATCGCCTTTGTAGACCAGGCATTTTCATTGGTTCATTGTAGGTATGTTACAATACTTACCTTTAGCGGCACTGCAGTTCTGCCACTCCCTGTGTGCGCGAATTTGGTGCCTTTCAGAGGGGGGGTGGGTTTAAAGTGCCGTTTTTCACCAGACAGTTCTAGTCGATCCATCTCAGGGGATTTCGTCGCTAAAGAGAATCGCTCCGACATTTGTTTTATGAAGGTATTTTTAAACTACACTAGATCATTTATTAGCTAGAGTCATTTAAAAATCATCTTCTAAAGCTGTGAGCGCCGACAATGGGAAGGATTTTACGTAGGGGGGAAAAGAAGCTACACAGTTTATTTTTACATGAAAACATGGTTCTTAGGAAGCATTTAATCACATTTTCATGTTGTGAAATGGGGACAAAAAAAAAATATCAGTGTTTTTCCTGCCGACTGTGGGTTAAATTCACCGCAAGCCGCAACGTTCCAATCCGCCGCATTCCACTAAAACCCACTCGCAAATTGATTTAAATGGCCATTAATTTACAGGAATTAAACTAATTTCCTTCCATTTGGCCTATGAATTCATGAAAATGAGATCTTCACTCCCCCCTCTTTTAAAGGACTTACCGTCACTGTGTTTGCCGTCATCGCTGTGTGTGTCTGTATCACCTTGGCTTTGCACCGTGTGAATTTCAGACAGTGCTCCCCCTGCTCTCTGTGTGTGTGTGTGTGTGTGTGTGTGTGTGTGTGTGTGTGTGTGTGTGTGTGTGTGTGTGTGTGTGTGTGTGTGTGTGTGTGTGTGTGTGTGTGTGTGTGTGTGTGTGACTTGCCGACATTCCACTGAAAAATCGCCTGTGGGACAGGCCCTTAAATATTAAAGAGTGCAAGGCTGTTTTATTTGGAACAAAAGAAGCTGTGGGGTCTTAAAGTGTACAATGTTATGAGGGGACAAGTTGGAGTAAATGAGGAGGACTCGCTTTCTTTTGCAGAGGAGGCATAAAATATTGATTCAAAGCAAATGCTAAAAGTTTTTAAAGGTTGGGTAATTTTTTTTTTTCCCAAATCGTCAAACGGCATATTTAAATGGTGCACCAGGTGTACTTATAGTGCCATGACCTGTGCAATTAGTACCCTGTTTGCCATTCTTGCCCTCCTGCACTGCCCTCCTCCAGTCCTAACTCTCTCCAGAGTAATAATAATCACAAACGGGTTGCCATGAACAAGCACTCCATTATATTAGGTAACCCTTACAGTGACCAATAAGGTAAAACCGTTTTTCTTTTTAAATGCTGTCCTGCAAGTTTTTCTTGGAATGATGCTGACAGAGTAATGATGACGTTTTGACAAATTGAACTAGGACATCTCCCGATGCGTCTCAAAATTCCTCTTCAGAGTGCAGTCAGTCAATGTCAATCAGTAAGTAAACATTGAAACCTGAGCATTGGTTGAAGTAATGTTCAAGTATCTCAGCAATGATATGTTTACTTCTGTTTTGCTCGCTGTCGTTAGGAGATGTCATAAAGTGAGCCGTTATCGGCTGAAGCAGCAGAGAACGTTCTTAATGAGAGCTAACAGCCAATTTATGACGGATCAACAACTTCATGATCCTCTAGACCGTTATTCATAATATACCCTTCAACTCCTTTACCAAGATGGCATTCCGTCTAAACAAAAGCTCCAGTTGTATATGACTGAGGATAAAGCTTGAGCTCAGCAAGCTTAAACTTGCTCGGAAATGACAGTAGAACTTGCTCTAGTTAAGGAGTCCATTAATAGTATTTTTTTCCAATAATCTGAGAGCAGAATTTAGTGAGTGCAGAGATAGGACAAATTTCATTTGTCAAATGTATTCATGTTTTTATATGAGTAGTGCAAACAATTGATGTGAAACAGAAAGGGCGGTGGGTGGGTGGGGGGGGGGGGAAGAGACACTTTCCGAATTAAAAGCCTGTGTGCAAATTGTGCATCTAAGCATACTTGGTTTCCTATCTCGAACTGCTGTTCAGAACTAACGGTGCATTCAATGTAAATTGAAAAAAAAATTGACCAGTACCATTATAAATGAAAATGAGTTAACTTTAAAGCTTGTTTTCACCTTTGAAAGGAAATTAATATGAATGTTTGCAGGGTTTCCATTGCTCCATTTATATAGTTTACAGCTAATTACTGATAAAATATTTCTTCCTCTATTTATTGTGAAAATTAATTGTCTTCTGACAGCACTCTTTCTGTCACTCAGATTGATCACAACTTGAATTAGTTTGATAAATTACCTTCCATTAATATGCTCTTCATATGACCAAAGGTGCAGAAGAAGCATTTATTGGCAGAGGCAGATAATACAATAAGACACATGTGCACACATGTGTTAAATTTCTTAAATGTAGCAATGAACTAATAGTTAAAATTTAAGTACTAAATACATTTTTTTATAATTATACATCAAAGGAGTGGTGTCATTAGATTGAAGATAGACACAAAATGCTGGAGGATCTCTGGAGAGAAGGAATGGGTGACACATGTCATTAGATTGCTGGACTAATAATCCAAATAATTAAAATTCAAAATCTTCCATGATAATTTGGGGACAAATTCTATTTATACTAAATCTGCAAGTTAAAACAAAAAAATAGTACCTGGAGCAATGGTATATGGTTATGAAGACCAAATTGACATATTAATGATCCTCAGAGAAAAGGTCTGTCATCCTACTTGAACCGCTGAAGTCTTCTGTCCACCGTCACGGTGATTGCTCCTCTGAGGTGGTCAAGCAAACTATTAATTTGCATCCATCTTCAACAAGATTCTACCTTAATAGTGTTGATAGGTATGGACAATCAATGGCAGCAACACTCAGATCCCCCAAATTGACATTGAGAAAATAATCACCAGAGAGGAAAGTATCAGCTTATATTAATTTGTTTCCATTTATCTAGGACTGTAATGTAATTGAAGTCAGTGTTATAGATGTACAATAATTATGGGAATCAAAGATGAACAAATTTAATCTCAGTTTTTGAGCTGACACATTTTAGTTTGTTCTTAATTCCATGAAACAATATTTTATCAATTAGGCTTGATGTCTTGTCCACTGGAGACAGCTAAAACACGGTGGCACAGCAGTAGAATTGTTGCCTTACAGCGAATGCAGCGCTGGCGAATACAGTGCTGTCTGGACGGAGTTTGTACATTCTCCCCGTGACCTGCGTGGGTTTTCTCCAAGATCTTCGGTTTCCTCCCACACTCCAAAGACGTACAGGTTTGCAGGTTAATTGGCTTGGAAAATGTTAAAAAAAAAATAGTGTCCCTAGTGGGTATAGGATAGTGTTAATGTGCGGGGACCGCTGGTTGGCGCGGACCCGGTGGGCCGAAAGTGCCCGTTTCCACGCTGCATCTCTGAAGCTCACTCTTACCATGTTCTAAACTGTCAGGCAAAGATTCCAAGCAAATGTTTCTAGAGACTAGAATTTATCACAATTTATATGTTTAAGAAAACAAGTCTTAAGACTTCTCTTGGCAGATATCATCCTGCTGAGAAGATAACACTCACTTTACTGTCATGTAATAAAGTGATTGCTACAAGTAATATGGCCTGTTGAGAGCAATAAATCTATTCCTACTGAAAGGTGTAACGAGTTCTTGGGACTTGATTTTTTTTTTAATGCAATAGAAATTGACCTAATCTGGAAATAAATGAGTTCTGCTTTACCTGTTCAAGATGAGAATAGATTGCAATTAATTAATTCAAATTTAAATACTATGGTGACTTCATAATTCTGCAATTTAACGCTTTTTAATTAGTCAATGGTCAATAACTGATTAAAGCACTAATGTATTTAAACCTACAGGTACATGAAATGTTTGTGCAAAGTTAGACAAAAATACGCATGGTAGCAGTGGTAGAGTTTCTGCCTTACAGCGCTTGCAGCACTGGAGACCCGTGTTTGATCCCGACAGGTGTTGTCAGCACGAAGTTTGTACATTCTCCGTGAGTTTTCTCCAATATCTTCGTTTTCCTCCCACCCTCCAAAGACATACAGTTTTTCAGGTTAATTGGCTGGGTAAATATCAAAATTGTCCATAGTGTTAATAGGATAGTGTTAATATGTGGGGATTGCTGGTCGGCGTGGACGCAGTGGGCCGAAGGGCCTGTTTCCACCCTGCATCTTGAAACTAAACTAAACCACTGAAAACCACTGATCTCCTGCACCTACTGGATCATAATATAGAACTATAAAGGTCATGGGTAACTAAATAGTGAAGTGAACTGTTTTACAAGGCTGTAAAACAAGCCATCTGCAAATCAACACAAAATGCCTGAAGAACACATGGGCAAATAAATAAATTATATAGAGTATGTATTTCTATGTACTACATCTTTGGATTCTAATGCAAAATGTATTGTTAAACATCATTGAGGTCATAACTTGCAAATGGCTATACAAGCTGTAATTTATGAACGTGCACATCTATGTGGATAACAGACACATAACCACACTAAACATGAGAGGAATCATCAACCTCTGTGTGATTCTCAATTGTCACTTCTCATGTTACATGTGATTATCACCACTGGTGGACCATTCACAGTGGAGTCTGGCTCAGGATCTGCACTTTTGTAATTTAGCCAATTGATGGAGTTTCTGTCTCAAAGTTTTAACAAGCGTAAATAACAATCTCAATAGATTGTTACCTCTGAGTGGACACATAGTTAAGAATCTCAGTTCTGATAGGTGTAATCAATCTAGACCTGGGTGATAACAATCCTGGTATGATTGTTGGACTGTTCTTGTATCACCAAATGTGCTGTCATAACCATCTTAATGGCAGAGAGCAGAGGAACACCGTGTATCTAATTATAGCACCTAACAAGCACCATCTGTTTTCACAAAATCAGAGAGACATGGAGGGCGATACAACACAGAAACAGCCACTTTGGACCACTGAGTCCATTCTGACTATCAATCACCCATTTGCACTAATCCTACATTAATCTCACTCTCCCTGCATTCTATCAACTGCTCCCCCTCCCCCCCAAAGCATCCTATCACTCACCCCACTATCAGATTCTACTGCTCACTTACATACTACGGAAAATGGACAGTTGCCATTTCATACAACCAACCTACACATCTTTGGGATGTGGGAGTAAACACGAGCACCTGAGGGAAATCCATGGAGTTACAGGGAGAGCGTGCAAATTCCTCATGGACAGCATCTGAGGTCAGGTTTGAACCTGAGTTTCTGGTGCTGTAGCAGCTCTACTAGCTGTACCACCATTTCAATGTAACAACATTTTGCAACCTCAATCACAAGACCAAGTTCCTGTATCAACTGACATGACCACCATCCTTCCCACACTTCAAATTAAATTAGATTATCATGGCTGAAGACACTATATATCCCTCTCTTCTAAAAGTGCAAGTCTATTAAGTCTAGTCCTTTGGCAATCATCATTTCAACATGAGCTACACATTTTCCGATGCAAATCCTGCCAATCCTGGTATTTGGATGTCCTGTCCTGAACTATAAGGTCAGGCAAGATAGTTTCAAGCTTGCTGCAATGTTGTGCATGATATGTCTGTCCAGACTGTCAACACATGTGAGTGTGTGAGTAGAGTATCTGAGTGTTGGAACATTGGTAATTGAAGGTAGAATATATTGTCACTTCCCCTTGTTGCTTCCTGTTAACCACTTTTTCTCACTCCAGTGCTCATGTTGAGATGACGATTACCAAAAACACTTACCATTACCATTACCATTAAGGAGCTCTTAATGGACTTGCACTTTTAGAAGAGTAGAGATAAAATGTCTTCAGTCTTGGTCATCTACCTTATTTTTTCAATTACTGTACATTAGAAGCAGTATTTCTAACTGGGAATTCAAACTAGGGCAGTACCTTCACAGTGAATGACAGTGCTCTGGGAAGTATTATAGAGCAGAAGGTTCTCAGAGTGCAGGTACATGTTTTCTTGAACGTGGTGTCTGAGTTGGTAGGGTGGTCAAGAAGGCTTTTGTAATATTGGTATTCATCAGTCAGGGTACTCAGTACAAAAGTTAGGATGTTATGTCACAGGTGCATAAGACGTTGGTGAGGTCACATTGGAATATTATGTTTGGTTTTGATCACCCTGTAGAGGAAGAATGTTGTTGAGTTGGAAGGAGCACAGAGATAATTTACAAGGATGTTATGACAATAGACAATAGACAATAGGTGCAGGAGTAGGCCATTCGGTCCTAAAGGATTTGAGTATAGGAGCAGGGAGGTTCTACTGCAGTTGTACAGGGTTTTGGTGAGGCCACACCTGGAGTACTGCGTACAGTTTTGGTCTCCAAATCTGAGGAAAGACATCCTTGCCATAGAGGGGGTACAGAGAAGATTCACCAGACTTATTCCTGGGATGTCAGGACTTTCATATGAGGAAAGATTGGATAGACTCGGTTTGTACTCGATGGAATTTAGAAGATTGAGGGGGGATCTTATAGAAACCTACAAAATTCTTAAGGGGTTGGACAAGCTAGATGCTGGAAGATTGTTCCCGATGTTGGGGGAGTCCAGAACAAGGGGTCACAGTCTAAGGATAAGGGGGAATTCCTTTAGGACCGAAATGAGGAAAACATTCTTTACACAGAGAGTGGTGAGTCTCTGGAATTCTCTGCCACAGAAGGTAGTTGAGGCCAGTTCATTGGCTATATTTAAGAGGGCGTTAGATGTGGCACTTGTGGCTAAAGGGATCAGGGGGTATGGAGAGAAGGCAGGTACGGGATACTGAGTTGGATGATCAGCCATGATCACATTGAATGGCGGTGCAGGCTCGAAGGGCCGAATGGCCTACTCCTGCACCTATTTTCTATGTTTCTATGTTTCTATGTTCAAACCAGCACCGCCATTCAAAGTGATCATGGCTGATCATCCCCAATCAGTACCCCGCCCCTGCCTTATCCCCACATCCCCTGACTCCGCTATCTTCAAGAGCCCTATCTAGCTCTCTCTTGAAAATATCTAGAGAACCAGCCTCCACCACCCTCTGACGCAAAGAGGCTACAGACTCACAACTTTGTTAGAAAAGGTGTTTCATCGTCTCCGTTCTAAATGGCTTACCCCTTATTCTTAAACTGTGGCTCCTGGTTCTGGACTCCCCAAAATCGGGAACGTGTTTCCTGCCACTAGTGTGTCCAAAACCTTAGTAATCTTATATGTTTCAATAAGATCCCCTCTCATCCTTTTAAACAAGTGTACAAGTCCAGCCTCTCCATTTTCACAGCATATGACAGTCCCGCCATCCCAAGAATTACCTTGTAGACCTACGCTGCACTCCCTCAATAGCAAAGATCCAAGACACAATCCAAGATATATCAGGTTGTGCTCAGAGAATCATAGTTTTCTCACTTAAGGTCTCAGAAAATTCCTGGGATGTCAGGACTGGGAGACTGATTCCTGGGATGTCAGGACTTTCATATGAGGAAAGACTGGATAGACTCGGCTTGTACTCGCTGGAATTTAGAAGATTGAGGGGGGATCTTGTAGAAACTTACAAAATTCTTAAGGGGTTGGACAAGCTAGATGCTGGAAGATTGTTCCCGATGTTGGGGGAGTCCATAACAAGGAGTCACAGTCTAAGGATAAGGGGGAATTCCTTTAGGACCGAGATGAGGAAAACATTCTTTACACAGAGAGTGGTGAGTCTCTGGAATTCTCTGTCACAGAAGGTAGTTGAGGCCAGTTCATTGGCTATATTTAAGAGGGCGTTAGATGTGGCACTTGTGGCTAAAGGGATCAGGGGGTATGGAGAGAGGGCAGGTACGGGATACTGAGTTGGATGATCAGCCATGATCACATTGGATGGCCGTGGAGGCTCGAAGGGCCGAATGGCCTACTCCTGCGCCTATTTTTCTATATTTCTAAAAGCAGTGTGTTGTCTGTGGCCATCTATCTTGGGAAAGTATTTTATTTTATCAACCCATTTTAAAACAGAGGTTAACGATTTCATGTAAAATGCTGGGATTTGATACTTTGGCAACCATACTGAAGATAAATAAATCATAGTAATGTACTGGTTATAATAAAGTCCATATATCAATGGCAGGCTACAGAAGAGTAACTATAATGAGTTCTAAATTCCGGAGTATACAAGCCCAGCCGCTCCATGTTGCCAGGACTCAATGGCTTGTGCGATAGGTAGAGATAGAGCAAGGTAAGACTTTATTTCTTGGAGTGGAGGAGGGTGAGAGGTGATCTTATAGAACTATATAATTGAGATAGATAGAGTAAATGCAGAGTCTTTTATCTAGAATAGGGGAATCAAGAACCAGCAAACATGGGCTTAAAGTGAGTGGGGAAAGATTTAACACAAACCTGAGGGATAACATTTTCACTCAAATGAATGTGGGCATATGGAATGAGCTGTCAGAGGAGGTAGTTGAAGCAAGTATTATAACAGCATTTAAAAGGCATTTGGATAGCAACATGCATAGGAAGATTTTAGAAGGATTTGGGCCAAATGCAGACAGGTGGGACTAATATAGATGGGGCATATTGGTCAGCATGGACAATTTGGACCAAAGGGCCAGTGTGATTCTATGATGAGATTAGGCCAATGCTGCTTTAACTAGTCTGACTAGCTTTGCCCTGCTCTTCTTGGTTAAAATACCAGTAAGGGATGTAGTTGCAATAGTTTAATTGGCTTTTGTCTCAGTTAATCCTATGTAACAAATCTCCACCTTCATCTTTTTGAAATGAGGGACATTTCCAATTTCCCAACAAAAGTAACAATTCTTCATCAAGGCAACTTTGGTGATTTTAACTAAAGCATATGCAGTTTCCTTGTTTACTTTCTTTGAAGCACAACAGTGGAAGCCATCAGAACGAAAGGGTTTGTACGCATTTCATCCTATTATATTTTTAAGTATTGTTTTTTTGCTCTGTTAACTTTAGTGAGTTCCAGACTTGGATTCATTATGAAAAGGAAAAAAAAAAGCAGCAGAAAGAGTTATAGAGAATTCTAGGGGAAGACTCAATGACTGATGCTATTATGGAGTAAAAGAGAAAAAAAAACAATGAAAGATTAAAATGATTACTTTATTTAATTACTTTAATTATTTGGGGCATCTTCAGGAATTAAGGAGTGGGAGAAAGAGTTAACCATAAAACATCATCACAATTTAAAATCCACTGATACTTTTCAAACAAATTAAAATTAGCCATCGTGTGTGGAACATCTAACATTGTAGCCTTGTAACTATGCAGGAGAAGACTATAAATGAATGTTCATGTTAATTGGCCTCATTGAAATTCTCATGATGAGATCAGGGAAGGCACTAAGTTACCATCTCATCTATTAACACATCATTAGTGAAATATCCCTTCCACTTAATACACAGTTCAGGACAAGTCTATTGTGTCACTTAATATTCTGGCTGTTTATATATCCAGCAAGTTATTAAATGAGTCTGATGAAGGGTCTTGACCCAAAACATCACCCATTCCTTCTCTCCAGAGATGCTGCCTGTCCCACTGAAGGGTCTGTCCCACTTGGGCCGTCATTTACGCGACAGGCCGGTAGTGACTGATGCGAGATGGTCGCGCGAGTCATCATGAGTCCGCACAGCCGTCTGGAGCGCGTGACATCATTTGAAGATAGACACAAAATGCAGGAGTAACTCAGCGGGACTGGCAGCATCTCTGGAGAGAAGGAATGGATGATGTTTCGGGTCTTCTTCTTCTTCAGTCTGAAGAAGCGTCTCGACCCGAAACGTCACCCATTTCTTCTCTCTAGAGATGCTGCCAGTCCCGCTGAGTTACTCCTGCATTTTGTGTCTATCTTCAATTGTTTTGGCCCCGCTCTGGGAGGGGGGGCAGATCCGGATCCACAACGGCCGTGAGCCCCAGGCCGAGCACGGCGATCGTTTGCCTGCTTCTACTGGTGTTGGATGTGAGACGTTGCACAGCGCCAGGGTCTTGGGCCTGCCCCACTTTGGCCGTCAGTTACGTGACAGGCCGGTGGCATGCAAAAATTTTGTTCAGGACGAAGCCCACACTCCTCCACACCATTCCATGCACCCATCCCGCGCTACCCATGCGCTACCCGCACGCTACCCACGCGTTACCCACACGCTAGCAGGTTGCGTAAATGGCGCACGAGTGACAGCCAAGTGGGACAGGCCCTTTAGTTACTCCAGAATTTTGTGTCTATCTTTGGTTTAAACCAGCATCTGCAGTTCCTTCATACACACTCCAACAAGTTATTCATTGACACTACTGAAGTAGTATTTTTTGAGTGTCTGGCATTTTGTACTCTGAACCCCTCAGACTATCCACTGATATTTTAATATTCAAAAGGGTTCTGTCAGCTTTCATGTAATCATGCAATATTTATAATTGCACCCGCATTCCCACTTCCTCAGGTAACTTGTCCATTTACCCACCACATGTAGAAAGGAACTGAAGATGCTAGGTTATATCAAAGACAGACACAAGTGCTGGAGTAACTCAATGGGTCAGGCAGCATCTCTGGAGAAAAACGACTTGCCCACATCTGAAAAAGGATCTCGACCCGAAACATCACCTATTCCTTCGCTCCATAGATGCTGCCTCATCCGCTGAGCTCCTCCAGCATTTTTATCTACCCATCACTAATGTAAGGTTCACTAGTTCCCACTGTTTTTTTCCAATAATTGCCACTGTATTTATGTGCAGCTTTCCTTCACATTTTGCTCATAATTAGATTTAGCACATCGACAATGCAAGAGCTGTTGGGGCAAAACCAATATTTTCCTGCAAACGGAGTGATAATTTTTCAGATTCATTAATCCCCTGCATGTGGAGTGATTCTCTTCCACAATGAGACATATCCGCATGAGTTTTGATGGTGCTGAAAAATCGCAGCTTTAAGGTAATCCAAAGTGAACTAACAGGAAGCTTAGTACAAGAGTTAATTAACAAGATGAATTCATGGTTGAGTTCATTATTGAAATTAGCATATTGCAGTGTTTCATCCTCAATAGCCAAAAGGTAACATTTTAATAATGTATCACTTTTATGTTAGCATGGAGGGTCAAGTGATATCATTGGCTGTGTGGATCCATTCAATAATGAGGTGGTAATTTATTATTTACTCACTTATGTCAGAAGAAGGAAGTTAATCAATTTATTATTAACTTATCAACTTCAAAACAGCAGCGATTTACAAATTCAGTATATTAAATTAAGGAGGAAATTATTGTCTTGCTCTACAATGAAATCAATCATTTCAGCAGGTTACAGGAAGAAATGGATTTCAGCGCAAGTGATTTCCTCCTCAGAGATGAGAAGCGATTGAATGAAGCACTGGAAGACGAGTTCAAATGGGTTGCATGAAGTGAGGGAGGAAAATAAACCAGCAGTTAAGTATTTACTATATTAGTTTAGTTTACAGATATGGCATGGAAACAGGCCCTATGGCCCACCTGGTCTATGCCGACCATCAGTCACCTGCTCACACTATTTCTACATGCTTGGCTAATATATTACATGGGATACGCGATCCCACTTTCACATACACTCCCTACACATTAGGGCTAATTTACAGATGCCACTTTACCAAAAAAACCACACATCTTTGTAATTTGTGTAGAAAGCCCTGCGGTCACAGGAAAAATGCGTGGACTCCACACAGGCAGCAGCCAAGGGCTGCATTGAATGATCCGGGTCTCTAGTCTGTGAAGTGCAAGCTCCCCCAGCTGCACTACTGAAATTGAACTAATTCTGTGGAGCAAAGCAATATTGACTCAACCCGCTAGCTATTAGCACAATATTGAATTATTGAATAATTGCCCAAGTTTACCATTTAGAGATAGCTACTATGCAGTAAATAATAATATGCGCGACTCCTGAAGTAAATGTAGTCTCACATTGCTTCTTACTGCACAGTAAATATAGAAAAGGCTTTATTTAACAGGGGACTTAATTTGTAATTAGCCCACACATGAACCAGTGCAGACTGTGCACAAAATTATAGTTTTAGCATCCAGCTATCATTCACCATTTTGATTGGCTAAGATAATGGAGACCAGTTACTTATTGATTAGCAACAAATCAAACCCATTTGTGCTACTTAAAGGCAACCTGCAACTTTTAAACTAAAAGTCCACTGTGGTTCAGTAGGTCATGAAAGTCATTCAAAAGGCAGGACAGTTTTTAGTTTTTGTGATGCAGTATGGAAATATGCCCTTCGGCCCACAGAGTCTGCACCAACCAATTGCAAGAGTTTAATTTAGTTTAGAGACCAAGTCTGCACTGACCAACAATCACCCGGACACCAGTTTTATACAAAGCACAAGGGAATATTTACAGAGGCCAATTAACATACAAACCTTTGGAATGTGGGTAGAAACTGGAGCACCCAGAGAAAACCCATGCCGTTTTTATCTCTTTCTCTTTGTTCTCCATAGCAATTTTTACACTTAAAATCAGTTATTTGCTATTGAGGGGGTGCAGCGTAGGTTTACAAGGTTAATTCCTGGGATGGCGGGACTGGCAAATGCTGAGAGAATGGAGCAGCGGGGCTTGTACATTCTGGAGTTTAGAAGGATGAGAAGGGATCTCATTGAAACATATAAGATTGTTAAAGGCTTGGACATGCTAGAGGCAGGAAACATGTTCCCGATGTTGGGGGAGTCCAGAACCAGGGGCCGCAGTTTAAGAATAAGGAGTAAGCAATTTAGAACGGAGATGAGGAAACACTTTTTCTCACAGAGAGTGGTGAGTCTGTGGAATTCTCTGCCTCAGAGGGCAGTGGAGGCAGGTTCTCTGGATGCTTTCAAGAGAAAGCTAGATAGGGCTTATAAAAATGGCGGAGTCAGAGGATATGGGGAGAAGGCAGGAACGGGGTACTGATTGGGGATGATCAGCCATGATCACATTGAATAGCGGAGCTGGCTCGAAGGGCCAAATGGCCTATTCGTGCACCTATTGTCTATTGTCTATTTAACTAATATATGGAATGCCCCCTGCTTAGTCTCACCATCCATGGCACCACCTACCATTACTTTCTCTGGACATGGAGGGTTGAACTCCCCACTCCATCCTCCTGCCACCACCTACACACCTGGAAGGCAACTTGTGAGGTGGAGCAGACTCTATTCCATAAGCAGATGCCATATCCAGATGAATAGCTAATACTTAATAACTTGCTTTGGAATTAGAGGCTAACAGTAACTATGAGTCAGTAAACATGTGTTCTTTTGCATGCCTAGTTCTTTCCAATCAATAATTCCTTTTAAAATTTTATCATCAGGGTACTTTTTATTCTTCCTCCAAAAATACATCTCTACAATTATGTGCATGTTTTCTTACTTGCTAAATTTGGTGAGCTTCCCATGTCCTTCTGATGGGGAGGGCTGTGTTTAACAGTCAAGTACTTCTACTGAAACCTAAAATAATATTAGGAGGAAACTCTCAAAGACATCTTTGGATAAATTGTTCCTTAATATAGTAATTCTTAAACGTAAAAATACACCCTGTGAATGTGAAGTCAACTACAGTGAACATCGTTTGATTTCACACATTCAGTTTCACAAATGCGGACTTCAGAAGTTGTCAGTTTCACTCTGCCATGCCATCAAATGCAAACAGTTTTTGCTCCAATGCCACCTGTAATTCTGAGCAATTATTGAACTCCAACATGAATTATATCAAAGTCACACTAAGTGACTCAGACTAAGCACCATCAACAGGATCACACTTTTTGGTGACATTTCTGCTTCTTCAAACATCACTAAGTTCCCCCCTTTAATATTGACCAACTCACATGGTGAAAGTTTCATTTAACAAAACATTCACAATGGTGGCAAACTAACCAATAATGCTATTGATTTCCTTGTCCAAAATTTTCAAAAGAGATATCTAAATTCTATAACGATGTTAGTGTTCATAGGGTGGAGCTTAAAAGTGATATTATTTACAAGATTGGCAAGATCCTTGCTCTAGAATGAAATTTTGTGATATTTAAATTGACATTTAAATAAATTAAATTATTGGTTAAAAGTTTCAAGGGTTGAGCAAATAAAGAAAAAAAAGACAATTACTTTAATCAAAACCTAGAGGACACAGTTGGATGTCAAAATATCAAAGGCTAAAGGAGGGAAAACATTATCCTAAAATAATGGTTTGTTTTATTGCAAGGATTTTTGATAGAGATTCAAACAGTAGTTCACCTAAATAAATTGAATGTAAAGGAGATATTTCAATGATAAGAAGAAAGAATAAAGACAAATTTGACTCTTTAAAATTGACAACAGGGACTCAACAGGCCAAATGGCCTTGTACACTATTCTTTTAAACGAAATTCAGTATTTAGTGCTTAGTATTCAAATATAATCCTTGCCAAATTCACCCTAAATTGCAAATTGGAACAGTGAATGCGGCTTTGAAACGTGACGTCAAGCACATAAACTCCTTGACTTTTCACAATCACTTTTCCCATGGGAAGATAAAGTTGCACAGGTCATTCCATTTAGGTGAGGGAAAACACGTGTTTTCTTTTCAGCCTGACTCAGTCATTGTACTCTCACAGAGGATGCTTTTGAGTCCCACTCCAGAACACTAGAATTTAGGTTGAAATTCCAGTAACATACAAAAGGAAATCTGCACTTTGGGTTATGTACTCTTTAGGAGGAGTCATTAAACCAATTGCCAAAAGGTTTTTTTTCAAGTGATTGTTAAACAAACCCAAAAGCAGTATTCCAAGAAGAACAGAGGAGACCTCCCTGGGTATCCAATATGATCGTCTCTTGATTAACAAATATTAATCAGGTTATTTGGTCACTATTAGGATGTCAGATATTTGTTCCAAAATTGGCATCCACAATAATCTACACATCACCAATTTGGCTGGAAAATGTTTTAAACTGTTTTATGAGAAGAAGCCATTTTGTAATTTTGTTTGCTCTCAAAATATGTTTTCCAATACTAAATGTGTAAATCAACCCAGGCAGAAGTGCTAAGGAAAAAAAAAAGAACACTTGACAAGACTGTGGATAGTTGAAGGCTGTGTTGCTGGCAGTAAGTGAATTTATTCACATGTTCCGCAAGGATCTATCAAAGAAGTTTTGTTCCAGCACAATTATGTGTCAAAGTGTGCAACAATGTCTTGTCAATTCTGAAATATTTGTCTCTAAGATGCATTTGGATACAATCCTTTGTATGGTTGGATGGTGGCTGCTAATAATTGTTAATAATTT
The DNA here is from genome assembly GCA_963514005.1 of Raja brachyura. The sequence goes on along the minus strand of OY740783.1, from coordinate 93,487,179 downwards.
CATATTCATAGTTGAAACACAGACAAGTATGGATTTTTGGTTTCCTTTTCACAAAAATAGTGATATAACAGCTTCTCTGGAATCAATTACCCTTATATGAAATTTCAGCCCTGTGAAATTGAGTAATGATGAGCATGTAATCCAGTCAGATCAATCTGTGATTGTTAAAATGTACATTTCCAATGAAGATCCATTAACAGGGTGTAACCTTATTGCACGTTTTGAAACTCAGTCAGTCTCTGCAAGATGGGGGAGCGAGAGGGTCACGTCTCTCAGTCTGAGCTATGAATAACACTGAAAACATGTCTATAAAACTGTGAATGGTTTTACTGACCTGTCAGTGCCATTAATGTGGTTTGAAAATACTGTTTGGAAATGCTAAAGCTGTGTTGCCTTTGGTTTTGAAATGCTAAAGCTGTGTTGCCTAATTAAAGTTGCCTTGTCTAATTAAAGTTGCCTTGCCTAATTAAAGTTGCCTTGCCTAATTAAAGTTGCCTTGCCTAATTAAAGTTGCCTTGCCTTCCATATAATTAAAAGTATAATCTTCCTGTTTGCGCTCTATATTGATTTTAGAAAAAAAAACGTTACCACATACAGCTGTGATGTTTGGCCATCTTACTCTGGGAGTCCCCCTCTGCTCAACAGGTGCCAAGGATTTTTCCCATCGATAAAAAATAAAAGAGTTATTAGTGTTTAAAAAATGTTCAGATTCTCTCTCCTGTCAATCGCTCCATGAAGGCCATGCCCCTTCTGGTGGAAGGTGGGGAAGGACTATAAAACCCGGAAGTGTGGGCCTGGCTTAGTCTCTGCAAGATGGGGGAGGGAGAGGTCATGACTTGCTGTCTTTAGTGGCCTTGCACCCTGCTTGAAATGGTATGAAACTGCACTTGAATTTGGTGGCCTTGCACCCTGCTTGAAGTGTTATGAAACTGCACTTTAATTTGATGGCCTTGCACCCAAAATGGAATTTCAAGGAATAGCCGTGAGTTAACTGCCAGCTCATGAGCTGTGAGTGAGTGAGCTACCAGCACAACAGGCTTGAGTGACTGAGCAGCCAGCCCAAGAATCCATTTGGCCCACAATGTCCATACTAGCCCTCTGGAAACCAATCCCTTCAGCCCACAACACCCATACTAGTGCTTCAGGAACCCCCCCCCCCCCCCCCCCCCCCACTGGCCACCAATATTGGAATTGGTGGAGAGATGGAATATTGTGTTGAGGGACCAGCCCTCCCATGTGATGCTGGGACCCAACGGGTCAGATTCAGATTCAGATTCAATTTTATTGTCATTGCACATTTACAGTACAACGAAATGGTTTAACCTTGCAGTCATAACATAGAATAAATAACAAAACACACACTCAACACAGTTTAACATCCACCACAGTGAGTCCACCAGGCACCTCCTCACTGTGATGGAAGGCAAAAGTCCCAAAGTCCTTGTCTCTTTCCTCCTTGCCCTCCCTCTGCGCAGAGGCAATCCAGGCCTCCAATGTTGTGACCCCGCCGGGTGATGGTAAGCAAGTCCCGCAGCTGAATCTGAGCTCCGTGAATGGGCTGGTTCAAACTCCGCGGCCCAGGGCGGTCGAAACTGCCGAAGCTGCCACCCTCCAGCCCAGCGGACGAAGCTGTTGTTGCGGGAGCTCTGGAAAAACAGGTCACCAGCCTGGGACCTGCGAGCTCCCGACGATGTCGTCCACTGGCCCACGGCTGAGACCACTGGGCCCACGGCCGAGTCTCTGAGGCTCCGAAGTCGGGTAGGAAGTCGGTTCGCAACGCCACCACAGCCCCGAAGTCAGCCAGCCTCGTGTTGGTAAGTCCTGGCTCTGCCTCTGGAGCCTCAAGGTCAGTCCCAGTTGGAGGCCGCCAACTCCGCGATTAGGCCTCAGCGCAGACTGAGACAGAGACGGGGGATACGGTAAGAAAGGTCGCATCCCCCCCGAAGGAAGAGTCAAAAAACATGTTTCTCCCACCCCCCCACACATACGCAACTAAAATAAACCGAAATAAACTGTAACAACAGGACAAAAGAAAACAAAAAAAAAGAAAAGACAAACGGACTGCAGGCGAGCCGCAGCTGCAGGGCAACGCCGCCACTTCGGGTGGCATTCCACTTAGTCTAGTAGAATATAAATGGTACCAGTGTACAACCACAGCAATATACAGATATGTAAGAAACAAAGTTAAATGTTATCGAGCAACACAAATGAATTCTGTGGATACAATTATTGGACAACATCACTTTTTTTTTGCAAGCTTAGCTGTTTTTTGATGAATGCTGTTTTCATCTAATCTGCTCATCGCTCAGATTTATCGTCATTTAGGCAGTGATGATGCAGCCTTGAAAGTTAAAACCATACATTTTAGAACATTAACAAGCAAAGAACCTACAAAGATTCAAGAGCATTAATCAATATTTTCAATCAATTAATATTTCTAAGAATATATCAAATTAAGGATTATTTTTCAATTTCAAATATACTTGAAGAAACAAAATCTGCTGAAAATAATGCATTCTTCATTTAAATTTGCTACATTGCAACATTATGAAACACTACTCATATTAGAAATATTGAACCCATCAAATCAACAAATAGAACATAGAAACATACAGCACAGGAACAGGCCCCTTGGCCGATATTGTCTTTGCCGAACATGATGCCAAGTTAACCTAATTTACTCTGCCTGCATGTGATTCATATCCCTGCATTCCTTGCATATCCATGTGCCTATTTAAAACCTCTTTAATGCAACTATCACATCTGCCTCCATCACCACCCCTGGCAGCGCGTTCCAGGTACCCACCACTCTCTACGGAAAAAAAACTCGGCCTTCACATCTTATTCAATATCCAATTATTTTACTGCACTATACTGCCCAAGAATATTTTTCACCAGCCTTTCTTCTTTTATTATCAACTGCACAATCAATATAGATATATATAAACCAATGGCAGCATTTCAAATTCCTCGTGATTCAATAACATCAAAGTGATTGTAGAATTATGTATCAATCTCCTGAATGCTGATTGTTTCTACATACAAAGATATGAACAATACCTAGTCAATTGAATTAAAACTTATATCAAGCTCTTGTCAGGAACCTATGTAGAATGCAGGAATAGAAAAAAAAGGGGGATGTTGTTTTCATGAACAAAAATGTTGTCAATCAGTTTCTGGTGAGAAACAAAAGGTAAACACAATTTTCTTCCAATTTAGCACACGTGATCAGATGATGCACTTTGGAGTAAATGGTGTCAGTATATTATACGTGTGCGGGCAAATGATTTAAAACCTATGCTTGTTCGGGGAAATAACATGTCCTTGATGCCATAGATAGTTTTCACCCAATTTGTAAGAGTTTGTGATTAATTAGACAATGTGAAACTATACTGGGCATGTTATTTAATTCAATTCACTTGCACAGAATGAAAAAAATGTGCAAGCTTTATACTAGACTAGACCAAGTGGGACCATTTGGGCCCCGTCCCCCAAAACTTGTGCGGGAGGGAGTGCATGGGATCACATGGGAGGGCTGGTCCCCTTATGCAGCGTCGGCACTTCCCGGAACCAATGAATAGGCTCAATAGGTGAGGTAAGACCTTTTTTTCAACCAGTTTTATTCCACCAGGGAGGTCTTACCTTCCACTACCTGCAACCTCCGGCAACCACCTTCAACTAGCATCGCAACCGGCTTCGACTAAACAATTACCAATTTTTAAAACAGCAACCTATTTTTAGTCGCGGCCAGTTTTGAATTTTTTTAAATAATCGCCGGAACATAGAAGAAGCGGAAACCACTTTCGACCATTAGGGAGACTGACAAAAAACCTCCGGGATACCGCACGGAAACCTTGGGTGGGGTGCAAAGTCTCCAGAGGTTTCCGTTCAGGTTTTCTAAGAGGGGCTGGGGCATTAGACCGCCCCAACGTGGGAGTTCGATCGCCGGCTGCGGATGGTTCGACTCCCCCGACCGCGGGAGGAAAGGAGGAAAGAAGATAACTTTATTGCCTTCCATCACAGTAGGAAATGTAGAGGACCCGCTGTGGTGGATGTTTATGTCAAATTTTATGTAGTTGTGTGTCTTGTTGCTTTTTTAATATGACTGTATGGCAAACCAAATTCCTCGTATGTTGCAAAACATACTTGGCTAATAAATTACGATTATGATTATAATTTTTTTTTGCTTATTATGTTATCTATAAGCACTGTGCTTACAGGCCTATTATGCTGCTGCAAGTAAGAATTTAATTGTCCCCTTGTTGGTACATATGATTATTAAACTTTCTTCACTCTTGCCTTCCTAGCAGTCCATCTGATTGCTGCCCGACTACTTTGGTTATCATGCCCTTGTCAAACCCTCTCAAGCTTAAACCCTCTCAAGAGCACAAGTGAACCTCCCTGTATTTTAGACTCCCTGCATTTTAGATTTACCAACCCTAATTTTAGACTCCCCTCTGAAAATAAGTAAGTTTTACTCTACCTAATCTTTCTTCAGTAACCTTGGACATTTTTATTATTTCAACTGTTATTTTTCTATATGCAAACAACAAACACCTCGCTTTAGTTTACTTGCATGTATAAATTACTCCTCCTGTGTTATTCTGAAAAAATTGACATGAACTCTCTCCCAGGCCAATATATTGTGAGGTGCCAGAACGCAATAGTTTAAATGCATCTAACAAGAACCTTGTAAAGTTGTATGTTACTTTATTTTGCAACATCCCTTGAGACAAAGCCTAGAAAGTCTGAAATGAATTTGTTCAGTTGTTCAGTTTAATGAATCAATCATATATTACCATGCACTTTGCAAGGAGAGAACATTGGCAAGTTAGTGGAGGTGTAAAGTAGGTTATCCAGATAAAGTTAATGGCATGTGCAGAAAGTTAGGGTCAACTACTTTGAATACTTTTTTATGGAAATAACTTAAAATAAATGTTAATCAATATATATTTTTTTAGCCAAAGAGTGATTTCTAGGTTTCATAATTAGAATTATAGAAGCACAGCCAGGAGGAGGACATTCAGTCTGCTGAGTCCATTCCAGCTCTATGTAAGAACAATCCAGCCAGTTCCTCTGCCCTGGACTCTCTAATGTCAGATCACATTGATTTTAAGGTGAGCCAAACAGTTGGATTCAAAATTGACTTTGTAGGAATGAGTCATAAGGGATTTGTTGAGGGGTATTTTTCTGATGCAATGTCTGTGATTAGTGTGGCTGGGATTGGTGCTGGGTCCACTGTTGTTTGCTATCTACATTAACAATTTAGTTGACAAAGTAGTTAACGTTGTTAGTAACTTTGCAGAGGACACCAAATTGGTTGACAGTTTGTAAGGATATCTAAGCTTACAACAGGATCTAGATCAGTTGGGAAGGTGTGCTAAGGAATCAAAAATCAAATTTAACTCTAACAAGTGTGAGGTGCTGTACGTTGGCATGTCAGACCTGGGCAGGGTTTCTGCAGTAAATGGCAGAGCTGTGGAGAATGTTGGTGTACAGAAAGATTTGGGAGTACAGTACATGGTTTTCTGAAAGTGGTGAGTCAGGTGAACAGTTTGGTGAAGAAGGTTTATGGTATGCTTACCATAGGTATTGAGGACTAAAGTTGCGACTTCATGATACAGTTGTACAAGTTGTTGGTAAGATCACACTTGGAGGTCTTTGTGCAGTTCTGCTTACCCAGCTGCAGGAAGAATGTCATTAAGTTGGAAAGGGTGGAGAAAAGATTGACTCGGATGTTACCTGGATGCAGACGTCATTGGGAGAGGTTGGCGAGGCTGGGATTTTACTGTGGTGTGTAGGAGGCTGAGCATTGACCTTATTGAAGTATACAAAGTCATGAGAGACATGGATAAAATTAATACCCACAGGTATTTTCATAGAGTAGAGGATTCTTAAACTAGAGGGCATTGTTTTAAGGCAAAAGGGGGAAGATTTAAGAGGGACATGGAAACATAGAAACAGAAAAATAGGTGCAGGAGTAGGCCATTCGGCCCTTCGAGCCTGCACCGCCATTCAATGTGATCATGGCTGATCATCCAACTCAGTATCCCGTACCTGCCTTCTCTCCATACCCCCTGATCCCTTTAGCCACAAGTGCCACATCTAACGCCCTCTTAAATATAGCCAATGAACTGGCCTCAACTACCTTCTGTGGCAGAGAATTCCAGAGACTCACCACTCTCTGTGTAAAGAATGTTTTCCTCATCTCGGTCCTAAAGGAATTCCCCCTTATCCTTAGACTGTGACCCCTTGTTCTGGGACCTCAGGGGCATGTTATTCACTCAGAGATATTTTGCATATGGAATGAGCTGAGAGGGGAAAATAAGGATGTGGATATAATTATCAAAAGACATTTGGTCAGATATATTGAACCTCTAAGGGTTTAGAGAAATATGGGCTAAATGCAGGCAAATGGGACTCGCCCAGGATGTCAACTTGGATAACATGGACAAGGTGGGCTAAACCGCCTGTTTCCATGTTACATAGCTCTATGACTGTCCCAGAGCCCTGCAGTCACTTTCTTTCCAGATACTTATCCAGCTTGTTTTGGAATGATACTGCCGCACTACCCTCAGTCAGTCCCTCTAATAGTGCATTCCATGACATTTACACATACTGCGTAAAAATTATTTTCAACATGAATCTTTGGATTATTTTGGAAATCACCTTCATTCTTTGTTCTTTTCTTCTGCGCCCTCCTACTAATGGGACATCTTCTTCAGATCTACTTTTGTCTGTAGCCTTCATGATTATATGTCAGTCCTGGTCACATTCTCTCCCATTGTAAAGAGCTTTCACTGTCCACAAGTACTATTTATAAGACCAGGATGCTATCTGCTTTTTTTTTAAAATCGCAAACATTCTTTGTCAGCTTCAGTGTTATTTTATATTCCAGGTACTTCTTATTCTTTCTACTAAACATCATTATTTGAGATGTTCAGCAGTAGCTTTAGTCAGCCACTGATTTGCCTACCCCACCAGCTTGTATTTATCCCCCTTTAGGAATATGACAGTCATCCGCAGAGTACATCAGTGCCTCCAGGTTTCATGGCATTTGCAGATTTGGAAATTGTGCTAAGTGCTTTCAAGTTCAAGTCAACAACATATGCTAATAAAATCAGTGGCCCAGTATCAGCCTCTGGGGAACGACACTATACACTTCTCCCCAATCTTGAAAACAGTCTTTCACTGCCACTTTCTGTTTCCTTTTCCTTGCCCACCTTATATCCATGCTTCTCTGCCACTTATTTCATGGCCTTCAGTTTTGATGACAAGCTTATTATGTATATCAAATGCCTATTGGAAGATTAAACACATCACATCAAGCTCATTTTCTTTATCAACCTTTCTGTTACTTCAACAAGAAACTCAAAACGTAACAAAGGTGTCCGCTGCATCTGCTCAAAGAAGAGGTTTTCCATACAAGGACATCCAAGATTACTTCTTTCTTCGGTAAACATGGACTCCTTTTGCTGTTCTGGATGGAGGCCTCACATAGAAACATAGAAACATAGAAAATAGGAGCAGAAGGAGGCCATTCGGCCCTTCGAGCCTGCACCACCATTCAATATGATCATGGCTGATTATCCAACTCAGTATCCCATACCTGCCTTCCCTCCATAACCCGTGATCCCCTTAGCCACAAGGGCCACATCTAACTCCCTCTTACATATAGCCAATGAACTGGCCTCAACCACCTTCTGTGCCAGAGAATTCCAGAGATTCACCACTCTCTGTGTGAAAAATGTTTTTCTCATCTCCGTCCTAAAAGACTTCCCCCTTATCCTTAAACTGTGACCCCTTGTCCTGGACTTCCCCAACATCGGGAACAATCTTCCTGCATCTAGCCTGTCCAACCCCTTAAGAATGTTGTAGTTTTCTATGAGATCCCCCCTCAATCTGCTAAATTCTAGCGAGTACAAGCCAGTCTATCCAGTCTTTCTTCATATGAAAGTCCTGACATCCCAGGAATCAGTCTGGTGAACCTTCTCTGTATTCCTCTATGGCAAGAATGTCTTTCCTCAGATTAGGAGACCAAAACTGTATGCAATACTCCAGGTATGGTCTCACCAAGAACCTGTACAACTGCAATAGAACCTCCCTGCTCCTATACTCAAATCGTTTTGCTATGAATGCTAACATACCATTCGCATTCTTCACAGCCTGCTGCACCTGCATGCCCACTTTCAATTACTGGTGTACCATGACACCCAGGTCTCGTTGCATCTCCCCTTTTCCTAATCGGCCACCATTCAGATAATAGTCTACTTTCCTGTTTTTGCCACCAAAGTGGATAACCTCACATTTATCCACATTATACTGCATCTGCCATGCATTTGCCCACTCACCGTGTGAAAGATCCATCTTCTAGATGTGCTGGGATGCATCCTCAGTGATGTGACCTGGGGTCATCGGGTGTTTCGGGTCTCACAACATCAGACACCCTCACCCAGGCGATCCAGCCGGGGTTGATCAAGCCCCGACTTGCGTCCCAGCAGCAACCGCCCACGGGTCAGCCCTCTTAATCCAAAACCACCTAGTGGCTTTCTCTGCGGCGTCGCTTGCGGATTGAATGGCCCTCTTCTTTGCCAGCCCTGTAATGCCCAACTGGTTGAGGACTTTGCAAAGTGAGCATCGTGCAAAGCCTCTGCAGCCCACCTCTATAGGCTCATAGTATGTCTTCCAGCCTCTATCCTGGCACATCTCCACCAGTTCCTGGTACTTTGTGCGCTTCCTCTCATTAGCCTCTTCAATACGCTCTTCCCAGGGCACTGTCAGTTCCAGAATGATCAGCTGTTTTGTCACTTCGGAGGTGATGACCATGTCTGACCGGAGTGATGTTGCTGTGATGTGCTGTGGAAATTTCAGCTGTTTGCCCAGATCGACGTGCAGCTGCCATTCAGTGGCCGTGTAGAGGAGGCCCGTCCTTGTTTTTGGTTGTGGTCGGGGCTTCTCTCCAGCTTTGACAAAATTCTTTGGGGCGTTGTGGTGTTTGCTGTTACTGATGGCAGTGGCTATGCTCTCAGCAACCACCTTGAGCACCTTGTTATGCCGGCACTAATAGCGACCTTCCCCAAGAGACTTTGGGCAGCTGCTGAGGAGATGTTCTAATGATCCTCTTCCAAAGCAAAGTGGGCAGTAAGGTGTCTCGCTCTTACCCCAGATGTGGAGGTTTGTTGGACTTGGTAGGGCATCGTAGACAGCTTAGACATGGAACCGGACGTGCTGGAAGTCTACCTGCATGATGTTTGACCAAGTAATCCTGCGCTGCGGTATGCTTTCCCACCTTGTTCACGCTCCCTGCTGCCTGAGCCCCACCGTCCTGCTCACACGCTCTTCCTCCACACCTGCTTGGACCTCTTCCTGGATTAGATGGTGTCTCTCCTTGCCCTGGGCCTTGCCAACCAGTGTCTTAGGGAAATATCCCAAACCTGGTCTGCCTTTTGCCATGACTCCCATCAATGCCTTTTGCCTTAGGCACATTATACTGCATCTGCCATGCATTTGCCCACTTACCCAGCCTATCCAAGTCACCTTGCAGCCTTCTAGCATCCTCCTCACTGCTAACACTGCCCCCCAGCTTCGTGTCATCTGCAAACTTGGAGATGTTGCATTCAATTCCCTTGTCCAAATCATTAATATATATTGTAAATAGCTGGGGTCCCAGCACCAAGCCTTGCGGTACCCCACTAGTCACTGCCTGCCATCTGTTTATTCCGGCTCTTTGCTTCCTGTCTGCCAGCCAGTTCTCTGTCCACATCAATACTGAACCCACAATACCATGTGCTTTAAGTTTGCATACTAATCTCTTATGCGGGACCTTGATGAAAGCCTTCTGAAAGTCCAGATACAACACATCCACTGGTTCTCCCTTATCTACTCTACAAGTTACATCCTCAAAAATTCTTAAGATTCGTCAGACATGATTTACCTTTCATAAATCCATGCTGACTTTGTCCAATGATTTCACCACTTTCCAAATGTGCTGCTATCCCATCTTTAATAACTGACTCTAGCAGTTTCCCCACTACCGATGTTAGACTAACTGGCCTGTATTTCCCCGTTTTCTCTCTCCCTCCTTTATTGTCATGTGTCCCTGATAGGACAATTAAATTCTTGCTTTGCTTCATCACACAGAACATAGTAGGCATTTACTACAAAACAGATCAGTGTGTCCATATACCATAATATAAATATATACACACATGAATAAATAAACTGATAAAGTGCAAATAACAGATAATGTGTTATTAATAATCAGAGTTTTGGCTGAGCCAGGTTTAATAGCCTGATGGCTGTGGGGAAGTAGCTATTTCTGAACCTGGTTGTTGCAGTCTTCAGGCTCCTGTATCTTCTACCTGAAGGTAGCAGGGAGATGAGTGTGTGGCCAGGATGGTGTGGGTCTTTGATGATACTGCCAGCCTTTTTGAGGCAGCGACTGCGATAAATCCCCTCATTCGAAGGAAGGTCAGAGCCAATGATGCACTGGGGAGTGTTTACTACTCTTTGCAGTCCTTTCCTCTCCAGGGCACTCAAGTTACTGAACCAAGCCATGATGCAACCGGTCAGCATGCTCACTACTGTGCACCTGTAGAAGTTGGAGTGAGTCCTCCTTGACAAACTCTACTAGTTACATCCTCAAAAAATTCTATAAGATTCGACAGACATGATTTACCTTTCATAAATCCATGCTGACTTTGTCCAATGATTTCACCACTTTCCAAATGTGCTGCTATCCCATATTTAATAACTTTAATAGCAGTTTCCCCATTACCGATGTTAGACTAACTGGTCTGTAATTCCCTGTTTTCTCTCTCCCTCCCTTTTTAAAAAGTGGGGTTACATTAGCTACCCTCCAATCCTCAGGAACTACTCCAGAATCTCAAGAGTTTTGAAGAATTATCACTAATGCATCCACTATTTCTGTGGCTACGTCCTTAAGTACTCTGTGATGCAGCTTATCTGGCCCTGGGGATTTATCGGCCTTTAATCCATTCAATTTACCTAACACCACTTCCCGGCTAACCTGGATTTCACTCAGTTCTTCCATCTCATTTGACCCCCGTTCCCCTGCTATTTCCGGCAGATTATTTATGTCTTCCTTAGTGAAGACAGAACCAAAGTAATTATTCAATTGGTCTGCCATGTCTTTGTTCCCCATGACTAATTCACCTGTTTCTGACTGCAAGGGACCTACATTTGTTTTAACTAATCTTTTTCTCTTCACATATCTACAAAAAATGTTGCAGTCAGATTTTACGTTCCCTGGCAGTTTTCTTTCATAATCTATTTTCTCTTTCCTAATTAAGCCCTTTGTCCTCCTCTGCTGGACTCTGAATTTCTCCCAGTCCTCTGGTAGGCTACTTTTTCTGGTTAATTTGTATGCTTCATCTTTAGTTTTGATGCTATCCCCGATTTCCCTTGTTTTCCACAGATGACTACCTTCCCTAATTTATTATTTTGCCAAACTGGGATGAACAATTGTTGTAGTTCATCCATGCAGTCTTTAAATGCCTTCCATTGCCTATCTACCGTGAACCCTTTAAGAATCAATTGCCAGTCTATCTTGGCCAATTCACGTCTCATACCGTCAAAGTTGCCTTTCTTTAAGTTCAGAACCCTTGTTTCTGAATTAATTATGTCACTCTCTATCCTAATGAAGAGTTCAACCATATTATGGTCACTCTTGCACAAGGGGCCAAGCACAGACAAGACTGCTAACTAACCCTTCCTCATTACTCAACACCCAGTCTAGAGTAGCCTGCTTTCTCGTTGATTCCTCTACATGTTGGTTTAGAAAACTACCCTGCATACATTCCAGGAAATCCTCTTTCTCAGCACCCCTGCCAATTTTATTCACCCAATCTACATCTAGATTGAAGTCACCCATTATAACTGTTTTACCTTTGTTGCACGCATTTCTAATTTCCTGGTTGATGTCATTCCCAACTCCACTACTACTGTTAGGTGGCCTGTACACAACTTCTACTAGTGTTTTCTGCCCCTTAGTGTTTTGCAGCTCTACCCATATCGATTCCACATCCTCCAAGCGAATGTCCTTCCTTTCTATTGTGTTAATCTCCTCTCTAACCAGCAATGCTACCCCACCTCCTTTTCCTTTCTGTCTATCCCTCCTGAATATTGAATATCCCTGGATGTTCAGCTCCCACCCTTGGTCACCCTGGAGCCATGTCTCCATGATCCCAACTATATCATATTTATTAATAACAATCTGCACATTCAACTCATCCACCTTATTACAAATGCTCATTGCATTGAGACATAAAGCCTTCAGACTTGTTTTTACAACACTCTTACCCCTTATACAATTATGTTGAAAAGTGGCCATTTTTGATTTTTGCCCTGGATTTGTTTGCCTGCCACTTTTACTTTTCACCTTGCTACCTATTGCTTCTACCCTCATTTTGCACCCCTTTGTCTTTCTGCTCACACATTTAAGAAATCCACCACCTCTTATTCTCTGTTTATCTTTTCTTCTTTCTCCCTTACATGTTGGGTCTGAGTGCTTCCCTTCTCTGCCTCCTGCCTCACACACTGTCTACTAGCTTTCTCTATTTGAGTTCCTCCCCCCAACCATCCTAGTGTAAAGTTTCCCCAGTAGCCTTTGCAAATCTCCCCACCAGGATAATGGTCCCCCTCGGGTTCAAGTGCAACCCGCCCTTTTTGTACAGATCACACCTTCCCCAAAAGAGGTCCCAATGATCCCGAAACTTGAATCCCGGCCCTCTGCACCAGTCCTTCAGCCACACATTTATCCTCCACCTCACTCCATTCCTACTCTCAATGTCGCGTGGCACAGGCAGTAATCCTGGGATTGTTACCATTGCGGTCCTTTTCCTTAACTCTCCTCCTAACCCTGAATTCTCCTTTCAGGACCTCTTTTCTTTTTCTACATGTTGCATTGGTACCTATATGTCCCACGACCTCAGGCTCCTCTCCCTCCCCTTTCAGGATATCTTGGACATGTTCAGACACATCCCAGACCCTGGCACCAGGGATGCAAACTACCATCCGGGTCTCCTTACTGCATCCACAGAATCGCCTATCTGACCACCTAACTATAGAGTTCCCTATTACTATTGCCCTCCTCTTCTTATCCCTACCCTTCTGAGCATCAGGGCCGGTCTCTGTACCGGAGGCCCGGCCGCTGTTGCTACCCCCAGGTACGCTGTCTCCCCCAACAGTAGTTAAACAGGAATACTTATTGCCAAGGTGTACAGCCACTGGGGTACTCTCTAGTCCCTGCCTCTGCCCCTTGCCCCTCCTAACTGTGACCCGCTTGTCTGCCTCCCGTGGTCTTGGAGTGACCACTTCTCTATAACCCCTCTCTATGACCTCCTCACTCTCCCTGTCCAGACAGAGGTAATCGAGCTGCTGCTCCAGGTTCCTAATACGGTCCCTTAGGAGCACCATCTCGACATACCTGGGACCGATGTGGACATCTGGAAGGCTTTCAGACTCCATGACCTCCCGCCTCATGCTATCAAACCTCCATGACCTCACCCATGGCTCCACTTTGTCCTGCAGTTCAGTTCTTGTGCCCCTCGCTGCAGATGGAAGAATGATATAGCTCCCCTGGTCCTCACCTTTCTTTCCATGAGCCTCTGCATGCAACACCCATTCTCCTACATTTCTGCCAACTTGAATGCAATCCCATTACTGGTCATTTCTTCCCATCCTCACCCCTTTTCCACTTCTGTAGTGAATCACTTTCACTGCAACTCCTTTGTCCGTTCATCTTTTCCTGCCCATCTCATCCCATGCAGGTACTTTCCCATGCAACTGCAGGAGATGTGACACCTGGGCTTGCACCTCCCTTCTCATTTCCATTCAGGGACCCCAGCAGCACTACAAGGTATGACAGAAGTTCATGTGCACCTCCACCAACCTTGTATATTGCATTTGCTGCTCCCAATGGGTTTCATTTACTTGGGCAAGTACATTAGTATACATTAGTATACATTAGTGTACATGAGTGTACATTAGGTGAGAATTTCCCAAACACTTGCGCTCTGTCCGCCAAGGCTTGCTGGAGCTACAGGTTACTAACTATTTTAACTCCACTTCCAATTCCCATACAGACCTTTCTGTTCATTGCCAGAGTGAGGCCACAAGCAAACTGAAAAAACAACACTTCAAATTCCACTTGTGTAGCTTACAACCTAACAGTACATTGAATTCTCAAAATTCAATTAATTCCTTCCCGACCCACATTGTCTTTCTCCTGACATCCCACCCCTCACCATCACATACACCCATCACATCCTCTGTCCATTCAATCCACAGATGCAGCCTGACTCATTGAAATCCTTCAGCACTATGTTTTGCTCTAGATTCCCATATCTGTAGTTTCTTGTAACTTCGGAGCCTCTATCATGTGTGGATTCTATCATTCAAGGGACTGCGGATGCTGGATACAAAATAAGACACAAAATGCTGGAATAACTCTTGAGGTCAGCCAGCACCTCAGGAGAAGATGGATAGGTGACCTTTTGGAACTCTTTAAACTGAAGAAGAGTCCATTTCAGAAATATCACCTATCCATGGTTCCACAGAGGCTGCCTGACCCATTTAATACATCTACACTTGTCCAAGTACATACTTGATTCTTGTTTCTGGCCTTCAGTTTTGTATGTATTTATAAGTAAGTGATCACAATGTAATATGTGAACCCCGCATGTCTATTCATGCGTCATCTTTCAACTAAGGATGTGTCTTGTTGGGAAGGAGATGGTAGGCTAAAGGTACCAGGGAGTCAAAGGCTTATGTGGTCCATTGAGTCAGGCATTATTTTATTTTGTTTGAAATAGTTTTCTAAAGGCAGTAATAATGGAATTCCAAGTGGAATACACAAATTTAAAACTAAAGTCACCAGAGAGTGACTGTGAGAAATCTGGTACCGCACTGGTAGCAAAAGGACATCGACTACCAAAATATAAACAGACATGTTTCTAATGGCTTCTTATGATAGCAAGAGGCACCATCAAACCCGAGAGAAAATTTATCACACAACAAAGGTACACATAAATATGGACATTTTATTTTCAGAATTTTGGAAGAATGATGGATAAGGCTGATCCAACAAAGTGATTATTGGGGTCTCATTACATTTTCATACCCTCAAAATTATGAACAAATTATTATTATAATATGAAACTCTTTCAATTTTGTATCTGACTTTCACACCAGAATAAATGGACATTTAGCCATTATTTAACCTCGGCCACTCTATCCTGGGCTACATGCATTCTAAAAATATAATAATGATAGACTTCAGCTGGAATATTTTCGAGCTATCCAAATAAATCATTCTGCTGCACATCCACTACTAAGCTAGGTAATGAGCACTTAATATGAGGTGATGATTTGTTGAGGAGATTGGTATAACAGGACTTGTGATGTGACAGACTGTAAACCAATATAGATTCCCATTGATTTAAGATGGCAGTTTCAATTCCATGCCTTAGCCGAGGCAGTAAAGTATTTAATATGAAATAAAGCAAGAGGAGACTAGGAGAAATAATATTTTAAAACAATTTGAGTTGCCGTTTAAAGTAAAATCCCCGTGGTCTGGAACAGGCATTCCAATAAAATAATGGTACTTTCACTTGAAGAAGAGCTGTTTCAACCTTTAAGTTTCCCTGACTGTGTTGAGCTTCTTAAAATCGGAAAAAAATCCTCTTCTGTTTGCATAACATATTTTGATATGCTTTAAGCTACACTATTAATGCAGCGCGTCAACATTTCTACATTCTGGTTATGTACTTGAATATTATAAATGATGAAATGATGAAAGGTTTCTGTGGAGAAAGAGCTGCCCCAATTTGGAAACTTTTATTGAAACATAGAATTAGACATGAATTACAAATCTGTAATCTATGCAATCAAATTTTATATTTGCAGATCAATTTTCCAACATGACCAATATTTCAATGTTACATTTTGCTACGAATTAAAGAAAACTAATGTATTAACTCCAATGAAAATACATATTTTTAAAAGATCCTAAAATCATATTGCATCCATATATTTCCACATTGCCAACAGATCTCAGTTTGATACCAAGCTTTCTTTACTTACCTCACAGTTATTGAGGACATTTTTTTTGCTATCTCTCCATGATCTGCCATCCACCACACATGTACATCTGTTACTTTCGCAACTGATAAAGATGGTCCTGAACATGAATAAATTTACACCCATGTTATAAGAAAGAGTGACTGTGAGTTTTCTCATTTGCACCTTTATTTTAAACATTATGATTTGCAATGGATTTACTCCAAAAGCAAACTGCCCAAAGACAGGATCTTCACTGGATGCCTGGAACCAGGGACGTGTGTAAGAATTTAAATATGATTGCATTTGAAGGGGGATTTTGAACAGGCACAAATTCTACACATCTGTTTGCACAGGCACAGAGTAAGGATTCAAGTGGTGTGCTGGGGAGAGAGGGGAATGTTTTATGGAAAGGATGGTGGCAGCGGATCTCTTGCCCCATTCCATTGCCCAACCCTTAGGATCGTGTCACAATTGCCTTGAAAGTGCAGCTGGTCTTAGACCTATCTCAATGGTCACAGACACACAATTATTATTTTTTTTCTTACAGTTCGTGTAATACTTCCAATTTTTTCTGGAAGTAGTGTTAATCTCCCAGAGTGCAATAGCATGAATAATCTGTTCCGTAGTCAGGGACATCCAAAAATGCTCATTTAGTGATTTGAATTCCTACTTTCAATAGAGGATCTCCAGGTTTTATTATATTAGGAAAATACCCCTTGTATTATTTTGAATTAAGTGAGAGGTTTGAAATGAATTTGCAATTGATCCATTCTCAACCATCAAGCAAGAGGTTTGTGTGCAAGCCAGAAGCAGAGTGATTGTGTGAGTGCTGCTATTCCTGTGTTCCAAGGGGATAGTGCGGTGAAAATCACAGATTGAACCTGGCTAGCTCAACTAATTGTCAGAGTTGTGCACGTGCTCGGTGGGTCTAGGACTGACTTCCACTTGCCATTAGCTTTACCGCATAGTCTAGCACAAGAGTTCTATCCTGTTGGGATTTCTCAAATTTACACTGAGGAATTGCCCCTTGGATCTTGCACCAGTCAGATTTGGAGATGAATAGTCAAATGGGATGATTAGCCATTAGCTTTTGATTTATTTTGATCCTTTTAGTTATTTCAAAGTACTTTAAGTATTTTGATCGATAATTTTATTTTGTCTTACTTTTTTCAATAGTTTAGTTTAGTTTTGTTTAGAGATACAGCATGAAAACAGGCTCCTTGGCCCACCGAATCTGCACCGACCAACGATCATCCATACACTAGTTCTATCCTACACACTATGGATAATTTACAGAAACCAATTAACCTACAAACCTGTACGTCTTTGGAATGTGGGAGGAAACTGGAGCAAATCCACATGGTCACAGGGGGAATGCACAAACTCCGTAGAGACACCACCTATAGTCAGGATCAAATCTGAGTCTCTGGCGCTGTAAGGCAGTAACTCTACCTTTGCACCACTGTGCTGTCTTTGATTAATTGAATTATAGTAAGTTCACCAATTTCACAGATACTTTGTAAAATTCAACAGCTTTGACCAAAGCTTCACCTCCCTGTTAGCTTCCACAGCCTCTCCCCAACTGCGTTGCCTGACTTTGTGGGCATGGAGGGCTACTAGGATTGTAATGGAACAAAACTCATTCATTAATAGATCGGGAATGATGTCAGTATTTTTAACACAGTCTGAATTTCAAAATTTCATATGTACTCATTTAGATAACACATAGATGCCTCCAAACCGTTGTGAAACTGGTGACAAAGTATTAAATATAAAGTTTAAAAATGTATTGCCTTCATGAAAAATGGTTGGTAAATGCAAGGCCAGGTTTTGCTGATGCATTTAGTTTAGTTTAGTTTAGAGATACAACATGGATGCAGGCCCTTCGGCCCATCAAGTCTGCGCAGACCAGTGATCCCCATACACTAGCACTATCCTACATACTAGGGACAAATTACAATTCTTACTGAAGCCAATTAACCTACAAGCCGATACGTCTTTGGAATGTGGGAAGAAATCGGAGGTCCCGGAGAAAATCCACTGGTCACAAGGAGAACGTACTCACTCTGTGCAGATGGCACCCATATTCAGGATCAAACCCAGGTCTTTGGCGCTGCAAGGCAGCACCTCTACCGCTGCATCAGAGTGCCGCACCATATTGACTGACAGAGAATCGCTAAGCTAAACTAAACTAAACTAAACTAATCTAATCTAAAAACTAAACTAAAAACTAAACTAAACTTGCCATCTACACTGGGAATAACGTACAGTATCCAATTACTCCAGTGTTTTTCTGGATTCCTGGATGGTTTGAACCAGTGAAATTGGCTCTCGGCAGCCAGATTGGGTAAGTAAGAGAAATGATGGGAAATGTACATTATCTGAATAGTTTTTAATTCATTGTGAAATATGAAATTGGAGATTTTGAAAGCCTGTAGATTTAATGATAAAGGTCAAATATTTGTAATCGCCTGAATCATATACTCCAGAAGTTTCAATCCCCCTATCGTATCAGGTTGTCAGGGTTGTGCAGCAAGGTATTTATGGGCGATTTTCACAAAGATTGGGACAAGTAGGGTAATGACATTCTTGATTTTTACAAAGATTGGGACAAGTAGGGTAATGACATTCTTGAGAATATTTAGATTGGTTTTCTGCAACATTACATCCTGATTCACCAAGATTATGTGAGATCTAATGGTGAGTAATGAGTCAAACTTAGTTAACAGCATAACGTTGCTTGATAGTTTATCTGCTCTAATTGCAGTATGATTTAGTTCAATATAATCCTTGAGAAGGAGACATGCATAATAGCTGCTACGGTACAACATTTAGGTTATACTGACCTTAATGTAATTAGACATGGACTGCCCATAGTAAACCATTCAGCGGCAATATTCAGCAGTTTATTGAGCGGTAAAATTATAGAAAATCAGTAATAAATATCCAAAAATAACTTGAGGTGTCAATGTATAATTCACGTAGATTTCCAATGAGGTTTGTTGGGACTGTAAGCTTTCATCTACTTCAGGTTTTACAAAGGAAGGTCGCATATCTGAGTTGACATAGAAAAAAGTAGGCAGCCTCGTAAGTTGTGTGTCAAATGTCAAAGGTCAAGAGTCAAGAATGTTTTATTGTGATATGTCTGGAAACGGAACAATTAAATTCTTACCTACAGGTTTGTAAACCCAGTACTCAGTAGATGGGAACCACGGTGGCGCAGCAGTAGGGTTGCTGCCGTACAATGCCAGAGACCCGGGTTCGATCCAGACTACGGGTGATGTCTGTACAGAGTTTGTGCCTTCTCCTCGTGACCTTCATGGGTTTTTTACACACAGAGAGTGGTGAATCTGTGGAATTCTCTGCCACAGAAGGTAGTTGAGGCCAGTTTGTTGGCTATATTTAAGAGGGAGTTAGATGTGGTCCTTGTGGATAATGGGATCAGGGAGTATGGAGAGAAGGCAGGTACAGGATACCGAGTTGGATGATCAGCCATGATCATATTGAATGGCGGTGCAGTGTCGAAGGGTCGAATGGCCTACTCCTGCACCTATTTTCTATGTTTCTATGTTTCTAGATACCATTATAAACAACAAAAAGAACCTCAACACAAAGTTCAATACATTTAAAAAGCATTATAGTGCAAAAACAAAACCCAAAGTCCTAATGCATTCAAGGCAGTTTGTAGTTTTGAGTTAAGTTTGTCGAGTTCAGTAGCCTGATGGTTGTTGGAAATTTCCATTAATAGATAGCTGCTGCATCACATCTGGGTTCAATCCTAACCTAAATTGCTGTCTGTGAGGAATGGGCGTGACCACAGGGGTTTCCCCGGATGCTCTAGGTTCCTCCCACATCCCAAGGACATGAGTGCTGAAAGGTTCATCGTCCACTGTAAATTGGTCCTTGCCAAATGGGATTACTGTAAATGGGTGTTTGACAAGGTCAAGGACAAAGGACATTTATTATCACATACACCAATTGGTGCAGTGAAATTTGACTAGCCAATGCAGCACACGAATAAAGATAATACACAACATTAAAGAATTTAACAGTAAACATAAAAACATCCCCCAACAATGGTTCCCACTGCGGGGGAAGGCAGCAAAGTCCAGTCTCATCCCCAGTTCACCCATAGTCAGGCCTATTGAGGCCACCGCAGTCGCCGCTATGGCAGCTCGATGCTTCAGGCCTTCTCGCAGGATGATGAAGCTCTGGCGTCGGGTGAACAATCCTCAGCGGCCTGGAGTGTCTGGAGCGGCCGCTTTCCCCCCCAAAGAACACGGCTCCCGAAGTCCACGAGCCGCGCTGGTTGGAGCTCCGACTCTGGCAACCTCCATAAGATCCCAGGCTCCACAGTTTTTAAACAGTTGGCACATACTCAATGGGTTGCCAATCCTGTTTCCATGTTGGATGACCAATGATTCCATGGCTCTGTGACTAGCCTGCAAGGGCAGAGAAGCTAACATGCACAGCTTATCAAAGCCTATGTCAGACAAAACCTAGAGTGCCATATGCCTGATGCACCGGGTAACCATGCCTGATGAATGAAATATTGGAGTGCTCATAGTGCAAAGTTACTCAAATAATACCTGGGCTCCGAGGTTTATGTTACAAGGAGAGATTACACAAACTCAAATTTTCAACTTTCACTCAGTGATTGAATAAATATTTCAAGATATTAACACCATTTATTAAGGCAGAGAGAAGGGAATTATTTCTTATTAATTCCTGAATCTAAGACCAGGTGGCCTAGTCCAAAAAGTTGAGTCAACTGCTTCAGGAATTAAACTAGGAAAATTTGCAAAGAATGGTGTTACATGTGGAAAATTGTCCCAAAATGCTGGAGTAATAGCAGGACAAGCCACATATCTAGATAAAAGGAATGCGTGACGTTTTGGGGTCGAGACCCTTGAATGTGGAGCTAATCACTGTAAATCAAAAACGGTTGGATCATTATTCATTCTCTGTCCTATCCAACCTGTCACAGTCCTTCTGAAGCATCCCTGCTTTCTCTACACTACCTGCCCCTCTACCTATTTTCATATAATCTGCAAACTTGGCCACAAAGCCTTCAATCCCCTCGTGCAAATCATTATTATACAACGTGAAGAATAGTGGCCCCAACACCAACCGCTGCGGAACTCCACTCGTCACTTTTAACCCAATGTCACATGTTTCCCACTTAGAAATTGCCCATTCCTGTTGTTACAGATGGGAAACTAATGACTACAGTAAATGATAGGTAGAGGCAGATAGCAGGTGAGGCAGCATCTATGGAGCGAAGGAATAGGTGACTTAGGGTGGAGACCCTTCGTCAGTAAATGATAGAGTCAATTTGGGAGTTGCCTGATCATATCTCAGCAAGTTTAAAAAAAAGATGAATCTCTAATTCTCTTATGGAACTTCAAGGAAACAAATTAAGTTTAAGGCTTTTCCTTCGTTTGCCGTGTTTCTTCTGTTTGATCAGCTAGTTTGGGATTCGTACACAGACCTCTGGTTTAAAATATCCATCTGGCTCCAATGACACTATCAGCGATTGATCAGCACACTTAATGAAAGATCTCACCAGTTTTCCGAGGAGGTTGCTCTCACTTACTCAGTTGAGCAGTTTAAGATTGGAAGCCCCAGAAAACGGTTCTCAGTGTGTTATTATCAGAAATGGTTTCAACAGCTCAGTCATCAGCCTGCATTCCTTTGGGAAGGCAGTTTAAAATCTCACACTCACAAACAGTCATCCGAAAAGCTGACCTATGCAAAGAATTTAGCGAAACTTTAAAGCCAAGTGCTCTGCACTTTCACCTTTAAATCCTTATTCAAGGACATGTTTATGTATCGTTCACCTCAATTAATTCTGCTGATTGGAGTAAAGGAGTATTGCATATAATATCATTTTGTTGTAACAGAAGTAACAACTTCTCTTTCTGGTTTGTCCTTCCTTTCTGACAGCCCAGTTAAATAAAGTGTTCACATTTTAGAAAATGCAATGAGGTTTCTATTTTGATTGTTCAGAGCTGTAAATATTAATCATTGTCATACCACCAGAGCAGACAATGAGGCACAAAAACAGCAACCATTTGGATGGCACATGTGGAGTGAAAATGTGAATAGTTGAATTGAAATCACCAGACAGCAGAAATTTGTCTCGGGCAATGGCACTGCACAGATAGTATCGTATCCGCTGTCACTATATGTAGTGCCTAGCATTTAATTTCATTGATTACAATTGAAAACCCAGTTCTGTTAATGTTTACTCATGTAACACTATTTCAATATTTCAACGTAACATGCTGTATTTCAAATGCACTGTGCAGACTACAGAATTAAATGATTTTTCATTAATGCTTATCTTTGATGCTGAGCATGTAGAAAGACTGAATTTACATAGTCCCTATTTAATAACAATCAAAAGCCAAATCTATCCAACTTTCTCATTTGCTGTGCTTATCTCCTCTTCTCATAACGCTCAGTAAATTTAATCAAGCTTTGTAATAGTTGCAGGAAAGGTTTACCATTAATCTTGTCTTCTGAGGGCCTCAATATATATTTGAAACATTTCAACTGTTCTTTGCCTGTTAAAATTTGCATGAGGTCATTTATATTTGACTGTCCAACTAGCATAAGCATTCCCAATATAGTGGGAAGTGTTACAAGCTTGTTTATACAAAGTCAAGTACAATTTCTATTGCCTCTCAATATATAATTCTATAACTTTCCACAGGTGACCAAATCAAGCCTTGAATCTTAAGAAGGCTGTAGATTCAATGCCGGTCTGGTAAAATAAAGCAATAAACATTCATCATTGAATATATTTAATGAGCCAATATTCAAATTCAAAGCAGAATTTTTTTTTCATAAATGATCCCATGTAGTGATGAATCACATGCAATAACTGCTGTCTAATTATATTATACTGCAGATTAGAAATGTAATATTGCAGCAGCTGCCCTAGATTCTGCTCCTTTGTTTAAATCCTTCCAAGCTCTATGCTCCCTTGTGAAATACTGGTATTAAAGGAAACACTGCTGGCTAAAGACAAAAGGATTCCACAGATAAAGGCAGTCTCATTTGCAAATAACAAGACATCATTTGGTAATATGCACAAGACTCTCCTTGCTATGTGATCTGTCTGGTGACAGCAGACACAACTGTTACAGTTGCATTCAGCTCAGTAATGTAGGAAAGAGAATTACCTCATTTTGAATGTTATGTAGAAGAATATTGAGGATAAGGTTAACGTGCAAGAACAAGCCTATATGTGCATTCCATGGAGATTTGGCACATTTCTTTTAGGACTGCGCTTATTTAGTGCAGACTGTGAGAATGACTTGTGAAAGAGAGAGGGCAGTGTAGTTATTTAAATCCCTCAGACAATATAAGAAGGATATATTTCAGGGTACACAGCAGAAAATAAATTGAACATTGGTAGAGGGCAAAAATAGGATATTGAAAATAATGAAAATATATCAAATGATGTATTAGTCTGTAATCCTTGCAATCTGCAGGAGAGAAGAGAAAGATTTAGGAAACATCTCATTCATTCAAAGCAAGTTCCACAGAAAAGAATTAGGACTTTGTGACATTAGAAAAGGATCAATGGGCACACAACAATGATCATATGTAATTAGCTTCTTATCACACAATAACATATATCATGTGAGAATACTTTTACTTCGCAGTCCAAACAACATGTTAAATTTTGCATGAGGTCATTTATATTTGACTGTCCAACTAGCATAAGCTCTTTATCTACATTATATTTCACCGATAAATTATTCTAATACAAAGCCTCAGAATGGAAAGCAAGCAAACACCGAGAGCATACAATTTCAGGTATCATTAATGAAAGACAAGCTAAGAAATACTAACTAAAGAAATAACTTCCTAAACTTAAACCATGTATTGCATGAGCAATAAGAGCAGATAAAATACATTATGGTACTGTCACATCACTGAGAGACATGAAAAGGATCATCATAAACAAATGCATCTCCGGAGAAAAGGACTAGGCCAATTTTTGGATCGAGACCCAAAACGTTATCCATTCATTTTCTCCAGAGATGCTGCCTGACCCGCTGAGTTACTCCAGCGGGTCCTTTTGTGTCTATCTTTGTGCCTTCCTACACATCATACAAAAATGCATGTTGACCAAAGTAAGTTTGCTGGACATTCATATTTTGTGGATGTCTGATGAACACCAGGTGAGGTACTATTCTTTATAATCAATTTATTTTGATTTATCTTGACACTATTCCTGTGCAAGAGTAATCTTTCACCCTCTTTCTCTTTTGGGTTTAATTATTTATTTCCTTATTACTTATCTTAAATGCTTCTCATTATCATCTCTGTACATTTGTTTTCTGAACCTTATTATTTAATATTGGTGTGCATTGTAATTTCTTCTTGCCACTTTGCAAGTTGTGTAAATTTTGGATGGAACAACTGAGAACCAATGAAGGAATGGGATAGATTTTATTGAAACTCTCTCTATCCTTCAAAAGACTCCCATGCTATGGGTGTGGTACTTTCCAGGTAACAAGAAACGACGGGTGAGGAATTGGGCTCTGTATCAACCCCATATCTAGGGGTTGTGAGATCCATGAGCACTGAATATTTAATTTATATTCTCCTCATACAGTTCCAACGGAAAATACGATGATCATCTTCATGAAGGCTTTTTGCAAGCAAGAATATAGTATCAATTACCATCATGTTGATTAAACACATTTTCATGTCATTCAGGTCATTTTCATTTTGTAGGTTCACATTCTAGGTTGCGTCTCTTCATAAGTTCATGTTATAGGAGCAGAATTGGGTCATTTGGCCCATCAAGTCTATTCAATCGTGGCTGATCTATTTCCCCTTTCAACCCCTTTCTCCTGCTTTCTCCCCTTAACCCCGACACCTGTACATCAAGAAGTCGCTTCTTAACCTCATATAACAGTGTTGGATGCCAAAGAAGATAAATCAAACTAGGAATGGAATGGCAAATTAAATTGGCAGGCAGTAGAAAGCTCAAGTTGAAACCTCTGCGTACAGGACACAGGCCTTCAGCAAAATGTTCACGATCTGTTCTTTGGCTATTTTCTACATTTGGTCAAAATTCCAGTTGTCTACAGGATAGCAGATCAAGGCCTTCTCTGCTGACTACATTCTGCTGTAGAGACCACCAGCTTCTGCAGTGGAATTTCAAGGTCACCCTCCAGATAGTTGGTATAGAAGCTAGGTCAAATAATCTGTGAATATGCACAGTACCAAACAATTTTTTTGGAAGAGTCCTCCGTGGCTCAGAGGTATTGAAGCAAATCACTCATATGTCTGCAATCTATATTCAATTACAATGCTAACAAATTAACTTCTTGACTGAGATGTGTGATTTTCCATTAATAATCATCTCTGCTGAAGTAGATTCAGTGGCACAACTCCAGTGACCCAGATTTGATTCTGGCTTCTAGTGTTGTCCGTCTGTGGTTTGCATGCTCTCCTTGTCACTGTGTTGATTTACTTTGTTTCCTCTGATTTCCTTCCCATCCCCAAGAAGTGTTTGGGCAGGAAATTTAATCGTCCATTCCATTCATAAGCTGACCTATCTTTTTTTAGCCTCCGACACGGTTCATCACCCTTTAAATTACCCCGAATGCAGCCGGGTGACGTAAGAATCGCATGGAGTTGAAGCACATGTGTGAGAGAGAAAAGTTTGTAGAGAACCCTATGGTGGAAGTGGAACAGGTGGGTGTCATTTGTGATCTAGAATCGACTCAATGGGCTGAAATGCTTCCTCCTGTATTTTTTCAGTGTGAAACAATGTGAAATTTAAAATTATTAAAGTGGGAACAGAACCTGTTATGGTATTTAGTTTCCCTGGAGAACGTACGAATAAGCCAACCAATAATTGAGATATTGACAACAATCTCAGAGGAAAATAAAAAAAACACTTGAATAATATATCTTAAAACAACAGCAAAAAAAATCAATAAATGTAATTAAATTATAACCATCAACAACCCTGGTTTAATATTTGGAGGCTACTTTGACCATTGATATGAAAATAAATGAAATAATTTTATTTGCAAATTATGCCACAAATCTTTTGTTATTTCAACAAGGTTGATTTACCTCACCTCTGAAATTTAGTGCTGCTGAGTACTTTCCATGTTAATCCACATGACTATTTGCCAATGTGATCTGAGTGGACAAGAAGATTACAATTAATCATAAGATAAACACAAACTGCTGGAGGACCTCAGTGGGTTAGGTAACACCTATGGAAGGAATAATAATAATAATAATAATAATAATAATAATAACAATATATTTATTGTCATTAAACATAAGTGCAACGAGATTTGGTTTGCAACTTCCATCTGATGTCATAACTTAAATAACTAATAAAATTTAGATTTAGATACCCCGAGAACATGGTTTGTAAAAAGAACATTAACCCAATAAAACAGTCAAAACAGACTAAAGTGCAGATGTGTCTGTGCGACATGACCATTCGAGGGAGACAGTCCATGGGGGTGGGGGGCACTCAGCAGGGCCGGTTCAGAGCCGCAAAAGCTCTGGGAATGAAGCTGTTCCTGAGTCTGGAGGTGCGGGCATAGAAGGCCTCGTAACGTCTGCCAGAAGGAATTCGTTCGAACAGTCCATTATAAGGGGGTGAGGAGTCTTTATGGATGCTGACGGCCTTCCTGAGGCACCGTGTGTGGTAGATGCCCTCCAAGGCTGGTAGAGTTCTCCCAATAATCTTCTGTGCTCTGTGGACGAGTGTTGAAGAGCTCCTCTCTCCGCCTCCGTGCAGCTGAGATACCACACAGAGATGCCATACGTTAATATGCTCTCTGTCGTGCAGCGGTAGAAGGTTGTCAGCAGCTGTTTGGGCAGACCAGTCCTTTTCAATTTTCTCAAGAAGAACAGTCGTTGCTGTGCCTTTTTGACCAGCACAGCGGTGTTGGTGGACCATGTGAGGTCCTCTGAGATATGAGTGCCCAGAAATTTAAAGCTGGACACTCGCTCCACACTGTCTCCGTAGATGGAGATTGGGGCGCATTCCCCATTCTGTGACCTCCTGAAGTCGATAATCAGCTCCTTGGTCTTGGAGGTGTTTAGTGACAAGTTGTTACGTGAGGACCAGTCCACCAGATTCTGCACCTCCACTCTGTATTTTATTTCATCACCGTTGGTGATCAGCCCGATCACCATTGTGTCATCTGCAAACTTGACGATGGTGTTGGTGTCAAATGCAGGAACACAGTTGTGAGTGAAGAGGGAGTAGAGCATGGGACTCAGTACACAGCCCTGTGGTGTGCCGGTGCTCAGGGTGATAGTGGAGGACAGGTGCGGCCCCAGTCTCATTGCCTGCGGTCGCTCCATCAGAAAATTCAGGATCCAATCGCATATCAGTGAGCTGAGGCCTAGCTGGTGGAGTTTGATGGTTAGCTTGGTGGGGATGTCCGTATTGAAGGCAGAGCTGTGGTCTTTGAAGGGCATCCTCATGTACGTGCTTGTCTTTCCAGGTGAGTCAGGACCGTGTGAAGAGCCAGAGAGATGACATCCTCTGTGGATCTATTTGCCCTGTATGCAAATTGATGAGAGTCCTGTGAGGCAGGGATGCTGGATTTGATGTGGGAGAGGACCAGCCTTTCAAAGCACTTTGTTGGTATTGGAGTTAGGTCAACCGGGCGGTAGTCATTCAGGTTGCTGACTTCAAACTTTTTCGGCACTGGCACAATGGTAGCTGTCTTCAGGCACTTGGGGACCGTTGCCAGAGATAGAGATAGGTTAAAGACCCTCGTGAATACCTCCGCCAGCTGTACAGCACAGTCCTTTAGTACCCTTCCCTGGACTCCATCCGGGCCTGCAGCCTTGTGTGGAGTGATCCTACGCAAAGCGCACTGTACCTCCTGAGTGCTCAGTGTTATGGCCTGTCCCTCCACCATGGCCAGGGTTATTCCTCTCCTGGTGGTGTTGCCAGTTTCGAAGCAGGCAAAGAAGGTGTTTGACTCATTGGCCAGTGTGATATCACTGTGGGGGCGGGCGGGCTTGCTCTTGTAGGCAGTGATGTCCCTGACACCCTACCACATGCTTCTGGTGTCCACGGTATTGAAGTGGTCTTCCACCCTTTGCCTGTGGATGTCTTTGGCCTTTTTTATACCTTTGTTCAGGTTTGACCTGGCAGCACTATAGGCAGAAGTGTCCCTGGATTTAAAGGCATTGTTGCGTGCCCTTAGCAGATTCTGAACCTCCTTGTTTATCCACGGTTTCCGGTTTGGGAACATCTTTATTTGCTTGTCCACTGTGACAGTCTCCACACAGCAGTTGATGAAGGAGAGCACTGTGGATATGTCCCCCTCCAAATTTACCTCTGTACCACTTGTAGCCTGTTGTGCAAACAGGTCCCAGTCGGTATGATCAAAGCATTCCTGGCGTTGTAGGGTGGCGTGCTCAGACCATATTTTGACCGTCTTTATTGCAGGTTTGGTCTTGCGGATGAGAAATGGACTGAAAACATTTTGGGTCGGGATTTTTCTTCAGATTGATGGAGTTGAAGGCAGTCTATCAGTCTGAAGAAGAGACTCGACCCAAAATGCCTATCCAATTCCCCCACAAATGCTGCCTGACCCGTCGAGTTACTCTAGCAGTTTATATTTGATGCTCGAGATTCCATCATCTGTAGTTGCTTGTGTTTTGACCAACAGTAAACCAACAGACTTGGTCATGCTATGTGCCTTTTTGTGGAAAAGGAGCCGAGTTAAAAATTATTCTTTATTTGCTGTATAAGACCTTATCTGTGTAATGTTGATCCAGTAAATTCATAGTTATCTGATCAAGGTGCTTTTGTCTCTCATGATTCCAAAACAGAGTTCTTTCTTCCTCTCCTGGTAAATCTTTAATTTCTAGAGCCATTCCCTACTCATTGAATTTTTAAAAGTCATGTATTTGGCCCTTTGCCCATTTATAAAAGCCTTTACCACAGCAAAAGCCAAAGTACTGGTATACTAGTTAGATTTAGACTTCAACGAGTTTAAATGGGTCAGCAACTTCTAAAAGGATTGCAGCTATTATCAGCAGTGAATGGATTTATTTCAGATTTATTTTACATTAAGATCCTGATAACTCTCTCTCATTGATCCAGTAAATGATAGCCACCATATTGCCTTGCCCAATTGAGAATTGTATTCTTCCTCTTCTGTACAAAACTGGCACGAGCAGGATCAGCATAACGAACTCAACATAAAAAATGGTGAACGGATCGATGCACTTGAAACTAATAGTAACATTTATTGTATCAAAGCAAGAACGTGAAATGGAAAATTCAGTTTCTTAAATTTAGTCACAAGAGATTCCTAGACCATGGGATTAATCATTCTCATGTCTAGTCCACTTTTTGGAAGAGGTAATTGGAGAAAGACTGAGAAAGTAAAGCTTATTTTCATTCTCATTTGGCCATGGGGATTAAGGCCCAACCTCAGTGCTAATTCTTCCACTCGAGTGTGGTCAGAATCACACTCTGGTGAAGAAATGGCTGGGTTGCTAAATTTTGCACCAGCACTCCAGGCTAGGAAAAGTTATTTTTGAACTTTGTTCAGCATTTTATGTACTCGTTAGGTAAAGGAACTGTAAAGTCCCAATCATGCTGGATTAAACTGTCAGTGCAAAGGGAATCACTTCATCTCAGACGAGCAAAGCAAGAGGCGTGTAAACCTTGGAAAGAGGGTGACAGAATGGTGCAACAGGTAGTGCAGCAGTCTCATACCTCCAGTGATCTCGGATGCTATCTGTATGGGGCTTGACTGCACTCTCTTAGTTTCCCCCAGTTGCTCCAATTTCTGCCTATGTCCCAAGTTCATGTTAGGTGTTAATTTGCTCCTGGAAATTACGCATGGTGTAGATGGTTGGTGGTTGAGTGGGGAGGGTGGCGGGAAAGGTGGAGAGGAGAGTTAAAAGGCATGTATAAGAAAATGTCACAGGGAAAAACACGGAATGTGTTCGATGGAATTGCTCTGAGAGCTGGAAGAACCTTGATGAGCCAAATGTCCTCATTGTTCATAATAATTGAATGTGAAATATGGAACCATGCTCAGAGGAGAAATAGTGGAGGACAAAAACGATCTCAAAATTAGACAGGGGAGGGTCATACATACGTCAGTAAAAGTAAGTTTGAGAGGCCCGCCCTTGCTCCAGAAAGAGGTGGGGGATAGTTGTGGGGTGGTTGCTGGGTTAGGAAGCAGAAGTGAATGGGGAAACTATCATGCTTCCAAAGAGGGGGCAGAGGAGGGGTCAGCCATAGCTTAAAAAAAGTACAATTTTTCTTTGTCCGAGACAATTAGATAAAAATAAATGGAAAATTGTGGTCATATTTCATATGATATCACATTTATTGACAACCTATCCCACTTTTCTCTTGTCCTCTTAGGTTATGAAAGCAAATACTGTGTGCTTTTACATCTGCAGTCCTTTAAATATTTCTGGGCATTTTTAAGAAGGAACTCCATGTCTATTTTGTAATATATATTCACAGCAATTTCTGCACAAGATGCACATCATGTTGCAACTTGCCTCCATCTTTACTTTCTTACTTTCCAACAATTTTCAGTCCTCAGCAGTGTTAACCAATGTGTCAAGTGGCTTATTTCCTGATTGCTAAAAGTGATTAATTTTCCTTGACATCAACTTGTGTATGATCAAACTGACAGCATTGCTGTGATCTGATCTATCATAATAACTAAAAGCAAAGAAAAAAATATATTAACACCTTAGCAGTAAATAGACATAGTCAACACCATTTTAGCACTGAAACATCTAACAGCCATCTAGTTTCTTTGGTCTAAAAATAATAATATGCCTCCATATTCTCATGGGTAGCACTTGCTATTCCATACATACCGTACAATAGCCAGTTCGTTAAGACCATTGGTGGTGCAATTTATCTGTGATTGATGTCTCTTAAAGCCCCATATAATAGGATATATATATTTGAACTAAGAAATTACTCTACTCAGTAAGATTGTGATTCCTGTGCTCATAATCCATTAGATCATTGTCAGACAATCTTATTATAAATAATACACTAATACAATGTGCAGCATTATGCAATCACAACTCAATAACTGAGCCACAATATTAGGGAATGCTTTTCTCCTCATGCAATCCATTTGTTCTATTGATAGGACATTTATTTATAGTGTTCTTTTTCTCTTCAGCTATTTCTTTTTGTCACTTATCAACCTTCTTGTATGTGTCTCAGCCTTATATACTTTTTTTTTCTCTCTTCTAGACCGCCACTGGTTCATTTCTCTTTGTAATTTAGTTTTGCTTGCATGCAAAGAGTTAACAGTACTCACACCCCAAAAGATGTCATATCCCAAAAAACAGCTCAATTGCTGGTTATGCTCCATTTGATCCTCTACCCATCTCTGTTCAATGAACCCTTTATTACAACTAGATCTGTGCAAATTGGTAGTAATCCTATCAAAACATTTTGGGCCCGAGTCCCATTCTAAAAAAAATGAGTGCAAAAATCCATCTTGCAGCTTTGCCTCTTGTACTGTTCGGTTGAAGGTTCTGGTACATCTGTCATCAACATGTCTTCTCATCAAGATTTCAATGTAAAAGGTATGCAGAGTCAGCTATTACTCCTGGTTAATATTTATTGTTCTGTCAACTTTGTCATTACAGATGATCTGTTGATTAACACTGTGCTGTGTGTTAGAGATCGCTATGCATTTTTCACTGTTGATTTCCTGCATTACAGCAGTGATAACTTTTCAAAAGCATTTAATTGACTGTAAAATGCTTCAGGACATCCTAAGGCTGAGGAAGGTGTAAAAATAGCATACTTAATGCATTCTTGATTTATTATTGGCTTGTCAATCATAGATATTTATTGCTTTACATTCCATTGCAATTCTTCACCCAATTTTGATCGGGCCTACCAACTTTCTAGGAGTTGATTAGCAAGGCAAGCATAAGCATCTGTGAGGCAAAGTGAATTAAGTTCCAGAATTAGGTTGACATTTCAGAGAATTGTTTGTTTTCTTTTCATGCAGTCTCTTCAATGAATCTTTGAATGATTATTAAGATTTCACACTACCAGCATTGGTTTTGACATTGGATGCTACTTTCAGAATCTGTTAGGGTAAGAAATTCCTAAAAGTGAGCAACATTATAGAACCATAGAAGCATAGAAAATAGTTGCAGGCAGAAGCTATTCGGCCCCTCGAGCCAGCACCATGACTGATTATCCAGAATCAGTACTCTGTTCCTGCTTTATGACATGCACAGGAGGTTATACTGCAGCAACCTACATCCTTATTTTTAGTTATTTGATTTTGTCTCAGTTGCACCTCTGTGAATTTTGAATTTAAACTTTTGTTTTCCTTTTTTACATATCAGTGTGCTAACAACTGCAACATTTGTAAGCCAGTCTTCAAGATTGGCATCCTATTGTGAATGCTTGGTGGACTTGGAAAAGAGTGGCAGAGATGACAGCCCAGAAATGCATTAACATTTGACATGAGGTTTGCCCTCACAAGATTCTGAATAATACTTACCTTAGATACAACTGAAGAGATCTGCCTATCCAATTTAAAATTAAATTGAAATATGAATTAGGCTGGAAATGTGTACTTACTGAAACCAAATGAATTTGAGGGTAGGTTCTGCAAAGCCAATATCAATAGTAAAATATCAGTGGAAGGGAATAAGCTGAGATCTGAGTGGAGTGCAGCATGGTGGCGCAGTGGTAGAGTTGCTGCCTTACAGCGCCAAAGACCCAGGTTTGATCCTGACAACAGGTGCAGTCTGTACGGAGATTGTACGTTCTCCCTGTGATCTGCCTGGATTTTCCTCATGTGCTCCGGTTTCTTCCCACACTCCACAGATTTGCAGGTTAATTGGCTTGGTAAAAATGTATAAATTGTCCATAGTGTGTGTCGGATTGTGTAAGTGTGCAGGGATCATTGGTCAGCATGGACTCAGTGGACTGAAGGGCCTGTTTCCGTGCTGTATCACTAAACTATACCAACTTGTTATATATGAACTGATTTAATTACTTTTATCTACCTCTGATGGGGAAATGTTTGTTGCGTTCTACTCTGTCAATAGTCATCATGATTGTAAATATTTCTTTAAGCAATACCCCTAAAATTTTATATACATAATTTTAGGGGATTCACAGGGAATGGAGGGATATGGATCGTACACACTTGCAACATGCATGGTGTCTTCTCTTACACAAGGTCTGCACTTCATAAGTACTTTATTACATAAATTGTGAGACATCATATGTAAATTGTAAGCTTTTCAGTTTTATTTCACTGAGAACAGAACATTGAGGAGGATACGATGATCGGTTATTTTGGGTCTCAGGTCTTGAGGCTGCCCTGAGAAGTCCAAAAGCTGGGCTGGAAAGTATTAAGGGGAGGTGAAAATACAGAACTAGAAGGCATCAATGGTCTTTGGAAAGAAGAAGAAGTTAGACATAGTTGACCAGATGGAAAAGACAAAAGCAACAAGGCTTTTCGAAGGAGAGTGGTCAGAACAGAATTAGTGCATGCGAGGCAATTGAAGTACTTACTTTGAGAGTTCTGCACATGTGGACAGCCTTGGACGAGCAGCAATTTAATTCCCCTCATCGATAATTCAAATGTTTTTAAAACATTCCTTTTTTTTTTCCAGTGAATCGGAACAGGTCTCCATTGAAGAATTGTAAAATTCTGATTACCACAGTTTCATTTAACTTTGAAATAATTAAGACTAAATCAATTCTCACCGGAGTGCGGTTAGGTTTGGTGGATTCCAGCCTCATTCCGTCCAATGGGGAATCAGCCCTGATGCTTTGCCTTTTAGTGCCTTAAAAATAAGCATTCATTTACCAGCCATGGCTCCGCTGGAAATAGTCTCACCCTTGGGTTAGAAGACTATGGCCTTAATCTCACTCTAGGACTGCTAAAAATCTTAGTGCAACCCTTGTACAGCATTAGGTTACTGCTTTACGAGCAATTTTTCAGATGAAGAGATCCGATCCACTCAATGAGATGGATGCAAGATACTAAATGGCAGAATCTTGAACAGGAGCAGGAGAGTTTTCACTGTGCCCTGAGCAATATTCACTCATTAATGGCACAATGTAATTAGACTTAAGCATTTTGTATCCTTCCTTGATTAACCATCATCTGCAGTTCCCCGTTTCCACATTTTGACTGCTCCACTACAATATCTCCTCAAGGTATGCTTCCAATCTGAAGAAGTGTCCTGCCCTGTAATGTTATCTATCCATGTTCTCCCTGGATGCTGCCTGACTGTCTGAGTTACTCTAGAACTTTGTGTCTTTCCTTGGTAAACCAGCATCCGCAGTTCCTTGTTTCTGCACTAATGTAATTGCCTGTTTGTTATCACGTAGGATGTGGAAACTTGCTGTTCACAAACTGTTGTGGCATTTCCTTTATTATGGCAGTGGAATCACTTCAAAAATGATTCATTGACTATAAAGCAATATAAATGCTACTTTCCTGGACCCAGCACACTGATGCAACTATAAAGAAGGCATACCAGCGACTCTACTTCCTGAGAAGATTACAGAGATTTGGCATGTCAAAGAGGATTCTCCTGAACTTCTACAGGTGCACAGTAGAGAATATACTGACTGGTTACATTGTGGCCTGGTTCGGCAACCCGAACATCCAAGAGCGGAAAAGACAGTAAAAGTTGTGACCACTGCCCAGTCCATTACCGGCTTTGACCTCCCAACCATTAAAGGGATCTATCGAAGTTGCTGCCTCAAACAGGCAGCCAACATCATCAAAGACCCACACCATCCTGGCCACACATTTCACCATTGCCATCGGGAAGAAGGTACAGGAGCCTGGGAACTGTAATGTCCAGGTTCAGGAACAGCTTTTTCCCTACAGCCATCAGGCTATTAAACACAACAACAAATAAGCTCTGAACTGCAACAGACTATTATTATTATTATTGCAACATATTTGTTATTTATTGAGAATGTGTGCATGTGCATACACACACTGAACATTTTTTTTTCTCCCGTTATGTACTATGTTTACATATTCTGTTGTGCTGCAGCAAGTAAGAATTTCATTGTCCTATCTGGGACATATGACAATAAAACATTGTTGACTCTTATTTCTCCTTTTCTATTTCCCAGTTGAATATACTCCAGTTGAATATAGCAATTTCAAGGGTTTAATTAGACAATTTGGATTCTTCCTGCCATTTCTGTGGTAGAGTAGCACAGCAGGTAGTGCTGCTTTTTCACACCTCTGGTGATCCAGGTTTGAGCCTGACCTCGGACACAATCTGTGTGGAGTTTATATATTCTTTCTGTGAGCCTCCCCTGCTCTGATTCTCTTCCACATCCCCCAGACATGCCAGTTGGTAGGTGAATTGATCACTCTACATCCCCCTCCTCTTTCCAATGTAGATGGGAGAATCAAGATGGAGATAATGGGCACATGTGAGAGAATACATTACAGGGAAAGAAATAGGGAAATGGAATGGTGTTGGTTTGGAGTTCTTGTAATAATAAAGACCTCTCATCATGTCAGGTTATACACTGTTTATTTAGAATAAACAACTACAAGCTCTCACTTGAGAGTTCACTTCAGACTGCGGAGTGCTGTAGACCGCGACGCTAATAAGCTAGTGGGCTCAACTACAAAAGCATGACTTATAACATGAGCCACTAATCTACATCCCCCCTCTTAAAGAATAAATAACACTGTATACCCATAACTAAGCAAAGCAAAAATCACAACCGATGACAGATGTATGTAAAGTCAAACATAGTCCGGATACTTCACGACTGGCATGCTAACACGACCGGCACGTGTACGATAGAGGCCATCGCCAATCTTCTTCTCTGCAGGCGGGGATTCGTTTCCCACTTTTGACACCATGTTGGTTTGGAGTCCTTGTAATAATAAAGACCTCTCACCATGTCAGGTTATACACTGTTTATTTAGAATAAACAACTACAAGCTCTCACTTGAGAGTTCACTTCAGACTGCAGAGTGCAGTAGACTGCGACGCTAATCAGCTAGTGGGCGTAACTACAAAAGCATGACTCATAACATGAGCCACTAATCCGCAGATGGGATGGGGAAAATTCTCTGGGTGTTGACACACATTTGTTAAATGGAAAGGGAAAAATACAAGAATACTTTCAGGGGAGGAGTCTGAACATGGCCAGAGTGACAATCAGGCCTGACAGATAAACTACCAGGCAATGCCATTGCCTCCAGCTGAATAGTTGAGTTCAGAAGATGAAATCAGCCATCTTGCCAGAGTAGGGCAGACTTGTGCTCCACTGAGTCAAAGATTTACGTCTGAAATTGAGAAAACACAATGTTTGTACTGTCAGAGAACAGGTTGTTGAACTGTTATGTAGTTTGAAAATACATTTGAAGATTATTACCTCTGCCAGTAATGGCAAGATGCCAAGCTTATATGCCCAAGCAGGCTTGAATGACTTCTCTGTGTACTTCCATTTCAGCGCAAGGAATTTTTGTAGAACCTGCTTGTGCTGCAACTGAACAAATAGAACCTGCATGTGCACATGTTTGTCCAAGATTTCTCTTTGTTTCATGACTCAGGAAATTTGTTGCATGTCAGACTACACAATGTACCGAGCAGTTATTTTCTTCAGACTACGTAGTGAGCCCTACTGAAGTCCTCATCTGAGTCATCTCCAGCAGATCTTTAGGTGAGCTCAACCTCCGATGACTCTACAGCTTCCTTGATTGTCATACCATATTAATATAATCCAAACCTGAGATCTAAGGGTCCGAGCTGATGCTTGCGTGTATTTGATCCAGGCACGGAAATCGCTATCAAAACATGGGGGGGACCGGGGGACACAATTTCTTGGTGGTCGCGCGCGCATGCGTATACTCACACATACGCGAGGCTTCGGAGGCTTCAGCCATGGGCCCTGTGGACAGTAATTGGTGACTGGTGACTGGTGCCGGCAGTAGCCAAAAGAATCGCCTAAGTGGGACAGGCCCTATAATTTCCCATTGAATCTTCAGCTCCCACTAGTCGAGATGCAGGTGCATTGTGATAAAAGCATTGAAGCTTTTTCCTAAGGTGAAGTTCCTTCTGAAATGTAGCAAACTGTATTGATTGTGATTGACGCTAGGTGGTTATTTTATTTCAAGAGTTAAAACGTAATGGCAAGTATTATAAATGGCACATATAAAAGAAAGCTAACAAACAAATGAAGAAACCATCATTGTTGGTATAATTTTCAGTAGCACTCATCACCTATTTGTCCTCTGGTTTAGTTGTGAACAGGTGTGTTGTTGTCTTGTGAATCGCTGAAAGAAATTACCTGTTAAATTGAATGTGATTACTAACAATCAAGAACAGCTTTTATAAAGCATGAATTGCTACATTATTATATGCATACCATTCAGTTTCTGGAAAGTCAGTTTTCCACCAGTATCATAGAAACATAGAAAAATAGGTGCAGGAGTAGGCCATTCAGCCATTCGAGCCTGCACCGCCATTCAATGTGATCATGGCTGATCATCCAACTCAGTATCCCGTACCTGCCTTCTCTCCATACCCCCTGATCCCTTTAGCCACAAGTGCCACATCTAATGCCCTCTTAAATATAGCCAATGAACTGGCCTCATCTACCTTCTGTGGCAGAGAATTCCAGAGACTCACCACTCTCTGTGTAAAGAATGTTTTCCTCATCTCGGTCCTAAAGGAATTCCTCCTTATCCTTAGACTGTGACCCCCTGTTCTGGACTCCCCCAACATCAGGAACAATCTTCCAGCATCTAGCTTGTCCAACCCCTTAAGAATTTTGTAAGTTTCTATAAGATCCCCCCTCAATCTTCTAAATTCCAGCTAGTACAAGCCAAGTCTATCCAATCTTTCCTCATATCAAAGTCCTGACATCCCAGGAATCAGTCTGGTGAATCTTCTCTGTACCCCCTCTATGGCAAGGATGTCTTTCCTCAGATTTGGAGACCAAAACTGAACGCAATACTCCAGGTGTGGCCTCACCAAAACCCTGTACAACTGCAGTAGAACCTCCCTGCTCCTATACTCAAATCCTTTCGCTATGAATGCTAACATACCATTTGCTTTCTTCACTGCCTGCTGCACCTGCATGCCTACTTTCAATGACTGGTGTACCATGACACCCAGGTCTCGTTGCATCTCCCATTTTCCTAATCTGCCACCATTCAGATAATAGTCTACCCTCATGTTTTTGCCACCAAAGTGGATAACCTCACATTTATCCACATTATACTGCATCTGCCATGCATCTGCCCATTCACTCAGCTTATCCAAATCACCCTGCAGCCTCCAAGCATCCTCCTCACACCTAACTATACCCCCCAGCTTGGTGTCATCTGCAAATTTGGAGATGTTGTATTGAATTCCCTTGTCCAAATCATTAATATATATTGTAAATAGCTGGGGTCCCAGCACTGAGCCTTGCGGTACCCCACTAGTCACCGCCTGCCATTCTGAAAAGGACCCGTTTACTCCTACCCTTTGCCTCCTGTCTGCTAGCCAGTTCTCTATCCACATCAATACTGAACCCCCAATACTGTGTGCTTTAAGTTTGTATGCTAATCTCTTATGCGGGACCTTGTCGAAAGCCTTCTGAAAGTCTAGATATAACACATCCACTAGTTCTCCCTTATACACTCTACTAGTTACATCCTCGAAAAATTCTATCAGATTTGTCAGACATGATTTACCTTTCGTAAATCCATGCTGACTTTGTCCAATGATTTCACCACTTTCCAAATGCGCTGCTATCCCATCTTCCATAACTGACTCTAGCAGTTTCCCCACTACCGATGTTAGACTAACTGGTCTGTAATTCCCCGCTTTCTTTCTCCCTCCTTTTTTAAAAAGTGGGGTTACATTAGCTACCCTCCAATCCTCAGGAACTACTCCAGAATCTAAGGAATTTTGAAAAATTATCACTAATGCATCCACTATTTCTGTGGCTACCTCTTTGAGCACTCTGGGATGCAGACTATCTGGCCCTGGGGATTTATCAGCCTTCAATCCGTTCAATTTACCCAACACCACCTCCCGGCTAACCTGGATTTCACTCAGTTCCTCCATCTTATTTGACCCCCGTTCCACTGCTATTTCCGGCAGATTGGTTCTGTCTTCACTAAGGAAGACATAAATAAAGTAGTTATTCAATTGGTCTGCCATGTCCTTGTTCCCCATGATCAATTCATCTGTTTCTGACTGCAAGGGACCAACATTTGTTTTAACTAGTCTCTTTCTCTTCACATATCTATAAAAACTTTTGCAGTCAGTTTTTATGTTCCCTGCCAGTTTCCTCTCATAATCTATTTTCCCTTTCCTAATTAAGCCCTTTGTCCTCCTCTGCTGGATTCTGAATTTCTCACAGTCCTCTGGTAGGCTGCTTTTTCTGGCAAATTTGTATGCCTCATCTTTTGTTTTTATACTCTCCCTGATTTCCCTTGTTATCCATGGATTCACCACCTTCCCCGATTTATTCTTTTGGAATGTAATCATACGAAGAAAAATTATGGGTGACGTTTCTGGTCGGGACCCTTCTTCAGGGTTCAACCTCTAGAGCTGCTGCCTCACAACGCCAGAGACCCGGGTTTAATCCTGACTTCAGGTGCCATCTGTGTGGAGTTTTCCCATTCTCCCTCTGACCATATAGGTTTCCTCCTGTTCAAACAAGGGTCCCGACCCAAAACGTCACCCATCCTTTAACTGCAGAGAAGCTGCATCACCATCTTAGTTACTGCAGTACTCTGTGTCTATCTTTGGTATATATCAGCATCTGCATTTCCTTCCTGCACTCTCGTAGAATCATATAATGGTCAATGGTCGTAACACTGAATGAGGCCATTCAACAGGTGGAGTCTATGAAGATTGTAAGCAAGGCAAATGTAAGTGGGCAGCATAATGGTCTAATTATTTTCAGAGTCTGAGCTAGCTGACCATGCATGCGGCTGCGACTCCGCAGTGGGAAGTCAGATGGGAGCTGATTGCAAAATACATCTTTCAATACATGGGGGGGGGGGGGGGGGGGAAGGATCGTTCCCCCACCTCTGAAAACATGAAGGGGACCCATCCCCCCCATCCACCCCCAGGATTTCCTCCCCTGATTAGATCAACTGAAGGCTATGACTCTACACAGTCTTAGCGTTAAGTTCAATTACACAGACGGAAGCATTTTAACCAAAGTGTCAATACCATCGTTTTTCCTTTCCAAGCTTCCCTGGATTTGCTTCCAATCTTTCCTGATCCAACTCTATCAATATAATTATTTATCAATCTCTTTCATAGCCTCTTATTTAATGCAATTATGGTGCCAAAGCCGTTGCCTGTATAGTAAATCCTATATTCCCAACACTTGCCTGGTAAGGAAAATTATTTGAATTACCTTCTCATTTCTTTATCTTTAGAGATAAAATGTGGACACAGGCCATTCGGCCCACTGAGTCCATGCCAACCAGCAATCACCCCGTACATTAGCACTATCCTACAAATTAGGAACATTTCCAATTTACAGAAGGCAATTAACCTACAAGCCTGTATATCTATGTGGTGTGGGAGGAAACCGGAACACTTGGAGAAAACTCATGTGATCACAGGGAGAATGTACAAACTCCGAACAGCCAACACCTGTGGTCAGGATTAAACCCGGGTCTCTGGCGCTGTGAGGCAGCAGCTTTATCGCTTCTCTTTCCTTTATAACTGTGACTCTTGGTCTAGCTCTTCCTATCTTCTCTCACTAATTTACTAACCTGGGGTGGCACAGTGGCACAGCAGTAAAGCTGCTGCTTCACAGTGCCTGAGGCCCAGTTGTTGACTGTATGGAGTTTGCATGCACCCTTATGACCACATGGCTTTTTTCCAGGTGCTCCATTTTCCTCCCACTTTCCAAAGACATGCAGGTTAGTAAGTTGACACAAAATGCTGGAGTAACTCAGCGGATGAGGCAGCATCTCTGGAGAGAAGGAATGGGTGACATTTCGGGTCAAGACCCTTCTTCAGACTGATGTCAGGAGAGGGGCCAGGACAGAGATAGAATGTAGGCAGAGACATTAAGACTAGTGGGAGAACTGGGAAGGGGGAGCGGGTGGAGAGAAAAAGCAATGGAAGTTGGAGAAGTTAATGTTCATACCGCAGGGGTGTCAACTACCCAAGCGGAATAGGAGGTGCTGTTCCTCCAATTTGCGCTGGGCCTCACTCTGACAATGGAAGAGGCCCGGGACAGAAAGTTCAGATTGGGAATGGGAGGAGGAGTTCAAGTGCTGGGTCACCGGGAGATCAGCTCAGTCAATCTTTACCTAGCTGATCTCCCGGTGGCCCTAGTATGTACGATGCAAAAGGGGGATAACATAGAACTACTGTACAGGTGATTGATGGTCAATGGAATTGGTGTGCCAAAGTGCCTGATTCCATGCTGTATCTCTAAAAACTAAAACTTCACATAATTTGAAAGACTTCCGTCCTGATTTAACCCTCCTTTTCAAGATCAGAGATCAGCCATCATTCCCTACCTTGATGTTGCATTTCTGGAATGATGCCTGTAAGTTTCTTTATCCAGAGTCACTGCATCCTAACATAGTCACCAGAATAGTGCGTAGTTTTTATAGTACTCAATTTGTTTTTATGTCAATTAATTCAGCTGTATTCTTCTTTAAATGACTTGAGTCTTTGTACAAGAATAAACTTAGTTCACACACTTCTTTTAGGTTCCTGTTCTCCAAGAAAATTATACCCGACACCTACATTTTCTTAATTCATTTTAATTTAATTTAAATTTCAAAGCCCCATTGGCCCACAATGCCTGTGCCGAACATGATGTTAAGATAAACTAATCTCATCTGCTTGATCTGTAGCCCTCCATTTCCCATGTGCCCATCTAAAAGTTTCTTAAATGCCACTAGTGTATCTGCCTCTCAACTCCTGTAAATTTTCACTCCAAAGTGTAGCATATATATGATGCTATTGCTTCCAGTTAATCACCATCAATTAACAAAGTGTTAACAAAAGACTTTATGGACCAAATAACAAAATAAATTGAAAACCTAATTGATCAATACGAACATGCTGATAATGGTTTTATTTTAGCTCACATCACTGACGTCATGGCAATGCAATTTATGCCATCATGGTAATAATGCCCTATTGCAGTTTTTAATGTGAGCTCAATAAGAAATGTTGTGAAGTGGCGAGTTGAATTTTTCCATGTGTCAACACATCCCTTCAGGCTACCGTAGGAATTGTCGTCTGAGGAAATAGTTTGAGTTGATGGCCTAATAATTTGTTATCCTCTCTCGTTCCAACAGTGGAGCATGAATATAATAGTACTGACGATTATTTATTGTATGCAGTTACTGTCATCATGCATTGTTTCTCGTTTTTAATATTGATCCTGAATGATGGGCCATGGCGATAGATGCATGGGTGCCACCAGTACTGATGGAGCCGAAGTATTTGGTTTCCACATAAAAAAAACTGGAATCAAAAATCAATTGATTAATAGGGCTCATATTTACTGGAAATGCAGATATAATGATATTTTGTGACCGCATTCATTAGCTCAGCTACAGCACACAAATCCAATCATCTTGCATCAATACAAACAATGAAGAAATATGAATATCATTATTTATCTGAATTGAGTAAAATAGTATCTTTGTATTTGCTCTCTCATCACATAATACATTCCCCAATGCTTTCAAAATGCATGTGTTTGTGCATTTCTGTCTCATTATGCTTATGTGCAACTTGCTGAACTTTTGTGCTTCTCTATAGTGACTGGCTGACTTTCTGCTTGGTTAAGTTTTTATTCCAGTTTAATTCACTTGAAATTGACTTAATTGATTGATTATCTGCTATGTAACATCCAGTCTCATTCTGGTTTCTTCAATGTTTAAGCCAGTTTACAAAAGATTTTTCTTGAAGCCCGGCAGGTGCGAGTAATCCTATTTCAGATAACTCAGAATACTTTAATTAAAACTGCATGGAACTGTTTGCTAGTAATGTGGTGGAGAGAATAAACAATTGCTTAGTAAATTAAAAACATAAATATCCAAAAGCTTTTTAAATATGGCTGATAGTCTATTAACACCTAAAATGTTTAATTTCAAGAGCTTCTTCAAAAGCCCATAGTTGCAATTAGGTGT
The DNA here is from genome assembly GCA_963514005.1 of Raja brachyura. The sequence continues at coordinate 93,443,917 of OY740783.1, read as the reverse complement.
AACATTTAATGATAATACATTTGATCTAGACACGTCACTAATTTTGTGGTTGAATTATTGTCTCACAATGATTTTTTTTTAGTGCCAAGGGATACAGCATCTGTATTGGTGCCAAATTAAATTTGTACTTTAAATACCATAATCTTCTGCAAAGTTTTTACCATTTCTGGGTAAAAGGCATAAAGTCCATTCAAAAGAAATTCCAGGCAAATGTAGGTACAATTTCTCCCAAATGCATTTGCATTACATTTCCCTGTATACTGCTTAAACTCCACTATAAATCAACAATTCTAATAAAATGGCAGAAATTGTCATACAAATCCACTATTACTGACCTGAAAATTCTATTTCTTCTTTATTTATAATTGTTGAAGCTTCTTGTTCAGTGACATTGGAAGGGAAGAAGCATCTGTTATTTTAATGATGTTTCTCACTGCAAGATCATTTTAAAACAATGGACATTTCAAATGAGTATACCATTTATCTTTGTTCCATGTGAAATCTCCTCAAAGAAAGCCCACTTTGAAGAAATTCTCCTCCTCTCCCTGACAGAAGTTCTGTGAAATTCTTGGAAAGGTCTTAAATGAAACATCTTCTGCCCATTTCCCTCCACAGATGCTGCCTGACCCACTGAGTACTTCCAACAGTCTGATTTTAATCATACAGGTTTCCAGCATCTGTAGTCACTTGTATTTCTGTCCATCATCAAACCTTATTTGAAGATTTTCATTTCCTTGAATTTCTTTCCTTTGTGATAATACACGTCAATATCCGAGTCAAAGCGAAAAAAAAAGCAAAGCACTTATCAGAAGTTAAAAAAATAACCAATTAAAAGTTATAAATGTATCCAGAAAAATATTGCATCTTACATGATATTTTCTGCAAAATCATGCTTTGGAATGTCCAATGTTTGTTAAACTTCCATATCAGAATATTCCATTCCAAATTCACGTGCCAAAATGTGCAAAATGAATCTACCCGTATGTCATCTTAGAATCCTACCAGTGGAGGGCATTGCAATCTTGCATCTCCAGTTTCCTTGGCCTCTGTTGCAGAAAATCCCTTTGGGACCATTTGCACCTATTTATTGGCTGTCAGAAGTGGCATTGACATCACAAGCAATTTCTATGTTTTATGCACATTTGTGGGGTGATTACATCAGAAAACACAGGGTGAAGGTTTTAGTGCATTTGCTATTTAAGTATGTGTATCATAACCAGATCATGATACCAAATGGCATGTAATACAGATGTAATATGAGCGTTGCCATTTTGGAGCCCAGTGCTCCAGCTAATGAGATCTCGCAACTTTACCCCCATCCCCAGTAGGTGAAAAGGATTGCTCCTATCAGTGTCGTTATAAAGCATTCTCAAATAATTGAGAATTGGGAACCAATGTTACAAGATAGGCGACGTTTCGGGTCGAGACCCTTCTTCAGACTGAAGAAGGGTCTCGACCCGAAACGTCGCCCATCTCCTTCGCTCCTTAGATGCTGCTGCACCCGCTGAGTTTCTCCAGCTTTTTGTGTAACCCCCCTTTTCAATCTTCCCCCTCTCAACTTAAAACTATGCCCTCGGGTTCTTGATTCAGCTACCCTGGCAAAAATAATCTGTGCATTCAGCCTATCTATTCCCCTCAGAATTGTGTAAAATTCTTTAAGATCACACTTCAGCCTCTTGCACTCCAAGGAATAAAGTCCTAGCCTGCCCAACCTCTCTAGAGCTCAGGCCTAAGAAACCTGGCAACATCTTCATAAATCTCCGCACTCTTTGCAGCCCAACAACATGCTTCCTATAACATGATGACCAAAATCCAAGTGTGACTAACCAGTGTTTTTGTACATTGTAAAATGACATCCCTCCGTCTATACTCAATACCCTACCTGGTGAAGACCAACATGCCAAATGCCTTCTGTACCACCTTATCTATCTGTGATGTCACTTTCAGTGAACTATGCACCTGTACTAAATTCCTCTGCTTTATAAAACTCCCCATGGCCCCATGGTTCAATGTAAAGATCCTGTCCTGGTTTAACTTGCCAAAATGCAACACCCCACATTTATCTGAATTAAATTCCCTGAACCATTTTTGGCCTGCTTACACAGATGATCAAATTCCCACTGCACTTCTTGATAATAGTCACCACTTACCCTTAACAAAGCATCATGATCCAAAGCCTCATCACTTACCCTCAAACAAGCCTCAGAAGCCAAAGCCTCAACATTTGTCCTCAAAAAGCACTTACACCTGAACGCACCTCATCTCCCGACATGGTTACTTGCAACAGACCACTCCACTAATGCCTGCCCTCCTTTTATATACCACTAGGAGCAGTCACTCTGGGATGCTAACTGCTTCTTTTTAAAACTGCTGTGCTGCTCATCCTCTCAGCTGCTCCCTCGCAAGTGAAACTGTTAATTCAGCAAGTGGAATTGTTGTGGGATAATTTATATTACCTTTTATGACCAGAAGAATGCATAATTAAATGAACAGTTGAGTGATGGGCGAGAGTGACATTGCATGAGTTAGGACTCAGGCACCATAGTTTTGGAAGAGCTAAAGTCACTGAACCTCTTACTACATTGGGATCAGGTCCATGGCATGCCTCTTCTTTATGTTTGTGTGCATGTATTTGTGGGCATGTGTTTTGGAGATGGGGTAAAGATGCCATCTGGTGTAAACCACCTGTCAAATGATCTCCGATCTGCAACAATGACCTTGAAATCTCCACCACTACTTCCTCGGTGCCTGCCCGTGTCAGTCAATCTGAAAACATGAGCTCCCTTTTTTTACAAAATTTGCCAATTATTCTCAATGGTCCTGTGTGTCGATGATTAGCTCCAATCTACAACTAATGTCCGAATGCCAATTGCCACAGCTAGGCAGAATTGCTAAAATGACAAACGTTAAAAGTGCACGTCTGAGAAAATCAACATTATCCACACCTATCACGTATCATGTATCTGTACACTGTGCATGGCTCGATTGTGATCATGTATTGTCTTTCTGCTGGCTTATTAGCATGCAACAAAAGCTTTTCACTGTACCTCGGTACATGTGAGAATAAACTAAACTGAAACTGAATGGAAACTGAACTGATTTTAAATGCCCCCGCATATATTTCAGGGGAAAATGGACATTCTGATAACACTGGGATAAAGATATGTGGGTTTCCCCTGTGTTCCACAGGTAAAGAATTTCCACACCCATACTTCTGTCTGTGAAAATAAATTGCAAAACATGCTAAACAAGGTTCTAAATGTGATTAGTGTTTGATTTATGAGAAATCAAGAAAGCAGATGCGTACGAGTCAATCAAAAAATATGCTCAAGAGCTTCGGCAGAATTTCAGAAGGTTAATATAAACTGACAGTTGGGCAGCACACATTCTACATCTTGGTGACAGTATGTGGACAGATCACAAAGCACAAGCATCATTTCATAACTCTGCAAGTTCTGAAGAAAGTAATTAAATTGTGAATGTTGAGTGCCTGGCTGAGTAATTTGGTCCCCACTTATTACAACTAGATAGAGACGTAATTAATCACAGCAAATAAGAAAGAAATGTTGAGCATTCTGGTGTAAAATTAATTAGCAACAATATCTAGAATCTATTGATCAATCTTTGCAGAGAAAAGGTAAAAGAGTAAACCATGAATTTTTGCATAACAATGGGATACAAATGGGAACAGAGCCAAGGAGGTTCCAAATTTTGCTAGCAGATTTGGCATTGTAATTAAAGTCTTATTATTTGATATTTGCCAACATTTTAGGTCTGCATGATAGCTCCACTCTTCTGTTAACACTACATCTCCCGCTGCTTTTCTCTTACTTTCCAAGTATACACGGCAAGCACTATAATGGTCCAAGTAAGAGGACTCTATACAACCGTTGCATTACTTTGGAATTTGCATTTTGCAGTGCTATGGCACAGGGAAAGGTCGAAGTCATTCTGTTGCTTTGCCCTTGTAGGCCATTTTATTGGCTATTTTTTAAATTCTACCAAATGTAGGCAAGAATCAGCTGCCAGCTGAATAACCGAGTTCGGTATTCTGCAAAACACAAGGAATCATGGAAATTGTCAAAGGTCACTCGCGTTAAACATTCTTGGCAGCTGTGCTGCTGCATGAATACAGACCTGCGTTTCATCCGTAGTCAGGATCGAACCCGGGTCTCCGGCACTGCAAGCGTGATTGAATTGCTAATGGACCATCCCGTCCCCTCCCAAGTGTCCCATCCCAGTCCGGGGGTGGCAGGAGATGTCTGAGGTGACCCGGGACTGATGGGACACCAGCCCAGGTGTACAGCCAGCGCAGAGAAGAAGCGCTAACTCCAGCTCAACTCTGCCTGTCCCACCGGGTTAACCAACAGCCCTGGACTGATGGGACACTGACCTGGAGCAGTGGTGGCCCAGGCTTACAGCCAGTTTGGACAATAAGCACTAACTCCAGCTCAACTCTGTCTGGCCGGCCAGGTTATCTGACAGACCAGGACTGACGGGGCACCGGCCCAGAGCAGTGGCGGCCCAGGCTTACAGCCAGCACAGAGAAGAAGCGCTAACTCCACTGCTCCGGGCCGGCGTCCCATCAGTCCAGGGCTGTCGGTTAACCCGGCAGACAGGGCTGTCGGTTAACCTGGAGTTATGGGACGGTACAGTAGCAATTCAACAGCGCATGCAGTGCCAGAGATCTGGTTTCGATCCTGACTACGGATGAAATGCAGGTCTTCATGCAGCAGCACAGCTGCCGAGAATGTTTATCACGAGTGACCAATGACCTGGGCATGCACAGTTGGAATACCGAACTCGCTTATTCAGTCCTTCACATTTTGTTTAATGGAAGTAATTTTTTATTTGGACTTTATCTTCTTCTCTCAATCTTTTTCTGATGTATACTTTTTAAATGGTATAAGCATGTGTCTCTACTTTGAACCCCTTCGCATCACATATAAAATTTCATTGTGCTTTTTCTCTTTCATTGAGCCAATAATCCATTTGGCCACACTGTAACAGAACAATGAACAACAAAAATGAAGGCACTCTATCGTTTCATTTGAAACTCACTGCCGCAAGCATCAATAGTGGCATTTGGCATTCTGTAGAGGAGAGTTGGCATGTGCAGCCTGCACATAGTCCATCATTGAGTTTGAATGGCTGACGGGCAGGAGAGGGGCATCCGCCCAGAAAGCACAGATTGCAAGTAGGCTTTGCTCCAAATTCCTCAGATGTGTAGTTTTGGTTAGACAGCCAACAGATCAAGCTGATAGGTTTGTATAATACAATTCCTGGGGGATTGGCAGTCTGCTTGAAAGCTTGCATGATGTGTCAAAGAGTGTAAGGGAGTCTAGAACCATCCTAGCGACTGGCTTTCCATTGAACCTGGAGATCATCTTTTCCTGCATGGAAGTGGTGGCCAGAGCACTAATCCTTGTGGACTCAACTGCATGCAGCATCAGACAGCTGACATCTCATTCTTCTTCATTGCACAAGCAGAGGTCAGTCCATGAATAATCACTGATCTGGCAGCTAGGATGTGGCCTGGCGGCTTACAGGCAACCGTACAAGTGTAAACTTCTGCCGTCATGGCTCTGTGCCTTTATTCAGCATGTTAATTGACGTTCCTTTACATCTGCTGTTTAATGAATGGTGGAGACCAATAGATTGGGAGGTACTGATGAAGAATTTTCCATGAGTTACTGATGTACAACTTTTAAGCAGTAGATATATTCATCCACACTCTTAATGATGGGTGAAAAGCTGCCTACAGTGGTCAATATGCAGATTATTATGGTACCAAATCTCCATGGTATTTCTGGAACTGCATGTTTAGTTTAGTTTAGTTTAAAGATACTGTGTGGAAACAGGCCCTTCAGTCCACCATGCCCGTGCTGACCAACAATCACCAGTACAGTAGTTCTATCCTACACTCTAGGGACAATTTACAGAAGCCAATTAACCAACAAACCTGCACGGTTTTGGGATGTGGGAGGAAACCGGAGCACTCAGAGGAAACCCACGCAATCACAGGGAGAGTGTACATACACTGTACAGGCCGCACCCGTAGTCAGTATCGAACCTGTATCCCTGGCACTGTAAGGCAGCAACTCTACCACTGTGCCTCTGTGCTGCACCAATTAATTCAAACTAATAAAGACAATTCTAATCTATTATATAGTCAAATGTTGAGAAAGAAATTCTCATATTCACTACATTTATTTATTTTTGAGATTTTTTTATTTACATCCTCAGAAAGGCCAGTATTTATGGAATGCTCTTAAATACGCTTGTGTAAGCAGTAGTGCTGAAGGACTCACATGGAGTTGTTGAAGAAAAAGCTGCACTATTCAGACCAATAGTGAAGAAGGACTGGATAAAAGACATGAGGCATGGCAGTGTGGCAGAGCCTCATAGTACCAGAGACCCGGGTTAAATCCTGACATCAGGTCACGGATCACTGTGCAGGTGGTCATGGTGGCACAGAGGTAGAGTTGTTGCTTTAAAGTGAATGCAGTACTGGATAGCTGGGTTCGATCCCGACTATGGGTGCTGTCTGTATGGACTTTGTACGTTCTCCCCGTGACCTGCCTGGGTTTCGCCAAGATCTTTGGTTTCCTCCCACACTTCAAAGACATACAGGTTTGTAGGTTAATTGGCTTGGTAAATGGAAAAATTGTCCCAGCGGTTGTGGGATAGTGTTAATGTGCAGGGATCGTTGGTCGGCGCGGACCCGGTGGGCCGAAGGACCTGTTTCCGCACTGTATCTCTAAACTAAACTAAACTAAACAAGGTGCTGCCTATCTGAAGTTTGATCATTCTCCCCACAACCGCCTGGGTTTCCTCTGGATGTTCCAGTTTCCTCCCACTTGCCAAAGATGTGTAGGCCGTAGATGAATTAGACACTATAATTTGCCTGTGATATGTCAGTGAGTGGTAGAATCTGTGGTGAAATGATGAGAATGTGGGATTACTGTAGGATTGGTGTAACATGTGTGGTTGATAGTCAGCATAAACACGATGGACTGAATGGTTTGTTTCCAAGCTGTTTCACTCTATGACTGCAAGTATTGAAAACAGGATAATTGTGTGACTGGATGGTGGCCTGCAAGGAGAGGTCTTCTCATGCACCTGCTGCCATTATTGATCTCAGAGGTTGCTGATTTGCCAGATGCTATTGGAGTAATTCAAGTGAATAATTGCTGTCCATTTGAGAGCAATGTACATTGGCACTATAGTGCACCAGTGGTGAAGTGAATGAATGTTTAGTTTAGTGAAAAGGATGCCTTGTGTGGTGTTGATGTTCTTAAGAATTCTTGCAGCTGCACTCGTTCAGGCAAGAAAAGATAGTTTTGTGTGGCACTCTGGCTTGCGCCTGACACACAGTGGGAATGTTTTTGGCAAGTGAATCTCCCACCATAGGATACATACCCTCCGACATGTTTCTATAGTAGCAATATTTATGTAGTTATATTATAGTTGCACTTCTGGTCAAATGAGAACACCAAGCGGTTAATGTTGGTGGAATCCAGCAACGTTCATGATGTTGACTGTGAAGGGAGGTTGGCTTAGAGTTGCACCATTTGTAATTTCAGGATATTTCATAGCACTTCAAAAATAATGGAGTAAAATGACTGTTGCAATGCAGGGAGATGTGGCATGACAGTATCACCCTTGACATTATTCTCAAATCACTTAAGTGATACTTGAACCCACAGCGTCCTGTCTCAGTGCTACCCACTGAGACACAGTTGGCATCTTCGAAGCTCAGGCTTCAATGTAACAATTGAGAATAATTTAAATACATTAAGTTAAATAAAGTAAGACACCTGTACTGAGACCGATTTAAAGAACTACTTGGTGAATCTTAAGTCTGATAAATGATGGCTTTGTTAGATTACTCTAAAATGTAAGTGGATCTATAATTAAATGAAAAAAACACACTATGTTCTCAAGTGAAGAAGTTCTATATAATACCAGTGTGGTGAAATGGACAGTTATACCAAAAATAAATTCAATTTTCAATAATTCACAATTGTATTTATTTATCTATTGTACAATTGTTAAACATGGCTAGATTGGAGAGGTTAGGACTTTAAAATGGGTTAACGCTTCAGGGCTGCTGGGAGATTTGGTCAATTTGGAATTGCTCTCTGCAGAGCTGGGACAAGCTGCGGAGCAGTGCCAGTGTGTCTAGAGCCTAGATACAATTTACAATAAAAGTATAAGAGCATCTGCAGAGCCTGTCAATTAGGTGCAAAATGCATAGAATGGATTGGATGGCTGCAAACCAGATATACACCTTGTAAATAATTGTAAATAATGTTGCAGAGTTCTACTTTGCCAAGTGTTGATTGGATGAGGTATTGAGCCTTCTCTGGGTTTCTGGCAGATCAGGGTAAATGTTTCTAAGTTGGCATCCTTGCGAAGTCTAGTTTGAATACAATGTATTGAGCTGCTGTATTATTGGGTTAGGGAAATGTCTGTTATGTATGGGGTCAATCGATATCTGTAATTGGATTATTTAGAGACCACCCCCATGTGGTTCGGCCCCTCGAGGTCCCAGGACATATAAAGGTCCGCTACCACGAGGTCCAGCATTGATCTTCTGGGAGAGCGCTTGGGACTGTGTGACTTTCTGGAGTGTCACTGTCTGAGCGAGGCCTGGAGGACTTGAGCAGGCAGATATGAGGATCAAACCCGCGGTGGGATAGGTACAGTAGTTGAACTGTAATACGGTATTGTTAAAATAAAAATTAGATGTTTCAAGTGCTTGATTCAGTATTTTTACTGAAACTAGACTGGGGGGAGGCTTAGAAATGAGTAATATACACAATCGTACCAAGAATAATAATACAATAAAGTGGAAAACCAGTTTATTTTTCAGGAATAAGATAAATTCAGACAATTGCACATAGGAATGAATGGAATTAGTATGTTATGTAACTGATTCCCCAACATTCTTGCAATAATATTCAGCAGAAAGTGTTACTGTAATTCTTTAGAATTAATATAGTGTGCAGTATATATATATTATTGCATTGTATATTCAATCATACTAATAAAACATAAAAATTATGATCTGAAATCAAGTTTGGGGATCACAATATAATACACGTTAATACCTGTGTAGACCTTCCTTTGAGAAGGCATTTAACCACTTAACATGAAAACTTACTGTACTTTAGTTAGTAGTGGGAGGAGTAATTCTGATGTGCTTTAGGATTTACAAATGCACATAGCAGTTGTTCTAGTAATGAAATTTAAGGCACCTTCCCAGCCAACCGATATACAATTAGTATGGTTCATAAAGACTTGCCATTTTCTTAATGCCACTAATCTGTTAACTCCATCTGACAATAATTACACTAAATAATACACCAGCATCTATAGGTATATCAAATACTTTGAGGAGCAACAAATCTTCATTGGGAGAAATTGAAAGTTCTCTAAACCTCCTCAGTTATCTTACCACAGTTTAGTTAATCTGGAACACAATTTCGAATTAGACCATGTCAATGGGACAAGAAAGAACAGGTTCACATTATTTGGAATTAAATGTTCTGCAAAGTGTGTCTAATGCAAAGCAAAGTTTGAAAAATGCACATCCACAATAGATTGGTTACAGTAATCTGCAGAAAAAAAAACCTGAAAAGGCCGAATGATCCTCATTATGTGTCTATTATGATTTTGATTGTTGAGTGGTGAATGAAAAGAGGTGAAGTACAGTTTTAAATATTGCCTCAATTGAATCGAGTCGCAAATTCAGATTACTTCAGATACAAGAGCTCCCGCAGCGCCAATGTCCTTTATTTTCAGTGAAATAGTAAAGTCCAATTATAGAACCTCACTGATATTCATTATGCTTCCACGGAAACACAGACAGAAGCTGTCCAAAGTTTTTATACCTCAATTGAGTCTCAGATTGCAGAAGTTAAACCTCCACTTGCTGCTACCTGCAAGCAGATTGTTACTCTGTAAGAACAGCGAGATACCACCAAGGGGAGCAGATTGTTGTCAAGCGAGAGCAGATTGCTGAACTTCAAGAACGGAAAACAGACAGCCATGAGCAGATTGTTGCTGTGGGGGATTGATTGGTTAGGTTGTGGTGGGTCCTGGAGGCTTCCACCACAACTGTGCTATCTTGGTCACCGAACCTACACAATCACCCAGACATTTGTCTCAAGTTACAGTGCAGGGAAATGCTGCCCTCCCGCACATTGTCAGCACTCATCCTGCCACCTCTGGTTTTTCAGACATTGGTCTTGTCAGGCCAACACTACAACCCGTCATTATGAGAAGCTGCAATTGCCAGCAGGACCAACAAGCAAGTGCTGATCATTCCACATAGTCTGTGGACCACCCAGTTGGGACAGTAACCTTCCTACACCCTGGCCATAACCATAGGAGGACGCCTGTGTTGTTGTGATAAGCCTACCAGTTAAGTCAGGTCAAGTCAAGTCCTGTTTTTTGTCATATGCAGAAGTCCAGTAAGGTATAAGTACAAAGAAAATCTTACTTGTAGCAGCATCACAGGCACAGACTCAGACAACATACAAAGCTCAGATGAAAGGATGAACATGTGAGGAGGTATTTTCAGTATAGAGATAGTAAGCTCCTTTTGTCATTCTTGTTTTTACCATGAATGTTTACTATACATTTTTTAAATTCAATTATTCTAGTATTAAAACATGCATGAGAAGTGCTACATTGGTCTTTCTCTGAATCTTTCTCTGAAATCAGACACACTATCCAGTATACCCACTACTTTAATGCCTGATAGTAAAAAGGCATTGTTTATCAAGGAGATGGAAGGAGCACTGGGAGTCATATTTTTATTCAGTCACTCATGGGTGGAGATGCTGCTTGTGCCATCCATCCATAATTACCACAGAGAGGCCATATCAGAGGGGAGTTAGGAACAGCTAAGGTGGTTCATGTGAACCAAAGTAGTTGATGGCTCACCGGCATGGATTATCCGGCATGAATGAAATATGAATAATAGGAGGTATCTCTAATATTGCCAATGACTCTCATAGTATGGTATTCTGCATGTATAAACTTCCTTTCATTCCACTGTAGATTCATGGAGTCACATGGCATGAAACAGATCCGTTGGGTCCATTGCCTCCATGCTGGCTAACTCGAACATACTGCACTAATTCAATTTCCATGACAGAGTGATAGAGCTTAGAAACAGGCCCTTGGACCCACCGGCCAAAATGTCGCAGCTACACTAGTCCCACCTGTCTATGTTTGGTCCATATCCCTCCAAATCTGTCCCATCCATTTACCTGTCTTACTGCTTCTTAAATGCTGGGAAAGTCCAAGCCTCAACTACATCCTCCAGCAGCTTGTTCCACCACCACCCTTTGTGTGAAAAAGTTACCCCGCAGATTCCTATTAAGCCTTTTCCCCTTTACCTTAAACCTATGTCCTCCGGTCCTCGATTCACCTACTCTGGGCAAGAGACTGTGCATCTTCCCGATCGATTCCTCTCATGATTTTATATACCTCTATAAGATCAACCCTCATTCTCTATATCTCCAGGGAATAGAGTCCTAGCCTACTCAACCTCTCCCTATAGCTTAGACACTCGAGTCCTGGCAACATTCTCGTAAACCTTCTCTGTACCCTTTCCAGCTTGACAACATCTTTCCTAGAACATGTTGCTCAGAGCTGAATGAAATACCCTAAATGCAGTCTTTTGGCGAATTCAAAGACGACAACCAGGTTTTGCAAATTTATTTATTCAGACAATAGCTCCCTGGCTTAGGGGTCTCTGCAAACATGTCTGACCACAACGGTGGTCAGCAACATAACTGAGGCGCGAAAGTGAAACAGCGCAAAACCAGCAGCCCCTCCCGAGTCACGTGACCGCGGCTTACGGACGCTGGGTTCGATACCTGTGTGCGCTAGCAGGCGCCGCTACATGACGCCCCCAGAATCCGCGGTACGGAAACGCACGGGTAACCGGACGGTTCGACCAGAACGCGTAGTCCGAGGTCGCGGGGCGAGCGTAACATTAGGGACCAGCAAAATAGAACCGGAGAGACACAACAGATGAACTTGGAAGCAACCAGGCAGAGGTGGCGCGGATGGATGGGTGAGCAAGGCTGTGGATGGTGTCAAAAATTCAACGCCTCCAGGCAATCGGGACGATTGGTTGGGCTTTACCCGTTGAGACATCGCAAAGAACTTGCATGCCAGCGGTGCCACAAGGCAGCTCAGCCAGCTTGAGACCCGATTCATCATTACGGTAATCCCCCATGCTGGCATCGGCCCATTGGGCTGCTGCCAGCTCCGCATAATCCACACCTAGTTATAAAGCGGAAACCTCAGGGACCGCCGGACTCCCACCCTATACGCGTGGGAGTCGAAATTTAGGTCCAGGGTCTGCGTATAGCAAGTTAACGGCCGAGAGGACGGGTCCTATCTTACCGATGCGAGTATCTCGGGCGGTCAGTGGCTATGGCACGGGAGTCGACTAGAAAATGGTGGCCCTAGTGGCTATCACGGACTTGGAGGTGTTCGTTTGGGCCGATCGCCTTCACCTCTGTAGGCGATCGGCCAAGGCATTTTCCTACAACGAACAGGGGCTTCGGCATCTTTGGGTTTTCACGCCGTAACGGAGATGGTAGTAGCACCAACGTCGTAGGCTGTCACCTCCGGCAGCGGCGATGCTTCTTCGGCGCTGGGTTGATGATGACCATCCTCCCAATATCGTCTCGGTTGCACCCATGCCGTGGCAGTGGGGCAGGTGGAAGAACAAACGTCCCGCCATCTCTGGGTCCATAACTTGTCGCAAGGATAAATTGGATTCAATGGCTTGTTTCCATGCTTTGACTCTGTAATTAAAAGGCTAATGCCCAATCTACAATTCATTTTCAGTGTTTGGGAACTCCAGGAAAGCCAAAATAAAGCCATATGCTTTTATTTCCAAAACTTCATTATCACAGAATATTCATCTATTAATCTGAATTGTAGTGCATTAGAAATAAAAGCTAGAAATGCAAGTATTAATGACCACGGTAATGTCTGGCCCTATCAACGTATTGACTGAATGGGCATTTTTCCAGCATTACTCTGGTTTCTAACATAATATTCAATACACATGACAGCAATGGAGAAACGTCTCACAGTTTATTAAAAAATGTATTAGGTGATTGATCTGACAAGGCACAGAGGGCACCTTAAACATTACAATTGGGATAGTTGTTGCGTGCTGCATCATCAATAGAATTTAATTGAGATTAGTGCCACCAAAACAGAGATTGTTAATGTAAGCTACTGAAGAAAATCTCAACCATCTTTTCCACAATAATAAGATCTACTCGAGTCATGTTAAATGCAAAATTACTCAATTATTTTTGAATCGTGTGGAAAAGCTTGAATTTTCAGCAAAAAAACAAACTGCTGGTGGACATAGCAGTATGGGTATCATCTGTGGGGAGAAATGAACATACAATGTTTTGGGACATTTCAGTTTGCAGAAGGATCCCGACTTGAAACATTGTCTGTCCATTCCTCTCCACAGATGTTGTCTTGTCTGCTGAGCTTCTCCGGTGGTTTGTTTTTTTTGCTCAAGATTGCAGCTACGGCATCTGGAATTGTCCACTAACTTTTAAATAATCTGTGGCAGACCTGAGAAACCTAACATTAAAAACACTTTGCCAGCGTGCTGCCACTTGCCAAATTGTCCAAGGTCTTCCAAAGGAAGTGACAGGGATCATTTAACACTTATCTTGAAATAAATAATTATTATTTAAACAATGTTTATCCTAAATAGTTTATAATAATTTATAATTTATAACACTATAATAGTTTTTTTAAAGGGTAACACTGAAAATGGCAGATAACGTAATTCTCATTAGTAATCTAATGGCATTCCTTGATACTAGATAAACAAATTCTGAGCATTGTTGTGGCAGATAAAAATATATTTGTAATCACTTATCCCACCCAACCTCCTATCAGTCAGCCTATGGTAAATTATCAATGGATGATCTGCTTTTGTGAACATTATGCATATTTATTGTTCGATAGTCTGGTTATTGTTTACAGCATGATATGATGGTGGTGGGCTGAGAGTGCAAATTGTATTTTGCTCGAACACCAAAATAACCACTACACCTAAATTTCTCTTTTGTGTTCTCTTTTTGTAAAGCTTTTGTGCTGACAGTTTCAATTCTCTGCAAAACAACTGGAAAAGCAAAAAATAATAAAATCCAAGAATGAACCAACAAGTATTGCCTGCAGTAAAGAATACTTTCATTGAATGTAGTCAGAAGCTGCAATTGCAATAACTTTGGTGACAAGGAAACTAATTGCAGATTCTATGCATTGGAATCCTTCAACATGCTCTTTTCACTGAAGGAGTAAGTGAGGTTGCTGTCTGCATGTGGCATTGAGATTCTGCTTCATCTGATTTCTAATGCTAAGACACAGCAGATGCGCCACAATATTCTGCATATTTTGAAAGAGTGCTTGCTGCTATGAGCTCCTTGCATCAATAATACTGGCTCAGCCCTTGCATCATAATAAGGCACAGATGCCTGTTCTAACGATGATGCACACAATATCACTTTATACTAAAGGGCCTGTCCCATGTAGGCTATTTTTGGGGCGAATACAGGTGACTAGGCTTTCGCCACATGGTCGCCGGGGTGTTGCCAGAATGATCATGAGTAGTCTCCTCAGTCGCCAAAAGAGTCATGACATTTTTGTGGTCGCCGTTGGATTTTCAACATGTTCAAAAACTTTTGCCGGCAGTCGGTGACAGTGGGTTGACGCCAATGAACGTAGCTTGGCTTCTCCTGCTGTAGGTGCTGTTGTAGGTTGTCGCCAGGTGACGTAGGTTGTCGCCAGTATTAACTTTGGTGAATTCCATTGGCGACTACCTACGCCCAGCTACAGTGGCTTGCAAAATTTTTCATACCCCTTGAACTTTTCCACATTTTGTCACGTTACAACCACAGACGTAAATGTATTTTATTGGAATTTTATGTGATAGACCAACACAAAGTGGCGCATAATTGTGAAGTGGAAGGAAAATTATACATGGCTTTCAAAGTTTTTTACAAATAAAAAACTGAAAAGTGTGGCGTGAAAAAGTATTCAGCCCTCTTTACTCTGATACCCCTAAATAAAATCCAGTGCAACCAATTGCCTTCAGAAGTCACCTAATTAGTAAATAGAGTCCACTTGTGTGTAATCTAATCTCAGTATAAATACAGCTGTTCTGTGAAGGCCTCAGAGGTTTGTTAGAGAACATTAGTGAACAAACAGCATCATGAAGCCCATGGAACACAGAAGACAGGTCAGGGATAAAGTTGTGGAGAAGTTTAAAGCAGGGTTAGGTTATAAAAAAATATCCCAAGCTTTCAACATCTCATGGCGCACTGTTCAACCCATCATCCGAAAATGGAAAGAGTATGGCACAACTGCAAACCTACCAAGACATGGGCGTCCACCTAAACTGACAGGCCGGGCAAGGAGAGCATTGATCAGAGAAGCAGCCAAGAGGCCCATGGTAACTCTGGAGGAACTGCAGAGATTCACAGCTCAGGTGGGAGAATCTGTCCACAGGACAACTATTAGTCGTGCACTCCACAAATTGGGCCTTTATGTAAGAGTGGCAAGAAGAAAGCCATTGTTGAAACAAAGCCATAAGAAGTCCTGTTTGCAGTTTGCCACAAGCCATGTGGGGGATACAGCCAACATGTGGAGGAAGGTGCTCTGGTCCGATGAGACCAAAATTGAAGTTTTTGGCCTAAATGCAAAACGCTATGTGTGGCGGAAAACTAACACTGCACATCACCCTGAACACACCTTCCCCACTGTGAAACATGGTGGTGGCAGCATCATGCTGTGGGGATGCTTTTCTTCAGCAGGGACAGGGAAGCTGGTCAGAGTTGATGGGAAGATGGATGGAGCCAAATACAGGGCAATCTTGGAAGAAAACCTGTTAGAGTCTGCAAAAGACTTGAGACTGGGGCAGAGGTTCACCTTCCAGCAGGACAATGACCCTAAACTTACAGCCAGAGCTACAATGGAATGGTTTAGATCAAAGCATATTCATGTGTTAGAATGGCCCAATCAAAGTCCAGACCTAAATTCAATTGAGAATCTCTGGCAAGACTTGAAAAACACGGGCACTCTCCATCCAGTCTGACTGAGCTTGAGCTATTTTGCAAAGAAGAATGGGAAAAAATTTCAGTCTCTAGATGTGCAAAGCTGGTAGAGACATACCCCAAAAGACTTGCAGCTGTAATTGCAGCGAAAGGTGGTTCCACAAAGTATTGACTCAGGGGGGCTGAATACTTTTGCACACCACACTTTTCAGTTTTTTATTTGCAATAAAATTTGGAAACCATGTATCCTTTTCCTTCCAGTTCACAATTATGCACCACTTTGTGTTGGCCTATCACATAAAATCCCAATAAAATACATTTACGTTTGTGGTTGTAATGTGACAAAATGTGGAAAAGTTCAAGGGCTATGAAAAATGTTGGAAGCCACTGTACGTCAACTGGCGACAGGTCCTGGCGACTGAATTGTCTTCAGTTGTCGCCGTCAGGGTCGTAGCTTGACGTAGGTTGACTTTGGTTGTCGTAGGTTGTTGGCTGTGTGGTTGTAGGTGGGCGTCCTAATGGGTCACCGGTTGTCGGTAGCTTGCCATGATTTGCCATCGACTAGGTGGTAGGTTGTTGTAGCTTGTCTTAGACATTGTCGTAGGGGGGGTCCAGTCACAGGTTTTTCGGCGACCTGCTACAACTGTGACAGTCGCCGGCAGTTGCGTGAAAAATAGCCTTAGTTTGACAGGCCCTTTAATAGGAAATGATGGGCACACTTCTATTTTCCATTGAATATTATCTCCCATTACAGAGAAAGAAAACACCTATGTATTTATCAGATTTTTACAAATTTTTACCACATCCTTGGATTTGTGTTAATAAATTTGATCATGTGCACTTACCTCTCCCGAATCAATAAGGATGTTCTCCAGTTTTAATTAATTTGCTGTCTCTTTGCGATTGCTGTAAGGACCATATAGTTCCCACATACTATTGGAGACGCATTTATTAGATGACAGTTGTAACTGGTTTGCTTTAGTGTACAGTGACACCCCCAGCTGAACACTTGTAATAATAGTTGCACCATTGATGAAGCTTCCCTATAGTTACCTCTGCTGGATGCTTACTTTGCCTGCAGCAAGATATTTGACCCTGTCAGCTGAGTTGACATAATTTAAGTTTCCTCTGCATGTAAGGAAAAATGCATTTAACTGGTGAGCAGATTAAATGCACATTTTTAAAGAAACGTGGAATTTGGGAATGGTGTGGATAAAACATATAACAGCACGTGAAGCAACATCTCCTTTTGACAAATCTTTTGCCAGAGTAATTTCCACTTCTAAAACTGTCCATGCCCTAACTCTAAATGCATGTGTCCTCTGGAGTGCTTATCTGGAGTCTTTTTCAGGTTGTAGTCACATCTTTTAGGGGGCAGTGCAACGGAATGTCCCCCTTCTGCAGTTTCACTGTGGATTTCTGAGTGTACTTTTTTCATTCACCCTCACATTGACCTACTTTGAATTCTCTGTTTCTGATTTATTTTAATGGCATAAGTAGAGGTCACATTAAAAATTGATCGGCTTCCCCAATTTCAGGTTTCCAAACATGCTGCGCCTGATGTACATGAATGATTTAAAGCAGAAAACTTAAATATTCATACATATGGTATGAGATTATCATTGGACTTTTTGACCATTTTAAATTAATGTGTAATCTAATCAGATTGGGAGGGTATTTGGATGTCAGATAAAGTTGGTAAAATTGAATGTTGTTAAGTGCACATTCAGGTCAAACTTCTCATTTTACTACAGGGCCCTACATCTTATAACATTGTCCTTCATATCAATGGTAAAGAATTCATAAGATCATAAGATCATAACTGATTGGAGCAGAATTAGGCCATTCGGTCCATCAAGTTTACTCCGTCATTCAATCATGGCTATTCTATCTCTTCGTCCTAACCCCATTCTCCTGCCTACTCCCCATAACGTCTGACACCCGTACTAATTATTATCCTGATATGTTTTTTTGGTATGAATTATCCTGGTGTTTTTGTTGTTATGAATTATTCTGGTATGTTTCGTTTCCCACACTCCATTTCAAGTACCTTAGCATTATCAGTGACAGATTATCTTGCTTGGCATCTGTACTTGGGCATTGACATCTGTCCAGCTGGCCCACAAATGTCAGCTCCATGTTTTATCATCATGGCTTTGGTTCTCTGGTGTGCTTCGTCAGTGAATTGTGTTGTGCTTTGCTGCCTAGCAGCTGTTACAACTAATAATCATTACTCCTCGGCCATTGTCAGGAAGTTGCAACTATTGGGATTTCTATATTATGCATGAATTTACCATGAGCAGCTTGGTGAGATATACAGTATTACTGCAGCCTCTTCACAATTCAAATTGTTATAACCAGCACTGAACATTCCGCAGGCAAAATAAAAAAAACAGTTACACATATCAAAATGGCAAGGAGTTACTTAAAACAGATATTTATGGGCTTAGGTATAATTTCCTCTGAGTCAATGAGCTACGGGTTCTAACCTCATAGGAGACTTGAAACTCTGATTACCAGGTAAGCATCCAGCAAGATACCTGTCTCTGATGGAAGTGTCGGACTGCCAACCTGTCTGCATATAAAGAGGCTTTATTAACAAAAAAATGACACAACCCATGATTAGTCTGCTAAATATTAAGGCAAAAAAAAAATGCATTGATCAAGTAGGAAGTAAAAGTCGTAACCTGCGTAAGGATCAAAAATATAGGGTGGCACAGTGTGCAGTGGTAGAGGTGTTGCCTTACAGTGCACTGCCAGAGACCCGGGTTCGATCTTGAGTATGGGTGTTGCCTGTACGGAGTTTGTATTTTCTCCCTGTGACCGCATGAATTTTCTCCAGGTGCTCCGATTTCCTCCCACACTGCAAAGAGGTTTGTAGGTTAATTGGCTTTATGATTGTAAAATTTTCCCTAGTGTGTAGGATAGTGCCAGTGTACGGGCTGGTTGGCGTGAACTCGGTGGGCCGAATGGCCTTTTTCTCACTGTTTCTCTAAACTAAGCTAAATTAAACTAAATGGATGTCTGTGCATCACCAGGCACAGAAAAACTAACAAAGAAGATGGGTGTCTGTGTTGAATTTGTGCGCTCTATTTTTTACTGCATGTTTCCTTTGGGTGCTCCGGTTTCCCCCTACATCACAACGATGTAAGTGTTTGCGTTAATTGGCCTCTATAAATTGCCTTTGTGTGTAGAGAGTGGATGAAAAAGTGGGATAATGTAGAACAAATGTTAATGTGTGATCGATGGTCTGCATAGACAGTGGGCCAAAGGACCTGCTTCATGCTGTATCTTTCAATCAATCAAGTGGAAAAATAAATATAATTTCCTGTCATGTGAGATCAAAGTCCAGAATGATTTGAATTATACTTTACCAAATCTGCTGGCCAGCTATTAGTCACAACTCAGTGACAGCATTGTTGTAAAGGGTTGTAAGTATAAACCCTACTACAGACACTTAGCTACATTATGCAGGGTGACCTATCAATGCGTTACAGGGAGGAGCTGCATAACTTGGGGTGCCATCTTTCTTCTGCAATGTCAAAGTGAGGTCAAAAGTTTACCCTTTTGATTTTATGTACACGTTAACATAGTCCTATATGCAGGAGAAAGAAAAGTTGAGAAGTGTACTTAATTAGCTGGACAGCATTTCCACGAGGTTAAGTGATTTTGTGTGCAAACATATATTGCATAAAGTACCTTTTATAAATGCCGGTTCAATTGTTGCACATTCAAATATCTTTGCGATGTAAGAGTTTACCACTTGTTCAAGGGGTGGTGGAGGCATGTTCTGATCCTCCATTATGTCATTAGAGACTCTGCCCACGCAAAAGATCTTTGCCTTGTTACCTACTGGGTCAGTGAGAGCAACCTTGGTTAATATTAGTCAAAATACAGCTATTATAAAATGAAGGATCATGGCATTTCCTGGGCCTGCTTGGCCTCTTTCTGTGAAAGTTGCAAGCTGAGAGTCATGGCTACATGTAGTCTGGACTCCAGATGGAAGTTGATGATAAGGAGAGGTCCAGATGTCCTTGTTTGGTTAAAATGTATGAGGGTTTGCAGAAAGAGAAAAGAAGGTCTGCAAATGCATTGTGGGGATTGGTTATAGAAGGGGGTGCATAAAGGTATTGTTAATAATGTTGCAAGGTGGTTGTACTCCTGCTTGACGATTGGCTGAAGTTTGAAGCCTTGTTTGAATTGTTTATACTCCTGAGGAGAATGTTGCATTACTTGGGTCAACTGACTTCTTTCCAGAAGCTTCTGCAGAAACAATGTAATGGGGTACTTTGTAATTGGGTTAGGGAACTGTCAATAACTGTATAATGTGATTGATATTTGTGATTGGTTTGTAGGGCTTGCCTCCCCAAAGTAATGTCACACCCTTAGTTTGGAAGGGTATAAGAGGGTGTGTAATTCTTTGGGGCATATCGGTTGAGTGTGACTTCTGTTCTGTTTGCACGAGATAGGGCTGTCTTGCATGAGTGGATCGGCAACCATCCCTGCAGTTTGTTATTCAATAAAGTAAGGTTTTGGAACCAGAGTTTGACTTAGTGTCTGACTAAACCAGACTTAGGGGGTAAGTCTAGAACCGGAATTTACACCTTCAGGATCTGGCCAGCGTAAATTTGCTGAGTGGTGACTGTGGACGGGACAGTGGTGTAGCTGGTGGAGTTGCTGCCTCACGGCACGAGAATCTTGCGTTCGATTATGACCTGGGGTGCTCTCTGTGTGGAATTTGCACAATCTCCCTGTGACCACATAGGTGCTCTGGTTTCATCCTATATCCCAATAATGTGTGGGTTTGTAACTTAGGGAGTGGATGAGAAAGCAGAATAACATAGAACTAGTGTGAATGAGTGATCAATGGTTGGTGTGGACTTGTTGGGCCGAAAGGGTTGTTCCCATGCTTCAACTCCAAACTAAACTTAGTATGGGCAAAGCACTTGTAGATTCCAAGTCAATAAATTTCATATATGATGGAAACAATCGGTTTTACAACTTGAAGAAATAATTGCTCAGATTCCTTTTGCATAGTGACATTGTAATTATATTTCAAAAAAATAACTTGCTTACAGTATCAGTCAGGGTAATCCCTCTTCCTTTAGCAATGCTTCCAGCTGTGTTAAATGGAATACATTTTACGTAATACACCTCAATATTTGGGCTTATTTTTAGATGTAATCAGTTTCACATTCCAAAGTACAGATCCATTTAGCTTCATCCAATCTATCCCAGCTTACTACGTATTCAGTCAGACAGTAAAAAAAGAACAAATTAGTGTTGAGTCTAATCTATTTCCACATTAACATTCTATAATTGGTGATTTTGGTGAAACGATGCACTATATTTTGAGATATTTTTCACTTGTAAACGATTGGATTGCAATTAGAGAATTAAACAAAGTGACGCAGTTAACTCTCAATGGTTCTCCAGCTCAGTTATGAAAGTGGTATCAGAAATACCCTAACTGAGCTTGCTGCCGATATATACAGATTACATTGACAGGCAGAAGGATTTGAGAAACGCCCTTTGAAGAATTCCATCAGCACCCAGCCTTCATCTTTTTTTACTAGCGCTTCACGCTGTGAAGTTGATTTGTCTCTTTTTAGCAACAGAACTTCGCCTGAAACAAATTAGCCACTTCATTACTTAAAACCCTAACTGGAAGAACAAGAATGAATCAGTGATAGTCACGAAAGTGGAAATATTGAAGCAATTGAGCAAAATATTGTGCCTCCTGGGTGTCAATGTAATGTTGCCACTGTTGTGTGCCACAAACTTAGGGTGGATAATTCACATAAGTGGGCCACGATCAATTACCCTTACAACTGATCAAATGTCTTTCTGTATGCAAAATGCAACCAACTTTACATATCAGAGACTGGAATATAAATGAATAATCTGCATAAGACCTCAATATTTCTACACGAGACTTGCAAGGTTTTGTTCATTGTCAAGAAGACTTAAGTAAATGTCAGTTTTGTACAAACAAGACAGGCAGCCAGACACCTAATTACTTGATATTGCATTTTTAAAAGGCGGTAAATCTCTATTGCTATTTCCTCACTAATTCTCAGCCTCTGGTGGTCGTATTTTTCAATCACTGCCAGGGAGTTATGCCTGGACCTGTATTTGCCATAGCTGCATAGTGCGAACACATGCAATCCCTTTGCTGTTATCTGCAAGTATTGACAACATTTCTCTGCTAATTTCTCAGGGCACAGTAAAAAATACTCCTTTGGTTAATTCAATGGGATCAGAATCTGGCCTGGGTAAATTTAGTTGGCAGCTAAATCTGTAAATGAGCATTGAAGCCCTTTCAGGTGGAACTACAATCTGCCATGCTCCAGATGACTAGGGGAGCTAAAGCCAACTCTTCAGTGATGACCAAAGAGATAGAGTGTAAAGTAGTGCAGAAAAATATAACGTATGCAAGGTGATATGTATTGCTAATCCAATTTCAGAATCGGTGCAATTGCAGGGAAGAACAAAAAAAGGAACTAATAAAGGCAAAAGGAGAGTGTGAGAAAGGACTGGCATCATACAGAAATTCCATAATGCTTGGTGCATTATTGGTGGCCGATCCAGTCATAGTGTTGAAAAAGCTCGATAATCTCTGAAAGGTAAGGTATTGCAGGGGCATTGGGAGAGGTGGAATGTAGAACTAGGTTGATTGCCCTTACATTGAACTGGTATCAAGTTGATGGGCCCAATGGACTAATTTCATTTTATAGCCAATCTGTAATTTAATGACGTTCTGTGGAGCTGGGAGTAGGTGTCATAATGGGTTTAGCGGAGCAGTCTTGTTTGTGGATCTTCTCAAGAAGGTGGAAATGACCATCTCAGTGTTGGGAATGTGGATTAAAGATCACCAAGGAGAATATCAGCACTTTCCTTGTGATATTATTAATCTAATTAATAGTTAAAAGATATACATTTTTTCTAATTTCAAGCACATAAATCTGTATATTAAACATTGAGGTATTCTTTTAAATAGTGTCAACATCATGAACTTTTTTTCCTGATGTAATTCAAGTAATGCTAAAATAATGACTACATTTTTTCCATGACAAACAACATTTATTTAAGCTAGATAATGCAGTATAGGAATAAAATACAACCTATAAACAGACATGTTCCATTCTATCACAATCTACTGTGCTTAAACAATGTAGATGGCAATGCTAATCTCTACTGACAGAGACTGAATAGTGCGGCAGCGGCAGAAGACATCTGTTTCTTGAAGCAATGCGTGCAGGAGTCTATACCAACAACAAGATTCAGGTTCTTTCCAAGCCAGAAGCCCGGGATGAACCAAGAGATTCATAATCAGCTGAGGTCAGCAATCTGTGACTGTCAATCCAGAGTCATACAAAAGTCCAGGCCTTATCCCTTGACAGTAATCAAGAGCATGAGCAGACGATTCCAGATTAAGCTGGAACCACATATGGATTTTCTATTGGTTGTACTCACTATCACCTCCAACAAGCAAAAATGACTACAGTGCATAATTTCTGGAGGATCTCAATGCCTGTAATGCATATTTTGAAAGACAAAAAAAAAATACACACCTACACAAGCCTTCAGATTTCATTAAAAACATGTGTGGAGGACTGCATCCCTACAAAAATCTTTTGAGTGTTTCCCAATCAGAAGTCTTGGATGAACTTTGAAATCCGCACTCTCCTGAAGACCAGACACCGGGCATTCATGTCTGATGATACAGTGATCTACAAGAACTCCAGATACGACCTTGGTAAGGCCATCAAAAAGGCCAAAAGGGACCTGCTCCAAGCTGGAGGATGAGACAGATGTTTGGCAGCTGCGGCGGGGCCTGAATGCAATCACCTCCTACAAGGCGAAATCCTGAACTTTTGTATGACTCTGGATTGACAGTTAAATGTCGGTGTAGCGTCACTCTCTGACGAGCTCAATGCGTTTTACGCACGTTTTGATAGGGAGAACACTGATGTGCCTTCTCGAGCCCCCATTCGCTGGGATGGTATCTCAGTCACAGTCACAGTCACAGAGGCCGGCGTCAGAAAATCCTCCAGAGGGGTAAACCCACGAAAAGCACCTGGACTAGTTGGTATACCCGGTCATGCTCTAAAAACCTGTACGGACCAACTGGCTGGAGTTTTTACGGACATTTTCAACCTCTCACTTCTGAGGTCTGAGATTCTCACCTGCTTTAAAAGGGCATCAATTATACCGGTGCCCAAGAAGAGCAAGGTGATGTGCCTCAACGACTATCTACCAGTGGCACTAACGCCTGTGGTGCTTTGAGAGGTTGATCATGGCGCAAATCAACTCCTACCTTGACAAAAACCTGGACTCACTGCAGTTTGCTTACCGCCACAACAGATCAACGGTGGATGCAATCTTGCTGGCTCTCCACTCCGCTCCGGACCACTTGGACAACAAAAACTCATATGTCAGGCTGTTATTCATTGATTACAGCTTGGCATTTAATACAATCATCCCTTCCAAGCTGGTTACCAAACTCGCAGAACTGGGTCTCTGCGCATCGCTCTGCATTTGGATCCTCGACTTCCTCATTCCCAGACCACAGACTGTTCGAATTGGTGGAAAGGTGCCAGCGTCGATAACAATCAGCACGGGAGCACCTCAAGGCTGCGTGCTCAGCCCCCTGCTGTACTCACTCTCTACTCATGACTGGGTAGCTGGTCATAGTGCGAACTCCATCATCAAGTTCGCTGACGACGCCACTGTTGTGGGACGTATCACTGATGGGGATGAGTCAGAGTATAGAAGAGAGATCGACCAACTGACCAAATGGAGCCAGCACAATAACCTGGTCCTCAACACTAGCAAAACCAAGGAACTGATTGTGGACTTTGGAAGAGGTAGGATGGGGACCCACAGTCCCGTTTCTATCAACGGGTCGATGGTGGAAATGGTTAAGAGCTTCAAATTCCTGGGCGACGCATCTCTGAAGATCTCTCCTGGTCCGAGAACACAGATGCTATTATAAAGAAAGCACATCAGCCCCTCTACTTCCTGAGAAGATTACGGAGAGTCAGTATGTCAAGGACATTCTAACTTCTACAGGTGCACAGTAGAGAGCAGGCTGACCGGTTGCATCATGACTTGGTTCGGCAACTTGAGCGCACAGGAGCGGAATAGACTACAAAAAGTAGTAAACACTGCCCAGTCCATCATCGGCTCTGACCTCCCTACCATCGAGGGGATCGCAGTCGCTGCCTCAAAAAGGTTGGCAGTATCATCAAAGACCCACACCATCCTGGCCACACATTCATCTCCCCGCTACCTTCAGGTAGAAGGTACAGGAGCCTGAAGACTGCAACGCCCAGGTTCAGAAGCAGATTCTTCCCCACAGCCATCAGGCTATTAAACTCAATTCAAACAAAACTCTGAACATTAATAGACCATTATCTGTTTATTTGCACTTTATCTGTTTTATTCATTCATGTGTGTATATATTTATATAATGGTATATGGACACACTGATCGGTTCTGTATTCATGCCTTCTGTATTCTGTTGTGCTGATGCAAAGCAAAAATTTCATTGTCCTATCCGGGACACATGACAATAAACTCTCTTGCATCTTGTATCTTGACAGTCCCCGATGTCACTGTGATCTCCGTCTTTGAGATTGATGTCAGGCCATCCTTGAAGAGAGTGAATACATGAAAAGCTTTTAGTTCAGACGGTGTTAGACAAAAATGCTGGAGAAACTCAGCGGGTGAGGCAGCATCTATGGAGCAAAGGAAATAGGCAATGTTTTGGGCCAAAACCCTTCTTCAGACTGAGGTGGTTCAGACGGTGTAATTGGTCAAGCTGGAGTATTGCTGCTGCAGACTGAGGTTCCAAACTGCTATAAAAGGGTATCTATTGTACTGGTGCCAAGAAGTGCATGATGACCTCCCTCAATGACAACCATTCGGTATCATTTAAATCCACTGCAATGAAGTGCTTTGAGAGGTTGGTTATGGTCCTCAGAAATGACCTGGATCTGCTTAAACTTGGCTATTGCCACAATAGGTCAACAGTAGATCATACCTCATTGGGTCTCCACTCTGCGCTGGACCATTTGGATAAAAGGAGCACCAAACTGCTATCCATCAACAATATCATGGTGTCCAGCATTATCATCCCCTGTAAACTCATCTCAAGCTCCAAGATCCTGGTCTCTGTATCTCCTTCTGCAACTGGATTCTTGACTCCCTCATTGGCAGACTATGATCAGTGTTAATTGGTAATAATATCTCCTCTTCACTGACCATCAACAGTTGTAGACCTCAAGGTTGCATGCTTACCCCCATGTTCTATTTTACTTTGGCGTCACATGAGTGACACATGAGTTTTTTGAAGTTTTAAATAAATAAATAAATAAATAAATACATACATACATAAAATATAAAATGGACACAGTGAAAAAAATCGGCGCGGGGAAAGCGTGTGTCCCGGGTGGAAACACAGTTAAGATTGCGACCACAGATTAGTACAGAGCCGGTTCCGATACCGGTAGCCGTTGACCCTGCCGTAGTTCAGCCTTTAGACGCTCCACAGCCACAGGCCACGGAGGGTACTCCTGTGGAGAGGAAAAATAATAGGAAGTCTGCTAGGCCCGTAATATCAGATGAATCTGATGAAGAAGAGGCAGGGCCAGGCAGACGAGCCCTGTGGCTCAGGATGGACCAAATGGAGAAAATGCTTCAAACAATTATTAACCAAGGGTCAAAATACCCAGAATATTCTCAGGCAGCCCCTGAGGGGGTTCCATATCATGAATATGGTGCCTTTACAACATGGGAATGTGAACCTCCAGAGCCTTGTTTAGGTCTGGAAGAAGTCTCCTTTGAGCAAGTCTCAGGAGTACCAGGGTGGCAGGAGACTGGCCCTGAAGGTGGTGTTTTTGGTCTTGAATACCCACCACAGCACAAAAGTCAAACTACAGGTTACCAGATATAGCACAATCCTTTGCTATACCAGAGGGGAGCGGTGAGGTCATGGAAGAAAACCTGGTAGCCAACATTAATTATTTGGTTTCTCACCAGCTTCAGGAGACGGTCATAATTGAGACAGCAGACCTCTATAAAACACCTGTTAATTGTGCATCATTGAGGGTGCCGACGGTGAAACCAGTTATTTGGACACCCATGACTTCCACAATGCGAGGACAGGAGATACGATTCCAGAGGGTCCTCAAGCTCATTGCAGCTGGCATTACTGCTTTTGGGAGGCATTTGGAAGGGCATGTTATGTCCAAAATCCAAAAAGACATGTCGGCATTGTTTTGTAACTCTTATTTTGAGATTAATTGTATGTGAAAAATCACCATTCGGCCCATCTTGCACCCAAGATTTGCTGGTTTGTGTAAATCAAGCAATGTTCAAGCTCCAGATTATTTATTCGGAGAAAAAACCTGCCTAAACAAATTAAAGATATCGATAAGGAGGCAAAGACTATCAGCCTCATTTAATTCTCCAAACATATGGTATTAATCATTTGGACTTATTTGGGGCATTTTTTGGATTAAAAGCTTATTGTTCTACAATGGAGGATTTGCATGTTCAATTACAAGTAGACAATACCACAGCTGTAGCTGTAGCTGTGGTATTGTCAATCACATGGGTGGAGTAAGATCAGTATCATGTGATCATCTGGTTAACCTGATGTGGAAATGGTGTGTATCTAGGAATATCTGGCTTTCAGCTATATATATCCCAGGGAAAGACAATGTTGTGGCAGACAACAGATCACGGGAGTTTAAAGACAATACAGAATGGATGTTAAATCCACAAATTTTCCAAAAAATTGTCAATCGGTATGGTGTACCAGACATTGATCTGTTTGCGTCCAGATTAAATCACCAATTGCCTAAATATGTGTCATGGGAGCCTGACCCAGGAGCTGTAGCGTTGGAGGCATTCTCGCTACATTGGGGAATTATGTTTTTCTATGCTTTTCCCCCATTTTGCCTGATTAGGCAATGCTCAGTAAAATAGAGCAAACTCTGCCACGGGTGTTGGTGGTTCCAAACTGGCATACACAGCCATGGTTCCCATTGATGCTTTATGACTATTCCCAGCTCCAGGGATTTGTTGGTACAACCAGTGACAGAACAAGTTCATCCATTGCATGCTCATATGAATTGTTAATCTGCAGGTTCTGACCAGACCATTACAAGGGCTTGGACTGTCGGATAGGACAATGGATGTCATAACGTCAGCTTGGAGAGATAGCATTAACAAACAATATATGTCTCACATAAAAAATGGGAAGCTTTTTGTATTCAGTCAGATATATCTTATCATTCTGCAAACATATCGGATGTATTGGAGTTCCTTGCCATGTTGCATTTTGATGAGCACCTTAGTTATAGTGCCATTAATAGTGATCATAGTGCTTTGTCTTCCTATTTACGACAATTTTCAGAACATCTATCTATCGGGTCCGATCCATTAATATCCCGATTTATGAGAGGGATTTTTAATAAAAATCCTCCCAAACCCAGATATACAGAAATTTGGGATGTTAGTATAATTCTCACATTGCTTCGGCAATGGGCTCCAATTACGTCACTGTCTTTTCAGAAATTAACATTTAAAGTAGTAATTCTTATGGCATTAGTGTCAGCACAAAGAATACAAACATTGCAAATGTTAAGTTTAGATTGTTTGCATTTGTCTGCAGATAACATTACTTTTTATGTTTATGATCTAATCAAACAAAGCAGACCGGGGAAGTCTGGAACCAAGGTAATCTTTAGAGCATATCCTGTCGACCAAACATTGTGTGTGGTTAAGCATCTGACTCAATAAATTGAAGTAACCAAGAGTTTCCGAGCTTGTGAGACAACAATGCTTATTGCCCATAAAAAAACATACAAAAAAGTGCCAGTACAAACTATTTCTAGATGGTTAAGACAGGTTTTGGATTTAGCTGGAGTAGACACTGACATGTTTAAATCCCACCACCAAGGCAGCGTCCACGTCCGCGGCGATGGCACAGGACGTGCCGCTCGACCAAATTTTAGAGGCCGCAGGATGGTGTAAAGAAGAAACTTTTTCCAAGTTTTACAATAAACCTGTTATCACGGTGCCAGAGTTTGGACATGCAGTGTTGGGTTCTGTTTGATTATTTGCTTTCTTTTATGTAATGATTCATATCGTTTGTTGTAATTTCCCCAATGATAGAGGGGTATTACTTTTCTTTCTTTTATTATTATTATTAAAATACTTATTGCATTATTCAAGCAATGTTTAATAATATTATTTACTCACTACTGTGTCAACTGAAGCAGTGTGTCGTATGGAATGAATCTACGACATGAAAATCACAGAGCTTCAAAATCTTCACGTAGTCACTCACGCGACTCCGAAGTAAAATAGTAAGATTAAATGAGAACTTGCCTGTTCGAAGTTTGATCTTTATTTTATGAGGAGTTACGATGAGGGTTTACGTTGACACTGTTATTATTAGTTTTAAACAGAAGATAGTCATAGAGAGACAGACACGGCACCAGATTAGGTCCTTTAGTCAACCGACTCTGGGCCATCAAGCAGCTCATTGTATTCATCTAACCCAATCTCATGTTGTGGTCCCTAAATTCCCATTGATTCCCTCCAGATTCTACCATTCATCGCCAAACTCAAAACAAATTACAGTTACCATTTATACCACCAACTGACATATTCTTGGGATGTGGGAGGAAACTAGAGTACCTGAGGGAACTCCTTGCAGTTACAGGGCAAACAATCAAACTCCAGAAAGCTCCTGAGGTCAGGATTGAACCCAGGTTACTGGAGCTGTTTGGCAGTGGCTCCACCAGCTACACCACCTAAACTTTAAAATCATAAACAGACACTAAACAGTGTTCATCAAATAGCTCATCCCCAATGAAACTTTCAATGTTCAATCTTTTTGGTAATTAGAAATATAAGATTCAAAATTATTTAAAAATGTTATCTTTGAAACAAGTTTCAATAAATAAATATTCATTTCAAAATTATCTGTTTATCAAGATTTATCAAAATTATCAAGATTTTCAAAGTCTACAGATAGATTTGGGCCATTTGGAAGAGTAGGCTAAAAGATGGCAGATGGAGTTTAATGCTGATAAGTGTGAGGTGCTACATCTTGGCAGGACAAATCAAAATAGGACGTACATGGTAAATGGTAGGGAACTGAGGAATGCTGTGGAACAGAGGGATCTAGGAATTACTGTGCATAGTTCCCTGAAGGTGGAATCGCATGTAGATAGGGTGGTAATGAAAGCTTTTGGTGTGCTGGCCTTTATAAATCAGAGCATTGAATATAGGAGTAGGGAAGTAATGTTAAAATTGTACAAGGCATTGGTGAGACTAATTCTGGAGTATGGTGTACAATTTTGGTTGCCTAATTATAGGAAGGATGTCAACAAAATAGAGAGAGTACAGATGAGGTTTACTAGAATGTTGCCTGGGTTCCAGCAACTAAGTTACAGAGAAAGATTGAACAAGTTGGGTCTTTATTCTTTGGAGCGCAGAAGGTTAAGGGGGGACTCGAATGAGGTCTTTAAAATGATGAAAGGGATATTCAGAGTTGACGTGGATAAGCTTTTCCCATTTAGGGTAGGGAAGGTTCAAACAAGAGGGCATGACATGAGAATTAAGGGACAGACGTTTAGGGGTAACATGAGGGGGAACTTCTTTACTCAGAGAGTGGTGGCGGTGTGGAATGATCTTCCAACAGAAGTGGTGGAGGCAGGATCGATTTTAACATTTAAAAGTAAAGTGGATAGGTATATGGGCGGGAAGGGAATGGAGGGGTATGGTCTGAGTGCAGGTAGATGGGACTAGAGGAAAATAAATGGTCGGCACGGACTGGAATTGCTGAGAAGGCCTGTTTCCATGCTGTAATTGTTATATGGTTATATGGTTGGGTTCTGCTACCAATGTCACAGTTATAGTTTACTCCAATACAGTACATATTATCATGAGATGAACATATAACATATCATGAGAAGAATACTGCTTCCCTTCTCTGTCTCTTGCCCCACACCCTGTCCTCTAGCCCCCTCTACCGGAGTCCCTCCCCTCAGCCTTTCTAGTTTAAAGTCTCCTTTCCAAATCTCCCCGCCAGGATATTGGTTCCCCTTGTGTTCAAGTGCAACCCGTCCTTTTATACTGATCATGCCTTCCCCAAAAGAGGTCCCAGTGATCAAGAAACTTGAATCCCTGCCCACTGCACCAGTCCCTCAGCCACGCATTTATCCTCCACTTCATTCCATTTCTACTCTCACTGTCACGTGGCACAGGCACAAATCCTGAAATTGTTACTCTTTTGGTCCTTCTCCTTAACTTTCCCCCTAACTCCCTAAATTCTCCTTTCAGGACCTCTTCTCTTTTTCTGCCTATGTCATTGGTACCAATGTGTACCACAACATCAGGCTCCTCTCCCTCCCTTTTCAGAATCTTTTCGACACGTTCCAACACATCCGAGACCCTGGCACCAGGGAGGCAAACTACCATCCAGGTCTCCCGACTGTGTCCACAGAATCGCCAATCTGACCCCCTAACTATGGAGTCCCCTATTCCAATTGCCCTCCTCTTTTTGCTACCCTTCTGAGCATCAGGGCCGTTCTCTGTCCCAGAGGCCCGGTCGCTGTTGCTGCCCCCAGGTAGGCTGTCCACTCCAATCGTACTCAAACATGAGTACCTATTTTCCAGATGTACAGCCACCGGGGTACTCTCTAGTCCCTGCCTCTGCCCCTTGCCCTTCCCAACAGTGACCCACTTGCCTGCCTCCAGTGGTCTGGGAGTGACCACATCCCTGTAACTCCTGTCTATGACCTCCTCACTCTCCCTGACCAGACGGAGGTCCTCGAGCTCCTCCTCCTCATCCAACGGCTCCTGTGGGCCACTAAAAAAGCAAACCCCGCACTGGATTTTTATCCTTATTGGTCGGGTGTTGCTCCTCCCCCTCCTCCTTTTCCAACGGCTCGTGTGGGCCTCTGAAAAAGCAAGCCCCGCGCTGGATTTTTATCCTTACCGGTCAGGTGTTGCTCCTCCCCCTCCTCCTCCTCCTCCAATGGCTCCTGTGGGCCTCTCTTATTTAACATAAATTAAGGGAGTAAATAGTGGAGATTTTATGGTCATTATTAGAGCCAGGATTTTGCCATTAATGCCATGTACCTGTTCATGCCTTTTTTGATGATTTCACCAGGAAAATGCTTTTTTCTCGATCGAGTGCCTATCTCAGCCTTTTTTTTTGCCGTTTTGCTAAAAGGTTGAGCTATTTTCTCTAGTTGTATTGTTACTGTAATATTAATGTGTTTTTTATATGTTAACACGTTAATATTAATGTTATTATTAACGTGTTAACATAGTATAACTTACAAGAAAACTTCCAAAACCGGGACGAAACCGGGGGCGCCACCGTCGGTCGTCATTCGTTCGTGCCGCTACCTGCTGGTTCAGTCTTCTCCAAGATCTATTTTAGAAAGAACGGCAGATGCTGGAAAAATTGAAGGTAGACAAAAAATGCTGGAGAAACTCAAAGGGTGAGACAGCATTTATGGATAGAATGAATAGGCGACATTTCGGGTCGAGACCCTTCTTCAGACTGATGTGGGGGTGGGGGGGGGGTGAGAAAAAGAAAGGAAGAGGTGGAGACAGTACGACTAGAAGGAGAGCTGGGGAGGGGGAGGAGGGAGAAGACAAGGCCTATCTAAAATTAGAGAAGTCAATGTTGATACCGCTGGGATGTAGACTACCCAAGCGAAATACCCAAGCTTGCCTTCTCACAACTTCAAAATTGTTGTGCAGAAAATTAGAGATGAAGTTGCATGCAACAAAATATGGATCTCAATAGACGAGACAACCGATGCTGTGGGTTGCCAATGTGGTCATCGGTACACTGGAGGCAGGTCAACAATCAAAGGAGTATTTGTTGACTTTGTAAGTATTGGGGAAGTCAAACAGCTCAACGATTGCTCAGTTGTTTATATCTTCACTAGCTGTACTTTGGCCGGAAGGTAAAAAACACAAGAATGCTCTTCTGTTTGTGGCTGATGCAGCAACGTACATGAAAAAAGCTGCTCATACTCTTAAAGTTTTATTCCTCAAAATGATGCATTTGACATGCTTAGCTCAAGGACTTCATTGGATTGCCAAGCATATACGTAGCTTGTTTCCAAATGGCAATCGCCTAGTTTCCAATGTCAAGAAAATCTTCCTCAAAGCACCATCACGTTTGCAGTTGTTCAAGGAAATGGCACCCGAGATTCCACTCCTCCTCAACCCGCTTTAACTAGGTGGAATACATGGCTCTCTGCTGTCCTCAACCATGCTGCAAATTTTGAAAAGATAAAATAAATCGTCAACTGTTTTGAAGAAGAAGAATCTGCTGCAGTCAGGATTGTCAGTGAAATCATGCAGAAAAAGTCCCTCCACTGCGATCTTGTGTTTATTGCTTCCAATTTTGCAAACTTCCCACAAGCTATTACTTCCCTTCAGAAACGTTGACAAACATTAGTGAATAACTTGCAGGTTTTCAGCAAAGTAACTGACGATATTCCGTAAAGTTCCTGGCGATGTAGGTAATGACATACAAGGAACAAGTGAGAGAGTGATTTTAGCTGACAAAGATCTTGAACAAATAGAAAACATAGCTAAAGTTCTCAAAGTTAGTTGTAATGCTCAAGATATCGACATGAATGTAGAGTCTGTAGCTTGTTTCAGGTATGCACCAGTGACCTCAGCTGAGGTAGAAAGAAGCTTTTCACAACTGAAGCATATTCTATCTGACAGACGGCATAGTTTAACACCAGATGACTTGAATAAAATGCTAGTAATTATGGGCAACCAGGCAACTTTGGTCATTTAACGTAGTATACCTTTATATTATCATTGCTAACCATATTTTGGTGGTGGAAATAAATGCCTTTTCATGCTTTTTTTGTGAATAAATGCCTTTATCCTGCCTTTTTGGTAATTTTTATTATGCCTTTTTGCCTGCCCATTTGAGTTTTTTAGTGCCTAAACATCCTGGCTCTAGTCATTATACTGTAAAACCTAATCTCTACACTCCAATTAAAGGGACAGTAAAAACATATCTGCAGTATATCCCATTGATAGCATGAATAAATACATACTTGATTTAAATATAATCTTATTTCTTACAATTGATTTCTTCATGGACTGATTTAAAAATATGTCTCCAAACACTTCCCAATTTCACCAAACTGTGAACTATTTTCTCCAAGCATATTGCAAAAACAATTGGAAAAACAAGTACGATTAAAAAAAAACTTCAGCCTCTTGTGTGTATTCTACCATTTCAGTTAGTTGTGGCTATAGTGCTTCAAAGCTCCATTAACTCAACTTCTCCTAATGTTATCAAATTGCAAATAATTTATTGATCCTCAAAGCTATTTGAGTGTGGGAAATCTAAACTTCCTGCCATCATGCAAGAAAAGATGCAGTGTGAGATTCTGATTCCATTGTGTTATATAACTCTTTGCATTTTCAATGTATAACTCAGTGTAATATAACGATATCATCTCACCTTTAAAGATGCAGGCCTTCATCCCTTTTGAGTGAATGGGCGCTTTCTCGGGAAAACACCCATATTATGATTTTCCATAATGCAAAGCCACATCTACACACGCATGAAGAAATGTAAGTTAGAAAATAAAAATAAAAATCGATACATAAACTTTGTGAGAGTAAACTTTCATTCCATATCTCATCTCATGGAGATCATCCGCATTTATACACATCAGACAAACTTTCCTTTCCATTTATTGATACAAAGAATGATAGCGGCTCACTCTACCAAATAAGATGTAAATAACATCATAAAGAAAGCAATTAAGTATATCAGGTACAAAAAGGAAGGCTAGGAAAACATGTTGGCAATATTTAGAGAAAATATTTGGATAACTTTAAAGTTACAGATCAACCATGATTTCATTGAATAATTGAAATTAGTTCAAAGAACCATACGTTCTATTGCTGTTGCTACAACTGATACTTCCTTGGCATCTCTTAATCACCTGGATAAAAAGGAACACACACTTAGTTGCTGGAATTGATTGTTGGAGCCTGCACATTTTATTGTCCGTGGCTAAAATGAGTGAACACTTGACATAACACTAAATCACACGGAACAGTATCAAGGTTCTATCGCTGATAGTGATTGTATTAATCATGCAATGGCTATGGAAATATAATTGTCCACATCACCAATGGTTTGGAAGGGAGAGGGTAAATCAACCAGAGCTCATATTGTGATCATTATTGATTACTCAATTGGTTAAAGTGGAAGAACATGGTCAATTTCTTGTGCTTCTGACTCTGTCTGAAAGTTTTTTTTAATCTATCCAATGTAGATTTTACATAACAGATTTGAGAAAGTGAGTTAAAAGCACTGTATTTTTAACTCTAAGTGCAATTAGTTCAACAAATGATGTCTCTCTGGATTGGACTGCTGAGTACACAGTGGGGAATGTCTGTTCATATGCCATGAACACTTGATGTTGCTGCTTGAAATTGGAATGCACATTTGAGCCAAATAAGGCACTTATGGCTTGATTGAAAGATCCAGCTTTAATAAGATGGTTAAGGTCTGCTTGAGCATAGTGCCACAACCTTTGAAGATATCCTTGAAATATTCAACAATGGACCAGCTGTCTCTATGTTCAGTGAAAGCACTGTTTCTTTCTTTTATGGGTGGAATGTGTGAATGCATTTATATCTACATAATAAATAAGAGGATAGCAAGGGAGAAGGTAGAACTGCCCAAGGATCAAGAAGGTGAATCTGTGCTTGAAATCTGGAGATGAAGAGGAGGTATAAATGAATATTTTGCATCTCTCTTCACCAGGGAGAAGGGCATGGAGGACAATGAGATCAGTGTGCAGAATACAAATATGCAAAGACAGTTTGAGATTAAGGAGGAGGAGGATTTGAGGCTCTTGAAGACTCAGGAATTGATGTGATTTAACCCAGGTGATTGAGAGAAGCAGGAGAGGAGATTGCATGAGCCCTAATGAAGATTTGTGTGTCTTTTCTAGACACTGAGTTTCCAAAAGACTGGAGTGTAGGTAATGTTGTTCCTTTATTTAAGAAGAGATGTAGAGAGAATCCATGGAATTACAGGCCAGTGAGCCTCACATCGGAGGTAGGGAAGATATTGCAGAGGATTCTTTGGGATAGGATTTAAACTCATTTTGGGGAGAATGGGTTGATCACTGGATGGTCAGCCAGTCTGAAGAAGGGTCTCGACCCGAAACGTCGCCTATCTCCTTCGCTCCTTAGATGCTGCTGCACCCGCTGAGTTTCTCCAGCCTTTTGTGTACCCATGTCTTTATACATCACAGGTCCGGTCTTACTAACTTAATTGAGTTTTTGAAGAGGTGAGGATAGAATGGTGGATGTTGTCTATATAGATTTTAGTAATGGCCCTGTCTCACGGTGCGAGTCCACCCAAGAGTGACCCCAAGTGAAAGAAAAAAAACGGACTCGTGGTTATGCACGAGATTCAAAGTTTATGGTCAAGTGTTTAACCGAGTTCCCACGGGCATGTTATTTATGCGATGTTCCAAGGTGCTCTCCCGAGTTACCAAGTTCCTCTCCCATTACACTTGAGCCAACCGTGAATGAAGATATGTTTTAATAAAGCAACAATGTTAAAGAAAACATCTCCATCCTGTGGCTTTGAGTTAGATAGAAATCAGCGGGGCTGCATCTATTGATATGACCTACAGAGGGAAAATGCGCATCAGATTGTTCGGAGACGGAGCTCGGGGTTCGCCTCCTGAGCTGCTTTGGTGCCCAGGCGTGAGGGAGGTTGGGGAGGGGGGGCGTCATTAATCTGTCTGGGGTGACAAGGCTCTTGGGTTAGGAGTGGTGTGCAAGGGAGTGGTGTGCAAGGGAGGCTTAATTCTCTCCGATCTCTCTGAAGCCCTGGACGAGAACAAAGGAAGCCTATCTTGCCGGCGTGTACAAGCCCGTTGTATATAAGGGTCTCGACCCGAAACGTCACCTATCTCCTTCAATCCTTCACTCCTTAGATGCTGCTGCACCCGCTGAGTTTCTCTTAAGGAAGAAGGGTCTCGACCCGAAACGTCGCCTATCTCCTTCGCTCCTTAGATGCTGCTGCACCCGCTGAGTTTCTCGAGCCTTTTGTATACCCCCGTTGTATATAACTTTGCTGCTGACATGCACACGCACTCTCTCTCCCTCTCCCTCTCTCTCTCTGCTCTCTCTCACTGCAGCTCAGAGCCCGACCTCGCCATCCTATAGTGGTAACATTCACTTCGGGTCCCCTCCACACCCACACACCCTCTCTCCGACACACACCCCCCACAAGGCAACAGGCAGCATGAGAGACAGAGAGTTTGTAGGGTGTTGGTTTTGTATAAGGATTTATTTTTAAATTATTAGCCAAGGTCGCGTTTACTTATTTTAAACGAAGTTTGGAGCGCTTGACAATACCTTTTTTTTTCTCTTTGCGCTCGTTTTCAGAAAGGGTTCAGACCCCGCTCGGCTCATTGCCCCCTTTGAAACCAAGGGGCCCTACGTTCTTACAACGAGTCTAAATGTTTCAATTTTAAACTTGAACACTAAATTTGACTCGTGAAAAAAGTCAAACATGTTTGACTTTTTTCACGAGTTCACAAGTTTCGCGGGTACCTGCCGTTAGCGCCACGAGTGGACAAGTTGATCGCGCGAGGTCCGATGTTCCCGCTACGTTGTACGTGATCACCACGAGTGAAAACTCGGGGTCACTCGTGGGCCAACTCGCACCGTGAGACAGGGATTTAAGACATTTGATAAAGTCCTTAATGGTAGGCTAATCCAGCAGATTAACTTGTATGGGAATAACAGTGACTTTGTTGTATGGATTCAGAACTATAT
The DNA here is from genome assembly GCA_963514005.1 of Raja brachyura. The sequence goes on along the minus strand of OY740783.1, from coordinate 93,405,896 downwards.
ATGGAAAGAGTATGAGGAAGTTCACCAGAATTATGCCAAGATTAAGTGGTATTATCTATAGGGAGATGTTGGACAGACTTGTTTTCTCTGAAATATGGAGTTTGTGGGGAGATTATATGTATATAGAATTATGAGAGGTATAGACAGGATAGTCAGTCAGAACCATTTTCCCAGGATAGAAAAATCAAATAATAGAGTGCATAGCTTTAAAATGAGAGGGACAAAGTTTAAAGAAGATATGCAAGGCACATTTTTTTTACACATGGGGTGGTGATTGTCTGCAACTTGCTGCTCGGCACGGTGGTTTAGGCAGATACAATGGTAGTATTTAAGAGATGTTTGAATAGGCAGATTGATATGCAGGGAATTGAGAGAAATGAATCATGTGCAGGTAGATAAGAGATGTTCTTGGCATCATTGCGGCATAGAAATTGTGGGTCAAAATGCCGGTCCTTGTGTTGTACTGTCCCATGTTCTATGTTTTACTGATGCTCCACATGTGCTACCACCATGCTCATTGCCCATCTATAATCGCAGGTGGTGGGCTTTCTCTCTCAGGTTTCTATGAAGAACTATCACTTTCAGAATTGGTGGCATGATGGGAGATTATGCAGGTAAATTGAGATATCTTATATGCCATGAAATTACCAAAAGTTTGGTCATGGCATCATATTTGGCAATGGCTTTGTGGGCCAAATGGCCTGTCCTTGGGCTGGCATGTTCTATGTTCAATGTCTATGTTCTGTGATTGTTATGTGTTTGCACAAAGCTGTTTAGTCATAGTGTGAAGGTGTCTAGATAAAAACAACAACTTAATGATGATGATTAGAGAAACTACCAGAGTGACACAATAACACATCTGGTTCATTAGTATCCTTCAGGGGATGAAATTTGCTCCCCATACTCATTCTTACCTCTACGTGTCTCTGTGTTGATGTGCTAAATGCCCTCCTGCAAGCCACTTAGTTCAAGGGCAGTCAGGAATGGGCAACATATCTTGGTTGTAATGCCCAGGTCATGGGGGGGGGGGGGGGGGGGGGATCAGTATAAAGCCAGTATGCAAATGAGAAGACAGATACAAAGAAGATGTCAAATGCAATTACATCCCAATCTCACAAAGTCAACAAATTTGACTGTGTTGAATTCTGAGGTGTACTCGAACGTTTCTGAAATTTCATCCCCATAATGGTGTTACGCTATGATGTAAATAAATCAATTAAAAAAATAATCTAAGCCTTAATCTTTCCTCTTATTACATGAAACAGTAGAGAGAATTAAAACATTACCCATGTACATGTGACAAAGGATGAATGGGACAGACCATAACATGGTCAAATAGCATATTGATTTTCTTTGTGGACTGACACTTGTGCAGACTATTGAAGAAATGCCACCATTGACAATCTCATGTTGTTACTGCATCTGAGTGCCTGCTTTGAGGAGATACAAAAACAGGACATAACAGAAGAAAAATATGATACGTGTGAAGTTTTTTAGCAAGTGACAGGTGGTACTCTGCAGAATAAGCATTAACTACTGAACCTCAGTGACCCAGGCCCAGAGTTCACCAAATTTCCTCTGAACTCTTGAGGGAAGTGGTAAGTTAAATGTGGATGTGATACACCTGGCAGCTATGCCTACAGATTGTAATCAGTATTATTTCCAGATTGCCCAAGGAAAGTATGAAAATAATTACGTTTTTCTAATATTTTGTAAGGTGGAATGTAAATGCTAACCAATCACACTTTTCATATTGGATGGAAGCAAACAGAATGAGTTATTTTGATGCTGCTTGATTCTCTCCTGGAGCGGTATCCTGTTTGTTACATTCACACAATTTAGAGTATTCCAGTGCTGTAATTATTAATGAGTTCAATTTGTTTATGAATTATTCGTGGCACATTAAGATTTGTTTTCCTACATGCAAAATTTCCACAAGTATAAAACTCAGTCATAGTGCTTGAAATTAATTTCCTACAAGCCCTAGAGTGCTGAAAGAACAAGTTACCTGATTACCTTCTTGAATCTCCCATCATTTTCTTTAAAAGCCACTGGGATTGATCATTAATTTCTGTGACTGATCATCATCCGCATGCCACTATTCATAGGATTGTAGAACAGTCCCTGGGGCATGATGGTCTGCATCCCAGGGTCCTCAGGGAGGTGGCTCTAGAAATAATGGCTGCATTGGTGATCATTTTCCAATGTTCAATAGATTCAGGATCAGTTCCTGTGGATTGGAGGATAGCTAATGTTATCCCACATTTCAAGAAAGGAGCGAGAGAGAAAACGGGGAATTACAGACCAGTTAGCCTGACCGGAGGTGGGAAAGATGCTGGAGTCAATTATTAAAGAGGTAATAATGAGGCATTTGGATAGCAGTAAAAGGATTAGACCAAGTCAGCATGGATTTAAGAAAGGAAAATCATGCTCGATTAATCTTCTGGAATTTTTTGAGGATGTGACAAGTAAAATGGATGAAGGGGAGCCAGTGGATGTGGTGTATCTAGACTTTCAGAAAGCCTTTGATAAGGTCCCGCACAGGAGACTGGTGACTAAAATTAGAGCACCTGGTATCGGGGTGATGGTGTTGACATGGATAGAAAATTGGTTGGCAGACAGGAGGCAAAGAGTAGGAGTGAACGGATCCTTTTCAGAATGGCAGGCAGTGGCTAGTGGAATGCCGCAAGGCTCGGTGTTGGGGGCGCAACTGTTTACCGTGTATATTAATGATTTGGAAAAGAGAATTAGGAGCAACACTCGCAAGTTTGCTGATGACACAAAGCTGGGTGGCAATGTGAACTGTGAAGAGGATGTTAGGAGGTTGCAGGGTGACCTGGACAGGTTGAGTGAGTGGGCAGATGCGTGGCAGATGCAGTATAATATAAATAAATGTGAAGTTATCCACTTTGGTGGCAAAAACAAGGGAACAGATTATTATCTCAATGGGGTTAGGTTAGGTAAGGGGGAGGTACAATGAGACCTGGTTGATCTTGTACACTGGTCACTGAAAGTTGGCGTGCAGGTACAGCAGGCAGTGAAGAAAGCTAATGGAATGTTGGACATCATAACAAGAGGATTTCAGTATAGGAGTAGATAGGTTCTTCTGCAGTTGTATAGGGCTCTGGTAAGATCACATCTGGAGTATTGCATACAGTTTACGGGACTGTCATATGAGGAAAGATTGAAAAGACTAGGCTTGTGTTCACTGGAGTTTAGAAGAATGAGGGGGGATCATATAGAAACATATAAAGTTATAAAAGGACTGGACAAGCTGGATGCAGGAAAAATGTTCCCAATGTTGGGCTAGTGCAGAACAAGGGACCATAGTCCTAGAATAAAGGGGAGGCCATTTAAGACTGAGGTGAGAAAAAACGTTTTCACCCAGAGAGTTGCAAATTTGTGGAATTCCCTGCCATAGAAGGCAGTGGAGGCCAAATCACTGGATGGATTTAAGAGAGAGTATATCCGTGCGGTTCCCGGAAGTTTTTATCAGTCTCCCTATTGGTCGAAAGTGGTTTCTGTTTTAAAAATCGGTAATATTTTAGCGGAAGCCGGTTGCGATGCTAGTTGAATGTGGTTGCCGGAGCACGGAAACCTTGGGTGGGGCGCAAAGTCTCCAGAGGTTTCCGTTCAGGTTTTCTAAGTGGGTCAGGGGCATGAGATAGAGCCCTAGGGGCTAGTGGAATCAAGTGATGTGGGGAGAAGGCAGGCACGGGTTATTGATTGTGGACGATCAGCCATGATCACAATGAATGGAGGTAATGGCTCGAAGGCTGAATGGCCTGTTCCTGCACCTATTTGCTATGTTTCTATGTTTCTAGTCTTCCGCATTGTCAACATCAGGCTAAGGGAATGAAAATTGTATCTATCTATATGGGAATCAGATAGAAAAAAAAATAATCTGTAGTCAAGTTAACTGTACATCTGCAAACAGGAAGAAAATAAATCGATAGAACATCACACATTTTTGGAGGTTTGAAAATAATGCATCGTGGAGATCAAGGTACAATGATGGTTTCACACCAATGTAATTTAACACCTTTTTCTGTCTGTGAATTTTTCAAATGTCAGTCTTTCATCCTGCTGAGTCATCAGCTGAAATTAACAGCTCTGCTTTTTAATTGCATTTTAAATCCACCAAATAAAATTGATTCACAGAAGAGAAATTGGTTAATAGGGTAACTGGGGTGCACATATTCAACAATTATTACTGTGGTAAATTTATTTTATGAATCCCTCTTCTTCAATTCTATTTATTTGCCCATGCTCATTTTAATTCAATGTCAAATTTAATATTCAGAACTTTCATTTGTCTTGAAGCTTTTTGTGATAATACTGTAGACTTGTTGTTCGTGTTGCAATTTCAAAACTGTTATTGCATTCCAATTATAAAGGAGCTTTTGCTTCTTTTCTGCCAGAAAAGCAGTTTAGTAAATTGTTAGTCCAACCATGCATCATTGTTCTTTGAAGACCAAACAGTTTTCATTGTGGTTGTGCATGTCGTCTTGACTCAAAGCTCAAAGAAGGCAAACAATTTCACCAGGTGAAAATTGGTATTTTTGAAATAATTAATAGCTGCTATCAGCTCATGCTGGGTTTAGTAATCTTCATTACAGACCTATTGATGCAAACGATGCAGACTGCAAAAGCTTACATACAGACATGAATAATTAATTCCTCCAACATTCTGAGCTGTCTGGGCTAGGGTTGCCAACTTTCTCACTCCCAAATAAGGGACAAAAGGTCAAAATAAGGAAAATTCTCAACGGCAATTCGTTGACCATCTCGGCCGTGGCTGGGTGAATGATGAGTTGGCCCGGGTGCTGGACTGCACTGAAAGCCCAGCCGGCGGGCCAGCTGAGGAGTTTTGGCCAGCGCGAAGTCCGGCACCCCATCCAACTCATGAAATGATGATCGGCCATGAGAAGGGGTGGTGATGGCGTCAGCGGGAAGCGACGCTCCGACCCAACAGTCCCCTCGACCCAAGTCTAATAGCAGTCAAATACGGGACAAGGGCTGTCCCGGATAGGATAAACCAATTTATCCCAATATACGGGAAGTCCTGGCTAATACGGGACAGTTGGCAACCCTAGTCTGGGTCCAGTTGATAAGGATCTGAGGTAAAAATGAGTAGTTAAGCAGGTCTAGATTTATCCGGTGCAAACACGTATTAAGCCAACATAAATCCATGACAGAGTCTGACTGATCAAAATGTGCAATGGTGTGAATGATTTGTATCATGGCATCATCCCAGAACTCATTTTGCAAAATAAACTCAATAGTTCAAAGAGTCTTCATGTTTGTAATTGAAGTAAAAGTTAAGGGTTATGTATTTGTTAGTTGTGCCATCCTTGTGGGCAATTTCAAACACAAGCACATCCAGTTAGTAGCAGCCTTTCAATAAGAACACAATGAGTCTTATTTGCACAGACATTTAAAAAATATTTTTTTGGTGACATTATCAAAGTTATATTTATTGTCGTTCCCCAAAGAGTTGTCATTAACAGCTAAAATTTAGAAACAAACAACTGCTGATGCTAGTTTATAAAAAAAGACACAAAGTGCTGGAGTAACTCAATAGGACAGGCAGCATCTTTGGAGAACATGAATAGGCGATGTTTCAGGTCAGGAACCTTATTCAGACTTCTTCAGCATGAAACTAAAAGTAAGATCCCCTCGGCTAATAGATTCTTGTAATATAATAATAGTTTTGTCTAATAATCGATGTTACATGGACTTTCAGCTTTGAGTTACAGGGAGGGATTGGATGGCTGGGACTTCTTTTCTTTGAATCATAGGAGGCTAAGGGTTGATATTGAGGTGGACACGATCATGAGGGGCATTGATAAAGTGGACGCACAGTCTGTTTCCACTTCCTTACGTTGAGAGGGGAGTAGTTTAAGCAGGAGCACAAGGGCAGCTTTTTTACTCAGAAGGTAATCCGCATCTGGAAAGAGTTGCAGAGGAAGCTACAAAAATTGATAAAATTGAGTTTTGAAATACATTGGGCCTATAGTACACTGTGACTATAACTCTATGCTATGACTCTATGCTGATGATACAATGCCAGGTAGAATTTTGGGTAGGATGGACCATGTAAACAGGCTTCCAGAGAATATACATGTTGAGTGAATGGGTTAGAACATAACTAAAGCGTGGCAATGTGGACAGAATGTGGATAGAATGTGAAGGGTCCACTTCAGCACAGAAAACATGGAAATCCGCTGTCATTTTTAAATAGTGAGATATTGGGTAATGTTGACTTGCAAAGTAGCCAAAGCATCAAGGGTTTTGGCAATGATTAAAGTAGTTGGCGTTGAGGTAGAAGATCAGCCCTGATCTTGATGAATGGTTGAATGGGTCAATGGGCCCAATGCCCAACTCCTGCTCCTATTTTTTATGATCTTATGTTTCTTCAGTTGTCCATTCAATCCCAAGGAGCAGTCTAGCATTCAATGCGATTGCAATCAAACTGCATCTTAATTCTATCCAACAGCTTTGGCAATCACCAATTCCCCAAGCTGTTCATGCTTTTCATAAACAGAGGTGCTCACATGAAACTAAGCCCAGCTGCAATGAGCACTGCAGAATGCAGTCCAGGAAGAAAAATATAGAATGTAACACAAAGGAGTCAATAGCATTATTTTTATCAAGCCAGAAATGTCTCCTTTTAGGCAGTTTTTGGGCATTCATCTCATCATGGTGGACAGCGGTAGAATTGCTGCCTTACAGCGAATGCAGCGCTAGGGACCCGGGATCGATCCCGACTATGGGTGCTGTCTGTACGGAGTTTTTACGTTCTCCCCGTGACCTCCAGGCTCTTTCTCGATTGCGCGTAGCTTACTCCAAGCTTACTGACACCATGTAAATAAGCAAGCTGTATAATCTGGAGTTCAAAGTCATCTTTAATCTTTACACAGAGTATAGCGGTACAGCAGTTTGTTAGTTGTTAGTTCATCGTTACTGCTTCCAAGACTGACCAGTGTAGGAAGTGGGTGTTAGTATAAATCATACAGTAAGGTGGGGTTAGTGATGCTATGTCTACTATGATTGGTTCACATGCAATAACCAATCTACAATCTCTAAACTAAATTCACTTTCTTGCTCACTCAGTGCAAAGAACCAGTGGAAAAATGCTCATCTGTAATTTTGATGTTATTAACATAATTGGGCCCCATTTTTTGCATATTAATGAGGCTAAGCTACATTTTTGTCAGGTACCTGGATACACATTTCCTGTCCCACAATGGATAGGCATCCAAAAGAAAGGCACTCAATTCCCCTCAAGTGTCAGCAGAGCAACTAGTCAACAGCCCTTCTACATTGCTGGAATTTGATATAAACTTAAAAATATATTTGTCTTGAACTCACTTTTTTTTAATAGACAATAGGCAATAGACAATAGGTGCATGCGTAGGCCATTCGGCCCTTCGAGCCAGCACTGCCATTCACTGTGATCATGGCTCATCATCCACATTCAGTACCATGTTCCTGCCTTCTCACCATATCCTCTGACTGTGCTATCTTTAAGAGCTCTATCTAACTCTCTCTTGAAAGCATCCAAAGAATTGGCTTCCACTGCCTGCTGAGGCAGAGAATTCCACAGATTCACAACTCTCTGGGTGAAAATCACGTGATCCAAATGTATAAACAGACAGAAAAACTATAATGCAAAGATGATGCAATGGAATATTTATCATTTAAGTAATGAAATTACATATATCTTGCTGTGTTGTCAAAAATACTGCACTATTTTTAAAGAAAGCTATTACAACATTCTGTTAATATAGCAGAAGAAAAAGCCATCAGGGTAATTCAAAACTGCAATTGCTTCTTACTGTGAATGCAGAAATCCAATTATGAAATATTGCTTCTATTATCATCAAGAATTTTTGATTTATATGGTTTAATCAGAAAGGTGCACATACCCAGTAAACCAGATGTATGGAAATTGCCATGAACTGGAAATTGCAACAATTAACCTAAGAGAACTAAGTGTTACAATTTTTAAAGCTAAAATCATGATTTAAAAATGACACAGAAAAACTCGTTCATGAAAATGGTCAGTGTATAATACATGGTGCCTTGTTAGTATTCAGTTCAGTTCTGTCAATTTTCTCTCAGCTGGTTTTAATGTGCTAATAGGAATTTCTGCAACACTACTTTGTACAGTTACACTTCACACATATATTCTTGCTACATAAAAATGAGTGCAACACAAGGTTCCCTTGGTAAGGTTAGGCAGGCCATACTTAAGCTTAATCCGCTTCCTTGCCAAGCATTTGACTAGTGCAGACATTTGTGCACAAAGCCTTGCGCAATGAAATGACATCATTAAGTTATGACTGAAGCTTTCTTTGTGATGTATTCTTTTTATGCTATTTCCTTCTTTGCATAAGAAATTAGTGCTGATTTGCTTTACGCTTTGAGGTTGTGGCCAAGAATCTACCAAAGAAATTATAGCAGGAACAGAAGAAAATTAAAAGAGAATGTAATCACATTAGTACAACATTAGATATCGGAAGTCAGTTCTGCTGATTTTAGAATATTTAATCAAAAACACACAACATTGAAAGCAGTAACAATGTCAGATAAGAACCTGTAGTAATTATAAATTTCCTTTTAAAGTCATTCTTTAATTATATTTACTTTCCTCAGTTGTTGCAGAATCCTTGAACTGTTTTGTTTACAGCCATCATAACGCCCAGGGCCGTAAATTATTATATTTCAAAAGTGATATGCGGGTTTTTATTATAAACTGAAACCTATACCCACTCTCAGCACTGCTGCAGTTGATATGAAGACTGTATTCATTTAAACTCCATTTGAGCCAAGAAGTGCCGAATGCTTCCAACCATCAAGGGTTGTTTGAACAGCTAAATGGACAATAGACAATTAACAATTTTTTTTATTTTTTTTTACAAAATGCTTTTATTCAGAACAAAGAAATACAAAGTTGTAACACGATCAGAGAATGCCTATATTGGCATTTTACAAAGAAAGTTATCAAATTAAAATATTAACATTTTTATCAATAATACATTCGACCTCCTGAGGTGACTAGCATTCACGGAAGGCCTCCACAGTCCCTGTGGACACCGCGTGTTCCCTCTCCAGGGACTCGCGAGCACGGTCGTAACCCCGGAAAAGGGGCAGGCAGTCGACTGCTGTGCGAGACAATAAACAATAGGTGCAGGAGTAGGCCATTTGGCCCTTCGAGCCAGCACCGCCATTCAATGTGATCATGGCTGATCATCCCCAATCAGTACCCAGTTCCTGCCTTCTCTCAATATCTCCTGATTCCTAAGATCCCCTAAGAGCCCTATCTAACTCTCTCTTGAAAGCATCCAGAGAACATGCCACCACCGCCCTCTGAGGCAGAGAATTCCACAGACTCACCACTCTCTGTGAGAAAATGTGTTTCCTCGTCTCCGTTCTAAATGGCTTACTCCTTATTCTTAAACTGTGGCCCCTGGTTCTCGACTCCCCCAACATCGGGAACATGTTTCCTGCCTCTAGCGTGTCCAAACCCTTAACAATCTTATATGTTTCAATGAGTCCCCTCTCATCCTTCTAAACTCCAGAGTGTACAAGCCCAGCTGCTCCATTTTCTCAGCAAATGACAGTCCTGCCATCCCGGGAATTAATCTTGTGAACCTAAGCTGCACTCAAATTAGGGGATCAAAACTGCACACAATACTCCAGGTGTGGTCTCACTGGGCTCTGTACAACTGCAGAAGGACCTCTTTGCTCCTATATTCGATTCCTCTTGTTATAAAGGCCAACATGCCATTCGCTTTCTTCACTGCCTCCTGTACCTGCATGCTTACTTTCATAGACTGACGTACAAGGACTCCCAGATCCCGTTGTACTTCCCCTTTTCCCAACTTGATGCCATTTAGATAGTAATCTACCTTCCTGTTTTTGCTACCGAAGTGGATAACCTCACTAATCCGCATTAAACTTCATCTGCCATGTATCTGCCCACTCCCCCAACCTGTCCAAGTAACCCTGCATTCTGATAGCATTCTCCTCACGGTTCACACTGCCACCCAGCTTTGTGTCATCTGCAAATTTGCTAATGTTACTTTGAATCCTTTCATCCAAATCATTGATGTATATTGTAAATAGCTGCGGTCCCAGCACCGAGCCTTGCGGTACCCCACTAGTCACTGCCTGCCATTCTGAAAGGGACCTGTTAATCCCTATTCTTTGTTTCCTGTCTGCCAACCACTTCTCTATCCATGGCAGCACTCTACCCCCTAATTTTGCCCACTAATTTCCTATGTGGGACCTTATCAAATGCTTTCTGAAAGTCCAGGCACACTACGTCCACTGGCTCTCCCTTGTCCATTATCTTAGTTACATCTTCAAAAAATCCCAGAAGATTAGTCAAGCATGATTTCCCTTTCATAAATCCATGCTGCCTCGGACCGATCCTGTTACTATCCAAATGTTCGGCTATCTCATCTTTTATAATTGGCTCCAGCATCTTCCCCACCACTGATGTCAGGCTAACTGGTCTATGATTCCCTGTTTTCTCTCTCCGGTTTTTCTTAAAAAAGTGGGATAACATTAGCTACCCTCCAATCCACAGGAACTGATCCTGAGTCTCCAGAACATTGGAAAATTATCACCATGCATCCACAATTTCTAGAGCCACTCCCTTAAGTACCCTGGGATGCAAACCATCAGGCCCTGGGGATTTATTAGCTTTCAGTCCCATCAGTCTATGCAACACCATTTCCTGCCTAATGTGGATTTCCTTCAGTTCCTCCGTCACCCCCAGATCCTTCGGCCACTACTATATCAGGAAGGGGGGTTACACAAAAAGCTGGAGAAACTCAGCGGGTGCAGCAGCATCTAAGGAGCGAAGGAGATAGGCGACGTTTCGGGTCGAGACCCTTCTTCAGACTCAGAAGAAGGGTCTCGACCCGAAACGTCGCCTATCTCCTTCGCTCCTTAGATGCTGCTGCACCCGCTGAGTTTCTCCAGCTTTTTGTGTAACCCTCGATTCTCCAGCATCTGCAGTTCCTTCTTTAACAACACTATATCAGGAAGATTGTTTGTGTCCTCCTTAGTGAAGACAGATCCAAAGTACCTGTTCAACTCATCTGCCATTTCCTTGTTCCCCATAATAAATTCACCTTTTTCAGTCTTCAAAGGTCCAACTTTGATCTTAACTATTTTTTTCCTCTTCACATACCTAAAGGAGCTTTCACTATCCTGCTTTATATTCTTGGCTAGCTTACCTCCGTACCTCATTCTTTCTTCCCATATTGTCTTTTTGGTAAATCATAAATACACCATGAAAATCAGAGTATAAAACATTGAATTTCATTCTGTTCCACTATCATGTAGGTATGTTACAAAACTTACTTTTAGCGGTGCTGCAGTCCTGCCGCTGGCCGTATGTGTGACTTTGGCGCCTTTAAGGGGGGGGGGTTAAAATGCGGTTTTTCCCTTGCCATCCGGAGCTTTCTGTTGTCGGAGTGCAATCTATTTCTGGAGATGCGTTCCGACTGCTGGTAAGTCCATTTTTTTAAATAAATAGCCTGACTATTTTATCACAGCAGTAAAATTAAAATTAGCTCCTAATGCCGTGAACGCCGACAACGGGGACCGATTTTACGTAGGGGACAGGTAAGTGAAAGCTGTTTATTTTTACATATACACTTGCTTTTTTAGGGGATCAATATTTCATGTTGCGAAACGGTGATTTAGTCCCCATATGTACCGGTAGAATTTTTCCTGCCGATATTGGTTTAAATTCACCGCAACCGCAACGTTCCAATACATCGCGTTCCAGAAAATCCCAAGCTGTTTAAAATGCCCATTAATTTACAGGCATTAAACACTGAATTCCTTCAATTTGGCCTATAAATTAATGACAATTAGATTTAAAAATCATTTTATATTGTGAATTATTGTGTGACTGTTAATTGGACACTTAGGCTTTAAATTTTGTTTTTATTTTTTTCTTAAGAAATGGATAGATGTTTAGATCTAGTAGTTGAATTTTGTAATTGGCTACAATTGGGTAACTAACTAATTATATGCTTTAATTTCAGGTCATCCAAGTAAGATTGTTTCATATTTGTTTCAGAATACTTCAATCTATAATAACTGAAAATGTATTTCTGTTCTCTTAATTTTTAAGGAAGTTATGGGCTTTTGACTGTCCTCGATCACAACTTTTGTGTGAAGTCAATAGAAAAGCAATAGGAAGCAAGTTGCTAATTTCCGAGTATGAAAATGGCCCTAGCTTTTTTAATACTGAAGATATGAAAGTGAATTAGGTGTCAAATTAAACTTCTTTTTATGCTTTATCTGATGGGATAAATTGCAGACTTGATTTTTAAAATCTCAAAATTTTGTAACATTGCTATATCATGTCCATTAAAACCAATCCAAGATCTGGCAATGGGGTAACATTTTTTAAGTTCCTGTGTAATATGCAGAGCTGATACAGTTACATTGCATTGCATTTTATACTACATACTGTCAATTGTACCTATCTGCTTCTACTGCTCAAGCCAACTGACCAAGACACAAAATCCATTGGGCAGCTCAGGCCCAGAATTGCTGTCAGCCCTATAGGCTGTACCTAATCACGGAGAGCATTTAGTAGACACGGTTAGTCAAGGGGCCTCAATTTTGTGAAAAGCATGGGCTGTCAATGACGGTCCCACGGTAAAACTAACACATTGGCACTGATATTATTGGGAGGCAGAAACCCATTCAACCACGTTAATGAGAGAAATGCCAGAATGATGCACAGCTCCTGAGGGCAAATTGTATAATTTAAGCAGAATCCTCAATACCTCAAATGAAATGTTTAACGTGGACATTTGCTGATATGAGTCAAAACCAAAAAGCCATTAGCTTCTAAGATGTTGCTCAGAGAATGTAAAATGCTTTGTTTACTTTGAGCAAAAGTTGTTGTGTTTACTCCACTATGTGTGCAGTCCACAGAAGAACATTCATATTTTGAAAAAAAATGGTTATTGAATTTTAAACAGTTTTAAACAGGAACTTAACAAGCACCAAAGTGAACCAATAAACAGGGAAAACTTTTTCACATCCTCCTCTGACCTGTTGCTTTTTAACAGAGCATTCCATTCAAACTTGAATGTGGTATGAAGTGATGTTTATAACATTCAATAGAATTGGTTGCATACAGATGGTCTAATTGAATGGACATCCCTCTGACAAGGATTGGGTTGTGGAGGGAACAAAGGCGTAATTACAGAGGGAGAACTTTGGTAATTGTTTTCAAATATGGATAGTCATACCGAAGAAGTACCTCGACCTAAAACATCACCCACTCCTTCTCTACATGGATGCTGCCTGTCCCACTGAGTTACTCCAGCATTTTGTGTCTATCTTCATACCCCTTCAATTCCATCTGCGAAACAGCAAATTTTCACCTAACCCATTCTTAGCTCTTCAAAAGTGAATCTGAATGGTAAGTACATGGGCTATTCAGCAATTAAGTCATGACTAACCTGTGCAGCCAGCATTAATATAAATATACTACAAGTAAATGTAGCTAAGAACAGGTTTCTACCCATCTATAGCTACCATCTCAGGTGCTCCAAAGATGTGGTCATGGAGAATTCGGATGACTATACAGACCTACCTTCCTCACATTCCTTATCCTGCATTTATTGGCATTTTTCCCAGGTTTTCTGGGCTACATGTCCACTGTATCATTGCTTTATTATTTTGGTATGGTTATCTCACCTTCCATTTGTTCAAGGGATAGGGATACTTTTGCCCCACAGCCACATCTTTTCTAAAGTCTTCTTCAGTATAGTGGCCTCAAGATAATAATTTCTAACTGAATGACGAACAGAACTGCAGACATTGAACTTTACTTCAGCTATGACAGGTGATATCTGCTTTATTGTGGGGCAGTTCTTTGCAAACGATATTGGTGGGTTTTTGGACAGCAAGGAAGGCTTTCAAAGGTGAAAGCCCCTCGTCTCAGAAGGACAAAATTCTAGTTATGAGATATCTATGAAATTAGAAAGTCACAAACAGGGAGTTCTAGAAAACATTGTGGAATATGTTTAAAAGGAATCAGGGATGAAAAATCTTCCCTCACTAGTGCCAAAGTAATACATTTGTGTAAATTGAACAATGTTGTTCAGACAGGCTTAATGTAATTTGCTATATTTACACAAATATGTATAATTTAGCTGATTTGATGGGTTACATGATATTTTCTGTGCTTGAAATGCCAGTTGAGTTAATATCATAGATTGTACAGAATAAATATATTGATTTTATGTCTGTTTAGTGAATGGCATGTTATGAGCATGGCAAACATTTCTAATATTCTTGCTGGCACTGCCAGCCTAGATAATTACAATGTAATGGAAAGAGGCCATTTGCTTCATCATGTCTGTGCCAGCTATCCAACAGGTCTTATTCCCCCATTTTACTTCATATTTCCTTTTAAGAGTTTTTACTTTCTCCATTGTTAATTCTATTTTTAATGTTATTCACAAATCTGCTTTTCGCACTGCATTTCAGATCATAATAATTCCTTTTTTTATATTTGTTCCCATGTTACTTATGTTTCTCTGTTAGTTACCATAAATCTGTATTCTCTAGTTACCATCCCTTAAGCCATTTAAGAAACTGCTTTACCTTACATATCCAATTTATCACAATTTTGGATATCTCAATTAAATCTAACCTTCTTTGGGCTAAAGAAGAGGACACTGATTGTTCCAGTATCTCAAAATACCTTCTTCTTTCATTACTGCTACATTTTCTGCAGATATTCAAGACACGATATCCTTCCCAAAATGTATTGCAGAGACTGACCACAAGATTCCACCTGGGGCCCACCATTAATGTGAAGATTAATTTAATATTTATTATTTACTATTGTGACACATTCCTCTAGATAGACAGACATGAACTTCAGATGCTTTTAAACAGTACTCTTCTTTCTAATTGTTCTACCAGCCTGCAGAAAGCCTAATTATATTTGATCTTCCACCGTTTTGCTTATTTCTTCACAGTTCCTTCATACTGTCCTGCAGATCATCCTCTCTTGAATATGTTACTGAAGACACAAGGAATTTCAGATGCTGGTTGTACAAAAAGAGACACAAAGTGCCGGAGTTTGAAGAAGGGTCCTGATCCGCAACGTCATTCTAAAGAAAGGCCCCAACTTGAAACGTCACCCTATCCATCTTCACCAGAGATGCTGCTTGACCCACTGAGATACTCAGCCTTCTGTGTCTTTGATTGAATATGTTTCTGTAGTGTCCATGGACTTTTTTATACTGCTCTTCAGACACTTATGCATTAAATTATATATGACATTAGTTTTCTTGAATACAGTAAACCACCACCAACAGTAGTGCCTGACACAACAATGTGTGCAATGTCCTGTTGTATAGTACATTATAGCTCTGAAAGGCGCATGAATGCACACATGTACATAAGTTCTGATTTTTATCTCAATTATTTGTTATTTAATCATCTGCTAATTGATTAACCAAACCTCTATGCATACCAATGAACTATAAGGAACGTCTGTGTTGAATTTTATCAAATATCTTTTGATATGATTAATTTGTTTCATTGGTTCTCCTTTTATCTTATCGAAAATAATCTATAAAGTGTGTCAATTTGATTATCCTTCCAGAAAAAAAAAACTATGTAGACTCTGCCTGTTTGGTTATAATACAAATTTCCTTTTACCTCATTCTTCATAATGGATTCTGAAATGTTATCAACAAGAGTTGTCAAATCGGATTGATTTACAAGCCTCTATGTCTTTTGTTTCCTTTCCTCTTAAATAATAGTTAATAGTTTCCAATCTACTGGTGTTACTACAAATTAATTAATTATCCCTATGGACACATCTTTTAAATGTTAGGATACAGTCTTTTAATTTTAGTTTTAGTTTTAGAGATACAGTGCAGAAACAGTACCTTCGGCCCGCAAAGTCCATGCTGACCAGCGATCCTCGCACACTAACACAATCCTACACATACTAAGGACAGCTTACATTTATACAAAGGCAATTAACCTACAAACCTGTATGTCTCTGCAGTGTGGGAGGAAACTGAAGATCTCGGAGAAAACCCACATGGTCACGGGGAGAACGTACAAACTTCATATAGATAGTGCCCATAGTCAGGTTCGAACCAAGTCTCTGGCACTACAAGTGCTGTAAGGCAGCAACTCTACCACTGCACCACCGTGCTGTTAGTCCTTCAATACCAGGTGATTTGCGCAATTTCAATCTGCTTAATTTCTGTAGTACTTTGTCTTTATTGCATTTATTGATATTTCTGAACAAGTTACCAAAGCTATAGCTTTAGATACCCATCATTTCTGTAGCAGTTGTAATGTCTAGTTTAATATCCCTGTTATTTCTTTATTTGCCATCATGGGTTTTTGTCTTCGGGGCTCACGTGTACTGTTGGCCCTTTCTTTGTTTTTACATAGTTGAAAAAGCTTTTACACGATTCTTCTTTCTACCCTGCTCTCACTCTTCCACCATTTTTGGTTATTGAATGCATCTTCACAAAACTCTACCAACCCTACTCTTATTGGCACCATTGTAAAATGTAACATTTAATCTAATAATCAATGTTGCCCCTTCAGTTATTCATGGATGGCTTAATTTATCCATAGTGAATTTATTCCCCAATTATATGTACATCTGTTGAGCATTTTGATCGGATGCCATTGTTTATCTGCTGGCAAATCTTTTAATCTAATTGGCTGATCTACTTCAGCAATTGCACTCCTCCTCATTGTGATAATATTTCTTATTTAATTTCAAGGCCCTGGCTTCCTTTTGAACAAAACAAACCATTTTATCACCAATTTGCCTACATCTCCCTAAATAAACTTTACACTCAGTATTTTTTCTGGATTTTGTGCCATCTGTAGATGTTGAAATGTTGCCCCGTGCACCCAAATCACAATATCATTATCAAAAGGGCAGTGATCCAAATATCTGTTTGGGATTCCATAGCATCCTTGCTACAATCTGGCAAATGACAATTTTCCATTACTGTTATCTTTAATTCCTTAGCCAATGTTCAATCTATTTTGACACTATCTCCTTCATCCAATGAGTTTCAGTTTTCCCAACAAGCCTATTAAGTGGGATATCATCAAACTTTATCAACATTGCACTCATCCACGCTTTCCATTATTTCAGCAAACAATTTAATCAAGACGTGCAAACATAATTTCATTTAAAATATCTATGCTGAATTTTGTTGTTTAAATTTTTTTTTCAAACCACCAATTTTATCGACATTAATGTCTCCGAACGTTTCTTCACAATTTATTTGATGCTGATTGGTATGTAATTGCTGGAATCCTCCCTTTCCAGAGAATTTGAAAATAGATCTAACATTTGACTTTGTTAAACATTCTGTCATCATATTGATTTCTAAATCAGACTGGAATGCTATGTCAATAATCGGAACTATATCTACCCTTATTTTCCCTAGCCATCAAAAATACATCCCATCCAAACTGGGTGTCTCACATTCTTCAAATGTTGTTGATCTTTGAAGTAACTTTCACTGTGTTGATCCACTGGGAAATCAACAATTGCCATCTCCCTGGAGGACAGCGTTCATGCTTTCACCAATATCACATTGATGTTGCCCTTACTCTTTATGGTCAATGACTGCCTCGTCCTTTGAAAAGTCAGTAATATTTCACTGGTTCTGCAGGGAGAGGTTGGACAAATTTGAATTGTTTTCTCTGGAACTCCAGAGGATGAGGGAAGACATGATAGAGGTATTTAAAATTATGCGAGGAATAGATTAAGTAATCAGTCAGAACCTTTGTCCCAGGAAGATAATATCAAATAGAGTGCATAGCTTTAAGGTGAGAAGGGAAATGTTTAAAGGAGATGTGTGGGGCAAACGTTTTTTTTTACACAGAGGTGGTGAGTGCCTCAAAGATGCTGCCAGGGGTGGAGGTAGAGGCAGATTTGGCAGATATGTCATTTCAGAGACTTTTGGATAGGCACATGGATATGCATGGAATGAAGGATGAAGGATGGTATTTGCGGGAATGTTATCTGGGCATTGATAGGCATGGTGTTCATGGTAACTCTCTTGCACTCGAGTTCAGCTGCCAAACACCTCAGCACCTGGTTGTGTCGCCAGGTGTACCTGCCTTGTCTTAGGCTGGTCTTACAACCGACCAGGATGTGCTTGAGGTTTGCTGGAACTGCACACAGGGGGCAGGCTGGAACCTCTCCCAGCCAACAATTTAGGTTTGTGGGAGAGGGAAGGACATCATATGTGGCTCTGATAATGAAGCTCAACTTATTTGACTCCATGGTCCACAGCTCTCTCCATGTGATCTTCCTCCTCTCAATGCCATCCCACGTCATTCAGCGGCCTTGTTTGGCTTGGGATATGGCTTTGGCACACCTGGCTGCTTCTTCCTGGTGGCGCACCTCCTCCACCACCAGGTGCCGACGTTCAGCTGGAGTAACCTTTTGCCAGGTAGGTTTCATTGCTCTCAGGCCAAAGCCCCCTCTGCCTTGTTGGACATGGCCCACTATATCCCGGTGTTGGAGGGTGAATTTTGCGTCCAGTACCACTGTTGCTGGAGTCCATTCCCTCCCTGTTGCTAGGATAACAGCGATACCTCTTATTATTGGGCCCTGGGATTCTGTTAGTGTCATGTCCAGCCTCACTTTGGCACATTTGTACTCCTCCACCAGGCTTGAGACTGGCAGTGAGAGGGCTCCATTCCCATAAAGCCCTATCCTGCTGAAGCATCTCGGTAGCCCAAGCCACTTCCTCACCTGTGAGTTCACCAGTCTCTCCAGCTGGTTGGCATGGGATAAAGTGACCTTGTAGATGGTAATTGGCCACATGAGTCGGGGCAGTAGACCGAATTGCACTCACCAAAGCTTCAGTTTCCCTGGGAGAGCAGTGTTGTTGATTTGCTTGAGGCCACTGATTGTATCCTGCCTGAGTTGTTCCACCTGCTCTGCATCCTTGAGGTATGCGGTGTACCATCGCCCAAGGCTTTTGACAGGCTTCTCCAGGACAGTTGGTATTGTCTCATTATTGATGCAGAACCTGTCGTCAGTGAGCCGGCCTTTGACGATGGAAATACTGCAGGGTTTGCTGGGTTTAATCTCCATTCGTGCCCATTTGATGTTTTCCTGGAGTTTATCCACCAGGCATTTGGTGCATGCTTTTGTTGTTGTTATTGTGGTCATGTCATCCATGTACGCCCTGATTGGAGGAAGACGCAGCCCACTTTTCAAGCATTCCCTCCAACCACCCATCATGATGCTCGAATGATGAGCTTCATTGCCGTGGTGAAAACCAGAGGAGAAATGGTACTGCCTGCCATTATGCCTACCTCAAGGTGCTGCCAGGTGGTGGTGTTGTCCTGTGTTGTGACGCAGAACTGGAGGTCCTGGAAGTAAGCTTTTACCAGCTTTGTGATGACCTCTGGGACCTGAAAGAAATTAAAAGCTGCCCAAAGATTCTCATGGGGCACCGAACCAAAGGCATTGGCTAGATCTAAGAAAACCAAATGCAGATCTCTCTTTTCCTTCTTGGCAGTTTGTATCTGGTGCCAGATGATGTTTGCATGTTCCAGACATCCTGAGAAACCACGTACCCCTGCTTTCTGCACTGATGTGTCAATGAAGTTGTTGCTCTGCAAAAATGCTGAGAGTCTCTGGGCCATAACACCAAAGAGGATCTTTCCTTCCACGTTCCGAAGGCTGATCTGGCGGAATTGGCTAATGGTTGAAGAGTTATTTTCTTTGGGAATTAAGATCCCTCCTGCCCTTCGCCATGCCTTCGGTATGATTCCTTTCCCCCATGCCACTTTCATTAACTTCCAAAGGTATTTCAGGGAACCAGGGGTGTTCTTATAGAGCCTGTATGGAATGCCATTGGGCCCTGGGGCTGATGCTGTTCTTGCCCATTTGACTGTGCTGTCCACCTCCTTATAAGGTGCAAGGTAGATGCCGTGAATTTCAGACACTAATGTGAACTGTCTATGGCATTGCTGGCCCAGTTTCTCAATGTATGCAATTTCACGACTGCTAACACCAATTTTATGTGGGATTTACAAATACAAAATGTACACACATGGATCCAATTTCATGGCAAGAGTTCTTAAAAATTAAATAGATTACATGACATGTTAACACATTAGTCGGCGCCTCATGGAGTTATCTTGAATCATGAAAATGAATGACAATGGCAAACCATTTTCAAGGACTTTTACTCAAAAACATTCAGGTGCTTTGTAATCAGTGTTTGTGAAAATCAAAGTAGTCAAACCTCTATTTCAGGTTACATTCACAGGTTGGGACAAACAAAGCATTCATGAAAAAGGTCAGACTCCTCACTTCAGATTAGCAGTTGCAACACATTTTGTTTAGCAATTGAATTGTACTTATTTATGTATTTGTATGTAATTATTAGGCAAAATTAAGCTACTGTGCACCACAGCTGACTTTATTTTTAGAGGTAAGTCAAATAAATTAACAAATAGACAGTGTTAACTTAGTGATTCAGAATTTTGGAAATCAGCTATTGAATGGAGTGCAAGCCTGGAGTACAATAGAGCATTGAAGGTTATGAAAGTTCTGTGCCAACGGCGACAGTGGAAGAGATAATTGGGAGTTCTTCAATCAACCATTAACCTTCCTGCTCAGGACAGCATTTTAAATTCAGATTCTGACTCCCGGCTGGCAGTTCATAGGGAATGTGTGATACATTGATTTCAAAAGCAAATTTGCAAATGAGCAAACAGTGGGTTAATTTAATGCATATGTCAGGATAATGTTCAGGGACTTCATTCCTTTTGTCAGTGACATGGAGGTAGGTCTAAAAAAAAATGCATTTACAATTATGAATTGTTAGTAATGACAGGGCTGTAGGCTTTGGCACCACACTTGAAGAGAATATCAAAGGTTAGAGAGAGTGCAGGGAGGATTTACTGGTTCAATACTTGGGATGAGGTACTTGAGTTATGCAGATGCTAGAGTGACAGGGATTGTTCTTCTTGGACCAGACACTATTTGTATTAGATTTAACCCAAGGTATTTACCATTATTATAAAGGGTTGAGATGAAGATGGTACCAAAAAAACAGTCCCGCATATGGGACAGTTAGTAACTGGACCACATAAATTCAAGATAACACAGATGAGAGACAGAAAAAAACGTGAAATAGTGGCACTATTGATGGAACTCAATTGGAGGCCTCATACCTCCAGAAATCTGGTTTGATTTTAACATTCTCCACTGTTTGTGTGCAGTTTGCAAATTCTCCCTGTCGGTTTACTCAGGGTGCTCTGGTTTCCTCCCATATCTCAGACTTAGGTTAATTGACAACTGTACACTTCCCTGAGTGTCTAGATAAATGGTAAAATTAGGGTGAATTGATGGGAATGTGAGAAATGGGTGAAAATTGTGAAAATGGGTGCTTGATGGTCATCATGAACGTAGTGGGCTAATGGGCCTGTTTCCGTGCTGCATACCTCTATGGCTCTGTGACTCTATTAACACTGTGTGGCGTAACAACCTGAAAAGGATTGACTTAATTGTCGGTGAAAGTAGACACAATGGTAACTGTCAAAAGGCAATTGGATATATTTTTCAGGAAGGAAATATTTACTGACATTTGGTATTGGTATTGATTTATTATTGTCATATGCACTCAGATACAATAAATTTTAGTGGGAGTGGGATTAATTGGATGTTTTTTTTTCAAAGCTGGTACAATAACAATGGACTCCGCTTTGGATTCTTACAGTACATCAGATATAAGGGATGGATTTTCAACATTCAAAATTCTGATGTATCAAATATTCACACAAATTTTACAAAAACAAATTGTTCTGAGGCTGCTAATTATGATGTAAGTTTACCATTTTAAAATATATAAAAGTAAATAGGGGATAGTCAGATCAAACAAACAGCACCTACGGTGACTGGGATGTCTCACTGAAACACTTCAGAAGGCATTAAGAATCAACAACATATCCTCGTGCTCAAAATGTAGGTGAAGAATGGAGATGACCAATAAGAAGGCAGGCTCACTTTCTTAGGGACATGAGTGAAGCATTTAAATATTAACAACAATATTAGTTCAGTTTAGTTTAGAGATACAGTGCAGAAATCGGCACTTTGGCCCACCGAGTCCACACTGACCAACGATCCCCTCACATTAACACTATCCTACACACACTAGGGACAATTTACACTTATACCAAGCCAATTAACCTACAAACCTATACGTCTTTAAAGTGTGGGAGTAAACCAAAAATGGCGGAGAAAACCAATGCGGTCATGGGGAGAACGTACAAATTCCATTCAAACAGCACCAAACCTGGGTCTCCAGCGCTGCAAACGCTGTCAGGCAGCAACTCTACTGCTGCACCACCATGCCGCCATAAATACTGTGAATTTATGAAGTTAATCCACAAAAATATATTCTTCTGATTTTGGTAACATCATACAGTAGCTACCCTTCACATGGGTTAAATTCACTATTTAATTCTTAATCTGACTCAACTAATGTATCCTGAAAGGGAAGTGGTGCACTGAAAGGGAAGTGGTGCACTCAGAGGCATGCTCCAAGGAAGTATTTGTCAAATCCAACAAAAAATATGAAATGTTATATTAAATATGGTGATGTGAGAGGAGCAGTTTTGATCCTCTGACAGAAGTGCACTAATCAGATAAATTGTAAGATTGGCAAGGAATTTTTATACATTAAAAAAAACCTGGCATAATATAGCACATCCTATAAACCTTGTCCCTGCCTGAACCATTCATCCTGTGTGTTCCATGTTCACTGCACGCCGGGCAGTGATGTCATAGCGCAACACCACGCGCTAGACGTACGACGTTGAGATGCTGCATACGCCCGTCGAGACGCTCCATATGCCCTCAATGCACCTGCGGGCCGACAGACCGTAGGCGCGCTGGAATTTCGGACAGTGCAAGATTTTCGGAGCCCCGCGCGATGTCGGGACCGGCCCCGCACAACTCCATATGCCTCTGCCGATTGAAGTGGGACCGGCCCAGCGACCACGATTGGTCGCACTAAACGCATGCAATTGCATGCTGGTGGAACAGGCCCTTTAGGATAAAATAATGTTTTCAAACTACTAAAGTAACCTATTTTTAATCCAAAGGAATCATGCCTGTTGTTTTACCAATCATGGGACCAGAAATGTCTCTCCAAACAACCAATAGATTAAAAGTATTCATTGGCTTCTGTGGGAACAAAATAAATGTTCTTTCAATTTAAGTCAGACCAAATAGCATTTTCTAAAGAGCTGTCAAATCCAATAAATCCTGCAGTGCTTGATAATTAGATATTACAGTTCACTGATGCAGAACACCCTTACATTCCCAGTTTTTTTTTTAACTCAGGAAGTTAAGTTGTATCACACACCAGAAACAGAAGTGTGGAATTCTCGTAGTTTATGTGGTTAGTCTACCGTGGGAGCATTGTTTATGGGAAGAAAAGCACAAGGTGTAGGAGCAACAGCGATCAGGCAGCATCTCTGGACGCCATGGATAGGTGATGTTTCGGATCAGGACTTTTCTTCAGACTGATGGGACAATATCCTCCAGAGATGCTGCCTGACTCACTGAGTAACTCCAGCACTTTTGTGTGCTTTTAATAAATCAACATCTGCAGTTCTTGTACCTACATTATTTATGGATATTAAATTATATCCGCAACCATATAACAACTTGTTTGAAATGTGGAGTGAATAGATGTCACGCAACAGGAAAAATTAGGTAACTATCAGATAACAACAACCCACCATACCCTCTCATATACACCTTGGCATATACACCTTGTGCTACACCTTGGCAGGACAAATCAAAATAGGACGTACATGGTAAACGGTAGGGAATTGAAGAATACAGTTGAACAGAGGGATCTGGGAATAACCGTGCATAGTTCCTTGAAGGTAGAATCTCATATAGATAGGGTGGTAAAGAAAGCTTTTGGTATGCTAGCCTTTATAAATCAGAGCATTGAGTATAGAAGCAGGGATGTAATGTTAAAATTGTACAAGACGTTGGTGAGACCAAATCTGGAGTATGGTGTACAATTTTGGTCGCCCAATTATAGGAAGGATGTCAACAAAATAGAGAGGGTACAGAGGAGATTTACTAGAATGTTGCCTGGGTTTCAACAGCTAAGTTACAGAGATAGGTTGAATAAGTTAGGTCTTTATTCTCTGGAGCGCAGAAGGTTAAGGGGTGACTTGATAGAGATCTTTAAAATGATGAGAGGGATAGACAGAGTTAATGTGGACAAGCTTTTCCCTTTGAGAATAGGGAAGATTCAAACAAGAGGACATGACTTTAGAATTAAGGGACAGAGGTTTAGGGGTAACATGAGGGGGAACTTCTTTACTCAGAGAGTGGTAGCGGTGTGGAATGAGCTTCCAGTGGAAGTGGTGGCAGCAGGTTCGTTGGTATCATTTAAAAATAAATTGGATAGGCATATGGATGAGAAGGGTATGGAGGGTTATGATATGAGTGCAGGCAGGTGGGACTAAGGGAAAAAAGTTGTTCGGCACGGACTTGAAGGGCCGAGATGGCCTGTTTCCGTGCTGTAATTGTTATATGTTATATGTTATATAGTACCATACATCAGATGGATATTATGTTTATGAGTCTCAAAATTATTTTGTTTTCAGAAATAACTTTTGGGCAGCAGAGTGGCGCTGTGGTAGAGTTGCTGCCTGACAGTGCTAGAGACCCAGGTTGAATCCTGTCCTTGGGTGCTATCTGTACGGAGTTTGTACATTCTCCCTGTGACCGTGTGGGTTTACTTTGGGTGCTCCGGTTTCCTCCCACATTCAAAAGATGAACAGGTTTGTAGGCTAATTGGCTTCGGTAAAATTGGTAAAATTGTCCCTAGTGTGTTGGATAGTGCAAGTGTACAGGGTTATCCCTGGACAACGCAGACTCAGTGGTCAAATGGCCTATTCCCACACTGTATCTCTAAAGTCTAAAGTCTAAATAACAAATGAGAGTAATATTTGTATGTGTTTCTCTGGCAACCAAACTTTACTTTTCATTCTCATGATCTCGTGCTTTGAAATCAGCATATAAATCAGAAAAAAACGATCACCATGCTTTGAATATATCATTTTGTGTCTATCTTTGATTTAAACCAGCATCTGCAGTTCCTTCCAACACATTTCACTGCATTTTATGTTGTAAATGTCAATTTTTCAACTAAATTAGCAGTCTTTCAGAGCACATGAAGCACAGTGTTTGAATAACTTAAGATATGACATATCACATTTATATCTATTGCCCAATCTATTTATCTATGTATACCCAATCATCCATCCTTGTGCCTCCAATGGTCAATGCAGCCTGCCAACTATTTAATTATGCATACCTTTTCTTCAAATTGCTGCTGTTTATCTGAAGAAGGTGCTCTGTCAATTCTACACATTTTGACTTTGTGAGAATGAAATAGTGGCCAAATATGTTTGGGTCAGCATGTTAGAAATTAGAAAGGGAACTTTGAGTGATAATGTTACCATGGGTCTCTTCTCATTCTGAGTGGTGTATATTTGTGGGCTACTTCGGAGGAAGCCTTACATTGTTGGCAATGTAGATATAGCTGCATAGTAGCAAAACACTGTCCAATATATGGTAGACACACAACCCTGGAACATTGGTTTGGCGGAGGTAAATATTTACAGCATTAGAGACAGCTAGCATGGAAACAGGTCCTTCAGCCCACTGAATAAACCATCAACCACCCATTTATAGTAATCATATTTTAAATATTCCCACATTCCTCAAAACATCCTCAAATGCAAACTCACCCACACATGCAGATCTATTTAAAATGGCTAACTAACCTTACTAGCTGTATCTTTGGGATGTGGTATAAAACAAGATAATGTGGATGAAACCAAATCTTTCACGATGATGATGTGCAAAGCTACCCCGACAGTACCTGAGATCAGGATTGAACCTGGCACCCTGGTGTTTTGAGAAAGTAAGACTATTGGCTATTGTACTAGGCCACCTGGATGATTTATCTTTTCAACGGCCTATGCATATTGGTTCATCCATTCACTTAGCAATCCATTAGTTTATGGTTATATCAATCTTGCTCTGCATTCAATCAACTAACTCAATTGATCACCAAAAGAAACAAGAGCTTTCCTCTTTCCCATTAAGAATACTGAATGAGGTATTTTCTGGACTGCTTTGATTTTTAACCTGTTACAGAAGATGGGTTTGTGGGTTATTGTAACACTTCCAAAGAACATATGGTAGTTCTGTTCTCCAAATATAAATCATTATTTAAAATATTCTGTTGCATCTTTGCTTTTTTCCCCATCCTGTCCCACTGATCTAATAGCCTGGCATGTAAGATAGTTGTTTAAATTCCCTTTACTAGATTAATTCCTAAACAAACCTTTTCTTTGGCCGAACATATGTTGGGCACTGATGCACAAAATTAGCAGCTGTCAGTGCAAACCACTCTAAATACACCTTTGCCTCTTTGTGTACCCTCTGTCATTTGTATTAAAACACTCAGCCAAGACTGCCGGCCCCCTAACAAGAGTGAATTAATGCCATGCTGGACTGGATCTTTTGTTGTGTTACTCAAAGTTGTAAACAAATTTACTCCAGAATCGACCACATTTGAGTTTATGTATTTGATACTCCTAGACTGTATTTCTATCTATGCTTTGAGAGGAACGTATCACTATTATCTATATAACTAAAAGTTTCATCTTGACCACTTCCTGTCTGTGCTGTATATTAATTTTAGAAAAACGATACCATATATTGCCTTGACTTTTGGCCATCTAAGTCACAGTCCTCCTTTGCTGAAGCAGCCCTGAGGATTTTTCCGATCGATGAAAAATAAGGAAGTTACGAATGTTTGAAAAATCTTGATCAGCTGATTGGTCCTCTCGCCTGTCAATCATCATGATGAAGATAACTCCCCTTCCAGGGGGCCAGGAATATAAAGTCCTGGGGGCCAGACGTCAGTCAGTTACCCTGGAACACAGTGAGTGAGAGTTGAGCCCTGAACTTTGAGTCTATGCCGTGAGTGAAATTAACTCTGCTTGAAATGAAATGAATTGGTAGTCTGCATGGTATGAAATGAATTTGGTGGCCTGCACTCTGTTTGGAATGGTATGAAATGAATTTGGTGACCTGAACTCTGCTTGCAATGGTATGAAATGAATTTGGTGGCCTGCACTCTGTTTGAAATGGTATGAAATGAATTTAATGACCTGAACTCTGCTTGCAATGGTATGAAATGAATTTTGTGGCCTGAAATCTGTTTGAAATGGTATGAAATGAATTTGGTGGCCTGCATTCTGCTTGAAGTCAATCAAAAGTCAAACAAACTTTATTGTCATTTAGAAATACATCGATATATGCAATTCCAAATGAAATTCCGTTGCATTTGGCTCCTGTGCAACACGATAATTAACAGAAGGATAAACATGGATAAAATGGATAAAAAGGATAAAAGGATAAATAGACAATGGTGGCAGCCCATTACATGGCATTCAGGAGTCTGATGGCTCATGGGAAGAAGCTGTTACAGAACATTGATGTTCTGCTCCTTATGCTACGATATCTTTTGCCCGAGGGCAGCAGAGTGAACAGTCCGTGATGGAGATGTGTGGGGTCTTTTATAATACTGCTGGCCTTAGACACGCAACGTTTGGTCTCAATATCCCCGATTGAGGGGAGAGAGGTCCCGATGATTTTTTCCGCTGTCCTCACCACTCTCTGCACGGACTTCCAGTCAGAGGCTTTACAGTCCCCAAACCAGACAGAGATACAGCTGTTCAAAATACTCTCTATGGTGCCTCTGTAGAAAGTGGTGAGGATGGGATGGGGGAGGTGGGCTCTTCTCATCCGGCGCAGAAAGTGCAACCGCCGCTGCGCTCTCTTAATTGTTGATGAGATGTTATTTGACCAGGTCAGACTGTTAGTGATCTGCACCCCAGGAACTTAGTGCTACTGACCACCTCCACATCACTGTCATTGATGTGAAGTGGTATGGGACTGTGCCAGTTTTTCCTGAAGTCGACGATGACCTCCTTTGTTTTTTCGACATTCAGGATCAGGTTGTTCGTATTGCACCAGTCCACCAGTTGTTTCACCTCCTCCCTGTAAGACAGCTCATTGTCATCCCTGATGAGGCCCACCACTGTTGTGTCATCTGCGTACTTCATGATGTGGTTTGTACTAAACCTGGCACAACAACTGGTATGAAATGAAATTGAATTTGGTAGCCTACACTCTGCTCGAATTGCTATGAAATTGATTTTGAATTTGGTGGCCTGCACACTGCTTAAAATGGAATGAAATGAATTTGAATTTGGTGGCTTGCACTCTGCTTGAAATGGTATGAAATTAATTTGAATTTTGTGGCCTGCACTCTGTTTGAAATGGAATGAAATTGAATTTGAATTTGGTGGCCTGCACTCTGCTTGAAATGGAATAAATTTGAATTTGAATTTAGTGGCCTGCACTTTGCTTGAAATGGAATTAAAGTGAATTTGAATTTGGTGTCTACACCGTGAGTGAAATGAACTCTGCTCGAAATGAAACAAATTGGTAGTCTGCACTCTGTTTGAAATGGTATGAAATACTTTTGGTGCCTGCACGCTGCTTGAAATGGTATTCAATTAATTTGAATTCGGTGGCCTGCACTCTGCTTGAAATGGTATTAAATGAATTTGAATTTAGTGGCCTGCACTCTGCTTGAAATGCTTTGAAATGAATTTGGATTTGGTGGCCTGCACTCTGCTTGAAATGGAATTGAATTGCATTTGAATTTGATGACCTGCACTCTGCTTGAAATGGAATGAAATTGAATTTGTCTTCATTGGCCTGCACTCTGCTTGAAATGTAATGAAATTGAATTTGAATTTGGAGGCCTGCACTCTGCTTGAAACGCTATGAAATGAATTTGAATTTGGTGGCCTGTACTCTACATAAATTGCAATCAAATGAAATTGAATTTGGTGGCCTGCACTCTGCTTCAAATGGAATGAAATTGAATTTGACCTCTGTTGCCTGCATTCTGCTTGAAATTGAATACAATTTAATTTGAATTTGGTTACCTGCACTCTGTTTGAAATGGTATGAAATGAATATGGTGGCCTCCTCTCTGCTTGAAATGGTATGAAATGAATTTGAATTTGGTCGCCTGCACTCTGCTAGAAGTGGTATGCAATGAATTTGGTGGCCTGCACTCTGCTTGAAATGGAAAGTAATTGAATTTCAATTTGGTGGCCTGCATTTTGCTTGAAATGGAATGAAATTGAATTTGAGTTTGGTGGCTGGCTCTCTGCTTGAAATGGAATGAAATTGAATTTGAATTAGGTGGCCTCCACTCTGCATGAAATGGAATGAAATTGAATTTGAATTTGATTTAATATGGTTCCATGAACTCTGCTTGAAATGCTATGAAATGAATTTGGTGGCCTGCACTCTGCTTGAAATGGAATGAAATGAATTTGAATTTGGTGGCATGCATTCTGCTTGAAATGGAATGAAATTTAATTTGAATGTGGTGGCCTGCTCTCTGCTTGAAATGCAATAAAATTAATTTGAAATTGGTGGCCTGCACTCTGCTTGAAATGAAATGAAATGAATTTGGTGGCCTGCACTCTGCTTCAAATGGAATGCAATTAATTTGGTGGCCTCCACTCTGCTTGAAATGGAATGAAATTGAATTTGAATTTGGTGGCCTGCACTCGGCATGAAATGGAATTAAATTGAATTTGAATTTGCTGGCCGGCACTCTGCTTGAAATGGTATGAAATGGAAGTTGAATTTAGTGGCCTGCATTCGGCATGAAATGGAATTAAATTTAATTTGAATTTGGTGGCCTGCTCTCTGCTTGAAATGCAATGAAATTAATTTGGTGGCCTGCACACTCCTTCAAATGGAATGAAATTTAATTTGAATTTAGTGGCCTGCCCTCTGCTTGAAATGCAATGAAATTAATTTGGTGGCCTGCACTCTGCTTCAAATGAAATGAAATTAATTTGGTGGCCTCCACTCTGTTTGAAATGGAATGAAATTGAAGTTGAGTTTGGTGTCCTGCACTCGGCTTGAAATGGAATGAAATTGAATTTGAATTTGGTGGCCTGCACTCTGCTTGAAATGGAATGAAATTGAATTTGAATTTGATTGCTGGTACTCTGCTTGAAATGATATGAAGTCATTTGAATTTGGTGGCTTCCACTCTGCTTGAAATGGTATGAAATTTAATTTGGTTCCATGCACTCTGCTTGAAATGCTATGAAATGAATTTGGTGACCTGCACTCTGCTTGAAATGGAATGGAATGACTGAATTTGGTGGCATGCATTCTGCTTGAAATTGAATGAAATTGAATTTGAATTTGGTGGCCTGCACTCTGCTAGAAATGGAATGAAATTGAATTTGAATTTGGTGGGCTGCAATCTGCTTGAAATTGAATGTAATTGAATTTAAATTTGGTGGCTTGCACTCTGCTAAAAATGGTATGAAATTGAATTTGGTTGCCTGCACTCTGCTTGAAATGGTATTTGAAGGAATAGCCATGAGTGAAATGCCAGCCCAGCAGCCATGACTCAATCAACTGCCAGCCGACCAGCCGTGAGTCAATCAACTACTAGCCCACCAGCCATGAGTCAATCAACTGCCAGCTCACCAGCCGTGAGTCAACTACCAGCCCAACATCCATGAGTCAGTCAACTGCCAGCCCACCAGCCATGAGTGAGTGAACAGCCAGCCCACCAGCTGTGAGTGAGTGAACTGCCAGCCCACCAGCTGTGAGTGGGTGAGTGAACTGCCAGCCCACCAGCCGTAAGTGAGTGAGTGAACTGCCAGCCCACCTTAGGCCTACCTGAAACCACTCATTTCGGCCCATAAGGCCACTATTAGCCCATAAACCAGTCCCTTTTGCCCAAAATGCCCGAATTAGCCCAGAAGGAGCATTTTGGCCCAAAAGGCCCATGCTAGGCCAGGAAAAGTCCACAAAAAGTGCCTTTCACTGCGATTTCACTGCGATTTTGTTTCTAATTCCCTTCGGCCCATCAGGTATGTACTAGCCCAGGAGGATTCTCTTCGGTCCATCAGTAAGTATTCCCCCTGTAAGTATTCAACCTCACCCCAGTATTTTTCTCCCTCCCTTCATTGGCTCCCTATGAGATCAAGGCCAGGATAGACTTTCCTCCTTCATTGCTGTGATCTATAGAAAAATATGTCTAAAATTGATTCTCCACCCTCTGCCCCTTCTCTCTCTCACTGTCTCTCACCAGTTTTGGGCAGAAATTCTGGCAGTTTCTGAGCTGCCAGCCCATCAGCCCTGAGTGACTGATCTGCCAGCCCACCAGTCGTGAGTGACTTAGCTGCCAGCCCACCAGACCTGAGTGACTGAGCTGTCAGCCTACCAGGCCTGAGTGACTGAGCTGCCAGCCCTACCAGGCCTGAGTGACTGAGCTGCCAGCGCAAGAATCTATTCAGCCCACAATGTCCATACTAGCCCTCTGGAAACCAGTCCCTTCGGCTGACAACACCCATACTAGCGCTCAAGAAAGCCCCCCCTCCCCCCCACTGGCCACCAATTGGAGAGGTGGAATATTGCATTGTGGGATCTCCCATGTGAACATGGGACCCAATGGGTCCCACTTTGTGTAGTATAAACTATAAGCAGCTTTTTTGGTGACAAATAGGTGTTGGTATGCATATCATTCCTTGCTGTTGGTGTCTTTGGTGAATCGTCGCCTAAAAGTTTATTGTTTTAAGCTGTAGTAATCTTTTTGTAATATAAACAATTCAAATAACTTGAGAATCTGGTTTTTAACTTTTTAACAGTGCTGGCACACCATACTGGCATGTACTGTTACTAAAAATGCACTGATTATAATGTGTCAGAATCAAAAAAAGAAAATATGTGACCAATTCACTTTCAGTGATTGCCTTCTCTTTATACTATTCGCCAGTCTTGCATCATCCATTTGTGTAGCAGCCAAATCTGAAATTATATTTCACCAAATGTAAGTTATTTTTGAGTCATGGGTCTTGGATTAATTTAAAGTAAAAGATGGAGAGTAGACAATTGGTATGTTCCAGAGATCTGTACCACTGCTTTTATTATTTATAGTATGTTCTAAGTTTACAGATGATGCTTAGCACTATAAATGTCAGATGATGTCAGATTAAGTTGGAAGAGGTACAGAAATGATTCACCATTTCCTTGAATTACAAGGAAAGGCTACATATGTTGGCTCTATTTTATCATTGAGCGAATGGTGCCAGAACAACAACCTTGCTCTCAACATCAAGGAACTATTTGTTGACTTTAAAAGAGAATCTGTGAAAATCCACAAACATGCCTTCATCATCTTGGTGGAGAGTCAAAATCTTCTAATTCCTGGGCATGCATAATCTCTGAAGATCTACCC
Source organism: Raja brachyura (assembly GCA_963514005.1). Next base: position 93,373,401 of record OY740783.1, on the reverse strand, counting down.
TAGATCCAGCACATTGATGCAATCGTAAAGAAAGCCCATCAATGCTTCTAACTGATTGATTAATTAATTCAACATGTCAGCGAATACTCCCTTGAAGTTCTACAGGTGTACTCTAGAGAGCATATTGATTGGTTGCATCATAGATTGGTTCAGCAACTTGAACCCACAGGGACAAAGAAGATTGCAAAAAGGCCTGAAAACTTCCCAGTCTATCACGTGTATTGACCTCCCCGCCGTTGAAGGGTTTACAAGAGTCACTGCCTCAAGAGTCACTGCCTCAGGAGGGATAGACGAAAAGGAAAAGGAGGTGGGGTAGCGTTGCTGGTGAGAGAGGAGATTAATGCAATAGAAAGGAAGGACATTAGCGTGGAGGATGTGGAATCGATATGGGTAGAGCTGCGAAACTCTAAGGGGCAGAAAACGCTAGTGGGAACTGTGTACAGGCCACCTAACAGTAGTATTGGAGTTGGGGATGGCATCAAACAGGAAATTAGAAATGCGTGTAACAAGGGTAACACGGTTATAATGGGTGACTTCAATCTGCATGTAGATTGGGTGAATCAAATTGGCAGGGGTGCTGAGGAAGAGGATTTCCTGGAATGTATGCGGGATAGTTTTCTCAACCAACATGTGGAGGAACCAACGAGAGAGCAGGCTATTCTAGACTGGGTATTGAGTAATGAGGAAGGGTTAGTTAGCAGTCTTGTTGTGCGTGGCCCCTTGGGCAAGAGTGACCATAATATGGTTGAGTTCTTCATTAGGATGGAGAGTGACAAAATTAAGTCAGAAACAAGGGTTCTGAACTTGAACAAAGGTAACTTTGAAGGTATGAGATGTGAATTGGCCAAGATAGACTGGCAGGTGATTCTTAAAGGGTTGACAGTGGATGTGCAATGGAAGGTATTTAAAGACTGCATGGATGAAGTACAAAAGTTGTTCATACCAGTTTGGCAAAAGAATAAATCGGGGAAGGTGGTGCATCCATGGATAACAAGGGAAATCAGGGATAGTATAAAAACAAAAGATGAGGCATACAAATTTGCCAGAAAAAGCAGCCTACCGGAGGACTGGGAGAAATTCAGAATCCAGCAGAGGAGGACAAAGGGCTTAATTAGGAAAGGGAAAATAGATTATGAAAGGAAACTGGCAGGGAACATAAAAACTGACTGCAAAAGTTTTTATAGATATGTAAAGAGAAAGAGACTAGTTAAAACAAATGTTGGTCCCTTGCAGTCAGAAACAGGTGAATTGATCATGGGGAACAAGGATATGGCAGACCAATTGAATAACTACTTTGGTTCTGTCTTCACTAAGGAAGACATAAATAATCTGCCGGAAATAGCAGTGGAACGGGGGTCAAATAAGATGGAGGAACTGAGTGAAATCCAGGTTAGCCGGGAGGTGGTGTTGGGTAAATTGAACGGATTGAAGGCCGATAAATCCCCAGGGCCAGATAGTCTGCATCCCAGAGTACTCAAGGAGGTAGCCACAGAAATAGTGGATGCATTAGTGATAATTTTTCAAAATTCCTTAGATTCTGGAGTAGTTCCTGAGGATTGGAGGGTAGCTAATGTAACCCCACTTTTTAAAAAAGGAGGGAGAGAGAAAGCGGGGAATTACAGACCAGTTAGTCTAACATCGGTAGTGGGGAAACTGCTAGAGTCAGTTATTAAAGATGGGATAGCAGCGCATTTGGAAAGTGGTGAAATCATTGGACAAAGTCAGCATGGATTTACGAAAGGTAAATCATGTCTGACAAATCTGATAGAATTTTTCGAGGATGTAACTAGTAGAGTGGATAAGGGAGAACCAGTGGATGTGTTATATCTAGACTTTCAGAAGGCTTTCGACAAGGTCCCGCATAAGAGATTAGCATACAAACTTAAAGCACACGGTATTGGGGGTTCAGTATTGATGTGGATAGAGAACTGGCTAGCAGACAGGAGGCAAAGGGTAGGAGTAAACGGGTCCTTTTCAGAATGGCAGGCAGTGACTAGTGGGGTGCCGCAAGGCTCAGTGCTGGGACCCCAGCTATTTACAATATATATTAATGATTTGGACGAGGGAATTCAATGCAACATCTCCAAATTTGCAGATGATACCAAGCTGGGGGGTATAGTTAGGTGTGAGGAGGATGCTTGGAGGCTGCAGGGTGATTTGGATAGGCTGAGTGAATGGGCAGATGCATGGCAGATGCAGTACAATGTGGATAAATGTGAGGTTATCCACTTTGGTGGCAAAAACATGAGGGTAGACTATTATCTGAATGGTGGCAGATTAGGTAAGGGGGAGATGCAACGAGACCTGGGTGTCATGGTACACCAGTCATTGAAAGTAGGCATGCAGGTGCAGCAGGCAGTGAAGAAAGCAAATGGTATGTTAGCATTCATAGCGAAAGGATTTGAGTATAGGAGCAGGGAGGTTCTACTGCAGTTGTACAGGGTTTTGGTGAGGCCACACCTGGAGTACTGCATACAGTTTTGGTCTCCAAATCTGAGGAAAGACATCCTTGCCATAGAGGGGGTACAGAGAAGATTCACCAGACTGATTCCTGGGATGTCAGGACTTTCATATGAGGAAAGATTGGATAGACTCGGTTTGTACTCGATGGAATTTAGAAGATTGAGGGGGGATCTTATAGAAACCTACAAAATTCTTAAGGGGTTGGACAAGCTAGATGCTGGAAGATTGTTCCCGATGTTGGGGGAGTCCAGAACAAGGGGTCACAGTCTAAGGATAAGGGGGAATTCCTTTAGGACCGAAATGAGGAAAACATTCTTTACACAGAGAGTGGTGAGTCTCTGGAATTCTCTGCCACAGAAGGTAGTTGAGGCCAGTTCATTGGCTATATTTAAGAGGGCGTTAGATGTGGCACTTGTGGCTAAAGGGATCAGGGGGTATGGAGAGAAGGCAGGTACGGGATACTGAGTTGGATGATCAGCCATGATCACATTGAATGGCGGTGCAGGCTCGAAGGGCCGAATGGCCTACTCCTGCACCTATTTTCTATGTTTCTATGTTTCTAAAAAGGCAGCCAGCACCATCAAAGACCACCACCATCCTGGCCACACAGGAGGTCATGGAACCTGAAAAGTAATGTCCAGACTCAGCAGCAGCTTTTTCTCTACAACCATCACGCCATAAAACACTACTACTTCCAATTAAGCTCTGAACTACAGACACTAAACTTATTTTTTGTTGTTTATTATGGTGTTTACTGAGTGCTAGATTGTGCTGCTGCAAATAACAATTTCATCATTCTGTTTTGGGACATATGACAATAAAACACTCTTGACACTCAACAGAAATTCCTCCTCATCTCCATCCTGAAGGAAAATCCTTTAATTATGAGGATATGGCCTCTGGTCCTAGACTCACCCTTTAGTGGAAACATCCTTTCCATATTCATTCTATTCAAGTCTTTCACCATTTGGTAAGTTTCAATGAGGTTCCCCCTCACCCTTCTAAACTCCAGCCAGTTCTCAATGCCTGAATATAGTAAGATTAAACAAGGATTTACCAGTTTGAAGTTTGATATTTATTTTATGAGGAGTTACGATGAGGGATTATGTGCAGAAGCCCCGCCAGAGTGCCTGTGCGTCATACTTCAAAGCAGCGCCGTAAAATCACAGTAACTACAGTCGAAGTGATATAGTAAGACTCAGAAGACTCGAACTACCAGATGATCTTTGCGATTATGAGGGTTGGGAGCGGAGGGCACGTAATCGCTCATCGTTCAGTGTGGGCGGCGCGAGTCAAGTCGCAGCGGCCTCTGCAGTCCGTCTATCTTTTTCTTATTTTTTGTCTCGTTTGAGTGTAGTTAGTGTGTTTTTTTTAGCTGGATATGTGTGGGGGGGTGGGGGGTGGGGTGGGGGAAACTTTTAAAATATTTTCCCTGTACAGAGGACCCAACCTTTCCTCTGTTGGGTCTCCATTGCCGTTGGGGCCTAGCACCATGAAGCAGATTCGAACCGGCCTTGGGGCTCCAGCTGCGGAGCCTGCGGACTACTCACCGTCGTGGAGCTGCCCGAGTTAGGAACGGGAGGAGCTGTGGTAGCGCGCTGCTGCTGCCTGACCCCGGAGATTCGGAGGCTCCAGCTGCAGGCCGGTGGACAGTAACACCGGGAGCTCGCAGGACCCTGATGGGAGACCGCTTTTCGGAGCTCCCGTGGAGGCAACTTCTCCCGCCCGAGTTGCGGGGTTGAAAATTACCTGGAGCGGGCCCTTACATCGACCGGCGCGGCTTTAATGGCCGCGGGACTTGCTAGCGCCCACCGGGGGCTCCAACATCAACACCCAGAGCGCGGCATCGCCCGGCGCGGCCTGAATGGCCGCGGGACTTATTTAACATCGCCCGCCAGGGGCTTTGACTCTGACATCGGGAGGAGAATCGGGAGTGCAGGGGAGAGATAAGATTTTGCCTTCCATCACAGTGAGGAGGAGATTCACTGTGATGGATGTTTGTGTAAATTGTGTTGTGTCTTGGTTCTTTACTTGTTTGTATGACTGCAGAAACTAAATTTTGTTTGAACCTCAATGAGGTTCAAATTATAATAATGTATTGTATTGTAACTCCTCATAAAATAAAGATCAAACGTCAAAATGGTAAGTTCTCGTTTAATCTTACTATTTTACTTCGGAGTCTTCGGACGACTACATGAAGATTTCAAAGCTCTGTGATTTCATGCCGTAGATACAGTTCCATACGACACACTGCCTTGGTTGACACAGGATAAACAAATAATGTATTGAACATTGTTTAAATTATACAATGAACGTCTTAAACCATAAAAGAGCAGTAATAACCCCTACTTCGCAGGGGAGATTACTAAGGAGAACTCAAACAGAACCCAAAACAGCATGCCCAAATCTTTGCATTGTGAGGACAGGTTTATCATAAATCGTGAAAAATTGTTCCTTCACTGGACCATCCTGCGGTGAGGATTTGGTCAAATGGCACGTCCTGCGCCTTTGCTGCGTACGTTGACGCCGCCCTGGTGGAGTGATTTAAACACATCAGTGTCTACTCCAGCATAATGCAAACCTGTTTCAGCCATTTCAGAGATGGGGGTCGGGGAAACTGGACAAGTTAAAACATTTACAGGGACCGACCGCAGTGGTTTTTTTGAGCCACAATTAATTACAAATTGAGAATAAGAGTTTCAAATATAAAAGTGCAAAGTTCTTAGCACTTTTCTCATGTGTAGAGATTATTTCAGTTATCTATCGTTTTCTCTGCAATATTGGACCTTACCTCCGAAAAGCTCCCCACTGGCATGCGGCTAATCTAAGGCCAAATGGAGAACTATCTAACTCATGTTGCATCCACTCTAAACATAAGGCCACTGCAAAAAACAATCCTGAGCAACAGCACACAGATTATGCTTGCACCTGTGCCTATTTGTTTTTTTTTAATAATATTTTTATTAGAAGTAAGCATTTCACAATGCTAAAACAAATTTACAAATACCAACTTAATTCGGTAATTATACAAATATCACATTGATTATTATTATCTTCTGTTTTTTAGAAATAGAGAGAAAAAGAAAAAAAAAGGTTTTAAATCAATAAAGGTTGTGATTAAATAACGAGTTTGATTATATAAAAAAAAGAAAGAAAAAAAAAACAAAAAAAAAGAAAAAAAAGGAAAAAAAAACAATTAATAGATATCTATTTAATATATATATATTTTTTAAAAGAGTAAAAAGTATTATATATATATAAAAGAGAAACAACAAAATATATTGTAAATAAAACTATTACAAATGATAATATCAATAGAGACATGTGTACAAATCCCAGTTTGAAAATGAATTATTTTCATCAAATCCTGTCGGGTACCCATTGAATTGTGATGCCAAGAACAGCTACCCCCGCAAATATTGTATATATGGAGACCATATCTGTTCAAAGATTTCATATTTGTCCAATAGGACAAATCTACTTCTTTCCAAATGCAACGTCTCCGACATCTCTGCTGTCCACATTTTAATTGTGGGGGATAATGTTCCCTTCCAAAATTTCAATATTATATTTTTCCCTATTATCAAACAGCAATCAAAGAAATTTATTTGATTTACTGTTAATACCAAATTTGAGTCCGGAATTCCTAATATTATTAACTTTGGATCTGGATCCAGTTTAACTCTAAGAACTTCAGAGATAACTCTAAAGATTTCTATCCAATAATAATTAAGTTTTGAACACGTTAAATTGGCTTCTAAATTCTGACACTTATTACAAATAGAAGAAATGTTAGGAAAAATTCTATTTAATTTGGTTTTCGAATAATGTAATCTATACATTACTTTAAATTGTATCAATGTATGTCTAGCATTTAACGAACAACGATGTATACGTTGTAAACTTTCTTCCCAAGTTTCTTTCGTTATAGATAAACCTATTTCATTTTCCCATGTTTGTCGATATATTTCTGTTGTTGGATTCTCCCTATCCAAAATAATATTGTATATATAAGCTAGTAATTTTTCTGTATTTGGGTGCTTGTTAAACAGTTCATCTAATAATCCTGGTTCTTTATTTTTATACTCTTGTGTGTTTGACTTAATATAATCTCTAATTTGTAAATACCTAAACAAGTTATGTGATGGCAATCCATAGATATCTTGTAACTCATGAAATGAAAGAAATTTTCCTTTTCTGTAAAGGTGTTCTATCCTTTTAATTCCTAAATCATCCCAATGTCTAAACCCCCTATCTAATATAGAGGGTTTAAATAAAGGGTTATTCATAATTGGTAGGCTAAGTGACAAATGATCTAAATGTAAATTCTTAACTATTTGTTTCCAAATGCGTCTATTACTATGAATTATAGGGTTGTCCCTATAAATTTTTTTTTTTACTTCCCTTGGCGCAAAAAGAATCGAACCTACATTGAAAGGTAAACAATCTTCCTTTTCCATCTTTAACCACATTGGTTCATGATCCAAATTTACCCACCAAAAATTCATATTCTTAATCTGAACTGCCCAGAAATAATATAAAAAATTTGGAAGTGCTAATCCTCCATTTATCTTGGATTTACATACATGTTTTTTACTTATTCTATGATTTTTATAGTCCCAGATAAAACTATTAACAATGTTATCAATTTTTTTTTTTAAGTTTTCGGGAGATAAAAGGGAATAGCTTGAAACAAATATAACAGTTGTGGTAAGAAAACCATTTTTATAGCATTTATTCTACCAATCATAGATATAGGAAGTGTTTTCCAATATAAAATATTTTTTCTAAGTTTATTTAATAATTGAGGATAATTAGATTTAATTAATGAGTTATAGGATTTAGATACATTAATTCCTAAATATTTAAATTTGTCTGTAACTATTTTTAGTGGATATTGTTGTAATATATTTAATTTTATTCCAGTTATAGGCATAATATCACTTTTATTCCAATTAATTCTATATCCAGAAAATGTACTGAATTTAGTTATAACATTAAATAGCTTAGGAATACTAATCTCCGGTTTTGTAATATAAATTAAGACATCATCTGCGTATAGAGATATTTTATTAGTTGTAGTATCAGTATTATATCCATATATTTCTGGTTCAGATATAATCCTTTCAGCTAAAGGCTCTATCACCAGAGCGAATAACAAAGGCGATAGCGGACATCCTTGTCTACAACCCCTTTAAAGCTTAAATTTAGCTGATAATATTTGGTTAGTTAATATTCTTGCAGTAGGATTCGAATATAGAATTCTTACCTATTTACAAAATCTATCCCCCAATTGGAATTTCTCCATTATTTTAAATAAATATGGCCATTCAACCTGATCGAATGCTTTTTCTGCATCTAAGGATATAACAGCTAATTCCGTATCACATACTCTTTTTTGAGTATATAATATTGAATAACTGTCTCAAATTGTGGGATGAATAACGTTTTGGAATAAAACCTGTTTGATCATGATGTATTAATTTAGTGATCACCAAACTTAATCTCCGAGATAAAACTTTAGCTAATATTTTTTGATCTGTATTTAAAAGAGCAATTGCTCTGTATGATCCAGGGTCTTCCAAATCCTTGTCAACCTTAGGAATAAGTGTAATTGTGGATTCATTTAAAGATTCCGGTAATTTTCCTTGTTCATATGTATATTTATACACTGTATGTAATCTTGGGGAAATCAGATCTTGAAATTTCTTATAAAATTCTGCACTCAGGCCATCAGGGCCCGCAGCTTTTCCATTATTTAACGATCCAATTGATTCTTCAATATCTTTTACTGATATATCAGCGTTTAACAAGTCTCTACCTTCCTGATCTAAACTGTTAATATGACATTCTTGTAGGAATGTTTCCATTCCATCTGTTTGTCCTGTTAATTTAGATGAATAAAGATTTTGATAATATTGTAAAAATATATCATTGATGTCTTTTGGTAAAGTCGATATATTTCCATGCTCAGATCTAATTCTATGTATCATTTTTCATCATCTAGTTTTCTGAGTTGTCGTGCCAACAATTTTTGTGGTTTATCTCCAAATTCAAAATGCACTTGTTTAGTTTGTTGAAAAAGTTTAATAACTTGATTAGAGTATATTTTATTTAGTTTATATTTTAATATTGCAATTTTATTACTTAACACTTTGGAAGGATATTTTGTATTTTCAATATCTAATTGTTTTATCTCCTTTTCCAACTTTTGTTCCGTCTTTTGATTTTCTTTGTTAAAATATGCTTGTGCTGATATTATTGCACCGCGCATTAATGCTTTAAATGTATCCCAAAGAAGTGATGGTGAAATTTCAGGTTTGTCTTTAGTTTCAAAAAATAATTTAATCTGTTTTACCAAGTAATCATAACAAGCCTTGTCCTTTAATATTTGGGGATTGAGCCTCCAGTTAGGAGTTTTATTAGTTATATCTTTTAATTTTATCTTAAATGTTAGTGGAGCGTGATCCGAAATAATAATATTATGGTATTTTGCATCATACGTAAATGGAAGTAGTTTTGAATCTATTAAAAAATAATCTATCCTCGAACAAGTTCCGAATACAGGCGAGAAAAAAGAATATTCTCGTCCCGATGGGTTATCTATTCTCCAGATATCCTTAACATTTGCTGTACTAATAAAATAATTTATAAGTTTACTTGACTTAGAAATAGCTTTCCTTTTCGTTGAAGATCTATCTAAATAGTTATCTAAAGTACAATTAAAATCACCCCCAATTATTAAGTTATATTAAGTAGATATAGGGATATTATTAAATATTTTCTTAAAAAATAATGGGTTATCAAAGTTAGGGGCATATATATTCATAAGGATTACTTTCTTAGAATATAATTCCCCTGTAATTATTACATATCTACCCTCCGTATCCTCTATTATAGAGCTTTGTTTAAAAGGTATACCTTTACGAATAATTATTGCTACCCCTCTAGACGTATGTATAAATGAAGAGTGATACACTTTCGAAATCCATTTAGCTGTTAATCTGTGTCGAGCATCTTTTTTGAGGTGGGTCTCTTGAAGAAAAGTGACATCTGATTTCAATCTGTTTAATTGGGCTAACATCTTACCTCTTTTAATTGGTTCATTAATTCCCTTAACATTCCAACTACAGAAGGTGATTCCATCACCCCCAGTCTTCACATTAATGTCTTGCATTTTACTATTAGGGTGGTTTATATTGGAGTAGCCGTCTCGGCTCATCCAACTCAACATTATACCCAAACATTGGATCGATGAAAATTAATATATGTCTCACTATTCCATATACACGTCTCCTTAAACTAATTATATACCAATCATAAATATATTCATATAATATATAATATAGAATCAAATATCTGATATACAAAAAATAATAAAAAATGTGAGTAAAAGTGAAGTGAAGGGTGTTAATAAAGTGCCCGGAAAAAAAAGTAACTACACCTATATATAGTGTAGTCTGTGTTAGTGTAAGCCACACTAGCGTGGCTACTAATCTACGGACTTCTGTTTTTTTTTTTTTTTTAAAAAGATGTTAATAGTTCCAGCTCCTATCTTGAGTGCTGCATATATTGGGGTGGGGTACTAAATTTATATACTTAGTGATTATTCATATTACTAGTATCTATTGTGATTAATGTTATGATAAGTGATACTATGTTAGGGGAATAATTGACATTTTTAAGGGATAGTTAATACAAAACTATGACTATTATGTACTAATTTATTTATTAGTAATCTATCCATCTCTCTTTAAACCAAAATTAAAGTCCGTGTCCATTATTCCTCCTCTCTCTCCATGGATAATTCATAACCGCAGGTGGGTAATAAAAGTTCAGCCTTCTTCTTCTTCCTCCAGTTCTTCTTCCTCTTCTGTTTTCTTCTGTATGTTTCGAGCGAATTCCAGTGCTTCTGTATGTTTAACGAAACAGTACTCCTTATTGTTGTAGGTTACTCTTAATGTTGCTGGGTACATCAGGCCATATCTCAGATCCTTTATATCCTTTATATTCCTCAGAATACCTCTTGTTTCTGTGAATAAAGATCTTCTCTTGGCCACTTCCGCAGGGTAATATCTGAAGATACTAATATTATCCCCTTCGTATTTAAGATTTTTCTTACGTATTATTATCTTCATCATGTCTTCAAAAACATGATCGTAAGCCACCTTTACAATCATTTGGCTTGGGGGTGCATCTCTCCCAGGAACCCGACTTAATGCCCTGTGTGCACGGCCCAACAGGGGTTCTTGATCCAAATTCAAAATGTCCTTTAGGAGTTTTGCAACAAATTTTCGAGGGTCTTGATTTCCCTCACGACCCTCGCTCAATCCAACTATACGCAAATTCTTACGCCTTTGACGTCCCTCCAAATCGATACATTTCTCATTTATTTTGCGTAATAATTCTGATAGACGTTTGTTCTCGGAGCGGAGCTTCTCTCTCTCCTTAGTATTTGATGCGGCAAGCTCAGTTAGCTCTTTAATTGCATCATTTTGTTGGTCGAGCGAGATTAAAATAGGATCTATCTTCTCATCCAGCATTCTTTCCATCCCAGCAACTTTGTCGTTTACCTCAACCATTTGGTTTTGTAACTCGGCGTTCGCCTTTTCTTTCCATTCGTTCATCATAATCTTTACCGTCTCTATGACTTCTTTTTTTAATTCATCTTTAATTTTCTCATGAAACACCAGAATATCTGCTCTTAAAGTTTTTATTTCATCTTTATACTCCTTCTTCATTTCTTTAAGCATTTTCTTCATCTCACCTAGGATGGTGTTTTTAAGTTTCTCCATTTCAGTTTTCCTCAGTGAGATCTCCTCTTGGGGAGCAAACCAAACTCGAGCCCAAGGCTCCAGCGGGGCCTACTTCCTTTCTTGGAGGTCTTTTTCCACCAGTGGGGGGGGGAGCGTTGCATCTTATTTTCTTATTAAAGTCGCGCGCCTGATGACGTCACGCACCTTTTCAACGCTACCGGAGCCGTTCACAGTCGTTCTCCTGCGGTAAGCAAGTTTAGTTGACCCCTTTACCCCCGTTTTTTCTTCAGTTTTTAACGGAGCTGGAATGGCGCGACTTCCACTTATTCCATGGCGCCACCGGAAGTCCACCTGTGCCTATTTGGACTGAACTATAAAACTGCAAGGGTCTTCCAAGAAGCATTCACAGAACAAAACTCTATTACCAGACAGCATAAGGTCATAAGGTCATAAGTGTTAGGAGCAGAATTAGACCATTTGGCCCATCAAGTCTCCACCACCATTCAATCATGGCTGTTCCATCTCCCTCCTAATCCCATTCTCCTGCCTTCTCCCCATAACCCTTGGCACCCATACTAATCAAGAATCTATCTATGTCGGCTTTAAAAATATCCAGTGATGGCCTCCACAGCCTTCTGTGGCAATCTACTGTGCATACCAGTTTCAAAGGTTTCAAAGAACATTTATTGTCATGTGTACCAATTAAGGTACAGTAATATTCGTATTATCATACAGCCATACTAAAAATAAAACAACAAGACACACAACTACATAAAAGATAACATTAACACCCATCACAGCAGATGCCCCATATTCCTCACTGTGATGGAAGGCAATAAAGTCGAATCTTCTTCCCTCATTTTTCTCCCGCGATCGGGGCAGTCGAACCATCCATCGAGGTGATCGAAGCTGCCGCAGCCAGCAGTCGATGCCCCTACATTGGGGCGATCGAATGCTCGCGTCGGGACTGTCGAAATTTATGCGGCTTGGAGCTCCTGAAGTTGGTCTCTAACCAGAGACCGCGAGTTCCACGATGTTAAAATCCGCAGGCTCCCGCAGTTGGAGCTTCCGTGGTTGATCCCTGGCAAAGGGATTGCCAGCTTCACGATGTTGGAAGGCTCCCCAGCAGAGGCTGCCAACTCCTTAATGTTAGGCCGCAGTGCAGACGGAGAAGCCATACGAAAAAAAAAAATTGCATCTCCGTTGAGGTATGAGATTTTAAAAAGTTTCTCCAAATCTCCCCCCCCCCTCATAAAACAGCAAAAGAACACTAAGACATACATTTAACACATTTTATAAAACAACAGAGAAGGAAGGGACAGACTGTTGGCGATGCAGCTGTTGCTGGTGCCATCCGGTGGTCAAATTTTGTAACAAAGACTAAGAAATGTGGACTTATGACAATATCTCAGCAAAGAAAGGTTAATGATGAAATTCACCATCACCTGTTCTTCAGCATAGACCTATGTCATTTAAAAAGTGTAAGTGAAGATCAAGATGTCAAGTTTGACACAAAGTTCTTGGTCGACTGGGCAGCAATGACTTCTGATGGGAGACACAAAATGGTGGAGTAACTCAGCAGGACAGGCAGCATCTCCGGAGAGAAGGAATGCGTGACATTTCAGGTCGAGGCCCTTCTTCAGACTTTTCTGATGCCCTGTATACCTTTGAGACAGGCACTGCTTACAGCATTGGAGTGGTACCACTAGCACTGTTCCCACAAATTCCATAGGCAGGATAAGCAAACCAACATCAGCATCTTCTCCCAAGCCTCTCGAATCAAGCCTCTAATTACATTCGGCAGACTCTAATTGTGCATTGCATTGTTCACAAGTCATGTTCATCGGACTACTGTCACAGTCAAGAGCTTACCAACTGATCATAGGAAATACTTAAGGATGCCATTATAGTCTAATTGAAGAAATATAACACCTTAATTGAATTCCTGATCTGTAACACTTTAGGATGGAGAATTAGCATGGATGACTATGTGGGTTTCTTAAGTGTGTTCCAGTTTTCTTTCACATCTCAAAGTCACGAGGGTTAGCAAGTTAATTAGCTGCAGTATGTCAGCAATGAGTGGATGAGTTGTAGAATCTGGGGGAAGCTGTGAGAAATGTAGAGAGAATAAAAATCAGGTTAATGTAGGATCTGTATAAATGGATGGTTGATGATCAACATGGATAAGTTGGACCTAAGGGATTGTTTAATGCTATCTCTACATCCCTATGAAAAAGAGATTCAGTAAAGAGATAAACTTTAAAGAGATTTTAAAATGAGGTACCTAAAGACTGAGAGAGATTAAGCAAGCGAATTCCAGAGTTTAAAACCTTGACATTTGAAGGTCAAAAGGGTAAATCCCCGTAGTTTGGAAATCAAGAACCAGAGGGCAAATGTTTAAGGTGAGAGAGGAACATATGAATAGAAACACGAGGAGCAACTTTTTCACGCAGAATACTTGATAGGTGAATGGAGCAAGCTGCCAGCTGGTAATGGTTGAAACAGGTGCAATAACAATATTTTAAAGAATTTTAACAGGTGCATGACCAGGAAAGGTTTAGAAGGATATGGGTCAAAAGGAACTGGCCTAGATGTGCATCCATAGTTGGTATGACACGAAGCTGGGTGGCAGTGTGAACTGTGAAGAGGATGTTAGGAGATTGCAGGGTGACCTGGACAGGTTGAGTGAGTGGGCAGATGCATGGCAGATGCAGTATAATATAGATAAATGTGAGGTTATGCACTTTGGCGGCAACAACAAGGGGGCAGATTATTATCTCAATGAGGTTAGGTTAGGTAAGGGGGAGGTGCAGCGAGACCTGGGCATCCTTGTACTGAAAGTTGGCTTACAGGTACAGCAGGCAGTGAAGAAAGCTAATGGAATGTTGGCCTTCATAACAAGAGGATTTCAGTATAGGAATAAAGAGGTTCTTCTGCAGTTGTATAGGGCTCTGGTGAGACCACATCTGGAGTATTGTGTAATCTGGACCACACCTGGAGTTTTTGTCTCCTAATTTGAGGAAGGACATCCTTGTGATTGAGGCAGTGCAGCGTAGGTTCACGAGATTGTTCCCTGGGATGGCGGGACTGTCATATGAGGAACGATTGAAAAGACTAGGATTGTATTCACTGGAGTTTAGGAGGATGAGAGGATATCTTATAAAAACATATAAAATTATAAAAGGACTGGACAAGCTAGATGCAGGAAAAATGTTCCCAATGTGGGGCGAGTCCAGAACCAGGGGCCACAGTCTTAGAATAAAGGGGAGGTCATTTAAGACTGAGGTGAGAAAACACTTGTTCACCCAGAGAGTTATGAATTTATGGAATTCCCTGAAACAGAGGGCAGTGGAGGCCAAGTCACTGGATGGATTTAAGAGAGAGTTTGATAGAGTTCTAGGGGCTAGCTGAGTCAAGGGGTATGGAGGAAGGCAGGCACGGGTTATTGATAGGGGACGATCAGCCATGATCACAATGAATGGCAGTGCTGGCTCGAAGGGCCGAATGGCCTCATCCTGCACCTATTTTCTATCTATGTAATCTATGCATGAATGAGTTGGGCTGAAAGGCCTATTACTAGCTGAAGGGGCTCTGGTCAATATGAAGGATAACATTTTAAACAAGTTGGGGAATAGCCCAGGCACTGGAGGGACTAGAATGAAGATCAAACTGTATGCAGGAAATTTAACTAGGAAACCAATTATAGAGCTAGTTTCATTTTTTAAATGTAGTTTTTTTAGTTACTTATAAATAATATACGTTTTTGCTTTTAAAAAACTCAGAAGTCATAGAGTCATACAGCATGGAAACAGGCCCT
The DNA here is from genome assembly GCA_963514005.1 of Raja brachyura. The sequence continues at coordinate 93,358,365 of OY740783.1, read as the reverse complement.
TCGGCCCTATTTGCCACACCGACCAACATGCCCCATCCACACTAGTCTCACCTACCTGCATTTGGCCCATATCCCTCTATCCATATACCTCTCCAAATGTTTTCTTTTAAACGTTGAGAAACTCTTTGTTAACCTTCTCTAACCATTTCTTGAAAATACTCAGCAACATCTTGTGAGACAGCCACTTGCTACATTGTGGTCAGTATTCTGGTAACCATTTGCATGAAAAAAAATCTTTTAACTTTGCTGTTAAGAACAAATCCTAAATTTACACCAGGATGTTGAGTTGTAGTATTTCAACCTTTCATTCTATATTAAGCAAATACCATCCTGCTCATCACAGGTCACTTCATTCAGTATGAGAGTACCAAAAAGGGACTCCCATATTCCCAAAGCAACCAATCCAACCTCACCTCCAACCTATTGTACAGTGCTCAGCATATTTAAAAAATGCCTGAATTTTTATTGGAATAATTTTTCCTCATTTTCCTAAAAATATATTCTCATGGAAGGCTTACTGAAGAAACCTCTTGTAGGAATTAAAAATATGGTGCACATTTTCCAAAATAATATCAGAATCCCACAATGAACTATGCATATATTGTGAATATATATTTGAGAATCACAGAAGCACATACTCATGAAACAACCCCCAATGCATTCTCATGGAAAGATCCCAAATTAGCACCACAGTTGAGCTTAGAAAATAGATTTTTTCTTACTACGTAACAATTTATCACACTCTTTTAGACCTTTCTACTTAGACCTGCTCTATGTTTTTGTTTCCCCTGCTGTATTTTAATGAGATTTCTTGTTTGCCTTCTGCCATTCCTAATCCTTCAATGACACAACACAGTAGATGTGTGGCATACTTTGAAAGAATCCTTTTTATGTACTGCCAATATTCATTGAGCAAGAAGTTTGATTGTTTTAATTGGTCTTCTTTACGGCAGCATCACTTGTCAGTACCACACTTCTAAATGGATTATAATGTAATTTTGCATGATTTATGACTCTGTGGGGAATTGCCTCATCCTTTCATTCAGAGACGGTTTAAAAAGAGGATGTTGCTATCCTGGCAGCGGGAAAGGAAATCAATTCACGTTTATTCGAATTATTATTGTCAAGGAACACGGTTGGGTCACAACAGTCATTATTACACAACTTATTAGAATTTGCCAGTGGCGATTCTGGCTCTGACCCAATCACTCATTATTTTAGACTCTTGTGCAAAGAGCTGATATGTCTGTGACTATCCTGACAGAAGTATATTAAACTATGAGAGGCATAGATAGGGTAGAATGTCAGAATATTTTTCCCAAGGTGGAAATATCAAAGACGAGAGGGAAGAACCTTAAGGTAAAAAGGGCAAATGATATGTAGGGGGCAAGTTTTTTTTTGTGGTGAGTGTCTGCGATACATTGCCAGACATGGTAGAGGCAGATACTGACAGTGGCATTTAACAGGCTTTTAGATGAGCACATTAATGTACAGGGAATGGAGTGATATATTTCAATGTGCTGTCAAATGAGTTTACTTTAATTTTGGCATCATGTTCAACACAGACATTGTTGGTTGAAATGGCTGTTCCTGTGCTATATTTTTCTATGTTCTATGAAATATTTAATTTAATTCATTAGCCCGTTGTGCAAGTTGGTATGTATCCACTTAATTGTTGTGCACAAAAATGCTTGGTTCTCATTGTGAAGTTGAGGTCAGTCAAACACTGTTTGCCACCTGCCTTTATTCACTTTGTAAGGTACACTGAAAATATGGCAGGGACCCCACTAAATTTAACTTTAGACAGAATTTTTGCAGACTCTTTTCTCAAATGACCTTCTCTTTTATTTTGAAATAGTTCTGTACATTGAGTAAAATTATACTTCTTTGTTACGAATAATTGCAAAAATAAGCTAAATGGGTAGTTCTCTTTAACCAGTATTCCTTCGTGAACATTGAACTCACTTTCTGTGTTACAAATGAGATGAACCAATTAAGAAAAAGTGGAGAGAGGTTTTTTGGTACATACTTCAAAAATCATTTTTAAAAGTGTGTTTAATGAGATAAAAGAGTTTGCGATTGCAAATATACAATCCTTCCCCATGCCCCAAAATGGAACATTTGTCTCATTAGACATCCATTTAAAAATGTTTACAGGTTTATATACTGCACAATATTGGCCAAAATTTATGCAAATGAACAATGATTGTCAACTTTCCTTCTCAGGCATTCTATGCTTGCAGATTTCTGAAAGTGTAAGATGGATGCAGATTGAGATCTTTTTTCGATGTCGAGTGAGATTGAATAAGACAAGCATCTGTGTTTTTCAATAACTAATCAGAATGAAGGATGGTGAATATACCAGCAAGAGAGTCTAATTTTTCAGATGTAATAATGGTGGAACCTTTGATGTTTGTTTTCATTGCAAAGTGAGGTTGACAATAAAATTGGGATTTCAGAACATGGGTGCTTTAACAAGGGGATTTTGAAGTTGCTGTCAATGATTTAGTTCCTTCTCCGCAAGGTGAACAATTTTGCAATTTCTGCATAGGAATTAGGACAAAGTAGATGATGATTTCAAGACATCATTCTTGCCTCCATCACCTGGCCCCAGCCTAAAACATTTTACTGAAGGAAGGGTGAAGATAGTAGCTATTATTTACGGTCAATACAAATTAAATGACAATCACAGGACATCATACTTGCTTCATTTCAGCCATCCATTTGAACTAATGTTCAACAGCAAACCAACGGCAAAATAATAATTTCACACCACAAAGATTAATAAATCTTTGCTGGTGTGAAATTATTAAATCAAAATAATAATTTCACACCACAAAGATTAATAAATCTTTGCTCTTAGTGAGCTCAGTTTCTTCCCAACTGATAGGAATTTCAGGCCAACCTCTTTTTAAGAACGGAGGGAGAGAGAAAACGGGGAATTACAGACCAGTTAGTCTAACATCGGTAGTGGGGAAACTGCTAGAGTCAGTTATTAAAGATGGGATAGCAGCACATTTGGAAAGTGGTGAAATCATTGGACAAAGTCAGCATGGATTTATGAAAGGTAAATCGTGTCTGACGAATCTTGTGGAATTTTTTGAGGATGTAACTAGTTGCGTGGATAAGGGAGAACCAGTGGATGTGGTGTATCTGGACTTCCAGAAGGCTTTCGACAAGGTCCCACATAAGAGATTAGTATACAAACATAAAGCATACGGCATTGGGGGTTCAGTATTGATGTGGATAGAGAACTTGCTGGCAAACAGGAAGCAAAGAGTAGGAGTAAATGGGTTCTTTTCACAATGGCAGGCAGTGACTAGTGGGGTACCGCAAGGCTCGGTGCTGAGACCCCAGCTATTTACCATATATATTAATGATCTGAATGAGGGAATTGAAGGCAATATCTCCAAGTTTGCGGATGACACTAAGCTGGGGGGCAGTGTTAGCTGTGAGGAGGATGCTAGGAGACTGCAAGGTGACTTGGATAGGCTGGGTGAGTGGGCAAATGTTTGGCAGATTCAGTATAATGTGGATAAATGTGAGGTTATCCACTTTAGTGGCAAAAACAGGAAAGCAGACTATTATCTAAATGGTGGCTGATTAGGATAAGGGGAGATGCAGCGAGACATGGGTGTCATGGTACACCAGTCATTGAAAGTAGGCATGCAGGTGCAGCAAGCTGTGAAGAAAGCGAATGGGATGTTAGCTTTCATAGCAAAAGGATTTGAGTATAGGAGCAGGGAGGTTCTGCTTCAGTTGTACAGGGTCTTGGTGAGACCACACCTGGAGTATTGTGTACAATTTTGATCTCCAAATCTGAGGAAGGACAAGATTGCCATAGAGGGAGTGCAGAGAAGGTTCACCAGACTGATTCCTGGTATGTCAGGACTGTCTTATGAAGACTGGATAGACTTGGTTTATACTCTCTAGAATTTAGGAGATTGAGAGGGGATCTTATAGAAACTTACAAGATTCTTAAGGGGTTGGACAGGCTAGATGCAGGAAGATTGTTCCCGATGTTGGGGAAGTCCAGGACAAGGGGTCACAGCTTAAGGATAAGGGGGAAATCCTTTAAGACCGAGATGAGAAATACTTTTTTCACACAGAGAGTGGTGAGTCTCTGGAACTCTCTGCCACAGAGGGTAGTTGAGGCCAGTTCATTGGCTATATTTAAGAGGGAGTTAGATGTGGCCCTTGTGGCTAAGGGGATCAGCGGGTATGGAGAGAAGGCAGGTATGGGATACTGAGTTGCATGATCAGCCATGATCATAATGAATGGCGGTGCAGGCTCGAAGGGCCGAATGGCCTACTCCTGCACCTAATTTCTATGTTTCTATGTTAACCTCTGAGCAAGCAAGCATATGCTAGACCAATTAAATCAATTCAAAATTTGGCACAGAAAGAACAGGGAAGGAAGTAAAGAACAATTAAGAAAGGGTAAATTAAAATATTGAAAATAAATGTAAATCCGTCTTATTTTTCAAATAACCCCAATGATTGACAACTAAAGAATGAGATACAATATTTGTACAGGTTTCTTTTCCAGAGTGGTTGATTGAGTAATGAATAATACCATTTGGGCTTTGAATGATATGACTTAACTTGAAGTTATGGATTTACAACTATTGTGCAAATAGCTGTCAATGTATTGCTGACTATAAGTTATTTTGCCTAACTTGTTTATGCCAATCATGTCGCTGAGATACTTGACCAAAAATAGCTGCAAACATCACTGATACTTTGGTGGAATATTTCAGGTGAAGGTGTACAAAAATGATGCAGTTCTTGGCCATGTCCCATGCCTACCTGTACTCTCTTGGGACAGATACAAATGGCTGATCTTGTTGCCATTCTGTGCCTCCAAGTCTCATTTGTGACTGGGCTTGAGGGAAGGGGGGGGGGGCAGGTAAGCAGAGGTTCTGCCCTGGGGTGGCCCTGCTCTCATACTGGGGGTCGAACTTTGCCTCCCATCAGAGTTGCTGAGGATTATGGCAATGTTTAAATACCCTTGAAATTCAGATGTTTTAAAAGTGGAAAAATTGAAATAATCAATTGAAACATTTAAAAGCATTAAACAAAAAACAAAGTGTAAAATATTTAGAAATGGCAGGAAATATTAAGCTGAAGTAAAACACTTGAAAACAGAACTTCTATCCTCTGCTAGGTCTTAGAGTACTTTGGATAGGAGAGGTAATTTCCTGGCATACTGCTTGAATACATTTCACATGAATAGAGCATAACAAAAGAAGATCGTCATCCTCAACTATAAGAGATCACTAGATTTGCCTTGCCCTTGCTCAGGTGTATTGATAACAACGATTAAGTGGATGGGAACTTGGAATGTGTATGTAATTGGGAACAATCCATCAGATGCAAATTGGAGCATTGTTATGCACCAGTTTGGGTAGCTTTTAATGGCGAACAACATTAACAAATCTATCATAATATCATGTTTTATATTTGTGACAAAAATTCTAGATGTTATGTTGCATTGTAATGTGGATCATAGAGTAACAGCTCTAAGTAAGTCCTTTTGTCTTTTACTTTCTGTGACACCTTCTATGCAGTCACTGAAGTCCACATTATTATGCAAGATTTTGTTTCATGCAGCAAATGAATTGTAGGATTTTACAGACCGATGCTGATGCAGGTTACTTAATGTTTCTGTATGCAATCCTACGCTGCTAATGTTGTCAACATTTACCATTGCTGAAGGATGAGAAAAGCAATTGAAATTATGTTAACCTTAAGTTTTTGGCTTTGATTACTCCAGTCGGTCTGGGCTGTACGTAGATTGACTAAACAGAATCCCACACAATAATACCAACAATACACTTAGTAGCCACGTAATAATAACTACAGCAATAATATATTGTATAGTATCATTTTATACCTTATCAAAATTAATGCAATGCCATAAACTAAGCTTGCATCTATATGGGAATGGCCAATATTGCAATTTAACGATATATGAGAGATATATCTGATGAATGGTTTTGACCCAAAACATCACCTATCCATGTTCTCCAGAGATGCTGCCTGACCTGTTGAGTTACTTAAGCACTTTGTGTCCTTTCATGAAAGATAAAAGTCTGTCAAAAATAGTTTAGTTCCAGTGGTTAGCAGGAATGCCTTTAACCAGCGTTCAGATAATCATTAGCAACAAGCACAAATAAAGAGAAAGGCTGCAATAAGTGGGAAATAAAACATCTTAGTTTTATTCTGTTGTTAAAGAAGAACAAAAAATAATCAATCCAATACATAATTGTTTGTCAGGATTCCTGTCAAAGGCATTTGATTATTAACTAAAGCTAATCTTTTTAATATTGTTATGGATCCTTGGTATTTGAAAAATATTAGAGGAGATAATGGATTGATTAGATTGTGCTGTTAAAATAGATAAAACATTGAGAGAAGTGAGAGAAACAAACTGTTCCCATGCAAGAAGGATCTATAAAGCCAAAGAATACAATTGTCCAAAAAAAATTACGAGTTGGCGGAGTTAGTGTTTAAGATCGAATTCTGTACAATACTAATATATAGATTACCTAAAATTGGAGAATTCAATGTTCATTTTGTTGTGTAGTAGGCTACCCAAACGGCATATGAGAGGTTCTTCCTCCAGTGTGCGTGTGGGCTCATACTGGCAAGGGAGGGAGCCCAGGACAGAAATGTCATTATACTGTAGGAATGGGAAGAGGAGTTAAAAATGGTTAGCAACTGGGAGATGCAGTGGGCCTTGGCAGTCGAGTGCAAGAATTCGGCAAAACAGTTGCCAAGTCCAAGCTTGGTCTTGTCTCTGTACAGGAAGCAACGTCAGGAACATTGCAGACAGTAAATTAGGTTACAGAAGGTGCACATAAACCTCTGTCTCACTTGCTGTGGTCCATGTATGGAGATGAGGGAGGAGGTATAGGGACAGTTGTTAAGTTTCCTGTTGGTGCAGGGGAAAGTAACTGAGAAGGGGATAGTTTGGGTGAGAATGGATGAGTGAACCAAGGAGCTGCAGAGGGAGGAGAAGGAATGTTGGAGATGGGTGAAGAGCTCATCACTGGGCAGTAGAAAAAGATCAGGAGGTGGAGCCCACGCAAATAGACCTAAACATTATTGAGTGCCCAGAACACATTGAACTGTGGACATAGGGGTACAACGGTATGGCCTCTGCTGTGAAGGGATGTCTGGGGCGATGGTGAAAACCTGACAGGGGTAAGGGCTCGGATCAGAGGGCTGGAGAGCGGACTGAGGGATGATGGGGGCTCAGAGTAGAGGAGGTTTGTCAGGGGTGGAACTGTCTGGCCCTATGCTCCAACATAAATAATTCTATATTTGATGCAGGTTGCACAAAATGAAAATGTACTCTGTGTGATTGAGTATTCCAAAAACCTAAACAGTTACACAAAGGATAGACACAAAGTGCAGGAGTAACTCAGCAAGTCAGGCTGCATCTCTGGAGGAAATGGATAGGTGATGTTTCGGGACGGGAAAAGCGTCCCCAACCCAAAACGTTGCCTATCATTGTCCTCCATAGCTATCTTTGTAACACAAGTTACAAGTGTAACTTGTTTCTACAGTTATACAAAGGAGTTAAACCGGTAGATAGAATGGAGGCTTCAAGGCCACAATGCACCTGAAGACCCAGAAAACTCATCTCTCAGTACTACACTGTGTAGAAGCAGAAATGTTAATGCAGAATGATTCAAGATAGGCATGAAGATAAAATCCTCCAGATGCCTAGCAGTTCATAAAGTTTAGCTTACATCCAGTATACTAAAGCTAATTAGAAAATAACTTGTTTGCCTAAAATTGCCCACAGCACAATATAAAGTTCATTATAAACAGACGGAAAATCTATTATGATTATTTCACAACAGTGCTTGACCTGCATTCATCATTATAAGCCATAAAAAATGTAATTTTTTTCTTCTCTGGTTGTGAATAATCTTGTGTCAAAAGTCTGCATTATTATGCCTGTTTATGTAGGGAATTATCTGTTGCATATTTCTGCCATTTCTTATTCATCATTCAAGGTATCACTAATGTGGAAAAAGGTCAACATATAACAGGCGAACATGCGGTACCCAGACGTGGCGCCAACGGATGAGAAGCCGAAGCAAAGAAGTCGAAGCCAAAGAACCGAATGGAAACTAAACCAAAACCAAATAACTGAAAGAGCACAAAGCTGAAATGCCAACAAACCGAAAGGATGGGATGCCTAAATGCAAATGAACTGATGCCTAAAATGGTGCCTAAAAGCCAACAAGCTGAAAAGCTGCATTGCGTAAAAGCAAACTCACCGTATGGCCGCTCTGTTGAAACGCCACCTACCCGAAAGGCGACATCACCTACAAGCCAACTTGGTGCTTGAGTTCAGATTACCCAGTCACCTATGGCTTGTGTGGAAAAATGACCCACATGCTCCCGTCTCCCCCTTCTCTGCCCCCCCTCTCTCTACATTCTCTCTCTCCCCTTCTCTCTATCCCCCTCCCCTCTCTTTTTCCCCTCTTCTCCTCCTCACTCTCGTCTCTCTCCTCTTCTCTCTTTCTCTCCCCTCTTCTCTCTCTCCCCATCTCTCTCTTCCCCCTCTCTCTCCCCCTCTCTCCCCTTTTCTCTCTCCTCCTCTCTCCCCCTCCTTTCTCTCCCCCATCTCTCTCCTTCTCCCCATCTCGATTTCTCTCCCCTTTTCTCTCTCTCTCTCTCCCTCTCCCTCTCTCTCTCCCTTCTCTCCCCCCCCCCCCCCCCTTCTCTCTCCCCCGACTTATGCAGAGTGGCTATGGAAGTTGAGAAAATGGCACTGACAGCAAAGATAGACACAAAATGCTGGATTGGCTTAGTGGACATGCAGCATCTCTGGAGAGATGGAATGGGTGGTGTGGGAAAATGACCACCCACCCTCCCGCCGGTGGAGATGGTGGAGAGGGGGAGAGAGATAGGGGGGAGAGAGAAGAGGGAAGAGGGGGGGGCAGAGAGAGGGGGAGAGAGAGGAGGAGGGAGAGAAGGGGGAGAGAGAGAAGGGAGAGAGAGACAAGGGGGAGAGAGAAGATGGAGAGAGAAGGAGAGCCGGGAGCGTGGGGGTCATTTTCCCACACAAGCCATAGGTGATTGGGCAATGTACCCAAGCACCAAATTGTAAGCGGCCGAAGGTGCGCATCCCACGGGACAGCCCCCACTCTCCCTCGGAACGCACACAGCAAGCCCCCGTGCACAAAACAACATAATCTGTAAACTGTTTTAACCGAAGATGGACACAAAAAGCTGGAGTAACTCACCGGAACAGGCAGCATTTCTGGTGAAAATGAATGGGTGATGTTTTGTATCGAGACCATTCTTCAGACCTGAAGACTGAGTCTGAAGAGTCTTGACCCGAAACGCCACCCATTCCTTCTCTCCAGAAATGCTGTCTGTCCCACTGAGTCACTCCAGCATTTTGTGTCTATCTTTGCTGTCAGTGCCAGTTTTCTCAACTTCCATAGCCACTCTGCATAAGCGGGGGAGGGAGAGAAGGTGGGAGAGAGATGGGAGGGAGAGAAGAGAAATGGGAATGAGAGGGGGAAGAGAGAGAAAATGGGAGATAAATAGAGAAGGGAGAGAGAGGGGGAGGGGGAGGGGGAGAGAAAGAGCGAAGGGGAGAGAAAGAAGGGAGAGAGAGGGGGGAGAGAAGAGGGGGAGAGATAAGTGGAGAGAGAGAAGGGTAGAGAAAGAGAAGGGGAGAGAGAGAGGGGGGTAAGAGAGAGAGGGGGGTAAGAGAGAGAGAAGAGGGGAGAGAAGGGGAGAGAGAAGGGAGAGCGAGGGGGAGAGAGAGGAGGTGGAGAGAGAGGCAAGAGAGAGAGGGGGGAGAGAGAGAAGAGGGGAGAGAGAAGGGGAGACGGGAGTGTTGGGGTCATTTTAGGTGAGTTTGCTTTTAGGCAATGCAGCTCTTTGTTTAGTTGGCTTTCAGGCGTTCTGCCTTTTCGGTTAGTTTGCATTTAGGCATCCCATCCTTTCGGTTAGTTGGCGTTTCAACTTCGTACTCTTTCAGTTATTTGGCGTCTTGGCCTCGTTTCCATTCGGTTCTTTGGCTTCGACTTCTTTGCTTCCACTTCTCGTTCGTCGGTGCCACGTCTGCACATGAATATTTCAAATTAAATGCCCGATGGCAAACAAAACAAAAACAATATCTAATTTAATTTAAGGGCAAGATTAAGACAAGGACTTTATGGTTAAAATAGCCTTTATCTCCTTTCCGCACCCAAAGCATTCCAAAATGGAACATTACTCACCTGCAATGCTCAACATGTAAACAACCCGTTAATAAAAACGGACATATTTTTAAAAATATATTTGAACACCACCTTTGCCAACTTTAGGATGCTTGTACCCCATTAATTGTTTTTAAAGAAAAGTTACTAATACTGTATTAGAGAAATGTACTAGAATATAGTTTATGTGGTGACACCGAATATGATGTAAAGTTGGATTGAAAATCACCAGTAAAGCTGATGGTCAACTCAGTCAACACGCTACCAAAAGACTTCCCCTACATAGGTCCTGGGTGCAGCTCTTCAAAGATACGGTGCGTCATCCCAAGATGTCTTTGTTGGATTTTGGAGATTTGCAAACCATGGCACTATGAGGAATATTCTTCAATTGACAAGTATTTCTGAAGATGAGCAGTCAATTCTCCTTCTGTGTGCAAAATGGTCAAAATTATTAAAAGCTATTTCTGCAATAATGCATAATTATCCTCAATAAAATGTAATTTCTTATGTTAGGCATTGTATGCTTTCATGCATTGTGCTTTCTTGTTATCTCAGATAGTACTGAAAATAATTAAAATTAATTACATATTTATAGTGAAGTTAAAAATACTTTGTTCTTCCAAAGAATATAACCAGTGTCTTTTATGATTTCCATGTCTGTCTTTCAATTCAGTTTCACATATTAATGTGATAATTTCAGTCCGATTGCTCTCTGATGTGTAACAATATTGGTGTGAGTTAAGACTTATTTTCATATTTTGCACTCTTTCACACGGCGGCTCCTGTTGCCATTTATACAAGAGCATCTTAGTGTTGACAATTTCAACACGGCTTTTCTCTTGACATGACCATTGTAACTGTAACTAGCACAATGGCCCAGGTTCACTGGTTAAAACTCATTAAAATCTGGTTAAAATAACCAGATTTGAATGACACATGTCATTATTAATTTACAAATCGGCTTCCAACTTGTGGCAAGTAAGAGATAACTGTGAATCATCGTGGCCTGATTTGTGTCTTCCAATGACCTGTTACCTTTAACCTCCCTAGGATTTTCATAAAGGTGCTGCAGTTCCTCCCCAATTGTCCATTAAGTGCACAGGCCTAGCAATTAATAATTTAAGAGCACCTTTTTAATGATTGTATAACTCATAATGTGTGCCAATCTACATCTAAGATTCATAGTGTGAACAAATTAATTTTGAGGAATTACATTCTTTTTTTTAATGCTTGGAGATTTAAACATAAAACATTATTTTTAATTAAAAAACACACATATTGCCATTTGTCCCATTTCCTCTCATATTGCAATCATTTTCCATCATTTAAAAATTATTTCAGTAATTTATATGGATTTCAATTGCCACAATTCACAGATGTTTCTCCACTCTATATATGTGACTGTGTCACTGGATACAGCTCCAACTCCATATTTAAATTTGCCGACCACAGCAATGTTGTTGGAGGAATTATGGATAATGATGAATCTTGGGAGTAGAAGAGAGATCTATCATATAATTCTAAAGTGTCTAAACAACAACCTTGCTCTCAATGTTAGCAAGGAGCTGATTGTTGACTTTAGAAGAGAAAGGCTGAGGATTCACAAACATGTCTTTATTGATGGGTCGGTAGTGGAGAGTGTCAACAACTTCATGTTCCTGGGCATGATATCTCTGAAGATCTAACCTGGACCCAGCACATTATTGCAATCATAAAGAATGATCATCAATGCCTCTAGTTCCTTAGAAGATTGAGGAATATTCTCTTGAACTTCTGCAGGTGTATGGCAGAGAGCAAATTGATTGTGTCATGGTGTGGTTCTGCAACTTGTATTAGGTATGTTACAATACCTACCTTTAGCAGCGCTGCAGTTCTGCCGCTCCCCGTGTGCACGACTTTGGCGCCTTTCAGAGGGGGGCGGGTTTAAAATGCCGATTTTTTTCTAGGCAGCCCAAATCGATCCATGTCGGGCGATTTCATCGCGAAAGAGAAATCGCTCCAACATTTCATTCATAAAGGTATTTTTAAACTACGCTAGATTATTTATTAACTAGAGTAGTTTAAAAATCATCTTCTAAAGCTCTGAACGGTGACAGCGGAACGGACCTAAGGAAGGCGATAAAAGAAGCTACACAATTTATTTTTACATAAAAACTTGATTTTTAGGAAGGCTTTAATCATATTTTTATGTTGCGAAAAGGGGACCAAAAAAAATGTATGAACCGGCTGTATTTTTCATACTGACTTCACCGCAAACTGCAATGTTCTAATCCACTGCATTCCACTAAAACCCACTCGCCAGTTGATTTAAATGGCCATTAATTTACAGGCATTAAACACTAAATTCCTTCCATTTGGCCTATAAATTCATGAAAATGAGATTTTAAAATTATGTTATATTGTGGATTATTGTGTGAATGTTATTTGGACACTTAGGCAATTTTAAAAAAGTTTATATTTTCTTAAGAAACGGATAAATGTTTAGATCTAATTGAATTTTGTAATTAGCTACAATTAGATAACTAACTAATTATATGCTTTAATTTCAGATCATCCAAGTAATATTGTTTCATATTTGTTTCAGAATGCTTCAATCTATAATAACTGAAAATTTCATTGAGTTCTCTTAATTTTTAAGAAAGTTATGGGCTTTTAACTGTTCAAGATCACAGCTTTTGAGTTTAGTCAATTGAAAGGCAATGGGGAACAAGACGCTAATTTCCAAGTATGAAAATGGTCACAACTTTCTTAATACTGAAGATATGAAAGTGAATTAGGTGTCAAATTAAACTTCTTTTTATGCTTTATCTGATGGGATAAATTGCAGACTTGATTTTTAAAATCTCAAAATTTTGTAACATTGCTACTTGTATGCCCCGGAATGAAGATTACAAAAAAATGAGGTTATTGCCCATTCCATCATGGTACTGTCCTCTCCACCAAGGAAGATATCTATAGGAGGTGCTCTTCAAAATAGCAGCCAACATCATTGGGTACTTTTAGAAACTTACAAAATCTTTAAGGGGTTGGACAGGCTAGATGCAGGAAGATTGTTCCTGATGTTGGGGAGGTGCAGGACAAGGGGTCACAGTTTAAGGATAAGGGGGAAATCTTTTAGGACCGAGATGAGAAAAACATTTTTCACACAGCGAGTGGTGAATCTCTGGAATTCTCTGCCACAGAAGGTAGTTGAGGCCAGTTTGTTGGTTATATTTCAGAAGGAGTTAGATGTGGCCCTTGTGGCTAAAGGGATCAGGGGGTATAGAGAGAAGGCAGGTAAGGGATACTGAGTTGGATGATCAGCCATGATCATATTGAATGCCGGTGCAGGCTTGAAGGGCTGAATGGCCTACTCCTGCACCCATTTTCTATGTTTCTATGTTTCTATGTACCCACACCCATTTCACTCCTGTCATTGGGAAGAAGGTAAGGATTCCAAAAACTATGACCTTCCAGTTCAGAAACAGTTTCTTCCCAACAACCCATCAGGCTATTGAACTCTACACACACCAACTATACTATGAACTACGGACCGTCTTGTTTGCATGAGGAGCTTTTGTTTTGTTTTGTACTAATATTGTTTTTATTAATTCCATGGGATTCATTTGTTTACAGATCTTTTATCTGCAAGTAAGACTCACATTGTTCTGTTTTGGTACATATGATAATTAAACTCTCTTGACTCTTGACACTTATTGGAGACACAGGAAACTGCCGATGCTGGTTTGGAAAGTAAAACAAAAAGTGCTGGAATAACAGTTACATTCTAAACAGAACATTGAACAGTACAACAAAAGAAGGCCCTTGCTTGTCTGCACTGAACATGATGCCAAGACCATGTGTCATCTACCTGCGCATAAATCATATCCCTCCTTTCTCTGCACATCCATGTGCTATCGAAAAGACTCTTAAATGCTGCTATCAGATCAGTCTTTAACCTTCAACCCTAGTAGAGCTTTCCAGATACTCAACACTCTGTGTAAAAAAAAAGCCTTGCACAGCTCCTTTAAACTTTGCTCCACTCATGTTACAACTAAGATTTAAGAAAAGCTTAATAAAGGATCCCGACACAAAATGTCACCCCACTGTGTCCTCCAGAGATGCTGCCTGATCCCCTGAATTACTCTACCACTGTGTTTTTTTCCCCTCCACTTATTTCTTGATTGTTATGTTAATTAGGGAGAGAAAACAGTGGTCGCCAAAGTTTCAAATGCCTCATTGCCCTTGTAATCGGCTTGTTCTTCCAATAATTGAGTTGGGGAAATCTATTTTGCTGAAGGCTATGGAAATGAATCTAAATTTAAATTCTGGACCACTTTTTTTCATTTTAATAGAGGTAAGAGATGCGTAGGAAAGCTGTTAGAAGCGGTTCTGCACCATCAGTGCTATTTCCCGATGGCTAGACACAGAAATAATAATGGTTCTTGTAATGCAGACCCAGATCCTAAAGTTAAAAATAAATCAAACGACGATTGAAAAGAAAAAACGATTGTCTGCGACTGTACTGGAAAACATTAAATTATCTGTTTTTTTCATTGTACTAATTTGTTACAATAATGGCAATTAGAAATAATTACCAATGATATTTGTTGTTGAGTGTAATTATAAGGAAATGGATTTTGAAGCTTTTAATAAGGTGTAATGAATGATGCAAAGTTTTATCTGCTGAAGTAGAGTACAGGGAGATAATTTGTTCATGCATTAATTTGCTGAAAAGCTAGTATTAATATTATTACTGAATAATTTGTCACAACTATTGTGAGACAGTTCTCACAAAGTACTATTTTAAAATTCAAAGCACAGTTTATGAATATGAAATATAGTAATTATTAATCTCTGCTCAGAAACCAATCAGTTTTATGTGATTTAAGAATAATCTAACTACTAATGGACAATAGTCTGAAGGATGTGCCTTATTGCTGTTCAGTCACCTAAATATTCCTTTTGGAAGCTTGGCAGCATTTGAAGTTTTACTTTTTCATTTATGAATTTAAATTCTAATTTTGACACCTGGGATAAAGAACTGTTCCCTTTGAGAGCTGAAAATGAACTGAGTCTGGGGAGTCTGAACTCACGTTTTTTCGGGTCAATCCGAAACAAAGCATTAAATTGACTCTGATTCACTCATAGAGGAAATAAATAATGTTCCTGTTAGTGATGAATATAGAATACAATTGCAGAGCCTGATGTTTTAAGAGTAAGTTCAGAGAGATGAGGACCAGTTGGGTGGTTTTGAATAAGATCTGACAGAGATTAATCAAAAGTTCCCTCGGTATCAAGAAAAAAATATTCACGGAGAAAGATACGACTCAGTGAGTATCTGGCTTAGTGAGCTATCAATGGCTCTAATTGTCCTAAAACAAAGAGTAATGACAAATACACACATGTGATTGTTTACCAGCTTCAATGAATACATGTTTAAAAGGGCCAAATATGAAGGAGTGGCAGCATCCTAAAATGAAAAATATATTGGGAATGTTTTGGCCACTGGAACAATGCCAAAAATGACCAGTGCCTGCCCAATAAGCCACGATATTCTTCACTTTTGAGGGCACTGTAAGATGAATTTACTTACAATTAGAGAATTCAATGTTCATGCCACTGGGTTGTAAGCTACCCAAACAAAATATGAGTTGCTGTTCCTCCAATTTCAGTGTGGCCTCATTCTGGCAATGGAGGAGGTCCAGCTCAGAAAAGTTAGTGTGGGAATGGGAATGGGAGTTGTAATGGTTTACAACCAGTAGATCCCATAGGCCTAGATGGGCCAAGCGTAAATGTTCAGGGAGACTATGTTTGATCTCGCCAATGCACAGGAGCTTACATCAGGAACATTGGATGCAGTAGATCAGGTTAGAGGACGTACATGTGAACCTCTATCTAACCTGAAAAAGACTGTCGGAATCCCTGGATGGAGTTGAGGGAGGAGGTATAAGGATAGATGTTGCATCTCCTGTGGTTGCAAATGAAAGTACCTGGCAATGCAGTGGTTTGGGTGGGAAGAGATGATTGAACCATGTGGGGGAAATGGCCCTGCAGAAGGCAGTGGAGAAGGTGTAGATGGGAAGATGTGATTAGTGATGGGATCCCTTAGTCGGTGATGAAAATGTTGGAGGATTATTTGTTGGATGTGGATGATGGTGGGGTGAAAGATGAGGATCAGGGGAACACTGTCCTTATTGCATCTGTGGGGAGAGGGAATGAGAGCAGAACTACGGGACACAGAAGAGACAAATGTGTGGGCCTCATCTATGACAGAAGGGGGAAACTCACATTCCTTGAAGAACAAAGATATCTTGGATATCCTAGTATGGAACACCTAATCTTGGGAGCAGATGTGGTGGAAATGGAGGAATTGAGAGTAGGGAATAGCATCATTGCAAGAGACAAGGTAGGAAGAATTGCAGTCAGTTGTAGAAATGAGAAAATACATATGTGTGCAACACCACATGAGTATTATCTGAAGCTGAACACCTATTACAGCTTATTATAGATGAAGATCTGTTCTAATAAATAAAGAATGATGGTCATTTCCCCTGCTGGGTTTTTTTCTGACCTTGTGAACACAGCAGGTATTTACAACTGTGCCCAAAGCTGCAGGGTAGCAACAATCCTCTCAATGATTTCTCAACATTCCCAAAATGAATTAAGAATGTTGAGAAATCAACATATCAGTATTTGTCTATTTTCCTCCTTCAGCTTTTCTCATTCCTGCTATGCTCATTCATCCTATCTCAATACCGTTGTAAGGCAGACAACTGTTTGGTGCAGGCAGAGCTTGGAAATAGAGTGGCATGCCAAATAAGTTAGTCCATGGAGTGTACAATCCCTTGCTGCCAAACCTGCATATGAAGGTACAAGGCGAATTCAGACCCAAAAACTCTATCATCAGGATCGCCTGCACAGAAGCGCTCAAAAAGGTTCGAATTTTGGTTAACGGGCCTTTGAAGCCATGTTAAGACTCAATATTTTTAAGAACTTTGAACTTGAAGGATACAAGATGGCATCGAAAATGTGATGACTCTTGTGTGCTGCCTCGTCGTAATCTACTGTTCTTATACTTAGGTATGTTTGTGCTCATGTATAGTAAGATCCACAAAAAAAAGGAATTTCACTACTCCAAGGTACAAGTGACAAGAAAGTATCATTGAACCAGATCAAGAGGTAATGATAATGAAAGGAGGAAGAAACGTCTCGGTCATTTTCTCCTGGCACCTTTCTAAATCTCAATCTGAAGCAGCTCCCATTACTGTGATCTGCCTTCTGCTAATTACCGCACAAACATGAGATTGCCGTGACATATTGCTGAATCATGACCTGCTGTAACATTAACACTGTTTTCCCTTCTGGTTTCAGAAGTGGTTGTAATTAGATAGTGTACAGATGGTGCTTTTTTTTTACTGATCTTTCATGTATTAGACCTTTCCAGATGCTTGAGTGGAGTGACTGTGACTTGCAATCAGTACATCAATTGTTATTCTGCAGGAGACTGGTCCATAAATAATTGTTGCTATTTTAACTGGCTTGTTACACTGAGTGATAGAAAATACTAATTAGTTGTCATACAGCTCACAGTGTAACGTACCCATGTAGTCTTCCAGATGCATGATCATTAAATCTCGTTTGGCACTGTATCCTTGGCTGTAGGCATTGGGTTGCTGAGATTGATCACCATGGCCATATTTTGCCATGGCATTCCACATAGAAGAAAATGTTTTTTTTCTTTCTCCATTCAAATTACGGCAGCTCAATAGCTGAGCCATCCACAGAATGTGCCTTTATAGGACCAGCCCATTTTAGAACCTAACTTCTAATTTATTTTGTTCATCGAAAATATATCACTTTTTTCTAAACGATAGACAAAGCGCTGGGTAACTCAGCAGGTCAGGCAGAAACTCTAGAGAAAAAGAACAGGTGACATTTCAGGTCGGGAGCTCTTTTCAAATCCCATTTTAAAAGCTACCTTTTTCCAAAATAACTTTCTCAGAAGAGAGATTCAAGATTCAAGAGACATTTATTGTCACATGCACCAATTGGTACAGTGACATTTGGGGGTCACCATACAGCCATACGAATAAAACAAGAACAAAACACGGTAGTATTTTAACATAAACATCCCCTGCACAGCGGAATCAAAATTTCCAACTGTGAGTCATCCTCCTCTTTGATGTTCTATGATGTACACCCGTGGTCGGGGCCTCCAGAGGCCTCCACAGTCCTCTGCAGTCGCCGCTGTGGGTGGCCGGGATGATGGAACTCCAACGTCGGAATGGGAGAACAACCTCAGCGCCTTGCACCTCCGAATCGGTCACTTCCTACCGGCTCCCAAAGTCCACAGGCCGCGCCGAGCAGAGACCCACGCTGGCGGCCCTCGGCAAAGGGCCTCAGGGCACCGCGATGTTGAAGTCAGCGCTGCCCGCGCTGGTACAAACCACAACCCCATGATGTTGTTGCAGCAGGCCCAGTACTCCGGAGCTTCAAACGGCGAACCCAGGTGAGGCATCGCCCACTCCGCGATGTACCCCGCGCTGTGCTGCTGCTGCTGGAGCTCTGGTCCAGTCCCCGGCAGGAAAGGCCGCAGCGATCCAGGTGGTAGGCCGCTGGGAGGGTGGGCGAAGACGCGACTCGGAGAATAGTCACGTTCTCGCCAGGAGGTGACTGGGAGACGGTTTCCTCCTTACTCTACCCCCCTCCTCCACATAGAAAAACTAAAGAAACCTCCTCAACATACTTTTAAACAAACTAAAAAATAAAAAAAAGATGGAAAAAACGGACAGACTGTAGGCAGAGGCAGCCTTCATGCGGTGCCCCTAGTGGTCACTATATTGAAGCATATTGAAGTTATTACAGTACTGCCTGCAAATGCAATTTATCAATAGGTCTCAAGCATCACTTATTAAGTAACAACTGATTTTTTAAGGATACTTGCCAACTGCAGTCCGCTCTATTCTCCGTGCTGTAAGCAAATGAATCCTCCAATGTACTCAATGTACTCAATTTACTCAATGCATCAGATATTGTAATATAATTATAAAAGCATCAGATATAAATTTACTGCATTTGGCAAGTACAGTGTATATTTTTATAAAGACCTGTAAAATCAGCTCGAGTATATTATCACATAAGAGACAGTTTATGTCAGTCTCATTGCCCCTGGAATCTGACATTTTATTTGATGCCCAGATTAAGGAGCAGTTTCTTCACTGCAACCATCAGACTGTTATAAATAAACTCCCAACTACATAGACTTGGAGGGCTTGTTTTTGTTTTACACTATCATTGCTTGTTATTGTTTCTATATGCTGAACTTTTTTTGTTATTATTATGGTGTTCACAGCATACGACATTTACATATCTGTTTGTGCTGCTGAAGTAAGAATTTCATTGTTCTGTTTCGGGACATATGACAATAAACCATTCTTGACATTTGAATCCCTGCTCAAATGGGCATCAATAATTGTGGGGCAGGTTATGACTCAACCCCACATAACGTTCAGAAACAGAATGAAAATAAAAGTAAATTCCAGCCTCCCAGACAACTGATTCACTGCAGACTGCCGACCTTCACAACATGTCCACAGCAGATACTATTTTCCAGACCCTACACTCATTTCTGGAACATTTCGACAACAAGGACACCACGTCAAACTCCTATTTATTGACTGTAGCACCACTTTTAATACCACTATCTATACATAACTGAAACTCTGATCTTGTGCTCTTCCGGTTTTCTGCTATTTGCGCAAAAACTGTACGTGATACCACTACGATTTTTTTGCCACCTTACTCGCCATTCTCCTGTGCTACAAGGAAAAGAAGTTGTGTTCCGATCAATGGTATATTTTAAAAGTTATTAAGGTTTAAAAATATTTCAAACCGCGCGTGCGCAGATTGGTCTCATCTGTCATTCGCCGCCATGCAGAGTGGTCTCCTGTCAGTAGCCAGGATGCCCCTTCCTGCACCATCGTTGCACTGATTGGCCAGGTCCGCTGTCAGTCACGGGCGCGCGCGCCTCGCCCAATGATGAGAAAAGATAGCTGAGGAAGTGGAGTGACGTGGAGTGACATGATCGCTATCCGCCTCTTCATCTGACCCGGGTTTTTACCCGCGAGGCCCCAGCCGAGGTTCTATGTGGCAATCCACGAGGCATCAAGACCTGGGGAGTGTGCTGGGGGATGAGGGGAAATGAGCTGCACCTGCGCAGTTGGGTGCTATGTGTGAGTAGTGGAATATTGCATTGGGGGAATGGGTTGCGTTGGGGGAATGGGTGAGTAATGGAATATTGCATTGGGGGAACAGACCCCCCAATGCAATATTCTGCACTTAGTCTAGTCCCAATTAAACTCATCTCCAAACTCCTGGACCTTGAAATCATCATGCAGCTCTGCCACTAGATCCTTGACTTACAGACCCACAGACCATAATTAATGAGGATAGGTGAGAATACCTCTCCATGATAATTCTCAACACCAGTGTCCTGCAACGATACATTCACAATCCTCCATTATAGCTCTATACACTCCCAAATGTACAGTGCATTCATAGAGTATTCGGACCCCTTCACTTTTTCCCCATTTTGTTGCATTACAGCCTTATTCTACAATGGATTAAATTCTTTTTTTTAATCGTCAATCTACAAACAATACCTCATGATAAAAAAGCAAAAACAGGTGTTTAGCAATTTTTTAAAAAATAATTAAAATAAAGTAACTGAAATATCATATTTATACAAGTATTCAGACCCTTCAGACTCAAAATTGAACTTCGGTGCATCCGGTTTCCATTGATTATCCTTGAGATGTTTCTACAACTTGATTGGAGTCCACTAGTGGTAAATTAAATTGATTGTACATGATTTGGAAAGGCATACACCTGTCTATATAAGGTCCCGCAGTTGACAGTGCATGTCAGAGCAAAAACCAAGCCATGAAGACGAAAGAATTGTCCGTAGACCTCCGAGACAGGATTGTGTCGAGACACGATTTGGGGAAGGGTATAAAACAATTTCTGCAGCATTGCAGGTCCTAAAGAGCACAGTGCCCTCCATCAATTTTAAATGGGAGAACTTTGAAACAACCAGGACTCTTCATAGATCTGGCCACTCGGCCAAACTGGGCAATCGGGGGAGAAGGGCCTTGTTCAGGAAGGTGACCAAGAACCTGATGGTCACTCTGACAGAGCTCCAGAGTTCCTCTGTGGAGATGGGAGAAACTTCCAGAAGGACAACTATATCTGCAGCACTCCACCAATCAGCCCTTTATGGTAGAGTGGCCAGACGGAAGCTACTTCTCAGTAAAAGACACTTGACAGCCCGCTTGGAGTTTGCCAAAAGGTACTAAACAAGATACTCTGGTCTGATGAAACCAAGATTGAACTCTTTGGCCTGAATGCTTAGAGTCGCATCTGGAGGAAACCAGGCATCGCTCATCACCTGGCCAATACCATACCCACGGTGAAGCATGGTGGTGGCAGCAGCAATCCTACGGTGACGCATGAATATTGAATAAGTTTATACGCAAGTATTCACATACAAGGAATTCGCTTTGGTGCTCTGCACGCAAGTGACAACATGACATACAGTGACAGTTAAGAATGATATATAAAACATTAAATATGGTTGTGGCAGCATCATGCTGTTGGATGTTTTTCAGCAGCAGGAACTGGGAGACTAGTCAGTATCAAGGGAAAGATGAATGGAGCAAAGTACAGAGAGATCCTTGATGGAAACCTGCTCTAGAGCATTCAGGACCTCAGACTGGTGTAGAAGTTCGCCTTCCAACAAGACAACGACCCTAAGAACACAGCCAAGACAATGCAGGAGTAGCTTCGTGACAAGTCTGTGATTTGACCCGATCGAATATCTCTGGAGGGAGCTGAAAATAGTTGTACATCAACAGTCCCTGTCGAACCTGACAGAGCTTGAGAGGATCGGCAGAGAAGAGTGGGAGAAATTACCCAAATACAGGTGTGCCAAGCTTGTAGCGGTATACCCAAGAGGACTTGAGGTTGTAATCGCTGCCAAAGGTGCCTCAACAAAATATTGAGTAATGGGTCTGAATACTTATGTAAATGTGATATTTCAGTTATTTATTTGTAATTACTTGGCAATAATTTCTAAAGATCTGTTCTCACTTTTTTATTATGGGGTATTGTGTATAGATCGATGATATAAAAAAATGAATTTACTCCATTTTAGAATAAGGCTGTAACATAACAAAATGTGGAAAAAGTGAAGGGGTCTGAATACTTTCTGAATGCACTGTATGGCCAAATTCAGCTCTAACTCCATTTATGACTTTGCAGATGACTTCACTGTGGTGGGCCAGATTATGAACAATGTCAAGTTTAAGTACATGAAGGAGATAGATAACTTAGTAACATGGTGTCAGGACAATAATCTCTCCCTCAATGTCAACAAGATGTAGGAGCTAGTTATTGACTTCAGTAGTACATACCCCAATCAGCATCAATGGTGCCACCGTGGGAATGATTAGGAGCTTCAAGTTCCTTGGTATTAATATTACCAGGTATTAATATTACCAATGATCTGTCATGAACCAACCAAATTGATGCAACACCCAAGAAGGTGCCTCTACTTCCTGGGAAGGCTATGGAATTTCAGCATATCTCCAATTATTCTTAAGGGCCTGTCCTACAAGCATGCATCTCTATGCGATGAACGCGATCAAACTAGAAGCGGGGGCCGCGCGGAGGTCGGGTGATCCCCTGTACAGGGCCGTTCCCGCCTGCATGCAGCAAACGCAACCAAACCGGCAGTAAGGGCTGCGCGGAGGTCGGGTGAGTGGCGCAACACGGCGCAAAGTGAGGCGAACTTGAAGTGAAGTCTAAGGTAAGTTCGCCAGGACAGAGAGGGGCACACAGAGAGGGGCACAGAGGCACACACACACACACAGAGCCACCGGGCCACACACATAGAGGGTCACGGAGGCATCTACAGCTAGGTTCACGGAGGCACGATGTTGGGGCGGTGTGTAATGCGTTGAGGCGACTGCGAGCCGACAAGCCATTGCCGCGCGGAATTTTTGGACATAGTCAGTTTTTCGGAGCCCCGCGCAGTGTCGGAACGACCTCGGGACAAACTCGCAATCGAAGTGGGACCGGCCCCGCGATGCCGGATGGCTCAAGCGACCACGTTAGGTTGCGCTAATCGCATAGAGTTGCATGCTTGCAGGACAGGCCCTTTACAAACTTCTACAGATGCATTACAAAAAAGCATAAGGTCAGATTCCATCACAGCTAGGTTTGGGAACAGCACTGCCCTAAACCACAAGAACTTGTAGGGAGATGTACCAATCAATGCCTCAAAGAGTTGTCTCACCCTGGTCATTCCTTCTTCTCCCCGCTCCCATCCAGCAGAAGGTGCAGAAGCTTGAAAGTATGCACCACCAGACCTAGGAATAGCTTTTCCCTCTCTGTAACTTTCAATAAGCAAGGGTACTGTCGAATTAATCTTTACCCCATTGTGGACATTGGATTTTATCTAGGGATCTGATATGCTACCATGCTGAGAACTGTATTCTGCACTCTGTATTTTCCCCTTTGCTCTATTTATTGTACTTGGGTTTGATGATTGCATTTCTGTACAGTATTATCTGATATGTTTGGACAGCATGCGAAACAAAGCTTTTCACTGTGACTCGGTGCACATGACAATAATAAACCTAAACCCATTAAAACAATACCAATACTGATACCATTAGTTGAAAAAAGAAGTCATCTAAATGCCTCAACATCATTTTATACACACTGAATTATAGGGTGAACTGCTGCTGAAGGGATTTGAGAAGCATTTGTGGATGATTTAACCTTTGGATTCTATCCTGCCATACATTAGGCTAATCCGTGTCATACATCTAACATTCATGCACATCCCTTGAAAAACCTCACACATATATATCCACCTTAGTCCCAGATGCAACATGCACAGAACTTTTCAGGCGAGGATGCCAGGGGGGATTTTAAACCTCATAAATGAATATGTGGACTGCACAGGGCAGGGTTAAAAAGTTAGATTTTTACTATATTAGGAAGTTGGCATGAAACCTGTTTGCTGTGCTTGGGGAATTCTTAATTGGATGTGGGAAGATGCTTATTCACACTATTAACACTTTTTTGAAACATGAAGCAGGCATTTTAAATTGCTTTTAACTTGGCTCTGAATTTAACTTCTACAACATGAGGCTGACCAGTGGATTAGAAGCAAATTTACAATGCATTCAGAAAGTATTCAAACACCTTCACTTTTTTCACATTTTGTTATGCTATAGCCTTATCTTAAAATGGATTTAAACATTTTTTTAATCAATCTACACACAGCATCCCAGAATGAAGATACGAAAACAGGTGTTTAGAAATTTTTGCAAAGTAATTAAAAAGAAATAACTGAAATATCACATTTACATAAGTATTCAGACCTTTTGCTATGACACTCAAAATTAAGCAAAATTGTCCGTAGATCTTCGAGACAGGATTGTGTCGAGATGGAGATCTGGGGAAGGGTATAAAACAATTTCTGCAGCATTGCAGGTACCGAAGAGCAAAGTGGCCTCCGTTATTCTTAAATGTAGGAACTTTGAAACCACCAGGACTCTACATAGAGCTGGCCACCTGGCCAAACAGAGCAATCAGGGGAGAGGGCCTTAGACCTTTTAGGCCCTAAAAGAAGTGAACGCACGAAAGGCAGCAGGCCCTGATATCATACCAGGGCAGGTGCTCAGGGAATGTGTTGATCAGCTGGCACATGTCCTTATGGACATATTTAACACCTTGCTGAACCAGGCTGTCGTCCCATTATGTTTCAAGACTGCCACCATCATACCAGTGCCAAAAAAATCCAACATGCAATGTCTCAACGACTACTGCCCTGTAGCACTCACCCCCATAATGATTAAGTGCTTCGAGAGGCTGGTCAGGGACCATATTACCTCCTGACTCCCCTCCACACTTGACCCATACCAGTTTGCTTACAGGCCAAACCGCTCCACAGAGGACGCTATATCCTCCGTACTCCATCTGAGCCTGGAACATTTAGAGGAGAAAAACACCTATGTGCGAATGCTGTTCATGGATTTTAGTTCAGCATTCAACACAATTATCCCCCAGCACCTGATAAGCAAGCTGGTTCCATTGGGCCTCAGCACCCCCATGTGTAACTGGTTACTGGACTTCCTCACTGACAGACCCCAGTCTGTGAGGGTTGGAAATAACACCTCTAACACCATCTCTCTGAGCACTGGCTCCCTCAGGGCTGTGTCCCGAGTCCACTGCTGTTTACCCTGATGACCCACGACTGTTGTGCCAGGTTTAGTACAAACCACATCATGAAGTACGCAGATGACACAACAGTGGTGGGCCTTATCAGGGCCGACAATGAGCTGGCTTACAGGGAGGAGGTGAAACAACTGGTGGACTGGTGCAATACGAACAACCTGATGCTGAATGTCGAAAAAACAAAGGAGGTCATCGTCGACTTCAGGAAAAACCGGCACAGTCCCATACCACTTCACATCAATGACAGCGATGTGGAGGTGGTCAGTAACACTAAGTTCCTGGGGGTGCAGATCACTAACAGTCTGACCTGGTCAAATAACATCTCATCAACAGTTAAGAGAGTGCAGCAGCGGTTGCACTTTCTGCGCCGGATGAGAAGAGCTCACCTCCCCCATCCCATCCTCACCATTTTCTACAGGGGAACCATAGAGAGTATTTTGACCAGCTGTATCTCTGTCTGGTTTGGGGACTGTAAAGCCTCTGACTGGAAGTCCGTGCAGAGAGTGGTGAGGACAGCGGAAAAAATCATCAGGACCTCTCTCCCCTCAATCGGGGATATTGCGACCAAACGTTGCGTGTCTAAGGCCAGCAGTATTATAAAAGACCCCACACATCTCCATCACGGACTGTTCACTCTGCTGCCCTCGGGCAAAAGATATCGTAGCATAAGGAGCAGAACATCAAGGTTCTGCAATAGCTTCTTCCCACGAGCCATCAGACTCCTGAATGCCATGTAATGGGCTGCCACCATTGTCTCTTTATCCTTTTATCCTTTTTATCCATTTTATCCATGTTTATCCTTCTGTTAATTATCGTGTTGCACAGGGAGCCAAATGCAACGGAATTTCCTTTGGAATAGAATATCGATGTATTTCTAAATGACAATAAAATTTGTTTGACTTTGACTTGACTTGACAGTGAGGTGATCAAGAACGCGATGGTCACTCTGACAGTGCTCCATAGTTCTCTATGGTGATGGGAGAATCTTCCAGAAGGACAACTATATCTGCAGCAATCAGGCCTTTATGGTAGAGTGGCCAACCGGAAGCCACTCCTAAGTAAAAGGCACATGACAGCCTTTTGGAGATTGGAGATTGCCAAAAGGGACTCTCAGACTATTAGAAACAAGATTCTCTGGTCTGATTAAACTAAGATTGAATTTGTTGGCCTGAATGCCAAGCGCCACGTCTGGAGGAAACCAGACACCGCTCATCACCTGGCCAATACCATACCTACGGTGAAGCATGGTGGTGGCAGCAGCATGCTGTGGGGATGTTTTTTCAGTTGCAGGAACTGGGAGACTAGTCAGGATCAAGGGAAAGATGACGGAGCAGAGTACAGAGAGATCCTTGATGAAAACCTGCTCAATAGCATTCTGGACCTCAAACTGGGGCAGAGGTTCACCTTCCAACAGGACAACCACTCGAAGCACACAGCCAAGACAATGCAGGAGTGGCTTCGTGACAAGTCTGTGAATGTCCTTGAGTGGCCCAGCCAGAGCCTGGACTTGAACCCGATCGAACATATCTGGAGGGACCTGAAAATAACTGTGCATCGATGCTCACCATCCAACCTGACAGAGCTTGAGAGGATCTGCAGAGAAGAATGGGAGAAATTATCCAAATACAGGTGTGCCAAGTTTGTTGCGGCATACCCACAAGGACTTGAGGCTGTAATCGCTGCCAAAGGTGCCTCAACAAAATACTGAGTAAAGGGTCTGAATACTTCTGTAAATGTGATATTTCAGTTATTTATTTTTAATTACTTTGCAAACATTTCTAAAGATCTGTTTTCACTTTTTTATTATGGGGTATTGTGTATAGATTGATGATTAAAAAAAATGAATTTACTCCATTTTATAATAAGATACATAACAAAACGTGGAAAACGTGAAGGGGTCTGAATACTTTCTGAATGCACTGTAAGTGGCAATTCAGGCTGCTACTTAGACTTATGATTGACTAATCTGAATTTTAAAAAATGGGTAACTGCAGGTCTCTGTCAAATATTTCAAAGCGAATGTTTGTGCAGATCTGGCTTTTTTTAAATCAGCCTTTGAAGGCTTTCAAAACGACATCAAGGTAGTAAATATGTGAGATACGTTTGATAGCACATCAAAAAAGGAAGACAATCACCATTCATGACAACAATGACATGTTTTTGTGGGACGAGGTGCCAAAGGAGGGAGCTGGGTTGGAGGATAGGGCATACAAAGTGGGATGCATAATAAACCAGGTGCACGAGAACAGTATGCTCACAGGTATAAATGCAAAGGGAAGGAGCTCCAAAGACAATGTTGCCTGATGCAGTGCTCTTATGACAATAGACAATAGACAATATGTGCAGGAGTAGGCCATTCGGCCCTTCGAGCCAGCACCGCCATTCAATGTGATCATGGCTGATCATCCACAATCAACCACAATACCATGAATATCTGCCTGCTCCCCATATCCCCTGACTCTGCTATCTTTAAGAGCCCTATCAAGCTCTCTCGTGAAAGTATCCAGAGAACCGGCCTCCACCATCCTCTGAGGCACAGAATTCCACACACTCATGGACAGGGTACAATTTCTTGGTTTTGTGACCTTGTGACCTTGTGACCTTGTGAGTAGACAGAAGTGCTGGAGAAACTCAGCGGGTGTGGCAGCATCTATGCCGCAATGGAAATAGGCAATGTTTCGGTGACGTTGTGACTCCAATTAGTGGCAGATGTCTGCAGCCCATCACAGGATATGTTTACTGCTGGGTTTATTACCAATGGGCATTTTGCAAGTGGCTGCTCCCTGAACCGCTTCATCTCATCATCCTCCCTGAGTGCTGAAACTCTCAGCTAGCTGCATGTAAAAGGAAGTTGTTGATGCTTCTTGGAAGGTAGTATACAGCATTGAAACTGCTGACCACTGATTCATGCTGATCAGGTAGTCTTCCTGAGCTTAGTCCTATTTGCTTGCATTTGACCCATATAGCTCAAAATTCTTCCTATCCATGTACCTGTCCAATTGCCTTTTAAACATTGTATTGTAGCCTTCGCCATAGCTTTCTCGGACACCTCATTCCATAAATCCATGACCTTCTGTGATAAAGTGATCCTTCTCACTATAAACCTTTTCCCCTTTGACCTATGCCTCTAACTTTAGACTCCAATTGCTCTGGGAAAAAGATGTGGTCATTCACAATCCTATAACTAGAATTGCTTCCTATCTACTCATCCCATCTCTGAACAAAGGTTTGACTGAAAGCCTTATTCAATATTGCAGCTCATTCAATGTTCTAGCTCACACTCCCTGACTAACTTCCTTTCATGCTCCCCGTTGTCATTGTTGTACAGACAGTCATACGTATTAGTTTTTGTACCTGTATATTTCTCGGTAAATTGGCTGTGTTCTGGAATAAATTATCCAACTGGTACTCCATGTGCCTGCTGCATCGGGGGATCTCTGTCTCATGATCTTGTTCCATGATGGTAAATTGATCAATTTGCCTAAATCCCTCAGCCTGATTTTCCTGCAATGCCACTTCCAAAAACTTTTGCTTTGTCTCGGTCTGGTTCCCCCTCGTTATTTTAAGCTGCTCCGAGCATTTCTCCCAATGCTGTCACACAGTTCCTTGCACTGCATGCGTCCCTCTCCTCTACTCTGTTGTCAGTCAGTTCCTCACACTGTTTTCAGCTGCACTGAGTCTCTCGCTCTAATTTTAATAGGTTTAAGGGTTCAGCTGAAGTCAATAAGCTGCTTGAGCTATGCTCGTACAAGTTATAATGTCACTGAAACCATTTGGTGTTTTATGATCCTGCGATGAAGCGTAAATTATGTGTTATCTCTAGCATTATATGGCTCTAAAAGTGACACAAAATCTGGAGATATTTCAATGTTACAATCTCTTTTCTGGTTTAGATAACGTATCATTGACTGAAACTTCTCCCTTATGGCTTGAACATTACTTGAAGACTTGAGAGAGATTGCAGCCTTGTAGGCACTAAAAGAACATGCTTGTAAAACATTCCAGGCCATCTGCTGCTATGTGTAGAACCACCCAGCCAGGTGTGCACATTTTAAGCAGAAAGAATGCACAATATGGGTATGGTTAAATTGAGAAGCAAATTAAATTAACCAAAATGATCCAGTATCCAAACCAATTGAAATTTATCATCAATTATTCTTGTTGAAGTGTGATCTTTTACCGATTGATGATTGGTAAATCACAGACAAGCAATTCCTCATTCTCTCTCCACTAAGTTTATTGAGATAATCAGACAATATCCGGTGCTTCTAATAAATTATTTAGAATTTTGGATGTAACAATATAGCTAAGAGTTAGATTATGGATCTGTTGGAAATAGTATGGTCAGAAAGATCAAGATATTCATTGCAAAAATTATCTAACTGCTAAAAATAAACATAAACACCACTACTTCCTCAGGAATCTAATGGGCCTGTCCCGCAGGCGATTTTTCAGGTGACTGCCGATGACTGTCAAGTTGCCGGCAGTCGCCTGAAAAACCGGCAACTGCGACGGCGACTGTCAGAGTTGAACCCTCACACACACACAAACACATCGCAGGCGTGGGACAGGGCAAGCGGAGGGAGCCCTGTCTGAAATTCACACGGTGAAAAGCCAAGGTGATACAGATACACACCACGATGAACAGGAAGGTTGGCGCTGTAATTAAGACGGTGAAAGCACAGTGTACATTAAGTCCTTTAAAAGAGGGGGGGAGAGGGGGGGGGAGAGGGGGGGGAGAAGGGGGAGATGGGGGAGAAGGAGGGAGAAGGAGTGGAGACAACTTTCAAGAAGCCATAGATACACGGCTGTGAACTCGGCGGACATTTAACATTACCAGTCAGTTATCCTTGGTTCTGAAAACTACTGCTTACATTTTGTTTCCCCAATGAGCCAATGAAATTCACTGGTCAGCACCGGCTACAACCTACAAGAACCTACAAGAACGTTCGACCTCCTGGTAACCCACTAGGACGCATAGTGACACAGCTACGGCACGGGAATTCTCGCTACTCTCCATGGCGGCTTCATTCTGGTCTCTGCTAATTTTTCAACATGTTCAAAAATTTGCGGCGACCATAATGAGGCCGCGACTAGTTCCCAGAAAGTGAGAACTCCTCATGGCCATGAAGGCGACTCACCAGGAAACACCCGCGAACTTGTGGCGACCATGTGACGACTGCATAGTCTCCTGCAGTTGCCTAAAAAGTCGCCTAAGTGGGACAAGCCTATAAGGAAATTCGGCATGTCAGTAGCTTCTCCTGATTCACCATAAAAAGCATGCTATCAGGTTGCATTACAGCTTGGTTTGGGAACCTTTCATAAGAAATTGCAGAACATTGTTGATGTAGTCTTGTCCATCATATAGATTAGACTCCCCACCATTGTCATCATCTAAACTTCAATCTGCATTGGAAAATCAGCCAACATAATAAATAATCTTTTCCACCCCAGTCATTCCCTCATATCTGCTTTCATTGGGCAGAAGATACAAAAGCTTGAAAGCACTTACCACCAGACTCAGGAAGAGTTCCTTCTCCTCTGTGACTTCTCCCATAAGGTGTAGTCATAATCTCCCAACCCATCTAAATGCGGACAATGAACATTTAGTCTGGAACTGTAAACGCTGCAATGCTGAAAACTATGTTTTGCACTCTGGTATTTTTCTCTTGGTCCTTACTTTTGTACTCGTGTTTGGGTTGATTGTATTCATGTATAGTGCCATCTGATTTAATTGGATAGCATGGAAACAAAAGCTTTCACTGTATCTCGGTAAACTTGACCAAAATAAACCAATACCAAGAGAAATGTCAAGGTTGTGAGAAAATTATACACTGAAAGAACCAGCAGGTAATGGTACTAGAATATTCCGCAATATTTACGATGCCTTTTCCGAGAGGTCCAAAGCTGCAGGTAGTGCTCCCCATATACAGGCAAGACCGGGCCACATTTCCGCTGGAAAGGTATAATAAGTACACCAGAATGCAAAAAGGGAACAGGAGATGTGATACCAATACCCATTGACAGAAAAGACAGGTGAGTCTTAACGCAAGGGTGGGAAAAGGAAGGAAGAAAACAGAAAAGAGTCACTAAAGAAACAAATAAATATAAACAAATAAAAAGGTTCCAATTAAAGCTGCATTTTAGAATGTATATCAAAGGTAAATTTGCTTTTGAATGGATAAATTTAAAGTAACACTTTGAAATGCAAAACATTATTAGGATGGAAAGAGGTGTGTAAAACTGGAAAAATAAATAACAAGAATCTCCAACATGGAAAGCTAATGTTTTCAGTCATATTATGTTTCTTTGAACTTTTAATTGCAGTGTGCATTCTACAATTAGTCCAACCACCCATGGAGGAAACACATAGCAAGGTTTGTTTGGTGATTGGGGTGGAGGAAGGGTGGGAGGGGGAGCATCACAGAAAAAATGAATACAGTGTTGTGAGGAATGATATGAAAATTACAAACCAATAATGCTTTGCAGATAAGTACACACTGGTCTGCCCTACAGGATAATAATGAACAGACCCTTTCTCAAAATGTGAAATAAATTATTATTTGCTTTTCAATTATTAAAATATTTAATTGGTTCTCCAAGCCTTATTTCCACTGGAAAGATAAAATGAGTGCACGAGAATGCAAAAAGGGAATGATAGGCGATCAAAGCCTCTGTATCTGCCTCCAATGCTACCTTTGGCGATACATTCAGCACCCACCTCTCTCTATGAAATACTGGTCAAAGAAATCAGCAATGAGAAAAAAATAGCATTGTAGAATTTAATTGCACTGTATAAACCCCCAGGAACTGATAACCTGCATTTCAAAGTTTAAAAATAACTGATTGTCATTTCCCCCCAAAATCCTAGAGTTTGGAATGGTTCCAACTGGAAGTTAGTTAACGGTACACAAAAGGCTGGAGAAACTCAGCAGGTGCAGCAGCATCTATACCAAAGGCTGGAGAAACTCAGCGGGTAAGGTAGTTAATGTAACTTCACTACCCAGGGGGGAAATGAGAGAGTAAATAGCCTGACGTAAGCTATAGGGAAGATACTGGATTTAATATTCAAGAAGTGGCAATAGAGCATATGCTATATAATTATAGGATTAGGCAATATACATATGAATGTATAAAAGGAAAATCATTCTTGACAAATCTGGGATTTTTTTAGGTTGTTTTTTAACAGAATAGATAAGGAGGACTGTTGATATATTGCATTTGATCCTTAAAAAAGCCTCATATGAAATAATAAAACCAAATTAGAGTATTATATTGAGGATAATATTGCGGCCAATATATTAGATTGGATTAAGAATGAATAAATGGGAAACAGAGATTATGAATAAACGTGTCATTGTTAGATTGTTACTCATGCACCTGTTGTTCATTATATAAATGATTTAAATGAGGGAATCAAGCATAATATATCCAATGTCTTGATGATACAAAATGATGTCAGTTTGAGATGTGAGGGTAATGTAAAGGCAGGCAAAGTGAATGGGCAAGGATAAAGCATTTGGAACTTAAGATGGGGAAATGTGAGGCCGTAAACAAAGAAAAAACAATGCAGTCAGGTTCGTTCAAGTTCACATTTATTGTCACTTAAACTAATAAGGTACAGTGAAATTTGAGTTACCATACTGCCACACTAAAACCCCTGTCTCACGGTGCGAGTTGGCCCACGAGTGACCCCGAGTTTTCACTCGTGGTGATCACGTACAGCCAACGTAGTGGGAACGTCGGAACTCGCGCGATCAACTTGTCCACTCGTGGCGCTAACGGCAGGTACCTGTGAAACTTGTGAACTCGTGAAAAAAGTCAAACATGTTTGACTTTTTCCACGAGTCAAATTTCGTGGTCAAGTTTAAAATTGAAACATTTAAACTCAGAGTTATATCGTAGTGGCCCGTGCGTTAAGTTTAGTGATTCGTGCGTCTACCGTGGGAACTCTTTAATAGACACAAAATGCTGGAGTAACTCAGCGGACCAGGCAGCATCTCTGGAGAGAAGGAATGGAGTCGAGACCCTTCTTCAGACTTACCCAAAACGCCACCCATTCCTTCTCTCCAGATATGCGGCCTGTCCCGCCGAGTTACTCAAGCATTTTGTGTCTATTTATACTTTAGTTTCGGATATGATCAAGTGTAAGAAACGCAAACCAGACTACCTTCACATCAGAGAATCCTAATGTTCCTAATTTGGCCGAGGCACTTCACTGTCCGTGTGTAGGAAGGAGCTGCAGATGCTGGTTTACACCGACGATAGACACAAACATGCTGGAGTAACTCAGCGGGACAGGCATCGCATCTGGAGAGAAGGAATGGGTGATGTTTCGGGTCGGGACCCTTCTTCAGACTCCCCGCACATTCTTCCCTCGTCGATGTGAACTTGTGGGGGTGCGAGGAATCGGGCGTTGCTGGGTAAGGGGAAGAGAGGTTTTACTGCTGAATTATGCGCAACAGAAGCATGAAGTGGGGGTAAGGTCCGTTTAAACAATCTTCTCCCCCCCCCCGTCCCCCCCCAATGTTGGGAGAGAGAGGGAAGAGAGTTGTGCAAACAAACCATGGGAGACTGCATCTTTGGAGGGAAATCATAAAATGTATAGGGATGTTTCGGGCCGGGACCCTAAAGGTTGACTACCCGTTTCACAGATGCCGTTCCTAGCCCCCCTCTCACTCCTCCCCACCCATAGTCTTTGCCTTCTCCCAATTCCACCATCCCTCGCTTCAACCCCCCCCCCCCCCCCCCCCCCCCAAACCTGTCCTCGCCTGAACTGCTGAAGATAACCGAGTGCTTTAAATGCGAATCCCGGACTGCAGCAACAACACACGCCCTGAGCGGGAGAGGAACTTGGTAACTCAAGAGCAAACGGGAGGGGAACTTGGTAACTCTGGAGACGATCTCGGAACATCGCAGATTACCATACCCGTGGGAACTCGCCTCAAACACTTGCACATCACCTTGGAATATCGTACACAACCACGAGTCTGTCACTCTGGGTCACTCGTGTGTCAACTCGCACCGTGAGACAGGGCCTTTAGTGAAAAGATCACAATACACACATAAAATAAAACTTAACATAAACATCCACTACAGTGGAATCAACATTCCCAACTGTGATGGAAGGCAATAAAGTTCAGTCATCTTCCTGGGTACACAAAAGGCTGGAGAAACTCAGCGGGTGCAGCAGCATCTAAGGAGCGAATGAGAAAGTCGACGTTTCGGGTCGAGACCCTTCTTCAGACAGTCATCTTCCTCCTTTGTTGAGTCGTGGCCTTTGAACCCTCCGTGGTTCGCCGCTAGACGGTCCGGTGTTCAGGCCCTCTCGTCGGGATGATCGAAACTCCAACATCGGGATGGATCAGAACACTCTGCGAATGAAGTTCCCAAATCGGCCGCTTCTTACTGGAGACCGCGGCTTAACGGTGTTAAAAGTCCACAGGCTGCATGGTCGGAGCACTTCTTTTGGCGATCCTCGGCAAAGGATCGCAGCTCTGTGATGTTAAAGTCCACGCCGCGCCTGCAGCTTGAAGCTCCAGGCCGGTCTCCAGGAAATGTCGCACCAATCCAGTTGTTAGGCCGCTGGGGGGGGGGGTGGGGGAGGCGGAGATGAGACTCTGAGAAAGTCGCATCTCCGTCGAAGTAAGTTACTGAAAAAAAGTCTTCCCCTGCTCCGCTTCTCCCCCCCTCCCCCCACATAAACTTACCAAGAAACATTGAAACTCATTTAAAACATACTTAAAATAATAAAAACAGAGAAGGGACGTGACAGACTGCTGGCGAGGCAGCCATTGCCGGTGCCACCTGGAGGATCCCAACCCTTCCTCTTCCCTGACTGCACCAACCCCTCCCCCCCACGCCCAGTGCAAAAATATTCTCCTACCATCTCCCACCAGTCTTGTCACTTTTCTCCTTTTCCCTTGTCCATACCAGCATCTGTCCTTCCTGAGTCATCCATTTCCCTATTATCACCCCTCTTTCCCCACCACCCATTCCAAAGCTGTAAAACTTCCTCCAGCTTGACATTTAACTCCTCTTATTTTCCTTTTCTTTTGTCTCCTTTTCACCCCTAGCCCTTGTCACTTACTCCACCCATATTCCAATCACTCATTCACTTGTATTGAGCGATAACTTGCCAGGCTTTGCCCCACTCCCACCTCTCTTTTCCAGCAATTTCCCCTCAACTCCATCAGTCTAAAGAAAGGTCCCAACCCAAAATGTTACGTGTTCAATTCCAGCACAGATTCTGCCTAACCTGCTGAGTTCCTCCAGCACTTCGTTATTTTGTCCAAGATTCCAGCATCTGCAGTTTCCAGTGTTTCCAGCCATACAATTTGTTATGCTTACCAGTTGTTCATATGCTGCAGTACCTATGGGTTTGTGGAGGGACTTTTGTTGCAGAAATTGAATCAGTTATGTCTGCAGAAGGATCATTGAGTGACCGTGTGCAGACGTGCCAAATTAGTTGAGAGCACACAACACCATAGATGTGAAACTGCAAGCGTTAGAACAACATCAAAGAGAGCAATGCAGAAACAGTGGAGACTCCAAATGAACGTTCAGTTGCCTGAATTGTTATCGGTATACTTTTCCATGTCCATTCACAAAGGTGCTTTTCTCCCCAGCAGGGTCTTAATTGCCAAGCTATCCAAAACCACAAAGACCAAGTTACATCTATAGCCCCACTCCTCCATTATGAGACCTGTTCTCTCACAAGAAGGTAAGCTCCACAATAAACTACGATCACAAATTCAAATTGCTCCACTTTACAATGTTTAAAATCTTTGCTTGTGTTGACATGTAAGTGAAATGGATTTCACACTGGGGTCCCATATATATTTGAAATCCTGGGTTTTTATTGGTTGACTCGAGTTTAACTGTAACTCATTCATTTGGATGTAATTGAATTGAATACTTTATTGTCATATGTGACAAGTCACAGTGTAATTCTTTGCTTGCAAAGTTATTCAAATAGTCACCCTTAAAGGGTGCTTACAAAGTTACAAATCCCCCCATGCCAATTCCCCCATTGTTCCTGTCAACCCCCCTCCCTCCCCGTCACGGTGGTCCCCCCAAGCCGGGTCCTCCTTTGTACCTTCCCTTGGCAGCGACTTCCTCACTTCTGCATGTCCGTCCTCTTCCGTCGGTTGGTGCCATCATCGACCGCCGCACCGACCTCTCCACTAACGCTGCCGGGTCCTCTCCGTACGCCTCCGTGGCGCCAACCCAGGCCCCAGCCACGGTCTCCGTTGACCCAGGCACCGATGGCCGCGAGCTCCATCGACCCGCGAGGCTCCACCTCCGACCCGTGAGGTTCTGGCCCTTGAAGTCCGGGCTACGACCCATGAGGCCCGGCCCACGAGGTTCCACCGCCAGCCTGCGAGGCTCAGCCGCCGGCCCGCGAGGCCCTACTTCCGACTGGAAAGATTTCCGGCCAGTGAAGCCCGGCCTGCAAGGCTCAACTGCTGGCCCACAATGGTATATTTTGGCTGGACAAGTGCTGACAGGCAATTTATAGCCCATGTGCAAAAATGAAAAACTTTGCTACACAGGAGAACTCTGCTCGTTCCGAACGTAATACGACAGGCTTTGGTTGACGACGTGGAAAAGTAGAAAGGGACCTGAAAGTGTTCTAGGGTGACTTATTGAAAGCTATTGGAGAACAAAATGAAAAGGACAGGAGGATTCCATCCTACTACCCCTGCTCCACAATTCAATATCTATACATAACTAAAACTCTGATCTTGTGCTCTTCTGGTTTGCGCAGTTTTTCCATTTGAACAAAAATGGTACGCGATAGCTCTATGATTTTTCGCCAGGTTACTCATCGTTCTCTTGTGCTGCAAGTGCAACATGTTTCGTTCCTATAGGTGGCTTATTGTAAAAGTTAATGAGGTTTAAAAATATTTAAAACCGCACATGCGCAGATTGCAGTGGAGGACCTGGTCCTGTCTCTTTCTTCCTCATCACTGACCCCTCTCGCCCGCCCGCCATCTGCGGCAGTGGCGTTCCTGTCTACCCGTCACCCTGGGTCCATCTCCTCCGCTGCCGCCATTGCGGTAGCTCACCCTCACAGCCTTTTCAGAGGAAATCTTCTCCACCAGCTCATTGAAGGTCATATTGCCCACCGTGATGAACACCGACTCCATACCCCTCCCACCCCCCCCACCATGGCCCAACGGCAGCAGTGAGCAGGCAGGCAGGTAGACGGGTGGGCAGAGAGGGACGGGCCGAGCGGCGGCTGAGCCGGAGTGGGCAGAGTGAGGGAGGGAGAGTCGGGTTGTAGGGTGGCTGAGCAGTCTGCGCGTAGTTTGAGAAAAACACACACACACACACATACGCATGCACACACGCATGCACACACACAATGCAAACTGGTCCAATCATCAAGTCACCGGGATCCATACCACAGCTAACAATGAATGACCTGTGGAGGAAGGAACTGCAGATGCTGCTTTTTATGGATGGAGGGATGGAGTCACTGAGGGTAGGGGAAAGGAGAGGGAGGGAGAGGTGAAGGAAGGATTGAGGGAGGGGAGGAGGAGGGGAAAGATCCTGGGGAGGTGATACTGGAAGATGGGAGGATTGAGGGAGAGGAATGTGCAGGGAGGAAGAGGGGGAAAGTGGGGGAGGTGAGGAGATTGGGGGAGGAGGGGGAATATAGGGAGAGGAGGGGGGTGGGGGAGGTAGGCAGTGGGGAATTGAGGGTGAGGAGGGCAGTGGGAAGGTCAGGAGGGATAGTGGGGGGGATAGGGGGAGGTGAGCAGTGGGAAATATTGGGATAGGAGTAGGTAGGGAGGGGAGAGGAGTTATGGAGGTAGTGGCTGGGGCAGGGGAAAGGAGATAGAGGGAGAGGTGAGGGAGGGGTTGAGGATGGGAGGAGGAGAGGCGCGAGAAGAGGGAGGGTGAAGGAGAGGGGATGGATTGCTGGGGAATGTGGGGAAATGAGCCGTGCCTGTGCAGTTGGGGGCTATGCGTGTGTGGTGAAATATTGCATTGGGGGGCCGGGAGGCATTGGGGAAATGGATGAGAGGTGGAATATTGGATTGCGGAATGGGTTGCGTTGGGGGCAGGCATCCCGTGTGACTGGGCCCCAATGGGTCCCACTTAGTCTAGTTGTTACTAATCCTCAACTTCTATTGCACTCCATTGCTAAATATGAGCTTTCCTTCAATTTGTGCAGGACTCAAAATAATCCATTGAGGCCTCAGTAACCACAAATAAACACCCATTGCCCTCCAAAGATTCCAAAGATTTAGAGCACCGTGAGTAAAACATTTATCCTCATTTTAGCTGACCCCTTATCTTGATATGATCCATCCTTCTAGACTCTGCACTTTGTGGATGCAGCATGTCACCCTGTTATGCTGTATCAGAATCTTACATTTGCCATTTGAAATAAAATCACATCTCATGCTTTTAGTTTTCTCTCAAGCCCGAATTCTTATGTGATACTTCTGGCATCTATGATGTTATCTTGGAGAAAGGAAAATCCTTCCTCGCGGTTTAGATTAAAAAACTCTGAGCTCAAAGCTGGCTTCCATTTTTCCATGCCAGACATTAATTGTGAGTAAAATGCACCAATTCATCGACTAATGGAGTGTGCCCACAAACACCTTGAAAAACAAGAACAACTACAGCATGGCCCTTGAGTACACACTACCATTCAATTCCATTTAAAGGCTGATCCTTAACCTCAAGTCTACTTTACTGCCTGGTTCCTTTATTCCTCAATATGCTCGCAGTCTAAAGAAAAATCTATCAATCGTTTGCTGTTCTGAACAGCACTTTTCTTTGGAATAGAACATACCAAAGATTCAATCCTGAATGAAGAATTGCTCTTCTGCTCTAAATCATGTGGCCATGCTACCATTTTTGGATGGTAACTGTTTTCTTAATGTTCGGCGTTTGATGTACAAGGACATCAAGCTCATTCTAAATGGCAACATTTAATAATCTTGTGCCATTTAAAACAAAATAATTGGCAAATACTATCATTTTGTAAACCTCTTCCTCGCAGTCTAATTTTGCAATGAGCTTCCTGACATCAACAAACAATGCATTCCATCACTACATCTCTGTCAGCAATATAGGTTATAAATAACTGAGACCTCAGCACTGAACCTTAGTGAACTCTGTCGCTAACAGCCTTGCCACCTGAAAGTGACAAATTCATTACTCTTCTCTGTGTTCTGTTCATTTATAAATCTTCCTTCCTTCTAAAAATGTTATATATGGACCATTGACTTACTGTCAGAAGGAAGACAATTGTGAAAGGCAGTGCTAGCAGTAAAGTTCTTAGGGCCTACCCCTATTCTCTCCTGACATATATCAATGGTTCTGCATGGTAGGCTGCTCTGGAAGGTTAGATCGCATGCGATCCAAGGAGAGAGAGCTGAATGGATACCAAATTGGTTTCATGGAAGGAGGCGTAGGGTGATGGTGGAAGGTTGTATCTTGGACTGGACGCCTGTGACTAGTGGTGTGCTTCAGGGTTCAGTGCTGGGCCTGTTACTGTTTGTCATCTACATCAATGATTTGGATGGGAACATACAAGGCAAGATTAGCAAGTTTTCTGATGATACAAATGTGTGTGGTTTTTGCAGATAGTAAAAATGGTTGTGAAAGATTGTAGCAGGATCTGGATCGATTGGCCAGGTGGGTGGAGGAATGGTTGATGGAATTTAATACACTGAAGTGTGAGGTGTTGCATTTTGGGACGTCGAAGCAGGAAAGTGGAGTTGAGATAAAAGAACACCTGTTCTCTTATTGAATGACAGAGCAGACACAAGGCCAAATGAGAAACAGAACTCTTATTCTCCTTCCTTAAAATTGCAACAGGCATCAATATTAGCATTGCTCACTAATAGTCATCATGACCTACCTAATCTGCAAACTTAATACCGTCATCAATTGCTACAGATGCCACTCCAAACGTCCACAGAGCACCCAAGCTCTGCCAAGGCCGCATTAAAGGATTTGTGGCTTGCTTGGGATTTGGAAGCAGATATGACACAGAAAATAAATAATAATTCTATCACTGGCAGGGACTTCCTCAAGGATTTATGATGCCACAGTATTCTTCAAACATCATTTTTTTTTCTGAAGTACCTCTCTCAGTCGATTGCTTCCATTAGTTAGACCCCTTTTTGAGGATTCTATTCCCATAAGCTACTCTTTTCTGCATGAGTGTTCATTCGCTCTGCATTTACAATTTCCCATTTCTCTATCGTACATTTGATCATGGAATCTTCAGCTTTGCACTTTCATTACAAATAAATAATTTTCCATTGACCTTGACTCTCCTTTGGGAATGACAAAAAAAACCTCACTTGTTTTTATCAGACATGGAATATCTAGAGATCCAAATGCCAAGGAATATCATTGTTATTAAGAGACTGATCAATTCTGAAACTAACTACAGTTTTGTTTCAGTAAAATATAAATAGAGAGAGCAATGTTCAATCATGGAAATGAAATGCTCGATTCAAGAAAATAGTGTGAAGCGGATCATTTATAGGGGACCCAAAATCTGATTATGAAAGACATTCTCTTTTGGGTTACCACCAAGTAAAAAGCACTTGCTGCACAGAGCAGGATGCAATCAGACTCATCTGGGAAAGAGGTCAATAGACATCAAATTACACAAAAACCCTTGGAGTGTTTAGATACAAATGCAGTAAAAAAAAGAGCCAAAGTTCTACAATGC
This sequence comes from Raja brachyura, assembly GCA_963514005.1. Next base: position 93,317,127 of record OY740783.1, on the reverse strand, counting down.
AGTTCCTCAGCAAATGCTGAGAATTGGTAACGCACTGGACTAACACTTTTGACCACAGGTCCATCGGGCAGTGGTCAGCACTGAACGTCCTGCAAGCACTGCAGGGAAATTACTCCATGGATCCTGTGGTGTGGTTCCCAGAGCATTCTGCCCAGCCTGTCTGGCAAAATGCCTCATCACCAGAATTCACCAACGAGCAGCAAGACCTGGCTTGGCTGGCGGTGAGGGGAGCCCTCCCAGTCAGATCCTTCCTGCACCATCGGAACATCAAACCAGCGCATGCTGCCCTCAGGACGGCTGCTATGGAGAGGAGACGGTTGCCCACCTCTTTGCAGAGTGTAGATTTGCAAAGAGAATCTGGAGAGGTTTGTTTCTTGTCACGGTTTATTCCGAACAGCTCCGTCACAGAGGACTCTGTGATTTAGGGACTGTTCCAGTGGCCCACATGAGTGGCAAGGGTGCAGGGAGAAATTTGTGACATTTGAGCAATTGTTGAATGTTGTTATTAGACTCCGAAACTGTCGGATGAATTTTTTGTACGGTTCATGTATTGTATATATTTATTACCTGAATAAAGTCTATTTTGAAATTTTAAAAAAAGGTGAAGCACTGCAAGAGGTGAAAAAGAAGTGTAAATTATCGAACAGTGGCAATGGGAGATTTCAGCATGCTAGAATTGACAATGGAAAAATAGATTCGAAGATAGAATAGATTAGAAATAAATTAAAAGAAGTGGAAGGAAAGTAAATTGTTCCGAAAATGTGTATAGGACACCTCTCTTAATTCATCTGCCACAAGTACAACGGTAATGGAAGCAATGGTAAAATAGCTTTATGGAATAAAAGGAGCGTAAGCAAACTGCCTTTCATAGGGAGAACATTTGAATTGTGGTAATCATCCTCAGCAAAACCAAAATATTACAGATGCGGGAAATCCAAAATCAAACAGAAAATGTTGGAAATACCTAACAAGTTGGGCAGCATTTATGAAGCAAGGAACAGAGTTCATGTATCTGGTTATTGGTCCATCATTCTGAAAAGTAATCTTATTTTCCTTACAAATGCTACTATGTCTATTGTTCCATCTTGTCTGATTGTGATGTAATTTTTTGGCAAAATAAAAAGTAAAATGAAAGATGCCTTACTGGAAGGCAGCTAATTTCAGTGATTGAAGGGAAAACAAAAGTTGAGAAGGAAGATGATAAATAAGCAATGGGATTCTTCATGATGGAGATAATTTGTGTTAACATTAAGCGTACTAAAAAGGAAGAAAGATTTGTCATTCCTAAAGGGTCTGACCAACTTGGGCGACCTAAACCGCGAATTCTGGCAAGTTTGCCCTCGACTTATACTCGCAGCATGGTCGACACAAGGTTGTAGGAGGTCTTCGTAACTCTCTTTCTTGCTTGAGAGTGGTCTCCATGTACTCGAGGCCTCAGCTAGGTCGCGGCAGCTTTTTCAATATGTTAAAAAATGCCCACGAATAAAAGAAGGTCGCCATGGAAAAAATCAATACTTTTTTTACTAGTAAGTTTAGTCGTAATAGGTCGTAGTAGGTCGTAGCAGGTCAGCACGTTAGTCGTAGGTAATTGAGGGTAGTCGAAGGTAGTCATCATGGTCGAAGGGTGGTCGAAGGGAGGTCAAAGAAGAACGCAGGAGGTCGTCTTCATTCTCCACTATTCGGTGTCCAATTTTTCCGAAGTCAGTCGTAGCTAGTCGTAGCTAGTCGAATCTAGTTTTCAACGTAGTCGAAGGAGGTCGAAGGAGGTCTTCTACATAGTCGAAGGAGGTCTTCAACATGTCATTTTTTTGAAACTCTTCTAAACTCGCCAATTAGGTCGCCCAAGTGGGACAGCCCCTTAACTGGAGATCCCTGGATGACAAAGGGAGGAGAAATTGAAAGGCAGTTTATGGTAAATACGGATGTAGTTTATAATAGAAAAAAATATAAAAACAAAACTTGAGAGATCAGAGGAAAATGATTAAGAATACATGGGCAAACAAAAAAAATTTAAAAAATAGTATAATCAAGATAAAATATACTTTATAAACACACTCAAAGATAAGTTTAGATGAAAGAAAACTGGTTCAGAGTACATTCTAAAAGGAACCCATGAAGTACCAAATTAGTTCATTAAGTTATAGAGAGTCATATACAGCATGGAAACAGGCCCTTTAGCACAACTTGCCCACACCGGCCAATGTGTCCCAGTTACACTAGTCCCACCTGCCTGTGTTTGGTCCATAGTCCTCCAAATCTGTCCTATCCATGTACTTGTCTAACTGTTTCTTAAACATCTAGATAGTCCTGCCTCAACTACCTCTTCTGGTAGCTCATTACGTATGCCCACTACCCTTTGTGTGAAAACAATCATTCAATAAAAGAATAAAGCTGGCTTTGCATTTGAGGGGAAAGGGCCAGAAATAATTAATTGGATCAAGATAGAAAGAAAGGTTTCAAAGTTTCAAAGTTTCAAGGTCAGTTTATTGTCACATGCACCAATTAAGGTACAGTGAAATTTGAGTTACCATACAGCCATACTAAGTGAAAAGCAACAAGACACACAACCACATAAAAGTTAACATAAACATCCATCACAGTGGATTCCACATTCCTCACTGTGATGGAAGGCAATAAAGTTCAAGGATGTGATAAACTGGTAACACACAAAGCAAATAATTTGTCTTGTCCAGATTGTTGATACTGTATAAACTGATGCACACCTCACAGAAATCTTGTGTAAAATGTTTTAATACTTCATGCATTTACGTGGTGTCAGAAGATTTGATGGTTAAAAATCCTATACCATCATTTAACACTGATGAATAATAAACAAACAGAATGACAACAAGAGAAGCAGAATAATTTTGGAAGCAGGACAATCCAAGATTTTCACTGAACATGTAAGATAATAAGGCGCAACGATGCAAAATAATTAAAGTGGATTGTGTCAGATTAAACTGATTGAAATTATTGATGAGGGTAGTGCTTCAGTATTTCCATTAAGATGATTGATAGATAATGTAGTGGCAAAATGAGTAATTTTATTGATGCGGAAGCAATGTATATGGATTTCCAAAAGACATTAATGATAACTTGGTTATATAACTGGCTTTTGGAAGTGAAGCATAAACCATTGCTGAATGCACACTTTTTTTTCTGACAGGAAAGAAGAATGCAGTGGGGTCTGCTCTTAATAATGGAGATGCCCGACATTGGACTCCAGAGGCTAACATTTTGAAATTGGCACATGGTACAAATCTCGGCATTGCTGGCTTCAAGTGGGCATGGTAGTACTGATGAAATATGCAGACTCATTACAAATGCACCACAATGTGGATAGATGCACTTTGTGAGTAACATTACGACTTGGTTAATATGAGCTAAACAACAAGAGCTCAGCAATTTAAATTATTGTAGCTAATATGCCCAAGGTCTCTTGCCCTCCTCTCTATCCGTTCCTCCAAGTCTTACAATACTGGTCTTATAACCACAAATATTTACCTCTTCTTTAAATAGCCCCAATCATAGGTAATCAAAGACCATATGGTTAAAATAACTTGCATGACCTGTAATGTGGAAAATAACCTTTCAGCCCCACATAGCAGCTGCTGAGAGCTGGGCATACTACCTGAGAGAGCGGAGAAAGCAGATAGAAAACTTCTAAAGGCAATTGGATATGTGATCACCACGCATCAACTTTTAGGAGGGGTGGAAGATTGCAACCTTCATGTGGTCTGCCCTGTTTTGACTAATGCAATCAACTCGACGTGCACAAAGGGAAGATCAAATAGACCAAGTTGTCCAACAACTTTAGGCTTTGCACGAGACACGAAAGAAGACAAAGAAGAACTTTCAGGACTTTTTGTATGTAGAGTTTATTTAAGGAGCTGGTGTAGGAATTAAAATTGCTTCTAAATTAGAACATTGAACCATCAAGCACAAGAAGTTTCTTTGTCTCATAATGCCTGTGCTGAACAAGATGTCAAATTAAACTAATCTCCCCTACCTGCATGCACTCCATATCCCTTCATTTTGTACATATTCAGACATCTTTCTAAAAGCCTCAAATGCCATTATTGTATCTGCTTCCATCACCACCCCGGCAGCATGTTCCAGGCATGTGTTAAAAGGTTTCCCCACTATCTCCTGTAACCTTTCTCCCTCTGACTGCAGCAAAGTGGAGTGAAAAAATGGGAGGAATCATTTCTTGCCAAAGACAATGCTAAATAATCCTGTCACTGAAATCAATATGCATCAATACAATTGTGTGGCAAAGCGTTAAGCAATTTTGTTGGAACAATTTTCTAAATCATTAGTCTTCTCATTAACGAAGTAATGCAAAACCTCTTCTGGGGTAGCAATCTTCACTGTTAGACAGGAAGTCATGCAGGAGTTGTGCACACAATGTAATTTGATGCTTCACTGAGGGAATGCTACATTCACACAGTTGCCAACTTCCAGATAAGACTTAACACATTCCCACTCCAGGCCTACCTCAAAACCTTATTTGAGTGAATTCAAAGAGCTGAACAGCCCTTAACCAATACCAAAAAACAAAAAAGCAGCAAAAAAAGAACTGGAATTAATGGTCTATATTAAAAGCCCCCCCAAAATGCTGGAAACACTCAGCAGATCAGGCAACATTGTGGAGAAATAAAATTGAGTCAATTCTTCAGTCCTCAGGATTTAGCATTGAATTCAACAATTTCTGATCACCAGGTTTTAAGGTTTAGAACTGGCCAGGCCATCAGCTGAAGAATGGTCCTGATCCGAAACAACGTATCCATATTTACCAGAGATGCTGCCTGACTTGCGAAGTTACTCTTGCACATTCCAGACTGATGCAGATATAAGGAATTGCAAATGCTGATTTACATGAAAGGGAACATAAAGTTAGTCTTGCACTTTGTGTCCTTTTGTGTCCTGCAACTGCAGTTTCTTTTTTTCTACGTCAGCCTGGAATGTTAACTGCTTCTCCCTGTGTAGATGGGAAGCAAAATAGTGCAGCTATTGGAGCTTTATGATCGTCACCGCACCGGGACCCGGGTCCATTCCTGACCTCCAGTGCTTCCTGCTTGGAGTTTTCTCTGTGACTGCATAGGTTTCCTCCGGGCGCTCTAGTTTCTACCCACGTCCCAAAGATTAGGGGTTAATAGGCTAATTGGCCTCTGTAAATTGTCTCAAGAGTGTACGTGAGTGGTAGAATCTGTAGAGAATTGATGAGAATGTAGGTATTAAAAAATATATATATTATTGAAGATAAGTGTAAAAGCAATGTGAAGATTGGCATGTTGTCTAAATGGCCTGTTCCTGTGCTGTATGAAAGTATAACTCCAGATGCTGCTTGATCGGTCGAGTATTTCCAGGATTCTCCGATATTTCAGAATTTCAGAAGTGTTTTGCTTCATTAATGTGTATCTTACAACCAGCATTTATTTTTCCCTTTTTTCTCTCTCTATACCACCTTTTCCTCCATGCAGGATTAACCAGCCTTCATCACTTTCGGCTCTTTTTGATCTCCACACTCTCACAAACGTTTCCTTTGTATCTCCACCTCCAGCTCCTATCCTAGTTAATCCATAAATTTGACTTCCAGCTTTTCTCAGTTGTACTGAACAATCGGCAAACAGAAATATCAAATCTATTTCTCAGAGATATCTGAAAAAGGATCCTAAACTGTAATATCACCAGTCCATATCTTCCCGAGATGCTGCCTGATCTACTGAGTTATTCCAGACTTTTTTTTTTAAATTCCACATAATGCTGTCTCGTTTGCTGAGCATTTGCAACCTTCTCTGCTTTTATAGCACAAAAAATAAGTATTCCTGATTTTGGTCATGACTTCATGTTTTGTAAAGTGGAATGTTCTTTATAAATACAAGTTTTTGTCCTTAAATTACAATAGTTATTTCAGAATATGTAAAAATATCACAAATGGAATTGTTTTACTCTGCAGATTGTGATACAAATAACAAAATGGATGTGTCTGCATTATTGAGAGCATTCACTTTACTTAAATAGTCTTCATTATGTTATTCATCATTTTGCTAACAGGGAGAAGCAGACTTAAAGAGTAAGAACATATCTGAATAGTAATTCACTGTGAGATTGTAAAGCTTGCAAAGAGTACATGAAGAAATATTTTCAGTTTTGCTCATTTAAAAGAAAAAAAGAAAATGATTTAAAGTGCTTCCTTTTAGAATAGGAAATGGGTTAACAGGAAGATGGCACAGAGTAATAATAGATGGAAAAAATCTTAAGAAAGATGGTGTGAAGTTTGATAGTTTTTTATCAGTCATACAATTATTTACATGACTTCTTGATTTATCAACATTTGTAGAACCGTAGTACATCATAGATCTTGTATAATACAATATTATGTAATTTCTCATTGACTCTCTCAAATATATTCAACCTTTCCAGCTATCTCTGTTTCACTATTCAACTTGCGTAATTCTAATCTTAAATGCCCCATCAACAGTGGCAGATGTGTATCACATCTGCGTGCACCCTCACAGTCTGATTTATTCCCCATTTAATAAACTGTTAGATTTTGGGATATTGGGGTATCAGGGGATATGTTGATAAAGAAAAGGTGGTGATGAGGGAAAAAATCAGGAGCAGCCTTATTCAATCGACAAGTAAACAAGATGGGTCAAAAGAAGAGTTTTGGCCCGAAACACTGCCTGTTTCCTTTGCTCCATAGATGCTGCCTCACCCGCTGAGTTTCTCCAGCATTTTTGTCTACCTTCAAAATTACCCTCTTCTGTTTCTTATTTAAACCCCTGTCTCACAGTGCGAGTTTTCCCACAAGGTACCCCGAGTTTTCACTCGCGGTAATCCTGTACAACCAACGTAGCGGGGACGTCGGAACTCGTGTGAGCAACTTAGCGACTCGTGGCTAAGTTGCCTGTGAAATTTGTCAACTCGTGAAAAAAATCAAACATGTTTGATATTTTCCACGAGTCAAATTTACTGTCCAAGTTTTAAATTGAAACATTTATAACCATATAACCATATAACAATTACAGCACGGAAACAGGCCATCTCGGCCCTTCAAGTCCGTGCCGAACAACTTTTTTCCCTTAGTCCCACCTGCCTGCACTCATACCATAACCCTCCATACCCTTCTCATCCATATGCCTATCCAATTTATTTTTAAATGATACCAACGAACCTGCCGCCACCACTTCCACTGGAAGCTCATTCCACACCGCTACCACTCTCTGAGTAAAGAAGTTCCCCCTCATGTTACCCCTAAACCTCTGTCCCTTAATTCTAAAGTCATGTCCTCTTGTTTGAATCTTCCCTATTCTCAAAGGGAAAAGCTTGTCCACATTAACTCTGTCTATCCCTCTCATCATTTTAAAGACCTCTATCAAGTCCCCCCTTAACCTTCTGCGCTCCAGAGAATAAAGACCTAACTTATTCAACCTATCTCTGTAACTTAGCTGTTGAAACCCAGGCAACATTCTAGTAAATCTCCTCTGTACCCTCTCTATTTTGTTGACATCCTTCCTATAATTGGGCGACCAAAATTGTACACCATACTCCAGATTTGGTCTCACCAACGCCTTGTACAATTTTAACATTACATCCCAGCTTCTATACTCAATGCTCTGATTTATAAAGGCTAGCATACCAAAAGCTTTCTTTACCACCCTATCTATATGAGATTCTACCTTCAAGGAACTATGCACGGTTATTCCCAGATCCCTCTGTTCAACTGTATTCTTCAATTCCCTACCGTTTACCATGTACGTCCTATTTTGATTTGTCCTGCCAAGGTGTAGCACCTCACATTTATCAGCATTAAACTCCATCTGCCATCTTTCAGCCCATTTTTCCAACTGTCCTAAATCACTCTGTAAACTTTGGAAATCCTCTTCATTATCCACAACACCCCCTATCTTGGTATCATCTGCATACTTACTAATCCAATTTACCACCCCTTCATCCAGATCATTGACGTACATGACAAACAACAAAGGACCCAACACAGATCCCTGAGGCACCCCACTAGTCACCTGCCTCCAACCCGACAAACAGCCATCCACCATTACCCTCTGGCTTCTCCCATTCAGCCACTGTTGAATCCATCTTGCTATTCCTGCATTTATACACAACAGTTGAACCTTCTTAACCAACCTTCCATGAGGAACCTTGTCAAAGGCCTTACTGAAGTCCATATAGACAACATCCACTGCTTTACCCTCGTCAATTACCCTAGTAACCTCTTCAAAAAATTCAAGAAGATTAGTCAAACATGACCTTCCAGGCATAAATCCATGTTGACTGTTCCTAATTAGACCCTCTTTATCCAGATACTTATATATATTATCTCTAAGTAGCTTTTCCATTAATTTGCCCACCACTGAAGTCAAACTAACCGGTCTATAATTGCTAGGTTTACTTTTAGAACCCTTTTTAAACAATGGAACAACATGCGCAGTACGCCAATCCTCGGGGACTATTCCAGTTTCTAATGACATTTGAAATATTTCTGTCATAGCCCCGGCTATTTCTACACTAACTTCCCTCAATGTCCTAGGGAATATCCTGTCAGGACCTGGAGACTTATCCACTTTTATATTTTTCAAAAGTGCCAGTACTTATTTTACTTTGAAACTCATAGTATCCATAGCTACTCTACTAGTTTCCCTTACCTCACATAATTCAATATCCTTTTCCTTGGTGAATACCGAAGAAAAGAAATTGTTCAATATCTCCCCCATCTCTTTTGGCTCTGCAGATAGCTGTCCACTCGGTCTCTCCAATGGACCAATTTTATCCCTTGTTATCCTTTTGCTATTAACATAGCTGTAGAAACCCTTTGGATTTACTACTCATTGTAATATCGTAGTGGCCCGTGCGTTAACTTAAGTGATTCGTGCGTCTACCGTGGGAACTCTTTAATAGACACAAAAACCAGGCAGCATCTCTGGAGAGAAGGAATGGAGTCAAGACCCTTCTTCAGACTTACCCGAAACGTCTCCCATTCCTTCTCTCCAGAGATGCTGCCTGTCCCACTGAGTTACTCCAGCATTTTGTGTCTATCTCAGCAGCGCACAGTCCCGTGGTTAACACCACACTCCAGACCTATCTAACCCTTTATTTGTGAAAGTTCCACACATATTTATCGATATTTTTTCCGGCAGTGTGCCCAGGCTACGGACACCACACTGAGCCCAAACTAAAATAATCCCAGTACTTATTGGTGTGCATGGTTTGACCGAGGACACGTATAGCCGAGGCAATTTGCAAATTGTAACGTGCAATTTGGCCGAGGCACTTCACTGTCTGTGTGTAGGAAGGAACTGCAGACGCTGGTTTACACCGACGATAGACACACACATGCTGGAGTAACTCAGCGGGACAGACATCGCCTCTGGAGAGAAGGAATGGGTGATGTTTCGGGTCGGGACCTTTCTTCAGGCTCCCCGCTCATTCTTCCCTCGTTGATGTGAACTTGTGGGGGTGCGAGGAATCGGGCGTCGCTGGGTAAGGGGAAGAGAGGTTTTACTGCTGAATTATGCGCAACAGAAGCATGAAGTGGGGGTAAGGTCCATTTAAACTATCTCGTCGTTCCCCCCCCCCCCCCCCCCATGTTGGGAGAGAAAGGGGAGAGAGTTGTGCAAACAAACCACGGGAGACTGCATCTTTGGAGGGAAATCATAAAATGTATACGGATGTTTCGGGCTGGGACCCTAAAGGTTGACTACCCGTTTCACAGATGCTGCCTGGCTGTTAGCTTCTTCCTGCAGTTTGCTTTTGTCCCAGACTCCAGCATCTGCAATCTCCTTGGCCTCCAAAGGGAAAAGTTGCTCGTGAAGTGAAGGTCGATATTGACCCATGCTTACTGTGAAATCAACCTGCACCTTAAACAGCTTCAAACTCTTTTTTTTCGTGGTTGGTGCCGACGGAATTGAAACAATTTCCCAAAGCACTCAGTTTGTGCTTCAGATTAAGTCATAACTTCCTCAATTGTATGAACAAAATGATCATTCCCTCAACCTGCTCTTTCATCTCGACCAGTTCGCTCTTCACCTCTTCTGACCTCCAGCCGAGTCCGGACCCACTCCTCTACCCCTTCCTTTCATTCCTTCTCCTCAACTGCCAACGCCGTTCCAGCCCCCCTCTCACTCCTCCTGACCCATAGTCCTTGCCTTCTCCCAATTCCACCATCCCTCGCCCCCCCCCCCCAACCTGTCCTCGCCTGAACTGCTGAAGATAACCGAGTGCTTTAAATGCGAATCCCAGACTGCGGCAATAACACACGCCCTGAGCGGGAGAGGAACTTGGTAACTCAAGAGCAAACGGGAGGGGAACTTGGTAACTCTGGGGACGAACTCGGAACATCGCAGAAAGTACAAGTAAACGGCAAACTTACCGTACCCGTGGGAACTCGCCTCAAACACTTGAACATCAACTTGGAATATCGTACACAACCACGAGTCTGTCACTCTGGGTCACTCGTGGGTCAACTCGCACCGTGAGACAGGGCCTATACTCTGTGACTACCATTAAGCCCAAGGACCAAACTTAGCCAACTGAGGAGTGTAGAAGAGGGAGCCAGGAGCAGCAAAGAGTGATCCTAAAAATGAGAAGACAACAGAAGAAAGGTACAGGTTAGAACTACTGGTATATTTAGTAAAGGCCGTCTCACGGTGCGAGTCATCCCACGAGTGACCCCAAGTGAAAGAAAAAACACAGACTCGTGGTTCGGTGCAGGCTCGAAGGGCCGAATGGCCTACTCCTGCACCTAATTTCTATGTTTGTGTACGAGATTTCAAGTTTATGATCAAGTGTTTAACCGAGTTCCCACGGGTATGTCATTGCTGCAATGTTCCAACTTACTCTCCCGACAAGTTCCACTCCCTTTACTCTTGAGCCAACCGTGAATGAAGGTAAGTGTGTGAGGGTGTGAGAAGTCCATGCCGAGTGCCGGCAGGCATGTTTGATTTTTTCCACGAGTTAACAAGTTTCCCGAGTACCTGCCGTTAGCGCCACGAGTCGATAAGTTGCTCGTGCGAGTTCCGACGTTCCCACTACGTGATCACCACGAGTGAAAACTCGGGATCACTCGTGGGCCAACTCGCACCGTGAGACGGGTTTAACAGAGATACAACATTTCAGAGTTCAGTAATCCCGCAAACAATAGATCAAAGCTTTGAATTTGTGTAATATAATTTGCTAATGTCAGTGCAAAATCAAATAACTAGCTTGTAAGGAGACCCTATGATCATCCAGTTTCTAAATGAAGGGAAATAAAGCAAGGAACAGCTGGATAAGTAGCCTGATAACATGAATAGAAACATAGACATAGAAAATAAGTGCAGGAGTAGGCCATACGGACCTTCGAGCCAGCACCGTCATTCAATATGATCATGGCTGATCATCCAACTCAGTATCCCGTACCTGCCTTCTCTCCATACCCCCTGATCCCCTTAGCCACATCTCACTCCCTCTTAAATATAGCCAATGAACTGGCCTCAACTACCTTCTGTGGCAGTGAATTCAAGAGATTTACCACTCTCTGTGAAAAATGTTTTTCTCATCTCGGTCCTGCAAGACTTCCCCCTTATCCTTAAACTGTGACCCCTTTTTCCCAACATCGGGAACAATTTTCCTTCATCTAGCCTCTCCAGCCCCTTAAGAATTTTGTAAGTTTCTATAAGATCCCCCCTCAATCTTCTAAATTCTAGCGAGTACATGCCGAGTCTATCCAGTCTTTCTTCATATGAAAGTCCTGACATCCCAGGAATCAGTCTGGTGAACCTGCTCTGTGCTCCGTCTATGGAAAGTATGTATTTCCTCAGGGGGTTACACAAAAAGCTGGAGAAACTCAGCGGGTGCAGCAGCATCTAAGGAGCGAAGGAGATAGGTGACGTTTCAGGTCGAGACCCTTCTTCAGACTGCTCCTATACTCAAATCCTTTTTGCTATGAATGCTAACATACCATTCGCTTTCTTCACTAACAACATTTCAAGAATTATTATAAGGATTTGTGTCAGGGCATTCAGAAAATCACCGTAAGGTCAGGCAGGGTCAAAATGATTACAGTAGGTGAAAGTGCAGAGGAGATTTATAAGGAAGAGAATTTGACTTATGAGAAAATGGGGTGGGGTAGGTTTCTTCAAGACAGAGAAGGCTGTGGGTAAACCAAACAGAGGGGTTTGAAATTATGAAGCAACTAGATGGAATAAGTAGGAAGCAGAGGTGTGACAATGTTTAATGTCATTGACAGCAGGATTAGAGGAGAGATGAGGATTTTATTTTCACTCAAAGTATGGTAGGAGTCTGGAACTTACAATGTGAAAGAGTGGGAGAGGCACAAATCCACACCCTATTTTAAAAATACTTGGATGTATGCCTGAAGAGCTGTGATCTGCAGGGCTACAAATATGGTGCTGGTAAGTGGAATGAGGCCAGATGATTTTTTTATTGATCAGCAGGGACTGTTGGGTTCAATGGACTCCTTTTGCGTCATACATTTTCATTGATTTTATTATTCTAATCTTTGTTTATAAAACACTAATCCATAGAAGTGACTTAGCATTGTCCTCCAATACAAAAACATTTCCGCTGGAGTCACATCTCTATTTCTCACATTCCCTGCATGAATACTCAGATGACATGATTTTACAGTCAGATACATTTTACAGTCAGATACATTTTGGTTTAGTTTAGTTTAGTTTAGAGATACAGCGTGGAAACAGGCCCTTCGGCCCACTGGTTCCGCACCGACCAGCGATCCCCGCATATTAACATTATCCTACACTAGGGACCATTTTTACATTTACCAAGCCAATTTACCTAACATACCTGTACGTCTTTGGAGTGTGGGAGGAAACAGGAGATCTCAGAGAAAACTCATGCGGTCATGGGGAGAATGTACTAACTCTGTACAGACAGCACCCATCGGGATCAAACCAGAGTAAGGCAGCAACTCTACTGCTGCGTCACCGTGCCACATCATTTGATTCACTTTCCTCTTGCTTTTTCTCCAGGAGCACTGGAGCCAACACACACTAAATGAACAGTTTGTATATTTCACCCAACTATGATTCATAACAGCTTTGAACTCAGAACACTGCATCCACACGTCAAAAAGGAATGAAACACTTCAAAGTTGCTTGAAAACCCAAACTAAATCTTTACAGAAATGTTCACATTTGCAAGTTCCTGTTTAAGCTCAAATAATGACGGATTCAACTAAATATGTAAATTTGCTTATAGAAGTATCAGAATAGTTGTTATGAAAGAACAGTAATGCACATTATTAATTATTTCCCTCCCAATGAATGCTGCATATTGAGAATTTCCAGCATTCCATCTTTATCATTATGTTGTTAGTAGGGTACAGAATAAGGTCAGCAATTTCTCTCATCCTTTATTGCCCTTCATATGATAATGATGAGCCACCTTCTTGTGTTGTTGCACCTCCAGTGTAAGTACTTGTAAAATGATATTGGTTCGACCCAGTAACAATGAAGTTTGGCAAGATATTTTTTCGGCAATATGAAGGGAAACATGGCAATGTTCCCATAGGTCTGTTGGCCTTATTCTCCAGTGATAGAGGTTGTGGATTTGGGAGGTGATGTTAGAGTATCCTGAGATTTTGTAGGTGGCACTCATTGCAGTGACTGTGAGTCAGAAGCAGAAGATTTGAATGGTGACTAAGGCACAAATCAGGTGGCTGCTTTGTTAAACTTAAACTTAAGGAATTAACCTTCTTGAGTGTTATTGGAGAATCACTAATTCAGGCACGTGATGAATATTCCATTACATTCCTGGCTCAAGACTTGTAGGTGGGGCAGAAGCTTTGGAGTATAAAGAGATGAGTGACTCATTGCAGGAATCCTAGCCTCTTCATTTATTAGGGAGCTACGGTGTTTATGTGGCAGGCCCAGTTGAGTTTCTGGTTAACAGTGTCTCTGAGAATGCTGATAGATGGTGACTTGGCAATGGTGATGGCGTAGAATATTAAGAGTAGATGGGTACACTTGCCTATAACTTGTCTGGGTCCAACCACATTCAGATATGGATTGCATCATTTGCTGAACAATTGTGAATGGAATTGAACATTGTGTCATTATCACTTCATATCTCCAGTTTTCTTCCACCACCAGTTCAGAAGTGCAGCCCCGGGGCCTGAGATGATTGATGTCCACCAACAATAACTTTTTTCCTCATGCAAGGTTTAAATCCGAGCATGGGACTTGTGCAAATGAATGGTCCTGGTGAAATCCAAAACAGAAATTGGTGAACAGGATATCAAAGGGAAAATGTTGGTTTTTGTAGTCTCATCAATACCACAGTCAATCAATTTGCTGATGATTGAGAGTAGTCTGAGCGGTAATTAGCCGATTGGTTTGTCCTATCTTTTGTGAACAGAACTTACACAGGGCATTTTTACATTACCAGGAAAATGTCATTGTTGCAACTACTGCTTAACCAGTGCCTGCCAACTAACACCACTGAATTTCAACTAGAGTCATAGAGTCATGTAGCATGGAAAAAGATACTTCGGCCCAACTCGTCTATGGTGACCAAAATGCCCCATCTATTTCCAATTTGTCTGCATTTGGCCCATATCCCTCTGTTTTTCCTATCCATGTACTTGTCCAAATGTCTTTAAAATATTGATAGTTTATCTACCTCAACTATTTCCTTTGGGAGCTCTTTCCATGTAAGTGTCATCTATCCTCTCTCACAAACCTATACCCTCTTGATTCCCATAGCCTGGGTAAAAGATCCTGTACTTTCACTCTATATATGTCCCAATAAAATATAAATTTACTATCCTGCCTTCCAAAGAGTAACAACGTAGCCTGCCCAACCTGTTCCTACCGTTCAAGCCCTCCAGTCTTGTCAACAACCTCGTAAATCTTCTCTGCACTCTTTCCAGATTTCTTTCATTCATTTGTTCCAGATATCTCTACATCATCACCCATGTCTCTTTTTTCCCTTTCCCGTGACATTCAGTCTGAAGAAGGGACTCGATCTGAAACATCACCCATTCCTGTCCTGCTGATTTACTCCAGCATTTTGTGTCTATCTTCGAAGAACAAGCCTTGTTTAATTTATAGCTTCTTGGTTTTTATAGTGTACAGATACACTAGAGCCTGGAGTAGCTTCTACTAGAGACAAGTATTAAGAATTCAGTATTAAGCCCTACAGTTGGCTTGCCGTGTCATTAACACATTGCAGACTGCAAGCTTTTTATGAAGGCCACTGTGATATTTTTCAAGTGGCCTCATTTTTCAAGTGGCCTCATATAATCTTCTTCATTTCACCACCGGGTGGCGCCCATGATGGCCGCCTCGCTAGCAGTCTGTCTTGTCCCTTCTCTGTTTTTATTATTTTAAGTATGTCTTGAATGTTTGTTTTAATGTCCCTTGGTATGATTTGTGTGGGTGGTGTGGGGTGATCAGGGGAAACTTTTTCCAGTCACTTTCCTCAACAGGAAAGCAATTTTTCTCTGTGTCGCATCACTGTCCCCCACCCCTGCAGCCTACAACGTGGAGTAGTGCGGCCTTTCCTGGAGACTGGCCTGGAGCTTCAAGCGGCACGGACTTACCATCGTGGAGCCTGGGATCTTGTGCTGAGGATCGCCAGTGTTGGAACTCTGACCGCGGGGCCTGTGGACTTTAACACCGTGAAGTAGTAATCTCCGGTAAGAAGCCGCCGATTCGGGAGCTAATGCCGCAAAATGTTCCGATCCATCCGACGCCGGAGTTTCGATTATCCCGACGAGAGGGCTTGAACAGCGGACCGTCGCCAATGGCAAGTGCGGAGGGTTCAAGGCCTTGACCACAGGTGAACAATGGAGAAAGATGACTAAACTGTATTGCCTTCCGTTGCAGTGAGGTATGTTGATTCCATTGTGGTGGATGTTTATGTTAAACTTTATTTTATGTTCTGTGTGTATTTTTGCTTTTTTTACTTAGTACGGTTGTATGCTAACTCAAATGTCACTGTACCTTAATTGGTACACGTGACAATTAAATTGAATCTAGAATCTTAAATTTCCTCTTCAAGGCATGAACCTCCTTGCGACAACAAAATTAGCTTAGATCCCTTTACACTATATACAATGTAGTCTAGCACTCATTGAATCTTGACAAAGCCAAGCATCCGTGCTTGTACTGTCCACTACTCCTGACCAGATGGAGATGAAATCCCTTTCAGAAAGTTTGCAGATGCAAAATGTAGTAATGTAGTAATAGAAACATAGAAACATAGAAAATAGGTGCAGGAGTAGGCCATTCGTCCCTTCGAGCCTGCACCACCATTCAATATGATCATGGCTGATCATCGAACTCAGTATCCTGTACCTGCCTTCTCTCCATACCCCCTGACCCCTTTAGCCACAAGGGTCACATCTAACTCCCTCTTGAATATAGCCAATGAACTGGCCTCAACTATCTTTTGTGGCAGATAATTCCAGAGACTCACCACTCTCTGTGGGAAAAATGTTTTCCTCACCTTGGTCCTAAAGCAATTCCCCCTTGTCCTTAGACTGTGACCCCTTGTTCTGGACCTCCCCAACATTGGGAACAATCTTCCTGCATCTAGTTCTATAAGATCCCCCCTCAGGCTTCTAAATTCTAATGAGTACAAGCCAAGTCTATCCAGTCTTTCCTCATATGAAAGTCCTGACATTCATATGAGGAATCAGTCTGGTGAACCTTCTCTGTACCCCCTCGAAAGCAAGAATGTATTTTCTCAGATTTGGAGACCAAAACTGTATGCAATACTCCAGGTGTGGTCTCACCAAAACCCTGTACAACTGCAGTAGAACCTCCCTGCTCCTTTACTCAAATCCTTTCGCTATGAATGCTAACATACCATCTGCTTTCTTCACTGCCTGCTGCACCTGCATGCATACCTTCAATGATTGGTGTACCATGATACCGAGGTCTCGTTGCATCTCCCCTCTTACTAATTTGCCACCATTAAGATAATAGTCTACCCTCCTGTTTTTGCCACCAAAGTGGATAACCTCATATTTATCCACATTATACTGCATCTGCCATGCATTTGCCCACTCACCCAGCCTATCCAAGTCAACATGCAGCCTCTTAGCATCCTCCTCACAGCTAACACTACCCCCCAGCATAGTGTCATCCGCAAACCTGGAGATGTTGCATTCAATTCCCTCGTCCAAATCATTAATATATATTGTAAATAGCTGGGGTCCCAGCACTGAGCCTTGCGGTACCCCACTATTCACTGCCTGCCATTCTGAAAAGGACCCGTTTACTCCTACCCTTTGCTTCCTGTCTGCCAGCCAGTTCTCTATCCACATCAGTACTGAACACCCAATACCGTGTGCTTTAAGTTTGTATATTAATCTCTTATGTGGGACCTTGTCGAAAGCCTTCTGGAAGTCTAGATATTACATATCCACTGGTTCTCCGTTATCAATTCTGCTGGTTACATCCTCGAAAAATTCTATAAGATTCGTCAGACATGATTTACCTTTCGTAAATCCATGCTGACTTTGTCTAATGATTTCACCACTTTCCAAATATACTGCTATCCCATCTTTAATAACTGACTCTAGCAGTTTCCCCACTACCGATGTTAGACTAACTGGTCTGTAATTCCCCGTTTTCTCTCTCCCTCCTTTTCTAAAAAGAGGGGTTACATTAGCTACCCATCAATCCTCAGGAACTACTCCAGAATCTAAGGAGTTTTGAAAAATTAACACTAATGCATCCACTATTTCTGTGGCTACTTCCTTAAGTACTCTGGGATGCAGACTATCTGGCCCTGGGGATTTATCGGACTTTAATCCATTCAATTTACCCAACACCACTTCTCGGCTAACCTGCATTTCACTTAGTTCTTCCACCTTATTTGACCGCCGGTCCCCTGCTATTTCCGGCAGATTATTTATGTCTTCCTTAGTGAAGACAGAACCAAAGTAGTTCTTCAATTGGTCTGCCATGTCCTTGTTCCCCATGATCAATTCACCTGTTTCTGACTGCAAGGGACCTACATTTGTTTTAACTAATCTCGTTCTCTTCACATATCTATACAAACGTTTGCAGTCAATTTTTATGTTCCCTGCCAGTTTTCTTTCATAATCTATTTTCCCTTTCCTAATTAAGCCCTTTGTCCTCCTCTGCTGAACTCTGAATTTCTCCCAGTCCTCTGGTAGGCTGCTTTTTCCGGCTAATTTGTATGCTTCATCTTTTGTTTTTATACTATCCCTGATTTCCCTTGTTATCCATGGATGCAGTACCTGCCCTGATTTATTCTTTTGCCAAACTGGGATGAACAATTGTTGTAGTTCATCCATGCAGTCTTTAAATACCTTCCATTGCACATCCACTGTCAACCCTTTAAGAATCACTTGCCAGTTTATCTTGGCCAATTCACTTCTTATACCTTCAAAGTTACCTTTGTTTAAGTTCATAACCTTTGTTTCTGACTTAATTATGTCACTCTCCATTCTAATGAAGAACTCAACCATATTATGGTCACTCTTGCCCAAGGGGCCCCGCACAACAAGACTGCTGACTAACCCTTCCTCATTACTCAATACCCAGTCTAGAATAGCCTGCTCTCTCGTCGGTTCCTCTACATGTTGGTTTAGAAAACTATCCCGCATACATTCCAAGAAATCCTCTTCCTCAGCACCCCTGCCCATTTGATTCACCCAATCTATATGTAGATTGAAGTCACCCATTATAACTGTTTTACCCTTGTTGCACGCATTTCTCATTTCCTGTTTGATGCCATCCCCAACTCCACTACTACTGTTAGGTGGGCTGTACACAACTCCCACTAGCGTTTTCTGCCCCTTTGAGTTGTGCAGCTCCACCCATATCGATTCCACATCTTCCAAGCTAATGTTTCCTTTCTATTGCATTAATCTCCTCTCTCACCAGCAACGCTACCCCACCTCCCTTTCCTTTCTGTCTATCCCTCCTGAATATTGAATATCCCTGGATGTTCAGCTCCCAGCCTTGGTCCCCCTGGAGCCATGTCTCCGTGATCCCAACTATAGCATAGTCATTAATAGCTATCTGCACATTCAACTCGGCCACCCCATTATGAATGACATGTACTGTATCAGATATTGTACTTGTAGTCAACATATCATGTTGTTTCCTTCTGCAAAACTAGAAAAGTTAATAGCTAAAATGGCTTGAAAACCTTGTAAGAAAATGACACAATTTATTGCATCTGGAGCTCCGTAAATCACGAACTCACGCACGTTCAAGTAATTGATGATCACTTTTATACAGTGCATTCAGAAGGTACTCAGGCCCCTTCACATTTTCCACATTTTGTTATGTTACAGCCTTATTCTAAAATGTATTAAATTCAATTTTTAAATATCAATCTACATACAATACCTCATAATAAAATAGCAAAAACAGGTGTTTAGAAATTTTTGCAAAGTAATTAAAAAGAAATATCACATTTACATAAGTATTCAGACCCTTTGCTGTGACACTCAAAATTGAGCTTGGGTGCATCCTGTTTCCATTGATTATCCTTGAGATGTTTCTACAACTTGATTGGAGTCTACAAGTAGTAAATTAAATTGATTGTACATGATTTGGAAAGGCACACACTTGTCTATATAAGGTCCCGCAGTTGACAGTGTATGTCACAGCAAAAATAAAGCCATGAAGACAACGGAATTGTCCATAGACCTCCGAGAAAGGATTGTGTCGAGACACAGATCTGGGGAAGGATATAAAACAACTTCTGCAGCATTGCAGGACCTGAAGAGCACAGCGGCCTCTGTCATTCTTAAATGGAAGAACTTTGGAATCACCAGGACTCTTCATAGAGCTGGCTGCCCGGCCAAACTGAGCAATTGGGCAAGAAGGGCCTTGGTCAGGGAGGTGACTAAGAACCCGATGGTCACTGACAGAGTTCCAGAGTTCATCTGTGGAGATGGGAGAGCCTTCCAGAAGGACAACTATATCTGCAGCACTCCACCAATTAAGCCTTTATGGTAGAGTGGCCAGACAGAAGCTACTCCTCAGTAAAATGCACATGACAGTCCGCTTGGAGTTTGCCAAAAGGCACCAAAACAAGATTCCGTGGTTTGATGAAACCAAGATTGAACTCTTTGGCCTGAATGCCAAGTGTTTCGTCTGGAGGAAACCAGGCACCTCTCATCACCTAGCCAATACCATACTGAAGGTGAAGCATGGTGGTGGCAGATCATGCTGTGGGGATGCTTTTCAGCAGCAGGAACTCGGAGGATAGTCAGGATCAAGGGAAAGATGAACGGAGCAAAATACAGAGAGTTCATTGATGAAAACCTGCTCCAGAACGTTCAGAACCTCAGACTATGGCAGCGCAATGACCCTAAGCACACATCCAAGACAATGCAGGAGTGGCTTTGTGACAAGTCTGTGAACGTCCTTGAGTGGCCCAGCCAGAGCCTGGACTTGAACCCGATCGAATATCTCTGGACCTGAAAATAGCTGTGCATCGACACTCCCCATCCAACCTGAGAGCTTGAGAGGATCTGCAGGGAAGAATGGGAGAAATTACCTAAATACTAAACTTGTAGTGTTATACCGAAGAAGACTTGAGGCTTCCAGTAATCGGCGCCAGAGGACTGAGTAAAGGGTCTGAATACTTATGTAAATGTGATATTTCAGTTATTTATTTTTTATTAATTGCAAACATTTCTAAACACCTTTTTGGCTTTTTTTATTATGTGGTATTGTGTATAGATTGATGATAAATAAAACCAAAATCCATTTTAATATAAGGCTGTAACATAACAAAATGTGGAAAAATTGAAGGGGTCTGAATACTTTCTGAATGCACTGTGGTCAGTTGTGTGCTTCAAACTGGTGAGTGGGGAGGGTGTTGGGAGAGAAGTTCTTTTTGATTAGACTGGATTAGGTTAGATTAGTTTATTGTCATTTGCACTAGGGTTCATTAAAATTCCTCATTCACATGAAGCTGTTAAATGCTAGGTTCTCGGAAACAGAGGAGCACATGGTTCAGCATTTATCTGCATTCATGTCAATGTTGCAGCAACTGTTCATGGCATTCCTTTTCAGCAATTTGATTCCATTGAATGGAGCTAAATTTCAGAAGCAGAATACAAGCTGCATCTGCTGCTATATTTAGCACTAAACCATTGAAGTGACTGAAGACAAATTTCTGGCTAATGGAGTTAGCTACATCATTGAAGTCCGAATTGGCAGGACTGGCATCAAGTCAGCACTGCACTCTGATTTACACTCTGCCATCTTTACAAACACTTGGTGCACATGGGTGTTGCGCACATCTCCCCAATTCCTACCAGGGCAGATGTCAGAAATCACAACTCAGATTTGTACACCAAGCTGCAAACTGGGGGTTAATCAGCACCAGCAACTCCCATAATTTGCAGTCAATGATCCTCAAATTATCAATACAATACACACACATTACAGCATTAGAATTCCAGTTATTTTGCATTCATATGTCATGTAATCCAGTGATGGATTTCTCCAAAGTTTCATAGTTTTTCTTTGAGCATCCTTTCTCTATAAACAGGAAACATATTATTTCTCATCCTGCAGAAATGATTATCTGGCTTTGTACATTTATACTTCATGAGCTTTCTCCACTGTCTTCTTTCCCCTCTCTGACGTTTATTAGTCCAATTTGCAACGCTGTTTCTTGTTCCATCTTTACCCTTGAAAGTGTACAAGCTCTAGTTTGTAAAAAAAAACATTTTTGTACGTTTTCCTTTCACTCTCTGTCATCTTGGGCTTTTAGTGGCATCAATATCGATTTCCAAAACAATACCAACTCTGCAACCAGGTGCAGTTCTTGGTGTGCATTGAACAGTGACAGGTGAAAAGAAATTATACTTTCAGTAAAGTTTGCTACATTACTTCACGTTTGCAGCAAATCAGGTATTGGCTTTGAAATCGGATGGGCAATGCTTGTTCTGGGTCACGAATATCTTCACGGAAGATTGCCTGGATGCTGTCACATGCAAAATTGAATTTATTTGTTATGCAATAAAGTGACAAATATGAACTGTGCGCATGAGGATTGCATCCACAGAACTACTGCAGAAATGTAATAACATGCAAATTGGTTCTTGCATATAATCGCAACATTTTTTAACATTGATGTTGTTACACTATACATCAAAATGCATCAGTAATGTAGATACTATATACATATTGTAAATTATTTCTAGTTGTCAAAACAATGAACAGCAAAAAAACAAAAAAATGTTTAAATGAATTTTTTTTTCCAACCAGAACTCCTGGTAAGCTACAGAACAACAAACTATTTTAAAATAGTACAACTACTGAATATATTGCGATTAAAATTGGTTCAAGAGTTTTAATGCATTTGTTGTTCGTGTTACAACTGACCTAAATTTCAGCAAATGTGTGGTATTTGCATGGATACATATGGCTGATCTTATTGTAGTTTCTAAAATGGTAAAATGATTTGACAAAAAAATACAGATAAGAGTTTTTTTGTGGAGGACGGTAGAATAAAAGGTCAAAATTGAAATTATTTGTCTGCAGCATAAGATAGAACTACGAATTGATTCTTATAGGTAAAGGGTAGATTGAAAAATAGTCTGTAATGGTTTTCAGGTGAATTGAAATATCCATACTTAAGAACAGCAGGCTTTTATGAAAGGAATATCAAAGGCTATAGTTCAAAGCTAAAACTAATGGATTTGATTTGGATTTGACATTCCAATCAGTAATGATTTAATTGAACAATAAGAAGGGTTGAAGGACTTGCTCCTCATCCAGGTAATATAAGACTATTTCAGGTATTGAGCAAAAAACAAACCATTTGTGAAACCCAACAGGTCAGGCAACATCTGTGAAAGGAATGGACAAATTATGTTTCTGGTCGTGATCCTTCTTCAAACTGATAAAGTAGGGGGAAGATAATTGGAAAAGAGAGATTGGGGTGGGGAAAAACCTGGCGGGCAATAGATGGATACAGGTGAGGGGGAGGGCAATGCTGATTAGTAGATGGGTGGAATAAGTGACAAAGGCTTGAGGTGAAAAGAAGATAAAAGGATGTTCAATATTCTAGCATCTGCAGTTTCTTGTGTCTCTATTGCAGGGTACTTATGAGATCACTGTTCTGGTACCATAGGGAGAGGGGAGGATCATCTAGCATGGAAATAGGTCATTTGGCCCACCATGTCCATTCTGATCAGTTGGCACCTATCCTTATTAAATCCACCTTCCAGAATCTGTCCATGACCTTTAATGTTCAGGGGATTCAAGGACGCACCTCCTAAATGCTGTTAGTGACTCCACTCTCTCCATCAATGTATTCCAGATACTCATCACTCTCTGGGTAAAAACAAAACCTTCAGATTCCCTCTAAATTTCATATCCCTTAACCTAAATCACAATCTCTTATTTCGGTTCACAACTGATAATGGCAAAGGATTCCTGCAGCCTAGCCTATCCACATGTTTAATCAATAATGTTTTATTATTATGTTTAATGTTTTATGTGTCATTCCTAACTGTCATTGTATGTCATGTTGTCACTTGCGGGCGGAGCATCAAGGCAAATTCCTTGTATGTGAATACTTGGCCAATAAACGTATTCATTCATTCATATCCCTTATAACTTTATGTACATTAATCATGTGCCCTCCTAATGTCCTCTACTCCCAAACTGTCCCTCCAATCTCATCATAAGTGAAACGTGAATACTATTTCAAAAAGAATAGCGCTTGAAAATATATTGCGTTGCGTTCCTTTTTTTAAGTGCCATGCAATAGAAACCCTTATTACTGGTGCGCTCACTGCACAAAGGCCGTAGAACAATGACCAGTAGAACAGAACGATGACTGTGCAAAGCCTAAAATCAATACTGGAATTACAGTGCCCATGATGTGCTGGTGCATAGATGCTTCTCAGTATGTGTCAAGACATTAAATGCAGCATAGTAATTATTTGATTTCATTTGTGAAAAATTCAACCAAGCACAACAGGATCATGAACAAAACAGGCCACTAATACCGATGTGGCCTTCATCAAAGTTTTGAGGTTTGCCATTCATTGAAGAGCAATACATTAAATTAAATTAAAGATTTAAAGAAAATAAAGTGTGGCACAGTGGCAGAGTTGCTACAGTACAGCACTTACAGCGCCGGGGAACTGGATTCGATCCCAACTATGGGGGCTGTCTCTATGAAGTTTGCACATTCTCCCCGCGACCTGCGTGGGTTTTCTCTGAGATCTTCAGTTTTCTCCCACACTCCAAAGGCAATAGACAATAGAAAATAGACAGTAGGTGCAGGAGTAGGCCATTCGGCCCTTCAAGCCAGCACTGCCATTCAATGTGATTATGGCTAATCATTCCCAATCAGTACACCATTCCTGCCTTCCCCCCATATCCCCGCTCCACTATCTTTAAGATCCCTATCTAGCTCTCTCTTGAAAGTATCCAGAGAACCTGCCTCCACCACCCTCTGAAGCAGAGAATTCCACAGACTAACAACTCTGTGTGAAAAACTGTTTCCTCATCTCTGTTCTAAATTGCCTACCCCTTATTCTTAAACTGTGGCCCCTGGTTCTGGGCTCCCTCAACATCGGGAACATGTTTCCTGCCTCTAGCGTGTCCAAACCCTTAATAATCTTATATGTTTCAATACGATCCCCTCTCATCCTTATAAACTCCAGAATATATAAGCCCAGCCGCTCCATTCTCTCAGCATATGACAGCCCCGCCATCACGGAAATTAACCTAATAAACCTACGCTGCACTCGCTCAATAGCAAGAATGTCCTTTCTCAAATTAGGGGACCAAACCTGCACACAATACCCCAGGTGTGGTCTCATTAGGGCCCTGTACAACTGCAGAAGGACCTCTTTGCTCCTATACTCAACTACTCTTGTCATGAAGGCCAACATGCCATTCGCTTTCTTCACTGCCTGCTGTACCTGCATTCTTACTTTCATTGACTGATGACAAGGATTCCCAGTTCCCATGGTACTTCCCCTTTTCCCAACTTGACACCATTTAGATAATCATCTGCCTTCCTGTTTTTGCTACCAAAGTGGATTACCTCATATATTTATCCACATTAAACTGCATCTGCCATACATCTGCCCACTCATCCAACCTGCTCAAGTCACCCTGCATTCTCATAGCATCCTCCTCACAGTTTATACTCCCACCCATCTGCAAATTTGCTAATGTTACTTTGAATCCCTTCATTGATGCAAATTGTAAATAGCTGCGGTCCCAGCACCGAGCCTTGCGGTACCACACTAGTCACAGCCGGCCATTCTGAATGGGACCCGTTAATCCCTACTCTGTGTTTCCTGTCTGCCAACCAATTTTCTATACATGTCAGCACTCTACCCCCAATACCGTGTGCCCTAATTCTGCCCACTAATCTCCCGTGTGGGACCTTATCAAATGCTTTCAGAAAGTCCAAGTACACTACATCCACTGGCTCTCCCTTGTCCATTTTCCGAGTTACATCCTCATAAAATTCCAGAAGATTAGTCAAGCCTGATTTCCCCTTCGTAAATCCATGCCGATCCTGTTACTGCTATCCAAAGGTGCCGCTATTTCATCTTTTATGATTGAGTCCAGCATCTTCCCACCACCGATGTCAGGCTAACTGGTCTATAATTATCTGTTTTCTCTCTCGCACCTTTCTTATAAAGGGGCATAACATTAGCTACCCTCCAATCCACAAGAACTGTGGACGTACAGGTTTGTTGGATAATTGGCTGGTATAAGTGTGTAAAGTGCCCCTAATGTGTGTAGGATAGTGTTAATGTGTGGGGATCGCTGGTCAGTGTGGACTCAGTGTGCCAAAGGTCCTGTTTCTGTGCTGTATCTCTAAAACTAATAACAAACTAAATAAATTATATACTTGGTCTATTCCTGGGGAGTGTGAAGTGATGTCACCATCGCTATCCTTTTATTTAAAACTAGACTGATGAGGGAGCCATTGGGTCCCAGCTTCACATGGGACGCTGGTCCCCCAATGCAATATTCCACCTCTCCATTCCAATATTGCTGGTCAGTGAAGGGGGGGATTTCTGGAGCGCTAGCATGGGTGTTGTGGGCCAAAGGGTCTGGTTTCCAGAGGGCTAGTATGGACATTGTGGGCACATACACACATTTGCACATACACACACACTCACACACACACTTACACATCCACAGACTCCCACTCACACACACACTTACCTCCCACTTGTCCACACTCACATACACTCACACACTCACACACACACTACACTCACACACACACACTCGCAAACACACAAACACACTCGCAAACACACATACACACACTCACAAACATACACACACACATACATACACACACATATATATACACATTTACAAACACACACACACATACAAACACAGACACACACACACACACACACACACACACACACACACACACACACATATACACTCACAATAACATACACACACACTCACTGAATCACACACCATATATATGGCAGTAAACTTTCTTGAATGCTCATACAGCTGAGCGCGGCCTCTCCACTTTGGGGCTTCCGCAGTCAGCGGCAATTCCGCAATCATCATGACCTCTGCATTCACTGGAAATTATGCAATCAGCATGACTTGTCCACTACGCGGAAGTCACAAAATGAGCGGAACTTTTGAACCAAATACAGTCGGACCTAATAAAGCATTTATTACTTCCAAACTCAGTCGGATCTAATAAAGCATTTCAGTTTCAAGCACAGGCAGGGCAGCAGGCCACACAACTCATGACATTGTCATTAAGGGCTAACAAATCATTTATTGCAAGTACATTGCAGACTCACGGTTCAGTTGATTCACAGCTTAGAATGAGAGTCGTGGCCTCTCCCTCGCGATCTTGCACAGTGATTGAGTCACGTCCAGGCATTGGGGTTTTATAGTCCTGCCCTCCCCCCCTCGGAAGGGGCATTACCTTAATCGCAGTGATTGACAGGCAAGAGGGTCTCGAGGTATTTAAATGCTCATAACTTTTTTTTTTAATCGATGGGAAAAATCCTCGGGCCTGCTCAGTGGAGGAGGACTGTGAGTAATAGGGCCAAAAAATCATTTCGATATATGGTAGCATTTTTTTCTAAAATCAAAATACAATGCAGATAGGTGTTCAAGATGAGACTTTTAATTATATAGATGTTTATTTGTTCACAGTCAGTACCATCGTCTTTCTTTCTCAAAGTCCCCTATTCATCACCTCCTCAGTCTAACCTACCTACCTGATTATCTTGCTGAACAACCTGTGTAATCATCCTTTTTGATCATCATCCACCCAGCCTTGTCATTAATGATCCTTCTAACCTCATCACCAATATTTGCCCAAACCCTAATTTTATCATATTCACAAGTAGCCAACAATTGCTAGTTTCCGTGAACAACACTGCCAAGATCCCTGATGGACACCTACTGCTCTTCCTCATCCCCATCAATATCTTACCACTCTCTCAATCAGCTTTTCTCAACTACACCCCTTCACTGCCACCAATCCGCGTCTTAGCCGTCACGCCCTGGATATCTCCCCCAATTTTTCTATCCTTTTCGGCACTGTCCACAATGGCAGAGACAAAGCCTCATGGATGGTTTTCCCTCAAAATAGCCTCTTCTGCATACTGAATGTCTTGGACTTTGTACACAATAAAATAACAGAACTAGGTGATTTTTCATAATTACAAGGAAATTGTCTTAGCTCTAAGTTCTATTAAAGTCAATGGTGATTGCAATTTTGCTGAACTAGTGTCGATTTCACATTGCTCCTACTTAGATTTAGAAATAATGTCACTTGGATGGCTCTTAGATCAGTTCATTTCGACACCTTCCAATGCTTGCATGATTATATTGTCAAGCAGCAAACTACTGCATTAGTTTACAGATTCATCAGTTTTAGGACAGTCATTGATCCAAGATCATTCTACCTGAAGTTAGAAAGCAAGCTCAGCAGACCTGAGGAATCTCTTACACCACGTTGAAAAAGTGATCTGTGCAGGAGAGACAGAAAAGTGGGAATAATTCCCTCACACTCTATTTTCACTCAACCGCTTGCACTGATGTGAACTGCAGTTTTTAGTTGAGCAACATACATTGGGTTTACATTAAGCGTTGTCTTTACTCCATTAAATTGGCACATTTCTATAAAATTTGCATTGCTTCTGATCCCTTGCCAAGTTCATTACATTCTATTAAAAATACATTGGAAGGAAGCCATCACTGATTCTGGCACTTTTGATAAAGACATTTATGGTGAACAGTCCTAAGTCAATTTGCCACTAAGTTTCTAGTTAAGAGTTCAGAATGTGTAGTGAACAATTAATAAATAGTTCGTACAATTCAATGCATTACAACAGCCCAGAATTTTTTTCTTTGCCATTTATAATAATTGGAGCCCCCAAGACAGATTATTGACTTGGCTGGAATACTGAAACAATGGTTGTCACTTCCATTAATCTGCTTGAAAGATCCCTGCTAAGCCTGCAGTACTGAACCAGGAAGTGCAGATTTGAAAATTTAATTTAATACGAGACCATATAACAAAATAAAAAGGAGAGATAAAAGGGATTAAAGAAAAAGGAAAGGACAGTCATTTTTATAATTTCATACAATTTTCTGAATTTCCAACACTTAACAACATAGAACATATAACACTACAGCACAAGAACAGGCCCTTCATCCCACTATGTCTGTGCTGAACATCAAGTATTTATATATATCACAAACAGCAGGAGTCCCAGCACAATTCTCTGTGGAATTCCACTGATCACAGACCCCCATCCAACATATCGAGAGTAGTCCGCGTGTACTCGAGGCCTCAGCTAGGTCGCGGCGTATTTTTCAACATGTTGAATAATGCCCGCAAGTAAAAAAAGGTCGCCATGAAAAAAATCGATACTTTTTTTACTCGTAGGTTTAGTCGAAGTAGGTCGGCATGTTATTCGTAGGTAATCGAGGGTAGTCGAAGGTAATCGAAGGTAGCCGAAGGTAGTCATAGATAGTCTTCAACTTAGTCGAAGGGAGGTCGAAGGGAGGTAGAAGGAGATCAAAGGAGGCCGTCTTCACTCTTCTCTGTTCGGTGTCCAATTTTCCCGAAGCTAGTCGAAGCTAGTCTTCAACATAGTCGAAGGAGGTTGCAGGTCTTCTACATAGTCGAAGGAGGTCTTCAACATGATATTTTTTCAAACTCTCCTAAACTCGCCAATTAGGTCGCCGCAGTAGGACAGCCCCTTTACCCTCATCGATCACCTTTGCCTCCTCCTCAAATAACTCAATCATGTTAGTACCAATCTAGATCAGACATGGCCTACTGTGTGTTCCTAATTGACCCATTCTCTTCCAAAGAATGAAGAATTAAATCATCATCTGAAAGAAAAGACTCCACATTCAGACAAGTGCATTTTCAATGCTATATTGGTAATTTGACAGTAATCTGGATGTATTACAAATTTACTCACACTTAAATGGTTGTGCTCCAACCTTTACTGGTATGTCTAATGGATATCTTGTGCAAAGTTTAGAAACTATATGCCACAAACTACTCATGCTCTGACGTTGTGTGCAGCACTGTTAACGTGAAATCGATAGATGATCAGGGCAGATTCACCAGCACCGTTTTCAGTATTTAACTACTCATGTGTGGATCGTGGATATAGAGTTCCAATGTACTATTTTATGAATGATACAGTCTCATTGATCACTTCAACCATGAAGACTAGGATACTGCATTATATATCCTATTGATGTGATAATTGACCATGATATTCCCCACAGAACATTAACCTCTTAACTAATATTCTTCATTTTTGCTCACAGTTCTTCAAGGCATACCTTGCAATTTGTCATGTAAATTACAACATTAGAGCAGTTACATTCATGTAATCCAATTTTAATAAAATCACTTGATTGGAGATTGCTTCAGAAGGAAATTGTGAATTGCAGAAAAATCCCTTCCACAAATGAGGGCTCAATGATGAGGTTCTATGAGGAACACATTGATCAACTGGAAAGATCAGATTGACAGAGATAAACTTTGACCAAATCTTCATGTCAAGCTCAAAATCAACGCAAATTTAACGAATGGTGTTTTAAATATCCCACGTGCTCAGTCTTTTAACAAGGGAATTGAGGCACTTAAATTTTAATTGGACCTGTCCAAAGCTGCAAGATTCAATTGAAAGACAGTTTATCAAAAAAATCTACTTAATAGCTATTAAATTACTATGAACCAGTGATATCTTTCCTGAAAGAAAATCAATTTTTTAATTAGCTTCTTCTCCATCATCTCTTGCTCTTCATTTTTAAACAGAGTGAATGGTAAATTACATGCGCTGATGATTAATGGTCACATCATATTACCTCATCAGATGAATACTTTGCAATCTGAATTTAAAACTCAGGGTCATTAATTCACTTGGACTTTAGTGATGAAAACATTTGAATAGATAAGCTCTTTTTGATAATTGTCGAGCTTGCAGTTCCACAACACGATTGCTGCCTTTAGAAAGTTATCAGTGTTTATCTCACTTTATGATTCGCAATCTTAAAATTAAGGCGGATCTGAAATGTTAAAACCAACCATTTTCAAAGTAAAATTAAGTTAATTCAATGGCAGTAGCTTGGAGTTATTTATTCTGCATGCTAATATCCAAAGTAGATGGATTCATTCAATGCATTAAATCAAGAGAGCCACAATAATTCATCAAATCTTCCTACTTTGCTCCTTAATAACATTCAAAATTCATATAGATACAAGGAAATTAGAGGGAAAATATAACTTGTTCTCCACATGAGTTTTGATGAATAAGACTAGAATAATTCATAGCCTTTGATTAATTTGTAAAACATGAAAGCACTTCAAGGAATAGCTTGCTAGTGTGGAAGAACATAAAGAGTTGGAGAACCAGGTTATAGAGCCTTTTGGTCTAATGAGCACATGCTGACCATCAAGCCCCATTTACATTAATCCTATACTAATCTTGTTCTATGTTTTGTGTATTCCATCCCTCGTTTGTGCACAAAGGGCAATGTCATCATCATTGGCGGTCACTTGAAACGAGTATGACTGTCCTCTTCTCACCATAGGGTCATCTACTTGTGGGTCTGCAGATGTCCGTAGAGGCCGATCCGCTATCCACACACCTTGGTGCAATGTGGGCAGCAGAGACTGGCGGTGTTGCTAGTCGTCAGGCCCCCTTCTCTCTCTTTCCTTATGGTGCTGTCGCTTTGAGTCTGCGACACGGCGTAGCTCTGTTTCATCTGTTTCAGCTCCTTCCTGCATGGATCGTTCGCCAACTTTCCTTCAGGTGAGAGTACAGAATTTGTTTAGTGAGACGTGTGTTGGACTTGCTGATGACATGACCAGTCCATCGAAGTTGGTGCTGCATTATTGTGGTGGTGATGTTGGTCATGTTGACTTCTTCCAAAACGAGGATGTTGGTGTGTTTGTCCTCCCAACTGATCCTCAGAATCTTACATAATGATCTTTGATCTTATTGTTCCAGGGCTCTCAAGCACCTGCTGCAGGTGGTCCATGACTCGGCTCCATACAATCGGGTGGGGAGGACAACTG
Source organism: Raja brachyura (assembly GCA_963514005.1). Next base: position 93,285,540 of record OY740783.1, on the reverse strand, counting down.
CTCTGTAGACCAGCAGTTTTGTTTGAGCCTTCAGGTCTCGGTCTTCAAAGACTCTTTTCCTGAGTCTGGCGCCGGCTCCACTGGCACAACTCAAGTGATGGTTGACCTCAGAGTCAATGTCAGCTTTTGAGGAAAGAATGCTGCCAAGGTTGGGGAAGTGGTCAACGTTTTCAAGAGTGGTGTCATCCACTTTTATAGTGAGCTGGGTAGACAGCTGGTTGGGAGGAGGTTGATGCAGGACCTGGGTCATCTTGATGTTTTAGGCTAGTCCCATGGCTCTCTGTGCCTTGGCAAAGGCATTCAGGATGCCCTGGAGGTCTTCTGCGGAGTGTGTTGCAATGGCGCTGTTATCTACAAACTGAAGCACCATGATGGCGGTGTTATTGACTTTGCTCTTGGCCGTCAACCTATTAAGGTTGAAGAGCCCACCATCTGTTATGTAGAGGTTTGGGTCCCCTGTGGCAGCTCTTCACCAATGACGTGAAGTATGGCAGCAATGAAGACGACAAACATTGTGGGTGCCATTATACATCCCTGTTTGACCCTTGTTTCTACAGTGAAGGGCTTAGTCTTAGAGCCACAGTTGCTGAGCACTGTGACTGACATACTATCATGTAGATGCCACAATATTCTGATGTAATTGTGGTGGCAGCCACCACATGGTCCTTGACAGATCTGGGTCAGGATCCAGTGGCATGGAGTCCATGTCGACCAGAGACCCTTTCCTGCTGCAGCCTTCATCCACCTTCTCAGCTGCTGTGTAGCTCCACTAAGGTCAGCCATCATCCTCCATCTGTTCCACCGTTGAGGTCTTGGTTGGAATGCTCTTTGTCAGGGACCTCCCCCACAACCTTACCACCATGTGTGGCACTACCAGGAGCATAGATCCAGACGGCATCGCTATCAGGACCTCAGGGCCACACAAGCTTCTCCACAACAACAAGATGACAATCCACAGAGAATGGCAATCCAAGGGCAATGTACAGTAGTTAATTAACCTACCAACTTGTGAATCCTTGGGATGTAGGAAGAAATAAGAACACCTGTGGGAAACCCATGCAGTTACAATGAGAATGTGCAAACTTTACCAGAAAACAGCACCAGAGATCAGCATCGGACCCAGGCTGCTGGAGCTAGAAGGCAGCAGCAGGTCTACTAATTATGCCACTGTGTCATCTCATCCCAATAATACAGCACTTTAACCAAATTAATTTATAACAATGCTAAAGGAACACTGGGATAATGATAATAGGAAAAAAAACCCCATCAATATTGAGACATACTGCAGCAGCAAATCTGAATTACACATTAGTATAGTTGCAATTAGAGTACTGCAGAGTTTAAATTTAACATTCCAGAAAGAACGCTCAGGTAATAGAAATGGTTTGTTACAGTCAATAGGATACTTGAGCATAATACAACATTTTGGAGGAACTCAGCCAGTCAGGAAGCATCTGTGGAGGGAAACAGTCGATGTTTTAGGTTGAACCCGTCATCTTCAACTATCCGGATGACAGGTCTAGATATGATCATCAATCAGATGATAGGTGATCATTTTCCAATGTTCTACAGATTCAGGATCAGTTCCTGTGGATTGGAGGGTAGCTAATGTTATTCCCACTTTTTAAGAAAGGAGCGAGAGAGAAAACAGGGAATTATAGACCAGTTATCCTGACATCGGTGATGGGGAAGATGCTGGAGTCAATTATAAAAGATGAAATAGCGGCACATTTGGATAGGAGTAACAGGATCGGTCCGAGTCAGCGTGGATTTACGAAGCGGAATCATGCTTGACTAATCTTCTGGAATTTTTTGAGGATGTAACTAAGAGCCAGTGGATGTAGTGTACCTGGACTTCCAGAAATCCTTTGAAAAGATCCCACATAGGAGATTAGTGGGCAAAATTAGAGCACATGGTATTGGGGTTAAGGTACTGACATGGATAGGAAATTGGTTGGCAGACAGGAAACAAAGAGTAGGGATTAACGGGTCCCTTTCAGAATGTCAGGCAGTGACTAGTTGGGTACCGCAAGGCTCGGTGCTGGGACTGCAGTTATTTACAATATACATTAATGATTTAGGTGAAGGGATTAAGAGTGCAATTAGCAAATTTGCAAATGACACAAAGCTGGGTAGCAGTGTGAACTTTGAGGAGGATGCTATGAGGATGCAGGGTGACTTGGACAGGTTGGTTGAGTGGGCGGATGCATGTCAGATGCAGTTTAATGTGGATAAATGTGAGCTAATCCTCTTTGGTGGCAAGAACAGGAAGGCAGATTATTATTTAAATGGTGTCAAGTTAGGAAAAGGGGAAACAAGGTCTGGGTGTCCTTGAACATCAACCACTGAACGTAAGCATGCAGGTACAGCAGGCAGTGAAGATAGCTAATGGCATGTTGGTCTTCATAACAAGAATAGTTGAGTATAGGAGCAAGAACGTCCTTCTACATTTGTATAGGGCCCTAGTGAGACCACAGCTGGGGTATTGTGTGCAGTTTTGTTCTCCAAATTTGAGGAAGGGCATTCTTGCTATTGAGAGAGTGCACCCTAGGTTTACCAGGTTAATTCCGGGGATGATGAGACTGTCATATGTTGAAAGAATTGAGCGACTGGGCTTATATACACTGAAATGAGGGGGGACCTTATTGAAACATTTAAGATTATTACCTGTCCTGTCTGAAGAAGGGTCTCGACCCGAAACGTCGCCTATCTCCTTCGCTCCTTAGATGCTGCTGCACCCGCTGAGTTTCTCCAGCCTTTTGTGTAACCTAAGATTATTACAGGATTGGACACGCTAGATGTAGGAAACATGTTACCGATGTTGGGGGAGTCCAGAACCAGTGGCCACAGTTTAAGAATAAGAGGTAGGCCATTTAGAACAGAGATGAGGAAAAACTTTTTTCACCCTGAGAGTTACGAATCTGTGGAATTATCAGCCTCCAGTGGAGGCCAATTCTCTGGATACTTTCAAGAGAGAGTTAGGTAGAGCTCTTAAAGATAGCGGAGTCAAGCGATATGGGGAGAAGGCAGGAAGGGGTCATGATCACAGTGAATGGCGGTGCTGGCTCGAAGGGCTGAATGGCCTTCTCTTGCACCTATTGTCTATTGTCTAGACCCAAATCATCGACTGTTTATTTTCCCATCACAGATGCTGCCTGACCGATAGTGTTCCTCCAGCAGTTTTTTTTTGTGCTCTAGATGTCAGCATCTACAGTCTCTTGTGACTCGATTGGCTGCTTGTTTGTGACCATGCAAATTCAGATGAAAGTTGTGGTTATTTTGATCAGAATAGAGATGATGAAATGGTGAATTCATGCACATGTTTGAAATAATGATGCATGGCAAACCTGAAAAGAAAGAAGCAGACTAATTCCAGAAAATGTAGCACTGAGAATGATGAAGTAAAAATATTCCACTTAGGTGATTTTTTAGGCGACTACAGGCTACCAGGCTGTTGCCACGTGGTCGCCGGGGTGTCGCCTGTATGGTCGTGAGAAGCCTCCTCAGTCGCCCAAAGAATTGTAGCATCTTTCTGGTTGCCGCTGGATTTTCACATGTTTAACATTTTTCGGGGACAGTCGGCGAAGGTGGGTTTGACACCAATGAGAATAGCTTAATTTCTCCTGACGTAGGTGCTGCCGTAGGTTTTCGCCAGGTTAACGTAGGTTATCACCGGTGCTTACTTCGTATTTTTGTTGTTAAAGTGATGATTCTTTGTAGATTTCTTATAGATAATTTCAAATTTTATGTGATTATAATATTTTTGTATGCACTGTTGTATATTCTTATCAACCTTTTATAGTTGTTAAAAACTTTTGTTTTTTTCAATATCAATAATGGAATTGCTTGACATTGGCAAATTGAGGTATGAAGATATAATATTTCAGAGTAGTGTCTCATGGCATCACTTTCAAATATTTAAATTTAATATATTTTGATCAATAAAACAAATACAAACATAACCACTGCACTGCATTGGAAATTAAACTCCTTTGGGAGGATGTGGGTTGTCCTGAAAAGGGCCTTTCCTTGTGGTCTATAGTGGGCTTTCTTCCTGGAGCAGTGGGCTTCTGTTTGTGGTGTGGGCTGTTTGCTGCTGGTCTTCAGATCATATCGTTCTGCCCTGGTACACTGCCCAGATCGGAGTTGTAGTAAGTGCAGAGATGGTCTCTCTGCTCCTTGGTGCAGGTGTTTCCTGGCAATCTCTCCAGTGCCACCATTGGTGCAACCTGTCCTCCAGTTCTCCATGAGCCTGGTGTGATGTTGCCTGTCTGGTTGTCCACTCGTTCACCTTCCACCATGACTTCTGGTACGGATCAGGTTGTGCAGGCCACATGCTGCGTAGACAATGGTCGCCACATTCTTGGGCTCCTTCTTGATTGCAGTCAGCAAGCATCTGAATCTGCTGGCGAGGATGCCAAATGCATTTTCCACGACCCCCTTAGCCCTGGACAGCCTGTAGTTCAAGATCCTCTGCTCCCTTGACATCTGCCTGTGAGCGTATGGCTTCATCATCCATTACCTGAGTGGGAAGGCACCATCAGCAACCAGTGTGTAGTGGATGTCAGGGTTGTCATCTCCTGGCAGAGGTTCTGGATCAGGAAAGCCTGCTCTTCCTTCTTCCAGTACTTGCCCAAGGGAGGTCTCTCTCCAGATCCTACCATCTGCGACACTGCCAGGTGTGCCCACATCCACAAACAGAAAGTTGTAGTTTGCACCCACCACAGCTAGGAGAACGATGGAATGGAACTACTTGTAGTTGAAGTACATAGAACCTCCCTTGGGTGGACACCTGTTGGCCACATGCTTGCCATCCACTGCCCCACATGTGTGCAGGAAGCTCCATCTGGTATCAAAGCCCTGCGTCACTCTATTCCACTCATCTGGTGTACTGGAGCAGTCCATGACTTCATCTTCATAAGCATAGATGATGGCCTCACAGGTCTCTCGGCCAACCTTGCTGATAGTGTTGTGGGCCACAAGAAAGCTGTAGGAAGGCACTTGTAGGAGTGTCCTGATGCCAGGTAGCGGAGGGTGATAGTTAGGCGCAGGCCTGGTTCCAGTGGCTTCCTCATGAAGGTCTCCAGGAGAGGGCCCACCCGTGCCTTCAGTTCCTGAAACAACTCAGGGGGGAGCCTAGTGAAGCATCTGAAGGCAGCCTCATCTTCTTGCTGGAGCTCAGTTATACTGGCCCAACCTGGTCTCTTCAGGGACAAGGGCTTCAACCACAAGACCTCTTCTTGGGCTTCTTCTTCCCCATTCTTCTTGTCCTTCTGTCTTGCTGATCGATAAGCATGAGGGCCCTGCAAGCAGCAGGGCTTCTTCTTGTAATAAGAGCAATGCCCTCTGATGTTGCTCCATGTTAGACATGACGCAGAATGATTGGAAACCCCACCCTATAACCCCTTTTATTGGAATACGGTGATTCCTTTGTTTTGGAGGCCAAATTACGTGAATTGTCTTCAGTTGTTGCCGACAGGGTCACAGCTTGTCGTAGCTTGTCGCGGGTGGACGTAGGTTGTCGTAGGTGTAGTTGTAGGTTGTCGTAGGTGTGATCATTGGTGGACGTCCTAAGTCGCAATGATTGAGTTGCCGGTTGTCGGGAGCTTGCCGTAGCTTGATGTTGACTAGGTGGTAGGTTGTTGTATCTCGTCTTAGACATTGCTGTAGGAGGGTCCAGTCGCCCTTTTTTTCGGCGACCTGCTATGACTATGACAGTCGCTGGCAGTCGTCTAAAAAATTGCCAAAGTGGGACAGGCCCATAAGCAAGATTCAAACAAAAAATATTATGAGGCTGTAGCCAAAGACAGGAAATGCAGAGAGCAACAGAGGAGTCAAGCGAGGGGAAAATATAGACGCTAGCTAACTTGCTGAGTATCTCCAGCATTTTTAATTCCAAATTTCCAGCACCCTCACAAGTTCTCAAGTTAACCGACCTTCAGATAGAAAATAACTAACTTGGACATAATGTTTCATATGTGGTGATGTTTCTGTTTAATATACCGCGTCTTTTTGCTTGAAAATCGGATTGGAAACTAGCACAACCTCTAGCATTTTTCAAAGATGAAAATGTACAAATTTTTATATATATTTGTGTGATCAACTATATCAGGGAGCTGCCATGTTAAATTGTTTGAAGGATCGCAATGAAAACCCAGAAAGCACAGCAAAACTGGAACACTCACTCTGTCACACTGTTAATCAGCTTGCAGTTCCTCTGCATTTTAACACTAGGCACTGGTGTGAGTTCAACACCTGGGGAACATATCTACAGAACAAGCAAAACAGTCTGGATAATGAACTTAAAGGCAACCTCCCAGTGGGAGCCTTGGCACTTTAGATCTTCTCATGTTACTTTAACTGTTTATGCACTGTGCCAGTCATTCAGAAATAATGTTGGAGTACAGTTCACCATTTGCAATGATAACATCAAGGTACATTTAGCCTAATGGTAAAGAAAACTAAGATGATGCAATATTGAATTGGTGAGAGTGGGTGATTTATCTTTCAGTGACAGGGCTATCTTTTTATACCACATGCAATTTTTCCTTTCAGAGTGGCATTTGTTAGCCTAGATCACATTGTGCTCTTAAATAGTAAGATTAAACGAGAACTTACCAGTTTGAAGTTTGATCTTTATTTTATGAGGAGTTACGATGAGGGATTACGTGAAGACCCCGCCAGCACGCATGCGCGACATTCTTCAAAGCAGTGGTGTGAAATCACAGACAGTCACAATGACTAATATAGTAAGATAAGAGAGAACTTTCATACCAGGTGATCTTTATAGTAGAGGGTTGGGAGCGGAGGGCACGTAATCCCTCATCGTAACTCCTCATAAAATAAAGATCAAACTTCAAACTGGTAAGTTCTCGTTTAATCTTACTATTTTACTTCGGAGTCACGTGAGTGACTACGTGAAGATTTCAAAGCTCTGTGATTTCATGCCCTGGAAGCTCCATGCTCACACACCGCTATGCTGGGATAAGAGGATGAACGTAATTCAGACATAACACTGGCTGAAAAACAAAGAAGGTATTTAATCATACCTAAAATGATATGCCCCACATTGGGTAAATCATGTAACAGAACTTAACATATTCCCCTGCAAACGTCTCAGGAGCGGCCACGGGTTTATAAAAGAAATGCTGAAAAGTCCGTTCACTGCTCCAACCCGCTGTAGCAAGGATGTGGTCCATAGGAACTCCCATCACCCTAGCCGCTGACGTGGATGCAGCCCTGGTGGACTGAGATTTAATCATCAGTGTCCACTCCGCTGCACCCAATCCACCCTACCCAACTCGAAGTGGCTTGCACTGTGACCTTATGATGAGGGCATTTGTGGCTTATGGGTAAAGTCCTCTCCGTGCCCCTAGGTTGTTGGTTCCTTCTATATCGTAAATATATGTCACAATGCAGAGACGACTATCTGCAGGGTAGGCCAGAATGATAATTCTAGGCCAGAGGAACTGGGTCGATATAGTTGAGTAACCCCTGTATCAGAAAGGTTATCTACCATAGGTAAACACATGGCATCCATACTTAGCTTTAAAAAGACTGGACCCGTTGTGTTGTTACAAGTGCCATTAACGTAACCATATTATATGTAGTTATCCAGAGTGAGCCCCGATATTGGTGTCCATCCTCGAAGCATAGTAAATTCTATGCCTAGGTCCCATGTATGGGTGTATCTGGCCCTGGGGAAATAGAATTAATACCCCTCATCAGTTTGATACCAGAGGGTGTTATCCTATAGGCAGGTGATCACCCCCTCGGTCCAGGTTGGTAGGTAGGGCACTCCTTGCAATTTTAATGGCTGTAGCTCAACCTTCATGGATGAAGGGTGGCCAGAACTCCAGCACTCCAGTGATGGTGGCCGAGTCATATGATGTGTTTGTTCTGAAGCAGAAACACTCCCATCTACTGACATATGTCAGTGCTGTCCCTGGTGGACTCCCTGCACGACGATGTGATGACATAGATCGTCCTGTCGGAGTATCCGAAGTCCAGAAATGGCCTGTTCAGAATCAGCATCAATAGGTTCATGCGATCATGGCACGGATGACTTACCCGTCACAGAGTGTGCCAACAGGCCCGGCCGTTTGAGGATCCGAAAGCAGTGTTCTGCGGCCATCTTAGTACTGCTGGGGACCATGGTAGGGTAGGCCAGTCGGGAACCCCGAAATACCCGTTGCGGAGTCTATTTAATTTTTGTAAGACCCGACTGATGAGGCAGAAGGGGGGGAAATGCATAGCAAACAATCCCCCCAATGCCGCGAGAAACATCCATCGCTGCTGGCCCCGGGTCCCGATCCAACATCCATTCAATGTTGTCGTTGAATTGCGTGACCTGGTGTTCGCCACCGTATTTAGTTTACCTGAAAGGTAAGTGGCTGAGATCCAAATCTCTCTATCCAGACACCAGTGCCATCCACACATATGATTAATATAGGCCACCACTGTGGTATTATAATTTGTAACCGTACATGCAACTGGTGCATATCTAAGCAGTAGGCCCGGAGTCCATGAAATGCTTCCAGTATTTCCAGATAATTAATCCCTAGTGCTCCCAAGTGATGGGTTTGGAACAGAATTGAGCATTTCCCATCCACGAATTTAATTCAACTCTTGCCTTTTCTGATAACTTCATAGGCCTGTCGAAATGGCATGACTTTTGAGAGCTATAATTTTAGCTCTTTGTAGGTTTTGATAATGTAGTGGTCCGAATTGCGCTGCGGGAAAGCAGCCACTATCTTCCCAATTATCATGGCCACCTGCCGAATGGATGGATCCCTGATGCCAGTGAGGCTTCTGCCAAGTCCACCACCTTGTTTGGTGGTAAGGTGGTAGACATTTGCACCGAGTCAATGGTGAACCCCAAGTAATCCATAGTAGAAGAGGGTTCCAACTTTAATTTATCTGGATGTATGATGAACCCCAGCTTTTGAAAGAGATGTTTTGTGGGTAGAACTGCCAATGTAGCCGTTTCCAAATTCTCCCCGACAATGAGGATATCATCAAGGTAGGTCATAACAGTATGATTTTGTTCCCTTAAATAGGCCAAAGCTGGTTTCAATAATTTGGTGAACAGCCTGGGTGTTGATGATAACCCATTGGGTAAGGCTTTGTATTGCCATAATTGTCCCATCCAGATAAATTTAAGGTATTTCCTATGATCCTTGTGTATTGGTACTGAATAGTATGCATCTTTGAGGTCAATGCATGCCATGTAGTACCCATTAGCTATTAGCTGTCTGGCTGTGACGAAAGTGTCCATTTTGAAATGAACATACTGAACAGAAGTATTCAGTTCGGTCAGGTCTATGATTAAGCGGCATCCGCCATCTTTTATTTTTGGTAAATATATTAGATACAAACTCCTGTGATTCTCTGGTGGTTCTCTCAATTATCCCTTTGCTAATTAGTCTTAATAGTTCAGCATGGCCCGCCGTTCTTTCTTTTTGTGAAAGTATAAACTTTCAGCTAGGCGAATGCTGGACCGGGGTAGGGAGTTCGTAAATTAATTCAATTTTATAGCCCTGAATACTTCCGAGTATGTAAGGATCAGAGGTAAAAGTGCGTCATAAAACAAGTGCAACCGGCCTCCCCCATAGGATGAATTTAGACATATGATGTTCCTGGGGGAGGCAGACCCACCTACCTCCAAGGTATTGCCGGTGTTGCGGTCCAATACCACCGTTATATCTTCTGTTGAGTTGCTATGTTGTAGGGGTGGCGCATTTTCCAAGAAGGCCGGGCTGGGCCATGGCCTAAAAAGGCTGTTGTGCAGGTGGGCCGGCCTTCGAGCTTTCACCACCGGACGATCTGTTGTGATATCGCTGTCCGGTGGGTGTGTAGGGGTGCTGTTGCTGTTGGTAGTCCGGTTTGGAGGTACTGGGTACCTTATCAGGCCTATGACCTTGGCCTCTTTGTCCAGGTCTTTCACCTGTTTGGGAAGGTTATCTCCGCACAGCAGATTTGGTGGTTGAGCGTTACCTGGTTTGCATAACCCCGCATTTTTGGGGTTGAGTGCTCTGTACCCGCCGCAGTACTGGCCACTCTCGTAATTCCGGCGGTCTCCTTGCCCTCTAATCGTAGGGCTCATGTACCCTCAAATAGGGTTATTCACCGCAGGAACAATCAGTGAGTTACAATTTTCAGGAGCAAGATACTTATCAGCTGTAGCATTGATGGCTTGCTCCTGAAGCTGGTTTGTGTCATATTGAACTAGCTGCCAGCTTAGGGTGGATAGGTAACCTTTTCACTGCAACTCTTCTTGCACCCCTGACACTGTTGGTTGTTCAGCCAACTTCCCCTCTTCAGGGTCAGCCCAGTTCTGACCCCCAATGCTCCCCTGCGAAGAGGGTGAGACATTAGGCAGTCCATAATAGGATCCTGCCGTGGGCCTGCGAAGAGGCCCACCGTGACCCTGCCCCTGCAAAAGCAGGTCACGCTGGAGCAATTGCTCCACCATCCGCACCATGCGGGTAAGACGACCTCCGTCGCTAACAGCGAACGGGGTGTCCTCGGGACTGGACCCATCTGAGTCGGCAGTCCCGATCGGCTTCCGGGTGGATTTACCGCCTGTCCGTGGCGAACCAGCGGCCCTCCCGGGCGGGAAGTCGGGAGCTGCAGGTAGCACCTGCAGCTCCGGGGTGTCCTCGGGACTGGACTCAGCTGAGTCTGCAGTCCCGACCGGCTTCCGGGTGGATTTACCGCCTGTCCGTGGCGAACCAGCGGCCCTCCTGGGCGGGAAGTCGGGAGCTGCAGGTAGCACCTGCAGCTCAGGAAAAAACGGCACGCTGCTGGCTGCTCTCTATAGCAGCAGCTCTTGCCGCTGCTCTCGCCGCGCTCACCACTCTGGTGAGTCTTACCGTTCGTAAGTTTCGGACTTACGCTGGAGGAGCCCCGCTCCTCCCGACTGTCGCTTCCGCATGCGAACGACGATATGTCGCGCATGCGTGCTGGCGGGGTCTTCACGTAGTCACTCACGTGACTCCGAAGTAAAATCTACTATGAAGCCAAGTATTTCTCATGTGCAGTGTTCTGCCAGGCAGTTACTAAGTGTGGCTTTTTCACTTGTTCAGCAATGACCTACTTCATTAACCTTCATTAAGTGATGTATCGCTCCCAGATCTTAGAAGGTGTGGAGAGAGTTCCTAACTAATTAATCCTCTACTGGCCAACAGTCTGTGTGTTGAAGAAATCTATCTTCTCCTCACAGCTGACTTCAAACCCACTTCAACTGCGTGATTTAATAAGAGCACGAAGAGCTGGCTGTCTCAGGTAAAACCAATAAAACAAGTCAGACCAAAGGTGCCAGCCAGATTAAAATGCTTAAATTGCCCATTCACCATCTGGGAGTAGTTAGCCGCCAGTATTATGTCCTACCTCCAAAAAAAAGAATTTGTGATTTTTAACAGACCCAAACATCAAATTCAATGGAGAGAGAAATAGAGTAAATGGGTTAACTCATTAACCCACAGGTTAATGGGTTATAGGAACCTATAGGAAATAAATTCATATGTGTAGGAAGGACCTTCAGATGCTGGTTTAAAAGTAAAGTGGATAGGTATATGGATGGGAAGGGAATGGAGGGGTATGGTCTGAGTGCAGGTAGATGGGACTAGGGGAAAATAAATGGTCGGCACGGACTGGAAGGGCCAAGAAGGCCTGTTTCCGTGCTGTAATTGTTATATGGTTATATGGTTAAACCGAAGATAGACACAAAATGCTGGAGTAACTCAGCGGGACAGACAGCATCTCTTAAGACCTTTCTGCAGACTGAATCTGAATTGGGTCTGAAGAAGGGGCTCAACCCAAAATGCCACCCATTCCTTCTCTCCACAGATGCTGCCTGTCCTGCCTAGCTACTCTAGCATTTTATGTCTATTTTATAAATAAGTTCATGATCTTCCAAGGTCGGTAAACAAAAATGTTTACTGTTTCTCATTCCATGGATGCTGCCTGACCTTATGAATGTTTCCAGCAAATTCTTTCTTCATTATATTAAAAACACAGCACAAGTAATCTACAGTACATCGCTGTTTCTTTCCTTCTTTCGCTTTGACTTTCTGAATCATGGCCTGAAGTGCCAAGTAATTCTTCCGGCAGTTCACAAAACAATTGGCGTCCTCTATCACTCAGTCGCCATTAAAACTTAACATCCATAGCTTTAATCAATTTACATGATTTTCAACAGATTGAATATCTGATACATATTTATTCGTGACTCCTAGCTTCCTGAAATCATTTTGCCAACAGATCACATTTCAAGGTTAGCACCTTTATGGAGCAATGAATTTTAAAGACAGTTACTGGCAGGAATGAAGGGGCAAGTTGGGCTGCGGAGCACCTGGACATTTTCTCTTACATTGTTCAAATGTTCCAGAGTTATTTCTACCGAGAGCATTAAACGCATGCAGGGGAATCACAAATTCAAACTTAGAACAACCATTTTACAGGGGAGTGCTCCTTTGGAAGAGTGTTCAGTTAATTATCACTGAATGGCCAATGATAAACATGTGAGAAATTTCAGTCTTTAATGGGCCTGTCCCACTTAGGCGATTTTTCAGGCGACTGCCGGCGACTGTCATGCTGCCAGCAATCGCCTGAAAAAACGGCAACTGGAACGGTGACTGTCAGAGTGGAACACACACACATCGCTTCCTTCACCATGCTAATGTTGCTTTACTTTGAGTAAATAACGTGAGACAAAGGTCCAACATCTGACATTATAGGAAGTAAATGTAGATATAAGGGCTTTAGCATTAGATAGAAAGATTAAACGAGAACTTACCATTTGAAGTTTGATCTTTATTTGCACCTGGGCTGGAATGGAACCAATGTCCTTGGGGGAGTGTTTGCTAGTGCTGTCAGGGAGGATTTAAACTAATGCGGCAGGGGGATGGGAGCATGAGCAGAGATACATCGGGGTGTAAAATGAGGGTAGAAGCAATAGGTAGCAAGGTGAAAAGTAAAAGTGGCAGGCAGAAAAATCCAGGAAAAAATCAAAAAGGGCCACTTTTCAACATAATTGTATAAGGGGTAAGAGTGTTGTCAAAACAGGCCTGAAGGCTTTATGTCTCAATGCAAGGAGCATTCGTAATAAGGTGGATGAGTTGAATGTGCAGATAGTTATTAATGAATATGATATAGTTGGGATCACGGAGACATGGCTCCAGGGTGACCAAGACTGGGAGATGAACATCCAGGGATATTCAATATTCAGGAGGGATAGACAGAAAGGAAAAGGAGGTGGAGTAGCATTGCTGGTTAGAGAGGAGATTAACGCAATAGAAAGTAAGAACATTAGCTTGGCGGATGTGGAATCGATATGGGTAGAGCTGCAAAGGGGCAGAAAACGCAAGTGGCAGTTGTGTACAGGCCACCTAACAGTAATAGTGGAGATGGGGTTGGCATCAAACAGGAAATTAGAAATGCATGCAACAAAGGTAAAACAGTTATAATGGGTGACTTCAACTTACATATAGATTGGGTGAATAAAATTGGCAGGGGTGCTGAGGAAGAGGATTTCTTGGAATGTATGCGGGATAGTTTTCTAAACCAACATGTAGAGGAACCACCGAGAGAGAAGGCTATTCTAGACTGGGTATTGAGTAATGAGGAAGGGTTAGTTAGCAGTCTTGTTGTGCGTGGCTCCTTGGGGAAGAGTGACCATAATATGGTTGAGTTCTTCATTAGGATGGAGAGTGACATTGTTAATTCAGAAACACGGGTTCTCAACTTAAAGAAAGGTAACTTTGAGGGTATGAGACGTGAATTGGCCAAGATAGACTGGCAAGTGATTCTTAAAGGGTTGACGGTGGATCTGCAATGGAAGGCATTTAAAGACCGCATGGATGAACTACAACAATTGTTCATCCCAGTTTGGCAAAAGAATAAATCAGGGAAGGTACTGCATCCGTGGATAACAAGAGAAATCAGGAATAGTATCAAAACAAAAGATGAAGCAAACAAATTAACCAGAAAAAACAGCCTACCAGAGGACTGGGAGAAATTCAGAGTCTAGCAGAGGAGGACTAAGGGCTTAATTAGGAAACGGAAAATAGATTATGAAAGAAAACTGGCAGGGAACATAAAAACTGTAGCAAATGTTTTTATAGATATGTGAAGAGAAAAAGATTAGTTAAAACAAATGTAGGTCTCTTACAGTCAGAAACAGGTGAATTAAACATGGAACAAGGAAGTGGCAGACCAATCGAATAACTACTTTGGTTCTGTCTTCACTAAGGAAGACATAAATAATCTGCCGGAAATAGCAGGGGACAGGGGGTCAAATGAGATGGAGGAACTGAGTGAAATCCAGGTTAGCCGGGAAGTGGTGTTAGGTAAATTGAATGGATTTAAGGCCGATAAATCGCCAGGGCCAGATAGGCTGCATCCCAGTATCTGGCAAGCAGTCACTAGTGGGGTACCGCAAGGCTCAGTGCTGTGACCCCAGCTATTTACAATATATATTAATGATCTGGATGAGGGAATTGAATGCAACATCTCCAAGTTTGCAGATGACACGAAGCTGGGGGGCAGTGTTAGCTGTGAGGAGGACGCTAGGAGGATGCAAGGTGACTTGGATACGTTGGGTGAGTGGGCAAATGTTTGGCAGATGCAGTATAATGTGGATAAATATGAGGTTATCCACTTTGGTGGCAAAAACAGGAAAGTAGACTATTATCTGAATGGTGGCCGATTAGGAAAAGGGGAGCTGCAATGAGACCTGGGTGTCATGGTACACCAGTCATTGAAAGTAGGTATGCAGGTGCAGCAGGCAGTGAAGAAAGCGAATGGTATGTTAGCATTCATAGCAAAATGATTTGAGTATAAGAGCAAGGCGGTTCTACTGCAGTTGTACAGGGTCTTGGTGAAGCCACACCTGGAGTATTGCGTACAGTTTTGGTCCCCTATTCTGAGGAATGACATTCTTGCCATAGACGGGGTACAGAGAAGGTTCACCAGCCTGATTCCTGGGATGGCAGGACTTTCATATGAAGAAAGACTGGGTGGACTCGGCTTGTACTCACTGGAATTTAGAAGATTGAGGGGGGATATTATAGAGACTTACAAAATTCTTAAGGGGTTGGACAGGCTAGATGCAGGAAGATTGTTCCCGATGTTGGGGAAGTCCAGAACAAGGGGTCACAGTTTAAGGATAAGGGGGAAGTCTTTTAGGACCAAGATGAGAAAACCATTTTTTACACAGAGAGTGGTGAATCTGTGGAATTCTCTACCACAGAAGGTAGTTGAGGCCAGTTCATTGGCTATATTTAAGAGGGAGTTACATATAGCCCTTGTGGCTAAAGGGATCAGGGGGTATGGAGAGAAGGCAGGTACAGGATACTGAGTTGGATGATCAGCCATGATCATATTGAATGGCCGTGCAGGCTCGAAGGGCCAAATGGCCTACTCCTGCACCTATTTTCTATATTTCTATGTTTCTATTTTATGAGAAGTTGAAGTGAGGTTTTACGCGAAGAGCCCGCAGCCCGCATGCGCGTCAATCTTCAAAGTAGCTGAATGAAACCACAGAATAGTTGCTGACCTAAGCTATAGGAAGATTAAAGGGCTAGAACTACCGAATGATCTTTATGAGAATAGAGTTGGGAGTGGCGGGCACGTAATCCCTCACTTCAACTTCTCATAAAATAAAGATCAAATTTCAAATGGTAAGTTCTCGTTTAATCTTTCTATTTTATTTCTAAGTCACGTGAGTGACTATGTGAAGATTTCAAACATCTGTGGTTTCATGCAGTGACACAATCTGTGTGTGAAACACTTAAACAGATAAACCATTAATGGTAGGAAAAAACATGAGTTATTAATATCATGATGCTAACTTGCATACATGGCCACTGTTCTTAACTGGACCGTAGCCCCAATAGACTGTTGAGTTAGACAATATCTCATGTAACACTGTGCATAATACGATCTGGCAATATCCAGACATATTCCACCAAATTTTATAATTTATTAACCTGCTCTATGTAAACCTCATGCTGTATGATGAAAGGGAAATCCATTCCATTGGCTGCTAATTAGCCTTCTGCATTACCTTGGTACTATTGAATAACAAAATAACTATCTTCCATTTCATAGGTACTAGCAACTGAGTGCACTTGTATACCTAATGACATGCCTGATCTCTGATCTGGTGGGTATGCTGTCAATCTCAAATGTACACAATCCTGCTCATTTGCTTATGAGATTATTTCTATAGCAAGCTACCCTAATGTCAGTATGACGTAGAGACTAAGCCAGAGATTGAGTAAAAGCTGTGTTCTTTATGCTGACATCAGTTGCTGAAAGCATAATCATCTTAAGATACTGGTCCCATTAGGAAAATTAGAGGAATATTGGCATAACAATTTACTGATATAGATCGCACATTACAATGAGTGTAGGCTATTAGAGTGGTCAAATAAAAGACACCCGGCACAACGTTAGAGAATAGTGGGTGAAGAACCATTCATTTATGTCCCACTTATGGTACTACGGAAATGATAAAACAGCACAAGCAATGTCAATTGTGCTATCACATAAAAGTTTCTTTAGGCTCAAACTGGGAGCCATACAAACCTCTGTTACTTCTGTTTAAAATTGAGCCACATATGTGTTCACAAGCTTCTCATACAATCGTGCAGAGTTAGCTGCCTGAGAAGACAGGCTGTCCCAGCCGTCACTTGACTAAATAAGAGTTGCTTCAGTCGCCTACCATGGCGTGATAGAATAGGCAAATTGGTACTGTTAAATTTCATGATGCCTCATATGTAATATCACAAAAGATATCTACCGACAACGCATAAGTTTTATCAGCTGCAATGTTGCATATTACCTAAAACTTGATGACATAATGCCCTTTAATCTGAGAAGGGCAGCATAGGCTTTCACCACTAGCTTAGTTATCAAAACAGCAGAATCTGTGCCTATGTGTGTAGATATGACAGAGTATGCAACTGTTATGACTCCCGAAGGCAGGTACCTCAGAGTCGCATAACATAATCAAAAACCAGGTTCAAGTTTAAGAAAATAGTCTTTAATTTTGTTAAAAGAGGACAAAAACCCGAACCTGATTTAAACAACACAGTCAGGGACAAGAATCGACTAACAAATAAATATAACAGTGCTCCAGCCAGCCTCGCAATGGACCGTTGAACTGGAGTCTCTAATCCTGCCTAAATAGAGATAACCCTGCAACAAAATACACAAAAACCTTCAGGTCATCCCTTATCCGTCCCAATACAACATTAATTTACAAATATAGGAAACAATATACAAAGTGCTATGCCGTGTGGCCAGGCCTCCTGCAGCTCACACCAGCAGCCTGTTGGCTTAGTCAGGGTCCACGAAGAAGAGCGAGAATTCTGGGATCTCCTGCTATTTAAGCTTCCGATGAGTCACCGGTCACCTGACGCAGCTTGGCCAATTGGGTACAGGAGCTCTTAACCCCTTGATTCCTGACTCCCAGCCACGGGGCCTGCACTCAGGAGAGAAACCGAAAAGGTAAGTCCATAGCATTCACCGGGGGGGGGGGGGGAGCGCCTAACAGCAACTACAAGATCGATTCTCTGAGTCAGTTAAATTGCAGAAACCCAATCAGCCATCTTAAACTGGGTAAGTAAACCCCTAATCCGATTAGTGCTAACCTGATTCGGCCTGCACCATATTTCTGTAATCTTGAGAAGTATCAGAAATATACACCTCTAGTCCTTGGCCAGACCACTCATCCTCGAATGAGCTCTCACTGATTGCACTCGGAACCCCTGTTGCTCTATTGATCCTACGGATGGATTTTTTTTTTTTGACTTTCCTACCCGATGCATTATCTAGTTATTCAAACATATCGCTGATAATATATAATCAGTAGCTAATGACTAGAGCAAAAACCACAGTCACCCTTAGATGTGGGAATACGAGTTCCCTGTCAACTCTTGACTAAGCGTCACCATGAATACTCAGCGTTTTCCTTCAGAGTGGAGATTGATATAATGCAAGGCTGAATCAGGAATTACCTCACAGTCCATTGACTTAAACCACATGTCTAAGTCCCCAGAGTGCACAACACAATCTCTTCGACCCGTCACTCAATCAGTACTACTGGTATTGAGAGCCTATGGATTATTATAAATACATTGTTGATCAACAACATGAACCTGAAGGTCAGATAAAGTTTTATTATATGCCAGACGAGCTTCCTGCTGGTAACTACCTGTCCCAGAGAGGATGGCAATAATGATTCAAATGAACCAGGAACTCTACTAACTGAGGAGAAATAAAGCATATGTTGAGAAAAACTTCAACTACTTATTCTATTGGGCAGTCTGATAACCTCAATCACAGATGATGAAGCAGTGCTTCCCTGGCCATTATGACTCCTATGGCCAGCCAATTCCATGGTGGTCTACCCTGATCCAGAGTAACCAAACTGTTCCTAACTGGAACTACAGAGGTTACTATGCAAGGCACCTTGCCAATGTCTCTACATCAACCTGATCTATCCCAGAGATAGTGAAAATGACTAGACAGCCCATGCTGGCAGAAAACCTAACCTGGGCCGACAGACTGCTCCATTCCGGAGTTTACGTAGGTTAATAATGAGACCTTACTTACCAGCGTCTCTAACCCTGGGTCGATTTCCTTTGTTGGAGCTTCAGCGAAGTTCCATTTGCAGACCTTGTCTATCATGCTTGTCATTCCTGTTAGATAACTGATCCGCTGGCGATTGTCACACATCATGTGTTAAAGCATGGGATCCCAGCACATAGTCATGTTCGAGGTCATGTTAGGAGTCAGTCCATACTGATCTCTGACACTCTCTTAGAGTGGGAGAAAAAATTGCACCCTGAATCAGGCGTTGCCATATGCATATGCCTCGGACTGTCTGTGCATGCTTCCATAACACTGAGCATATTTTGACACCATCTCTGATAGTCTTTCGGGTGGGAGGAAAATTCCAACCCTGAAACCAGGGTAGCTACAGGCATATGACTTGAACTGTGCAAATAATAATATTTGGCACCATCTCCATCACATCATTCATCTGAGTGGGAGGACTTATGCAACCCTGAACCAGGAGCTGCCTCAGGCATATGTGCATATACTTTGGCACCATCTCCAACACTCCGTTCATCGGAGTGGGAGGAAGATTGCAACCCTGAACCAGGAGTTGCTTCAGGCATATGTGCAAATACTTTGGTACCATCTCCACCACTCCTTTTATCCAAGTGGGAGGAAAAATTGCAATCCTGAACCAGGAGCTGCTGCCTGACATGCCTTCATCACACGGAGCATTCCTTGTGTTATAATTTGATTCATCAGATGGTCTAATTGAGACAAACTCTCAATCACATCTGCCAATTATGTCCCAAGACTTGGCTATGACTTTGCCCCGAAATGGGGTTGTCAGGCTGCTTCCTTTAGCAGCCGAACCGAGACTAGCTGCAGATCGGTGCACCGTTGGTATGATCATTTACAAAACAGATTGCGCCTGCTAGTGACTCCGAGTCCTTGCTCCCTTCTGTTGCCAACGGAGTATTACAGGGAAGGACTGGAGCGCCAACCCTGCCAGGTGTTGTAATAGGCAATTACATTAATATGATTAAAAGAAGTCTATCCCTATTAAATCAGAGATTCGAGTACTTTATTGATATGCATATAGTTGAAGTCACTTGTTAACAAATCTTCAACAGTCCCCTCTAATGAGCGGAAATTACCCTGACACAACCAGGTGTAGCTCCCATAGCTGCCTGATAGGCACAGCTCAACCAAGGCTTCCTAAGCCAGGAGCTCTGGACTGCAATGGCAAGTCCAATTGCACAACACCATTGGTGTAGATGATAATAAATGTCCTTTGTAATTATCTTTTTTTTTAAACATAAACTTTATTGGCATGATAAGACATATTTGTCAAAGAATTAAACATGACTTTAGAATGCTATCAGCTATGATAGTCACAAATATATACACTAAATGCTGCTGCAGCATAGCAGTAGCAGTAACTGTGTTAAAATCATTCGGTGTTATGGCAGCTGAGCGGTAGCTCTAGGCCGCCGCTATTTTTAAACTCTCCTGCTGCTGGAAACCTCCTGCAGCGAAAATAGAACTGGCTGCCGGCAATTTATGAATACTAGTTCCTTACGGAGCCCCACGCTGCCTCCAACTCTGGCTGCCTGCCCCCATATGGAGCTCTGATGCCGGCAGCTGTAACAACTAATCCTAGCCGGCAGCCTCCCATATCGGCCGTCTGCTGTCGTGCAAACTATAACGGCAACAGCCGCAATCCAGCTCCTTATGGAGTCCTACAATTTCAGCCGCCTGTGGAGAGCTCAAACTGCGGCGCAAAAAATTCTATTTACTCTAGCTCCGATGGAGCTTTCGCGGCGGCCCAAACCCCTGGCCGCCTCCATAGCTACTCTGGGCACGCTATAGAGTGGCCCGGTGAAAATTAACTTACCTGGTCGGAGCAGTTCGAAGCTGCTCCGAGTAGCGCCATGCGCTAGACGTATTGTCGTGCATGCGGGCTTGCGGGCTCTTCACGTCCATAAGGCAGCTGAAACTCTGCCTTTGCACCGTGGACTGCGTGCATGTGCTGCTTAGTGCATACGCACCAGCCTAATGTGCATGCGCATGTGCAAGTTTCATGATTTATTTAAAAAAGCCGTGTGACAGCTCACCGGGGAGAGAACAATCTGCGCATGCACAGTTTCCATGATTTAAAAAAAAAATTGTCTGACAGCTCATCGGGGAGAGAATAATCTGCGCATGCGCGGTTTTCAAGATTTTTTAAAGCCACTGACTACCCTGGCTAATTACTCATGGCACGTGCCTACAATACATGCTCTACACAAAACTACATTTTACAAAAAGCAAAGCTTCTTAATGTTAACATTACAATTTTAGCTTTCCTTATTTCAATTGACATTTAGCAAATGGCTTGGTTGACATTAATAAGCATTATCTTCTTTCTGAAGAATACCTCTGCTCGATCACTGAACATGCCACAAGTGATGATGTTACTGCTCCACTGATTGCACTTATCCAGATCCCGATTTTTGCGTGCATCAGCATATTGTTTCAGAAGAACATATGAGGAATTCTAAAAAAGGAATTTGGTGACAAACTGAAGCAATTTGGTGGAAAAAATATTTTCAACTTGACATAGATAGCTACCTTTTACTCATAAATACATTAAATGCAGGCAAGTCCTTTGCAATGCAAATCAAGAGTTTTATGATACCAAATTAAGGCTTGGAAAGTTATTTTTATCAATTTTATGCTCACTGAATGAATTATGACAGTTTCACTTAGAGCAAC
Organism: Raja brachyura; assembly: GCA_963514005.1. Next base: position 93,264,213 of record OY740783.1, on the reverse strand, counting down.
TTTGTCTCTATCTGGGATTATTTCTTCACTGAGATCCAATAATGCAATGAGATTTTCATTAACAAAAATCAAATATCCTGCAAACCAGCCTCCCTACCATCAATTTAATCTCCACCTCACGCTGCCTCGAGAAAGCAGCCACAATAATCAGGGATCATTTTCACCCCAATCTTTCCATCTTTTCCCCGCTCCCATTGCCGAGATGTTACAAATGTTTTAAAGCACATATTTACAGATGAAGTAATAGCTTTGTCAGAATACCAAACAGTCGTCCGATAAGTGAGGATGTAGTTCCCGTCTCCCAATCTACACTTGCACATTTTTTAATCTGCACAATAACTGCAACAATTTAACACTATATCTTGCACTTTGATATTTTTCTCTTCACACTGACAGTTGAACATGTATGGGTTGATAGTAATCATGTGCATAATGATAGTATAATGTGATTGGATAGCAAGCAAACAATAGCAGTTGGGGGGAACTTTTTTTCAATCTCTTACCTCAACGGAGATACGATTTATTTCTGTATCGTATCTCTGTCCCCACTGCGGCCTAACATCCTGGAATTGGCGGCCTTTCCTGGAGACCGATGGGCGCTCCCTTTCCCAGGGATCAAAGTTCCAACCGTGGGGACTGTGGATTTTAACATCGCGAAGTCCGCGGTCTCTGGTAAGAAAAGGCTGATTCGGGAGCTCCATACCGCAGAGAGAGTTTCAACCACTCCGACGTGGGAGTTTCGTTCACCCCGATGGGGGGCTTCGATTGTTGGTTGTGGGGGCTTTGATCGTCCCGACTGCCGATGGTTCGACTGCCCCGACCGCGGGAGAAGAAGAGGAAGAAGATTGAACTTAATTGCCTTCCATCACAGTGAGGAACGTGGAATCCACTGTGATGGATGTTTATGTTAACTTTTATGTGGTTGTGTGTCCTTAATTGGTACATGTGACAATAAACTGACCTTGAAACCCTCAAACCTTAAACATATGTCCCTATTGGTAAAGTCACAAGCCACTAGGGGCACCGCATTGACGGCAGCCTCTGCCTACAGTCTGTCTGTTGTTTCTATCTTTTATAAATTTTAGTCTGTCTTAACAGTTTGTTTTGGAGGTTTCTTTAGATTCATATGTGGGGGAGGGGGGTAGGGTAAGGGGGAAAACGTTTCCCAGTCACTTCCTGGTGAGGATGCGACTATTCTCTGAGTCGCGTACTCGCCCCCCTCCTCACGGCCTACCAACTGGACTGGCGCTTTCCTGCCGGGGACCGGACCAGAGCTTCAGCAGCGGCAGCACAGCGCTGGATTCATCGCGGAGCGGGCGATGCCTACCTGGATCGCCGTGTTGAAGCTCCGCAGTGTTGGGCCTGCTGCTTCAACATCGCGGAGCTGTGGTTCGTGGGTCTTCCAGCGCGGGCGGCGCTGACTTCAACATCGCGTCTGGAATCCCTTTGCCAGGGGCTGCCGGCGTGGGTCTCCACCTGGCGCGGCCTGTGGACTTCTGGAGCCGCGGACTCCGGTAGTAAGTGTCTGATTCGGAGCTCCAAGCCGCTGATGTTGTTCTCCCGTTCCGATGTCAGAGTTCCATCATCCCGGCGAGTGGGCCTGAACATCGGGCCACCCGTAGCGGCGACTGCGGAGGGCTCGGGAGGCCCCGACCATGGGTGAACATCAAAGAACATCAGAGGAAGATGACTGAATGTTTGGTGCCTTCTCTCACAGTGGGAAACTTTGATTCTGCTGTGTGGGGATGTTTTATGTTGGAGTCTATTGTGTGGTGTTCTTTTTTTATTTGTATGGCTGTATGGTGACACATTGTGACAAATAAATGTATCTTGTATCTTGATCTTGATAAAAGATGAGTGATATTTTTCTCAAAGCACAGTTATCCAAGAGTGTGTCCATAAGATAAAATATTCAAAAATGACAGTCAAACAGGATTAGAAATTGAAATTAAATAGATTTTAATAATCAGATTAAGGGGCATTTTGCGGAAGTTTTAACTTTGTTTTGTTTCTCCATAGTTGTTGCCCGATTTGCTGAGCACTTTCAGCATGTTCTGTTTTAGATGTTCTGTACGTACTGCATTTTGCACATAGCTGTCATCATTCATGTGCACTTTCCTTAAAGTGTTAATCTCATTGTCTTGCATGAATATATTTGAGGTTTTGAACAGCTCTTACATTCTAAACAGCACAACTGTCAATCTCTCTTCCATGGGAAGGATGAATATAAATATAATATAAATATTGTGAGATTCTGGCTATTCTCCTTTGCCATGGTTGATAATATTAGTTGTCATGGCATGCGACTAAGCAGAGAACTCCTCTCAGTGGGCAGGTGTCAGAGAACTAAGGCCTCCAAGTGGATGTGGAAGCAAGAATCAAATTAGACAAGACAGGCTTGGGAATCAAACAGCCTGGAACCACAACTCAGATCATTATTTTTGATATTAGAGAATAACAGAATGGTTACGGTTAGGAAGGTGAGCATCTGGGCCATTCAGTCCATACCAATCATTGATTGTAAGAGCTATCAAGCTGATATCACCACTCTGTCCCCATCATTCCTTTTCACTTAGTTATTGATTCAGACATCTTCAACTGAACTTGCCTCACACAAAGGTTGGTGGGTGTTTGGAACAAGGATGGTGGTTGTATGGAACAAGTTGCCAGAGGAGGTGGTTGAGGCTGGGACTACCCCATCGTTTAAGAAACAATTAGACAGGTACATGGATAGGACAGGTTTGGAGCAATATGGACCAAGCACAAGCAAGTGGAACTAGTGCAGCTGTGACATTGTTGGCTGGTGTGGGCGTGTTGGGCCAAAGGACCTGTTTCCACACTGAATCACTCTATGACTCTATGACTCAATACTTCTGACAGTGTATCCCTGACAATATTGTTATGTGCAAAAAAAGCACGTCACTTTTTCCCCTTTCATTTCTACATTCCCGGGGAACTTAACCCATCCACCAATGGGAACAGTTTTTAATACCTACTCCATATGCTTCATGATTTTAAACACCTATTTCATGTTTAATATTAAACTGACAATAATCTATGAAAAAATAAAACAAATTCATCCAAATGTTAATTCCAACTAATGAAGAGATAGAAAGATATCAATATCTTTTCACGGTTGGTCAGATACCTGGCATATGGAAATGGACCAAAAGAAGTAACTGAGAAATCCACACCTGTAAGGTTTTGGTTTACCCTGCACCCCATGCATACACTTTGGTCATGTTATTTATTTAAATCAATAGCTTAGCAATAAATAAGGAAGAAATAACATTTAAGGATATCATCAATGCACCATGTTTAAACCCATTAAAACAATGATGAATTCTAACAAAGAGTACTGATAAACTTCCACTTACCGTCAATTTAACATTAATGAAATGAGCCTGCAATATTATTAAGTGAGAGGAAAAAGAATTTTCAATTTACATTAATTTGCACATTGAACATATTAGTTAGTTCCCTGGAGTAAGTGGCTGTAACACATGTTACCTAGATGTCAACTTACTCAGACTCCACTGCCTAACTCCCTATTAAATGTTGGCAGCTGAGGTAGCACTGAAGGGTTCTGAAAATATTGTAAGACAATGAGGATAGATTTGAATTGCAGATATCAAATGAAATGGTGAGCCCTTCGTGTGAATGAACCTTATCGTAATAATGCTCAAATCTCCCCGGAGCTAATGGTAGGGTGTGACTACCAATGATTTTATCATTGATGTTATCTTGAATGATGGTAACAATGAAAGACAGATGCAAAACTTAAATTTGTGTCTGAATATATGAACAATGGCATTCAAAGATTATTGTAAACAGGGGGTAGAAATAACTATTTTAGTCAATTGGTTGGTACGGACAAATAAGAATCACTTGCGCACTATTTTACCAATCACATTTCATTATAATAACAGACTGGGGAATTTCACAGGAATGGCTCAACCAATTTGTTAAAAATAACACAGCCTTACTTTTACCCTGTGGAGAACAATTGACTTGATGGGCGACTACAATGCTGGAATCCCATTGAGAGGCTAAAGTGATCGTTATTAATAATGTGAGTTTTGTTGCAGTTTATAACATCATCAGAATACTGAGGTGAGATGATTGCCTGCGAGCTATCATGGCTTATTATTCTCCAGAAAGTCTAAATTGGAAGTGCAATTTCCAATAATCAATTATTCATCTGTAAATCTGGAATAATCAAGGGAATGAAGAAGTGTAACTTCAATAAGCAAATACATAAATTATCTCATTTATTGTGAATTTATTGTCTTCCCCACTATTGATATAGAGAACTATTTTTATTCACCGAGCCTAAAACCAAATAAAAAGCAATTGCCAAGTGCTGACATGAAGCGGAACTTCCAGCTGCAGAGCCACAGGCAGTGACAGTAAGACAAACAAAAAGAGGCAGTGCAGAAACTATCATGAATAATGAAGAGACAACAGTAACTACAATGCTGTAATCCAATCAAGTGTTTGAGAGGATCAGTATAAATAGATCAGATATTGCTGTAGCAGTTTATAATGCACTCTGAGCCCGTCAGTCAGATTATATAACATTCTTAAAGAAAGTAAGGAATGAGAAAATTTTATTGCACCCATCAACTTGGTGTCAAATATTGAGAATGCTAAATGACAATGGCCTAGGATCTTGATGGATTTTTGCCAATTGCCAGCACAAAAATAATGGGGTGTTTGAGCTTCCTGAGTGCACGCAAAACTCCAACACTCACTGGTGGAGATTCAACAGCAGATTCCAACCTCACCTCTGAAGTCCAACAGTGCAATAGAAGCTTGTTGAATTTTCTGGCACTTACCTGGGAAAGTTTGCTGTCCACTTAGATCTGGAGCATGGTCCAGAGCGTGTTAATTTGAATGAGGACATTATTTCACAACTTCAGGATATTCCAAAGCACTTTCCACAATTAGGACATTTGTGCTGTAAAGAATAAAGGCAAGAATACGTTACTTATTTTTAAATTATTTGCATTCCCTGTAATTATTTTAATTATTTGGAAATCTTATTATATTTAATTTATTTTCAATTTGTGGTTTCATTTTTGGGATATTTTTAATTTTATGATTGTCAGGCACATTGAGAGACTTTGAAAGCTATGTTGCACAGGAAGCTGGGATGAGGGCATAGCTTTGCCAGTGGTCAAAGATTTGCGGACGAGACAAGATCAGGAGAATATCAACTTAATGATGAGTGTGAGAAGTGGGATAAGCTCGACAAAATCTGGGCCATTGTGGCTTTTACCAAATTAGACTTCAATGAAAAGTTTTATAAATGTTTTTCTTGGATCCCAAAGCTTTTATTAAGCAGATTTCACTGTAATGTACAATGTTTATTTTGCACCTATTGCATCCAATGTACTAGAAGTTGCAATACTGCAACTTAGGTGTAGTTTTACTGTTGTCACATGTACCAAGGTACAGTGAAAAACTTTGTTTTGCGTGCTATCCAAACAGATCAGATAATATTGTACATAAACACAATCAAACTAAGTCCAAGTACAATATGTAGCGCAACAGGAAAAATAGTGCAAAATATAATTCTCAGCATTATAGAGCATCAGTTCCAGAGACAAAGTCCAATGTCCGCAGTGGGGTAGAGGTGAATTAGACAGTACCGTAGATTATGGAAGGGCCAATCCGAAGCTTGATAACAGAGGGGCAAGAATATTAAAGAGAATATTATTAGAACAATTGACACTAAATTTACAGCTAAAAAATACATTTAAAAGAGTTGAGTAATTGAATCAAATGACAGTAGATCCACCTCTGGGACCACCTTGCAAAGGGTCGCCATGCTCCGGTGCCATCTCAGTGGTGCGTTTGAAAGCAAGAAGTAATGCCCCTGTTCCACTTAGGAAACCTGAACGGAAACATCTGGAGAATTTGCGTCCCACCCAAGGTTTCCGTGCAGTTCCCGGAAGTTCCCGAGGTTTTTGTCAGTCTCCCTACTGATCGAAAGTGGTTTTGGTTTTAAAAATCGGTAATTTTTTAGTCGAAGCCGGTTGCGATGCTAGCTGAAGGTGGTTGCCGGAGGACAAAACCCTCCGGGAACCGCACGGAAACCTTGGGTGGGGCGCAAAGTCTCCAGAGGTTTCCGTTCAGGTTTCCTAAGTGGGACAGGAGCAAAAGGTTCACATTTTACAGCAATGGTATTGGAAAATTAAGATGGAAGAATTTGCAGTTTTAACATGTCTTTTCACAGCTATGGGTCATCCCAAATCAATTCACAATAAATAGAGATATGTCATCTGCCATTATTTGTCCATCGGTAAAGCTAAACAGATCGCTGTCCAACAATAGCACTTGTTTAGCCTCTGTAGCATGTGTAGTGATTGATCAAGCCTCAACCCACATCACTGAAAACTAATTATCTGATCATCACCACATTGCATTTGGGAGCTAGCTCTGCACATTGGCTGCTGTGTTCCCTACATTGCAATTGTGGCTAGATTTAAAAAGCTGCTTCATTAACTGGAAAGTGCTTTGGAATATCCTAAGGTTGTGAAAAAAGATTTATAAATACAAGTGTTAGACAATAGACAATAGGTGCATGAGTAGGGCATTTAGCCCCTAGAGCCAGCACCGCCATTCACTGTGATCATGGCTGATCATCTACAATCAGTACCCCGTTCTTGCCTTCTCCCCAAATCCCTTGACTCCGCTATCATTGAGAGCTTGATTTAACTCTCTCTTGAAAGCATCCAAAGAATTGGCCTCCACTGCCTTCTGAGGCAGAGAATTCCACAGATTCACAACTCTCTGGGTGAAATTTGTTTTTCCTCTTCTCCGTTCTAAATGGCCTACCCCTTATTCTTAAACTGTGGCATCTGGTTCTGGACTCCCCCAACATCAGGATCATGTTTCCTGCCTCTAGCATGTCAAATCCCTTAATAATCTTATATGTTTCAAGATGATCCGGGACCGAGGCCCGGGACCGTTGGAGCGAGTGGAGGAGGTTCAGGAGCTTACTTAAATCCGGAACATTCCATTCTGAATAGGGAGGTTTCTGGTGGAAGCCGCTGATTGGTGGAAGCAGACTAGAGGAAGCAGCTGATTGGGTGGAGCCTCTGGTTAGTATTTCTGCTTTCTGGTTAAAAGTACAGTGGGTGAGTAAAGGTACAGGGGGTTAGTAAAGGTGCAGTGGGAGTAGCTGTTTGAGTCAGATACCTGCTGATTTCTCCTAGCAGTTTCCATTATATTATACTGATATCGATCCAGGGTAAGGCGAGAGAATGTCAGCCAGAGCAGTGTACTGTACTGCATGTCAGATGTGGGAGGTCATGGTGTCGGATGGCCCTCTTGACGTCCACATCTGCATCAGGTGCAGAGAGATGGGGCTCCTAAGGGACCGTATTAGGATCCTGGAGCAGCAGCTCGATGACCTCTGCCTGGTCAGGGAGAGTGAAAAGGTGATAGAGGAGAGTTATAGGGAGGTGGTCACTCCAAAACCACAGGAGAGAGACATGTGGGTCACGCTAAGGAAGGGCAAGGGGCAGAGGCATGAACGAGTGAGTACTCCAATGTCAGTACACCTGGCAAATAAGTACTCCTGTTTGAGTACGGATGGGGGTGACAGCCTACCCGAGGGTAGCGACAGCGGACGGGCCTTCAGCACAGAGACCGGCCCTGTTGCTCCGAAAGGTAGGGGAAAAAAGAGGAGGGCAATAGTAATTGGGGACTCTATTGTTAGGGGGTCGGATAGGCGATTCTGTGGACGCAGTCGGGAGACCAGGATGGTGGTCTGCCTCCCTGGTGCCAAGGTCTTGGACGTGTCTAAACGTGTCCAAGATATCCTCAAATCAGAGGGAGAGGAGCCTGAGGTCGTGGTACATATAGGTACCAATGACATAGGTAAAAAAAGGGAAGAGGTCCTGAAGGGAGGATTTAAGGACTTGGGAGGAGAGTTGAGGAAAAGGACCAAAAAGGTAACAATCTCAGGATTACTGCCTGTGCCACGTGACAGTGAGAGTAGAAATGGAGCAAGGTGGAGGATAAATGCTTGGCTGAAAGACTGGTGCAGAGGGCAGGGATTCAAGTTTCTGGATCATTGGGACTTCTTTTGGGGTAGGTGGGACCTGTACAGAAAGGATGGGTTGCACTTGAACCCGAGGGGGACCAATATCCTGGCGGGGAAATTTGCAAAGGCCACTGGGGAGACTTTAAACTAGAATGGTTGGGGCGAGGGATGCAAATAGCAAAAGCTAGTAGACAGAATGGGAGGCAGGAAGCAGAAAAGGGAAGCACTCGGACACAAGAGGAGAAAGAAAAAAAAGGAAATAAACAGAGAACAAGAGATGGGGGGTTTCTTAAATGTGCATATTTTAATGCTAGGAGCATTGTCAGAAAGGTGGATGAGCTTAGAGTCTGGATAGACACCTGGAAGTATGATGTTGTGGCGATCAGTGAAACATGGTTGCAGGAGGGCTGTGATTGGAAAATAAATATTCCAGGATTTCGTTGCTTCAGGTGTGATAGAATTGGAGGGGCAAGAGGTGGAGGTGTTGCATTGCTAGTCAGGGAAGATATTACAGCAGTGCTTTGGCAGGATAGATTGGAGGGCTCATCTAGGGAGGCTATTTGGGTGGAACTTAGAAGTGGGAAAGGTGTAGCAACACTTATAGGGGTATATTATAGACCGTCAAATGGGGAACGAAAATTGGAAGAGCAAATATGTAAAGAGATAGCAGATATTAGTAGTAAGCACAAGGTAGTGATTGTGGGAGATTTCAACTTTCCACACATAGACTGGGAAACACATTCTGTAAATGGGCTGGATGGTTTGGAGTTTGTAAAATGTGTGCAGGATAGTTTTTTGCAGCAATACATAGAGGTGCCTACTAGAGGAGGGGCAGTGCTGGACCTCCTGTTAGGAAATGAGACGGGACAGGTGGCGGAGGTATGCGTAGGGGAGCACTTCGGGTCCAGTGATCACAATACCATTAGTTTCAATATAATTATGGAGAAGGACAGAACTGGGCCTAGGGTTGAGATTTTTGATTGGAGAAAGGCTAACTTTAACGAGATGCGAGATGATTTAAAAGGAGTGAACTGGGACATTTTGTTTTATGGGAAAGATGTGGAGGAGAAATGGAGGACATTTAAAGGGGAAATTTTAAGAGTACAAAATCTTTATGTTCCTGTTCGGTTGAAAGGAACCAGTAAAAATTGGAAAGAGCCCTGGTTTTCAAGGGAAATTGGACATCTTGTTCGGAAAAAGAGGGAGATCTACAATAATTATAAGCAGCATGAAGCAAATGAGGTGCTTGAGGAGTATAAGGAATGTAAAAAGAATCTTAAGAAAGAAATTAGAAAAGCTAAAAGAAGATATGAGGTTGCTTTGGCAAGTAAGGTGAAAGTAAATCCAAAGGGTTTCTACAGCTATATTAATAGCAAAAGGATAACAAGGGATAAAATTGGTCCATTGGAGAGACCGAGTGGACAGCTATCTGCAGAGCCAAAAGAGATGGGGGAGATATTGAACAATTTCTTTTCTTCGGTATTCACCAAGGAGAAGGCTATTGAATTATGTGAGGTAAGGGAAACTAGTAGAGTAGCTATGGATACTATGAGTTTCAAAGTAAAAGAAGTACTGGCACTGTTGAAAAATATAAAAGTGGATAAGTCTCCAGGTCCTGACAGGATATTCCCTAGGACATTGAGGGAAGTTAGTGTAGAAATAGCCGGGGCTATGACAGAAATATTTCAAATGTCATTAGAAACGGGAATAGTCCCCGAGGATTGGCGTACTGCGCATGTTGTTCCATTGTTTAAAAAGGGCTCTAAAAGTAAACCTAGCAATTATAGACCGGTTAGTTTGACTTCAGTGGTGGGCAAATTAATGGAAAAGATACTTAGAGATAATATATATAAGTATCTGGATAAAGAGGGTCTAATTAGGAAGAGTCAACATGGATTTATGCCTGGAAGGTCATGTTTGACTAATCTTCTTGAATTTTTTGAAGAGGTTACTAGGGAAATTGACGAGGGTAAAGCAGTGGATGTTGTCTATATGGACTTCAGTAAGGCCTTTGACAAGGTTCCTCATGGAAGGTTGGTTAAGAAGGTTCAACTGTTGGATATAAATGCAGGAATAGCAAGATGGATTCAACAGTGGCTGAATGGGAGAAGCCAGAGAGTAATGGTGGATGGCTGTTTGTCGGGTTGGAGGCAGGTGACTAGTGGGGTGCCTCAGGGATCTGTGTTGGGTCCTTTGTTGTTTGTCATGTACATCAATGATCTGGATGAAGGGGTGGTAAATTGGATTAGTAAGTATGCAGATGATACCAAGATAGGGGGTGTTGTGGATAATGAAGAGGATTTCCAAAGTCTACAGAGTGATTTAGGCCAGTTGGAAAAATGGGCTGAAAGATGGCAGATGGAGTTTAATGCTGATAAATGTGAGGTGCTACACCTTGGCAGGACAAATCAAAATAGGACGTACATGGTAAACGGTAGGGAATTGAAGAATACAGTTGAACAGAGGGATCTGGGAATAACCGTGCATAGTTCCTTGAAGGTGGAATCTCATATAGATAGGGTGGTAAAGAAAGCTTTTGGTATGCTAGCCTTTATAAATCAGAGCATTGAGTATAGAAGCTGGGATGTAATGTTAAAATTGTACAAGGCGTTGGTGAGACCAAATCTGGAGTATGGTGTGCAGTTTTGGTCACCCAATTATAGGAAGGATGTCAACAAAATAGAGAGGGTACAGAGGAGATTTACTAGAATGTTGCCTGGGTTTCAACAGCTAAGTTACAGAGATAGGTTAAATAAGTTAGGTCTTTATTCTCTGGAGCGCAGAAGGTTAAGGGGGGACTTGATAGAGGTCTTTAAAATGATGAGAGGGATAGACAGAGTTAATGTGGACAAGCTTTTCCCTTTGAGAATAGGGAAGATTCAAACACGAGGACATGACTTTAGAATTAAGGGACAGAGGTTTAGGGGTAACATGAGGGGGAACTTCTTTACTCAGAGAGTGGTTGCGGTGTGGAATGAGCTTCCAGTGGAAGTGGTGGCGGCAGGTTCGTTGGTATCATTTAAAAATAAATTGGATAGGCATATGGATGAGAAGGGTATGGAGGGTTATGGTATGAGTGCAGGCAGGTGGGACTAAGAGAAAAAAGTTGTTCGGCACGGACTTGAAGGGCCGAGATGGCCTGTTTCCGTGCTGTAATTGTTATATGGTTATATGGTTATATGATCCACCTCATCGTCTAAATTCCAGTGTATACAAGCCCAGTCGCTCCATTCTTTCAACATATGGCAGTCCCGCCATCTCGGGAATTAACCTCGTGAATTTACGCTACACTCCCTCAATAGCAAGAATGTCCTTCCTCAAATTTGGAGAACAAAATTGCACCCAATATCCCAGCTGTGGTCTCACTAGGGCCTATACTCAACTGTGACTGATGAACAAGGACACCCAGATCTCATTATATTTTCCCCTTTCCTAATGACACCATTCAGATAATCCTGCTCTTGCCACCAAAGTGGATAATCTCACATTTATACACGTTAAACTGCATCCACTCATCCAACCTGTCCAAGTCACCCTGCATCCTCATGGCATCCTCCTCACTGTTCACACTGTCACCCAGTTTTGTGTCATCTGAAAATTTGCTAATGTTACTTTTGATCCCTTCATCTAAATCATTGGTGTATATTGTAAATAGCTGGAGATATGTCATCTGCCATTATTGGGTACCGCAAGCACCCAGCCTTGCGGTACCCCACTAGTCACTGCTTGTCATTCTGAAAGGGATCCGTCTGAAGAAGGGTTTTGACCCGAAACGTTGCCTATTTCCATCGCTCCATAGATGCTGCCTCACCCGCTGAGTTTCTCCAGCATTTTTGTCTACTGTTAATCCCTACTCTTTGTTTCCTGTCTGCCAACCAATTTTCTATCCATGTCAGTAACCTACCCCCAATACCATGTGCTCTAATGTTGCCCACTAATCTCCTATGTGTGTCCTTATCAAAGGCTTTCTGAAAGTCCAGATACAATACATCCACTGGCTCTCCCTTGTCCATTTTCGCAATTACATCCTCAAAAAATTCCAGAAGATTAGTCAAGCATGATTTCCCCTTCGTAAATCCATGCAGACTCGGAACGATGCTGTTACTGCTATCCAAATGTGCCACTATTTTGTCTTTTATAATTGACTCCAGCATCTTCCCCATCACCGATGTCAGGCTAACTAGTCTATAATTCCCCGTTTTCTTTTACCTGTTCAACTCGTCTGCCATTTCCTTGTTCCCCATAATAAATTCCTCTGTTTCTGTCTTCAAGGGTCCAACTTTGGTCTTAACTAATGTTTTCCTCTTCACATGCCTAAATAAGCTTTTACTATCCTCCTTTATATTCTTGGCTAGCTTACCTTTGCACCTCACCTTTTCTCCCCGTATTGTCTTTATATTTTTATACTGTCCTTGACTTCCCTTGTCAGTCACAGTGGCCTCTTACTCCCCTTAGAATCTTTCTTCCACTTTGGATCCTCTTTGGATCCTGCACCTTCTGTATTATTCCCAGAAATACCTGTATTTTTTGTTCCACTGTCATCCTTGCTACGGTCTTTTTCCAGTCAACTTTGGCCAGCTCCTCCCTGATAGTCCCTTTTCCTCAACTGTAATACTGACACTTCCGATTTTCCCTTTTCCCTCTAAAATTGTAGATTAAAACATAATATTATGGTCACTACCTCCTATACCTCGAGTTTCCTTATCAAATCCGGTTCATTACACAACACTATATCTAGAGTTGCCTTCGCCCTGGTAGGCTCCAATACAAGCTGCTCTAAGAATCCATCTTGGAGGCACTGCACAAACTCCCTTTCTTGGGGTCCAGTACCAACCTGATTTTCCCAGTCTACCTGCATGTTGAAATCTCCCATAGCAACCATAGCATTACCTTTGCGACATGGCAATTTTAACTCTTGATCCAACTTACACCCTATATCCAGGCTAATGTTTGGGGGCCTGTAGATAACTCCCATTAGGGTCTTTTTACCCTTACAATTCCTCAGTCCCATCCATAGTGACACTACATCTCCTGATTCTATGTCACCCCTCACAAGGGACTGAATTTCATTCCTTACCAACAGAGCTACCCCACCGTATCTGCCCACCTGTCCGTCTTTTCGATAGGATGTATACTCTTGAATATTCATTTCCCAGCCCTGGTCCTCTTACAGCCATGACGTTGTAATTCCCACAACGACATATTTGCCAATATCTAACTGAGCCTCAAGCTCATCCATTTTATTTCTTATACTTTGTGCATTCATGTATAACACTTTTAATCCATTACACCACTCACCTTTCACATCGATTCCTATTTCACTTGGCCATATTCTCCTATCCCATCCTGAGCTTCCTGCCCTGTTAATTCTGGTGTCTTTCTTAACTTTTCTTATACTCTCTTTCCCTTTAACTCCATCCTTGTATTTCCATTTATTTTACTCCACCCCACTATTTAGTTTAAACCCACCCATGTAGCAGTGGCAAACCTGCCTGCCAGAATGCTGGTCCCCCGCCTATTAAGGTGCAACCCGTCTCTTTTGTACAAACCCCAACCCCAAAAAGGATTGCAGTGGTCTAAGAATCTAAATCCCTGCTTCCCGCACCAGCTCCTCAGCCACATGTATTCTTTGATTTTTTAAATCATTCACATCAATTAACCTACTTTTCCAAATATGATACTTATCAGACCGTTAGTTATGGAAGTGGCAGCTTCACACCTTGTGGCAGAGGCAATAATTCCTGTAATTCTATGGATAATTCACATGCATATTTTGCATTAATAAGTCAGGAAAGAGATGCAAATACATGGGGAAAGAGAAAATGTGTGGTTGGGTGTCAGATTGTGATCATTTTGTTTTATTGAGGGAGCAGTAGGAAATCATTACTATGATTGGGTTTTGGGGTGGTGGGAAAATTATGTCTAATTCTGGTCTTCAAGATCCACCGGGTGGCGCCACGATGGCTGCCTCGCCAACACTCTGTCTTGTTCTTTTCTCCCTATTTCTTCCTTTGTTGTTTTTTTAAATATGCGTTAAATGGATGTTTTAGTGTTCTGTAGCTTTGTTTTATGTGGGGGGTGGGGGTTGGGGAAAACTGTTTTTAATCTCTTACCTTGACAGAGATGCAATTTTTTTCTGTATCGAATCTCCGTCCGCACTGCGAACTAACATCGGGAACTGGCAGCCTCTTGCTGTGGATTGACTTTGGGAGCTCCAACCGTGGGAGCCTGCGGACTTAACATCGTGGAGTTGGTGGTCCCTGTTGGGGATCCACCTCGGAGTTCAAACCACGGGAGCCTGCGGACTTTAACATCGTGGAGCTCGCTTGGTTAGGGAACGAATTCGGGAGCTCCAAGCCACAGGAGCATCGACCACCCCGATCACGGGAGCTACGACTACCCCGACGTCGGTGTCGCGATCGCCAGCTGCAGGAGCTTCGATTGCCCTGACTGCGGATGGTACGACCGCGGGAGAATAAAGAGCAAAGAAGATTAGACTTTTTTGCCTTCCATCACAGTGAGGAATGTGGGGAATCCACTGTGGTGGATGTTAATGTTAACTTTTATGTTATTGTGTGCCTTGTTGCTTTTTTTTAATATGACTGTATGCAAATCAAGTTTCTCTGCGCCTTACTTGGTACACGTGACAATAAAATACCTTTGAACCCTTGAACCTTTGGACCTATGTGCATTATTAGGATTTTGCTGAATAATAAATCAGGTCTGAAACAAGAAGACAAAACTTTCTTAAATGTATTTTTTGGCATTCAAGAGGCTACTAGGCTTATTAATCTATGCCAGTTCCTAGAACAATCACATCAGTCCCATCCTTTCCCAAATTATTTCTCAGCCTCCTATTTTCTCTTGCGTACCCTTGTATTCTCTCCCAGTTCTCCTACATCAGAAAGGACTGGAAGTCCTAAGGTTCTCTGGTTTCCTGCTCCATCACTAGAGGGTAGAATAATAAATTACTGGAACTGATTATTCTACCCTCTAGTGATGGAGGAGGAAACCAAGGGGGAACTCCACACACATAGAACCTGAGGCCAAGATCCAACCCAGATCCCAGGAGCACTCCAGTAACCGCACTAATGCTGCACTATGGTGTTACCCTTGTAAAAGTAGGTTTAAATCTCACCATTGCAGTTTAAGAACTTGAATTCATTTAGATTTAAATCTAAAAATAAATACCTGAAATGGAATACAATAATAAAGTGCATGGTACAGTCAGAGTGTCAAAAAGCAATCTCACTGGTTCATTAATATGTGTAATAGGAGGAGATGTGTTCCTTTCCTACCTGCGACTTTAACTCCATGCCGTGTCAATGGGGATTATGCTGATGAACTTCCAAAAACAGGGATTGAAATCCTGCTGGACAACTAAAGGGGCTGTCCCACTGCGGCAACCTAATTTGCAAGTTCAGACGAGTTTGCCCTCAACTCATACTCACAGCATGGTCGACACAAGGTCCTAGGAGGTCTTTGTAACTTTCCTTCATGCTCGAGAGTAGTCCCCGTGTACTCGAGGCCTCAGCTAGGTTGCGGCGTATTTTTCAACCTGCTGAAAAATGCTCACAAAAAAAAGTAAAAAAAGGTTGCCATGGAAAAATCAATATTATTTTACTTGTGGGTTTAGTCGAGGTAGGTCCTAGAGGTCATAATGCTATTTGTAGTTAGTCGAAGTCAATCGTAGTTAATCTAAGGCAGTCGAAGGTAAAGCTTGTTGAGAAAAATAGGTAAGTAAACCGACCGGTAATGTTAAATGCCCGCTAAACTTTATTAAACGTTGTCTGGCTTCTTAAAAGTGTCTCCACTCCTTCCCCCCTCCTTCTCTCCCCCTTCTCTCCCCCTCCCCCTTCATTCCCCCTCCCCCTTCCCCCCCCTCCCCCCCCCAACCCCCCCACTCCGCGCTCTCTAAAGGACTTACCAAACTGTGCCAGCCGTCTTTTACCTTCCTGTTCATTGCGGGTGTGAATTTCAGACAGCGCTCCCCCGCTTTCCCTGGCCCTCGCCTTTGCAATGTGTTTGTGTGTGTGTAGAGACGGTCGATCCAGCTCGCGGTTTAATCGCTGATGATTAATCCAGCTCGGGATTTTTCATTCGAGTGCCCTCGAGCTTGAAGGTCGAAGACAGTCGCTGAAAATTTGCGTCAGTGGGACAGGCCCTTAACCCTTGTCTACTGAATGGAATTCAGGCAATACACCTTTTTTTTCCATTCTACCTGCTCAAAGAATCATACTTATAGAATTATTATCCTTACTATAATCCTCTGTTAATATAATTTCCCTGCTAGCTGTGGGCTTCATGGATTTCCACAAATCTTTTGACATGGTTCCACGTCAGGCTGGTCAAAATTTTAAAAGCCCAACTGACCTAAGGGAAAGTGATAATAGGCTCTAAAACTGGTTTAGCAGTTGGAAGAAAAGGGTTTCAGATGTTTGCTTGCTTCATTTAAACATTCTCATATGAAGGAGCACCTATTTTAATGCAGGTGCCTCAAACAGGATGACCCAATGCTTGTTCATAGTGGTGGATGCCAATGTTGGAGCTCTTAGAAACATAGAAACATAGAAAATAGGTGCAGGAGTAGGCCATTCGGCCCTTCGAGCCTGCACCGCCATTCAATGTGATCATGGCTGATCATCCAACTCAGTATCCCGTACCTGCCTTCTCTCCATACCCCCTGATCCCTTTAGCCACAAGTGCCACATCTAACGCCCTCTTAAATATAGCCAATGAACTGGCCTCAACTACCTTCTGTGGCAGAGAATTCCACAGACTCACCACTCTCTGTGTAAAGAATGTTTTCCTCATTTCGGTCCTAAAGGAATTCCCCCTTATCCTTAGACTGTGACCCCTTGTTCTGGAAGGATCCTTGTTCCTTGTTCTTCAAGGATATTCCAACAGAAGCTTTGAATCTCTTTGTCGTTCAACCTCGTGATTGTTTGCCCTCAGTCAAATCTCCATTAAGTTGCTGCTTTGGCATTCTGTTACCAGACATTCTTCTGACACAATATACGGTATTTGTGGTTGGAAGTACATTACCATTGCAGTTTCACAGCGCACAGCACTTAGTTCCTTCTTTGTGTAATACTTATTAAGAATGTAGACATAAATGAAGAGTGCATGATAAGTTTGCAGATTAACCAAAGCTGGTCCAGTAGCTGACAGTTGCAAAGCTTTGGATTTTGGGACGTATAGATGGTTTCATTAGCTGGACAGAACAGCTGGCAAATGGATAAGGCAAAGGGATACACATAAGGTGGATTTGATTGGTGTGGAGCAAAGAGATCTGAAGAAGGGTTTCAACCTGAAATATCACCTATTCCTTTTCTCCAGAGATGCTGACTGACCCGTTGAGTTACTCCAGCTTTTTGTATCTTCGGTTTAAACCAGCATCTGCAGTTCTTTCAGGGTCACGGGGAAATAAGTGGGATTGGAACTGACAGATGCTCAGAGAGCCAGCATAGAGTGGAAGGGACAAATAGCCTTTGTTTTATTGTAAGGAAATATAAACCATGAGCTGTGAGGCTCAGGGTCTGGTGCTAGATGCTGGAATAATGGTGGCAACTCTTTTTTCAATGGGCCAAATATCCTGGGCCTGAAATTTGTGATCTGGATATGATAGCTCGTCCCAGGTCATTCATTTGGGTAGATGCTTCCACAGGAAGCAGAAGTTGCTACTGGATTTTTCCACAAATGCTCACTTGCATGACCGAGAATAAAACCTGCACCTCTGAAGGCCTTGGTATTTTATAGTTGGGAAGTCACTGTACAAATGATAATCTCATTTGGAAGGAACCCAAGAGCTAGAAAACATGGTGAAGGACTTGGAAAGCAATATAATGGAAACCAGAGCAGTGGAGTTCAGTTTCAGGAGAATAGCCTCAAAGACAAGGATATTCTGTTACTGAAATGAGTTTAATCATCACACATGGGTGATTAAGGCCAGCAGATCATGTATTCACAAATTTCTCTCAGCTACTGTCAAATCCACTTATTCATGTCCTATTCTATGTAGTCTCTGCTCAATACCAAGATGAAGCCTGAATGGGCCAGCCATCCCTGAAAGCAGCTATTTGGTGCCATTAAGTCACGGGAATAAAAAAAAATCATCACCAGTGTAACTTCTCTCAATACACTGCATAATCTTTAAAAAAGCTTACGAAACCAGGCAAAAAGATAGAATTTCAGCAAGCAGCCAGTAATGTAATCTGGTAAGTAACCTGTAAATAATTAATAATATCTTTAAGTAACACTGGGATGGGATCCAAATCAGCATGTGTTCATCTCATTAGGAGATGATTTCTCTTAGGTTGGAATTAGAGCTAGAAACTGGTTGTTCAGGCATTCTAACAGCACTACCTGTTGACCGGCATCATGAGTATCCTACTTTATGAGTAAGTCATCTCAAGGAACCCTTGGAGAAGTAGGCCCTGAAAGCAGGCACTCCTGTGCCCAACTTAGTCTCCAGTGTCCTCTGATGTGCTAAAGCAAGATAGTCAATTGTATCAAAATATTACAATGAATTCAGCACAAAGAAGCATAGGCCACAGTGGCAAGGATTGTGTGAAATTCCAGTGTCATTATGTCAGAGGACTAATTGCATTTATTTTATCAGCCTTTGGCAAATGAAATTGCTTTCAGCAATACTACGCATGAACTTTGACAGTACTCTGTATTACTTGACAATTGTTCATTTTTCTCTCGCTGTGCCCATCATCAAAATCACAAATGTGCATTTGCACCATCCTTGCCTGTCATTAATATAAAGAGCAAGAGCCTTGTAATTACTCCCTTAAATCCATTAGCTCAATGCTCATAGCAGTAAGATTCAAACAATATACCCAGGAGCTGAAAGTCTCTGGTGAATAACGTGGATAGATATCATTTGATAAGACTGGCACAGAAAATAATGGTTTTTTGTGAGCTTGAATAAATATTTGTTTTATTTACAACCCTACATGGGATAAAAAATCTAATGCTGGGTGCCCATAGCAGAGTGACATTTCAGCTGTGGAGCTCAATATTATTCAACCAAACTACTATCATACATCCAAAGCGATAGAATGCAACAGTGGCAGGATTATATTTCAGATATGCAAAAGAATCATAAAAAGTGTATAATTTACTTTAATTTAAGGGCTCTCCCCTCCTGCGTATGGGGAAAAAGGTACAGTGCTCAAAAGCAATCTTCCTTCATAGAGCATTTTGATAGCTATTTCAATCAGCGAGGATTTGTGGAGCTGTAATCATCAAATACCTTGTTAATATTCAGCTGGGGACTTCTCTGAAGGAGGTCCCCAAAGACAGTTGTTAAGATAGATGAAATTCCAATTTATTTCAAATGAACAGAATGGAGTTTCATTATCTGGACTTGCTGAGAGAAACCTACCGGTTCTGACCTAAATTTTCAGAAAACCATCAGGAAACAAATTCCATGATCACAATCAACATCTCCCAAGGAAAGGAGTGATGGATGAGTGGAACGTGCTTTCTTAATGTAGGGTAGGTTATAGCTGATATTCAAAATCGTTGAAAATTATTTAAGGTGAATTTGAGGCAATCCTTCAAGAATGGGATTGCAGGAATTAATGATAGGAACAAAGGCAGGCAAGGTTACTGAGGTCCATACAGGCAATTTTGAGAGTAAACAGATCACTGAGGTCCCATGTGCTCTGACCAAATTTGAGAGAATAACTGGTGGAGAGTCAGAGGCAAAGCAATGAAGCTGGTGGTTCAAGAGGAAGATATGATTTACCTATTGCTGGCTGTTGAACAACTGCCTTGCACTCAGTTGGGAATTATCCCAGGGAAAGCAGTGGAGAGAGGATGGAGGAAAATGGTCGGGGTGGTATGTTAGATAATGGATAAATGTAACAAATCTGGAAATAACAAATCCTGGAATTGTCCCAGAAGACATCATTTATGATTTTATATGGGGCCATTTTTCTGTGAGAGGTGTAAAAAGCACAAAACTAGATTGCAAGGATACAAATGGGAAGTTTCACAAGAAATGTGCAGGAAGCTGTGACTAAGAAAATTCAAGAATTACTGTGGGAAATGTCTTACAATTTCAAAATCACACAGCACAGCAGATGAAAGAGTTTTGAGCTGACCTTTCTGTAAATAAATTGTATTTACTACAATTCGGTAATACGTTCTCCTCATGTGCTCAGTTGTTGAACATTGCTTCTTCCAGAAATGCTAACAGCTAACATATGTTTTGTGCAAGATTCCTTTTGCGTTGCTTCTTACCAATGCAAGTAGCAAGGAAGAGTAACTAACAAACAACCTTTAAGCAATTGTCCATTTCCCTCCATGGATGCTGCCTGATCTACTGAGTTAATCCAGCAGTCTTTTTTTAATCCTTCATTGAAGACAGTTAACGCTCAATGAACAATACTGGTTGGTATAACAATGTATCAAATGTCATACCACTTGATGCACATAATTCTTAAATGTGCATGTAGTCTGCTTTAACCTGAGAATTGTGTTCCTAAGAAATCTCGTCTTATAAAAAAAATGTGCGCTGAAGATGATTCTTCCAGTGGTCCTGGTGTGGCCTTGACCCAGCAGTTTCTATCATAAAAATAAATCTATGACTCAATCAAGGCTCACCTCCTCACATCATATTTTCAATCACTATTGGCTATCAAATGCATGCACTAATTGGTCAACATGAACCCTTCAACATCTGTCAATTATTTTTAACATACAGTCTTCCAGGACCTTTCAAATCTCCCCAAGCAGATTTCTCACAGCTTGTGGACAGGGTGATCTCATTGTGACCCCCCTTCCCTCACCTCCCATTTGTTCTTATTGAGCAAACTATACAACTGTTTCCTCTATTTTCCCTTCCAAGCTGGGTTGTACCATCATCAGCAAAAAAAAGTTGCCGGAGGAACTCAATTGGTCAGACAGTATCTTTGAAGGTTGATGATGCCACATTAGGAGTAATATGTTCACTGTTGGCCACCCTGCTATAGGAAAGGTTTTGTTAAGCTGGAAAGAGTGCAGAGAAGATTTATGAGGATATTGTCAGGACCTGAGCTATGGGAAGAGGTTGGGCAGGTTAGGACCTTTTAGGAAGATGAGGGGTGATCCGTTAGAGATGTATAAGATCATGAGGGGAATAGACAGGGTAGATGCACAGTCTTTTACCCAGAGGTGGAGAATCATGAACCAGAGGACATCGGTTTAAGGTGAAATGGGAAAGATGTAATTGGAACCTGAGGGGCAACTTCTTGACACATAAAATGATGGATATATGGAGATGAGGTAGTTCAGGCAGGTACTATAACAACATTTACAAGACATTTGAACAGGGCTAGGAAAGGTTTGGAGGGATATCGGCCAAATGCGGGCTGGTGAGCATAGTGTAGATGGAACATCTTGGTCAGCATGGGCATATTTGGCCTAGGGGCCTGTTTCCATGTTGGTTTCCATGATTGTAAGAAACCCTCCTGCTAGGGTTTGAATTTGAAACACAGACTGTTCATTTTGCTCAACAGAGACTGGCTGACCATCTATTTTTTTCTCCACCAACTCTCCTCTTCTTGCTGCAGATTCCTGCATCTCAATTGTACCTTAATTAATTGTTTATAACTGGAGACTCGTTAACATATGAGCTAGGGAATGCCCTGTGCCCTACATCAAAAGAGACAATGCCAGTTGGTCCCTTTGCCTTCCATTATTGCCTTCACAATCACAATCACAATAATACTTTATTGCTAATTATATTTTGCAACATACGAGGAATTTCATTTGCCTAGTCAGTCATACAAATAAAAAGCAATGGAACACACAAAACACATTTTAACATAAACATCCATCAGAGAGACTCTTCCACATTCCTCACTGTGATGGAAGACGAAAAAAAGTTCAATCCCTTCCATTTGCTCTCCTGCAGTCGGGGGCTCGAGCCCTCCGTTGACGGGATGATCTTGACTCCCGTAGCCGGCAGCGGGCTCTCCGTGTCGAGGCGATCTGCTCCTGCATCGGGGGGATGTTAGCTCCCGCGCCGGACGATCGAACCTCGCATCGGGGCTGGTCGAACCTTCCGTGACATTGGAGCTCCCAACATCCACGGCCTCTCCCGAGTCTGCGAGCTCCCAATGTAAAGTCCATAGGCCGCGGTTGGAGTGATACTGGGCAAGGGATCGACTCCGATGTCAGTTCACGCCCCGCGGTGGAGCTCCAAATCCAGTCCGAGGAGCCCTCCAGCTCCATCGATGGTAGGCCGCAAAGCGACCGGAGATTGCGATCCAAAAATGAATCGCAATTCCGACAAGGTAAGAAACTGAAAAAAAAGTTTCCTCCGACCCCAACCCCTACCCTGAACCCTCCCCCGACATAAAACAAACCGGAGAACATTTACACAAACTTTTAACGCACACTAAAAATTAAAAAAAGACGAAAAAACAAACGGACTGTTGGTGGGGCTGCCAATCGTACAGCGCCCCTGGTGGTATCACTGCACTGATAGATATTCAGCTTCCTCATTAGATGCTGAATAATGTGGGGATGTTAATCTATGCCTTATTCTGTACAGCACAGGAATATATCAAACAGGGCTAAGCTGAACTACTGGACATTACCAGAAGCCAGTTGATTAGAGAAGTCATGTGTGTGACCTTGGAGTATGGTCCATTCAAAAGGTCTGAATAGCAGCACACCCAATCACTGGGAATGGCTACTAACAGAACAAGTGGAAATGCTCTGGCCCTGCTTCATTTACAAGTTTGCCGATGACATCACTGTAGGCTGGATCTTGAACAACAATGAGACAGAGTAGTGGAAGGAAAACTGGAGCTAAGTAACATGGTGTCAAGACAACAATATCTTCAATGTCAGTAATACAAAAGTAGTAGTTATTGACTTCAGGGAAAAATGTGGTGTACATGTCCCAGTCAGCATCAATGGTGTTGAAGTGGAAATGGTCGAGAGCTTTAAGTTCCTCAGTGTAAATATCACCAATAGTTTGCCCTGGACCATTGACATTAAAGCTAGGCATGAAAAAGCACACCAATGCTTCTATTTCCTCAGACGACTAAGAAGGTTTGGCACCATCTCTGGAGAAAAGGAATGGCAACGTTTCAGGTCAACCTGAAACGTTACCCATTCCTTCTCTCCAGAGATGCTGCCTGTCCCGCTGAGTTATTCCAGCATTTTGTGTCTTATCTTTGGTTTAAACCAGCATCTGCAGTTCTTTCCTGCACAAGAAAGTTTGTCAGGTTTCCAACAACTCTTACCAATTTCTACCGATGCACCATAAAAAGCATCCTGTCAGGGAGCACCACAGCTTGGTTTGGCAACAGCTCTGCCTTAAGGGGCAGTTCCACTGTACAAGCTAATTCAAGAGCTCTCCCGAGTTTAAAAAATAATCTAACTCGTGGTAAGCACGTAGAATGTTCGGAGCCGGTACGTCTAAGCTCGGGACGTCTCTTTGCGACTCGTAACGCTAACGGGAGGTACTCGGGAAACGTGGTAAGCTCGTGAAGACTCATGAAGATTTTTCAACATGTTGAAAAATGTCCACGAGAGCCCCGAGTACCTACAAGCGGCTATTACCGTAATTCTCCGAGTTCGAATCAGGGGAAACTCGTGAGAACTCTTGAAATAGCTCGTACAGTGGGACGGCCCATTTACAACACTCAAAATTGCAGAGAGATGTGGATACATCCGGAACTATTACATAAACCAGCCTCTCTCCCATAGACTCCATCTACACTCAATTTTGCCTCTGAGAGTAGCCAACATAATCAAGGTTGTTGTTCACCCTGGTTATCCCCTCTTCTCCCCTCTTCTCCAGGTGTAGAAGATATAAAAGCTTGAAAGCATATACCATCAGTTGTTATTACGGCCTATCATAAGCAAAGATGTGGTCCCAATCTCCAAACCTACCTCATTGCTCTCCTTGCATTTGTTTTCATCTGCACTTTGTCTGTCACTGTAATGCTACAATGCCTCAACATTACAGTATGTTCTGCATTCTGTTTTTTTTTTCTTATTGCGCTAAATTTTGTACTTGTATATGCTTAAATTATCGTGTATAGTATGATTTGATTGGATCACAGGTAAACAAAGCTTTTCACTGTCACTTGGTGCACGCGACAGTAATACCAATTCCAGCTGAAATAAGTCAGTTCATAACTATTAGAAGAGGTAAGCTGATCATTAACACAGTTGTAGCTGATAAATGAGTAATTGTGTTCTGTAGTTCCAATACATGAAGCTGAACCATCACAGCAGCAATACCCTGATTAATCCCAATCCAATCTACATGATTTATGGCTTGCATTTTCATACAAACAACATTCATACCACCATGGATGTCCTTCAGTATCTGTATTTGCACTATCTCTTTGTCACAACTACTCTGTGGGCCCAGTTCCTGCTCAGTGAGCGTTGATGCTGCCTTCTTGAGACTCTGATTTCACTCACTTTGAAGTTCAATTCAATGGTCTTCTGTAAATTCAGCTTATATACTCTCTTCAAAGGAAATACACTCTTCAGCTGTGAGCATGAAACCATCATCAAAAATTGCCAGTAAAAAAAATATATGATTCCAAATCAGATATTATCCCCTCTTTCGCTGGGCAAGAGTTTGCTTATGCAGGAGTATTCTGCTTCAATGGAGTAATCCTGCTGCAACAATAGTGAGGTCCTCTGATGCAGATATACAGTTGTTCTCATCAAAATAGCTAAGTTTTCTCCCCAAAAAACATCAGCAGTGTATGGGTTTATGTGCAAAGATAAATGCCTGCCAACATGAACATTTTGAAATAGAATAATCCCAAAAATAATGACCTCTTTTGCAATTTGCATAGAACATTTATGAGAGATGGGAGGAATGTAACAATCTGTGGTTTATGGCCTGATTCCATAACATGCATGATAATGCCTTGTCGCACACCATCAACCATAACGGTTTCTCTGTTTTAATGATCCAGAGGAGATTCAGTACTGAGCTTCAGCCTGTGTAGCCTGTATTCCTGTTGTTGTTTTTTACTCCAAGGTCTTAAAATGTTAGCCAAAACTTGGTCAAAATTCTGAGTTATACGATACCATTCGAGAAAAGAGTCAAGCTGTGAAATATCAATCCACTTTCCAACATCCGAATAAATCACTATTTTTTTTATTGGTTCTTGTCCACTTTTGCCAATTCAGAAGCCTTGACGGACAATGTTTAGGCTATGTAAATGTAATTTGCTCATTGGTGCTTTGTGATCTGCCCGAATCTTTATTTGTTCTTGCTATGGAAAGGACAATATTATTATTTTTTTTAACAAAAGGACAAAAAAATGCTGGAGTAACTCAGTGGGCCAGACAGCAGCTCTGGAGAACATGGATAAGTGATGTTTCAGGTCGGAACTCTTCTTCAGGACATTTTGGATCGAGACCCTATTTCAGGACATGAATATGCCTCTAGAGATGCTGCTTGATCCATCGAGTGACTCCAACACGTTGTGCCCTTTTATGGAAACAAAATCTGCCGTTCCTTGTTTCTTCATTTTGTTTTGCTGGCAATACAGGCAATTGCTGCATATCGCAAATTGTCCTTGAGAAAATGATGGCGAGCTGCCTACTTAAACTGATGGAATATTTCTGGTGATACTGCTAAACACAGGGCTGTAGTTCAGAGAGTTCCAGGATTTAGAGCTAGCAATGATTGGGGAAGTGGGATATCTTTCCAAGGCTAGCAATATGATATGATATAGAGGGAAAGCTGCAATGGTTCCTGTGCACCTGATGTTCTTCCTCATGTTCTGAGAGATTACAGGTTCAGAAAGTAATGGCAGGATAGCCTGAATGTGTAACTATCTTGTGTATTACAGATGGTGCATTATGACACCACTGGGCACTGGTGATAGAGGGACCGGATGCTTAGTGTGATGGGTTGTTAGTCAAGGAGGCTGACCTGACCAGGATAGTGACAAGTTTCTTGATTTGTTGGCACTGCGCTCTTCCAGCCACGTGGAAAATATCCCTGCTCATTCCTGAATTGCGCCTTGTTGAATGACCTTGGGGTATCATCAATACCAATCCTCTGGTCTGCTCCTGTAGCCATATTGCAGCTGAGTTTCTGATCAATGGTGTATCCCTGGATGTAGCTGGTATGCTACTTAGCAAGTGAATCTCATGGGATAGAAAGCTAGATTCTCTCATATTGGAGATAGCCATTGTTTAGCACTTTTGTGATGATATGGTACCTAATAAATGGATCCAAAACTATCATTTCAGTTTGAAGGCTCTTCATCCCACCACCTGAAACATGACCTACGCATCTCTCTCCACAGATGATGTTTAAGCTGATGAAAGTATGTTGAATTTTCTGTTTTTACTTATGCCATGTATGTCAGATTGTTACTAGTTCAGAGTAATGCCCCAAGTAACATTTAGAGAGGTACATGTATAGGAACGTTTTCGAGGGATATGGAACATTTAGAGGCAAAGAATATGGACAGTGCATCCATTAACATAATTCAGTGTTTTCATACAAGAAATTAAATATTATTCAAGAGATAGCACTCCATGCCTTTTGCTCAAAAGGTTCTCAAATATTTAAGGATGTCTTATCATATTTCAACTCCAAACAGTGTAAGGGTAAAGATCTCTGGCTGCTTCAGTGTGATACACCCATTATATTCGACTATTAAGTCCTGAAAGACGACAAACACTACAAACTGTGAATTCATCTTTTAGATGATGTTCTGTCTTAACTAATCAAAAACTGACTGAAAGACGCAAAGGTTGTGAGTCCAATCTCACATTATTATCATATTTCGCTTTGAACTTGCAGGAGGCCAACAAGCCAAAATCAATCAAATACAATTCTGTTGGTAGCTAGCTGTCATTCATCCACGCTACTTGGTCTGACTAGAGCCAATGATGTGTTCAAAAGTTATTACCCGTCAAGTCCAATCTCCCTTTTCTTTCTCAGAGGGAGTTTTGAAAGTGGCTCAGTCTTCAGAATGTTACAACTTCCACTTTTAAATATTCAAAGTGTTTATTCATTGAAAATTAAAATTGAAGTCAGATTTTATATTCTATGTGCCACTTGGCACAAATGTTAATCAGTTTACAATTCATTTTTATCCAATTAGGTTAACCTACTCTTCTATCTGACTGGAAATGCAGTAACTAATTAAAGACTAACTGTTCGTTTACTTTAATGTAGGTACATCAACCTTCATTCATCTATCAACAGGACATGCATTTCAGTGTCTGCCAACAACAGCTCAATATTTTGAGTCCAAACTTTCCTTAAAGAGAGGAAATCCGTATCATTGTTTTTATCAGTTGACCATTTAATATGTATTATCAGACATACATCCTGTACAGCTATTAATCTAGTTGAGACAAGGATCATGTAAATCATGATAATCTCACTGCTCCAAATGCAAATTCTGTATGAACTCCCACAGGACTACCCTTGAAGCAGGATCATTTCATCCTTAATCTGGCAGATGTTTGTTTCTGGATCATAGATTCAATGAATTCGCCATAAACTCTTTGCTCTTGAATTGCTTTCTGTGAAATGATGTTTATTTTATCGTCACACCTCGGAGAAGAGTGTGAAACAGTGAACGGATTAGTTAATAGTCTGACAGGCTGTTACGTAATCACTCTTTCCCTAGTCAGACGCACCATTTAACCAGCCAATAGATGGTTTACACCAGTGAGAGGACCTTACAGGCTCATTTATCCAATAAATACATTCGATATCAAAACAGAATTCCCAGTCAGTTCCCCAATCTTCACTCACTGAGATTGTCAGTAGGGCAATCATGAATCAGAGGGCATCATTTTCATTTTCAATATGTGAAAATCGCAGCAGAGCCAAAGTAGTGTGGGTCAATGATGTATAAAACAAATGCTCTGCTAAAAAACCAACAGGTAACAATGAAAGGGATTTTTTCTTTCAGTCATATGTTGGAATTGAAAACTGTGCCCTTGTGTCTTCAACTGCTCTGGCAAAAGACTCTGTGCATTCACCATCATGATGTTACACACCTCTGTAAGATCCCTCTACAGCCTTGTGTGTTCCAAGGAATAAAGTCCTAGATTGCCCAATCTCCCCTTAATATAATTTTTTTCATAATCTCAAATTGCCCAAATAACAAATAAAACCTATTTAAAATATCCCACAAACGGGCATCATTGTGAAGAAAGTGGGGGGTTACACAAAAAGGTGGAGAAACTCTGAGGGGTCCAGCAGCATCTAAGCAGCGAAGGAGATAGGCGACGTTTCGGGTCGAGACCCTTCTTCAGGGCCCCTTCTTCATTGTGAAGAAAGTACTTGGCTGAATGTCCACATAATTGTTTCTGAATGGCCAGGGATTGCTGCACAAAACAAATGAGGGTTTAAGTAAAACACTGAAATGTTGAATTTCCACAAAATGAAACCGGTGAACTGAGCACGCCATCGTTAAACCAATGCAGAGAGGAATTTTCCCCGTAGCTCAGCCAGTCTATATTTCCCACATGATGACCTCCTCTACCCCTCCCCATAAAATACCTCACCCTGATTTAGAGTCATGCAGCTCAGAAACATTCCCTTAAGCCCAACTCATCCATGCCGATCAAGGTGCCACATCAAAGTTAGTCCCATTTGCCCACATTTAGTCCATATCCCTCAAAATCTTTCCTATCCATGTCGCTGTCCAAATGCTTAAATGTTGTTGTGGTACTTGCCTCCATTACTCTCTCTTAGAGATATACACATGTCCATCATTTGGGGAAACAAAATACACCAAAATCAAAAACAAATCTCAGGCCTGTTTCCCACAGTATTCAAGGAAAATCAAAGGCACAGTCTTTGTGAGACTCTTTGAATATATCTGAATCCATTTTATTTTCATAACCATATTCTACTTTTATTGAGCACAAACATCAAGGAAATGAACAAAGCAATTAAATGTATAGATGGTATTTTTAAATGTTAAGTAATGTAGACAATAAAGGAGTTATGGCATTATTTGGTCTAATTTACTTTGGAGTGACTACGTGAAGACCCCACCAGCATTCATACGCGACATATCGTCTAACGCATTGCGCAGCGACAGGCGGGAGGAGCGGGTGCTCCAAGCTGTAGGTTTAAAACGGACCTGCAGGTAAGTTCTACTACTCTGAGGTCGTTTTCCATTCTGTACAACTTATTTTTTACAGAACAAAGTGTACATGGACAAGTCAAAGGCAAAGTCCAAACGGACCGCAACTAAGCTGACTGCGGAGGACCGCGGGAATGCAAGCAGTCAGCAGCGGCCGACTTCACCTGGGATGCTAACCGTGCTGTCAGCTGCCCTAGACTTGGCACTGGCACAACCCGTAGGGGTACCTCGGACTGGCGGGAAGGCCACTCGAAAGTCGGACAAGCCCGTAGACTTGACGGGTCGGGCCGGGAAGATTCACCGCCTGCGGATTGCGACCGTGGTCATTTATCCCACATGGAGCGGTTGATGGAGCAAATGCTCCAACGTGACATGCTCCAACAAACGGAACCTTGTCACCGTGGGTCTCCTCGGACACCCACGGCAGCACCTTGTACATGGCTGCCAAATGTCTCCCTCTCCTCGGAGGGGAGCATAGGGAGTCACTACTGGGTTGGCTCTGAAGGCGGGGGTTTGGCTGAAGAATCTTCCAGCATGCTAGGGGTGCAGGAAGAACAGAAGCTGCTCGGCATGGTCTCTAAATTTGCGATGCCCTCGCAAAAAGCCACAGTTGGCAGCAAGCATCAACTGCCTC
Organism: Raja brachyura; assembly: GCA_963514005.1. The sequence continues at coordinate 93,234,407 of OY740783.1, read as the reverse complement.
ACCACTAGCCAGCTGCAGGAACAGGTAATGAATGACACAGCTGCTAAGTATTTAGCACCAGAAAACTATGTTTCCCTGAATGTTCCTGCAGTGAACAACCCAATCTGGGTACACATCGGTGGTGGCATCAGAGCCCAGGAAATCAAGATGCATAAAATCCTTAAGCTACTGGCCTCCGGTATAACGGCATTTGCCAGATCGGTTGATGGAAAGGACATGTCGGATGAACAGCAAGATGCACTGGCACTCTTCTGCAACGTGCAATTCGAGATAAATTGCTTCAGAAAGAGTGTGATCCGACCTGCCTTAAACCCCAAATTTGCAGGGTTGTACAAGACCAGCAGCACGCAGCCGCCTAATCTACTATTCAGGGATAACCTGCCGAAGCAGGTCAAAGACCTCAATGAGGAGGCAAAAGCCGTTGGACTAATAAAAGCACCGTCAACTGCCAAGACCTCATATCTTCGGCGGCAGCACCCCCACGCATCCACCAGCAAACTACGATACCCAGCAGCTGGTGAAAGCTCGAAGGCCGTACATACAGGACAAAGGTCTTTTTTAGACCAAGGCCCAGAACGGCCTTTGTGGAAAATGCGCCAACCCCACACTCCAGCTCCTGTACCCCCCAGGAGACAAGGATGGAATAAATGAACACAGCTCCACCGGTAACCATGGAGGTAGGTGTGTCTGGTTTCTTCCGGAACATAGGGTGTGTAAGTTCTTCACAGGTTGGGGGAAGGTTACACTTGTTTTGGAGTGCATAGAGTTCAATAACTTCTGATCCTTTTATACTGCATAGTATCCAGGGATATAAAATTGAATTGATTCACAAACTCCTTTCTCCAGTTCAGCATGTACCTTGCCGAACGTTTGGAAGGTCATGCAGAACTTTTGAGGTTACATACAAAAGGAGTAATTGAGAAATCCAAACAGGAATCTCTTGAGTTTGTGTCTAATATTTTCACAAAAAACAAAAAAGATGGTGGATGACGCCTCAAAATTGATTTGACACAGCCGAATACATTTGTGCAGTATACACAGTTCAAAATGGAAACTTTTGTTACTGCCAAAAAATTAGTTTCCAAAAGATACTTCATGGCTTGCATCAATCTAAAAGATGCATACTATTCGGTACCTATAGAGAAGGGTCACCGCAGATATCTGAAATTTAACTGGATGGGGCAGCTCTGGCAGTCCAAAGTGATGCCTAATGGATTAACATCAGCCCCCAGACTATTTACTAAAAAAATAAAACCAGCCTTGGCGTTTCTCCGAAAACAGAAACATATTGTCATGGCATATCTGGATGATATCTTAATTGTGGGAAAAATTTGCCACATCGGCTGTTTCAGCTACCAAGCTCTTGTTTTCAAAACTGGGGTTCATCATCCATCCAGATAAATCTAAGTTAACGCCTTCTATGACAATGGACTACTTAAGGTTCACAATTGCCTCTGTTCACATGTCTGTGACTTTGCCAAAGGACAAAGCAACAGATTTAATAGAGGCCTGTAACAGCCTTGTTATCGTCAGTCAACCATCTATTCGACAAGTAGCCAGGGTAATTGGTAAGCTCGTGGCTGCTTTTCCAGCCACACAATTTGGACCTTTGCACTACCAAAATTTACAGAGGGCAAAGGTGCAAGCACTCAAACAACATGCTGGCCATTTTGACAGGCCTATGCAGTTACCAGCTAAAGCAGTTTTGGAGTTGCAATGGTGGATAAAGAACATTTGGCATTGCTCTAATCCCATTATAATCAGCAATCCTTCAGTTGTGTTACAAACTGATGCCAGCGCTCATGGCTGGAGTGCAACTAATACCATCCCTAGCTGTGGTAGATGGGATGCATATGAATTAACTTTACTTCAAGCACTTGGTATTAATCATCTAGAGATGTTGGGTGCGTTCCTGCAGGCTTACTGTTCGGACATGCAGCACCTGCATGTTCGCCTGCAAATTGATAATACCACCGTGGTGGCATATATTAATCATATGGGTGGATTTAAGTTGATATCTTGTGATTAACTGGTTAACACAATTTAGCACTGGTGCATCAATATAAATATTTGGATATCAGCTACTTACCTTCCAGGTAAGCTCAATACAGTGGTGGACACCAGGTCACCCAAATTCAATGACAACACCGAATGGATGTTGGACTACCAAGTGTTTACTGATATTGTAGCTCGATATGGAACACCAGATATTGATCTATTTGCATCTAGGCTTAATCACCAGTTGCCAATGTATGTTGCATGGGAACCAGACCCTGGGGCAGTGGCGATGGATGCATTCTCGTTGCACTGGGGGGAATTGCTTTTCTGTGCATTTCCCCCCTTCTGCCTCATCAGTCGGGTCTTGCGGAAAATGCAACAAGACTTCGCGTCGGGTATGTTGGCAGTACCCAACTGGCCTACTCAGCCACGGTTCCCTGTGGCTCTCGACATGGTCTTGGAACCATGCATGCCCATCTCCAAGTGCCCAAATTTATTGGTTCATCCTGTGACAGGCGAGAGCCACCCGTGCCATGACAGGATAAATCTGTTGATTTGCAGGATCAAAAAAGACCACTCCTGGAATTTGGACTGTCAGATCGAACCATGAACATTATCACGGCGGCTCGCAGAGAGTCCACCAGAAAACAATACCTTTAATATATAAGCAAATGGGAGATATTCTGTACAAGGGCGAACATCACATACAAAATGACTACTGTGACGAATGCGCTACAATTCTTGGCCAGCCTTCACTTTGATGAAAGCTTGAGCTACAGTGCCATTAACTGTGCAAGAAGTGCCCTATCATCTTACTTGGGACAGGGAATAAGACATCACGCTGTTGGGTCTCACCCTCTAGTATCAAAACTAATGAAGGGTATTTTCAACACTAATTCCCCCAGGGCTAGGTACTCCCAGACCTGGGATATTGGTGTTGTCTTAACGCTGCTCAGGGGTTGGGCACCAGCAACATCCCTAACTCTGGCAAGACTAACATATAAAATGGTGATGCTGATGGCACTAGTATCGGCACAACAGATCCAGTCACTGCACAAATGAAGACTGGACACTATGGCAATATCTACGAACAAAATAACTTTCTATATTTTTTAATTAGTTGAACAGAGCAGGCCTGGTTCGTCTGGCGTCAAATTGGAGTTCCTAGCATACCCCATAGACCTCCGTCTGTGCATAGTGACTCTTCTATTGCATTATTTAGAGGTCACCAAAAGCCTAAGAGGCACAGAAATGGCATTATTAATCAGTCATAAACGTCTTCATAAAAGGGTGTCCGTGCAGACCATTTTGAGATGGCTTAGACAGGTTTTGGGTGCAGCAGGAGTGGACACTGATGTTTTTAGATCTCATTCCACCAGGGCTGCAGCAACATCGGCTGTGAGAATGTTGGAAGTTCCCATGGACCACATCTTGGCAACAGCAGGATGGTCTAGCGAAATAACTTTTCAACAATTTTATAATAAACCCCTTGACCTGGGATATTTACAGACTCAATATTATGGGTTATTATTAATTGTTAATAAATGTATCATTGTGTTTCAATAACCAATTCATGTCTGAATACGTTAACATATTTCCTCCATTGGTCAGTTATGGCAGTGTGTGGGCATGGACTCATTTTCCACGGCATGAAATCACAGAGCTTTAAAATCTTCGCGTAGTCACTCACGTAACTCCGAAGTAAAATAGTAAGATTAAATGAGAACTTGTCTGAAGAAGGGTCTCGACCCAAAACATCGCCTATCTCCTTTGCTCCTTAGATGCTGCTGCACCCGCTGAGTTTCTCCAGCCTTTTGTGTACCCTTAAATGAGAACTTACCAGTTTGAAGTTTGATCTTCATTTTATGAGGAGTTACGTTGAGGGATTACGTGCCCTCCACGCGCAACCCTCTATCATAAAGGTCAACTGGTATTCTAGTTCTCTTATCTTACTATGTTTAGTTCGACTTCTGTTATCTGCGATTTCAAACCGCTGCTTTGATGAATGTCACGCATGCATGCTGGTGGGGTCTTCACGTAATCCCTCAACGTAACTCCTCATAAAATAAAGATCAAACTTCAAACTGGTATGTTCTCGTTTAATCTTACTATTTTATAGCTGATCATGCAACAGAGTGGACCTGCATTAACATATCACACAGGTCTGGTACCAAACTATTGAAAACAGAATGTATAAACTACCTGAATGATTGATTGAGATGTTTAGGAAGGAACTGCAGATAGATACACAGATAGACACAAAAAACTGGAGTAACTCAACAGGTCAAACAACATCTCTGGAGAAAAATAATAGGTGACATTTCAGGTCTGAAGAAGGGTCTCGACCTGAAACGTCTCCTAATCCTTTTCTGCAGAGATGCTCTCTGACCCGCTGAGTTACTTCAGCTTTTAGTGTCGATGATTGATTGAGATACTGATTAAGTGAAATGGCAGAGATGGGGGAGAATTATCTAATGATTGGGGAAGAGCGTATTGCTGTAGGTAGTTTTGTGGACGAGGTAGATCAAGTTGAGAATGTCACATTCAGGGAATTTCTCAGGAATAATGATCATGTTGTGAAAAGGTTTCAATTATTTCACATGGAAGACAATGAAAAGTGTTAATTGCAAAGGGGTAACTGCAACGAATTGAAGATTAATCCTAACCTGGATAAATCAAATTCAAAAAGTGGTATAATGTGATGATATATGATGGTTTAACGTGGGACCATTAAGTAGGACATGGTTCTGACAGAGTCCGGGTATTTTAATGAAAAAGCTCAAAGAAAAGCAGCAAAAGCCTGAGGATCTTGCATAAGAAATAAAATGGAAAATTAGATGGTACAGTAAAATTGTGGATATAACCTATTTCAGGTTCATAATGCAAGAAAGGATCAGGCTAAATATTAAAATAAGTACAAAGCAGAAATGGAAAATGAACCATGACAGTATATTCCTGAAGCATATCAACAAATAGCAAAGGAGCATTTGCAAATTGGGAGCATAAACCAATTAACAGCAAAGTGGTGATCAGAAAACTTCATGACTAGCTACAGTATTAAACACATATTGTGCATTTGCATCTATAAAAAGGGAGATTCTGCCGAATCAATAATAAAGAAGAAGCATGTTAGATTACTAAATGGGGAAGAAATAACTACAAAAGTTGGCCGTACATAAAGCTGATGACCCACCCAACCATGATGAATTGTATCTTCAATTGTTGAGAGAAGTCGAGATAGAAATTGAGGAGGATCTGACCACATTCTTCCAACTTTCCTTTGTCATTGAGATGATGGCACATGACTGACAATAGACAATAGACAATAGGTGCAGGAGTAGGCCATTCGGTCCTTCGAGCCAGCACCACCATTCAATGAGATCATGGCTGATCATCCCCAATCAGTACCCCGTTCCTGCCTTCTCCGCATAGCCCCTGACTCCGCTATTTTTTAAGAGCCCTATCTAGCTCTCTCTTGAAAGCATCCAGAGAACCTGCCTCCACCGCCCTCTGAGGCAGAGAATTCCACAGACTGGTGTATGACATGTACAATACCCTTACTCAAAAACAGGAAGACGCTGAACCCTGACAATGCCAAGCCAATGCTCTTTGAAATAATGATCTTATAAAAGAAAACTACCAATAATGAGGACAAGCATAGACTGAGAGCTGCCACAATTACATCCTGTGCTTTATACATGGAGGAATGGAATACAAAAGGACATGTAATCACATTAAGACCACATAAAATAATTATAATTCACCCCAAGCTGGTCTCTTGTGTCCACAGCTGGGCACCACATCTCAGGAGCAATGAGAAGATAACACAAAAGAACTGAACTAAATAGTCCCAGAGATGATGATTTAGCTGCCTTGCACTCCTTAGAGAACAGAAGATAAGGAGGAGCATTGATAAAGTGATAAGGTTAGGACTGAGATGAGGAAAAGCTTCTTCACCCAGAGAGTTGTGAATCTGTGGAAATCTCTGCCACAGAAGGCAGTGGAGGCCAATTCACTGGATGTTTTCAAGTGAGAGTTAGATTTTGCTCTTAGGCCTAAAGGAATCAAGGGATATGGGGAAAAGGCAGGAGCGGGGTACTGATTTTAGATGATCAGCCATGATCATATTGAATGGCAGTGCTAGCTCGAAGGGCTGAATGGCTTACTCCTGCACTTATTTACGTAAGAATGCTGTTCATCGATTACAGCTCAGCATTCAACACCATTATACCATCAAAATTGATCGCCAAACTCGGTAATCTGTGCATCGCTCCTTCCCTCTGCAACTGGATACTGGACTTTCTAACCAACAGACCCCAGTCTGTTAGGTTAGACAAGCACACCTCTTCAACCCTCACCCTGAACACCGGCGTTCCACAGGGCTGTGTGCTGAGCCCCCTCCTCTACTCCCTCTTCACCTATGACTGCACACCTGTACATGGTACTAACACCATCATCAAGTATGCAGATGATACAACGGTGATTGGCCTCATCAGCAACAACGATGAGTCGGCCTACAGGGAGGAGGTCCAGCACTTAGCAGCATGGTGCGCTGACAACAACCTGGCCCTTAACTCCAAGAAGACCACGGAGCTCATTGTAGACTTCAGGAAGTCCAGGGGCGGCACGCACACCCCCATCCACATTAACGGTACGGAGGTGGAACGTGTTTCTAGCTTCAGGTTCCTGGGAGTCAACCTCTCCGACGACCTCTCTTGGACCCACAATACCTCAACTCTGATCAAGAAGGCTCACCAGCGTCTCTTCTTCCTGAGGAGACTGAAGAAGGTCCATCTGTCTCCTCAGATCCTGGTGAACTTCTACCGCTGCACCATCGAGAGCATCCTTACCAACTGCATCACAGTTTGTTATGGCAACTGCTCTGTCTCCGACCGGAAGGCATTGCAGAGGGTGGTGAAAATTGCCCAACGCATCACCGGTTCCTCGCTCCCCTCCATTGAGTCTGTCCAAAGCAAGCGTTGTCTGCGGAGGGCGCTCAGCATCGCCAAGGACCTCTCTCACCCCAACCATGGACGGTTTACCCTCCTACCATCCGGGAGGCGCTACAGGTCTCTCCGTTGCCGAACCAGCAGGTCCAGGAACAGCTTCTTTCCGGCGGCTGTCACGCTACTCAACAACGTACCTCGGTGACTGCCAATCACCCCCCCCCCGGACACTTATTGTTATTTATTCAAATCATTTGCTGTGTCGCTCTTCCAGGGAGATGGAAGTGCTAAATGCATTTCGTTGTCTCTGTACTGTACACTGACAATGACAATTAAAATTGAATCTGAATCTGAATCTGATTTATCTATGTTCTATGTTTCTATTTATGACCATGAAAGGTTTAGATTGATAAGTGTTTCCAATGGGTGGTGGGTATATGGAATGAGCTGCCTGAGGAAGTAGTTGAGACAGGTATTATAACCAAATTTAAAATACATTTGGGTAAGGACATGGAGAGGAGAGGCTTGAAGTGATATGGGCCAAATGTGGACAGGTGAGACTAGTTTAGATGGAGCATGTTGGTTGGCATGGGCAAGTTGGGCCAAAGGACCTATTTCCATGGTGTGTGACTCTATGACTATGCTTCCAATTATTGACTGAGATAAGGCAATTGACAAAATAATCAAAAGCAATCTAAATATATATAAAAACTATGCAGTTCTTTACTATCATTTTATAAGATCACAGTAGAACCTTTACCTCAACTCTGCTTTCTCATCCTAGCTCTATGTTTGCAATTTGTTTCATAACCTAATCCTATCCTTGTCAACTTTGATTGTACTCAGATGATCCACAGCCCTCTGAGGTAGTTCATTATAAGGATTCTCAACTTCTTTACATAATCAGAATAGCAACCCTTATCCTTGAGGGAAAGTGTTGATTTACCTAAGTTCCCCAGCCAGGAGAAATAGCCTCTTTACATGTAACATTGCATGCCTTCTAAAAACGTCATATAGTTCAATGTCATCATCGTTACATTGGAATGTACCTAGGGACAGAATGATGGATAGATTCAATAGCAACTTTCAAAAATAAATTACATACATACTTGAAGAAAAAAATAGCAAGCATTGGGGAAAGGCTGGAAGAGCCATTCATTGAAAAAGCACATGCCAATTCAAAGGACTGAGTTGCTGCTTGCTGCCTGCACTGATTTGTGATTTCGGGATTCCTACTAAATATTAGATAATAATACTAAATCAAATATAATGAAACTAATTTTATTAACCAATTAATTCGGCAAGTGAATTAAACCTACGGTTTTATTAACATGCTGGAATGATAGCCATACCATTAAATCAGGATACGTTTTATTTGTTTTCCTGCATGCTGCTGACAAGTGCAAGTTATCTCTTATACCATCAATTATTGTTTTGCTGCTATGCTTTCTTAATGTCTTAAACCCACTGAATAATATGTTATTTCTAAATTGGGAACAGTAATTATAAGGTTTCATTGCATAATGACAAATAACCAATTACCTAAAGAGAACATATTGCAGGAATATCAGCTTGTATAAATCACTTGAGGATCGCTTTTGTCATTAACAACATTTTAATATGCTTTATTGTGCTGCATCATTATATCCCATCCTAGTCATTCATTTTTCAATTCATAATGTTAGTTGTCATGTAAACACTTCTCACAATACTAATTATATCATAGAGACAATAATGAATATGTTGGGGTTTAAATGAACTCTTTAGCACTCATTGTTTAATCATTGTGCAACAACGTAAAGTTTCTCAGTAAATTTTAAGCTGCCATGCACACACTTATTTATTACAGAAGCCATTAATTCTATTGAGTCCATTTTGGCTTCTAACAAAGCTATCTCCTTCAGTGCCATTATCCCTGATATTTCCTTGTCGTTTCAGTGTATCTTTAGAATGTGTGAGGAAGCCATGCACGCGGCAGAAACGCAATGACAGAGGCTTGTAAACATGCAAGTGACAAACCTCATCATGTGCAGAACAAAGATATCAGAACATCATTTGGCATGAAACATGATTTCAGGCTTTTGCTGCCTCTTTAAAACTGCACACTTGAGCAGATCCTCTGCTTTAACCATAAAGAGAACACAGATATAAAAAAGTGACGGAACTCCAGCAAACAATATTTACAAGGAATACAAACTACTTGCATTTTTCGCCGCTGAATTACTTTTGCAGGAAGCTGGTGAAATTGTATGTGCATTCTTTTCCTGGTTAAAGTTCAAGCAAAGAGAAAGAAAGACTTACATTTACAAAATATAACCTCAGGCCATCACAAAGTGTTTTACAGGCAATAAAGTATGCTTGAAATATTGCCACTGTTGTGATATAGGAGCACTGCACAATAATTGTCTCAGAAATAAATTATTTTCTTAAGAGGAGTGCCAAACCTACTCTGTATATTTAACCCATGTCTATTAATGCCAATGCAACTGGGAAGCAACAGTCAATTATGCTTCAAGTGAAAATATGTGAAATTATGCTTCAAGTGAAAATTTGAGACACAACTTTTTGTTTTCTTGAAATCTGTGTAATTAATGATGATTAGAGTTCAACACTGTCCATCTACTGACCCATGTATGAAGTAACTAAAGTTAAAGCTTTAGCCCCAAAGGGGCTCCTGCCCATTAAAACATAACACTGCTCGACATGTCTGCAGTGCATGCAGTGATCAAATGATGAATAGGAGATAATACAGACTCGCAAGCGTGTTTTTGCGGCACTGACATGAGACATTTGTAGTTGTATCGGTAGAGTTTGAAGGATGTTCTCTGCACCAGCAGCATCAGGCAGTTCAGGAATGAAAACAGGTAGCACCAAGTGACCATCAAAACCACTGGTTGAAGTGAGATGGTGTATCCTTGTATCTTGGACAGCTTAAGATCCTGTTTTTGTCAAGGTGACTGCGAGCCTTGTAACCACAAATGTAACACTGACTCAGACACAATTCGCAGCAAAAGGCCTCAGAGTTAACACACACACACACACACACACACACACAGACGCACACACAGACGCACACACAGACGCACACACAGACGCACACACAGACGCACACACACACACACACACACACACACACACACACACACACACACACACACACACACACACACACACACACACACACAACACAAAGCACACACACAATACACACGCACAAGACACACCAGGGTGCTATTCCCTAAATGGAGGATGCCTGTACGTGACTTTGTTTAACGTGGGGAGACTGGTGCACAGACAGTCACCCCATGGTCCTTGACAGATCTGGGTCAGGATCCAGTGGTATGGGGTCCAAGACAACCGGAGACCCTTTTCTGCTGCAGCCTTCATCCACCTTTCCAGCCGTTGTGATGCTCCACTAAGGTCAGCCATCGTCCTCCGCCTGTTCCATCGTTGAGGTCTTGGTTGGATTGCTATTTGTCAGAGACCTCCCCCTCGACCTTACCGCAATGGGTGGCCCTACCAGGAGCATAGCTCCAGATGGCATCACCCTCAGGATCTCATGTCCACACAAGCTTCTCCACCATGACATGGTGACAATCCATGGAGAAGTACACAAACACACCAACCCACACACCAACCCACACACAACATACACACACACACACAACACACATGCACACCAACCCACACACAACACATACACACACACAACACACACACCAACCCACACATACAACACACACACCACACACCCACACCCAAACACACACCAACCCACACACTACCCACAAAATATGGCAAGTCACATGGGGCATATATTTCTGATCTCTGATTGGACTGATAGTGGAGTCAGGAATCATCTTTTTCAATTGGAATATGGTGGATTTGGTTTAGTTTGGAGACACAGTGTAGAAACAGGCCCTTCGGTCCACCGAGTCCGTACCAACATTAGTTCTATCCTACAGACTAGGGACTTTTACAGAATCAATGAATCCAAAAACCTGCACATCTTTGAAATGTTGGAGGAAACCGGAGCATCTGAAGAAAACCCACATGGTCTTAGGGAGTACGTACAAACTCCGTACAGATAACAAACGTGGTCAGGATCAAACCCGGGTCTTGGCGCTGAAAGGCAGCAACTCCACCACTGAGCCACTTTGTCTCAGTGCGAGCTGCTATTTATGCCCCACACTGTGTTCCTGACGGGGCAGACTATTGCTTTCATTGTAGCACTGAAAGAGGCAATGCAATCATTTTTATATCTCAGTCGACATTCGATTCACTCCAAGTAGAACTCTGTTGCCACCGTTGTTGTGGGACCAAGCAGAAGAACATTCTGGAACACTCTTCTGGAAAAGGGAAATGCCACTGACAAATAAGAGCATGCTTTCCATCAGGAAGCAATGCCAAGTGGACAATGACTGCATGTATTGGATCAGGTCCAGAGGTAATGAAACCAAAATAGAACCTTGTCGCTGCCCAGTCCAATATGGAGCTGGAAAGTAGTTCCCTCTGTCAAAATGTCAGCGACTTCTCACGCCTCACACTGTGGTTTCCATGTCAAGCTTTTGCATATTCTCCCAGTCAGCTACTCCAGGCTGCAACTTATGCACCAGGTAATGCAAGCAAAACCATGATGTGATCACCTTCCAAATTACACAGTCTGAACAAAATTCCTCAATAAACATGTTACTTGCTAACTTCCAGCAGTCATAATGCTGCTACTCATTAAGTCTGCAGGGACAAAGTTGCCTGGAGTGCAATGGGTTAATAGTGGACTGGAGTCCCATATCAATTTTTAGGTATTGATAAATTTCATTTCTTCAGAAATGGAAAGCAAAAAATTAAGCAAGGAAAATGTAAGTAAATGCAAAAGAGCAAAATTATCTGCCAGTCAAACAGCAGCTGTGCATAGGTAACGGAATTATTGCTTTGGGTCAATGAACCTTCCACTGAACTCTCCATGGTTTTGGCATCTTCTTTACGATATTTTAGTTGCATGAGACTATTAACCAGGAAGAGTATCATCTGCTTTTGCTTAAATAGAAATGGCAGCCTCATCGTGATAATTAATACCACAAACTCCAAAAGTGAGTAAAACCATTAATTACAGTGACAGCATATATTCTCTCAGAGACATGGGCACAATAAATCATGGAATGCTGCGGATGGCTCAATTCTAAAACATTCAAACCTCAGCCATCTAAGGCAAGCTCAACAGCTTCTTTCTACAATGCTGTTTTTATCTTATATTTGTTTTCCTTTGTTTTACTGGATCCTAACATTGTTAATAAAGGGATGCAAAGACAGCAGCGAGCTGTCTTGACAATAGACAATAGATAATAGGTGCAGGAGTAGGCCATACGGCCCTTCGAGCCAGCACCACCATTCAATGTGATCATGGCTGATCATCCACAATCAGTACCCCGTTCCTGCCTTCTCTCCATATCCCCTGACTCTGCTATATTCAAGAGCCCTATCTAGCTCTCTCTTGAAAGTTTCCAGAGAACCGGCCTCTGAGGCAGAGAATTCCACAGACTCACAACTATCTGTGTGAAAAAGTGTTTCCTCATCTCTGTTCTAAATGGCTTACCCCTTATTCTTACACCCTGGTTCTGGACTCCCCCAACATCGGGAACATGTTTCCTGCCTCTAGTGTGTCCAAACCCTTAATAATCTTATATGTTTCAATAAGACTACCTCTCATCCTTCTAAATTCCATAGTATACAAGCTCAGCCACTCCATTTTCTCAGCATATGACAGTCCCGCCGTCCCAGGAATTAATCTTGTGAACCTACGCTGCACTCCCTCAATAGCAAGAATGTCCTTCCTCAAATTTGGAGACCACAACCGCAGACAATACTCCAGGTGTGGTCTCACTAGGGTCCTGTACAACTGCAGAAGAACCTCTTTGCTCCTATACTCAACTCCTCTTGTTGTAAAGGCCAATGTGCCATTTGCTTTCTTCACTGCCTGCTGTACATGCATGCTTACTTTCATTGACTGATGAACAAGGACCCCCAGATCCCATTATACTTCCCCTTTTCCCAACTTGACACCATTCAGATAATAATCTGCCTTCCTGTTTTTGCTGCCAAAGTGGATAACCTCACATTTATCCACATTAAACTGCATCTGCCATGCATCTGCCCACTCACCCAACCTGTCCAAGGCACCCTGCATTCTCATAGCATCCTTCTCACAGTTCACACTGCCATCCAACTTTGTATCATCTGCAGATTTGCTAATGTTACTTGTAATTCCTTCATTAATATGTATTGTAAATAGATGAAGTCCCAACACCCGGCCTTGCGGTACCCCACTAGTCACTACCTGCCATTCTGAATGGGGCCCGTTAATCCCTATTCTTTGTTTCCTGTCTGCCAACCAATTTTCTATCCATGTCAGCATTCTACCCCCAATACCATGTGCCCTAGGTTTGGCCACTAATCTCTTATGTGGAACCTTATCACATGTTTTCTGAAACTCCAGGTACACTACATCCACTGGCTCTCCCTTGTCACTTTTCCCTGTTACATCCTCAAAATATTCCAGAAGATTAGTCAAGCATGATTTCCCCTTCATATATCCATGCTGACTTGGACCGATCCCGTTACTACTATCCAAATGTGCTGCTATGTCACTTTTATGATAGACTCCAGCATCTTCCCCACAACCGATGTCAGGTTAACTGGTCTATTTTCCCTGTTTTCCCTCTCCCGCCTTTCTTAAAAAGTGGGATAACATTAGCTGTCCTCCGATCCACAGGAATTGATCCTGAATCTATAGAACATTGGAAAATGATCACCAATGCGTCCACGATTTATAGAGCCGCCTCCTCAAGTGCCCTGGAATGCAGACCATCAGGCCCTGGGGATTTATCAGCCTTCAGTCCCATCAGTCTACCCAACATTATTTCCTGCCTAATGTGGATTTTGTTCAGCTCCTCCGTCACCCCAGATCCTCTGGCTAGTGCATCATGAAGATTGGCATCAAGGAGCAAGAGGGAGGGGGGGTCTCCAGGCAGTGAGTTTAAAAATCGAGCGCGGGGCTTTGTATTAACAGAGGCCCAGGAACCGTTGGAGCAAGAGGAGGAGTCTCCGGACGGTGAGGTTAAAAATTGAGCGCGAGGCTTTGTGTTAACAGAGGCCTAGGAGCTGTTGGAGCAAGAGTAGGAGTACCCAAACCTGTAACGTTCCACACAAGTGTTCTGGAGGAAGCAGCTGATTGGTGGAAGCAGCTGATTGGGTGCAACCCCTGGTTTGCATTAAAAATAAAGTGAGTTAAAGGTACAGTGAGCTAAAGGGTTCAGTGAGCTAAAGGGTTCCTTATAGTGTGAGTTGATTTAATTTGGGGGCAAGCCATGTCATTTGAGATCGGCCCCATGGTTTGCTCATCCTGCAACATGTGGGAGATCAGGGATATGGTCGGTGTCCCTGGTGACTAGGTTTGCAGCAAGTGTGTTTAGCTGCAGCTCCTGGCAGTCCGCATTGAACGATTGGACCTGCGGTTGGATTCATACTGGAGCATCCATGATGCTGAGAAGTTTGTGAATAGCACGTACAGTGAGTTGGTCACACTGCAGGTTAAGCGGACAGAAAGAGAACGGGTGGCCATTAGCCAGCGTAGCAGTAGGCAGGTGGTTCAGGAGTCCCCTGCGGTCATCTCCCTCCTAAACAGATATACCATTTTGGAAACTGTTGGGGGAGAAGGCTCATCAGGGGAAGGCAGCAGCAGCCAAGTTCATGGCACCATTGGTGGCTTTGCGGCACAGGAGGGGAGAAAGAAGAGTGGAAGGGCTATTGTAATAGGGGATTCAATAGTAAGGGGAATAGATAGGTGTTTCTGCGGCCGCAAATGAGACTCCAGGATGGTATGTTGCCTCCCTGGTGCAAGGGTCAGGGATGTCACTGAACAGCTGCAGAACATTCGGGAAGGGGAGGGAGAACAGCCAGCTGTCGTGGTGCACATTGGCACCAACGATATAGGTAAAAAATGGGATGAGGTCCTACAAGGTGAATTTAGGGAGGTAGGAGATAAACTTAAAAGTAGGACCTCAAAGGTAATAATCTCTGGACTCCTACCAGTGCCATGTGCTAGTCAGAGTACAAATAGGAGGATACTGCAGATGAATACATGGCTTGAATAATGGTGCAAGGGGGAGGGATTCGAATTTCTCGGCGATTGGAACCTGTTCTGGGGGAGGTGGGACCAGTACAAACAGGACGGTCTGCACCTGGGCTTGAAGGGAACGAATGTCCTTGGGGGAGTGTTTGCTAGTGCTGTCAGGGAGGATTTAAACTAATGTGGCAGGGGGATGGGAGCCTGAGCAGAGAGACAGAGGGATGTAAAATGAGGGTAGAAGCAATAGATAACAAGGTGAAAAGTAAAAGTGGCAGGTAGAAAAATCCAGGGCAAAAATCAAAAAGGGCCACTTTTCAACATATTGTATAAGGGGTAAGAGTGTTGTAAAAACAAGCCTGACGGCTTTATGTCTCTACGCAAGGAGCATTCGTAATAAGGTGGATGAGTTGAATGTGCAGATAGTTATTAATGAATATAATATAGTTGGGATCACGGAGACATGGCTCCAGGGTGACCAAGGCTGGGAGCTGAACATCCAGGGATATTCAATATTCAGGAGGGATAGACAGAAAGGAAAAGGAGGTGCAGTAGCGTTGCTGGTTAGAGAGGAGATTAACGCAATAGAAAGGAAAGATATTAGCTTGGAGGAAGTGGAATCGATATGGGTAGAGCTGCGAAACACTAAGGGGCAGAAAACACTAGTGGGAGATGTGTACAGGCCACCTAACAGTAGTAGTGGAGTTGGGGATGGCATCCACCATGAAATTAGAAATGCGTGCAACAAAGTTAAAACAGTTATAATGGGTGACTTCAATCTACATATAGATTGGGTTAATCAAATTGGCAGGGGTGCTGAGGAAGAGGATTTCTTGGAATGTATGCAGGATGGTTTTCTAAACCAACATGTAGAGGAACCAACGAGAGAGCAGGCTATTCTAGACTGGGTACTGAGTAATGAGGAAGGGTTAATTAGCAGTCTTGTTGTGCGTGGCTCCTTGGGTAAGAGTGACCATAATATGGTTGAGTTCTTCATTAGGATGGCGAGTGACATTGTTAATTCAGAAACAAGGGTTCTGAACATAAAGAAAGGTAACTTTGAGGGTATGAGATGTGAATTGGCCAAGATAGACTGGTAAGTGATTCTGAAAGGGTTGACGGTGGATATGCAATGGAAGGCATTTAAAGACTGCATGGATGAACAACAACAATTGTTCATCCCAGTTTGGCAAAATAATAAATCAGGGAAGGTACTGCATCCGTGGTTAACAAGGGAAATCGGGGATAGTATCAAAACTAAAGATGAAGCATACAAATTAGCCAGGACTGGGAGAAATTCAGAGTCCAGCAGACGAGGACAAAGTGCTTAATTAGGAAAGGGAAAATAGATTATGAAAGAAAACTGGCAGGGAACATAAAAACTGACTGCAAAAGTTTTTATAGATATGTGAAGAGAAAAAGGTTAGTTAAAACAAATGTAGGTCCCTTGCAGTCAGTAACTGGTGAATTGTTCATGGGGAACAAGGACATGGCAGACCAATTGAATAACTACTTTGGTTCTGTCTTCACTAAGGAAGTAATAATTAATCTGCCGGAAATAGCAGGGAAACGGGGGTCAAATGAGATGGAGGAACTGAGTGAAATCCATGTTAGCCGGGAAGTGGTGTTAGGTAAATTGAATGGATTAAAGGCCGATAAATCCCCAGTGCCAGATAGGCTGCATCCCAGAGTATTTAAGGAAGTAGCCCCAGAAATAGTGGATGCATTAGTGATAATTTTTCAAAACTCTTTAGTTTCTGGAGTAGTTCCTGAGGGTAGCTAATGTAACCCCACTTTTTAAAAAATGGAGGGAGAGAGAAAACGGGGAATTACAGACCAGTTAGTCTAACATCGGCGGGGAAACTGCTAGAGTCAGTTATGGAAGATGGGATAGCAGCACATTTGGAAAGTGGTGAAATCATTGGACAAAGTCAGCATGGATTTATGAAAGGTAAATCATGTCTGACGAATCTTATAGAATTTTTCGAGGATGTAACTAGTAGAGTGGATAAGGGAAAACCTGTGGATGTGTTGTATCTGGACTTTCAGAGGCTTTCGACATATATATATGTATGTATACTCTGAAATATTTAGAATCAGAAATATTATGGCCAGCTGAATAAAAAATAATGGATCAACAAGTTGGAAGTATTAATGCTGAGATTCACTCAGAATGTTAATTTATTTCTGACTTGTTTGTGACTTTTTTTTGTCATTTTAATTGAACGTTTTCAGCATTTTGCTCAAATGAATAAATAAGTCATATGAATATTTAAAATAGGCTGAGAACAGCCAATGTGAACATTTACCATATATTATTAGAAAATGAAAAAAAAGTATCTTTTTTGCATGTAAATGTTAAATCCATTGGGAAAGGGAATGCATTTGTTGCTGCACATTCAGTAGGATGTCCTCCTTTTGTCTCCCCAGCAGCTTAACCTGCAGAGCTAAACCTGTGGTGCAAACCTGGTGTAAGCACCTGACCCAATATGACTCTCAGACCACAGGATAAGTCGAACATTTAAAAAAAAATCCGAACAACTAGGTTCCCATTCTAATAAAAAAATCTTGCAACAAACAAACATAAAAGTAATGATCTATTGTTACTACATCTTAAATAGAAATTGCTGACTGGGAAAATATTACAAAATCTTTTAATGCTAAGATTGACCTTGAGCCCTTCTGGCACATTGTAAATGATGCACTTGATGTTTTAATTGGCATATAACATTGCACATTGCACAGGGATGTACATAAGCCCCTGAGCAAAGTACTTGCTGGCAAAGACTGTTTGCCACTGATATCGGGGAGCAGAAGGGTGCAGAACAGAAGCCATATTGTCAGGCATGAAGCTGAAAGCAATAACAGCTGAGTTGCACACACTGGAAACAATCTGGTTATGGAAGAGCACTCTCTAATCTCAAACAGGATGACAAAATTGAAAGGTTAAATGTCCACATGGAACATTGACATGAAGATGTAAGATATTTGAAGTTTGGCAACTTTAAACATTGACATAAGAAAATGTTATTGGGGTTATAGCATTTGAAAAAAAATCAGTCTGTTAAATTAAATGTTACACTTCATGCTTGGAAAATGTATGTATACTATCATTTATGGTTATGCCCTATTAAAATAACAAATGTAGTAACACTAGACTTGAGTCATTGATGAAAATTATCAATACTTGGAATGGATATTCAGAGATGTTTAGATTCTTGAGTGGAACTAGTGATTGAGAAGATGAAGGAAATGAATGAATTTACATTTAGTTAATTTTAATGAGTGTCTGTAACTAATTAATCAATCAATCAATCAATTAATGTTATGTATTTTTAAACATTAATAGAGTATGTTATTTTTTTTAACTGCTGTTGCAGGGAATCAGAAGTTAGAAAATAAAACACTAGAAACACTCAGAGGGTCAGGCAGCACCTGTGGGAAGAGAAACAGTTCATATTACAGGTAGATGTTGATCATTGATGGTTTGCCTGGTAATATCATTTTTAATGGGAGAGCAGTCTGATAAAAATGAATGTGGATGGACCTTTCAAGAACCAACTGTACCATGTACTGTGAATTTTGATACACTGTTGCGTGTTCCACTGCTATTGGTGTAGTGTTAACAGTGTTTGATAATGGATCATTTGTTGTTAGTTCTATACTTGTTATTAATGAACTACAGCGTAAAGGGAGCCATGGATGCTACATGGTTAAACGATTTTATACCAAAGAGGCTATTTCCTTAAGACTTCCAATTGAAGGATATCAAATCCTGCAGGTCTGTTGCTTTCAAATCCTCTGCCCACACGTTTGGTGCATTTGAAAATCATTTCAAGTTGTAGAGATCGACACAGTATATCACATTTGGTGTCAGTGAATGTTTTGATTGCATTCAGAGAATTATTGCAGGACAAGCTGAGGCAGGCAGGATGTTGGAAGTGGCAGGAGCAGGAGAACAAGGAATGCAGTGGATGGCCACATAAAGGATTGCATTCACTGATCAATACCACAACAGCTACTTTGAGATTAGACAGAGACTAAATTGCCAAACACAATGAAGTGACCATGGCTATGAATAAGACATTTGACTCATTCCAGGTTAACTAGAGACATTTGTTATAATTTGTAACATCTTACAATTTGTTGACTACCATTGCAAATGATAGCAGTTCATAGACAATTCTTTTTTCAAAGTGCTGTCTGGATATATGGCATAAAAATAATGACACTTTTGGAAAAACACAGGCTTTATACACACGGGTATCAATCAACTCATCACTGCCCCGAACTGGTAAAATTAAGGAATGAAGGAATTCTTCTTCGACAATGTCCGGTTGCAAGGCTCCAAATGCTACCAACAATGAACTTCCAAACCTGCTGTGCTGTTTTCTTTTATGTCAATACTGCAACAAGCCAACATTTGAACCACTGCTGCCAATAGGCAAGTAACTATTGGAGATAAAATCTACCCACTTAAGAACATGATTCTGTTTAGAACACAGTGTCTGAGGATTTTGTCATTGCATGACTCTTATGAAGTAATCAAGGTGCTTAAGGTAAATGAGGCTATGACCGTATAAGATGTATATTAAACATGTACACATGGAAAGGGAACAGCATATTATTAGCAATGACAGTGAACCTGAACAAACTAATTAAAAATGTCAATAGCTTCCACTCTAACTGCGCAATGTTAAGTGGAATCATGAGTCCTTGGGGAATATGGCTAGTAAGCATCAGAAAATACAATCCAAGAGTCAAAATGATTTTTATATTGAAAGAAACACTATTTTTTACAAAACTCTGAAATGTTTCCATGCAATTATTGATTCGGTGTGAAACGATTGAGGTGTGAGCACTATTTTATTTTGCTGCAATCTCTCAAAGTTCAAAACTGGAGTTGAAGATTCAAAGGATCAGGTTGATGATGCATCATATGTAATGGCAGAAATTGTTCCACATACAAATCTAATACACTGCAACATTATTTGGAATACACAGATTGTGTATTCAACCAGTGTGGAATCCTGATTGGATGCCAGTGGTCCATTTTTCAACCTCTATGCACAAGCTCAAAGCCAATTTTAAAACCATTCAGAGTTGAAATGTGGTTAAAATGAATAATCCACCAACACTATTCACACCATTCATAATCCACTTATTAGTTAGTGGATTATTTCTTCTCATTGTCAGTACAACGAGGTATTTTAAGAGATTTCACATATTCAGTGTAATCAGATTGTTCTGGCCTGGCTGTTGCTGAAGGAACTTTTTCAGTGATAAAACTGTCTGTGCAGAAAGTAATTGAGACTTTCTTTGGGACCTAATCACAAAAGGTTTTGGAGGTTGTCAATTAATCCATTTTTGAAGTAGGTAGATTTCTGAATTAAAAAATACATTAAGTTGGGATGGGAAGACAGGGGGAAGTGGAATGGCATTACTTCATAAGTTCATAAGTCATAGGAGCAGAATTAGGCCATTCAGTTCATTCAATCATGGCTGATCTATCTTTTCATCTCAACTGCATTCTCCTGCCTTCTCCCCATAAGCCTTGACACTTAATAATCAAGAATCTATTAGTCTCTGCCTTAAAAATTCCCAATGACGGCCTCATTCCACAGATTCATCACCCTCTGACTAAAGAACTTCTATTTCTCTCCTTTCTAAACGTACATCCCTTTTTGCTGAGGCTGTGCACTCTAGTCCTAGACTCTCCCACTAGTAGAAACATCCTATCCATATCCACTCTATTCGGGCCTTATACAACTTAGTAAGTTTCAATAAGATTCCCCCTCATTCTTCTAAATTCCAGCTAGTAATGGCCCAGTGCTGTCAAATGCTCATCATACATTAGAGGCAATTAGATTGATATTGAGTAAAGTGGCTGTTCCACTTGGGTGACCTAATTAGTGAGTTTAGAAGAGTTTGAAAAAATGACATGTTGAAGACCTCCTTCGACTATGTAGAAAACCTCCTTTGACTATGTTGAAGACCAGCTTTGACTAGCTATGAATACCTATGACTAACTTTGGGAAAATTAGACACCGAATAGTGAAGAGTGAAGACGACCTCCTTCGATCTCCTTCGACCTCCCTTCAACTATGATAAAGACTATCTACGACTACTTTTGACCACCCTCGATTACCTACGACAAGCATGCCGACCTACTACGACTAAACCTATGAGTAAAAAAGTATCGATTTTTTCCATGGCGACCCTTTTTTACTCGCGTGCATTTTTTAACATATTGAAAAATACACCGTAACCTAGCTGAGGCCTCCAGTATGCGGAGACCACTCTCAATCATGGAGGAGAGTTACGAAGACCTCCAATGACCTCGAGTCGACCGTGCTGCGAGTATGAGTTGAGGGCAAACTCGCCAGAACTCGTGGATTAGGTCGTCCATGTGGGACAGCCCCTTAAGGTGGGGAAGAATTTTACTGACTAATGACAAATATTCAAAGAGCCAAATCGCCTACTACTGCTGGCATTTTGATTTTGTTTTCCTGATCATAACTGAGGAGAGGCCACATAAAACAGGACAAGTCCACAAGTTCCCCCCCATACCTGTTAGTTAGTATTGGCAATTTGGTAATTGGCATGTCTTCAGTCAGTCATTGGCACATGACCATGAACAATTTATCAAATGGACCTTAATGAAAATCCTGCCAGTTCTGACAATTATTTTATGAGTTTTCTTGTGTGGCAGTAATCTGTGCATTGATCTATTCTGTCAAGTCAAAGGTTGTTTGCCCATGATAATGGACCCTTGATCATAAATGTTATCTGTGTTTTTATTGCCTGACCTGCTCAGCATTTCCAGAGCTTTATTTTTATTCCATATGTCTGTTGATGGAATAACAATCCATTGTGTTTTTTGGGAAGGAAAAATGTCAAACTCGTGGCAACATTGAACATAGAATGGTCCATTGCAAAAACAAGCCCTTCAATCCATCATATCTGTACCAACCATGATGCCAATCTAAACAAGTCCCATATGCATGCACGTGATTGTATCCTACTTCCTATCTGTTCATTTGTCTGTCTAAACACCTCTTTTGGTACTCCTTCTGGAGTTGGACTCCTCCACGTTCTGCATTATTATGCAAAGATTTGCTGACACGTCTTTCGGTCCATCAAGTATTTAGTTACATGCACTCTACCTAATCAAAGATCTCATTTGAATTCTCTACTGTGACAGTAGAACATCCATGGCTTGGCACCTGCAAGCCCATTCCTCTTGCCCTGGCTCATGCAGCTTGTGACAACTACCTCATCCTGTATCCATCCCTCTTCTACCCTGATGTTCAAGACCAAGTTACTTTGGCTTCTTCAGCTGATTTTGAAGGTTTCAATTCCGCTAACAGTGAAATAAAATTGATTAGTAGGAATTGGAGAAGAGCAATTAGGGGAGAGAGGCTGTGGGATAAGTGGGATGAGCAAAGAAGGGTCAGGCATCAAGAAACCTTCACTATATTCCCTCTAGATCTGCCAGTGGTTACAGTCTCATTGAAACTCTATATAATGAGGGCTATCCTTGCTCTCCTCGTGGAGGTTATTAAAACATGTAAGCATGCTCAATCTCCTCCAGCTCTATCCCACTGTCAGATGTTTTACATCACTTTATCTTGTAAGAAAGACAAGAATGTGTCACTGGATGTCTGGCAATTTGTTTGAGTGATTTGGCTGTCAAAATGCAATGGCTGCCAATGTGTGCAAGCTGTGAGTTATGGATCTGAGGCTCACAACAGTGTTATATGAGATAAACCAAATGAATTGAAAGAATTGAATACTGATTGATATACATTTTCATTGGTGAATGATGGCTCTGCAGAGCTTTGATTAAAGAAAGAGATTATTGAAGGTAAACTTATTTACTTTGACAGCTCATGTCAGATTGCCTGAGTGACTGGTAGAAATAGGTACTCTCACAATGTTTAAGAAGTAATAAGACAAACACTTGAACTATGAAGGCATAGAAAATTATGAATTATGTTGTGCTAAATGGGATTGAAATATATGACTAATTGATGATTGGCATGGACACGATAGGCTATAGGGCTTGTTTCTGTGCTATCTATATTACTAAAAGTAAGATCTAGACCACTTCCTGTTTTTCTGTTTTATGATTTTTGAAAAAACGCTGCCACTTACGGCTGTGATTTTTGGCCATCTTACTCAGAATCCCCCTCCGCTGCGCAGGACCAGAGGATTTTTCCCATCAATGAAAAATAAAAGAGTTATTAATGTTTAAAACATGTTGACATTCTCTCTGCTGCCCCTGCTGGTGGGAGGAGGGATGGACTATAAAACCCGGAAGTGTTGTGCCTCATTCCGTCACTGCAAGACGGAGGAAGCAAGAGGGTCATGTCTCTCTGAGCTATGAATAACACTGAACTCATGTCTACTCAACTGTGAGTGCCCTTAATGTGGTTTGAAAATGAAAATGTGGTTGCTTTGAAATGCTGCACTGCAAATTGTTGTTGGTGGTGCTGGTAACCGCTTTGAAATGCTGCACTGCAAATGGTTGTTGGTGGTGGTAACTGCACAACTTCCTGTTTTCACTGTATATTGATTTTAGATAAAACGCTACCACTTACGTCTGTGATTTTTGGCCATCTTACTCAGTCCTCCTCCGCTCATCAGGTGCAGAGGATTCTTCCCATCAATGAAAAATAAAAGTGTTATTAGTGTTTACAAAATGTTGAGAATCTCTCTCCTGTCAATCACGCCATGAAGGCCACACCCCTTCCGGTGGGAGGGGGGAGGGATTATAAAACCCGGAAGTGTGGGTGTAGCTCAGTCTCTGCAAGATGGGGGAGGGAGATGTCATAACTCTGTCTGAGCTGTGAATCAACTGAACATACTGAATGTCTACTGAACTGTGAGTGTGGTGTTTATGTAGTGTTTCATGGTGGCTTTATGGTGGTTTCAACCTGCTTGAGATGGTATGAAACTGCATTTGAATGTGGTGGCCTTGCACCCTGCATGAGTTGGTATGAAACTGCATTTGAATATGGTGGCCTTGCACCCTGCTTGAATTGGTATGGAACTGCACTTAAATTTGGTGGCCCTGCACCCTGCTTGAAGTGGTAAGAAACTGCACTTGAATTTGGTGGCCTTGCACCCTGCTTGAAATGGTAGGAAACGGCATTTGAATTTGATGGCCTTGCATCCTGCTTGAAATGGGATTGCAAGGAATAGCCGTGAGTCAACTGCTTGCCCACCAGCTGTGCGTGAGCTGCCAGAACATCAGGGTTGTGTGACTGAGCTGTCACCACAAGAATCCATTTGGCCCACAATGTCCATACTAGCCCTCTGGAAATCAGTCCCTTCAGCCCACAATACCCATACAAGCGCACCATAAAGCCCCCCCCCACTGGCCACCAATATTGGAATTGGTGGAGAGGTAGAATATTGCGTTGGGGGACCAGCCCTCCCATGTGAACATGGGACCCAACGGGTCCCATTTTGTCTAGTATGATTCTATGTTTAAGTTATTTCCGTACTTTGTATGGAGCAACACGGAGCTGCACTGTTAATTTGTCCTCTGTTTCCTGAGTACAAATTCAGTAGGCTTAAGGACCTGTCCCACTTGGCCGTCATTTACGCGACTAGGCCCGTAGTGACTGACGCGCAACGGTCGCGCGCGTCATCATGCGTCCGCACAGCTGTCTGGAGCGCGTGATGTCATTAGATAGACACAAAATGTAGGAGTAACTCAGCGGGAGCGGCAGCATCTCTGGAGAGAAGGAATGGATGATGTTTCGGATCAAGACTCTTCTTCATTCTGAAGAACGGTCTCGATCCGAAACGTCTCCCATTGCTTCTCTCCAGAGATGCTGCCGGTCCCGCTGAGTTACTCCTGCATTTTGTGTCTATTTCCAATCGTCTTGGCCCCGCTCTGGGAGTAGGGGCGGATCCAGATCCGTAATGGCCGTGAGCCCCAGGCCGAGCTCGGCGATCGTTTGCCTGCTTCTGCTGTTGTTGGAGGTGAGACTTTGCGCCGTGCCAGGGTCTTGGGCCTGTCCCACTTTGGCCGTGAGTTACGCGACAGGCCGGTGGCATGCGAAGATTTCATGCAGGACGTAGTCCACACTCCTCCACGCCACTCCACACTCCTCCACACCACTCCATGCGCACGTCCCACGCTATCCACGCGCTACCCACACTCTAGCAGGTCGCATAAATGGCGAGCAAAGGATGGCCAAGTGGGACAGGACCTTTAATGTTTCACACATAAAACGGATCTTCATTTACTTTCATCTGGTCAACAATACCTCAAATGCTGGAAAATATTGATGCGTCTTGCCTTGTATCTTCATTCATTCTTTAAAGTATCACAGTTTGGATAGGCTTTGATCGAGCTCTGGCCATTTCCTGCAGTCACCATCCACCGCCCTGGTTAAAGGGTGTAGATAGCTTTCAGATACTGCTTGCCATCTGCAATACCAGGCACACCCTTTGTGTGCCCAGCAATGGGCAGTCTGTGCTATGCTGCTTTACACACTGCAATCATCTGAAATATATGCTTGTACTAATTTGATTTGCTGCTTGCAACAGGGTGTGTTTTTTGATCCAAGCATTTTATCAAGGTTTAGTCAATTTCCCTCTGCATCGGATGATTCAATTTATTTATAAACTACTTTCTGTCCCTTTTGACTTTGTATTCCTCGATAGAATTTTACTGTTTTGAGCATATAATTGTTACAATGTATTATATCAAGGATCAGATCTTAAGGATGTCTGCAGTTTCTTTGTGTGCTGGAAGTATTGATATTGGTTTCTTATTCTCATATGTACCAAGATACATTGAAAAACTTTATTTTGTGTGCTATTCAGAAAAATCAGACAATACAAGAGTACAATCAAACCATACATAAATAAATTTGGGAAATGCAAAAAAGAGAGACGAAATAGTGCAGAATATAGTGCTACAACTACAGAGAAAGTAGGATTTTAAAGAACCACAAGGGGGTAGATTAAAAATACATCTTCATGTTAGGAGTTCCGTTCAATAGCCCGAGGACTGTAGCAGACACTATTCTTGAATCTGGTTGCATGTGTTTTCAAACTTTAGTATCTTCTGCTTGAACGGGAGTGGACTTTTATTATTTTGGCTGCTTTACTGAGAAAAACGTGTAGATGGAGTCAATGGAAATGCGCCTGGTTTGTGTGATGGACAGTAGTGTGTTCACAACTCTCCACAACTCTCAATTTGTGCTATGATTTGTTCTGCACCTTTTCATATTTCTAGTTTCCCTCTCAACCTGATCTCAGTCTGAAGATGGGTCTCGACCTGAAATGTCACCTATTCCTTTTTTCCAGGAATGCTGCCTGACCCACTGAGTTCCTCCAGATTTTGTGTTTAATGTCCCCACAGTTTCTCGCTGTCTTGGGAGAGCAGGCGCTGACTCAAGCTGTGATGCATCCCGAGAATATGTTTTCCATAGTGCATCTGTAGAAATTGTTTGAAGTCACTGGAGGCATGCCAAATATCCTTGTCTAATGAGGAAGTAGAGGTATTGATTTGCTTTGTGCCTGTAGCTTAATTATGGTTGGTCCAGGACCAGTTGTTGGGGTATTATGCCAAGGTACTTGAAGCTCTCAACATCACCACTTCAGCATCATTGATGCTGATTAGGGCACGTAGCCCACCTATTTTCAGCCTACAAAACTTGGACCTAAATGTATCAATGGGTCTTTAATGTCACATATATCAAGGTCCAATGAACTTCTTTTTTAAAAAAATACTGTTCGGTAAAGTATTACTAAACAGAAGCACAATCTTAGATTAAGTACAAAGTGTGTAGAAGTAGTCCACTGAGACAATACAAGAGTCACCAAGTTTTGGCACTGTTTTGAAAAGTCCAACTTACTTTAGGTGCAGCTGGCCATAAAGGCGCATTGTTCTGGCAGCATTGAAGGATGGCCTGACCAAATGGAGTTGCAGGAGCCCTCCACCACTGCTCTACCCTTCTGTGATGCTCCAGGCCTCGTCCAATCCATGACTTCTATCTCTTGGCACGGTGCCCAATCCATTTGAACCCCAGGCTGCTGCAGGGCCTGCAGCCATCTTGATCAACTAGTATGCGGTTTGCTTTCTCACTGACTGCCACATGGGTGTATTTATATCAGTTGCAAATGTCTTTATCGTGGCCCCTATTTTAAGTCTGAACGTGAAAAGCATTTATGCCAAATGTACTTAAAATCATTGAAAGGTATTGTAATGTTAAATAATTCAGAGCACAGTGATGGAAATAGCACT
Source organism: Raja brachyura (assembly GCA_963514005.1). The sequence continues at coordinate 93,207,070 of OY740783.1, read as the reverse complement.
ATTATTTTATGCTTCTCCAGTTCTAGGTGAAACCAGTTCCATAAAATATAAATTATATGAAATCAAATTGGTATTTATTAATTATACATCTTGCCTTTGTGAATCTGTAAAATGTTTTGCACCTCATAATTGATATTGGGACAGTCCCATTCTGCTGCATTGCTCAGTAACAGATATTACACTTGTCATCTGCACCTCCTCGATGGTGATGCGGCAAATGGCCAATTGAGTTTGAACTGTGGGTTCATTGCATTGAGTTTTTGGTTGAAAGAAACAGTGTTGAACAGGCCCATTTGGCCCAGTGAGTCCATGCCAGCCATTCATCACCCGTTTACACGATGTTCTATATTTCCTACTTTTGCATCCATTCCCAACACACTAGGGGAAATTTACAGCAGCCAATTTACAGCAGCCAAATAACCTACCTTTGGGACATGGAGGTAAACTGGAGCATCCAGAGGAAATCCAAGCGGTTACAGGGACAAGTGCAATTTCCACACAGAAAACGTCCAATGTCGGGATCGAACGAGGGTCAATGAATCTGTGAGGCAAGAATGTAAACAAATTACGGCATTTGTATATCACAAAAATTGCAGCACTCCCAATGCATAATCTCTGCATGTGAAGCATTACACCATGGAAAAGCAATGAGAAACTCTGTTCTTGGATTGTAATTGGTTACCTTTTTAAAATAAGTTAAGATATGAAAACTGATGTGAAGAAAGTAACTTCTTTTTCAAATCTAAATATATTAGGATGTTTATTTAACTTAAGGGTTGGAAGCTTCCTTAGGATATTATAAAGATGATGGCAAGATTTGCTCAGGTCACAGTCGGGATTATTTTTACCTGCTTGCCAAGCAGAAGGTTTCCTCAAATTGTTTATTGGATTCACCTCCGACTGAACTCCACTGATTGTGGTAGAGAGGTTTTCATAAAGCGAAAAGAATACTTCCCCAAATATGCAGATTGCAGACTGATAAAACTCTGAGTGTGATTATATTGACTATCTGCCAGAGCAAAATAAAAAGAGTTCAAAATATTCCACAGTCCTTAAATGGTTAGTGTTTATTATGAGAATAGCTTAACTCAATAAATGCTCGTATAAATGGATAAATGCTCCATACCCACTCTGATCCAATGAGGTTGTGCCAGATTCATCAACTTTTATTTCCATTGGGGCTAAGGTCATGTTAAAGCTGTCACAATATAGGATTTAGAAAAGATAAATGGCCAATGAATCGATGCAGTACTTGCTTCAAATTATAACAAATGAGGTGAGCACCAAGCTTCATACAGGGAAATAATATGAAAACTACCTTGGTATCTTATATATTTCTGACATCAACCATAGCTTTATTTCAGGAAGCATCTTTCATTCCCAAGAGTAATTACTTTCCAGCTGAATCCTTTCAATGAAACTAAAATATTGACTGCAGAAGTCCCATGGCCTAAATACCTCAGGCTAAGTGACGACCCCTTCTACATATATATTTGTGAACAAAGCTTTAGGAACAGATGGATATTGGAGCACGTGAAACAACGTTATCTGCAGAAACAAGGAACTGCAGATGCTGGTTTACAAAAAAGGACACAAAGTACTGGAGCAACTCATCAGTACAGGCAGCATCTCTGGAGAACATGAAAAACATGTTCTCCATTAATACTGCCTGATCTGTTGAGTTACTCCAGCACTGTACGTCATTCTGCAACTGAGCCAGGCCACGGGTTGTAAGGCCGGACAACATAGGAGGGGTAAATAATCTAACAAATTACTTAATTTGTTTATTATGATGTGGGGTTTTGACCAGAAACATTGATCACTACTTTTCGACCACAGATGTTGCTCGACCCACTTGAGTTCTTCCAGCAAATTGTTTGGTGTTACAAATACTGGCATCTGAAGTCTCTTATACCTTCTTAATCTTACTTTTGTTCTATGTTGGGGCTTTGTGTGTCAAGATTGGTTCAGCCTAATGCATATTTCTTCTACAAATAATTTAGTATTTTTGTTTTTTATTACTGATAGTACATATCCTATCTCTAAATATCTCCAAATTGTCATATTTTATCCTGTTCAAGTTCAAGTGAGTTTATTGTCATGTGTCCCTGATAGGACAATTAAATGTTTGCGTTGCATCAGCACACAGGACATAGAAGGCATTTACTACAAAACAGATCAGTGTGTCCATATACCATATATAAATATATACACATATGAATAAATAAACTAATAAAGTGCAAATAACAGATAATGGGTTATTAGTTATCAGAGTTTTGTCCGAGCCGGGTTTAATAGCCTGATGGCTGTGGGGAAGTAGTTATTCCTGAACCTGGCCGTTGCAGCCTTCAGGCTCCTGTACCTTCTACCTGTAGGTAGCAGGGAGATGAGTGTGTTGCCAGGGTGGTGTGGGTCTTTGATGATACTGCCAGCTTTTTGAGGCAGCGACTGCGGTAAATCCCCTTGATGGTCTCGAGGTCAGAGCCGATGATGGACTGGGCAGTGCTTACTACTTTTTGTAGTCTTTTCCTCTCCAGGGCGTTCAAGTTGCCGAACCAAGCCACGATTCAACCGGTCAGCAAGTTCTCTACTGTGCACCTGTAGAAGTTAGAGAGAGTTCTCCTTGACAAACCGACTCTCCGTAATCTTCTCAGGAATTAGAGGCGTTGGGGAGCTTTCTTGATAATTGCATCTGTGTTCTCGGACCAGGAGAGAGCTCTCCAGGCCCAGGAAATTGAAGCTCTTGACACTTTCAACCATCGACCCGTTGATATAAACGGGACTGTGGCTCTCCATCCTACTCTTTCCAAAGTCCACAATCAGTTCCTTGGTTTTGCTGGTGTTGAGGGCCAGGTTATTGTGCTGGCACCACATGGAAAGTTGCTCAATCTCTCTTCTGTACTCCAACTCATCCCCATCAGTGATACGTCCAACAACAGTGGTGTCGTCAGCGAACTTGATGATGGAGTTCGCACTGTGACCGGCTATGCAGTCATGAGTAAAGAGAGAGTACAGCAGGGGGCTGAGCACGCAGTCTTGAGGTGCTCCCATGCCCCGTCCCCCCTCCCACCCCCTCCCACCCCCTCCCCCTCCTCCTCCCTCCTCCCCCCTCTTTGTAGGCCGAGTAGATCTAAACATCTATCCATTTCTTAAGAAAATAAACTTTTTTTTAATTGTCTAAGTGTCCAAATAACATTCACACAATAATCCACAATATAACATAATTTTTAAATCTCATTTTCATGAATTTCTGGGCCAAATGGAAGGAATTTAGTGTTTAATGCCTGTAAATTAATGGCCATTTAAATCAACTAGCGAGTGGGTTTTAGTGGAATGCGGTGGATTGGAACGTTGTGGTTTGCTGTGAAGTCGGTATGAAAAATACAGCCGGTTCATACATTTTTTTTGGACCCCATTTCGCAACATGAAAATATTATTAAAGCCTCCATAAAAACCAACTTTTTATATAAAAATAAACTGTGTCGCTTTTTTTCTACCCTACACAAAATCCTTCCCGTTATTGGCACTCACGGCTTTTGAAGGTGATTTTTAAATTACTCTAGTTAATAAATAATGTAGCGTAATTTAAAAATACCTTCATTAATGAAATGTCGGAGCGATTTTTCTTCCGCAACGAAATCGCCCGACATTGATCAATTTGCCCAGTCTGAAGAAAAACGGCACTTTAAGCATGCCCCCCTCTGAAAGATGCCAAAGTCACGCACACGGGGAGCGGCAGAACTGCAGCGCTGCTCAAGGTAAGTTTTGTAACATACCTACTCAAGCAGCTTGTCAGAAACGGCACCGTTTTCTGCCGTTTTCCTGATCCAGGTAAGTTGATTGAAGTTGTATTTAAGCCTTCTAGGTTCTGGAGCGCCCCAAAAGTCGCCGCAGGCAGGCGCCATTTTTTATCCAGCTCTATCCCTTAATGATGCACTTACCTACATTACCAGACCCTTATTAGCATCCCTGGCTTGCCAAGCTCTTGTTGGCAGCCAGTTTTAATATATCCAGCCAATTTGTCTAGCTCTATAACTTCCTTGCAATGGAAACCAAAACCAGCAACACAAGCATTCCCCAGTATTAAAGCAGTTTGGGAAATAAATAACTAAGCCAGGAAGAGAGGTCAGAAGAGTGCATTTTTAATAGTTTAAATTTATGAACATTCTGGATGCTGTCAACACAATTCTATTAGATCTGTTTACATAAAGTGCTGGAATTTGTCAGCAAGTAAGGTAGCATCTCTGGAGAACATGGATAGGTGATGTTTCAGGTTGAGGCCTTTCTTCAGATTTAACCAGTATTTGCAGTTCCTTGTTTCTACATTATTATATCTGTTCCTACTATTGTATATCGGTCACATCTACACTGATTATGATACTGTCACATCAATGTTTCTAAAATGTCCTCATTTTCCTTAGGACACAGCAGCTCCATCCACAACTATTCACTTGCTCCACCACTGATGCACAGTGGTAGCAGTTTTTACAATCCAGAGGCTACACTGCAGCAGCTGATTGAGATTCCTTACAGAGCACCTTCCAAACCCACAACATTCCATCACCATTCCAGAGTCAAATCTTAGAATTCCCTCCCTGATAGCAATGTGTGTATATCTACACCTCAAGGACTGCAGCAGTTCCAGAAGGCAGCTCACCAGAGAGAGCCACAGAATAAAGAAGCCTTGTGAAGAAAAGTCATGCGATCGACACCTGGTCAGTACCAACTGAGCGTACAGCTGAGGCAGCTTTATAGCTTTGTGATCCGATCACGAGAAACAGGGTAAATGAGGAAAGTGTGTCTGGGAATGGCTATTAAGTGAAGAGACTGCATGATGAATCACAAAGCACAAATAGGCACATTTATCATTAAATAACTCTCCAGCCTGATAAGGAAATAAAGTATTTGTTTACACATTGAAGCATTCCTTGGATGCGTGACAACTTGAAATGATCGATTTCAGAGTCTTTAGAGTCATATTTGAGTCCAAGTTGTGTGTCCTGCAATATCGTGCAAGACATGATAAGTTGGACCAAGATATTAAATATGAAGTTATTACAACTTGGTGCTATGCATGCATATTTAAATAATTTGAGTGTTATTAAAGATGAAGTTGTACTAAACCTTGCCTGAGAATCTCTTTGTCTGACATGTTAGTTCATGCCCTAAAGAAGTGCTGAGGTCAACACTGGACCCACGACTGAGTGCACATGATACATTAATTAACCTATAGTCTCTTTAAGGTACTATTTTGTAGCATCTCTTGATTGGAAGATCGGAGAAGGATTTAGGTGAGTCTGAACTCTTTCGGGCTGTCCATAAATGTGATTGCAAGCTCTCTTTCACTTGTTATATCTAGTCCCTAACACTTTGACTTCTGACTTTGGTCTTTTCCAGTGAACCTCATAGCAAGCTCCAGAAACAACATTCTTCTCATGGGCACTATGACATTTCACTTTAACATTAGGTTTCATGTCCTCAGATTGCTCTTTAGTTTTCATTTTCTTCAAGATTATCAATGCGGGCTGTTGGAAACTGAAAGGGAAAGTCTCAGGTTACACAAGCTACTTATAAACTACCCATCCAAGCTTCCAATCATGCAAGCAGTTTTCAAACATGCATCTAACCTGAAGATAGACACAAAAAGCTGGAGTAACTCAGCGGGTGAGACAGCATCTCTGGTGTCTCTGTCAGAGAGACACTCTCTCTCTCTTTCTCTACCTTCTTTATCTCTGATCAATCTTATAAATATCCAAAGAAAATGCTTTGTTCTCTTTGAGGAAGAAAGTTCTAAATACTTCCAGACCTTTCGAGAGAGAAAAATGTATTTTTTATCTCTGTCTTGGGAACATTTCATTTTTAAACTGCAACCCATGGCTCTAGGTTCTCCAACAAGATACTTTCATATCCATCTTATCGAAGCCCCACAGGAACTTGAATATTTAAATAATCTCCTTGCACTCTTTAAACTAATGAAACAATTCTAACCTGTCCAACCATGTCTCATAAGCCAAAGTGTCTTTTCTAGGTATTTAGTCCAATAAATCCACTCTGAACAGCTTCCACAGGTCCCCCTTAGGTTAGTTACAACAGGTTTTCCTTCTGCAAGTCAGCAAACGGCTTCCCAGCATCATTTAGTTAAACCGGTGTGTTGAATTCAACTACTGTATTCAGATATTGCTGTAAACTGAATTCAAACACAACAGAAGATGCCTGCAGCCCTGCAGCAGATAACAAATCCATCTCGCCAGTCTCCCATATGTTCGCTTGTATGTATGGACTGCATGTATGTATGTTTTACTTTTTACTTTTAGAAATACATCGCAGAAACAGGCCCTTCAGCCCACTAAATTCTCACTGGACAGCAATCACCCTGTATACTAGCACTATCCTACACACTAGCGACAATTTATAATTTTACCCAAGTCATTTAACTCTCAAACCTTTACGTCTTTGGAGTGTGGGAGGAAACTGGAGCACCCGAAGAAAATCCACCAGGTCGAAGGGAGAACCGCAAGGTTCGGTGCTGGGGCCGCTTCTCTTCATGCTATATATTAATGATTTGGATGGGAGCAATGAAGGCTTAATGGCCAAGTTTGCAGATGATGCTAAGAGACCTGGAGGGGCAGGAAGTGTTGAGGATGCAAGGACTCTGCAAATGATCTTGGACAGGTTGGGAAAGTGGGCAGAAAAGTGGCAGATGAAATTCAGTGTAGCAGAGTGTGGAGTATTGCATTTTGGTGATAAGAATAAAGGCATAGATTATTTTCTAAATAGTGAGAATCCAGAAATCGGAGATGCCCGGACTAAGAAATGCTGTTGCAGGACTCCCAAAAGATTAATTTGCAAGTCGAATCGGTAGTAAGGAATGCAAATTCAATGCTAGCATTTATATAAGAGGACTGGAATACACAAATAAAGATGTAATGCTGAGGCTCTATAAGGTGCTGGTCAGGCTGTAATTGGAGTACTGTGAGCAAATTTGGGCCCTGTATCTGAGAAAGGATGGCTCTGGAGGGGGTCCAGAGGAGGTTTACCAGAATGATTCCAAGTATGAATGGGTTAGCATATGATGAGGGCTTGACAGCACTGGGCCTCTACTCATTGGAGTTTAGAAGGTTGTGGGGGAACCTCATTGAAACTTACAAAACAATGTAAGGCATAGATAGAGCGGACGTGGAAATTATTTTTCCACTGGTGGGGGAATCAAGGACCAGAGGTTATAGCCTCAGAATTAAAGGGTGCTCTTTTGCAAAGGAGGTGAGGAGAAACATCTTTAGTCAGAGTGTAGTTAATCTTTGGAACTCATTGCCACAGAGGGCAGTGGACGCCACGACAGTGGATATTTTTAAGGCAGAGATAGACAAACTCTTGATTAGAATGGGTTTCAAGGGTTATGGGTAGAAGGCAGGAAAATGGGATTGGAAGGCAGAGATCAGCCATGATTGAATGGTGGAGTAGACTAGATGGGCTGAATTGCCTAATTCTACCCCTAAAACTTGTGAGACCATACATACTCCATACACACAGCTCTTCTAGTAAGGTTTGAACCCGGGTTTCAGGTGCTGTAAGGCAGCAACTCTACTACTGTGCCACTGTGCCGCATTTCAGATATGCAACAGTCTTATAACCCAAGGTCTGAAGAAGGATATCAACCAGAAACGTCACCTATTCCTTCTATCTAGAGATGCTGTTTGTCCCGCTGAGTTGCTCCAGCATTTTGTGTCTATCTTCAGTCTCCTATATGTTTGTTTATACATAGGTTGGGTAATTGTAACAGGGAGAGGACCTGCTTTAACATGCTCTGTTCAGCATCTGGGACATTTAGGTTTCAAACCTTGGCTGAGTGCTTCTGGTATAACCATGGCAGGAGTCTGATAAAGGAAATCCAGCTAACTCTGAGTGATTCCAGTGAATGATGGTTTTTCCCAATTGTCCACAATAAATACGTGGAGAAAATATTAGTCAGGAGCTTAGTGGTTTCCAAGTTATTTGAAGTGGAAAGCCGGTTATTCACTGTCAGTTGAATGTATTACATCTCACATGCATGAAAATCTGTCATTTAAAATCAAAGAATAAAAGTAAAAAATATCAAAGACTCAGTATTCAGTTCAGGAAGATTATATTAAAACAATCAAAATACTCAAAATGCTTGCTGATAATAATCATTTACCATTCAGTAACAGAAATTGTGTTTTAAACAAACTAAATGCATGAAATTACAGAGGTTGCTTAATCTCTGATATTTTCTGTTCCAGCTTCTGAAGATCAGATCATTGGGAATATTTTGTAGATAGATTTTTCAAAGAACAGGGAATTCAGGGCCATGTTGAACTGACATGAACAACATAGAACATAGAACAGTAGAGCACAAGAATGGGCCATTCAACCCACAATGTTTGTGCCGAACACAATGCCAGGTAAATTGATTGTATTTGCCTGTACATCATCCATAACCCTCTATTTCCTGCACTTCTATGTGCCTATCTAAAAGTCTATCATGACCGTATCTGCTTCTACCACCACCCCTGGCAATGCTTTCCAGGCCTCCACTTCCCTCTGTAAAAAAAAACTTACCCCACATATCTCCATTAAACTCTCACTCACATGTTATAGCTATGTCCTCTAGTGTTAGACATTTCCATCCTGGAACAAGAGGAATTGAGGCCTGGGGTAGATCAGCCATGATCATACTCAATTACAGCACAGGCTTGAGGGGCCGAATGGCTTATTGCTCTGACTGTTTTCTTGTGTTCTAAAATGAGTATATAGTGCCAAATATTAAATCTTTTTTTAATGAATTATTTTCTTTATATTATTCGCATTGCATTTTATATTAAAAACCTATAGCCCTTCAACTCCAACAACTTGGGGCAGATTTTATTTGAAAGAGCAAGCAGCCAGGTATACAGGTATACAGGTATACAAACTGGAGGCATTCACTCTGTAGTTAGAGGCACAGCAGAATATGTTAACTCAATCTATACAATGCTTCTTCTTAAAATCTAATACTGTCTTTCTGTCATGTTTCAAAAATACTTGAATTGATGCTAACATACACATTTCAAAGCTTTATTCACTGTTTTAAATGGAATGGCTATTTGTGCAAAAGGAAAAAAAGCATCCACTTCAACATGACAGGCCATGTTGATTACAAACCTGCTTTTACTGTATAAGGGTTCAAATTATAAAGCATTTTATAAACTTCAAGAACATGTCAAATTGAGAGACAGAATGAAAGGGAAGGAGTGACTGTTTCTCCCAATCCTGATGTCTTTCCAGATAAAAAAGAAACACATTTTCAAATCCTCTCAAGCAGATGGTAAGGATCTTGCCATCACTTCTGCTTTGTTGATTGTTAAAAGATGCAATTGATGACAGATGTGAGACACAGAGACAGGAAGACAAAGAGAAAGAAGAGAGACATAGGCAACCAGGCAAAGATGCATGGCACATTCAGGACGTACACAACAAAATCCACACACAGCACAAAACAAAATCTATATTCAATGTCTGTAGTATTCCCTAAGAAATGTATGCAACCAGTGGTTGAAACCAGGAAATTAAATTCCTACTTGCTCCCACATAAGAGCTATCAATTCTTCTTAACACGTCATTAGCAAGTGCCAGGTTTACAACAAATATGGTGGGTAGGTCATTAAAATGATGGTGCATACAAATTAAAGGTTGGAGGGAGGTTAGTAAATATCTGGAATATTTTACTCAGGAGGCTAGATAATCTTTCATAAGATGAGGGAATTGAGGTCTCTGGGGAACCGGAACAAAGGAGGAGGTGCGGCCTGGGGCAGATCAGCCATAATCACATTTCCTCATTTAGCATCAACATCTTCAGATATCTGCCTGACACCCCCAGTACCTTTCTCGTTATTGGGAAGGATCTTCTACTGATAGGTCCGAGTTCATTAGTCACCTTCCCTCAGAGCGCACTCTTTCTTGCAGCACACCCCTCCTCTGATTGAAGATGCTTAGCATAGTAACCACTTGAACAGAAGTGTCTTGAAGATAGGCAAGGCCCTCATCACAATCTCACCAGTAGTCAAAGCCATTGATCAAACTGATGAAGAATGTCCATGTTAAAACAAAACTCTCAAATATCATTAAAAATAAGAAATAAAACATTTTCATTGATTTTTTAAATGTATTATGTGAAATACTAATACTAACATAACTTGCAACAATAAACTCCATTTAAACTAATTTAACTAAATCAGATAAAAACGTTTATATACCATTTGTGGATGGCCATTCATCCACAATGATTTCAATGGTCCATTTGATGAAAATCGACCATTTTCCAAGGTGAAGTGCTGGGGGAATCTCAGGAAGTCTGCACTGCACAGGTGTAGCATATAAAGAGGCTATTGTGGCAACACAGGTGTGTGTGTGTGTGTGCCAGGATTGGCACTGAGCTGAGAGAAATGTTGGATCTCAGCCCTTGTTTGGGAATCCCAAGCTATCATCTGTTTAATTGAGGAAAAACTGGTAGATTGGCATCAGATTCAAAGGATCTGATTTTTACTGTCAAGACAAATTGTTATTATCCATTACAAGTTGCTTTCAGGCAGGTGATGATGTGCTGCCTTCTCAAACCACTTTAGTCCTTGAAGTTACTCCAACAGTTTTGTGAGTGTGGGACTTGCATGATTGTGATCCAATAACAATGTGGGATCAGTGATAATATTTCCAAGTCAAGATATAGTTTGTTATATTAGAAATTGTTCAGCCAGAGCTGAACACACTTGTCAGCATCTGCATACAATAGGGTCTTGTGCGTGGTGTTAGAAAAATTGGTGGAAACAGGGCCCTGACATGAACGTTCTTTTATTGACCCCAGATGAGAGATGGCAGGTTCATGAGGTGCTGGTGAATTGCTGCTATGTCTTAAAGGTGAGGGTTTGAAACTCAAAAGTTGAGTCAATTGCTATTTGTATTTTCATAACTAACTATACCTTTCAACTGTGGAATATCCCCACAAGCAGTGAATGTTACTGAATTACTGATGGGTGCCTCGGCTTCATAGCCCTTGTTGTTCTCATCTTCCTTCACTTTCTCAATGTCTTCTTCATTGGAAAACAATGTTTGCCAATTGCCACTAAGTCTCTTTGTCAGCATGGAGCATCACAGTATTGTTATTCCAAAGACATTCATTAGCAAATATTAAAATCAAAATTAAAGAGTCTCAAAATCACTGCAATTGTTTAAATTCAACTTTAAATACTCCAATGTAGCGTCTGAATCACTATACTGTCTCCAACAATGCTGCCTGACCCACTGAGATACTCCAGCAGTTTGGTTTTTACTCTTGATTCCAGCATCTGTAATATCTTGTGTCTCCATGCCTCAGCATGGTTTACTTCATAGGTGAGTCAGGACATGACGCTACCCATCTCTTCTCCAGGTAAAGTTGGCAAAAGTCCTGCGCAGTTTCCCGCATAAGAACTAACCAGAGCTGAACCTGCTTAGCTTTTGAAACAAACATGACTAGATATTTCCAGATTAGCATAAATAACTAAGAACCAAGGAACACTTGAAATTAATTAAGGCAACGGGAGTAATTTACAACATGCTGATGATTTTATCAAAGTCACCTGATAGTCATGTGTCTTTCATTGAAGTCATCTTGCTCCTATTCACTTCTGGGATTCTTTAATGGTGTCACTGACACTGCTGATTCTTCAATGGTGTAACTGAAAAAATAATCCTGTTCACTTGTTAGTCAGTTGTTTGGTTATCTTGCCCACAGGATGTTTAGAATACCTAGCAAAATATTATCCTAGCTCCCACTGAGTTTGATATATCGGAATGGACATTGTAGGAAGGAACTGCAGATGTTGGTTTAAACCAAAGATAGACACAAAATGCTGGAGTAACTCAGCGGGACAGGCAGCATCTCAGGCTGGAGAATGAATGGGTGATGTTTTTGATCGAGCCAGGACTCTGAATAAGAGTCTCGACCCGAAACGTCACCCATTCTTTCTCTCCAGAGATGCTGCCTGTGTCACTGAGTTACTCCAACATTTTGTGTCTATCTCCAGAAAGAACCTTTGTGGTTTATGGGTACATATATATATAAAAAGAACAAAATACTTCACTTGATTCTTTCGCCTTACATTGGCAACTAAAGAAACAATTCAGAATGTATACTTCTCCATGTTTTTATTCTTGGCAAAGAATCTGTTCATTGCATGCCTAAAACATTTGTGTTCATTCCGTGGATATACCCTTGAGATATTCTGGAGGAAACTGAGGGCTGTAATTTATATTCTGAATGATTTACAGTGTAGTGGCAATTGGAGAGCAGCTTTTTGTAGAGGATGCTAAAGGGCCTGTTCTACCAGCATCCGACTCCATGCGGTGAGCGCGATCAAACTAAAAGCGGGGGCCGCGCGGAGGTCGGGCGATCCCTGTACAGGGCCGTTCCCACCAGCATGCGCCTGCATGCGGCAAGCACGACCAAACCGGCAGCAAGGGCCGTGCGGAGGTCGGGTGAGTGGCGCAACGTGGCGCAAAGTGAGGCGAACTTGGAGCGAAGTCTTAAAAGTAAGTTCGCCAGGACAGAGAGGGGCACACAGAGAGGGGCACAGAGGCACACACAGAGAGGGCCACGGAGCCACACACAGAGAGGGTCATGGAGGTACCTACAGAGAGGGCCACGGAGGCACGATGTCGAGGCGGTGTGTAATACGTCGAGGCGACTGCGAGCCGACAAGCCGTTGCCGCACGGAATTTTTGAACATGGTCAGTTTTTCGGAGCCCCGCGCAATGTCGAGACAAACTCCGCGCAATTTCGCACGGCTCCGGCGATCGAAATGGGACTGGACCCGCGATGCCGGACGGCTCAAGCGACCACGTTAGGTCGCGCTCATCGCATAGAGTTGCATGCTGGTGGGATAGGCCCTTAAAGAAGATTGTGATTACCTGTTGCATTAATCTAAGAATGTGAAGATATTGCTCTTTAGAGGGGTCGTGGAAAGGGGCTTTGTGTACAGAGTTGCTCACTGGGTTCACACCACCTGCTCTCTGAGTCTCTCGTCTGCTTCCATCCCCCATTTATTTGAGATCTCTTTTAACAGTGTGAATATTGCACATCTTTGAAGAAAATGGTCACATCTGTATAGAGGAATCTACATTCAGTTGATAAGCTGAGTGGCGACAGATTTGGATACTGTACTGTATGGGCTTGAGGAATAGCTTTCTACACAAAGCCGCATAGCACCAATATGAAGGCACAGTAATGAAACGGGAAGATAAACACAAAATGCTGGTGTAACTCAGCGGGTCAGGCAGCTTCTCTGGAGATGCTGTCTGACATGCTAAGTTACTCCAACATTTTGTGTCTATCTTCAGTATAAACCAGCAGTTCCTTCTCATGCAGTATGAAGTGATCTCTGAGGTGAGCACATACACTTGTGACAGCAAGTGCATGATGATTGTTGCTAGTAAATGTGTTTATGTTTGTGTTTCCAATCACAAAGCTATGGGAAGTCAGATGGCAGAGGAAGTATACCATATATGTTAATCATTTCCACCTACAGCTGAGACCTTAGAAATGCCATTTCCCATTACGGGCAAAACTGTGCCTTCCCGAGTGTAAAACATATTTTTCCTCCTATTGCTTACTGCTAAAATGTCATCTTCTGCTGCGAGAAATAAAGAAGTGAGAGTCAGATAATATGTCTGGATAATTTGAATGTTGTATTTGAATGTTTGCTTGAGTTTAAAAGTCTTGAGACATCGGTGGGCACCTTCATAATGTTCTAAGCTTACGAGGATGAGAAAAAGTGAATGAAAATTGCAGTCATCGTCTAATTGACAGAGATGGTAGTCAGTTAATGATAACAAACATAGAAACATAGAAAATAAGTGCAGGAGTAGGCCATTTGGCCCTTCGTGCCAGCACTGCCATTCAATATGATCATGGCTGATCATCCAAAATCAGTACCTCATTCCTGCTTTCTCCCCATATTCCTTGATATTCCTAGCCCTTGGAGCTATATCTAATGCGTAAGGATATAGTAAGCATAGCATTTGCTAAGACTTGTGGGCCAGATAATGAGAAGTGACATTTGAAAACTAAATTCCTTTGCCTTGACAACTTTCACCATTTGTTAATTTGCTGACAGTGTGTCTAAGCTTTTTCTGACATTGTCCACCATTATTAATTCTTCCCATTCGCTCATGAGCATGTCAGGAGGGCTTCCAGAACTGCACACACATCTCAACCACCTCACCACAGACACAGGATGACTCTAGTCAAAACAAGAACTTGAATTCTCAGTAAGCAGTTCTCTCACTTCTTCAAATGAGCAGCACAGTGGTGGAGTTGCTGTTTTACAGTGGCCGAAGGGCTTGTTTCTCTTGCTGTATCTCTAAAGTAATTAAAGTAAACTAAAGCTTTTTAAAATATCAGAGCATTGCAGCCTCATTGCCCCTCACTTTTAAAAGATTTTTCCTTTCCACTTTAGTTTTTATTGCTTTTATGTATGCACAAATAAAACACAAATATAACAACGAAACACACAACATTACAGTGAAACGTACAACAGTGCAGTGGGGGGTTTAGTTTACAATTAATGATGCAGTATACAGAACAATTTTCATATTAAAACATTTTCCAATAACTTACATTATTGTCTATAAAATTATACAGTGTTAATGTCTTTATTTCTATACCTAATCCATTTTCCCATTTTCTATTAAACTCGTCTTCTTTCACTCTTAGAGAATATGTCATTTTCTCCATGACAAATATTTCCTGTACTATGTCTAACCATTGTCTAAGTCTGGGTGTGTCTGCTCCAAGCCAGTTTCTTGTAATGGCCTTTCTGCCAGCTGTGAGTAGGATTTTAACCAAGTGATAGTCTTCCTTCTGCACCACTGTAATTATATTACCCAGGTATAAAATGGAACACTTCTTGCAGACTGTATATCCTAATACCTCCGTTAATTCTGAATTCACTCTGTCCCAAAATGGTTCTATCTTTGGGCAACCCCAGAAGATATGTGCATGATGTGCGTCTGTTTGACCACATTGCCTCCAGCATGTTTGCTGCCTTAGAATTTGCTTGCTTTTTATGTTAGGCATAATAAAGAAACAAATCAAATTTTTCCAATAGAATTCTCTCCAATTTTGTGAATTAGTGGAAAGCTGTAGTGTTACACACATATGATGCCATTCTTCTTCTGAGATTGTGATGTTCTATTCCTTTTCCCACTTAAATTTTACATAAAGTACTCAGTCTTCCTGTGGATTTTGAAGCAACAGCAACAAAGAGAAGCAGGAGAAAGCACTGATTGGCTCTAGCCCAAGTGGGAGGAGAGTTCTCAGTGAGTCAGAGGGGGAAAGCAGTTCCTCAAAACTGAGGAATTTGGTTTGTAAATTAGGCAATTGAACAGTCAATATAAGCAAGGCAGCTCTTGGGGAGCGGCCTTGTGAGGGAAGTGCCCTGTGAGTAAAGTGTGAATCTTTGGCTCGAGAGTCTTCGGCGAGGAGGCTGCGCAAAATACTGGATAGGGCGAGACCGAGGCAAAAGAAGATGTCAAGCAAGCTGATGCAGTGTGATGCTTGCAGTATGTGGGAGGTCAAGGACACTGCTGGTGCCTCTGGATGCTACAAATGTGAGAAGTGCATCCAGGTACAGCTCCTGAAGGACCGTGTTGGGGAACTGGAGAAACAAGTGGATGACCTCAGGTTCATTCGAGAAACTGAGTCGTTTCTCGACAAGTCCTTCAGTGAGATTGTTACACCCAAGGCACTAGAAGAGAGAAGGTGGGTGACGGTGAGAAAGGGAGGAAAACATGGGATGCAAAGGTCCCCGGGTGTTGTACCTCTTGTGAACAGGTTCACCTACGTGGAAGCTGCCGGGACAGAAGACGGTATCCCACTGAGCGGCGGACTGGCTTGCCAAACAAAAATGGCTGATGAGCCAAACCCACAGAGGCCAAAGTCGGGCAACGCCATTGTAGTTGGAGACTCCATTGTGAGAGGTACGGACAGGGGTTTTTGCGGCAACAGACGGGATTCCAGGATGGTGTGCTGCCTTCCTGGTGCCAGGATCCAGGATGTTACGGACAGAGTGCAGACAATCCTCAAGGGCGAAGGTGACCAGCCGGAAGTGGTCGTGCATGTTGGCACAAATGATGTTGGAAAGAAGGAGATGAATTTTTTGCAGCGGGACTTCAGAGAGCTCGGAAAAATGCTGAAAAGCAGGACTTCCAGGGTTGTTATCTCCGGTTTGCTTCCAGTTCCTCGTGCTGGCGAGAGCAGGAACAGGGAGATATGGGACCTGAATGTGTGGCTGAGGAACTGGTGCAGGGGGCAGGGATTTAGATTCTTAGATCACTGGGATTTTTTTTATAGTAAGGGGGAACTGTACAAAAGGGACGGATTGCATCTTAACAGGTGGGGGACCAGCATTTGGCCGGCAGGTTTGCCACTGCTACACGGATGGTTTTAAACTGAATAAGGGGGGTGGGGTATCAAATGGGATAGTCGAGGACGGAGTTAGAGGGAAAGAGAGTAAAGCGATGGTTAATGACCCCAGAATTAATGGGGAAGAAAGCTCACAAAGGGATAGGAGAGTATGGCCAAGTGTAATAGGGATCGATGTGAAAGGGGCCACTTGTCAACATAATTGTAAAAGGAGTAAGAGTGTTGTAAAAACAAGCCTGAAGGCTTTGTGTCTCAATGCGAGGAGCATTCGTAATAAGGTGGATGAGTTGAAGGTGCAGATAGCGATTAATGACTATGCTATAGTTGGAATCACGGAGACTTGGCTCCAGGATGACCAAGGCTGGGAGCTGAACATCCAGGGATATTCGATATTCAGGAGGGATAGACGAAAAGGAAAAGGTGGTGGGGTAGCGTTGCTGGTGAGAGAGGAGATTAATGCAATAGAAAGGAAGGACATTAGCGTGGAGGATGTGGAATCGATATGGGTAGAGCTGCGAAACTCTAAGGGGCAGAAAACGCTAGTGGGAACTGTGTACAGGCCACCTAACAGTAGTATTGGAGTTGGGGATGGCATCAAACAGGAAATTAGAAATGCGTGCAACAAGGGTAACACGGTTATAATGGGTGACTTCAATCTGCATGTAGATTGGGTGAATCAAATTGGCAGGGGTGCTGAGGAAGAGGATTTCCTGGAATGTATGCGGGATAGTTTTCTCAACCAACATGTGGAGGAACCAACGAGAGAGCAGGCTATTCTAGACTGGGTATTGAGTAATGAGGAAGGGTTAGTTAGCAGTCTTGTTGTGCGTGGCCCCTTGGGCAAGAGTGACCATAATATGGTTGAGTTCTTCATTAGGATGGAGAGTGACAAAATTAAGTCAGAAACAAGGGTTCTGAACTTGAACAAAGGTAACTTTGAAGGTATGAGATGTGAATTGGCCAAGATAGACTGGCAGGTGATTCTTAAAGGGTTGACAGTGGATGTGCAATGGAAGGTATTTAAAGACTGCATGGATGAAGTACAAAAGTTGTTCATACCAGTTTGGCAAAAGAATAAATCGGGGAAGGTGGTGCATCCATGGATAACAAGGGAAATCAGGGATAGTATAAAAACAAAAGATGAGGCATACAAATTTGCCAGAAAAAGCAGCCTACCGGAGGACTGGGAGAAATTCAGAATCCAGCAGAGGAGGACAAAGGGCTTAATTAGGAAAGGGAAAATAGATTATGAAAGGAAACTGGCAGGGAACATAAAAACTGACTGCAAAAGTTTTTATAGATATGTAAAGAGAAAGAGACTAGTTAAAACAAATGTTGGTCCCTTGCAGTCAGAAACAGGTGAATTGATCATGGGGAACAAGGACATGGCAGACCAATTGAATAACTACTTTGGTTCTGTCTTCACTAAGGAAGACATAAATAATCTGCCGGAAATAGCAGTGGAACGGGGGTCAAATAAGATGGAGGAACTGAGTGAAATCCAGGTTAGCCGGGAGGTGGTGTTGGGTAAATTGAACGGATTGAAGGCCGATAAATCCCCAGGGCCAGATAGTCTGCATCCCAGAGTACTCAAGGAGGTAGCCACAGAAATAGTGGAAGCATTAGTGATAATTTTTCAAAATTCCTTAGATTCTGGAGTAGTTCCTGAGGATTGGAGGGTAGCTAATGTAACCCCACTTTTTAAAAAAGGAGGGAGAGAGAAAGCGGGGAATTACAGACCAGTTAGTCTAACATCGGTAGTGGGGAAACTGCTAGAGTCAGTTATTAAAGATGGGATAGCAGCGCATTTGGAAAGTGGTGAAATCATTGGACAAAGTCAGCATGGATTTACGAAAGGTAAATCATGTCTGACAAATCTGATAGAATTTTTCGAGGATGTAACTAGTAGAGTGGATAAGGGAGAACCAGTGGATGTGTTATATCTAGACTTTCAGAAGGCTTTCGACAAGGTCCCGCATAAGAGATTAGCATACAAACTTAAAGCACACGGTATTGGGGGTTCAGTATTGATGTGGATAGAGAACTGGCTAGCAGACAGGAGGCAAAGGGTAGGAGTAAACGGGTCCTTTTCAGAATGGCAGGCAGTGACTAGTGGGGTGCCGCAAGGCTCAGTGCTGGGACCCCAGCTATTTACAATATATATTAATGATTTGGACGAGGAAATTCAATGCAACATCTCCAAATTTGCAGATGATACCAAGCTGGGGGGTATAGTTAGGTGTGAGGAGGATGCTTGGAGGCTGCAGGGTGATTTGGATAGGCTGAGTGAATGGGCAGATGCATGGCAGATGCAGTACAATGTGGATAAATGTGAGGTTATCCACTTTGGTGGCAAAAACATGAGGGTAGACTATTATCTGAATGGTGGCAGATTAGGTAAGGGGGAGATGCAACGAGACCTGGGTGTCATGGTACACCAGTCATTGAAAGTAGGCATGCAGGTGCAGCAGGCAGTGAAGAAAGCAAATGGTATGTTAGCATTCATAGCGAAAGGATTTGAGTATAGGAGCAGGGAGGTTCTACTGCAGTTGTACAGGGTTTTGGTGAGGCCACACCTGGAGTACTGCGTACAGTTTTGGTCTCCAAATCTGAGGAAAGACATCCTTGCCATAGAGGGGGTACAGAGAAGATTCACCAGACTGATTCCTGGGATGTCAGGACTTTCATATGAGGAAAGATTGGATAGACTCGGTTTGTACTCGATGGAATTTAGAAGATTGAGGGGGGATCTTATAGAAACCTACAAAATTCTTAAGGGGTTGGACAAGCTAGATGCTGGAAGATTGTTCCCGATGTTGGGGGAGTCCAGAACAAGGGGTCACAGTCTAAGGATAAGGGGGAATTCCTTTAGGACCGAAATGAGGAAAACATTCTTTACACAGAGAGTGGTGAGTCTCTGGAATTCTCTGCCACAGAAGGTAGTTGAGGCCAGTTCATTGGCTATATTTAAGAGGGCGTTAGATGTGGCACTTGTGGCTAAAGGGATCAGGGGGTATGGAGAGAAGGCAGGTACGGGATACTGAGTTGGATGATCAGCCATGATCACATTGAATGGCGGTGCAGGCTCGAAGGGCCGAATGGCCTACTCCTGCACCTATTTTCTATGTTTCTATGTTTCTATGTTTCTAAAATGTAGTTTTAGCTTGACATTCCATTAAACTATGATAAAGTTTAGAAATTATCCTTAATGTTTTTTGATGATACGCACTAACTATCACTTCTTTCACTGGATTCTTTTCTTCTAGTGACTCCCTTTTTACCTTTTTATTGTAATAATCTCTCAGTTGAAGGTATCTCAACAAGTCTTGGTTCCGAAGTGCAAATCTATCCTTCAAATCTTAAAAACCTCTTAGGTCTCCATTTTCAATAACAGTACAAAATGCAGTCATTCCTTTCTTCATCCACTCTTTAAATGTTGAGTCATACATCCCTGGTTTAAATTCATTATCCAAAGCTATCCATCTTAAAACTTTTTGTTGTTTATTCAGTTTAAGTTCTCTGGTAAGAGTGAACCAGGTTTCTAAAGCAAATATCGTTATTGGATCGATTATACTCCAGATATGTCCAGGAAGCGCTTTTTCTCCGAAACGTGTTTGTATGTGGAAGTCAGGGATATATGTCTCAATCTCTTTCCCCTAGCTATGTAGCTGTCATCACACCAATTAATTAGTGGTTGAAGTTGGGCTGCATAGAAATATATCCTAAAATTTGGAAGTGCCATTCCACCTTTGTCCTTTGGCAACTGGAGTGTTGTGTATTGAATTCTGGCCTTCTTTCCTCCCCAAATAAATCTAGATATTAATTTATCCCATTCCGTGAATTGTTTTAATGGTACCTCAATTGGCAGAGATTGAAACAAGTACAATAGCCTTGACAAAATATTCATTTTCACCACATATATCTTACTACTAAAATCCATTGGGTAGGTGGACCATCTTTCTATATCCTTTCTTATGTTTTGGTTGATGTGATTATAATTGGCCCCATACAACATTGATATATTTTTTGTTATATGTATCCCTAGGTATTTGATTGATTTTTAATCCCATTTAATATTATAATTGTATTTGATTTCTTCTGGAGGAGGACAATTAAATAGGAGGATTTGAGTTTTTGAAATATTCACTTTATATCCTGCATAAAAATTAAGTTCATCTATGATCCCCATCATCCTTGGAAATGAGGTGTTTACTTCCGTGAGATACATCATTACATCATCTGCGAAAAGGCCAATTCTATGTTCTCTGTCTCTTATAGTTACTCCCCTCAGTTCCCAATCTTGACGAATCGCTTGAGCCAATGGTTCAATATATATAGCAAACACGGTCGGGCTAAGACAACATCCCTGTCTCGTTCCTCTTCCTAACACAAATCTCTCAGTTAAGGACCCATTCACCTTTACTCTTGCAGTAGGTTGCTGGTAAATTGCTTTAATAACTTTAATTGACTCTTCCGTAAAGCCAAATCCTTCTAGTGTTTGATATAAGAATTCCCAATTAACCCTATCAAAAGCCTTTTCCGCGTCCAGACTTATCAGGACAGCATGTGTACTTTCCTTTTGAATTTTGTGTATTATATGTAGGGTTCTTCTAATGCTGTCCTGTGTTTGTCTGCCTATTATAAAACCAGTCTGGTCTTCATCAATTAAATCTGATATGAACTTTTCAAATCGTTTTAATTTATAGTCCACATTTAGAATTGATATCGGTCTGTAGTTGGTACAATTTTCCTTGTATTTGTTCTCTTTGGGGATTAATGTTATGATTGCCTCTTTCCATGATGGGGGTGGCTTGCTTTCTTTGATACTCCAGTTAAAGGTTCTCAGAAGAAGTGGGTTCAGCTCATTCTGAAATATTTTATACCATTCTATAGGGAAACTGTCGCTGCCTGGGGCCTTGTTTGATTTAATCCTACCAATTGTCTTCTCTATCTCCTCCAGTGATATTTCTGCTGTGATTATTTTATTTTATGTCTCTCCAATACAGGGCAGATTTATTGTACTTAAAAAAGTCCTCATTGATTCCCCATCTACTGTAGAGGTTTGTGTATATAATTCTTCATAATATTCCTGGAAGATATATTCTATTTCTTTTGGGGATACACAAAAAGCTAGAGAAAGTCAGCGGGTGCAGCAGCATCTAAGGAGCGAAGGAGATAGGCGCCGTTTCGGGTCGAGACCCTTCTTCAGGCTGTTTAGGGATCAGGGAAATGAGAGATATAGACGGTGATGTGGAGAGATAAAGAACAATGAATGAAAGATATGCAAAAAAGTATCGATGATAAAGGAAACAGGCCATTGTAAACTGTTTGTAGTGTGAAAATGAGAAACTAGTGCAACTTGGGTGGGGGAGAGATAGAGAGAGAAGGAATGCCAGGGCCCCGAGGGCTGAGGGAGAGATGGGAAGGGGAGGAGAGAGCCAGGGTTAACAGAATTGAGAAAATTCAATGTTTAAGCCCAGAGGATGCAGACTCCCCAAGCGGAATATGAGGTGCTGTTCCTCCAACTTGCGGTGTTGCTCACTCTGGCCGTGGAGGAGGCCCAGGACTGAGAGGTCGGATACGGAATGGGAGGGGGAGTTGAAGTGCTGAGCCACCGGGAGGTCGGGTTGGTTATTGCAGACAGAGCGGAGGTGTTCGGCGAAACGATCGCCAAGCCTCCACTTGGTCTCACCGATATAGATCAGCTGGCATCTGGAGCAACGGATGCAGTAGATGAGGTTGGAGGAGGTGCAGGTGAACCTCTGTCGGACCTGGAAGGACTGCTTGGGTCCCTGAAAGGAGTGGATGGGGGAGGTGAAGGGACAAGTGTAGCATCTCTTGCGGTTGCAAGGGAAAGTATCCGGGGAAGGGGTGGAGCGGGAGGGAAGGGAAGAATTGCGGAGGGAGCGGTGTTTGCGGAAGGCGGACGGGGGGAGATGGGGAGATGGGAAGATGTGGCGAGTGGAGGGGTCACGTTGGAGGTGGCGAAACTGGCGGAGGACTATCTTGTATTTGCCGGCTGGTGGGGTGAAAGGTGAGGACCAGGGGGACTCTGCCCTTGTTGTGAGTGGGGGAATTGGGAGAGAGGGCAGTCTTGCGGGGTATAGAGGAGACCCTGGTGCGAGCCTCATCTATAGTAGGGGAGGGGAATCCCCGTTCTCTGAAGAATGAGGACATTTGTGATGACCTGGAACACCTCATCCTGGGAGCAGATGCGGCGTAAACGGAGGAATTGGGAATAGTGGATGGAGTCCTTACAGGAAGCAGGGTGGGAGGAAGAGTAGTCCAGGTAGCTGTGGGAGTCAGTTGGTTTGTAGTGGATGTCAGTCAGGAGTGTATCACCTGCAATAGAGATGGTGAGGTCAAGGAATGGTAGGGCAATGTCGGAAATGGTCCAAGTGTATTTGAGTGCTGGTACTCATATGGAAGTTGGTGGTGAAATGGATGAAGTCAGTCAGTTGTGTGTGGGTGCAGGATATGACACCAAAGCAGTCGTCGATGTAATGGAGATAGAGGTCAGGGGTGGGGCTCTGGTACGCCGAGAACAAAGATTGTTCGACGTGCCCGACAAAGAGGCAGGCGTAGCTGGGGCCCATGCGTGTGCCCATAGCTACGCCTTGTGTTTGGAGGAAATGAGGGGAGTCAAAAGAGAAGTTATTGAGGGTAAGGACCAACTCCGCTAGGCGTAGGAGGGTGTAAGTGGACGGGTATGGGTTGCTCCTCTGGTCGAGGAAGTACCAAAGGGCTTTGAGACCATCCTTGTGGGGGATGGAGGTGTAGAGTGACTGGACGTCCATGGTGAAGATGAGAGGATGAGGGCCTGGGGAATGGAATGCGTGGAGCCAACGGAGAGTGTCTGAGGTGTCTTGAACATAGGTGGGGAGGGATTTAACAAAGGGGGATAGGATGGAGTCAAGATATGTGGAAATGTGTTCGGTGGGGCACGAACAGGCAGAGACAATGAGTCTGCCGGGGCAGTCGGGTTTGTGGATTTTGGGGAGAAGGTAAAATCGGGCCGTGTGGGGCTGGGAAATGATGAGGTTGGAGGCTCGGGGGGGGGGTAGGGAGCCGGAGTTGATGAAGTCGGTTATGGTGCTCGAGATGGTGGCCTGGTGCTCGTCAGTGGGGTCATGATCCAGGGGTAAGTAGGAGGAGTTGTCCGAGAGTTGGCGCGTGGCCTCCGCTTTGTAGAGATCGACACGCCAGACTACCACGGCACCTCCCTTGTCGGTGGGTTTGATAACCCGTCTGGGTTGTTACGGAGTGAGTCGATGGCAGTATGTTCGGGGGGGGAGAGATTGGAGTGAGACAGGGGAGTGGAGAAGTCGAGGCGGTTGATGTCCCAACGGCAGTTCTGTATAAAGAGTTCTAAAGCTGGAGGGCCACGAGGGGGGGTCCATGAGGAGGGGGTTCGTGGGAGACAGGAAAAGGGGTCATCTGTGGGGGGCGAGGACTTATTCCCGTGGAAGAACACTGCGAGGCGGAGGCGACAGTAGAAGAGCTCCAAGTCGTGGTGGGCGCGGAACTCATTGAGGTGGGGACGGAGGCGGACAAAGGTAAGACCTCTGCTGAGGACCGACCTTTCGGTGTCGGAGAGGGGGAGGTCAGGGGGGATGGTGAACACGCGGCAAGGATGGGGGTTGTGGCCGGAGGAAGGCAGGTGAGTGGACTGAGGATGGAGCACTGTGTGGTGTGGGGGGGGGGGGGGGGGGTGGTGGGTGGTTGGGGTTATGGGGGCTGTGGGGTGGTTGGGGAAGAGCAGGGGTTACATGGTAGGGGAGGGGGTGGGGATGGGGAAGACCCAGTGGAATAGCCACTGAGGTCATCGGGGCTGGGGAGACCAGCACTAGGACCCAATTCCGTTAAAAACAGAGTGGTGGGAGGAGTTAGCATCGTGGATGCTTCAGGCCCACTGCAGAGTCCAGTCTGCAGGTGAGGCGATGGCTAAGGGCTGCTGGAGGGCGGTGGAGCGTCGTGGGTCGGCGGACCCGTAGGTAGGAGTCCACGGGCAGTGGGGTCGGCGGGCGATGCGTGGGTGGTCCCGGTGTACGGGACTTCTATTTCTTTTGGATCACTCTTCAAATTCTGTGTACAGGGGTCCTTAATTTTGTTTATGGTGTTGTCAGCCTGTTGTTTGCGTAGCCTTCGGGCAAGTATTTTAGTGGATTTAGGGCCAAGCTCATAACGTGCCTGCTTTACAAATCTTGCTTTTTTTTCTCCACCTCTTGACCCAATATTCCATCCATTTGTCCCCTCAAATCTTCTATTTGCTTATAAGTTCTCTGGTCCTTATTATTTTTGTACTTCTGTTCTAAATCCTTCAGGTCTGTTATCAACTTATTATATGTTTTCATTCTGGCCTTTTTAATATGTCTTGCCCTCGCTATTAACCTACCTCGTATTACAGCCTTCAATGAGTCCCATAGTATGGATGGGTCCACCTCCCCATTGTCATTTTCCTCTAGATAAGTTTAGATTTCCAATTTAATATCATTAACAGTTGTTTTATCATTCAGTATTCCAACATTTAATTGCCACACTGTGTTTTTCCTTCTACTGTTCATTTGAATTGTTAAATATATGGCATTATGGTCTGATACATCTGCCACACCGATTCTGCAATCCGTTACCCTATAACAGTCTTCTTTCTGCATTAAGAAATAGTCTATTCTGGAGTAAACTGAGTGCGGTATTGAGTAATATGTATAGTCTCTTTCTAGAGGATGAAAATTCCTCCAGACATCAAGAAAACCAAATTCTTCACAGGTAGTGTTTAGTAGTTTTGTTAACTGGTTCTTATTCTTCTTTTTACTTGTTGTATCAAGCCTATGATTCAGTACAACATTCAGATCACCCCCACATATACAAATTCCTTCTGCTTCCAATGCAATAATATCAAATAGGGATTTGAAAAAATGTTTATCACTATCTGGGGGAGCATAGATATTCACCAGTGTCAGGATATTATTATCAACTTTGCCCTTTACTATGATATACCTCCCTTCTTTGTCTTTTATTTCTTTAAACATTTCGAATTTAACTGAGTTTGATATTAAGATTGCCACTCTTCTTTTATGACTACAAGTATGTGAGCTATAATATGTGTTCTTATATCCAAATCTTTTCCGCTTCTCATGCTCCTGTCGCGATAAATGGGTTTCTTGTAAGAAAATAATATGCATCTTCACTTTTTTCAATTTAGTCATGACTTTAGCCCTCTTAATTCGATTGCCCAAACCATTAACATTTAGAGACATCAGCTTAAGTCGTTGATATTGCATCATAACACTTAGTGTGATTAATTTCACTGTATCCCCTCAGCTCAACACCCGAACCATTCTGAACGACAAACCAAAACATATGAACAAACAAAGGTGTTTTACCTGGCAAAACAAAATAAAACATCAAAACATATATGGACTCCCAAGAAAGGGTATTCTCTCTCCTCCATAGATTCAGAATCCCTTTGTAAATTGAGGGGGGAAGCCTAACACTAAGAAAGGGCCCTCTCCTAGATAAGGGGGGTAACCCTCTATGGGTCCCTCCATTCATTCTAGCTCTAATATTTCGCTAATCTCCCTAACAGTCGGATTTATCTAATACAGAAAGTTGTATTAAATCAACATTAATTACACTCACATGAGGTCTGTGATGCTTGGTGATATTTTTAGAACCAGGCTTATAGACAGATTTGTCTATGAATATACATATAAGAACTCAGCATTCTAACATATTGTGGCGAAAGCCATTGTGTTATCCATGTCTGTGTGTACCTTCATAATCATATCTCAGTTCAAGCATGAGTATTTTGTTGGAATACTTGAAGGCGTTCCCATGCTCGTCTGACTGTCTCTGATTCTCCGTGTCCCTCGACGAACTGCCACCGCGCTGTTTGGTGAAGTTGTTCACGCAGTGGCGGCATGTCCGTGTCTCCCCGCAGCTCTTCCACTTTATTGCCTCTCTGTTGTAGCTCTCACGGCATTGTTGTAGGTTTGGTGTCCGCTCTCCCAGTGAATACGTATCTTGATAAATGGTGTCTGAAAGAGGATTCCTTCCTCTTTTAAGAAGCGTTTAATATGTTTGTATGCCTTGCGTTGTTGTACTACAGTGGTAGTATAGTCATGGTCAAAAGACAGCATTAGTTCTCCAAGTTGGATCTTCTTTTGCCATGCCTATTTGAGGACCATCTCTTTAACTTTAAACTGGAGAAAGTGGACAATTATGGATCTCGGAGGGGAACGAGGGCTTGGTTTCTGTGCCAGGAATCTTTGTGCTCGTTGAATCTGTAAATCTGTCATTTCAGGGATTGACATTTCACTTCTGAGCAGTTTCTCTACAACTGAGGTACTGAGCTACCTTCCGCACCCTCTGGCACACCGTATATCCGCAAATTATTTCTTCGGGATCTGGACTCCAGATCAGTCAATTTGTCGACAAGTAACTTCTGGTCTTTCAGTGTTTCTTGGAGTATGGTGTTTGCAGTGACACTTCATGTTTCCAGCTCCTCTATTCGGGTGGCGGCTTCTTCCGATTTTTTTTTGTGGTCTTGTATTGCGTGAGCATTCGCTGCCATCTGAAGATTCATTTCATGTTTAAATTCGGCCAGCTCTTCTCTCATATCCGGCTTGCAATCCTCTATGAATGATGTGAAGTCCGTTTTTAATTCTCTTCTCAAGTTGCTGATTTGTGTACTTATGCATTTTAATCCCTCATGAAGGGCCTCTGTTGCATCGTCTCCACCAGCCTGTTTGTTTTTGGCTTCGTCTGTGTCGCTTCGGGCCTGACCTCCTGTTTCTTGCTTTTCTAGCATCTTTTCTTGCAACTTTCTGCTCTTTGTTTTGACTCCCCCACTCGTACTGTACTCATTAAAATTTAAATACTTGCTTACTTTGAATTTAGGGGAGGTTTATTTATCCGACTGTACGGAGCTCTCTGTCTAATCAGCCACCATGCACTGCCGCTTACCGGAAGATTTTTCCTTACAGCGTTTAGAAAAGATATTGAGCTAAACCAATGAGATGGCAGAATGATATAAAGTAGTTGGCAGAGTAAGCTGAACATTTATTTGTTGTATAAAATAAATGCCATGCTGATTTTCAGTGTTTATATAATTTAACCTCATTATCATTATGGCTGTGGAATATACTGTAGTGTACAATATACTTAAAATAGTTTGGTTGCAATGCTCAAAATGTCATGGAAATTTTTGTTGAACACAAGCATCATTCCACATATAATATGTATTATGTCATTCAGTAATATGTCAGGTTTTGTTTGCATGACTCATTCTTTAAATAAATTGCACATATTCTATTTTTTCTTTTCCTGGCGTTCTTGTTCTTCGAAACAGTAGGGTATACACCAAGATAGTTCCGTGTCAAAATTGGCTTCCAACAACATTGTTAGTGTGATTGTGAATTGACTGAAAATCATGTAAAACTTCTCATTATGCCTGATCAAGAGAAGCAATTTTGAGATTAACACTGACAAGAGTTTTCCATCTTTTATTCAGAGGCTCCCATGCCAACATTCAGATTGTTTTATCAGGTGCTGAGTGCAGCATTAATTTAAGACTGTGATTGAACAGATTTCCATCCACAGGTTCAGCGATGGTCTTAACCCTGCTCAAAATATCAAGTGCAAATAAACTCAAGTCTCAAATGCAAAGCAAGTTGAATTATGATTCACAGCTGCAGCTTCAGGCTTAGGTAGGATATTAACAGACAGAGAGAAACATCCCAATTTTAAATAACTAAATACAAAGCCCAAAACATATGTAAAAAATGACAAACCTTCAATAGAGTTTTGAAAGCATACAATCCAACAGTGATTCTGACTAAGCTGAAAAAAAGAAAAATATGTAGGCCTGTATGTTAACAATTGAAAGGATATTCCACCAACAATAGCCTTGATTAACAGTGATAAATTCAGGGTGGCAATGTAGGAGGTGCTTGTTTCTAAGCTTGAAACGGCTTAAAGAGTGGCAAAGCTAATCATGCCTTTACACAATGTAATTATAGATACCTCTCAGTAGACGACACAGCCTGGCATTTGATTATCTGCTGATCCATACTCAGATAAGAAAAATCCCCAGTGTAATTTGTGAATAGTTGTTACATAACTACAGAATGGATTTTGACATCTCGGTGGTTGCTGTGAGCCACTTACTAAAATTTCCTTTTAGAATGATTACCTTTCTTAGATATGTTCCACAGCAATTTTTCTTCTATTTTCCCTTCCATGTACAGAGGCAGAGAAGAAAGATTTCACTGAGACGAAGACAAAGTAGTGGAATCAGGCAGCATCTCAAGAGAACATGGGCAGGTGACGGGGGAGGAATGGAACTGGTGGCATTGCTCTGCTGGGAGTTGGTGTGGAGTTGAATGAACATGTCAGAAAAAAGTTGTAGGTCTGCATTTCTTAGTTACATTAATGGAATGCAACACTGTCTAGCCTATCATGTCCTTACAAAACATCCACAAATGTCCAAAACTGGCTGGGTGGTGGGACGGAAGAATTTGTGGGAAAAGATTGGAACAGACAGCAGCTGGGCATAGAGGGCCTGCATTACACTTTTTCCTGTGTAGGAAGGAACTGCAGATGCTGGTTTAAACCAATGATGGACACAAAAAAGCTGGAATAACTCAGTGGGACAGGCAGTATCTCTGGAGAGAAGGAATGGGTGACGTTTTGGGTCGAGACCCTTCTTCTTTTCCTTCCGTAGTTCAAGTGTGGTGAAGTGATAAAGTAGAAGTGTCATGCCTTCATCCCTGTGGGATCAGCCACCAAATCCTTCCAATTATTTGCTTACAAAATCAGATAAAAACCGGAGACTCAAATACAAAGACTCAATTTTTCTCTCTCTCTCTCTCTATCTGCAATCTTTTAAAAAATAATTATCGGTATGTCAGAACCTTTGACATCCAAGCAATGAAAAGTGCAACTATTTTTATGTTGATAAGATTGAAGTTATGTAAGGTACTAAATAGTGCATTCAGCAATTTCGTAACAAGGGACTTTAACCTTTAGAAAGGCTAGGTTAGCTTCTGAATGTTAATGTTGTTTCTTACATAGCAGTGTGTACCATAACTACATACTGTATCTCCTGAAGCTTGAGCAGAGATGGGCAAAGTCTGTTCCATTCCGAATCTGAAAATATACAGATTTTATGTCCAACTCAATAGCTTTGCACAAATACTGGCACTATCACCTGACAAACTAGAAAATTATTTATTCTTTGAAGTCAGTCTGTCAGCATCACTTACTGTACATTTATCCCTCACTACTGTTAGAAACAATGATCAGAAACTGGCCCAGTCTATAACTTATAGTGTGTTATCACCGACTTCTGAATTAATAAACTGCCTTGCAGTGCCTGCATCAAAGATGAATCCAAAGTTCTGAGACACTGTTAGATTTATCTGTACGACAAGCTAGCAAAGATACAGATATATTAAATTTGGGCTCGAGGCTATAATTTAATACATGTTCAATCAGGAAATTGATTTAAGATGTTGTTCCTATTCCCAGTGCTGACTATTGTTCAATAAATGTCTCGAAGCTGTTAAAGTTTGCCAGGAGTGGAATACCAAATAGTTCTAGTATATAATTACTTGTTCAGTAAAACATTATATATATGTAATATATTTGCTAACAAGCCCTGTATTTAATGGCCATCTCTAATTGCTCTCAGAGGTCAAATGCATCAGTTCATATGCTGAAGATATTTCATTGGGCTGTCAGGTAAGGAATTGCATGATCCTGCTCCAACAACGATGAAGGAATGACAAGTCAGGATGGCGCATGATCTGGAGGGGAACTTACACGTTGGTACATTTTGATTTTGGACTTCTAGGTGGTAGAGTTTATAGGATTTTGGAGGTGTCATGAAAGAGTTCTACCCAAGGTTTTGCAGAGTATCTTGTAAATTGTGTAGGGTGCAGATACAGTGCAAAAAAGGTGCAAATATTGACAGTGGTGGGTGGAGTGCTTTGCTTTGGATGGTACTATAGTGTTATCAGAACTGATCTCAAACTGGTAAGAGATGAGTATACCATCATACCCATACTTCTGCCTCATGGATGATCATGAGAATTCAGAGAATCAAGAGGTTCATTACTTGTAACAGAGTAAGCAATCTCTGACTGCCTTAGTGTTCACAGTACAATATATGTCTCCGGCCCAGTTAGATTTCAGACAACCCCCAGGATGTTAGTTATGGAGGATTTGCTGATGGTAATATCATTGATTCTAGGAATGGTTACGTGTGGAATTTCCATTGACCGGAACCTATGAGGATTAACTGTTACCTGTCAGTTAGTCGTCCATGTCTGAATGTTGTCCAGCTCTTGTTGCATTGAGTTACATATACGTACATTAACTGAGGTATTATTGAATGGAACTAAAAACCAACAATCAGTAGTGAATATCCCTGCTAATAAAGGACCTAGAAGATCATTGATGATGTAGTTAAAGTTGGAACGACTGCCATGGTGTCCTGGAACTGAGATTGTCGAGCACCATTAACCCTTCTGTGTGTACTATGACTCCAATCTATGGAAGATTTCCTCTTGATTCCCACTGGGTTCAGCATTTCTAAAGCAACACTTGGTCAAATGCTACCTTGATAATAAGGTTAGTCCCTCATACATTGCCTCTGGAACTACATTCTTTAGTTCATTTGAATCAAAATCACAACAAGGCCTGGAGCCAAATGGCTCTGATGGAATCCATACCAATCACCTGTGAGCATGTAATTGGTAAGTGTTGCAGAGGTTTATGGAAGCTGAATTATTAAATACATTCAAGACTGCGATGGATTGATGAAATGATGACATGAAGTCAAGATTCTGGTTTGTGCAGGAAGGTGTTGGGAGATAAGTGAATGAACTTAGTGAATGACCATACAGACTTATCTTAATTTGTCTGTTAATGTTCTTCCCTGAATGATGCTTTACATGTGTCCAAAATTGTTGAATTCATTGCAGATGTTATAGATTACACGATCACATGTATTTTAATTTAATATTCTTGTCAAGTTAATCAGATTTCTCCTGATATGAAGTTATCTGAAAAGCTAATCATTCAAATAGTATCACA